>OX422219.1:519628795-522391641 GCA_949130495.1 Sambucus nigra | reverse complement strand
GCCACTTCAAAGCTGATAATCGGAACCTGCAAATATAGAGAAATCGTTTAAGCTATTTCAATAAAATAAAAAGTATAGATAAGAGACTAAATTCAAGAAATCCCACTGAACTTATCATTTTTTTGCAAATAACCCCCTGAACTATGCATTTCCTTGCAAATACACGCTTTGGGGGACTTTTAGCAAAAAAAATTAGCACACACGTGGGGGTGTTTGTAACAAAATTCATATTTCAGGGGGGTTCTTGCATCAAAAATAGTTTAAGGGGGTTTCTTGCAAAACTTTAAAAGTTTAGAGGTGCTTTTGCACTTTAGCCTCAGAAAATTTTAAAACCAAATTAATGATGATGTGTTGACAAATCTTGTCTAATGACAAGACCATACCAAAATCTCTAAAATATGAGGGGAAAAGAAAGAGGAAATGAAACACCCACGCATTTTTAACATCCTCGAGCTTTAAAGGACCTTTTGCGGGAAGGCCAAGTAACGTTCTTTCAGAACACGAGCCTACAACACATGACTCAACATCAGAGTCCGTTTCACTTGCCGTATCCCATTCTTTGTTTCTACTAGCGTTTATATTCTCTCTCCACTCAAATCCAGACGAAGAACTTTGAAAAGAAGAAGAATCTTCCCATGACTTGAACGACCAAGTATACCATCTATTCCCAAATGTCGCTTGAAACGTTGTCCCCGGATGTTCGTCAAAATCATCAAACTTCTCTTTTCTAAACTTACCTGAATGTGTACAAAAGGAAAACACATGATTCGTTAGTACAAAAATACACACCAGCATACAAAATCTCAGTGATATTATGGAAAAGACTATGGGTGTGTTTGTTGACCATTTCCTTCATGAAAAATATGGAAGATTCCGTATCACCTTTGGCGTGATTGATTGGCTAAAATTTCTTTGGATTTTTTTTTTTAAATTTGCCCATAATACAACCTGATAATGCACATTTTTGACATTTTACATGCAAAAAAAATTGCTTTTCTGTGTGTGTGTGTGTGTGTGTGGGGGGGGGGGGGGGGGGGGGGGGGGGGTCCTTAAATTGTTTTGCACACCTAAATCTAGCAAACATTGTTTTATCTTCGATCTTTTTATTTCATCAAATCTAACTATAGCGGTAAATGCATGGAGCTAAAAATCAGTATGGTACCCACAAAGAGTAAGACTTTGAATTTCATGAAAAAAAAGAATATCAACTTTCTATTTTGCATTCAAAGTATTAGGCAATTCTACATAATAATTTATGTTATTGCAGGTAAGGAAGTCAGTTTTCATTTAAAGCTTACAACATACAAGCTCGTCAACACCTCCCCTAACTTCTTTCAGTCACAGAGAAAGAGGAAACTCAATAAAGAACACGATTGAGATGTTATTGAGGATTTGTTTAATAACATATCCCCAAATCTAAAACATAATAAACCATATAATTTTTTGATATGCTTTCTTCGTTTTTATCATTCAATTTTCCCCTCTAATTGCTTTTTTTTTCTTATCAGTCTATGGGAGGGCTACATAATACAACCATCAACGCTTATACACAATCACTATCGACGCCACAAACACATGCACATGCACATTATTCCTATCACACTATAATCGGAAGCCTAAAGACCGATGATGACAATACCTAAACCAAGGTAAAAGCACTTCAAACGACCAAGGCCAAGGCATGCCACTAATTTAAACTCAATAATCGAATTCTCAGAACAGAGACTTGAGTTAGATAGAGCTCACGGGAAAGATAATAGTCGTTCACATTCTTATTGGAGGCTGGACAGTAAGGTTATTGGACTCACGTGCCAATCCCCCTCTCACGTGCCAATCCCCTTACTATTAGAGGAGCACCATTAACCCCACTAACCTCAATTCCCTCTCGTAATCACAAATTTCCCTTTTTAGTACCGACATACTCCTGGTATCGTTAAATGAAATATAGTACATCCTGCAAAAAAAGAAAACACCTGAATCAGTGTTCAGATAAGCCAACCGACAACATAGCTTGATTGACATGCTATCAGCTCACATAAAATACAACCCATGCTTCATTAATGCAAGTTGACTTTTCTCTCAAGCCATCTCACAACCAAGGGCAGAGATTTCCCAAGCACTCACTATATAAGACCATCACCCTCCTCACTTACTCCAACGTTGTTAGGATTCCCCACTACCTACATTGCAGACTCTGAACAATATTTCTTGAGAACCCCACTGCCAACATTTCCTCGGTTCCTCTCAAGCATTCACTCAACCAATAATTTTCACAGCCCAACCAAATATATATCTGGAACCTTTACTTACAAGTGACAAAACCCACTATTTAATCTCCACAACTAATATATTATAACCCCATTATTTTACGCTGCCTCCTGATCTTGGTTTTTGGTGCGCTCACCCTCCGTCCCAGCAATCTCTAGAGGTCCTTTTCTCTTATTACAATTGTTACTTTCATGCTTGCATGGTTACATTATTATTAACTGGTCATCTCCTTCTCTCATATCTCTTGTCAAGATCTCTCCTAGATGGGTTACACCTTGATCCTTGAGGGACGTACCTCATATTCGCAACCCATCACTAATTACCCTCCTACAATCGGAAACATAACAGACTTTATTAATAACAATCAGCGGTACACATAGGGGTTTCACTTTAGATACCATACGAGAGAAAACAAAAAAGAAAAAGAACAATGTAACATAGACAGAGAGAAAATTACAGCACACAGGACTAAGGGGAAAATAATCAGCACTCCTAGCAGAGAGTAATCAAAGTGATGTACAAGCCACCAATGGGATCCAAAGAAGAGATAACGGACACAAACACAAATCTGAAATTTACTAACAAGACAAAGTTAATGCTCTCACCATTACATCAAACCTATTTATACTATAAGAAATACTTGGGCACCAAGTGAAGTGCCAAATGAACAAAGGGACCTTTACTTATCCTAGTATTCCCTAAAGAGGGATAAACCTCTATTACATTTACTACTAACAATATTACATACTTAAAGAAAACAAAAGATATAAAATCTGAAATTTGATCCCTTAACTACAACACACTCCCCCTTTCCCCTTTTGAAAAAGGGGGTCGTCCACAGACTCTAAAATACAAAAAACAAACTAAGGAAAATGAGGATCCTTGCAAAACTCAGGTCAAAATAAACATTATCCAGACGCAGCTCGTCATCATCCCCCCCACATCATTCTCCCAGAGGGGGAGAAAGCTTGGCCATGAGCTTGAAGAGTGAATTGTGTCCGGCCGTGCCAAATCCACAAAAACTTAGAATATTTTCTCCACTTCAATCTTGCCCAAATTAGATTTATAAAAACTTGTGGCCCTAAAAATAACATTGTGCACCATCTGACTTTTAGAGGAAGACCACAAGTTTCCAGTCCCAGGAAATCCACTGGTTGATCGTTACATTTCTCCCACAAGTCCCCAGATTGCAATAGTCTCAAACACTCAAAGTTGGCCTGCTGGATTCCTCCTTTAAAATCATCTCTAAACAATGCCCAGTTGGGCTGGCCCAAGTTGTTAAAGATGCCACCCAATTTAAAAGAGTTTCCCATTTCTTTTAAATCACCAAAACAGGTCATCACTAACCCTTTTAAATTCGGAGCCCAGTTGTGAAGACCCACACACCAACTCGTTTCTTTCATTTAACTCATCAGAAAGAAACCCATGATCTGCCTCTTTCTCACATCCGAATGGACCAAGATCCTCATTTAAATCCACAAATGGATTTAGAATAAAATCCTCAATGTCGTTCAAACGTCACTGTCAAAACTCTCTCGTGCTCCTCGTCGATTCTTTGGTTGCGATTGATGACCTCACCAGAAAAGGCAGCGTCGACAGCGAGGTCATTTCCTGTTCCGACAGTTTCAATGGTAGCGGATTCATTTCGATTGGAGACTTCCTTTTCTCTCTTCTTCACACTCGTCCTCACTTTTGAAATCAACAACAACCTCCTTTAGTTCAATAGCATTGGTGTTGAAAGAAAATGATAAAAATGCTTACACACCCTCGATCTCCTCTGGTTGGGCCCTAGATCTGCCAAGGAACCTTCGCAAAGTCACCCAATCCTTCTCATTTCCAAAAGAGAAAATCACTTGGATTTTGAGGCCTTGCCCCGATTATATTAAATTCTCCAAACGACTTTCTCCACGGAAAATCTGCCATTGAACAATGAACAAATGTGTCGGCTTGTCTCCACACTCCTTTTGGATAGACAACACCAATTCGAGGATGGGCTCATATAGGGTCTTTGATTCAAGTCACGGGTGTTAACTCAATCATGCGCCACCAACCATGCAAACTGATGTGTAGACGGGTGTGTCAGGTGCATGGAGTCGAGTTAAAGATGGCCACTTTTAATTGTAATTATTGCTTCTTTTTACTGTCCTTTTATCATTATCGTAAATGAATATTCCTTTGGAGTATTCTAAAAAAGGCTAAATAGGCTAGTGATGTCATGGATTAGGAAGTCCATGACATCACCGCTTACACCATAGTTAGCTTGCCAACCAAGTCTTGGTGGTCTATAAATACCTCGTGTTCCCTCATTATGCAAGACACAATGATTATGAATATATGAGAATCAATGCGTTATCTTTGATTATTTCCTATAGGCATCATTTTATGCTTGGAATTAAGGGGGTGGGATAGGATAATTTAATCCCCTTCCATTTTTTTATGTTAGATAGGATAATTTTATCCCATTCCAATTTTTGTTGTGGTATGGAATAATATTTCAAGTGAGATAAGTTACCTATCCTATATTTTGTGTTGGATGGGATAAGATTTCAAGTGAGATAACTATCTCAAGTAAGCCTCTTATCCCACTAGGCGTGGGATAAAACCATCCCACCTAAGAGGTGAGATTATTTTATCCCATTGAGATGTGATAACTCTTACCATATCCCACTCTTTAATCTAGTGCATCAAACTGGGCCTTAATGTGTGCATTAAAGTATGTTGTGTTTATATTAAATTGGTGTCAAATCAATGTTCCTTCGTGGTGTGTATTCATATTGATTGGTGTACGAAGAGATCAACGGGGTCAGCAGCGAACAAAAGTCAACGACGGGGCATATAGCTAGGGAACGATGAAGACTTTAGAGAGGATGCATAGGTGAAGGCTGCGATTGCGATGTTGAGGTAAGTCGGGGACAAAGATCTCCACCAGCGATGAACTGAGAGGTGAGCTCCAAAAGGATTACGTCCAATGTTCAAAGAGTATGGTGCCAGCGTCTAGAGTTTACTTTGAAAACCCTAAAAGGCTGGATTGAAGCTTGTGGGACAACTGGGAATTGAAACAGAACGGGCGGGCTTTTCAGTTGGGAGAGACTGGGTTCATTCTTATGTATACTGGGTTGGGCCTTGAGTTTAAAGACCCTAGGAGCATATTTGGGTGAGATGCTTTGCTTAGAATAAGCTGAGTTTGGGACTGTTAAGTTTAAAGGAGAACCTTTTTATTGACTTCTAGGGGGTGAACAATATTTGGCTCGCCTCCAATTCACAAATAACGCACAATATTATTTCAGTTACAAAATTGGGACAAATTTCAAATAAGGCCTCAACTCAAGAAAAACCCAATATTTTCAATTCATTTAGCACGGGCGGCACCAATTTCTCCCAAAAGCTCTAGGCCGAGCTTTCTCCTACCAGGGAGAATGATGAGTATGGGTGTGTGGCACGTGCATGGAGTCGAGCCAAGGATGGACGATGTTTTCAACTGTGATGATTGTTTATCTTTCTTGTCCTTTTATTATTAATATAATAAATTAATATCCCATTGGATTGTTCTAAAAAAGTTAGATAGGGGTATTCCATAACATCACGGCTTACATCATACTTAGCTTAGCTACCAAGTCTTGGTGGTCTATAAATATCTTTTGTATTCCCTCAATTTGTACGACACAATTATAATGAATACGTGAGCATGAGTGGGAGTTAGCTTTGATTACTTCCTCTAACATGTATTGAATTTTGCTGCATATACGTCACAAACACCTTAATTTTAACTAAATAGGGAATTCCGATTGCCCAAAATTTCTTAAAAGGAGGGAAGCCCCAAAAAGAAGGGTTATCGCAATGTAAATCAAAATACGATTGACAAGAGAAACCTCGGTTGCCCAATTCCACATCCTTTTATCCATCACTATGAAGGTGCATTCCCTCAACAAGGCCTAACAGAGATGAATTCCTCTTACTCCGCATCATTTAAATTCCTTTAAGTAGATAGATTATAAGAGGCTAAGGAATTAGAGTCCAATGAAGCTAATGAATAGCAGGAAATTTTTATTCAGTGATTGAACAATCGAGAAAATCTAAATTTAAAGGAAGACCCCTCCACTAATCCTCCAGCAAAGGCATGGAGATACGATCGATCCCCTATCTTCATCGAGACGCACTAAGGAGATGATGCCATGAGAGATACATTTCAAAGAACCTATATACACCCTATTTCCTTTCATCTATGAAGCACGGACACTTCTCCGAAGGCCGCGTACGAGTGTCGGACACTCAAAGGACACGGACACGCAAGGGACACGGCTTGGACACGGCTTGGACACGTGTCCGACACGCCACGTGGCGTGTCGGGCTTAAAAGGCATTTAAAAATAGTTGGACACGCAAGGGACACGGCTGAGACACGTAAAGGACACGGCTGGGACACGCAAGGGGCACGGCTGAGACACGTAAGGGACACGGCTGACATAAATATATAATAACTTTAAAAAAAAGGGGGCAGGAAATATATGTTTTTTTTCCCTTTTTCTCACCTATTTATTCTTTTTTTTTTAATCTCTGTTTAATAAATTGCATTAACCATATGCATTTTGATTGTTATTATTAGTATCATTGTGATGTTTGATGTGTAGAATGGATTTAATACTCTTAATGCTTATATGTTTAATGTTGTTCTTAGTATGAGATTAGCATTAATGTGATATTTCATATTTTTTATATATAAAAAAAATTATTTAATACCGTGTCCCCGCCGTGTCGTGTCCTTATTTTTTTAGATTTGCCGTGTCGGCGTGTCCGTGTCGTGTCGGACACGACACCCGTGTCCGTGCTACATAGCCTTTCATATATGTAAAAGAAGGAATCAATCAGTCATATCAAATGAATCACAATAAAAGGATCATTTGATGCATAAACCCTAGTATTATCCATAAATCTGAGATTTATAAAGGGGGTGGGGGGGAGGGACAAGAGTTCTTAAAACTAAATTTCACCTGTTTCATTAAAACTATTCAGTACAGGTGACAAATTTTGTCATCAAGCACAATATATATATATATATATATATAGGGAGAGGTTCAAAATCAAACCTAAAAGATGAACATTTTAATGAACCTTAACAAAAAAACACCTTAACAACCCATTAATTTTAATTTCTATGTTGTAATTGGTCCGCGCCAGCGGCAACGGACACGCGTGTGACACGCGGGTGGGTGGGGGGTAAGGTGTGTGCAATAAAAAATACGCAACTCCGTTGCCGCTGGCGCGGACCAATTACAACATAGGAATTAAAATTAATAGGTTGTTAAAGTGTTTTTGTTAAGGTTCATTAAAATGTTCATCTTTTTGGTTCACTTTTGAACCTTTCCCTATATATATATTAGCAGATACCCATGCAACCATGCACAAGGCACAATGGTATCTTGATGTTCAACATAGCCGTACCTATGGCACCTCTCGTCCATTGCCACAGTGAACTGCAAGCCTATGGGCCATGTCAAGCCCGTGTGTCGCGTCCACGCACGCCTGTGCTTCGTTTGTCGTATCTAAAAAATTATGAGTGTATTTATAAGGTGCATTTAGTCTAAGGTCCCTGTTCTAGAAATATTTTTGTGAAAACCCCATATTTTTTGCGCTTTAGTTTCCGTTCGCAGACTCTGTTATTTTACAGTTTTTGCACTATTAAAGGAAATACGTACAAGGAAACATATCTCACGTTTCATTCTTTTGTGTTGAGCTTTGCTAGTGCGGTGACCAGAAGACTTTGAGCGGGCTTTATTATTTGAACTGTCTGAATGATCTACCTGCTCCTCGTCCCCTCTGTCTGCTTTGAAAGTTTCCTCCTACAAAAATCGTAAAAGGACAAAGTCAAATTTGTAAATACCCTATTAAAGTAGATCCGCTAGAATTTTCAATATAAAATATTCATTAAATTTCCAAAATATATGGGTTCCTTTTACTTTACCCCTGAGATATTTCGGGATTTACAGATACCCCCTTACTGTTCATTCATTAGAGTCCCATCCCCTCCACCCCCCGGGCGGGGTGCATGTTCATCAACTCACTTTTAGCTCTAATTAGTAAACATGTAGGGGTATCTCTAAAAAACATATTACCTCAGGGGGGGTAAAGTAAAAAAATCTAAATATATATATATAAACTCAGTGTATGCATGCATAAAAACTGTATATTATTTCACTACAAAAATAAATAATGTCAAAGAAGATTCAATAGAAATAAATCAACGAAATGATGAAACTGTAGTATATTTCAATAAGATTTTACATCTTTATATTCTGTTGACAATATAAATACCGAAGTTGTACCTTCAAATTTTAGAGTAGTTTATGTTTAATAATATTCAACACTAGTCACTGCCTCCGTCCATAATCATAGACTTAATTTAGATTATCTTGTACTTGCCTTTTTTCATATTCCTTGTTAATATCCAATTTTTACTTTCTTCTACATGCCATTTATAATTTTTTATCACGACAATTTTATTATAGAACTCTTTCATCAAATCATTACACATGGTTTCAAATTCAAATACCCTCTTCTCCTTTCCTCTCTTCTCTCCCCATAGTCTTAGGATTCATGAGATATCAACATAAAAACCAAGTCTCATGAACTGTAAAACCATAGAACTGAATTGAAAACATCTATCATTTGAACTCCTACCGCATATTGAGTAGTAAATAATAAACTCCTACCTCGATGTGTAGGGGTTCAAACGAACCACAGTTACTGTCTATTGCAAAGTGGTGGATTATTATGACTCAAAGTCATGGCAGAAAAATATATATACACATGCGGAGAGAGATAGTCGGGCTTTAAAGAGGTCATATGTACGTTATGGAATTAACGGACCTCCCCTTTTGGTGGAGACAATCTCCATAGTAAGTAGATCATCTCTACCAAATTTCATTTAAAAAAGAATAAAATAAATAAATAAAATCATTTAGTGGAATGACGATCAAAAGTTTCAATCATATATATATATATATATATATATATATATATATATATATATATATATATACGGTTTTCATTTCAACCATTACCCAAAAAAAAGGGGACGTTGGTATATCTTTAACTTGAGGAAAACCTTTTTTGAGCCTCGCTATATATAATATGATAGGGAAGTTTTTGAATTGTCTACACATTTTAACGGTGAAGATTGGTGCCACCTCCTTACACATTTTCACAAAATGGGGGGTTGAGATTGATTCTTACAATTTTAATTTAAACCCACTTTCGGATCCCCAAATTCTATATCCCGCTCTAACACGAATCTTTCTCTATCTCTCTCTCTCTCTCTCAAAAGAATCGGACATGACCTCACTCCATACATACTGCATCTCTTCCAACATCCCTCCCGGTGGCACATCCCACATTGCCACTGTCACCTCATCCCGCTCGTCCCACGTTGCCGCCTGAAACAAGGTAATCACTCTCTCTCCCTCTCTTACATACACACACACATGTACACACTATTTTGGTGTTGCATTTGTGCACTTTAGATCAAACTTTGAGCCCCTATTTTCGATGAAATTTTCTATGTTGGTTGATTTGTAAGTTTTTTTTTTTTAAATTTTTTATTGCAATAAACATTTGGGGGTTTCAAATTACAGCTGGAAACGAGGTAATCTCTCTCTCTTTCTTATACACACACATGTGCGAGATATTTTTAATTCCGTTTTGACGATTATGTGACTTTTGTTTTACAGATCTTTTTGGCTCTTGAAGAAATGAAGTGCATGTACTTTTGGTAAAGTTTTAAGTTTTACTTATGTTGGTATATTAGCATTTCTTTTAATTTTTATGTTTTATTTTCCTACATTAAAAAAAGGTCTATATCCATGGAGCTTAATTGAACTAATAGTGACAACGCTTCACTCAAAGCTCGACTCGGTGTAGTCCGGCAGTCCTTGAACCATGGTCTCTGTCCACAAGCTGGATGCATGTGTACTCCATTTTGCATTATGAGTTTTTTTTATGAAATATCATAAAAATATTTATCGACATAAAACATAGACATCATAAAGACAGTATATAAAATGTGAAGCCACGGTATAATTTGTGGTATATGCTACTACTCTTTATTTTTATCCATTTGGTTTCAAGGTTTGGACCAGTCTAATCATTCACTTCACAAAGAATAGTAGCATATATTATCAATTATATCCATTTGCTTCCTTCATAATGCATTATGTTTTGTATTTAATGTTTGGTTTGCATCATGTGGATAAACTGTTTGTTTGATGTCAATATTTTTTTGAATCTTTACCAGAAACAGGGCAACCTGTTAGCAACTAATCAATTCGGATCATCAAAACCTGTTAGCAACTAATTTATTTAAAGGGGTTGCCTAAATTTACATAGGAATCTTAAATATTGAGAATCTTAGCTTTCATTAACTTGCTATCTGTGCAAAATGTACTATTTCATTAACACACACACACATATATATATATACATATCTTTTGTTTAAAATAATAGAGTTGTGAGTTGTACAACGATTTCATTTTACCCTGTTCGTTGATATTTAAACTTAGGAGAGAAACCAGTTCTGGAAAACTATGAAGTCATACGGTCACAATATTCAAAACCTGATTTTTAGGTGTTTGAAAAATTTCTTGAGTGATAATTTTAAATATTTCATTCTAATTCAGTCATGGTCGTGGATTTGGGAGTGATAATTTAACTTTTGTATGCATAATACGGGAAAACATCTTCACCTTTTATGGATATTTGTTTTCTAGGGTGGTTTACAACTAATGGGCAAACATATCCTTTTATGAATATATATTTTCTTATTCAGTCATTAGTTGTTTAAAATCCCTCTTATAACCTCAGGTATTATCTAAATTTGATATATAGTTGTCTTCTAAACGTGCCTCCGTGTTTGGTGATTCGTTGTTTTAAACCGAAACCCTCCTTTTATTCTCTTAGTTTATTGCTTTACTTAAGGGTTTTGAACTCCAAAATATATTTAGTATTTTGGTCTTTTTGAGTTTGGTTATCTTTCCTTTAATGTTAAAAATTATTACTTATGTTTTATAGTAATTATTTCTTATGTTTTTAACTGCACTTTCTGATCAATTTATAGTCGAATAACTAATTTTGTGTTTCTAATTTTATTTTGTATTTATTGTATATAGAGTGAATAGTCCGTCAACTCGTATCATCTCCTTATTTTGTGGTAAATCACTGTTACAGAAAAACACTGGTAATTCGGTAAAGTCCCTCACTTTGAATATGGCCTTTCTAAACATGGGTTGTATATCATTTTATGTTTAGAGTGTCATTGGTTAGTATTTCCCTCATTTTAGTCACGAACAAGGAGTTTGACCACAAATTCATCACGACATTACTACCGGTATCTCATACTATCTTTGTCAACCTCTTTTGGCAGTCCTCCCATTACATTTAACCTATAACAGACATGTATAGATCATTCTAATTTGGTACTGTTAGAAATTCATGTATAGAACTTCATATATAGTTTTGTATGTAGATCTGTCTAGTTCCTTGCCCTCATTCGAACTTCATATAACAGACATGTATAGTCCCTCCCTTTGAATATGTCTTCTGTTTTTACATTTACTGATATAAGTATTACATCGCTGCTTGGGGCTACTAAGATTAGGCTCTTTCCAGTTTATGCTTGCCGCATACCGTGATAATATTTATCACACCAGTATTAATTTATGGCAATAAGATTTCATAGAAGATAATTGCTTATAGGGGAATATCAGGCGAAATAATAAAAGATCATAGAAGATATAGGAGAAGATCTTCCAATAACTGCAAAAAATTACTTCAGTTTGGTATATTTTTAAAATTTTATTTACTTTTATCTCTTAGATACCAACTTTTCGGTTCAAGAACCCATCCAAGTGATGTATATTTTGAAAGCATATTATAAAATTGGATTGAATTACTTCAATATATCATGCATCCTACTTTATTCAGTTCCTCGAGCTAAGAAACTCATATAGGATTTTGATGTTAAAAGCTTTGAAGTTGAGCGTACGAGCTTGCCTACAAATGGGCTTGCTTATTAATCAGTAGTAATCTCGGCACATAATAAGTTTATTGACTTTTTTTCATTGTTCGCATTTCAGTTCCAAGCATTGCGCTCAATGGTGCAATCAACCTCGCAAATATTACTGGTTTATATTTGCATCTTCCTTTATAATTGTACTTTTTGGTTAGTTTGTCACTGTTGAAGGTTTGTAAGTTGTTGCTTCTGTTACAGCCCACACTTCAAGAGCTAGGAAAGCAAAACCTGCAACTTCTGAGACTAATCCCGGAGCACAATGCAGAGTAAATGAACCTGTTGAAGCTTCTTAAGGGTGAGTAATTGATTTGATTTTAGTTTGCTCTTATTCATGTGGTTTTACGTGTTAGTAAATTGTTCTCTTTAAATTTCAAGTGATAAGCGGCGACACAATAGACTCTTTAAATTTGTTAAAACTCGGAGCTATCGGCGAGATCTCGGAGCTATCGGCCGAGATGGGATGAAAATAATAAGAAAAAAAAAATTTGAGAAGATGAGGAAGAGAAGAATGGAGGAATTATCACTTGAACTGAAGCACGATATTTCCTGTAGGCTTCTTTTATCTTCACAGCCTCCTCACAGGTACAAAGGGGCTAGGTTTTTTTTATTTGTGGGCTTTTGTCTGCTGTTGGGGGGTTTCCTTTAAGCAACTCTTTGGTTCACATATGACGTTTTAGTTCACTCTATTCTCTCCTTTTTTTTGTTTGTTTGTTTTATTCTCACTTTATAGTTTCTTTTCCCTTGCTTTTGTGTACCGTTTTTCTTTCCTTCAAAAAATGATATTTTTTTGTGTATGTTTTTCTAAAACAGTAACATTAAATTTAAAAAATGGTAATGACTTAGAAAAAAATTTATTAAAAAATTGGTACTATTTAATAAAAAATAGTTCTGATTTGTAACAAAAAAGTTATCAAATAAAGTTGTAATAATTCTAGAAAAATTGTATTATTTTTTAACAAAGTTATCAATATGTTGGCACTAATTTTTATTAATTGTACATAGTTTTTCAGAAAGTTTATGTTATTCCTATTTAATGTATATACTATAGTGTTTGGTTTAATTAGTCGCACTTCTTCGTGGTTTTATAAAATAAAAAATTACTATAAATTTTCAGTTGTTATAAAATCAGTACTATTTTTTTAAATAAAAACTATAAATAACTTTAGGGCACCAAAAAATTATTGTACATTTTTTATAATTAGTATTATTTCTTAAAAAATTAGCAATATTCAATAAAAAAATATTAATCTCTTAACTTTTTACAAAAATTGTTTAGAATTCTTTCAAAAATTGTTTAAAATTTCTAAAAATAATGTTTTGTACAAAAATTGTTGAACTCTTAAAAAAATTGTTTAGAATTTCTAAAAATTCCCAAAAATAATCTTTTCTACAAAAAAAGGTTTAGAATTCTTAAAAAAATGCATCTTTTTAATCAAATCCTATGTGTCATTAGATTATTTTTCTATATTAATATTGGTATATTATGGAATATTGAATCTGACAAGCCTGTCGCGCTTCAGTATAACCAATAGTACAATGCAATGCATTTTAAAGGATGGTTTGAATGTATCCGATTGGTCCACATTGCTAATCTTATTTTTTTAAAATTTTCTATATTTTTTTCGGAATTTTTTGCGCCCTCTAAAAAGCGTATCGCCTGATACAGCGACCGATACCGCGACCGAGTTGAAAATTGGGTGTCCGATACCGAGACTTTGAACCATGCAATAGAGATATATCCAACTGCATAGTACATGCAATTGAGTTTGCTCTTATGGAATGTACTCCATTAGTTCCATGTTGCTAGCCATTTTATGGACTTGATTTCGGTTGCGTTGTCGTTTCATTTTGTGTTTCTAAATTGTGTGTAGAGGTTGTTTATATTTTGGTTTAATTCACACAAAAAAAACTGGGAGTAACCAATATCTGTTGGATGTAATGCAAATTTGACAGTCTAGAACTTATATTTTGGTATTTTATCTATGTAATCTATTTTTTATTGTTTTAGATGAAGATTTGAATTACAGTTAAATTGTTGGATACTGACCTTTAGTGCATATGTAGGCACAAGGTGCGAGGCAACTAGGAGTACTTGAATTAATTTTTTATATGTTTCAATGAGATCCAATCTGGTTTGCTATTTTTGTTGTAGAGCGCTAAATAATTAGGATGTCTCATACCATATTATATAACTCCTTCGGCATCTTCGGCTGCATTTTGTTCTTAGTTTGAGTAAATTTCTTTGTTTTATGCATTTTGTTCTTAATTTTCGAATGTTATGAGTATTAGTGATATGGCCTCAAGACCCTTGGAATTTATTGTAACATATAAACTCTGAAGTTAGAGGGTACTTTTAAAAAAAAAAACTAATGTTTTAATTATTTCAACTAAATATAATTTTACTCTTATTTCCATTAAATTCTACTAAAGACAATACATGTCTGTTATATGAAGTTCCATTAAATTTTGTAGATATTGACTACTCCCATGACAAAATATTTTAGTGTTGCATCATCCAAGTATATAGCTTAGTTTCATATCGATGTTAGGTGTCGTTAGTTGTCAAGATAATATTTTGATCGTCTTTACACCTCTTTCGTAATCATTTGATTCCGGATATCAATGACCTTCCGACAACCTGCTATTATAAAGAATATCTTTTTTGTTAGTTAATGTTATTTGACATATAAATGGCTTTGTACACAAGCGTTTTGTGTTCAAAGATGATTTGTCAACTTGCAAGATTTAATAAATGTGTGATGTTTTTAAAATAACAGAATATAAAATTTGGCCTTCAGGCACAGCACGACACCAAATCTCAATCCTGAAAGCATTTTTACAGTATGGCTTGACTTTGGACAGGTGGCACTATGATGTCGAATAAAATCTGCATCATGCGTACAACGACGAATTGCCCACATGAGCACACTCCCTGCATTTTCAGTCAGCCTATTTAAAGAACTTTGGTTCAAATTTTAAATTCAATTGGTGGGGAGTTCAAACACATGAGCTCATCTTATTAATTAAAATGCAGCTGTGTTGAGATGATTTTATTTGTACTCTTCAGTTTTTACTTTGAATGCCTTCCTACATGGCGATATTACATATATAAGTGCCATCAAATGCCAACATAATTGTACGCATATATTTACTATAAGCAGAGTACTGGGCAAGAATTACTCTTTTTTTCATCTTTCAAAACATCTCTATTGTTAGTTCTTTACACCTACTCAAGGTTCACAATAGTTACTGAAGACAGAGTATAGCAGTCTGCTAAACTTTAATGAGCTTTTAGGTTATGTATCTATTTTGTTTCAAGCTAAAATAATATGTTTCGTTATAATCTGATGATGAATTCTATATATTCAATATTTAACTTTTATTAGCTTAAAAAATTGGAGGCACAATTGAATTTGATGTTTTGTTGTGTGGATATGGATCTTGACTGTTTTAGGATGTTGGAAGTACTGTATTGTATTGGGTAAAAGTATCATAATCTTGACCTTTTTATTATTCGTTTCAGGTTACACATTGCAGTTATAACGAACTGGAAGGTTGCACATTATGGGTCTACCAGTGGCAACAACAGTAAATTGTGCGAATAACACCGGGGCTAAGAATTTGTACATATATCAGTGAAGGGATCAAGGGAAGATTGAACAGGTTGCCTTCAGCATGCGAGGGTGATATAGTGGTGGCCACCATCAAAAAGGGAAAGCCCGATCTTCGTAGGAAGGTCATGCCAACTGGCATTGTCAGACATCGCAAACCTTGGGGCCGAAAGGACAGTGTGTTTCCTGTATTTTGTTATAGCCAATTTCTTAATAGGACTTTCAGTATTTTGTTGGAGTAATTTTTATTTCTTAAACAGGGTGGAAAGTGCTTTAAACAAAGAAAATGCTGCCCAATTTTTTAATTTTTTTTACACGTGTTGTAAAAAAACATTGATTTAAATTAGTATTTGGTGGTTATGGTGTTGTTTATACTTCAAACTATTAGTATTGTTGTTCTTGGATTATTTTTTATTTCCTAAACATGGTGGTCTTATAAACAAAGGAGATTTTGCCCAAATTTTTTAAAATGTTTACCCATCTCTGTCATAAAAAAAAATTTGCAAAATTGTCACATGCAATACATTGAAAAAATTTCTTCGTGCCTTCAGGCACGAGCAATACGCTAGTGTATATATATATAGGAGAAGGCTCACCTACATCCATACATCACACCTAGTTGTAGGCCCTAAAAAACTTTTTTTCCAAATTTTTTATTTTTCTCTTGAAACTAACATTCCAATAAAACCATATTCAAAAAATTAGGTCAAAATATATTTTGTAGCTATTTTTATAAAATCCACAAAAAACTGCTCAAAATACGTTATTTGTAAGGGTTTGCGCCAGTAGTTTTTTGTGAATTTTTTAAAAATAGCTACAAAATGTATTTTGACCTAATTTTTTGAATATGGGTTGATTAGAAGGTTAATTTCAAGAGAAAAATAAAAATTTTGAAAAAAAAAGTTTCTTAGGACCTAGAACTAGGTGTGATGTATACATCATGATGTAGGTGAGCCTTCCTCATATATATATATATATATATATATATATATATATATATAGAGAGAGAGAGAGAGAGAGACAGAAAGATAGATAAATTGATAGATAGACAAACAGGGCTAGTATATGAACTCTTAAGCACCCTTCCCTTGCAAGCCAATTTTAGGCTAGTATCTACCCATAGTTTCATAACTACTATAATATTCTTCCTAATTCAAAGGAATTCTATTTCTTGCAAATAATGCATGCTGCCAAAACCATTCTATATTGGAAAAACATCCTAATGATAATCAACTCCTACCTAGTAAACGCCCTGTATTAAAACTAGGAAAAGGTTTATATATAGAGAGAGAGAGAGTCAGGCATCATGCTCTATACATCACCCGTGCATCACACCTAATTCTAGACCCTACAAAACTTTTTTTCAAATTTTATATTTTTCCCTTGAAATTAACCTTTCAATCAACTCATATGCAAAAAATTAGGTCAAAATACACTTTGTAGCTATTTTTAAAAAATCCACAAAAAACTGCTAAAAATACTTATTATTAAGGGTCTGCGCCAGCAGTTTTTTGTGGATTTTTTAAAAATAGCGACAAAATGTATTTTGACCTAATTTTTTGCATATGGGTTGATTGGAAGGTTTATTTCAAGAGAAAAATAAAAAAAATGAAAAAAAAGGTTTCTAGGGCCGAGAATTAGGAGTGATGTATAGTGCATGATGTAAGTGAGCCTCTCTCTCTCTCTCTCTATATATATATATATATATATACACACACACACACACACAGATGGGTTCTCTGAAGGGTGCCCAAGACAGATCATTTTTTAAAAATAGCAAAAAAATATTTTTGTGTTGTTTAAACATTTCAGGGACTTATAAAAAAACAATCAACTCAAAGTGCATTTTTTTGCTATTTTAAAAAAAAGGTCAAATATATGTCAAATTTTACCTACTTTAAAAACTGACATTTTGACCCATTTGTTTAAAATAGCAAAAAAATGTATTTTGAGTTGATTTTTTTTACCAGTCCCCTGAAATGTTTAAACAACACAAAAAAAAATGCTATTTTTAAAAAATGATCCTTCTTGGGCGCCCATTCTTAGGCACCCGTCAGAGATTCTTGTTGCATGTGTGTGTGTGTGTATATATATAAAACTACTTGCCCAACAATATTGTGTATGTGTCAATCATAGTTGTCAAAATCGTACGATTCTCTAGTTGAATCGTACAATTCGATTTGATTCTCACATAAGAAACGGTTAGGGTTAAAAAACCGGGCCGAATCGACAATTTGGGGAAGAGAATTGTGAATCGAGCTATTCACGATTCCGTTCCGATTCACTTTTCTTGGCAAAGTTTAATTTCTTTTTAAACCCGAAATATAGGAAAACGTGGTTGGTGTTTTTTTCTTATAACCACAAGTGTGTTTTTTATAAAACAAATAAATAAATAAAAAAGCAAACAACAAATGTTACCTTTACAAAACTGAGTTTTAGAGAAGAACGTTATAAAAGTGTAAACCCTAACTTTTAGTGTTGCACTATGCTCAATCTCCTCTCCTCTTCGATCTTGTTCTAAACCTTGTGCGACTGTGTTCTCTTGTCTCAGTCATTCAAACGACTTCTCTTGCCTGTTGTCTTGGCTCAGTGTCACTCTTGGCTATTTAATATTTAATTTGTTTGGCCGAAAGGTAGAGAGGCTTCTTTTGATTGTATTAAGGTCTGTTTTTATTATTATATGATAGATATTGATATTGTATTGATTTTATTATTATACGACATATTTATATTGTATTATAATATTTTTGTGTTTAATCTTTATGGATTACATTTGTAACCATTTGAGGCAATATATTTGTCTTTAATCTTTATGTAGCTGCTATTATTGTTAATATTTGGACATGAAAATGGTTAAGAAAAAAGGTAACAAATATGTTTTAGGTCCTAATATGTTTTATTACATATTTTAATGTATTCTCTATGCCTTTATATATTATTTACTATATTTTAAATATTTTATAGCGATTCTTATGATTCGATTCACGATTCATAGGGTTTCCTATTTACGATTCCATTCATGATTTGACAACTATGGTGTCACCAATAAACACCCTTTCAGTTTCAGGTCAATTTACAGGAACAAACTGTAATGAGAAAAAAGTCTACAACCATAACTATAAACGTACCAAAACAATATTTTTTCCGGATTATTTGTTGTTCGACCCCATTATTATTTGTAATTGAGTTTAACCCCCGTAAATTTCCTTTCTTGGCCCCAAGAAGTGAAAATGTTGGGGGTAAAGTCAATATCAAATAATTAATGGGATCAAATCCCAAATAACCTTATAATATTATGTTAAAAATGGTGTATGCAGGATATCAACAGGGTTTTTGATCAAACAAGATTGAAGAAATATCTACCTCAAATGTAATTTTGGGGGAGCCACTGAAAGACCCGCTATTGAAGAGGAGATCATTCAAAGCTTTCTTTGCATCAGCACGCTTTTGACGAGTTGCATATTTGATGTAACTCTGAATTTAATATTTACAATGGCAAAGAAGCTTATTGCAATGTAAACATATATATAAATCAAATACACCAAGAAGGCAAAGAAAGACAAGGAAAGACCGAAATTTATGGGGTATGGAAAGAAATTCCAAAAATATAAGGGTGTGTTTAATATTTTCTAAGAAAAATAGGGAAAGATACCATATATTACAACTTTTGGTGTCTTTGACCGGCTAAATTTGCGTCGGAATTTTTTTCCATATTTTCCCAAAGTAACATGAGAATGCACATTTTGGACAATTTCCATGGTATTTTTTTATTTATTTTTTTGTGGGGGGGGGGGGGGGGGGGGTGAGGGGGAGGGAATAGGAAAATTTTCCACCCACTCCAATCAGACATACCCTAATTTTCCTACGAAACTAGGCCTCCTATGCTAGTTTCAACATCCTTTGGTGCATATAGTCATTTCCTGCAACAGGAAAAAGGCAACTATTGGCCATTACCAGAGCTGATGGTATAGGATCAGATCAAGAAATTCATGAAATCCCTCTACGTAAATTTACATAACAAGGCTATACTAGTGCCTACCATTTCTCTAATGTGGGGGAAAATTTACATAACAATTGAAAGAGAATAGACACAATACATATGTGGTTCCACAATGGATTTTAGCCTTGGCGATGGGGTAAGGGAGTACGACGTTCCTTATTGATCGAAATCTTTTTAGGTGCTAGTGTAGGTGGGTAGTGTTCGCTGGGTCAAATTCTCAAGGAGTTTACTCCTCAAGAGCCGAGATGCTGAATAACTTATGTCGCAATGTTGTGAGGACTACGAGTAAATGTAATGGAGGGCGAGAGAACAACCAATTCTGCCACGAGATAAAGCTGAGGAAGCAGCCTAAGCATAACTTTTTTGGTTCTTGGGAAAGGGCGATGATTGGTTGGCAAGATGATAGTTTAAGGATAGTGGGTTTAATGGTTGTTCAGATAATGTTCTTCGGATGTCTTTAATGGTGGGCAGAGTGAGATTTCTTCATACTAATAAATGAGGTTAAGGGTAGTATTTATAGGCATGTGAGTTTTAATCTTGTCCATTGATCTGGATAGTGAACAGTAGGTGAACAGTGCCATGTATTTAATGCATGTCGGTGCATTAAATGAGAAGTGATAAGCTATTTGAGAGGTTGTCTTCAGAAGGGGATGATGTTGTGTGGACTGATGTGGAAAAGTGGGTTGTAGATTGTCTGTAGCATTTAAGAGGGATAATGACGGCTTAGGAGGGGTACATTGATAATGCAGTAGACCTACCAAAATGGCTCTTTTCAGGGGTGGATCGGTTGTGTCTTTCAATGATTTTTGTTTGTGCCCTATATCTCGTGAAATGGTGGTTCGCTTATGAGAGCCCAACAAACCCCTGTTCTCTTTCGTTCAAACCACATAACTAATATTCCCGATGTGGTGCCTACCGATTGAGCCTTCGGTCCCTCGAGTTTTGTCTTAACTCAAGCCCTTTGGAGTTTTGGGAAAAGGGAATACCAACAGAGAATAAATATCCAAGGTTGCATACCGATATAGTTTGTTCAAAATGTGTTTTGGTTGTATGTGAGGGGATCGATGAACATACAGATCGAATGCCTGTAGAATCGGTTCATTGGTGGATCGGCTCACTACTGAATCGGTGGTGGGTTATCGAATGTCCCCACCCTATAGTAGTAGCTGCTAGCTGGTGGCCAAAAGTTGATTACATGATTGCAATTTACCCTTGAGATCATAGGTGACTTCAATACAGGATACAATAAGTATAATTATAGTACAATTGCTAATCATTATCTTAATCTAATTGTTTGGAGAAATTTTAGTCAGGATAGGTATTAACTCCCTCAAGAAAACCCAGTCCTATTGAAAATATGACTCCTCTATGTAGAAATGAGGGTTCCCGAGGCAACTTTGGCTTTGAGACCCCAGCAATTTTTGAAGGTGGGATTTGATTTCCCCTTCACCCGTTACTGGTCGAAGAATTGGCCTTCTACAAAGTCAATCCTATCCAGTGTACCCCCAATTCTTTAAGGTTTTGATGGGGTTCATCAATATAAATATCCTAAAACCCCAATTTGTATTAGACGAAATTGTATATTGCTACTATATGATCACGACGACAAATTCGGCCTACTTCCACTTAACACCAAACAACACATCTGGTGGGAGGGCTCCAAAAATGATATCCTAATATTTTATCGGTCACTTTATGAGCCTGATTAAAATTTTAAGTGGATACGCGGTTTTTATTTTTATTCTTAAATATAATATTATACAAAATCAAGTATTCGTATAAACTGAATGACTCAACACAGTCTTGTTAAGCTTTATGCCACGTGTAGGTAAGAGTATCACTATTCCTCTCTAAAATCCTAAGGGTTACTTCTTTTTTCCGTTGAGTCTTCTTCCCATTTGTTTTTTCTCTCCTAATCTCTCCTAATCCGATATCCTCTTTTTTCAAGCTCCACCTTTCTTCTTAATTCTTCTAGGTTCATATTTTTTTTCAATAGGATGCAACACTGCTTTAATAACTAAGACGTATAAAAGCAGTACAAAGGTGCAGTGAACCTATTCAACCCCCTCGAGGTAGTTACCTTGTTGGGCTATAAGGTCTTTTCATTTGGTATCAAAGTTCCCATATTGCGGGCTTATGCAATTCTGCGTAATTTAAACAAGAATTTTCTATTATGACATTCTAAATCCCATGTCTTGATGATTTATTATCTAATTACATTTGCCTTCAACACAATACGTGCATGCAGTAAATCATTTGTACCTAAGACACAATACAAATTTACACCTAATGCAAATTACCCACACATGATACTATGCAAGTCCATATATATTGCGAAATACCCATGCCTATGTACCACCTTTGCGTAATGTGAAATATCCGTGCCTACAGCTCTACCCAGATATGATTTTTATAATTACACAAATATTTATTAAATAGATGAGATATTGATCTTATTAAACAGTATTTCAAAGTTTTTCTAAAATTTAAAAAAAAAAGTTAAGTTGAATGGTTTTCTGTAAATTCAGCAAGCCAAACAACCATTAGTTGAAGAGGTCGAGGACCGTGCATCCTCTATCTTTTGTACCAATCTTTTATATTAATTAAAATCTTTCTCTGTTTCTGAATTCTGAACAAAAAGAGAGAAAATATGTAGTAATTTGAACCACTCGTGCAAATTGTATCTTTAAGACGTTTTCAAAAGCTTTCCTCCCTTATTATAGATTGGGTCCTTTAATATAGGTCAAGTAGGGCGTATTTCGGCCTGGATCGGAGAGGGAATTGCAATTATGGATATAATTTCTATTTTTCAAAAGGGGGAAAAAAATCCTTACGGATTCCAATTCAGATTTGTTTGCAAATAGGATTTTTTTTGCCAAAAGGGAATATCGGAAAAACTGAAAACTTTGCAAAAATCCAATATACCGGAAATTTCTGGAAAAATCGAAGATATCAGAAAATTTCAGGACAAACACAGAAAATTATTTTTCGCAAATATTACAAAAATTTGAAATTGTATAATTGTGGGACTGCAAATTTTTCGGGAAAATCAGATTGGCACAAATTTAGAAGAAAAAAAAAGGATCAGAAAAACTGGAATGCAGAATTAATTCCGATTCTGATCCAATTTTTTCGGATAAATCAGAAATCTGAAAATTATACCTAAATTGATAAACATCGAATTGGGTTTCAGAAAAATCGAGGAAAATATATATATATATAAGGAGAGGTTCTCTAGTGGACCAAAAGAATGAACCTTAACAAAAAACACATAATAACACATTAATTTTAATTCCTATAGTGTAATTGGTCCGCGCCAGCGGTACCAAACACGCGTGTCGATCGATCCCCAACCCCCCCAACCGCCCCCCACCCACCCACCCCACCCTACCCCCCCGCCCCCACCCCCATGGCAGCCCTGCTGTCATAAGGGCTGCTATGGTGATGGTGGGGGGGGGGGGATAGTGGGGTGAAGGTGGGGCTCGGGTGCTGCTGGCGCGGACCAATTACACTATAGGAATTAAAATTAATGTGTTTTTTGTTAAGGTCCATTAAAAAGTCCATTTTTTTGGTCCACTAGAGAACCTCTCCCTATATATATATATATATATATATATTAATTAATGTCAACTACTGCTTGTGAAAGATAACAGCTCTTTCGAATATTTGCTAGAAGTAACAGTCCCATCCTGTGCGTGGGACAAAAATAGAGACAAAGACAGAGAAAAGGTACTACCAGTATGCACTTCAACTCTCATAGCCATTTACACAAAATATATACCTTAGATGGTTGTTTTTGACCTCTTCCTTCATCCTGCAGACATATGTTATTTGTCAAATTAGTAGCTAACGACAATATAAATTTTCCATATCTAAGCTCTAAAGGTAATAATAATACGAAAAAAGAGCAGAAGGAACTACTAGTAAACATTTCAACAACCATTACCATTTATGCAAAATATATATCTGTATTCGTCACATGAAACTAAGATACAAAACTGAACCACATGAATCTCCAAAAAATTAAGATGTACCTTAGATGGTTGTTTTTGGCCTCTTCCTTCATCCTGATATTTGTCAAACTTTTAACTTAAAAGGTAATCACGATATAAATTTTTCACATCTAAACTCTAAAAGTATATAATAAGAAAAACTCTTTCATGGATTAACAAGAGGTTAAAGTACACATTAAGAATATAAAATGCAAAAAAAAAATTTAAGAAGCCAGTATTTTCATTGTTAATATGTGAACTATGTTAGAAACTAATAATGAAACAAAAATAAATTTAGACATAATAGGATTTAATATCAAATGACCCTCTTATAAGGTAATTTTAATAGCCAAATGGCAGCATTTCCCTCTCCCTCTCACACCACGCGCGCACACTCGCACACAAACAACCACACCCGGTTAAACTTTTCCCCATCACCATCATATAAATCATTTTCATTTGCTTGATTTGAACTTTTTTGGTTCACCTCTTGCTCTATTGGTCATAGTGAGTGAATATTGGAAAATGATCAGGGATAGTCTTTGAAACAGTCCTCTTTATATATAAAAATGAAGATACTTTTCCATTTTAAATTCGTTTTAAGGTTAAAAAACAATGTATTAATTTATGGTTGTGGTGGAATCGATTGAGTAAGAAGAAAGGTGACAAAGTTCCGGCAATTTTGGCTGTATATACTCAGTTTCATCTGGCAATATTACAAGTTTTTTTCCGGTGGGGGTGGGGGTGGGGAGTGACGTCAAAATGAAATAATTAGATAGCGTTCTTTAAGGCTCCTGTATCTTATAGCTATAGCCTATAGGCATGCTGCGACCTAGTAAATTTCTTGCTGCCCACCTAGTTTATTTGCATCCAATAGTTCATACTTCTCCCTATATGATACTGGAAGCACAATAGAGACTTGTCACAAATCAGCTACCATACACTACCTACATATCAAAGGCCAAAAATTCATATGTAGCATTTCGGCTCATGGCTAAACCAATGTTACCTAAGATCGTGGAGCGCTACAGTGCTTGTTAGGGGTATAGGTATGTGTTATGCTACTATGCCTAGTATGCGATATACAGGGAGTAGGCTTAGTCATTGTTGTCAAAATCATTTGATTCGATTCTGGTATAATTAGATCCAAAGCGGTAGTCGCAAGGGTAAAATAATCGGTGTGAATCTGGCGATTCAGCAGGTGAATCAGGACGGTGCGATTTATGAAGCCAGGTTTAATTTTGGGTATTTTTTTTACCCATCCTCTAAATAAAACGTTTTTAGCCCCTTTTCCGTTTAAAACATACCAAGTCAAACACGTATCTTACTTTAAAAAAAAGGTTAAAAAAGCAAACATTACTTTTGAAACACAGAGACGGTCTCAGGAGAAACTAAAACTTTGAAAAAACTTCTCTCCCTCACGATCTCTTCTCCTCTTCTCATGGGAGTCGAGCCCCTTGGTTGTTGAATCACCCATTATTAAACAAAAAGAAAGCTTTGGAGCATAGTTTAGAGTGACAGGGGATTACATTGTGTAAGGCTTTAAAAACCCTCATTTTTATTAGTAGTTTGTTCTGGGGTGTGAAGACTAAAGAGCAGGACTCTCTAATCTCTATCGTGTTTTTGTAACAATATCTTGTAGTGTTGAAGTTGGACCCTCTTTATTTCGTTTCATAAAACTGCGAGTTTGCTAATATTTTGTCAAAATGGTTGAGGGAAAGAGTAGTTGGCTATTTATCCTAGTCATGAAGAGAAATTTAACTCTAAAGATTTGTAGTTGAAAGTAACAAGATCAGTTTTCATTATCCTAGCCATGAATTGACTCACATGCTTTGCCACCAAGGCATACGCCTTACCTCTAAACGATGTATTACATTCAATCTTTTTCACGTTTAATTTGAAATCTTACAATTAGATTCAGGATTCACGATTCATAGAGTTTTCAATTCACGATTTGACAACTATGGGCTTAGTTAGGACATTGTTTCAGTCCATGATTCACCAAAACTATCATTTAAATCATTTTGGGTATGACGTAAAGTGTATGCGTGTGTATTACACCTAAACACGAATATTACCATTTTATTAATTCAAATTATGTTTTTGTATTTAGCACAGTTTTGGAGTACCTATGGTTTTAGATCTTGTGGTGGAGCAAAACGAGAAACTATGTAACACGTGTTTCTTTATCATATTTCTTTGTTATTTTCTTCTCTTCAAATTAAAAAACGAGACGCGAGATTTGGAGAACTAAGACAGAAAAGTACCCTAAAATTGTACGCGAGATCTAAAATGTGCTAGTTGAAGACAAGGTTTTAAAGGGCGAATCGAGGCGAAGGTTAGCAAGGCTGAGGCTTACGCCTCTAGGGGACTGAACTGAGGCTTGCACCTTGTATGGAAGAGGCGTACGCCTTGAGGCGTATGAGGCGTCCGCCTCATTTTTTGCTGCTGATTTACAAAAAAATGAAGTCACGTGGGTATTTTGCTTAACAACAAAAAGTCGTACGAAGTAGGGCTGTAAACGGATATTCGAAAATCCGCATCCGTCCGATATCCGAATCCGAAAATATGGAAACGGATACGAATATGGATACTCTATAAAAATATCCGAGAAAACGGATACGGATACGGATAGTACTAGTATCCGACACGGATAATCCGTATCCGATACGAAGTATCCATTTTATCGGATATCCGTTTTACCGGATATCCGTATCCGTCAAACATATGTTTAAAATATTGCTAATAATATTAGTACTTGTATTACTAATAAAATAATATTAAAAAAAAAAACTTAATCGTTTATTCCCCAAAACAAAATAAACACATACTCCACTAAAAAAAAAAAACTAAAGTTATTATTTTATTGGGTATATTATAAAATGTCATGTATTATTATTTTATTGGGTATATTATCATGGAGTTACACTAAAGTTACACTACACCATATGACACACAACATATACCGACTAAAGCACATATACTCCACTCAAAATAAAAATAAAAACTAACTTCGTTTCGTTTCTCTTTCGTACAAAACAAGAGAAAAGAAACTCTCATGTTGTTGTTTGTTAGTTTCCTTAATTATAAATAAATGTAAGAGAGAAACATAATAGAATGTAATAGAGAAACAGAAAAGTAAAGATATGGTTTTGATTGTGATGAGAACTGAAGTTAACAACATGTATATTATATACAAAATAAAAATGTATACTTATTAAAATAAATATATCAGTATGTTTTGAAGACAAAAGGTTCATGAGGTTATCATTCTCAATAAATTTGATTAATCTAAAAGGTGCATATTTATTTCTACTATCATGGAATGCGACTGTTATTTTTTTTTCGACGGCTTTAAGCTTATATGGTTGTAAAGTATGGATGGCTTTAAGCTATATTATCATTATGGAATGATACTATTATTATAGAATCCATAATTGTTGATGTTAGGAGGCGGTAATTTTGTTATATATTTATTTGGATTGGATTGGATTTAATTGGAATGGATATTTTAATTGTTATTTTTTGCGATGGCTAAATAATGTAAACGGATACGGATATTATCCGAATCCGAGGTATCCGAGCGGATACGGATATGGATAGTTGTTTTAACTATCCGGACGGATACGGATAAAGATATGGATAGTACATTTAGATAGCGGATACGGATATGGAAAACATGGTATCCGATCCGTATCCGTCCGTTTACCACCCCTAGTACGAAGCTAAACAACCAAAAACCCTAGCGGCTGATCAAAAACCAAACGAAAGACCACCGAAAGACCTCCGATTGTCTTCTCTAGCAAAAACGGACCACCGATCATCTTCTCCAGCAGAAATCGATAGTCGTACGAGGTAAATTCATCTTCTCCGATGTTTTTTTTTGTTTTTTCTGCTCTATATATATATCGATATATGTATATATGTATTTTACTGCTCTGTATATATGTATATTATGTATACATAAATTTATAGATCTATAAATATATATATGCTGCTGTATATTTATGCTGCATATATAAATATATGTATTTATATATGTACATATATATATCCATATAATAAAGGAGCATGGTTTTTGAAAATTTTGCCAAAATATCTTCACTTTTTTTATGCATGACATTTTTCTCTTTCATGCCCATACATGAAATGTCATGCTAAAAGTTTTTTTTTTCTTTTTTTTTTGTGTTATATATATACTATTATAAATACTATTATACTATTATAAATACATGTATTTTTTTAAATACGTGTAAATTTATATTTTTTTATTAAATATTTTTCCCATTTTTTAAAACTATTTTTTATTAATTTTTTAAATATTTTTTTCTTTTTTTAATTTATATTTTTTATTTATTTTTTATTTTTTCTCAATTTTTTTTAACTATTTTTATTTTTTTTTCTCAAATTTTTTTTTATCACGGGGGCAAATTTATCGCCGTGCCCTCGGGCACGGGCATCCACTAGTATATATATATATGTACATATATATATATTTTCATATATAAAACAGGGTATATGTATACATATACACTGTTTTATATATGAAAATATATATATATATATATGTATATATGTATATATATATTCTGTTTTTTTTATATATAATATATATGTATATATATATATATATATTCTGTTTTTTTTCCTATTTGAAAATATATAATATATATGTATATATATATATATATATATACAGAAAGTCTCCTGTAAGGACTCCTTATGGTGCAGACCCCGGTACATACCATTTTTTTAAAATAGTAAAAAAATGAATTTTTTGATGAAACTTCATGGATATGATCTCCATAGTGATAAGATCATCTCCAATTTTTTTCGTCGAAAAATTCAATAAATAAACCGTTGAGATGAAGTGATATGTAAAAAAATGGTATATATATGCATTTTCAACCGTTGAAATGTTGGGTCGGCGCCAGCCGCTTTAATGATTGAATTTTTTGATGAAACTCCATGGATATGATCTTCTCACTATCGAGATCATATCCATGAAGTTTCATCAAAAAATTCAATCAAAAAGTGGGTGAGATGATCGCCAACATTTCAACGGTCGAAAATGCATATTTATACTATTTTTTTACATATCACTTCATCTCAACGGTTTTTTTATTGAATTTTTTGGTGAAAAAAATTGAAGATGATCTTCCCACCATAGAGATCATACCCATGAAGTTTCATCAAAAAATTCATTTCTTTACTATTTTAAAAAAATGGTATGTACCGGAGTCTGCACTATAAGGAGTCCTTACAGGAGAGGGCCTCTATATATATATTCAGTTTTTTTTCCTATTTGAAAATATATATATATATATATATGGCTTTAATGCTAACACAAAATCTATATCATTGTAGTGAGTTGCCATTATGTCAAATAGGAAGGATCCCGCTTGGAAATACGGGAACGAGGTGGAATTGCCGGATAAGGGTTACAAATATATTGAATGTGGCTTTTGCGGGAAAATTATTAAAGGTGGGGTTAAGCGAATGAAGGACCAACTTGCATGTACCAAGCTTAATGTGGCTAAATGTGTGAAGGTACCTCCGGAGGTTAGCCAAGAGATGAAAGATTTTTTGATGAAGGGTGTTGATGTTAAGCAAGCGAAAAGAAGAGAAGATGAGGAAAGGATTAATAATGCCTCTTATTACAATAGTCAATCATTTGGAGGGTCAAACACGGGTAGTGGTTCTACAGGGGAATTCGATGACCAATGGTTCGTTTTATTGTCAATGTTGATGATGATAGTGAAGCAACTACAATAGATAAGGGACACGAAAAAGATCTTCGCAATCAAACGTGTTTAGATGTTGGAAGGTTTTTTTTTTTAAATGGTATTCCTTTCAATGTAGCAAGTAGTCCTTCTTTTGTGAACATGTGTCGGGCAATTGGGAAATTTGGTCGTGGTTTCAAGCCTTCTACACCTCATGAACTTAGCACGTGGATTTTGAAGAAGGAAGAGGAGACGGCAAATGAAATTGTTAGTGAGGTGAAAAAGACATGGGCACAAACCGGGGTTTCCATATTATCTGACGGGTGGAAAGATATTCGAGGGAAACGTTTGATAAATTTTCTTGTCAACAATCCATATGGTACTGTTTTTTTAAAATCTGTGGATGCATCTGATGCCATCAAAGATGCTAATTTACTGTTTAAGCTACTTGATGATGTTGTGGAGGAAGTTGGGGAGGATATTGTTATCCAAGCTGTGACAGACAATGCATCGAACTATAAAGCAGCAGGAAGTAAGTTAATGGAGAAGAGAAAACGGCTTTGGTGGACGCCATGTGCCGCACATTGCATAGATTTAATGTTAGAGAAGCTTGGAAATTTGCCTCAGCACAAGAATGCGTTGCTTAAAGCGAAAAAGGTAATACATTAGTATTTTTTTATATCAATTTCTTAATATATTTGCCATAATTTGATTTCTAATTTAAGTATTAGAATACTTTTTATGATGGTTTGTTGAGCAATTTTATTTACAATCATGGATGGGTGTTGGCATTGACAAGAAAAAACAACAACAAGGATCTTGTTCGTCCAACTGCAACTAGATTTGCCACTGCATATTTGACATTACAAAGTATGTATGGGTTGAGGCAAGGATTGGAGGCGATGTTTACCTCTAAAGATTGGGCAGAATGTAGTTGGGCAAACAAGCCAGAAGGGAAGGAAGCAAAAAAAGATTATTTTGCAAGATAGCAGTTTTTGGGGTAGTGTGGCTTATGCAATTAAGACCACAAAGTCTCTTGTTAGTGTATTGAGGATGACGGATTCTGAAAAGATGCCGAGAATGGGATTTCTCTATGGTACTATGGATAAAGCCAAGGAGGAGATAGAAAAAATTTGTATAATAATGAGGGGGCGTATAAGGAGTTGTGGAGTATCATTGACGAGAAGTGGGATTTCCAATTGCATCGTCATTTGCACGCGGCAGCATATTTTCTAAATCCCCACTTTCAATATGATGATAATTTCTCCACGCATTTTGAGATTAAATCAGGGTTGTACATTTGCATGGACAAACTCATCACCGATCCAGTGGAGAGGGAAAAGGCTGATTTGCAATTGGATGTGTTTCAAAGGAGAGAGGGAATGTTTGGGTATTCACAGGCGAAACTTACGTGTAAGAAAAGGAGTCCCGGTAAGTACATAAATTATTGAAATTTATTTTTTTTAAGTTAATATTTTTAAAATTTTACTTGATATTAATATTTTCTTTCAGCTGATTGGTGGATTCGATTCGAAGATGAAACCCCAGAATTGACAAGTTTCGCTGTGAAAGTTTTAAGTTTAACTTGTTCATCCTCCGCTTGTGAGCGTAACTGGAGTACGTTTATTCAGGTAATTAATATTTATGAATTAATTTTCGCTCTACGAATATAGTTATAATATTATGACTAACTTTACAAAAATTTACAATAGATACACACAAAGAGGATAAATCGTTTGGCAACATCGAAGCTCAACACGCTCGTCTACATCATGTATAACAAAAAATTGAAAGATAGGCACTTGATGAAAAAGGCACTTAAGGAAGACCAGGAACCGTTGGTCATTGACATTGTGCCTTCTGACGATGAGTGGGTTGCCGAGCCATCCAATGGATGCCAAAGCGATGAATCGGGGTAGACAACTGAGGGGGGCACGAGTACACAAGTGCAACAAAATAAAGGAGAAGGTCGAAGAGTTCAAAAACTACGAGAAAAGGTCTAAATTATTATTTATACTTATCTTCTTTATTTTACTAATTTCAAACAAACAACATAACTAATTTTTAAACTTATTATTTATTAGATAAAGGAAAAGGATTGCAATTGGTGGACGAAGAAGAGGAGTGGGAGGATCTCAGCTCAGACGAGGAGGATGATGGACTGCTTCGATATGCAGATGATTCCATGGATGATCCTCTAAGCGATGATGATGAGGATGGAGGTGGAGATGAAGCATATTATCCATTTTCCCGGCAATTGGATACCGATGATCCACTATTTAATATAGAGTGATGATACATTGTTTGTTTGGTTTTGGGTTATGGTTTGGTGATATACACTATACTTTGTTATGGTTTGGTGATGGTGATTTTCATTATGGATTTATTTTGTCTTGACAGTATAATATGTATTGTGATTATGACATTATGGTGTTATTATTTGTATTGTGTCGTGGAATCAAGTTTACATCGTTTGTCTTCACGATAGTTGTGATACTTAATTTGTTCCTCGTTTAATTACTATTTTTATATCAATTTTTAGTTACTTCTGTGGAAAAAAGTTGAGGCTTACGCCTCGCCTCACAGAGGCTAAACGCATCAACTACGCCTCGCGCCTTTTAAAACCTTAGTTGAAGAAGGAGGTGGAGTCCCTGGTAACACTGGCTAAACATCCACGTTCAAATTAATTGCACTAAATAAAAAGTAGCTACAAAAAAAGGGAATAAGATGTCCATAGTAAACATGTAAAGACATTTGACTAGCCGTAGACCCAAGAAAAAATATGCTTTCAATGTATACAAACAGCCAAACTCAAAGGTAGAAATCTAAAAGCATTCATACTCTATATCCAAGGTTCAATTTTGAAGGTTTGGATACAAAAAAATAGGCCAGGTTGCCTCTAATTTAGGGAACTGATTTTCCCCATACCAAGACATGACTTTGAGTAATAGTAATGGTTTACTGGGCTTATTCAAAAAGTAAAAATAAAACGAAGGAAGAATATCCTATGATTTAATCCAATCGATCTAATATTACTGTATTACGCATGTTCAGTAATTTAAAATTGAAGAACCAAGCCAGCCCATAGACGCATATTGATGAACTCCAAGGCCTAGCCTTATATATATGTATGTAGTTGCGTATTGGTTCTCTTAGACAAGTATGGAAGTGATGCTTGCAAAAAACATTTATTGCGTATTTCTTCTACATCTTTTCTTTTTGGGTTCAATAAAGAAACCCATTGCTCATTTAGGCTCATCTTTCAAGTTGTACTTTGCTAGAAATTGCAAAATATGAGGTAAAACAGTATTTTGGCAAATTTTTTACCTTCTTCCAATTGTTCATTGATCCATCACTACATCCATTCCCTCATGATCATACAAGTTTTTTGTTGACTAGTATGAATTAAAAGGCTACAACAGGGGCGGAACCCTGTACACAAATCATATATACAACCAAAAAACACAGTAAGCCGGCCACCAGATAACATTTATCGAAACTCCCCCCAAAACTCTATAAGGAAATGCAAAAGGCCGAAAAGCTCTCTAAACAAAAAAAACATCTTGAAGCATAAAAAAAAATTCAAAGGGGAATCCATGATTCATCAAAACACCGCCTATTATGGTCCTTCCATATAGTCCAAAAGAGGCTACACCTCAAATACATGACTCTCCTAATCTAACATATTCCCCAGATGTTGAAAATTTTAGGACAGTTTCCCGCATCATCCAATACTCCCAGAATAGGAAAAAAACAATGTTCCGAAGCTTCCGAACCACCCCAAAAATGCAAGTTTTCCAATGTAAGAATTGCTCACGTGGTTGTTTTTGTTGGAGTTTGGCTCTCCATTTCAGCTAATGTCCAAAATGAATGTGAACATAAAGTTGAGTCAAAAGTCAAGATATTGAGCTGTTGAAAAGGTGCAGCCAAATCACACTAATCATGCACCTATTTCACATGTTTTGAGTCATAAAATGTGGACTATGGGTGGGCTATGAGGCCTTGGTTTTCAGATAAAATTTTGGTGGCCTTTAATGCCATGTCTCCAACCTCGTGCTATATATATATGGAGAGAGTATTGCAGCAAATAGCAGGGTGTGAAGTGTAGTCACAACAAAGTGAGTGTGGAGAGTGTTGTAGTGAGGATTCAAAGAGTGTATATGACGTAAACTACACGTCAATGGCTAAAAGAAACAAACCAACCCTAACTTTTAGAGAGAGACTCAAAAGATGTCTTATATTCAAGAACTGAACAATGAATACAAATGAGACTACACTAGGTATTTATATGAGAGGAATTACTTGCTAATCAAGTAATTTGCTAAAATGACTAAAATACCCAACTAAAAATAAAAGAATGCCTAATTAGTCCAAACATGCTTGGAAACTAATTAAGGAAGAAAAAGGCCTACAAAGAACTAAAAATAGAAAATACAATGAAAATAAAAGGAAAATAAAATGGATTCTCATCACTCCCCTCCCCTAAAAAAGAGTTCGTCCATGAATTCAAAGGGGGAGGCCAACAGAGTCACCCTCTAAAACTGTAATCACTGGCCAGGAGGATGCTCAGTCTCGTCGAGATGCTCTGGTGACTGATCCATCGCTAACAGGGCCCGGCGACGTGGCAGAGGGCAATCTAAAGCTCGATGTCCCACGGTACTGCAATTAAAGCACTGAAATGTGGGAGTGCCTATATGGGTCGCAGAGGAAGTGGTAATAACTGGAGTAGTGGCAAAAGAAGTCGAGGTTGATGCTGCAGGGGTAACAGAACTCAAGGAAGATGGAGGTCGGGATGCTGGAGGAGTTGTCAGGCTGCATGATAGGCCTCGACCTTGGTAGCATACTCTACCGCCTTCAGGAAGGTCGGTATCTCTCTCAATCCAAGGTCGCGCTGAATATGTGGCTAAAGTCCCAGAATATAGTGGCTGATCCGCTGATCCTCAATCTCGGGTAGGCGAGCTCTAGTGCAGAGGAGCTGGAACTGCTCCGTATACTCCACTACCGAAGACGTATCCTGGTGGAGAGACTAAATGCACGTAAAGAGGTCTCGCTCGTATGTAGAGGGTATAAAGGAAGTTTGAAGAGCGGCCTAGAGATCGAGCCAGTCCTAGATAGGAGGGAGTCCTGCAGCCGTCCTACGATAGCAAAGGTCATTCCATCAAACTCGAGCAAAATCCTGAAATTTGGTGACAGCTAGAAGAACACATGAGCGGCCCTAAACCTGCTTGTAATCGAAAACTGTCTCCATAGCGGCGAGCCAATCGGTCATATCATCCGGGGAGAATCTACCATCGAACATAGGAATATCTATGCGAATATCCCATGGAGACTTCGAGAAATAATTTGAAGTGCTAATGAAAGCGAGCCTCCATCCTGATAAGTGCCTAGACCCATCACATCACCCGGCACAGGTGTAGCATGATCGGCGTGTATCGGTGGTACCTGGGCAGGTGGTGGATGATGAGGATGATCACGGGGCGCTATGGGAGGTACAGGGGAGCCTCGAGGGTGATGGGGACATGTACCAATCAAATGGTCACGTTCCCCGCAATAGTAGCAATGACGGTCTCGTAAAGGGGCAAAATTAGGGCCACCGGGTGGGGGAATCCAATCCAAGATGCTATGGTGGGTGTCCCTCGTGTCGGAAGATGAAGAGGAGTCGGAATGGGATATGGAAAGGTCATAGTGGGACGGTACATGATGACGTTGGAGGGGGTGGTCGGGGATTAGGAATACCAAAATGCGCACCGAGGTATAAGATGGGTCGAGGGGGTTGAAATTTTGCCAAAGGGTGAGTGGGTCAGAAATAGGTTCAAGGCTTGGGATGTGCGGGATATAATAAGGGATTGCATGATATTGGGCGTGGTTGGAAAACCCTAGAAAATCAAGATTGGGATTTTTTTCACTGAAATTGTTGATGTTTGGTAAGTTTTCTTGAATTTATGGTGGTTCTTGAATTGGTCGGGGTTGGTTCTTGGGTTGATTTTCAGAATTGGACGAGATGGCTACAGTTCGGGGCGGATTCGGTGGAAATTCAGGGCTGATTTGATAGCGGATGGTGGTTGGGAAATCGCCTGGGCCCACTGATTTGTTGATAGCTGCTGAAATGTCGGCGGGGGTGGCAGTGCCCTGGGCAGCGGCTGCTGCTTGGAAATTTGAAGATTTCTACAGCAGTAGGTGGGGTGTCCGGTTGACCCACATGGGTCAAATTATGTTCGGCATTGGCAAACAACTGCTGCTTGGAAGTCTAGAAGCTATCTGCTTCAGTCGGAAGTTTCGTCGAGGCTATGAGCAGGCCAGCAGCTGTCTTGCAACACTGGATCGATGGGTGTTCACCCGGACTGTCGGCGGGGTTCTCAGGTTCATCTGGGTTAGTTTTTTTTTTATTTGCGTTGCCTTTTTGCTGCATTTGATGGACTAAACAGCCCTGAGGCTGAATTGGTTGTTCTCAGCTGCCATAAATTTCGGATTGGGACAAATTGGTTCTTCTTGATGTTAACAACATCAATCTTGAATTGTCATTGAGGGTTTGACGACTAGGCTAAGGGTTTTGGTTTTGCAACATAGAAAATTGTTGCATTATTGTTTCAAATTGGGTTTGCATTTGGATTTGTTGTCTTCTTGAAATTTCAATCAATTCTTCTATTCTTCGATCCATTTGATCTTTCAATTCTTAAATCTTTTCAACTTGAGATTTGGATTTCTTCGGAGCCATCGAGAAAGTAGCGTACAATTTTTTCTTGATACACTACACACACTGATACAAACTAACAAACGAACATCAATATTTGGAGCGACACCTGCTCTGATACCAATTTGACGTAAACAACATGTCAATGGCTAAAAGAAATAAACAAACCCTAACTTTTAGAGAGAGACTCAAAAGATGTCTTATATTCAAGAATTGAAGAGTGAATACAAATGAGACTACACTAGGTATTTATATGAGAGGAATTACTTGCTAATCAAGTAATTAGCTAAAATGATTAAAATACCCAACTAAAAATAAAAGAATGCCTAATTAGTCCCAAACATGCTTGGAAACTAATTAAGGAAGAAAAAGGCCTAAAAAAACTAAAAAAAGAAAATACAATGAAAATAAAATGGATTCCCATCAGTATATCTTTGTAGTGAGTAATTTAATTATTGAGAGCGTGTGTATTCAAACACCGATTTATTCTCATAGTGAAATTAAATTCTCCCTCCTATGGACGTAGCCTATATTGAATGAACCAAGTTAAATCTCGTGTCTCTCTCTTGTGTCCTTGTCATTTTATTTTCGCAATCTTTCCATCTATATTTATTTCTATTTGGTTGATTGTGGTGCCGGTAATTGTGCACAACTATTTTCTACACAAAGAAAGCCACATGTGGAGGCGCCTTTACTTCCAAGTATAAAGAATAGTAAAACTTAACTGAATATGACCGTTCCCCACAACCATAAATCGCTCTAAAAATCTACCTGTTAACCATCACCAACAACCAATCGAATATATTGCAGAATTCATCACATCCCCCCTTTCAATGTGCTTGAACAACCTCACCCCTCATGAGGGTCTCTCAACACCACTGCCCTCCAACCATATATAGAAACACTAAAAAACTATTTATGTTTTTTTTTCGAATTTTCCTTTTCAATTGAAAATTTGGAAATCTAAAGAAACATGTTCACTTGTTAAAAATAAATTTAAAATATGATTTATAGAAATTTTAATATTAAAATATAATTTACAGAAAATTTAGGGGCCAAAATCTAATATGCAGAAAGTCCAGGGGTAGAATGAAAAGTACAGAAATTTCAGCAACCAAAATGTAATTTGAAGGAAAAGTTCAACATGTCCTTTTTTCTTGAAACATAGGGGTAAAAAGTAGTTTATATAAATTTTAGGGGTCAAAATGTGATTTACCAAAAAGTCATGGGGTCTCTATAATTTTCAAAGATAAAGTGATTTTTGAACATTGGTTGAAAACAAGTTAAAGTAGTTTTTCAATTTTCTGGAAAAATGGAAAATCAGAAAAAATGTTTTGTAATTTCTATTTTATAACATATTAAATTTGAACACATTTTCTAGTTTTCATTTCTGTGGAAATTTTGTAAAAAAAAATTCTGGAAAACAGCCTTGTTTTCCAAAACTAAATAGGCCCTAAATCTGGCCTTAATAAAATGTTTCCAAAGATATCCTTCCTCATTAGCAAAAGGCCAAAGTCAATTGCCTAATAAAGCCTAATTAAAGAATTTAAGGACTGTGATCCCTTCCCCACCAAATGTTATTCAAAATGCTCCTCATTGCCTTTTTACAATAAAGCACTCATACACTTCAAGATGTGGGAATAGACAAAATAGACAGATAACGCCATTGATCAAAGTCAACCACCCTCCTTTAGACAATATGTTCATTTCCAACTCGCTAATCTCCTCTCAACTTTCTCTAACACTGCATCCCATATATCTTTTGCTTTAAATTTTGTGCCCAAAGGCAGCCCCAAATATGTGCACAGGAAAGCTCCAACGCCAAATCCCAAATTTGAAGCCATCCCTTCCAATCTGAAACTTCCCCTACCGGTATAACGACAATCTTGCTAACATTAAACTATAATCAAACACCACCTCAAAGCAAAGCAGCACCATCTTAAGACCCTCCTCAACACCACATAACATAATCTTATAATCCGTAGAAAAAAGGTGAGAGATAGGCACTGAGCTCTCACTGTCACTACTCAAAGAGATTACCTACATCCACTCGCCGCTAACTATTCTATAAATAGGTCTACTAAGAGCATCTACCACCAGGATAAATAAAAAGCAAGACGGGGATCTCCTTGCCTAATGCCTCTAGATCATCTAATAATATTGTCACAGGAATCCCATTAACGAAGATTGAGAATCTCATTGAAGAAATACACGTCCGAATCCAAGATATCTAGATCCATATCCCCCCCTCTCTAGCAAGGAGATCAAAAAATTCAAATTTTAGGGATTTTCAATATCCAACTTGCACACAATCCCGAATTTGAGATCGAATTCTGGCACCGTTTGCTATTAAGTTCGCATCCAAAATTTGTTTTCCAAAAACGAAAGCACGTTGAGACCTAGAAATGATCCATAACTCTCTTCAAACGCATAACCAAAACCTTAGCAATAAGCTTATACACACTTTCCACCAAGGGTCAAAAATCTTTGATGCCGAAAGCACCCTCCTTTCTTCGGAAGAATTAAAGCAAGAAAAGAGGCATCTCTGCTCAAAACAGCTGTTGGTAAAAACATTCTTCGAAGACACAGACATGATCTGATGAGAATACAAGTTTATACCGTTACATATAGGATGACAAAAGGTCTGAAATAACATAGCAATAGCTCAAAAATACTGTGACCACCAAACAAATAGCTCTCCGTACTCTACCATCTAAACAAATAGCTCTTACTAAATGCCATTCCTTCCGAGTGTGTTTGGGACCCCAATTCCAAGTTACAAAAACGGGATTTCTAAACATGCCCTTGTTGTCTTTATCACTTGTCTAGAACAGAAGTACTTTACTGCCAATTCCAAGGCATGGAATTGGGGTTCCCAAATACGCCCTTATAGTTGCCTTTATCACGTGTACATATTATCATATATTTCAATTCCAACTCAAAGGTATGAATTTGGGGTTCCCAAATTGTCTTTATGACTTGTCTATCTAATAATTCCCTTCTCAAATCGTCCAATTTCTAGAACCGACATTTCTTAATTATGTAACCTATGCTCGTGACAATATGGCAAAATTGCGAATTTAAGCAATGACCCTCTTGAATTAAAACTGATACTTGACATGCTTCCAGCACAAATCTAACAAGCAATGTATTAGCTTTAAATGCATCAATTTATCATTTAAGAGGTAAAAAAAAATACCTCTTAAGACAAAAAATAAGATATACAGCAAGAAAGGAAGCCAAGAAGCTAGTTAAACATAACAAAAACCATAGCTTTAAAATTTAAAAATTGTAGCATCAAATGAATACATCGCATTTGCAAAGAGGACCCGTTTGGGGAAATGCATACGACCAATAAACAGAGACTCAAATACAAAAAGACACAAACTTTTGAAGGAAAAAAGACAAACTCACAGAGTTCCACTTGTTTTTCCATTTCTCAAATGAAATGGGTGTAGAATGAAAAGAAGCCGATGGAATTGTTGATTGAATGAACAAATTCTTCAAGATGAACAAATTTCTCCATCCAGTTATTACTTGCATTATCCATTGAGTAACTTAAATTAAATGCAGCATTATCCATTGAGTAACTTAAATTAAATGCAGTCCTAGTATACCTGATTTTTACGGTGATGCGTATATAAAATTATATAACGTGTTCGTGATATTTTATAATTTATTAATGAATTTTGTAATGTTTGCGGAAATTTTATAATGTATACATGAATGAATTTTTGTAATGTTTACGCAAATTTATAAGTGGAATTTCATAATGTATGCATGATTTTTGTAATGTACACGTGTTAGGCTTGTGCTACCTTAACATATAAGATATACATTAAAAGGGTGAGGAACCTTGGTGCCAAAATCATACATGTCAATGGACTAGAGCCAAAAAATCTTATTGGTCGGGGACTAGATACAAAATATCAGCTCTCAATGCATCAATTCCTCACTTAAGAGGTAAAAAGAAATACCGGCCAAAGCAAAACTTAATATGTACATCAAGAAAGCAGACGAAGAAGCTAGTTAGACAAAACAAAAACCATAGCTTTAAAAAAAATAAGGGTAACAATTAACAATTGGAACATCCATATAACCAATAAAGAACAGACCCAGATACAAATTTTGAAAGGAAAAAAGATAAACTCACAAATTTCCACTTGTTTTTCCATTTCACAAATGAATGGGAGTAGAATGAAAAGAAGCCGATGAAGTTGTTGACTGAATCAAAGAATTCTTGAATATGAACAAGTTTTTCCATCTAGGTATTGCTTGCAACTATCGAATGACGACCTTATATTAATGAAATCTATCTTCTTTTCAAATAAAACCCACACTTATATCTTCCATGTATACAAGAACATAGAATATAGGACACGATGAAACGCCCTTTCAGCACGGTCCTAGTATACCTGATTTTCCTAGTAATGTATACATGAAATACACAAATATTTATAATTTATAAGTGGAATTTTATGATGTCTACATGAATTTTTGTAATGTACTAGGTTTGTGCATACATTAAGATATACCCTAATAGAGCAAAAAAATTCTTACGTCATCCACGGTGGGTCCTTTAAACCCACAAGAGAACCCATACATGGGTCACAATTGAAGCCAAATCCGTTAGAAAACGGAGGGGATCCCTTAACCCTCCCGCAAAGTTATAGGTCAGCTATAGGATATTCGGTAGCAGGGAACATTGTGTTAGATGGGAGAAAGTTTCCCGTTTAAAGTCCAGAAGAGAAAACGTCTTGCGTCTGGGCTAGAAGGGGAACCATTTGACTTCTGAACAATTAAAAAAAAATTCAAAAAATCTTGCATTGACCATGTATTTTAGACGTTGGAGATTCCCAAGTCTGGCTCGGATGTGGGAATGTTCCACGTTTTGCTCAATTCTACTGCCCCCCACTGTGAACCGACCCCATCCGCCCATTGTGGATGGCCTTATTGGTCATGACTAAATTGGAAAGCTCCCATAAAACAAGTACAAAATATTAGCACTTAATGCATCGATTTATCATTTAAGGGGCAAAAAAGAAATACCCTTTAAAGCAAAAATTAAGATATACTTACATCAAGAAAAATTATCTAATTACCTCTGAATACAATATTAGTCAAATTTGAAACTTATCTAATTTAAAAATTGTAACAGCAGATGAATACATAGCATTTGCAAAGATGACCCAACTAGGATACACACAAGACCAATAAAAAGAGTACCCAAATGCAAAAAGATACAAACTTTTAAGGGAAAAAAGATAAACTCACAGAGTTCCACTTGTTTTTCCATTTCTCATGCGAAATGGGTGTAGAATGAAAAGAGGCATATGAAATTGTTGAGTGAGTGAACAAATTCTTGATGATGAACAAGTTTTTCCATCTGGGTATTACTTGCATTATCGATTGAGGAACTTAGATTAAAGAAATAGAACATAGAGACTTATATCTCCCATGTGTACAAGAATATAGGCTGATGTTTCGTACAAGGATTGTTTTTGCACAAAAAACTCCAAATAAATCAAAGGTTCAAAACCACGTTTTCACCTTGTGTTGTGGCAGTCCCTGGAGGAGAGAGAGAGAGAGAGAGAGAGAGGGGGTGGACAATGTTCCTAGCAGTTAATGGGCTGGGCCTACATTTTGATTACGGTCACGTTTCTTTTTACCCCTAAGTTTGAGATGAGTAATGATACGCAGAGGATCTTTTTTTCAAACTCGTTAATGTGTTAAAAATATATTAGGTTTTTACGATCCAGTTTTTTGATTAAATATTTTAGACAAAAAAATCGGTGAAATAAATTTTAAACGATTAGGTCCAACGTATAAATACTGTCAATCTAAAAAAATCATAAACCTAATCAGTTATTGGAGGTTTCTCTGCAACTAACCACTATTCTCCGAACTCGAAAATAACATCAATCTTGATGCTTTTTTCGTCTGTCGAATAATCGATTACAGTGTTCTTAATCGATTCTATCTATATCACTTGGTTCTATCATTTGTAAGTTTATCTTTATCAGCAGTTGGTTTTTCTATTTTCGATGGATTACAATAGGTCAATGTACTTTGTTTTGATTCAAGAGACTCATTGTAATTTCGTAATTCATGTGATTGAATAGCTTTTTATATGTTTTGATTTTGTATTTTTTATGCATTTATGTTTGGATTCTTCATATATAAGTTATATTTATCAATATTTGTAATTGTTAGTTGAATGTATTGAATGAATATTATTGATGTTTCATTCTAATTTTAAGAGTACTTGATTTTGAATTGGTATTGAATCACTTATTGATATAGGTTCGCACCAGAGGAACTAACTGAGACACCCCGCCTAATTAAATACCGGGCGATCACTCCTTTATTAAATTAACATCAAGGTGAACAGTTGGTTCATTCTTAGCATCACTGTCGCAAGTGAAAATCTTTTCCAATTTAAACACCCTAATTAATTAAGCTAAGTGTCAAAACCATTTGAAACCCTTATTTCTATTTTATTAAATCCAATTATAAAACCTTTAACCATTTACTTTGTTAAGAGTCACACATTGAGTAAAAGAATAAAAATAAACATTCAATAGTCTAACCATCAATAACAAATCCCAACAGTAGAACACTAAAGGAGAAATATCCTGACAACAATAAATCCCGAAATAAAAATGTTGAAAGTAAAAGAAATACAATCTCTGACAATACCAACTAAATAATGAAAAAGGGCGACACATGCCCCCACTAGATAAAACTGAACTAGAAGTAGAGTTAACAATGAGGTCGTCTAAGCAATGGCCTGTAACTCCCACAAAAGCTACAGCGCGTTCCATCCAAAGAATCCTAAGCAAGACGCCCCTATGGCTGGGCACCTGTAATACATATATATATATATATATACACACACACACACACAAGAGAGAAGAGATAGGTCAGAGCCCGAATGTAAAACAGTTTTAAAAATAGTTTAGCAAGTATTTAAAATGCTTACCGGCTAATGCAACAGTCATATTAGTATGCGATACTCTCTTGAGAATTCTTACCTCTCATCTAGTGTGCACGTCTATCGTACTAATGAACCCCATATATCTCTCTAACTTATTCTCCATAAGTTTTAACATGTGAAATTAAGGTTATGTTGTTCACTTTAGGAAAATCTATCTCTTCAAGATTTCTTACCTTATTTAGAATAATACCGTATTGTTATAACGTTTCTGAATACTTACAGTGAAGTTGATGAATTTCATACTTTACTTAACTACTATTTTACTCAGTAGAAAGTTCTCAAATAGATACACGTATATATATATTAATTACTCGTACAATATATATACAAACACCATGCCACATAAAAACTATGGTGCTAGGCCTCCGTATATAAGTATATATATACCAATCACTCATAAATTATATATACACTAACGGCACCCCACATAAAAACTATGGTGCTGGCATACTCTGCTATCAAGTCTCTGTATCACACATACTTAGGGAAATGCTAGTTCGGAATCACTCTCCCACAAAAGCTACAGCGCGTTCCATCCAAAGAATCCTAAGCAAGACGCCCCTATGGCTGGTCACCTGTAATACATATATATATATATATATATATATATACACACACACACACACACACAAGAGAGAAGAGATAGGTCAGAGCCCGAATGTAAAACAGTTTTAAAAATAGTTTAGCAAGTATTTAAATCCAAAGAATTCTAAGCAAGACGCCCCTGTGGTTGGGCACCTGTAATACATACATACATATATATATACAAGAGAGAAGAGATAAAGAAAACGGGTCAGAGCCCGAATGTAAAACAGTTTTAAAAATAGTTTAGCAAGTATTTAAAATGCTTACCGGCTAATGCAACAGTCATATTAGTATGCGATACTCTCTTGAGAATTCTCACCTCTCATCTAGTGTGCACGTCTATCGTACTAATGAACCCCATATATCTCTCTAACTTATTCTCCATAAGTTTTAACACGTGAAATTAAGGTTATGTTGTTCACTTTAGGAAAATCTATCTCTTCAAGATTTCTTACGTTATTTAGAATAATACCGTATTGCTATAACGTTTCCGAATACTTACAGTGAAGTTGATGAATTTCATACTTTACTTAACTACTATTTTACTCAGTAGAAAGTTCTCAAATAGATACACATATATATATATTAATTACTCGTACAATATATATACAAACAGCACCCCACATAAAAACTATGGTGCTAGGCCTCCATATATAAGTGTATATATACCAATCACTCATAAATTATATATATACTAACGGCACCCCACATAAAAACTATGGTGCTGGCATACTCTCCTATCAAGTCCCTGTATCACACATACTTAGGAAAATGCTAGTTCGGAATCACTCTCGAACTGCATTAACACAAACACATACAACTAGAGGTGAAGCATAGTTCCAAGTCCAAGAGGTCAGCACATACTCACGCGTCTCTTAGGACCGTCTGAAATATCAATCAAATAGACTGTACCTAGGAATCTTATGCTCTCGGGTACAAGTCAATATCCCCTATAAAGGTCCCATCGAGATAAGACTGTCCCAGCGCAGAAACCCCCGTGATAGCAAGTAGCCCGGGTACGATTTTTACACACAAGAAATAATATATGCACAATCACACTGTCATATATAATATATGTATTCACATCCACATTATTAAATTAGGTACTCTCACGACCCATAATTATCATTATCCGTTATTACACAATCTACTCGATTATTTCATATAACGGACTCGTTCATTTTATTCTCGTAAATAAATCATTTGAAACTCACTTCTCGTCTCTCGAAGTATTGCCTTTACTTAAGTATAATTTCAGTAGGCCCTCACTTGCCTTCTACTCCAACTTCCCAGACATTTCGATTATTAAAATCAACGCACGTATGATTTTCTAAGTATAAATATCTCCCCGTTTATCCCTTTATTTCACTTCATATTAAAGTCCCACTTAATGGGGTTTATCTTGACCCTACTGGTCCTCTCTATGTTCTATTATGTTCTAGCAACCCTAATCAAGGTTTTCTACGTATAATATAGGATTAAGCTAACACGAGCAAAAAGTGCAAGTTTCCAGGAGGGGTCGATCGATCGATGAAAGGGGGTCGATCGATCGATCCATCGATCGATCGATGCTCTGGGCTCGATCGATCGATCAAGCAGTTATGCAGATTCTGCAGAAAACCCAGTTACGGGATTCTCACCCCAAACTCCTCCAAATCATCATGCTACAATCCCAAACTCCCAACCAATTATACTATAAGTGTTGTATACCCATATAAACAATATCCTACGTAACACATGCGAATTTTCATCATCTATAACGCGATAAAAGGGCAAAAATCTTTATAAGTCTCAAGAACCCTAATTTTTCCTTTAACTTAGTTTCTTCCATTCTTTTCCAGATTTTCTATCACTAATACCATGGAAATTCATGGTTCAACCTCTACATGTGAATTGGATTTTCAGAAATGTGATCTCTACCTCTACAACATGCAATTTTTGTCTTCAATTAACATTTTTCTTCAAAAACACTAATTCTAATCAACCTAAAACTAATATAAAAGGATGAATTAACTTGATAAAATGAAGATAGATACTTGCCTGGAAATTTAGTCTCTAATTTGTGGAAGGATTTGGTGCGGTCAAGATCATCGTTTCGCGATCTACCATTTGGCGGTGACGGCGGTGCAATCGGAGGTGTTCTTGCCCTAGAACTCTTGGAGAGCTTCTCCTCTTCCTCTCCAATGGCCGTCATTAGTATTTGATTGTGTTAAACCTAGAAGATAACATTTGACATCTGATATAACCCTTGCGAATTCGTGGGTTTAATTACCCATAATTACGAAATGTCCAAAACGCCCTCCCGGGGTACTAATTAAGCCTAAAAACCCCCGAGACCCAAACTAAACCCCCGGGTACACTTTTCTGACTATCTCGACCCTTCCGGACACTTTGACGCACTCAAAATGACCATATGAGCAACTTATAATTTATTCACTTTTATTAATCAACATCTAGTCCCGACTCGACAAAGGCGCGTCCCGACTTAAATTTCCATAATTGCCATTTCATTCACACGTGACAATATTATAAAATAAAACTCATATATTACTATACTCATCCAGTAACATTCAACAAATAACAAATTTCCAATAATTACTAACTTTCGTCACGCTAGTAAATATTAAAAACAACATTCCGGATTAAAATTAAATTAATTTATCTCAATTAAATTTAATAAATCCCTAAATTTAAAAGCCATAAAAATATGGGGTATTACACTAACCAGTTCGACATCATTTTTCAAAGTACACGCAGTGTTTATAAAGTAGACGTTATTATTTTTTTGAAAATAGGCGTCTACTTTATTGCTTCACGCATAGGTTTTTAAATAGTGCCTGTAATTTTATATTAATTTTATATAAACATTTTGATATTTCATGCATTAAATTATTGCACACATTTTTAAAATTATTGACCTTGAATTAAATGTTCTTCGTCTCTCTTTTACTGTAGGACATTATGGTAAGTAGTATAATAACAAGGTGGTGTTATTTGGATAATATGGCTTGTATTGAAATATTTAAAGATAGCTCATTAGATTTCATATGCAATGAGTTGTGTATTAGGTTTCTAATTTGAGAAGTGGGAGTTTTTCATTGAGGTATTCATTCGGTGATAAATTTCGGTTCATGTTGGTTTGTGACAACGATGTTTGTTGTATGTTGCGGTCCCAATTGATCGTGAAAGCTAATTTCATTTGGATATATGTCATTGATTCATTAGCATTGCCAAGTAATACATGTCGTGAACGGGTTGAATTCTCTAATCGAATTTTTGAAGGGGTTGACTGCGGTAATACAAGTTCTGAGAGGGTTGACTGTGGTGATACAAATACACAGAGGTTAGAGTCTTTATCATCAGGCACTACAAATGATTTTAATAGTTGCATTGAAAATGACTTTTATCTTGGAGGTGTGGAGTCAAGTAAGTCGAAAGTCTATCTTTCGAATGATTGGAAGACTTATATAAGTCATGAGCAGCAGTGTTTTGAAGGAGGTGTAGTGGAATTTCGGGATAAATTGTAAAAGTATGCCGTTGAGGTTGGGTTCAAGTATGCATATTTGAAGAATGGTAAAACTCAAGTGACGGTTGAATGCTCTAAAAATACTACTGAGAATTGCATATGGAGAATTCATGCTTCATTATCTACAATAAATGGATACTTTTACATACGTGCAATGAATAATGAGCATACATGTAGAGGTGTCTTTCGTAGTCAGTCAGCCAAAATGATGGCCTCCAGGTTGGTTTCAACATTGGTAGCTGATAATCTTAGAGATAACCCGCTATTGAGACCAATTGATGTAGTTAGAGATATAAAGAAGAGTTATGGTCTTGATATAGCTTATTAACATGCATGGCGTGCGAAAGAGATGGTTGTTGTTGATATACATGGTGATAAAAAGGTTTCTTATGCACTAATGAATAATTATCCTGACCTTCTATTACAGTATAATCCTGGGTCGCATTACATCCTTGATATGGAACATGAGAGTAAAAAATTCAAGAGAATATTTGTAATGTTTAGAGGATGTATTTATGGATTTCAATACTGCAGACCTGTTTTATTTCTTGATGATGCCTTTTTGAAGAGCCATTACCGTGGAACAATATTGTGAGCAACTGCAAGGAATGGGAATAATGGTAAATTAATTCTAAATATTTTATTTTGTGTATTGCATTGACATTTTTTTTGCTCCATTCCAGATCATCAAAATACAAGCATAAAATTATAAAGTACCTTTGAATGTTTTTCTTTTAGTTCACGTGTACTTTTCATTTTTCTGCGTGTATTTTGATGATATGTCTTATTATGTGTAATACTAACTAAAGTACACGCATAGTACATATCAAGTACACGTGAATGTTTTTATTAATCTCACGTGTACTTTTCATTTTCATGCGTGTACTTTGATGATGATGTTGTTATGTTGAATACAAACTATAGTACACGCATAGTACATGTCAAGTAAACGTGAATGTTATTGTTAATTTCACATGTACTTTTCATTTTTATGCATGTACTTTGATGATGATGTTGTTATGTTGAATACTAACTAAAGTACATGTAACAACCCGTCTTTTTGGAGACAATTAAATCCCATAATTAAATATAAATTGGAGATTTGGAGAATTTCTCGAAATAGTAATTTTTGGGATTTTCCAGGATTTGATGATTTTCCATGGATGTTGTAATTTATTTTGGGACTATATAGGTCGTAATAATTTAATTCTATGTCGACGTGGAGAAAACTGACAAAAAGGTCAGATTTTAAATTGAAAAACCCGCATTTACTTTTATGGGTTAGAATAGTGATTTGCGGTCAAGTACCTCGGATGAAAATTTCGACTGCGCCATGAGTCTCGAAATGTCCGAGATAGTCGAAAAAGAGTGTCCGATTGTCGAAATTGAATTTCGGGAAATTTTAGAGTTAAAAAGGGCTCGTAATTGAGTAAACAAGTCGTTTTTGGGTTTAAGGGGTATAACCCTTTTTCTTTCTTTATAAAGAGAGGGAGAGGGAGAAAAAGAGAAAGAAAGAAGAGAGAAGAGAGGGAAGAGGGAGAGGAAGAAGAAAAGAGGAGAAAAGGGGGAGATTCCGGCCAGCCTCCGCGCGATTCGGCTCGAGGACGTCGGATTTTATCCACGAGGCAAGTGTTTACTTGCTTTATTTCAATTTTGCATATATATCTCATACCGTAGTTTGGTATAATTAAACCCTAAAGATTTTGGGTTGGGTATTCGTGGATAAAACGGGTTTTCGGAAGTTAAAAAGAATAAACCCCTAAAATGGTAAATTGGAGAAACTTAGGTTTTAACCTAAATTATTGGATGATTTCGGGTTCTAGGATGTTTAGAACCCGTATTATAAGTGTATTTGTTATTGATTGGAGTTGTAGGCCGTTGGGTGAGGAGATGGAAGCTTGGGGGAAGCTTCCATGGCTGAAACAGCTTCTCGAAGAAGAAGCTGTCCGCCATGATCGATCGATCGATCATAGGGGTTCGATCGATCGAAGCCATCGATCGATCGACAGCCATGGGTCGATCGATCGACCCTTGCTGAAAGATGAAAATTTCTCTAGGATGTTTTGGATGAGATAGATTCCAATTCATTTTTGTTTCGAGGTTAATTATGTGATAACATAAGGGACCTTTTTGGACTATATGGTCCATTGATTAAAGGAATTTAGGAGGGTTAAGTGAGGGTTTTAAATGAATGACCCTTAAACTATATTTTCGAGGAAAATATAATAATGGTAGAATTTAATGGTTTAGAGTTCCTAAAATATGTTGGGGACTTTAAGGAATTAATTGGACTAGATGTGGTCCTTGGGTTTATGGAAATGAGATCCATGACTCACTAAATTTAAGGTTGTTCGGGAAAGATAAATCCCGAAGTTATTGTTTTGGGCTTTTAGGCCAATATGATTTACGCGTATAGGAACGTATAATTATATTGGTTATGGTTGGGTGAATCCTATGAGTGGATTAGGATAAATTTGGGGAGTATAGTCATATATTCGCTAAATGAGAAATGGTATAATTGGAGTTATCCAAGTAAATCCCTAGAAGGGATTAAGTTAAGTATTATTTACTAAAGTAAGAAATACTTTGGGTTTAGTATCATGCTTATATGAATGCATGAGTATGATTCCTTGAGGGAACCTTTGGGATTTATAGTCATCGATAGATGTTTTGGCAAACCTGGCCATTTTTATATATTCAGGGAGGAATATAGGGTATATGTATATATACTATGTGATTAAAGTATATATGATATGATGTAAGTGATTTTGAAAATATAAAGATGAATGTTTTCAAAATGGAAAAAGATAAATGATTTTCATAATTGATAAATTATGGTTACACACCTCCCTAAATCGCTATCATAAGGGAAGTTGCGTGCGTTATGGTGATGCCCCCTGGCTAATGAATGCAGGGTGGCTATAGTCCTATAAGCCATATGGGCGATTATTGTTTGCTGTGCTGGTTAGGGGATTTTGGGTGTGGTATTGACTTTCCCGCAGGCAATATGGCCGCTTCCCGACGTTGGTAGGTTCCCAGGTTATCTTGTATAGATAGGCCCTGGAAGATGATAGCCATTTAGGGGCGCGTCCAGTGGGGAAACCCGGAGGGGCGGTCTTAGTTTTATTAAAGCAATTTATGATAATAAATTGGCTTTAATTTACATTTCCTGAGTATAAAAATGGAAATGAGATAAAGGTTTTGGCTTCGGTAACACTCCCGGATGGAAGAAGGGATGTGGAAGCATATGATATGATCAAAGCATTTTCATGATAATGGAAATGGCTTTGGGTACATTTCCTGAGTATAAAAAGGGAAATGGGATGATATAAAACGGAAAAGCATTTTTATGATAATAAAAATTGGCTTTTAAAAGTATATGATTTGTTAAAGCAATTCATGATAATGAATTGGCTTTTATATTTACATTTCCTGAGTATAAAAAGGGAAATGGGAAGTTTTGAGAAAAATGAAGGTATTGATAAATACTTGATATATGAATTCTCAGTCCGGGAGATCGATCGGGATGTTTATGGAAATATATATATATATATATATATATATATATATATATATATATATATATATATATATGGATGAATCGAGTACCGAGGGTCTAATGGATCCCGACGATCGACCTTGCCGCGTAGTAGTGTATCGGGGGGGTTCCTTGTTTGGATTTCGCTTTGCGAGACACCCCACGGATGAATATGGCATTGTGTTGAGACTGGAGAGAAGTTTAATCCTTAGTGCTCTTATATTAAGATTTATTGTATGTGTATATATATATATATATACATTATGTACTGAGGGACTGGCGGATCTCGACGATCGACCTTGCCGCGTAGTAGTGTATCGAGGGGGTTCCTTGTTTGGATTTCGCTTTGCGAGACACCCCACGCACGAACATGGCATAGCATTGAGACTGGGGTGAAGTTTAGCCCTTAGTACATTGCTTGGACTATCTAGGATTGATAGTGGTTGGGTGTTAGACTAGTTTAGCAGGGTAGCTTGACTTGGAGGTTTAGAGGGATGCGTTAGGAGTGCACTGTTAGTGGAGAGGTGAGGGGTATCTCATGGGAGTACGATACCAAACTTAAATATGAGATAAAACCTTTTTCAAAATAATAAGGCATTTATGAACTTGCTAAATATTTTCAAAACTCGGGCTCTGACCCGTTTGTCTACTTTTCCTTTCTTGCTATATATATATACTATATAGGTGTTCAGACACGGGGATGCCTGGATGACACATCTTTCGAGTCAGACGTCTGCTGCAGCAGCTGTGGATGCGTGCAGGATTCTCAGTAGACGCTTCCATCCTTGTACTCTAGATAGGAGGTATTGTATAAACATTCGAGCCAATGGCTCAACTACATTTATTTATTCTTTTAGAGCATCATTCGCTATGGTTGTATAATTTGAACCGAGTGTTCGGTTATTTTTAATTTATTTCATTTTCATTTCAGTTTCGTTTACGCATTACTTGTGGATGTTTTATTTTTAATTGTTTAAAAAGAGTAGTTAAGTTAAAAAAATTTGACACCGGCCTAATAGGTTATTAGTAATTAAATGGATTTTTGACAGTGATGCTAAGAATGATCCATATGAGACTCCTGTTTTAATTTATTATTGGAGTGATCGCCCGGTATCTTATTAGGCGGGGTGTCACAGTACACGCATAGTACATGTCAAGTACACGTGAATGTTTTTGTTAATTTCACGTGTACTTTTCATTTTTATGCGTGTACTTTGATGATGATGTTGTTATGTTGAATACTAACTAAAGTACACGCATAGTACATGTCATGTACATGTGAATGTTTCTGTTAATTTCACGTGTACCTTTCATTTTTATGTGTGTACTTTGATGATGATATTATGTTGAGTACAAACTAAAGTACACGTGATTAGTCATTAATTCTTCCAAATTTATCCCTTTAATTTAGTTACTTTTAGCACCTCGAACAACGTAATCGATTTGATTTTATCTCATAATCTTGCTACTGACTTATTCTAACGAGTACGCCGAGTTTCTAGTATTTCGTACTAATTTTATAGGTATTTGATGCCACTAAAGAAAGAAGCCGGAAGAATAAAGAAAGAAAAGAAGTAAAGTCAAAAGGGCAAAGTTGTAATTTTTACTCTGAATTTGGAGGTTGGGCCAACTGGAAAGTTGAAGAACTTTCAATTACAATAACACTGGAAAAAATGGCACCTCAATCGGAGTCCCGGTGTGAAAGTTATGAGCAGTCAAAGATAGAAGAAAAAGTCAAAGAAAGATAGGACCGATCCGGATAGGACCGATCTGAAATACAAAGTTCCAGTGAACCCCAGACCAAAGACGATCGAAGTTGATGCAAATTAAAAGAACTGATCCGGATAGGATCTGTCCGAGAAGAAATTAAAAGAACCAATCCGGATAGGACCGGTCTGGGAAGAAAAGAAAAGAACCGATCCGAATCCAAGCAGAACTGATCTGAATCCAAGCAGAACCGAATCGAAGGAGGACAAAACTGGTCCGACTGTTGCAGTTTTGTTTTTTTACTCTTCGTCCAATGGAGAGTCCTGGTTAAGCTAAAACTCTTGGAGTCTTGTAGGGTATTTAAACCCGATTTTTTATCATTCAAGGGGCAGAAAAATTGATCTTATTTTTTCCTTCTTTTTAGTTAAAACTTTTAGAGGTAGTTAGAGAGAGAAAGTTGTTGCAAAACCCTAGTTTGAATATTTATTGCAATTTTTATTCCAAGATTGAAGTTTGTTCAGATTTCTATGATTACAAGTAATTTTAGTAAATGCTTTTAGCGCTTTAGTAAGTTAGTTGATTACTTTCTTCTGTCTAATCTTCTTTCTACATCATTCTTCAATTCTCCCTTAGTTTAATCATGATTTCCTGCAATTCAACAATCGTTTTCATTAATTTCATCATGTTAGGATAAGTTTTTAAAGGTCGGGATGCATGAACTCAACCTGATGTGGTAGTTGCATGTGTATAAAATTAGTCCTCTAAATTTAATGATTTATTACGACCGTATTGATTAGAAACGTGACAATTGTAGATCTTTGGATCTCGTTTATTTCAGGGTAACCAGGATGCTTCAGAATGCAATTCGAATGTAACTATCGCAATACGGATTTACTCGTCCTCTGATTAAGTATGGCGCGGGCTTGAACATCATATATGTAATGCTTGGGAGTACTGAATTCTGGGTCTAATTACTCATTTAAATTTACGATTGATTTTATACCAGCAATACTCTAGGGTTGAGGGATTGTATTCCCGTCTTGTTTTCTTCATCATATAGTTCGAGTTTTAAATCATTCATCGTTAGTATTTTAGGTAATTTAGAATAGTTGCATTTCTTTCATAATTTCACAATTGCATTTAGTTGTAGTCAATTCCCAAAACAGATCATCTTTTCCTTTCTTTTTAGAGTCAGAGTTAAGATTTCTTCGTCTATCCAACGTCGTTATAATTCCATTGTCCTATTTCCCTAAGGATCGATACCCGACTTATTGGATTATTACTTGAGCGACAGGCTTGCACTTGAGCCTAGAGAGTACGCATTTCTGAGACACATTCTTAGTCGCGTCAAGTTTTTGGCGCCATTGTCGGGGAATTAGGTAGACTTAGGATTAGATTGATTCAATCTCAAACTTTGACTAAAAATTTCCAAAAATCCAAAAACAGATAAAAATTTGAAAAAGCACAAAAATATTCATCATCATCTCTCATAAGCTCGTTAATGCAAAATTCTAAACTCACTCCAACTCCCCATAATACTCCAACCCATACTCACGAAAATTTAATACTTGAATACGACTCTGATAGCCCTCACACTCCTAACGATCCATAATTATGGGTTCCACATCCCACACTGACACACTCAATCGTAAATAACACTCCGTTTTCCCTCTTAGGACACACTTCAGAGCGTGCTACGAGTATACCAAGTGAGGACACATAGTCTTTGAGTGAGAGAAATATATCTCAATACGGTAGTGCAGGCACCGGTGAGGAAGATGCCCCGTATCGCTGTTTGAGAGACGTCTTATATCCCGAGCGCACTGTCACTCCGGGATGCATTTTACTCCCGTATAATGCAGGGCCATTTCGCTTTAGGAATAGGATGATCCAGATACTTCCCACTTACCATGGAATGGATTCAGAAAAGCCATATGCCCACATCATGGAATTTGAGGAGGCGTGCGAGACTCTCGGTGATCAAATTTGCACAAAATATGTGCTCCGCCTTAAACTCTTCCCATTATTGCTATAGGATAAGGCTAAGACCTGGCTATGGTCTTTACCTCCAAATTCGATTTCATCATGGAACGAGCTACAATCTAAATTTCTCAAGAAATTCTTTCCTCCACATCAAACGAATTCCATCAAGGCTCAAATTCAAACTTTTTGACAATTAGAAAATGAGTCATTTGATCGATGCTACGATCGTTTCAATGAGTTAATTACTTCGTGTCCCCATCATAGTTTTGATAAAAAGCAAATCATTTCCTTCATCCATAATGGGATGAACATTAATTCCCAGCAACTCGTTGAAACCATGTGCGATGGTCCATTTGTTGACTTAGACGCCAACGATGCTGAGCTTCACCTGAGGTATGTCGCCGAGACTACCCAATCCTGGGATACATCTGAACCAATGCTCAAAATCAAAATCGCCAAGTGACCATCACTCCATCGGCGTCCGACCTATTTCACGTAAAAAAGAATTCTATGACGGACAGTCGACTCGATGTACTTGAGAAAGGACTGCGAGACCTACGTGAGGTGAGGTATATGGAAGAGGACCAACTGGATCCATTCCAAACCCCGTCGAGAAGGTGTGCAATTTGTGAGGCGGGACATTCAACAGAGGAATGCCCGACGATACCCGCCTACAAAGTTATGCTTCAAGAACAAGTGAGTGGTATAGGAGGATTCAAGGGTAATTTCGGTGCACCGCACGGGGATTCTTACAACCCTTTATGGAAAAACCATCCTGGTTTTAGCTATGGGCAACAACATGCTGCGATGAATCCTAATTCACATGTTGCCCCTCCTCCACCACCGCACTATTAATAAGCTCCACAAATGCAAGGACATGTGCAAGCACCACCACCTCAAGGAGCATATATCACTCCACCGCGGAGAAATCTCGAGGATGCGATCAACCAATTTATCAATACTAAGAATGCAACTAATACTAGGTATGAGTGCATGATCAACGACATGAATGCGAACATTTTAAAGTTGCAATCATCGTTGAGTATCCAAGAGAAGGACAAGTTTCCTGCCCAAGGCCAAAGACCTCTCCAAGGTCCAACTAGTGTTAGCTCGACACCCCATGAATATCTTGAGCAATGTAGCGCGATTACCACTCTACGTAGTGGGAGAGTAGTTGATTTGTCACCTCCCCCACAAGACGTACCTAAAGATAAGGAGATTTCGCCCGGCACAAAAGAGGCCAAAGATGTCCCCTTGAAAGAGAGTGATAAAGAAGACACTAGTGAGCCCGAGGTAGTAGTGAAACCACCCACCGCGGCACCATTTCCTCAAAGGCTGGTTCCTTCCCATAAAGGAAACCCCTGTGATGAAGTGCTAGATGTTCTAAATCAAGTAAAGTTAAATTTACCTTTCCTCGATGCCATTAAGCAAATTCTAGCTTATGCAAAAGTCATCAAAGACTTTCTAACAATGAAGAGGAAGATGAAGGTAAAGAAAAATGTATGTCTAGCACAGAATGTGAGCTCCATTCTACTTAATGATCTCCCCCTAAAATTCAAAGATCCCGGTGCACCCACCATTTCCTGCATCATTGGAGAAAATAAAATTGAAAAAGCCTTACTTGACTTGGGAGTAAGTGTCAATATCCTCCCTTACGCCATCTATAGGTAACTTTATCTGGACGACCTTAAGCCCATAAAGATCACTCTCCAATTAGCGGATCGAATCGTAAAGATCCCAAGAGGTATAGTCAAGGATGTGATCGTTCAAGTTGACACTTTCTACTTCCCGATAGATTTTGTCATTTGGGACACAGAGCCCTCCTTCGCCTCAAGCAATCATGTTCCCTTCATTCTTGGGTGCCCATTCTTATCCACGACTAACGCGATTATCAATACTCGAAATGGGCAGATGCAACTCGCTTTTGGGAACATGAACTTAGAGACTAACATCTTCCATATAGCCCAATATACGGGGGAAGAAGATGATCTTCACGCGGTGAGGCTAATCGACGAGATCGTAGAGGAGCACTTTGAGGAAAATTATTATGGAAATGCCCTAGGGTCTTGCTTCGTGTCGAGCCACGAGAATGAGGAGTCCCACAAGAGAGAGCCGTTAGGGGTGTGCCTTATTTCATCAAGTAATAGCGGTAGTTGTGACAATAAGAGAAAATTCGGGGAGATGGGTGTAGTGACCGCGATTGAGAGAGAGAGAGAGAGAGAGAGAGAGAGAGAGAGAGGGGTTAGAAGAGAGAAAAATAGTGGAGTTAGAGATCGAGCAAGTAAGGGAGGGCATAGGCACTACTCAAGAGATATATCTAGGGGACATGAGTATGGAAGAATTTGAAAAAGAATTCGGTCCGGTGGATGAGAGCCTTACTATTGAAGTCCAAACCCTATTAAGCTCTTGTAGCCACTCAGAAGAAAGCGAATGAAAAGATAAAATCGAGGAATTCCCTCTTTGTGACCATACACCCATACCACTAGAAGTCCCGAAGGCTATTGAGGAGAAAATTTATGTTTCGTCCGACTTAGAGCCCAATCCACGCGTTCAAAAAATTAAAAAAACTTAGATGTTCCCTCTGAATCGGTGCACGCAGGCCATGCTTTGAGTAAGCATCACAGGGAGCCCTTTCCAAGTAGTCACGATGCGTCTCCCGGTATTTCCCTTATCTATGGGCGAGGTCCCAACTTGGTCCAATTATTGGTTTACGATATGAAGACGGGAGAGACGAGGATAGCGCCGAACCCCGTGATTGGGGTAGGGTGAGTTTGTGGAGAGATGAGAGGTCGTCGCACCCCCGACGCGTATGGGGTGATTTTTATTATATTATTTAGTCATGTGTTAGGATCATTTAGTGTCTTTATGCATTTTAAATATTTGTTTATTTTATTTCTCCGCACTTTTAATTCGCTTTGAGTTAGATTTTAGTCCTTTTTGCTTGAGGACAATGCAAAAGTCTAAGTTAGGGGGGGTCACAAATGCGTTTTTCTAAAACTTTACAAATTTTCAAAAATGCCCAAAAATTTCAAAAAAAATCATAAAATTTTGAAAAATCCAAAAAATATTTTTCTTCAAAATAAATAAAAATTAGAATTCAATTTTTTTCAAAAATATCATTAAAAGTCGGTTTAAAGTCTCAAGTTATAAAATTCAGAATACACAAAGTCGAAATTGACCAAAGATGGAAATTGAGCGAACATAGACGACTTAATGAATAAATGTGGAGATTAACAACCCCGGTGAGATTCGAGCCTTTCATTTTTATGAAATTTATAAATCAATTCGAGTTACTTATTAACTCAAAAGTTTTTTTTATCGTCAAATAAAGTCGTCGAGGATCTCAATTCTTTCACTTTGATCGGTTATGAAAAATGTGTGTGATATTGCCTTGAAAAACATGCTAAAATTGATCTCTAAACTTAATTCATCTCGAAACGCATATGGTGGCACAGTTAGTATTTTGGATAATGAAGTGGGCCCTCGTTTGTCACCCAAAAATATTGGTCAGAAAAAGTAGCGAAAAAATTATCCCTTTTGTAACCCAAATTGAGCCAAATAATTTTTTTCCTTTTCTTTTGACAACTCAAAAAACCCCAACTGGCCCGGAATTGCGAAAAGAGGACCATCCCAGAAATTAAGTTCGGAAAGTACAGAAAAAGGGGCAAGAAAAAATAGCTATGCTCAATAAAAATATCATGAAAAGAAAAGCGTGAAAAATATAAAAAAAAATGAAAAAAGAAGAAAAAATGAGCAATAGCCCGGAAAAAGTACAAATGGACATCGTACATGAATTTTCTAATTCCAACCTTCCCTACCATTTTCATTTTACCCAATATACTCGTAACCCGAAAAAGTCCTAACCGGGTCCAAATTGCGAAATTAGTTACCGCGTGGAGAGTTAAAACACAAAAGATAATAAAAGAGATAAAACGTATCTATAAGAGGCAATGTTCCCGTGTTTTAAACCGTATTCCGTTGATAAGATCCAATCACTATAAAATTTTCGTCTTTCTACTTGTGTGCGTGAACTTGGTTCCAATAAATTTACTCTTTATATCACGCACATCGAGAGAATAGCCACATTCCAAGTGATTCGTTTGAGAGAGCATTCCGTGAGATTTTGAAATCAAAATGAATTTTCGGATAAGTAACGTAATGGTCAATCGGTGGAAATTCGCGGTCAAATTTTTCGGCTTCGCACGCACGCACTATGATTTGAGACTCTTGAACATGACTTGATGATGATTAGTTTCTGGAAAAGTTTGAATTATACAATTTTTGCATATTTTGAAGTTTCTTTGAGTCGAATTTTGTGGGTATATTCACTGGAAACCCTAACGAGACACAACTCGTCCTACTAGGGTAACCTAGGGGTTTAAAGGCTTATTGCATACGCTAAATGTAATCGCTTACCCGCAAAAAAGGTATTCTATCCTAATAAAATGATTTTCAAGAGTTGAGCCTTGCTAGGATTCTTTTACATTGCTTGGGACGCGCAAAGTTCTATGTTAGGGGGATTTGATTAGGCATAAATTCTTCCGAATTTATCCCTTTAATTTAGTAACTTTTAGCACCTCGAACAACACAATCGATTTGATTTTATCTCATAATATTGCTACTGACTTATTCTAACGAGTACCTTGAGTTTCTGGTATTTCGTACTAATTTTACAGGTATTTTATGTCACTAAAGAAAGAAAGAAGCCGGAAGAATAAAAAAAGAAAAGAAGGAAAGTCAAAAGGGAAAAGTTGTAATTTTTACCCGAAATTCGGAGGTGGGGCCAACTGGAAAGTTGAAGAGCGTTCAATTACATGAACATTGGAAAAAACGGCACCTCAATCGAAGTCCCAGTGTGAAAGTTATGAGAAGTCAAAGATAAAAGAAAAAGTCGAAGAAAGATAGGACCGATCGGGATAGGACCGATTCGAAATACAAAGTTCCAGTAAACCCCAGACCGAAGACGGATCGAAGTTGATGCAAATTAAAAGAACCGATCCAGATAGGACCGATTCGGGAAGAAATTAAAAGAATCGATCCGGATAAGACCGGCCCGGGAAGAAAAGAAAAGAACCGATCCGGATTCAAGCAGAACCGAACCGAACCGAAGGAGGACCAAACCGGTCCGACTGTCGCAGTTTTATTTTTTTACTCTTCCTCCAATGGAGAGTCGTTGTTAAGCTAAAACTCTTGGAGTCTTGTAGGGTATTTAAACCTGATTTTTTATTATTCAAGGGGCGGAAAAATTGATCTTATTTTCCCTTCTCTTCAGTTAAAATTTTTAGAGGTAGTCAGAGAGAGAAAGTTGTTGCAAAACCCTAGTTTGAATATTTATCGCAATTTTTATTCCAAGATTGAAGTTTGTTAAGATTTCTGTGATTACAAGTAATTTTAGTTGATGCTTTTAGCGCTTTAGTAAGTTAGTTGATTAATTTCTTCTGTCTAATCTTCTTTCTATATCATTCTTCAATTCTCCCATAGTTTAATCATGATTTCCTGCAATTCAACAATCATTTTCATTAATTTCATCATGTTAGACTAAGTTTTTAAAGGTCGGGATGCATGAACTCAACCTGATGTGGTAGTTGCATTTGTATAAAATTAATCCTCTAAATTTAATGATTTATTACTACCGTATTGCGTAGAAACACGGCAATTATAGATCCTTGGATCTCGTTTGCTTCAGGGTAACCAGGATGCTTCAGAATGCAATTCGAATGTAACTATCGCAATACCGATTTACTCGTCCTCTGATTAAGTATGGTGCGGTCTTGAACCTCAAATACGTAATGCTTGGGAGTACTAAATTCTGGGTCTAATTAATCATTTAAATTTACGATTGGTTTTATACCAGCAATACACTAGGGTTGAGGGATTATATTCCCGTCCTGTTTTCTTCATCATATAGTTCGAGTTTTAAATCATTCATCGTTAGTATTTTAGGTAATTTAGAATAGTTGCATTTCTTTCATAATTTCATAATTGCATTTAGTTGTAGTCAATTCCCAAAGCAGATAATCTTTTCCTTTCTTTTTAGAGTCAGAGTTAGGATTTCTTCATCTATTCAACGTCGTTACAATTTCATTGTCCTATTTCCCTGAGGATCGATACTCGACTTATCGGATTATTACTTGAGCGATAGGCTTGCACTTGAGCCTAGAGAGTACGCATTTCTGAGACACATTCTTAGTCTCGTCAACACACATAGTACATGTCAAGTACACGTGAATATTTCTGTTAATTTCACGTGTACTTTTCATTTTTATGCATGTACTTTGTTGATATGTGATGTTATTTAGAAATAATAAAGCCAAGTACACGTTAAAAATGTAAAGTACCTTTGAATGTCTTTGTTTAGTTCACATGTACCATGCGTGTACGTTGATGTTAGTGTTGTTTTTTGAAACTAATTCAAAGTACAAGCAGAAGATTGGAAAGTAAATGTGTCTGTCTTTTTTTCTTTATCACGTGTACTGTACATTTTTATGTTTTGTCTTGTTATTTATAAACAATTTAAATTAAACACATAATATATTTTCCATGTGTTTTAAGGTCTACGCCGGCAACATCAATTTACGATGTGTTCTACATGAATATGTTATTTATTTTAATTTTGATATATTTTTATATTTCAGGCCTTTTTCCTGTTGCATATGCTATTGTTGATTCTGAAACCGAAGATAACTGGATGTGGTTTCTTATCAATTTGCATAGTGCATTACTTGAGCAATATCGAAACATAACCTTTATATCAGATCGAAACAATGGATTACTTGAAGCTGTTTTAAGGGTCTTCCCGTTGTCTGCACATTTCTACTGTATACATCATTTACAAGGAAATATAAAATAGAAAATTCGTGGAAATTGTGCTGGATTTCGAAAGAAAATTGTTAAAGGTTTTTTGTCTTGTGCATATGATGGCTCAGTAGATGTATTTTACAAGAATATTTAAGCATTGAAGAAGGAAGGATGAGCTAATATTACTGATTTCATTGATAGTTTTCCTCCCAAGAATTAGTCCTGTGCATATTTTCCTGGTAAACGGTATGGTGACATGGCATCTAGTGTTGCGGAGTCATTCAATTCATGGATATTGGAGGAAAGGCATTTACCAGTAATGAATATGCTTGATAAATTGAGAGTTAAGATTATGAATTTCAATGCAAACAAACTTGTTGAGTCTGACACTTGGACAAATGAGTTATGTCCTTTTTTACAAAAGTTACTGAATAAAAATTGGAATAAAAACTGACATTAGACTATTAGCCTCTCAAGTCAAAACGTATTTGAAGTTCATTCAGAAGTGCGAGCAACAATTGACATAGGAAAAAGGACTTGTTCTTATAAGAGTTGGCAGATTAGATGTTTTCCATGTTCTCATGCTGTTTGTGTTGTACGGAGGAAAGGGACCAATATTTATGATTTATATTGAGGAGTACTATAAGGTATCTTTCTACAAAAAATCATACTCGATACCTATAGTTCCTCTTCCTGATTTGATTTCGTTAAATATTCCTATACCTGAAAATCCATATGTCCTTCCACCAATGACTAAAAGACCGACAGGCAGGCCAAGAAATAAGAGAATAAAGTCTTCTGGTGAGATCAAAGTAAGGGAAGTTACTTGCTCGAGGTGTAGTAAAACGGGTCATTCCAGGTCTACTTGTAAGGAACCCATTTGAGTACATTTAAAATTGTTGAATTCATTCATTTTAACCATTTTATTGAATAAATTAATTAATATACCATTTGTTTCACATAAATGAATGTAATCTTAGTTTTTAGTCTCATATAATTTAGTTTGTTTTTTGTGTAGCTGTACATGTATTTTTCATAAAATAAATATACGTGATCATTTCTCCTGAAGTTTACGTGTACTTTACATTTGTATACGCATGTTATGTACTGTACACGCGCATTTTGATGACCAAAGACATTTTATCAATGCGTGTACTTAATGAAATATGCGTGTACATTAATAAAGTACACGCAGAATATATAAAGTACACGCATTTAAAAATAGATTTGGTCAGTTCAATCTCCCTGTACTATATAAAAGCATGCGTGTAATTTATTAATTACATTTAATTTAGATTTACTTGATGAAATATGAGTGTACTTTTTTATGTACACGCATAATATAAATATAATATGCGTGTACTTAATGAAATAGTGCGTGTACTTTATGAAGTACACGCATAATGTATAAAGTACACGCTTTTATAAAGTACACGCGTATTGATATGACCAAAATCTAATTCAATATACGTGTACTTTATGTATTCTGCATGTAATTTTATTAAGTAGATGTATATAAATGCATGTACTATTTGGAAAATATTTTTGGACATTACAATGTGCTTGTACTTTATAAAAGACACTTAGGGCACTCATATTCTTAAATTCCTATGTGTATTATGGTCCGCGCTAGCGGCATTATTATACAAGTATTTCTTTAAGCGTGTACTTTATAGACTATGCGTGTACTTTATAAAGTATACGTGTATTATATAAAGTACACGTATTTATATAATGGTTTGGGATAATATCTTGTGCGTGTGCTTTATAAAAACTTGCGTGTATTATAGTTTATAATAGATAGAATAATATTTTGACAATACACTCATATGTTGGCATACTAATTTTTTTACAATATATGATATTAATGTTTACATTTTTTACAATACACGCGATCATTTTTATAAAGGTTCACGTGTACTTGACTATATTTGGTGTATGATATAAGTGAGAATACATGCATGCATGAAAGAAATAAAATTTTATTAAAACAAAAAAATAAAGTACAATATTTTTACATAACAAACGCTGAAAAAACTGAAGAAGGCTTCTATTAGGGTAATTTGTTAAATGCATTTATGGTGTCTGGAAGAGAGTCAATTAAATTTGACCAGTGTCGAATTTCTTCTTCTATGACAGCTACAAGGCCTTCATGGTGAGCCTTTTTCCCCATTCAGCTCTGCGATTTTCAAGGGAACTTATTGTCTATAGAAAGACATGAGGTATTCATGTATTTGAGGAGGGTCCTCATCCACATCAAATAAATCTATGAGATTGGGTGGAAGTCCAGAGCATCCTTCCCTCATATATGTTTGAAACTGCTCAAAGGCAGTTTCATATGAGGAAATATTTTCCTCAATTCGCTTTATTTTTTTTGTTTCTTTCATCTCTCTCAAGAGTATCTCGCAACTTTTCTGCTGGAATAGTCATTATGTAATCTTTACCCTAAATGTAATGGTTAAGAAAGGAACAAATATTTCTCTTTTATAGGAAAAGTCAAAGCTATTTATTTCTTTGACCAGAAGTAGTTGGGAAGTGAGTAGTTGAGCTTAATAAATTGATTTTGGTTATTGTGTCCTTCTGATAAACAATATAAAGTAGTTTTCAATTAAAAATAAAAAATTATTACATTAATCAATGCGTGTACATTTTTTATATTGCGTGTACTTTGAAGAATTCATGTGTGTACCAGTGCATGTACTTTGAAGAATTCTATACCTTATGTGGATTGTAAATAATAACCAATATAATACAAAACAAATTACAAATATGGTTTGTATTTGAATAAATTTATAGAAGTTTTTTCTCCTTTCGGGGGAAGAAATATTTTGATAGAAGAATTTCCCTTAGTACATATGCTCTGTGTTTTAGCATGTCAGGGTCTTAAAATAATTTTTGTATTTTCTTATTTCTGCTAATTTGTTCAATGTAGTGCATGCAGAACACTCCACAGTCAACCCCTGAAATTAAAATAAAACAAATATACAAATTAGTATGATGTGAATGAAATTTTTTGAAAATATACAAATTAGTAATTTTTAGAAATGAAGTTCTTGCTTACTCATTATATTGCTTAGGGCATTCATGATCTCTTATTAGGTCAAATTTGAGATCACTTTCCAGCAAGAAATCTACTGTCCTTTTTTTTTGCTCTGTCAATGGATCGTCATCCAATGTAAACTCATTTGATGTACCTTCATCAAACTTTCTCTGAGTTTTGAAACCATTCTTTTTGCTTCAGTCTTCAATAGGTACAGTATTTTGGGGAAGATAAAAAACTGTTAAGAAGATGAATATTTAGTGTATACAAATAAAAGAGTATATGAAGATTAAAGAGTGAAAAGTACATGCATTATATTAAAGTACACGCATATTTTATTTTTCATATTACCTGTATTTTAAAATATGATGCGTGTACTTTGCCTAAAGAGTTAAAAGTACACGTAATTTATAGTGGTTCATTTCACGTGTATTTTAAAATATGATGCGTGTACTTTGATAATCTGGGTGATTATGTACAACTAATACAAAGTACACGCATTATATGATAAAGTACACGTGTATAATATAAGTACTTGTAACATTACTAATTAAGTTTAGGTACTAACCAATTTTTTCGCATCATCGAAGAATATTGTGTTTTTTTCCCTGTCGTTCGATCGAAGGGAATTCATGTGGACCACTTTATTTTCTTTTTTGTATATCACAAGTAATGTGAAATGTCCTACGCTATGTCTTAGTATAATGAACAAATTATTACAAGTGCCTAAGTATTCAAATAAATCTCTATATCACTCCCCCTTCTTATTGACTTCATTTGTGCTACAAGCTTCTATCTGAATAAAAATTATAGACATTGTGTTAATAAAAAAACATATTTTTTTTTTCACAAAGCTTTCGGTTTAATTGTACTTACCCAACAATAATCAGAAAAAGTGTGTGAGTGGGAGAGCCCTTCCTCTGACAATTTTAACCTCAATACTTCACTAAAGGCAAGTATTATCTGTTTCACACAATATAAAATAGTGAGGAAATAATAATGTTGAAATTTAATGAATGTCTAATATTTAGACTACATACTTGGCTTGAAATTTCTTGATTCTTGAGGACTTTAACAAAATCTTCCCACGGGACATACGAAACCAGCCCTTAGAAAATAAATTCCCTGCATTTTATATAAGCAATAAGAATTGTATAATAATAATAACCTTATTCTTTTGTACCAAAAAAATATAAATTAGCGAAGTGATAAATCATAAAACAATACACTTTACCCTGGCTCAGCCTTTTGAATAAACTCTTCAATCTTTTTCTTTGCAGCTTCATCGAGATATTTGTATACTTTGATTACTTCAAGCTTGAAGTGAGTTTCTTTCATTTGTTGAGCTATTGTTAGAGAGCCTTTTCTCAGCTTTGACTCTTTTTGTTTCTTAATTGGTTCATGCTTCTCGGTTTCGCTGTTAACTTTTCTTTTCTTCTGTCTTCTAGTAAAAGGCCCTTTTGTTTTGGATATTTTGGGGGTGCCCTGAACTGTCTTTTTGAGGCTAGTTCAATATTCAAACTCGAAATTTCGTCCATGAGTTGTTTATTAGTGTTTGCCTGATATATTTAACAAGGAATGTTGGATTGTAAGCATTTTTTGAAACAATGATTCATTTTCTCTAGCGTGTATTTTATAAAGTACACACGTGTATTTTATAAATATATGCGTGTACTTTATAATATACACGCATGTATTATAAAATACATGTACTTTATAAAATTTATAATATACACCTATACTTTCAACATAATTTGCGTTTACTTTAGAAAGTAAACGCGTGTACTATATATCTATTGTACTTTATAGATATTTGATCAGTTTTTTTCAATGCTGATTCATTAAGCATTATCTTCAACTCCGAAATTTCGTCATTAAGGATTTTATTATTGTTTTCCTGTTATACAAAAAGAATGTTACATTATAAGCAATACTTGAATAAAACTGCGTTAGTTTTAATCAAATAATGCAAGTACTCTGCATTATTTCTAATATCAAATAAAACTGCATTAAAAATACTATGAAAAAAACTGCGTGTACTTTAGGAAAACTGCATGTACTCTGCATTATTTACAATCAAAAGTACCTGTTGAGTTCTTTTCAATTCCGACTCCTCAAGATTCTGCCTCAATGCCATCTTTTCTATGTCAGCATCTTTCCATTTTTGTACTGTATCATCATACTTTTTTTTTAGATCTTTATTACTCAAAGACAGATATCCATTTTTTTGTTTAAAAATTCGTGTTGATTCTGCATGTTTTTTCAATGATTCATCCAATTCTTTAATTCTATCTGAGTCACTCATTGTGACTTGATTAAGCTTTTCTTTTAAAGAATTGTTTAACTCAACTAGTTGGGCATTTTCCACCTCCAATTTATTTAGTAAATCTTTTTCCTTCAAAAGGTTAGAATTCTCCACCTTTAACTTCTTCATTTCCTCATGGGCTTCAAAAAGTGAATCATGATCTACCTGCAACTGTACATTCAAAATGGCACTCTCCACCTCTAAAGAGGTCACCTTATCAAGTGCACCATTAAAGTCTTCAGCTGCTTTAGATAGTTGATTATTTTTTCCAACAATTCCCTTTTCAAAACAGTAATTTGTTCCTCCAAATTAACTTTTGGTTGATCTTTTCCCTTCTTTTTCTTTGGAGTCATAATGTTTTTAAGGGGAATATTCCAACCATGTGAAAAATCATTGTCATTAATATCTTCAGCAACTTTTTCTGATGATGAATCAGCATGTATAGGACTTTCTGTAGAAATGTTCAAAGAGTAACTTGTCCCTTCAAACTGAGATTCCTTTTGTATAGAATTGTCCTTACAAGCTGTTTTATTTGTATCCTGCTTCAAAGTTGTTGTTGCGATGTCATTCTTCACAAATCATTGTCTCAAAGAAGACAATTTCCACCTCAGGAATTTTGGCGTCTTATCTTTAAATTCTTCAACAGGAGAAATAATTTCAAATTTCTCACATGCCTAATACTGTGATCATACAAAAAACAAAATGATATTAATAATTGTATTACCTAGGTATTCATAATGGAAAGTACAAGTGATTTGTTCAAAATACAGGCAAAATTAAACGTGTACTTTGCAAATTTTACTATTGTATTTTGAAAGTACACGTGATTTTTACAAAGTACACGTGTACTTTGTCAATATAAGTTCACGTGTACTTTCTAAAGTACGTTTATAATATTGATAAAAAATATAACAAGTGTATTTTGAAAGTACACTGGTTATATTTACAAAATATAGTACACGTGTACTTTGTAAAATACAAGTGTACTTTATAAAGTAGAAGTGAAGTTTCAAAATACACGTGATATAAGATGTGTATTTTCAAAATACACTTGTTATCACGTGTATTTTCAAAATACACGTGAAAACATCACGTGTATTTTCAAAATATCACGTGTATTTTCAAAATACACGTGTATTTTCAAAATACACGTGATTTTTATTAAGTACACGTGAGTATTGGTATGTAAATTTTGAAATATCAGGATGTTTTTTGCTCACTAGAAGGAAAATGACATATACAGTAATTGTTCTAGGTTTTGAACTTGCTGATTTGTCAAGTGAATGTATGAGAAACTCATTCATAGCAGATGCCCAATCATACTTATTCATTTCCTCAATATTGTCGATGTATTTCAACCAAAATTCTGCAAGGGTGAAGTTTGAGTTGGAGAAAAACAACGTGTTCAAGAAGTGGAGACACACAATTTTTACAAAATCGGCAATGCCTTCATCTGTCTTGAATTCAACTGATTTATTCAAACCATCCAATATTTTTGACTTTCCTATTCTTTTTGCGAAGTATCGTGCTTGTACTCCAGGTTTTTGAGCAGTATTCGGTCGCTTTTTCAGTTCTATTAATTTTAAACCAAATATTTCACTTATATCTAGTGGAATTATTACAATCCTACTCATCATACGAAAACTTTTGGTTTTCGTATTGTACAGCTGGATAATCGATAAAATATTCTTGCGGTCCACTTCTACTACTTTCTGACTGTAGTAGGCATTGAAAAGCTCCCAAAATGGAGTCTTCTTAAGAAGTTCAATATGCCTATTGTTTATTTTCTCTTTAATCTGATGCAAATCATGGAGAAAGCTAACAATATTTGATCGATATTGGTCATTCTTCTTTGCAGGACGTTTAGATTTCAATGCCACACTAGAACTAGAACTGAAACTGGATGAAGAACTATCATGAGAACTGCTCTTTTTTTATTTCTTTCTTATGCTTGCCTTCATCTCCATCCCCATTATATTTATCTATAAACAAAATTTAAATTACTAACCTATAATGATATGTAAAAATAAATAAAATACATGCGAATTAGAATAAAACATAAGCTAAAATAATAAAATACAAGCGTATTTAACAAAAGTACATGCAATATTCTCACAAACATTTTATACAAGTCTCAACAAAATACATGCTAAAGGCGATAATATATATCGTTAGTTTCATGGTAATACCTAACAGAGGTTGTTCGACAAGTCAAAAACCAAGATTCTCTATTCCTAACATATTCAGTAAAGAAGTGATGCAATAGCTGCATGCTAAAAGCTCCAACATTATCAAAAACCCCTTAAGCAATACTGCTCAATTCGTTTAGCTAAATCATTCGCTTTCGATCCAGTTACTTGAAGCTGTTGCACATCAAAAGTGCAGTAAATGTCTTCATAGTAGTAGTAGAAACCAAGTAACCTTTTAGCTCTATTGTTGATGCGAAGGAGAAAATGAATTTCGTCATCATTAGTACTATTGACTGTCAATGTGAAAAGTTTTGTATTGTTAAGATCTTCGAACGTGCAAGCAGCAATTTTGTAGTTGAACATGCTTGATCGTATGATTCCTAAACAATAACACAACAATACAAAATAGTACACTCATAATACACATTAGTACACGCATATTGGATTGAACAAATTGAATTTCAATGTGCGTGTACTTTATGAATTTTTTGCGTGTACTTTCAACAAAGTACACGAAAAAATAAAAAGTACACGCAATAATACTGATTATAAACTAATAAAATATCATTCAAATGCCGCTGCCGCGGACCAAAAACACTCTTAAATATTAACACAATAATAATACTTCTTACAAACTCATGGAATATTATTTAAATGCCGCTGGCGCGGACCAAAATAACATAGGATTGATCAAATATGGATTTGAAATATATATTTTATAGAGTACACGTATAAAATATAAAAGTACACGCATATTGATTGAGAAATTCAATTTCAATGTGCGTGTACTCTGTGTATTTTGCGTCTACTTTTTGATAGTACACGTAAAATACACATAGTACATGCAATAAAACAAGGCTTGTACATGTACATATTTCAATCATGTATATATTCCTAGTCCTTGATAAATCGTCGATAAATGACGTATACAAGGGGAAAAGTACAATGATGAAATACATATATCTAACATGCAAAAAGTGTGTTTTGCAATTAAAATGAGGGAAACAAATATATTTTTTCATATCATAAAGAAGAAGAATGTGATTTCATTAGTCCATGTGTCTACAAATTTATACATATGAGAATACAAAATACACAAGGACAAACAGATGATTAGAAAATGTATACATACGTGTTAGTGGTGTTTGGAAGAATTTGATTTAGAATGTAAAATGCTCGATAAAACTTCAACGATTAGGGTTTGATCGAAGAGAGTTAGGGTTTTGATCGAAGAGAGTTAATTTTTTGATCGAAGAGAGTTAGGGTTTTGATCGAAGATAATTTTTGGCGCTTTGATTTCTGAATAGTGCGTGTTCGTTTTAATTTCAGGCTATTTATATGTTGGACCTAATCGTTTAAAATTTGTTAGGCCTAGTTTTTTGTCCAAAATTGTTAGTCCAAGGACTAGACCATAAAAGCTCCAAAATATATTTGGTGAATTTTTACTTCACATGGGTTCATTACATATATCACCCAATATGTGTCTCACACATCACTGGGTTGGAAAAAGGTTTCAGAAAGTGGGTCTCCCTATCATTATTCTATTTAGATATTAGTTTCTAGTCCCGTGTAATGTGCGAGTGCTTTAAAGCTCTTGTTATACAATGCAATGCGAATTACAAAAGTAAAGGTAAAATATATAACATTAAAAGACTTATTGTGTGATACATGCCGTTAATGTAAAAAAAAATTATAAAAGGATAACGAATATATGTATTTCATTTGTAAAACATTTGATGTCAAACAAATATTTGCATGTAAAATTAGAATGCAAAAATAAGAATATTTAATGATGAAGTAAGGGAAATTAAGAAAAAAATAGAACACACACACACACACACACACACACACACATATATATATATATATATATATATATATATATAGACATATGTCACTTGATGGTGAGCTCAGAAAAGAAAGAGAGTGTGCGTATAATTTAGCCGATAATTTCTAGGCTCATCGCCAGGGGACACATGTCCGGCCCGCACTCTTAAAATGCGGACTGGTTCGCACAAGAGCAATACTGACATGTGTCACTTGGTGGTGAACCCAGAAAAGAAAGAGAGTGTGCCTATAATTTAACCGATAATTTCTAGCATCATCACTAGGTGACACATGTCCGGTCTGCACTCTTAAAATGCGAACTGGTCCGCACAAGAGCAATACTATATATATATATATATATATATATATATATATCTTAAAAACTATTTTATAAATATAAATTATTTTTTAAATCAATTTTTTTATACAACTATAGTGTTAACATTTTTTTAAGAAAACTTGATTCTATAAAGATAAGTATAAAATATTTATTGTGCTTAAAATTTGTATTTTTATAAAGTAATTTTCTAAAAACTATAGTTTTTAACTTAATTTCTTTACATAAATTGTGTTTTTTAAAAGGCTATTTTATAAATATAAATATAATTTTTTTTAAGGAAAAGTTGTTTTTATAAAATAATGTGAATGTTCAAAATCTAATATAAACTGCATATTTTTTTATAAAAAATATTTTTTTGAGTTATGTATGTTGATGTAAAAAACTTGAATAAATCTAATTATTTGATCACGGATAAATAAGTAAATAAAATAGACAAGTAAGATTTTTAAAGTGGTTCGGCTGAAGGGAAAAGCCTACGTCCACTACCTTGTATTGCCTATTTATCACTTGGATTGTATTCCGATCCCTTTGTTGTACGGATTACAATGTATTTATAGCCCATTAGGGAGATAGAGAGTCAGAATGTTAAAAGATGGAATGCCTTTATAAATTAGGCATTTACATCAGTACACAGCGCTCATAATGTATGTGACTGTTGGTGCTTTACCAACCATGTTGGTCGGTCTTCCTGTTGTTGGTCGGGGTTCTCAAACAGTTGGTCGACATTTAGACAGTTGGTGGGGGATTTATTCCTTGATGACTAGGTTTACTACCACATTGGATGACACATGTTTATTTCTGATTGCTCCACATAAGAGGGTAATGTTTGGTATGAACAGAAGCCCCTAATGTTACATGCTTTCATGAAAGTATGAAACATTTAGTTCTAATAGTTGCTCGGGCTGCCTTTCTGATTTTTGGTCGGTTATCGACTTCCCACACTTGTAAAATTATTGTCTTTGTTAACAACGTGTAATACTGATGGCATTTTGCAATTATCCAACATTGTAATGAATCGTTTTTGGGCAAACACGTCTTTTTAGTTTAGCCACCAAAATTTCCATCATCGTCCCCTTTTAATCATTACGTTCGCCGATTTTCAAGGCAATCTATAAGGTAGTAAAATCTCGGTTGTCTCCTATCTCAAACTTTCTGGGTTTTTGCTGCTATATCTTGAGTTTTTCGTGCGATGGTTCTTTATGTCCTTCAATTATTGATAAATCCTTAAGTCTTTATAAGAATCCTTTCCCTCTATGCTTTTCTTCATCTTGAAACATGGTTTATTCATTAGTTTCTCTCGACGAATTTAGGAACGAATGGAGTATTCCTTCATGGGTAGACTTGGAGCTTCCTAGTCCTCCCGTAGATCTTTTTTCTTTATCTGAGAGCCATTAGTTCTCTTCTCTTTTCATTGTTTAATGTGGGTTTACTTTCCCCTAAACCCCTTTTGTCTTTAATTTTGTCAATACTTTGACATTGCACCTGCTAGAATAGCCCCCAGTACTTGGAGCATTGTAAACGGGGGTTATAGATTGAATCAGCTCCATGGGACCCATATAGGCATCCTAGAGATTTTATAAATGGGTCACCAGTGATAGCACTTACTATTTAAAAACTAGGGTTGTAAATAGGGCTTTAATAGTTAATCTCCCAGACTCCAATAGAGACTATTTTGATCATGGAGTGATTGCTAAAAATTTGCAATATGCACTCATGATAGGGGATGTAGTATACCAGGGGTTAAGATGCCCTCAATATGGCCATGGGATAGGTTGCAATACTTTTGTGTAAATTTTCTTGAAATTTTCATTGGTTACAATACTAACTATATTTATTTTCTCTTGGTTGCAGTTGATCGAAAAAGAAAGTGTCCCAAAGAAAGCGACATTAGGCTTACCGAGCTGAAGTTTATTTGGGGTATTCACCAAAAAATTAAGAAAGAGCACATTAGGTCGACATCCTTTTGTTAGAGTATAAGAACTCTATTACCTCCTTTGTTGCTCGCTCTACTCCTACTGTTCCCTCCTTGGTGATTGAGCTTGACCAAGACCCAGTCTCCACTTCTTCAACCACTGTATCTGGCAGTGGTGAATTTATTCCAAGCCCCTCATCCTCTATAGATTTTGATTTGCCTCTTGCCACTGACATGGTGAAGAGAAAGTTCCCCAACATTATGGGAGACATTACTGATAGGCCGGGTTTTACCGCGGTGTCACGACACCGATGTCGATCGTATGTTATATTCATCTCACCAACTCTATACAAAAACCTAAACTATGACTACACTCTTTTAAGGGAGTACAGTGGTCAGTCCGGGTATCGAATCCACAAAGACAAGTTGCTAGAATTTATTCGGTTTAATACTTCAAAAATAAAAGTGAAAAAGATAATTTCTAACTAAAAGGAAAGATAATTAAAGGAAAAGATTATACTTGACGAGTGTATTTAAACTACGTTAACAAAGAGAATAAAGACTATAGGTTGCATCGGATATCCCTCACCTAGAGTTAATTAGTATAATATGATTACATAGGCTCACGAGTTATTAAGATCGAGTCTCGTTTCGACAGTTAATTGAATCAAGAGTTGTCACACCCCTAAATTCACATAAAAGTCTAATAAGATTTTGGCGTTAACAAATACCCCAAAAATTACGCACACAATGTCGTAAATACAGAGCATACATGATATACCCCGTTAAATCTCCTAGGCATAATAACTAGGACAACCCACTTTAAATAGACCTGTAAAACTCCATCACTAAAGCGAAGCAACCCGTCAGCCCATGGGTGAGTTCAATCCAACACAACCTAGACTAAACTCTCTAGAAAGCATAGCAAATGACATGAATTGAGACCAAGAAAGTAAACCTAATTATGAAAGCAATAAATAACAAGAAATGAATGTTAACTAGGCATGGAAATGAAAGGAAGCAAGTAAAGAAAGCAATAAACAAATGAAAGAGACAATGAAAAGTAATCTTACATATATAAAAATGGGCAAATCCCAAAGTAAAATGGATAAGGGACAAATCTCCTTACAAACCCTAAACCTAATGTAAAATGTAAGATCCTTACAAAAGAGAACAAAGGTTCTCTTATATAGTAAGTTGGGAGTACAAATAGAAAAGAAAAGGAACAAGTTGGCAAATATCTGATGCTATCGGCCGATCGCGGCTAGGGGTCGGTTGACCGGTCATTTAAGTCAAGCCCACTGTCTTTTTCACAAGGCAAAAACCCAAGACACGGTCGATCGTCCCCTGGGCGCGGTCGGCCGATACTCTGTTTTCTGGTGCTCTTTGGTCTTCACATATGAAGAAAGCTTCAAAACAGAATCGGCTATAACTTCTTCGTCCGAACCCGAAACAACGCACCGTTTATCTCCACGTGATGCTAACTTAATGAACTACGCATTTGTGGAATATACATGAGCCAAATATGAAGTGTGAATTGATTAAAATGTCCTTAAAGTAGCATTCGGTGATGGAACTTCTCCGAAATGCAGCTGAACCTCACTTTTAGTGTTCCAATACCTACAAAAGCACAATTAACCCTGCAAAACATATATATGTCCAAATCCGAGGTTGTCTGGTTAACGAGCATAAATATAGGAATTAAGAATGTAAAAGTGCTAGAATGCATAAAGATAAAGGGCACAAATATGTAATATTCGTGAACCACTGCTGGCTCCACTAAACCTACTAGTGGTGGGGCCACCAATAAGGATGATGCTGGAAAGAAACCCCCAGACAAGAATAATAATGAGACCCAACTCAAGCGCTTGAAGAGGGGTCTTCCTTCAAGGATGGCTAAAGGAACTACTGCTGGCGCTGGCCAATTAGACTTGGTAGATTTGTCTGATACTGGCTCTCCAGTGGCTATTGGCCCTAGTTTAGCCAGGCAAATAATAAAGTCTGGTACTCTTCCAGGCCATAGGGGCTGCTTCTGTAATGCCCATTCTAAAATCTCTGAGAGGACTGCTCAAAGCCTTGATTTGGTAAGAGTTGTTATTTTTTTCATATTCACATATTTGACAGTTCTCTTGTACTGATTTTCTCTGGTTTCTTTTTGCATCATGGTTGACTTCAACCAGATGTTGCAGAAGGATAACATCCTCCATTCTTCTTCAAATGAAGTGGAAGAGGCATTTGAATGCCTGAAGAAGTCTTTGCTTGAGTCCCAATAAGCATTGAAAAATGAATAGAAGAAATGGGAGACCAAAATAAAGACTACTGAGAGTGAAGATGCAGTGGCTTTGGGATAGGTTACCGAGCTACTAAAGAATCTGGTTGTTGAGAAGGCTAAAAGATTAAAGGCCAAGGAGTCTTCGTTCAACAGAGGCTGGGAATTAGATTGAATTTGCGAAGAAGAAATGCTTCAGGATGGCTAGTCAGCAGCACTCACAGAGGTCGGCACATCCCAGGACTCAGATTTGTTCCTCAGACATTATCCTGGTTCTCCTCCTAACTTGGAACAGGATATTAAAAATTATGCGGGATCAGAGGATTCCACTCTAGTTTTAAAATCTGCCGACCAACGACAGACAGTAGTTATTGAGTCTCCACTCCCCTCCACTTCTGAGTAAGTCACTCCAACCATTCCCCCCCCCCCCCCAAGTTTGGTCTACTTATGATAGAGAGAATGTGTAGACTTGTTTGACGAGCAGCTTTTGGTTTTCTTCTTTATTTCTATTTTCTGTTTCATGTCAATGTACTTGTAATATGACTTCTATTAATGAAAATAAATATTTCTCTGCACTTGTCTTCTTATGTTTCAAATTCTCTATTATGTTGTTGATTGGAGATTTTCTACTCTTTATAGTTCATGGCAAAAATGGATCAACTCTCCTTCACTGACTCCGAGCAACTCAGAAGATGTAATGATCTTTTCAAGGCTGGTCACATGACTTTGTCCGAGAAAGATCTGACCAACTTGCTCGAGGCTGATGTCTCAAACTAGGATAAGGAAGCTTATTTATACTTAAAGTGTCTTCTTGATCGGGCGGTAGTTGGGGTGTTCAGAAAATCGATTGGACCGGTGGATCGAACCATACAAAACTGAGCCGGCATATTTTTATCATTTTTTTAATCGGTCTGGTCTAATTTTTTTTTACAAACCGGTCTATCCGGTCCGATCCTCGGTCCGCCTTATTAAATAGCCAGTATGGACCGACCTGGACTAGTTATATATATATATATATATATACTCAAAGAAGGGGGGTACACTCGTCAATTTAAAAAAGAAGAAGAAACAAGTTAACAAATAACAACCCTAATCTAATATGAGAAAAAAAGCCACACGTGCACAACACCGACACTAAACTTCTTCTTCTCTTCTTTCACATGCACAACACCAACACTAAACTCATTCTTGTGTCACTCATATCTCTCTCACCATAACTTCTTCTTCTCTACTCTCACCATGCCTCACTACCACTGTCAGCCACACATCCTCCTCTTCTCTTCTTCTCAGCTTCGCTACCCGTCCTCCTTTTTTCTTCTTTTTCTCACGCTGCTACACACATTTACGCCGTTCGGGTATTTTTTTTCCTCCAAAAACTATGTAAGTTTTTTGAGTTTTGGTTTTGTATGTTCAATATTCCGTATTGTATGAATTTTTTTGAATATTTGGTATGAAAACATGGTCATATCAGTTTATATTGGCTATAACAGTATGAAAACAAAAAAAGTTATATATATATGAAAACATGGCCATATCAGTTTCTTTCTTCACCTCTTCTGTATGAAATTTGTTTTTTTATATTCTGTATGTTGAATATTCTTACATTTTATGTATGGGAAATTTTAAAATTGCTTATGATGATGAATTTATTGGTTTGGACCCCTATTATGCTAAAACTTGGAAAAGTGTGGACATATTTTAAAGGAAAAATTCATTTTCAAAAATAATTAATTTAATAAGATTAGGATCGGCAAGTTAGACCTGATTGACCCTATAAAAAATCGGGCCGATTAGGGTCGGGTGACCGATACAATTGGTTTGGTCTTGGTTCATTTTTTTAGGACCGATTTAATCGGTCCGGTCCTTAAAAATCGTAAATAGTGGACTGGATCGGACCGCAAACAACCCTAGGCGGTAGCCAATAATGTTTCATACTTTAAAATGATAGAAGATCACAAAGCAAATAAATCTCTTTTGCACACCGACTACGAATAGAAATACACAACTCTAAGTAAAGCATAGGGCTTTGAGGAGAAGTTAGAAAAATATGCATCCTTTTTTAGGAGGCAAGAATTCCTGCTTAAGTGTGAAGTAGAAAAAGCTAGGGCTATTGCCAAGTTACTGGAAGTGGAGAATAACAGTTTGAGAGATAAATTATCTTCATTGAAAGCTCCTTATACTGCTGGTGCTGATGATGATGAGGTTTCCTTTTTGGAGAATGAAAATTCCACATTAAGAGAGGAACTAGAGGCCCTGAAGAAAACCAAGTCTACCTCTTCTTCCTGAGAAAAAGTTAAACCTGGTCGAGCTACTACATATGGGGCTAGGACTCAACAAACACTTGTTAACCAGGCTGCACAATTGAAGGCAAAGAATTTAGTCATTGCTGATATGTCCAAGAAACTTCAAACCTAGGCCAATCAACTTTCCACTCAATCTTCCCAATTGTAGTCTAAGGATGGGGTACTAAAGAAATTGCATCATCGGGTTGAAAGATTAACTTTCCAATTTTATAAATAGCCTAGGGAATTCTAGATTGAGGGATATAATGAGGCCCTTGATCAGTTTGATGAACGATTTAAGCAAGCTCAATGTAAAGGTTACAAATGAGGTTGGACGAACTGCTTGACAGTTATGAAGGTGGAGCAGAACAACAAACTTTGGAACTTGTATGATCTTGGTTTGCTAGAATGTCAAGACCCTCCTTTCAAACTGGATGTTAGCTGGATCCCTGACAACACAATTACCCAGTGTTTGATTTCAAAATACTTAAGGGATTATGGCCTTCATGACAAACTACATATTATTCATCCTCCTCATCTATAAGAGACCCCGAGCACCAGTAACAGAAGGATGCTTCAAGACCTCAATTTCATCAACTCCCCTACATATTAGATGACCCTTCACCAGGTATGGAACCAGCACCGAGCTCCTTTAAAGCTGAGGGGAAGCAGACCTTCGAGTAGTTTTATTCGTGTAATTCAGTCACGAATAATATTTGTATGTAATGATTAATTATATGAATGAAAAATATTTGATTAAATTATCTTGTCAATCTTTGGATGTGAATGGCTTCTTTGTTTCATTAGTTCTATTGATACGCTTTTGCCCAAGTTTAGTACCAATTACCAATGAAATTATCATCATAGGTTCTACCAGCACACTTAGATTGAAATCCAAGTTTATGTAATATCCCTTATTTTTAGGGATTTTATTTTAATTATGGAATTAGGATTAATTAAATTAAATGGAGAAAATTAATTTACAATTAATCCAGATTTAAATGTAATAATTACTAGCGTGATGAGAGTTAGTATTTATTGATGATCATTATGTTGAATGTTACATAATGAGTAAAGTAATATATGATTAAGAAAATATTATTAATTCCGGGAGTGAATAATACGACAATTATAATATACTTAGTTGGGACGCGCATGTGAGTCGTGTTGGTACTACTTTATTGGGTTAAAAAGATAATTTATTTTTAAGTAACTTGTGTAATCTTTCGAGTTCTCCGATGAGTTCGGAAGGGTCGATATAGTCAGAATACTCGGGTGTTTTATTTGGGTTTTGGGGCAATTTAGGCCAAACCGACACCCCAGAGGGGTATTTTAGTCTTTTGAAAATTTTGGGAATTAAAATGGACGAAAATAAAAAATTAAAAAGAAAGAGTACATGGGTAATAATCTATCTTTGAGTTTCCAAGCCTACGTGAGAGAGAGAGAGAGAGAGAGAGAGAGAGAGAGAGAGAACCAAAGAGGAATAAGAACTCCATAGGAGCCTAAGGATAAGAACTCAAGCTCTCACACCAAAAATTACACCAGCGTATATCGTGAAGAGAGGATCAACCCTATACCAATTTCATCCAGTGAATCAGAGGTCCACAAAAGGCAAGTGTTTATCTTGCTGAATTTTTAGCGCATATATGATTCATGTTAATGTAGTTGATGAATAATCATGATATTATGAATTTGGGATAGAAATTGGGTAGTAATCTTTAATTGGGAGTACAAGTTTGCATGTAGTTGAATAACAATGTTCTAGGAATGATAAATTTGGGTTTGGTATATTGATTTCATGAAATTAAATATGAAATTAAATGGTTGTTATTGGAGGTTATGTGAAATTGGGGCTTGTTGAAGACTTGAGAAATTAATTGAAATTCGTGTTATAGTCTAAGGGATTTGATGTTAAAAATGGTTGGGAAAGTGTTATTATACTAAGGGATAAGGTTTAGAGTTGTTGAATTGGGATTAGAATGAGTTTTGAAGTGATTTTGTGTTGAACAAATTGGAAAAACGTAATTTTTAGGAGAACAGGGATAAACCCTGAATTCTCTTTCGAATACTTTCCCATGTCGTTCAAACGACCTCGTTCGAACGAGAATTCCAACGAGATTACCAATGAAATATTAGAGTTCGTTCAAAGTGAGAAACTTGTTCAAACGAGAATCCTTAGGTTCCAATGAGATATCAGAAACTCCAATCTTTGCCCAAATGAGTTAAAAACCCGTATAGGTTCCTTTAAGTGAGAGAATAAGACCTATGTTATCCTAGAATAACTTCTTTTCATAATTTAGTATTGAGAGGAATTTGTGAAACTACTAAGGGAATGGGTTGGAATGAGATTCTTAAAAAGTGTATACGATAGAGAGGTAAATCGTACAGTCAAAGTATTGTGGGTAGTAGGGACGAATAAACTACATATAAATTCGGGAACTTAGGTTGTGTGAATACCTAATGTATATATACTTATTGATTGGACTATTACGTGTATGACATACCTACGCTGCTTGCTATTGAGCGGAGGTTGAGCGTTGTGGACAATCATGCCTTGAGGAGCCTTCGGGTGGGATTTTGATTTGTACCACTAGAGCATAGAACCTAGGTACGGGCTATTTATGAGAATGATAGTGATGACGGTCGTATGGGTGCGTAGGTATGTGCGTAGCCCATCGGCTTGGAACTATGTTTGCCTCCAATAAGTGTATTTGTTTTGATGGTTCGCGAGAGATTGAACCTTTAGTCCTTTATGCAATGAGCGATGCACCAGGACATGATAGCAGAGTATGCATGTACCGCAGTTGTGTCTCGGGGTGCAGTATTATATATATATATACACTTGTGATACTATTTATTGGGTCAATTAAGTAGGCATGTATAATAATGGAATATGAAATGAACTAAGTTGGAGAACGCTTTACATATATTAAATTGAAAGGGCGCTTATCCATATTAAAGAGGAATTAATTATAGGTATTATGTATACTGCAAGGGAAATACATGGGAACAATATTGGACTATGATTAGATGTTAGACGGGAAAGACCTAGTTAGCATGGGAATAGAAACTAGTGGGGTTTGATGGAACGTTAGGCGTGCACATTAGACAAGAGGTGAGCATCTCAAGTGAGTACGATAACCTAATATGATTATTATATGTGCTATAAACTCATTTTAAGCACTTGTTGATTTTTAAACTCTTTTCAACTTGGGCTCTGACCCGTTTTCTGCAAATCTCTTTTCTTGTCAAATTGTTTTTAGGTGCCCAGCCTCAGAGACACCAAGTATAGGAGGTCCATTCACTCGACGAGTTGTAGTTATTGTGGAAGTTACAGGACCTTGGTAGTAGACGCTTCTATGTCTATCATTTCCACCTTTTGAGTCATTTCACCAGTTAGGGCATATTGCCCTTTTTCTATTAAGATATTCAGAGTTTTTTTGGATTTAGTTATTTACTTCATTTAGTTGTTGAGTTTATTTATGTTGGATTATTGTAATTGGGACTTAGACTAGAAATGTTTTCTCCAATTTCATTTATTATTGCAGTTATTTCCTATCATCTGAGATTGATGTGAATGGTGAATGTTTAATTATTCGTAACCTATTTTTATAGAAATTAAAAGATAAAATTTTGACATTAACCTTTTTAAATATTAGGTGGTTAGTGTTTAATAATAAAGTTTTCGAAAGTGATGCATAATCTGAACCAAATGGATATTCTGATTTAATTTAACAAAGGACTGATCACCCGATATTTAATTAGGCAGGGTGTTACAGTTTAGTACTAGTTACCCATGTATTTCCATAGGTTCTACAAATGCACCTTAGTTTTTAGGTTTCATATTAGTTACCCGTGGTGACTAGGCTTATGTTGAATATTTGTCTACATTCCTTTTTAGGAATCTTCACAACGTTCTTCCACCATTTTTTCCAGTTGGATAAAATCTGTTGTTTTACCCTTGGTTGTAATGACTAGGTATTGAGGACTTGAAATCCTATCTTACTTGGGTTTTTGTCTTCCGTCGATCAACTCTTACATGTGCCGACCGACTTTTTAATGGTAATAAATCAACTATATGGTTGTTGTTCTGAAGAACTGTTATTTATTTACCGACCAAGTATGTGGGTGTTCTGAGTAACTTTTGAAGTTTCTTTGGCCAATGTTTGTAGTTGTGCCGACTAAGTATCAATCAACTCTGTGGTGATGTATATCACTAGTACTCCCTCAAAAAATCAAAAATTGAGGGAATCATTATTTTATTAATACTGAAATGACATGATTATAAGGATTTCTCTCATTTTATTACTGGTAGTACTTTCTAAGATGTTCGTCATACTAAGGATTTTTGAACTCTTCCCCTTTCAAAATCTCAATTCTGTAGGTCTTGGTCGGACAACTGCTGATATACGATATGGCCCATGTCAATTGGCCTCAAGTTTGTTGTTCTTCTGGATTACTTTTATTATAGAATTGTGATGTTCTTTGTTGATAAGAAGCATTTCTTAAGGGTGCATCATCACTCACTTCCTCCAACATATCCAAATCTAATCTTCGCATAAAATCACTAATAGGAGAATTAAAGTTTAACACTCTATGGGTAGGCAAACCTAATTCAGCTGGTATCACTACTTCAGTTCCAAACGCCAGCATATATGTTGATTCTCCTGTAGCAGTCCTTAGAGTTGTTCAATATGCCCACAGAACAGAGTGTTGTTCATTAATCCAGTTCCCCTTAGCGTCGTCAAGTCTTTTCTTCGGCCCATTGAGCAGATTCCCATTTGTTACTTTAGTTTGCCCATTACTTTGATGATGGCCTGGAGCATAGTACAACTTTTGAATGTTTGATTGGGCATAATATGTGGCAAATTCATCGTTATCAAACTGTGTGCCATGGTCTGTAATGAAAGCATAAGGCAAACTATATCTACAAATAATATTTTTCCAGAAGAACTGGTAGACTTTCTCATAGGGCATGTCTATCAATGGTTTTGCTTCAACCTATTTTGTGAAGTAGTCTACAGCTACGACCAAGTATTTAAATCTTCCTCGGGTGGTCGGTAGTGGCCCGACCAAGTCTATCCCCCATATAACAAATGGTCAAGGTAAAGTAATTGGAGTCAAAGAAGCTTGTGGAGTTCTACAAATGCTGGAATACCTTTGGCACTTATCACATATCCTGGCGAAGGCTGTGCAATCTTCTCTCATAGTTGGCCAATAATATCAAAGGGATCCAATCCACTGCAATAATGACCTCCTTGCTACATGAGCCCCATAAGACCCTTCATGAATATCCTCTATCAAGTCTTGAACCTCTATTGGTTGAACACAATACTGTAGAGTAGTTTTCAGTCCTTTCCTGTATAATACCCCTTTGTCCAGAACATATCTTGTTGCTTTGTACTTCAGCTTTTTGGCCTCGATTAGATCTGCTGTCACGATTCTTCCTTTATTATAAGCTCTAATGGGATCCATCGAAGATGGCCCCATGCCTACTATAATGAAATTAGCCATCACATCTTCATCAATACTTCTGTTAGCCAAAATTTCAATGGGAATAGATCTTCGGAGCTCCATTCTGGTTATTGATGCTAGCCGAGCAAGTGCATTAGCTCGGACGTTCTCCAATCTTAGAATTCTGCTCATTCGAACAGCTGATAATTTTGCTATAACTTCCAACATTTTGGACAAGTATCTCATCATAAGTTTTCATTTAACTCAATATCTGATTCACCACCAATTAAGAATCACTGTGCGCCATGATTTGCTCGTCGTTCAGCGATCGAGCCAGACTTAAGCCTACGATAAGGGCTTCATACTCTGCTTTATTATTTGAGGCCTAAAACTGGAATCGCAGATCATATTTAATATCTATCTCATCAGGAATGTTGAGTATTATACCTGCTCCACTTCTGGTTGCACAAGATGATCCATCGACATACAAGTTTCTTATGGGGAGATTGTCATAAAATGCTTGGTCTATCAAAATCCCACGATGGAATATTTCACTCCTTGCTTCTTCATACTTATTGGACATCTCTTATGCTCTGGTGGAGGATTTTAGTAGGTCAGCAATGATTTCTTCTGAGCTTTCCTCTGCTAGGATCTGCTCGGGATGTTGGTCGGTGATGATACTGGTTGGGCTATCCCTTCTTTGGTTTTGCTCTGCTTGAGTTCCCAGTTGCTCGGGAACCTCTGGATAAGTGAATTCCTCAATGAAATCCACCAAAACTGGGCCTTTTAACGAAGACCTTAGTTTATACACAATATCATATTCCCCTAATTCTACTGCCCGGTACATCAATCTCCTAGACTTCTCTAGTTTGTGCAAGACTTGTTGAAGAGGCATATCAGTATAAACCATAATTGTATGTGCTTGAAAAGAAGGTTTCATCCATTTGAACACCTCAATTAATGTCAGTGCTAACTTCTCCAAGCGTGGATATCTGATTTCTGTTCCTCGAAAGGCTTTGCTCGTGTAGTAAACTGGATTTTGAACTCCGTTTTCTTCTCGGATTAAGGCATAACTTACACCTGACTCAGAGAAGGCCAAGTATAAGTATAATTTTTCACCCAAATTTGGTCGGGAGAGTAATGAGGGTGATCCTAAATACTTTTTACCTCCAAAAAATACTTTTCACATTCTTCGTTCCACTCAAAACTCTTTCTGAGCACCTTAAAGAATGGCAGGTACCTGTCAGTAGCTCGGGACACAAATCTGTTCAAGGTTGCTACTCACCCAGTTAGCCTCTGCACCTCATTTTTGCAAGTAGGGGACTGCATTTCAATCAACGCCTTAATTTTGTCTGGATTTGCTTCAATTCCCCTCTGGTTTACTTTGTACCCGAGGACCATTCCTTCCTATACACCAAATATGCACTTGGTCGGATTCAACTTCATCTGGTACTTTTCTAGTTGGTCAAAAGTCTGGCTGAGGTCAACAATTTGGTCGGATGCTTTTTTCTATTCGTCAGCATGTCATCTACGTATACTTCTATATTCTTTCCTATCTGCTACTCAAAGACTTTATTCACCAATCTTTGGTAAGTAGCATCTGCATTTTTTAAACTAAATGGCATACAATTATAGCAGTAAGTTCCTCAGGGAGTAATAAAAGAAGTGGTTTTCCTATCTTCAGGCTTCATTTTAATGTAGTTATCACTAGAGCAATCATCCATGAAGCTTTAGCAGCTCATGCCCCAACGTAGCATCAACGAGTTGATCAATTCATGGCAAAGGGAAATGGTCCTTCGGGCATGCTTTGTTTGAGTCCGTGAAGTACACACATTCTCCACTTGTTATTTTTCTTCTTGACCATAATAACGTTGGCCAACCAGTCTGGGTATTTCACATCATCAATTAATGAAGCTTTCTGAAGCTTCTCAACTTCCTCCTGAATAGATTGGTTCTTCTCGGGGTTGAACACTCTATGCCTTTGCTTCATAGGCTTGGCATTTTTGCTAACATTGAGCTCATGGCAAAGAAAGTTAAGGTCAATTCCAGGCATATCTTTGTGACTCCATGCAAACACCTGCTTTCTTTATCTTAGGAAAACCACTAGCTCCCGTTTAAGAATAGGATCCAGTGTTGTTCCTATTTGAGTAATCTGTTCTGGCTTATCATCATCTAACACAATGCTCTCCATTGCTTCCACAATTGGCCTTTCACCAATTATGTTTCTTCTCTTGGATCTAAGGTTTTAACCTCAGATTCACTATTAGGTTCTGAGGTGTCCACTTAATAAATGGCGGTCTTTCTCTTTATTTATGTCAGATCATCTTACTCGGCAGATGAGTAGTAGCATTCCTAAGCTACTTTCTGGTCACCCTTTACCACACCTACACCAAAGTTGGTCAAGAAATTCAAACATTGATGGACTGTAGACGACACAACTTTAAAGTTCTTCAATCGTACTCTTTCTATGATCATATTGTAGGCAGAATGAACATTTTTATCCATTATAAATAAGCGTATCTTCTCTGTCCAACTAGCTGGCCATGTACCGATCAACAATTCTAATTTGATTGTCCCCAGAGGAAATACCTTTTCACCAGAAAATCTATTAAAGGCTCGTGACGAGGTTCTAGTTGGTTGAGCTTCAAGTCCAGACTGTCAATGCATGGGTAAAACATGATATTCGTCGAGCTGCCGTTATCAACTAATACCTTGAAAATAATTATATCTTCCCATCTGACTTTGATTACTAAAGGGTCATCATGGGGTATAGTACCCCTGAGAGGTCATTTTTGAAAAACCCAATCACCAGCTTGTCTTTGTTAACCTTTATTGGTCAATTTTCCTCTACGAGGTTGATCCTTTGGATATAAGAATAAGCTTAAGCCTCACTGAGGTAAGCTTTCCTTCGAGCAGTAAGTTCCCTTCCTTTTGCATCTCTGCTTGTAATCATTTGACAATCAAAAGATCCAAAACTGAGCATGAATACCTCACATTTTGGTTACCTGGTCCTCTTGGGTAGGTTGGTGTCATCTTCCTGATCATCTTTATGAGTTCTCTTCTTCTCGTCTCTAGGCTTGCATGAGACTTTGACCTTCGCTGTGCTCCACCATTATTTTGTCGATCAACAAATTTGTCTAGTTTTCCTCTCCGGATTAACGCTTTAATTTCATTCTGAAGAGCAACTCAATGATCTATTATATGTCCATGATATTTGTGAAATTCATAGTATTTGGACCTATCCCTCTTTCCAGAAGGTGTTCTTAGCTTTTCAAGCCAACACACTTACTTGTTATGCTTTATTTCCTCCAAAACATGGTGGACGCCCATCGTTAATGGAGTGTAATTGTTATACCTTTTAAGCCTATCCATATTTCCTTTTTTCTTCGATTCCCTGTGCTCTTTATGCTCTTTGTGATCCTTTTTCTCGGTTTTACCTTCCGCCTTCACCCCTGAGTTTTGCTTAGCTGCCATCGTTTCCTCGATGTTCATTATTTTGGCTATTTTTACCATCAAATATATCACCATATTCGGAGGATATTTAGCGAGTGTGTAGTATAGCTTCTCGCAAAGTAACCCACTAATGAGGGCTACAATGGCCACTTTTTCCTCGTAATGAACGTCTTCCAACTTTTCATTATTGAAACGAGTAATATAATCTATGGTACTCTCTCCCACCTTTTGCCTTACACTAAGCAAATGAGCTAATGTTTTCACTAGTTTAGATCCAAAGCAAAAGTTTCCAATGAATAGCTCGACAAGCTAGTTAAAATGGGAGATTTATCCCCGAGGAAGACTGTTATACCAGAGGTGGGCATGTCCTGTAATTATCCCTGAAAATACCTTGCATCTTATATCGTCGGGGACGACATAGATGTCAGTTGCTGCCTGATACTGCTAATATGAAGGACGGTATCATTTTTCCCATCATATTTGGGAGTAACTAAAGGAGCTTTAAACTTTGAAGGTGTGGTAAAATCCACAATTACTTGTACAAAAGGACACCCTTTCATAAAGAAACTCTGCAAAGGATTCTTGACCTTAGCCATTTCTCCCAACCTATCTTCTAACCGTTGGATAGAGCCCTTTCATGCATTATTACCAGTGTTAGATCTGTGTGTTGCAGCTCTGTCATTATGACCAACTATTTGTGCTGAACTCTCCTCCTGGGAATGCTGCTCGGCACAAGCAATTCGCCGGGAGTTTGATCTAGATTGGGCTGAGACCTCACGTTGATCGGTTGGTCATCGAGTATTTCTCGACAATGCCCTGGAAACATTTTTATTCCCCCTGAGTCCCAAACGATCAAAGGGAGATGCTCGACTTAGCCTTTCCAAGGCACTCAATTTTTCAGGAGTAAAAGAATATGTGTCATGGGGCTCCGATGTTCTAAGTGAAAAACACGCTCCTGGGCGATAGGAAGTATCTCTGGTAGTCGTGGATTGGCTATGTCTATTGCTTCTTGGAGGCGGTGGTGGCATATTTCCACGAGCAGACAAGGCAGGTGACCTGGATTGCGGGGTTTGCATTTACCACCTTATGGTATCTTGTATAACCTCTTGTCCTCTGGTGAGACTAGCCAAGATTTTAGTCAAATCATTGTTAGTTGGTGGAGCAGAGGGAACATGCGGGATGCCACTACTTGATTCAGGAATATCAGTTATGTTTGGTAAATGAATGGACGAAAACGTTTAGAAACACATTCCCACAGACGACGCCAATCTGTGGATGCAAAAAACTAGAATAGATCTAATTATTTTATCACAGATAAATAAGTATATAAAATAGACAAGTAAGATTTTTAAAGTGGTTCGGTTGAAGGGAAACGCCTACGTCCACTGCCTTGTATTGTCTGTTTATCACTTGGATTGTATTCCGGTCCGCTTTGCCGTAGGGATTACAATGCATTTATAGCCCACTAAGGAGATAAAAAGTCGGAATGTTAAAGGATGGAATGCCTTTATAAATTAGGAATTTACATCAATACACAATGCTTATAATGTATGTTACCGTTGGCACTTTACGGACCATGTTGGTCGGTTTTCCTGTTGTTGGTCGGGCTTCTCAAACAGTTGGTCGACATTGAGACAGTTAGTCGGGGATTTATGCCTTGATGATTAGGACTGCTGCCACATTGGATGACACATGCTTATTTCTGATTGGTACACATGAGAGGATAATTTTTGGGATCAACTATATATAAAAAATTCTTAATTATAAAATGTTTTTTTATGTATAACTCAATTTTTTTATATAATAAAATATATAGTTTTCTAAAACAATCAATGAAATTCGCACGTTAACGTTATTTTATAAAAACAGTTTTTCTTTATAAGATTATATTTATATTTTTAAAAACAACCTTTTAAAACACAATATATGTAAAGAAAATAAGTTAATTCCAGTTTTTAGGAAATTAATTTATAAAAATACAACTTTTATATATAATAAAATAATTAATACTTATCTTTATAAAATCAACTTTTGTAACGTTTTTATTGACAAAAGAGCTAAAACTATAGTTTTTATAAAAAAAATTATTTATATTTTTACTAAAAGAGTGTTGTTTTAAAAATAATTTGTATTTATAAAACAATTTTTTAAAAAGATTATATACATATATATATTTTTTTAAGTTAGATGAAAAGAGTCTTTTTAAAAAAGATTATATACATACATACATACACACACACACACACACACACACACACACACAAATATATATATATATATATATATATATATATATATATATATATATATAAAAGCGATCAAATAATATTTAATTTTGTAACTAATTAAGAGACTAGTAATTATTTTTAATTCTCTCGACGATTAAAAGTTAAATGTACCTTTAAAGTCTGAATCAATTTAAATTCATTCATTCAGAGGTTCATTTAGACTTAAAAATAAATATATAAATACATTCATTCAGATGTTCATTTAAAGATAAAAATAAACATATTTTTTCGGATTCAGTTCGGACTTCATATTCAGATGAAAAAACAAACACGGACTAAGACATTGTAAATTTTAACAAAATGAGTTTGAATTACGATATTTGGCATCACTTTAAGTTTTTATAAAGAGTAAGTCTACAGACACTATTGAGTTATCCAAAATACAATATAAAGAGTAAGACATTGTAATTTGGATAACTCAATAACGAGGATTAAACCTAGCAGGTCTATTGCAAGTAAGAATTTAACTAAATGTGGGTCATAATAATAGTAAAGCATCTTCCTCCCGTATCAAGTGGATTTTAAGTTATTTAAGTTAACTAATTCAAACAACCTAATATAAGCATGTGGTTCTATATAAGTCCCACATGATATATGGTCATCTCTTAATTCAGTATTCTTTACTTTATCATTATTAAGTTCATCTCTTTGTATAAATAATCTCTTATTCTACGGTTGTCTATTACATTAATAACATCTCGCTTACTAATCAAAATACCGACAACAATCTCTAGTCATGATTCTAAAAGTGTGTCTTGGGTTTACCATTCTTTAATAACCTTATGCCACTCATTTAATATATACGTCTCTAGTATATTCATTACTTTATTCTCGAGTCATAAGTTTATAGTTATACATCATTAGTATAATCATAATCCCGTACAACCATCTCAAAGTATTGCAATAAATAATCACAAAATCCAGAATATCCGTGAGTGTTCACAACTCACATAAAATAACATGGGCTATACACAAGCCCTCAAATAAAAGTACGAAGGTCTATCTCTATTACCTTCGGGGATTGCTCGTCCATTTTATGTATATTTATAAAGCGCCCCTGTAAGGGTAAAAATACTTTGATACCAATTTGTAAATGCGTATAAACGCGCCCGAAAAGGATGGTCACAATAAAAAAATTATATTTTTGTATTTTTCAATTTAAAGATATAACCTTTAAATAAACACACCCAACTAAACATATCACCAAATAAATCATTTTTGTGGAAACCAATTTATCAAAACTTTCCTTTTATCGTAAACATGTATTTAGGTGATAGCAGATAAAATAAATTAAATCACACCACAAGATGCCGATGTACGAGGAAAATGTCACACCCCACACAATCCGACAGACGGGGTGGCTGTGATAACCCGCTCATTAAAATAAGAGGTGGCTAGCCCGATACTCCAATAAATACGGAGTCATAGATGGTCCATTCTTAGCATCACTGTCGTTAAAAATAATAATACGAGATAACCACCAATTATTCTAGAAAACGGATTGTCAAAATTTATTTTTTGTGAGCTTAAAGAAAATTATTTAGACAACCAATTTGAAAGAAGGTGGATATCAAAACAAACGAATAACGTTATAACAATAAAGCACAAAGTAATAACCGAATAAGTTGTCGATTAACAGACCATTGCAAGCAGGTTACACCGAGTATTACAATTAAATATCACATTATTTTAAACACGTACAAAACTTGGGTAACACACCCGAATGTGTAGACTGAACATAACTAGAGTACAAAAGATATAAGCGTCTATAACGAATATCCTACAACATCCGCAATATTTTATAGCTCTAGGACAACTGGGATGGAGAGGTCAATATGGGCGTCCTTGCGTGGAGCACCTGGGCGAATATAGAATTCAAGCAAAACAAAGAGATATAAACGGGTCAGGGCCCGGTTTGATATGATCACCATGTGAATAAAATGCATGATAGTTATGAATACTATATCATCATCATAAGATTATCTCGCTCTCACAAATAATGAGAAGAATTCTCACCTCTCAATCTAAAAGCACAACCTAGTGCAATATCAATGACAATGCTCAATGTTCATTTACAAATGAGAGAAACATCTAAGTTTTACTTAATGAGATCTCATTTCAGTTTTACATAACTTAATTTCACAATTCCTTTTTCTCTTTAGGAAACATATTTAAAGAAATATTTCACAGAATGCTTTACCAATATAGTTTTAAACCATTTAATTTCATAGTTTCCTTTTCTCTCTAGGAAACATATTTAAAGCAGTTTCTCTCACAAAATGCTTTACCATCCTTACAAGTTCCACTTTTATTAAGAATAGTTATAATCACATCATATAACGATTCTAAGACCATCCTTCCGGGTACTCCGACTGGATGCGCCCCTAAATAGCTATCATCTTTCAGGGCCTATCACCAAGACAACCTGGGCATCTTATATCACGTGACGTCGTGAAGCGGACATATACCTTCGACAGTGAGTCATAACCACACCCGGAATTACCTCACTCCGAACAATAATCACACAATATAATAATCGGTCCTATGGCCGAGGACTATATTCGTCCTACATTCACCAGCCAGGGGACTTCACCTCATGTGCGTAACTTCCCTTATGATAGCGATTTAGAGAGCTGTGTATATGCAAATTATCATTTAAAAGTTATGCCCATTTAAAACATTCACTTTTTACATTCTCAAAATCATTTATACTTAACAATTTACAAGTTATGCCCATTTAAAACATTCACTTTTTACATTCTCAAAGTCATTTATACTTAACAATGACGTTCCAATTTAAAATATGCATTTCTTATTCACGAAGTCATATTTTATTAATGATATAGGCCACGAAGTACAATTATCCTCACACTAGTCTCCAAGAGTTCAAAGTAATACCATAAGCCATCAATGGAAATTTTTCCTCAATACTAGTCTCCCAAAAATCCCAAACCATATCACTTAACTCTCCCTTAGTCCGAAGCTAGCTCACTAACTGGAACGACACTAACGCTTATTGAATAGCCCCCGAATTAAGCCCATTTTACCCCCCCACTAATCTAAGGTATTAATCTTCCTAATATAAACCTCTAATACTCATTATTACTTCCCAAAAGAAGTTTCATAATCCATAAACCTAAAAGAAAAGGACTAGAAACTAAGTTGGAAAAGTATCCTAAAATTGCAGGAATTCCGAATCGATTCGCCCTGGCCTAATCGATTCGGTCTTGAAAGCGAATCAATTCGGATAGGCCGAATCGATTCGGTCAAGAGGACCCAACATTCTGCATATCTTTGAATCGATTCGGATAGTCCGAATCGATTCTCCCAACATAGACCTGTAGCCTACCCCTTTAGCGAATCGATTCGCTAGGGGCGAATCGATTCGCCTGGGCCAGAATGCCCTGTTTCGGCTATGGGTTTTAGGAACCTTAAATCCCCCAAGCTCATTTCTCTTCCATTTTTGCTAACACCAACCATCACTAATCCCACCAAAACAATCCTACATAATTTCTAACTACAATAATCAACCCAAATTCTATCTACAACAATGTTTAAAGATTTAAACACCAAGAATTCATCAAAACCCATAATAGTTCAATTCTTCCAAATACACAACTATCACTACAAATTATCCGCATTAAATCATAAATTTGCAAGTTAGAAACTTGCCTCAAGTTTGGAGTCTCGAATTTCCTTCCCGTAGCAACGATTTCCAGCTCAATCTCTCCTCTTTTCCTTCTTTTCTCTCCATTTTCTCCCAAGCTCGCTCTTCTCTCTAACTCTCTCTAAGTGTAAAACATGTAAATGAGAAATAAGAGGGTTAGAAGACTTAATCGTTAATTTAACATTCGTTCCCATATTTAAATGTTAATACATCATTAAAATGACGCATAACTACCTAAGTGAGTCATGACATGTCAAAAGTGCCCGAAACTAAAAAATACAATATGGCACTTATTTCGACTATCTCGATTATTTCAGGACTAACCGCACCCTCAAAATTGGCATCCGGAATATCGTGCAATATTTCATGTTCCTACTTTATTTTAATTCAATAATCATAATCCAATTGAAATATATACCATAATTGTCGCTTAAAGCACAATGATGCAGTAAAAAATAACATGATTCTACTTATCTTCTCTCAACGGTAAATATGTAAAACTCAATAAATATTATATCTCCAATCACTTAAAATGATATTTACTCTAACTTCCATTATTTTATGTGATTATCTCACATGGCAAAATTATATAAAATCAATTATCCAAAAGTGAGGGTTGTTACAGTGGCCATCCACCGGTGCCGAATCGTGCTGGGCATGAGTAAATAAAATACCATTATTAGTATGAGACAATTATGAGACATAAATAATCAATCCACAAGATAAATAATTGAATTAATCCCAAATGATAATAACAACTGAACGATAAAAGATCCATCACATGCTAAAACTTCGAATAAATCTAATCTTCAATAATGATTTAATTAAAAACTGATAATAATCAATTGTGAATAATCCAACTGAAATCCTCTAACAACTTTGGAACCGAATGGCACAATAAAAACCCAAATGAAGTCTCATAATGACATACGACTGAAAAGAAAGCCTAACTAAATAAAACAATAAAATGAGTAAACTCCATCTGCACCTCCAAACGATAAACTCTGATAATCCTATGCAGCTTCTCTAAAACTTATCCTGAAAAGTTAGTCAACGCACGAGGTCAGAGCCCCACGAATGAACACACACTACTCCCTCCAAATAGGATCCGTGAATCCAGATAATAACATTATACAAGATAAATATCATAATAGATTATTTTGATTAAACGGGATAATTAAAAGCGATACATATAAATCGCTAACTATCCTAAAAAATTCCCATTCCAAAGAGCACATCAATATGATTTTAAATCCCCAAGTCCCAAGATGTTAATTTAATTAAATTAATCCAATTTATCATTTTCGTCAATTTTTATCTTAATTATAGCGGTCCTCCCGCCATGGGTGGTAATCCACCAAAGTTCCACACTTCCCCTTGTTAATATCCAGCTGATCCGTTTAAACTGTCGATCCCACAATATGACAAGGTTCCACACACGACACGACATAAATCGCCCAAGCTAACCCGTTTAAATTGTCGGTCCCTGACACATTATGTCGCCACCAATTTTAATATCCGTCATTATCTTTGGCATTAATTCTCATCTTCTCAATTTATTAAGTTATCAAATTACCCTACCCTTTTTATCGATGTGAGATCCTCACAATGCCCCTTAGTCCCACAGCTAAGGGTCCCCAAAGTACATATACGTCCTATCCTACGTATAAGATGAATTTCCAACATTTACTCGTCCTAGTCTCATGCCTACGCTAGCGTGATGACGATAAAACTTTAAAAATCTGCCCCACCCCGAAATATGAAATCCGCACGAATCTATACTAACTAGTTACATGCCTATCAAGCATAAATTATAACCAAGGCCTACCCACTAGTCCCATACCTAGTAAGAATCCTATAATCAAGGTGAGCAATATACTCCCCAAAAGCCCCTCGTCCCCGCGATGGCAAAGGTGAATAAAACAATTCACACAATATCACAAATCATAATCACAACATGGCACTTTAATAAAAAATGTCACAATTCAATTTAATTCCATTAATAATATAGTTGTCGTTTTCAACATAATTATTTCCGTTCAATACTGTTAATTTATTTAGCATGCTATATTATTCAATATGACATAATCGTTCTCTTTATAAATCCTCTCATTTTATAAGTGTGTTCACGTCCCACATAACATATAAATAATCCCATAACTTCTATATGCGAACCTACACCCCAAAAATCATAATAACACAATAATCTAACTTACGCACCGAAGGGTTTCAAGGATTAAATTATATTAAAAAGTTTTATCAACAACCCCAAAATTTAGTGTCCACTTTCTCTAATTAAATTACTAATTGATTTTATCAAAAACACATGATTAAGGGTTTGGGCGACACTTAAGACGCATACTACCAAAGGAAGAGATTATAGTATTCATGCTTGTGATGAAGATGAAGAAAATCTGGTAGCATGATTGGATTCCTCTTGAAAACTTAGCAAAGAACTGTTCTTGAACAAACTTGATTAAACCCCACTTAAGCCTTTCTAAACTTGTGACAAAAACTTGATTATGTTAGAGGTTGATGATAATAGTTGAGAGGAAAATAAATTAGAAGTGTTATCTAGAAAAAAGCTTGTGAAAAAGTGATTATGAGAAGTCCCCGCATGAATTATTAAGGTTATAGACTAATTAGGAACCCTAATCCCACTCCAACTCTATAAAACAACTAGCCAAACAGCCTCAAATCTGGGGTCATCGATCGATCGACTCACTGGGTCGATCGATCAATCGAGCAGGTATGCGGCCACTGCCATTTCCCCTAGTTTAATTCTATTTAACTAAAAAAAGGATTTCCCATTAGTCACGGCCCAGATCCGTGATAAACGTCTTTTCATTTTTATTTTTATTTTAAAATCCCATTATGACTCCGATTTTAATTTCGATTACAATCCAATTTTCAAATATAAAACTCAACATATTTTACTAATAAAAATTATTAAATCCAAAAATTTATTTTTCTCAAATATTCCAATTAATTAATTAAATTAATTAATAAAAACATGGTTACATACTTCCCCACTATCAACGGAAATTCGTCCTCGAATTTCAGTAAATCGTAATCACACAAAATAAAATAAGGCTCACATATGCCTACGAGTCCCAATCTTATGCGCACCTACCCCACGAATAACAAAATAATATATACCGCTATATATATATATATATATATATATATATATATATATATATATATATATATATATATATATATATATACATAACTATGAAAGTAACGGCGTACCACACACTCTCGCAAATCACCACACGATTCTATTTTCGATAATCTTCGCAACACATAAATCCTCAAATCGAACCACATTGCCGCATCGATATAAGACATACCAAAAATTTATACTAATGATCTTTCAAATAATTAATGTCTCCAAAATTAACTCTAAGGATCCTCATATCAAGCTTACTATCCACCGATGAGCCTGAGTAACCATCTACGAATTAGAACTCGGAATCCATCGCTTCTTCACCGTAGTCAGCACGTACTAGTCCATCGCACGAAAATAGGTTCTCTCAAGATGAAAAAAAACTTGGTGCCCAAATAAGATCTCAAAGCATATGAATTATGAATATTGGATCTTGAAACATAACGGGTGAAACAAAAAGGTTGGAACTTTGGTAAACAGGTCTGAAATCATTTTTTGCCAAATGCTTTTTAAAATTTTGAGTCTGAAATGCCTTTTATAAAAAGAAACATAAATTTCGAGGCAATAAAATCTTTCAAATGAAAGCTGAACTTGTTTGAATGAGAATGACATCGCGTTTGAATGAAAACTCCAATTCATTTGAACGAGACTCCAGTCTCGTTTGAACCAACTTCTAACGAGCTAGGAACGAATTGAAACAGTACTGCCTCGTTTTAAGTTCATTTGATAAACAAATAACGACCTTTGAAAGAAAAGATAAATTCGTTTTAATGACTTATAAGTTCGTTTGAATGAAACGTCCATTTCGTTCTAACGAAATTTAAGTGAGAAAAATATTTTCTTTAAAAATATTAAAAAAATGTTCCGGACATTTTTGAATAAAACATAAAACCCTTCATAATTATATGCATTCATACCTGTGAGATCCTCGATATACGTGAAGATAAACTTTGAATGGTAAACACGTCATGACATATCTAATATTTGAATCTTGGTTGCAACGTCTTCATCAAATAATGTTATAAGCTCATGGGATCAACGATACAAAGTCTATCCTATGATTGAAACGGTTTGTCTAGAATTATGCCAATTACAAACAAATTGAATCTATAGGAAATTTATCCTTACAAATCTCCGCCTTTGGCTATTTAGAGACAAAACCAAAACAAAAATCCTATGAGACGTCAAGCTCTCTAAAAAAACTCATTTCCGAACCCAAAAGGAAAAAAAATATAGACGCTCGACAGACACATAAACATGAGTAGTTTTACTTTGCTTGAAAACTTTCCCACATTAATCTCAGCCTGTAATCCCGCACACTTAAACACACCTTCAAATGCAAAAAGAATATAATAAGTATAAATATACAAATGATAAACATCTAACAATATCCAAAATAATCTCAACCTAGGTAATACGTCTCCCCCTAATATAAAGATATCCTATTCATGCAAAGGAAAGATACCATTTCTCCCCCTTTTTGTTCAGGAATAGATAAAGCAAGATAGCATAAATAATTAGTCCCCTAAATCAAATCTCCTCCTAAATATGTGATCATATGATACCAAAAATAAGCATAAGGAGAAGGGAATAAAGCATGCAACAGTGTAAAGTGTATCAAGTACCCAACATGGCAACTCAAGCACAAATAATCCAAATGATCAAGCATATGAAAATCATGGACTAAAAGTAAATTGCAAAGACTCAAAACCCTATACCATATATAATATATGCAAAATATACCAATGAAAATTTGGCACACATATATAGGTATAAACAACCACACAACCTGATATGAAATACATAAGCTTTACGCACTAGCATATTATTGATGTGTCTAAACATGTGGGATGGAATGAATAGACATATACTAGATATGAATGAATTATATCCCAAACACTTACATATTTTCAAGAAATTATTATTGTTGATTGTAGGCGTGAACTACTACATTACTTTATAATGTAGTAGGTTTGTGCATACATTAAGACATACCCTAATATAGCCAAAAAATTATTATTGGTCATGACTAAATTGGAAAGCTCACATACAACAAATACAAAATATTAGCTCTAAATGCATCAATTTATCATTTAAGAGGTAAAAATAAATACCTTTTAAGAGAAAAATTAAGCTATATAGCAAGAAGCTAGTTAAACATAACAAAAACCATAGCTTTAAAATTTATGAATTGTAACATCAAATGAATATATAGCCTTTACAAAGAGGACCTGTTAAGGATATCCATAAGACCAATACACAGAGACCCAAATACAAAAAGACACAAACTTTTGAAGAAAAAAGACAAACTTGCAGAGTCCCACCTTTTTCCCATTTCTCAAATGGAATCGATGTAGAATGAAAAAAAGTTGATGTAATTGTTAATTGAATGAAAAAATTCTTCAAGATGAACAAATTTCTCCATCCGGGTATTACTTGCATTATCAATTGAGTAACTTAAATTAAATGCAGTCCTAGTAAACTTGATTTTTTCGGTGATGTGTATATCAAATTTTATAATGTGTTCGTGAAATTTTATAATGTATACATGTATTTTGTAACGTTTGCGCAGATTTTATAATGTATACATGAATGAATTTTTTTAATGTTTACAAAAATTTATAAGTGGAATATCAATATGTATATATGATTTTTTGTAATATGTACGTGTTAGGCTTGTTAATTGTTGATTGAATGAAAGAATTCTTGAATATGAGCAAGTAATTCCATCTAGGTTTTTCTTTCATTGTTGAATGAGTACCTTATATTAATGAAATCCATCTTCTTTTCAATAAAACCCACACTTATATCTTCCACGTATATAAGAATATAGAATATAGGACACGATGAAAAATCCCTTTCAGCGCAGTCCTTGTATACTTGGAATTCCTAGTAATGTATGCGTGAAATAAACAATTTTTTATAATTTATAAGTGGAATTTTATAATGTCTACACGAATTTTTGTAATGTACTAGGTTTGGCATACGTTAAGATATACACTAATAGAGCAAAAAAATTCTTACGCAATCCACAACGGTTTTTTTGAACCCATAAGAGAACTCATAAATGGGTCACTGTGGGAGCCAAATCTATTAGAAAATGGAGGGGATCCTTTAAACCTCCCACAAAGTTATGGGTCTTCTCTGGGATATTCGGTAGTGGGGAACTTTGTATCAAATGGGAAAAAGTTTTCCTTTTAAAGTCTAGAAGGAAAAAGGTCTTGCATCTAGGCTTGAAAGGGAATTGTTTCACTTCTGAACAATTAAAAAAATTAAAAAATTCAACAATCTTGCATTGACCCTGTATTTTAGACGTAGGAGATTCCCACGTTTGGCTCATACATAGGACTGATCCACGTTTGAGAGTCCCAACACATTTGGATCAATTCTACCGCACCCCAATGTGAAGCAACCCCATCTTTCACATATTAATCCTCTAAACCTATGTTATATTCCCATCCGCCCATTATGGTTAGCCTTATTGGTCATGACTAAATTGGAAAGCTCACATAAAATAAATACAAAATAGTAGCTCTTAATGCATCAATTTATCATTTAGGAAGTAAAAAAGAAACACCCTTTAAAACAAAAATTAATATATACATCAAGAAAAATTATCTAATTATCTCTGAATATAATATTAGTCAATTTTGAAAATTATCTAATTTAAAAATTATAACAACAAATGAATACATAGCATTTGCAAAGATGACCAAACTGGGATATACATAAAAAAAGGACCCAAATGCAAAAAGATACAAACTTTTAAGGGAAAAAAGATAAACTCACAGAGTTCCACTTGTTTTTCCATTTCTCAAGTGAAATGGGTGTAGGATGAAAAGAAACCGATGAAATTGTTGAGTGAGTGAACAAATTCTTGATGATTAATAAGTTTTTCCATTTGGGTTTTACTTGCATTATCGATTGTGGAACCTTAATTAAATAAATCTATCTTCTTTTCAAATAGAAAATACAGTTATATCTCCCATGTGTACAAGAATATACGCTGACGTTTCGTACAAGGATTATTTTTGCACAAAATTCTCGAAATAAATCAAAGGTTCAAAAGCACATTTTCACCTTGTGCTGTGGGAGCCCCTCCTCAGGTTAAGTTTGTGTTAAAATAATGAGTCATGATACCATGTTTTTTCTTGTTTTTATTCCGGGTATCGTGTATATTTGTAGAAGAGTATTTCAAGCTTGTCCATTATATTTTGGGGTGAGGGTTCCTCAAGATCCTCCCCCTCAACCTCCACAAAATATGGGGCAAGGAACCCCCAGGGTCCCTCAACTGCAGGAAAAATATTTGGATGCAGAACCCCTAAGCTCCCTCAACTGCAAGAAAATATATGAGACGCGAAACCCTCAAGCTCCCTCAACTGCAAGAAAATATATGGGATGCGAAACCTCTAAGCTCCCTCAATTGCAAGTAAATATATGGGACGCAAAACCCCCAAGCTCCCTCAACGACAAGAAAATATTTGGGCGCGGAACCCTAAGGTTCCCCTCCTTCAACTGCAAGAAAATATTTGGGCGCAGAACCTCGAGTCAGACGATATTGCTGTAGCTGTGGATGCTAGCAGAGATTATCTAGACACTTCTATCCTTGTGATCTAGATAGCAGGTATTGCTAATTATATTTGGGCATGCTGGCCAACTGTTGTCATTTATTTTATTTTTCGCATTTTCATTTGCGCCTTTTCGATATGGTTTTATTAAGGTTTTATCGACAGTTATAGGTTATTATTTTGTTAATTCAATTATTGTGTATATTAATTGTGTGGATGGATTTATTGTGTGTTTAAGTTAAAATGATTATAAAGTTTAAAATTTGACATCGGGCTTAATAAGTTGTTAGTAAATAATTGGTTTTCGACAGTGATGTTGAGAATGAACCATATGAGAATCCTATTTTATTTTGATAAAGGACTGATCAACTGTGTTAAAAATAGGCGGGGTGTCACAGATGGTATCAGAGCATCAGGTTCTAGTGTCCTTAGGAATCTATGCGAACGTACTACGTTTTCAGCGTTGCTTTCTATTCGATATAGAGCCCTATGCTTAGGATTGTTGATTCTTATGATGAGATTTTATTCTCCGGCTATAATGTATAATTATAGTAAATCTTATATACGTTTGGGTGTGGTTGTATGCCGAACAATGAAGGACGACCAATGAGGGACGTTGGGAGAATTGCTGGAGGCTGGGATTAGTTGGAGTTGTAAAATATTTCGGGACAATAACCGTAGTTGAGGTCACCCCTATTATTGATCTAGCTGTTGGGGTTGTAAGGACTGCTAGGGTGCAACATATATTTTTTAAGTACCACTATAGTAGAAAGTGGTGAAAAATTAGACTCACCCAGCAGTCCTTGAAGAGGACCATCTGTTGGAAATTTATAAAATGCGGAGATTGTGTGTGTTAGACAAATGAAGTATGATATCCAGAGGCTTTGGCATATAGCAGAGTGTAGTATACCCGGAAGTGAAAATTGGGGTAAATTTTTTTTTTAGCTCGTGGGAGCAGTGTTGTAATGGTGGGAGTTAGGCCTGTCAATGGGTCGGGTCTAGACCCGGACCCGATCCGTATAATAGGGTCTGAGCATATTTTTTTGAACCTGAGACCCGAAGACCCGAATACTCGAAGACCCGTTTATTAAATGGGTAGGGTCTGGATCTTATACAAGACCCGGACCCGAAGACTCGACTCAACTCGAATTGTACATTATTTTTTTAAAATATATATACATATACTATAAATTTATATATATTTATAAATATATCTTATCAATATAACATATAAGTAATATATATAAAAATATATATTTATGTATATAATAAATATAAACAATTTACATTTTATTTATACTAATAATATTCTATAATACATTACAAAATATTTTAATTTAAGATTATAAAATAAAGAAGGGTGATAATATAAAATAAATATAAAATAAATGTATATATTTGGTCAGACCTGGACCCGAACTCGAGACCCAAATGGATCCGATTCTGGATCTAATATTGTAGACCCGATGAAGACCCGAACCTGGACTCGAACTCGATGAAGACCTGATTATATGGATCTGGATCTCCCTAAACCCGACCCGGCTCCGACCCATTGACAGGCCTAGTGTGAGTCAATCACCACATTTGAAAAGTGAAATATTATGCCAATGGAAGGATCTTAAGTATAGTTTGACCGCAAGTTCCTTTATCTATTATTCAGGAAGAGATGTGAATGAAATTATGAACTTATCACTTGAGGGATGGACAAAGGCCCATTTGTAAAAAAGAATTTATTTGTCTAGCGACCTTTGTACTCGATAAGGTAGGCACAATGGAGAAAAGAGTCCTTAAGTGAGAGATGGACTTATGAGAGGAGTCGCCAACAGTTAAAGGAAATTCTTCTTGGATGATCTATGCAGATGGAGACAATGTCGTGCTTTTAACAGTGATGATATTAACGCTTATTTGTGAAGGGAGCTAAAAGAATTGGAGAATTTAGTCAGAGAGTAAGACTAGATGAAATGATGCTAGAGAAACACAATGGGGGGAGACCCATAAGGGGAACCATTTAAAGGATTCATATAGCTGAATTCCTACCGAGTGACGATGGATTCAGTCGGGGCTGGTAAGGCTAATAGTGTGTTCCTTAGGGCCAGCAGAGCTAAGGGAATAACGGGGGTAGCCATCAAGGTCGGGGCTACCAGGGTCCGAGAGAAGGACAACCATAATATGGTCAGTATGGCCATGATTAGGGGATTATATAGAGAGATATTTATTTGTGGAGAGTAGAACCACATGCATTGATTTTGCCCGAAGCGAGTAAAGGGACAAGAGTTTGGTTCCTAGCAAGGGCAATGATTAAGATGGTTTTTGTTTAAGTTTGGACAAGTGTGTTATATTCGGGATCCATTTGAGTAGCCAGGACGATTGGTAAGGTAAAAAAATGAATTTTATCCTTAGGTGAATGAGGTATGCTTTATGTTACACGAGTGAGTCACGCTGTTTTGATTAGCATTAGATTCGCGTGTGAGACAAGTTTAGTGGTTATATCTGTTGGAAATTATTATGTTTATATATTTTCCGTTGTGTAGCGGGTTATCTTTGGTTTCATTCGCGGGGAAGCGGGTGTAGTCATAGTGGTATATATTTGATTGGAATTACTCGTTCTAGTGATGTGTTATACGAGTATGATATTATCCTGGATATGGTCTGGATATCAATGGTTAGAACGATAGTGATTTGTTATTGCAAGGCTATCGTGTTCGCTATTCTAGGGCTGCATGTGTTGTTTTGGCGATGCCTCACCCGCAACAAGGTCGAGCTCGCATTTATATTATATTATGATAGAGACTTCGGAGAGTATAGTTGTCTCGAGATATTTGATCCCATTGTGTAGGGACTTTACTGATATGATTCGGAGTATATTGGGTTTACTGTTGAGCGGAAAGATTGAGCTTGTTACTATGTTTAGCGCTAAAGACTTGGTGATAGGGAGAGCGCATTATTATATCACTCCTTTAGAGACGTGGGAGTTGAGATTTATATTTATATGTCTAGGGAGAGGATTTTTGAGAGTCCTAGTTATGTGTTTGAAGTTTATGGAATTTGATTACCGCCAATGCTGAGTGATAGTGCATTGAGGAGAGCTCTTTGTTTGAATGTTATTGAGGGATGAGATACGCATGGACCTTGGTAAATGTCGTGAGTAGAGAGACGTTGATGGATGCTAGGGCATCAATTTTGAATGTTAATAAATGAATTTATGGCGAAAACACTTTAAACTGAGAACTTTTATTCGCTATAAGGCATGAGAAGCCGGTAGTGCTGTGACAAAGCACTGAAATTTTTATCACCATGAGTTGAAGAGTGGGACGATATCAAGAAGGATTAAATTTTGATTTATAGGGTGATTGAGAATACCCACGTGTTATAGCCACGTCAAGAATGCCATGTCAGCTTTGAGAAAAGTGTGTTAAGTGTGTGATGTTTCCAGTGTCGTACAAATATGCACGGATTATAGGGTGTATGGGTTCCTTGATTAATTTGATTTTTAAAAATCGTCCGAGAGAGGAGGATGTGGGAATAAATGTGTGAAATATATGCCTGAGGGAAGCTATAAACAAAGCTGGAATGGAAGGATGGATTAAACGTCGTGCGAGAAAGACGATGATCCAAGTATATATGTGCAATGAGAATAGCACACCCGTGATGGGTTAAAAGGTTGCGGGAAGCCATTTAAAAAGGATATATCTTGAGAAGAGGAAAATCCAACTATTATGGGAACGTAGAGAGGAGTCCTACTAAGTCAAATGCTGAGAGCGGCTTGCGCGTAAATATAATGTTAATGTCTATAAGATAAAAAGGGCCAAAAAGTAGACATTGTGGAAAAAAATGCACGGGCCGAGACTTTTGGTACCCTAGGGGAAGAAGGGAAGTATAGAGTACCACTTAATATGAGACGTTATAAGTGGAAGTCAGTGTTGAGCGGGACATAGTGAATTTGTCTCCGGGTGAACCACTAATAGATGGAAATAGTTTGGTTCGAGATGATCAACAAATTTTTTTTGGACCAAGCCGATGATTCTAGTGACGGAATGGGCAGACAAGTTAGTAAATTTCATTGATGGGTTGCCAACATCTGTAATACCCCGTACTTTTATGGATATTTATTTATGGGATTAATTAGATTAAATGGGTATTAATTGAGAATTAATCCGGATAAAATACTAACGAGATGTGAGTTGGTATTTGATTATAATGGGTATTATTTGATTATAATGAATATTGAATATATTGAAATTGTCGCGAGATAGAAATACGGCAATTTGGAAATTTTGTTGGGACGCGTGTGACAGTCGCGTTAGGAATATAATTATTATAATTAAAAAGTGAATTTTATTTCTATCAACCGTATGGTCATTTTGAGTGCGCCAACGCGTCCGGAAGGGTCGAAATAGTCAGAAAACACTAGCCGGGGGTTTAGTTTGGGTCCCGGGGCATTTTTAGGCCATACCGGCAACTTAAAAGGGTATTTTGGTAATTTTGGAATTTTGGGATTTTTGACTAACGAATTTTTGGAGTTTAAAATAGGAAATTTCATAACCCACTAACCCATTACCAGCAATTAACTGAATTGAGGGCAACGGGAGTTTTAGGAGAGGTTAGGAGAAGTTCCCAAAAGAGAAACACAACCTCCATCTTCAACCTTCAACCTTGGGAGAGAAAGGAGAGAGCAACCTTCATCAATTAAACACCAAATTCAGAGAAAAATCCAAGGCAAGTGGTTTAATTACGTTATTTGCAATGAATGCTTCTTTCATGCGTAGAAATTTATTTAATTGCATTGTTTTGGGAGAATGATAAAAACCCATGAAATTGGAATTAGAAATTCATGTTTTGATAAAGAGATTGTATGTAGAATTGTGTTTGGGTAATTATTCTGTTGGAAATACATCTTTCATGTTACAAAAACGGATTTAATTATGGATATTGATGACTTTAATTTTCTAGGGTTCATACTCATAAGGTTTGGGGGAAAATTGGGAGATTTGATAATTGGGTGTTGTTTAGGATGAATTGACCCCATATATATGTTAAAATACGACCTAAGTATGTTTAGAAATGATTAGAAACCTTGAACTACTGTTGGAATGATGTTTAGATGAGATTAGAGGTGAAGAAAATTGGGAAAAACGAGATAGGAGAATTCTGGGCTCTAAACTGTCACCTCGTTAGAAGGCCTGCCCAGGTCGTTCGAACGAGCTCGTTCGAACGAGCTTCTAACGAGTTGACAGTTTGACTTCTAACGAGTGGGATGTTCGTTCGATGTCTTTCGTTCGAAAGATATCTCGTTAGATGCCCACTTCGTTCGAACGAACTCTCGTTCGAACGACCTCGTTCGAACGAGACTTCTAACGAGTTGACAGATTGGCCTTTTTGGCCTGATTCGATTTTTAATGTTCCGTAAAAGGGTTTAATTGTAGAGATAACATTCCTTTGATGACTAATGGATATAATTGGGACATTTGGGATATATTGAGGAGTGAAACATAGAAGTGTGGTTTGAGCCAAAGGATAGTTGTGGATTAGGGCGCGAGTGACTAATCACGATGCGAGGATAATTAATGATTTAAATACATGTAAAATGGACATATGATTTGTGTGACATTATAAGTTGGTATGGGAATGAGAAGTATACCTCTAATAAATTATGGTAATTACTAAGAAGTGTGCATGCTTAGTATATATGATTTTATGTGTATGACATACCTACCATACTTGCTATCACGGGAGGTTTGCGTTCGCTTAGGTCCATCTAACCTTTGTGTGCCTACGGGGGGGATTTAGATTGGTACCTCGAGGACATAGGTCAGAGAAGGACTTATTGGGAAGTTAATAAGTCTGCTGATCGTGGGAGCGTAGGTATGTGCGTGACCCATGTGATGTGACTGTGTTCGCCTCCATTGATTGTGATTTGCTATTATCTGAGAACGATTCCTGAGAGATTCGGAATGCGTGATCCTTATGTACGTGATGTACTGGGATGGGATAGCAGAGTATGTGTGCACCGCAGCTTAGACTCGGGGTGCTTGTATAGTATATTTATGATGTGAATAATATACGGTTAAATGAAAAGGAATTGTTATGTTTTCATTGCGAGTATAATTATAGTAAAGTATTGATAAAGATAAAAAGGGATAACCTGCTATGTATTGTATTGCTAATAATTGAGAATCTGGGTTTCAGTAAAGCTATCCATTTAATTGATAACGTTGGGAATTTATATTGTGAATCGAGTAGACAAGTTAGAACTTATGACGGTTTGATTAGATACGAATGTCACTTAGATGGGTACGGTGCGTTAGGAGTGCACAAATAGTCGAGAGGTGAGAATTTCATGTGAGTGCAGGTCCTAACATATATTTTGCATTCATTGTTTTAACGTTATTAAAGCACTTGCTGTTTTTAAAACTCTCCACTTTCGGGCTCTGACCCGTTTGCTTTCAAATCTATTTTTGTAAAAACCTTTTAGGTGCCCAGCCACAAGGACACCATGCATAGGATTCCCATTCAGGTGACGAGCTGTAGCTGTTGTGGAAGTTACAGGGCCTTGCTAGTAGACGCCTCCTTTCCTAGTCTTGACTCCATATTCGGTTTCATCATTTGTAGGGCATGTCGCCCATTTCTATTAGAGACATTTCATATTTCAGTTATTCAGATTATTGGCATGTAATTAATTCAGGATACACTGTTTTATTTATTTCAGTTGTGGGATGGTTGTGAGGAGTTTTTCCTCCAGACTTATTATTATTTGTTGGTTATTATATTGTTTCCTTATGGTGAATGGTTATGTTATTCTTTCATAATTCTTTTATTGCATGTTAATCAGATTTAATTTAAAATTTGACAACTTACTTTTTAAATACTAGATGGTTAGTAATCATTAAAAAAATGTTTTCGACAGTGATGCTATTAACTGAACAAACTTGGCATTTTGTATTAATTTAATAAAGGAGTAGCTACCCGGTATTTAATTAGTCGGGGTGTCATAACATCAAGATAAGGTCACGACTTCCTTCGAATTTGTGGAAAAAATTAACCGAGATGAAGTAATTGTTATTCTTTTGGGGTGAGTCGCATTATTAGAAGGTGTACCTAAACCTTTCTTTGAAAAGAAGGATTTTCACCGGTGCAAGGTGCCGCCCAATATTGTTGTGAATCAGAATGAGATCCTTGAACCCCACCTTCGATAGGGATTTTCAGAAAATAGTGGGGATGACATTTTATTTTGGGCAAGTCATGTCACCTATGGCCCGATGAGTAGACGGAAGGTGATTGACGACTAGTAAAGCGGTATGAATATGATTCTGGAGTTACTGCGGTTATTTTACTTCCACAACTGATCTAACTTATAATTGAACTAAAGTATAGTACAGTAATTGGGAGGAAAAATTACCAATTGTTAGAGTTGTGTGTAGTCACTCATACCCGTTTGTCGTAGACAAGGTGCTTATTGAGGTTTTTTGTGGGTATTTTGGGCATTCTCATTCTGATTGATTAGAGGTGAGTGAATAATTGAAATTTTGGATCGGACGAGAGTTAGAGTCCGTTGACAAAAGTGGAGTAACCACAAACTGTTTTGGATTGCTTTTGACTATCGTAAGAGTTACGTCACCATGAAGTGATGTTTCGAGGACTAACATGAGTGGTCAGATGTTCATATGATTTCTCTCAAGATGGGAGTCTTGTGTTGGGGTGGATACGGGAATCTGTCACTTAGTGATGTGGGGCCTTCCAATAATATTGAGGCGATAGCGCCAATGATGTATAGGCTCGTCTTATTCAGATGTCGTTGGTAAAAGCACAATATGTGATGTCCTGTTATTAAGGTGAGACCATATGACTGTTAGAGTATATCAGTATGAAGAGAATTGAACAAGCTTGCCGTGAAGCTGAAGCTATAGTGAATAAAAAGTTAGATAGGTGGGTACCACTAGCAGGTGTATAGTATAGTAACCCTCATGTTACTTTGAGAGTGATTTCGAGTACTAGAGGATGTTGTGTTGTTAAAGATATTGAGTCTTAGTACAGGTTGTATTCGAATTTTGAGGACGAAATTCCTCTATAAAGGGGGAAGTATGTAATACCCCATACTCTTATGGGTATTTAAATTACATGAGTGGGTGTAATTTAATACTCGGAGAAATGATTTGAGAAATTACGTGAATGGATAAATATTAATTGGCGAGTGATGGGTTTATATTTACGTGCACTATATTTACTTACGAGAATACGTAAATGAAGTTGGATTATTTTATATCATGTCGCGATTGGGCAAAGCGACAAGAAATAATATTTTATTCGAAAAAACACGTGCGAAATTGCATTGGAGTTAAAAAGGTGAATTTTTTATAAGTGACTCGGATGGGAATTTCGAGTGCACGGTTGGTCTCGGATGGGTCGAAATAGTCAAAATAGAGTACCCGGGGGTAATGTTTGGGTTCTGGAGACTTTTTGGACCAGTAGGGACTTGCATTTGTGTATATGGGTCAATTTTGGATTTAGTAAGTGGAGAACCCTTATTTCTCTCTTATAAGGTCATGATAGAAAGAGAAAAGAAAGAAGGAAAGAAAGGAAGGAGAAAAGGTAGAAGAAAAGGAGAATTCCGTCCAAGCTCCGACGGATTTCGGCATGAGATCGTCGAATTTATCCAACGAGACAACTGTTTAACTTGCTCTAACTATTTATGTGTGTTTACAGTTCATATTATAGTTGGTGTAAACTATATGATTTGGTTTGGGATTCTTAAACCAAAATGGATTTTTCGTAAATGATTTCATATTAATTGATGTGATAATAATTCCTTATGAAATCTAAGCTTGAAGCCATGATTATGGTGTAATTTTTGATGAGAAGTTGGAAGAATTGAAAAGGGGGGGGGGGGATGAGTATATTGATAGTTGATGATGTTGGAGACAATAAATCTTGGGTTGGATTGTTGGAGTTATTTTGGAGTTGAAGAAGAAGATGAACTCGAAAAAAGTAGCCCAACTGAACCATTTAGAATCGTCTCGGTCGAGCCGAATCGATTTGGTCGAGGTGAATCGATTCGGTCTAAGGCGAATCAATTCGGCCATATGAATTTTTTTCCTTAGTTTTAAGGATTGAAGGAGAATTGTGTAACACCCCGCCCGCCCGGGGAGAGCGAACGGAGCGCTAATGCGATAAAATAAATCCAAATCCACAAGTGACAAGGTATAGAGCATCTAAATAAACCCACAATAATATAAATCCATTAATCTCAATTTCTTCAATTACAACAAGTCTCTCGAATATAAAATACAAATTTCCAAAGCTCTATGCATCAAAATAATACAAATCTTTCCCAAACAATCCTCGCTAAAATCAATCTCCATAGCACCCCAAAATCCGTGCTAACCTGCCACTAAAAGAAAATATGGAGAAGTACACAATACGACAAGAAAGATGCTGAACAAATATATTAACGGTGAATAAAACGTAACAACACGAGTACGAATATTCAAATCAAATGAAAATCTCAATAGCATTTTATCAATAAATTTCTCAACAACACTTTAACCGGGTCACCAGGCCTCACCACATCTGTATATGCTTTATCAAGCCATAGCCCGGGAAACAGGAATTTTGGCGGGTGCCCAACATCCGTGCCATTTTAAAATCTCATGACAACGTGCTCATCAACAATATAATGATACCACATGAATCAAAATAATTTCAACAATTATTTTCCAGATTTCAATGAATTTATCAATTCAAATATGAGTTCAATTAAACATTAAATCAACGGAATAAACTCGTGAGATTTAAGAGCATATTGTGTAAAACCCAATACCTCAAACCATGATGAGAAACCAATGATCACATCCTCAAGATCAACACAAAATATCTATAAAAGCTTCTCCAAGAACCTCCAACAAAATAGCCCAAAGAACACCTCTAATCTAAGGTTGGAACTCACAAATCTCAAGGGCCAATGTGTATATAAAAAGAAGAGGAATATAAATATATTTGCTGCCAAAATTTGTGCCAAAAGTATGTTAAAAGGCTTGCCCACGACTTCCTTTTATAATGCAAAGAAATGAAGAGTTGGAATCCAAAAGACTCCTTTAAATAAGGCAAATAAATGAAGAGTTGGAAGTCAAAACAACTCCAAGAGTTAAAAACATTTAAAAATTATTTTAAAATCCCTTTTAACTCCGTTTTCGAAACCGTTTGAAATTCTCGCCTTTAAAAATAATAACTAACATATTTGAGCAATAAAAATAATTTTATCAAAAACTTTATTTTTCCTCTTTATTTTGAAAATACCCCAAAAATTACGCGGGTTATTACAAATTGTTTTGTGGAGATTAATATTAGGGGAACCTAAAAAGAGTGTTAGGACTTCTAAATGATTAGATGAGTAATATATGAACCTTGGGTTAATGGGAATAAAATCCGGGGTATGAATTTTTGGAGTGTTTAGGACGAACGACACTCGAGGAATTATTTCAGCGGGTTTATATATATATATATTGTATGCGTGTAGAATATATATATATGCTAATGATATATGAGTGAATCTGGATATGCGAGTATGATTGAAATTAGAGTACTAGCTAGACGTGATAAGCTAATGTTTGAAAGTAATTAATGTGATAATTGTATAATAAGTGAGTATATACTTATGGGATTAAAATAAGTGTGTGTATACTTATGAATTAATACGAATTGGTATATTCGGGATTTGCAGGCTAATGTCATGGGATACAGGCATGATAGCCGGATCTGATATATATATATATATATATATATATATATATATATATATATATATAAGGGTATAGAGACAATATGTATATGATATGATTATTAATATATCTGTGTGTGTATGATATATTTATGTGAAACATACCCCTCTAGTGCTATCATGGGAAGTTGCGAGATGTGAGTGAATCCCCTGGCTTGAGGAGAAGGGTGAGTACAGTCCCCAGGTCATAGCGTCCAGTTATTTATTCAGTGTGGTTCTTTATCATGGGTGACACGTCTTGGGGCATGATTCGGTCTCACTTTCAGGTGAGGAATTATAACTGCTTCCCTTACGTTTTTTATATGTTTTTATCAAGACGGTGTGAGACCCCGACCGGTGGTACCCAAGATGATGTGTGTTCCCTGGGAAGATGATAACATCCTAGAGACTGCATCCATTGAGTTATAGCTTTGAGGAATGGTTATTATACTTATATAGTGTGTGATATATAAGTATGGATATACTTGATGTGTATAGTATATTGTGTGTGTATATATATACGAAAAAAATAAAGAATAAAGTGAGAAGTAAATTGTTACATCTGGGAGAATAAAATCCGAAATAAAATGTGATATGCGTATATAAAGATGAGAATATTATATACGAGACTAATAACACTAAAACATGGATATCTTATTATAACTAGTGAAAGTTATTCATAATGAACTTATAAACTATAAGTGAGAATTTATAATGCATAAGCTCGTGCGAAAGCTTAAAATATTATAGACTCAAGGTATGAGATAGCATATGATTACTTAGAAGTTTTGAGAGGTGCTAGTTAGGTTGGGTAGCGTAACTAGGGTGTTTAAAATACATTCGTTAGGTGTGCACTATTAGATGAGAGGTGAGGGGTATCTCATGGGAGTGCGACACTAGTTTAAATATGGAGAATATCATATTGTAAATGTTAAAATATTTTAATCACTTGCTAAATATTTTCAAAACGATTTGGGCTCTGAACCGCTTGCAAATATTTTTAAAAACCTTTTAGGTGTCCAAACACAGGAACGCCTGAATGATATTATTCCTTCGAGTCAGACGATGCTGCGATAGCTATGGATGCAAGCAGGGATTATTTATAAGCTTTTATCCTTGTGATCTAGATAGCTGGTATTGTGACTTATATTAGGGCATGTTGCCCAACTGTTGTCATTTACTTTATTTTCTGCATTTTCATTTGCGCCTTTTCGATATGGTTGTATTAATGTGTCACACCCCGACTAATTAAATACCGGGTAGCTACTCCTTTATTCAAATTAATACAAAATGTCAAGTTGGTTCAATTCATAGCATCACTGTCGAACATATTTTTAAACAATTACTAGCCACCTAATATTTAAAAAGTGAGTTGCCAAATGTTATTAAACTAAATTAACATGCAACCAATTAATTTATGAGCTAAAAATATCACAATCACATCACAATCACAACCGAATAATAATGGAATAATAAAATCAGTATGGAGTAACACTCCTTTGAATAATCCAAATACTGAATAAAAATTCAGTACAAAGTCTGAATAATTAAATAACTCCAAAACTGAAATAAACTGAAAGTATGAGAGAGGTGTCTCTAAATGGAAAGTGGCGACATGCTCTAACAGATGAATGACCCAGAATAGAATCAAATGTAGAATGTGAAGGTGTCTACTACCGAGATCATGTAACTTTCATAGCAGCTACACCACGTCAATGGAATGGAAACTCCTATGCTTGGCGTCCCTGTGGCTGGGCATCTATAAGGTTTTTCAAGAAAAATAGATTTGAAAGAAGACGGGTCAGAGCCTGAGGTGAAAATAGGGGTTTATTTATAACATTCTAATATAACCTGGGTGTACCTCGCCTTTTCACTGCTCAGATTAATTTATAACAATTACAATAGGAAATTCTCATTTTTAATCCCACTCAAAATGTCTCAATTATTCATATTCACACTTTAACAAAGAGTCTGTTATAATTACAAGTATATTAATCTCAACATAAATATACAATTAGGGAACCCCTAGGCTAAGCTGCGGTGCACACATACTCTACAATCGAATCCCGGTACATCACGTACATAAGGACCAGGTGTTCCGAATCTCTCAGGAATTGTTTCAATAAGAAAAATCACACATATTGGAGGCGAACATAGTTCGCATACCCATGGGTCACGCACATACCTACGCTCCCATGGCCAGCTGACTTATTAACTCATAAATAAGTCATTCATAGCCCTATGTCCCTAAGGTACCAATCTAAATCCCCCCGAAGGCACATAAAGATTAGATGGCCCTATTCCGAAAGCCGACATCCCGTGATAGCAAGTATTGTAGTTATGTCATACACATAATAATACATATAATAATGACTTATAATATTATTAAAGGTATGTTCTCAGCCCTATATCATTAATCCAATTCGTACGCTATTATAATTCCGGATGATATATAATATATTTCGCCGATACGTCTCACGTCATATAGTTTCGAGTACTAAAAACCTAACCGAAGAGGTTACTAGGTCTCCTACCATTCCCACATATTAATTAAGTACTCTTAAGTCCTTATTTATGTCCCAAATTCTAACTTATCACTCCTAAGAATTTATATCGTTGTTATCGCATCATAAGATAGGAAATTACTCAACAACCTTCGTAAATTCAACACTACATTGTGACACCCCGCCAAATTAAACATCGGGTGATCAGGCCTTTATTAAATTAAAACAGGTTTCTCAAATGGTTCATTCTTAGCATCACTGTCGAAAACTTTCTTTTTATTACTATTCCCCTAAGTAAAATTAGAACGGTGCCAAATTTTATCTTTCTTAAAACAAATAAATCAACCATGCGAAAAAATAGTAAAAACAAATACCATTCTAAAACCCAAACCAACAAAGTATAAGTACAACAGCACAAGAGTATTATCGAATAAACCATCGGCTAAAAATACCAAACAACAATAGAATAACTACTAATCTGAAACTAACATCTGAGACTGATACCGGACCACAAGTCCATACAAAGAATAGTGTGAGATCCTGCACTAGATCTGAATGAGATATATCGTCTAATCAAAATCCTGTAAGCATCCACTGTGCTACAGCTTCGAGTCCCTGGAATAGAATCATCATCCATGGCGTCCCTGTGGCTAGACATCTAAAAGGTTTTGAAAATATTTTTATAGCAAGAGTTAGTACTCAAAACATTTTGAAAATATTTAACAAGCGTTTATCACAATATAAAATGCGGTTATTGATTACACATGTTAGGTTCTCGTACACTCTCTTGAGTTTACTCACCCCTCAGCTTTTGTGCACACCTAACGTTCTACACTTAGCCTACCTAGCCATATCTCCCAAGCTAACTAGGACTAAGTAATCATCTGAACTTATCTATACTTAAGTTCTCACATTGCCCACACAGTACATTCATTTCATTAACATCTCGCAAAGGTTAATTAATACTCAAATAACATTTCATCTATGTTATACTTCAAGGCTATTTAGTTTCACTACTAGATTTCTACAATTCTTACAATTGTTATCTTTCCACTTATGTAATTAAGTTTCACTACTTAAGTTACTAATTAGATATGTAACATTAAACACATTATATTCATCTACTTTTTCACAACGGTAGACTATCATTAAGTGTATATATTTCACACACAATATATACTAAATATTAGTCATTTCTATTTGTCCTTTCTACACACGTAAAGGACTCTTGGTTCGGAATCATTCATCGACCCCAAGTGAGAATTGGTTCGGAATGATACATCGACCCCAATTATTTATATTTACAAATTCTGGCTCGGACTCTTTCATCACGCCACCAGTTCAAAGGTTTGGTTCGGCATTTTACATCGACCCCAAACCTATAATAACCCTATGTTAGTTCGGAATGTCTCATCGACCCTAACATAGTTAATTTATGTATATATCAATCTACCAATACACAGAAGTATAATATCATTAAGTATATATTTCACACACAATATATATTAAATATCAGTCATTACTATTTTGTCATTTTTACACACATAAAGGACTCTTGGTTCGGAATGATACATCGACCCCAAGTAAGAATTGGTTCGGAATGATACATCGACCCCAATTATATAATAACCCTATGTTAGTTCGGAATATCTCATCGACCCTAACATAGTTAATTTAGGTATACTTTTCTCGACCTAAAAGATCATATAATTCAGTAGGTACACACCCGACCTATCAATCATACTTGTATGTAATATAGTGTTCTCTTATATTAACAATAATTGTTTGCTTTACAAATTTATTTCACTTTCATATTAATTCGAGTATTCAAATAACTCTAAGGGTCCTAGTTACCCCTTGTTATATCAATTCAGTAGTTACCCTTTTTAACCTACTGACTCAATAAATTTAAGCTCGCTCACACTTTTTCGAAATCATATTCTTATCATCTCGAATTAGAATACGTCACAATCAAGCCTATGAATCTCCACTTTAATTCTCTCACAAAATTAAGGTCCAACACTCAATCATAGACCTACTTCCATATCATTATTCTATAAATATATTTCATCAAGGTCCCAAACACTTCCCTGATAAAATTTTAGGCATTTGAGTCTTAAAAAGAAAGATCTCACATTTTCTCGCAACCGAAACGAATCATAAATTTTTCTGGCAGATTAAACACCCTCTAGTAAAATTTCGATTTCTCCTTCTACAGAACTCCGATTGACCTGATTTCAAGTTCATTGGATAGCTAAGAGAAGTACCGTTCCAGTAATGTATGGTTCACACTCTAATTCGAAGTACAATTCAAATCGTACACGTTTAAATTCACGTCAAAATTCTAGCAGATTACTATGTTGACAGATCAAACACCCTGTAGTAAAATATCGATTACTCCCTCTACAGAACTCCAATTGACCTGATTCAAAGTTTATTGGATATCTAAGAGAAATACCTTTCCAGGAATGTATGGTTAACACTCTAATTATAAGTACAACTCAAATGGCATACGTTTAAAGTTGTGTTAAAAATTCTGGCAGATTGACATCTTGTGTTCCTCAATTAAACCCTAAGTCATTCAAGATTCATGTTCTTTAACCAAGAACTCATAAAGATTATATGTTAATCATCAAATATATTCAAATTTAATTTCATCTTTACTTAGGGATTCATTCTACATGCAATCCTACCCAAACATATGATCAATTCATACATTTAGTTCAAAGTTTTTCAATAGAATCAACCAATTCTTAAAACTTCCTACACATGGGTATTATAACTTGAATTTGATTTGTAATAAACACTTGCCTTGACAGAGGGAAATATGATTTCGTGGAGTTGATGATGGGTTGATGTTCTTCTCCCTCCATCCTTCTTCCATGGATGATTTGGGTGCAAGATTCAAGTCCAATTCTTTAGGAATCCCTTCTTAAGCTTTGGAATTGGTTTTCTCCTTCTCTCTAATGGTATTGGTGTTTACATGGGTTTTCTAAACCTAACCCCTCTTGCATACGGCTGATAAAAAGGCTCTCAAATTCGTAGGTCTTCATACCCTCTTATTTTAAAAGACCAAAACGCCCCCGAACAGTCTCGGTATAGTCCAAAATTACCCCGAGAGTCAACTAGTACCCCTGGGTATACTATTTTGACTAATTTGACCCTTCCGGACTCATCTGTGACCTCTAAATTATCATTTGAGTCACTTAAAAATATTACTCGTTCTCACCCCAACACGGTCTACACGCGTTAAGTAACTATTTACCACTCGCACTAAGTAAATATAATGAGACAATATAAATCGGTATCTATCTCTCGATTAATAATCTCATTAAATTACTCCTCTTACGTAATTTAAATTAAGCCGTATTTTCTCATTTAATTCTCTAATTTAATTAAATAGAATATTCAGAAATACGGGGTATTACATACTTCCCCCCTTACAAAGGAATTTCGTCCTCGAAATTAGGATAAGGCTGGTATTAAAATTAACGGTCGCCCCAAGTACATGCCTTGCTTCATTATAAACTCTTATCGCATGTTACCCATGCTGCATATATCATAATTAAGTCTCACTACTTAATTTCTCCATAGGTCTTTCTCAATCTAACGTTAACTCTTGAAATTAAGTTCCTCCCTACTTAATTTAATCTTTTGATGTATATCTCTATATATAACATCTATGTGTCTACTATCACTCATAAGTAGGATATTATAAGGTATATATTTCATACACAATATATACTATAAGGGAAATTGGTTCGGCAAAATCATCGGCCCCAATAATCCTATCATTTACATTGGTCCGAAAATCCCTCGACCCCAAGGTAAATGCAATGTATATGTTGGTTTAGACCTTCCGTCGATACCAAATAAATCATCGATTTGGTTCGAAAAATCATCGACCCCAAATCGATCCTTCATGTATTGGTCCGGAACATCATCGACCCCAATACAGAATTTAAGCACACTTATCATCGCACATAAGTAGAAAAAAAATCAATAGGTATATATCTTACACATAACATATACTATAAACACTTATTTTATAATCACCCCCCTTCTGTAACACTTTTGGGGTTATTGGCTCGGAACCCCACCTCGATCACCAATGGTGATTAATTATATTGTCTCAGAATCACATCTCGAGCACCAATGTATGTATGTATATCTCGTCGCACATGAGTAGACAATTTGTGAGCCATATATTACACATTTCATATACCCTAAAATGTCATACTCCAATAGAATGTCCTCATATCACGCGTTAAGGACTAAAAGTTCGAAATGTCTCCTCGAACCACCACTCAAAGTACACATATGTTCATAATAGGTACCCAAGAACCTAACCCTTATGTACAGTTTATATAGGCACTCGTACTACCTATAAATATGCTCATAAAGGTATACATGCAACCTATGATTTGATCAGTGGTTTCCTCTAAAATTCCACTATCGTAAGGGCGTATCATTATGCCTCGCAATCATTGAGTCATAGGGGACACAACATACTCAAAATAAAACTTTATCTCTATTCCCCCCTGACCATCTCTCACAGGGTGGGATTTTAGAATTTCATCCAGATTCACAACCATGTAGAACGGCACCGTGCACTTGTGCACTCTTCCTTTTCAACTTACATACTAATCCATCCTGGTCAACCCATTCCGCTATCCCAACGAAATGTTGGTTTAGTTATGATGTTCACAGCCCATCAAAAAATATCTAAGTCTATCTCCTCATTCCATCATTGGAAACATAGGTTCACTATCAAATTTTCGATTGCTCATTTCGTGCCCATCTTTCTCTATCAAGTAGTGGTGCGTTTGGAGACAATCTCACTATGTCTGTTCCTCAACACCGCTTCCCACTTACGTCATCTTTCCTCAAGTGGTACTCTATTCCCCTTTTACTCCGGGTATATTATACTTTACAATTCGTGCACTTTTCGTAATTGGCGCACTTTAAGGGTTGATTACCTTATAAGAATCAACATTTTAGTAACGCGTAAGTCACTCTCAACACTCAGTTAAGTAGAACCTTACGTCACTTCTTCACAACAGTTAGGCCTCCCATATCAACAGATAACTTTTGAACGGCTTCCCACCGACTTTTATCCCATAGGGTGTGCTGATTCTCTCAGCACAAAAATCTTGGATTACCGTCTATCTTCCATGATGTTCAATCCATTTCATCAACACGACTAGCCGCAACTTCCTCCATCGGCGTACTTAACAAATAATTTTCTCTGCATCCCTCTACCTCGGATGGATAAGGAAGTCAATTGACTAGGGCGCCCATACACCCTTTTCTCCGTGCATATTTGCAAAAACATTGCAAACGTCGCACTTGTAACATGCTTTTCCTCAACTCTCGCCTTGTCTTCAGGGCGTGACTACAATCTTGTGGGTATTCACAATCCCCTATATACCAATAATTAAATTCTTGCCCACAAAGTCCCACTTATCCTTTCGTGGAGAGATAAGCTTTTCAGTGTTTTCCCACAACACTTCCGGCTCTACCGATGCCCTAGCATCTAACGTCTCTTCTCCTGACGTGCATAAAAATTTAGTCGTATCCCCTTTCGCGATCGAACTTAAACAAGGGACTTCTCCCAATACATTTTTACTGAGTCTTATCGGTACAACACATAGTCGAGATATTCAAATTTCATCCCCTGATAATATGTACGACCGTACCCCAACATCTCTAAAGGAGCCAAGTGGAACCGTGCTTATAATATCACTAAGTCCTTAGCTCTTGTTACTACAACGAGCTCGATCTCTCCGCCCAGCGATCATACGATATACCTTGATTCACATCATTAAGGTTCCTACACACCGGAATCAATCACTATGAGACATCCATAATCTCTGGAGTCTCCCACATATTAATGAAAATGATAGTTCGACCCTCTTTCAGGTGAGGCATCGTCATATACCCCATTCACTCGAGGCTAAAACTCATATACTATTTGCCCATCGCTCTGGTAGTTCAAATGGTTCCCGGACATAACACGCTTGTCCTTTCGGAATGCAAACTTATCGGAGTTATTATCTCCTTAAATAACTTCGAGCAAGATCAACACGTGTGGTCTTACGCCTAACATAAGACATCCTTTCATAAATTCCCTTATTCCAGGCCACACCTACTGGTTTAGGGTATTCCTCCACTCGGACTTGGCAGTCTTGATTTTTTTTTTTTAACATTAATCATCATGGTTCCCTTAATTTTGCTGACCAAGGAACGCACTAATAGACTTAACAGTCCTGACTTAGGATTAAATTAAGGAATCCCTTAGTGGGTTTCCACTTATGTCTTGCACTAGCCCCATTATATTCAATCTTACTCTTTGACTAAATCCTTAAACTCTTTTAGCTCCGCCCACCTAGGAGCATTTACCTAGACTTTGTAACAAGTACCTTACTGCCTTCATACACATAAGTCGTCCAAGCAGATGTTTCTCAAAATTACGGCCGACAACAACTCGTGAGTCCATTCTCTCAAGGGATCTTTTTCCCTTGTACCTGTCTCATCGGACACAGGTTCACTTCAACCAATAAATTTCTTCCTCACAATTGGCATCTACCAGGATTTCACATGATGGGTTCAGGAATTTCCATTCGCTTCGCTTCTGAACAATCATTGGAGAAATTTGCGGTTAAACTATAGGTAAGGTCCCTATTTGTATACTGACCCTCAGTCCAGATGTGGTGACTGGTATCCCCACCACGTTGCCTCTATAAAATTTACCCAAGTTTTCACTTCTGAGCATTTCTACTCTATCCTTAATGCCAAAACCCCTGTACATTCTACTTCCATTACACACTAGGAGTGACCTCGACAACGGTCATCTTTCCTACGATTACCATCCTCGAACACCCCATGCCTCCCACCGAGCCCCTTCCTCCTGCAGTCCTTCCAACACCCTCGCTGATCTTATCGTCAGGTTCGACGTATCATACCCAATCGAACTCGTATAGACTACACTTTATTAACTAAATAGAAGGAGAACGTAAACTACATACATAGAGGAGCACAACAATCCTAATATAGGGCTCTATATCAATCAAACGATACGCTGAAAACGTAGTAAGCCGTACAGATCCTATGGACACTAGAACCTGATGCTCTGATACCATCTGTGACACCCCGCCAAATTAAACATCGGGTGATCAGGCCTTTATTAAATTAAAACAGGTTTCTCAAATGGTTCATTCTTAGCATCACTGTCGAAAACTTTCTTTTTATTACTAATCCCCTAAGTAAAATTAGAACGGTGCCAAATTTTATCTTTCTTAAAACAAATAAATCAACCATGCGGAAAAATAGTAAAAACAAATACCATTCTAAAACCCAAACCAACAAAGTATAAGTACAACAGCACAAGAGTATTATCGAATAAACCATCGGCTAAAAATACCAAACAACAATAGAATAACTACTAATCTGAAACTAACATCTGAGACTGATACCGGACCACAAGTCCATACAAAGAATAGTGTGAGATCCTGCACTAGATCTGAATGAGAGATATCGTCTAATCAAAATCCTGTAAGCATCCACTGTGCTACAGCTTCGAGTCCCTGGAATAGAATCATCATCCATGGCGTCCCTGTGGCTAGACACCTAAAAGGTTTTGAAAATATTTTTATAGCAAGAGTTAGTACTCAAAACATTTTGAAAATATTTAACAAGCGTTTATCACAATATAAAATGCGATTATTGATTACACATGTTAGGTTCTCGTACACTCTCTTGAGTTTACTCACCCCTCAGCTTTTGTGCACACCTAACGTTCTACACTTAGCCTACCTTGCCATATCTCCCAAGCTAACTAGGACTAAGTAATCATCTAAACTTATCTATACTTAAGTTCTCACATTGCCCACACAGTACATTCATTTCATTAACATCTCGCAAAGGTTAATTAATACTCAAATAACATTTCATCTATGTTATACTTCAAGGCTATTTAGTTTCACTACTAAATTTCTACAATTCTTACAATTGTTATCTTTCCACTTATGTAATTAAGTTTCACTACTTAAGTTACTAATTAGATATGTAACATTAAACACATTATATTCATCTACTTTTTCACAACGGTAGACTATCATTAAGTGTATATATTTCACACACAATATATACTAAATATTAGTCATTTCTATTTGTCCTTTCTACACACGTAAAGGACTATTGGTTCGGAATCATTCATCGACCCCAAGTGAGAATTGGTTCGGAATGATACATCGACCCCAATTATTTATATTTACAAATTCTGACTCGGACTCTTTCATCACGCCACCAGTTCAAAGGTTTGGTTCGGCATTTTACATCGACCCCAAACCTATAATAACCCTATGTTAGTTCGGAATGTCTCATCGACCCTAACATAGTTAATTTAGGTATATATCAATCTACTAATACACAGAAGTATAATATCATTAAGTATATATTTCACACACAATATATATTAAATATCAGTCATTACTATTTTGTCCTTTTTACACACATAAAGGACTCTTGGTTCGGAATGATACATCGACCCCAAGTAAGAATTGGTTCGGAATGATACATCGACCCCAATTATATAATAACCCTATGTTAGTTCGTAATATCTCATCGACCCTAACATAGTTAATTTAGGTATACTTTTCTCGACCTAAAAGATCATATAATTCAGTAGGTACACACCCGACCTATCAATCATACTTGTATGTAATATAGCGTTCTCTTATATTAACAATAATTGTTTGCTTTACAAATTTATTTCACTTTCATATTAATTCGAGTATTCACACAACTCTAAGGGTCCTAGTTACCCCTTGTTATATCAATTCAGTAGTTACCCTTGTTAACCTACTGACTCAATAAATTTAAGCCCGCTCACACTTTTTCAAAATCATATTCTTATCATCTCGAATTAGAATACGTCACAATCAAGCCTATGAATCTCCACTTTAATTCTCTCACAAAATTAAGGTCCAACACTCAATCATAGACCTAATTCCATATCATTATTCTATAAATATATTTCATCAAGGTCCCAAACACTTCCCTGATAAAATATTAGGCATTTGAGTCTTAAAAAGAAAGATCTCACATTTTCTCGCAGCCGAAACGAATCATAAATTTTTCTGGCAGATTAAACACCCTCTAGTAAAATTTCGATTTCTCCTTCTACAGAACTCCGATTGACCTGATTTCAAGTTCATTGGATAGATAAGAGAAGTACCTTTCCAGTAATGTATGTTTCACACTCTAATTCGAAGTACAATTCAAATCGTACACGTTTAAATTCACGTCAAAATTCTGGCAGATTACTATGTTGACAGATCAAACACCCTGTAGTAAAATATCGATTAATCCCTCTACAGAACTCCAATTGACTTGATTCCAAGTTTATTGGATATCTAAGAGAAATAACTTTCCAGGAATGTATGGTTAACACTCTAATTCTAAGTACAACTCAAATGGCATACGTTTAAAGTTGTGTAAAAAATTCTGGCAGATTGACATATTGTGTTCCTCAATTAAACCCTAAGTCATTCAGGATTCATGTTCTTTAACCAAGAACTCATAAAGATTATATGTTAATCATAAAATATATTAAAATTTCATTTCATCTTTACTTAGGGATTCATTCTACATGCAATCCTACCCAAACATATGATCAATTCATATTTTTAGTTCAAAGTTTTTCAATAGAATCAACCAATTCTTAAAACTTCCTACACATGGGTATTATAACTTGAATTTGATTTGTAATAAACACTTGCCTTGACAGAGGGAAATCTGATTTCGTGGAGTTGATGATGGGTTGATGTTCTTCTCCCTCCATCCTTCTTCCATGGATGATTTGGGTGCAATATTCAAGTCCAATTATTTAAGAATCCCTTCTTAAGCTTTGTAATTGGTTTTCTCCTTCTCTCTAATGGTATTGGTGCTTGCATGGGTTTTCTAAACCTAACCCCTCTTGCATACGGCTGATAAAAAGGCTCTCAAATTCGTAGGTCTTCATACCCTCTTATTTTAAAAGACCAAAACGCCCCCGAACAATCTCGGTTTAGTCCAAAATTACCCCGAGACTCAACTAGTACCCCTGGGTATACTATTTTGACTAATTTGACCCTTCCGGACTCATCTGTGACTTCTAAATTATCATTTGAGTCACTTAAAAATATTACTCGTTCTCACCCCAACACGGTCTACACGCGTTAAGTAACTATTTACCACTCGCACTAAGTAAATATAATGAGACAATATAAATCGGTATCTATCTCTCGATTAATAATCTCATTAAATTACTCCTCTTACGTAATTTAAATTAAGCCGTGTATTCTCATTTAATTCTCTAATTTAATTAAATAGAATATTCAGAAATACGGGGTATTACATACATTCCAACCAAATTATAATATGTTCCGGGTTCAAATATATCCCTACTGGTCTCTCTCAAGTCCTAATGTATTCACATTATCCCCAACTTTAATGTTCGATGGCCGAAAACACTTAAAAATCAAAATGGGAAAAAAGTCACCATTTCTGGGGGGATCGATCGATCCTGATCATCGATTGATCGATGGTTGATCGATCGACCTATGAATGTCGATTGATCGATCATAGCAGGTGAGGCACGGGTTTCTTCATTTTTCGGTCCCAGATTTGTCCCAAAACTTCATTACATGATGTGAAATCCTAATATAAGTATATGGGGTCATCATACAACCTAATTACATGATTTTTAACGTTCCAAAACTTTTAAATCATCAACAATTAGCCTTTTTTGGACTAAATCTTCATATTAACATAAAAACCTTATTTTTCTATTATCTTCAAGAACCATCATATCTTTCTTCCTAAATTCATTTTTAATTCATCTAAGGTTATGATTTGGTTACTGAATTACTTCCAGAACTCGTCTACATGAAAATCCTATCCATGATTTAGGTTTGTTCTCAAAATTTCATGAGTTTTCATCATTATTCAAGGCTATCATCAAATCCTACACTAGCATGGATGAAGTATTCCCTGAAACTTAATGAAATCAAATCACTTGCCTTGTAATTGAGATTTTGATCCGCTGGTGATGTTAAAAGCTGGTTCTCTCCCTCTTTACAGTCACAATTCCGGCGAAAAGTGGTGGTGGGTGGTGGTTATGGCTTTGTAACCCTCTTGTAACTTCTACTCTTTCTCACGTTGCCCACTCTTTGCTTTTTGGCTGATAATGGCCCTAATGGACCTAATATTGGCTGATAAATAAGGCCTAAAATTCGTGGATCAAAATCCGTTAAAGATTAAAATTACTAAAATACCCTCTCGGGTTGCCGATTTGGCCTAAAAATGCCCCGGGACCCAAACTAAACCCCCGGGTAGTGTTTTATGACTATTTCGACCCCTCCGGACACGTTGATGCACTAAAAATGACCATTCAGATGATAAACTTATAATTTACTTTTAAATCCAATTAAATTGATTCCTGACACGATTGACACACGCGTCCCTACTTAATTTTCCCGAATTGTCATATGTATGCCTCGCGACAATTTTAATAAATTCCATAATTATATATTACTACATTCACCCAGTAACATTCAATATTATTATCATAATCAAATACTAACCCACGTCTCGCTAGTATTTAAATCCAGATTAATTTCCAATTAATTTAATTAATCTAATAATTAAAAGCAATATCATTTAATTAATCTCATAATTAAAAGCCATAAAATTACGGGGTATTACATACTTCCCCCCTAATAGTGGAATATCGTCCCGAAATTCGAAAAAGTAGGCATACCTGAAAAAATTAGGTATCCTCCAGTGAATCAAATACAAAGAAAAGCTTAATCAATACAGTTCTCGCTTCAGAATAAGCTTATTGAACACTCTTGACACTATATCAGTTATAGGGTTACACCTCAATAAGTGCACCTCACGTTATGCTCTTACTAAACAACATTCGAATAAGAATAGCCTATACATCATTGGCCGTATTATCTCAATATTATTGTGAGTTCTCACCTCACTTCTTATCAACTCCCGCGTTTATTTAAACTCCCATCTTGGGAGAAACCATAAAACATCTGACTAATCTTGCCCGTTCTTTGAATCTCTGTTCCCGGCGTTGTGACTTTTACACAAGGGAAAACCACTTCAGACGGTTGGTGTTTATCCCATTATAGTCATCAGACTCTTACTTTTGACTTATCCCAGAAATCTGATAATCCGCTCACTTCTAAGCATCAAGAGGGAGGATAGTAATGTTCATTTACACAAGACATTTGTAAGCACCTTGTCCACTATAAATCGGTAATAGTGCTTTCACACAACTCTACTATTAGGTAATATCCTCTCCTTATTACCATATTATACGTCACTTACGATCTATACCCGTTGTGAAAATCAAATGATCGCAAAGAGTCCAAAATTTACTTTCATATAGTTCCACCAGTCATCAATCACCTTGCGCCTATTCCTCGGGCTATAGGTGATACAAATTTCTCAAAACAAAACTATTCCCACTAATTCCTCATATTCCATATTGAAGGTGGGTTTCGGGGATCTCATCCTAGTTCAGAATAATACTGGGTAGGACCACATACCGGCGCGATCACTATCTAATAGTGTAAATGACCCAAGGATGCAATAATTTCTTTCCTTCTTGATCACCCGTTACACACATTCGAAGGAACTCGTTACTTATCTTTATGATAGCAATCCATCAAAGAAATTTACTAACTTGACTCTTCCGCTATTGGAATCGTCGGCTCGACACCAAGTTTCTGGTTGATACACTTACTCCAACCAATTTCTATCTATAAGTGGTGCACGTGGGGGCTACTAACTATGTCCCACTCAACATCAACTTCCACTTATAACTCCTCCCATTAGGTGTTACTTAATAACCCTATTCTTCCCTCGGCGTATACCAAAAGTTCCGACCCGTGCCCTTTTCACCATGTTGTGCACATCTAGACTCTTTATACCTTATTGACATCCTCACTCTATTTACGCGTAAGCCACCCTTAACATTCAATTGGGTGAAACTCTGTCCAAATTGTCCATAATAGTTAAATATTTGTCTTCTCAAGGGATGCCCCCTTTATAAATGGCTTCCCACTGCCTCTCAACTAAGTTCGAACGTGCTACTCTGATTGCACACGAGTATACTGATTATCATCCTTCTCTTATGACGCTTAATCCATTCTACCACTACCATTTTGTAATATTAGTTCCACAAGCATAAATTTCACCCATCTATTTCCATGTCTCTTCTTCCGGCGATTCTGACACCAGCAAACCAAGATGTCCATACCCCCTATAAACCGTGTATACGAGTTTAAACATCATATACGCTCATACATACGCCTAATTCTTTATTTCCCCCTGTATTCGCAATGTGGTTATACCACTTGGGCATTCTAAATCACGCCAAAAATTGAAATTCTAAATCCTCCTCAACATCATTCCATCCTTCAACCCTCCGTAATAAAACAAAATTTTTAGTACTTCCACACCACACAACTGGCTCTATTGGCCTTATATTGTAACTTACTTAACTTACAATTATACTACATACCTCTATAACGACCGAGGTACCGAACTCATGGATGAATGGCCAAACATCTCCCTACTACCAATCTTACGCTAAGTTTCATGCGTGGTATGTCTCGCAAAGCGAAATCCAAATAAGGAACCCCCCCGATACACTACTACCTAGCATTGTCGGTCATAGAAATTCGTTAGGCTTTCAGTCCATAACGTGTACCCCTATATTCCCATCTCTTGACACTAAAATTACATCTCCTTCCACTATTATACTTAAACAAGGAACTTTCTCCGAAAGACACTATCACTTAACATTGGTGGATATCACATTCCTTAAACATCGTGAACATATAATCCAAGCTCTCGAAATCCTGTCCCCAGACATACAACTATGAGTCTTTACTCCCACGCCTCTAAAGGGTGATACAACAATGCGCTCTTCCTATTACCTAGTGCTGAGCGTTAAACATAATAACAATCTAAATCTCCGATGAATAGTTAACTCATTACATTTTGAATCATATTATTAAAATCCCTACACATACCGAGATCGAGTATCCGAGACCATTATACCTCTCAAAGTCTCTAATATATATATATATATATATATATATATTAGAGACTTTGAGAGGTATAATGGTCTCGGATACTCGATCTCGGTATGTGTAGGGATTTTAATAATATGATTCAAAATGAGTAATTCCGATAGACTTGCAATAACCGCACACTATTGGTTTAATCATTATCATAAAACTATAATTAGTATAATATCATACTCATATATTATAACACTAAAATGAGTAATTTCAATAAAGTATATACCACTATCGATACACCCATTCATCCTCCGCGGATAACACTAGTGGTAACCCCACTATACCAGGGAAAATATTCACATAAATAATAACATTGTCGATATACGCACTAAACTCGACTCTCATGCGAATATAGCAATAATAAAAAAAATGTATCAACTCGTTGATGTCACATACAACACGCATCATCATCTAAGGATATAACTCATACTTCTACGTTGCCAATCGCCCAGGCTGCTTAAATGGTTCCTGGACTTAACACACCTGTCCGTATAAAACCGAAAATTTCAATAACTGTTGCCCTTGCTAGGCACCATACCCTTATCCCTATACTTGCTTCGGAAAATATTTTAACGCACGGGTTTCACTCCCTATAAAATACCTCTACACATACTCCACTTATCTCCGGCCACATTGACCATGTTAGGGATGTCCTTCTCTCGGACGTTGGTAGTCTCGACTCTGATGACTACCTCTATTATTCCCTTAGCTTTTATGGGCCTAAGGAACACTCTACTGGCTTCGACAACTCTTACTGAAATCACCATCGCTCGGTAATAATTCAACTATTCGAATCATTTAAATGGGTCCTCTGATGGGTTTCCCCCTTGTGGTGCTTCACCAACACCGTTTCCCTCAGTCTTAATCTATCTAAATTCTTCGATTCTTGTAACTCCCCACACAAGGAAGCGTTTACCTCCATATTAACATAATGTGACATTGTTACCATCTGCATTGGCCGTTCAAGAAGAATTCCCAAGAAGTGTTAACAATTCTTCTCGTAAGTTAATTTTTCCCCTTCAATGTCCTCTTCTCCATTGCACTTACTTCATCCGGTGTAAGGTTCGCTAATTAATTAAATTTCTTTTCACAAAGTGACCTCTGTCCGACCCTCTTGTGTGAGTTCAGAACAACGTTCTCATCTTATCCTGAACATTTGATGAAGGAACTTATGGTCAAACCATACGCATGCGCCTTCTCTTGAAAAAATATTCCACTTCTAAGTGTGGTGGTTGCCTCTCACCATTGCAACTCTGCTCGTACGAGTCAAGAAAAAGTTTTACCCTAAATTTTCACTCTCGATTTTCCATACTCCGACATATGTACAAGCCTTTGGATATTTTACCTTCGTTAGCTAACACACGCCATTTTCGCATTTCTAGTATTTTCACTGCTAGTTCTCTTCAATATTTCGTTTGACTCTCTCCCAATCCAACCTTACTGGGTGAGTCTAATTTGACCCCACTTTCCACTATAGTGGTACTTGGAAGTCATATGTTGTGTCTAGCTGTCTTTACCATCCTGGCCTTCCGTGCCATAATAAGGGTGACCTCAACTACGATCATCATTCTTGAATATACCCAATAACCTCAACTGAGCATTGCCTCCTGCTGTCTGCCCAACTGCCCTTGCTTGACTTACTGCATTTTTTGGCACACGATCACACCCGAATACAAATAAGATTCACTATCATATAAATTATAGCAGGATAACGAATTCTCACAGAAGAAATCAACAATCCTAAACATAGGGCTCTATATCAAAGAAAGCTACGCTAGAAGCATAAAAAGCCGCACAGATCCTAAAGGACACTAGAACTTGATGCTCTGATATCACCTGTGGCACCCCGACTAATTAAATACCGGGTAGCTACTTATTTATTCAAATTAATACAAAATGTCAAGTTGGTTTAGTTCATAACATCACTTTCAAAAATATTTTTAAAAAATTACTAGTCACCTAATATTTAAAAAGTGAGTTGCCAAATTTTATTAAACTAAATTAACATGAAACCAATTAATTTATGAGCTAACGATACCACAATCACATCACAATCACAACAGAATAATAATGGAATAATAAAATGAGCCTGGAGTAACACTCCTCTGAATAATCCAAATACTGAATAAAAACCCAATACAAAGTCTAAATAATTAAATAACTCCAAAACTAAAATAAACTGAAAGTATGAGAGAGCTGTCTCTAAATGGAAAGGGGTGACATGACCTGACACATGAATGAACCAGAATAGAATCAAATGTAGAATGTGGAGGCGTCTACTACCGAGATCCTGTAACTTCCACAATAGCTACAGCACGCCAATGGAATGGCAACTTCTATGCTTGGCGTCCCTGTGGCTGGGCACCTAAAAGGTCTTTCAAGAAAAATAGATTTGAAAGCAGACGGGTCAGAGATCGAGGTGAAAATTGTTTAAAAATATAGCAAGTGTTTAATTGCATTAAACAGGGAATATTAAATACATGTTAGTTGCGTGCTCTCACATGAGTTTCTCACCCCTCAGCTAATGTGCACGCCTAACGTATATCCTTAACCCGTCCTAGTTATGCCGTTAACTAACTAGTTTGTACCACTTCATGTCCTCACATTATAATATAGGAGTTTATTCATAACATTTTAATATAACCTGCGTGTATCTCGCCTTTTCATTGCTCAGATTAATTCATAACAATTACGATAGGAAATTCTCATTTTTAATCCCACTCAAATTGTCTCAATTATTCATATTCACACTTTAACAAAGAGTATGTTATAATTACAAGTATATTAATATCAACATATATATACAATTAGGGCACACTTAGGCTAAGCTGCGGTGCACACATACTTTGCTATCGAATCCCGGTACATCACGTACATAACGACCACGTGTTCCGAATCTCTCCGGATCCGTTTCAATAAGCAAAATCACACATATTGGAGGCGAACATAGTTCGCATACCCATGGGTCATGCACATACCTACGCTCCAATGGTCATCTGACTTATTAACCACAAATAAGTCATTCACAACCTTATGTCCTTAAGGTACCAATCTAAATCCCCCCGTAGGCACACAAAGATTAGATGGCCCTATTCCGAAAGCTGACCTCCCGTGATAGCAAGTATGGTAGGTATGCCATACACATAATAATCCATATACTAAGCATTCACACAACTTAGATTACTTATAATATTATTAAAGGTATGTTCTCAACCCTATATCATTGATCCAATTCGTACACTATTATAATTCCGGATGATATATAATATATTTCGCCGATACGTCTCACGTCGTATAGTTTCGAGTACTAAAAACCTAACCGAAGAGGTTACTAGGTCTCATACCATTCTCACATATTAATTCAGTACTCTTAAGTACTTATTTATGTCCCAAATTCTAACTTATCACTCCTAAGAATTTTTATCGTTGTTATCGCATCATAAGATAGGAAATTACTCGGCAACCTTCGTAAATTCAACACTACATTCCAACCAAATTCTAATATGTTCTGGGATTCAAATATATCCCTACTGGTCTCCCTCAAGACCTAATGTATTCACATAATCCCCAACTATAACGTTCGATGGCCGGAAACACTTAAAAATCAAAATGGGGAAAAATTCACCATTTCTCTGGGGATCGATCAATCGATCCTAATCATCGATTGATCGATGGTCGATCGATTGACCTATGAATGTCGATTGATAGATCATAGCAGGTGAGGCTACGAGTTTCTTAGTTTTTAAGTCCCAGATTTGTCCCAAAACTTCATTACATGATGTGAAATCCAAATATAAGTGTATGGGGTCATCATACAACCTAATTACATGATTTTTAACGTTCCAAAACTTTTAAATCATCAACAATTACCTTTCTTGGACTAAATCTTCATATTAACATAAAAACCCTATTTTTCTATTATCTTAAAGAACCATCATATCTCTCTTCCTAAATTCTTTTTTAATTCATCTAGGGTTATGATTTGGTTACTGAATTACTTCCAGAACTAATCTACATGCAAATCCTATCCAAGATTTAGGTTTGTTCTCCAAATTTCATGAGTTTTCATCATTATTCAAGGCTATCATCAATCCTACACTAGCATCGATGAATTATTCACTGAAACTTAACGAAATCAAATCACTTACCTTGTAATTGAGGTTTTGATCTGCTGGTGATGTTAAAGGCTAGTTCTCTCCCTCTCTACGGTCACAATTCCGACGAAAAGTGGTGGTGGGTAGTGGTTATGGCTTTGTAACCCTCCTGTAACTTATCATCTTTCTCACGTTGTCCACTCCTTAATTTTTGGATGATAATGGCCCTAATAGACCTATTATTGGCTGGTAAATAAGGCTTAAAATTCGTGGGTCAAAATCCCTCAAAGAGTAAAATTACTAAAATACCCTCCCGGGTTGGCCTAAAAATGCCCTGGGACCCAAACTAAACCTCCGGCTAGTATTTTCTGACTATTTCGACCCCCCGACACATTGACGCACTAAAAATGACCATTCGGATGATAAAATTATAATTTAATTTTAAATACAATTAAATTGATTCCTGACACGCACGTCCCAACTTAATTTTCCGAATTGTCGTATTTATGCCTCACGATAATTTTAATAAATTCCATAATCTTATATTACTACATTCACCGAGTAATATTCAACATTATTATCATAATCAAATACCAACTCACGTCTTGCTAGTATTTAAATCCAGATTAATTTCCAATTAATTATCCCAAATTAATTTAATTAATCCAGTAATTAAATGCAATATCATTTAATTAATCTCATAATTAAAAGCCATAAAATTACGGGGTATGACATAATGTTTTACCGACAATTATCGATTATTGTTTTATTAATTCAATTGTTGTGTATATTAATTATGTGGATGGATTTATTGTGCGTTTAAATGGTATTAATTAGTCGACAAGCCCCATCTTCAGCGCATCATGCCTGGCTAGCGTTTACGTGAGAAAATGGGGGTTGTTACAATAAGATATCATCACGAAAGATATATATCAAACATTCGTAATGATAATCTCAAAGGCCAACAAAACCAAATATTTTTTGTACTTTTTCATTTTTTTTCAAAGCAAATATAAAATGTATAAAGTATAGAGTAAAACACAGAATCTGGCCATTTAATCACAAACAATCCAATCGATTCAACCATTTTTCACACATGGACTAAATGTAACAAAAACTCAAAATACCATATATAATATATGTAAAATATACCAAAGAAACTCCGGCACACATATATAGGTATAACGACCACATAACACGATAAAAAAAATATTACACACTAGCATAGTATCAATGTGTCTAAATATGTGGGATGGAATGGGCGTGAATTATATGCAAAAGAATTATAACCCAAACACTTAAATATGTTCAAGAAGTTCTAGTTCAGCGTAAAACTTTACCAAACTAAGCTTTAGCCTCAAGTGACAAGATAAATGTGAACTTTATGAAAAAAAATAAGCACAATGCACACAAACCTATAGTATTGATGATTCTACAAATCAATAGCATCATAACAAAATAAACATAACTAGTGTTCATCGTGAAAACCCATTGATCTTCAACTAAACACCCTCAAAACATATACATATATGAAAATTTTCTTTTCCATTCTCAATTATTTTGAAGTTATTTAAATTGAATAATCAAACTAAACTAAATAAGCCTTATTTTGGCAATTTTTCTGTTTTCATTGCCTTTAATCTTTTATTGAGTTCTAGCTAATGGTGGCTTTCTCGCAATGGAGATTTTCTCCTTTCATAGCCCTTTCTTGCACACTCTCATATATTAAACTAAACCAAATAATGCTCATGGGCAACGGTTTTTACACGCACAAATACCCCATAGTCACAAAACTTGTAGATGACAAAATTTATAGGAGAACATCTCACAAAGCTCAAATATACAGGCGGAGTTAAAATTCAATAATCTCGTGCGTGTGTGTGCAGAGGCATATACAAAGCCGAATCAGTTAAGAAAATTAATTTGATACAACTCCATGTAAACATGGCTAATAAGAATATAAGTATATATAATCATGGCCAAATGTTCTAGCCACTTGGAAAGTACAGAGTGAATTGGATTAAAACACACCAATATGCCACACCAAATGCGTAAAACTAAAATACACAAAAACCAAAATTCTTTTTGAGTGTGTATAAAATTTATCATAATAAAATCTTTTTGTAATTTTTTCAATATGATTCAATAAACAAAAAATATAAATACAGAAGATGCACATGCCTTAACACTAGTAAGAATATATCATGAAGCAAAAACTTGCGTATCACAAACAAAATCATGCATGCAATCATCCATAAGATATAGCATGCGAAGAGGCATGTGCAAGCGTCTGAGAATCAACTAGTCTAACATCTAGCGCCTCTAAAACGGATTTCCTAAACCAAATAGATGTATATCTAATCCATCGGGTCTAGGTAACCAAGGGGACACTAGAGTTTAATTTCCTAGGTTTCTTCCAATATCATAATAAAATGACCTTAGGCGTCCTTTCCTACTACAATGCGAACATGTGTAAACACTCAGAATGTTAACTAAGGTTTGACATTTTATAACGTCCTTGGATATTGTTGACCCTCTAAAGCAAACAATGGTTTTGGTTCTTGCAACGGAAGAATTCGAACTAGATAATCCAGTACCATCACTACAAACACTACTCGAGTCTTTTAAATCATCGTTTAACTTTAAAATTTTAAACTAAAGAAAAGACTTCGACTCTTCAAGTTTTAACGACTCCTTCTTCATATGTTCAACCATTCCTAGAAGTTTATCTCGATCTCCCTCAATGCAAGGAAACTTATCCCTAAGAGTCTTTTCACGTTCCTTATAATCGTTAATTAATTTATTAATGCCCTCAATGGCACGTACATAAACCCTAGAATTTTTCAAGTCCTCTGTTTCTTTTTCTAAAACTAGGACTCTATCATCACTCTCTTTCTTGGTCAATTGTAAAACTTTAAAATCTCTATCTATGTTAATAAGTTTCTCACAAAGAAAATCTCTTTGAGTTCAAGCAGTTCGAAGAAGTTTCATAGCGGATTTAAAAGGAGAATTTTCTTTTTCAATAATTTTAATTCTTTTAGCAAACTTCAAATGCAAATGATTTAAGTCATCATCACTATGGGAATCATCAAGACTAAAAACAAACCAATAGAGATGAATAAATAACCACCCTAAAAAGCACTAAACATGATCTACATAATAAATCAATGCAACAGGCTTTGATACCAATTGTAAACGCAATAAACATGTGCCCGACAAGGATAGTCACAAACAAAAATTCTATTTTTTTATTTTTATCAATTTAATAGTCCAAGCATACAAAACCAATTTTAAACAAATTTTAATCTTTGATTAAATTAGTTATGAAGGTAAATATGTGTTCAAAATAATATGAATATGCTATGCATTCAAGAACACAACGATTGAGGAAAAATATGTTTGCATGACAATACCTTTATTCCACACTTTAGACAAATTACAAGACAGTCGAATTATAATACTACTTGATAATAGCCATAAGTATAACGCGCTAGTATTTGCAACGACTCAATCTAAAGTCGCCCACACACCGCCTTCCATGCTCAGTATCCACTGATCAGACTTAGTTTTCAACAATAATCCCCTCAAGAATCACAAGGTCAACCATGAAGATACCTCTCCACAAAGGTGTATTCAAGATACAAGAAACTTTCTAGGGTTTCAAATCGATTCACAAAAACTATTTGGGGATGTGTGTTGTGAATCAAAAGTGTTTTAATAACGCATAACTATGAAATTTTTTGGAATAGATTTTCAGAAAGTGTTCCTTCAAAAGTCATACAAAATTTGGAGTCGAAACAGGTATTTATAGACTCAACATAAATTTCGAGGCGGTGGCTCATTCGAACAAAATTAAAACTCGTTTGAACGTGAATAGTGTCTCATTAGAATGAAATTCCAAGTTGTTTGAATGAGAAGGCTATCTCGTTTGAACTACCTTAAAATGCCCTTCAAATGATGTAAAATAATAATGTCTTGTTAGATGATCGCTCGAACGAAAAAGCCTTTTAATTTGATAAATTTTAACGACCTTTAAAAAATCATATTTTTATTTAAAACTTTAAAAGTTCCAGCCTCGGCTTTTTCATAAAAATAACATCTCGAATAACTTTATGAAAAGTTTTAAACTCTCAAAATCTTTATCCTTGTTGAGATGTAGGTAAGTCTTCAAAATTGGAGAAGCTCGAGTTCGATTTTTCGTGATGGTGTGTGACGATTTGTAACGAGATACGCCAAACTAGCCTAAAATATAAAAAGGCATATACTATGAACAATATCAAAATATTGTTCTTACAAAGGTAGTGAAGGTAATATTCTTTCCTGCCTTTTCATTTATATCATTAGAAAATATATGAACTCTATTGTCCTATAAAAGGAAATTGATGAGATGTTCAAATGAAAGGGTTGGTTGTTTTCCAGTACCCTTATTGGTAATGCAATCAAACATCATGTTATAAATTTCCCAAACCAAATATAAAGAGACATTATGCCAAAAAATGTAAAAATTTGCAATGATAGGGAATAATGGAATAAATATGTGCATTTTGTTTGATGTTTGCAAAAAAAAAAAATGACTTGGATGAGAGATATTCAACACTTCTAGTTTTGGGTTGTTATAATAAGGGCTTGCAAATACGTCATCACCTAAAATATTAAATCTATTTAAAAAAATTAACAAATTATCCAATAATAAAAATGAAATAAACATGTACTTAGTTTCCACACAAACACGCATCACATTGACAAAAATTATACTGTATGAAAGAAAAAGGAGGACATTGTTTGTAGTAGTTGAAGCGAAAGTTAGGAAATTTTGTTATAATTTACAATCACTGAATCTATTCAAAATAAACCACCATAAAACATTCATGAACACCAAGCTAAAATAAAAAAAAACTAAAATACTATAAGAAAAAACATACTAATACTTGTAAGACCACCATAAAAATTCCAACATGCACCCACTAGGTAAAAAAAAAAAATTAAGATCAGATAGAGAGACCATAGTTATTGTGCCAATGGATCTAATGAATTTGGGTGAGCTCATTGTGCATCGGTAGAAGTAGTTATGAATGAGTATTAGAGAATAAAAAAGGACAAATAAGATAAGGTTAAGAGAGAAAGAGGGAGAGATATGGGGTAAAGAGAATATTTTTTTTTCTTCCCTTGAAGATGAGAATTATAAAGAGAGAGATGGGGGGGGGGGGGGGGTCAAAAGGTGGGTTTCTGCCCAGTTTTATAAGTTTCTTTAGGGACATTGTGTTACAGGTTATCTTAGATCGTTCGCTAGTTGGGAAGTTAAGTGAAAGATTGACCTGATTTATTACACAAATTGTGTTGTATGTATAATTTTTTTTATGGATATAAACATATGATATGTGTATTATGGGGAATCTATTTGTTGGGGTGTGGATTTAAATGGATTTGGGACCAGGTACCACGCTCTTGGCTAATGTATCAGTTTTTGTTGAGGTCTATATTATTGTTCATGCATTCAGTTAGACATCACCTCACCACCTCATGACATGGAGTTATAAATGAATTAATCCATTAAACGGTTTGGTATGTGACTAGGCGATAGTGTGAATGCATGGTGATCCCTCATTATTTTCTTTGTTCATGTTTTAAATCTGTTAGGTACAAGACTCCGATGGGTTTACTAATGGAGGCAAAAAGTGTCCTCAAAGGTTGAAACCTTTATGTGGTTTATGAGACTTATAATTATATTGTATAGTCGACTAATAGACATTCTATTTAAAGACACCATGTCATGAAACTAAGTGTATTATGAGATTATGTATGTGCTATTTTTTGAATGGCATGAGTGGGATTGGTACTGACGTATATTCTTATTATATACATAATAAGTTATATTACAATGTAGTTTCAAAATAGTTGATAGATTACTCAATAGTCTGGTAGTTGAGACTTGTTAGTTTGGTTATGCCTTGGGTTGGGACACTCGTGTAGCTTATTTCATTTATAATGACGAGTGAGGTATCTTTGGCATGTGAGTGTCAAGGGCTTGTCATGATTATGTAAATGAGTCGCATCATTATTATTACTTCAATATAGTAATATATGTCTTGCAACTTTGAGGCTCTAACCCAAAATATTAATAAATCTTTTCCAAGTGTTGATAGATAGGAGCAGTAGGGCTGAGCAATCAAACTTGCCACTTCCACATTTCAGTCATTTCCATTTCTTAGATTAGGTTATTATTTTCATTAAGTTCTTTCAGTTTGAGATTAATTTGTTTCAGAGATTTGTATGAGCCATGCTGGTCCTAGTTTATTTCAATTGAGATTATTTGTTAGATTTGAGAAAATGTTTATTTATTTATTATGGACATGGAGACATTTGTTTTATTTATTACATATTATTTAATTTTATCTCATGTTAAGGATGGTTTAAATCTCGTTATAGTCTTTTATTACTGTTATAATGATGTCAATGATATAAAATGTATTAAGATGTCTTATCTTCGGCGTTTAGAGCATCCCAGGTTCTAGTGTATTAGGTTTCGTGGGATTTTGAATACTTATGCATTGAATTATTTGATTTATTAGAGCCATATATCTAAAAAATCATTGTGTTGTTATCTTTGAATTGTTGGATAATATGAACTCTTGGTTTTCTTTCAGATGGAAAACACACAAGGTAGGAGAGAATAATTGGATTTCATAAGAGCTGGCAACTAGGATACTCATCCAAAGAAACACATACCATAATAGCAGGTACCACAAGTAGCACCCGCATTGGACATGGCTACCATCTTTGGTTAGTCAATCATCGTTGGAGTGTCCAACACATTACAAGACCTTCAACAACCTCAATAACTACAATCACAAGTGGAAGTGATAGGTCACCTATAGACATGTACTTGGGAGAGGTCTGTGGGAACTTTGTTAAGGGTAACCCTCAGAGTTTGTAACGACCAATGATATTCTACTGGCACATTAATAGAGAAAGGACATCCAGATGCACTTGAGGATTATTGAGTGCAAAAATGTTCAAATATGGATGCTTCCAAATTTAAGATGATGGGTAAGGAATTATAGTGGTATAAATCTATCACCATCATGTAAGAGAGGAGCGCCATGACTATTCATGAGTTCTAGATCAGGTTTGATAAAAAATATATTCTGTCAGTAGTTAGAGGTCATAAGAATAGAGAGTTCTTGAGTCTGACACATGGGAGCCACACAATTATGGATTATGAGTAGGAGTTCCCAGCCTCTCACTATTTGCACCAAAAGAGGTGGATACTGAGGCGAAGTAGATGGATTACTTCGTATGTGGGTTAAGATGGAAGATTAAGAAAATATTATTGGGAACCGATTTACACCACTTATACTCAGGTGGTGAACGTCGCTTTCTTACACTAACAGGATCATAAAGAGTTTTATAAAGGAAAGGGAGAAAAAAATTCTTAATGGAGATTTGTCTAGCCATTTTGGCAAGATAGAGAGAGACAACATGGAGATTCTTCCAATACACCGGGGGTCTATTAGTCTAATGGGCCTCAAATTGGAGATTAGCCTCACAAGAGTTACATGGTTTATGATGATTATAACTGTTAGGGCCATCAAGCTAAGGGAAGCAGTTCTACAGGGGCCAACATGTCTAAGGACATTGAGCTGAGGCTAGTGGAGTTAATAAGAAGGTAATCACTAACACGAGGTGTTTATCGGCACTTGTTTCTCATGTGGTTAGGTGGGGAATAGAACCAAGAGGTTTTCTAAGGGAAATTAAGTTACCCAAGGGTAGAGAGGTCAACAGGGATACCAGGAACCGCATTGTCGATGCTAGTAGCTACCATCCTTTCCAGCTATTGCGGTGACAACATTTCCATCTACACCATCGGTTCATCCACACGAGCACACATATTTATTTTATGGGATTATGTACCACATCACCCCTAGAGATGTACATGCATATGTTTAGGCGATAGAGGCTACGTTTATTATCCATACGCGTGTTGGATGTATTTTATTCAATATAAGTGAATTACATTTATTCGTTAGTAGATCATTCGCTCAATTAGTTGCGATGATAGATTTAACTTCAAACACTTTATTATACATATATTCACCATTGGGTGGGTGTGCACCTATTCATTTTTTGTCTAGAGGTATATGTGTGGGTATTGGAAGGCTACGTTTGTAGTTGATTTTTTATTTAAACATGTCTGCATATGATGTTATTATAGGGATGGATTGGTTATCCGTACATCATGCTAGTGTGGACTTTTTAGTAAGTTCATTTTTTCATTTCGGGATTGGAGATGTACTTAGTTATGATACCACATCCCAAGGGAGGTCCGAACATAAATTTATATTGTATTGCGGAGGATGGTTCTGAAGGAGTCACTATGTCATTAGAATTTATTCCTATAGTCAGCAAGTTTCCTGACATCTTTTAAGAAATTCAAAGGTTGCTTCCAAGTAGGGAGATTGAGTTTTTGATTGGTTTGTCTCTGGGAACTAGGTTGATAGCTCAAGCACCTTTCCATATGCATCCAATGGAGATGACAGAGATGCTAGAGTAGATTTAGCATTTTCTTAGACAAAAGTTTATCAATAGGAGGATTTCACCTTGGGGGAGCTCCGGTCCTCTTCGCGAATGAAGAAGAAGAATATATCATTAAGAATGTGCGTCGATTATCGTGAGATGAACACAGTCATCATACAGAATAATTATCCTGTAACAACCTGTCCTTTTGGAGATAATTAAATTCCATAATTAAGTATAAATTGGAATTTAGGGAATTTCTCAAAATAGTAAATCTTGGGATTTTTGAGGATTTGATGATTGTCGATGGGTAAAATATTTACTTTTGGGGTTAAGTAAATATGTCGAGGTATTTTAATTATATGTCGCCGTTGAGTAAAGGGACAAAGGATAATATTTTAAATGAAAAACTCGCATTAAGTTGTGTTGGGTTGAAATAGTGAGTTGCGGTCAAGTACCTCAGATGGAAATTTCGACTGCACGACGAGTCTCGGAATGGTCGAGATAGTCGAAAAAGAGTGTCCAATTGTCGAAATTGAGTTTCGAGAAATTTTAGAGGTAAAAAGGGCTCGTAATTGACCAAAACGAGTCATTTTTGGGTTTTAAGGGTTAAAACCCTTTTTCTTTCTATATAAAGAGGGAGAGAGGGAGAAAAGAGAAAGAAAAGAGAGAAAAGAGAGAGAAGAGAGAGAGGAGGAAGAAAAAGAGGAGAAAAGGGGAGATTCTGGCCAACCTCCGCGGAATTCGACTCAGGATCGTCGAATTATATCCACGAGGCAAGTGTTTACCTGCTTTATTTATTTTTGAGCATAAATATCTCATATCATTGTTGGTATAAAAAAACCCGAAAGATTTTTGGTCGGATTTTCGTGGATAAAATGGGTTTTCGGGAGTTAAAACGAATAAACCCCAATAATATTTCAATTCGAGGAATTTAGGATTTAATCTAAATTAATTGGTGATTTCGGGTTCTAGGACGTTTAGAACCCTTATTATATGTGTATTAGTTATTGGTTGAGGTTGTAGGACGTTGGGTGAAGAGATAAAAGCTTGGTAGAAGCTTTAATGGCTGAAACAGCTTCTCGGAGAAGAAGCTGCCTGCCATGATCGATCGATCATGGGGGCTCGATCGATCGACGACCAAGGGTCGATCGATCGAGCCCTTCTAAAAGTTAAGCAGTTTTCTTAGGGTGAATTGGATGGGATGAAATCCAATTCTAATGAATTCGAGGTTAATTATGGGTTAATATAAGTAGCCCTTTAGGAGTATATAGTCCTCCAATTGAGGAAATCTAGGAGGGCAAGGTGAGGGTTTTAATGTATAACCCTTAAATTATATTTTCGAGGAAAATAGATAAGTTGAGGATTTAGAGTGTTGGGGTTCCTAATATATAGTCGGGACCTCTAATTGATTATATGGACAAGGTATAGTCCTTGGATTTGTGGAAATGGAATCCACGACCTATTAAATTTAAGGTTATCCGGGAAAGAATAATGCCTGGAATATTTCAGTAGCGCATTTAGGCCTATATAATTATGCGTATAGAAAGCATAATTATACCGATTACTAATGGGTAAGTCCTATGAGGTGATTAGGATGAAATTGGGAATATAGATATATATTCACTTTGTGTGAGGTGGTATAATTGGAGATATCCAATAAATCCTTAGAGATGATTAATGTGGTAATTATTTATAAAAGTGAAGGAATATCTTGGGTGTAGTATCATGCGTAATTGAATGCATGATTATGATTCTTTGAGAGAATCTTTAGGATTATTGGTCATAGCTAGATGAGATTGGAAATTATGGCCATTTATATATATTCGAGGAGGAATATATTGTATATATATACTATGTGAATAAGGTATATATAGAATATGTTATGGATGTGTATTGTATGGTATATTCCTTGTGCATGGGAACAAGGTAATACATATGTCTATGAGAATAAATGATTTTGAAATTGTAAAAATGAATGTTTTCAAAATGGAAAAGTAATGATTTTCATAAATGGTAATTTATGGATACACACCTCTCTAAATCCCTATCATAAGGGCAGTTGCGCGCGTAAGATGAAGTCCCCTAGATAGTGAATGCAGGGTGAACATATCCTAGGCCATATGAGCGTTTATTATATGTTTTCTGCGATGGTGAGTTAATTCTGGGTGTGGTTATGACTCTCCCGTAGGCATATGGCCGCTTCCCGACGTTTATATAGGATCCCAGGTTGTCTTGGTGATAGGCCCTTGAAGATGATAGCCATTTAAGGGCGCGCACAGTGGGGAAACTCGGACGGACGGTCTTAGAAACGTTATATGATATGTTAAAGCAATTCATGATAATGAATTGGCTTTAAGTACATTTCTTGGATGGAAGAAGGGAAATGGGATAAATGAATTGGATTCGGATACACTTCCCGGATGGAAGAAGGGAAATGGAAACATATGATATGAAAAAGCATTTTTATGGTAATAAAATTGGCTTTTGAACACATTTCTTGGATATAAGAAGGGAAATGGGATGTTATGAAAAGGTAAAGCATTTTTATGATAATAAAACTTGATTTAAATATATTTCCTGGTTATAAGAAGGGAAATAGGAAGTTTTGAAATGAAATTGAATTGGTAAGTATTTTGTAAATGAATCCTCAGTCTGGGAGATATATTTGGATGTGTATTTTAAAGATGAAAATAGAGTAAACCTCAGTCCGGGAGATATTATCCGGAAGTATATGGTAAGATGTACATAAGAATGAATATAAAATGTGTATTCTTATATAAATATGTATTTATACATTAGTTTTGTACTATGGGCCTAATGGATCTCTACCATTAACCCTGCCAAGTAGTAGTGTATCGGGGGGGGGGGGGGGGGGTTCCTTGTTTGGATTTCGCTTCGCGAGACACCCCACGCACGAACTTAGCGCAGTCTTGAGAATGGAGAGAAGTTTAGCCCTTAGTACTCGGGTTGTGGAGGTTTTTAGTAGATGGGTGAATTAGTTTAGTTAGGTGGGATAGCTTAACTAGAATGTTCTGGATAGATGCGCTAGGTGTGCACTATTAGAAGAGAGGTGAGGGGTATCTCATGGGAGTGCGATACCAATTTGAATATGAGAAAACCTTTTTCTAAAAAAATAAAGCATTTATGCACTTGCAAAATATTTTCAAAACTCGGGCTCTGACCCGTTCCTATATTTTTCTTCTTTGCTCTCTCTCTCTCTCTATATATATATATACATAGGTGTCCAGACACAGGGACGCCTGGATGACACTTCTTTCGAGTTAGACGTCAGCTGCAGTAGCTGTGGTTGCATACAGGTTCTCGATAGACGCTACCATTTTTGTAATCTAGATAGGAGGTATTGTATACACACTCGGGTTATTAACCCAACAGTATTTATTTATTCTTTTTCCGCCTTTTAGTGTGGTATTCTATGTGGTTGTATAATTTTGACCGAGTGTTCGGTTATTTTATTTCATTTCAATTTCATTTACTTAAACTGTGTGGACGTTTTAATTTGTAGTCGTTAAAAAGAGTAGTTAAGTAAAATTTTGATGCCAGCCTAATAGGTTATTAGTAATTAAATTGGTTTTCGACAGTGATGCTAAGAATGATCCATATGCGACTCCTGTTTTAATTTGATATAGGAGTGATCGCCCGGTATTTTATTAGGCAGGTTGTCACAGATGGTATCAGAGTATCAGGTTCTAGTGTCCTTAGGAATCTGTGCGGACGTACTACGCTTTCAGCATTGCTCTCAATTTGATATAGAGCCTCAGGATTAGGATTGTTGATTTCTCTTGTGAGATTTTGTTCTGATGCTATAGTATAAGATTATGTAAATATTTTGCGTGCTCGCCTGAGATTCGGATGTTGATCGAGGAAGGGCGACCAAGGAGGGCCGTGATGAGGACAACAGGAGGCGGGGCTTAGCTGGGGCGACTGGTAAAAGTTGGGTGATTAGGACCGCCGTAGAGGTCACTCCCCTTGTGGAAATTGTTAAGGATTATTGCAACGACTACTAAGTATAGTAGTTATGAGCATCCAAGTACTGCTATAGTGGAAAGTGGTGCTCAAGTTGAATTACCCTGTGAAGCTAAGGGTTTGAAAGGGGTCTTTGATAAGGACCATAAGTTGAAGTTGGGTTGTGCAAAGTAAGTGCAGCACTGCCCAGTGGAAGTAGAAGGCTCGGGAGCTTTGGCTTAGAGCCGGGTATGGGAATATCGAGACGTGAAAATTTGAGGAAGATTTTCACTCGTAGGAGCAATATTGTAGTGGTGATAATGATGGTCACCACATATGGGGGAGCAGGATGTTTTGCTCATAGAGGAACTTTACGGATGGCTTAAACCACGAGTTCCTTTGGTTAATAAGGAAGGGAATACAATTATGAATTATTCACATGAGGATCGGCCAGAGGCCTACAGTGAATAAAGAGTGATATGGAGAGGTATAGTTGGCGTGGTTAGATAAGTTGTGGTGTTCATTAGCCCTAGACTCGTGTGTGTAATTTAAGTTTTGTGGCGGTCTCGATAACATTATAAAATGTATATCTATGTGTTTTCCGCGATACCGGAGTTTTATTTCCTGCATTCACTATAAAAGCGGGTGTTGATGTTGTGAATATATATATATTTGGTTGGTACTACTCGTTTTATATGTATTATACGAGTATGGTAATATGATGAGCATAATATGGTATGGTATTATCGGAGCGATGGCAGGCTAAGGATGGCAAGACTATCGTGTCCATGGTTCCCGGAGGGAACAGGTTATTGTTGCGATATCTCACCTGGATACAGGTTGAGTTCGCCTTTATTATTATGGGTAAATGGAACTTTGATGAGCAGATGTTCCATTATTATGATTTGAGTGCGTGGCGACCTTATAGATATGATTTAAGGCCCGCAAGATTATTGTTGAGCTGTGAGTTTAAGCTCATTATGGTTTGTGCGAGGAGTGAATATTTGTACGAGCGCTTGGTGGTATGGCTCCTAGATAGAGATGGGAGTTCAGACCACATTTGGTGAAAAAGATGTTATAGGATGCAAGGACGCTAGTTTCGTGGAAAAGCCATATAGTGTGAATGAAACACTATAGACTGTGAGCCATGTGATGGTGGTATACTTATGGAATTATTGTGCTATGGAAAAGCATTAAAATGTTTTTCTCACCGCAAGTATAAAGGTGAGGTAAGGTGAAAGGAATTGATTTGAGGATTTTAGTCAGGCCTTAATGAAAAGGAAAATTTTGGAGAAGTATGTTTTGGTTAAAATGATCATAACATCTCGATAGAGAATAGGCGCATGATTGATAGGATAGGGTAGTAGAAGTACGTTAGCAGATTTGCGAGATAGGATTTAGGACGTCCTGTTGGGGTGCCTTAGGCCGTTACATCTCGGTGACCGACGACGCGGGGGAGTAGTGTAACTGGAGGTTTCCTTGTTTGGATTTCGCTCTGCGAGACGTCCCACGCATGAAACCAAGAAAATGTCGGGAGTTGAGAAAGGCCTTGGGCACTAGGGACATTAGGATAGTACTCTTTTGCGTACGGTAGGATCGTTTTGGATCTTATGATTTTTGGGCAGTGGTGCCAGTGGAGTTAGTGGCGCCGATATAGAAATATTGGTTGGGTAACCTTGAGAAGAGTAGGATTTTGTGGGTTGGGAGGACCCATGTGTGAGTATTACACCGAGGAAAGGAGACCCTTATTTAGAAAGAGTGTTACGTGTCGAACGTTCACAAGGTATGTGCAGATGTGCACGGTTAGAAAGGTGTATGGGCACCTTAGTGAGTTGGTTTTATATACTGCCTGAAATAGAAAAAGGCTTGGTATATAAAGTTGAAGTTTATGCCGTGAGGCAGTCACGAATGTATTGGAGTCACTTTACGACCGTGGTAGTCATGTAGTATATGATTGGGAACCACTGGGTTAGTATCGTTCCCCTTGAGGTATTAGGATTTGGAACGATTTCAGGATTGGCGGTGTAGGTTGTATCTAAATTTTGAGGACGAAATTCCATTGTAAGGGGGGAAGTATGTAACAACCTGTCCTTTTGGAGATAATAAAATTCCATAATTAAGCATAAATTGGAATTTGGGGAATTTCTCAGAATAGTAAATCTTGGGATTTTCGAGGATTTGATGATTGTCGATGGGTGAAATATTTACTTTTGGGGTTAAGTAAATATGTCGAGGTATTTTAATTATATGTCGCCCTTTAGTAAAGCGACAAAGGATAATATTTTAAATGAAAAACCCGCATTAAGTTGTGTTGGGTTGAAATAGTGAGTTGTGATCAAGTACCTCAGATGGAAATTTTGACTGCACGGTGAGTCTCAGAATGGCCGAGATAGTCGGAAAATAGTGTCCGATTGTCGAAATTGAGTTTCGAGAAATTTTAGAGGTAAAAAGGGCTCGTAATTGAGTAAACGAGTCGTTTTGAGGTTTTAAGGGTTAAAATCCTTTTTCTTTCTATATAAAGAGGGAGAGAGGGAGAAAAGAGAAAGAAAAGAGAGAAAAGAGAGAGAAGAGAGAGATGAGGAAGAAAAAGAGGAGAAAAGGGGAGATTCCGGCCAACCTCCACGGGATTCGACTCGGGATCGTCGGATTATATCCAAGAGGCAAGTGTTTACTTGCTTTATTTATTTTTGAGCATAAATATCTCAAATCACTATCGGTATAAACAAACCCTAAAGATTTTGGATTGGGTTTTCGTGGATAAAATGGGTTTTCGGGAGTTAAAACGAATAAACCCCAATAATATTTCAATTCGAGGAACTTAGGATTTAATCTAAATTAATTGGTGATTTTGGGTTCTAGGACGTTTAGAACCCTTATTATATGTGTATTAGTTATTGGTTGAGGTTGTAGGATGTTGGGTGAAGAGATAAAAGCTTGGTAGAAGCTTTAATGGCTGAAATAGCTTCTCGGAGAAGAAGTTGTCCGCCATGATCGATCGATCGATCATGGGGGTTCGATCGATTGAGCCATCGATCGATCGACGGCCAAGGGTTGATCGATCGACCCCTTCTGAAAGTTTGGCAGTTTTCTTAGGGTGAATTGGATGGGATGAAATCCAATTCTAATGAATTCGAGGTTAATTATGGGTTAATATAAGTAGCCCTTTAGGAGTATATAGTCCTCCAATTGAGGAAATCTGGGAGGGCAAGGTGAGGGTTTTAATGTATAACCCTTAAGTTATATTTTCGAGGAAAATAGATAAGCTGAGGATTTAGAGTGTTGAGGTTCCTAATATATAGTGGGGACCTCTAATTGATTATATGGACAAGGTATAGTCCTTGGATTTGTGGAAATGGAATCCACGACCTATTAAATTTAGGGTTATCCGGGAAATAATAATCCCTGGAATATTTCAATAGGGCATTTAGGCCTATATAATTATGCGTATAGAAAGCATAATTATACCGATTACTGATGGGTAAGTCCTATGAGGTGATTAGGATGAAATTGGGAATATAGATATATATTCACTTTGTGTGAGGTGGTATAATTGGAGATATCCAATAAATCCTTAGAGATGATTAAGGTACTTATTATTTATAAAAGTGAAGGAATACCTTGGGTGTAGTATGCGTATATGAATGCATGATTATGATTCTTTGAGAGAATCTTTGGGATTATTGGTCATAGCTAGATGAGATTGGAAATTATGGCCATTTATATATATTCGAGGAGGAATATATTGTATATATATATACTATGTGAATAAGGTATATATAGAATATGTTACGCATGTGTATTGTATGGTATATTCCTTGTGCATGAGAACAAGGTAATATATATGTCTATGAGAATAAATGATTTTGAAAATGTGAAAATGAATGTTTTCAAAATGGAAAAGTAATGATTTTCATAAATGGTAATTTATGGATACACACCTCTCTAAATCCTTATCATAAGGGAAGTTGCGCGCGTAAGGTGAAGTCCCCTAGCTAGTGAATGCATGGTGAATATATCCTAGGCCATATGAGCGTTTATTATATGTTTTCTGCGATGGTGAGGTATTTCTGGGTGTGGTTATGACTCTCCCGCAGGCATATGGCCGCTTCCCGACGTTTCGATAGGATCCCAGGTTGTCTTGGTGATAGGCCCTGGAAGATGATAGCCATTTAGGGGCGCGCACAGTGGGGAAACCCGGACGGTCGATCTTAGAAACGTTATATGATATGTTAAAGCAATTCATGATAATGAATTGGCTTTAAGTACATTTCCTGGATGGAAAAAGGGAAATGTCATAAATGAATTGGCTTCGGATACACTTCCCGGATGGAAGAAGGGAAATGGAAGCTTATGATATGAAAAAGCATTTCTATGGTAATAAAATTGGCTTTTGAACACTTTTCCTGGATATAAGAAAGGAAATGGGATATTATGAAAAGGTAAAGCAGTTTTATGATAATAAAACTTGCTTTAAATATATTTCCTGGATATAATAAGGGAAATAGAAAGTTTTGAAATGAAATTGAATTGGTAAGTATTTAGTAAACGAATCCTCAGTCTGGGAGATATATCCGGATGTGTATTTTAAAGATGAAAATAGAGTAAACCTCAGTCTGGGAGATATTATCCGGAAGTATATGGTAAGATGCACATAAGAATGAATATAAAATGTGTATTCTTATATAATTATGTATTTATATATTAGTTTTGTACTATGGACCTAATGGATCTCTACCATTAACCCTGCCAAGTAGTAGTGTATCGAGGGGGTTCCTTGTTTGGATTTCGCTTCGCAAGACACCCCACGCACGAACTTAGTGCAGTGTTGAGAATGGAGAGAAGTTTAGCCCTTAGTACTCGGGTTGTAGAGGTTTTTAGTAGATGGGTGAATTAGTTTAGTTAGGCGGGATAACTTAACTAGAATGTTCTGGATAGATGTGCTAGGTGTGCACTATTAGAAGAGAGGTGAGGGGTTTCTCATGGGAGTGCGATACCAATTTAAATATGAGAAAACCTTTTTCTAAAAAAATAAAGCATTTATGCACTTGCAAAAAATTTACAAAACTCGGGCTCTGACCCGTTCCTTTATTTTTCTTCTTTGCCATATATATATATATATATATATAGGTGTCCAGACACAGGGACGCCTGAATGACATTTCTTTCGAGTCAGACGTCAGCTGCAGTAGCTTTGGATGCATGCAGATTCTCGATAGACGCTTCCATTCTTGTAATCTAGATAGGAGGTTTTGTATACACACTCGGGTTAATAACCCAACAATATTTATTTATTCTTTTTCCGCCTTTTAGTGCGGCATTCGATATGGTTGCATAATTTTGATCGAGTGTTCGGTTATTTTATTTCATTTCAGTTTCATTTACTTAAACTGTGTGGATGTTTTAGTTTGTAGTCGTTAAAAAGAGTAGTTAAGTAAAATTTTGACGCCAGCCTAATAGGTTATTTGTAATTAAATTGGTTTTCGATAGTGATGCTAAGAATGATCCATATGCGACTCCTGTTTTAATTTGATATAGGAGTGATCGCCCGGTATTTTATTAGGTGGGTTGTCACATATCCGTTATCAATGACTTATTTAACTAGTTAAAGGTTGCTTCATACCTCTTGAAGATTTATTTGAGATGAAGGTACAATAAATTGAGCATTCGAGATCTGGATATCCTAAATACAGTGCTTCTAATGCGTCATGGGTCATATAAGTTTATGGTTATGCCATTAGGGTTGAACAATGCACTAGTTGTCTTCTTGGACTTGATGATTAGAGTGTTTAGGGAGTAGTTGGATGGGTTTTCCATCGTGTTTAGAGATGATATCCTGATTTATTCTCGGACTCTAGACAAACGTTCTCCTCATTTACGAGTAGTCTTATAAATACTACGAGACCTCCAACTCTACTCTAAGTTCGAGAAGTGTGTTGGTTTCTATAGCTTTTGTTTTTTAGGAAATTTTTTGATAGAGGGGGATCAAGTGGAATCGAGGAAGGTGTTGGAGTGGGGACAACCCATGACACATACAAAGGTGTGTAATTATTTGGGTTTGGCAGGGTACTATCGTCGGTTTCTCATGTCTTCTCATAGATACAAGGGACATTGATAAACATGACGAGGATAAGACCCCTTTTATTTGCGATGAGTTTTTCCAACAAGATTTAGATGAGTTGAACACTAAGTTAACTTCATACCCGATTAGTTTATATCAATGCCTCATTATAGGAACTTTGAGGTGTTTTGATGCATAAGGAGAGACTTATAGCTTATGCTTCCCAAAAGATTAGGCCTCACAAAGGGGATTATCCCCCCATGACTTGGAGTTAGCAATAATTGTGTTTTCCCTTTGGGTGTGGAGGCACTCTTTATTGGGAGAGAGGTTTTATTTTTCACAAACCATAAGAGCATGAAATATCTATTCACGTAGAAGGAGTTGACCATGAGACATCGTCGTTGGATAGAGTTTGTGAAAGATTTCGAGTTTTATATTTAATATCACCTGAGGAAGCCGAGCATAGTGATACACACCTTCAACCACAGGTCGGTAGTTATGTTAGGGGCTATTTAGAAGTTGAAGTGGGGTTTTCTTCACACAATGGATGAGTTAGCACACGACTTTCTGATTATTCTTACCATTACACCTGAGATCAGTATTAGGGTTGTGAAGGCACAAACTGGAGAACCTTCTTATCAGGAGAAGGCATGGATTTTTTGACCTAGGGGGACAGTCTTATTTGATTGCATCGGATGGGGGTTTATGGTTTCATGGTTCCATGATAGGTTAGTTGTAGCTGAGGACGAGGAGTATTGGTGATCACTGCTGACCGAGGAGACTAAGTCTTGATTTGTAATAAATCTCAGTGGGGATGGATGTATAAAGATATGAGACACCAATATTAGTAGGCATGCATGAAGAAGTAAATCGTGGTGTTGTGTCCAAGTTGACTTTCCAGATGATGAAGGTGGATCACCAAAGACTAACATATGTTCTGCAACCTCTTGAGATTCTGGTGCAAAAATGGGGGAACAAATTAAACCATAAATTTCAGATCTGGTGAAAATATACGAGATTGTTGATAAAACATTAATTTGGAAATCATATCTAAAAACATTTAAAAGATTTAAAAAGTTTATACTTAGAATGTTCAGATCTACAATATATGCTCAAAAAATATATTTCAAGACTTAAAAAGAGAGATTAAGTGGATTTAAAAGGTTTAAAGGTAAAATTTTCTGATCCAATACAAAAATATTTCAAACCTAAACATGCAAAGAGTTACAAAACATTTTTTAGGCTAAAATGAATGTTGATTTTAAAGATGGGAGATTTAAACTACACGCGGGTGTGTGTGCGCGTGAGAAAATATAGGATTCAAACATTTTTCTCATGGTTTATATAAATAAAACCACAAGATAACTAAATCCTTGGTTGCTTTCTCTAGAGGATAACAACCAAGAGGTTTTGTTTGAGAAAATTACAACCAAACTCCTATTCACTATCTTTTTCTTCTCTCTCTCTCTCTCTCCTACCCCCCTCATTCTCTACATTTTTTTTGACAAAACCTAATATCACTCTCTCTCTCTAATCTCACTCTTTTCTCTCATTTGTCTCTAAAATGCCCAAACATTCTTAGCATTAGAGCGCATGAGGGTTTATGTAGAGGGCTATGGAAGAGTCTCGAAACAAGTCACACGTGTGTGACATAAACGACTAGGGTCAAATTAATTTGCACCACCTATATCTAACGGCTAGGATTATTTCTTACAAGATACGCAAAGCGGTCCTAATAAACTTGTTGATTACTTTCTTTTTATTGGACTACAAGCATAACACGTGGATCACTATCACAGTCGTTTGATCAAAGTGATTATCAATAGACATAATTGCTCATTCGGATTGTGAGATGAACGAAACATAATTGGGTTTCTTTGTGAATTATTGTTTAAAAATATATATTTTAATTGATACGAAAATGTTTAAATTTTATTTCAAAATCAGAAAAAATTAAATAATTTTGGAAAAAAATAGGAAAATATATTTATGTTATTTTTAACCTAATTTCCAATTTAAGGTAGTTTTAGACACTTAACTCATGTAAATCCTATTTATGCAAATATTTTTAAAATTGGGATTAATTTGTAAATTGTTTAAATAATGTGTGTGTGCACCACAGTTGCCAATTTACCCTTATAGCCTTATACATTGTCTAGATTAAACTTGAGTTGATGTGGGTAGCCAAGAGTACTTTTATCAAAAAGTCTTGAAAAATGTTTTGTAGAAAATATACAATTTGAAATGCTAGAAATTAGTATGGGCTCAATTTGTACCTACGAATCCTCGTAATTTTGGTCTTTCACCTTGCATATATGAATACTATAATTATCACCATTATGAGTTACTACTACATATTATTAGCATCATGAGTTACTACTACCATCCTCATCCTCACTACACCAAAATTTGATTTTAGTAACATTACTTTATCGTTAGAAAAATAATTAGTAATACCAATTTTTCTTTAGAAAAAGTCTTGGGGAATAAAATCAGTAACAAATATTTACCGTTACTAACATTGGATTTAGCAACAGTATTTTACCATTACTAATTCTAGATTTTCCAACGAAATTTTACCGTTACTAATTATGATTTATTAACAGACGTTTTTCTAACTATTTCTACCTTATTACACAATTTTGTAACGCTTTTATCTGATTTTCAATAATAAAGGTCCGTTAGTAATATTAATATATTTTTAAAAAAATATTTATTTTTCAAGATCCGATATCAAGTCCAGAATTTGAACAAATTCAGTTATGCTTACCACACAATAAAAAATGTCCGCATAACATTCACGCAATCATATCAAATAAGATAAATTCCAAAGTTACAATGTTTTCATAAAATTCATCCAATATAACATCCTAATACAATCACCCCGAAAATGCGATGTATTAAAATTGTAACCAAGCAAATGAAATATCAAAAGAAGTCCTTCATATTCCCCATCTCTAAATCTTCATCAACGAGAAACAATCATACTGCTTTTCCTCCATCTTGATTGAATTCAATATTGTTAGATCACCAATGCAATTTCCTAAAGAGCTGAACATATCCATAATCATCTTTAACACGGTTGTTTCTTCTAAACATTTCATTGAGTCCATGCAACTTGTATAGAGATGTTCATCACCACCAATCAGACAAATTAAAACATGTTTAATGAGAAATGCATTAGCCAGGGTTTAAATATAGAAAACTATGAACACACACTCCCTCTATCTCAAAATAAGAGCCACTATTTGAAAGTCAAAACTTTTTAGAAAACGAATTAATGTAAATCAATGGTTAAGATTAAACTTATTCAACTATTTTCGAATTTAGTACATTAACTTTCAAAATGTGACTATTAATTTGAGTTGTCCTAAAAAAATAAAGGGTCAATGTTAATTGAGACGAAAGGATAAATAAATAACAATCCTCCATAATGGATGTAATTCCAATATGCTCAACCAACTTCCTTGTAATGTCCTCATGAGACTAGATGATCATATAATGAATATATCAATCTTTTATATTTACACATTGATGATGAAATAATAACATATCAGTGGTGCAAACTATTAAAAAATCTTGCAAAATATCAGTGGTTCAATTACAACTACATCGCATTTAATCGTGCTTTATGTGGCAAGTCTTTGATGAAAGGGAAAAGACTGACACAAGCACATATAGATCACGAGGCATCAATCTTGAAAAAGTTTCAATTTGTTTATTGCATGCCATAAGATGAATGATTGAAGCAATTACAAGGGCAACACAGATTGGCATCACCTCATACATTTATTTCAATTTTGAAAAACCTAAAATAGATGTTCTATTACACCGAATACATAGTTTATATAGGATAATCCAATGACCTATGCAAGTGTGACATGACACCAAATCATTCAAATTTTCTTCCTATATGCAAAAGGATACTTTCAATAACAAATTTTAAAAAATTTGTACTTACTCGAAAAGAATTCATGAAAGGAAATGCCTTTCGCAACAATAAGATTATGACAACCTAAAATAAGGAAATCAGGGCATTAAATACCAACATAGGCAAAAGAAATCATGCCTTCAAAAAAGAGAGAGAAACATAAATCCTTAACTAAGGTGTAATAGTGAATCCCCTTCATTTCTAAGTAACGGTGTGAAAATTTTGCAAACATAGATTTTAATTATAATTTCCATCTAGGAAAAATATAATATACCTTGTTGAAGTAATTAGAAAGTAATGTACTATGAGAACGTTTTGATTCCAAGAAGGAGAACATCAAATTCATCAACTGTCAAACATAATGAAACGATCGCATGGGAAATAAAATTTACATTCTTATCCATAGTCACCTACTTAAAAGTTTGTCTTTTTTTAGCTTCCTTGGGACCTTCTTCCACTACATATCGTATAAGTTATTTAACTTGATTTCTTTCTCACATACTGCAAAAACGTATAGTGTGAGAAAATATTGCACCAATGGTTACAAACATGATACATAAGTTCCAAATGTCATAATTAGTTTTATAAACAGACTATAAAATTACTATTTTCTCTGAACAATAGGATCAAACTGGAGCTTGTAGAAAGTTGCAGAGAAAAAAAAGAAAGAATGCTATCGGTTACATGATTCAAACAACTGAGAACCAAACAAGCATTAAATTCTATTTAGAGAGTATTGAATTAACATCTTGTAACAAAAAATTAAGTAACTAGTAACTCATTTAACAAATCAAACTGTTAGCGTCTAATACGGTGTGAGTTGGGAGTTTCATGTTAGAAACTATGAGCGTAATGATGAAAAAGCATGTTTTTTCTTCATATAAAACTGTAGAAACTGGGACTAGATGACTTCTTCCCATAGTTATAGTAATCAAGCAGTTTACTAAACATAACTTGCACCATATGCATTTGCAAAAGTTTTTATTTTCTCTTTGATGCTAATCTACTTAGTAATATATGTCTTTTCCTAAGAAACCTAAAGCTACTTCATGTCACCCACCAAATAAAGATCAACAAACTTGGTTCACACCCTAAAAAACAAATAACAAATTACAAATCGTGTCGAGAAATTACTATTCTTCTTTAAAAATCAATTTACCCTAAAAGGATAAAGTGGGTATGGAAATTTGAATAAATATTTATTACCTAAAAAAAGACTTTGAAACATCATTGTTTAGAAAATAATACTAGAATAATGGTATCTTGTATCCGAAGACACCGAGTGATAAATAGACACATGTTCACAATGTATATGCATTTTAAAGATAGATTACCTTAATTTGATCCAACAATGGTGTTGTTAATAGGGTAAAGATGATATTAATGCAGAAGCCTATGAATCCTATCACCACAAATCGATGGATGTACGAAATGATACCTTTTGTGGATTTGCTCACCATTGTATCTGAAAATATTATAAATAAAAACACCTTATGGAAAGAATATCATATCAGATGAGATGAGATCAATTTTACCTTTGTGATCAATTTTACCTGATGTTTATCACCAACTCCACACTCCTACCTCCATCCCCACGGTCCACCCACAACAAAAATCCACCACCAACAGTCAACTCGGTCACAACCTACCACCATTATGGTGGTTGTATCACCTACCCACATGAAATAATTAGCAAAATACCAATATTATTATTTACCCAAAACTAACAACTCATTATATACAAATACAATAAAGTCACTTAGTTCACGTAATTAGACAATTATGTAGAAACAAACCTAATCTTATCCAATGGTGAACTTATAGGAGTCCCCCTACCTTGAATTAAATCAAACTGAGTCCCATTAAGTGAAGTTCCAGTGTAATGAACTGAAATTGCAACAATAACCTCCATTTCAGATCATATAATAATTTACAAAATAAACCAAATAGAAAAAAAAAATATAGATTGTGTTGTTGCCTTCAACTTCATCGCCATTGGTTGAAGTAACAAAATATCAGCCTTATTTTAGAATCTTCTTATTCAACTGGACGTTATTATAAAAATTGACTCAAATAACAAACAAGTAAATGTTGGTATTAGGATTACAAATAATAATTTACTCACATTAAGTATTTGAGGCATCCCTGTATCTTCTCTTTGACTACTGGCATATGCCTAGTTAACTTTAATAGGCTTCCCAAACCTGTAAATTAAATGTATATCACAAAAAATTTAATAAAGTGAAGAATGTTTTAATTTGATAGGGCAATATTCACATTATTTGCATCCTAAAATTCCATCTTTTCTCCATAGGTAGGGTCTATATGAATCACCTGGCATATAAAGGAAAACAAATATACGCTAATCGAATGAATATCATAGGCACCAACCAAACATGGACTTTCTTTATTCCTTTCTGGTCCAATTCTTTTAAAACATGGACTTTCTTTACTAACTTGTTTGGTCTTCGAGTCTCTTTTCACTCTTTACACATGATGCTAATGTCTTAGTGGGTTAGAAAACCAATTCAAGACTATTTGCAATTCCTTTTTATCATCATCCCTGGCATCATCTTGTGGGAAATTTGGAAGAACGAAAATGATTGCAAATATGAAGGTGTTCCTATAAGTCATAGCCACATTATCTCTCAAGTTTTGAATATTTCTCCTATATATTGCTTAAATAAAACCTTTAAGTTATCATATATTAATTTTGAGCATGTCATTCATCTATTCAAGATCTAGATTACAAATAAAATCCTCCTTAGAATTATTATGCCCAAGTGGCAGAAACCAAATGTAGGGGAAATCAAATTGAATACTGATGGTTCCTCAAAATGAAACCTTGGTCCAGAAGGTGCAGGTGGTATTATTCAAGATCACAGGGGATTATTCATTTATGTTTTTTCCTCTTATGAAGGTATTGTTTCAAATAACTCACCTGAATGCAATGTTAGTCTTAGAGGCTTAAGTTTATGCCTTATTCTCAATATTGTCAAAGTCACGGTGGAATCTTATTCTAAATTCACCATTTAAGTTCTAAATGGCAACATCAAAGATCCTCCATGGAATCTCGTTCAGAACATCTCATCAATAAGAGAGATCTACACACAAATTTCTACATGTTTCATTAATACTTGGAGAGAAAACAATCATGAAGTTGACAGCCTTGCTAATTACAGATCTAATTCTCAATCATTGAGTCCCCTCAAAAATTCTTCAGATCTTCCAAAGCTTGCCAAAGGTCACTTAGAATGGACTTGTTAGGTTTTTAAACTTTAAAAGTTCTTAAATAATTTCCTTTCTTTAGTTTTTTTTTAGTTTTCATTATCTTGTAAATGACATCATGGTAAAGTTGTTCTACCATTCTATCTAATAAATATGGGGATCTAATTCCTCTTTCTCAAAAACAAAATAGGCACCAACAAAACCACTAACTTCCTAACTAATCATAATTATTGTCACACCATTTTCATGCAATTTGTTTGCACATTGTGTATTTAGCATTGCGTACTAAAAACATCAACATACGCATTACTCATAATTTTGTGGGCCAGGTTATAGTTTCAACTTTATGGATCCTTGTAGGATTACTAGAATACGAATTTAAGTCTTTTGGTTTTATGTAGGATTACTTCTTAAGTAACTTTCCAGGGATCTAATATGAGTTGTTTGGGACACACACTACACCAAAATGGGCAACTTTCCATGGTCAAAAACATTGAAAATTCGAACTTGTCATGGACAAAGACCATGACATGGCACAGGGCGACAATTCTTCTGTCAAGGTCGTGTCACAGTCAAATTTTGTGACAAGTTTTCCTTATCACGGACTTGTGGGATGACAATATTTTTGTCAAGGTCGTTATATGGTCAAAGTCCGTGACAAGGAAAACGTGTCACATACTTTGACCATGACATACCCTTGAAAATTATTAACTTGTCACGGACATGTCTCGATTAAAGTCTATGACAAGTTTTCCTCGCCACAAATTTGTTACGGTAAAAGTCTGTGACAAATCTGGGAAGGAGTAAACAAATTTCTTAGTAGTAAGGCCGCTGCCGCTGCCTAATAGTATATTATCACTTGTTGCAACAAGTGTCTAACATATTTTTTCAATAAATAATAGCAACCAACATTCAAAAACCTTAATAATCAAACACTAAACAAATATAAATAAGAAACTAGGCCATACAACATTCATTAATTATGAAACACTAAACAACATTCAATATTCATGATAATCAAGCACTAAAAACATAATAATCAGATTATTCATTCCCCATCAACTTGAAGGAGAAAGGTAGACCATACTACATAAGAATTAACACAACCTTCAATAGTCCAAATGCTGCACTATTCGCTAAACCACACGGGTTTATTCTCTTTTCCCATAAACATTTTCATAACGTGGACCCGTGCCTCGTGTGTTTGCAACAAACGATTATGCAATAAGGAACCGGGGCATGTATCCGGGTCCCTCAACCATTTTACCATTCTATCGTCACCCTGTGTGTCTATTATATACACTCTATCCCAACGAATTATTATAAATGGCCTAGTTCGGACAAGGGGGTATGAGTGGAGGTGGAGAATATGTCATATGGAGATGAGGGGGTATCGGTGAGGGTGAGAGTGTGAAAGACGGAGCAGTGGTACCCTCATCCACAAATTTCTCCTTACCCTTCCTAAGTTATACTCATCTCGAACTTTAAGAGCATGCTTTACAAACGCATACATTTTATGCATTGTTCTCTCCAGGTTGTCAAACGTCTCGACATTGTTGGTCGTTAACTCGTCCACTTTGCATGCCAACTCAGTGTTGCTCGATGCAATCCCGGTGATCATCGACTTCTACGCCCAAGATCTCACCCCCCGAGTACATCCATTGTGATCCCGCTCGAGAACTTGGATTAGTGCGTCCGTAGCCAGAGATGACTTATCGGAGTCACTCTGCGAGTTGTGCACTTTTTTAATCTTTTCATGAAACAACAAAAAAGTATGTGATTATAAATTTTTATTTTTATAATGTAATTAAAATTATAACTTACAAGCGGCCAAAGTTGGATCCATCTCCTTATTCTTCCCTTTCTTTGTTCGAATTGCCATATAGGCATCGAGCCTATGTGGCTTACCCGTAGGACCACTCCCCATCTCCTGAAATAAAATAATACAGAATTGGTGAAATACTATATAGTTATCACTAAATAGAATAAAATAAAACTAAAATGAAAGAAAATTAAAAACATACCAACCTATGCTCTACCTCGGTGTAAGAAGTACGCCCGGAGTAGTGCACATCGACCTTCTTGGCCCGATTTTTCCTCCCCGATTCACAAGAGAACAATTGCCTATACGAGATCTCATTATTAACAAATGTTTGTCAGCTTTCCAATGATATTACATCCTTCTTGGTTATCATGTCCCTTCATCGTAAGACAAACTCCCCGTCTCGGCCAAAGTACCGTGCACGTATATTTTTCTTCCACATTTTACATTGGTCTCTTAGTTGTTCCAACGTGGAGCCGCGTGCTTGTAGGGACAAGCCGAATTGTTCATGTCAAATACAAAACAAAAAGAAAGTGAGTTAGTAGTATTTAAATTATAAAATGATAATATAATATAAATATATATATACAAAATAAAAAGAAAGTGAGAAAGTACAAGTAATGCCCCCTAAATGGCCATCTTAATCTCATAGGGCACCTTCCTCCAATCAGTGTCCTCGAGGCCAATAATATTCCTTAGTAATTCTAAGGCCCTATCTTGTAAGGCCGTCTTGATCTCCACTACAGTCCCCAACTCGCCCCATTTTGGGGGCCTAGTGCTAGACGAGACTTCCTTGCCCCACTTCCCTAATGCCCTCATGAAGACATTTCCTGTAAAAATTATTATTAGTAGAAACATATGTATAAGAAAATTATTTAGAAATATAAATAATGAATTAGTTTTACATATTTACTAAATCAAATTAACGACATTGGAAGAATACATATCCATGTCATAAACCAAACTAAGCATCATTTCAAATATTTGGAATAGTTATAATCTAAGAATTATTTCATATTTGGGTTATGTCACGGACTTTGAAATAATCATTAAACAGATTAAAATTCAAATTAATATATTCACTAACCAAGCAACCAAGATTGATTCGAATCCCCAAAAACTAATCAAATCCAAATGAATAAAAGCATTAAACTGTCATCCGATAATAACAAAGCACTAGAAGAATATAAATTATTGACATTAGAAGAATACAAATCCATATCATAAACTAAACTAAGCATTGTTTCAAATAATTGGAATACTTATTACAAATCTAAAAATTGTTTCAAGGAAATATAGTTTTCAGTGCCAACAAAATCAATGGCCACCTAAATGTTCAAATTCACCAGTCAACAACAATTCAATAACCCCAAACAACAATATAATCACTATTCGACAGAATCACAATCCTTAATGTTACAAATCCCTGTCGCCAACAAACTCAATGACCACCTAAATGTTCAAATTCACCAGTCAACAATAATTAAAGAGCCTCAAACAACAATATGATTACTATTTGACAGAATCATAACCCTACCTAAATGTTACAAATGCCTAGGGCCAACCAACTCAATGGTCACCTAAATGTTCAAATTCACCAATTAACAACAATTCAAGAACCCCAAACAATAATATGATCACTATTTGGCGGAATCACAACCAAAAAAGAAGGAAATTGCAAAAAATATATATTTTGCTAAAATATGTATCATAGAAAGATTATATGCATAAGGGTAGTCATAAAATATTACTACCCATGTTTTATAGAGATGGCTAAAATTAGGCTCCAACTTTATAATTATTTCCATATCAAATTTGAGTTACCACAATAGTGATTTGAACAACACCCCTGAAATCGATTTGGCAAGATGAAATACGAACTTTACTTAAGGACTTAGTGCGGACTTGAATGTGCATTTTGTTAAAAAATAAATTTTAAAAAAATGAAAATAAAAAAATAGAAAATGCTGATTTTGGCAAAGTTCACATTAAATCCCGCCTCCATAAATAAGTTTGCACAAAGTACTCTGGTAAAGTTCACATTGAATCCTGCCTCCATATATGTGTATATATAGCGAATCGCTAAAAAAGGCATTATTAAATTTATGGAAATCACATTTTGAGGGAATAAATAATTTTAAAAAAATCTCCAAAATTTGGAGGAATCACCAAATTTTAACAAAAATTCCAACCATTTAGTAAATGAAATTGGAAATATACCCGTTGAAAATTAGAAATTTAGTATGTTAAATACATGTAGCTTATATGAGTATGCCTAGTCACTAAATATTTGAATTAAAACAAGACCAATTGTAGTTAATCAACGAGACATATAAATACATATATGAGTAGGAGGAAGATGGGTACATGTGATGAAGAGAATAATAGAAAGTATGAGAGAGAGAAATCGCCCCTTAAATCAGCCTGAAATCGATTGGAACTATGAGTTGAACTCGCCCCTCAAATCGATTGGAACTTCATTTGAATCGATTGGAACCTTGAATCGATTGGAACGTGTAGGTTTTTTCATCTGAGTTTGAGAACAAATCGCTTAGGGGGGGGGGGGAGAGAGAGAGAGAGATAGAGAGAGAGAGTGTAGGTTTTGTTCAAATGACAGACATAACAGTGTAGGTTTAGGGCTTTAATTTTTTTTGTTTTCACGGTCGTGTCAAGGTTTTTGACTGTGACAACAAACAAACATTGTAATGGTCAAAAACCTTGACATAACCATGACAACTCCCTTGTCAAGGTTTTTGATCGTGAGTCGACTGTGACAAGTTGTTGTCACGATCGTGTCACAGTTAAAAACCATGATAACGACTCCGTGTTTTTTATGTCAAGATTTTTTACCTCTATAACCCTTTGCGTGTGAAAAGTGACCAAAAAGGGTTTTTCGTGTAGTGGTATTAATAAAATTTGCTCATTAAATTGCATAATGTGAATCCATTCCCTAAATGCTTCAAACACCTAGGGTCAACCAACCCAATGGTCACCTAAATGTTCAAATTCACCAATCAACAACAATTCAAGAACCCCAAACAATAATATGATCACTATTTGGCGGAATCACAACCAAAAAATATATAAAAATTACATAAATATGTATCACAAAAAGATTATATGCACAAGGGTAGTCATACAATATTACTACCCATGTTCTAGTTTAAAATTTACAGAGATGGCTAAAATTAGGCTACAATTTCATTTTTTCACAAATAAATATTCAATATATACTTTATATTCGGAATATAAGTATTTAAATGCCAATGTCTCGATCAATTAAACATGTTCATCATATTTAACCCCAAATTAATTCCAGTTAATATTCAGTTACAGTACTATATTTCCATTCCATTTTAAATACTCGTTAAGTTTTAACCAATACTTAATTTTAGAATAGAAATTTTAGAAAATATCCCAGCATACAACTCTAACCCCAAATTCACCATATAAATTTTTGCATATAATAATTAATTTCGAACTTCAACATACAAATTTCAAGGTATTTAAGCATATCTCCGCAACTTTTCAAATGGTTATATAATTTTTCAGAATATCTCAATATTTGTTTACCATATACATGTTTTTAACAATGTTTAAATAAAGAAATTAGATTTTTAAAACTAATATAAATATTTATAAATTGTAGATAATATATATAGATTTCAGATAATATATATAATACCTGATTTAGGAACCTTGAAATCGATCTGGAAATAAAGCTAACTGAGGGTCTCCAAACAGAGTGAGCAAACCTTGAAATCAATACCCCAAAAATCGATTTTCTACAAACACCCTTGAAATCGATTTGAACAACACCCCTAAAATCGATTTGAACAACACCCCTAAAATCGATTTTATGAGAGAGAAATATATTTTAAGAGAGAGAGAGGGAGAGAGACATGTCATGTTGGAAACGTTTAAGAGAGAGAGATTATTGCGTGTTGGAAATGAAAAAGCAGTTTGTTGTTGTAGGTTTTTTTTCTTGTCACGAACCTTGTCAAGGTCTTTGACCGTCACAGACTATGAAAATGTGTTGTCAGGGATGTATCACGATCAAAGACCTTGACAACAACTCCGTGTTTTTTTTGTCAATTGTTTTTACCATGGCAACCCTTTGAGGGTGAAAAGTGACAAAAAGGGGGTTTTGGTGTAGTGACACGCCGTAACATGTGATATTCACATATTTGTATAACAACACTAAACAAATGCATTTACTAACAACTCAACAAGTTAAATTAAATATTCAGTTTTTTTGGGTATTGATAAATTACACTATCAATGGTATGGTTCATGTTTTGTAACCCAACTATTCTAACAAAATGGATTAGTTAATACCAACAAATATGATAAAAATAATGGTAGCCAAGAAAATAGGTTAGGCAATAACATTGTAGAATATTATAATGAATTTTCATGAACACTAACACATCATCTAAACAATAAAAAAACATTACAAATTCATTAAAAGATAATTGAAACTTGATGGTCCCGCGTGCTTTTAAATCAACTTTTCTTTAAGGATGATGAAACTTTTTGAAAAACTCTTTATCAATTTTTTAAGTGTAGTAGATTAACTTAACAAAATTTTATCTTGATTAAGCCTAAACTTGCATCTCGTGTTTAAAGCAAGTAAAGTAAGGAAAAGTAAACTCACTACGCTGATGTAGGAGGAAACCACTAAGGGAAAAAACCTCAGAGGGCCCAAGCCAAACAATCACTATGAATATGGAATTACAAAAGTATAGATGGTAGTCTCACTCAATGACTCGATCACCCACGAGACTTGACACTCCTCTGATCTTCAACCACTGCTCTCACAGTGCCACATGAATCCTTCCGCTATACCTATCCACAACAGTCACCTCCACAATTGCTTCGATGTCCACCGATATGGCTTGTAACGTCTATGATGTTGAAACCGGACTCCACCGAATCGTAACCATAAAACCAGCAATGTTCAAGTAGAACAAACTCTAATTTGGTGCCAGAAAGATCATTATAGCATATATCAATGATAACTCAGATCTTTGAAACTCTAAGGATGTTTTAAACTTGGAAAACCTTAGAAAACTTTTGCACAGAAACATACTATTACGAAAAGTTAATTATGGACTGCACACACACGAAATCTGATAAAAAACACACTATTTATATTTTTCCCAAGGTTTCATCTCTCTCTAACGAGATAGCCCTGTCATTCGAACGACAAGCTATCTCGCTCGAAAGACTGTAGATGTCGTTTGAACGACACGCGCTAATTAGAGTCCCTCTTGATTACAACTTTAATTCGTTCTTATCAGATTAAAACAAATTTTAAACAGTTTCAAACACTTAAAAAACATTTTAAAAAATATTTCCTTAATAAAATAACATCCTTAAACCTAAAAAAATTAAATTTCGTGTCCCATTAATATTACACATTCATACCTGAGTGATCTCGGAATGTTATTAAACTTGAAGACGGATAAACTAGCACCAATTAAACCTTTGGCATAAATAATTCCTTGAAGCTTTGTCGCAATGTCTTCAATTGAACTTCAACATGTCAGAGTCTATGTGGGATCGTGACAATAAAAATCTGCCTATGACTCAAACGTATTTTGTTCCAGGAATAAGTCAAAACTATACAATGGAGTCAATTGGAAATTTTTTCCTTACAAATCTCCCCCTTTGACTATTCCGAGACAAAACCAACAATGAAATCCCTAAGTCGGTCCCTCAAGCCGTATGACGTCTAAATCCCATCCCATAAAACCCCAAAACAAAAATACGGGAGAAGACTAGTAAAAATGGTCCGGTAAGAATGGACTGTCTCTAAATGTCTGAATATGATGTAGTCTTGAAATCGTGAATCTCTTTAAGAATACCTACACACATGAAATATAAAAATACCCAGTGAATTATGGAGGAACAAATGATATAAAAACCAATATGTAAAATCAAATCCTAATCATTTGTTATGTGAGTAAAACAGGATATCAATATGTAAACAACATGTAAATCAGGATACCAAGCTCATCTCACAAAATATCACCCTACATCACAGACATCTATATCTCCCCTTTTTTGTCTCGAATAGACAACTCGATGAAGAGATAAACAAATCTAGCATAAACAACATAAGATGATAACATTTTGAAGTATAGCTAAAAATGATCAAAAGATGTCAAATCCTTAGCTAGAAAACAGGAATCACACAACAGAATTATCAATCTAAGCAGGTGTGACTAAATGAACCAATGCAGCAAACTATGTAATCAATCAATGTGACCTGCATAAATGGAAACCAGAAGTAACCAGCAGTAACAAAATGTGACATATATAAAGCAGAATAATGAAACAGTTAAGAAAGTAGAGAAAACCATATTGGTCGCTCAAATGAGTAATCTTTGTCGTTCAAACGACATCAACTTCTACAGAGAAGGGCTTCGCGCGACACAGAGATGTCGCTCAAACGAGAAAAAGTTCTAGCTCGAACGAAAAAGCACAAATCCCAGTTTCAGTCCAGAAGGTTAAAAGTGTTTGCCCATGAAAAAACTAACTGGAAGAGGCAGTAAACTGTAAAACAGTACCAAAACAATAGCAAAAATACACAAAACCAATGTGAAGTACATGCTAAAATAGTACCTATGTGCTCAAACATGAACACGGAATATATGGGCGTGAACTACAACAAATGAATCACAATTCAAACATATTGACACGATCATGAAGCTCTAATTGATAGCTATAAATCATCAAACTTTATCTAATCCATATGTGACAATTAAAGTGTGAGCCTAATGAACTAAACAAACATCAAGCACACAAATCTGAAATTTTGACGATTCTACAAACAATAGCGTCATGATACGATTTTTCAATGTTAGGATTCTTTGTGCAAACCCATTTGATTATCCATCCAAACTCCCTCAAATATATATCATATTTTTATTTTGGAATGAATATAAACTAATTTAGCCCATTTTTTCATATGATTCTTTTTATTGTCTTTAATTTTTTTTCGGGCTCTTTTAAACGGTGGCTTTTATGACGAATCAATTTTACACTCGCGCAGAAATTTTCCATGAACACTCATCATTTTTTCAATTTCAATCCTCACTGTAAACGGTTCTAACATGCGCACCTCCTTCTTAAATATACTTACGCATAGATGACAAAATTGAGATAAGAATGTTGTGACAACCCGCGATCCGAGATAAGGGGTGGCCAGCCCGATACTCAAACGTAACAGGAATCATGGATGAATATCATTCTAAGCATCACAAAATATAAATTTAGTATACGGGAAAACCACCCAATAAGTCAGAAAACGGGTTGCCAAAAGTTTGAAAATTTAAAACCAGTTAAGAAAATTAAATTTAAACAACCCAATCTGATAAGCAAGTGGAATTCCACAAGAATATATATAATACATCTAACACGAATGTATACAAAAGGACCGAATAGGCTGTCGGTCCACAGCTACATCCAACATAATACAACCGTTTAATATCTTACATAATACATTCATTAAACAAACACAAAAGTTTGGGCCACACGCCCGAGTGCATGACCCGATCATATCTAGAACACAAAGAAGAGGGCGTCTAATTCAATGACCTGTAATAATCCGCAAAATCTTACAGCCCGACAAAAGCAAAGAAATTGGAATAATCACAACGGGCGTCCTTGCGGTGGAGCACCTGAGCGGATACAATCATATATGCAACAAGGAAAGTAAACCGGTCAGGGTCGGGTTCTATATAATCACCAGAAGAAATAAAAAGCATGATAAAAATGAACAGTTATGCATGAATGATGAGGATGATAAATTTACATTACAATTTAACTAAATGATGAAATGAAATGTCATTTACATAAAAGAAAGAAAAGTAATAACTTAAATTTAAAACCTTTCCTCATTTATCAAATTGCCATTACCTTTTTGTATTCCTTAATAGGAATAAAACCATTTATTGACTTCCATAGTTAATTATCTTACCATTTCATCTTTCCATTCCTTAATAGGAATATCATTAATATCAAGTGCACTTTATGGCACATATCTCATTAATCTCATTTCCGTGCTATTTATGGCACATATCATGCTCTTTATGGCATATATCCATCAAGTCCCACTTGATGCAGAAAAGTTATATTCATATACATATAACGATTCTAAGACCGCCCCTCCGAGTTTCCCCACTGGGCGCGCCCCTAAATGACCATCATCTTCCAGGGCCTATCTATACAAGATAACCTGGGATCATAACGCAACGTCGGGAAGCGGCCATATGCCTACGGGAAAGTCAAGATTACACTCGGAATCCCCTAATCAGCGCAGAAAAACATATAAAAACCCCGCATATGGCCTAGGACTATATCCACCCTGCATTCACTAGCCAGGGGGCATCACCAAGCGCGCGAACTTCCCTTATGATGTCATTTAGAGAGGTGTGTATCAGTAAATTAACATTTACCATTACCAAAATTCCATTTCCATTATCCATGTATTTGGTCCATTTTATTCGAACCTATCATTATTAAACAACTGGGTTCATTTTATTTGAACCAATCATCATTAACACAATTTGGGTCCATTTTAGTTGAACCTATCATCTTTAAGCATTTGGGTTCATATTATGCAAACCTAATTCCCCTCGAATATCGTCATTAATATTCCTCAAATTACAAGTCCCGAATAAATCTCCAAATGATCATTATGATCCTACAAGTCCCCAAAGTTCATAAAACTTTGATAAGCCCTTAAGTCTCCAAACATGGGCCTACAACCCCTATCCTCCTATTAAGAAGTAACCAAAAGAGTGATGCCTAAACATCACTTTGGACCCCCCCCCCCTTTTTGGACTTAAACCCAAGTGAAATCCATTCCACTCTAGGGTGACAACCAGACTCAACTAGGACTCTAAAAGCCAAAGTTTACTTAATTCAAGAAGGTTCCTAAGTCCCTATGAAAATAAAAGATTTAAAAGCAAAAGTAAAATTTTGGGAAGAAAATAGGGGACCGGTCGACCGGTCCCAAGACCGCGGTCGACCGCGTCTCAAGTTTTTACCTAAGAAGAAAAGCAGAAACCTCACTTCGGCAGGTCCGGTCGACCGGTAAGGGGGACGCGGTCGACCGCACCTCAACATTTATGCCTTTGAAAGAAAGCAGTGTGCCCTCTCCCGAAGGCCCGGTCGACCGGTCTGATAACCGCGGTCGACCGGTTATTGTAGACCTAGACCAAAACTCTTTATTTCTTCTTCCAACAACCAAAGCCCATATCATTTAATGGAACTAATACACTACAAATATGTCTAATTACCATCATTTACAATATTAATCATCCAAATCAATTTCCAAGGGTTAATATTCATAAATCCAACAAAACCCTAAAATGATTAAACACAACAAATTCATAACTATCACAACTTATTACTCTCCTTAAATCATATAATAGCAAGTAGATAACTTGCCTTGATGTAGAAAAAATCAGATTTGAGGAAGATGCAAGCAAGATCCAAGCTCCAATCTCTCTTTTCTCCAAAGTTCTCTTCTTTCTCCTTTCTCTCTCTAGGTTAACAATTGTGTGTTAAGAGAAAATGAGGAAAATAATGAGGTTAGCAAGACTAAATCGGACCATTAGTCTAAAATGTCCAACTTTAATGACTAATACGCGATAAAATGATACGCACTACACATTTAAGTTATAACCAGTCAAAAGTGCCCGAAATACCAAAATACAATATGACACTTATTTTGACTGTCTCGCACCTACCTGGACTAACTACACCCTCCAAATTATCATTTAGAAATTTTATAACTCATTTTAAGTTCTGGTTTCTCATTAAACCAAAATGTCATTTTATATCTTATGATACCATAAATCACCACATGGATATTTTTACCTACTCATCAGGGAATCATACAACATTTCAGTAAATATAAACCTTTCTCATATTAAATTAATATTTACTCAACATCCATCATTTTATAATTAATTACTACACATAGTAAATAAATATAAAATATGCTATCAAACGTGAGGGTTGTTACAAACGTATCACAAAACTCAAATATGCAAGAGTAGTCAAACATCCATATAAACTCGTGCATGTGTGCGAAGATGGAATATAAACATTGTCGAATCAAAACGCATATAAACTTCAAAACAACCCTATAATACAACGGTTAAGATCATTCTAAGCGTCGATAATTATGACCAAATGTCCTAGCCACATGGATAATGGAAGGAAGGGGGTCCAAGAACAATAATATGCCACATCAAACATGTAAATTCACGACACAAAAACAAACCGAAAATCTTTTTGGCTTTTTCAAAATTTTTTGACTCAAATAAAAACGAAATCTTTTTGGATTTTTCTCAAAAATATTTAAAACCAAAAATCTTTTTGTATTTTTTGAAAAATTGTATAAAAAATAAAATATTTTTGTATTTTTCAAATAAGACTCAATAAATGAAATATATAATACAAAATGATACACATATCATTACACTAGCAAGATATAAATCATGATGCCAAGACTAGCGTATGACAAACATGGACATGAAATCAACCATGAGAAATAGCAAGTGAAGAATTATGTGCATGCATGTGAGAATCAACCAACGAAGCATTTAGCATCTCCAAAATGTATTTCCTAACCCAAATCGGTGTATACCTAACAAAATGGGTTTTGGGAGCTGATGGGACACTACGTTTAAATTTCCTATGGTATTGTCTAAGATCATAGAAAAAAATCCTAAAATGTCCTTTCCTGTCGCAATGCGAACATGTGAAAACACAACAAGGAACAAGACCTTTAGGTTGACCTTTTATAACACCCTCAGTTGTGATTGATGCTCTAAAACACACTATGGTTTTGGCTTTGACATTTGAGCCATTAGAACAAGATGAGCCGCTACCATCACTACTCGAGTCATTTAAAAAAATTTCAACTTCAAAACTTTTGACTCAAGCTAACGATTAGACTCCTAAAACTTTAGGGACTCCTTCTTTAGATTTTCAATTACCCCTAGAAGGTTATCTCTCCCCCCCTCAATGTGAGTAAACTTTTCCCAAATAATCTTCTCACATGCCACAAAATCATTTATCGAAACATTTTCATCAACGTCATAAACCCTAGAGTTTTTCAAGCCCTATAACTTTGTCTTCAAAACACGGACTCTATCGTCACTCTCATTCAACCTAGCTTGCAATTTAGAGTTAGCCTTTTTCACCTTCACCATTTCTTCATATAACTCTCTAAATGCAACTTACAACTCACCTACGTCGATATCCTCATCCTCACTCTCATCACCCTCACACACTCGGGATGTACTCTCAATGACTTTAGAAGTGTCATGCACATGAGTATCCCCGAGGGAAGCTATATCGTCGTCGCTCACATGACATGATAAGAAAGAAACAAACTTGCTCTCATTGGGGGAACTCTCTTTCTTCCGGATCACTATAACTTAAGGTGGCAATGTATGAAATCAGTTCTTGCCCTCTTTCTTAAGTCTAGTGGGACACTCAACAACCTTATGACCATACCCCTCACACCCAAAACACCTATCCGACTCATCCCTCTTAACTTTCTCACTCTTGTCCTTAGGGGTGGAATCTACCTTGTTGTTCTTGAATTTCTTAAATCTTTTGGCATCTTTCGATTGTTTTTGAAACTTAAGAAACTTTTTGAATTTCTTTGCCAACAAGGCGACATCCTCAAAATAGGAATCGAAGTCATCATCAAAAACTTTATTCACCTCATACAAGGCTTTCAAATCAATGCCCTCTTCTTTCTTTGTCTATTGCTTAGAGGTAAACATATCGATTTCATAGGTTTGTAGGCCACCTATAATCTCTTCTAGTTTTTTTATCTCTAACATACTAAGGGAATTTAAAACGATCACATTTGCATAAAATCTTTTAGGCATTGACCTTAAGATTTTCTTTGGTATCTTCCCGCCTAGGTTAAACGATGCATTGACAATAGTGGACAACCTAGTGTAGAACTCATGAAACCTCTCACGCTCTAACATCTTAATCGTCTCAAACTGTGTAGTGAGGTTTTGCAACTTAGACGCCCTAACCGTTCTCGTGAGTGAGTGCAAGTATATCCCAAGCCTCTTTCGATGTTTCACAAGTCATGATTCTATTGTACTCTTAAGGTGTGACATGTGAGGAAATAACGTGCAGACCCTTAGAGTTCTACAGTGCAATCTTATGTTCAACCTCATTCCATGACTTAACGAGTTTCAGACTAGTGAACACACCCTCTTGTGTAACTGGTGGTGTCCAACCCTTTTCAATCGCTAACAACACACACTCACCTATGGGTTTCAAGGCACTACGCATCCGTATCTTCCAATACGCATAGTTAGTACCATACAAATAGGAGTTCGAAAAATGTCATAATTTCCAAAATTCATCCTTACAAGCAAAAAGGGACCCAACACAATAAAAATATATTTTTAGGCCTGATACCAATTTGATGATCCCGTGGGCTTTATAATCAACTTTGGTTTAAGGATGATGAAACTTTTTGAAAAACTCTTTTCAACTTTGATATCTATATATATATATATATATATCTATATTTGTGTTAATAATATATATAGTAAAGCCATACAATTATTAATGATATCATAGAAGGTTACGCGATGTGAGTGAGTCCCCTGACTAGAGAATGTAGGGTGAGTATATTCCCCATGCCTTAACATCCGTTATTAGGGGTGGGACCATTACGGTATGGATCGAACACTTTTGGGGGAACTATGGTCTCTTCCTAAGCATTAGGTGATAGCATTTATATCCGACACGTATGCGAATGTTGAGATATGATACATATATATAGTGCAGAATTATATACGGAAATATTTATATATACATGGTGTGAAGTGTGTAGATAATATAACTTGTGGAAATGTTATACGTTTTAAAGTGAGATATGATGCTTCATGAATGTTATTGTGAACAATAACTCTTTCAGTTTTACTATTGAGTTTTACTATCGAGTTTGTATTTCTATATTCAGGCATGGTACGTATCGGTGTACCTTTATACTTGCATAGACTTCATGATCCTTAAAACCAATTTTAAACCTAAAGACGATTTTCTAAAAATCGAACAGGGGTGGGGACACGATTGGGAAAGGATAGATCTGGAGTTCAGAGGTCTCCATTTCATTTGGTAGTCGAAGAACCGAAAAAATGATGAAACTGGAGGAAAGACAACATGGCATAAAGAAAAAGTTTGTTAAAAAAGCCTTCTTTTAAATGAAAAAACTTTCTCCAATCGTTATTTTCATTTCTCTTATGACCACGAGATCCAAGTAGAGATGATGCAAGCATTCATACGAATGAAAGTCATGGTGTCTCAAGATGGAATCATCAAAGACTTCAGACCAGTCCCTAATTTCTGCAAGCTTCGCAATTAGAATTATAGATTGATGGAGAGAAAGACCTTGGCTTGGCTTCTTCTCAGTTGGACTGTGATCTACAAGTATTCTCCTTGTGTAGCAAGCCCTTCACCCAATTCAGAATTCCTGTCACGCTTTTTCCAGACAAATCGTATCGGGTATTTAAACTATGAAAATTAACCATGTCATGTAAATTTTCTTGATCTTTCTCACAGCCAGAGTATAACGGTTGGGTCGCCTTAAATTTTAAACCTTGGTAGTCATCATCAAGGTTTATCTTGATATCTTCCTGAGCACCCGAACCTGGTACATCACCAGTGACCTCATTCTCTTCCACTTCATGAACTCCGAACGCGTCATCAACTAAATCCTCTTACATATTATGATCTACATCATCCCCTTGTACATCTATCTTACTTATTGAAGGTTGTTGTGAAGGTTGCTTGGGGATAAATGAAACTTTTGATTCCCTGTGAAAACTCCAAAATTGATAACTATCTTGCATACCCCATCTTAACAAATGTAGTTAAATTGTTTTCCATTCAAACATCTTACCATTCTCACACCTAGCACACTGACACAAAAACTCTTCATCATTATGACATCTCTTTGCGTATTTCACAAATTCATTTGCACCCCTGTGAAACACATCCCCTAATCCATTTGTCTCACCCATCCACTCTTTATATTTAGGATATCCCATCACAGCTACTCCAAACAATAACCTATTATATGTAAGAAGCGTATATTCAGGGATTAGTATAAACAAAAGTGTGAACATTTAGTTCCCATTAGTATAAACAATCACCTATTACTTGTTGTATAAAATTTATAGTATGTTTCATTTAATTATGTCTTATTTATATTCGATTTTTAAATTTCAAATTCAAATTCAAATTATAATATTAATTCCTATTTCCTCCATCTCCTCTAAAGGGACAGTGGTCCTATCCCATTCAATGTGACACCCCGCCTAATTAAATACCGGGTGATCAGTCCTTTATAAACTTAAATTAGAATATCCGGTTGGTTCAGATTATGCATCACTGTCGAAGAATTTATTATTAAATACTAACCACCTAATATTTAAAAAGGTTGATGTCAAAATTTTATCTTTTAATTAATATAAAACTAGGTTAACAAAATAATTAAACATTAACCATTCACATCAATCTCATATGATAGGAAATAACTGTAATAATAAATGAAGATGGAGAAAACACTTCCAGTCTAAGTCCCAAATATAATAATCCATCAAAATAAACCCGACAATGGAATAAAGTAATTAACTAAATTTGAAAATCTCTGAATAGATGAATAGAATAGGGGAAACATGCCCTAACTGATGAAATAACTCAAAAGAAGGCAATGGTAGATATAGAGGCATCTACTACCAAGGTCCTGTAACTTCCACAGCAGCTACATCTCGTCGAGTGAGTGGATCTCCTATGCTTGGTGTCCTTATGGCTGGGTACCCAAAAAAAATTTAATAAGAAAAGAGATTTACAAACTACGGGTCAGAGGCCGAGTCGAAAACAGTTAAAAAATAAGCAAGTGCTTAAAATGAGTTTATAACACATATATTAATCATGTTAGATTATCGTACTCACTTGAGATGCTCACCTCCCATCTAATGTGCACGCCTAATGTTCCATCGAACCCTACTAGTTCCTATTACCATGCCAACTAGTTCTTTCTCGTCTAACATCTAATCACAGTCCAATATCATTCCCATGTGTTCCCTCGCAATATACATAATACCTATAATCAACTTCTCTTTAATATGGATAAGCGCCATTTCAATTTAATATATGTAAAGTGTTCACTAACTTAATTCATTTCATATTCCATTATTATACATGCCTACTTAATTCACACAGTAGATAGTATCACAAGTATATATATATATATATATATATATATATATATATATATATATATATATATAATATTGCACTGCCGAGACATAACTGCGGTGCATGCATACTCTGCTATCATGTCCTGGTGCATCGCTCATTGCATAAAGGACTAAAGGTTCAATCTCTCGTGAACCATCAAAACAAATACACATATTGGAGGCGAACATAGTTCCAAGCCGATGGGCTACGCACATACCTACGCACCCATATGATCGTCATCATTATCATTCTCACAGATAGCCCGTACCTAGGTTCTATGCTCTAGTGATACAAATCAACATCCCACCCGAAGGCTCGTCAAGGCATGATCATCCACAACACGCAACCTCTGCTCTATAGCAAGCAGCGTAGGTATGTCATAGACATAAGAGTTCAATAAATAAGTACACACACAACTTATTATATTCATTAAGTATTCACGCAACCTAAGTTCCCGAATTTATATGTACTTTATTCGTCCCTACTACCTACAATACTTTAACTGTGCGAATTCCCTCTCTATCGTATATACTCTTTAAGGTTCTCTCATTCCAACCTGTTCCCTTAGTAGTTACACAATCCCTCTCACTACTTAATTATGAAAAGAGGCTACTCTAGAATAGCGTAGGTCCTATTCACTCCCTTAAAAGAACCTAGAAGGGTTTTTAACTCATTTGGGCAAAGATTAGAGCTTTTGAAATCTCATAATAACCTGGGGATTCTCGTTCAAACGAGGTCGTTACATAATTTCCCACATACTCATTCGGGCAAATATAAAACTCAACATATTTAATTATAAAAAATAATTAAATTCCAAAAATTTATTTTCCTCGAATTTTCAAAATTAATTTAAAAATACCCATTTCAGAATCCAGGTTGTTACATACTTCCCCACTAACAAGGAATTCCATCCTCAAAATTAGACGAAGCATACACGTCAAATGTAAATTGCACAAAATAAAAAAAGGCTCACATATGCCGACCCGTAGAATGCCACGATTGAGCGCCCATACACCAAATCCTACAGTCACCTACCCCACGAACAACAAAATAATATATATCGTCTATATATATACATATAACTATAAAGTAACAGCGTCCCACGCGCTCTTGCAAATCACTATTCGATTCTACCTACGATAATCTTCGCAATACCTAAATCCTCAAATTAAATTACATCGCTACATAGATATAGGACATACCCAAAATTTATACTAATGATATCGTCTCCAAAATCAGTCCTAGGGATCCTCACATCACGCTTACTAATTCAAAACTCGATGCCTATAACGTCTTTACCACAAGAATTTATACCTCCAAGAAATACATCTAACACGTATGCTAGCCCACTACCTCTAGGAGTACAAATCAACAAAGATGATCAAAGATCGGTAACGCGGAAGCTAGACGGACTCATAACCTATGAGACCTAATACCATGCTTTGATACCATCTATCACACCCCGCTAAATTCTGGCATCGGCCGCCATCAAACTAAGCTGGGCGCGAGTAAATAAAATACCATTCTTAGCATAAGACAGATATAAGACATAATAAAATCAATCCATAAGATAAATATTTGAATCAATCCCAAATGATAATAGAAACTGAACGATAAAAGATCCATCATATGCTAAAACTTCGAATAAATCCAATCTCCAAAATGATTTAATTAAGACTGAGTAGTAATCAACTGTGAATAATCCAACTAAAATCCTCTAACAACTATGGAATCGAATGGCCCGATAAAACCCAAATCAAGTCTCATAATAAATACGACTGAAAAGAAAGTCTAACTAATTAAAGCGATTAAAAAGAACAAACTCCAGCTGCACCTCCAAACGATATCGAATAAATCCTATGCAGCTACTCCAACACTAATACCTCAAAACGTTAGTCAACGCACGAGGTCAGAGCCCCAAGCATGAATACACACTACTTCCCTCAAATAGGGTTCATGAACCCAGACAACAACATTATACACAATAAATATCACAATAATGTGTTTTAAGTATAATTAAACGCGGGCAAGATAAATTACTAACTACCCCCAAAGATTCTGATAAAGACACACCAATATCATTTTAATTATACACAACCCCAAAATGTTAATTTAATTAAATTAGCCCAAATTATCATTTTATCATTTTATCTCATAAGAATAGCGGTCCTCCCACCTCGGGTGATTTCTCCACTAAAATACACATTCCCTCGCCAAAATGCCAGCTGATCCGTTTAAATTGTCGACCCCTGCTACATGACGAGGTTCCACACACGACACGACATAAAATGTCGGCTGACCCATTTAAACTGTCGGCCCTTGCTGATTATGTCGCCAATATTTTTTAATACCCATTTTATTATCTTAGGTATTAAGTTCTCAATTTCTCAATTACATAGTTAACAACCTACCCCACCCTTTTAATCGATGTGAGATCCTCAAAATAACCCTTAGTCCTATACCTAAGGGTTCCCAAAGTACATATACGCCATATCCTATGTATAATATGAATTTCCAATATTTACTCGTCCTAGTATTACGCCTAGGCTAGCGTGACGATGATAAAACATAGAAAAATCAGCCCACCCCCCGACATGATAAAATCGAAATTGTCTACCCTCACTAGTCCCATACCTAGAAGGCGTAAATCATTAAAAGGCCTACCCACTAGTCCCATACCTAGAAGGCATTCTAAAATATAGGGAGAGCAAAATTACACAACCACCCATCGTCACAATGACAATTTAATAATACCAACAAGTCACACAAAGAAGCATAATTAATCAACGTATAAAACTACGCATAATAGTCCAATTCAATTAAATTATAATTAAATTATCACATAGTCATAAACACCCAATTAATCCCATTTAATTATTTTAAATTAAATACACCGATATTTCACCATTTATACATCATATCTCAAATGTAATTATCTCTACACTATTTACATGAGTTATACGTCCCCAAATTCATTTAATTCAAAACCAAGGTTTTTTCTACATGCAACCTACACCAATAAAACCCCAAATCCATTCATCGATCCTACGTACCCAAGGGTTATGAATATTATTCAGATTAAAAAATTTAATAAAAATATTTCCATAATTAGTGTCCACTTTTGCTAATTAAGTCACTACTTTCTTTTAAGAAAAACATGAGCAGAGGTTTGGGTAATACTTAAAACACATAATATCAAAGGAAAGGAATAGAGTATTCATGCCTAAGTGAAGATCGATTTGAGAAACTGATTAGAAATCTGGATTCCTCTCGAAAAATTAGCAAAGAGTTGTTCTTGGACAAACTTGATTAAACCCCAATTAAGCCTTCAAAACTTATGACAAAACTTGAATAAGTTGGAGGTTGATGATTATGGAGGAGAGGAATACTTTTGGAAGAGATCTCTGGCGAATTTTTTTGGAAAAATTGATTATAAGAAGTCCCCCCACGAATTAGAATGGTTATATACTAATTAGGAATCCTAATCCCACGCTAACATTACAAATAAAATCACTGAACCGCCATAAATTTGGGCATAGTCGATCGATCGACTCCCGAGGTCGATCGATCGATTGATCAGGTACGCCGCCTCTGCCAAAGACCCTAGTTTAATTCTATTTAACTAAAAAAAATATTTTCAATTAGTCACGGCCTAAATCCATGACAAACGCCTTTTAAAAAAAAAAATCCCATTATGACTCTGATTTTAATTTCGATTACAATCCGATTGAAAATCCAATTTTCAAATATAAAACTCAACATATTTAATTATAAAAAATAATTAAATTCCAAAATTTTATTTTCCTTAAATTTTTCAAAATTAATTTAAAAATACCCATTTAAAAATCTGGGTTGTTACATAGGTTCTATGCTCTCGTGATACAAATCAAAATCCCACCCGAAGTCTCCTCAAGGCATGATTGCCTACAACACGCAACCTCCGCTCGATAGCAAGCAGCGTAGGTATGTCATACATATAATAATTCAATCAATAAGTATACATACAAATTATTATATTCATTAGGAATTCACGCAACCTAAGTTCTCGAATTTATATGTAGTTTATTCGTCCCTACTACCTACAATACCTTAATTGTACGATTTACCTCTCTATCGTATATACCCTTTAAGGTTCTTCCATTCCAACCCGTTCCCTTAGTAGTTACACAATCCCTCTCACTACTAAATTATGAAAATAGGCTACTCTATAATAGCGTAGGTCATATTATCTCCCTTAAAAGAACCTAGAAGGGTTTTTAACTCATTCGGGAAAAGGTTGGAGTTTCTAAAATCTCGTTAGATGCTGGGGATTCTCGTTCGAACGATTTTCTCACTTTGAACTAACTCTAAAATTTTGTTGGTAATCTCGTTGGAATTATCGTTCTAATTCTCATTCAAACGAGGTCATTCGAATGACCTGGACACGTCTTTGAACGAGAATTCAGGGTTCGTGCCTGTTCTCCCAAAAGTTACATTTTTCTAATTTTTTAACTCAAAATCACATCAAAACTCATTCTAATACAAATTCAACAACTCTAAACCTTATACCATAGTATTATAACACTTTCCCATTCGTTGTTAACATCAAATCCCTAAGATTATAACTTGAATTTCAATTAATTTCTCAAATCTTCAACAAGACTTAATTTCACATAACCTGCATTAACAACCATTTAATCCCTGATTTAAATTTTGTGAAATCAGCATACCAAATCCATATTTATTAATCCTAGAACATGGTTATTCACTACATGCAAACCTATACTCCCAATTAAAGATTAATACCCAATTTTTATCCCAAATTCATAATATCACGGTTATTCATCAACTATATTAACATGAATCATATACGCTCTAAAAATTCAGCAAGATAAAGACTTGCCTTTTGTGGACCTCTAATTCGCTGGATGAAATTGGTATAGGGTTGATCCTCTCTTCACGATCTACGCATTGGTGTAATTTTTGGTGTGTGAGCTTGAGTCCTTATCCTTGGGCTCCTATGGAGTTCTTCTTCTTCCTCTTTGGTTCTCTCTCTATTTCTCATGTAGGTTTGGAAACTCACATATAGATTTTTACTCATGTAATCTTCCTTTTTATTTTTCTATTTTCGTCCATTTTAATTCCCCAAAATCTCAAAAGACTAAAGTACCCCTCCGAGGTGTCGGTTTGGCCTAAATTGCCCCGAAACCCAAAAAAAACTCGGGTAGAGTTTCCTGACTATCTCGACCCTTTCGAACTCATTGGCGCACTCGAAGTGATCATACGAGTTACTTAAAAATAAATTATCTTTTTAACCCAATAAACTAGTACCGATACGACTCACATTCGCGTCCCAACTAAGTATATTGTAATTGTCGTATTTTTCACTCCCGGTCATAATAATATTTTCTTAGTCATATATTACTTTACTCGCTAAGTAATATTCAACATAATTATCATCAATAAATACTAACTCTCGTCATGCTAGTAATTATTACATTTAAATCCGGATTAATTATAAATAAATTTTCAACATTTAATTTAATTAATCCTAATTCCATAATTAAAATAAAATCCCTAAAAAATATGGGGTATTACATACTTCCCCCCTAATAACGGAATTTTGTCCCAAAGTTCAGTAAATAACATAATTAAGGTTTACCTGTTAGGAATAACTTTGTATATTTATTTCTCATGTCATCCTCACGCTCCCATGTAGACTCCTCTACATTATGATTTCTCCACTGCACTCACACTAATGGCATGATCTTTGACCTCAATTTCCTCTCACTTCGATCTAAGATAGCAACTGGCCCTTCCTCATATAAACTATCGGGCTGTAGATCAATCTCCTCTAAGGAAATATGGGTGTGGTCGAGTTCATCCCGAAGATATCTCCTCAGCGAGGAAATATGAAACACATCACGAATCCTATGCAGGTGCTCCGGTAATCCAAGTATGTAAGCTACTAGCCCAATCCGCTCAATAATAAGGAATGACCAAACACATATCAGCGTCAACTTCACTTTCTTCCCAAAATGTATTACCCCCTTCATAGGAGATACTCGTAATAACACCTGATCCCCCATACCGAAATCCCTGAAGAACCTTTTGGCATCGGCGTAACTCTTCTGCCTATCTTGAGCAACCCGAATGCGACTCCGTATTAACTCAATCTGAGTCGATGTATCTTGAATTACCTCTGGCCCAAGTATCTTGTTGTCCCCTACCTCAAGCCAACATACTGGGGAACAACAAGGTCTACCCTATAACGTCTCGAACGGGGCCATGACAATAGTAAACTGGTAGGAGTTATTAAAAGTAAACTCCTCCAGTGGAAGGTAATGTTCCCATCCCCCTCTAAAATCAAGGATACACATCCGCAACATATCCTCCAACATATGATTCGTCTTCTCTGTCTGCCCATCCATATGCGGGTGATAGTTCGAATTTAATAGTAACTCCGTACCTATGGCCTGCTAGAAACTCTCCCAAAATCTATATATAAAGATCTTGTCCCGGTCGGACACAATATTAAGGGGTACCCCGTGGAGTCTCATAACCTCGGTAATGAAGATCTGAGCATATTGTCCCGTAGTATAATTGGTTCGAGCTGGCAAAAAATGAGCTACCTTAGTCAATCGATCCATAATCACCCATATGGAATCGTGACCCCTCTATGATGTAGGCAGCCCTATGATGAAATCAATGGAAATGCTCTCTCATTTCCACATATGGATTATTAATGGTTTTCACAATCCTTCCGGTCTCTGATGGTCTGTCTTCACTAGCTGACAGGTGGCACACTTGGCGATGCCCTTCTTTATGCTACTCCACTAAAACTGTCGCCTCATATCCTGGTATATCTTATCCCCTCCGGGATGTACCGCAAATCGTGATCCATTTTACTCGGCCATCACTGCATGCCGTAGCTCCTCTCCCTCTGAAACTATTAGTCTGCCATTAAAGCATAATCCCCCATCTGATCTTACTGAGAAGGACTCTTCTCCCTCGGCAAGAAGTTGGATAATATGATCCTGACAGAAGGAATCCTTTACTTGATCCTGTATTACCCTAGTAACTATCTCTGGTGTAATCTTCATCACCGACATGAATGATCGGGCAACTACATCCTGATGCCCAAGTTCTTTCCATTTCTCCTTCCACACCTTGACCACTTCACCTGTTGACCAATGGATCAATGCGTCTTCAACCACATTAGACTTCCCCGGGTGGTAATGGATGTCAAACTGGTAGTCCTTCACAAATTCAAGCCACCTCTGTTGACGCATATTCAGTTCCCGCTGCATGAACATATACTGCAGTGACTTGTGATCCGTGAATAGACGAAACTTCTTCCCCAAGAGATAATGTCTCCATATTCGCAATACAAACTCGACTAGCGCTAATTCCAAGTCGTGGGTGGGGTAGCTCCTCTCGTGAGGCTTAAGATTACGGGAAGCATAAGCAATCGCCTTTTCCTCCTACTGAACCAGACCCCCATGTCCTAGTAAGGACGCATTAGTGTAAACCAAGTATTCAATTCATGGCCTGGGTAGGGCTAAAACTGGTGTTGAAGTCAGCTTGTCCTTCAGCTTGTCAAAAGCCAACTGGAAGGCATCATCCCATATAAATGGCACCCCTTGCGAGTCAAGTTTGTCAACGAATCCACTATCTTTGAAAATCCCCGAATAAACCACATGTAGTATCCTGCCAACCCCAGGAAACTACGTACCTCAGTCGGCGTCGTGGGCTGTCCCCACCCCACTCCCTCACCGCCGACACCTTTCCCGAATCTACTGATATCCCTTCCGCAGAAATGATGTGCCCCACGAATTGAACCTCTCTCAGCCAGAACCCACATTTCTCATATTTTGCATATAAATCGTGCTCACGTAGAGTCTGTAAAACCATCCATAGGTGCTCAGCATGCTCCTCCTCAGTCTGAGAATAAATCAAAATGTCATCAATGAAGACAAAGACAAACTAATCAAAGAACTCTCTGAACACCCTATTCATCAAGTCCATAAAGACTGTCGGTGAGTTAGTTAGCCCAAATGGCATAACCCTGAACTCATAAGATCCATACCTCGTCAAAAAAGCAGTCTTATGGACATCCTGCTCCCTAATACGTAACTCATGGTACCCCGACTTCAAGTCTATCTTCGAAAATAAGAAGCTCCCCCAACTGGTCGAATAGGTCATCAATTCGGGGGAGTGGATATTTATTATGTATCGTAACCTTATTCGATTCTTGATAATCAACACACAACCGTAACAATTCATCTCTCTTATTTACGAACAACGTGGGAGCACCCCAAGGTGAGGTACTCCTACTAATGAAACCCTGACCCAATAACTGTTCGATCTGATCCCGTAGCTCCCTCATCTTTGTCGAAGCCATATGGTAAATTGCACGGGCTATCGGCTGAGTGACTGGCACCAAATCTATAACAAACTCTATCTCCCTGTTGGACGGTAATCTCGGTATTTCCTGAAATACATTAGCAAACTCACGAACAACCGAAATTGAATCAATAAGTATCACCACTAACTTAGAGATCTCCTCTTCTATATAATATAAATGGGTCGACGAACCTCCCTCGGGAGGAGGCATTGCCACCAAAAACATCTCCTGACCCAGTATAACAAACACTATACTACGGCTATAACAATCAATCATAGCCCTATACGTAACTAGTCAGTCCATCCTGATAATAGCATCATACTCGTGCGTCTCTAAGACAAGCATATCGGTCAGTAGAAGCAATCTCCCAATCTCTCTGCCTACTCCCCGACATATAAAGAATATCAAAGACCCATAACCCATCGATGAGTCTACACTAGTAACTGTGCTATCTGTCGTGTCTAATAACTTCATGGCGCGTGCAAAAGTAGTGGCAATGAAACTATATGAAGCCCCCATGTCAAATTATATCGTCCCCATAGTCCCCTGAATAAAAAACATACCTTCGACTGTGGGCGGGTACGAATGAACCGCGGCCTGATGGACATTATAGACACACCCATACTACAACTGTCCCTTCTGCACCGGAGCTGCTGGAATGGCTGGCAAAGATAGTACCTGGGGTGGTGCTGGGAGGGCATTTAGAAATAATGGTCACTTGGGCTCCTAACAAGGGCCCTACTGCTGTTGTTGCTACTGTTATGGGGCTCTACCCCTCTTAGGATAATCCTAGTGTTTGTGGCCAGTGTTACCATAAGTAAAGCACCTCCCTGGAAAGTGTCCTCCCTTCTTCCCCTACTGTACTTGGCCCTGATGGACGTTTCCAACCCTCCCCTGGCCCTACTGAAATCACTACTGGCCCTGCTGACCAGGCTGGCCCTGCCTAAAACCTCCCTGTCCCTTCCTGAAATCTCCAAAATGGAATCGCTTAGTAGGGTCCCCTTGATGGTAACTCTACCCCCTGACGGATCTGTCGTTGAGCTGTGGGTGCCCCACTGGCACTACTACCTCTTGTCCAGCCCTGCTAGCTGGACTCCCTGACTCGTTTGCTTCCCTACTGAAGGAAGCGATGGTCCTGACAATGTAGTAGGGAAGTATTAACCACATCAGAATAAGTGGCCAATGAAAGATTCCCTAAGAGAAGCTGGCGAATCCTCCAAGTCAATCCATCCATAAGCCTCTGGATTTTCTTCTCCTCCGTCGATATCTCATCTGGCACTAGATTTAGAAGATCAGTAAACTCTTCCTCATACTCAGCAACTATCCTTCCTTCCTATTTGAGGTTCAACAGATTATGCCTCATCTCGGTCTGCACGACAGAAGGGAAGTACTTGAGGTTAAACTGCACCCCAAACTCTCGAATAGTCAAGTTGTCCCACTCCTCCGCAGTGGTAGTGGACTGCCACCACTGTAGCGTTGCCCCCACCAACTTAAAGGTGGCTAAAATCTTCTTCTGCACCTCCGTGCACTAATACATCCTCCGGTGTCTCTTTATATCCTTCCTCCACTAGCTCGCCTTCACCACATCTAAACTTCCTGCGAACTCTGGAGGAAGTGCCTTCTGAAAGGCATCTTTGACGCATTCCCAAGTAGAAGCGAAAGTGTGGACTGGTGCTGGAGCCACTGTTGGTGCCTGTGGTGGGGCCTGCTGTACCACGGCTAATGCTGCATTCACCGCCTGGGCTACAATAGCGGTAACTTCCACAGCATTCATCGTACCCTGGGCCAGAGGTGGCTGAGGCTCGGGTTGGACATCCCTATTGGCCCGCTGTGCACATTTGGGAGGCATCTGAAATAAGAGAGAAGCTTTATAAGTCCACAGTAATTATCTCAAATAGCTGAAGACGTAGAATGCGCAATTAATGAATACAACAGTCCTAAATATAGGGCTCTATATCGAAGAAAGCTATGCTAAAAGCATAATAAGCCGCACTGATCCTAGGGACTCTAGAACCTGATGCTCTAATACCACCTATGACACCCAGCCTAATTAAATACCGAGTGATCAGTCCTTTATAAAATTAAATTAGAATATCTGGTTGGTTCAGATTATGCATCACTGTCGAATACTTTATTATTAAATACTAACCACCTAGTATTTAAAATGGTTGATGTCAAAATTTTATCTTTAATTAATATAAAACTAGGTTAATGAAATAATTAAACATTAACCATTCACATCAATCTCATATGATAGGAAATAACTGCAATAATAAATGAAGCTGGAGAAAACACTTTCAGTCCAAGTCCCAAATATAATAATCCAATAAAATAAACCTGACAACGGAATGAAGTAATTAACTAAATCTAAAAATATCTGAATAGCTAAATAGAATAGGGGCAACATGCCCTAACTAATGAAATAACTCAAAAGAAGGCAATGATAGATATAGAGGCATCTACTACCAAGGTCCTGTAACTTCCATAGCAGCTACAGCTCATCGAGTGAGTGGATATCCTATGCTTGGTGTCCCTATGGCTCGGCACCTAAAAATAATTTGACAAGAAAAGAGATTTGCAGAAAACGGGTCAGAGCTCGAGTTGAAAACAATTTAAAAATTAGCAAGTTCTTAAAATGAGTTTATAACACATATATTAGTCATGCTAGATTATCATACTCACTTGATATGCTCACCTCTCATCTAATGTGCATGCCTAACATTCCATCGAACCCTACTAGTTCCTATTCCCATGCTAACTAGTTCTTTCCCGTCTAACATCTAATCATAGTTCAATATCGTTCCCCTGTGTTCCCTCGCAATATACATAATACCTATAATCAACTTCTCTTTAATATGGATAAACGCCTTTTCAATTTAATATATGTAAAGTGTTCACCAACTTAATTCATTTCATATTCCATTATTATACATGCCTACTTAATTCACACAGTAGATACTATCACAAGTTTGTGTATATATATATATATATATATATATATATATATATATATATATATATATATATATATATATATATACACACACACACACACGTTACTTCACCCCGTGACATAGCTGCGGTGCATGCATACTTTGTTATCATGTCATGGTGCATCACTCATTGGATAAAGGACTATAGGTTCAATCTCTCGCGAACCATAGAAACAAACACACATATTGGAGGCGAACATAGTTCCAAGCCGATAGGCTACGCACCCATATGATCGTCATCATTATCATTCTCACAGATAGACCGTACCTAGGTTCTATGCTCTAGTGATACAAATCAAAATCCCACCCGAAGGCTCCTCAAGGCATGATCATCCACAACGCGCAACCTCCGCTCGATAGCAAGCAGCGAAAGTATGTCGTAGACATAAGAGTTCAATAAATAAGTACACACACAACTTATTATATTCATTAAGTATTCACGCAACCTAAGTTTCGGAATTTATATATAGTTTATTCGTCCCTACTACCTATAATACTTTAACTGTACGATTTACCTCTCTATCGTATATACTCTTTAAGGTTTTCTCGTTCCAACCCGTCCCCTTAGTAGTTACACAATCCCTCTCACTACTAAATTATGAAAAGAGGCTACTCTAGAATAGCGTAGGTCCTATTCTCTCTCTTAAAAGAACCTATAAGGGTTTTTAACTCATTTGGGCAAAGACTGGATTTTCTGAAATCTCGTTAGAACCTGGGGATGCTCATTCGAACGAGGTAATTCGAACGAGGTAATTCGAACGAGTTTCTCACTTCGAACGAACTCTAAAATTTCGTTGGTAATCTTGTTCGAATTCTCGTTCAAATTCTCATTCAAACGAGGTTATTCGAACGATCTGGGCAGGTCTTCGAACGAGAATTCAGGGTTCGTCCCTGTTCTCCCAAAAGTTACGTTTTTTCCAATTTGTTCAACACAAAATCACATCAAAACTCCTTTTAATCCAAATTCAATAGCTCTAAACCCTACCCCTAGTATTACAACACTTTCCCATTCATTGTTAACATCAAATCCCTAAGATTATAACATGAATTTCAATTAATTTCTCAAATCTTTAACATGCCCTAATTTCACACAACCTCTATTAACAACCAACCATTTAATCCCATATTTAAATTTCGTGAAATCAATATACCAAACCCAAATTTATAAATCCTAGAACATGGTTATTCACTACGTGCAAACCTATACTCCCAATTAAAGATTAATACCTAATTTATATCCCAAATTCATAATATCATGTTTATTCATCAACTACATTAACATGAATCATCTATGCTCTAAAAATTCAGCAAGATAAGCACTTGCCTTTTTATCGACCTCTGATTCGCTAGATGAAATTGGTATAGGGTTGATCCACTCTTCACGATCTACGCGTTGGTGTAATTTTTGGTGTGTGAGCTTTAGTCCTTATCCTTGGGCTCGTATGGAGTTCTTCTTCTTCCTCTTTGGTTCTCTCTCTCTCACGTTGGTTTGGAAATTCACAGATAGATCTTTATCCACGTAATCTTCCTTTTTAATTTTCTATTTTCGTCCATTTTAATTCCTAAAAGTATCAAAAGACTAAAATTCCCCTCTGGGGTGTCGGTTTGGCCTAAATTGCCCCGAAACCCAAATAAAACACCCGAGTAGAGTTTTCTGACTATCTCTACCCTTCCGGTCTCATCGGTGCACTTGAAATGGTCATACGAGTTACTTAAAAGTAAAATATCTTTTTAAATCAATAAAGTAGTACTGACACGACTCACATGCGCGTCCTAACTAAGTATATTATAACTACCGTATTTTTCACTCCCGACTATAATAATATTTTCTTAATCATATATTACTTTAGTCGCTAAGTAATATTCAACATAATTATCATCAATAAATACTAACTCTCGTCACGCTAGTAATTATTACATTTAAATTCGGATTAATTATAAATAAATTTTCTCCATTTAATTTAATTAATCCTAATTTCATAATTAAAATAAAATCCCTAAAAAGTATGGGGTATTACATTCATGCCTGCTTATTTCTGTAATATACTTAACAACTCATGCACATTGTTCCAATTTGAGGAAAATTCGGCAGTATATCCCCATAGTTCTCCAAGTACACAACATAGATTCACAAGTGTGAGTGTTATTTCAATTGATAATTGAAATAATACTTAACATCGCATCATCTACTATGTACCCAAAGAACATTAAGATACGAATGCAGAACTTTCTCCAAAAGTAACAAGTTTAAGCCACTAAGAATATTATTATACAGAAACTATGTAGTCCCAAACTGTCCAAACGGGACAATTCGAAGGATCTCATTACAGGGGTAATGACTCTCGAACAGGTCTAAGGGTTGTTGAATGCGTATGCATAAGAACTAGAAGGCTAGTATTTATTCGCACTGTGTAATTTCAAGTATATTTCGTTTAATTATCATAAGTCCGTGGTTGTGCCACTCTCGAACGGGTTGTGACATAAAGTAATTTTAGAAAAAAGTTGAAAACTCTCCCTCCCTCCATTTTGACAATAATTCAGTGGTCGTGCCACTTCCAAAATTAACCAACCCAACAAATTAAGACAATATAATTATTTAAGGATTTATTAGTGAGAATTAAATTAAGGATTTAAAAAAAATTAAACCACAAACTTCCATATCCAACCACATCCGTCCAATATAATCCAATAGCAACAACAAACCAACAATTGTGTATCTCGTACTCCTTCTAATTCATCTACTCAATTAATTCAACATTAACAATTTCTAACCAATTTCAAACCTAAATAAGAATATACAAACAATATTTATAATGTCAAATTAACTTTATTATCTAAACAATAAGATTCAATCAATATTAACAATACCTATTAATTTCAATCCCAAATAACACTACCCAATCAACATTAACAATTAATTTCAAGTCCTAAACTACAAATAAAAATACCCAATCAATATTTATAATTCCTAAAACAATTCAATATTTATAATTCCCAATCAATATTTATAAAAATAGACACACACACCTCCTCCCCCATTCACCCCTGCCCCGCCACCCCCTGCCCCCTCCCCCTTACCACACACACACCACCACCCCGAACCCATCCGCCCCACCATCCCCCACTGCCCCCTCCCCCCACCGCACACATGCACACACACACACACATGCACACACACATACACACACACACACACACACACATATATATATACAAAGGAAAGATAAAGAGAGAAAAAAACTAACCTAAAATCGCTTAGAGAGAGAGCAGTGGCTTAGAGAGAGAAAAAAAGAGGGAAGTGAAAACGGTGGGAAAAAATAAGGGGAAAGGATTTTTTTACTGACAAAGTTGTCACGAACCTATCACGGTCTTTGACCGTGACAACTTTATAAGGTTTTCACGGTCATTGACCGCGACAAAAAATGCGTGTTTTTTTTGTCATGGTCAATGACCGTTACAACGCTGGCTGGCTGAATGGTGACAATTTGGCCTTTTTATGTAGTGATCTGAGGCAAAGTCTATCATAACTGACTCCCGTGAAAAACTCGTGCTAACAAAAGAGTGCGATGCACCCGTATCAAAAAGTATACAACCACCATGACCAAAAATGGGAAACATAGCCTTAATTGTCTATGGAGGTGCAGGTCCATCTGCTGCTGCTACATGGTAAACCCGACCATACTGCAACTACTATTGCCCCTGAGGTGGGACGATGGGTGCTGGAGCGGCTAGTGCAGCGGCTCCCTGAGCCGGAAATGGTGGACGATGTCCCTGCGGCACCTGTTGTCCTCTATGGCCTCCCTGTCCCTGGGTTGTTTGGTCCCCTCTCGTGTAACTCCTCGAGGTATGGCCCCACTCGCCACAAGTATAGAAATTTCTCGAAAAGGGACTCCTATCAACCAGTCGGCCCGGCTGGCCTCTGTCCTGTAATTTTTGGCCCTGATGGCCTCAGTACTATTGGCCTTGCTTGCCTCATCACTGTTGGCCCTGATGGACCTGTCCTGTCTGACCCTAGTCTGGTTGGCCCTGCCTGTCATCTGCACCTCTGAACCTCTTACTCTATTCGGTGGGTGGGGTGCCCCTATGTTGATGGGGCCTAGATCCACTACTCCCAATCGCCTTGCTTTGATGGCTAGACGACTCTCCCACATGGTGTTTTCCCCCTTGCTCTTCAGAAATTCCCTCTGATCTTAGCAATGAAAAAGTTCAGTGTTAACCATCTGGTTGTACGTCAAGAAGGCTGGATTTCCCATAAGAGTCTTCCTAATATGCCAAGTTGTCCCCTGATGAAATGGTCCATCCGCATCCGCTCTATCCGAACATCCTCCTTTGCAAAATACGAGAGCGCGGAAAACTCCTGCTCGCACTTTGCAACCATACATTCCTCCTGCTTAAGATTCATAAAGCTAGTCCTCATCTCGGACTGCATAGCTAGGGGAAAGTATTTCCCCTCAAACCTCTCCCAGAACTGATCTTTCGTGAGGTTGTACCTCTTCTCGATTTTAGTAACTGCCTCCCACCATTGAAGGGTGGCTCCCACCAATCTAAATGAAGCTAACATCTGCTTCTAAACTAGAGTACACTCCACCATCCGTAAGTTCCTCTCAATGTCTTTCTTCCAATGACTAGAAACCAGAATATCAAACCCTCCTGCAAACTCTGGAGGTTGTCCTTTAATAAAGGCCTCCCTCGCTCGTCCCCATGCGTAACCCAGTGCCTGTACTGGAATATCCACCTACTGTGGTCGTGGCTACTGTGGTGCCTGAGGCGGAAGAAAATGTTGTAGCATGGTCTCCATTGTCGTGGATACCGCCTGTGACACTATAGTGGCTATCTCTGTTGGGACAATTAACTGGGGGGCCTGTGGGACCTATGGAGCCTGTGGTGGCTCCGGGCGAGCCTCCTCCTCCCCAACTGGTGGGACTACTCTCCTAGGTCTACCCCTACGTCCGTTTGCCATCTGAAAGAAAATAAGGTTCGAATCAGTATTAATCGTATGAGTACAACAAGCCCTGAACATAGGCTCCATATATCAAAGAACGCAACGCAGATTAATGTAATGAGCGCAAACACAGATCCTAAGGATATTAGAACCGTGCTTTGATATCAACTGTAACAATTCCTATTTTCTCACATAAAGGCTGGCCAGGCACGATACGCTGAAGATTGGGCTTGCTTGTCAATTAATACAATTCTTAGCACAAAAGTAAATATAAATAAGTTATTTTTCAAAACTTTAGCATCAGTAAAACTAAAAACATATACACAAAAATACAATAATCCAAACCACCATAATAATAATAAAATCCATCTAGAGTAATAAAATCCCAGCCGCCATAAAATAAAAGAGTATCGGGATTATGCCTTTACAAATGTTACAAATAATAAATAACTGAAGCTGAAAAGAACCTATGCTAGAAGCAACTAAATCTGAATCTGGAGAGCAAGCGAGATCGCGGGACTGCTACAGCACAATCCAATTATCCCTGTCTAGGAGCACCTAGGGGGAGAAAACATTTAAATTTGGTTCAGAGCCCGAGGTGTGCATGAATTAACTTGAATAAAATATGAATGTAATAATAGAGTTGAAGGGAGGAGAGAGGAAAAGCCCACGTGGCTGAAACGACGGGCTCCTTTTCGCGCGACACAGGCACGTCTAGGGCTGTGTTTTTTTTTCGATTTTTTTGAATTCCGATCCGATTTATTTTCGATTTTAGAAAGATTTTTTTATTGCCGATTTTTGATTATCCGATTTCCAATTTTTTCGAAAAAAATCGGATTGGAGATCGGAATTTTTTTATATTCCAATTTATGTCGATCCGAATTTTCGAAATTTGTTCTGATCCGAATTTTTGAATTATTTTTCGAACTATTTTTCGATTGTTTTTCTGAAGTATATTCCAATTTTGCCACGAAATATTTTCCGAAGTATTTTCCAATTTATGTTTCTGGAAAATTTTAGAATTTTGCCAAAAATTTCGAATTCGGAAAAAAAAACAATTCCGAAAAAAATCGGATCCAGCTTCGGCACGCCAATTTTTTTGTCGATTTTTTTGGAATTTTTTTCGAAACATGCTATTTCGATCCGGCCGAAACACAACCCTAGGCACGTCGCCCGAGCGATGCCGGTGGTCGTTTGAGCGACCCCTGCTTCTTACACCTTTCTTCTTCCCTTGTTGACACTCCGCCCAACCAGTATTCTAAACCCAGAAAATTAGTTACACATCCCAGAATGTCACCCTCATAAACCAACAAAATTTCCAATCATTAATTGTTAACACTTTCATTCCTGCCAACATTCAGTAAGGTATATTTCGTGGGTAATAAGGGCATTCACTTTAAGACTTATATACATAATTCAGTCCACAAAAATTATAATATAAATCTCTTCATTGGTTAATTATTTATCCTCAATTAATTACCAAAACTTAAGGGAATCTAGCCATTAATATACAGACTTTCGATTCCTAATTTCTGGAGTAACTCTATATATCCATCTTTCCTCTACATGTGGATTTTCATCATCAAATCAAACATAATAAACCCTAACTTCCAGAAATTTAAAGGGGACAAATTTTGCATTGAGAAATAATTTAGAAACATAGATTATGCAAGAAAATTCTTGCAAGAGAAACCCTTGAAAGCTTTAGACTCCTCTTTGTTCTTCCTCTTTTCCCCTTCTTTGGTGTTTCTCTGTTCTCCCTCTCGTGGCTGCTACTTTAGGTTTTTAATTTGTGATAGTGGGGAAGTGGTTTCCCCGCACTTAACCACACAATTAATGTTAGTCCCGTTTTGGGTCAAAAGTCCAACTTTTGGACTCCAAAATGGATCCAAATCCATAACCCAATAAGCCCAAAAGTTACCCAACCTATATACTATTGACCCGGGACCATTTTAAAGGTTTAATTCATCTAAACGAGTCCATATAAGTCCCAAAATATGTTCTGAATAATTTATGTCAATAATATATATTTGTAGTCTGTGTCGCACATAAATTATATATATATATATATATATATATATATATATATATATATATATATATATATATATATATACAAATGACATAACCATGCACAAAATGAATCACACACATGCATACTAACTAACAAGTTCCCACTTAACATTATGGAGAAAAATATTTATTTAGATTAAACTTTCAAAATTAATTATTTTCCAATATAATATTTCATTAATTATTTAAGAGAAAATGTAGGGTATTACATTCTTTTTCTCATTAAATAATTACCAGTTCTAATTCAATAGAGCTTCTAGAATTTAATAAAAAAAATGGGAGACCTCCCATTTTTATTTTTGGAGAATTTTGTTTGAAACTAAAGATACTGGTGATGCAGTAACTGTTGCTATTGTTCAGTGCAATGTTGTGAACTTTGATTGTAGCAAAAATAGGTGAAAGCCATTCAACCTTTGTTTTTAGAAGAAAAAATGAAAAACAATTTTGTGACTAATTGAGAAACACGGTAATTGTTTGGGCACTTTTTATTATAGATGTTGGTTCACTCATACATGTCTAAATTTATTTATATAAACTGTCCACGCATTGCTCGGGTCTAGGTCCGGTAATATGGGCTCTTGAGGATTAAACCGTCTATAATCCACCCAAAATAATGTGTTTATGACCCATTAATTGTGTTTGAGGGTCAAAATAGTTTGAACGATCCAATAAGACGGTTTGTTGGCGGGTCATTAGCGAGTCAAAATAGTTTTGGAACCTTTCAAAAATAAAACTCAAATTACTAAAGTGTTTAAAGATTTTTTTTTATTTAAGTACTTGTATTTTTTTTTCAAAATTATTATACAATATTTATTCGTATATGGTATAATAATTATTTTTTCTAAAAAAAAAAGTGGGTCAACCCGACCCGATCCGGGTTTGACTCGACCCGACCCGAATTTGACCCAACCCAACCCGCCCAAATTATTCTGTCCGACCCGTCCAAATTTATCCTAGAGGTGACAATTTTATAAACGACATGAAATTGACCCAAAATTGACACAATCTGTCGTGTTCGTGTCGGATTTTTTTTGACATGAAGTCGTGTCGTGTTATCGTGTTTTTTTAGGACTGACATTTAAGAAATTATGGTATTCGTGTCGTGTCGTGCTGTATTGTTTTTTATTCGGGTCGTATTCGTGTCAACTAAAAAAAACACGAATTCGTGTCGTGTCGTGTCGTGTTCGTGTCCGAAAAATCTTTGTCATGTCGTGTCGTGTCTTGTCGTGTCGGCCCGAAACACGACCCATTGACCCGAATTGCCACCCCTAATTTATCCGTATCTATTTTTAACCCGTCCATAATCGTTCATAACCGTCCACTTACCACTAGTACCCGAGTCTGCAAGCTAGTCATGTAAATGTTACTTGTGGACATAATTTGATTACCTAGATTAGCACTCCTCTGCATTCTTTAGGCGCACTACTTTTCTTCACACCGTATTTCAAAGACTAAATTGCCCTTTTTATTGCTCCATAACATTCTAAAAACAATAGCATTCTAATTGACACAACAACATCTATAAACTATTTAGCATTTTGGTTGACCGAATAACATTTTAATTGACACAATAGCATTCTACAAACTACTTAGCTGTTTTTTATTTATATATAACGAAGTGTTAAGAAACTGCTTTCTTTATTAAAAAATATTGTTTTTTTTTAAAAGAACTGCTTTCCTAGTTTTTATATATATATTTATAGAAAACAATGTAAGAATGTTAGTTTTATAAAATAGTTTTTAAGAACTTGTACAGTTTTTGTAAAAAAAATTGATGTGGTTAGTACACTAGCTTGAAGCAACGTCCATTAAATTTTTTATAGGAAACATGTTTTGCCTTTTTTTGAAAAAAAAACTTTTATATAGAAAACATTTTTTATAAAAAAGGCAGTTTTTATATAGAAAACATTTTTTTGTTTTTGGAAAACAGTTTTTTTTTATAATACACAGTTTTTTATATTTTAAAAAACTGTATTTTTTATATAAAAAAATGCAAAAAAAACTGCGGCTTGAGCGAGAGCACTTGCCATCGCAGCAAGCATGGGCGGAGCTACATGCAACCGAGAGGGTGCGGGCGCATGCACTGGATTTTTGGAATTTTATATATATATATATATATATATATATATATATATATATATATATATATATATATATATATATACATGTGTGTAATAACTTAAATGTTAAGGTTAAAATTGGTAATTTTTGAAACTTAAGTCAATATATATACAACAGTAGCCGGCCCTAGTTTTTCAACCCAACCAAAGTTTTGTCTTCTCTCTACATTCAAGAACAAAACAAAAGGTAAGTCCCCTTTCCCTCCTCCATTTACATATTTGTTAGTCTACAGCACATTAACGGGTTCAAGATAAAAAATTTCCGAATGTGAACGGCCCTAGTTTACTGAAATTATTTCTGAAAATTATTACGGACCCTAGTTCAAGATAAAAATTATTATTAAAAATTTTCTCCTCCATTACATTGATTTTATTACTGAAATTATTACTGAATTTATTACTGAAATTTACAAAGTGATTAATCATACAAAAAGATTAAAATTTTACTGAATAAATTTATTAAATAAATTCAATAATAAATTTCAACATCAATCGGTTAATCTTTTTCCAACAAATTTTATGTTAGATTAATTCTGATTTTTATGTTAGATTAATCCTTTTCCGTTAATTCTATTAATTCTAAATAACTTATTTAAGTTAGATTAATTCTGTTTGATTAATATATCGAAAGAGACTTGTTGAATGATATTAACACTGAACATATCATTCAATTTTTTCAGAAAATGAAGTCTAGGAAAGTTGCATTGTAATAACTATCCTATTTCATTTTGATAATGGTTTTAAGTGTTGAAATTGAATATTAATGCATGTTTTTTTTTTGTTGAAATTTTCTTTAGTACTAGATTTATGCCCAAAATAGTACAAATAACCCAAAAAAAATAGCCTCGGGGGCTCCAGCCCCCGAACTCCCGAGGTACGTCAAACAGTTTCGCACCCACTAACTCCAAATCCTGGCTCCGCCACTGGCAGCAAGGTATGACCTCTTTCATTCACTAGGGGGATGAACATAATTGTTGGAAGCGAGATATTTTTAGGCGGATAGAAGGAAAAAAGACCATGAAAAATTAAAGCAAACAATACAATGTGAATGATGTTTTGAGTTACAATGAAAAATTAAAGCTCATCAGAAAGCACTATATTATAAATACCCATAAAATAGGCAAAAACAACCAATCACCAATGTCGCTGGTTTGGCTGTTTGATCGGATAAGTCCAAGCCTGTGAAGCAGAATTCTTTTGCTTATTATTGAGATATTTCCTTTGTTTCTTCCCAATGTCCTTTCGGCTTTTAATCCTTTTATGTTCCATAGAGGACAACGAAAAGTATTTCCCTTTACCTTTAGACTCAGAGTTCAGGATGCTATCTCCGTAGAATTGCAGTTCGGCTAAATGCTTCTTCTTTATTAGCCTTATCTGTTTGGAGAAATGCTCCTTTATACTTTCCAAAATCCGCCATTCCAGTTCTAACAAAAAACTCTCTTCCTGGAAAAGGAAATGTTTCTTTGCAATGTCACGTTTGTTTGTGATAACACCTTTAGTGTTGAACGATTTTTTGAAGTAAGCTACAATCTTGAAGTAGGAGAATTCCTCTTCAATCTCATGGTCGTCATCTTCCTCAGCTACCTCCTCTTCAATCTGGGAGTCCGAGAATTCCTTGGGGTCCGGGTGGATAAGGACTTTCAGCCCATCATTTCCATTGCTCTCTTGATCCTTTTGAATTTTTCTGGCAGAGATCATGGCAGAGCGTCTACAGTAATTTACCTCAATCGACTCAAGTGTGGATATATTGCCTAAACCATATGGGATCTCCTCAAGCCATTCGCATCTAACCAACACTAGTCGCCGAAGGCTCTGAAAGTGGCTACTACAAGCATTCCATTCGTTAATATACAAGCCCTGAAGTTTCAAGAACTCGAGTTTAAGAAACTCTCCATCACTTGTTTCCCAAACTGGCCCCATGAAAGCGTCATCAAGCAACTTGAGGACCTCAAGGTTGGGCAGCCTTCCAATGGTTGACATCGCAGCCCAAGGAATCCGAAACCCTGATAAAGTTAACTTTCTCAGGTTGGAGGGGAACTCATACGTGGATGATAACTTTGCTGGCCATCCTCCATAAGATACCTTTAATGTTTCAAGGTTAGTTAAACAGTCCAACTTAAGGAACGACTCACTCGTTAATTTCAAAAACGTACAACCAAGCTTCCTTATATTTGGGATCATTAACAAAAAATCTTTATTCAAAGGGTCAAGACCCAGTGTAGAAATCGTTTGAAGGTTATGCAAGACCATGGGATACGCAGTGGTTGGTTCGCTAACGGCAGGAATGCAAGAGGTTATACAACACAAATTGGTCCTTTGGTCTCTCTTGACGCCTTTGACATATAAATGCCTCAACTTTACCATCTTTCCAATGTCAACAGGTAAATTAATGCCCTTGGAACGTCCTTCAACAATAAGAGTTTCAAGGTTGCAGAGGTTGGTTATTGATGGCGGGAGACTCCCAATATTAGCTCGAAGGGCTAAGTACCTCAAAAGAGTGAGTTGTTCTATTTCACTAGGAATGAAAGTTATAAGGATGGACTTTAAATCCAATACCCGAATATGCCGGAAGGCCTCGTAAATGAAACTAGTTTTCTCTTGAAGTAGTGAGAATTGTTTGGGAGTAAAGCACCAAAACGAGCGGACGTAGGGAGCAAAAGGCATTGAAAAAACATAATGCAAAACATCCGAATGCATGCACACATGACGATGGTATTTGGAGATAGAAACTTGTTCCGAACCGTAAATGTGATCAATAAATCTCGATTCCTTTGCTTTTTCCAAAGATAAATCACGTAAAAGATCATGGAGGCGACATGTTTTGATTCCACCATCATACTTCTTTTTAACAGCGATAAGCAGATTCCTCTGAATGAGATCCATCAAGCTCTCCTCTGCTAGTTCCTCGAGTCCTTTCTGCCCTTCCTGATGGATAAACCGCTCAGCCATCCATAACAACATCAACTTCCGCACTGGGATTTCAGCATCTTCTTGAAATGCTCCCAAAGAGAGAAAGCATAATTTCAAATGACCGGGCAAGTGATTGTAACTCAAGGCGAGTGTCTCCATGTACTGTTTTTGGTCAGTGCGCATGTATGACTTTAAACTTTGAGCAACCTCCGTCCACCGTTGTGGACTCCTTTGGGTAGTGGCAAGAATTCCGGCGATTACAACAACTGCAAGTGGTAGCCCTTCACATTTCCTTGCAATTTTCTTTCCGACCTCAATTAAATTTGGGGGGCAGCTATTATTCCCAAACAACTTCTTTTGCAAAAGATCCCAGCTTTGGTCTTCGGTTAAAAACTCCATAGGAATTGGATCGCTGTCACATTTCGCAAGCAAAACCACGTCTGTGCACCGAGTAGTCAGCAGTATTCTGCTTTCGTTGTTGTCATTGGGCAAACACCGTTTTAGATAATGCCAGGCTTCGATATCCCATATATCATCGATCACGAGAAGATATCTCCGGTGGGTTAACTGTTTCCAAAGCTCGTGGCATAGCTTTTGATCAGCCATTTCATGAGAAACAGTGATCGAAGCAGACTTCAGAAGACCGAGGATCAAATCCCGCATTTTATACGATTGAGAAACAGTGATCCACATGCGAATATAGAAGAAATGAGTGATGAAAGGGTCATTGTAAACTTTGGTAGCAAGGGTTGTCTTACCCAGTCCAGCCATTCCAACGATTGGGATAACATCAAGCTGCTTCCGTACTGTACCGAGTCTCGCTATTATTTCCAACGTTTTCTCTTCTAATCCCACAATAATGTCACCCTTTAATTGAAGGCCACTGCTGTTTGGTCTTGAAATGACGTGATTTCTGTTTTGGTTGTAGATCCCATGGAATTTGTCCTTTATAGTCTTGATCTTTGCCATGATATCCCTAAGATTTAGAGAAGAGTCCAACGCAACATCACTTTTGCTTCTGTTTTGGTTGAGTACAAATGAATCGACGATATTCTCTGCGTCATATGCAACCTCTAAAATTTGGCTTACAAGGTTGTTATTCACTGCCTCGTGTTCGTCTTTGATAAAGCTTATGAGGATTGCTAGCTCCTCGTAAAGAAAATCCAATTGGTTTCTTTCCTTGTCTTCAAAAATCAATTCGTTTCTCAGCCGATTCAAATTCTCCAACACCAAATTCAAAGCACCGTCTGCCATACTTTTTCTATTCAAACAAAATACTCTCTCAAAAGAAGGATGAAACTGTTGTTGACTAATTGGTAAAGGTCTGGTTCTTATCCCCACAATTAGTTTTTTTTTTTTTTTTTTTTTTTTTCTAACAGCCTGATTATTATGTCGGGAATACAACCTGTACATTAGTGGTGCTACTCAAAGCTTATGTTATAAATTTTATATTTATTCTATTTAAGTGGATGTCCACTCTTATTAGTGTTAGGATAAAAATACATTAAATATGTAATCACCTAAGACCTAAGATAATATAAGTGGTTTGGTGAGATGTATTTAATGGAATTTAATCTCTACCATCCATCTTATTGTTGATCCAATGAATGTGGTGAAAGCCAAGTAACTATAAATAGAATCCTCTTGTGAAAGATTAAACACACCAAGAATCAATGAGAAACTCTTCCTCTCTCTATATACTTCTCTCTATTCTCTCTATGCTCATTTATTTTATGACACGTTATCAGCACGAACAAGCTCATAGCCATCATTATCAGTCTTCAGTTTTTTTTCGGAGGTAATCTTTTTCGAAGGTAATCTTTTTCTTCGGTTCCGTTTTTTTTAACGAAAAAAAAACGCGCTAAAGTTTTGTTTGGCCACCGTTTCTTGCTTTAAGGTTTTGAGATTTTTTTTGGAAAATCTAAACAGATTTAGTGTTAACTCAGTGTGTGTTTTAGTTTTTAATCAGTGGGTGTATATTTTTTTTGTGAGTTATTCACTTCGTCTTAACTCACTGATTTATCTTGCCCTTAACTCACTGATTTATCTTGCCCTCAGTGTGTTAACTTGGACTAACTCCATTTAAATATTGAACTAATCTTGGATTTAACTTTTGGACATTTTTTTGGACATGATAATAACATGTACCATAAAATCAGACCTGAAGATCTCAATAATTTGGGCCTGAAGTTCCCAATTATTATTTAAATTTTTACACCCTGAAGTTCGCAATCGATGTTCAATTTTTGAACATGATAAAATGTCTCGTAAAATCAAAATAGAAGTTCTGATTTTGATGACTTGAAGATCCCAATAATTTGGCACTGAAGTTCCCAATTCTTATTTAAATTTTTGCAGCCTGAAGTTCGCAATTGATGTTCAATTTTTGAACATGATAAAATGTCTCGTAAAATCAAACTATAAGTTTTGATTTTGAGGACCTGAAGATCTCAGTAATTAGCACCTGAAGTTCCTACATGATATTAAATTTTGAACGAGAAGTTTCAATAATTTTGGTGCTGAAACTTTTGTCAGCATGTGTCGCGCAGGTCGCGAACTTGCGTGATTTTTGTAAGACGTTTTATTGGGGTTAAAAATAATTTGACCATATTTATTGAATGCTAAAAATAGTCCTAAGAGTGTCATGGGTCAAAAGTCGAAAAATGAATAAATAAATAAAATATTATTATTTTATTAAAAAAAAACATTCTCAGAAAATTCTGAAAATCATCATACCGACTCAAAATTTAATTTTAAGCAACTTTTCCTTCTTAGACATTTTCGAAAAACGTCATTTAGACCGGATTTAAGCCATTTTTCGGTTCGACCAGATTTTTTTTCTAAACTTTAATCATTTTGTTCCCTTATTTAAAGGGATGGTGGCAACCCTTTTTGAAGCATCTTTTGGCACAATGTTTGGTAGCCAACATATTTTAATTCCTCACATTTTATATATACCTTAGCCCCTTATAATTATGTGTTCAATCATAGTTTTTTAGAGGAGTTATTTGGGATTGTTTTGGTATTGCATCTTGGAAGAATTTTGATGATTCTTGGTCCTGAAGTTCCAAATCATAAATTAAAGTTTTTATTATTTTTGGGACATTAGACTTTCTCAAATAATTTAATTTGGCCCTGAAGCTCCAAATATATATTTGTGATCAAACCTAAAGCTTTGACACAATGGGGTGAGGATTTTCAAATCCCAAGATATTAATAAAACTGACCCCGAAGTTCAATAATTCTATGTGTAGAACCTGAAGTTCTCACAAATAAATAGCGATGACCTGAAGTTCAAATTATTTTTTAAAAAAAATTAGGGCCCTAAGCTCCTAATTTACATTTAAATTTCGGACCTGAAGCTCTGAATTGCTGTTGGGACCTGAAGTTCCCATATCAGTTTTTTTTTGGAACCTGAAGTTTTCAAATTATTTTATATTAGGATCAAAAGTCCTTAATTATTGTTCAACTTATTGAACATGACAATGAAATATACCCTAAAATCAAATTAGAAGTTTTGATTATTTCTCTAAGAAGGCAAGGAATACTAAAAGTCCAATCACAATTATTTATAATTTGGACCCATAGATCAAATAATTTTGTAATCAAACATGAAGTTTTGATTACTTATATAATAAGGGTAAGGATCTTACATGTTCCGTAAGGATTATTTATATTTTTGGACCTGAAGTTCCAAACAATTTTAACCCTTATCAAACTTGAAGTTTGAATATAATTGGGCGGTTGTTAACGTCTCTAAATATTTAATGTTATGATATGAAGTTGTCATTATTTATAATTGGGGCCTGAAGTTCTCTAATAATTATTCCAATATGGAAATTAAATTTCTCCATTCAAATTTTGGGACGTTGAGTACATATTTTATTTGGGCCTAAAGTGACAAAAGAAAATATATCACAATTAAACCTGAAGTTTTGATTGTCAAACTGAAAGGTTATAGATCAAGATCTCCCCCCCCCCCCCCCCATTATCATTGATTTGTAATATGAAGATTCATATTCAATATTGTGACCAGAAGTTCACAAAATATTTTTTGCATTGGGATATAAATTTCATGCTATTTATGGTTATTTGGACTAGTAAATCCAACTAAAATGCGCGATAAATTAAAACTCGAAGTTTTGATTATTCATAAGGTATGCACCAAATATATTGTTTTTATTGAGATTAGTTTCAAAATAAATTAAGTGTCCCTTTAACTATCACATTAAGTATCCCTTTAACTATCACATTAATGGTTTCACCATTAAATTTTTGTCTCTTAACCTTTCTGGCTTCATTCAAGTGTTAACTCACTTATAATGGTATTTAATTTTAACTCCTATTTCACATTCTAATTATTTAATATACATTTGGGCTTTAGAAATGTGAAGAGACTATAAAAAAAAATTAAGTCTCTATTTTTTTTAATAAAGAGGTTGGATTATTATCAGTCGGAGTTAATTCAAATTTTTGTCACTTGTTTAGTCAGAGTTAATTCAAAAAAAAATTGTCACTTGTTTGGAAGATTCTCTAATATTTTTAAATCTGATCAAACCTGAAGTTTTGACAGTATAGGGTAGAGAAAGTCCTTATACTTATCAAAAATTTGATACCCGTAGTTCTTAAAAATTTGGGACCTGAAGCTCCCATATGCATATTCTCAAAAATCAAAAGCAAATTTTTTTATTATTTAGGGAAAGCTAAACATCCCTTGAATGTCAATGTTGAGCCTTTATAAATCAAATTGAACGCAAGCGATGATACTTGCCTTGTAGACAGTGGGACAACCCACACCAGTTTGAAAAACCATAAGTTTTTCTCAGACTTGGTATACAATAAAGCGAATGTCTCCACTATAGTTGGTCCTGTTAAGATTATTGAAGGCTCTGAAAGAGCCCAAGTGGTGTTACCTAATGGTACCCACTTATTTATAAATAAAGCTATATACTCAAGAAATTCTAGAAGAAATTTATTGAGTTTTAAGGACATAAGAGTGAACGGGTATCATATTGAAACATGTAATGAAGGTAATAAAGAGTTCCTTTGCATTACTTATAGTATTGGAAGCCAGAAGCTCACACTAGAGAAATTGCCAGCTTTATCTATGGGGTTATACCATATAACTACCAATGTTGTAGAATCACATACTGTCATGAACCGGAAGCTCAATGATCCTTTTAATTTAATGTTGTGGCATGACCGTTTGGTCACCCTGGATCAAACATGTTGCGTCGAATCATAAATAACTCATATGGGTTCCCAACTTCATTTGGAAATATATATATTGGTTATGATTCATCATCAACTATTCGTTATATTGATCCACTGACAGGTGATAGATTTACCGCAAAATTTGCGGATTGTCATTTTGATGAGACACTCTTCCCACCGTTAGGGGGAGGAAAGAACGTACCAGAAGTACGGTCCGTTCCTGAAGAACGACGAGAATTAACATGGAACACTTCAAATTTGTCTCATCTAGACCCCTGTACTGCTCAATGTGAGCATGAAGTGAAAAATGATATTGCAACATCAAATGTCACATGGACTAGTTGCAAATGTGCTTGCCAAAATCATTATCCCAGAAGGATAAAATAAATTATCACAGCAAATAAATTCATTGCACGCCAGAAGCGTGGCAAACCTATAGGTCCCAACTATTTGACTCCATGGAAGTGGAGAAAACATGCCCAAATAACGCTCTAGAAGAGGTTATACATAACGCTCCATAAGAGGTTATGAACAAAGTATCCACTTTCTCAAAAACTCCAGAAGAGGTTATTATCTATGAAAAGACACAAGTCCCTGAAGTGACTATAAAGCCCTTGAAGTTGGCAAAGGTACCTAATATTAAATCAGACCTCTATCTTTTAAGATATACAAGAGAAAAGTGGGATAAACAAAGATGATCATCGATGATATAATTATGTATGTTGTAGCTACACAAAAATCAAAGGGCAATGATACTAAAAATCCACGGACTATGAATGAATGTCGACAAATAATTTATTAGCCAAATTGTGAAAATGCCATGATGGCATAATTCAAGTCTCTTGATACGTGGTATATTTGGACCTATAGTAGAAACTCCAAAATATGTTAACCCTGAAGGTTACGAATGGGTGTTTATAAAGAATGTGAAGTGTTAAAACTCACCAAAAGTGCATAATTTATGGCATAAGGTTTCCTGAAGGAACAAATTTGATTATATAAGAACATACCATCCCGTTTCAGTCGTAAGTACTTTTAGGTATCTGACTAGCTTAGCAGTTTTTATTCTTTATATTATGTGAGACTCGTGAATATTATAATTATTTATATATACGGGACTTAGATAAAGAATACATATAAAAATCCTAGAAGGATTTTCTTAGCCTGAAGCAAAGATAAGGAGTACGTACTCAAATGCAATAAGACGTTCATTGTATAGCAGGCAATCCAAATGGATATGCTCCTGAAGAGCTCAATTGAAATGAAATCCTTAAATGGATATACTCCTGAAGAGCTCAATTGAAATGAAATCCTTAAATGGATATGCTCCTGAAGAGATCAATTGAAATGAAATCCTTAAATGGATATGCTCCTAAAGAGCTCAATTGAAATGAAATCCTTAAATGGATATACTCCTGAAGATATCAATTGAAATGAAATCCTTAAATGGATAATCTCTTGAAGAGCTCAATTAAAATGCAAAATATGCAAATAAGAAATTCAAAATGAATGACCTTGAGGTAACAAGTCTTTGTCTCGGCCTGCAGATCGAGCACATTTTATGTTAAACTGATATCCATTAGCTAAATGGATTGAAAAGTCCTGCAAATTCTTTAAGCATACAATTTTAGTATGCCCATGGTCTTCGATATTTGGATATTATATTATTCATATCATCCTAAAGAGGATGACAAAAATAAATTTGGTCCCGAAGTACCATATGTGCATTTTATTATAGTATTTGGTCCATAAGTACCATACTTGTACGTTATTAGTATATTAATATATATAACACCATGCATGATATTGGATATTATAATTACAGTCAATATCTTGGCAAGAAATAATTGTCATTGACTTGCATAGCATGGGACTAATATCAATCATATCATATGATATTTTTATCTAACCATCTACGTCCAGTTAGTTATATAGATGCAGGTTATCTCTAGTATCCTCACAAGGAATAGTCAAAGAACTTATGACTTGCCTCGAACAACATATGTTCCTACTACTTCTTATGAAGAAGAGTTATGCAACACACAAACTCCATAAGAGTTATTCTATTAGTGACATGTTCATCCCTCTTCACCCATGTCTTATGGAAGTCGATCTTATGAAGAAACATGAAGTAACAGCGGATCAAATCTATTCACCATGTTAAAGCAACATTTCAAAAGACTGTATATGAGACTGATATGCATCGACTCAACCATCAGACAAATATCCAATCAGGGGGAGCATTTGATCAGGGGGAGAATCTAAGAACATGATGTTTTGGACATATGCGCGTTGTACTCTTTTTCCTTTAACTTGTTTTTTTCCCATTGGGTTTTCTAATTAAATGTTTTAACGAGGCAACACTAAGCACGTCCAACACCGATTCAATGATCACAAAAGTTGTACTCTTTTTCCTTCACTTTGATTTTTTCTCACTGGGTTTTTCCTTAGTAAGGTTTTAACGAGGCAACAATCATCGAATGGTGGATATGGTGTACATCCAAGGGGGAGTGTTATAAATCTTGTATTTATCCTATTTAAGTGGATGTCCACTCTTATTAGTGTTAGGATAAGAATACATTGAATATGCAACCACCTAAGACCTAAGATAATATAGGTGGTTTGGTGAGATGCATTTAATGGAATTTAATCTCTACCATCCATCTCATTGTTGATCCAACGGATGTGGTGAAAGCCAAGTAACTATAAATAGGACCCTCTTGTGAAAGATTAAACACACCAAGAATCAATGAGAAACTCTTCCTCTCTCTATATACTTCTCTCTATTCTCTCTATGCTCATTTATTTTATAACAATGTGGACATTTGTCTCTTACTTATTAACATATTTTGTTTTTAAAAAAATATTTCCAATTTATTATTTTAATAAAAAAAACTATTTACAAAACGAAAAAAATTATTTTGGATAAAATTAAAACTATTTTTACAAAAATAAATTGTATTTTTATAATAAAAAAAAAGGACCACGTATATGACTAAACTAAAACAACTCGAATCCGACCCAATTAAATGCGACAAAAAACAATAATTTTTTACCAAATACGAACATGACCTAATTAAAACATGACATGACACGACATAAATTTTTTTCGGTAGTAATTTTTTTTTGTTAAAATTACTTTTTTAGGTAGTTATTTTTTTTTTTACAAAATCATTTTTACGATTTTTTTTGTTGATAAAATCAGTTTTAATAAAAAATATTTAATTTGATGTCTTAGATTCACAATTGAGTAGCGGCATTAGCGCGGACCCACATTCAACAAATTATATGAGTCCGGGAATAGTTAACACAAATCTCAATTAGTTTTTATCGGGAGCTATCAAACTCTTTGTGCAATTTCATTTCTGTATATTTTAACTCATAATTTGTTGATTTGTTTTCAATTCCTCCTCATCTCAAGTATCAATTCAGTTTATACATAATGTTTAGCAAGATTCGATGATCGTATGGAAAAAAAGAACATTATGCCCAAACAAAATATCGAAAGTTGAGTGCATCTACACCTCCAACCGATTAAAAAAACTACACAAATTTTTTTGACCAAAAGACAATTTAATGAGCTCAAGAAATGAGAGAAATAAGAATATAAATGCCCATGGGAATTTAAAATCGGTCAATAAGATATCCGTAGAATTTTACAAAATTAAAGGAGTTACATAAATACTTACCATGACCAACCATGCACCTTTATTGAGCTTGTTGTTCGGCAACTCTGACAAATTAATTGTTCAAGCAATAATAGAGCATTATTCATCATTGACCCACACGTTCCAACTACTAACATTTGAGTTGGAGCTTAAGCTCTACGATTTTTGGGTGCTTATGGGTAATATTATTGTTTATGGTTTTTTTTTAGATATTTTTTTGTATATAAATAATTTTAAATTAAATATACCTTTTAAGGATTCATATCGGTCATGAAACAATTTACACTCTATAATTATGAGGACTAGAATAACCTAAAACAAATTACCATCGATTATTTTTCGCTCATACCATATTCTAGTTTATTTTCTAGAGGTCTTCCCTTAGTCAAACAAGCCACAATCACCCAGATGGAGTCATTTCCCCACTGCGACGTTGGCACCCTAGTAATAAAATTCATGGAAACTCTCTCCCACTTTCATACTGGATTCTTAAAAGGCTGTAGAACACCCGTTAGTCTCTCTGGTTTACCTTCTCCATTTAACAAGTCGTACACTTGTACACAAATAAAGAAATGCTCCTCTTCATGCCGCCCCACCAATATTGTCGCCTCATATCCTGATATATCTTATCCCCTCCAAAATGTATTTTAAATCATGACCCATGTGCCCCTGTTAATATTGTTCCCCATAGCTCATTATCCTATGGTACTCTTAGTTTTTCGTGGAATCGTAAACCCCCCATCATACTTAATTAAATGTGATGGTACCCCCACTGTCAATAAGTCCTTCACATTTCTTCTGGCAAAAAAGATCCCATATATTTACCTTCATTATCCAAACAATGATATCAAGTGTAATGGTAATAACTGCCATAAACGCGTGTGACTACTCATCAGTTGCCCTAAGAAACATCCCACTATGATCTTAAAATCACAAATATATTCATTGTCAATCTATAAGTCAAGGCGTCTGCTACTACGTTCACCTTGTCTGGGTGATACTGGATATCAAACTTGAAATCCTTCATGAATTATAACCAACTATGTTGCTTTATGTTCAACTCCCTCTGCATAAAAAAAATTCAAATTATTATTGTCCGATAACATGTGAAATCTATCCCCCAATAAAAAATGCATCCACCTTGGAGGGAAAGTACAAGTGTAGCTAACTTTAATTCATAGGGGGTGTCATTCCCATCATGAGGCTTAAGCTTTTGGGAAGCGTAAGCTATAGGCATATCCTCCGTCATCAATACATACCCCAAGTTTCTATAGACACTACACCAAAATGGCCAAATTATCACCTTCCAACCGGCCACCCTTGTCAAGGTCAATGACCGTGACAAAAAACACGCATTTTTTGTCACGATCATTGACCTTGACAAGGCCGTGACAAAGGATTATCACGGTCATTGACCGTGATAAGTCCTTGACAAGTACAGTTGTCACGGACTTGTCACGGTCAATGACCGTGATAATTCTTATAATATTGTCACGGTCAAAGACCGTGACACATCCGTGACAATTTCTTCAGCAAAAAATCCCTACTCTTTCTTTTTTTCCCACCGATTTTGGTTTTCCATCTCTTTCTCTCTCTAAGCGATTTCGAGCTCTCTCTCTCTCTCTCTAAGGTACGTTTTTTCCTCTCTTTCTCTTTCATTTCTATATGTGTGTGTATGTGTGTGTATATATATGTGTGGTGGTGTGTGGTGGGGGGAGGGGGGCAGGGGGTGGGGGGTGCGGTGGGCTGTGTGTGTACGTATGTGTGTGTGCAGGTGTGGTGGGGTGGGGTGAGGGGGGCAGGGGGTGGGGAGGTAGGGGTGTGGAGGGGGTGGGTGTGACACCCCGCCTAATTAATTACCGGATGATCAATCCTTAATTAATCAATTTCAGAATATCAAGTTGGTTCAGATAATGCATCACTATCGAAATCTTAACTTTTAATTTAATAAAGCTAACCACCTAGTATTTAAAAAGGGTGATGTCAAAATTTTATGTTGCCATTAATTACTACTAAAAAGAATACCAACAATTACCATGCATTACAGTAAAATAAGTAAAGTCTGCCTCAAGTAAAATTAATGGCTGGAGTAAACATCTCCAGATACAATCCCATTATAAATCCAATAAAAGAAATCAAATCTGAGAAAGAGTTTGAAACGACTAAATCTCTGTAAATAACTGAAATGAGGACGACATGTCCAACAGAATAGAGAACTGATCATAAGAATAGGTTGAGTCGTCTACTAGCAATAATCCTGCAGCTTCCACAGCAGCTACAGCGCGACAACTGAATAGAGTTTCCTAAGGTTGGCGTCCCTGATGTTGGGCACCTAAAAATAATGGAACAATAGAAAGATATGCAGAAAAACGGGTAAGAGCCCGATGTGAAAACAGTTTAAAAATTATAGAAAGTTTTTAAATTGATTCAATTAGCACAATTATTCTTCAAGTTAACTTACCGTACTCACTTGATATACTCACCCCTTAATCTAGTGTGCTCATCTAACGAGCCTAACTACCCATACCAATCATGTTATCCCGACTGACTACTAAGTGTATAGTATGATTGAAAGTCCCTGAAACTACTCCAAGTCGACGTAATATGCAGAAAATATGAAGCCTATGAGAACAATAAAAGACGAAAAACAATGGTACAATCAGACAGCGAATTTAGGCTGTGGTTGACATAAGAGGTAATTATAATGAAAATAGTCGTTATATAACATTACATTACACTCAAATTTTACCACTAATATAATTAATTTATCTATATTCTCAGCTCTTAAAGACGGGTGATGCGACATCAAGTCTTGCTCGTCTAGTCACTGGACCCTTGTTCGTGGCACAAGAGTACAAAAAGTATCGATTAAACGGTTACATTTTCGGAGCTAAAGTGTACGAGGAAAGTACAAATGAACAGAACTCGGGCATTTCATACAAGGCTCTTACTTTCTTTCGAGCGAGCGCAAAAGATAAAAACCTCGTTGAAGCTAAAATGACTTACTATGGTGTAATTCAAAATATATTTGAATTGGATTATATAAGCTTCAAAGAGGTTGTATTTTACTGTGACTGGGTAAGAGTTGAGGATAAAAATGCTTGTAAAGTTGATCATGTCACCAATTTGATCATGGTTGACTTGTCCAAGTTGAAGAGCAACGACCACTTGAGCGATGAGCCGTTTGTTTGTGCATTTCAAAAGGTTAACCAAGTGTTTTACTCGGAGTATATCAACAATGAGCCGTGGTCAATTGTCCAACACGTGCCAAAACGTCTAAATAGTAGTGTGGATGACTTGGCTACTCCTACCGAATATCGATCCATTTTTTATGATAACCCGAATTTTAAATAATTTTTCAATTTGTAATAAATATTCCAATTTGTACCGAAATATTCCAATGCGTTTGGACAGTTTGGGACTGCATAATTTTTGTATAATATTCTTAGTGGCTTAAAGTTGTTACTTTTGGAGGAACTTTCTATTATAAATTGAATTTGAAATTGAAATTTAAGTTTTGTTTATACTAATCCATGAATATACGCTTCTTACCTTTAATAGGTGATTAGTACATAGTTATTTGGGGTGTCCTATTTGTGGAGAGGAGACTGAATCTCTTCGTCTATCCTTTAGCTCAAAAAATGAAGCGAGAATTCCCTTCATATCAAAACACTAAGAAATGCCATAATCCTATGGAGTGATGCTCTGCAAATTCCTTCCAACCGTTGTGTAGCCAAACATCGCCAGTTGAAGTTGTCAATTCCACTTTCCATACCCCACCACTTGGAACCTCTAGCAAAACATGGGAAACTATGGAAAGTGGAATTGACAACTTCAACTGGTGATGCTTGGCTACACAACGGTTGGAAGGAATTTGCAGAGCATAACTCCATAGGATTATGGCATTTCTTAGTGTTCAGATATGAAGGGAATTATATTTGACACGATTGCCCCGGGGTACATTAGCTGTTTGGATGGCACTACAGGTAATGTATTTATATTTATATGAATATTAAAATTTCAATTTCGATTTCGATCTCGATTTTTATGAATATTTGCTTGTTGGGTGGCACTACACTCTTGTGCAGTGGCTGATTCTTATAGTGGAACTGGAACTGGAAATTGGTGCTGAATTTTCTCAAAAGTTGTCCTCTTCTTGAGGTACTTATCTTTGAGGTACGTCAAGGGTTCATAACATCACTTCCAGCTAAATAGTTTGTAGATTTGAGATAATTGATGGTCATGTTGTTTGTTCTTATATTAGGGTTTTTCATTTTATTGTGAACAAATCGGGACATCGTGGTTGGAATGGTATGTACCTGATTGTTTGAGATCACACCTAAAGACAATCGAAATTACGGGATTGAGGTCGAACAATGAAGTTAAATAGTTGAGGTACTTTGTGGAGAATCCCAAAGTTTTGAACAGGTACGGGATTGTTTTTATTTTGAATGTATATTTGCACTATCTCTATTTTATCTGGATATATAATGTTTGAACAGGTACAACGTTGCTATAATAGGTACATATATACTGTTGGGCAGTGGCAGTGGCCATACTGCCCAGCAGATTTTTTTTCACTTCTGCCCAGAATTGTCACGGTCATTAACCGTGATAATTTTTTATAAACTGTCACGGTCCTAAACCGTGACAAAACTTATCAAGGTCAAGGATCGTGACATGACCGTGACAATTCTAACGTACTTGTCACGATCAATGACCGTGACAAGTCCATGACAAAAAAAGTTGTCTCACCCAGAATTGTCACGATCATTGACCTTGACAAGTCCAACTTGTCAAGGTCAATGACCGTGATAATTCGACAGAGTTGGTGTAGTGAGAGAGGCATCGATATAACCCCGTGTTCCACCCCACTATGAGGTAAGCACCCGAGATAAACTCAGATTATACTTCAACTTATCGAAATACTGTTGCAAAAACGCATCCCATAGAAACGGTATCCCCTTCCTTATCAGGTTTCTCAAAGGCCATGATAACCTTGAGAAGCCGTGAATAAACTAACTATAGTACGCTGATAAACCCAAAACATTGCGCAGCTTAGTAGGTGTTATGTGTTATCCTAACTTTAACACTACTGACCACAAAAATTCACTCTCTGTAACGTTGTGAACTAAAAACTACACCCACCACTACCAAAATCCACAGTTCTCGAACTTGGCATAGAGATTATGATTTCGTAGCGTTCGTAAGACTACCCCCACGTGTTGAGTGTGCTCATCTGTTGTATGTGAATAAATCAGAATGTCATCAATGAGCACAACGAAAAATTGAACCAAGTACTCTCTAAACAGGCAGTTTATCAAGTTCATAAACACTGCTAGTGGATTGGTTAGACCGAAATGCATAACCATAAACTCATACATTTCATATCTTTGGAACATCCTGCTCCCGAATCTTCAACTAATGGTAACCAAATCTTATGTCGACCATTGAGAAATGCAATGCACTCCTCAAATGATCGAAAAAGTCATCGATACGGGGTAACGAACACTTTTTTCGTGTGATGAATTTATTCAACTCCCAGTAACCCACACACAGCCTCAACAGTCCATCATTATTCTTCATGAAGAGGAGTGAATCTCCCTATGATGAAGTACTCCTCCTAATAAATCTATGCCCAAGCAACTGTTGAATTTGATCACCTAGATCTCTCATCTCTAACAAATCCATACAATAAGGTTCTCGGATTATCGATTTAATGCCCGGAGCTAAGTTAATCATGATTTATATCTCTATACTTGGAGGTAACCCTGGAATCTCTTAAAAGACATCAAGAAACTTATTAACAACATGAATGGAATCTAGTGACACAACAACTTCCTTTGAGGAATCATCCTCTATATAATACGAATGCGTGCTCGACCCTCCCTCATGAAGTGGCATCGTAACCAAATGCATCGATAGATTGTCCCCAAAGCGTAGCCACCTAATATCCACACTTATATCTTGACACATTAAATGAATAGGTGTACCCCGATAGGCCTCTTATGAGGCTAATCTCCAAACTATGTACCCTTAGACTTCAAGGCCCTTATGCATAAGAAGACTCTCCATTACCACCTTCTCATGTCTTACCAGATTGGATAAACGTGTCCCCATGGGACCTCTTCTCTCACTTTTCCTTTTTATAATTTTTGATGATCCTGTCAATTAAATAAGAAGCATTCATCACCCGTGTATACATTTTGTAAGTCGGGTTCCCCAATAATATCAAATTAATATGCCAAGTCAATCCATGGATAAAGTGATCCATTATCTTTGCCTCAATGGCCACCTCATCGCATGAAAATAATGAAAGGTTATTAAACACCCGCTCATACTTTTCAACGGTGTGGTTCCCCTGAGTCAAGTTAAAGAACTCTCTCTTCATCTTCCCCCTAACTACTTCCAAGAAGTATTTCCCATCAAATATCCTCCAGAACTTAACTATGGTCTTACTTCTCCTCTCCTCTACAGTGGTGGTATACTCCCACCACTTTAGCGCCTCACTCACCCACTTAAAGTTGCCAAACATGTGCATCTAGACCTCCGTGCACTCAAATATCAGCAAGTGCATCTGAATGTCTTTACTCCAATAGTGTGCCACTATGCTATCAATGGTCCCTGAGAACTCCGAAGATATAGGAATGTCACACAATTTATATGATTCTTAGCATTGATAAGTAAATAAATGTGTAATGTAAACCATGGTGTAAACAGGTGTGGGTTTTGATTTGAACTTTTTTTTGTAAATCTACACATCTGTTTTGATTTGAACTTCTAAAACTAGGTTCAATGGTTAACCTGTGGTGTAAAAAGGTGTAAGATAGTTTCTTAACTTTTTAATTTCAATTTCAATGTGGTTTTGAATTATTTTGCAATGTAAGAGGGGACCTGTTTGTTTTTTCCATTATAATAACTGATCAAAATTATAATACCAAAAGTAGGTTTAAATTTTTTTTTTTTTGGGGGGGGGGGGGGGGGGGGGGGGTGATTAGTAACGAATATTGTATATTTACACCTGTTATCTTTATGCATTCTAGCACAATTGTGTCCGTTAATTCCAGTATTTATTCTCGTTAACCAGACAACCTCTATTATGTACGTTTATATGCTTTACGAGGTATAATTGAGTTTTTGTAGGTATTGAAACGCTTAACGGTGCAATTGGTGCATTTTGGGAAGTTTTCAATGGAGTACGCAACTTCAGGGGTATTTTAGTCATTTTAGCGTTTGAGCTTCGTGCCCGAACTCTTCACGGAAGTTGTACCCTTCGAGTCAGCTTCGCGTGGCCTCTGACGGTTCGTCAATCTGATTCCTAACGAACATGTTATGACCATTTTTCCCGAGGAGCTCCTTCTTGATTTTTAGGATAAATCATTTTCTTTTCTTTTATCTTTATTTATTTTTCCACTTATTACTTAAGTGGGTGTTTTGTGTATTTGAAGACACATATGATATAATCGATTTTTCATAGGATTTTGGAGAGCTTAGGTTATGGAAGAAGGTTTTGGAGGGGATTTTAGGTTTTGCTTTTCTCTCTCCTAGGGTTTTACCCACTTTGGTTTGTAATAGCACTATTCATCATCTTCTTCCGTTATCCAAGATTCCATTGTTGTTTTTCAAGCTTTGTTAATTAGTTTACTTGCTTTGTAACCTAAATTTAATTGCTTCCATTTACTTTCTTGCATTTAATTAATGTCTTTCATAATGCTTTGTAGGTAATTTAATCTAGGTTGAGATTGTTAAACTCACATGAGTTAATTAGTTGCTTTGCTATGGTATGATGAGTCTAGGGTAGTTTTAATGAGTTAATTGTTCTTTGTATGACACTGAGGAGATTTAACGGGGCATATCACGTATGCGGCGTATTTACGACCTTTCATGTGTAATTCTGAGAATATTCTTTGACACCGAACTAAAATTAAGATTTTATGAGAATTTAGAGGGTGACAGCTCTAGGTTTAATAAATTGTCCAAATGTGATTAATCTCGTTAGCGCTTTTATGTTCATGTAACCATTTATGCTATTTAGCCCGTGTGAGGGAGATGATTCTCAACCTATAGTTTTACTCGTTTTATTTAATATAAGTTTAAATACATGCCTAGTTTAATGATTTACTCACATATCATCTTTTACACTTTTATTCGTGAAGTATTAAATTAATAGAATTCTAACAACTAGTCTTTGTGGATTCGATCCTTACTTGCCGCTGCACTTCGTAGTTAGTGTGCCAAGTCTAGGTATTTATTTGTGTAGAGGCGTAAACGCCCAACGACATATTTTACACAGTTTACGCCGGCTATCAAAATGCCGCCGTTACCGGGGACTAGTTTTTGCTAGAATTTTATTAACTTAATATTTCCTAATATTTTTATTTGTATTTATATTTTTTTTGTTTTAAGCGGTTTTGGAGACTTGGACATCTGAGGGCCAAGAAACGTCGAATTCACGCCTGCACACCACACGTTAAGCATCCATCGAGGAACCATTTCGGGTAAGTATGTCTTACACTAATGATTTCAATCGTTGTAATGATCTGGGTTCGGGAGTTTGTCCTGAAAATAATTTTCAAAGTCCCTCTAAGCCTATAACTTTCGGTGAATACTTGCATGTTGAGAAGAATGAAAATCGAAAGATTACTTTCGGCGAGTATTTACAAAATCAAAATAACGATTTGGGAATTTCTAAAACTTATTCTAATGACAAAATGCCTCAAACTTATTATCATAACGAAGTTGAAAGCCATTGCGATAGTAGTTCTCTGAACTATTATGACAATAACTTTCAAAGTTGTTATACTAATAAGCTTGAAAGTCACGATAATATTTCTCAAATTAGTCTATTTGGAAAAGTTGTGAAGCGACCGAATTCGTTTGGCGCGGCGTTACAAAATCAAAAAATGGAAAAATTTGACAACTTTTATCGGGAGGAAAATCATTGTTGGGAGCATGATTTGGATTTACTATTTAAAACCAACGATGATTCTTCTCTTGAAACTTCAGAAGACGACGAATGTTTTGAACCAAATGAGAAATCCGAGGTTCTTGAGCCGACGATGCCTACTTTGGAACAAATCATTTTACGTTTAGCCCAAGGCATAATGGAGAATGAAAACGCTGAAGATATGGAGATTGGCGTACTTTGCAATGAGATTATTTCTTCCGTGAACAACAAAGACAAGTTGAACACTTGTGTTTCATCTCAAATGATTTTGGAAGAACATTGCATTGAAAGTGAATCTTTTTCCGTTGGAATTCAACCATCGAGAGATAACGAGTCATCTATTCAAGTTGAATTCATTTCCTCCCCATTTCCATTCACCGTTATTCAACAATTACATCATTCTTATGAATCGGTTGAAAGATTTGAAAAGTTCAATTCGTTCACCGAAGAGGAATACTTGTTCGAGTTGCTCACTTGGATGGGTTCCTCTCTGTTTTGTTCCCCTCCCTCCATGCTTTTTGAAAATCCTTTGGGAGAAAATTCATTTTTTCCCAGATCCCATGTGTGCATGTCTCCCATCCTATCTGAATCCCCTATCCTCCCTCCCAAATTTTTAATTGGGGATGGTTCATCTTTTCCACCGTACACATACCTTTCGTTGTTCAAACGAAATTCTAATTTTTCGGAAGGTATGCACTCAATTGAGGGACCGCCAATTATACCTCAAAGTCAAATCATTATTTGGGCGGACCCTCAAAAATTTCAACTCATGTTGTATAATTAATTGAGTAATTGAACTTTACGTTGTACATAGTTAATTTTTTTTATTTGTTTATTTATTTTCATATAGCTTTTAGTTTAATTAGTTAATTTTTTCTTTATTTTTTTGTGTATGCTTGGTTTTAACGCTTTTTGTAGGTTCAACGTGGTTGAACTTACGGAGATTGTGCGCCCCGGACATACGATCGTTAAAAAGTTGAAAAAAAATTAACTCACAAAAAAAATATATATATATATATATATATATATATATTTTGCACACACTCATCCGCAATTCTACACATATATTCATTTTTTTATGTGTGTGTCGCCCTTTGTAAATTCCTTATTTTAATTTTTATTAGTGTATATACTTTTTTATAGTAATTTCTATATATATATATATATTGTTGACGCAAAAAATTCTCCATCTACGATGACCAGTTAGAAAAGGACACCTGTCATCCTATGTGGCAATATTTTAACTATTTTTGGGGGGATTCAATGAGCATGCAGACTACTTATAGACCGTTTGGATTCAATTATCATGATTTAGATTTCTTGTTAACAAATCTGGTATGTTTCGTAACGGAGATTATAGCAATAATTTAATGTGTTAGGGATTTTGGTCCGTGTCAGCGACAATATTACGATTTTTTCTCGAGTATGCAATTTATTTATATCATTTGGTCATAACTGTGTCTTTTGGTAATTTAATTTTTTTAGGTTAATGGGTTCCTCCACTGATTTCGAAGAAAATGATGAATTTTTTGCGTATGGAACAAGCTGCAATGATGAAACAAGCTGCAATGGCACTGTTTGGTGTAATAGTGATGGTTTAGAACGATATGTTTGTATGGGGGATGTCAACGTGCTTTATGGAATGAATTTTCTATTTTTTGTAAACTTTGACCATGTATGGAATCATTGTATTGAATATTATTGGTGATCATTGTGCTATTACAATTTTGGTCCAAAACATCACAATTTTTTTTTTATTTTCATTATGTTAATTAGGGTTTATTTATTTTCATTGTGTTTTTGTGAAAATTGTGAAATTAAAAAAAATCAAATAGCCGCATGAGTCCATAATTTAAGGTTGCCCTGATTGCGTATTTCAAAAACTTTATATTCATTGACTACTTGAAAGAGAACAATATATCATTGATCATTGTGTTGGTTGGTGTTCTAGCAACACTTTCTTGTATCTCGTCGCTATCCATTTTCTTCTTCGCATTGCGTATGCATTGTAAAAATCTTTAATGTCTTGAAAACATTGGAATTCTTAACCCTTACTTGGTATCTTCTCTGATGCTGCTTGTGGTGTATAGACAATACTAGGTTCTATAACGTTTTCTTCAACTTTCCCACTTTCATTCCCAACCAAATTCATATTGCCACAATTCACGACTTCCAATTCCAAGTTATCCAAATCCCAACCACTTGTCGTTGCAACATGATTTAGCGTTGATGAATCTATTTCATCACTTATCTCAACAATCCTAAAAAGAAAAATATATGATCAGTCATATTAAATTTAAAACAGTAGCTTAAAGTAGCACAAGAAAAAGATTTTAGTGTTGCTTGGCAATAGGCAAAAAACCACAATGGTGCCGCTAGCGCGGACAAAATTCCTTAACACGTTATTGAGTCAGCCTAGACTTTTTATACACAATTTCATCAGCAATCAAATTTTTATGAAATGATTAAACACTCGTATATTGTTCCTCACCACATCAAAAATTTTAACTTAATTGTATTAAACGGAAATCTATATATGACTAAACACAAAATCACAACAACTATTATTTATTGCTATAACATTTTTTATCCATTTAAAACCTAAAGGACATCGGGTGTTCTTTATTTATGTTGCAAACCAACAACAAAATAAACCAAAAGCGGAACGAGTTTTTTTGTTTTAAATTGCAAACGAATAACAAAAAAAATTGAAAACGATTTTTGTCCGGACGACCGTCAAACAAGTAATTGATGATTCTATATCATATTTTTATGATGTATACAATCGATTATCATTTTTGTGTGGATCACAAACCATAAAAAAATGAATACGATCGACCTGTTGAAACTGTTGTGATGTATACAATCTATACATACATGTTGAAACAAAGTCGGACGATGGAGGAATCGCGATCGGACAAACGGGAATCGCCAGTCGGAGAGAGAGAGCGACTTGGAAACAGGAATCATCATCCAGAGAGGAGACCGACTTGGAAACGAAGGATAAAGAATGGGAGTTTTGTTTTGGTGTTTGCTATTTTTTTTTATCTTATATAGCGACCCATTTTGCATCTATTACCCGATCTATTAAGCTTATAACCTGGGTCTTTTAATGAGGTATGTTGGTAGGTATGTTACAAAACCTATCACTATATATATATATATATAGGAAGAGGATCACAAGTGGACATAAAAAGCGAACTTTTTAATGGACCTTAACAAAAAATACCTAACAACCCATTAATTTTAATTCATATGTTGTAATTGGTCTGCGCCAGCGGCAACGGACACGCTCGTGACCCTAGACCCCCTTACCCCCCACCCCCACCCCCACCCCTACCCCTACCCCCACCATGGCAGACCTAATTTGGCGTCCGTTGCCGCTGGCGCGAACCAATTACAACATAGGAATTTAAATTAATGGGTTCTTAGGTGTTTTTTATTAAGGTCCATTAAAAAGTCCGCCTTTTAGGTCCATTGTGATCCTCTCCCTATATATATATATAATGTTCAAGGTGAGTCAGGTCTTCATGTCCAGGTTTTGTATAGGATCTAGACCCTACGCATGTAATAGACGGATTTTCGAGTCTCAGATCCAAAAAAATATGCATAGACCCTATTATAAGTCTCGAGTTCAGATCGGGTCCGAGCCTAAACCCTATCCATTGACAGGCCTAGGTGGGTGGAGTTAAAAATTAAGAGCATTGTACACTAAAGATATATTTGGCTGTAAAAGATTTTTTTTCTATCTTCATATTTTGACTTTACCCCTATGATTTTTCATATTTAAAATCATTACCCTCAGCATTCAATAATTAAACAACTACCCCCCACCCCAATGATAATTTTATATTTAAAATCATTACCCTTAACATTGAATAATGAAACTGTAAAAACGCGTATAATAAATGGCTCTACAAACCTTGTCATAAAAGAACCTAACTGTGTTATTTATTTGATTTTTTTTTAATTTAATATATTACTAATTTACGATTTTAGACTTCAATCCAAATAAATCAATTTGTTAGACTTTAGTACATTTTTCGCAGCTAGTGTGAAAATTTTGCCACTAAAAGTGATCTTTTGCGACAATTAGCGACGAAAAAGTTCTAAAGTTTTAATCAATTGATTAATTTGGATTAAAGTCTAAAATCTAAATATAGTAATGTCTACAAGTCAAAACAATCCTATTTAATGTTATTATTTTTTTTTTGTGTGTGTGTGTAATGTGCTCCCCCCACCCTCCCCTCCCCTCCCCTCTTTCTTTGATGAAGGTGTATGGTAATAAGTCAAAATACCGAATTATCTCAGGAGATGAAGTCTAACAAACCCGTTTTTCCACCAAAACCTGAAAATTCAAAAAGTCACCCGCGTTCTTGATAAACTTTCTACACTCGATCGAGCTTTAAATATACGATAACCCAAATATTCAATCAAAAGATTATATTCTAAAATAAAGGTCGCACTGAACCAATATACATCCTCGGAAATCGAATGATGCATTTTTCTCATAAATAATATAATCAAATAACATTTTTATGGATCCCTGACAATGGTCAAGTCAGTACAACTAGGGTCAGCAACTGCTTAAACTTGTATAACTGGAACTGATCTAACCTTATTGTGCTTGCATTTTAAACAAGCGAAAAAATAAAATAAAAGGAACAGGATGTTAACTTTAAAAGGAAAGTTTTTTTTAACTTTAGTACTACACTCATTTGCTATATCAAACTAAAACTACATCTCTTGAAAAAAAAATTAGACTTCGGTACTTTGTTCGTCACTGATTGTTAGTTTCAATAGCAACCTAAATCATTTTTATGACGAAAAAAAGTTCCAATCTATCAGCTAAGCTAAATGAATGGATTGGAAAAAAAACTGGAGAGCCTAAACCGAGGAGACCGCGTTACATAATGATTTGTAAGCGTTGACACAGTGTTTGAATTTATCTTCTGCCATTGTTTGCAAAAATGCAATACACATCTTATAAAGATCATAAAGGTGCGCAAGCGTACAAAAGGTTTAAAAAAAATGGGTTGGCTCGGGGGTTTATGTAAGGATTAGGATTATCCAAACAAGCAAGAAAAAAAAAAGAACATCTTGGGTGTGTTAGGTTGGCAATATTTGAAAAATATGAAAGATTCTATATTTTCCAACTTTTTGTGTGTTTAATTGATTAAATATTTCATGGAAAATGTTTATAAGTTTGTCTCAAGTAAAACCTGATAATGCTCATTTTGGACGTTTTCCATGGGAACTCTTTCCTTGGAAATATTTTCCACCCACTCCAGTCAAACACACCACTAGTACCTGTTCTCGAAAGATCGCAGAGTTTCAATCTTCATTTGGACAAAAGGGATTGTTTGATAGAAAATGTGGGAAAAAAATTCTCTATTTTTTTTTTCCTTTGGTGTTTGATTGTAGCTGTCTACAGAGATAGAAAAGGGATGGTTTATTTATGCTAAACAAATGAAAAGTTACCATGTTTATTTTAGGGGACGTTTGGTTCTGTATACAGAAAACTCGATTTAAACACTGTTTTTAAATACAATTTTTAAATTCAGTTTTTTGTGTTTATAATTATTGGTGCGCGTTTGGTAAACTTGTTTTTAAATACAATTTTTTTTTTAAATTTGACAAAATTGGCAAACATGTAAATTTATATTATACATATATGTGTGTGCGTGTGTGTGTACATTTAATTTCATGTATGTTTATGTACATTTAATTGGGGAGTTTAACTATATATATATATATATATATATATATATATATATATATATATATATATATATATATATATATATATACAGTCATGCTCTTGTGCGGACTAGTCCGCGTTTTAAGAATGCAGACCGGCCATGTGTCACCTGACGGTGAATCCAGAAAAGAGAGAGATTGTACCTATAATTTAGGCGATAATTTCTAGGTGCACCGTTAAGTGACACATGTCCGGTCCGCATTCTTAAAATGCGGACTAGTCCGCACAAGAGCATTATTATATATATGTGTGTGTGTGTGTGTGTGTGTGTGTGTATAATGATATTGCATGTATAATTCACAACAAAATTATATGTATACATGAATTGATAATATTTGTTGATACATACGTACTATATGTATATTTTTTTATTATTCCATACATTAATAATACATCTATAAAACTATATATAAGTATCATGTATCTATTGATAATATTATTTAACATATGAATTTTAATATATTATACAATTTAATAATATAAATATATGTAATTTTGTGTACATGTACATATATATTTTATATCTATAAGAATTACGCACGCATTAATGTATTATGTACGTATATTATATATTATGGTATCAATGCATTAAAATATTATGAATAAATAATTCTGAGTTGAAAAATAAAAAACAGAAGTTATAAAACAGCCTTTTGATGTTTTCTGAAAAACTTGATTATAACACAAAAATATTATAATTCAATGTTTAAAAAGAGGTTGCCAAATGCAAATTTTTATCATAATTGCATTTAAACACGAAAAACAGAATTATAGTTACAAACCAAGCAGGCCTTAGGTGTTTTTTACTTTATTTTCATTTATATATGTATATATATAGAGAGAGGTCAGACTTAGTGCGATGGCAAGTGCTTGCCCTCCCAAAGCGTCATGTCACGGGTTCGAGTCTTGGAAGCGGTCTCTTCAAAAATGGGGGTAACGCTTGCCTACATCTACCTCTCCCAGACCTGCTAAAGTCGGAGTCTTGTGCACTAGGTAAGACCTTTATATATATATATTCTTTTTTTAAGTTGAGAAATGCAAATTTGCATGCTTTAGCAGGTTGTACATTATGGGAAGGTGGAAAATTTTCCCAAGAAAAACGTATGCAATCAAACATACCAAATGTTGAAAAATATGATAAACATATTACTCCATAAGAAACTAGACCCAAATTCAAATGCGCAAAACTGACCTGTGAGGGGCCTTGATGTTTATCAGGATGCCACTTCAAAGCTGACAATTGGGAACTGCAAATTTAGAGAAATCTTTTAAGCTGTTTCGATAAAATAATAAGTATAAAAAAGAGCCTAAAGTGCAAGGAATCCCACAGAACTTATCATTTTCTTGCAAATATCCCCCTGAACTATGCATTTCCATGCAAATACCCCCTTTTGGGGACTTTTTAGAGAAGTGGGGGTGTTTGTAACAAAATTCATATTTCAGGGGGATTCTTGCATAAAAAATAGTTCAAGGGGTTTTCTTGCAAAACTTTAAATGTTTAGAGGTGCTTTTGCACTTCAGCCTCAGAACATTTAAAAATCAAATTAATAGTGATGTATTGACAAATCTTGTCGAATGATAAGACTGTACCAAAATCTCTAAAATATGAAGGGAAAAGAAAAAGGAAATGAAACACCCACGCATTTTTAACATCCTCGAGCTTTAAAGGACCTTTTGCGGGAAGGCCAAGTAACGTTCTTTCAGGACACGAGCCTACGATACATGACTCAACATCAGAGTCCGTTTCACTTGTCGTATCCCATTCTTTGTTTCGACTAGCATCTATATTATCTCTCCACTCGAATCCAGCCGATGAACTTTGAAAAGAAGAAGAATCCTCCCATGACTTGAAAGACCAAGTATACCATCTATTCCCAAATGTCACTTGAAACGTTGTCCCGGGATGTTCGTCAAAATCATCAAACTTCTCTTTTCTAAACTCACCTGAATGTGTACAAAAGGAAAACAAATGATTCTTTAGTACAGAAATACACACCAGCATTCAAAATCTCAGTGATATTATAGAAAAGACTATGGGTGTGTTTTGACCATTTCCTTCATGAAAAATATGGAAGATTCCATAGCACCTTTGGCTTGATTGATTGGCTAAAATTTCTTTGGATTTTTTTTTTTAAATTTGCCCATAATACAACCTGGTAATGCACATTTTTGACATTTTACATGCAAAAAAACAGTTTTTTTTGTTTTTGTTTTTGTTTTTGTTGTGTGTGTGTGTGTTGGGGGGGGGGAGGAATGGGGTCCTTAAATTGTTTTGCACACCCTAAATCTAGCAAACATGGTTTTATCTTCGATCTTTTTATTTCATTAAATCTAACTACAGCGGTAAATGCATGGAGCTAACAATCAGCATGGTACCCACAAAGAGTAGGACTTCGAATTTCATGAAAAAAAAGAATATCAACTTTCTATTTTGCATTCAAAGTACTAGGCAATTCTACATAATAATTTATGTTATTGCAGGCAAGGAAGTCAGTTTTCATTTAAAGCTTACTAAATACAAGCTTGTCCACACCTCCCCTAACTTCTTTCAGTCACAGAGAGGAAACTCAATAGAGAACACCATTGAGATGTTATTGAGGATTTGTTTAATAATATATCCCCAAATCTAAAACATAATAAACCATATAATTTTTTAATCTGCTTTCTTCGTTTTTATCATTCAATTTTCGCCTCTAATTGCTTTTTTTTTTCCTTATCAGTGTATGGGAGGGCTACATAATACAACCATCAACGCTTATACACAATCACTATCGACGCCACAAACACATGCACATGCACATTATTCCTATCGCACTACAATAGGAAGCCTAAAGACCGATGATGACAATACCTAAACCAAGGTAAAAGCACTTCAAACAACAAAGGCCAGGCATGCCACTAATTTAAACTCAATAATCGAATTCTCAGAACAGAGACTTGAGTTAGATAGAGCTCACGGGAAAGATAATAGTCGTTCACATTCTTATTGGAGGCTGGACAGTAAGGTTATTGGACTCTCACGTGCCAATCCCCTTACTATCAGAGGAGCAACCATTAACCCCAATAACCTCAATTCCCTCTCGTAATCACAAATTACCCTTTTTAGTACCGACATACTCCTGGTATCGTTAAATGAAATATAGTACATCCTGCAAAAAAAGAAAACACCTGAATCACTGTTCAGACAAGCCGACCGACAACATAGCTTGATTGACATGCTATCAGCTCACATATAATACAACCCATTCTTCATTAATGCAAGTTGACTTTTCTCTCAAGCCATCTCACAACCAAGGGCAGAGATTTCCCAAGCAGTCGCTATATAAGACCATCACCCTCCTCATTTACTCCAAGGTTGTTAGGATTCCCCACTACCTACCTTGTAGAATCTGAAAAATATTTCTTGAGAATCCCACTGCCAACATTTCCTCGGTTCCTCTCAAGCATTCACTCACCCAATAATTTTCACAGCCCAACCAAATATATATCTGGAACCTTTACTTACAAGTGACAAAACCCACTATTTAATCTCCACAACTAATATATTATAACCCCATTATTTTACGATGCCTCCTGATCTTGGTTTTTGGTGCGCTCACCCTCCGTCCCAGCAATCTCTAGAGGTCATTTACTCTTATTACAATTGTTACTTGCATGCTTGCACGGTTACATTATTATTAACTGGTCATCTCCTCTCATATCTCTTGTCAAGATCTCTCCTAGACGGGTTACACCTTGGTCCTTGAGGGACGTACCTCATATTCCCAACCCATCACTAATTACCCTCCTACAATCGGAAACATAACAGACTTTATTAATAACAATCAGCAGTACACATAGGGGTTTCACTATAGATACCATACAAGAGAAAACAAAAAAGAAAAAGAACAATGTAATATAGAAAGAGAGAAAATTACAGCACACGGAACTAAGAGGAAAATAATCGGCCCACACAATTAACCCATGGCACTCCTAGCAGAGAGTAATCAAAGTGATGTACAAGCCACCAGTGGGATTGAAAGAAGAGAAAACGGACACAAACACAAATCTGAAATTTACTAACAAGACAAAGTTAATGCTCTCACCATTACATCAAACCTGTTTATACTATAAGAAATACTTGGGCACCAAGTGAAGTGCCAAATGAACAAAAGGACCTTTACTTATCCTAGTATTCCCTAAAGAGGGATAAACCTCTATTACATTTACTACTAACAATATTACATACTTAAAGAAAACAAAAGATATAAAATCTGAAATTTGATCCCTTAACTACAACACACTCCCCCTTTCCCCTTTTGAAAAAGGGGGTCGTCCACAGACTCTAAAATACAAAAACAAACTAAGGAAAATGAGGATCCTTGCAAAACTCAGGTCAAAATAAACATTATCCAGACGCAGCTCGTCATCATCCCCCCCACATCATTCTCCCAGAGGGGGAGAAAGCTTGGCCATGAGCTTGAAGAGTGAATTGTGTCCGGCCGTGCCAAATCCACAAAAACTTAGAATATTTTCTCCACTTCAATCTTGCCCAAATTAGATTTATAAAAACTTGTGGCCCTAAAAATAACGTTGTGCCCCATCTGACTTTTAGAGGAAGACCATAAGTTTCCAGTCCCAGGAAATCCACTGGTTGATCGTTACATTTCTCCCACAAGTCCCCAGATTACAATAGTCTCAAACACTCAAAGTTGGCCTGCTGGATTCCTCCATTAAAATCATCTCTAAACCATGCCCAGTTGGGCTGGCCCAAGTTGTTAAAGATGCCACCCAATTTAAAAGAGTTTCCTATTTCTTTTAAATCACCAAAACAGGTCATCACTAACCCATTTAAATTCGGAGCCCAGTTGTGAAGACCCACACACCAACTCGTTTCTTTCATTTAACTCATCAGAAAGAAACCAATGATCTGCCTCTTTCTCATATCCGAACGGACCAAGATCCTCATTTAAATCCACAAATGGATTTAGAATAAAACCCTCAGTGGTCGTTCAAACGTCACTATCAAAACTCTCTCGTGCTCCTCGTCGATTCTTTGGTTGCGATTGATGACCTCACCAGAAAAGGCAGCGTCGACAGCGAGGTCGTTTCCTGTTCCGACAGTTTCAATGGTAGCGGATTCATTTCCATTGGAGACTTCCTTTTCTCTCTTCTTCACGCTCGTCCTCACTTTTGAAATCGACAACAACCTCCTTTAGTTCAACAGCATTGGTGTTGAAAGAAAATGATAAAAATGCTTTCACACCCTCGATCTCCTCTGGTTGGGCCCTAGATCTGCCAAGGAACCTTCGCAAAGTAACCCAATCCTTCTCATTTCCAAAAGAGAAAATCAATTGGATTTTGAGGCCTTGCCCCGATTATATTAAATTCTCCAAACAACTTTCTCCACGGAAAATCTGCAATTGAACAATGAACAAATGTGTCGGCTTGTCTCCACACTCCTTTTAGATAGACAACACCAATTTGAGGATTGGCTCATATAGGGTCTTTGATTCAAGTCACATGTGTTAACTCAATCATGCGCCACCAACCATGCAAACTGATGTGTAGAGGGGTGTGTCAGGTGCATGGAGTCGAGTTAAAGATGGCCACTTTTAATTGTAATTATTGTTTCTTTTTACTGTCCTTTTATCATTATCGTAAATGAATATTCCTTTGGAGTATTCTAAAAAAGGCTAAATAGGCTAGTGATGTCATGGATTAGGAAGTCCATGACATCACCGCTTACACCATAGTTAGCTTCGTTGGTTTTGGCTCTCCTATTTTTTCAGTTTTGGTTTATTTACAAATTTGCCATTTTGGCTCAAACCTATAAATACAAGTGTTATTTCTAGGTTTTGGGAGAGGACAAGTTTGAGAGCTATTTTGAGAGTTATTAAAGCTAAAGAGAGATAGAGCTCCCATTTGAGAGGTGAGTTCTTGTGAGGTTGTGAGTGACTTTTTAAGAGAGATAAATTGTGTGTGTGTGTATAACCTTTGGGTTCCTCCATTTATCTAAAGAAAGAAGAAATCCTCTTTGGTGGATGTAGCCCAAATTTGGGTGAACCACGGTATATCGTTGTTGTTTTGCTTTGATGATTGCTTATATGTTCTTATTGTCTCTTTATTGATGCTTGGTTGAATTGATTGGAAGTTTGCACACTAGTTCATTTACGAAACAAGATCTTGGGTTTTTTCCGCACACCAAGTGTTTGATAAAATTTTCGAGTGAGTTTTATCGTCTTGGTCGCTAGAGATAGTCTTGCTTTAGCGCAACAAGTGGTATCAGATCTTTGGTTGCATTGTTTTCCCGGTATTTTGGTTTGAGGTTGAATCAATTTTGGCAATTTTGGTATAACTTTTGTTTTTGTTCCAAATGACAGAAAATGTGGAGAGTACTCGAGAATCAACCTCTACGAGCGGAGGCTCTAAGAGATGGGATCCGAGTTATGGATCGAGTGTCTCAATGAAGACGGATATGAAAGCTTTTGATGAGAAGATCAATTTTGGGTTATGGCAAAGACGAATGCGAGGCGTTCTTGTCCAACAGAGATTGCAATTATCATTGTTGGGGGTAGAGGGATGACCGGTAGGCATGGCCAATGCCGAGTGGATTGACATTGATCAAAGAGCGGCTTCGTGTATTGAGATGCTTATCACGGATATTGTGTTGAATAACGTGATAGCGGAGACCACAGCTAAAGGCATGCGGGATAAGCTAGAAGAGATTTATTTGGGGAAGTCATTGTCAAATAAATTGTTCCTCAAGAAGAAACTCTTCAAGCTTGAGATGAAGGAGGGTGAGGATATGATGAAGCATATCAACGTTTTTAATGCCTTGATAAATGACTTGAACCGAATAGATGTTCAATTCATTGATGAGGATCGAGCATTGTTGTTGCTTGCATCATTACCCAATTCATACGAGCATTTTGTGACCACACTCGTGTTTGGGAAGTCTACGCTCTGGTGCAATGAGGTTGTGCAAGATATTCAATCTCATGTCACGATGAGAAAGAATGAAGGTGGAGGTGATGGGTATTCCCATAATGAAGGCCTTACGGCGAGAGACGGAGGTGGGCAAAATGGCGGGAGGAACTCCAATCGGGGATTTAATGACGGTAGTAGGTCTAGATCGAGGGGTGTTGGTGGTAAAGGGCCGAAATGCTACAAGTGCCGGGAATGGGGTCATATGATCCGAGAATGTCCTTTGTGGAACGACAAGGTTAAGGGAAAGGTTGATTCCGAGAGAGCAACAGTAGCGAGTGCGGATTATGAAGATGAACTTGGAGAACTTCTCACAATCTCCAAGGTTAACTCTCTTTCTCAAGATGAGTGAATATTATATTCAGGATCGTCGGATCACGTTTGCTCCAAGAGGGAATATTTTGAGACTTTTACGAAAAATGGAAAAGGTTCCATGTCTTTAGCTAACGGAGGGAAGGTTGCCATTGAGGGTGTCGGGATGGTGAAACTCAAGATGTTCGATGGGGTGGAACGCACTTTGGGTGGTGTGGCCTATGTCCCAAAGTTGCGAAAGAATTTGATATCCATTAGCCGTTTGGATTCCAAGGGTTGTCGGGTGTCGGTAGCCGGTGGAGTCTTGAAAGTCACACGCGGTTGTATTGTCCTAGCGAGGGGAGAGGAGAGAGCGGGGTTGTATCGTCTAAATCAGACTTCGAGGAAGACGGGGAAGCGGTGTACACAAGTGATCGAACGTTCGAGGCATGTCTCGTTTGTGAACAAAACGGAGACATTGGGTGCTAACTTTCCGAGAGTAGATGGTAGTGATGGGAGAATACCTACTAGTGGAGGGGATGGATCGAAGTCCCCCTCCAGGGCCAACGGGTGATGTTGACTCGGTTTAGTTGCACACATGCATTGGCCGATTGGAATCGAGGAGGTGTAGGACTTTTATGGATTTGAGGTGTGTGTAGCTAGTTCAAGGAAGGCTGATGAGTTATTGTTTGCGAGCATTGGCAAACCAGAGTCTTTAGTGATAGACTTGGTACATCTTTCGAGGGTGAGATTTGGAGGGTGTGAGAGGTGAGGAATTTTCCCTCTCATCCGTGGTTATTTCTCAAGGAGGAAGATGGTGTTGATGTGTTTGAATGTTTCGTGTAAAGAGGGCGTATGCTATATGTATTGTGTGGGGGTGTACTCACCGGGTTACATGAGGAGCGAGATTCACCGTATGGTTACATGGGAAGAATTCAGATGCATGAGATGGAGAGTTCTTAGTTTAGAACTTGGTTCCTCAGCGGGTGGAGTCGTTTGGAGTCTTGGAGTGAAGACTTGCGCTATCTCACTTCATGGTTAAAGTTTGAGGTGGCTTAGCGTCGGGTGGAGTGTATTGGCTTGTTAGACGTCGGGATGATCTTCGAGCGGATTCCATGTTTGTATTCCGAGTGTGGTTGGATCGTGAGGATCGCCTGGGGGAATCACATTAGCTTGGTAGATGGTGGGATGGTCTTCAAGCGGGTTTAATTTCAACATTCTAGAGATTGGTTGGATCGTCAGGATCGCCAAGGTGGAGTTTGTTGGTTTTGGCTCTCCTATTTTTTCAGTTTTGATTTATTTACAAATTTGTCATTTTGGCTCAAACCTATAAATAGAAGTGTTATTTCTAGGTTTTGAGAGAGGACAAGTTTGAGAGCTATTTTGAGAGTTATTAAAGCTAAAGAGAGATAGAGCTCCCATTTGAGAGGTGAGTTCTTGTCAGGTTGTGAGTGACTTTTCAAGAGAGATAAATTGTGTGTGTGTATAACCTTCGGGTTCCTACATTTATCTATAGAAAGAAGAAATCCTCCTTGGTGGATGTAACCCAAATTTGGGTGAACCACGGTATATCGTTATTGTTTTGCTTTGATGATTGCTTGTATGTTCTTATTGTCTCTTTATTGATGCTTCGTTGAATTGATTGGAAGTTTGCACACTAGTTCATTTTCGAAACAAGGCCTTGGGTGTTTTCTGCACACCAAGTGTTTGATAAAATTTTCGAGTGAGTTTTATCGTCTTGGTCGCTAGAGATGGTCTTGCTTTAGCGCAACAAGCTTGCCAACCAAGTCTTGGTGGTCTATAAATACCTCGTACTCCCTCATTATGCAAGACACAATGATTATGAATATATGAGAATCAGTGAGTTATCTTTGATTATTTCCTGTAGGCATCATTTTATGCTTGGGATTATCCCCTTCCATTTTTTGATGTTAGATAGGATAATTTTATCCCATTCCATTTTTTGTTGTGGTATGGGATAATATTTCAAGTGAGATAAGTTACCTATCCTATATTTTGTGTTGGATGGGATAAGATTTCAAGTGAGATAACTATCTCAAGTAAGCCTCTTATCACACTAGGCGTGGGATAAAACCATCCCACCTAAGAGGTGAGATTATTTTATCCCATTGGGATGTGATAACTCTTACCATATCCCACTCTTTAATCTAGTGCATCAAACTGGGCCTTAATGTGTGTATTAAAGTATGTTGTGTTTACATTAAATTGGTGTCAAATCAATGTTCCTTCGTGGTGTGTATTCATATTGATTGGTGTACGAAAAGATCAACGGGGTCAGCAGCGAACAAAAGTCAACGACGGGGTATATAGCTAGGAACGACAACGACTTTAGAGAGGTTGCATAGGTGAAGGCTGTGATTGCGATGTTGAGGAAAGTCGGGGACAAAGATCTCCACCAGCGTCTAGAGTATGGTGTCATCATCTAGAGTTTACTTTGAAAACCCTAAAAGGCTGGATTGAAGCTTGTGGGACAACTGGGAATTGAAACAGAATGGGCGGGCTTTTCAGTTGGGAGAGACTGGGTTCATTCATATGTATACTGGGTTGGGCCTTGAGTTTAAAGACCCTAGGAGCATTTGGGTGAGATGCTTTGCTTAGAATAAGCTGAGTTTGGGACTGTTAAGTTTAGGAGAACCTTTTTATTGACTTCTAGGGGGTGAACAATATTTGGCTCGCCTCCAATTCACAAATAATGCACAATATTATTTTTCAGTTACAAAATTGGGACAAATTTCAAATAAGGCCTCAACTCAAGAAAAACTCAATATTTTCAATTCATTTAGCACGGGCGACACCAATTTCTCCCAAAAGCTCTGGGCCGAGCTTTATCCTACCAGGGAGAATGATGAGTATGGGTGTGTGGCACGTGCATGGAGTCGAGCCAAGGATGGTCGATATTTTCAATTGTGATGATTGTTTATCGTTCTTGTCCTTTTATTATTAATATAATAAATTAATATCCCATTGGATTATTCTAAAAAAGTTAGATAGGGGTATTCCATAACATCACCGCTTACATCATACTTAGCTTAGCTACCAAGTCTTGGTGATCTATAAATATCTTTTGTATTCCCTCAATTTGTACGACACGATTGTAATGAATACGCGAGAATGAGTGGGAGTTATCTTTGATTATTTCCTTTAACATGTATTGAATTTTGCTGCATATACGTCACAAACACCTTAATTTTAACTAAATAGGGAATTCCGATTGCCCAAAATTTTTTAAAAGGAGGGAAGCTCTAAAAAAGAAGGGTTATCGCGATGTAAATCAAAATACGATTGACAAGAGAAACCTTGGTTGCCCAATTCCACATCCTTTTATCCATCACTATGAAGGTGCATTCCCTCAACAAGGCCTAACAGAGATGAATTCCTCTTACTCCGCGTCATTTAAATTCGTTTAAGTAGATAGATTATAAGCGGCTAAGGAATTAGAGTCCAATTAAGCTAATGAATAGTAGGGAACTTTTTATTCAGTGATTGAACAATCAAGGAAATCTAAATTTAAAGGAAGACCCCTCCCCCCTCCACTAATCCTCCTGCAAAGGCATGGAGATTCGATCCCCTATCTTCATCGAGACGCACTAAGGAGATAATGCCATGAGAGATATATTTCAAAGAACCTCTATCCACCCTATTTCCTTTCATATATGTAAAAGAAGGAATCAATCAGTCATATCAAATGAATCACAATAAAAGGATCATTTGATGCATAAACCCTGGTATTATCCATAAATCTGAGATTTATAAAGGGGGAGAGGGACAAGAGTTCTTAAAACTAAATTTCACATGTTTCATTAAAACTATTCAGTACAGGTGACAAATTTTGTCATCAAGCACGATATAAATATAAATATATATATATATAGGGACAGGTTCAAAAGTAAACCTAAAAGATGAACATTTTAATGAACCTTAACAAAAAAAACACCTTTAACAACAAATTAATTTTAATTTTTATGTTGTAATTGGTCCGCGCCAGCGGAAACGGACACGCGTATGACACGTGGGTGGGTGGGTGGGGGATAAGGTGTGTGTATTAAAAAATACGCGTGTCCGTTGCCGCTGGCGCGGACCAATTGCAACATAAGAATTAAAATTAATGGGTTGTTAAAGTGTTTTTTGTTGATGTTCATTAAAATGTTCATCTTTTAGGTTCACTTTTGAACCTCTCCATATATATATATATATATATATATATATATATATATATTAGCGGATACCCATGCAGCCATGCACATGGCACAATGGTATCTTGATGCTAGACATAGCCGTACCTATGGCACGTCTCGTCCATTGCCACAGTGAACTGCAAGCCAATGGGCCATGTCACGCCCGTGTGTCGCGTCCACGCACGCCTGTGCTTCGTTTGTCATATCTAAAAAATTATGAGTGTATTTATAAGGTGCATTTAGTCTAAGGTCCCTCTTTTAGAAATATTTTTGTGAAAACCCCATATTTTTTGCACTTTAGTTTCCGTTTGCAGACAATGTTATTTTACAGTTTTTGCACTATTAAAGGAAATAAGTACAAGGAAACATATCTCACGTTTCATTCTTTTGTGTTGAGCTTTGCTAGTGCGGCGACCAGAAGACTTTGAGCGGGCTTTATTATTTGAACTGTCTGAGTGATCTACCTACTCCTCGTCCCCTCTATCTGCTTTGAAAGTTTCCTCCTACAAAAATCGTAAAAGGACAAAGTCAAATTTGTAAATACCCTATTAAAGTAGATCCGCTAGAATTTTCAATATAAAATATTCATTAAATTTCCAAAATATATGGGTTCCTTTTACTTTACCCCTGAGATATTTCGGGATTTACAGATACCCCCTTAATGTTCATTCATTAGAGTCCCATCCCCTCCACCCCCCGGGCGGGGTGCATGTGCATCAACTCACTTTTAGCTCTAATTAGTAAACATGTAGGGGTATCTCTAAAAAACGTATTACCTCAGTGGGTAAAGTAAAAAAATCTATCTATCTATATATATATATATATATATATATATATATATATATATATATATATATATAGAGAGAGAGAGAGAGAGAGAGTTAGGCTCTCCAACATACCTCCTAGCAACATACCCTTTTTTTTAAATAATAAAAAAAATAATTTTGAAATGATATTTTTTATATGAATTCATGATATTTCAGTGTGCCCCTGTAAAAAAAAAATCAACAGAAAATAATATTTTTTGTTATTTTTAAAAAATAAGTAAAAAAACTGACAGTTTCTACCCTTTAAAACTGTCAGTTTTTTAACCTATTTTTTAAAAATATCAAAACACATTATTTTGATCTGATTTTTTTACAGGGGCACACTGAAATATCATGAATCATATAAAAAATATCATCTCAAAATTATTTTTTTTACTATTTTAAAAAAAGGGTATGTTGCTAGGAGATATGTTGGAGAGCCTAACATTATCTCTCTCTCTATATATATATATATAGATATATATATAAACTAAGTGTATGCATGCATAAAACTGAATTGAAAACATCTATCATATGAACTCCTACCACATATTGACTAGTAAATAATAAACTCCTACCTCGATGTGTAGGGGTTAAAACGAACCACAGTTACTGTCGATTGCAGAGTGGTGGATTATTACGACTCAAAAGTCGTGCCAGAAAAATATATATATATACACATGCGGAGAGAGATAGTCGGGCTTTAAAGAGGTCATCCGTACATTATGGAATTAACGGACCTCCCCTTTTGGAGGGGTAAATGGTTAGAATTGTGACCAAATTTGGTGGAGACAATCTCCATGGTAAGTAGATCATCTCCACCAAATTTCATTTAAAACATAATAAAATAAATAAATAAAATCATTTAGTGGAATGACGATCAAAAGCTTCAATCATATATATATATATATATATCCGGTTTTCATTTCAACCATTACCCAAAAAAAAGGGGACGTTGGTCTATCTTTAACTTTAGGAAACCCTTTTTTGAGCCTCGCTATATATAATATGATAGGGAAGTTTTGGAATTGTCTACACATTTTAACAGTGAAGATTGGTGCCACCTCCTTACACATTTTCACAAAATGGGGGGTTGAGATTGATTCTTACAATTTTAATTTAAACCCACTTTCGGATCCCCAAATTCTATATCCAGCTCTAACACGAAACTTTCTCTCTCTCTCTCTCTCTCTCTCTCTCAAAAGAATCGGACATGACCTCACTCCATACATACTGCATCTCTTCCAACATCACTCCCGGTGGCACATCCCACATTGCGGCTATCACCTCATCCAACTCATCCCGCGTTGCCGCCTGAAACGAGGTAATCACTCTCTCTCCCTCTCTTACATACACACGCACACACATGTACACACTATTTTGGTGTTGCATTTGTACACTTTAGATCAAACTTTGAGCCCCTATTTTTTATGGAATTTTCTATGTTGGTTGATTTGTGAGGGTTTTTTTTTAATTATTGCAGTAGACATTTGGGGGTTTCAAATTACAGTTGGAAACGAGGTAATCTCTCTCTCTCTCTCTCTCTCTTATACACACACATGTGCGAGATATTTTTAATTCCGTTTTGACGATTATGTGACTTTTGTTTTACAGATCTTTTTGGATCTTGAAGAAATGAAGTGCATGTACTTTTGGTAAAGTTTTAAGTTTTACTTATGTTGGTATATTAGCATTTTTTTTTAATTTTTATGTTTTATTTTCCTACATTAAAAAAAAAAGGTCTATATTCATGGAGCTTAATTGAACTAATAGTGACAATGCTTCACTCAAAGCTCGACTCGGTGTAGTTTCGGCAGTCCTTGAACCATGGTCTCCACAATCTGGATGCATGTGTACTCCATTTTGCATTATGAGTTTTTTTTATGAAATATCATAAAAATATTTATTGACATAAAACATAGAAATCATCAAGACAGTATATAAAATGTGAAGCCACGGTATAATTTGTGGTATATGCTGCTACTCTTTATTTTTGTCCATTTGGTTTCAGGGTTTGGACCAGTCTAATCATCCACTTCACAAAGAATAGTAGCATATATTATCAATTATATCCATTTGCTTCCTTCATAATGCATTATGTTTTGTATTTTATGTTTGGTTCGCATCATGTGGATAAACTGTTTGTTTGATGTCAATATTTTTTTGAATCTTTACCAGAAACAGGGCAACCTGTCAGCAACTAATCAGTTCGGATCATCAAAACCGAGATGAGTCTATCCATCTCCTTGAAATTTGTTTTTCCGAGACAAAGTCTCTTAATTTATTTAAAGGGGTTGCCTAAATTTACATAGGAATCTTAAATATTGAGAATCTTAGCTTTCATTAACTTGCTATCTGTGCAAAATGTATTATTTCATTAATATATATATATATATATATATATATATATATATATATATATATACGTATCTTTTGTTTAAAATAATGGAGTTGTGAGTTGTACTACGATTTCATTTTACCCTGTTCATTGATATTTAAACTTAGGAGAGAAACCAGTTCTGGAAAACTATGAAGTCATACGATCACAATATTAAAACCTGATTTTTAGGTGTTTGAAAAATCTCTTGAGTGATAATTTTAAATATTTCATTCTTATTCAGTCATGGTCGTGGATTTGGGAGTGATAATTTAACTTTTGTATGCATAATACGGGAAAACATCTTCACCTTTTATGGATATTTGTTTTCTAGGGTGGTTTACAACTAATGGGCAAACATATTCACCTTTTATGGATACATGTTTTCTTATTCAGTCATTAGTTGTTTAAAATCCCTATTATAACCTCAGGTATTATCTAAATTTGATATATAGTTGTCTTCTAAACGTGCCTCCACGTTTGGTGATTCGTTGTTTTAAATCGAAACCCTCCTTTTATTTGGGAGTATATCCTCTTAGTTTATTGCTTTACTTTAGGGTTTTGAACTCCAAAATATATTTAGTATTTTGGTCTTTTTGAGTTTGGTTATCTTTTCTTTAATGTTAAACATTATTACTTATGTTTTATAGTAATTATTTCTTATGTTTTTAACTGCACTTTCTGATCAATTTATAGTCGAATAACTAATTTTGTGTTTCTAATTTTATTTTGTATATTGTATATAGAGCGAATAGTCCGTCAACTCGCATCATCTCCCTATTTTGTGGTAAATCACTGTTACAGAAAAACACTGGTAATTCTGTAAAGTTCCTCCCTTTGAATATGGCCTTTCTAAACATGGGTTGTATATCATTTTATGTTGAGAGTGTCATAGGTTAGTATTTCCCTCATTTTAGTCATGAACAAGGAGTTTGACAACAAATTCATCACGACACTACTACCGGTATCTCATACTGTCTTTGTCATCCTCTTTTGGCAGTCCTCCCATTACATTTAACCTATAACAGACATGTATAGATCATTCTAATTTGGTAATGTTAGAAATTCATGTATAGAACTTCATATATAGTTTTGTATGTAGATCTGTATAGTTCCTTGCCCTCACTCGAACTTCATATAACAGACATGTATAGTCCCTCCCTTCGAATATGTCTTCTGTTTTTACATTTACTGATATAAGTATTACATCGCTGCTTGGGGCTACTAAGATTAGGCTCTTTCCAGTTTATGCTTGCCGCATGCCGTGATAATATTTATCACACCAGTATTAATTTATGGCAATAAGATTTCATAGAAGATAATTGCTTGTAGGGGAATATCAGGCGAAATAATAAAAGATCATAGAAGACATAGGAGAAGATCTTCCAATAACTGCAAAAAATTACTTCAGTTTGGTATATTTTTAAAATTTTATTTACTTTTATCTCTTAGACACCAACTTTTCGGTTCAAGAACCCATCCAAGTGATGTATATTTTGAAAGCATATTAAAGAATCGGATTGAATTACTTCAATATATCCTGCATCTTATTTTATTCAGTTCCTCGAGCTAAGAAACTCATATAGGATTTTGATGTTAAATACTTTGAAGTTGAGCGTACGAGCTTGCCTACAAATGGTCTTGCTTATTAATCAGTAGTAATCTCGGCACATAATAAGTTTATTGACATTTTTTCATTGTTCACATTTCGGTTCCAAGCATTGTGCTCAATGGTGCAATCAACTTCACAAATATTACAGGTTTATATTTGCATCTTCCTTTATAATTGTACTTTTTGGTTAGTTTGTCACTGCTGAAGGTTTGTAAGTTGTTGCTTCTGTTACAGCCCACACTTCAAGAGCTAGGAAAGCAAAACCTGCAACTTCTGAGACAAATCCCGGATCACAATGCAGAGTAAATGAACCTGTTGAAGCTTCTTAAGGGTGAGTAATTGATTTGATTTTAGTTTGCTCTTATTCATGTGGTTTTACGTGTTAGTAAATTGTTCTCTTTGAATTTCAAGTGATAAGCGGCGACACAATAGAGATATATCCAACTGCATAGTACATACAATTGAGTTTGCTCTTATGGAATGTACTCCATTAGTTCCATGTTGCTAGCCATTTTATGGGCTTGATTTCGGTTGCGTTGTCGTTTCATTTTGTGTTTCTAAATTGTGTGTAGAGGTTGTTTATATTTTGGTTTAATTCACACAAAAAAATCTGGGAGTAACCAATATCTGTTGGATGTAATGCAAATTTGACAGTCTAGAACTTATATTTTGGTATTTTATCTATGTAATCTATTTTTTATTGTTTTAGATGAAGATTTGAATTACACTTAAATTGTTGGATACTGACCTTTAGTGCATATGTAGGCACAAGGTGCGAGGCAACTAGGAGTACTTGAATTAATTTTTTATATGTTTCAATGAGATCCAATCTGGTTTGCTGCTTTCGTTGTAGTGCGCTAAATAACTGGGATGATGTCCCATAGCATATTATATAACTCCTTCGGCCTCTTCGGCTGCATTTTGTTCTTAGTTTGAGTAAATTCTTTGTTTTATGCATTTTGTTCTTAATTTTCGAATATTATGAGTATTAGTGATATGGCCTCGAGACCTTGGAATTTATTGTAACATATAAACTCTGAAGTTAGAGGCTACTTTTAAAACAAACCCTAATGTTTTAATTATTTCAACTAAATATAATTTTACTCTTAATTCCATTAAATTCTACTAAAGACAATACATGTCTGTTATATGAAGTTCCATTAAATTTTGTAGATATTGACTACTCCCGTGACAAAATATTTTAGTGTTGCATCATCCAAGTATATAGCTTAGTTTCATATCGATGTTAGGTGTCGTTAGTAGTCAAGATATTATTTTGATTGTCTTTATGCCTCTTTCGGAATCATTCGATTCCGAACATCGATGACCTTCCGACAACCTGCTATTATAAAGAATATATTTTTTGTTAGTTAATGTTATTTGACATATAAATGGCTTTGTACACAAGCGTTTTGTGTTCAAAGATGATTTGTCAACTTGCAAGATTTAATAGATGTGTGATGTTTTTAAAATAACAGAATTTGAAATTTGGCCTTCAGGCACAACACGACGCCAAATCTCAATCCTGAAAGCAGTTTTACAGTACGGCCTGACTTTGGACACGTGGCACTATGATGTCGAATAAAATCTGCATCATGTGTACAACGACGAATTGCCCACATGCGCACACTCCCTGCATTTTCAGTCAGCCTATTTAGAGAACTTTGGTTCAAATTTTAAATTCAATTGGTGGAGAGTTCAAACACATGAGCTCATCTTCTTAATTAAAATGCAGCTATGTTGAGATGATTTTATTTGTACTCTTCAGTTTTTACTTTGAATGCCTTCCTACATGGCGATATTACATATATAAGTGCCATCAAATGCCAACATAATTGTATGCATATATTTACTATAAGCAGAGTACTGCGAAAGAATTACTCTTTTTGCATCTTTCAAAACATCTCTATTGTTAGTTCTTTACGCCTACTCAGGGTTCACAATAGTTACCGAAGACAGTATAGCAGTCTGCTAAACTTTAATGAGCTTTTAGGTTATGTGTCTATTTTGTTTCAAGCTAAAATAATATGTCTTGTTATAATCTGATGATGAATTCTATCCATTCAATGTTTAACTTTTATTAGCTTAAAAAATTGGAGGCACAATTGAATTTGATGTTTTGTTGTGTGGATATGCATCTTGACTGTTTTAGGATGTTAGAAGTACTGTATTGTATTGGGTAAAAGTATCCTAATCTTGACCTTTTTATTATTCGTTTCAGGTTACACATTGCAGTTATAACGAACTGGAAGGTTGCGCATTATGGGTCTACCAGTGGCAGCAACTGTAAATTGTGCGAATAACACCGAGGCTAAGAATTTGTACATATATCAGCGAAGGGATCAAGGGAAGATTGAACAGGTTGCCTTTAGCATGTGAGGGTGATATAGTGGTGGTCACCATCAAAAAGGGAAAGCCCGATCTTCGTAGGAAGGTCATGCCAATTGGCATTGCCAAACATCGCAAACCTTGGCGCCGAAAGGACAGTGTTTTCCTGTATTTTGTTGTAGCCAATTTCTTAATAGGACTTTTAGTATTTTGTTGGAGTAATTTTTATTTCTTAAACAGGGTGGAAAGTCCTATAAACAAAGAAAATGCTGCCCAATTTTTTAATTTTTTTTACATGTGCTGTAAAAAAAATTGATTTAAATTAGTATTTGGTGGTTATGGTGTTGTATATACAAGGTCCAAGACAAACTATTAGTATTGTTGTGCTTGGATTATTTTTTATTTCCTAAACATGGTGGATAGTCTTATAAACAAAGGAGATTTTGCCCAAATTTTTTAAAATGTTTACCCATGTGTGTCATAAAAAAAACTTTGCAAAATTGTCACATTCAATACATTGGAAAATTTTCTTCGTGCCTTCAGGCACGAGCAATACGCTAGTGTATATATAGAGGAGAACGCTCACCTACATCATGCTTTACACATCATCCATACATCACATCTAGTTGTAGGCGCTAAAAAACTTTTTTTCAAAATTTCTTATTTTTCTCTTGAAACTAACATTCCAATAAAACCATGTTCAAAAAATTAGGTCAAAATATATTTTGTAGCTATTTTTATAAAATCCACAAAAACTACTCAAAATACCTTATTTATAAGGGTCTGCGCCAGTGGTTTGTTGTGAATTTGTTAAAAATAGCTACAAAATGTATTTTAACCTAATTTTTGAATATGGGTTGATTAGAAGGTTAATTTCAAGAGAAAAATAAAAATTTTGAAAAAAAAAAGGTTTTTTAGGACCTAAAACTAGGTGTGATGTAGGTGTGCTGTATACATCATGATGTAGGTGAGCCTTCCTCATATATATATATATATATATATATATATATATATATATATATATATATAGAGAGAGAGAGAGAGAGAGAGAGAGAGAAAGAGACTGAAAGATAGATCAAATGATTGATTGACAAACAGGGCTAGTATATGAACTCTTAAGCACCCTTCCCTTGCAAGCCAATTTTAGGCCAGTATCTACCCATAGTTTCATAACTACTATAATATTCTTCCTAATTCAAAAGAATTTTGTTTCTTGCAAATAATGCATGCTGCCAAAACCATTGTATATTGGGAAAACATCCTAATGATAATCAACTCCTACCTAATAAACGCCCTGAATTAAAACTAGGAAAAGGTTTATATATATATATATATATACACACACACACACCACACAGAGATGGGTTCTCTGAAGGGTGCCCAAGACGGACCATTTTTTAAAAATAGCAAAAAAAATATTTTTGTGTTGTTTAAACATTTCAGGGACTTGTAAAAAAACAATCAACTCAAAATGCATTTTTTTGCTATTTAAAAAAAAAAGGTCAAATTTTAGAAGCTTAAAAACTGACATTTTGACCTATTTTTTTAAAATAGAAAAAAAATGTATTTTGAGTTGATTTTTTTTTACCAGGCCCCTGAAATGTTTAAACAACACAAAAAAAATGCTATTTTAAAAAAATGATCCTTCTTGGGCACCCGTTTTAGGCACCCATTAGAGATCCTTGTTGTGTGTGTGTGTATATATATGTATATACAAAACTATTTGCCCAACAATATTGTGTATGTGTCAATCATAGTTGTCAAAATCGTACGATTCTCTAGTTGAATCGTACAATTCGATTTGATTCTCACATAAGAAACGGCTAGGGTTAAAAAATACCGGGCCGAATCGACAATTTGGGGAAGAGAATCGTGAATCGAGCTATTCACGATTCCATTCCGATTCACTTTTCTTGGCAAAGTTTAATTTCTTTTTAAACCCGAAATATAGGAAAGCGTGGTTGGTGTTTTTTTTCTTATAACCACAAGTGTGTTTTTTATAAAACAAATAAATAAATAAAAAAGCAAACAACAAATGTTACCTTTACAAAACTAGTTTTAGTGAAGAATGTTATAAAAGTGTAAACCCTAACTTTTAGTGTTGCACTATGCTCGATCTCCTCTCCTCTTCGATCTTGTTCTAAACCTTGTGCGACTGTGTTCTCTTGTCTTACCTGTTGTCTTGGCTCAGTGTCACTCTTGGCTATTTAATATTTAATTCGTTTGTCCGAAAGGTAGAGAGGCTTCTTTTGATTGTATTAAGGTCTGTTTTTATTATTATATGATATATATTGATATTGTATTGATTTTATTATTATACGACATATTTATATTGTATTATAATATTTTTGTGTTTAATCTTTATCGATTACATTTGTAACCATTTGAGGCAATATATTTGTCTTTAATCTTTATGTAGCTGCTATTATTGTTAATATTTGAACATGAAAATGGTTAAGAAAAAAGGTAACAAATATGTTTTAGGTCCTAATATGTTTTATTACATATTTTAATGTATTCTCTATGCCTTTATATATTATTTACTATATTTTAAATATTTTATACCGATTCTTATGATTCGATTCACGATTCATAGGGTTTCCGATTTACGATTCCATTCACAATTTGACAACTATGGTGTCACCAATAAACACCCTTTCAGTTTCAGGTCAATTTACAGGAACAAACTGTAACGAGAAAAAGTCAACAACCATAACTATAAACGTACTAAAACAATATTTTTTCCTGACTATTTGTTGTTCGACCCCATTATTATTTGTAATTGAGTTTAACCCCCGAAAATTTCATTTCTTGGCCCCAAGAAGTGAAAATGTTGGGGGTAAAGTCAATATCAAAGAATTAATGGGATCAAACCCCAAGTAACCTTATAATATTATGTTAAAAATGGTGTATGCAGGATATCAACAGGGTTTTTGATCAAACAAGATTGAAGAAATATCTACCTCAAATGTAATTTTGGGGGAGCCGCTGAAGGACCCGCTATTGAAGAGGAGATCATTCAAAGCTTTCTTTGCATCAGCACGCTTTTGACGAGTTGCATATTTGATGTAACTCTGAATTTAATATTTACAATTGCAAAGAAGCTTATTGCAATGTAAACATATATATAAATCAAATACACCAAGAAGGCAAAGAAAGACAAGGAAAGAAGGAAAGACTGAAATGTATGGGGTATGGAAAGAAATTCCAAAAATGTAAGGGTGTGTTTAATATTTTGTATGAAAAATAGGGAAAGATATCATATATTACAACTTTTGGTGTCTTTGACTGTCTAAATTTGCCTCAGAATTTTTTTCCATATTTTCCCAAAGTAACATGATGATGCACATTTTAGACAACTTCCATGGTATTTTTTTATTTTTATTTTGTGGGGGGATGAGGGGGAGGGAATAGGAAAATTTTCCACCCACTCCAATCAGACATACCCTAATTTTCCTACGAAACTAGGCCTCCTATGCTAGTTTCAACATCCTTTGGTGCATATAGTCATTTCCTACAACAGGAAAAAGGCAACTATTGGCCATTACCAGAGCTGATGGTATAGGATCAGATCAAGAAATTCATGAAAGCCCTCTACGTAAATTTACATAACAAGGCTATACTAGTGCCTACCATTTCTCTAATGTAGGGGAAAATTTACATAACAATTGAAAGAGAATAAACACAATACATATGTGGTTCCACAATGGATTTTAGCCTTGGCGATGGGGTAAGGGAGTACGAAGTTCCTTATTGATCGAAATCTTTTTAGGTGCTAGTGTAGGTGGGTAGTGTTCGCTGGGTCAAATTCTCAAGGAGTTTACTCCTCAAGAGCCGAGATGCTGAAGAACTTATGCCGCAATGTTGTGAGCACTACGAGTAAATGTAATGGAGGGCGAGAGAACAACCAATTCTTCCACGAGATAAAAATGAGGAAGCAGCCTAAGCATAACTTTTTTGGATTTTGGGAAAGGGTAGTGATTGGTTGGCAAGATGATAGTTTAAAGATAGTGGCTTTAATGGTTGTTCAAATAATGTTCTTCGGGATGTCTTTAATGGTGGTCAGAGTGAGATTTCTTCATACTAATAAATGAGGTTGAGGGTAGTATTTATAGGCATGTGAGTTTTAATCTTGTCCATTGATCTGGATAGTGAATAGTAGGTGAACAGTGCCATGTATTTAATGCATGTCAGTGCATTAAATGAGAAGTGATAAGCTATTTGAGAGGTTGTCTTCAGAAGGGGATGATGGTTGATGTGGCAAAGTGGGTTGTAGATTGTCTGTAGCATTTTAGAGGGATAATGACGGCTTAGGAGGGGTACATTGATAATGTGGTAAAACTACCAAAATGGCTCTTTTCGGGGTGGATCGATTGTGTCTTTCGATGATTTTTGTTTGTGCCCTATATCTCGTGAAATGGTGGTTCGCTTATGGGAGCCCAACGAACCCCTGTTCCCTTTCGCTCATACCACATAACTAATATTCCCGATGTGGTGCCTACCGATTGGGCCTTTGGTCCCTTGAGTTTTGTCTAACTCAAGCCCTTCGGAGTTTTGGGAAACGGGAATACCAAGAGAGAATAAATACCCGAGGTTGCATACCGATATAGTTTGTTCAAAACGTGTTTTGGTTGTATGTGAGGGGATCGATGAACATACGGATCGAATGCCTGGAGAATCGGTTCATTGGTGGATCGGCTCACTACTGAATCGGTGGTGGGTTATCGAATATCCCCACCCTATAGTAGTAGCTGCTAGCTGGTGGCCAAAAATTGATTAGATGATTGCAATTTACCCTTGAGATCATATATGACTTCAATACAGGATACAATAAGTATAATTATAGTACAATTGCTAATCATTATCTTAATCTAACTGTTTGGAGAAATTTTAGTCAGGATAGGTATTAACTCCCTCAAGAAAACCCAGTCCTATTGAAAATATGACTCCTCTATGTAGAAATGAGGGTTCCCGAGGCAACTTTGGCTTTGAGACCCTAGCAATTTTCGAAGGTGGGAATTGATTTTCCCTTCACCCATTACTGGTTGAAGAATTGGCCTTCTACAAAGTCGATCCTATCTAGTGTACCCCCAATTCTTTAAAGTTTTGATGGGGTTCATCAATATAAAAATCCTAAAACCCCAATTTGTATTAGACGAAATTGTATATTGTTACTGTATGATCACGACGACAAATTCGGCCTACTTCCACTTAACACCAAACAACACAACATCTGGTGGGAGGGCTCCAAAAATGATATCCTAATATTTTATCGGTCACTTTATGAGCCTGATTAAAATTATAAGGGGATAACGGTTTTTATTTTTATTCTTAAATATAATATTATACAAAATCAAGTATTCGTATAAACTGAATGACTCAACAGTCTTGTTAAGCTTTATGCCAAGTGTAGGTAGAGAGTATCACTATTCCTCTCTAGAATCCTAAGGGTCACTTCTTTTTTCCGTTGAGTCTTCTTCACATTTGTTTTCTCTCTCCTAATCGGATATCCTCTTTTTTCAAGCTCCACCTTTCTTCTTAATTCTTCTAGCTTCATATTTTTTCAATAGGATGCAACACTGCTTTAGTAACTAAGATGTATAAAAGCAGTACAAAGGTGCAGTGGACCTATTCAACCCCCTCGAGGTAGTTACCTTGTTGGGCTATAAGGTCTTTTCATTTGGTATCAAAGTTTCCATATTGCGGGCTTATGCAATTCTGCGTAATTTAAACAAGAATTTTCTATTATGACATTCTAAATCCCATGTCTTGATGATTATTATCTAATTACATTTGCCTTCAACACAATTGGTGCATGCAGTGAATCATTTTTACCTAAGACACAATACAAATTTACACCTATTGCAAATTACCCACCACACATGATACCATGCAAGTCCATATATATTGCGAAATACCCATGCCTATGTACCACCTTTGCGTAATGTGAAATATCCGTGCCTACAGCTCTACCCAGATATGATTTTTAAAATTAGACAAATATTTTTTAAATAGATGAGATATTGATCTTATTAAACAGTATTTAAAAAAAAAATAAGTTGAATGGTTTTCTGAAAATTCAGCAAGCCAAACAACCATCAGTTGAAGAGCTCGAGGACCGTGCATCCTCTATCTTTTGTACCAATCTTTTATATTAATTAAAACCTTTCTCTGTTTCTGAATTCTGAACAAAAAGAGAAAGAAAATATGTAGTAATTTGAACCACTCATGCAAATTGTATCTTTAAGATGTTTTCAACAGCTTTCCTCCCTTATTATAGATTGGGTCCTTAATATAGGTCAAGTAGGGCGTATTTCGGCCTGGATCGGAGAGGGAATTGCAATTACGGATATAATTTCTATTTTTCAAAAGGGGGAAAAAAACCTTACGGATTCCAATTCAGATTTGTTTGCAAATTGGATTTTTTTTGCCAAAAGGGAATATCGGAAAAACTGAAAACTTTGCAAAAATCCGATATATCGGAAATTTCTGGAAAAATCGAAGATATCAGAAAAATTCAAGAAAAACACAAAAATTCTTTTTCGCATATATTACAAAAATTTGAAATTGTATAATTGTGGGACTGCAAATTTTTCGGGAAAATCAGATTGGCACAAATTTAGAAGAAAAAAAAAAGATCAGAAAAACCGGAATGCAGAATTAATTCCGATTCTGATCCAATTTTTTCGGATAAATCGGAAATCTGAAAATTATACCTAAATTGATAAACATCGAATTCGGTTTCAGAAAAATCGAGGAATATATATATATATATATATATATATATATATATATATATATATATATATACAGAGCCGTTCTCTAGCGGGTGCCAGAGACGGACTTAGGAACGGACTCTTAAAAAAACAAAAGAAGATAAACTTAAATGGTTTGAAAAGTCAAAACTTCTCCCTTCCATTTCTTATGTGGTCCACGTCATTCTCCCTTTTTTTTTTACTTTTTTTTATAAATTCTTCTCAAAGTAAATGTTAGGGGACTTATGGCCCCATTCTTGTGATGCCTTTAGTTTAGAAACATTTTTTTTTTGTATATTGCTGTTTTTTTTATCCATCGTTTGTGAAAATCTGTTTTTTTTTTGTTTGTTTGTTTATTGCTATTTTTTTAACAAATCCAGATTTAAAAAAATATACACTTAAGCTTCTTTTTTTATTTCTTTTGCCGTTTTTTCCCTAAAAAAATATTGTTGTTATTTCTATAACACATCAAAACAGCGATAGAGATAAAAATAGAAAAAAGATTTTGGATTTTTTGGAGAGAAAAAAATAGCTTAACTGTATTTTTTTAATTTCAAATTATTTAAATTTCGGATTTTTAAGACTGGTTTTTGTAGATAAATTGTGATATTAGATTTTGTGGGTGTTTGAAAACTGATAATGTTTATTATTATCTGTTTTTTTTTAATTAAAAAACTGTTTATAAAACATAAAAAAATTATTTTATATAAAATAATTTTTTTTTTTTTTAAATTACACAATACGATTATGAATCTTTTATTTTTAAATAACACGATCACGACCAAAATAAAACGCGATATGGCATGGAGTCGTATTTTTTTTCATACCGTTGGCGCTGACATTTTTTACTGTTTTAAAAATAATTTTTTTGCTATTTAGAAAAAATGATCAGCTTCAGCGATATGTATAGGCGTTCCGACCACCTATACATACCGTTGGCGCGGACCATTTGTTCTAATATGTTGGTCTGTGCTAGCAGTATGTATTGACCGCCTATACATATCGCTGACGCCAATCATTTTTTTTCTAAATAGCAAAAACAATATTTTTAAAATAGTAAAAAATGCCCGCGCCAACGGTTTGAAAAAAAATATGACTCCATGCCATATCGCGTTTTATTTGGGTCGTGATCGTGTTACTTAAAAATAAAGATTCATAATCGTATTGTGTAATTTAAAAAAAAAATTATTTTATATAAAATAACTTTTTTATGTTTTATAAACAGTTTTTTAATAATAAAAAAAAACAGATAATAATAAACATTATCAGTTTTTAAACACCCACAAAATCTAATATCACAATTTATCTACAAAAACCAGTCTTAAAATCCAAAATTTAAATAATTCGAAATTAAAAAAAAATACACTTAAACTATTTTTTTCTCTCCAAAAAATCCAAAATCTTTTTTCTATTATTATCTCTATCGCTGTTTTGATGGGTTACAGAAATAACAACAATATTTTTTTAGGGAAAAAACAGCAAAAGAAATAAAAAAAGAAAAAAAGATTTTGTATTTTTTTAAGAGAAAAAAAAAGAAGCAAAGTGTATATTTTTTTTAAATCTGGATTTGTTAAAAAAATAGCAATAAACAAAAAAAAAACAGATTTTCACAAACGATGGATAAAAAAAACAGCAATATACAAAAAAAAATGTTTCTAAAAAGGCATCACAAGAATGGGGCCATAAGTCCCTTGACATTTACTTTGAGAAGAATTTAAAAAAAAAAGGAGAATGACGTGGACCACATAAGAAATGGAAGGGAGAAGTTTTGACTTTTCAAACCATTTAAGTTTATCTTCTTTTGTTTTTTTAAGAGTCCGTTCCTAAGTCCGTCTCTGGCACCCGCCAGAGAACGTCTCTCTCTCTCTCTCTCTCTCTCTCTCTCTCTCTCTCTATATATATATATATAGAGAGAGAGAGAGAGAGAGAGGGAGAGATTCTCTAGGGGACCAAAAGAATGAACTTTTTAATGGACCTTAACAAAAAACACATAATAACACATTAATTTTAATTCCTATAGTGTAATTGGTCGGCGCTAGCGACACGCGTGTTTGGTGTCGCGGACCAATTACACTACAGGAATTAAAATTAATGTGTTATTATGTGTTTTTTGTTAAGGTCCATTAAAAAATCCATTATTTTGGTCCACTAGAGAACCTCTCCCTATATATATATATAATAATGCTCTTGTGCGGACTAGTCTGCATTTTAAGAATGCAGACCGGACATGTGTCACCTGGCGGTGAGCCCAGAAAAGATCGCCTAAATTATAGGCATATTCTCTCTCTTTTCTGGGCTCACCGCCAGGTGACACATGTCCGGTCCGCATTCTTAAAAGGGATAAGTAGGCTTTAGTCCCATTCTCCAATGTATTTTAGGGTTCGATCCTGTGCATGTTTTATTAAGTCTTAGGTCCTAAATTATTAAGACACGCAACCAACAAACATGGAAGAATTCAAACAGTTGTGGATTTCAAAACAGATCGTGGGGTAGTTTATGGGACTTTCAACAAAAAGATATATAGGGAGGATCGGTGCCTCACAAAACATTGTTAGATAGGACTCACAACAAAATATCTATTCTTAAAATGCGGACTAGTCCGCACAAGAGCGGGACTGTATATATATATATATATATATATATATATATATATATATATATATATATATATATATATATATTAATTAATGTCAACTACTGCTTGTGAAAGATAACAGCTCTTTCGAATATTTGCTGGAAGTAACAGTCCCATCGTGTGCGTGGGACAAAAATAGAGACAAAGACAGAGAAAAGGTACTACCAGTATGCATTTCAACTCTCATAGCCATTTACACAAAATATGTACCTTAGATGGTTGTTTTTGACCTCTTCCTTCATCCTGCAGACATGTTATTTGTCAAATTAGTAGCTAACGACAATATAATTTTTCCATATCTAAGCTCTAAAGGTAATAATAATACGAAAAAAGAGACAAGAAAAGAGAAGGAACTACTAGTAAACAGTTCAACAACCATTACCATTTATGCAAAATATATATTCGTATCCGTCACATGAAACTAAGATACAAAACTGAACCACATGAATCTCCAAAAAATTAAGATGTACCTTAGATGGTTGTTTTTGGCCTCTTCCTTCATCCTGATATTTGTCAAACTTTTAACTTAAAAGGTAATCACGATATAAATTTTTCACATCTAAACTCTAAAAGTATATAATAAGAAAAACTCTTTCATGGATTAACAAGCGGTTAAAGTACACATTAAGAATATAAAATGCAAAAAAAAAAAATTAAGAAGCCAGTATTTTCATTGTTAATATGTGAACTATGTTAGAAACTAATAATGAAACAAAAATAAATTTAGACATAATAGGATTTAATATCAAATGACCCTCTTATAAGGTAATTTTAATAGCCAAATGGCAGCATTTCCCTCTCCCTCTCACACCACGCGCGCACACTCGCACACAAACAACCACACCCGGTTAAACTTTTCCCCATCACCATCATATAAATCATTTTCATTTGCTTGATTTGAACTTTTTTGGTTCATCTCTTGCTCTATTGGTCATAGTGAGTGAATATTGGAAAATGATCAGGGCTAGTCTTTGAAACAGTCCTCTTTATATATAAAAGATGAAGATACTTTTCCATTTTAAATTCGTTCTAAGGTTAAAAAACAATGTATTAATTTATGGTTGTGGTGGAATCGATTGAGTAAGAAGAAAGGTGACAAAGTTCCGGCAATTTTGGCTGTATATACTCAGTTTCATCTGGCAATATTACAAGTTTTTTTCCGGTGGGGGGTGGGGGTGGGGAGTGACGTCAAAATGAAATAATTAGATAGCGTTCTTTAAGGCTCCTGTATCTTATAGCTATAGCCTATAGGCATGCTGCGACCTAGTAAATTTCTTGCTGCCCACCTAGTTTATTTGCATCCAATAGTTCATACTTCTCCCTATATGATACTGGAAGCACAATAGAGACTTGTCACAAATCAGCTACCATACATATCAAAGGCCAAAAATTCATATGTAGCATTTCGGCTCATGGCTAAATCAATGTTACCTAAGATCGTGGAGCGCTACAGTGCTTGTTAGGGGTATAGGTATGTGTTATGCTACTATGCCTAGTATGCGATATACAGGGAGTAGGCCTAGTCATTGTTGTCAAAATCATTTGATTCGATTCTGGTATAATTAGATCCGAAGCGGTAGTCGCAAGGGTAAAATAATCGGTGTGAATCTGGCGATTCAGCAGGTGAATCAGGACGGTGCGATTTATGAAGCCAGGTTTAATTTTGGGTATTTTTTTTACCCATCCTCTAAATAAAACGTTTTTAGCCCCTTTTCCGTTTAAAACATACCAAGCCAAACACGTATCTTACTTTAAAAAAAAGGTTAAAAAAGCAAAAATTACTTTTGAAACACAGAGACGGTCTCAGGAGAAACTAAAACTTTGAAAAAACTTATCTCCCTCATACCGTGATCTCTTCTCCTCTTCTCATGGGAGTCGAGCCCCTTGGTTGTTAAAATCACCCATTATTAAACAAAAAGAAAGCTTTGGAGCATAGTTTAGAGTGACAGGGGATTACATTGTGTAAGGCTTTAAAAACCCTCATTTTTATTAGTAGTTTGTTCTGGGGTGTGAAGACTAAAGAGCAGGACTCTCTCTAATCTCTATCGTGTTTTCGTAATAATATCTTGCAGTGTTGAAGTTGGACCCTCTTTATTTCGTTTCATAAAACTGCGCGTTTGCTAATATTTTGTCAAAATGGTTGAGGGAAAGAGTAGTTGGCTATTTATCATAGTCATGAAGAGAAATTTAACTCTAAAGATTTGTAGTTGAAAGTAACAAGATCAGTTTTCATTATCCTAATCATGAATTGACTCACATGCTTTGCCACCAAGGCATACGCCTTACCTCTAAACGATGTATTACATTCAACGTTTTTTACATTTAATTTGAAATCTTACAATTAGATTCAGGATTCACGATTCATAGAGTTTTCATTTCACGATTTGACAACTATGGGCTTAGTTAGGACATTGTTTCAGTCCATGATTCATTAAAACTATCATGATTCACCAAAACTAGGATTTAAATCATTTTGGGTATGACGTAAAGTGTATGCGTGTGTATTACACCTAAACACGAATATTAACATTTTATTAGTTCAAATTATGTTTTTGTATTTAGCACATAGTTTTGGAGTACCTATGGTTTTAGATCTTGTGGTGGAGCAAAACGAGAAACTATGTAACACGTGTTTCTTTATCATATTTCTTTGTTATTTTCTTCTTGTCTTTAAATTAAAAAACGAGACGCAAGATTTGGAGAACTAAGACAGAAAAGTACCCTAAAATTGTACGCGAGATCTAAAATGTGCTAGTTGAAGACAAGGTTTTAAAAGGCGAATCGAGGCGCGCCTCGAGGCGAGGCGAAGGTTAGCAAGGCTGAGGCTTACGTCTCTAGGGGACTGAACTGAGGCCTGCGCCTTGTATGGAAGAGGCGTATGAGGCGTACGCCTCATTTTTTGCTGCTGATTTACAAAAAAATGAAGTCACGTGGGTATTTTGCTTAACAACAAAAAGTCGTACGAAGCTAAACAACCAAAAACCCTAGCGGCTGATCAAAAACCAAACAAAATACCACCGAAAGACCTCCGATTGTCTTCTCTAGCAGAAACGGACCACCGATCATCTTCTCCAGCAGAAATCGATAGTCGTACGAGGTAAATTCATCTTCTCCGATGTTTTTTTTTGTTTTTTCTGCTCTATATATATATCGATATATGTATATATGTATTTTACTGCTCTGTATATATGTATATATGTATATTATGTATACATAACTTTATAGACCTATAAATATATATATGCTGCTGTATATGTATGCTGCAATATATATGCTGCTGCTGTATATTTATTGTATGCACTGTTTTTACTTACATATATACACTGTTTTATATATGTAAATATATATGTATACATATATATATATATATATATATACATATATATATATATACTAGGGTGTACCCGTGCCGATGGCACAGTGATAAATTTCCTCCCGATTATATGTTTATAACACACTCATACCCGTGTCAATGGCACGATGAAAACGAACATGTAATTAACCCTATATTTGATATTTAATTATCTTAATTGTAATTTATGTACATTTTAGTTTAATGTAACATATTTAAATATTTCTTACACAAATTTTTATTTATTTATCCGTATATTATATTTAGTTAGTATATATTATATCGATAAATACTTTTCAAGTGTATAGTTATATATACACGTTTATATATATATGCCTTGCTCTATTAATATCCTTATAGTAATATATTTTTTTATGCTATTCTAATTAATATTTATATACTATATTTATATTGTACTTGTTGTATAGTAAACAAACTAAACACACATATACTTTAATACATATCTATATAAGGCCTTAGGGTATTGTATTTGTTCAAATCAGATTCTTGAACATATTTTCACAATATCCTTATTGAGTAGTCAAATCTTATCTTAGGCAAATTCTGTATCTTTCCTATCCATTACGAATAGATAACTGACTTGGTCAGTTTAATTGTTTTTGGACAGATTTTTTTTTTATCCGTGCCATTGTGTTGTCCATCAACTTTTGGTAGTATATGCCGTACAGTTATGTTATCTGTTAACTTTGAAAAATCACTTTGTGTCCCTTCCTCTATTGACATTGAGCCACACGCATGCTTTTACTTTTCTAAGCTTTTATACTTTGGGTCACGCGTTGGCAGTCAGATCTAGTTTACAAATGAATTTTTGTTTACAAAAATGAATTCAAAATAATCCTAAATTTACAAATTTGGGGTTTTGCCCCTTTTATAACTATAATATAATATGGAAACCTAAGTTTTCCGTTTGGGGGGTTCCTCTGCACAAAACCTTTAAATGAAATAAACAAATTTGAATCCAATAAATAAAGTAGCTCAATAAAAATCATAAAATCCAACTAAGTGATATATCAAGAAACATAAAGAAATAGAGCAGCGAGAGATAGAGAGCATTACACAAAATGAGCTCCCAATGTGAGAAAAAGGGATCAAATGAAAGAGAATGTGATTTGAATTTTTAAATGCGATCTGGGGTAGAGAAAGAATGGTAAGCAAATTGTTAAGTGGATTAGATTGTACATTTAAACCACTAAATTGTTAAAGACGATATGAACCATTCATTTATACCTTGTGATTGATATTAATGGGCACAAAACAAATCCCCATACATAAGTCTGGATTGAACCTGCAACTAATTTCATTTTTTTCCTTTTACATAAAACTTAGAATGTGCACTCAACACCAAAGAAAATCAACCTACCTACAATGTGAACATACTGTAAGGCGTGAGTGTGATTTTTGAACTTCTGTGCGGCAACTTAAGAATTTAAACAATCATAATATAGATTGTTTAAGATAGAGTCCCTATGATTTTCTATCTAAGGAAACCTTCTCTCTATCATAATTTCTCGAAAAAAATAATAAAAATATATAATGTGAATGTTTCCAACTCTTTTAGATTTTGTCATCGGAGTGTTGATAAAGAAACTTTTCTAGAGAAAAAAAAGATGGAAAACCCCATAAAAATGACCATATATTTAAGCTTGGTCAAACACAGCTCTCACTATAGGCAAAAAATAAATAGATCTTTACAACCATAGATCTATACAAACACAACTCTTACCGGAGGCAAAAAATAAAATCCCAGAAGTTTTGACTCTTCACATAATCAAAGTTCTTACCAGAGTCATGGATATTCCAACCGCCATGATCTGTTATGGTGAGGGGGTAGTGGCTCACGGCAGCTCATGGGGTTGCTGGCCTTCTTGGAGGCTGTTGGCTCCCGACAACTCAACCGCCACGATCTGTTAAGATCAACCGTTTGGAGCAATAAAAATGCCTCGCATAAACTATTGCAATTAGCCAACACCCAAACTATCAAGACTCAAATGTCTACAAAATCCAAAACAGGGGTTAGGTTCTTCCAGATGCATTTCAACCTCAGCAAGCTCTCATCAAGCTGAAAACAATTCAAGATAAATTTTACCAAATAGGTTCCAACACTCTTGACTTGACTTGAGCATGTGAATAGAAAGATCAAAAAGTTATGTGGACGTTTGCTTGTGTATAAAATGCTCTGAAAGTACAGGGGTTAGGTTCATACCTTCATTTGGTTGTGTATACAAAGTTATCTCGAATGTACAGTTTCTGTTAGAAAAGCTGAGAAGGAATCGAGGGTGAAAATCGATTTAGAAAATAGACAAAAAATTGATTTCAAACAACCCCAATGTGAGAATCTCCAGCCACGAAAATGCTTGTGAGCTCTGCTCTGTGAAAAAAAACCAATGAGAGAGTTGCCGAGAGAAGAGAGATGAGGGGCTCGAGGTTGTAGTTGTGTGAAGAAGTGACAAATGACCCATGTTTTTTAGGCTGTCTACTTCAGCCGTGTACTTCTGAAAAACTCAAAGGGTCCAAATATGGTGTAAAACACTCCCATCATTATAAGGTATTTGGAGTAATCTAAGCCATTGGATACAAAGATTTCATCCCAAAGATTTCATCCTAACCGTCAGTTGATAAACACCAAACTCATAAACTTTTGATCTGAACCATCAGTTGGGGAGGACAAAAAGTCCCTCCTCCTTTATTATATAGATATGTATACATGTTTTATATATGAAAATATATATATATATATATATGTATATATATATTCTGTTTTTTTTTATATATTCTGTTTTTTATATATATATATGTATATAAAAACAGTGTATTATGTATACATATACCCTGTTTTATATATGAAAATATATATTCTGTTTTTTTTCCTATTTGAAAAAAAAAAAAAAAAAAATATATATATATATATGGCTTTAATGCTAACACAAAATCTATATCATTGTAGTGAGTTGCCATTATGTCTAATAGGAAGGATCCCGCTTGGAAATATATTGCCGGATAAGGGTTACAAATATATTGAATGTGGCTTTTGCGGGAAAATTATTAAAGGTGGGGTTAAGCGAATGAAGGACCATCTTGCGTGTACCAAGCTTAATGTGGCTAAATGTGTGAAGGTACCTCCGGAGGTTAGCCAAGAGATGAAAGATTTTTTGATGAAGGGTGTTGATGTTAAGCAAGCGAAAAGAAGAGAAGATGAGGAAAGGATTAATAATGCCTCTTATTACAATAGTCAATCATTTGGAGGGTCAAACACGGGTAGTGGTTCTACGAGGGGAATTCGAGGGCCAATGGATCGTTTTATTGTCAATGTTGATGATGATAGTGAAGCAACTACAATAGATAAGTGACACAAAAAAGATCTTCGCAATCAAACGTGTTTAGATGTTGGAAGGTTTTTTTTTAAAATGGTATTCCTTTCAATGTAGCAAGTAGTCCTTCTTTTGTGAACATGTGTCGGGCAATTGGGAAATTTGGTCGTGGTTTCAAGCCTCCTACGCCTCATGAACTTAGCACGTGGATTTTGAAGAAGGAAGCAGAGACGGCAAATGAAATTATTAGTGAGGTGAAAAAGACATGGGCACAAACCGGGGTTTCCATATTATCTGACGGGTGGAAAGATATTCGAGGGAGAAGTTTGATAAATTTTCTTGTCAACAATCCATATGGTACTGTTTTTTTAAAATCTGTGGATGTATCCGATGCCATCAAAGATGCTAATTTACTGTTTAAGCTACTTGATGATGTTGTGGAGGAAGTAGGGGAGGATATTGTTATCCAAGTTGTGACAGACAATGCATCGAACTATAAAGCAGCAGGAAGTAAGTTAATGGAGATGAGAAAACGGCTTTGGTGGACGCCATGTGCCGCACATTGCATAGATTTAATGTAAGAGAAGCTTGGAAATTTGCCTCAGCACAAGAATGCGTTGCTTAAAGCGAAAAAGGTAATACATTAGTATTTTTTATATCAATTTCTTAATATATTTGGCATAATTTGATTTATAATTTAAGTATTACAATACTTTTTATGATGGTTAGGTGAGCAATTTTATTTACAATCATGGATGGGTGTTGGCATTGATGAGAAAAAACACCAACAAGGATCTTGTTCGTCCAACTGCAACTATATTTGCCACTGCATATTTGACATTACAAAATATGTATGGGTTGAGGCAAGGATTGGAGGCGATATTTACCTCTAAAGATTTGGCAGAATGTAGTTGGGCAAACAAGCCAGAAGGGAAGGAGGCAAAAAAGATTATTTTGCGAGATAGCAGTTTTTGGGGTAGTGTGGCTTATGCAATTAAGACCACAAAGCCTCTTGTTAGTGTATTGAGGATGACGGATTCTGAAAAGATGCCGGGAATGGGATTTCTCTATGGTACTATGGATAAAGCCAAGGAGGAGATAGCAAAAAATTTGGATAATGATGAGGGGGCGTATAAGGAGTTGTGGAGTATCATTGACGAGAAGTGGAATTTCCAATTGCATCGTCATTTGCACGCGGCAGCATATTTTCTAAATCCCCACTTCCAATATGATGATAATTTCTCCACGCATTTTGAGATTAAGTCAGGGTTGTACATTTGCATGGAAAAACTCATCACCGATCCAGTGGAGAGGGAAAAGGCTGATTTGCAATTAGATGTGTTTCGAAGGAGAGAGGGAATGTTTGGGTATTCACAGGCAAAACTTATTTGCAAGAAAAGGAGTCCTGGTAAGTACATAAATTATTGAAGTTAACTTTTTTTAAGTTAATATTTTTAAAATTTTACTTAATGTTAATATTTTCTTTCAGCTGATTGGTGGATTCGATTCGGAGATGAAACCCCAGAATTGACAAGTTTCGCTATGAAAGTTTTAAGTTTAACTTGTTCATCCTATGCTTGTGAGCGTAACTGGAGTACGTTTAATCAGGTAATTAATATTTATGAATTAATTCTCGCTCTACGAATATAGTTATAATATTATGACTAACTTTACAAAAATTTATAATAAATACACACAAAGAGGAGAAATCGTTTGGCAACATCGAAGCTCAACACGCTCGTCTACATCATGTATAACAAAAAATTGAAAGATAGGCACTTGATGAAAAAGGCACTTAAGGAAGGCCATGATCCGTTGGTCATTGACATTGTGCCTTCTGACGATGAGTGGGTTGCCGAGCCATCCAATGGATGCCAAAGCGATGAATCGGGGCTGACAACTGAGGGGGGCACGAGTACACAAGTGCAACAAAAAAAAAGGAGAAGGTCGAAGAGTTCAAAAACTACGAGAAAAGATCTAAATTATTATTTATACTTGTCTTCTTTATTTCACTAATTTCAAACAAACAACATAACTAATTTTTAAACTTATTATTTATTAGATAAAGGAAAAGGATTGCAATTGGTGGACGAAGAAGAGGAGTGGGAGGATCTCAACTCAGACGAGGAGGATCATGGACTGATTCAATATGCAGATGATTCCATGGATGATCCTCTAAGCGATGATGATGGGGATGGAGGTGGAGATGAAGCATATTATCCATTTTTCCGGCCATTGGATACCGATGATCCACTACTTAATATAGAGTGATGATACATTGTTTGTTTTGTTTTGGGTTATGGTTTGGTGATACACTATACTTTGTTATGGTTTGGTGATGGTGATGGTGATGGTGATGATGATTTTCATTATGGATTTATTTTCTCTTGACAGTATAATATGTATTGTGATGATGACATTATGGTGTTAATATTTGTATTGTGTTGTGGAATCAAGTTTACATCGTTTGTTTTCATGATAGTTTTTTGTTCCTCGTTTAATTACTATTTTCATGATAGTGGAATCAAGTTTACGTCGTTTGTGAAAAAAGTTGAGGCTTACGCCTCGCCTCACAAAGGCAAAACGCCTCAACTACGCCTCGCGCCTTTTAAAACCTTGGTTGAAGAAGGAGGAGGAGTCCCTGGTAACACTGGCTAAACATCCACGTTCAAATTAATTGCACTAAATAAAAAGTAGCTACAAAAAAAGGGAATAAGATGTCCATAGTAAACATGTAAAGACATTTGACTAGCCGTAGACCCAAGAAAAAATATGTTTTCAATGTATACAAACAGCCAAACTCAAAGGTAAAAATCTAAAAGCATTCATACTCTATATCCAAGGTTCAATTTTGAAGGTTTGGATACAAAAAAATAGGCCAGGTTGCCTCTAATTTAGGGAACTGATTTTCCCCATACCAAGACATGACTTTGAGTAATAGTAATGGTTTACTGGGCTTATTCAAAAAGTAAAAATAAAACGAAGGAAGAATATCCCATGATTTAATCCAATCGATCTAATATTACTGTATTACATATGTTCAGTAATTTAAAATTCAATAACCAAGCCATCCCATAGACACATATCGTTGAACTCCAAGGCCTAGCCCTGTATATATGTATGTAATTGCGTATTGGTTCTCTTAGACAAGTATGGAAGTGATGCTTGCAAAAAACATTTATTGCGTATTTCTTCTACATCTTTTCGTTTTGGGTTCATTAAAGAAACCCATTGCTCATTTAGGCTCATCTTTTAAGTTGTACTTTGCTAGAAATTGCAAAATATGAGGTAAAACAGTATTTTGGAAAATTTTTGACCTTCTTCCAATTGTTCATTGATCCATCACTACATCCATTCCCTCATGATCATACAAGTTTTTTGCTGACTAGTATGAATTAAAAGGCTACAACAGGGGCGGAACCCTGTACACAAATCATATATACAACCAAAAAACACCGTAAGCCGGCCACCAGATAACATTTATCGAAACTCCCCCCAAAACTCTATAAGGAAATGCAAAAGGCCGAAAAGCTCTCTAAACTAAAAAAACATCTTGAAGCATAAAAAAAATTCAAAGGGGAATCCATGATTCATCAAAACACCTCCTATTATGGTCCTTCCATATAATCCAAAAAAGGCTACACCTCAAATACATGACTCTCCTAATCTAACATATTCCCCAGATGTTAAAAAATTCTAGGACAGTTTCCCGCATCATCCAATACTCCCAGAATAGGAAAAAAACAAAGCTTCCGAACCACCCCAAAAATGCAATTAAAGGTGCTCCAGATATTCTTCCTTGCACTTGGAAACCGACATCTATAGGTAAGCATGTGGCCCCACTTTTGCAAGTTTTCCAACGTAAGAATTGCTCACGTGGTTGTTTTTGTTGGAGTTTGGCTCTCCATTTCAGCTAATGTCTAAAATGAATGTGAACATAAAATTGAGTCAAAAGTCAAGATATTGAGCTGTTGAAAAGGTGCAGCCAAATCACACTAATCATGCACCTATTTCACATGTTTTGAGTCATAAAATGTGGACTATGGGTGGGCTATGAGGCCTTGGTTTTCAGATGAAATTTTGGTGGCCTTTAATGCCATGTCTCCAACCTCGTGCTATATATATGGAGAGAGTATTGCAGCAAATAGCAGGGTGTGAAGTGTAGTCACAACAAAGTGAGTGTGGAGAGTGTTGTAGTGAGGATTCAAAGAGTATATATGACGTAAACTACACGTCAATGGCTAAAAGAAACAAACCAATCCTAACTTTTAGAGAGAGACTCAAAAGATGTCTTATATTCAAGAATTGAACAATGAATACAAATGAGACTACACTAGGTATTTATATGAGAGGAATTACTTGCTAATCAAGTAATTTGCTAAAATGACTAAAATACCCAACTAAAAATAAATGAATGCCTAATTAGTCCAAACATGCTTGGAAATTAATTAAGGAAGAAAAAGGCCTAAAAAGAACTAAAAATAGAAAATACAATGAAAATAAAAGGAAAATAAAATGGATTCCCATTACTCCCCTCCCCTCAAAAAGAGTATGTCCACGAATCCAAAGGGGGAGGCCAATAGAGTCACCCTCTAAAACTGTAATCACTGCATGGCCAGGAGGATGCTCAGTCTCGTCGAGATACTCCGGTGACTGATCCATCGCTAACAGGGCCCGACGACGTGGCAGAGGGCAATCTAAAGCTCGATGTCCCATGGTACTGCAATTAAAGCACTGAAATGTGGGAGTACCTATATAGGTCGCAGCGGAAGTGGTAGTAACTGGAGTAGTGGCAGAAGAAGTCGAGGCTGATGCTGCAGGGGTAACAAAACTCAAGGAAGATGGAGGTCGGGATGCTGGAGGAGTTGTCGGGGCTGCATGATAGGCCTCGACCTTGGTAGCATACTCTACTGCCTTCAGGAAGGTCGGTATCTCTCTCAATCCAAGGTCGCGCTGAATATGTGGCTGGAATCCCAGAATATAGTGGTTGATCCGCTGATCCACAATCTCGGGTAGGCGAGCTCTAGTGCAGAGGAACTGGAACTGCTCCGTATACTCCACTACCAAAGACGTATCCTGGTGGAGAGACTGAATGCACGTAAAGAGGTCTCGCTCATATGTCGAGGGTATAAAGGAAGTCTGAAGAGCGGCCTTGAGATCGAGCCAGTCCTGGATAGGAGGGAGTCCTGCAGCCGTCCTACGATAGCAAAGATCATTCCACCAAACTCGAGCAAAATCCTGAAATTTGGAGACAGCTAGAACACATGAGCGGCCCTAAACCCGCTTGTAATCGAAAACTGTCTCCATAGCGGCGAGCCAATCGGTCATATCATCCGGGGAGAATCTACCATCGAACATAGGAATATCTATACGGATATCCCATGGAGACTCCGAGAAATAATCTGAAGTCCTAATGAAAGCGAGCCTCCATCCTAATAAGTGCCTTATACCCATCACATCACCCGGCACAGGTGTAGCATGATCGGCGGGTATCGGTGGTACCTGGGCAGGTGGTGGATGATGAGGATGATCATGGAGCGCTATGAGAAGTACAGGGGAGCCTCGAGGGTGATGGGGACATGTACCAATCAAATGGCCACGTTCCACGCAATAGTAGCACTGACGGTCTCGTAAAGGGGAAAAATTAGGGCCAGCGGGTGGGGGAATCCAATCCAAGATGCTATGGTGAGTGTCCCTCGTGTCGGAAGATGAAGAGGAGTCGGAATGGGATATGGAAAGGTCATAGTGGGACGGTACATGATGTGACGTTAGAGGGAGTGGTCGGGAATTAGGAATATCAAAATGCGCACCGGCGGCATAAGATGGGTCGAGGGGGTTGAAATTTTGCTAAAGGGTGAGTGGGTCAGAAATAGGTTCAAGGCTTGGGATGTGCGGGATATAATAAGGGATTGCATGATATTGGGCGTGATTGGAAAACCCTAGAAAATCAAGATTGGGATTTTTTTCACTGAAATTGTTGATGTTTGGTAAGTTCTCTTGAATTTTTGGTGGTTCTTGAATTGGTCGGGGTTGGTTCTTGGGTTGATTTTCAGTATTGGACGAGATGGCCACAGTTCGGGGCGGATTCGGTGGAAATTCAGGGCTAATTTGATAGCGGATGGTGGTTGGGAAATCACCTGGGCCCACTGATTTGTTGATAGCTGCTGAAATGTCAGCGGGGGTGGCAGTGCCCTGGGCAGCGGCTGCTGCTTGGAAATTTGAAGATTTCTACAGCAGTAGGTGGGGTGTCCGGTTGACCCACATGGGTCAAATTATGTTCCGCATTGGCAAACGACTGCTGCTTGGAAGTCCAGAAGCTATCTGCTTCAGTCGGAAGTTGCGTCAAGGCTATGAGCAGGCCAGCAGCTGTCTTGCAACACTGGATCGATGGGTGTTCACCCGGACTGTCAGCGGGGTTCTCAGGTTCATCTGGGTTAGTTTTTTTTTATTTGCGTTGCCTTTTTGCTGCATTTGATTGACTAAACAGCCCTGAGGCTGAATTGGTTGTTCCCAGCTGCCATAAATTTCGGATTGGGCCAAATTGGTTCTTCTTGATGTTGACAACATCAATCTTGAATTGTCATTGTGGATTTGACGACTAGGGTGAGGGTTTTGGTTTTGCAACATAGAAAATTGTTGCATTATGGTTTCAAATTGGGTTTGCATTTGGATTTGTTGTCTTCTGGAAATTTCAATCAATTCTTCTATTCTTCGATCCATTTGATCTTTCAATTCTTGAATCTTTTCAACTTGAGATTTGGATTTCTTCAGAGCCATCAAGAAAGTAGCAGCGTACAATTTTTTTCTTGATACACTACACACACCGATACAAACTAACAAACGAACATCAATATTTGGAGCGACACCCGCTCTAATACCAATTTGGCGTAAACTGCACGTCAATGGCTAAAAGAAACAAACAAACCCTAACTTTTAGAGAGAGACTCAAAAGATGTCTTATATTCAAGAATTGAAGAGTGAATACAAATGAGACTACACTAGGTATTTATATGAGAGGAATTACTTGCTAATCAAGTAATTAGCTAAAATGACTAAAATGCCCAACTAAAAATAAAAGAATGCCTAATTAGTCCCAAACATGCTTGGAAACTAATTAAGGAAGAAAAAGGCCTAAAAAAAACTAAAAAAAGAAAATAAAATGAAAATAAAATGGATTCCCATCAGTATATCTTTGTAGTGAGTAATTTAATTATTGAGAGCGTGTGTATTCAAACACCGATTTATTCTCATAGTGAAATTAAATTCTCCCTCCTATGGACGTGGCCTATATTGGATGAACCAAGTTAAATCTCGTGTCTCTCTCTTGTGTCCTTGTCATTTTATTTTCGCAACCTTTCCATCTATATTTATTTCTATTTGGTTGATTGTGGTGCCGGTAATTGTGCACAACTATTTTCTACACAAAGACAGCCAAATGTGGAGCCGCCTTTACTTCCAAGGATAAAGAATAGTAAAACTTAACTGAATATGACCGTTCCCCACAACCATAAATCGCTCTAAAAATCTACTTGTTAACCATCACCAACAACCAATCGAAGATATTGCAGAATTCATCACATCCCCCCTTTCAATGTGCTTGAACAACCTCACCCCTCATGAGGGTCTCTCAACACCACTGCCCTCCAACCATATATAGAAACACTAAAAAACTATTTATGTTTTTTTTTCGAATTTTCCTTTTCAATTGAAAATTTGGAAATCTAAAGAAACATGTTCACTTGTTAAAAATAAATTTAAAATATGATTTATAGAAATTTTGAGATTCAAAATATAATTTACAGAAATTTTAGGGGGCAAAATCTAATATGCAGAAAGTCCGGGGGTAGAATGAAAAGTACAGAAATTTCAGCAACCAAAATGTAATTTGAAGGAAAAGTTCAACATGTCCTTTTTTCTTGAAACATAGGGGTAAAAAGTAGTTTATATAAATTTTAGGGGTCAAAATGTGATTTACAAAAAGTCATGGGGTCTCTATAATTTTCAAAGATAAAGTGATTTTTGAACATTGGTTGAAAACAAGTTAAAGTACCTTTTCAATTTTCTGGAAAAATGGAAAATCAGAAAAAATGTTTTGTAATTTCTATTTTATAACATATTAAATTTGAACACATTTTCTAGTTTTCATCTCTGTGGAAATTTTGTAAAAAAAAAATCTGGAAAACAGCCTTGTTTTCCAAAACTAAATAGGCCCTAAATCTGGCCTTAATAAAATGTTTCCAAAGATATCCTTCCTCATTAGCAAAAGGCCAAAGTCAATTGCCTAATAAAGCCAAATTAAAGAATTTAAGGACTGTGATCCCTTCCCCACCAAATGTTATTCAAAATGCTCCTCATTGCCTTTTTACAATAAAGCACTCATACACTTCAAGATGTGGGAATAGACAAAATAAACAGATAACGCCATTGATCAAAGTCAACCACCCTCCTTTAGACAATATGTTCATTTCCAACTCGCTAATCTCCTCTCAACTTTCTCTAGCACTGCATCCCATATATCTTTTGCTTTAAATTTTGTGCCCAAAGGCAGCCCCAAATATGCGCACGGGAAAGGCTCCAACACGCCAAATCCCAAATTTGAAGCCATCCCTTCCAATCTGAAACTTCCCCTACCGGTATGACGGCAATCTTGCTAACATTAAACTATAATCAAACACCGCCTCAAAGCAAAGCAGCACCATCTTAAGACCCTCCTCAACACCACATAGCATAATCTTATAATCCGTAGAAAAAAAGTGAGAGATAGGCACTGAGCTCTCACTGTCACTACTCAAAGAGATTACCTACATCCACTCGCCGCTCACTATTCTATCAATAGGTCTACTAAGAGCATCTACCACCAGGATAAATAAAAAGTAAGACGGGGATCTCCTTGCCTAATGCCTCTAGATCATCTAAAAATAACGTAACAGGAATCCCATTAACGAAGATTGAGAATCTCATTGAAGAAATGCATGTCCGAATCCAAGATATCTAGATCCATATCCTGCCCTCTCTAGCAAGGAGATCAAAAAATTCAAATTTTAGGGATTTTCAATATCCAACTTGGACACAATACCGAATTTGAGATCGAATTCTGGCACCGTTTGCTATTAAGTTCGCATCCAAAATTTGTTTCCAAAAACGAAAGCACGTTGAGACCTAGAAATGATCCATAACTCTCTTCAAACGCATAACCAAAACCTTAGCAATAAGCTTATACACACTTTCCACCAAGGGTCAAAAATCTTTGATGCCGAAAGCTCCCTCCTTTCTTCGGAATTAAAGCAAGAAAAGAGGCATCTCTGCTCAAAACAGCTGTTGGTAAAAACATTCTTCGAAGACACAGACATGATGTGATGAGCATACAAGTTTATACCGTTACATATAGGATGACAAAAGGTCTGAAATAACATAGCAATAGCTCAAAAATACTGACACCACCAAACAAATAGCCCTCTGTACTCTACCATCTAAACAAATGGCTCTTACTAAATGCCATTCCTTCCGAGTGTGTTTGGGACCCCAATTCCAAGTTACAAAAACGGGATTTCTAAACATGCCCTTGTTGTCTTTATCACTTGTCTAGAACAGAAGTACTTTACTGCCAATTCCAAGGCATGGAATTGGGGTTCCCAAATACGCCCTTATAGTTGCCTTTATCACGTGTCCATATTATCATACATTTCAATTCCAACTCAAAGGTATGAATTTGGGGTTCCCAAATTGTCTTTATGACTTGTCTATCTAATAATTCCCTTCTCAAATCGTCCAATTTCTTGAACCGACATTTCTTAATTATGTAACCTATGCTCGTGACAATATGGCAAAATTGCGAATTTAAGTAATGACCCTCTTGAATTAAAACTGATACTTGACATGCTTCCAGCACAAATCTAACAAGCAATGTATTAGCTCTAAATGCATCAATTTATCATTTAAGAGGTAAAAAGAAATACCTCTTAAGACAAAAAATAAGATATACAGCAAGAAAGGCAGCCAAGAAGCTAGTTAAACATAACAAAAACCATAGCTTTAAATTTAAAAATTGTAGCATCAAATGAATACATAGCATTTGCAAAGAGGACCCGTTTGGGACATGCATACGACCAATAAACAGAGACCCAAATACAAAAGGACACAAACTTTTGAAGGAAAAAAGACAAACTCACAGAGTTCCACTTGTTTTTCCATTTCTCAAATGAAATGGGTGTAGAATGAAAAGAAGCCAATGGAATTGTTGATTGAATGAACAAATTCTTCGAGATGAACAAATTTCTCCATCCGGTTATTACTTGCATTATCAATTGAGTAACTTAAATTAAATGCAGTCCAAGTATACCTGATTTTTCAAGTGATGTGTATATAAAATTATGTAACGTGTTTGAAATTTCATAATGTATAAATGAATTTTGTAATGTTTACGCAAATTTATAAGTGGAATGTTATAATGTATACATGATTTTGTAATGTACACGTGTTAGGCTTGTGCTACCTTAACATATAAGATATACATTAAAAGGGTGAGGGACCCTGGTGCCAAAATCAAATATGTGAATGGACTAGAGCCAAAAAGTCTTATTGGTCGGGGACTAGATACAAAATATCAGCTCTTAATGCATCAATTCCTCACTTAAGAGGTAAAAAGAAATATCAGCCAAAGCAAAACTTAATATGTACATCAAGAAAGCAGACGAAGAAGCTAGTTAGACAAAACAAAAACCATAGCTTTAAAAAAATAAGGGTAACAATTAACAATTGGAACATCCATATAACCAATAAAGAACAGACCCAGATACAAAAAGTTACAAATTTTGAAAGGAAAAAAGATAAACTCACAAATTTCCACTTGTTTTTCCATTTCACAAATGAATGGGAGTAGAATGAAAAGAAGCCGATGAAGTTGTTGACTGAATCAAAGAATTCTTGAATATGAACAAGTTTTTCCATCTAGGTATTGCTTGCACTATCGAATGAGGACCTTATATTAATGAAATCTATCTTCTTTTCAAATAAAACCCACACTTATATCTTCCATGTATACAAGAATATAGAATATAGGACACGATGAAAACGCCCTTTCAGCACGGTCCTAGTATACCTGATTTTCCTAGTAATGTATACGTGAAATACGCAAATATTTATAATTTATAAGTGGAATTTTATGATGTCTACACGAATTTTTGTAATGTACTAGGCTTGTGCATACGTTAAGATATACCCTAATAGAGCAAAAAAACTCTTACGCCATCCACAATGGGTCCTTTAAACCCAACAGAGAACCCATAGTGGAAGCCAAATCCGTTAGAAAACGGAGGGGATCCCTTACCCTTCCCACAAAAGTTATGGGTAGCAGAAAACGTGTCAAATGGGAGAAAGTTTCCCGTTTAAAGTGTAGAAGGGAAAAAGTCTTGCGTCTGGGCTAGAAGGGGAACTGTTTCACCTCTGAACAATTAAAAAAATAAAAAATTCAACAATCTTGTGTTGACCCTGTATTTTAGACGTAGGAGATTACCACGTGGGACTGCTCCACGTTTGAGAGTCTAGACATGGGATTGTTACACGTTTGGCTCAATTCTACCGCACCCACTCTGAACCAACCCCATCTTTCACCCAGTAATCCTCTACACCTATTGTATATACCCATCCGCCCATTGTGGATGACCTTATTGGTCATGACTGAATTGGAAAGCTCACACAAAACAAATACAAAATATTAGCACTTAATGCATCATTTTATCATTTAAGAGGTAAAAAAAAGGGCATATACCAAATAGTCCCTCGAACATTTTTTAATACGCGTTTAGTCCAACCTCCAAAAAGTTCTTTACCATGCCGCTGGCGCGGACCTTTACAAGTAAGAGAATAAGGGACTTTTTGGTACAAAATAAAACGCTTGGATTAAATGTGTATTAAAAAATGTTTGTGGGACTTTTTGGTATTTGACCCAAAAAAGAAACACCCTTTAAAACAAAAATTAAAATATACATCTAGAAAAATTATCTAATTATCTCTGACTACAATATTAGTCAAATTTGAAAATTATCTAATTTAAAAATTGTAACAGCAGATGAATACATAGCATTTGCAAAGATGACCCAACTAGGATACACACAACACCAATAAATGCAAAAAGATACAAACTTTTAAGGGAAAAAAGATAAACTCACAGAGTTCCACTTGTTTTTCCATTTCTCATGCGAAATGGGTGTAGAATGAAAAGAGGCATATGAAATTGTTGAGTGAGTGAACAAATTCTTGATGATGAACAAGTTTTTCCATCTGGGTATTACTTGCATTATCGATTGAGGAACTTAGATTAAAGAAATAGAACATAGAGACTTATATCTCCCATGTGTACAAGAATATAGGCTGATGTTTCGTACAAGGATTGTTTTTGCACAAAAAACTCCAAATAAATCAAAGGTTCAAAACCACGTTTTCACCTTGTGTTGTGGCAGTCCCTGGAGGGGAGAGAGAGAGACAGAGGGGGTGGACAATGTTCCTAGCAGTTAATGGGCTGGGCCTACATTTTGATATTTATATTTGGTGAATTTTTATTTTATATGAGATTCATTACATATATCATTTAATGTGTCTCCCACGTCATTGGGTTGGAAAAAGGTTTCAGAAAGTGGATCTCTCTATCATTATTTTATTTAGATATTAGTTTTTAACTCCGCGTAATGTGCGAGTGCTTTAAAGCTCTTGTTATACAATGCAATGTGAATTACAAAAATAAAGGTAAAATATATAACGTTAAAAGACTTATTGTGTGATACATGTCGTTAATGTAGAAAAAATTATAAAAGAATAACGAATATATGTATTTCATTTATAGGACATTTGATGTCAAACAAATACCTGCATGTAAAATTAGAATGCAAAAACAAGAATATTTAATGATGAAGTAGGGGAAATTAAGAAAAAATAGAACATATATATATATATATATATGTGTGTGTGTGTGTGTGTGTGTGTGTGTGTGTGTGTGTCACCTGACGATGAGCTCAGAAAAGAAAAAGAGTGTGTGTATAATTTAACCGATTATTTTTAGGGTCGTCGTCAGGAAACACATGTTCGGCCCGCACTATTAAAATGTGGATTGATCCGCACAAGAGCAATACTGACATGTGTCACCTGGCGGTGAACCCAGAAAAGAAAGAGAGTGTCCCTATAATTTAACCAATAATTTATAGGCTCATCGCTAGGTGACACATGTGACACATGTTCATTCCGCACTCTTAAAATGCGGACTGGCCCGTACAAGAGTAATACTATATATATATCTTAAAAACTATTTTATAAATATAAATTATTTTTTAAAACATTTTTTTTATACAACTATAGTGTTAACATTTTTTTTATATTTTTTTAAGAAAACTTGATTCTATAAAGACAAGTATAAAATATTTATTGTGCATAAAAATTGTATTTTTATAAAGTAATTTTCTAAAAACTCTAGTTTTTAACTTAATTTCTTTACATAAATTGTGTTTTTTAAAGGGCTGTTTTATAAATATAAATAAAAAAAATTAAGGAAAAGATGTTTTATAAAGTAATGTTAACGTTCAAAATCTAATATAAACTGCTTATTTTTTTATATAAAAAAAATTGAGTTATATATGTTGATGCAAAAAAGTAGAATAAATCTAATTATTTTATCACAGATAAATAAGTAAATAAAAGAGACAAGTAAGATTTTTAAAGTGGTTCGGCTGAAGGGAAAAGCCTACATCCACTGCCTTGTATTGCCTATTTATCACTTGGATTGTATTCCGATCCCTTTGTTGTACGGATTATAATGTATTTACAGCCCATTAGGGAGATAAAGAGTCTGAATGTTAAAAGATGGAATGTCTTTATAAATTAGGCATTTACATCATTACACAGCGCTCATAATCTATGTTACTGTTGGTGCTTTACCGACCATGTTGGTAGGTCTTCCTGTTGTTGGTCGGGGTTCTCAAACAGTTGGTCGGCATTCAGACAGTTGGTCGGGGATTTATGCCTTGATGACTAGGTTTACTGCCACATTAGATGACACATGCTTATTTATGATTGGTCCACATAAGAGGGTAATGTTTGGTGTGGGTACCCGAAATTAGAATGATGGGCAGGAAGAGTAGCCCATTTGTGGCGGCCCAAAGTCTAGACCCTCCATGTCTTAACCGATTATGATTTAGTCTCTTCCCATGTTCCCATTAAGAAAGGTTCTAGGAACAGATGGAAAACGTGGGGGAGTCCAACACCCCCACTTACTGAAATAAACATGTATATAATAAACCCTAGGTCCGGGGCAAGGGACGCATTGTATTCTCTGTAATCACTCTCCGGAGAACATAGAAATAATACTGACTGCACCACCATGGACGTAGGCATCTTTGCTGAACCACGTACATCCTTTGTTGTGTGATTGCCATTTTGCATTCCTTATTCTTACTTGGTGATTGCGTTTCTCTTATCTATTTGTGTTGCATAATAATTGTCACCACATTTGGTATCAACAGAAGCCCCCAATGTTTCATGCTTGATGCTTTCATGAAAGTATGGAACATTTAGTTCTAATAGTTTCTCGGGCTGCCTTTCTGATTTTTGGTCGGTTGCCGACTTCCCACACTTGTAAAATTATTATCTTTGTTAACAACGTGTAATACTGATGGCATTTTGCAATTATCCAACATTGTAACGAATCGTTTTGGGGCAAACACATATTTTTAGCTTAGCCGCCAAAATTTTAATCATCGCCCCCCTTTAATCATTACGTTCGCCAATTTTCGAGGCAATCTATAAGGCGGTAAAATCCCGGTTGTCTCCTACCTCAAACTTTCTAGGTTTTTGTTGTTATCTCTTGCTCGTGCGATTGTTCTTTATGTCCTTCAATTCTTGATAAATCCTTAAGTCTCTGTAAGAATCCTTTCTCTTTATCCTTTTATTCATCTTGAAACATGGTTTATTCAGTAGTTTCTCTCGACAAATTTAGGAACGAATGGAATATACCTTCGTGGGTAGACCTGGACTCCCTAGTCCTCATGTAGATCTTTTTTCTTTATCTGAGAGCCATTGGTTCTATTATCTTTTCATTGTTAAATGTGAGTTTACTTTTCCCCCAAACCCCTTTTGTCTTGAATTTTGTCAATACTTTGACATTGCACCTCCTAGAATAGCCCCCAATACTTGGAGCATTGTAAATGGGGTTTATAGATTGAATCAGCTCCCTGGGACCCATATAGGCATCCTAGAGATTATGTTTTGCTATAAATGGGTCACCAGTGATAGCACTTACAATTTAAAAACTAGGGTTGTAAATAGGGCTTTAGTAGGTAATCTCCTAGACTCCAACAGAGACTATTTTGATCATGGAGTGATTGCCAAAAATTGGCAATATGCACTCATGATAGGGGATACAGTATACCAGGGGTAAAGATGCCCTCAATATGGCCATGGGATAGGTTGTAATACTTTTGCGTAAATTTTCTTGATAATTTCATTGGTTACAATACTAACTGTATTTGTTTTCTCTTGGTTGCAGTTGATCGAAAAAGAAAGTGTCCCAAAGAAAGCGACATTAGGCTTACCGAGATGAAGTTTCTTTGGGGTATTCACCAGAAAATTGAGGAAGATCACACTAGATCGACATCCTATTTGTTAGAGTATAAGAACTCTATTACCTCCTTTGTTACTCTCCCTACTCCTACTACTCCCTCCTTGGTGATTGAGCTTGACCAAGACCCAGTCTCCACTTCTTCAGCCACTGTATCTGGCAGTGGTGAATTCTTTACAGGCCCCTCATCCTCTATAGATTCTGATTTGCCTCTTGCCACTGCCATGGTGAAAAGAAAGTTCCCCAACATTATGGGAAACATTACTGATAGGCCGAGTTTTACCGCGGTGTCACGCCACCGACGTCGGTCGTATGTTATATTCGGCTCACCAACTCTATACAAAAACCTAAACTATAACTACACTCTTTTAAGGGAGTATAGTGGTCAGTCCGGGTATCGAATCAGCAAAGACAAGTTGCTAGAATTTATTCGGTTTAATACTTCTAAAATAAAAGTGAAAAAGATAATTTCTAACTAAAAAGAAAAGGAAAAGATTATACTAGGCGAGTGTATTTAAACTACGTTAACAAAGCGAATAAAGACTATAGGTTGCGTCGGATATACCTCACCTAGAGTTAATTAGTATACAATGATTACATGGGCTCACGAGTTATTAAGATCGAGTTTCGTTTTGACAGTTAATTGAATCAAGAGTTGTCACACCCCTAAATTCGCATAAAAATCTAGTAAGATTTTGGAGTCGATAAATACCTCAAAAATTACACACGCGAGGTCGTAAATACAAATCATACATGATATACCCTGTTAAATCTCTTAGGCGTAATAACTATGAAAACCCACTCGAAATAAACCTGTAAAACTCCATCACCAAAGCGAAGCAACCCGTCAACCCATAGGTGAGTTCAATCCAACACAACCTAGACTAAACTCGCTAGAAAGCATGGTAAATGACATGAATTGAGAGCAAGAAAGTAAACCTAATTATGAAAGTAATAAATAATAAGAAATGAATGTTAATTAGGCATGGAAATGAAACGAAGCAAGTAAAGAAAGCAATAAACAAATGAAAGAGACAATGAAAAGTAAGCTTACATACATAAAAATGGGCAAATCCCAAAGGAAAATGGAGAAGGGCTAAATCTCCTTACGAACCCTAAACCTAATGTAAAATGTAAGATCCTTACAAAAGAGAATAATGGTTCTCTTATATAGTAAGTTGGAAATAAAAATAGAAAAGAAAAGGAACAAGTTGGCAAATACCTGATGCTACCGGTCGACCGCGGCTAAGGGGTCGATCGATCGGTCCCATAAGTCAAGCCCACTGTCTCCCTCGCAAAGCAAAAACCCAAGACACAATCGAACGACCCCTAGGCGCGATCGACCGGTACTCTGTTTTCTGGTGATCTTTGGTCTTCACATAGAAAGAAAGCTTCAAAACGGAATCGATTATAACTTCTTCGTTCGAACCCAAAACGATGCACCATTTACTGCCACGCGATGCTAACTCAACGAAATATGCATTTGTGGAATATACATGAGCCGAAGATGAAGTGTGAAGTAACTAAAATGCCTTTAAAGTAGCGTTCGGTGATGGAACTTCTTCGAAATGCAACCGAACCTCACTTTTAGCATTCCAATACCTACAAAAGCGCAATTAACCCTTGCAAAACATATATATATATCCAAATTCGAGGTTGTATGGTTAACAAGCATAAATATAGGAATTAAGAACATAAAAGTGCTATAATGCACAATGATAAAGGGCACAAATATGCAATATTCGTGAACCACTGCTGGCTCCTCTAAACATGCTGCTGGTGGGGCCACCAATAAGGATGATGCTGGGAAGAAACCCAGCCAAGAATAATAATGAGGCCCAACTCAAGCGCTTGAAGATGGGTCTTTCTTCAAGGCTGGCTAAAGGAACTACTGCTGGCGCCGACCAATAAGATTTGGTAGATTTGTCCGATACTGGCTCTCCAGTGGCTATTGGCCCCGGTTTAGCCAGGCAATTAATAAAGTTTAGTACTCTTTCAAGCCATAGGGGCTGCTTCTGCAATGCCCCATTCTAAAATCTCTGAGAGGGCTGCTCAAAGCCTTGCTTTGTTAAGAGTTGTTATTTTTTTTATATTCACATGTTTGACAGTTCTCTTGTACTGATTTGCTCTGGTTCCGTTCTTCTTCAAACGAAGTGGAAGAGGCATTTAAATGCTTGAAGAATTCTTTTCTTGAGTCCCAATAAGCATTGAAAAATGAATAAAAGAAATGGGAGACCAAAATAAAGACTACTGATAGTGAAGCTGCTGTGGCTCGGGGGTAGGTTACCGAGCTACTAAAGAATCTGGCTGTTGAGAATGCCAAGGAGTCTTCGTTCAACAGAGGCTGGGAATCTAATTGAATTTATGAAGAAGAAATGCTTCATAATGGCTAGTCGGCAGCACTCACAGAGGTCGACACATCCCAGGACTCTGAGTTATTCCTCAGACATGATCCTGGTTCTCCTCTTAACTTAGATAAGGAGATTAAAGATGATGCGGGATTAGAGGATTCCACTATAATTTTAGAATCTACCGACCAACGACAAACAACAGTTGTTGAGTCTTTACTCCCTTCCACTTCTGAGCAAGTCACTCTAACCATTCCTGCCCCCACCCAAGTTAGGTCTACTTCTAATAGAGAGAATGAGTAGACTTGTTTGGCGAGCAACTTTTAGTTTTTGTCTTTATTTCTATTTTCTGTTTCATGTCAATGTACTTGTAATCTGACTTCTATTAATGAAAATAAATATTTCTCTGCACTTGTGTTATTGTGTTTCAAATTCTCTATTATGTTGTTGATTGGAGATTTTCTACTCTTTATAGTTCATGGCAAAAATGGATCAACTCTCCTTCACTGACTCCAAGCAACTCAGAAGATGTAATGATCTTTTCAAGGTTGGTCACATAACTTTGTCCTAGGAAGATCTGACCAACTTGCTCGGGGCTGATGTCTCAACCAGGCTAAGGAAGCTTATTTATACTTGAAGTGTTTTCTTGATCGGGCGGTAGTAGGGGTGTTCAGAAAATCGATTGGATCGGTGGACCGAACCGGACCAAATCGAACCGACCTATTTTTACCCTTTTTCGATTCGATCCAGTTATTTTTACAAAACGGTTTAACCGATCCAGTCAGGTCCTCGGTCCGCCTTATTAAATAGCCAATCTGGACCGATATGGACCAGTTACATATATATATACTCAAAGAAGGGGGGTACGCTCGTCAATTTAAAAAAGAAGAAGAAACAAGTTAACAAATAACAACCCTAATCTAATATGAGAAAAAAAGCCACACACGCACAACACGGACACTAAACTTCTTCTTCTCTTCTCTCATACGCACAACACCAACACTAAACTCATTCTTGTGTCGCTCCTATCTCACTCACCATAACTTCTTCTTATTTGATCTTACCATGCCTCACTACCACTGTCAACCACACATCTTCCTCTTCTCTTCTTCTTAGCGTCACTACCCATCCTCCTTTTTTCTTCTTTTTCTCACGCTGTTACACACATTTGCACCGTTCGGGTATTTTTTTCCTCCAAAAACTATATAAGTTTTTTGAGTTTGGTTTTGTATGTTTTCAATATTCTGTATTATATGAAATTTGGTATGAAAACATGGCCATATTAGTTTATATTGGCTATATCTGTATGAAAACTCATAAGCTATATATGTATGAAAACATGGCCATATTAGTTTCTTTCTTCCCCTATTCTGAATGAAATTTGTTTTTTATACTCTGTGTATTGAATATTCTGTACATTTTCTGTATGGGAAATTTTAAAATTGCTTGTGATGATGAATTTATTGGTTTGGACCCCTATTATGCTAAAACTTTGAAAAGTGTAAACATATTTTAAAGGAAAAGTTCATTTTCCAAAATAATTAATTTAATAAAATTAGGACCGACAAGTTAAACCGGATTGACCCTATAAAAAATCGGACCGATTAGGGTCGGGTGACCGATACAATCGATCCGGTCTTGGTTCATTTTTTAGGACCGATTTAATCGGTTCGGTCCTTAAAAATCATAAAAACTGGACTGGACCGGACCACGAACACCCTTAGGCGGTAGCCAATAATGTTTCGTACTTTAAAATGATAGAAGATCTTAGAGAAGATCACAAAGAAGCTAAATCTCTTTTGCACGCCGACTACGAACAGAAATACACAGCTATAAGTGAAGCTTGGGGGATTGAGGAGAAGTTAGAAAAATATGCATCCTTTTTTAGGAGGCAAGAATTCCTGCTTAACTTTGAAGTAGATAAAGCTTCGGCTATTGCCAAGTTGCTGGAAGAGGAGAATAACAGTTTGAGAGATGAATTATCTTCATTGAAAGCTCATTCTACTACTGATGATGATAATGGTGAGGTTTCCTTTTTAGAGAATGAAAATGCCAGATTAAGAGAGGAACTAGAGGCCCTGAAGAAAACCAAGTCTACCTCTTCTTCTCAAGCAAAAGTTAAACCTGGTTGAGCTACTACATATGGGGCTAGGACTGAACAAATACTTATTAATCAGGCTGCATAATTGAAGCCAAAGTATTTAGTCATTGTTGATATGTCCAAGAAACTTCAAACCTAAGCTAATCAGTTTTTCACTCAGTCTTCCCAATTGCAGGCTAAGGATGGGGTACTAAAGAAATTACATCATCGGGTTGAAAGATTGACTTTCTAATTTCATAAACAGCTTAGGGAATTCTAGATATAGGGATATAACGAGGCCCTTGGTCAATTTGATGAACGATTTAAGCAAGATCAACGTGAAGGTTACAAATGAGGTTGGACAAACTGCTTGACAGTTATGAAGGTGGAGCAGAACAACAGACTTTAGAACTTGTATGATCCTGGTTTGCTGTAATGTCAAGACCCTCCTTTCAAACTGGATGTTAGCTGGATCCCTGCCAACACAATTACCGAGTGTTTGATTTCAAAATACTTAGGGAATTATGGCCTTCATGATAAGCTATAAATCATTCGTCCTCCTTATCTACAAGAGACCCCGAACAGCTATATCTGAAGGATGCTTCAAGACCTTAATTTCATCAACTCCCCCATACACATTAGATGACCCTTCACTAGGCATGGAACCAGCACCGAGCTCCTTTAAAGTTGAGGGGAAGCATACCTTAGAGTAGTTTTATTCCTGTAATTAAGTCATGAATAATATTTGTATGTAATGATCAATTATATGAATGAAAAATATTTGATTAACTTATCTTGTCAATCTTTAGATGTGAATGGCTTCTTTGTTTCATTAGTTCTATTGATACGCTTAGGCTTTTGCCTAAGTTTAGTACCAATTACCAATGAAATTATCATCATAGGTTCTACCAGCACACTTAGATTGAAATCCAAGTTTATGTAATATCCCTTATTTTTTAGGGATTTTATTTTAATTATGGAATTAGGATTAATTAAATTAAATGGAAAAAATTTATTTACAATTAATCCGGATTTAAATGTAATAATTACTAGCGTGATGAGAGTTAGTATTTATTGATGATTATTATGTTGAATGTTACTTAGCGGGTAAAGTAATATATGATTAAGAAAATATTATTATGGCCGGGAGTGAATAATACGACAGTTACAATATACTTAGTTGGGACGCGCATGTGAGTCGTGTTGGTACTACTTTATTGGGTTAAAAATATAATTTATTTTTAAGTAACTCGAATGATCTTTCGAGTGCGCCGATGAGTTCGTAAGGGTCGATATAGTCAGAAAACTCTACTCGGGTGTTTTATTTGGGTTTCGGGGCAATTTAGACCAAACCGACACCCCGGAGGGGTATTTTAGTCTTTTGAGAATTTTGGGAATTAAAATGGATGAAAATAAAAAATTAAAAAGAAAGAGTGTGTGGGTAATAATCTATCTGTGAGTTTCCAAACCTACGATAGAGAGAGAGAGAGAGAGAACCATATAAGGAGAAGAACTCCATATGAGCCCTAGGATAAAGACTCAAGCTCTCACACCAAAAATTACACCAACGCGCAGATCATGAAGAGAGGATCAACCCTATACCAATTTCATCCAGCGAATCAGAGGTCCACAAAAAGGCAAGTGTTAATCTTGCTGAATTTTTAGCGCATATATGATTCATGTTAATGTAGTTAATGAATAATCATAATACTATGAATTTGGGATAGAAATTGGGTAGTAATATTTAATTGAGAGTATAGGTTTACATGTAGTTGAATAACCATGTTATAGGAATGATAAATCTGGGTTTGGTATATTGATTTCACGAAATTAAATCTGGGATTAAATGGTTGTTATTGGAGGTTATGTGAAATTAAAGCTTGTTGAAGACTTGAGAAATTAATTAAAATTTGTGTTATAATCTCAGGGATTTTATGTTAAAAACGGATAGGAAAGTGTTCTAACACTGGGGGATAAGGTTTAGAGTTGTTGAATTGGGATTAGAATGAGTGTTGAAGTGATTTTGTGTTGAACAAATTGGAAAAATGTAATTTTTGGGAGAATAGGGACGAACCCTGAATTCTCGTTCGAACGAGAATTCCAACGAGATTAACAACGAAATATTAGAGTTCATTCTAACTGAGAAACTCGTTCGAACGAAAATCCCCAAGTTCCAACAAGATTTCAGAAACTCCAATTTTTGCCCAAATGAGTTAAAAACCCTTCTAAGTTCCTTTAAGTGGGAGAATAGGACCTATGTTATCCTAAAATAGCTTATTTTCATAATTTAGTAGTGAGAGGAATTTGTGAAACTACTAAGGGAATGGATTGGAATGAAAACCTTAAAGATTGTATGCGATAGAGAGGTAAATCGTACAGTTAAAGTATTGTGGGTAGTAGGGACGAATAAACTACGTATAAATTCGGGAACTTAGGTTGCGTGAATACCTAATGAATATAATAAGTTGTGTGTATACTTATTGATTGAACTATTATGTGTATGACATACCTACGCTGTTTGCTATCGAGCGAAGGTTACGCGTTGTGGACAATCATGCCTTGAGGAGCCTTCGGGTGGGATTTTGATTTTTACCACTAGAGCATAGAACCTAGGTACGGGCTATCTGTGAGAATGAAAGTGATGACGGTCGTATGGGTGCGTAGGTATGTGCGTAGCCCATCGGCTTGGAACTATGTTCACCTCCAATATGTGTGTTTGTTTTGATGGTTCACGAGAGATTGAACCTTTAGTCCTTTATGCAATGAGCGATGCACCAGGACATAATAGCAGAATATGCATGCACCGCAGCTGTGTCTTGGGGTGCAGTATTGTATATATATATATATATATATATATATATATATATATATATATATATATATATATTAGTGCGCATATATATATTAGTGCGCATATATATATAGATATACTTGTGATACTATCTATTGTGTGAATTAAGTAGGCATGTATAATAATGGAATATGAAATGAACTAAGTTGGTGAACATTTTACATATATTAAATTGAAAGGGCGCTTATCCATATTAAAGAGGTATTAATTATAGGTATTATGTATACTGCAAGGGAAATACATAGGAACAATAATGGACTATGATTAGATGTTAGACGGGAAAGACCTCGTTAGCATGGGAATAGAAACTAGTGGGGGTTGATGGAACGTTAGGCATGCACATTAGACGAGAGGTGAGCATCTCAAGTGAGTACGATAACCTCACATGATTAATATATGTGCTATAAACTCATTTTAAGCACTTAATGATTTTTAAATTGTTTTCAACTTGGGCTCTGACCCGTTTTCTGCAAATCTCTTTTCTTGTCAAATTATTTTTAGGTGCCCAGCCACAGGGACACCAAGCATAGGATATCCATTCACTCGATGAGCTGTAGCTGTTGTGGGAGTTACATGACCTTAGTAGTAGACGCTTATATGTCTATCATTTCCTCCTTTTGAGTCATTTCACCAGTTAGGGCATATTGTCCTTTTCTATTCAGATTTTCAGAGTTTTTTTTTTAGTTATTTACTTCTTTTAGTTGTTGAGTTTATTTATGTTGGATTATTGTAATTGGGATTTAGACTGGAATTATTTTCTCCAGTTTCATATATTATTGCAGTTATTTCCTATCATATGAGATTGATGTGAATGGTGAATGTTTAATTATTCGTAACCTAGTTTTATAGATATTAAAAGATAAATTTTAACATCAACCTATTTAAATATTAGGTGGTTAGTGTTTAATAATAAAGTTTTCGACAGTGATGCATAATCTGAACCAAGTGGATATTCTAATTTAATAAAGGACTGATCACCCGGTATTTAATTAGGCGGGGTGTCATAAGTTGTATCAGAGTATCAAGTTCTAGAGTCCTTAGTATTTGTGCAGCTTATTATGCTTTCGCATAGCTTTCTTTGACATAGAGACCTATATTTAGGACTGTTGTATTCATTAATTGCTCATTCTATGTCTTCAGCTATTTGAGATAATTACTGTGGACTTATAAAGCTTCTATCTTATTTTAGATGCCTCCCAGACGTGCACAACGAGCCAATAGGGATGCCTAGCCCGAGCCTCAGCCAGCTCTGGCCCAGGGTACGATGAATGCTGTGAAAGTTGCCGCTATTGTGGCACATGCGATGAATACAACATTAGTCGTGGTACAGTAGGCCCCACCACAGGCACCAATAGTGGCTCCAGCATTAGTCCACGCTTTCCGTTCTTCTTGGGAACGTGTTAGAGATGCCTTCCAGGCGGCACATCCTCCAGAGTTCACATGAAGTTCAAATGTGGTGAAGGTGAGCCAATGGAGGAAGAATATATAGAGACACCTGAGGATGTATGAGTGCACACAGGTGCAAAAGCAGATTTTAGCCACCTTTAAGTTGGTGGGGGCAGCGCTACAGTGGTGGGAGTCCACTACCACTGCGAATGAGAGAGACATCTTGACTATTCAAGAGTTTTAGATGTGGTTTGACCGCAAGTACTTCCCTTCCGCCGTGTAAACTAAGATGAGGTGAAAGTTGAGGAAGAGTTTACTGATCTTCTGAATATAGTGCCAGATGAGATACCGATGGAGGAGAAGAAAATCCAGAGGTTTATGGACGGATTCACTTGGAGGATTCGCCATCATCTGTTAGGGAATATTTCATTAGCCACCTATTCTGATGTGGTTAATGTTGCACTACTACATTGTCAGGACCACCACTTCCATCAGTAGGGAAGCAAACGAGTCGGGGACTCCAGCCAGCAGGGTCGGACATTAGGTAGTAGTGCCAGTGGGGCACCCTCAGCTGAGGGACAGGTATGTCAGGGTGAGTAGAGTTACCATTAAGGAGACCCTGCTAAGCGATTCCGTTATAAAGATTTCAGGCTGGGGCAGGGAGGCTTTAGGCAGGGCGAGCCTGGTCAGCAGGGCTAGCAGGGGCAACAGTGATTTTAGCAGGGCCATAGGAGGGGTGAAAACAACCATCAGGGCCGAGGAAAATATGGGTAGAGGGAAGGACACTTTCCAGGGAGGTGCTTTACTCGTGGCAACACTGAACACAAATGCCAATATTGTACGCAGAGGGGTAGATCCCCATAGTATCAACAAGGTGCTCGTCAGGAGCCCTAACGGCCATTATTTCCAGCATCCTAGCACCACCCCAGGTACCAGCTTTGTCAGCCATTCTTGCAGCTCCTGTGTAGCAGGGACAGTTGCAGTATGGGCGTGCCTATAACGTCCAGCAGGCCATGATTCATGAGGCCCCACCCGTAATGGAGGGTATATTTTCTATTTAGGGGACTATGGGGCGGATATTATTTAACATGGGGGTTTCACATAGTTTCATTGCCACTAGTTTTGCACACGCCACGGGATTACTAGACGTTGCAGATAGCACAGCTACTAGTGTAGACTCACCGATGGGTTATGAGTCTTTGATATTCTTTATATGTCGGGGAGTAAGAATAGAGATTGGGAGATTGCTTCTACCAGCCGATATGCTTGTCTTAGATATGCACGAGTATGAAACTATTATCGAGATGGATTGGCTAGTTACGTATAGGGCTATGATTGATTGCTATAACCGTAGTATAGTGTTTGCCATACCGGGTCAGGAGGTGTTTTTAGTGGCGATGCCTTGTCCTGAGGGAGGTTCTTTGACCCATTTATATTAAATAGAGGAGGAGACCTCTAAGGAAGTGGTGATACTGCTTGATTCGATTCTGGTTGTTCATGAGTTCGTTGATGTATTTCAGGACATACATCGCCCAGTAGGGAGACAGAGTTTGTGATAGATTTGGTGCCAGGCACTCGGTCGATAGTCTGTGCACCTTACCGTATGGTCTCGACAGAGATGAGGGAGCTACAAGATCAGATCGAGCAGTTATTAAGTTAGGTTTTCATTCATATGAGTACCTCGCATTGGGGTTCTCCCATGTTGTTCGTAAAGAAGAGAGATGGGTCGCTACAATTGTGTGTTAATTACCGAGAGTTGAATAAGGTCACGATACGGAATAAACATCCGTTGCCTTGAATCAGTGACCTATTCGACCAGTTGAGGGGAGCTTCTTATTTTTCAAAGACATACTTGAGGTCGAGGTACCATCAGTTTCGTATTAGGGAGCAGGATGTCCCTAAGACTGCTTTTCTGATGAGGTATGGATCTTACAAGTTTAGGGTTATGCCATTTGGGCTAACCAACACACTGGCAGTCTTTATGGATGTGATGAACACGATGTTCAGAGAGTTTTTAGATCAGTTGTCATTGTTTTCATTAATAACATTCTGATTTATTCCCGGACTGAGGAGGAGCATGTCGAGCATCTGAGGATGGTTTTACAGACTCTATATAAACGCGAGTTATATGCGAAATATGAGAAATGTGGACTGGCTGAGAGGGGTTTAGTTCTTGAGGCACATCGTTTCAGCAGAAGGGTTATCGGTAGATCCAGGAAATGTGTCAGTGGTGAGGGAGTGGTGACAACCCACGACGTCGACTGAGATACGTAGTATCCTGGGCCTGGTAGGATACTACAAGCAGTTTATTCAAGCATTCTTGAAGATAATGGGTCCGTTGACAAACTTGACTCACAGAGGGGTACCATTTATATGGGATGATGCCTGCCAGTTGGCTTTTGACGAGCTGAAGGACAAGCTGACTTTAGCACCAGTTTTAGCCCTACCCGGGACAGGGATTCAATATCTGGTTTACACTGATGCGTCCTTACTAGTACTTGGGGGTGTGCTTCAGCAGGAGGAAAAGGCTATTGCTTATACTTCCTATAAGCCTAAACCTCACGAGAGGAGTTACCCCACCCACGATTTGGAGTTAGCGGCAGTTGTATTCGCACTGCGGATATGGAGACATTATCTCTTAGGGGATAAATTTTGCCTGTTCATGGATCACAAGTCACTGCAGTATCTGTTCATACAGCGGGAGTTGAATATGCGTGACACATCCCAACCCAGTTACTTATAATTAAGTTTGAAAGTCAAAGGGAGTCAAACCATGATTATCTTAACCAAACCATAAACATAATTATCCTTTTTTATTTTTAGTCATCAACCTGAATCCATAAAACTAAAAACTTTTCATATGTTTTAAAACGATTATGCTTATTCAAACTCACTTTAAGGACAAGTAGGCTCAGATTTACCACATTTAAATCTGTCCAAACTCATGGTTTTATGCATCCCTTGCTAACCCCACCCGAATTCCTAGATTTGGTAGTGAACTTACGTCAACTAAAACGTAAACATGGAAACCATGAGCAAAATAGCTCAACAAATGATTCACTACTACACTACTGCACAAATTTAAACGCAATACATCATAGCTGTGTGATAGTGTATAAACTTATCCTGCCCATATTGCAAAAAATTTAATGCAATAAATCATATCCATGTGGTAATATATATATATATATATATATACATACATACACACACACACACACACACACACACACACACACACACACACTTATCCGTCTCATTCATAAAGAATGACCAATTATATACTTATCCGACTCATTTATAAAGAATGACCAATTATATACTTATCCGGCTCATTCATAAAGAATGACCAAATTATTCGAATCATGATTCACATATCCTGTCTGCAATAGACAATTCTCCCCCATTCCTGGTCAAGGATTAACCCCTTGTCTTTAATAGACAAATCTCCCCCATTCCGTGTCCGGGAGTAACCTCCCATTTCGGTAAATCGAAATGAACAAATTCATATTCAATATTATTCTGATCATATCCGTAACCATGTATAATACATCTTACCAATAAGCGATATTCAGATCATATCCATAGCTATGGATAATACATCTTACTAGTGAGTGATATTCAGATCGTATCCATAACCATGTATAATACATCTTACTAGTGAGTGATATTCCGATCGTATCCATAACCATGTGTAATACACCTTACCCGTGAGTGATATCCTTATCATATCCATAACCATGTGTAATACATATTACCCGTGAGTGATATTCAGATCATATCAATAACCATGCAAAAAGAACAATTTCATATTGATAACATTATGATCATATCCATAACAGTACACCAATACCTTTTTCCAGTGAATACACTCACCTTGGCCACTTCTTGTGTTTTTCCCTTACCTTCGTCTGGCACTGGTTCAAGTAGTTTTTCTTCCCTTCCATATATTAATTATTACAATATTAGTATCATCACAAGGATATTAACAATTCAAAGTATACTTAAACGTAACTCAATTCATAAGCATCATATGATTCCATTCAAATCATTTATCATAAATGAAGTTCCATTCAAATTCATGTTATGATATGTAACATATCCAAATCATAACCCAACATACTTAAATTTCTTCTTAGTAATAAAATCCTTATCATATTATATTTCCAATACAAAAGACAACACATTATTTCAAGTTTCCTAGAGCAAAATATGCCCTTTTCTTTACCACATAGCAAAGCCCTATATGCTCATCTATCATCGAGTCAACTTCCAAGAATTTTCATATTTTTTGTGCATCATAACTTCATATGATATTCCACCTAATCTCAAAAAAATATTTAATAATTCAAAATTAAAGTTTCTTAATTTTTAGAGTTCATTTGCTATGTCAAGCAAAACGTCGAACATATGGTATGTGTACTTACTCTTTGGGGGAAGATTTTATACCTGAACTTCAAACTATCCCCCAAGATTCATTTCTTGGTATTTTTACATAATTTTGGGATATGTAATGAAATAGAAGTCTAGTTTAACCTCCAAGTAAAATTTCTTAATTCCAGTAAGTATACAAAAACTTATGAAAGTTTGAATACACAAAGGTTCTAAATGAAGCAATTTTAAAGGTTTACACATTAAAATTTGCTTAAACTTGCATCTATCCGTAAATATGCACCAAGGAATGAAATTTAAATAAAAAATCAATGATTTCTATCATTTCAATCAATAATACAAAAATAATAACAAGAATTATACGTAGAATTACCTTAGGGACTTTTTCGTAATTTCCTACGGATTTTCTCAATTTTTCTCCTCACTTTCTACTTCCCGAGCTTCTCGATTCTCTCTCCTCAAGACAAACTCTCTCATGTCTGATTTTGGCTGAAGGAGGAGGTCATTTAAAGGTTTGAGGACTGCATAAGTCACCTCCCCTTGGTCCAATCAAAATAAAACATTTGTTGTCATAATTTCAGTATAACTTCTTACTCGGACCTCCGTTTGACACACCGTTTGTTGTGTTATAAACTTAACTCACGTATCCACAACTATTTAGTTTTCACCTCATGTCAATTTTTATATTATAATGGTCAAAACTAGTCTCCAACATGAACATTCCTATCGAAAACTTTAAAATTTTGTGTTTGTAACTAATTCGATATTTCAAGCTTTATGAAGGTAGGATTAGGCTAAACATACTAACTTAACATTATGTACACTAATACAACATTATCCATATACCATAAGTTAAGCATTATTTAAACAAAATTTATCATAATTATATTCGGGTTGTCACAATGCGTCTGCGGAGGTGGCTTGAATTTGTGAAGGACTGCTAATTTGACATCCATTACCACCCAGGGAAGGCTAACGTGGTAGCATACGCATTGAGCCATAGGCCAACAAGTGAGGTGGCTGAGGTGTGGAAAGCGAAATGGAAAGAACTCGGGTATCAAGATGCAGAGGTCCGATCATTCATATCGGTGATGACGATTACACCAGAGATAGTTACTAGGGTGATACAGGCTCAGGCACAGATTCCTTATGTTAGGATCGGATTATCCAGCTTCTAGACGATGGAGCAGAGTCATTCTTTGTGAGCTAAGATGGGTGATTTCACTTGAATAATATACTAGTAGTTCCGGAAGGGGAGGAGCTACGACATGCAGTGATAGCTGAGTCACACGGATCACGATTTGCAGTGCATCCCGTAGGGGATAAGATGTACCAGGATATGAGGCGACAATATTGGTGGAGTGGAATTAAGAAGGACATCGCTGAGTTTGTGTCGAGGTGTGCCACTTATCAGCTAGTGAAGATAGACCATCAAAGACCAGGAGGATTACTACAGCCATTAGAGATCCCTATATGGAAATGGGGGAGAATTTTCATGGATTTCATTATAGGGTTGCCTACATCACATGGGGTTCACGATTTCATATGGGTGATTGCGGATCGGTTGATAAAGATAGCTCATTTTCTGCCAGTTCGGACCGATTATAGTACGGAATAGTATGCTCAGATCTTCATTACTGAGGTCGTGAGACTCTACGGGGTGACCCTCGATATCGTGTCCGATCGGGACAAGATTTTTGTGTCTAAATTTTGGGAGAGTTTCCAGCAGGCCATGGGTACAGAGTTACGATTGAGTTCGGCCTATCACCCGCAGATGGACGGACAGACAGAGTGGACTAATAAGATGTTGGAGGATATGTGATAGATGTGTATCCTCAATTTTGGAGAGGGATGGGAGCAGTACCTTCCACTGGTGGAGTTTACTTATAATAACTCCTGCCAGTTTACCATTGGCATGGCTCCATTCGAGGCCTTATATGGTAGACCTTGTCGTTACCCAACACGTTGGCTTGAGGTGGGGGACAACAATATACTTGGGTTAGAGGTAATTCAGGAGACCTCGGCTAATATTGAGTTGATACGAAGTCGCATTCAGGTTACTCAGGTTAGGCAGAAGAGTTACGACGATGCCAAGAGGTTCTTCAGGGAGTTCAGTGTGGGGGATATGGTGTTGTTGCGAGTATCTCCTATAAAAGGGGTAATGCGATTTGGGAAGAAAGGGAAGTTGGAGCCGATATATGTTGGGCCATTTCCTATTATTGAGCAAATTGGGCCAGTAGCTTACAAACTTGGGTTATCGGAGCACCTGCATAGGATTCATGATGTGTTCCATATTTCCTCGTTGAGGAGATATCTTCGAGATGACTTGGCCCACACCCACATTGCCTTAGAGGAGATTGATCTACAGCCCGATAGTTCCTATGAGGAAGGGCCAGTTGTGATTTTAGACCGTAGTGAGAGGAAACTGAGGTCAAAGATCGTGCCATTGGTACGAGTGCAGTGGCAGCATCATAATGTAGAGGAGTCTACTTGGGAGCACGAGGATGACATGCCGGATAAATATCCAGAGTTATTCCTACCAGGTACACCTTAATTATGTTCTTTTTCGAATTTCAAGGTGAAATTCCATTATTAGGGGGGAAATATGTAATACCCCATATTTTTTAGGGATTTTATTTCAATTATGGAATTATAATTACTTAAATTAAATGGAAAAAATTTATTTATAATTAATCCGAATTTAAATGTAATAATTACTAGCGTGACCAGAGTTAGTATTTATTGATGATCACTATATTTAATATTACTTAGTGAGTAAAGTAATATAAAATTAAGAAAATATTATTATGGCCGGGAGTGAAAAATACGACAATTACAATATACTTAGTTGAGACGCGCATGTGAGTGGTTTCAGTACTACTTTATTGGGTTAAAAAAATAATTTATTTTTAAGTAACTCGTATGATCGTTTGAGTGCGACGATGAGTCCGGAAGGGTCGAGATAGTCAGAAAACTCTACTCAGTTGTTTTACTTGGATTTCGGGGTAATTTAGGCCAAACCGACACCCCAGAGGGGTATTTTAGTCTTTTGAGAATTTTGGAAATTAAAATGGACGAAAATAGAAAATTAAAAAGAAAGAGTACATGGGTAATAATTTATCTATGAGTTTCCAAACCTATATGAGAGAGAGAGAGAACCAAAGAGGAAGAAGAAGAACTCCATAGGAGCCTAAGGATAAAGACTCAAGCTCTCACACCAAAAGTTACACCAACGCGCAGATCGTGAAGAGAGGATCAACCCTATACCAATTTCATCCAGTGAATCAGAGGTCCATAAAAAGGCAAGTTTTTATCTTGCTGAATTTTTAGACCATATATGATTCGTGTTAATGTAGTTGATGAATAACTATGATATTATGAATTCGGAATAGAAATTAGGTAGTAATCTTTAATTAAGAGTATAGGTTTTCATGTAGTTGAATAACCAAGTTCTAGGAATGATAAATCTGGGTTTGGTATGTTGATCTCACAAAATTAAATCTGGGACTAAATGGTTGTTAATGGAGGTTATGTGGAATTAGGGCTTGTTGAACACTTGAAAAATTAATTGAAATTCATGTTATAATCACAGGGATTTAATGTTAAAAACGGATGGGAAAGTATTCTAATACTAGGGGATAAGGTTTAGAGTTGTTGAATTTGGATTATAATGAATTTTGAATTGATTTTGTGTTGAACAAATTGGAAAATTGTATTTTTTGGGAGAATAGGGACGAACCCTGAATTCTCATTTGAAGACCTGCCCATGTCGTTCGAACAACCTTGTTCGAGTGATAATTCGAACGATAACTCCAACGAGATTACCAACAAAATATTAGATTTCATTCGAAGTGAGAAACTCCTTCGAACGAGAATCCCCAGGTTCGAACGAAATTTCAGAAACTCCAATCTTTGCCCAAATGAGTTACAAACCCTTCTAGGTTCCTTTAAGTGAAAGAATATGACCTACGATATCCTAGAGTATCTTTTTTTCATAATTTAGTTTGAAAGGAATTTGTGAAACTACTAAGGGAATGGTTTGGAACGAGAACCTTAATAAGTGTATACGATAGAGAGGTAAATCGTACAGTTAAAGTATTGTGGGTAGTAATGACGAATATACTGCATATAAATTCGGAAACTTAGGTTGCGTTAATACGTAATGAATATAATAAGTTGTGTGTATACTTATTGATTGAACTATTATGTGTACGACATACCTAAACTTCTTGCTTTCGAGCAGAGGTTGCACGTTGTGGACAACCATGCATTGAGAAGCCTTCGGGTGGAATTTTGATTTGTACCACTAGCATAGAACCTAATTACGGTCTATCTGTGAGAATGATAGTGATGACGGTCGTATAGGTGCGTAGGTATGTGCGTATCCCATCGGCTTGAAACTATGTTCGCCTCCAATATGTATGTTTATTTTGATGGTTCGCGAGAGATTGAACCTTTAGTCCTTTATGGAATGAGCGATGCACCAAGACATGATAGCAGAGTATGCATGCACCGCAACTGTGTCTCGGGGTGCAGTATTGTGTGTGTGTGTGTGTGTGTGTGTGTGTGTGTATGTGTATATATATATATATTGTGTGTGTGAATTAAGTAGGCATGTATAATAATGGAATATGAAATGAACTAAGTCGGTGAAGACTTTACATATATTAAATCATATTAAAGAGGAATTAATTATAAGTATTATGTATACTGCAAGGGAAATACATGGGAACAATATTGGACTATGAATAGATGTTAGACGGGAAAGACCTCGTTAGCATGGGAATAGAAACTAGTGGGGTTTTATGGAATGTTAGGTGTGCACATTAGACGAGAGGTGAGCATCTCAAGTGAGTACGATAACCTAACATGATTGATATATGTGCTATACACTCATTTTAAGAACTTGTTGATTTTTAAACTGTTTCAACTTGGGCTCTGACCCGTTTTCTGCGAATCGCTTTTCTTGTCAAATTATTTTTAGGTGCCCAGCCACAGGGACACCAAGCATAGGAGATCCATTCACTCAACGAGCTGTAGCTGCTGTGAAAGTTACAGGACCTTGGTAGTAAACGCTTCTATGTCTATCATTTCCTCTTTTTGATTCATTTCACCAGTTAGGGAATGTTGTCCTTTTCTATTCAGATATTCAAAGTTTTTTTTATTTAGTTATTTACTTCATTTAGTTGCTGAGTTTATTTATGTTGAATTATTGTGATTGGGACTTAGACTGGAAATGTTTTCTCCAGTTTTATTTATTATTGCAGTTATTTCCTATCACATGAGATTGATGTGAATGGTGAATGTTTAATTATTCGTAACCTAGTTTTATATAAATTAAAAGATTAAATTTTATCAAATCTTCAGTTAAAGGCCAAGAATGAAGTTCTCAGGATAATTCAAGAGAAAGTTGATAGGTTGACTTTTCAGTTCTAGAAACAACAAAGAGAAGTTTGGATGGATGGATACAATGAAGCTTTGACTCACTTAGATGATCACCTAGCTTAAAGCAATCGTGAGGGTTATAAATGGGGTTGGATGAACTTTTTAACCTTGATAAAGTATGACCAGGGTGGTGATCTGTGGCACTAGAATGACCCATGTCTCTTAGATTGTACAAAGCCACCATTTAAACTTGACAAAATTTTGATTCCACCGGATGCAATTACTCAGTGTTTAATTAATAAATACCTGGGTGATTATGGTGTTAATGATGAGGATGAATATGTTAGTCACCCTAATTTGCTTGATAGGTTGAGTAGCATTATTAGGCAAATGCTGAGGAATTTTAATATTTTAAACTCCACATATACTCTGGATGATCCTCCTGCTGGAATGGATAAGGCCATGGGAAAATTTCCAATAGAATAGATCAGTTCTGTTGTATTTGTAGTTTTCACATTATTGTAATTGACTTTCATTTGAATAAATAAAGTGACTTTTACTTGTTCATGATTCTCATCTTATCATGTGACTTAAGCTTTTGATTAGTTAATCAGCTTTGTCGACTAGGAATCTTCTCAAATGATAAGTGTATAAATCAATGTTAAGCTTTAATCTTATGACTAGTTAATCATCTTGCTGACTAGGTAATCTGCTTAAGTAAAGGGTTCAATGTTTGAACTAAAAATATAGGGCCTTAGATTCTACTAATACCCTTAGATAAAAATTGTAAGTAGTTTTATAGGGCTAAGTGTCGGTATTAGTTATCATTAGCTACTGAGTGTATTATGAATGTATATATGTATTCCCGTGTTTAGGAATGTATATATGTATTCCCGTGTTTTAACTTAGTCGGGTAAAATTTCTTGCATTTATACATGAAATTTTATAAGCTTCTTGTTCTTGACTTGTCGAAGACGAAGTCATACATGAAGTTTAGAAATATATATACATATTCCTGCGTTTAGGTACTTATTTATGCATAATTTAATTCTATTTCGATTTTGTCGGCCATAAGACTGCAATTGATTTCTTCCTCAAGGATTGTTGATACATCTTGAATTTGACGAGTTCATATCTATTGCTTGTGATGAAACCGATTGAAGATAGTGTGGTGAACTCATCTGATAAAGACCAAGAGAAGAAAAATATTGAATTTGAAAAGTTTTTAGTTTTGAAATTTGTTCGACTTTGGTGGGTCGGGGGTGATTATATCACCACTGTACTTCGAAAAGAAAACAAATAGAAACATAATTGATCAAAAAATAAAACTTTCATATCTTTAACTGAAAATGGTAATGAGAAGAGTACATAAAGATGTCATAAGACTACTGATAGTATTTTCTGAGGTGGTCGGCATTCCAAGGGTTCTTAAATTCCTTACCTTTAAGTGTTTCCAGATGAAAAGTTTTTGGTCGGATGACAGTAAAAGTGTGATAGGGACCATGCTAGTTGGCCTCCAACTTGTTTCCTTTCTGGAAGACTTTCTTGAGGATGTAATCCCCTTATTTTAAGTTGGTCGGCTTGGCCCTTTTGTTGTAAAAACGAGCAACCCTTTATTGGTATGCAACAACTCTTAGTGTAGCATCTCCCGTTACTTCTTCAACCAGATCTAAATCTTACCTTTTCATGAGGTCATTTTTTGGTGAATCAAAGTTAAACACTCTATGTGTTTGCAAACCTACCTTGATTGGTACTATGGCTTCTATTCCAAAAGCAAACATATAAGTTGTGTCCCCAGTTGTTGTTCTCAAAGTGGTTCGATATGCTCAGAGAATAGTGTGCAACTCATTGATCCAATTGCCCTTTGTAGCATCGAGCCTCTTTTTCAATCCATTTAACAAAGTCTTGTTAGTCACTTTTGTTTGGCCATTGCACTGTGGGTGACCAGGGGTGAAATGTAACTTTTGAATTTATGACGGAACGCAGTAGGCCTCAAAATCATCACTATCAAATTGAGTTCCATGATCTTTAATAAAGGCATAAGACATGCCATACTTGTAAATAATATGCTTCAATATGAACTGGAATATCCTTTCATAGGGCATTTCCCTAAGTGGCTTATCCTAAACCTATTTGGTGAGGTAATCAACTGCTACTACTAAGTACTTGAACCTGCCTTTGGTGATCAGCAACGGACTGACCAAGTCAATTCCCCATATGGCAATTGTCCAAGGAGAAGTGATTGGGGTTAGGGTAGCCCTCGGTCTTTTGTGGATTACTGTAAACTTTTTACACTTGTCACATTTTCTAGCATAAGCACCGCAATCTTCTTTCATTGTTAGCCAATAATACCCTTGCATAACTATTCATCATACCAGTGACTGACCAAGTGAATGGGCTCCACAAGAACCTACATGGACTTCTTTTATAAATTCAGTTACTTCTAAGGGATGGACACATCATAATAAAGAGACAATGTACCCTCTTTTGTATAAGATTCCTCTTTCCAACACATAGTTGTCTGCCTTGTATCGTAACTTCCTTGCATCTATTGGGTCGATTGGTAAAGTTAATTTCTGAATATAATCTCTGATAGGATCAATCTTCCTAATTTTTTTGTTTATGAAGTGCTTGATAAAGAGGTAAATCAGTGTACACAATAATTGTATGGGCTTGAAAGTAAGGCTTCATCCTTCTTGAGGCTATAATAAGGGCCATGACCAATTTTTCCATGCGTGGATACCTAATCTCCCCTCCTCTGAATGCTTTACTGGTGTAATATAATGGTTTTTGAAATCCATCTTCCCATCTAATTAGTGTCGAGCTAATTGTAGATTCAGAAACAACTAGATACAAATATAATTTCTCACCCAAGGTTTGTCAGGAGTAATGGTGGACTGCCTAAGTACCTTTTTAACGCCTGGAATGCGTTTTCACACTCCTCGATCCGTTTAAAGGATTTTCTAAGCACTTTGAAGAACATTAAGCACTTATCTATAGCTCGGGAAACAAACCGATTGAGGGAAGTAACTCTTCCAGTAAGTTTTTGAACATCCTTCTTATTTGCTGGAGATTGTATTTTGATCAAAGCTTTGATTTTTTTTGGGTTGGCTTCAATTACTCTTTGGTTGACAATAAAGCCGAGGAACATTCCTTATTGCACGTTGAACTCACACTTGGTCGGGTTAAGCTTCATCTGTTTCTTTTCAAGTTGGTTGAACGTCTGACTAAGGTCTTGAATGTGATCGAACTCCTTCTTGATTTGAATCAGTATATCATCTATGTAGACTTCCATATTCTTCCTAATCTATTCCTCAAATACATTATTTACTAACCTTTGGTATGTTCCTCCAGCATTTTTTAGCCCAAAGGCCATAACATTGTAGTAATAGGTACCTCGGCTAGAAATAAAGGATGTGTTTTTTCTGTCTTCGAGTTTTATCTTGATCTGGTTATAACCAGAGTAGGCATCCATAAAACTCAGTAGCTCATGTACTCTAGTTGCATCTACCAATTGATCAATCCTTGGTAAAGGAAAATGATATTTTGGACATACTTTATTGAGATCAGTAAAGTCTACGCACATACACTATTTACCATTCTTCTTCTTGACCATCACCGCATTAGCCATCCACCCAAGGTATTTAACATCTTCAATGAACTGGCTTTTTGTAATTTCTCTACCTTTTCTTGTATTACCATGTTCTTTTCGGGGATGAACACCTTGTGTTTCTTCTTGATCGGCTTGTCATCCTTACTGATTTGAGTTCTTGGCAAATGAAATGTTGATCAATTCCAGGCATGTCTTCTGACTCTAAGTAAATACACTTTTCTACTCTCTGAAGAATGTGATTAATTCCTTTTTGAGGGATGGTGTGAATGTGGAACCAATTTAAGTGGTCCTCTCCGACTTTACGTCATCAAGTATTATGCTCTCTATGAATTCCACCACTTGCCCTTTGACCAGTTCAGTTTAATCTATGGGATCTAAGGTATCAACTTGGTAGGTGGCGATCTTTTTCTTCAACTCTGTCAACTCTTCTTACTCGATTGAAGTGTAATAGCCTTCTCAGGCCTTTTTTGGTTACCTTTCACTATGCAGACTACAAAGTGAGTAGGGAACTTTAGGCACTGGTGAACAGTAGATGTCACAACTTCAAACTTCTTCCGCCCAACTCTGTCGAGGATAATGTTGTATGCTTAATGAAAATTTTAATCAAGAAAAAAAATGTATCTTTTCTGCTCTTCTTATCTTCCAAGTGCCTTTCAATACCTCCAGCTTGACAGCTCCTAGAGGATAGACTTTTTCTCCCAAAAAACTAATCAGGGGACTGTGATATGGTTCCAGTTTACTTGACTTCAATCCTAGACTTTTCAAACAGTTATGGAACATGATGTTCTTAGAGCTTCCATTATCTACTAGGATTCTGGAAATTTTGAATTCTGAACGTGACAACCAAAGGGTCGCCATGGGGTACTGTACTCTAGAGAGGTCATTTTTGGAAAACTCTATGATAAGATTGTCTTTATTCACTTTTCTAGGATGACCATCTTCCTCATCATTTAAATTGATGTGTCGTATGTAAGAACAAGCTTAGGCTTCATTCATGTATGATTTTCTTTCAGCAACCTCATATCCCACTTTAGCGTCTCCCCCTGCGATAAAATGACAATCAAAGGAACCAAAAGATATCTTACCTACTTTGATCTCTGGCTCTTTGGGTTTCTTCGAGAGGTCTGGATCATCTTTATATTCATCCCCCCGACTTCTCTTCTTGTCATCTCTCCCTTTGTAAGGGGAGTTCAACCTTCTTCCTCATTCCCTACTTTCAATCTGATCAACGAACTTGTCCAACTTTCCTCGACGAATAAGGGATTCAATCGCATTCTTCAATAAAATACAGTTATCGATGGTATGCCCGTGGGCTCCATGAAACTCGAAATATTTAGACTTGTCTCTCCTATTGGGAGGTGCTTTTATTTTCCCAGACCATTTTAAGTCTATATTTCTTCTAATCTCCACCAAGATGTGGTGTACACCAACTCTTAATGGCGTATATTCTTCATAATTTTTGGGTTTTTACCCTTTTTTATCTTTCTGTTCCTTCTTTTCAATAGGTTTGGTCATTGGAGTTTGTTTGGCTTCCATAGCTTCCTCGACGTTCATGATCTTTCCAGAATTGGAAATGAGTTCTATCATAGTTTTAGGAGGATCTTTCGCCAAAGCATAATACAATTTCCCATGAAGTAACCCACTCATTAGGGTAGTGATAGATGTCTTTTCCTTGTAATAAACCACTTCCAACTTCTCATTGTTGAAATGAGTATTGTATTCCCGTGTGGTTTCCCCTGCTCACTGACAAATATTTAATAGATGAGTTACTCGCTTGATTGGCTTGGCCCCAAAATAAAAGTTGCTGATAAATAGCTCGACGAGCTGCTGAAATGTGGCAATTTATCCTCGGGGTAAATTATTTACCATATTTGGGCAGAACCAGTGATAGTGCTTGAAATTTCTCAGCAGTGCATTTCATCAGGAACATAATAAATATTAGTAACTGCTTAATATTGCTCAATATGTAAAACTGGATCAGTTTTACCATCATACTTGGAAGTGACCACTGGTGGCTTAAACTTGGAAGGAGTAGAAAAATCCACAATAGTTGAAATAAAAGGTGATCCTTTTACAAAATTTCTTTGTAGAGGAAATATGGTTTTGGCCATTTCTCCTAGGCGATCTTCTAGCCTCTGAATCGACCCTTTCCATGACTGAGTTTTCCTTTTGGACTTATTTAAGACAGTTTGGGTGTTCCTACCATGCGTTTATACTGTTCTCTATTCATGGGAAGTTTTCTCGATATGCTTGGATCTTTATATGCTTATTCTGGATTCGAAGGATCCTTTACGATGCTCGGAATGATGTTCACGGGATCGAGATGGCTCTCTGTGATTGCATTTATTTGCTCGGGGACCCAAACGGTCACATTTTGGAAGCTCTACTTAACCTTTCTAAGACATTTGGCAGTTTTAGAGAGATATAATGTCCATCATAATAATCCGTGGATCAAATTGATGAATTGGCTAGAGAATAAGACTGAGCACGTAAAGATCCAGAATAACTGTGTGTGTTATTCCTAGGAGGTGGTGGCGATATATTTCTCCTAGAAGAAAGTGTTGTAGTATGCCTAGAAGTAGCAGTAGACCTGTCTTGTAATGTTCGAGCTAGTTGCTTCATGGATTCTTGCATTGCTTCTTGCCCCTTGGCAAGGTTGATTAGAATCCCATTCAAATCAGCTACGTTAGGAGGAATGTTAACTCCAATAGTACTGCTTTTTGGAATTTCATTTATCTTTCAAGAATCTACAAGACAAATGAAAGAAAGGATTTGGTAGAGAACGATGATGTACAAATGTTCCCACAGACAACTCTAATCTGTTGATGTCTGAAATTCGTAGCAAGAATATCTTAGCCACGTAGCACCAATTCTATCTCATAGATAAAATATGTAAATAAAATAGACAAGACACAAGAGATTTTTAACATGGTTCAACTTAGGGAAAGCCTACGTCCATGGTTATAGTATTAGTGTTAGTAGTTACACAGAGTTTGTGCAATACTAAAATGTCCTCTCCCCTTAGCTGGGGGATTACAATGTATTTATAGTTTTTTGGAAACCCTAGAGATGGAGCGCCTTTATATTGTCAGGTATTCACATCTTTATATAATAAATAAGACTCCTAAAATTCAGTGCATGTTGGCATCCCATCCGAGTAACTTTTCGTATACTAGGTGGTTGGCATTTTGGAGTTGGTTGGCCTTCCGGCCGACTAGGTATCTCTGTGCCGATCAAGATAGCTAAATGGCAATGTAGGAGAATATTTGCCCATTTCTCATTGGACCACATAGATGTATAATTTTTACATACAACATTGTTTATCTGCTAGGCTAAATGACTTAAATTTATGGCATGAGAGACTAGGACACATTAACTATGATAATATGTCTAAATTAACCAGTCAACAACTTGTACTTGGTATACCTAAAATATCCAAAATCAAACATTCTATTTGTGGACCATATCAAAATGGAAAACTGCATAAATCCCATGACAATAAAGTTAAATATGTTTTAACATCTCACCCTTTAGAATTACTACACATGTATTTGATGGGTCCCTCTAAGACTACTAGTATATTTGGTAACTCCTAGATCCTTCTCATTGTTCTAAATTTACTGTGGTTGCATTTAAGAAATAAAATCTGAAAATTTTAAAAACTTTTTATGAATCCTTTTAAGGATTCATAATGAAAGGGATATCCAATTAACTAGGATTTGAAGTGATAAGGGTGGAGAGTTTAAAGACAGATGTGCAGTATAGTATTGTATAGGAAATGGGTATAAACATGAATTTAGTACACCTAAAACTCTCAACAAAATGGTATAGCTAAAAGAAAGAAACGAACCATACAAGAAATGGCTCGTGCCTTGCTTCACGCTAGAAATTGCCAAAATATTTTTGGGTTGAGGCTACACAAATTGTGTCTCACGTAATAAATAGAGTGTACTTAAGAAAAAATTCTAAACAAACATCATACGAAATTTGGTATGGAAAACAACCCAATTTGAAATATTTTAGGGTGTCTGGCAGTGCGTGTTATATTTGTAAGGATAGAGAAAACTTGTCTACATTTGAAACTAGAGGTGATAAGGCTATCTTTTTAGGTTATTCACAAAGCAGTCGTGTTTATCGTGTGTTTAATCTTAAAACAAAAACTATAATTGAATTCATTAATGTTGTTGTGAATGATAGTGTTGCCCATAACTTGGAAGAAAGTGAGAATCTTTTACCCATTGACTAATCTGAAAATGATTTTACCTAAATAGTTAACATATTATGATTCAAACTCTCTACCACCAGATGAACCCAATGTTCCTAACTGGGTTAATGCAAATCACCCTAAGAAAAACATTATAGAAAATTTTAAAGACCCAATAAGAACTAGATCTCAATCTATCAATGATTTATTCTCTTCTTATGTGTCTTTAATTGAACCAAACATGTAAAATAAGAACTAATATATGAATCTTGGTTATTAGAGATGCAAGAAGAACTAGGACATTTTAGATTACACGATGTTTGGTGTTTAGTCCCACATCTTACTCACACTAACATAATCTGCATTTTAAATGAAGAAGTGTATGTTAAACAACCTAAAGTTTTTCCATATCTTTTCTTTTCAAATCGTATGTTTAGATTAAAAATAGCCCTATATGGTTTAAAATAGGCCCCTCTTACATGGAATGATAGGTTAGCAAATTTCCTAATGAAAAACGATTTTAACCGAGGGGGAGTTGACCTAACCATGTTCGTCAAACGTGATAATTTTTTTCTAATTGCTCAATCTTACGTTGATGACATAATTTTGGGGTCCACTTCTCCCCGGAAGATGAAAAAATTGCTAATATAATTTAAAATGTCTATGATGGGAGAACTCTAATTATTCTTAGGTCTTAAAGTATCTCAAAAACATGATCATGCCTTTATTTATTAATCTAAATATGTCACTTACTTGATTAAATGTTTTGGTTTAACTACTGCTAAGACTGCTAGAACATCTATGAGTTTCTTTATCAAACTTTGAAACGACTTATCTAGAAAAAAGATTGAAGTCTCATTATATCATGATAGGCAGACTACTTTACTTCACTGCGAGTAGGCCTGATATAATGTATAGTGTGTGTTAGATATCAATGTGAACCTAATGAATTCCACTTACATGTCGTAAAATGTTTTATAAAAGGCATAAATGGAACTATATACTATGGTATTATGTGCACCTTTGACACTAACTCTAAGATAATTGGGTATACAAACACAGACTAGGCAAGTTATGCCGATGATGGTAAAAGAACCTCCGATGGCTATTTTTACTTAGGGAGCAATCTAGTCTCATAGTCATCTAACAAGCAAAAAATACATATCTCTTTCATCAGCAAAAGCTGAATACCTTGCAGCCGTTAGTTATTGTACTCAACTTCCGTGGATGAAACAAATGTTAAGTGACTATGGCTTAAATGAAACATCTGCCTGAATACTTTGTGATAATCAAAGTGCTATTATCATTTCAAATAATCCTATTTTCCAATCTCGAACTAAAGATATTAAAATGAAAGAACCGTTTATTTGAGAATTGATCGAGAAAAAGGAAATTGACATGGAATATCTTAGCACTAAAGATCAATTTTCACAAAACCTTTAGTCAATTACCGTTTTGAAAATATTAGAATGTCTATTAGTGTTTGTGTATGCCCCATTTAAACGTGTTAAGATCGAATGATTAGTACCTATTCTATCATAATATCTTGTGGTACTAACATAGCTGTAGGTTCTTCCCTACCATTTGTCTCTTTGTGACAAACAAAAGGAGAATTCGAGACTCTTTTGTTTTTAAGCTGGGGAGAATGTGACTCTCTTAATTTTTTTGTTGCATGTATTGATTCTTTTAAGACACATGCTTTTAGTTGAGTTATGTACTCTTCTTCATAAGACACATGTTATTAGTTGAGTTATGTACTCTGCCTTTTTGGACACATGTTGTAAGCTGAGTTATGCCCGTGCCTGAAGGCAGAGTATATATATATATATATATATACTAGTATATGCCCGTGCCTGAAGGCACAGTAAAAATTTTCCAAAATACGTAATCGCAAAAAGCAAAAAGAAAAAAGCAAAAAGCTTCAAAGTAGGTAATCACAAAACGACAAAAAAAAAAATCAAAGTAAACAATTGCAAAATGGCAAAAATTCTGTTCCCCGACAAAACATAGTGCAATCTAAATTATTGAATGTGTAAACAACAAGTGTTAATTTAACATAAATCTGAAAATAATTTAGAAAATTTGGGCAACATTTCCTTTATTTATAGGACTATCCACCCTGTTAAGAAAACAAAAAAGTCCACAATACAGATAGTAATAGTCAACTTAGACCTCGCATAAACATCAGACATCAAATACAAATTTAAACATCGCACAAACAAAATCATCAATTCAACGCAATTCATGAAATATACAATATTAATCAACCCAATTCACATTGTACCTTAAATAAAGAAAATGTCAATTTTTTTAAAAAATGGACATAGTCTCCTTTGCTTATTGGACTATGCACCCTGCTTAAGGGACATCATCACTTCCAACAATATTCAAAGAGCCCAAAAATAATTCAAAAAAATAATAGTTCAAAGGATGAAATCAATTACCTGCTTGTTGAAAATGGTCCTGCAGAAAGTGGGGTCATCAACACAGATCTCATTTTCCCCTTGTTTTCCTCCACTAAGCACTCACAACACAAAAGCTAGCTGCTTTATAGCCCTGTTAAACAACACATATGACTGATAGAAGGTTGTTTCTCAGTTTTCTTTGGGGTTGGTTCTGCGTGTATGGCTGCATGGACCTTTCTTTATGTAGTCAGAAAAGTGAGTCTGGTACTTCTCTGGCTCATCCTCCATCAAAGTCCTCACATATGCAGCTACATGTCCTCCATAGACGTACTTGCGATGGACCTAAGCGTCTAATTGAGGTGTGGTTATTGGCTACAGCATTGTGTGACTTTAGTTGTGAAGAAGTATTATTAGCAGTGTTATGGCTGCTATTTTTAGGTGCAGGAACATGATTGTGTTTTGCCTCGTAGGTTGTTATGACGTTGTAACTCTCTCCATGATTATTGGTTTGAGGTGGATAATGGTTGTGATGAACCTTTTATATAATCTCAGTTATTTGGCCATCCAATGAGCGTTCAACCTTCTTCATGACTGGATAATTAGGATGTGTGTGCAGTCCCAATATCATATTGATTATACCAAATTGCTGAAACTTGACGGGAACACCTGGATAATGAACAATAAACAAAATGAAATCAATAATAAAACCAAACAGTAATAAAATTTAATAAGAGGTACTATAAATATGTGTCATTTAAAAACATTATAGGAATTAAATAAATGAAAAGTTTTTTACAAAAAAAAATTACAACATTTTTACATTGAGAATCCATGGAGACCTATTAAAAGATAATTAGAGAAATGACCAATCAACTTGTGAAAATAAGCCTAAATCTTTAATAAAAAGTAAAAACATAATTTTCATTAAACCCAAAACACATTTTCACCTTCCTTTTAATGTTATGTCACCAAAACAGGATATAAAAAGAGAAGAAGCTATCTTTTATATTTAGACCACGCAAACACCAAAACATTATCTGCTGAATGTAATCAAATCCCACAGAAATTCTTCCAAAGAAATTATTTGCTGAATGTAATACTCCAAAAGAGAAACTACATTCTGATGCTGAATTTTAATTAACCAACCCAACTCATTATGCAATTTCAAATTTCCATTTCATAATTAAAGGGGAACCTGACAATTGTGTAATCAAATCCCACAAAAAGGAGAAACCCAAGTAAATATACAGTAAAAAACTACCTAAAATTCTCTTTCAGCATCCTGGACTCCACCATCGAGTCTTTTCACAGTTGCAATTAAGTTATCATTGAATTAAGCTTTATACACTCATCCAAATCCTCCATTACTAAAAATATTAGCTTTTTGGAAATTATTTGTTGCCGCTACTAACAACGTGATATTCTATAAGAGTGGCCGAACCCTTCTTACCAACTGTTCTTAAATAATTGAACTTATCCAAAATTGGACTCAATGAATGCCCTTTTGAAGCCTTTTTAAAATCAGATTTTAAAAAAATAGGGGGAGAAAAAATATTAATACATGGGATAAAAGGAAAGAAATAAGCATTGCACTTATAGTTTTATAATCTGAACAAAAAACATGAAGTGAAATATATAACATTCATCGAAAAGAAGATACCAAAGTTTTTTTGGGCTTTAATATTGGGGATCTTCAAGTTTTCCCCTTATAGATAAAAAAAAGATACCAAAGGATTAATGTAAGAAACACGGGAAAAATTAATTATCAGTTGGTGGGTCATGTGGGGGAATGATGTCAGTATTTTGTTAGTTTGTGAACAAAACTAATGAAAAAATGAATAGCTACCTGTGAACATGGTTGAAGTTAGGGAAGTGAGAAAGATTAGTTCACATTTGATTTCCATTTATACAAATTAAAGTTTCCTTAAACTTTTTTCAATTAATAATTTCTCGTCTACACATAATAAAGTGAAGCTACTATAGAACAATGCATGGCTTCAACTAAGTCAAAACCTTAAGAGAATCGTGGAAAATCAATCAGTTTTTCAGAATGCGATCAGGTCCACATACACTTGCGCATCCTCAATATCACAAATCTCCACCGAATACGATCAGCTCTGTCGCGATTTCTCAGCGAAAATTTGGCTTCGATCTGTAAGGAGGTCATGTGCATATCCATCGAAACCCTATACCCATCCAAACCCGTCCAAACATATTAGACTATCGATTTGGAAACCAAATTTCTTGGAGAGATTCATGGCCGAAGTTCTTGAGGAATCTACATTTATAGTTATGCACATTTTTACAGATGTAGAAAGTGAAATGAAATCATAGAATAACAATTGATAGAGTTGTATAGAAGACTCTGCCCCTTATTTACTACAGTTACAATAGTAATTGGAAAACATGAAAACATAAAAATAGATATCTACTATAGTTACAACAGCAAATGACATGATAAAATGTTTTAGAAAATTATGAATGAGACAGATTTTTCACTTTATGGTATGGCTCGGGTCATCCAGAAGGGTCAATATAATGCAAATAAAAAACTTTTCCTCATTGATTAATTCCTTCAACATAAGTGTCTGTGCGCATATCAATACATGAAATTGTCCAAGTAAAAATGGAAATCAAGTTGAAAACATTAGAAAAACCTAATTACATGAGCATAATTAGAATTAGGGATTAAAAAAGTGAGTAAAGTAAAATTACCTGTGCGAGGACTTGTTTAGGCAGATTGGAGCCTTGGAGGAAACTAATGACCTCGGATCGACTGATCCGACCATCCTGATACAAATCAGCTCTCCGAAAAAGGCTTCTAATTGATACATATTCACACCCCGCCCTTCTAGATATCTAGGTAATCGACGAATTATACAAATTCAATAAGTTTTATTATCACAAACAAAAACTTACAGATCTGTTTAGAATAGTGGTGTCGGATAATTTTGAGGGAGTAGAGAAGATTTGGGAAATTGAGGAGTAGGATTTGAAATTATGTATTTTCTCATGAATAGTTTTGCATAGGATAGTCGAGTGTCACTGAAGAGATGCTGTCACTTTGGAGTTTGGAAAGGAACTCCTAAATATCCGTTCAATCCCGGAAGCGTACAACCTCCCCATATCAAAACCAATTAACACTGATGTAGAGAAAAATGATTACATTCCTTGTATGTTTCAAAGATCTAACGATGAAGAGAATAGCAGTTAAAAAATGTTTAAGAGTATAGTGATTTCATTTAACTTCTTGAAATGAAAGTGTAATAGATGAAACCATGATTCACAACAGGGTTTGAAGAAAACATTAAATATCAAAGAATGTAAAGCCTTTCGTGGACTCAACTGGTAAAAGGTAGAAGCCAAAACTACATACAACTCAACAAATGATAATAAGGTAGCACCCAATGCTAAAATAAATTATACTTCTTCATCGTAATCTTATGTCGTGCTCGTGTTGTGGCGTGTCTCATGACGTGCTCATGTCGAGTTTTATACAAATCATGTTCAGATTAGGTAAAAATATGAGTTTGCATTGTGTAATGTCAGTATCTAATTGGTGTCGTGTCGTGTCAAGCACAACACGAAATTATATTACCCACAAACGTTTAAAACATTACACAGGCATTTATTAAAAAAAAAATAACATGCAATGAGCATTGAGAGTCAACATACATTTATTCAAACTCATTCATAAACCTAAATTAGGTAAGTTGTGTACTTGAAAGGTAAGAACATCTAAGCTTCAAAATTTATTTGCCGAATAACCACCTTATAATCAAACCAAAACCAACGAAACATGGAAATAAAGCACAGTGCATGCACCAAATACTCAAACTCAAGCACTCAAGATAAAAATCCAAATTCAAACTCTGAAATAGTTGAATATGCCCTAACCATTCAAACAAATGCAATACAAGATAACATAAATGTGTTCAAATTCTAGAGATTTCACAATAATTACTTGTGCAGCATCAACAAACAACACAATTGAAAAAAGACTATTTTAGTTTTGATAATCAACGTTAAAAAACAAAGAGAAGAGTTATATATACATGTCCAATAAATCAAGTACAAACTTCACCTCAATAGAGCATAATCATTCCCAAAAAAGCCTAAATTTAAAAATAAAAAGCTCCAAATATAAATCTTGAAGCAAAGAGAGTGTGTATACCTGATCTAAAAACCACATATCCAAATTACCAATAAGAGAGAACAGTTGTTGTGCTTAGATCTGCAAACACAAAATAAATTAGAACATAAAATAAAAATAAATCCCAAAATATGAAACTAAAAATAAAACCCCCAATTTATATCTCCATTTTAAACCTTCAATTTAGATCTGCGAAAAAAAGCAAAAACTAAAATTTAAAAAAATCCCAAAAAGCTAAAGAAGAATTTGTATACAGAAGATTTATATATACATGTCCAATAAATCGAGTACAAACTTCACCTCAATAAGAGCATAATCGTTCCCAAAAAAGCCTAAATTTAAAAATAAAAAGGTCCAAATATAAATCTTGAAGCAAAGAGAGTGTGTATACCTGATCTATAAACCACATATCCAAATTACCAATAAGAGAGAACAGTTGTTGTGCTTAGATCTGCAAACACAAAATAAATTAGAAAATAAAATAAAAATAAATCCCAAAATATGAAACTAAAAATAAAACCCCCCAATTTAGATCTCCATTTTAAACCTTCAATTTAGATCTCCATTTTAAACCTTCAATTTAGATCTGCAAACCAAAAAAGCAAAAACTAAGATTTTAAAAAGTCCTAAAAAGCTAAAGAAGAATTTGTATACAGAAGAGTTATATATACATGTCCAACAAATCGAGTACAAACTTCACCTCAATAAGAGCATAATCGTTCCCCCAAAAGCCTAAATTTAAAAACAAAAAGGTCCAAATATAAATCTTGAAGCAAAGAGAGTGTGTATACCTGATCTAAGAACCACATATCCAAATTACCAATCAGAGAGAACAGTTATTGCGCTTAGATATGCAAACACAAAATAAATTGTAATTAAAAATAAAACCCCCAATTTAGATCTGCAAAACAAAAAAAAGCAAAAACTAAAATCGAAAAAAGCCCTAAAAAGCTAAAGAAGAATTTGTATAGTTATGCTTAGATCTGCAAACACAAAATAAATTGTAACTAAAAATAAAACCCCCAACTTAAATGTGCAAAACAAAAAAGCAAAAACTAAAATCGAAAAAAGCCCTAAAAAGCTAAAGAAGAATTTGTATACAGAAGAGTGGATCCATGAATCAGTGTTATGTAAAATCTCAGCAAGGAATCAACTTGTGGAAACCCTAAAAAATGAATTAATTTTATTCAAACTCAACCCGAAGGTTACCCGATGGAGGAGTGCGGCGACGGAGTAGGGCGTAGGGAGGAGGAATGGTCACCAGAGGCGGAGTAGGCCGTAGGGAGGCTGAATTGACACCAGATTCGACTGGTATGAAGCGGCGCGCAATGCGAAGAGTTTGAAAGTGAGAAGGAGGTAGCGAAGGATGGAGAGTTTGAGAGGGAGGCACACGGCATGGAGGGTTTGAGAGGGAGGAAGTGGATGAGGAAGAGTTTGAGAGGGAGGCAACGATGGTAGGAGGGTTTGAGATGGAGCTGATGGGGTTTGAGTTTTGGGAGAGAATGAGGGGGAATCGTGAGGGAACGGGAAATGCGTAGGGTTTACTTTGGTTTGTTTCAAGTTGTGACGTCACAATTGTAAAATTTTGGCGTGTAACAATGTAAGTCCCTTAGATCGCCCTAAAAAATTAGATCACAACCATTAATTTTTTGGCACTATTCAAACACCCCTCTCTCTTATTTTATATATATATATATATATATATATATATATATATATATATATATATATATAGAGAGAGAGAGAGAGAGAGAGAGAGAGAGAGAGAGAGAGAAAGAGAGAGACTTTACTTCTTAAAGTATATTCTCGTGCTTTTTTCATCACCCAAAGGGTATCGTTTATTCTTCATGTAAATTCAGTAGGTAAACATCTACACCCTACTGATCCATGTCATCATAATCCCTGGGTTTCCATAAATTAAATTTACCTTCAATTAGGTTTATTCCTCGATAATTCCTAATTCAGTCTTAACCCTTTATTCCATCTCCTAGGATTAATCCCATACCTTAACATGGCCTACTGGTATGTCCCTATACTTCCATTATGTTCAAATTAATTAACACTAATAATTCTTGAAAGTTGGGATTGGACCAAACCTTTAAAAAAACAAGTCACGTTTTTTGGGTCATCGATCGATCGATGAATTGGGTCAATCGATTGATGAGTTTGTCGATCGACATTCATGGATCAATCGATCGATCAAGCAGTTATCAGCCTACGTTTTCTGCATATTTTTGCGTATGGGTTTTAATCTTTTTTATCCTCAAAACCATCACCAAATGATCCCAAACTCCCCATAATTCATCCCAAAAGATATATCAGGGTATACAAATGATTTCTGACATCTAAACAACATAAAATCATCAAGAAGTTCCAATTAGATCAAGTTATATCCATAAAATTTCAGAAAACTCTTAGTTTATCATCCCACTCAAGAAATATCATAAATCCCAGATTTCTTCACTAAATACCTATTTCGTGGAGTTGATTCCATATTCAGAAAGAGGTCAATCCTACATAATTTTCATTCCAATGATTCATTTAAAATCATTATAATCCATCCTTGATTCATGAAAAGCCTCTTCCTTTCCCAGAGAAGTCTCTCACTCTCCCATAAGCCTTTTCCTTTGATTTTGGTGAATGAACCATAATCCTGCCACCTCTACACTTATAAAAGATCACTAGAAATTCGTGGGTACTATTCACCTGATTTGGAAAAATGACCAAATTACCCCTCCGGGGTGTCGGTTTGGTCCAAATTGACCCGAGACCCAAATTACTCCCCCAAGTAGACTTTTTTTTACTATTTAAACCCTTCCAGACACTTTGGCGCAGTCAAAACAACCATTCGGATGACATAAAAATATTTTACTTTTTATTCCATTTAAATTTAGTCCCGGCATGATTCACTCGCTCGTCTCGACTCAATTACTGTAATTGTAAAATCATAATCATAAGTAAAGTCATAATCATATATTACTTTTAATCACTAAGTAATATTCAACATAAATCACATATACTTTATTCTCGAGTAATATTTAAAAGCAGATTAATTTTAATTATCCCACATTTAATTCTAATTAATCCCATTTTGAAAATCATTAAAAATACAGGGTGTTACAATAACGTTGTGCTGAAAATGGTATTAATTAGTCGACAAGCCCCATCTTCGGCGTATCATGCCTGGCTATCCTTTATGTGAGAAAATGGGGGTTGTTACGATAAGATATCATCACGAAAGATATAAATCAAACATGTGTAAGGATAATCTCAAAGGCCATCAAAACCAACTATTTTTTGTACTTTTTCTTTTTTTTTCAAAGAAAATATAAAATGTATAAAGCATATAGTAAAACACAGAATATGGATATTTAATCACAAATAATCCAATCGATTCAAGCATTTTTCACACATGGACTAAATGTAACAAAAACTCAAAATACCATATATAATATATGTAAAATATACCAAAGAAACTCCGGCACACATGTATAGGTATAACGACCACAAAACACGATGAAAAAAACATTACACACTAGCATAGTATCGATGTGTCTAAATATGTGGGATACAATAAATGGGCGTGAACTATAGGCAAAAGAATTATAACCCAAACACTTAAATATGTTCAAGAAGTTCTAGTTCATGGAAAAACTTTACCAAAGTAAGCTTTAGCCTCAAGTGACAAGATAAATGTGAACTTTATGAAAAAAACAAGCACAATGCACACAAACCTAGAATATTGATGATTCTACAAATCAATAGCATCATAACAAAATAAACATAACTAGAGTTCATCGTGAAAACCCATTGATCTTCAACTAAGCACCCTCAAAAGATATACATACATGAAAATTATCTTTTCCATTCTTAATTTTTTTGAAGTTATTTAAATTGATTAACCAAACTAAACTAAATAGGCCTCATTTTGGCAATTTTTCTGTTTTCATTGCCTTTAATCTTTTATTGAGTTCTTGCTAATGGTGGCTTTCTCGCAATGGAGATTTTCTCCTTTCATAGCCCTTTCTTGCGCACTCTCATATATTAAAATAAACCAAATAATGCTCACGGGCAACGGTTTTTACATGCACAAATACCCCATAGTCAGAAAACCTGTAGATGAAAAAATTTATGGGAGAACATCTCACAAAGCTCATTTTTTACATGCGAAGTTAAAATTCAACAATCTCGTGCATGTGTGTGCGGAGGGATATACAAAGCCGAATCAATTAAGAAAATTAATTTTGATACAACTCCATGTAAACATGTCCAATAATAATATAAGTATATATAATCATAACCAAATGTTCTAGCCACATGGAAAGTACAGAGTGAATTAGATTAAAACACACCAATATGCCACACCAAATGCGTAAAACTAAAATACACAAAAATCAAAAATCTTTTTGAGTTTTCATAAAATTTATCATAATAAAATATTTTTGTATTTTTTCTATATGATTCAATAAAAAAAATAGAAATACAGAAGATACACATGACTTAACACTAGTAAGAATATATCATGAAGAAAAAACTAGCGTATGACAAAAAAAATCATGCAAACAATCATCCATAAGATATAGCATGTGAAGAGGCATGTGCAAGCGTCCGAGAATCAACTAGTCTAACATCTAGAGCCTCTAAAACGGATTTACTAAACCAAATAGATGTATATCTAATCCATCGGGTCTCGGGAACCAAGGGGACACTAGAGTTTAATTTCCTAGGTTTCTTCTAATATCATAACAAAATGACCTTAGGCATCCTTTCCTACTACAATGCGAACATGTGTAAACACGCAGAATGTTAACTAAGGTTTGACCTTTTATAACGTCCTTCGATATTGTTGACCCTCTAAAGCAAACAATGGTTTTGGCTCTAGCAACGGAAGAATTCAGACTAGATAATCTTGTACCATCACTACAAACACTACTCGAGTCTTTTAAATCATCGTTTAACTTCAAAATTTTAAACTAGAGAAAAGACTTAGACTCTTCAAGTTTTAACGGCTCCTTCTTCATATGTTCTATCATGCCTAGAAGTTTATCTCGATCTCCCTCAATGAAAGGAAACTTATCCCTAGGAGTCTTTTCACGTTCCTTATAATCATTAATTAATTTATTACTGTCCTCAATGGCACGTACATAAACCCTAGACTTTTTCAAGTCCTCTATTTCTTTTTTTAAAACTAGGACTCTATCATCACTCTCTTTCTTGGACAATTCTAAAACTTTAAAATCTCGGTTCATGTTAATAAGTTTCTCACAAAGAAAATCTCTTTAAGTTCAAGCAGTTCGAAAAAGTTTCATAGCGTATTTAAAACGAGAATTTTCTTTTTCGAGAATTTTAATTCTTTTAGAAAACTTCAAATGCAAATGATTTAAGTCATCATCACTATGGGAATCATCGAGACTAAAAATAAACCAATAGAGATGAATAAATAACCACCCTAAAAAGAACTAAACATGATCTACACAATAAATCAATGCAACGGGCTTTGATACCAATTGTAAACGCAATAAACACGTGCCCGACAAGGATGGTCACAAACAAAAATTCTATTTTTTTATTTTTATCAATTTAATAGCCCAAGCATACAAAATCAATTTTAAACAAATTTTAATCTTTGATTAAATTAGTTATGAAGGTAAATATGTGTTCAAAATAATATGAATATGCTATGCATTCAAGAACACAACGATTGAGGACAAATATATTTACAGGACAAAACCTTTATTCAGCACTTTAGACAAATTACAAGACAGTCAACTTATAATACTGCTTGATAACAGCCATAACTATAACGTGCTAGTATTTTAAAATCTCTAGAGAATGCGGCTTAATCCAAAGTTGCCCACACATGGCCTTCCATGCTCAGTATCCACCGATCATCCTTAGTCTACAACAATAATCCCCTCAAGAATCATAAGGTCAACCATGAAGATACCTCTCCACAAAGGTGTATTCAAGATACAAGAAACTTTCTAGGGTTTCAAATAAATTCACAAAAACTATTTGGGGATGTGTATTGTGAATCAAAAGTGTTTTAATAACACATAACTATGAAAATTTTTGGAACATATTTTCAAGAAGTGTTCCTTCAAAAGTCTTACAAAATTTGGAGTCGAAACAGGTATTTATAGACTCAACATAAATTTTGTGGCGTTGGCTCATTCGAACAAAATTGAAACTCATTTGAACGTGAATAGTGTCTCATTAGAATAAAATTCCAAGTCGTTTGAATGAGAAGGCTATCTCGTTTGATCTAGCTTTAAACAACCTTCAAATGATGTAAAATAATGATGTCTCGTTAGATGACAGCTCGAACGAAAAAGCCTTTTAATTTGATAAATTTTAACGTCCTTTAAAAAATCATATTTTTATTTAAAACTTTAAAAGTTCCAGCCTCGGCTTTTTCATAAATATAACATCCCGAATAACTTTATGAAAAGTTTTAAACTCCTAAAATCTTTATTCTTGTTGAGATGTAGGTAAGTCTTCAAAATTGGAGAAGCTCGAGTTCGATTTGTCGTGACGGTGCGTGACGATTTGTAACGAGATACGTCAAACTAGCCTAAAATATAAAAATGCCTATACTATGAACAATATCAAAATATTGTTCTTACAAAGGTAGTGAAGGTAATATTCTTTCCTTCTTTTTCATTTATATCATTAGAAAATATATGAACTCTATTGTCCTACAAAAGGAAATTGATGAGACGTTCAAATGAAAGGGTTGGTTGTTTTCCAGTACCCTTATTGGTAATGCAAATGAAACATCATGTTATAAATTTCCTAAACCAAATATAAAGAGACATTAGTGCCAAAAAAATGTAAAAATTTGCAATGATAGGGAATAATGGAATAAATATGTGAATTTTGGTTGATGTTTGCAAAAAAAAAATGATGTGGATGAGAGATATTCAATACTTCTAGTTTTGGGTTGTTATAATAAGGGCTTGCAAATACGTCATCACCTAGAATATTAAACCTATTAAAAAAAATTAACAAATGATCCAATAATAAAAATTAAATAAACATGTACTTAGTTTCCACACACAAACACGCATCACATTGACAAAATTATACCGTATGAAAGAAAAAGGAGAACCTTGTTTGTGGTAGTTGAAGCGAAAGTTAGGAAATTTTGTTATAATTTACAATCACTGAATATATTCACAATAAGACACCATAAAACATTCATGAACACCAATATAAAATGAACAAAAAACTAAAATACTATAAGAAAAAACATATTAATACTTGTAAGACCACCATAAAAATTCCAACATACACCCACTAGGTAAAAAAAATTAAGATCAGATAGAGAGACCATAGTTATTGTGCCAATGGATTCAATGAATTTGGGTGAGCTCATTGTGCATCGGTAAAAGTGGTTGTGAATGAGTATTAGAGAATAAAAAGGGACAAATAAGATAAGGTTAAGAGAGAAAGAGGGAGAGATATGGGGTAAAAAGAATATTTTTTTTGTTCTTCCCTTGAAGATGAGAATTATAAAGAGAGAGGGGGGGATGTCAAAAGGTGGATTTTTGCCCACTTTTGTAAGTTTCTTCAGGGACAATGTGTTACAGGTTATCTTGGATCGTTCGCTAGTTGGGAAGTTAAGTGAAAGATTTACCTGATTTATTACATAAATTGTTTTGTATGTATAAATTTTTTTATGGATATAAACATATGATATGTGTATTATGGGAAATCTATTTGTTGGGGTGTGGATTTAAATGGATTTGGGACCAGGTACCGCGCTCCTGGCTAATGTATCAGTTTTTGTTGAGGTCTATATTATTGTTCATGCATTCAGTTAGACATCACCTAACCACCTCATGACATGGAGTTATCAATGAATTAATCCATTAGACGGTTTGGTATGTGACTAGATGATGGTGTGAATGCATGGTGATCCCTCATTCTTTTCTGTGTTCATGTTTTAAATCTGTTACGTACAAGACTCCGATGGGTTTACTATAGAGGCACAAAATGTCCTCAAAGGTTGAAACCTTTATATGGTTTATGAGAATTATAATTATATTGTATAGTCGACTAATATACATGCTATTTAAAGACACCATGTCATGAAACTAGGTGTAATATGAGATTATGTATATGCTATTTTTCGAGTGTCCTGAGTGGGGTTGGTACCGAGGTATATTCTTATTATATACATAATAAGTTATATTACAATGTAGTTTCAAAATAGTAGATAGATTACTCGATGGTCTAGTAGTTGAGACGTGTTAGTTTGGTTATGCCTTGGGTTGGGACACTCGTGTAGCTTATTTCATTTATAATGACGAGTGAGGTATCTTTGGCATGTGAGTGTCAAGGGCTTGTCATGATTATGTAAATGAGTCGCATCATTATTATTGCTTCAATAAAGTAATATATGTCTTTCAACTTTGAGGCTCTAACCCAAAATATTAATAAATCTTTTCCAAGTGTTGGTAGATAGGAGCAGTAGGGCTGAGTAATCAAACTTGCCACTTCCATATTTCAGTCATTTCCATTTCTTAGATTAGGTTATTACTTTCATTAAGTTCTTTCAGTTTAAGATTCATTTGTTTCAGAGATTTGTATGAGCCATGTTGGTCCTAGTTTATTTCAATTAAGATTATTTGTTGGATTTGAGAAAATGTTTATTTATTTATTATGAACATGGAGACATTTGGTTTATTTATTACATATTATTTAATTTTATCTCGTGTTATGGATGGTTTAAATCTCGTTATAGTCTTTTATTACTGTTATAATGATGACAATGATATAAAATGTATTAAGGTGTCTTATCTTCGGTGTTTGGAGCATCCTAAGTTCTAATGTCTTAGGTTTCGTGGGATTTTGAATAATTATACATTGGATTATTTGATTTATTAGAGCCATATATCTAAAAATCGTTGTGTTGTTATCTTCGAATTGTTGGATAATATGAACTCTTGGTTTTCTTTTAGATGGAAAACACACAAGGTAGGAGAGAACAATTGGATTTCATAAGAGCTGGCAACTAGGATACTCAGCCAAAGAAGCACATACCATAATAGCAGGTACCACAAGTAGCACCCGCATTGGACAAGGCTGCCATCATTGGTTAGTCAGTCATCGTTGGAGTGTCTAGCACATTACAAAACCTTCAACAACCTCAATAGTTATAATCACAAGTGGAAGTGATAGGTCACCTACAGACATATACTTGGGAGAGGTCTGTGGGAACTTTGTTAACCCTCAGAGTTTGTAAGGACCAATGATATTCTACCGGCACATTAATGGAGAAACGACATCCAAATGCACTTGAGGATTATTGAGTGCAAAAACATTCAGATATAGATGCTTCCAAATTTAAGTTGATGGGTAAGGAATTGTAGTGGTATAAATCTATCACCATCATGTAGGAGAGGAGCACCATGACTATTCATGAGTTCTAGATCAGGTTTGACAAAAAATATATTATGTCAGTAGTTAGAGGTCATAAGAATAGAGAGTTCTTGAGTCTAACACATGGGAGCCACACAATTACGGATTATGAGTAGGAGTTCCCAGCCTCTCACTATTTGCACCAAAAGAGGTGGATACTGAGGAGAAGTAGATGGATTAGTTCGTATGTGGGTTAGGATGGAAGATTAAGAAAATATTATTGGGAACCGATTTACACCACTTATACTCAGGTGGTGAACATCGCTTTCTTACACTAATAAGATCATAAAGAGTTTTATAAAGGAAAGGGAGAAAAAATTCTTAATGGAGATTTGTATAGACATTTTGGCAAGATAGAGAGAGATAACATAGAGATTCTTCCAATACACTGGGGGTCTATTAGTCTAATGGGCCTCAGATTGGAGATTAGCCTCACAAGAGTCACAAGGTTTATGGTGATTATAACTGTTAGGGCCATCAAGCTAAGGGAAGCAGTTCTACAGGGGCCAACATGTCTAAGGACATTGAGCATAGGCTAGTGGAGTTAATAAGAAGGTAATCACTAACACGAGGTGTTTCTCAGCACTTGTTTCTCATGTGGTTAGGTGGGGAATATAACCAAGAGGTTTCCTAAGGGAAATCAAGTTGCCCAAGTGTAGAGAGGTCAACAGGGATACCAGGAACCACATTATCGATGCTAGTAGTTACGATCCCTTCCAGTTATTGCGGTGCCAACATTTCCATCTACACCATCGGCTCATCCACATGAGCACACGTGTTTATATTATGGGCTTATTTACCACATCACCCTTAGAGATGTCCAGGCATAGGTTTAGGTGATAGAGGCTACGTTTATTATCCATAGGTATGTTGGATGTATTTAATTTAAACAAGTGAATTACATTAATTTGTTAGTAGATCATTCACTCAATTAGTTGTGATGATAGATTTAACTTCAAACACTTTATTATACATAGATTCACCATTGGGTGGGGGTGCACCTATTAATTTTTTGTCTAGAAGTATATGTGTGGGTACTGGAAGGCTACGTTTGTAGTTGATTTTTTTATTTAAACATGTCTGTGTATGATGTTATTATGGGGATGGATTGGTTATCCGTATATCATGCTAGTCTGGACTTTTTAGTAAGTTCATTTTTTTTCCATTTTGGGATTGGAGATGTACTTAGTTATGATACCACATCTCGAGGGAGGTCCGAACACAAATTTATATTGTATTGCGGAGGATGGTTCTGAAGGAGTCACTATGTCATTAGACTTTATTCCTGTAGTTAGTAAGCTTCCTGACATCTTTCAAGAAATTCAAGGGTTGCTTACGAGTAGAGAGATTGAGTTTTTGATTGGTTTGTCTTTGGGAACTAGGTTGATAGCTCAAGCATCTTGCCATATGCATCCAATGGAGATGACAGAGATGCGAGAGTAGATTTAGCATTTTCTTGGACAAAAGTTTATCAAGAGGAGGATTTCACCTTGGGGGAGCTCCGGTCCTCTTCGTGAATGAAGAAGAAGAATATATCATTAAGAATGTTCGTCGATTATTGTGAGATGAACACAGTCATCATACGAAATAATTATCCATTATCGATGACTTATTGAACTAGTTAAAGGTTGCTCCATACCTCTCGAAGATTTATTTGAGACGAAACTATAATAAATTGAGCATTCGAGATCAGGATATCCTAAATACAGTGTTTCTAACGTGTTATGGGTCATATAAGTTTATGGTTATGCCATTAGGGTTGAACAATGCACTAGTTGTGTTCTTGGACTTGATTCGAGTGTTTAGGGAGTATTTGGATGAGTTTTCCATCGTGTTTATGGATGATATCCTGATTTATTCTCGAACTCTAGACAAACGTTCTCTTCATTTGCGAGTAGTCATATAAATACTACGAGACCTCCAACTCTACTCTAACTTCGAGAAGTGTGTTGGTTTTGATAGATTTTGTTTTTGGGACAAATTTTGATAAAGGGGGATCAAGTGTAACCGAGTAAGGTGTTGGAGTGGGGACAACCCACAACACATACAGAGATGTGTAATTATTTGGGTTTGGCAGGGTACTATCGTCGATTTCTCATGTCTTCTCAAAGATATAAGGGACATTGATAAACATGATGAGGAAAGGACACCTTTTATTTGCGATGAGTTTTTCCCACAAGATTTTGATGAGTTGAACACTAAGTTAACTTCATCCCCGGTAAGTTTATAACAATGCCTAACTATAGGAACTTGGAGGTGTTTTGATGCATAAAGAGAGACTTATAGCTTATGCTTACCAAAAGATTAGGCCTCACAAATGGGATTATCCCCCATGACTTGGAGTTAGGAATAATTGTGTTTTCCCTTTGGGTGTGGAGGCACTCTTTATTGGGAGAGAGGTTTTATTTTTCACAAACCATAAGATCATGAAATATCTATTCATGTAGAAGGAGTTGACCATGAGACATCGTCGTTGGATAGAGTTTGTGAAGGACTCTGAGTTTTATATTTAATATCACCTGAGCAAGCCAAGCATAATGATAGACACCTTCAACCGCAGGTCGGTAGTTATGTTATGGGATATTTGGAATTTGAAGTGGGGTTTTATTCACACAATGGATGAGTTAGCACATGACTTTCTGATCATTCTTACCATTATACCTGAGATCATTATTAGGGTTGTGAAGGCACAAACTGGAGAACCTTCTTATCGGGAGAAGGCAGGGATTTTTTTACCTAGGGGGAACAGTCTTATTTGATTGCATCAGATGGGGTTTTATGGTATCATGGTTCCACGATAGATTAGTTGTAGCCAAGGACGAGGAGTTATGGTGATCACTGTTGACCGAGGCGACTAAGTTTTGATTTGTTATAAATCTCGGTGGGGATAGATGTATAAAGATATGAGACACCAGTATTAGTAGGCATGCATGAAGAAGTAAATCACGATGTTGTGTCCAAGTTTATGACTTTCCAGGTGATGAAGGTGGATCACCAAAGACTGACATATGTCATACAACCTCTTGAGATTCTGGTGCGAAAATGGGGGAACAAATTAAACCACAAATTTCAGATCTGGTGAAAATATATGAGATTGTTGATAAAACATTAATTTGGAAATCATATCTAAAAACATTTAAAAGATTTAAAAAGTTTATACTTAGAATGTTCAGATCTACAATATATGCTTAAAAAATATATTTCAAGAATTGAAAAGAGAGATTAATTGGATTTAAAACGTTTTAAGGTAAAATTTTCAGATCCAATACAAAAATATTTAAAACCTAAGCATGAAAAGAGTTACAAAACATTTTTTAGGCTAAAATGAATGTTGATTTTAAAGATGGGAGATTTAAACTACACGTGGGTGTGTGCGCGCGTGAAAAAATATTGAATTTAAACATTTTTCTCACGGTTTATACAAATGAAACCACGAGATAACTAAATCCTTGGTTGCTTTCTCTAGAGGAGAACAACCAGGAGGTTCTGTTTGAGAAAATTACAACCAAACTCCTATTCACTATCTTTTTCTTCTCTCTCTCTCCCCCCCCCCCCCTCGTTCTCTATATTTATTTTGAGAAAACCTAATCTCACTCTCTCTCTAACCTCACTCTTTTCTCTCATTTGTCTCTAAAATACCCAAACATTCTCAACATTAGAGCGCAAAACAAGTCACACGTGTGTGAGATAAATGACTAGGGCCAAATTAATTTGCACCACCCAAATCTAACGGCTATGATTATTGCTTACACGATACGCAAAGCAGTCCTAATAAACTTGTTGATTACTTTCTTTTTACTGGAATGCAGGCATGACACGTGGATCACTATCATAGTCGTTTGATCAAAGTGATTATCAATAGACATAACTGCTCATTCGGATTGTGAGATGAACGAAACACAATTGGGTTTCTTTGTGAATTATTGTTTAAAAAGTATATTTTAATTGATTCAAAAATGTTTAAATTTTATTTCAAAATCAGAAAAAATGAAATAATTTTGGAAAAAAATAGGAAAATATATTTATGTTATTTTTAACCTAATTTCCAATTTAAGGTAGTTTTAGACACTTAGCTCGTGTAAATCCTATTTATGCAAATATGTTTAAAATTGTGATTAATTTGTAAATTCTTTAAAAAATGCGTGTGTGCACCACATTTGCAATTTACCCTTATAACCTTATACATTGTCTGGATTGAGCTTGAGTTAATTTGGGTAGCCAAGAGTACTTTTCTAAAAAAGTCTCGAAAAATGTTTTGAAGAAAATATACAATTTGAAATGCTAGAAATTAGTATGGACTCAATTTGTACCTACGAATCCTCGTAATTTTGGTGTTTCACCTTGCATATATGAATACTATAATTATCACCATTATGAGTTACTACTACATATTATTAATATCATGAGTTACTACTACCTTCCTCATCCTCACTACACCAAAATTGGATTTTAGTAACAGTACTTTATCGTCAGAAAAATAATTAGTAACGAATATAGGTTCTGTTTGAGAAAAATACAACCAAACTCCTATTCACTATCTTTTTCTTCTCTCTCTCTCTCCCCCCCCCCCCCCCCACGTTCTCTATATTTATTTTGAGAAAACCTAATCCCACTCTCTCTCTAACCTCACTCTTTTCTCTCATTTGTCTCTAAAATGCCCAAACATTCTCAACATTAGAGCGCAAAACAAGTCACACGTGTGTGAGATAAATGACTAGGGTCAAATTAATTTGCACCACCCAAATCTAACGGCTATGATTATTGCTTACAGGATACGCAAAGCAGTCCTAATAAACTTGTTGATTACTTTCTTTTTATTGGAATGCAGGCATGACACGTGGATCACTATCATAGTCGTTTGATCAAAGTGATTATCAATAGACATAACTGCTCATTCGGATTGTGAGATGAACGAAACACAATTGGGTTTCTTTGTGAATTATTGTTTAAAAAATATATTTTAATTGATTAAAAAATGTTTAAATTTTATTTCAAAATCAGAAAAAATGAAATAATTTTGGAAAAAAATAGGAAAATATATTTATGTTATTTTTAACCTAATTTCTAATTTAAGGTAATTTTAGACACTTAACTCGTGTAAATCCTATTTATGCAAATATGTTTAAAATTGTGATTAATTTGTAAATTCTTTAAAAAATGCGTGTGTGCACCACATTTGCAATTTACCCTTATAACCTTATACATTGTCTGGATTGAGCTTGAGTTGATTTGGGTAGCCAAGAGTACTTTTCTAAAAACGTCTCGAAAAATGTTTTGAAGAAAATATACAATTTGAAATGCTAGAAATTAGTATGGACTCAATTTGTACCTACGAATCCTCGTAATTTTTGGTGTTTCACCTTGCATATATGAATACTATAATTATCACCATTATGAGTTACTACTACATATTATTAATATCATGAGTTACTACTACCTTCCTCATCCTCACTACACCAAAATTGGATTTTAGTAACAGTACTTTATCGTCAGAAAAATAATTAGTAACTAATATAGGTTCTGTTTGAGAAAAATACAACCAAACTCCTATTCACTATCTTTTTCTTCTCTCTCTCTCTCTCTCCCCCCCCCCCCTCGTTCTCTATATTTATTTTGAGAAAACATAATCTCACTCTCTCTCTAACCTCACTCTTTTCTCTCATTTGTCTCTAAAAGGCCCAAACATTCTCAACATTAGAGCGCAAAACAAGTCACACGTGTGTGAGATAAATGACTAGGGTCAAATTAATTTGCACCACCCAAATCTAACGGCTATGATTATTGCTTACAGGATACGCAAAGCAGTCCTAATAAACTTGTTGATTACTTTCTTTTTATTGGAATGCAGGCATGACACGTGGATCACTATCATAGTCGTTTGATCAAAGTGATTATCAATAGACATAACTGTTCATTCGGATTGTGTGATGAACGAAACACAATTGGGTTTCTTTGTGAATTATTGTTTAAAAAATATATTTTAATTGATTAAAAAATGTTTAAATTTTATTTCAAAATCAGAAAAAATTAAATAATTTTGGAAAAAAATAGGAAAATATATTTATGTTATTTTTAACCTAATTTCCAATTTAAGGTAGTTTTAGACACTTAACTCGTGTAAATCCTATTTATGCAAATATGTTTAAAATTGTGAATAATTTGTAAATTCTTTAAAAAATGCGTGTGTGCACCACATTTGCAATTTACCCTTATAACCTTATACATTGTCTGGATTGAGCTTGAGTTGATTTGGGTAGCCAAGAGTACTTTTCTAAAAAAGCCTCGAAAAATGTTTTGAAGAAAATATACAATTTGAAATGCTAGAAATTAGTATGGACTCAATTTGTACCTATGAATCCTCGTAATTTTGGTGTTTCACCTTGCATATATGAATACTATAATTATCACCATTATGAGTTACTACTACATATTATTAATATCATGAGTTACTACTACCTTCCTCATCCTCACTACACCAAAATTGGATTTTAGTAACAGTACTTTATCGTCAGAAAAATAATTAGTAATGACAATTTTTCGTTAGAAAAAGTCTTGGGGAACAAAATTAGTAACGAATATTTACCGTTACTAACATTGGATTTAGCAATGGTATTTTACCATTACTAATTATAGATTTACCAACGAAATTTTATCATTACTAATTATGATTTAGTAACATGCGTTTTTGTTACTATTTCTACATTATTACACAATTTTGTAACGCTTTTGTCTGATTTTTAATAATAAATGTCTGTTAGTAATACTAATATATTTTTAAAAAAATATTTATTTTTCAAGATCCGATATCAAGTCCAAAATTTGAACAAATTTAATTATGCTTAATACACAATAAAAAATTGTCCACATAACATTCATGCAATTATATCAAATAAGATAAATTCCAAAGTTACAATGTTTTCATAAAATTCATCCAATATAACATCCTAATATAATCACCCCGAAAATGCGATGTATTGAAATTATAACCAAGCAAATCAAATATTAAAACAAGTCCTTCATATTCCTCCATCTCTAAATCTTCATCAACGAGAAACAAACATACTTCTTTTCCTCCACCTTGATTAAATTCAATATTGTTATATGACCAATGAAATTTACTGAAGAGCTAAACATATCCACAATCATCTCTAACACGGTTGTGTCTTCTAACCATTTCATTGAGTCCATGCAACTTGTATAGAGATGTTCATCACCACCAATCAGACAAATTAAAACACGTTCAATGAGAAATGCATTAGCCAGGGTTCAAATATAGAAAATTATGAACACAAACTTCCTCTGTCTCAAAATAAGAGCCACTATTTGAAAGCCAAAACTTTTTAGAAAACGAATTAATGTAAATCAATGGTTAAGATTAAACTTATTCAACTATTTTCGAATTCGGTACAATAACTTTCAAAACGTGACTCTTAATTTGAGTTGTCCTAAAAAAATAAAGTGTCAATGTTAATTGAGACGAAAGGATAAATAAACAACGAACCTCCATAATGGATGTAATTCCACTATGCTCAACCAACTTCCTTGCAATGTCCTCATGAGCCTAGATGATCATATAATGAATATGTTAATTTTTATAGCTACACATGGATGATTAAAATAATAAAATATTAGGGGTGCAAACTATTAAACAATCTTGCAAAATATCAGTGGTTCAATTACAAATACATCACACTTAATCGTTCTTTATGTGACAAGTCTTTGATGAAAGGGAAAAGACTGACACAAGCACACATAGATCATGAGGCATAAATCTTGCAAAGCTTTCAATTTGTTTATTGCAGGCCATAAGATGGATGATTGAAGCAATTACGAGGACAACACAGATTGGCATCACCTCATACGTTTATTTCAATTTTGAAAAACCTAAAATATATGTTCTATTACCCCTAATACATAGTTTATATAGGATAATCCAATGACCTATGCAAGTGTGACATGACACCAAATCGTTCACATTTTCTTCCTATATGCAAAAAGACACTTTCAATAACAAATTTTAAAAAAAATTGGACTTACTCAAAAATAATTCATGAAAGGAACTGCCTTTCGCAACAATAAGATTATGACAACCTAAAATAAGGAAATCATGGCATTAAATACCAACAGGCAAAATAAATCATGCCTTAAAAAAAGAGAGAGAAACTTAAATCCTTAACTAAGGTGTAATAGTGAATCCCCTTCATTTCTAAGTAACGGACTGAAAATTCTGCAAACATAGATTTTAATTATAATTTCCATCTAGGAAAAATAGAATATACCTTGCTGAAGTAATTCGAAAGTAGTGTACTATGAGAACGTTTCGATTCCAAGAAGGAGAACATCAAATTCACCAACTGTCAAACATAATGAAACGATCGCATGGGAAATAAAATTTACATGCTTATCCATAGTCACCTACTTAAAAGTTTGTCTTTTTAGCTTCCTTGGGACCTTCTTCCACTACATATCGTATAAGTTATTTAACTTGATTTCTTTCTCGCATACTGTAAAAACGTCTAGTGTGAGAAAATATTACACCAGTGGTTACAAACATGATACATAAGTTCCAAACATCATAATTAGTTTTATAAACAGACTAAAAAATTAATATCTGCTCTGAACAATAGGATGAAACTAGAGCTTGTAGAAATTTACAGAGAAAAGAAAGAAATAATGCTATCGATTACATGATTCAAACAACTGAGAACCAAACAATCATCAAATTCTATTTAGAGAGTATTCAATTAACATCTTGTAACAAAAAATTAAGTAACTAGTAACTCATTAAACAAATCAAACTGTTAGCGTCTAATACAGTGTGAGTTGGGAGTTTCATGTTAGAACTATGAGCTTAATAATGAAAAAACCATGTTTTTTCTTCATATAAAACTGTAGAAACTGGGACTTGATGACTTCTTCCCATAGCTATAGCAATCAAGCAGTTTACCTATTCTGAGTACTAAACATATCTTGCATCATATGTGTTTGCAAAAGTTTTTATTTTCTCTTTGATGCTAATCTACTTAGTAATATATGTCTTTTCCCAAGAAACCTAAAGCTACATCATGTCACCCACCAAATAAAGATCAACAAACTTGGTTCACAGCCTAAAAACAAACAACAAAGTACAAAGTATAAACTGTGTTGAGAAATTACTATTCTTCTTCAAAAATCAATGTACCCTAAAAGGATCAAGTGGGTATGGAAATTTGAAGAAATATTTACCTAAAAAAGACTTTGAAACATCATTGTTTAGAAAATAATACTGGAATAATGGTATCTTGTATCCGAAGACACCGAGTGATAAATATACACATGTTCACAATGTATATGCATTTGAAAGATCGATTACCTTAATTAGATTCGATAATGGTGTTGTTAATAGGTTAAAGATGATATTAATGCAGAACCCTATAGATACTATCACCACAAATTGATGGTGTACAAAATGATACCTTTTGTTGATTTGGTCACCATTGTATCTGAAAATATTATAAATAAAAACACCTTATAGAAAGAATATTAGATCAGATGAGATCAATTTTACCTTTGTGATCAATTTTACCTGATGTTTATCACCAACTCCACACTCCTACCTCCATCCCCACGGTCCACCCACGATGAAAATCCACCACCAATAGTTAACTCGGTCACAACCTACCACCATTATGGTGGTTGTATCACCTACCCACATGAAATAATTAACAACATACCAATATTATTATTTACCCCAAACTAACAACTCATTATATACAAATACAATAAAGTCACTTAGTTCACGTAATTAGACAATTATGTAGAAACAAACTTAATCTTGTCTAATGGTGAACTTAAAGGATTCCCCTACCTTGAATTGAATCAAACTGAGTCCCGTTAAGTAAAGTTTCAGTGTAATGAACTGAAATTGCAACAATAACCTCCATTTCAAATCATATAATAATTTACAAAATAAACTAAATAGAAAAAAAAAATATAGATTGTGTTGTTACCTTCAACTTCATCGCCATTGGTTGAAGTAACAAAATATTAGCCTTATTTTAGAATCTTCTTATTCAACTGCAAGTTATTATAAAAATTGACTCAAATAACAAACAAGTAAATGTTGGTATTAGGATTACAAATAATATTTTACTCACATTGAGTATTTGAGGCATCCCTATATCTTCTCCCTGACTACTGGCATATGCCTAGTTAACTTTAATAGGCTTCCCAAACCTGCAAATTAAATTTATATCACAAAAAATTTAATAAAGTGAAGAATGTTTTAATTTGATAGGTCAATATTCACATTGTTTGCATCCTAAAATTCCATCTTTTCTCCATCGGTAGGGTGTATGTGAATCACCTGGCATATAAAGGAAAACAAATATAAGATAACCTAATGAATATCATAGGCACCAAACAAACATGGACTTTCTTTATTCCTTTCTGGTCCAATTGCTTTTAAAACATGGACTTTCTTTGCTAACTTTTTTTTATCTTCAGGTCTCTTTTCACTCTTTACACGTGATGTTAATGTCAGTGGATTAGAAAACCAATTCAAGACTATTTGCAATTCCTTTTTATCATCATCCCTGGCATCATCTTGTGGGAAATTTGGAAGAATAAAAATGATTGCAAATATGAAGGTGTCCCTATAAGTCATAGCCACATTATCTCTTAAGTTTTGAATATTTCTTCTATATATTGCTCAAATAAGACCTTTGAGTCATCATATATTAATTTTGAGCATGTCATTCATCTATTCAAGATCCAGATTACAAATAAAATCCCCCCTAGAATCATTATTCTCAAATAGCAGAAACTAAATGTAAGGGAAATCAAATTGAATACTGATGGTTCCTCAAAATGAAACCTTGGTTCAGAAGGTGCAGGTGGTATTATTCAAGATCATAGTTGCTTATTCATTCATGTTTTTTCCTCTTATTAAGGTATTGGTTCAAACAACTCAGTTGAATGCAATGCTATTCTTAAAGGCTTAAGTTTATGCCTTAGCCTCAATATTGTCAAAGTCACAGTGGAATCTTATTCTAAATTCATCATTGAAGTTCTAAATGGCAACATCAAAGATCGTCCATGGAATCTCATTCAGAACATCTCATCAATCAGAGAGATCCAGACTCAAATTTCTACATGTTTCATTAATACCTGGAGTAGTTGACAGCCTTGTTAATTACAGATCTAATTCTAAATCATTGAGTCCCTTCAAAAATTCTTCCGAACTTCTAAAGCTTGCCAAAGGTCACTTAGAATGGTCTTGTTAGGTTTTAAAACTTTAAAAGTTCTCAAATAATTTCCTTTCTTTAGTTTTTTTAGTTTTCATTATCTTGTAAAAGACATCATGGTAGGGTTGTTCTACCATTATATCTAATAAACATGGGGATCTAATTCTTCTTTCTAAAAAATAAAATAGGCACCAACAAAACCACTAGCTGCCTAACTAATCATAATTATTGTCACACCATTTTTCATGCAATTTGTTTTTCACATTGTGTATTTAGCATTGCGTACTAAAAAATCAACATACACATTACTCATAATTCCGTGGGCCAGGTTATAATTTCAACTTTATGGATCCTGTAGGATTACTAGAATACAAATGTAAGTCTTTTGGTTTTATGTAGGATTACTTCTTAAGTAAATTTCCAGGGATCTAATATGAGTTGTTTGGGACACACACTACACCAAAATGTGCAACTTTCTATGGTAAAAAACCTTGACAAGTCGAACTTGTCATGCTCAAAGACCATGACATGGCATAGGGTGATAATTTTTCTGTCAAGGTCGTGTCACAGTAAAATTTTGTGACAAGTTTTCCTTGTCACGAACTTGTGGGATGACAATATTTTTGTCAAGGTCGTTGCATGGTCCAAGTCCGTGACAAGGAAAACTTGTAACATACTTTGACCATGACATACCCTTGAAAATTATTAACTTGTCACGGACATGTCCCGATTAAAGTCTGTGATAAGTTTTCCTCGCCACGAATTTGTTACAGTCAAAGTCTGTGTCAAATCTGGGAAGGAGTAAACAAATTTCTTAGTAGTAAGTCTGCTACCACTGCCTAATAGTATATTATCACCTGTTGCAACAAGTGTCTGACATATTTTTTCAATAAATAATATCAACCAACATTCAAAAACCTTAATAATCAAACACTAAACTAATATAAATAAGAAACTAGGCCATACAACATTCATTAATTATGAAACACTAAACAACATTCAATATTCGTGATAATTAAGCACTAAAAAAATAATAATGAAATTATTACAAATTATTCATTCCCCATCAACTTAAAGGAGAAAGGTAGATCATACTACATAAGAATTGACACAACCTTCAATAGTCCGAACGCCGCACTGTTCGCTAAACCACACGGGTTCATTCTTTTTTCCCATAAACATTTTCGTGATGTGGACCCGTGCCTCATGTGTTTACAGCAGACGATTATGCACTAAGGAACCGGGGAGTGTATCCGGGTCCTTCAACCATTTTACCAATCTATCGTCACCCTGTGTGTCTATTATATACACTCTATCCCAACGAATTATTGTAAATGGCCTAGTTCGGACAAGGGGTTATGGGTGGAGGTGGCGAATATGTCATATGGATATGAGGGGGTATCGGTAAGGGTGAGAGTGTGAAAGATGGAGTAGTGGTCCCATCATCCACAACTTTATCCTTACCCTTCCTAAGTTGTACTCATCTAAAACTTTAAGAGCATTCTTGACAAATTCATACATTTTATGCATTGTTCTCTCCAGGTTGTCAAACTTCTCTGCATTGTTGGTCGTCAACTCGTCCACCTTGCATGCCAGCTCAGTGTTGCTCGACGCAATCCCGATGATCATCGACTTCTACGCCCGAGATATCATCCCCCGAGTACGGCCATTGTGATCCCGCTCGAGAACTTGGATTAGTGCATTCGTAGCCGGAGATGACTTATCGGAGTCACTCTGCGAGTTGTGCACTTTTTTAAGCTTTTCATAAAACAATAAAAAAGTACACAATTAGATAAATTAATAAAAAAGTATGTGATTATAAATTTTTATTTTTATAATTTAATTAGAATAATAACTTACAAGCGGCTAAAGTCGGATCCACCTCCTTATCCTTCCCTTTCTTTGTTCGAATTGCCATACAGGCATTGATCCTATGTGGCTTACCCGTAGGACCACTCCCCATCTCCTGAAATAAAATAATACAAAATTGGTGATATACTATATAGTTATCACTAAATAGAATAAAATAAAACTAAAATGAAAGAACATTCAAAACATACCATCCTATGCTCTACCTCGGTGTAAGACGTACGCTCGGAGTAGTGCACATCGACCTTCTTGGCCCGATTTACCCTCCCTGATTCACAAAAGAACAATTGCATATACGAGAACTCATTATTGACAAATATTTTTCATCTTTACAATGAGATTACATCCTTCTTGGTTATCATGTCCCTTCATCGTAAGACAAACTCTCGGTCTCGGCAAAAGTACCGAGCACGTGTATTTTTCTTCCACATTTTATATTGGTCTCTTAGTTGTTCCAATGTGGAATCGCGTGCTTGTGGGGATAAGCCGAATTGTTCATGTCAAATACAAAACAAAAAGAAAGTGAGTTAGTAGTATTTAAATTATAAAATGAAATAAAATATAAATACAAATACAAAATAAAAAGAAAGTGACCAAGTACCTGTAATGCCCCCAAATGGCCATCTTAAGCTCATAGGGAACCTTCCTCCAATCAGTGTCCTCGAGGCCAATAATATTCCTTAGTAATTCTAAGGCCCTAGCTTGTAAGGTCATCTTGTTCTCCACTACAGTCCCCAACTCGCCCCACTTTGGGGGCCTAGTGCTAGATGAGCCTTCCTTGCCCCACTTCCCTGATCTCCTCATGAAGACATTTCATGTAAAAATTATTAGCAGTAGAAACATATGTATGAGAAAATGATTTAGAAATATAAATAATGAATTAGTTTTACCTATTTACTAAATCAAATTAACGACATTGGAAGAATACATATCCATATCATAAACCAAACTAAGCATCGTTTCAAATATTTGGAATAGTTATAATTTAATAATTATTACATATTTGGGTTATGTCACGGACTTTGAAATAATCATTAAACTGATTAAAATCCAAATTAATATATTCACTAACAAAGCAACCAAGATTGATTCGAATCCCCAAAAACTAATCAAATCCAAATGAATAAAAGCATTAAACTGTCATCCGATAATAACGAAGCACTAAAAGAATATAAATTAATGACATTAGAAGAATACAAATCCATATCATAAACTAAACTAAGCATTGTTTCAAATAATTGGAATACTTATTACAAATCTAAAAATTATTTCAAGGAAATATAGTTTTCTAGTGCCAACGAAATCAATGGCCACCCAAATGTTCAAATTCACCAGTCAACAACAATATAATCACTATTCGACAGAATCAAAATCCTTAATGTTACAAATGCCTATGGCCAACAAACTCAATGGCCACCTAAATGTTCAAATTCACCAGTCAATAATAATTAAAGAACCTTAAATAACATTATGATCACTATTTGACAGAATCATAACCCTACTTAAATGTTACAAATGCCTAGGGCCAACCAACTCAATGGTCACCCAAATGTTCAAATTCACCAATCAACAACAATTCAAGAACCCCAAACAAAAATATGATCACTATTTGGCGGAATCACAACTAAAAAATAAGGAAATTACAAAAAATATATATAAATTGCTAAAATATGTATCATAGAAAGATTATATGAACAAGGGTAGTCATAAAATATTACTACCCATGTTCTAGTTTAAATTTTATAGAGATGGCTAAAATTAGGCTCCAGCTTTATAATTATTTCCATATCAAATTTGAGTTGCCACAATAGTGATTTGAACAACACCCCTGAAATTGATTTGGCAAGATGAAATGCGAACTTTACTTAAGACTTAGTGCGGACTTGAATGTGAATTTCTTAATAAATAATTTTTTTTTTAAAATGAAAATCAAAACATAGAAAATGCTGATTTTGGTAAAGTTCACATTAAATTCCGCCTCCATAAATAAGTTTGCACAAAGTACTCTGGTAAGGTTCACATTGAATCCTGCCTCCATATATGTGTATATATAGCGAATCGCTAAAAAAGGCATCATTAAATTTATGGAAATCACATTTTGAGGGAACAAATAATTTTAAAAAAATCTCCAAAATTTGGAGGAATCACCAAATTTTAATAAAAAATTCAACCATTTAGTAAATAAAAATTGGAAATATACCCGCTGAAAATTAGAAATTTAGTATGTTAAATACATGTAGCTTATATGAGTATGCCTAGTCAGTTAATATTTGAATTAAAAAAAACCAATTGTAGTTAATCAACGAGACATATAAATACATATATGAGTAGGAGGAAGATGGGTACCTGTGATGAAGAGAATAACAGAGAGTATGAGAGAGAGAAATCTCCCCATAAATCAACCTCAAATCGATGGAACTATGTGTTGAAATCGCCCCTGAAATCGATTGGAACTTCATTTGAATCGATTGGAACCTTGAATCGAATAGAACGTGTAGTTTTTTTTTATCTGAGTTTGAGAACAAATCGCTTGGGAAGAGAGAGAGAGAGGGAGAGAGAGAGAGAGAGGGAGTAGGTTTTGTTCAAATGACTAACAGAACATTGTAGGTTCAGGGATTTAATTTCTTTTGTTTTCACGGTCGTGTCAAGGTTTTTAGCCGTGACAACGAACAAACATTGTAATGGTAAAAAACCTTGACACAACCATGACAACTTCCTTGTCAAGGTTTTTGATCGTGAGTCGACTGTGACAAGTTGTTGTCATGATCGTGTCACGGTTAAAAACCATGATAACGACTCCGTTTCTTTTATGTCAAGATTTTTTACCTCTATAACCCTTTGCGGTATTAATAAAATTTGGTCATTAAATTGCAAAACATGACTCCATACCCTAAACGATTCAAATGCCTAGGGTCAACCAACTCAATGGTCACCTAAATGTTCAAATTCACCAATCAACAACAATTCAAGAACCCCAAACAATAATATGATCACTATTTGGCGAAATCACAACCAAAAAATAAGGAAATTGCAAAAAATATATAAAAATTACAGAAATATGTATTACAAAAAGACTATATGCACAAGGGTAGTCAAACAATATTACTACCCATGTTCTAGTTTAAAATTTACAGAGACGGCTAAAATTAGGCTCCAATTTCATTTTTTCACAAATAAATATTCAATATATACTTAATATTTGGAATATAAGTATTTAAATGTTAATGTCTCGATCAATTAAGCATGTTCATCATATTCAACCCCAAATTAATTCCAGTTAATATTCAGTTTCAATACCATATTTCAATTTCATTTTTAATACTCATTAAGTTTTAACAAATACTCAATTTCAGCATACAAATTTAAGAAAATATCCCCGCATACAAGTCTAACCCAAAATTCACCATATAAATTTTTGCATATAATAATTAATTTTGAACTTCAACATACAAATTTCAAGGTATTTAAGCATATCTCCACAACTTTTCAAATGGATATATAATTTTTCAGAATATCTCAATATTTGTTTACCATATTCATGTTTTTAACAATGTTTAAATGAAGAAATTAGATTTCTTAAACTAATGTAAATATTTATAAATTGTAGATAATATATACAGATGTCAGATAATATATATAATACCTGATTTTGGAACCTTGAAATCGATTTGGAAATAAAGCTAACCGAGGGTCTCCAAACAGAGTGAGTAAATCTTGAAATCAATACCCCGGAAATCGATTTGCTACAAACACCCTTGAAATCGATTTGAACAACACCCTTAAAATCAATTTTATGAGAGAGAAATATCTTTTGAGAGAGAGAGAGATATGTTGTGTTGGAAATGTTTAAGAGAGAGAGATTATTGTGTGTTGGAAATGGAAAAGCGATTTGTTGTTGTAGTTTTTTTTTTCTTATCACGAACCTTGTCAAGGTATTTAACCCTCACAGACCATGAAAATGTGTTGTCAGGGATGTATCACGATCAAAGACCTTGACAACAACTCCGTGTTTTTTTGTCAAGGTTTTTTTACCATGGCAACCCTTTGAGGGTGAAAAGTGACAAAAAAGGGTTTTTGGTGTAGTGACACGCCGTAACATGTGATATTCACATATTTGTATAACAACACTAAACAAATGCATTTACTAATAACTCAACATGTTAAATTAAATATTTAATTTTTTTGGGTACTGATAAATTACACTATTAACGATATGGTTCATGTTTTGTAACCCAACTATGCTAACAAAATGGATTAGTTCATACCAACAAATATGATAAAAATAATGGTAGCCAAGAAAATGGGTTAGGCAATAACACTGTAGAATATTATAATGAATTTTCTTTAACACTAACACATCATCTGAACGATAAAAAAAATTACAAATTCATTAAAAGATAAATGAAACTTGATGGTCCCGTGTTCTTTTAAATCAACTTTGATTTAAGGATGATGAAACTTTTTGAAAAACTCTTTATCAATTTTTTAAGTGCAGTAGATTAACTTAACAAAATTTTATCTTGATTAAGCCTAAACTTGCATCTCGCGTTTAAAGCAAGTAAAGTAAGGAAAAGTAAACTCATGATGCTGATGTACGAGGAAACCATAAAGGGAAAAAACCTCAGAGGGCTCAAGCCAAACAATCACTATGAATATGTAATTACAAAAGTATAGATGGTAGTCTAACTCAATGACTCGATCCCCCACCAGACTTGACACTCCTCTGATCTTCAACCACTTCTCTCATAGTGCCCACATGAATCCTTCCTCTATACCTGTCCACAACAGTCACCTCCATAAATGCTTAGGTGTCCACCGATATGGATTGTAACGTCTATGATGTTGAAACCGGACTCCACCGAATCTTAACCATAAAACCAACAATGTTCAAGTAGAATAAACTCTAATTTAGTGCCAAAAAGATCATTATAACATATATCAATGATAATTCGGATCTTTGAAACTCTAAGGATGTTTTAAACTTGGAAAACCTTAGAAAACTTTTGTGCGGAAACATACTATTACGAAAAGTTAATTATGGACTGAACATACACGAAATCTGATAAAAAAACATACGATCTATATTTTTCTCAAGGTTTCATCTCTCTCTAACGAGATAGCCCTGTCGTTCGAACGACCAGCTATCTGGCTCGAACGACTGTAGCTGTCGTTTGAACGACATGCGCTAATTAGAGTCCTTATTGATTACAACTCTAATCTGTCCTTATCAGATTAAAATAAATTTTAAACAGTTTCAAACACTTATAAAAACATTTTAAAAAATATTTCCTTAATAAAATAACATCCTTAAACTTAAAAAAGTTAAATTTCGTGTCCCATTAATATTGCGCATTCATACCTGAGTGATCTCGGAATGCTATTAAACTTGAAGATGAATAAACTAGCACCAATTAACCTTTGGCATAAATAATTCCTTGAAGCTTTGCCGCAACGTCTTCAATTGAACTTCAATATGTCAGAGTCTGTGTGGGATCGTGACATTAAAAATTTTCTACTGACTCAAACGTATTTTTTTCCAGGAATAAGTCAAAACTATATAATGGAGTCAATTGGAAATTTTGTCCTTATAAATCTCCCCCTTTGACTATTCCAAGGAAAAACCAATAGTGAAATGCCTAAGTCGATCCCTCAAGCCGTATGACGTCTAAATCCCATCCCATAAAAGCCAAAAACAAAAATACAGGTGAAGACTAATAAAAATGGCTCGGTAAGAATGGACTATCTCTAAATGTCTGAATGTGATGTAGTCTTGAAATCGTGAATCTCTTTAAGAATACCTACACACATGAAACAGACAAATACAGTGAATTATGAAGGAATAAATGATATAAAAACCAATATGTAAAATCAAATCCTAATCATTTATTATGTGAGCAAAACAGGATATCAATATGTAAACAACATGTAAATCAGGATACCAAGCTCATCTCACAAAATATCCCCCTACATCACAGACATCTAAATCTCCCCTTTTTTGTCTCGAATAGACAACTCGATGAAAAGATAAACAAATCTAGCATAAACAACATAAGATGGTACCATTTTGAAGTATAGCTAAAAATGATCAAAAGATGTCAAATCCTTAGCGAGAAAACAGGAATCACACAACAAAATTATGAATCTAAGCAGGTGTGACTAAATAAACCAATGCAGCAAAATATGTAATCAATCAATGTGAACTTCATAAATGGAAACCAGAAGCAACCAGCAGTACCAAAATATGGCACATATAAAGAAGAATAATGAAACAGTTAAGAAAGTAGAGAAAACCATATTGGTCGCTTAAATGAGTAATCTTTGTCCTTCAAACGACATCAACTTCTCAAGAGAAGGGCTTCGCGTGACACAAAGATGTCGCTCAAACGAGACAGAGTTCTAGCTCGAACGAAAAAGCACAAATCCCAGTTTCAGTCCAGAAGGTTAAACAGTGTTGCCCGTGCAAAAACTAACTGAAAACTGTAAAACATTACCAAAATAATAGAAAAAATACAAAAAACCAATGTGAAGTACATGCTAACATAGTACCGATGTGCTCAAACATGAACACGGAATATATGGGCGTAAACTACAACAAATGAATCACAATTCTAACATATTGACACGATCAAGAAGCTCTAATTGATAGCTATAAATCATCAAACTTTATCTAGTTCATATGTGACAATTAAAGTGAGCCTAATGAACTAAACAAACATCATGCACACAAACCTGAAATTTTGACGATTCTACAAACAATAGCGTCATGATACGATTTTTTAATGTTAGGATTCTTTGTGCAAACCCATTTGATTATCCATCCAAACTCCCTCAAATATATATCATATTTTTATTTTGGAATGAATATAAACTAATTTAGCCCATTTTGTCATAAGATTCTTTTTATTGCCTTAAATTTTTTTTCAGGCTCTTTTAAACGGTGGCTTTCATGAGAGTCAATTTTACACTCTCGCAGCCCTTTTCCATGAACACTCATCCTTTTTTCAATTTCAATCCTCGTTATAAACGGTTCTTAGATGCGCACCTCCTCCTTAAATATACTTACGCATAGATGACAAAATTGAGATAAGAACGTCTCACCAAACTCAAATATGCAAGAGTAGTCAAACATCCATATAAACTCGTGCATGTGTGCAAAGACGGAATATAAACAAAGTCGAATCAAAACGCATATAAACTTCGAAACAACCCTATAATACAATGGTTAAGATCATTCTAAGCGTCGATAATTATGACCAAATGTCCTAGCCACATGGATAATGGAAGGAAGGGGGTCCAAGCAAACATGTAAATTCACGACACAAAAACAAACCGAAAATATTTTTGGCTTTTTCAAAATTTTGTACTCAAATAAAAATGAAATCTTTTTGGATTTTTCTCAAAAATATTTAAAACTAAAAATCTTTTGTATTTTTCAAAAAATTGTATCAAAAATATAATATTTTTGTATTTTTCAAATAAGACTCAATAAATGAAATATATAATAAAAAATGATATACATGTCATTACATTAGTAAGATATAAATCATGATGCCAAGACTAGCATATAATAAACATGGACATGCAATCAACCATGAGAAATAGCAAGTGAAGAATCATGTGCATGCATGTGAGAATCAACCAACGAAGCATTAACATCTCCAAAATTGATTTCCTAACCCAAATCGGTGTATACCTAACAAAATGGGTTGTGGGTACCGATGGGACACTACGTTTAAATTTCCTAGGGTCTTGTCTAAGATCATAGCAAAAACTCCTAAAGTTGCCTTTCCTGTCACAATGCAAACATGTGAAAACACAACGAGGAACATGACCTTTAGGTTGACATTTTCTAACACCCTCGGTTGTGGTTGAAGCTTTAAAACACACTATGCTTTTGGCTTTGACATTCGAGCCACTAAAATAAGATAAGCCGCTACCATCACTACTCGAGTCATTTAAAAAATCAATTTCAAAACTTTTGACTCAAGAAAATGATTAGACTCCTCAAACTTTAGGGACTCCTTCTTTAGATTTTCAATTACCCTTAGAAGGTTATCTCACTCCCCCCTCAATGTGAGTAAACTTATCCGTAAGAGTCTTCTCACGTGCCACAAAATCATTTATAGAAACATTTTCATCAACGTCACAAACCCTAGAGTTTTTGAGCCCTCTAACTCTGTCTTCAAAACAGGGACTCTATCGTCACTCTCATTCAACCTAGCTTACAATTTAGAGTTAGCCTTTTTCACCTTCACTGTTTCTTCATATAACTCTCTAAATGCAACTTGCAACTAATCTACGTCTATATCCTCATCCTCACTCTCATCACCCTCACACACTCGGGATGCACTCTCAACGGCTTTGGAAGTGTTATGAACATGAGTATCCTTGATGGAAGATATATCGCCGTCGCTCACATGACATGCTAAGAAAGAAACAAACTTGCTCTCATTGGGGGAACTCTCTCTCTTTCGAATCACTAAAACTTAAGGTGGCATTGTATGAAATCGGTTCTTGCCCTCTTTCTTAAGTCTAGTGGGACACTCAGCAACCTTGTGACCATACCCCTCACACCCAAAACACATAATCTCTCACTCTTGTCCTTAGGGGTGGAATCTATCTTGTTGTTCTTGAATTTCTCAAATCTTTTGGCATATTTTGATTATTTTTTAAACGTAAGAAACTTTTTGAATTTCTTTGCCAACAAGGCGACATCCTCAAAATAGGAATCGGAGTCATCATCAGAAACTTTATTCACCTTTTAGAGGGATTTCAAAGCAATGCCCTCTTCTTTCTTTAGCTCTTGCTTGGAGGTAAACACTTCGAGTTCATAGGTTTGTAGGTCACCTATAATCTCTTCTAGTTTTTTCGACTCTAACTTACCAAGGGAATTTAAAACGGTCACCTTTGCATAAAATCGTTTAGGCAACGACCTTTAGATTTTCTTTACGAATCGGTTATCGAGTATCTTCTCGCCTAGGCTAAATGATGCATTGACAATAGTGGACAACCTAGTGTAGAACTCATGAAACCTCTCACGCACTAACATATTAATCGTCTCAAACTGTGTAGTGACGTTTTGCAACTTAGATGCCCTAACCGTGCTCGTGAGTGAGTGCAAGTATATCCCAAGCCTCTTTCGATGTTTCACAAGTCATGATTTTATTGTACTATTAAGGTGTGACATGTGAGGAAATAACGTGCAGACCCTTAGAGTTCTATAGTGCAAGCCTATGTTCAACCTCAGTTCATGACTCAATGAGTTTCAGACTAGTGAACACATCCTCTTGTGAAACGGCGGTGTCCAACCCTTTTCAATCGCTAACAACACACACTCACCTATGGATTTCAAAGCACTACGCATTCGTATTTTCTAATAAGCATCGTTAGTACCATAAAAATAGGAGTTCGAAAACTGTCATAATTTCCAAAATTCATCCTTACAAGCAAAAAGGGATCCAACACAATAAAAATATGTTTTTAGGTCTGATACCAATTTGATGATCCCGCGTGCTTTATAATCAACTTTTCTTTAAGGATGATGAAACTTTTTGAAAAAATCTTTTTCAATTTTGATATATATATATATATATATATATATATATATATATATATATATATATATATATATATATATATATATAGAGAGAGAGAGAGAGAGAGAGAGAGAGAGCGGTTCTCATGCATACCCCAGTTTGCATACCGCTGGCGCGGACCAATTTTGATATAAATAGTAAAAAAAATATTTTTGATGTAATTTTTTTTATAGTTTCTAAACATTTCAATAGGACCATAAAAAAAAATTCAACTCAAAATGAATTTTTTTGCTATTTTAAAAAAATCGATCAAACTTTGTCAGTTTTTAACAACTTAAAAACTGACAAAGTTTGACCGATTTTTTTAAAATAGAAAAAAAATTCATTTTGAGTTGAATTTTTTTTATGGTCCTATTGAAATGTTTAGAAACTATAAAAAAAATAAGCCCGAAATTATTTTTTTTACTATTTTAAAAAAATGGTCTGCACGGAGGGTATGCAAACTGGGTATGCATGAGATCCTTTCTGTGTGTGTGTATATATATATATATTTGTGTTAATAATATATATAGTAAATCCATACCAATATTAATGCTATCATAGGAGGTTGCGCAATGTGGGTGAGTCCCCTGGCTAGCGAATGTAGGGTGAGTATATTTCTCATGCCATAACATCCATTATTAGGGGTGGGAATGTTACGGTATGGAGCGAACACTTTCGGGGGAACTATGGTCGCTTCCTAAGCGTTAGGTGATAGCATTTATGTCCGACATGTACGCGAATGTTGAGATATGATACATATATATAGTGCAGAATTATATACGGAAATTTATATATATACATGGTGTGAAATGTGTAGATAATATAACTTATGGAAATGTTATACGTTTTAAAGTGAGATATGATGCTTCATGAATGTTATTGTGAACAATAACTCTTAAAAATGTACTAGATTCACTTGAGGTATCATAGTGGGGTGATTAGTACAATCTTTTAGGACAAGGCTAGTTACGGGGAGAGTGGTTAGGTGTATGATGTTTAATTCATTAGGCATTCACATTAGTTTAGGAGTGAGGTAAACTCAAGGCAGTGTGCAGTACTAATTTCAATATGGAGAGAATTTGTATTTTAATTTCTTGCATTTAAATACACTTGCTAAATATTTTCAAATGTTTTGGGTTCTAACCCTTGCTATAAAATTATTTTCAAAAATATTTTAGATGTCCTACCACAGGGGTGCCAGGCCTAATTCGTTCTTATAGGGTGCGCAACTACAACTTATGTGGATTGCTGCGGGATCTTTGTGTAGACGCTTATCTCATTCTATCTTTAGATCGGAACTTTTTCAATTTTACTATTGAGTTTGTATTTCTATATTCAGGCATGGTATGTATCGGTGTACCTTTATACTTGCATAGACTTCATGATCCTTAAAACCAACTTAAACCTAAAGACGATTTTCTAAAAACCGAACAGGGATGGGGACACGATTGGGAAAGGCCAGATCTGGAGTTCAGAGGTCTCCATTTTATTTGGTAGGCGAAGAACCGACAAAATGATGAAACTGGAGGAAAGACAACATGGCATAAAGCAAAAGTCTGTTAAAAAGGCCTTCTTTTAAATGAAAAAACCTTTCTCTGGTCGTTATTTTCATCTCTCTCATGACCACGAGATTCGAGTAGAGCTGATGCAAATGTTCATACGAATGAAAGGCATGCTCTCTCAAGATGGGATCATCAAAGACTTCAAACCATTCCTTAATTTCTGCAAGATTCGCAATTAGAATTATAGATTGATGAAGAGAAAGACCTTGGCTTGGCTTCTGCTCAGTTGGACTGTGATCTACAAGTATTCTCCTTGTGTAGCAAGCCCTTCACCCAATTCAGAATTCTTATCACGATTTTGCCAGACAAATCGTATCGGGTCTTTAAACTATGAAAACCAACCATATCATGTAAATTTTCTTGATCTTTCTCACAACCAGAGTATAACGGTTGGGTCGCCTTAAATTTTAAACTATGGTAGTCATCGTCAAGGTTTATCTTGATATCTTCATGAGCACCCGAACCTGGTACATCGTTAGTGAACTCATTCTCTTCCACTTCATGAACTCCGAACGCGTCATCAACTAAATCCTCTTACATATTATGATCTACATCGTCCCCTTGTACATCTATCCTACTTATTAAAGGTTGTTGTGAAGGTTGCTCGGGGATAAACGAAACTTTTGATTCCCTGTGAAAACTCAAAAATCGATAACTATCTTACATACCCCATCTTAACAAATGTAGTTCAAGTGTTTTTCACTCAAACACATTACCATTCTCACACCTAGCACACAGACACAAAAACTCTTCATCATTATGACATCTCTTTGTGTATTTCAAAAATTTATTAGCACCTCTGTGAAACACATCCCCTGATTTATTTGTCTCACCCATCCACTCTTTGTATTTATGTTATCCCATCACAGCTACTCCAAACAATCACCTATTATATGTAAGAAGCGTATATTCATGGATTAGTATAAACAAAAGTGTGAACATTTAGTTCCCATTAGTATAAACAATCACCTATTACTTGTTGTATAAAATTTACAGTATGTTTCATTTAATTATGTATTATTTATATTCGATTTTTAAATTTCAAATTCAAATTCAATTTATAATATTAATTCATATTTCCTCCATCTCCTCTAAAGGGTAAGTGGTCCAATCCCATTCAATGTGACACCCCGCCTAATTAAATACCGGGTGATCAGTCCTTTATAAAATTAAAGTAAAATATCCGGTTGGTTCAGATCATGCATCACTGTCGAAGACTTTATTATTAAATACTAACCACCTAATATTTAAAATGGTTGATGTCAAAATTTTATCTTTTAATTAATATAAAACTAGGTTAATGAAATAATTAAACATTAACCATTCACAACAATCTCATATGATAGGAAATAACTGCAATAATAAATGAAGCTGCAGAGAACACTTCCAGTCTAAGTCCTAAATTTAATAATCCAACAAAATAAACTCGACAACGGAATGAAGTAATTAACTAAATCTGAAAATCTCTGAATAGTTGAATAGAATAGGGGCAACATGCCCTAACTCATGAAATAACTCAAAAGATGTCAATGATAGATATGGAGGCGTTTACTACTGAAAAATATGACGTATGATAATGATTTAAATTAAATTAGCAAGTTTCCAAGAATCCTTATTTAATTAGAGTCTACTTTTAAATCAAATAAATACAACCCTAAACATGCATCTAAAGAGCGTGATTGAACCCATAAACATATAAAGCATGTGACACAAAATTAAGGAAAAATTCCCGCAGGGAAAAACCTTTTTATTTCTAGAACTTTGAATAATTTACAAGACCATTGACTTACATACAACCTGATAATCGCCCACAAGTGTAACTCATGGTGTCTTTGGTAAACCTTTAAAGCAACGGCTAGAAATAGTGTCGGATGGCATCTCCCGCAGGAACTCCAGGTGGTCAGCAATGAAGAAGATAGACGGCTTCTCCACAATGGTTGAATAATAAAAAAATTGTGTTATAGGGTTTCAAAAGATTCACAAGGATTTGGCAATGGTATGTGAATCAAACATGAGTCTTGGGACTTAAAAAGGTATGAAGACTTGAGGAAAAAGGACTCTAAAAAATCATCTCAAAAGTCTTAGAAACAAACTCCCCGGAGTTTGTTTATATAAGAAAATCGTCCGGAAAAATCTCTAACAGATCTGATCAATTTTATCCCTGGCGGACCTGTCTGCATCTGAGGTCGGACTGGTTCATTTTTTTAAGGAGCTTCTTCGGTTTGCTATCGATCCGGGGTATACTAGTTTGGTGCAAAGTGGATCGGTCCGGGTAGAGGGCGGATCGGTCTGGGGGCGGACCGATTCTTTTTTTAAACAGGCGAATCGGTCCGAGGCGGACCAGTCCGGCTGATAAAAAATCTGATTCCTTTCTTCTTTGATATTCGTATCCGATGATGAAGATATGATCTTGAATTTATTCAACGATGTAACGGCGACCGACATATAAATTGATAATGGACAAAAATGTCCTTACAAATCTCCCCCTATGTCTATGCCGATACATACATAAAAATAAACATCCGAATTATCAAATATCAAAATGCCTATACAAATCTACCCTTCCATGAACCCAAAACTGGAACGATACAAATGAATAAGACTTCATCGTTTGCTGTTCGAATCTTCAGGAATCTCAACGCTTTTCTCATCAGGGTGTGTAATTCAGAGATCATTAGAGTATTACCTACACATATGAGATAAAGAAAAAAAATACCAAGTGACGTATCGAGTTTGAAATGAGATAAACATAGATACCAATATATGATGAAAGCATAAGTTAAATCTCAAAAACTCCCCCAAAATTCAAACTCCCCCATATGATGATAATTCTTTCTCCCTCTTTTTATGATTTCCCCAAATAGACAAATAAGAAGAATGAATCAAACAAGAAAAATCGGGATGTCACGGTATGCAAAACAAAGGATAAAAAATATGGTAAACGTGCTCTTGCAAGGAGATGCTTAAACAAATCTTCACAAACAATTTTTGATTTTCCAAATTTTTCGTATAAAAAAATAAGATACATTTGAAAAAAAATTATGCTACAAAAATCACACCATGAATTTAGACTCAAACAACCAAGTCATGGAAATGGAATGAATGGGTGTGAACACATTCGATAGGTAAATCAACTCAATCAATCATATGTGCATGATGCATATGTATACCCTTAACGAATGAACATAAAAAGTATCCTTAGGTGAAAAGATTGTTGAATTTAGATTACATCCTCTTATGCAAATCAACAAATCAAAGTCAAAATGATTTCCACCCCAATAACGTCCAAAACTATTTAGCGCATTTGCAAGCATTTCAAGGACGTGCAAAATCGTTTTAAATTCTCCAAACAAACTCCCTCATGCATATTTTATTTTAGAGGTGTATAAACTAAATTCTCAAACTTTGGAGAATTGGTGCAAAAAATCTAAATGGCCCCTTTTTGGCATAAATGTCTTTTTATTGCCTTTCAATTTTTTTCGGGCTCTTTTAACCTCTTTGGACCTCGGATAATAAAATTCCTCCATTTTTTAGGTCCAATTTAACCATGGCTTAGTATTCGCAAAGACAAAATGAACCTTTCGAAGCCCTTCTCCATTTTTAAACAAAGCACACAAACTCACAAAATGCCTCTTAAATGCACAATTTCCTTATCAAAATTTATCGCGCTTGGTTCGTTTTAAAGGACATGATTGAAGTGAAAACACCCAACCAACATGTGATAAGACAAGCATAATAATCAAACAAATCCGTGCATGTGTGCAATAAAGGAAGCACGAGTCAAACATGTAGGAAGTAACACTTAATTACATCTTAATGACTCCAAACATTATAAAGCACAAGGATAAATTGACCTATTATCTCAAAACACTATCAAATAGTCACATGAACATAATGAAATGATGTTGTGACTCGGTCATCCAAAGTGTTCAACCATAAACGGTGCAAAACAAAATACAAAAATCCTTTTGGATTTTTCAAAAAAAATTCCCAAAAAAATAAAACATAAAAAAATGATACATACTAGCAATAGGCAAACAAAGTCATCATAAAAATCATCCTATGCTAGTAACCAAGTCAAACCTCAATCATTAGGCGCGGAGGGGTTTTCCAAAGGTGGTGACAACTTATGAAAAACCTCCATCAATTCTTGTGAAGTTTTGACTAAAAACGTAACTTGCTCACCTAGATGTGCAAACTCTCTCATGTAGTCTTCGGGAGCATGTAAAGTATCATGAGTGGGTGCATGTGTGCCAGAAACACGTGTAGAAGAAAAACGTGACACATAACCCAACTTAAAACAAAATTCCTTAAGGTGACCTATCCTCTTGCAATGTGAACAAACATAAATAGGCCTAGGAACACCTCTCTCAAAAACTCTAGGACGAGCTCTCCTAATAGGAATGGGACGCCTAGGTGGGTTAGGGTGAGACTTACGTGAATCTAACACTAAAGTGGGAACCGGCTCGGGTGCTAATTTGGAAGAAGAAGCACCGTCTTGACTTATTCCAAACTTCTCACCTTTACCCTTAAGAACCACCTTTTCAACCTTCTTAGGTACATTCTCAAACTTGACTTTGACCTCCCGGGCACGTTCGAGATCACTCTCGAGTTGGGATGCACGTGTCATCAGACTAGACAACGTGTAGGTCAAATCACACTTCTCCTTTCTCAAAAACTCCTTATCTCTCTCCAAATCTAAAACTCGACGACCTAAATCTCGATTGCACTTCTTTGTTTTCAAAGTCTCGGTGTACAAATCTCTAAAAGATTTTTGGAGCTCACTTTCATCTCCACTGTCCTCTTCGCTTTCTCCGTCACTTGACGAACACAAATCACTATCATCGCTCTCATGTGCACTCTTATGAGACAAAGTGGGTGTGCTTACACTACTAGAAAAGGCGACAACCATCCCATGTCCCAAAACTTTATCAGACTCATCTCCCTCATCACCCTCATCACCCTCAATATCACTAAGAGTGGCGGGCATAGCAGTCTCTTTTCCCTTTCTCCTTATCCTAGTAGGACACTCTCTAGCTATGTGCATTTCCATTCACACTCAAAGCACCTGATCTCATCCTCCTTGTCACTATATTTGGCCTCCTCTTTCTTTTTATTTGACTCAAAAGATCTCTTTTCATTGGAAGAATTTTCTTTATTCATTTTGAGAAACTTTTTAAAAAAATTCGCAAACAAGGCCATTTCTTTAAAATCAAAATCTTCCTCAGAGTCGGACTCACAAACTTTTTCTTTCTTTTTCTTAAAATGAGTCTTTAAATAAATGCCATTATCCTTAGCATTAATGGTTTTGGGAAATATGTCAATCTCATAGGTTTGAAGATCTCCTACAAGTTCTTCCAACTTGAGTGATTTCAAATTTCCCAAAGAGTTCAAAACAGTGACTTTAGGAATAAAGCATTTTGGAAGAGATCTCAAAATCTTTTTAACGACACGCGTGTTATCAATCACCTCACCCAAATTAAAACAAGTGTTAACAATGTCCGAAAAACGCGCATAAAACTCATCAAAGCATTCAGACTCAGACATGGTAATAGTCTCAAATTGGGTGGCCAGATTTTGTAATTTTGAGTCTTTGACCGCGTTCGTACCCTCATGTGTTAATTTCAAAACATCCCAGGCCTCTTTAGACGTGGTTCACGTCATAATTCGGCGAAACTCATCTGGAGTGACAACACCAGAAATAGCACTCAGACCACGGGAATTAAAATTGGACAATTTATAATCGTCTTCAGTCCAGGCTGACACGGGTTTTAAAGTAGAGATGTTATTAACAGTGACCGTGGGAGGAGTCCAATCATTTTCGCAAGGCAACCAAACATGCTCGTCAATAGATTTTAAAATCGATTTCATACGAGCTTTCTAGTAGGCATAATTAGACCCGTTAAAAATAGGCATCTGATTATATAAGTTCTCCATTGGAAAAATTGCGAATATGCACAAAATTGATTTAAAAAAAAACAATATCACACGATTTGGCGGAAAATAGGAATACGCGATAAATTAGCATAACCTGCTCCGATACCAATTTGAAAAATATGACGTGTGATAATGATTTAAATTAAATTCGCAAGTTTCCAAGAACCCTTATTTAATTAAAGTCTACTTTTAAATCAAATAAATACAGCCCTAAACATGCATCTAAAGAGCGTGATTCAACCCATAAACAAATAAAGCATGTAACACAAAATTAAGGAAAAATCCCCGCAGGGAAAAACCTTTTATTTCTAGAACTTTGAATAATTTACAAGACTATTGACTTACATACAACCTGATAATCGCCCACAAGTGTAACGCACGGTGTCTTTGGTAATCCTTCAAAGCAACGGCTAGAAACAGTGTCGGATGGAATCTCCCGCAGGAACTCCAGGTGGTCAGCAATGAAGAAGAGAGACGACTTCTCCACAAGGGTTGAGCAATAACAAAATTTTGTTCTAGGGTTCCAAAAGATTCACAAGGATTTGGCAATGGTATGTGAATCAAACATGAGTCTTGGGAATCAAAAAGGTATGAAGACTTGAGGAAAAAGGACTCTAAAAAATCATCTCAAAAGTCTTAGAAACAAACTCCCCGGAGTTTATTTATATAAGAAAATCTTGTCCAAAAAATATCTAACATATCTGCTCAATTTTATCCCTGGCGGGCTGGTCTACATCTGAGGCCAGATCGGTCCGGGGTCAGATCGGTTCATTTTCTTAAGGAGCTTCTTCGGTTTGCTATCGATCCGGGTTATACTGGTTTGGTGCAAAGCGGATCGGTCCGGGTAGAGGGCGGATCGGTCTGGGGGCGGACCGGTTCTTTTTTTAAACAGGCAGATTGGTCCGGGGCTAACCGGTTCTTTTTTAAATCAGGCGGACCAGACCGGCTGACAAAAAATATGATTCCTTTCTTCTTTGATATTAGGATTCGATGATGAAGATATGATCTTGAATTTCTTCAACAATGTAACGGCGACCGACATACAAATTGATAATGGTAAAAAATGTCCTTACAACTACCAAGGTCCTGCAACTTCCACAGCAGCTACAACTCGTCAAGTGAGTGGATATCTTATGCTTAGTGTCCCGATGGCTGGGTACCTAAAAAAGCTTGACAAGAAAAGAGATTTACAGAAAACGGGTCAGAGCCCGAGTTGAAAACAGTTTAAAAATCATCAAGTTCTTAAAATGAGTTTATAACACATATATCAATCATGTTAGATTATCGTACTCACTTAAGATGATCACCTCTCATATAATGTGCACGCCTAATGTTCCATCGAACCCCACTAGTTCCTATTACCATGCTAACTAGTTCTTTCTCGCCTAACATCTAATCACAGTCCAATATCATTCCCATGTGTTCCCTCACAATATCTATAATCAACTTCTCTTTAATATGGATAAGCGCCTTTTCAATTTAATATATGTACGTGTTCACCAACTTAATTCATTTCATATTCCATTATTATACATGACTACTTAATTCACACAATAGATAGTATCACAAGTATATATAAATATATATATATATATATATATATATATACCCTAAGACACAGTTGCGGTGCATGCATACTCTGCTATCACCTCCTGGTGCAGCACTCATTGCATAAAGGATTAAAGGTTCAATCTCGTGAACCATCAAAACAAACACACATATTGGAGGTGAATATAGTTCCAAGACGATGGGCTACGCACATACCTACGCAACCATACGACCGTCATCACTATCACTCTCATAGATAGACCATACCTAGGTTCTATGCTCTAGTGATACAAATCGAAATCCCACCCGAAGGCTCCTCAAGGAAGGATCGTCCACAACACGCAACCTCCGCTCGATAACAAGCGGCGTAGGTATGTCTTAAACATAATAGTTCAATCAATAAGTATACACACAACTTATTATATTCATTAAGTATTCACGCAAACTAAGTTCCCGAATTTATATGCACTTTATTCGTCCCTACTACCTACAATACTTTAACTGTACGATTTACCTATCTATCGTATATACTCTTTAAGGTTCTCTCATTCCAACCCGTTCCCTTAGTAGTTGCACAATTCCTCTCACTACTAAATTATGAAAAGAGGCTACTCTAGAATAGTGTAGGTCCTATTCACTCCCTTAAAAGAAGCTGGAAGGGTTTTTAACTCATTTGGGCACAGATTAGTGTTTTTAAAATCTTGTTATAACCTGGGGATTCTCATTCAAACAAGGTCGTTACATACTTCCCCACATACTCATTTGGGAAAATATAAAACTCAATATATTTAATTATAAAAAATAATTAAATTCCAAAAATTTATTTTCCTCAAATTTTTCAAAAATAATTTAAAAATACCCATTTCAAAACCCTGGTTGTTACGTACTTCCCCACTAACAAGGAATTTCGTCCTCAAAATTAGACGAAGCATACACGTCAAACGTAAATTGCGCAAAATACAAAAAGGCTCACATATGTCTACCCGTAGAATGCCATGATTGAGCACCCATACACCAAATCCTACAGTCACCTACCCCACGAACAACAAAATAATATATATTGCCTATATATATACATATAACTATGAAAGTAACAGCGTCCCACGCGCTCTCGCAATCACTATTCGATTCTACCTCCGATAATCTTCGCAATACCTAAATCCTCAAATTAAATTACATCGCTACATCGATATTGGACATACCCAAAATTTATACTAATGATATCGTCTCCAAAATCAATCCTAGAGATCCTCACATCAAGCTTAATAATTCAAACTCGATGCCTACAACGTCTTTACCACAAGACTTTATATCTCCAAGAAACATAGCTAATACATATGCTAGCCCACTCCCTTTAGGAGTACAAATCAACAAAGAGGATAAAAGATTGGTAACGCAGAAGCAATATGGACTCATAAACTAGGAGACCTAAGACCATGCTCTGATACCATCTGTCACACCCGCTAAATTCTGGCGTCGGCCGCCACCAAAACTAAGTCGGGCGCGAGTAAATAAAATACCATTCTTAGCATGAGACAGATATGAGACATAATAAAATCAATCCATAAGATAAATATTTGAATTAATACCAAATGATAATAGAAACTGAACGATAAAAGATCCATCACATGCTAAAACTTCGAATAAATCCAATCTCCAAAATTATTTAATTAAGACTAAGTAATAATCAACTGTGAATAATCCAACTAAAATCCTCTAACAACTACGGAACCGAATGGCCGGATAAAACCCAAATCAAGTCCCATAATAAATACGACTGAAAAGAAAGTCTAACTAATTAAAGCGATTAAAAAGAATAAACTCCAGCTGCACCTCCAAACGATATCCAATAAATCCTATGCAACTACTCCAACACTACTACCTGAAAAAGTAGTCAACACAAGAGGTCAGAGCCCCAAGCATGAATACACACTACTCCCCTCAAATAGGGTTCGTGAACCCAGACAATAGCATTATACGCAATAAAAATCACAATAGCGTGTTTTAAGTATAATTAAATGCGGGCAAGATAAATTACTAACCACCCCAAAGATTCTGATAAAGACACACCAATATCTTTTTAATTATCTCACAGCCCCAAGACGTTAATTTAATTAAATTAGCCCAAATTATCATTTTATCAATTTATCTCATAAGAATAGCGGTCCTCCCACCTCGGGTGATTTCTCCACCAAAATACACATCCCCTCGCAAAACGGCAGCTGATCCATTTAAACTGTCGACCCCTGCTACATGACGAGGTTCCACACACGACACGACATAAAATGTCGGCTAGCTCGTTTAAACTGTCGGCCCTCGCTGATTATGTCGTCAATATTTTTTAATACTCGTTTTATTATCTTAGGTATTAAGTTCTCAATTTCTCAATTGCATAGTTAGCGACTTATCCCGCCCTTGTAATCAACGCGAGATCCTCAAAATACCCCTTAGTACCATACCTAAGGGTTCCCAAAGAACATATACGTCATATCCTACGTATAATATGAATTTCCAATATTTACTCATCCTAGTCTCATGCCTAGGCTAGCGTGATGACGATAAAACATAAAAAAAAATCAGCCCACCACCCGACATGATAAAATCGCAATTATCTACCCTCACTAGTTCCATACCTAGAAGGCATAAATCATTAAAAGTCCTACCCATTAGTCACATACCTAGAAGGCATCCTAAAATATAGGGAGAGGAAAAATACCCAACCATCCGTCGTCACAATGGCAATTTAATAATACCAACAAGTCACACAAAGAAGCATAATTAATCAACGTATAAAACTATGCATAATAGTCCAATTCAATTAAATTATAATTAAATTATCACATCGTCATAAACACCCAATTAATCCCATTTAATTATTTTAAATTAAATACATCGAGATTTTAGCATTTATACATCATATCTCAAATCTCATTATCTCTACACAATTTACATGAGTTATACGTCCCCAAATTCATTTAATTTAAAACCAAGGTTTTTCTACATGCAACCTACACCAATAAAACCCAAAATTCATTCATCAATCCTAAGTATCCAAGGGTTATGAATATTATTCAGATTAAAAGATTTAATAAAAGTGGTCCCGTAGCTAGTGTTCACTTTTGCTAATTAAGTCACTACTTTCTTTTAAAGAAAACATGATTAAAGGTTTGGGTAATACCTAAAACGCATAATACAAAAGGAAAGGAATAGAGTGTTCATTCATAAGTGAAGATCGATTTGAGAAACTGATTATAAATATGGACTCCTCTCGAAAAATTAGCAAAGAGTAGTTCTTGGACAAACTTTATTAAACCCCAATTAAACCTTCAAAACTTATGACAAAAACTTGATTAAGTTGGAGGTTGATGATTATGGAGGAGAGAAAAAACTTTTGGAAGAGATCTCTGGCGAAAAACTTTGGAAAAAAGTGATTATAAGAAGTCCCCCCACGAATTAGAATGGTTATATACTAATTAGGAATCCTAATCCCATGCTAACACTACAAATAAAATTAGTGAACTGCCTAAAATCTGGGCATAGTCAATCGATCGACTCCCGAGGTCGATCGATTGATTGATCAGGTATGTCGCCTCTGCCAGAGCCCCTAATTTAATTCTATTTAACTAAAAAAAATGTTTTCCATTAGTCACGACCTAAATCCATGACAAACGCCTTTTTAAAAAAAAAATCCCATTATGACTCTGATTTTAATTTCGATTACAATCCGATTGAAAATCCAATTTTCAAATATAAAACTCAACATATTTAATTATAAAAAATAATTAAATTCCAAAAATTTATTTTACTCAAATTTTTCAAAATTAATTTAAAAATACCCATTTAAAAATCTGGTTTGTTACATAGGTTCTATGCTCTCATGATACAAATCAAAATCCCACCCGAAGGCTTCTCAAGGCATGATTGTCTATAACACTCAACCTCCGCTCGATAGCAAGCAGCGTAGGTATGTCGTACACATAATAGTTCAATCAATAATGTAAGGACATTTTTGTCCATTATCAATTATATGTCATACGCCATTACACAATTGAAGATATTCAAGCTTGCATCGTCATTCAATGGATCCGAATATCAAAGAAATCAAGGAATCAATTTTCTAGACAGACGGACCGGTTCGCCTGTTTAGAAAAGGAACCGGTCCTCCCCTCCGGACCGACCCGCCTCAATCCGGACTGATCCGCTTTGTTCAGAAACCAGTATACCCCAGATCGAATGCGAACCGACGAAGCTCCTTAAGAAAACGAACCGATCTGACCTCGGACCGATCCGCATCCTTACCAGACCGGTTCGCCTGGGATAGAATCGTGTAGATCGTGTTCAGTTTTTCTCGGCCCAGTTTTTCCTTTATAGACCAACTTTGGGGATTTGTTTTGTAATACTCACATAGACGATTTTCAGAGTCCTAAAACTCTAAGTCTTCACCTTTTGAGTCTCAAGACTCTTGTTTGATTCACACCACGTAGCCAAACTCTTGTGAATCACTTTACAACCCAAGAACACACTTTTGTCTGTTCATACCCTTGTGGAGAAGACCGACCTTCTTCTTCATTGCTGCCCTCCTGGAAAGGGAAACTTCCAGCTGCCGACTACAGATCCGACGCCTGCGGGTAATTCTGTGTCACTGTATTTTCATTGTAATCCGAGAAATTGTACATTGTAATATTATAATGAAAATAAATGGTTTTGCCCCTTTGGGGGATTTTTCCTCAAATATGTGTGTTTGAATGTGCTTGCTTGTTTCATCATCCTGTTCAATCACGTATAGCTGCATGTTTAGGGTTCATTTGGGTTAAACTGTATTTAATTATATAATTTCTTAATTTGAACGCACGCGTTTCTCTTCAAATAAGTATACACACAACTTATTATATTCATTAGGAATTCACACAACTTAAGTTCTCGAATTCATATGTAGTTTATTCGTCCCTACTACCTACAATACTTTAACTATACGATTTACCTCTCTATCGTATATACTCTTTAAGGCTCTCCCATTCCAACCCGTTTCCTTAGTAGTTACACAATCCCTCTCACAACTAAATTATGAAAAAAGGCTACTCTATAATAGCGTAGGTCATATTATCTCCCTTAAAAGAACCTAGAAGGGTTTTTAACTCATTCGAGAAAAGATTGGAGTTTCTAAAAACTCGTTAAAACCTGGGGATTCTCATTCGAATGATTTTCTCACTTCGAACGAACTCTAAAATTTTGTTGGTAATCTCGTTGGAATTCTCATTCGAATTCTCATTCAAACGAGGTCGTTCGAACGACCTGGGTAGGACTTTGAATGAGAATTCATGGTTCGTCCCTGTTCTCCCAAAAGTTACATTTTTCCAATTTTTTCAACTCAAAATCACATCAAAACTCATTTTAATCCAAATTCAACAACTCTAAACCTTATCCCCTTGTATTATAACACTTTCCCATTCGTTGTTAGCATTAAATCCCTAAGATTATAACTTGAAATTCAATTAATTTCTCAAATCTTCAACAAGCCCTAATTTCACATAACCTCCATTAACAACCATTTAATCCCTGATTTAAATTTCATGAAATCCACATACCAAACCCATATTTATTAATCCCAGAACATGGTTATTCACTACATGCAAACCTATACTCCCAATTATAGATTAATACCCAATTTTTATCCCAAATTCATAATATCATGGTTATTCATCAACTACACTAACATGAATCATATATGCTCTAAAAATTCAGCAAGATAAACACACTCCTTTTATGGACCTCTGATTCACTGGATGAAATTGGTATAGGGTTGATCCTCTCTTCACGATTTACGCATTGGTGTAATTTTTGGTGTGTGAGCTTGAGTCCTTATCTTTGGGCTCCTATGGAGTTCTTCTTCTTCCTCTTTGGTTCTCTCTCTCTCTCATGTAGCTTTGGAAGCTCACAGATAGATTTTTACCCACGTACTCTTCCTTTTTAATTTTCTATTTTTGTCCATTTTAATTCTCCATAATATCAAAAGACTAAAATACCCCTCCGGGGTATCGGTTTGGCCTAAATTGCCCCGAAACCCAAAAAACACCCGAGTAGAGTTTTCTGACTATCTCGACCCTTTCGGACTCATCGGCACACTCGAAATGGTCATATGAGTTACTTAAAAATAAATTTTTATAATCCAATAAAGTAGTACCGACATGACTCACATGCGCGTCCTAACTAAGTATATTGTAACTGTCATATTTTTCACTCCCGGCCATAATAATATTTTCTTAGTCATATATTACTTTACTCGCTAAGTAATATTCAACATAATTATCATCAATAAATAATAACTCTCGTCATGCTAGTAATTATTACATTCAAATTCGGATTAGTTATAAATAAATTTTCTCCATTTAATTTAATTAATCATAATTCCATAATTAAAATAAAATCCCTCAAAAATATGGGGTATTACATACTTCCCCCCTAATAACGGAATTTCGTCCCAAAATTTATAAAATAACATAATTAAGGTTTAACTGGTAGGAATAACTCTGGATTTTTATCCCGCATGTCATCCTCACGCTCCCAGGTAGACTCCTCTATATTATGATTTCGCCTCTGCACTCACCCTAACGGCATGATCTTTGGCCTCAATTTTGTCTCACTTCGATCTAAGATAGCAACTGGCCCTTCCTCGTAGGAACTATCGAGTTGTAGATCAATCTCCTTTAAGGAAATATGGGTGTTGGTGAGGTCATCCCGAAGATATTTCCTCAGCGAGGAAATATGAAACACATCACGAATCCTATGCAGGTGCTCCGGTAATCCAAGTCTGTACGATACTGGCCCAATCCTCTCAATAATAAGGAATGACCCAACACATATCGGTGTCAACTTCACTTTCTTCCCAAATCGTATTACCTCCTTCATAGGAGACTACTCACAACAACACATGATCCCCCATACTAAAATCCCTGAAGAACCTTTTGGCATCGGCGTAACTCTTCTGCCTATCTTGAGCAACCCGAATGCGACTTCGTATTAACTCAATCTGAGCCGATGTCTCATGAATTACCTCCGGGCCAAGTATCTTGTTGTCCCCCACCTCAAGCCAACATACTGGGGAACAACAAGGTCTACCATATAACGCCTCGAATGACGTCATGCCAATAGTAAACTGGTAGGAGTTATTATAAATAAACTCCACCAGTGGAAGGTACTGTTCCCATCCCCCTCCAAAATCAAGGATACACATCCGCAACATATCCTCCAACATATGATTCTTCTTCTCTGTCTGCCCATCCATCTGTGGATGATAGGCCGAACTTAATAGTAACTCCGTACCCATGGCCTGTTGGAAACTCTCCTAAAATCTGTATATAAAGATCTTGTCCCAGTCGGACACAATATCAAGGGGTACCCCATGGAGTCTTATGACCTCAGCAATGAAGATGTGAGCATACTGTCCCGTAGTACAATTAGTTCAGGCTGGTTGAAAATGATCTATATTGGTCAACCGATCCACAATCACCCATATGGAATCATGACCCCTCTGTGATGTAGGCAGCCCTATGATGAAATCTATGGAAATGCTCTCCCATTTCCACATAGGGATTTCTAATGGCTGTCGCAATCCTCCCGGTCTCTGATTGTGTGTCTTCACTAGCTAACAGGTGGCACACTTGGCGATGTACTTCTTTATACTACTCCACCAAAATTGTCGCCTCATATCTTGGTACATCTTATCCCATTCGAGATGTACCGCAAAGCGTGATCCGTGTGACTCGGCCTTCACTGCATGTCGTAGCTCCTCCTCCTCTGGAACTATTAGTCCATTAAAGAATAATCCCCCATCCGAGCTCACGGATAAGGACTCTACTCCCTCGATTAGAAGTTGGATAATCTGATCCTGATAGAAGGTATCCTTTACTTGAGACTGTATCACCCTGGTAACTATCTCTGGTGTAATCGTCATCGCCGACATGAATGATAGGGCAATTTCATCCTGATGCCCAAGTTCTTTCCATTTCTCCTTCCAAACCTTGACCACTTCACCTACTGGCCTATGGATCAACACGTCTGCAACCACATTAGCCTTCCCCGGGTGGTAATGAATGTCAAACTGGTAGTCCTTCATAAATTTAAGCCACCTCTGCTGATGCATATTCAATTACCGTTGCGTGAACATATATTATTGTGACTTGTGATCCGTGAACAGATGAAATTTCTCCCCCAAGAGATAATGACTCCATATTCGCAATGCAAACACGACTGGAGCTAACTCCAAGTCGTGGGTGGGGTAGCTCCTCTCGTGAGGCTTAAGCTTACGGGAAGCATAAGAAATCGCCTTTTCCTCCTGCTGAAGCACACACCCAAGTCCTAATAAGGACGCATCAGTGTATACCAGGTATTCAATCCCTGGCCTGAGTAGGGATAAAATTAGAGCTGAAGTTAGTTTGTCCTTCAGCTTATCAAAAGCCAACTGGAAGGCATCATCCCATATAAATGGCACCCCTCGCGAGTCAAGTTTTTCAACAAATCCGCTATCTTTGAAAATCCCTGAATAAACCGCATGTAGTATCCTGCCAACCCCAAGAAACTACGTACCTTAGTCGTCGTCGTGGGATGTCTCCACTCCCTCACTGCTGACACCTTTCCCGGATCTACTAATATCCCTTCCGCAGACATGATGTTCCCTAAGAACTGAACCTCTCTCAGCCAGAACCCACATTTCTCATATTTCGCATATAACCCGTGCTCATGTAGAGTCTGTAAAACCATCCATAGGTGCTCAGCATGATCCTCCTCAGTCCGAGAATAAATCGAAATGTCATCAATGAAGACAAAGACAAAATAATCTAAGAACTCTCTGAACACCCTGTTCATCAAGTCCATGAAGACTGTCGATGCGTTGGTTAACTCAAATGGCATAACCCTGAACTCATAAGATACATACCTCTTTAGAAAATTAGTCTTATGGACATCTTGCTCCCTAATATGTAACTCATGGTACCCCAAACTCAAGTCTATCTTCAAAAATAAGAACCTCCCTCAACTGGTCGAATAGGTCATCGATTCGGGGCAACGGATATTTATTATGTATTGTGACCTTATTCAACTCTTGATAATCAACACACAACCGTATTAATCCATCTCTCTTCTTTACGAACAGCGCGGGAGCACCCCAGGGTGAGTTACTCCTACGGATGAAACCCTGACCCAATAAATGCTCGATCTGATCTCGTAGCTCCCTCATCTCTGTCGAAGCCATACGGTAAAGTGCACGGACTATCAGCCGAGTGACTGGCACAAAATATATAACAAACTCTATCTCCTTATTAGGCGGTAATCCCGGTATTTTCTGAAATACATCAGCAAACTCACGAATAACCGGAATCGAATCAAGCGGTATCACCACTCCCTTAGAGTTCTCCTCCTCTATATAATATAAATGGGTCGACGAACCTCCCTCGGGAGGAGGAATCGCCACCAAAAACATCTCCTGACCTAGTATAACAAACACTATACTACGGCTATAGCAATCAATCATAGCCCTATACGTAACTAGCCAATCCATCCTGATAATAGCGTCATACTCGTGCGTCTCTAAGACAAGCATATCAATCGGTAAAAGTAATCTCACAATCTCTATGCCTACTCCCCGACATATAAAGAATATCAAAGACCCACAACCCATCGATGAGTCTACACTAGTAAATGTGCTATATGCTGTGTCTAATAACCTCATGGCGCGTGCAAAAGTAGTGGCAATGAAACTATATGAATCCCCCATGTTAAATAATATCCACCCCATAGTCCCCTGAATAGAAAACATACCTTCGACTGCGGGCTGGTCCTGATGAACCACGACCTGATGGACATTGTAGACACACCCATACTATAATTGTCCCTTCTGCACCGGAGATATTAGAATGGCTGGAAAATCTGGTATGTGGGGTGGTGCTAAGAGGGCGTTTGGAAATAACAGTCACTGGGGCACATGACTAGGGCCTTACTGTTGCTGCTGCTGCTAATAAAAGTGGGGCTCTAACAATCTTAGGATGATCTTGGTGTTTGTGGCCAGTGTTACCATAGGTAAAGTACCTCCTTGGGAAGTGTCCTCCCTTCTGCCTCTACTGTCCTCGGCCCTGATGGCCGTTTCCACCCCTCCCCTAGCCCTGTTGGCCCTACTGAAATCACTACTGGCCCTGCTGACCAGGCTGGCCCTGATGGCCCTACCTAAAACCTCCTTGTCCCTTCCTGAAATCTCCAAAATGGAATCTCTTAGCAGGGTCCCCCTAATGGGAACTCTACCCCCTGACGGATCTGTCGCTGAGCTGTGGGTGCCCCATTGGCACTACTATCTCCTGTTCGGCCCTGCTAGCTGGACTCCCCGACTCGTTTGCTTCCCTGTTGATGGAAGCGATGGTCCTAACAATGTAGTAGGGAAGTATTAACCATATCAGAATAAGTGGCCAATGAAATATTCCCTAACAAAAGATGGCGAATCCTCCAAGTCAATCCATCTATAAACCTTTGGATTTTCTTCTCCTCCATCGACATCTCATCTAACACTAGATTCAGAAGATCAGTAAACTCTTCCTCATACTCAGCAACTGTCCTCCCTTCCTGTTTGAGGTTCAACAACTTACGCTCCATCTCGGTCTGCAATACATAATGGAAGTACTTGCAGTTAAACCGCACCCTAAACTCTCGAACAGTCAAGTTATCCCACTCCTCCGCAGTGGTAGTGGACAACCACCACTATAGCGCTTCCCCCACCAACTTAAAGGTGGTTAAAATTTTCTTTTGCACCTCCGTGCACTCATACATCCTCAGGTGTCTCTTTATATCCTTCCTCTACTGACTCCCCTTCACCACATCTGAACTTCCTGTGAACTCTAGAGAATGTGCCTTCTGGAAGGCATCTCTGACGTATTCCCAAGTAGAAGGGAAAGCGTGGACTGGTGCTGGAGTCACTGTTGGGGCCTATGGTGGGGCCTGATATACCACGACTAATGTTGCATTCACCGCTTGGGCTACAATAGCGGAAACTTCTGCAGCATTCATTGTATCCTGGGACGAAGGTGGCTGAGGCTCAGGCTGTGTATCCCTATTGGCTCTCTATGCACGTCTGGGAGGCATCTGAAATAAGAGAGAAGCTTTATAAGTCCACAGTAATTATCTCAAATAGCTAAAGACGTAGGATGCACAATTAATGAATACAAAAGTTCTAAATATAGGGCTCTATACCAAAGAAAGCTACACTAAAAGCATAATAAGTCGCACAGATCCTAAAGACTCTAGAACATGATGCTCGGATACCACCTAGACACCCATCCTAATTAAATACCGGGTGATCAGTCCTCTATAAAGTTAAATTAGAATATCTGGTTGGTTCAGATTATGCATCACTGTCGAAGATTTTATTATTAAATACTAACCACCTAACATTTAAAATGGTTGATGTCAAAATTTTATCTTTTAATTAATATAAAACTAGGTTAATAAAATAATTAAGCATTAACCATTCACATCAATCTCATATGATAGGAAATAACTGCAATAATAAATAAAGCTGGAGAAAACACTTTCAGTCTAAGTCCCAAATATAATAATCCAATAAAATAAACCCGACAACGAAATGAAGTAATTAACTAAATCTGAAAATCTCTTAATAGCTAAATAGAATAGGGGCAACATGCCCTAACTGATGAAATAACTCAAAATAAGGCAATGATAGATATGGAGGCATCTACTACCAAGGTTTTGTAACTTCCACAGCAGCCACAACTCGTCGAGTGAATGGATATCCAATGCTTGGTGTGCCTATGGCTCGGCACCTAAAAATAATTTGACAAGAAAAGAGATTTGCAGAATACGGGTAAGAGCCCGAGTTGAAAACAGTTTAAAAATCAGCAAGTGCTTAAAATGAGTTTATAACACATATATTAATCATGTTAGATTTTCATACTCACTTGAGATGCTCACCTCTCATCTAATGTGCACGCCTAATGTTCCATCGAACCCTACTAGTTCTTATTCCCATATTAACTAGTTCTTTCCCGTCTAACATCTAATCATAGTCCAATATCATTCCCATGCATTCCCTCGCAATATACATAATACATATAATAAACTTCTCTTTAATATGGATAAGCGCCCTTTCAATTTAATATATGTAAAGTGTTCACCAACTTAATTCATTTCATATTCCATTATTAGACATGCCTACTTAATTCACACAGTAGATACTATCACAAATGTATATATATATATATATATACTCAATACTGCACCTTGAGACGTAGCTGCGGTGCATGCATACTCTGCTATCAAGTCCTGGTGCATAACTCATTGCATAAAGGACTAAAGGTTCAATCTCTCACGAGCCATCAAAATAAACACACCTATTGGAGGCGAACATAGTTCCAAGCCGATGGGCTACGCACATACCTACGCACCCATACGACCATCATCATTATCATTCTCACAGATTTCCCGTACCTAGGTTTTATGCGCTAGTGATACAAATCAAAATCCCACCCGAAGGCTCCTCAAGGCATGATCGTCCACAACGTGCAACCTCCGCTGGATAGCAAGTAGCGCAGGTATGTAGTAGACATAATAGTTCAATAAATAAGTATACACACAACTTATTATATTCATTAAGTATTCACGTAACCTAAGTTTTAGAATTTATATGTAGTTTATTCATCCCTACTACTTACAGTACTTTAATTGTACGATTTACCTCTCTATCGTATATACTCTTTAAGGTTCTCTCATTCCAACCCATTCCCTTAGTAGTTACTCAATCCCTCTCACTACTAAATTATGAAAAGAGGTTGCTCTAGAATAGCGTAGGTCATATTCTCTCCCTTAAAAGAACCTAGAAGGGATTTTAACTCATTTGGGCAAAGATGGGAGTTTCTAAAATCTCGTTAGAACTTGGGGATCCTCATTCGAACGAGTTTATCACTTCGAATGAACTCTAAAATTTAGTTGGTAATCTTACTGGAATTCTTGTTCGAATTCTCGTTCAAACGAGGTCGTTCGAATGACCTGGGTAGGTCTTAGAATGAGAATTCAGGGTTCGTTCCTGTTCTCCCAAAAGTTACGTTTTTCTAATTTGTTCAACACAAAATCACATCAAAACTCCTTTTAATCCAAATTCAACAGCTCTAAACCCTATCCCTTGGTATTAGAACACTTTCCCATTCATTGTTAACATTAAATCCCTAAGATTATAACATGAATTTCAATTAATTTTTCAAATCTTTAACACGCCCTGATTTCACATAACCTCTATTAACAACCAACCATTTAATCCCAGATTTATAAATCCCAGAACATGGTTATTCATTACGTGGAAGCCTATACTCCCAATTAAAGATTAATACCTAATTTCTATCCCAAATTCATAATATCTTGTTTATTCATCAACTACATTATCATGAATCATATATGCTCTAAAAATTCAGCAAGATAAGCACTTGCCTTTTTGTGGACCTCTAATTCGATAGATGAAATTGGTATAGGGTTGATCCACTCTTCACGATCTACGTGTTGGTGTAATTTTTGGTGTGAGAGTTTGAGTCCTTATCCTTGGGCTCCTATAGAGTTCTTCTTCCTCTTTGGTTCTCTCTCTCTCTCTCTCTCTCTCTCTCTCTCTCTCTCTCTCTCTCTCTCTCTCTCTCTCTCTCACGTTGGTTTGGAAAGTCACAGATAGATCTTTACCCACGTAATCTTCCTTTTGAATTTTCTATTTTCGTCCATTTTAATTCCTAAAAATCTCAAAAGACTAAAATACCCCTCTGGGGTGTCGGTTTGGCCTAAATTGCCCCGAAACCCAAATAAAACACCCGAGTAGAGTTTTTTGACTATCTCGACCCTTTCGGACTCCTCTGTGCACTCGAAATGGTCATACGAGTTATTGAAAAATAAATTATCTTTTTTAGCTAATAAAGTAGTACCGACACGACTCACATGCGCGTCCTAACTAAGTATATTATAACTACTGTATTTTTCACTCCCGGCCATAATAATATTTTTTAATCATATATTACTTTACTCGTTAAGTAATATTCAATATAATTATCATCAATAAATACTAACTCTTGTCACGCTAGTAATTATTACATTTAAATTCGAATTAATTATAAATAAATTTTCTCCATTTAATTTAATTAATCCTAATTCCATAATTAAAATAAAATCCCTAAAAAGTACGGGGTATTACATTCAAGCCTGCTTATTTCTATAATATACTTAACAACTCATGCACATTGTTCCAATTTGAGGAAAATTCGGCAACATATCCCCATAGTTCTTTAAGTGCACAAGATTCACAAGTGTGAGTCTTATTTCAATTGATAATTGAAATAATACTTAACATCACATCATCTAGTATGTACCGAAAGAACATTAAGATACGACTGCAGAACTTCCTCCAAAAGTAACAAGTTTAAGCCACTAAGAATATTATTATACAGAAACTATGTAGTCCCAAACTGTCCAAACGGGACAATTCGAGGGATCGCATTAGAGGGGTAATGACTCTCGAACGGGTCTAATGGCTATTGAATGCGTATACATAAGAACTAGAAGGCTAGAATTTATTCGCACTGTGTAATTTCAAGTATATTTTGTTTAATTATCATAAGTCTGTGGTCGTGCCACTGTCGAACGGGTTGTGACATAAAGTAATTTTAGAAAAAAGTTGAAAACTCCCCCTCCGACCATTTTGACAATAATCCCGTGGTAGTGCCACTTCCAAAATTAACTAAACCAACAAATTAAGACAATATAATTATTTAAGGATCTATTAGTGAGAATTAAATTAAGGATTTAAAAAAAAATTAAACAACAAAGTTCCATATCCAACCACATCCGTCCAATATAATCCAATAGCAATAACAAACCAGCAATTGTGTATCTCGTACTCCTTCTAATTCATGTACTCAATTAATTCAACATTAACAATTTCTAACCAATTTAAAACCTAAATAAGAATATACAAACAATATTTATACTATCAAATTAAATTTATTCTCTAAATAATAAGATTCAATCAATATTAACAATACCTATTAATTTCAATCCCAACTAACATCACCCAATCAACATTAACAATTAATTTCAAGTCCAAAACTACAAATAAAAATACCCAATCAATATTTATAATTCCTAAAACAATTCAATATATATAATTCCCAATCAATATTTATAAAAATAGACACACACACCCCTCCCCCACTCACCCCCAGCCTCACCACCCCTACTGCCCCCTCCCCCCACCGCACACATGCACACACACACACACACACACACACACATATATATATACAGAGGAAAGAGAAAGAGAGAAAAACTAACCTAAAATTGCTTAGAGAGAGAAAAAAGAGGGAAGTGAAAACGGTGGGAAAAAATAAGGGGGAAGGGTTTTTTTACTGAAAAAGTTATCACAGACCTGTCACGGTCTTTGACCATGACAACTTTATAAGGTTGTCACGGTCATTGACCGTGATAAAAAATGCATATTTTTTTTATCATGGTCAATGACCGTGACAACGCTGGCTGGCTGAAAGGTGACAATTTGGCCTTTTTGATGTAGCGATCTGAGGCAAAGTCTATCATAAATGACTCCCGTGCAAAACTCGTGCTAACAAAAGAGTGTGATGCACCCGTATCAAAAAGTATACGACCAACGTGACCAAAAATGGGAAACATAACCTCAATTGCCTATGGAGGTGCAGGTTCATCTGCTATTGCTACATGGTAAACCCAACCATACTGCAATGACTATTGCCCCTGATGTGGGGCGATGGGTGCTAGAGGGGCTGGTGCAGCGGCTCCCTGAGCCGAAAATGGTGGATGATGTCCCTGTAGCACCTGCTGTCCTCTATGGCCTCCCTGTCCATGGGTTGCCTGATCCCCTCTCGTGCAACTCCTCGAGGTATGGCCCCTATCACCACAAGTATAGAAATTCATCGAAAAGGGACCCCTATCAACCCGTCGGCCCGACTGGTCTCTGCCCTATTGTTCTTGGCCCTGATGGCCTAAGTATTGTTGGCCCTGCTTGCCTCAGTACTGTTGGCCCTGTTGGCCCTGCCTGTCATCTGCACCTCTGAACCTCTTACTCTAATTGGTGGGTGGGGTGCCCCTGTGCTCCTGGGGCCCAGATCCACTACTCCCACTCGCCTTGCTTTGCTGGCTAGATGACTCCCCCCATGGCGTTTCTGCCCTTGCTCTTCAGAAATGCCCTCTGATCTTGGCAATGAAGGAGTGCAACGTTAACCATCTGGTTGTACGTTAAGAAGGTTGGATTTCCCAGAAGAGTCTTCCTAATATGTCAAGTTATCCCCTGATGAAAAGGTCCATCCTCATCTGCTCTATCCGAACATCCTCCTTTGTAAAATACGAGAGGGCGGCGAACTCCTCCTCGTACTCTGCAACCGTACATCCCTCCTTCTTCAGATTTATAAACCTAGTCCTCATCTCGGACTGCATAGCTAGGGAAAAGTATTTCCCCTCAAACCTCTCGCAAAACTGATCTTTCGTGAGGTTGTCTCTCTTCTCGATTGTAGTAACTGCCTCCCACCACTGAAGGGTGGCTCCCACCAATCTAAAGGAAGCTAACATCTGCTTCTGATCTAGCGTACACTCCACCATCCATAAGTGCCTCTCAATGTCTTTCTTCCAATGACTAGTAACCAAAGTATCAGACCCTCCTACAAACTCTGGAGGTTGGCCTTTAACAAAGGCCTCCCTCGCTCGTTCCCATGCGTAACCCAGTGACTGTACTGGAATATCCACCTACTATGGTGGTGGCTGCTGTGGTGCCTGAGGAGGAAGAAAATGTTATAGCATGGTCGCCATCGTCGTGGATACCGCCTGTGACACTATAGTGGCTATATCCGTTGAGGTAATCAACTGTGGGGCCTATGGGACCTATGGAGCCTTTGGTGGCTGCGGTGGTTGTGGTGGCTACGGGCGAGCCTCCTCCTTCTCAACTGGTGGGACTACTCTCCTAGGTCTACCCTTACGTCTGTTTTCCAACTGAAAGAAAATAAGGTTCAAATCAGTATTAATCGTATGAGTACAACAAGTCCTGAATATAGTCTCCATATATCAAAGAACGCAACGCAGAATGTAATGAGCGCAAACACAAATCCTAAGGATATTAGAACCGTACTTTGATATCAAGTGTAACAACCCCTATTTTCTCACGTAAAGGTTGGCCAGACACGAAACACTGGAGATTGGGCTTGCTTGTAAATTAATACCATTCTTTGCACAAAAGTAAATATAAATAAGTTATTTTTCAAAACTTCAGCATTAGTAAAACTTAAAACACATACACAAAAATACAATAATCCAAACCACCATAATAATAATAAAATCCATCTAGCGGAATAAAGGCCCAGCCGATATAAAATAAAAGAGTATCGGGATTATGCCCTTACAAATGTTACAAATAATAAATTACTGAAGTTGAAAAGAACTTATGCTAAAAGCAACTAAATCTAAATCTGGAGAGTAAGCGAGATCGCGGGACTGCTACTGCACAATCCAACTATCCCTGTCTAGGAGCACCTAGGGGGAGAAAACATTTAAATTTGGGTTAGTGCCCGAGGTGTGCAAGAATTAACTTGAATAAAATATGAATGTAATAATAGAGTCTATGCACAATAATTATTTCCCTTTTTCGTCACACACATGCGTATGACACCTCGCCCCTCATCTAAACGTAATATCATTTGTATCCTAACAATTCCCAAAAAATGAATGGTGATAATGCCTCAATTTATAAACGGGGATAACAATAATAAATCATTTGAATGTAATTCCTTCCTTTAATTTTCAACAGTCAATTATTATAGTCTCATAGTTCTTCGAGAAGAGTATAAACATCTATTATGCATTATTGGATTTCATATATAAATATTGTCTATTTTCTTAGACAATTAAAGTTATTACATTCAACTCCGGTCAATTAATAATATATGTCCTTTCATATATTTGACATGCAAGGGCATCTCATGTTGGTGTTTATTCATACTCTATCGATAAGTCCGGAGGAATTCTCTTATTCCTAAGCGGACATCATAAACACACATATACATTGGGAGTGGTCCCTACGCATGACACCTGTACGGCCCATTCCCAGCGGTGATACAGGAACAGTCAGTGCCAACCCTAACTCTAGTGGGTGGAGCCTTTACGTATTACCTATATGACCTACACATCGTCAAGCCCACATGTGCCGACATGAGGTACGCGACCCGAATGCGCAAACCTCCGAGCCGATAGGACGGTCCAAGAATATAGTATGTCCACATAATTACATAGTAGTAAATATTATTTATCTCTATAATATGTATAGGCAATTACTATACAATTACCATAGTATTCTTCATTTAATAATTTACAATATTTCGCATTTATTAATAATTTATAATCTAATAAATTATTAACTTCAATCCATAAATAATTATTTAACATTCCAACTAAAAGTAATTATTATTAATTTTTAAGTATGGGTGTAAACTTATTCCATAAATTAATTAACCCATGGATTCATATCCTTCATTTCCTTAAGTTATCTCTAACTAATGTATGTGAAGTAACAAAATTCATTGGGCAATAGTTCTAAGATCGAGGCTACAGCAGAAAATGGAGGATAGAGGAAAAACACACTTAGCTGAAACGACGGGATCCTTTTCGCGCGACACAGGCATGTCTAGCGCTGTGTTTTTTTTTTCGATTTTTTCAAATTACGATTTGATTTATTTCCAATTTTGGAAAGATTTTTTATTGCCGATTTTCGGATTTCCAATTTTTTCGAAAAAAAATCGAATCGGAAATCAGAAATTTTTTATATTCCGAATTTTCGATTTTTGTCGATCCGAATTTTTGAATTATTTTTCGAACTATTTTCCAATTGTTTTTCGAAAGTATTTTCCAATTTTGCCACGAAATATTTTCCGAAGTATTTTCCAATTTATGTTTCTGGAAAATTTCTGAATTTTCGAATTTTGCTGAAAATTCCGAATTCGGGGAAAAAAATAATTCTGAAAAAAATTGGATTCGACTTCGGCACGCCATTTTTTTTGCCGATTTTTTTTCGAAACATGCTTTTTCGATCTGATCCTGCCGAAACACAGCCCTAGGCATGTTGCTCGAGCGATGCCGGTGGTCATTTGAGCGACCCCTGCTTCTTACACCTTTCTTCTTCCCTTGTTGACACTCCGCCCAGCCAGTATACTAAACCCAGAAAATTAGTTACGCATCCCAGAATGTCACCCTCATAAACCAACAAAATTTCCAATCATTAATTGTTAACACTTTCATTCCTTCCAACATTCACTAAGGTATATTTCGTGGTAATAAGGGCATTCACTTTAAGACTTATATACATAATTCAGGCCACAAAAATTATAATATAAATCTCTTCATTGGTTAATTATTTATCCTCAATTAATTACCAAAACTTAAGGGAATCTAGCCATTAATATACAGACTTTCGATTCCTAATTTCTGGAGTAACTCTACATATCCATATTTCCTCTACTTGTGGGTTTTCATCATCAAATCAAACATAATAAACCCTAACTTCCAGAAATTTAAAGGGGACAAAATTATGTATTGAGAAATAAATTAGAAACATAAATTATGCAAGAAAATTATTGCCTTTAATTTTGTATAGGAGCAACCTTGAAATCTTTAGACTTCTCTTTGTTCTTCCTCGTTTTCCTTTCTTTGGTGTTTCTCTCTTCTCCCTCCCGTGGCCGCTACTTTAGGTTTTTAATTTGTGATAGTGGGGAAGTGGTTTCCCCGCACTTAACCACACAATGAATGTCAATCCCGTTTTGGGTCAAAAGCCCAACTTTTGGACTCCAAAATGAATCCGAATCCATAACCCAATAAGTCCAAAAGTTACCCAACTTATATACTATTGACCCGGGACCATTTTAAAGGTTTAATTCATCTAAACGAGTCCAGATAAGTCCCAAAATATGTTCTGAATAATTTATGTCAATAATATATATTTGTAGTTTGTGTCGCACATAAATTATATATATATATATTTCTTTTATTATATGCAAATGACATAGCCATGCACAAAATGAATCACACACATGCATACTAACTAACAAGTTCCCACTTAACATTATCAAGAAAAATATTTATTTAGATTAAACTTTCAAAATTAATTATTTTCCAATATAATATTTCATTAATTATTTAAGAGAAAATGTAGGGTATTACATTCTTTTTCTCATTAAATAATTACAAGTTCTAATTCAATGGAGCTTCTAGAATTTAATAAAAAAAATGGGAGACCTCCAATTTTTATTTTTGGAGAATTTTGTTTGAAACTAAAGATACTGGTGATACAGTAATTGTTGCTATTGTTCAGTGCAATGTTGTGAACTTTGATTGTAGCAAAAATAGGTGAAAGCCATTCAACCTTTGTTTTTAGAAGAAAAAATGAAAATCAATTTTGTGACTAATTGAGAAACACGGTAATTGTTTGGGCACTTTTTGTTATAGATGTTGGTTCACTAATACATGTCTAAATTTATTTATATAAACTGTCCACGCATTGCTCGGGTCTAGCCCCGGTAATATGGATTCTTGAGGATTAAATCGTCCATAATCCATTCAAAATAATGTGTTTGGGGCCCATTAATTGTGTTTGTGGAGCAAAATGGTTTGAACGATCCAATAAGACGGTTTGTTGGCGGGTCATTAGCGGGTCAAAATAGTTTTGAAACCTTTCAAAAATAAAATTCAAATTACTAAAGAGTTTTAAGACTTTTTTTTATTTAAGTGCTTGTATTTTTTTTCAAAATTATTATACAATATTTATTCGTATATGGTATAATAATTATTTTTTCTAAAAAAAAAATGGATCAACCCGACCCGATCCGGATTTGACCTGCCCCACCCGAATTTGACCCGTCCAAATTATTTTGTCCGACCCGTCCAAATTTATTCGTAACCATTTTTAATCCGTCCATAACTTCCCGTAACCGCCCATTTACCACTATTACTCGGATCTACAAGCTAGTCATTTAAATTTTAATTGTGGACATAATTTGATTACGTAGATTAGCACTCCTCTACATTCTTTAGGGCTCTACTTTTCTTCACACCATAATTCAAAGACTAAATTGCCCTTTTTATTGCTCCATAACATTCTAAAAACAATAGCATTCTAATCGACACAACAACATTCTAAAAACTATTTAGCATTTTGGTTGACCGAATAACATTTTAATTGACACAATAGCATTCTAAAATCTACTTAGCTGTTTTTTATTTATTAAAATTGTTTCTAAAAAGTAAAAAGTTGTTTTATAAAAAAACATTTTTTTTTAAAACAATGTTATTTTTTTTATATAACAAAGTGTTAAAAAACTGCTTTCTTTATTAAAAAAAATTTGTTATTTTTAAAAAGAACTGCTTTCCTAGTTTTTATATATATATTTATAGAAAACAATGTAAGAATGTTAGTTTTATAAAATAGTTTTTAAAAAAAAAGTACAGTGGTGTGAAGCAACATCTATTAAATTATTTATAGGAAACATGTTTTGCCCTTTTTGGAAAAAAAACTTCTACAATTTTTTTTTAAAATAAAAAAGACTGTTTTTATATAGAAAACATTTTTTGGTTTTTGAAAAACAGTTATTTTTTTATAATACACAGTTTTTTTATATTTTAAAAAACTGTATTTTTTATATAAAAAAAATACAAAAAAATTGTGGCTTGAGCGAGAGCACTTGCCATCGCAGCAAGGTATGACCTCTTTCATTCACTAGCGAGGATGAACATAATTGTTTCTTCGAACTAAGAAATATTGTAATGTAGGTGATCTCCAATTTCAAATAAACAACATTTAATACAACTTACAGACAACTTTGGATGCGTGATATTTTTAGGCGGATACAAGGAAAAAAGACCAATACAATGTTTTGAGTTACAATGTGAATGATGTTTTGAGTTACAATGAAAAATTAAAGCAAACAATACAATGTGAATAATGTTTTGAGTTACTATATTATAAATACCCATAAAATAGACAAAAACAACCAATCACCAATGTCGCTGGTTTGGCTGTTTGATCGGATAAGTCCAAGCCTGTGAAGCAGAATTCTTTTGCTTATTATTGAGATATTTCCTTTGTTTCTTCCCAATGTCCTTTCGGCTTTTAATCCTTTTATGTTCCATAGAGGGCAACGAAAAGTATTTACCTTTAGACTCAGATTTCAGGATGTTATCTCCGTAGATTTCAGGATGTAACCTAAAGTATTTACCATTAGAATCAGAGTTCAGATCGGCTGAAATTTTTTGGAAAAGGAAATCCCAAATTTTTTGGAAAAGGAAATCCCAAATGTTTTGGAAAAGGAAATGTGTTTTGAAGTCCTCAGCTACAATCTCATGGTCGTCAATCTGGGAGTCCGATAATTCCTTGGGGTCCGGATGGATAAGGATTTTCAGCCCATCATTTCCATTGCTCTCTTGATCCTTTTGAATTTTTCTGGCAGAGATCATGGCAGAGCGTCTAGAGTAATTTACCTCAATCGACTCAAGTGTGGATATATTGCCTAAACCATATGGGATCTCCTTAAGCCATTCGCATCTAACCAACAGTAGTCGCCGAAGGCTTGGAAAGTGGCCACTGCGAGCCTTCCATTCCTTAATATACAAGTCCTGAAGTTTCAAGAACTCGAGTTTAAGAAACTCTCCATCACTTGTTTCCCAAAATGGCCCCATGAAAGCCTCATCAAGTAACTTGAGGACCTTGAGGTTGGGCAGCCTTCCAATGGTTGACATCGCAGTCCAAGGAATACGAAACCCTGATAAAGTCAACTTTTTCAGGTTGGAGGGGAACTCATACGTGGATGATAACTTTGCTGGCCATCCTCCATAAGATACCTTTAATGTTTCAAGGTTAGTTAAACAGTCCAACTTAAGGAACGACTCACTCGTTAATTTCAAAAACGTACAACCAAGCTTCCTTATATTTGGGATCATTAACAAAAAATCTTCATTCAAAGGGTCAAGACCCAGTGTGGAAATCGTTTGAAGGTTATGCAAGACGATGGGATACGCAGTGGTTGGTTCTCTAACGGCAGGAATGCAAGAGGTTATACAACACAAATTGGTATTCTTCAAAAGGTCCCTTTGGTCTCTCTTGACCCGTTTGACATATAAATGCCTCAACTTTACCATCTTTCCAATGTCAACAGGTAAATTAATGCCCTTGGAACGTCCTTCAACAATAAGAGTTTCAAGGTTGCAGAGGTTGGTTATTGATGGCGGGAGACTCCCAATATTAGCTCGAAGGGTTAAGTACCTCAAAAGAGTGAGTTGTTCTATTTCACTAGGAATGAAAGTTATACCGATGGACCTTAAATCCAACACCCGAATATGCCGGAAGGCCTCATAAATGAAACTAGTTTTCTCTTTAAGTAGTGAGAATTGTTTGGGAGTAAAGCACCAGAACGAGCGGACATGGGGAGCGAAAGGCATTGAAAAAACATAATGCAAAACATCCGAATGCATGCACACATGACGATGGTATTTGGAGATAGAAACTTGTTCCGAACCGTAAATGTGATGAATAAATCTCGATTCCTTTGCTTTCTCCAAAGATAAATCACGTAAAAGATCATGGAGGCGACATGTTTTGATTCCACCATCATACTTCTTTTTAACAACGATAAGCAGATTCCTGTGAATGAGATCCATCAAGCTCTCCTCTGCTAGTTCCTCCAGTCCTTTCTGCCCTTCCTGATGGATAAACCGCTCTGCCATCCATAGCAACATCAACGTCCGTACTGGGATTTCAGCATCTTCTTGAAATGCTCCCAAAGAGAGAAAGCATAATTTCAAATGACCGGGCAAGTGATTGTAACTCAAGGCGAGTGTCTCCATGTACTGTTTTTGGTCTGTGCGCATGTATGACTTTAAACTTTGAGCAACCTCCTCCCACCGCTGCAGACTCATTTCGGTAGTGGCGAGAATTCCAGCTATTACCACAACTGCAAGTGGTAGCCCTTCACATTTCCTTGCAATTTCCTTTCCGATTTCAATTAAATTTTTGGGGCAGCTATCTTCCCCAAACACCTTCTTTTGCAAAAGATCCCAGCTCTGGTTTTCAGTTAAAAACCCCATAGGAAGTGGATCGCTTTCACATTTCGCGAGCAAAACCACGTCTGTGCACCGACTAGTCAGCAATATTCTGCTTTCGTTGTGGTCATTGGGCAACCACCGTTTTAGATAATTCCAGGCATTGATATCCCATATATCATCGATCACAACAAGATATCTGTGGTGGGTTAACCGTTTCCAAAGCTCGTGGCATAGCTTTTGTTCAGACATTTCATGAGAAACAAAGATCGAAGCAGACTCCAGAAGGCCGAGGATCAAATCCCGCGTTTTATACGATTGAGAAACAGTGATCCACATGCGAATTTCGAAGGAATAAGTGATGAAATGGTCATTGTAAACTTTGGTAGCAAGAGTTGTCTTACCCAGTCCAGCCATTCCAACGATTGGGATAACATCTAGCTGCTGCCGTCCTCTACCGAGTCTGGCTTTTATTTTGAACGTCTTCTCTTCTAATCCCACAATAATGTCACCCTTTAATTCAAGGTTACTGCTTTTTGGTCTTGAAATGACGTGATTTCTGTTTTGGTTGTAGATCCCTTGGAATTTGTGGTTCAAAGACTTCATCTTTGCAATGATATCCCCAAGATTTAGAGAAGAGTTCAACACAGCGTCACTTTTGCTTCTGTTTTTGTTGAGTACAAATGAATCGACGATATTCTCTCCGTCATATGCAACCTCTACAATTTGGCTTACAAGGTTGTTATTCCCCGTCTCATGTTCTTCTTTGATGAAGCTTATGAGGATCGCTAGCTCCTCGTAAAGAAAATCCATTTGGTTTCGTTCCTTGTCATCAAACATCAATTCGTTTCTCAGCCGATTCAAATTCTCCAATACCAAATTCAAAGCAGCCATAGTTTTTCTATCCAAACAAGATACTCTCTCAAAAGAAATGAAACTGTTGACTAATTGGTAAAGGTTTGGTTCTTATCCCCATAGCTAGGTTTTTCTTTTCCTTTTGGGGGGGCTATTAGCAATTCATAAATTCTTTAGCCACTCTATTTTTAAAATAAAATTTTAATTTTATCCTTTCTAACTTTTTTAATATATATATATACAACCCGTAGATTTTATATTTTTTGAACTTTAACCCTAAGTCAATGTCTGTCACATTCTAATTTTATCTTTTGTTTATTTTTACTTCGATTGTGTTTCTGTTTGTGTTTGTATTTGTATATGGTTAAAAAAATTATTATTGTTGTTTGAAAAAAAATCTTGTATTGGAATTACTTGTGGGCATGTTTGTGTACTCCTGTATACGGGTTTCACCCATTTTATTTTGGAAAAATAATTTTTTTCTGTAAATTAAATTTTTTTAACGATTTTTTAAAATAATCAAGATAGGCATGTCAACGGGTCGGAGCAGGATCGAGTTTAGGGAGATCCAGATCCGTCTAATCGGATCTTCATCGGGTTCGGGTCCGGCTCCGGATCTGACCAAATATATACATTTATTTTATATTATCCCCCTTCTTTATTTTTTAATCTTAAATTAAAATATTTTGAAATGTATTTTAGAATATTATTAGTATAAATAAAGCATATATTATTTATATCTATATATATATTACTTACATATTATATTGATAAGATATATTTATAAATATATATAAATTTATAGTATATGTATATATATTTAAAAAATAATAATGTACAATCTGGCTCGGGTCTTCGGGTCCGGGTCTTGTATAAGATTCAGACCCTACCCATTTAATAAACGGGTATTCGGGTTTTCGGGTGTCGGGTCCAAAAAAATATGCTCAGACCTTATTATACGGATCAGGTTCGGGTCGGGTGCGGGTTCAGACCCGACCCATTGATAGGTCTAAATCAAGACAAAGAAATCCCACAAAAAAAGTTGGTTCGACTCGAAGAATGATTCAAATCTCTCTTTCTTTTACGAATATTTTTTACCATATTTTTTATGCTTCTTGAAAATATTTAATTTCATAAATTTTTGCTGGAATGTTTTTGTTCAAATATTGATATTTATGCAAATTTTTAGTAATGTTTGTAGAAAAATTAACAATGGTTGACTCAAAAGGGAGATGGAGGTTTGTATCCGACGACCCTCGCTCGAGCTCTGACGACCCTCACCGGAGCTCCGACGAGGGCTACCGGAGCTTCAACGGGAGTGGGGGTGGGGGTGAACGTAGGTGGGTAAATGGGCGGCTTGTGCGTTTTTTTGAGTGTTTTTATGTGGTGAAGAATTTTTTGAAACAAAATAAAAATACTTGGACTAAACGTGTATTAAAAAATGTTGGAGTCGTATTTTTTTCATACCATTAGCGCGGACTATTTTTTATTATTTTAAAAATAATCTTTTTACTATTTAGAAAAAATGGTCCGCGCCAGCGGTATATATAGGCGGACCGACTAGTTTTTATTTATATAAAACATCTTTTTATGTTTTATTAAACAATTTTTTAATAAAGATTGTAAACAATCTTTTGTCAACGACATTTTTTTGTCTTGATTATTTTAAAAAATCATTAAAAAAAATTAGTTTGCAGAAAAAAACTATTTCCCCAAAATAAAATGGATGAAACTTGTATACAGGTGTACACAAACATGCCCACAAGTAATTCCATTACAAGATTTTTTTTCCGAACAACAATAATAATTTTTTTTACCAAACACAATCGAAGTAAAACATAAACACCACATTTAGTCGTGTTGTGAAATCTTTTTTTTTTTTACAAAAACGGAAACACGACCAAATTAAAATTCCACACAATACGAAATCATTTTTTTTTATTCGGTCGTGTTTCAGTTTTTGTAAATAAATTAAAATAATATTGTGTCAAGTCGTGTCTCCTTTATTTGGGTTGTGTTCGTGTGAAGTTTAAAAAATATTTCGTATTGTATCCAATTTTCATTGGGTCATGCTTGTATTTGATAAAAAAAAAAAGAAAAATTGTTGAAATTTACAATACAAACCAATTTTATTTTACTTTTTTGTTAAAAGTTCCATTTTGTTGGAATTTATAATACACTCAAACAAAACAAAAATAGTTGAAATTTTTATGTAAGAGTGTGACAGACATTGGCTTTGGGGTTAAAGTCCAAGAAAACATAAAATCCACAAGTTGTATATATATTAAAAAAGTTAAAGGACAAAGTTGGAATTTTATTTTGAAGATGGAGTGCCTAAAGAATCTGTGGAGTGCTAATAGCCCCACCCTTTTTTTTTTTTTTTTTCTAACAGCCTGATTATTATGTCGGGAATACAACATGAGTGGTGCTACCGAAAGCTTATGTGCACAATTGTCTCTTACTTATTAACATATTTTTGTTTAAAAAAAATATTTCTAATTTATTATTTTAATTAAAAAAAACTATTTACAAAACGTAAAAAATTATTTTGTATAAAATTAAAACTATTTTTACAAAAATAAACTGTATTTTTATTCAAAAAAAAAGGAGCATGAATACGACTAAACTAAAACAACTCGAATCCGACCCAATTAAATGCGACAAAAAACAATCTTTTTTTATCAAATACGAACATGACCTAATTAAACATGACATGACACTACATATATTTACCTTCATTATCCAAACAATGATCTCAAGTGTAATGGTAAGAACTGTCATAAATGCGTGTGACTACTCATCAGTTGCCCTAAGAAACATCCCACTATGATCTTAAAATCGCAAATATATTCATTGTCAATCTACAAATCAAAGCGTATGTTACTGTGTTCACTTTGTCTGGGTGATACTGGATATCAAACTGGAAATCCTTCATGAATTATAACCAACTATTTTGCCTTATGTTCAACTCCCTCTGCATAAAAAAAAAAAAATTCAAGCTATTATTGTCCGAGAACAGGTGAAATCTATCCCCCAATAAAAAATGCACCCACACTTGGAGGGAAAGTACAAGTGTTGTGAACTCTAATTCACAGGGGGTGTCATTCCCATCACGAGGCTTAAGCTTTTGGGAAGCGTAAGCTATTGCATATCCTCCGGCATCAATCCATACCCCAAGTCTCTATAGAGAGGCATCGATATAAACCCCGTGTTCCACCCCACTATGAGGTAAGCACCCGAGATAAACTCATATTAGACTTTAACTCATCGAAATACTGCTGCAAAAAATTCATCCCATAGAAACAATACCCCCCTTCCGTATCAGGTTTGTTAAAGGTCATGATATCTTTAAGAATCCCTTAATAAAATAACTATAGTACGCTAATAAACCCAAAACATTGCGCACCTTAGTAGGTGCCATGTGTTATCCCAACTTTAACACTACTGATACCTTACATGGGTCCCCAAAAATCCACTCTCTGTAACGTTGTGAACTGAAAACTACACCCACCATTACCAAAATCCACAGTTCTCGAACTTGGAATAGAGATTATGATTTTGTAGCGTTTGTAAGACCACCCCCACGTGTTGAGTGTGCTCATCTGTCCTTTGAGAATAAATCAGAATGTCATCAATGAACACAATGAAAAATTGATCCAAGTACTCTCCGAACAGGTAGTTTATCAAGTTTATAAACACTGCTAGTGAATTGGTTAGACCGAAATTCATAACCATAAACTCATACGCTTCATATCTTTGGAACATCATGCTCCCAAATCCTCAACTAATGGTAACCAGATCTTAAGTCGATCATTGAGAAATACAATGCACTCCTCAAATGATCGAACAAGTCATTGATACGGGGTAACTGATGATACGAGAAATCGTTCACTTGTCGTTCTCGTATCAGCAAATCAAGAGTAAAGTGCGTAATAAGCAAATAAAGTAGGTAAGGGGAGATATAAGACAATATATAGAGTGGTTCGGCTATAATAATGAGCCTACGTCCACTTTGATGCCACACTCTCATTACATATGTTGTTTGGTGCATAATAATTTTGCCTAAAGAGGCGTACAAGCATGTGAATAGAAGAGAATACATATTTATGAGGATTCTGATGTGCCAGAGAGATGGCTGCGATGTCGGCGAGTAGCCCCCAAGCCGGACCAAGTGGTTTGGAAACCGTCGAGGAGAGAATAATCTTCTCTAAGCTAAGTGTTCGTGTTCGAATGAATCGGGGGCCCGAATGAGGAATCATTAATCTCCCTCTTATCCTGAGGTGTGGACCTCTTATATATAGGAAATGTAGATGTTGCACTGATGGTGGATGAAAGTGGGCGCGGTCGGTTAATAGGATAAGACTGGGGATGCACCCTATAGTAAGTAAGGTCGCGCCCTGAAGCATGAAGGTGCCGCACCATGTGTATGAGATGCTACGACAACTGCTAGTGAGGCAGATATAGATAAGGCCGCAGCCTGTAAGATATTGGTTGCTGCAGCAAGTCTTCGGCACTTGCCCATTGTATACGTTCCGCGGTGAGGTACTATATCTGTCATATCAATAAGCCCCCAAGTCGCAGTGCCAAGATATTGCTATAGGGGTTGCGACTGAGTAATCGTCTTCTCAATCTCCCGCGACATTTCAAAGGCGACGCTTCATCTTCCCGCGCCCTCTTATATAAATAGAACGGACCGTGGACTTTATTACGTTTCCCAAACCCTTAAGAGCATATCGAAGGCAAATTTCTACACGTTTGTCTCCTTGCATTTTCTGGGGATTTCTAGCAGCTCTGAGCACTGGTTCTAAGGCGGTTGAAGGTGGTTTGAGGCTAAGCATTGGTGGTTTCTTCATTTCCAGGTAATTCCCCCATCATTTTTCACACTTTTTAAGTATTTGCTTCGATTTTCTAAGAAAAACTCCTCCTGACTGCTAGAAAAACTCATATTTGAGTTCATCGATCTTCCTGAATTGAACATTGAATTCTGAACTAGACTCTGAATTGAATTGAACGCATATCGAACTCTGAATTGAATCCATACTATTAATTTCATTATTGAACTCTGAATTGAATTGAACTTATATCGAACTCATATTTGAATTGATACCGCTAGTCTTAGTTGAAATGAACTCATTAAAGCCCATTGATTTGAATGGATTGTAGTAGATAACTGGCATGGAATTGAATCATTCTTCAATCGATGTATTTACCATTCTGTTCTTGATGTTCTCGAATGGCCTTTTCGCATTTTAGGTCTTTGGTCTTTAGAATAAGCATCTTCGGAGTTAAGCTGTTTAGAAGTTTGGCCGTGGCATGTGGCATGTCTAGATGCGGCCCCATAAAATGCTTGCACGATATATATTAACTTACCCTTAGTCTAGTAAATGAGAGGTGTTGCAGCTCGTTAAGTAAACAAACTAGGGTCGTACCCTATAACATATGAGGGTCCCATCTTGGGTATGAATGGTTGCGGCATCATTTAAGCAATACTGACCTATTTGAGTGATAAGCTGCGGCATGATAAAATGTCCCTTTAGAAATTTAGGATGCCCTGAATACATGCAACCTTCAAATATTGGTTTAAGGAACATATGCGGCATGTATCAAACAAAGGTTGCGGTATGTAAATAATTGGCTACGGCCTATAATAACCTTAGAGTTTCTTTTTCCTTAGGTTCTCAGATTATAGTCTCTGGCATCGTCATCATAGTTTAATGACTACGGCATGTAAGAAGTTAACATACCTCCATCCCCCAAAACAATATGCCATGGCGACGATTAACTTCTAGGGCTTTGGAACCCAACACTTGGTATACTTGGCCAATTTTGCCTAACATTTCTTGTTTATCCTCAACTTGATATATCATTACACTTGCCGCGGCCTATGAGAGGACTTAGGACCATATTGGCTGCGGCGCCTAACTGTGGACTCTCTGCTTTTCAGGTACTGCTGTAGCTATATGAACTTTGACCCAGATGAATTTCTGAGAGGCTTTTAGAACAAACATTTTGGAGCCTCTCCTCCCGAACTTCCTTCAGTGCGTCCTTTGAGGAAAATATGTTCGTGCCAGTTGAGAGATTGCCCTAACTGTGTAGCATTAGATTCAGACTCAGATTCTGTGACCATGGAGGAGGAGGCTAACTCAAGTAATCAGTCAATGGATGTAGATGAGAATGTCGCGGCAGGGGGTCCCTCAGAAGTTAAGTATATACATGCTAGCACGTCTGGGAAGGTTGAGAGACCTCTTGCTACACTAGTGTTCGCAGCACTATGACCCAAGAGTGGGTGTATCAGGTCGCTGAGGCCTTTGAATTTCTTGAGAATTTGATGTGCTCGGCTCCTGCCGTGGAACAAAGGCCATGCACGGCACTTGCTGACGATGGGGTCTGCTTCCCCCTCCATGCTTTGACATGCGGGCTACGACTGCCTGTCCCAGTTCCAGTTAGAAGAATTTTCCAAGCGATGAAGTTTAGCCCCAGCCTAATTAGATCCTAATGGCTGGAGAGAAATTCTTGCAGCCATAGTGTTGTGGAAGAAGAAATTCAAGAGAGACATTACTCCTGCGGAGTTTTTCTACTTCTACCGCTCAACGGAAAACTCCGTCAAATCACTACACCAAAAACAGCATTTTGGCATACCCCGATATTAAAAATCTGGCACAGTTTAAAACTGTGCCAGATTTTGGCACCGTTTAATAGAAATTTGGCACACTTTAAAATAGTGCCAAATTTTGGCACTGTTTTAAACTGTGCCAAAATTGAGTACACTTACTAAAATATAAAATACCCCCAAAAAAACATTACACTCCTCTCTTTCTCTTGTTCCCGCTCACAGTTCCTGCCCCGCTCAGTCTCTCTCTCTCGGCGATCAGCATCCATTCCCTCTCTAGGTCGGCTCCAGGCGATCTATTCTCTCCCTAGGTCGGCATCCATTCTCTCTCTAGGTCGCTGGTCGGAATCTCTATTGCCGACACTCTCTCTCCGGCCCATTCTCTCTTTCTCTGGTCACTGCCCCGTTCTCTCATTGCACTCATCCCAATCAGGTAATTGTTTAAAGCATTGTATTTTTTTTTATCCTAAGTTAGGTTTAAGATTTGATCCTAGAGTTTATGATATGCCTAATTTGATTCGTATTTGCTTTTTAGGGTTTTATATATACATATTTAAATATTTATTATTTTTTTAATGTGTGAGTTTTTGGTGCAAATTGAATTTTGATAATGAAAAAAAAATTATGGGTTTTTATGTTCTTACCCCTTTAATTAAAATGCATATTTGATCTGATTTGTACATGTTACGGAGTTTTAAGAAAATTTAAGTGCTAAATATTCAATAATAATGTAAAAATAACAAATTGAAAAGTAGCACCCCACTAATTAAATGGATAAATGAGATTATGTGTTGGAAATTTAAGAAAAAACAAAAAAAATATTTAAATAGTAAGTAGACATTAATACTAAACATTCAATAATAATGTAACACATGTAGAAAAACCTTAGACCCATTCAAGAGGTCTCACTATGACTGTGGTGAGAACTCTTGAATTGTCCCATTTTTGGACAGTGTGGAAATGCAAAAGTTTGTATTGTACATAATGATGATACATGTCCTATTTTGAAAAATTCGGTGGCATCTCTTTATGTTCTTTGGGTGCATACTAGATTGATGTAGTGTTTTGTGTTGTCTTGGTTGAAAAACTTAAGTAACACATGAACACTCCCAATTTAAGTTGTGTACTTGAAGAATTGTAGGGAGATGCTGGCGAAATTTTCTAGATTAGGACATGGAATGAGACATTATGACCAATACAAAATATGCATTTTCGAATGAGATAGGACCCTTACCCTGTAGAGGAGATGGAGGAAATATAGGAGCTTAAATATATACATATTTACACTTGAATAAACTAATATATTTATAGTAAGCGTTTATATTATAATGTATGTTCTTTAAACTTATCAGGATGTCGTCGGGAATAAAAAAAGAGTGGATAAGTGAGAAAAATATCGAGACCGATACATATAGAGATGGGGTGTTACAGTTTCTACATTATGTGCGCAGTAATAGTTCGAATGCTAAACATTCATGTCCCTATAGACGTTGTCAAAATGGGAAAGGACATGTTGTTATAGATGACATATTCGTTCATTTAATGACATATGGTATGGACATGAACTATACCTTATGGCATTTTCATGGTGAGACATTAGTTGTTGATCAAGTCCAACCACCACCGCAATCTGTGACACCGACAGAACACGCTGATGTGCACAATATTCCAATTTTGAATGATCTTGTGAACGATGCTTGTGAGATGTTTATGGGTGAAGCGAAACCTAGTGAACCTAATTGTGTAGGCAGTGATGAAGCCCCCGCAACTTCGGAGGTTCCCAATAATTCGTACACACATAAATACAAAGGCAAGAAGTATGATCATTTACATCAACTCGCACAGGAGCCATTGTACCCAACTACCGGTTCTTCGTGTCATACCACAATGTATGCTCTTATAAAGTTAAATGATTTGAAAACACAATTCAATTTATCAGATGGTGCTACAGGTGGAATTCTTAGATTGTTAAATAAATTACTTCCTGAAGAGAACAACTTGACAACTAGTTATACAGAAAAGAAAAAGACCGTTAGAGATCTCGATATGGATTATGTTAAGTATGATGTATGCATTAACAACTGTATGATATTTGGGAAAGAGCATGAAAATTCTACTAGATGTATAAAATGTGGTTATTTATGCAAAAAGTTTACTTGTCTAGATGAGGACGGGATAGAAATTCAGAATACTAATGGAAAAAAAGGAACTCTAGGGTTCCTAAGAAGGTAATGCAACATTTCCCTCTAATCCCTAGGCTAAAACGGTTTTATACCATAAATTGGATAGCAGAGAAAATGACTTGGCACGCTCATGCAAGCTCTTGTATGGAATTCTTGCGTCATCCCCGAGATTCAGCAGAATGGGTAAATTCAAACATTATGTGGAGAGATTTTGCAAAAGATCCGCGAAATATTAGACTTGCAATAGCAACTGATGGTTTCAGCCCGAATAACATGTTTGGCCGTAAGTATAGTTGTTGGACAGTGATAATTCAACCTCTCAACCCTCCCCCATCAATGTATATGAAAAGTGAGTTTTCAATATTGCCTGTATTGATTCCCGAACCAAAATCACCATCAAGTAATATTGATGTCTTCCTCCAACCGTTGGTCGATGAGTTAAAGATATTATGGTCTGGATTTGAGGCTTGGGATGCATACAGAAATGAGAAATTTTAATTAAAAGCCATGTTTATGTGGGGTATACATGATTTTCCAGCTTATGGGATGTTAGCAGGTTGTTCAACTCAAGGTTACAATGGGTTCCCTATTTTTTCTACAAATACACCTTCTGAATATCTTCCTAAGTCAACGAAATGTTATTACCAACGATCTCGTATGTTCCTTCCTACAGGCCATCCTTACAGGTTTGACACATCAAAGCAAACATTTAATGGTAAAATAGAGGATACTATGGCTCCAAGAAAGTTAACAAGTGCAGAAGTTGAGCAGATAGTGTCACTTATTGCTCGAGAAGGTGTTCAAAGAGAGGGAGAGGGAGATGGAGACAAGAAGGGAAAGGCAATGGGAAAGGGAAAGGGGAAGCGAAAGGGGAAAGGGAAGGGGAAAGAGGATGTCCTAATGGATGACGATGATTATCCAAGTGAGGGTGACGATGAGAATCTAGTAGGTACCGAGGGTTTTTCAAGGAGGTCAATTTTCTTTGACTTAGAGTACTGGAAGGATCATGATATTAGACATAATTTAGATGTTATGCATGTTGAAAAGAGTGTCACATACACTCTTTTAGGTACAATACTCTCGGTGAAAGGTTCATTAAATAAAGATACGGTTAAAGTCCGTGAAGACTTAAAAGTTCATTTGAATCTTAAAAGGAAATTATGGATGAAAGATGTTGAAGATAGTAACAAAAGGCTTATGCCAAAGGCACCTTTCGCATTAAGAAAGGAAAAGAAAGAAGCCTTTTTTCGTACACTAAAAGCATTAAAGGTACCGATTGGATTTTTATCAAATTTCAGTAACAATGTTAACCTCGATCCACCTGAATTTACCAATCTTAAGTCCCACGATTATCACGTCATTATGCAACGATTGCTTCCTTCGTTGCTTATGCATTCATTTCCGGATGATAAGCCTTTGTTTAAAGCTATACAGCGGATAAGCATATTCTTTAATGTGTTGTGTGCCAAAGTGATATTTAGGGAACATCTTGTGAAGGCTAAAAATGCATTGGTAGAGGCACTTTGTGTCTTTGAAATTTATTTTCCACCTACCTTTTTTGTGGTGATGATCCACCTCATGCACCATTTAGCCGATGAAGCTTTGACAGCTGGGCCACCAAGATATCGAGCGATGTGGTTATTTGAGAGAGAAATGGGATGATATAAAAAGTGGTCACGAAACAAGAGGTAGTTTGAAGGGAGCATTTCCAATTCATATTTGTTACACGAAGCTTCTTTGTATGCCATGGAGTACATATCGAAAAGTGGTGAAGGAACTCATAAGAGGAATCTTGAGGATTTTCTTGAGGATGAGTTTAATGACTCGGAATGCCAACGAACATTGGGTAAAAATAAAGAATTGATCTTAAATAATGTACAATATGAGCAAGTGCGAAGATGGGTTTTATCTTAATGCGACGGTGTTGATGAATGGATAAGTTACACACTTAGTTCTATGATAATTCATATTAATTGATTGTAATGTGATATTTCTTAATTTTGAAACTAATTTCTTGTAGAAAATTTGTGGTAACTGAGACTTAATCGAGGCATAGAATTGATGATGTCATCCCTTGGCTAAGGAACGAGGCAAGTCTTTATTTATACATGTACTTTTTTATCAACCGTAATTATTTTTAATGAAACTTAAAAAAATTATCAATTCCTTACAGGCCTCAAGATTTAATGATACGAGAATTTTACCATATGCTGATGGTCCGCTCCATAGGGTTACCAGTTATGAGAAATTTCAATGCAATGGGTACACCTTTTGTACTTCTGGACATGAAGAGAATCATAACTTTCAGAGTAGTGGTGTATCCACTAAGGCCTTTAATAATAAGGGGATTATGACAACCTTTTATGGAGTTATTAGACAAATACTCGACCTCAATTACATTGAGTTCGCACATACTGTCTTTTATTGTGATTGGGTGGATGTTGATGATAAGAATGCTTGCAAAGTTGAACCCACCTCAAAATTGGTGATTGTAAATCTTAGTAAGCTTGTGAGTAAAAATACCATTTACGATGATCCGTTCATCCTTGCATCTCAAGCCAGTCAAGTATTTTATTGTCAAGATGAGAAGCTGAATGGGTGGTCAGTTGTTTTACACTCTCCCAAGAGACTGACGAAAGAAATAAATGTGATTGATATTGACCGTACGATGTATGACTCCATTCTCGAGGAAAGTGATAAATTATTGGAGCTTTTGGACACGGATTTATAGTGCAATGATTTAGTTCTGAACTTGTTTTTTAATATGCAATATTCTATTTATTACGTTTATTGTTGTTGTTGTTGTTGTTGTTGTTGTTGTTGTTGTTGTTGTAAACATTTAATAGTTTATTGCTATTTGAACATTTGATACATGTATGGTTGTTTGAACTTGTAATTCTATGTTTACTGATGTTTGAGCATGTAATCTTCTTTATAATGCTATTTGAACATGTAATCTTCTTTATATTACTATTTGAACATGTAATATTCTTGTAAATATTTATTCTGATTATTTTAGTCTCCAATAGTCACTTTGTTCCAGATAAATGTCTCACATGGGTGATACTTCGCAATCGTCAATAAATGGGGAGACACCTATATCAACCTCCCGTTCTAAGGTTTCTTCGGGTGCTTCAAGAGTAGGTGATGACTCTTCCAATAAGAAGTTAAAATTTAATGAGCATGACCTTCCAATTGGTGAAGACTCATATACACTCTCAACCAGGTTGGGAAACTTAGCGAGGACACATGTTCCCATTTCTTATACGAGTTGGAAGTAAGTGGATGTGCGATATAATAACTCAATTTGGTCATCATTAATGGTATACTATTCCTTTCTATTCCAAAGAATGTAAATTCAATTATGTGATGTTTTAATTTTATTTCTTCATATATTGTAGAAAGAGTTCCCAGATGTGCGCGAAAGTCAGAAGCAATTTTTTATGAAAAAGCGAACGATGCTTGGAAAAAGTTCAAGTCATAGCTAAGGGTTAATTTGAAGGATGGTAATGTTGAAAAGTGGAAGGAGAAAGTGCCACGGAATGTCAAATCTGAGGACTGGGAGGTGTTTTGCAATAATGAAGCTTTAGAGGTTCAAAAAACTTTGCAAAGAAAGAACAAAGAGACTAAACAAAATTGTGTGAGAAAGACAACTCATAATAGAGGTTGTCATGGTTATGCCCGAGCTTTAGAGAATTGGAGAAAGGAGCATGGGCGTGCACCCACTCGTGATGAATTGTGATTGGCAACTCATATAATCAAAGGAGGTGGTTATGCCCCTCATGATAAAATATTTACGGTAATTTAAATTTTGTAACTTGTAGGACTTATCTAAAAAAAGTATCGTATCATCAAACCTAATGTTTAAATATTTTTGTACAGGACCAAATTCAAATGCTTCTGGATGTATACAAAGCGAGTGGTCAGGAGGAGACCTTGGATGCTGGGATCATTTTTGAGGTTTTCGGAAAAGATGCGCGAGGACATGTTCGTTGTGTTGGGTTCATAATTTCGAGAACCGCTATATTAGGGTCGGCATTTGCTAGAGAAATGCTTGAGAAGGTGAAAGAGGACACCGAAAATTGGAATGATCATGTTGATTACCTTAGGAGTGACATAGAGGGGATAAAATCCTCATTAGATGAATTCATTACTGACTTCAAAACGGGGAAATTTTCATGTGTTGGACACAACGTTAAAGAGTTACCTACTATAGGCACTGGAACTCCTTCGTGTTCTCGTTCCTCCCCTGCATTCGCGGTTAGAAATTTCTCCTCTCTAATTGAATGAAAAATACTACCCCACACACGTGAACTTGTTGGTTATGGGAGGAAAACGCAACTAGGATCCGTCTCGACCATTCACTTCCATATGTTGAGAAAGAATGAAGTACGAGTTTTAATCGATGACATCAAAGTGCCCGAGTATCCAGTTTGGGGTGGAAAATAAGCTCATTGCGAGAACTTGGAAGATGTTGGTAAAAATGAAATTATGTATTGGCTCGACGACCTTTGTCCTCCCATTGGTGACATCGAAGAATGACCTTTGTCCTCCCATTGGTGACACCGACGACCTACGCCACCTTGCTTTGAAGTCCTTCCCTCTAAGGTACAAATCTGCAAAATCTCTACTTATATTCCTATTTTAATTGAGTTATCGTTATGCAATCAACTATTGAATTGAGTTATCATTATGCAATCAACTATTGAATTGAGTTATCGTTATCCAATCAACAATTGAATTGAGTTATCTTTATGCAATCAACTATTGAATTGAATTATCGTTATGCAATCAACTAAGGAATTGAGTTATCGTTATGCGCGAAATAACAATTGTTATATGCGCGGAATTGAGTTATCGTTATGCAAGTTGTTATATATAATGTAGGCTTATCCCTGCCTTGGTGTGTTGGGAAATTTGGACACTGTAATAGATTAAATATGAGTGTGTAGATATGGTATGTATAGATAGCATTGGTCAGGTGGATTTACAATTATCATACATTGCTTGAGAAAAAAGACCATCTCTCTTTGTTTTCTCACAGTTTTGGCTTAAAGATATCCCTATCAAAGTTTAAATCTTTATGTGGAAAGTGTCAATGGTGTGGAAATCATGCAACATTTGAAATCATTCAACAATTTTTTTTAACTATAATACTGACTGAGGGGTTTGGAACCATTTTGTTGCATTATTGAGCCTCAATATTATTCTTTCTTCATGTAAATCAGTCCTATTCTCTTGGTGGTTAAAAGGTAGGTGTAATTCTCTTACAACTTTTAAATGTAGGCTTATCCCTGCCTTGGTGTTATATATAACAACTATATATATATAACATCTCTGTTATATATAAACTCTGTTATATATAACAGGTGTTATATATAAGAGAGGTTATATATAACACGTGTTATATATAACCTCTCTTATATATAACACCTGTTATATACAACCGCTCTGTTATATATAACACCTGTTATATACAACCGCTCTGTTATATATAACAACTCTGTTATATATAACAGGTGTTATAAATATTAGGTGTTATATATAACAATTGTTATATATAACAACTCTGTTATATATAACAGTTTGACCGCGCTTCCGCGCTTCCACGCATAACGGTAAGTCAATAACAATGGAAGAGCATAACGATAAGTCAATAACAATTGTTAGTATATAACAATTATTATATATAATATCTTGCCCGCACTTCCGCGAATAACGATAAACCAAACGACCCCGTAGGAGGCACGAACACCTCGCACAGGATGAATGTAACTTGTAGGAACTAACCGTGTAGTCCCGGGTCTCCCGGTTTGTGAATATGATGATAATTTGAAAAAATTAACACTTAAACTTAAAAACATGCCGTTAAAGGGTGAAAACCCAAACCAGCCACCAAACGACCCCGTAGGAAGCATGAACACCTCGCACGGGACCAATGTAACTAGTAGGAACTGACCGCGTAGTCGTGAATCTCCCGGTTTGAGAGTATGACGATAATTTGCAAAAATCACACTTAGACTTAAAAACATGCCGTTAAAGGGTGAAAACCAAAACCAACCCCCAAACGACCTCGTTGGAGGCACGAACACCTCGCACGGGACCAATGTAACTTATAGGAACTGATTGCGTAGTCCCGGGTCTCTCGGTTTGAGAGTATGATGATAATTTGAAAAAATCACACTTGGAGTTAAAAACATGCCCTTAAAGGGTGAAATCACAAACCAACCCCCAAACGACCCCGTAGGAGGCACAAACACCTCGCACGGGACCAATGTAACTTGTAGGAACTAACCCTGTAGTCCCGAGTATCCCGATTTGAGAGTATGATGATAATTTACAAAAATTATACCTAGAGTTAAAAAAAAGCCGTTAAAGGGCGAAAACACAAACCAGCCCCCCAAACGATCCCGTTGGAGGCATGAACACCTCGCACGGGACCAATGTAACTTTTAGGAACAGACCGCGTAGTCCCGGGTCTCCTGGCTTGAGAGTATGATGATAATTTGCATAAATCACACTTAAGACTTAAAAATAAGCCGTTAGAGGGTGAAAATCAAAACTAACCCCAAACGGCCCTGTAATAGGCACGAACACCTCGCACGGGACCAATGTAACTTGTAGGAACTGGTTGCGTATCCCGGTTTGAGAGTATGACGATAATTTGCAAAAATCACACTTAGAGTTAAAAACATGCCGTTAAAGGGTGAAAACACAAACTAGCCCCCAAACGACCTCGTAGGAGGCACGAACACCTCGCACGGGATCAATGTAACTTGTAGGAACTGATCGCGTAGTCCAGGACTCCCGATTTGAGAGTATGACGATAATTTGTAAAAATCACACTTAGACTTAAAAACAAGCCGTTAAAGGGTGAAAACCCAAACCAACCCCAAAACGACCCCGTAGCAGGCACGAACACGTCGCACGGGACCAATGTAACTTATAGGAACAGACCGCGTAGTCCCGGGTCTCCCAGTTTGAGAGTAAGACAATAATTTGCAAAAATCACACTTAGAGTTAAAAACATGCCATTAAAGGGTGAAAACAGAAACCAGCCCCCAAAAGACCCCTTAGGAGGCACGAACACCTCGCACGGGACCAATGTAACTTGTAAGAGCTGACCACGTAGTCCCGAGTCTCCCGATTTGAGAGTATGATGACAATTTATAAAAATCACACTTAAAGTTAAAAACATGCCGTTAAAGGGTGAAATCCCAAACCAACCCCCAAACGACCCCGTAGGAGGCACGAACACCTCACACGGGAGCAATGTAACTTGTTGGAACTGACCGCGCAGTCCCAGGTCTCCTGATTTGAGAGTATGATGATAATTTGAAAAATCACACATAGACTTAATAACATGTTGTTAAAGGGTGAAAACCTAGACCAGCCCCCAAACTACCCGTAGGAGGCACGAACATGTCGCACGGGACCAATGTAACTTGTAAGAACTGACCGCGTAGTCCCGAGTCTCCCGATTTGAGAGTATGACGATAATTTGCAAAAATCACACTTAGACTTAAAAACAAGCCGTTGAAGGGTGAAAACCCAAACCAACCTCAAAACGACCACGTAGGAGGCACGAACACCTCGCACGGGACCAATGTAACTTGTAGGAACTGTCGCGTAGTCCCCCGTCTCCCGGTTTGAGAGTATGGCGATAATTTGTAAAAATCACACTTAGAGTTAAAAACATGCCGTTAAAGGGTGAAAACACAAACCAACCCCCAAACGACCCCGTAGGAGGCACGCACACCTCGCACGGGACTAATGTAACTTGTAGGAACTGACCGCGTGGTCCCGAGTCTCCCAGTTTGAGAATATGACGATAATTTGCAATAATCACACTTAGACTTGAAAACAAGCCGTTAAAGGGCAAAAACCCAAAGCAACCCCCAAACGACCACATAGGAGGCACGCACACCTCGCATGGGACCAATGTAACTTGTAGGAACTGACCGCGTAGTCCCGCGTCTCCCGATTTGAGAGTTTGATGATAATTTGCAAAAATCACACCTAGAGATAAAAACATGCCGTTAAAAGGTGAAAACACAAACCAGCCCCCAAACGACCCCGTAGGAGGTACGAACACCTCGCACGGGAGAAATGTAACTTAACAAACGGACCGCGTAGTCCTGGGTCTCCCGGTTTGAGAGTATGTCGATAATTTTTAAAAATCACACTTAGACTTAAAAATAAGCCGTTAAAGGGTGAAAACACAAATCAACCCCCAAACGACCCCGTAGGAGGCACAAACACCTCGCACGGGACCAATGTAACTTGTAAGAACTGACAGCGTAGTCCCGAGTCTCTCGATTTGAGAGCATGATGATAATTTGTAAAAATCACACTTAGAGTTGAAAACATGCCGTTAAAGGGTGAAAACCCAAACCAGCCCCCAAACGACCCCGTAGAAGGCACGAACACCTCACACGAAAACAATGTAACTTGTTGGAACTGACCGCGCAGTCCCGGGTCTCCTGATTTGAGAATATGATGATAATTTGAAAAATCACACATAGACTTAAAAACGTGTCGTTAAAGGGTGAAAACCTAGACCAGCCCCCAAATGACCCGTAGGAGGCACGAACACCTCGCACGAGACCAATGTAACTTATAAGAACTGACCGCGTAGTCCCGAAGCTCCCGATTTGAGAGTATGACGATAATTTGCAAAAATAACACTTAGACTTAAAAATAAGCCATTGAAGGGTGAAAACCCAAACCAGTCCCCAAATGACCCCATTGGAGGCAAGAACACCTCGCACGTGACCAATGTAACTTGTAGAATGACCTAGTCGTCCCGGGTCTCCCGGTTTAAAAGTATGACGATAATTTGCAAAAATCACATTTAGAGTTAAAAACATGTCGTTAAAGGGTGAAAAAACAAACCAGCCCCCAAACGACCCCGTAGGAGGCACGAACACCTCATACGGAACCAATGTAACTTGTAAGAACTGACCGAGTAGTCCAGGGTCTACCAGTTTGAGAGAATGATGATAATTTGTAAAAATCACACTTAGAGTTAAAAACATGTCGATAAAGGGTGAAAACAGAAACCAGACCCCAAACGACCCCGAAGGAGGCACGAACACCTCGCACGGGAGCAATGTAACTTGTAGGAACTGACCACGTAGTCCTGGGTCTCCCGGTTTGAGAGTATGATGATAATTTGCAAAAATCACACTTAGACTTAAAAACAAGCCATTAAAGGGAGAAAACCTAAACCAACCATCAAACGACCCCGTAGGAGGCACGAACACCTCGCACGAGACTAATGTAACTTGTAGGAACTGACCGCTTAGTCCCGGGTCTCCTGGTTTGAGACTATGCCGATAATTTGCAAAAATCACACTTGTTAAAAACATACCGTTAAAGGGTGAAAACCCAAACTAGCCCCCAAACGACCCCGTAGGAGGCACGAACACCAGGCATGGGACCAATGTAACTTGTAGGAAATGATTGCATAGTCCCGGGTCTCCCTGTTTGAGATTTTGATGATAATTTGTAAAAATCACACTTAGAGTTAAAAACATGCCGTTAAAGTGTGAAAACACAAACCAGCCCCCAAACGAACCCGTAGGAGGCACGAACACCTCGCATGGGACCAATGTAACTTGTAGGAACTGACCGCTAATTCCCGGGTCTCCCGATTTGAGAGTATGACGATAATTTGTAAAAATCACACTTAGACTTAAAAATAAGCCGTTAAAGGGTGAAAACACAAATCAATCCCCAAACGACCCCGTAGGAGGCACGAACACCTCGCACGGGACCAATGTAACTTGTAAGAACTGATCGCGTAGCCCCGAGTCTCTCGGTTTGAGAGTATGATGATAATTTTTAAAAATCACACTTTGAGTTAAAAACATTTCGTTAAAGGGTGAAAACCCAAACCAACCCCCAAACGTCCCCGTAGGAGGCACGGACACCTCACACGGAAGCAATGTAACTTGTTGGAGCTGATCGCGTAGTCCCGGGTCCCCTGATTTGAGAGTATGGCGATAATTTGAAAAATCACACATAGACTTAAAAACATGTCGTTAAAGGGTGGAAACCTAAACCAGCCCCCAAACGACCCGTAGGAGGCACGAACACCTCGCACGGGAACAATGTAACTTGTAGGAATAGACCGCATAGTCCCGGAGTCTCCCGATTTGAGAGTATGACGATAATTTGCAAAAATCACACTTTGACTAACAAACAATCCGTTAAAGGGTGAATACCCAAACCAGCCCCAGAAACGACCCCGTAAGAGGCAAGAACACCTCGCACGGGACCAACGTAACTTGTAGGAACTGACCTAGTAGTCCCGGGTCTCTCGATTTGAAAGTATGACGATAATTTGCAAAAATTACATTTAGAGTTAAAAACATGTCGTTAAAGGGTAAAAAAAGAAACCAGCCCCCAAACGACCCCGTAGGAGGTACGAACACCTCGTATGGGACCAATGTAACTTAGATGAACGGACCGAGTAGTCCCGGGTCTCCCAATTTGAGAGTATGATGATAATTTGCAAAAATCACACTTAGAGTTAAAAACATGCCGTTAAAGGGTGAAAACACAAATCAACCCCCATCGACCCCGTAGGAGGCACGAACACGTCGCACAGGACCAATGTAACTTGTAGGAACTGACCGCGTAGTCCTGAGTTTCTCGGTTTGAGAGTATGATGATAATTTGCAAAAAATCACACTTAGACTTAAAAATCAAACGTTAAAGGGTGAAAACACAAATCAACCTCCAAACAACCCCGTAGGAGGCACGAAGACCTCGCCGGGACCAATGTAACTTGTAAGAACTGACCGCGTAGTCCCGGGTCTCCCGGTTTGAGAGTATGATGACAATTTGTAAAAATCACACTTAGAGTTAAAAACATGCCGTTAAAGGGTGAAAACCCAAAGCAGCCCCCAAACGACCCCGTAGGAGGCACGAAGACCTCGAACGAGACCAATGTAACTTGTAGGAACTGACCGTGTAGTCCCGGGTCTCCCGGTTTGAGGGTATGGTGATAATTTGTAAAAATCACACTTAGACTTAAAAACAAGCCGTTAAAGGGAGAAAACCCCAACCAACCCCCAAACGACCCCGTAGGAGGCACGAACACCTCGCACGGGACCAATGTAACTTGTAGGAACTAACTGCGTAGTCCCGGGTCTCCGGGTTTGAGACTATGACGATAATTTGCAAAAAATCACACTTGTTAAAAACATACGGTTAAAGGGTGAAAACCCAAACTAGCCCCCAAATGACCCCGTAGGAGGCACGAACACCATGCATGGGACCAATGTAACTTGTAGGAAATGATCGCATAGTCTCGGGTCTCCCTGTTTGAGAGTTTGATGATAATTTGAAAAAATCACACTTAGAGTTAAAAACATGCCGTTAAAGGGTGAAAACACAAACCAGTTCCCAAACGATCCCGTAGGAGGCACGAACACCTCGCACGGGACCAATGTAACTTGTACGAACTGACCGCGTATTCCCGGGTCTCCCGATTTGAAACTATGATGATAATTTATGAAAATCACACTTAGGCTGAAAAATAAGCCGTTAAAAGGTGAAAACACAAATCAACCCCCAAACGACCCCGTAGGAGGCAGGAACACCTCGCACGGGACCAATGTACCTTGTAAGAACTGACCCCGTAGTCCCGAGTCTCCCGGTTGGAGAGTATGATGATAATTTGTAAAAACCACACTTAGAGTTAAAAACATGTCGTTAAAGGGTGAAAACCCAAAGTAGCCCCCAAACGACCCCGTAGGAGGCACGAAGATCTCGCACGAGACCAATGTAACTTGTAGGAACTGACCGCGTAGTCCTGGGTCTCCCGGTTTGAGAGTATGATGATAATTTGGAAAAATCACACTTAAACTTAAAAACAAGCCGTTAAAGGGAGAAAACCCCAACCAACCCCCAAACGACCCCGTAGGAGGCACGAACACCTCGCACGGGACCAATGTAACTTGTAGGAACTAACCGCGTAGTCCCAGGTCTCCGGGTTTGAGACTATGATGATAATTTGCAAAAAATCACACTTGTTAAAAACATATGGTTAAAGGGTGAAAACCCAAACTAGCCCCCAAACGACCCCGTAGGAGGCACGAACACCATGCATGGGACCAATGTAACATGTAGGAAATGATCGCATAGTCTCGGGTCTCCCAGTTTGAGAGTTTGATGATAATTTGCAAAAATCACACTTAGAGTTAAAAACATGCCGTTAAAGGGTGAAAACACAAACCAACCCCCAAACGATCCCGTAGGAGGCACGAACACCTCGCACGGGACCCATGTAACTTGTACGAACTGACCGCGTAGTCCTGGGTCTCCCGATTTGAGACTATGACGATAATTTATGAAAATCACACTTAGACTGAAAAATAAGCCGTTAAAAGGTGAAAACACAATTCAACCCCCAAACGACCCCGTTGGAGGCACGAACACCTCGTACGGGACCAATGTACCTTGTAAGAACTGACCGCGTAGTCCCGAGTCTCCCGGTTGGAGAGTATGATGATAATTTGTAAAAACCACACTTAGAGTTAAAAACATGCCGTTAAAGGGTGAAAACACAAACCAACCCCACGAACACCTCGCACGGGACCAATGTAACTTTTACGAACTGACCGCGTAGTCCCGGGTCTCCCGATTTGAGACTATGATGATAATTTATGAAAATCACACTTAGACTGAAAAATAAGCCGTTAAAATGTGAAAACACAAATCAACCCCCAAACGACCCCGTAGGAGGCACGAACACCTCGCACGGGACCAATGTACCATGTAAGAACTGACCGCGTAGTCCCGAGTCTCCCGGTTGGAGAGTATGATGATAATTTGTAAAAACCACACTTAGAGTTAAAAATATGCCGTTAAAGGGTGAAAACACAAACCAGCCCTCAAACGATCCCGTAGGAGGCACGGACACCTCGCACGGGACCAATGTAACTTGTACGAACTGACCACGTAGTCCCGGGTCTCCCGATTTGAGAATATGATGATAATTTATGAAAATCACACTTAGACTTAAAAATAAGCCGTTAAAAGGTGAAAACACAAATCAACCCCCAAACGACCCCGTAGGAGGCACGAACACCTCGCACGGAACCAATGTAACTTGTAAGAACTGACCGCGTAGTCCCGAGTCTCTCGGTTGGAGAGTATGATGATAATTTGTAAAAACCACACTTAGAGTTAAAAATATGCCGTCAAAGGGTGAAAACCCAAACCAGCCCCCAAATGACCCCGTTGGAGGCACGGACACCTCACACGGGAGCAATGTAAGTTGTTGGAGCTGACCGTGTAGTCCCGAGTCTCCTGATTTGAGAGTATGACGATAATTTGAAAAATCACACACAGACTTAAAAACATGTCTTTAAAGGGTGAAAACCTAAACCAGCCCCCAAACGACCCGTAAGAGGCACGAACACCTCGCACGAGACCAATGTAACTTGTAGGAATTGACCGCATAGTCCCGGGGTCTCCCGATTTGAGAGTATGACGATAATTTGCAAAAATTACACTTAGACTTAAAAACAAGCCGTTAAAGGGTGAAAACCCAAACCAGCCCCCAAACGACCCGTAGGAGGCACGAACACCTCGCACATGACCAATGTAACTTGTAAGAACTGACCGCGTAGTCCCGAGTCTCCTGTTTGGAGAGTATGATGATAATTTGTAAAAATCACACTTAGAGTTAAAAACATGCCGTTAAAGTGTGAAAACCCAAACCAGCCCCCAAACGACCCCGTAGGAGGCACAAACACCTCACACGGGAGCAATGTAACTTGTTGGAGCTGACCGTGTAGTCCCGGGTCTCCCGGTTTGAAAGTATGATGATAATTTGCAAAAATCACATTAGAGTTAAAACATGTCGTTAAAGGGTGAAAAAACAAACCATCCCCTAAACGACCCCGTAGGAGGCACGAACACCTCGGATGGGACCAATGTAACTTGTAAGAACTGACCGAGTCGTCCCGGGTCTCCCAGTTTGAGAGTATGATGATAATTTGAAAAAATCACACTTAGAGTTAAAAACATGCTGTTAAAGGGTGAAAACAGAAATCAGCCCCCAAACGACCCCGTAGGAGGCACGAACACCTCGCACGGGACCAATGTAACTTGTAGGAACTGACCGCGTAGTCCTGGGTCTCCCGATTTAAGAGTATGATGATAATTTGTAAAAATCACACTTCCACTTAAAATCAGCCGTTAAAGGGTGAAAACACAAATCAACCCCCAAACGACCCCGTAGGAGGCCCGAACACCTCGCTCGGGACCAATGTAACTTGTAAGAACTGACCGCGTAGTCCCGGGTCTCTTGATTTCAGAGTATGATGACAATTTGTAAAAATCACACTTAGAGTTAAAAACATGCCATTAAAGGTTGAAAACCCAAACCAACCCCCAAACGACCCCGTAGGAAGCACGGACACCTCACACGGGAGCAATGTAACTTGTTGGAGCTGACCGCGTAGTCCCGGGTCTCCTGATTTGAGAGTATGACGATAATTTGAAAAATCACACATAGACTTAAAAACATGTCGTTAAAGGGTGAAAACCTAAACCAGCCCCCAAACGACCCGTAGGAGGCTCGAACACCTCGCACGGGAACAATGTAACTTGTAGGAACAGACCGCATAGTCCCGGGGTCTCCCGATTTGAGAGTATGACGATAATTTGCAAAAATCACACTTTGACTAAAAGACAAGCCGTTAAAGGGTGAAAACCCAAACCAGCCCCCAAACGACCCCGTAGGAGGCAAGAACACCTCGCACGGGACCAACGTAACTTATTGGAACTGACCTAGTAGTCCCGGGTCTCTCGATTTGAAAGTATGACGATAATTTGCAAAAATTACATTTAGAGTTAAAAACATGTCGTTAAAGGGTGAAAAAAGAAACCAGCCCCCAAATGACCCCGTAGGAGGCACGAACACCTCGTATGGGACCAATGTTACTTGTTTGAACGAACCGAGTAGTCCCGGGTCTCCTAGTTTGATAGTATGATGATAATTTGCAAAAATCACACATAGAGTTAAAAACATGCCGTTAAAGGGTGAAAACACAAATCAACCCCCAAACGACCCCGTAGGAAGCACGAACACCTCGCACGGGACCAATGTAACTTGTAGAAACTGACCGCGTAGTCCTGGGTCTCTCGGTTTGAGAGTATGATGATAATTTGCAAAAAATCACACTTACACTTAAAAATCAAACGTTAAAGGGTGAAAACACAAATCAACCTCCAAACGACCCCGTAGGAGGCACGAACACCTCGCACGGGACCAATGTAACTTGTAAGAACTGACCGCGTAGTCCCGGGTCTCCCGATTTGAGAGTATGATGGCAATTTGTAAAAATCACACTTAGAGTTAAAAATATGCTGTTAAAGGGTGAAAACACAAACCAGCCCCCAAACGACCCCGTAGGAGGCACGAAGACCTCGCACGAGACCAATGTAACTTGTAGGAACTGATCGCGTAGTCCTGGATCTCCCGGTTTGAGAGTAAGATGATAATTAGAAAAAATCACACTTAAACTTAAAAACAAGCCGTTAAAGGGAGAAAACCCCAACTAACCCCCAAACGAGCCCGTAGGAGGCACGAACACCTCGCACGGGACCAATGTAACATGTAGGAACTAACTGCGTAGTCTCGGGTCTCCTGGTTTGAGACTATGACGATAATTTGAAAAAAATCACACTTGTTAAAAACATACGGTTAAAGGGTGAAAACCCAAACTAGCCCCCAAATGACCCCGTAGGAGGCACGAACACCACGCACGGGGCCAATGTAACTTGTACGAACTGACCGCGTAGTCCCCGGTCTCCCTGTGTTGAGAGTTTGATGATAATTTGCAAAAATCACACTTAGAGTTAAAAACATACCGTTAAAGGGTGAAAACACAAACCAGCCCCCAAACGATCCCGAAGGAGGCACGAACACCTCGCACGGGACCAATGTAACTTGTACGAACTGACCGCGTAGTCCCGGGTCTCCCGAATTGAGACTATGACGATAATTTATGAAACTCACACTTAGACTTAAAAATAAGCCGTTAAAAGGTGAAAACACAAATCAACCCCCAAACGACCCCGTAGGAGGCACGGACACCTCTTACGGGACCAATGTACCTTGTAAGAACTGACCGCGTAGTCCCAAGTCTCCCGATTGGAGAGTATGATGATAATTTGTAAAAATCACACTTAGAGTTAAAAATATGCCGTTAAAGGGTGAAAACACAAACCAGCCCCCAAACGACCCCGTAGGAGGCACGAACACCTCACACGGGAGCAATGTAACTTGTTGGAGCTGACCGTGTAGTCCCGAGTCTCCTGATTTGAGACTATGACGATAATTTGAAAAATCACACACAGACTTAAAAACATGTCTTTAAAGGGTGAAAACCTAAACCAGCCCCCAAACGACCCGTAAGAGGCACGAACACCTCGCACGAGACCAATGTAACTTGTAGGAACTGACCGCATAGTCCCGGGGTCTCCCAATTTGAGAGTATGACGATAATTTGCAAAAATTATACTTAGACTTAAAAACAAGCCTTTAAAGGGTGAAAACCCAAACCAGCCCCCAAACGCCCCGTAGGAGGCACGAACACCTCGCACGGGACCAATGTAACTTGTAAGAACTGACCGCGTAGTCCCGAGTCTCCTGGTTGGAGAGTATGATGATAATTTGTAAAAATCACACTTAGAGTTAAAAACATGCTGTTAAAGTGTGAAAACCCAAACCAGCCCCCAAACGATCCCATAGGAGGCACGAACACCTCACACGGGAGCAATGTAACTTTTTGGAACTGACCGCGCAGTCCCGGGTCTCCTGATTTGAGAATATGATGATAATTTGAAAAATCACACATAGACTTAAAAACATGTTGTTAAAGGGTGAAAACCTAGACCAGCCCCCAAACAACCCGTAGGAGGCACGGACACGTCGCACGGGACCAATGTAACTTGTAAGAACTGACCGCGTAGTCCCGAGTCTCCCAATTTAAGAGTATGACGATAATTTGCAAAAATCACACTTAGACTTAAAAACAAGCCGTTAAAGGGTGAAAACACAAATCAACCCTCAAACGACCCCGTAGGAGGCACGAACACCTCGCACGGGACCAATGTAACTTGTAAGAACTGACCGCGTAGTCCCGGGTCTCTTGATTTCAGAGTATGATGACAATTTGTAAAAATCACACTTAGAGTTTAAAACATGCCATTAAAGGTTGAAAACCCAAACCAGCCCCCAAACGACCCCGTAGGAGGCACAAAGACCTCGCAGAGGACCAATGTAACCTGTAGGAACTGATCGCGTAGTCCTGGGTCTCCTGATTTGTGTGTATGATGATAATTTAAAAAATCTCACATAGACTTAAAAACATGTCATTAAAGGGAGAAAACCTAAACCAACCCCCAAACGACCTGTAGGAGGCACGGACACCTTGCACGGGACCAATGTAATTTGTAAGAACTGACCGCAAAGTCACGGGTCTCCCGATTTGAGAGTATGACGATAATTTTCAAAAATCACACTTAGACTTAAAAACAAGCCGTTAAAGGGTGAAAACATAAACCAACCCCCAAACGACCCCGTAGGAGGCACGAACACCTCGCATGGGACCAATGTAACTTGTAGGAACTGACTGCGTATTCCCGGGTCTCTCAGTTTGAGAGTATGATGATAATTTGTAAAAATCTGATTTAGACTTAAAAGCATGCCCTTAAAGGGTGAAAACCCAAACCAACCCCCAAACGACCCCGTAGGAGGCACGAAAACCTTGCACGGGACCAATGTAACTTGTAGGAACTGATCCCGTAGTCCTGGGTCTTCCGATTTGAGAGTATGATGATAATTTACAAAAATCATACCTAGAGTTAAAAGCATGCCGTTAAAGGGTGAAAACAGAAACCAACCCCCAAACGACCCTGTAGGAGGCACGAACACCTCGAACGGGACCAATGTAACTTGTAGTAACTGACCGCGTAGTCCCGGGTCTCTTGGTGTGAGAGTATGACGATAATTTGCAAAAATCACACTTAGACTTAAAAATAAGCCGTTAAAGGGTGAAAACACCAATCAACCCCCAAACGACCCCGTAGGAGGAACGAACACCTCGCACGGGACCAATCTAACTTGTAGGAACTGACCACGTAGTCCCGGGTCCCCCGGTTTGAGAGTATGACGACAATTTGCAAAAATCACACTTAGACTTAAAAACATGTCGTTAAAGGGTGAAAATCCAAACCAGCCCCCAAATGACCCATAGGAGGCACGAACACCTCGCACGGGACCAATGTAACTTGTAGGAACTAACCGCGTAGTCCCGGGTCTCCTGATTTGAGAGTATGACGATAATTTGTAAAAATCACACTTAGACTTAAAAATAAGCCATTAAAGGGTAAAAACACAAACCAGCCCCCAAACGACCCGTAGGAGGTACGAACACTTCGCATGGGACCAATGTAACTTTTAGGAACGGACCGTGTTATCTGGGGTCTCCCGATTGGATAGTAAGATGATACTTTGCAAAAATCATAATTACACTTAAAAATATGTCGTTAAAGGGTGAAAACGCAAACCAACCCCCAAATGACCCCATAGGAGGCACGAACACCTCGCACGGAACCAATGTAACTTGTAGGAACTGACCGCGTAGTCTCAGGTCTCCCAATTTGAAAGTCTGATGATAATTTGCGAAAATCGTAGTTCGAGTTAAAAACAAGCCGTTAAAGGGCGAAAACACAAACCAGCCTCCAAACGACCCCGTAGGAGGCATGGACACCTCGTACGGGACCAATGTAACTTGTAGGAACTGATCGCGTAGTCCCAGATCTCCCGGTTTGAGAGTATGATGACAATTTATAAAAATCACACTTAGAGTTACAAACATGCCATTAAAGGGTGAAAACCCAAACCAGCTCCCAAACGACCCCGTAGGAGTCACTAAGACCTCGCACGTGACCAATGTAACTTGTAGGAACTCATCGCGTAGTCCCGGGTTCCCCGATTTGAGAGTATGACGATAATTTGCAAAAATCATACCTAGAGTTAAAAGCATGTCGTGAAAGGGTGAAAACACAAACCAACCCCCAAACCACCCTGTAGGAGGCACGAACACCTCGAACGGGACCAACGTAACTTGTAGTAACTGACCGCGTAGTCCCGGGTCTCTTGGTCTGAGAGTATGATGATAATTTTCAAAAATCCCACTTAGACTTAAAAATATGCCGTTAAAGGGTGAAAACACAAATCAACCCCCAAACGACCCCGTAGGAGGCACGAACACCTCGCACGGGACCAATGTAACTTGTAGGAACTGACCGCGTAGTCCCGGGTCTCGCGGTTTGAAAGTATGACGATAATTTGCAAAAATCACACTTAGAGTTAAAAACATGCCGTTAAAGGGTGAAAACAGAAACCAGCCCCCAAACGACCCCGTAGGAGGCACGAACACCTCGCACGGGACTAAAGTAACTTGTAGGAACTGACGTTAAAGGATGATAATTTGTAAAAATCACACTTAGAGTTAAAACATGCCGTTAAAGTGTGAAAACCCAAACCAGCCCCCAAACGACCCCGTAGGAGGCACGAACACCTCGCACGGGACCAATGTCAATTATAGGAACTGACCGCCTTATCTCGGGTCTCCCGGTTTGAGAGTATCACAATAATTTTCAAAAATCAAACTTAGATTTAAAAGCATTTCGTTAAAGGTGAGAACCCAAACCCGCCCCCAAACGACCCGTAGGAGGCACGAACACCTCGTACGGGACCAATGTAACTTGTAGGAACTGCTTGCGTGGTCTCGGGTCTCCCGATTTGAGAGTGTGACGATAATTTGCAAAAATACACTTAGACTTAAAAACAAGCCGTTAAAGGGTGAAAACCCAAACCAGCCTCCAAACGACCCCGTAGGAGGCACGAACACCTCGCACGGGACCAATGTAACTTGTAGAAACTGATCGAGTAGTCCCGGGTCTCCCGATTTGAGAGTATGACGATAATTTGCAAAAATCATACCTAGAGTTGAAAGCATGCCATTAAAGGGTGAAAATAAAAATCAACCCCCAAACGACCCCATAGGAGGCACGAACGCCTCGCACGGGACCCGTGTAACTTGTAGGAACTGACCGCGTAGTCCGGGGTCTCCCAATTTGAGAGTATGTTGAAAATTTGTAAAAATCACACTTAGTGTTAAAAACACGCCGTTAACGGGTGAAAACCAAAACCAGCCCCCAAACAACCCCGTAGGAGGCAAGGAAACGTCGCACGGAACCAATGTAACTTGTAGGAAGTGACCGCGTAGTCCCGGGTCTCCTGGTTTGAGAGTATGATGATAATTTGCAAAAATCACACTAAGACTTAAAAACATGTCGTTAAAGGGTGAAAACCCAAACCAGCCCCCAAATGACCCGTAAGAGGCACGAACACCTCGCACGGGACCCATGTAACTTGTAGGAACTTACCGCATAGTCCCGGGTCTCCCGATTTGAGAGTATGATGATAATTTGTAAAACTCACAATTAAACTTAAAAATAAGCCGTTAAAGGGTAAAAACACAAACCAACCCCCAAATGACCCGTAGGAGGTACGAACATCTCGCACGGGACAAATGTAACTTTTAGGAACGGACTGTGTAGTCCGGGGTCTCCCGATTTTATAGTATGATGATACTTTGTAAAAATCATACTTAGACTTAAAAATATGCCGTTAAAGGGTGAAAACCCAAACCAGCCACCAAACGACCCCGTAGGACGCACGAACACCTCGCACGGGACCAATGTAACTTATAGGAACTGACCGCGTAGTCTCGGGTCTCCCGGTTTGCAAGTATGATAATAATTTGCAAAAATCAGACTTAGAGTTAAAACCATGCCATTAAAGGGTGAAAACCCAAACCAGCCCCCAAATGACTCGTAGGAGGCACGAACACCTCGCACGGGACCAATGTAACTTGTAGGAACTGACCGCGTAGTCCCGAGTCTCCCGGTTTAAGAGTATGACAATAATTTGAAAAATCACACTTAGACATAAAAACATGTCTTTAAAGGGTGAAAACCAAAACCAGCCCCCAAACGACCCGTAGGAGGCACAAACAGCTCACACGGGACCAATATAACATCTAGGAACTAACCGCGTAGTCACGGGTCTCCCGGTTTGGTTGTATGACGATAATTTGCAAAAATCACACTTAGTCTTAAAAACATGCTGTTAAAGGGTATAAACCCAAACCAGCCCCCAAACAACCCCGTACGAGGCACGAACACCTCGCACGGGACCAATGTAACTTGTAGGAACTGATTTGAGAGTATGACAATAATTTACAAAAATCATACTTAGAGTTAAAAACATGCCCCTAAAGGGTGAAAACACAAACTAACCCCCAAACGACCCTATAGGAGGGACGAACAACTCGCACCAGACCAATGTAACTTGCAGGAACTGATCGCGTAGTCCCTGGTCTCTCGGTTTGAGAGTATGAAGATAATTTGCAAAAGTCACACTTAGACTTAAAAACAAGCCGTTAAAGGATCAAAACACAAATCAACCCCCAAACGACCCCATAGGAGGCACGAACACCTCGCACGGGACCAATGTATCTTGTAGGAACTAACCGCGTTGTCCCGAGTCTCTCGGTTTGAGAGTATGACGATAATTTGTAAAACCCACACTTAGAGTAAAATATATGCCGTTAAAGGGTGAAAACACAAACCAGCCCCCAAACGACCGTGTAAGAGGCACGAACAACTCGCACGGGACCAATATAACTTGTAAGAACTGATCGCGTAGTCCCGGGTCTCTCGGTTTGAGAGTATGATGATAATTTGCAAAAATCACACTTAGACCTAAAAATAAGCCGTTAAAGGGTCAAAACACAAATCAACCCCCAAACGACCCCGTAGGAGTCAAGAACACCTCGCACGGGACCAATGTAACTTGTAGGAACTAACCGCGTAGTCCCAGGTCTCTCGGTTTGAGAGTATGACGATAATTTGCAAAAATCACACTTAGAGTAAAAAAACATGCCGTTAAAGGGTGAAAACATAAACCAGCCCCCAAACGACCCCGTAAGAGGCACGGACAACTCGCACGGGACCAACGTAACCTGTAGGAACTGACCGCTTAGTCCTGGGTCTTCCGGTTTGAGAGTATGATGATAATTTACAAAAATCACACTTAGAGTTAAAACTTGCCGTTAAAGTGTGAAAACCCAAACTGGCCCCCAAACGACCCCGTAGGAGGCACGGACACCTCGCACGGGACCAATGTAAGTTATAGGAACTGACCTCCTTATCTCGGGTCTCCCGATTTGAGTGTATGATAATAATTTTCAAAAATCAAACTTAGATTTAAAAACATTTCGTTAAAGGTGAAAACCCAAACCCGCCCCCAAACGACCCGTAGGAGGCACGGACACCTCGTACGGGACCAATGTAACTTGTAGGAACTGCCTGCGTGGTCTCGGGTCTCCCAATTTGAGAGTATGATGATAATTTGCAAAAATACACGTAGACTAAAAAACAAGCCGTTAAAGGGTGAAAACCCAAACTAGCCCACAAACGACCCCTTAGGAGGCACGGACACCTCGCACGGTACCAAGGTTACTTGTAGGAACTGACCGAGTAGTCCCAGGTCTCCCAATTTGAAAGTATGATGATAATTTGGAAAAATCACACTTTGACTTAGAAACATGCCGTTAAAGGGTGAAAACCTAAACTAGCCCCCTAACGACCCCATAGGAGGCACGAACAACTCGCACGGGACCAATGTAACTTGTAGGAACTAACCGCGTAGTCCCGGGTCTCTCAGTTTGAGAGTATGAAGATAATTTGCAAAAATCACACTTAGAGTAAAATATATGCCGTTAAAGGGTGAAAACACAAACCAGCCCCCAAACGACTGTGTAAGAGGCACGAACAACTCGCATGGGACCAATATTACTTGTAAGAACTGATCGCGTAGTCCCAGGACTCTCGGTTTGAGAGTATGACGATAATTTGCAAAAATCACACTTAGACCTAAAAATAAGCCGTTAAAGGGTCAAAACACAAATCAACCCCCAAACGACCCCGTAGGAGGCAAGAACACCTCGCACGGGACCAATGTAACTTGTAGGAACTAACCGCGTAGTCCGGGGTCTCTCGGTTCGAGAGTATGACGATAATTTACAAAAATCACACTTAGAGTAAAAAACATGCTGTTAAAGGGTGAAAACATAAACCAGCCCCCAAACGACCCCGTAAGAGGCACGGACAACTCGCACGGGACCAATGTAACCTGTAGGAACTGACCGCTTAGTCCCAGGTCTTCCGGTTTGAGAGTATGATGATAATTTACAAAAATCACACTTAGAGTTAAAACACGCCGTTAAAGTGTGAAAACCCAAACCAGCCCCCAAAGGAACCCGTAGGAGGCACGAACACCTCGCACGGGACCAATGTAACTTATATGAACTGACCGCCTTATCTCGGGTCTCTCGGTTTGAGAGTATGACAATAATTTTCAAAAATTAAACTTAGATTTAAAAACATGTCGTTAAAGGTGAGAACCCAAACCCGGCCCCAAACGACCCGTAGGAGGCATGAACACCTCGTACGGGACCAATGTAACTTGTAGGAACTGCCTGCGTGGTCTCGGGTCTACCGATTTGAGAGTATGATGATAATTTGAAAAAATACACTTAGACTTAAAAACAAGCCGTTAAAGGGTGAAAACCCAAACCAGCCCCCAAACGGCCCCGTAGGAGGCACGAACACCTTGCACGGGTGCAAGGTTACTTGTAGGAACTGACCGAGTAGTCCCAGGTCTCTGGATTTGAAAGTATGACGATAATTTGGAAAAATCACACTTTGACTTAGAAACATGCCGTTAAAGGGTGAAAATCCAAACTAGCCCCCTAATGACCCCGTAGGAGGCACGAACACCTCGCACGGGACCAATGTAACTTGTAGGAACTTACCGCGTAGTCCCGGGTCTCTCGATTTGAGAGTATGACGATAATTTGCAAAAATACACTTAGACTTAAAAACAAGCCGTTAAAGGGTGAAAACACAAACCAACCCCAAAGGACCCCGTAGGAGGCACAAACACCTCGCACGGGACCAATATAACTTATAGGAACTGACCGCGTAGTCCCGGGTCTCCCGGTTTGAGAGTATGATGATAATTTGCAAAAATCACACTTAGAGCTAAAAACATGGCGTTAAAGGGTGAAAATACAAACCAGCCCCCAAACGACCCCGTATGAGGCACGAACACCTCGCACGGGACCAATGTAACTTATAGGAACTGACCGCCTTGTCTCGGGTCTCCCGGTTTGAGAGTATGACAATAATTTTCAAAAATCAAACTTCGACTGAAAAACATGTTGTTAAAGGTGAAAACCCAAACCAACCCCCAAACGACCCTTAGGAGGCACGAACACCTCGTACGGGACCAATGTAATTTGTAAGAACTGCCTGCATAGTCTCGGGTCTCCCGATTTGAGAGTATGACGATAATTTGCAAAAATACACTTAGACTTAAAAACAAGCCGTTAAAGGGTGAAAACCAAACCAGCCCCCAAACGACCCCGTAGGAGGCACGAACACCTCGCACGGGACCAATGTTACTTGTAGGAACTGACCGCGTAGTCCCAGGTCTCCCGATTTGATAGTATGACGATAATTTGCAAAAATCACACTTTGACTTAAAAACATGCCGTTTAAGGGTGAAAACCCAAACTAGCCCCCTAACGATCCCGTAGGAGGCACGACCACCTCGCACGGGACCAATGTAACTTATAGGAATTTACCGCGTAGTACCGGGTTTCTCGATTTGAGAGTATGACGATAATTTGCAAAAATACACTTAGACTTAAAAATAAGCGGTTAAAGGGTGAAAACACAAACCAACCCCCAAAGGACCCCGTAGGAGGCACGGACACCTCGGACGGGACCAATGTAACTTTTAAGAACTGACAGCGTAGTCCCGGGTCTCCCGGTTTGAGTGTATGATGACAATTTGTAAAAATCACAGTTAGAGTTAAAAAGATGCCGTTAAAGGGTGAAAACCCAAACCAGCCCTCAAACGACCCCGTAGGAGGCACGAACACCTCGCACGGGACCAATGTAACTTGTTGGAACTGGCCGCGTAGTCCCGGGTCTCCCGGTTTGAGAGTATGACGATAATTTGCAAAAATCACACTTAGAGTTAAAAACATGCCGTTAAAGGGTGAAAACACAAACTAGCCCCCAAACGACCCCGTATGAGGCACGAAAATCTCGCACGGACCCATGTAACTATTAGGAACTGACCCCATAGTCTCGGGTCTCCCGGTTTGAGAGTATGACGATAATTTGCAAAAATCACACTTAAACTTAAAAACATGTCGTTAAAGGGTGACAACCTAAACCAACCCCCAAACGACACCGTAGGAGGGACGAACACCTCGCACGAGACCAATGTAACTTGAAGGAACTCACCGCGTAGTCCCGAGTCTCCCGTTTTGAGAGTGTGATGATAATTTGCAAAAATCACACTTAGACTTAAAAACATGACGTTAAAGGGTGAAAACACAAACAAGCCCCTAAACGACCCTGTAGGAGAGGCGAACACCTCGTACAGGACAAATGGAACTTGTATGAACTAACCGCTTAGTCTCGGGTCTCCCGGTTTGAGAGTGTGAAGATTATTTGCAAAAATCACACTTAGACTTGAAAACAAACCGTTAAAGGGTGAAAACACAAACCAACCCCCAAACGACCACGTGGCAGGCACGAACACCTTGCAAGGCACCAATATAACTTGTAGGAACTGACCGCGTAGTCCCGGGTCTCTCGGTTTGATAGTATAATGATAATTTGCAAAAATCACACATAGGGTTAAAAACATGCTGTTAAAGGGTGAAAACACAAACCAGCCCAAACGATCCCGTAGGAAGCACGAAAACCTCGCACGGGACAAATGTAACTCGTAGGAAGTGACCGCGTAGTCCCGGGTTTCCCGATTTGAGAGTATAATTGTAATTTGCAAAAATCACACTTAGACTAAAAAACAAGCCGTTAAAGGGTGAAAATCCAAATAAACCCCAAAACGACCCCGTAGGAGGCACGAACACCTCGAACGGGACCAATGTAACATGTAGGAACTGACTGTATAGTTTCGGGTCTCCCGGTTTGAGAGTGTGACGATAATTTGTAAAAATCACACTTAGACTTAAAAATATGCCGTTAAAGGGTGAAAACCGAAACCAGCCCCCAAACGACCCCGTATGAGGCACGAACACCTTGCAGAGGACCCATGTAACTATTAGGAACTGACCGCATAGTCTCGGGTCTCCCGGTTTGAGAGTGTGATGATAATTTGCAAAAATCACACTTAGACTTAAAAACAAACCGTTCAAGGGTGAAAACACAAACCAACCCCCAAACGACCACGTCGGAGGCACGAACACCTCGCACGGGACCAATGTAACTTGTAGGAACTGACCGCGACGTCCCGGGTTTCTCGGTTTGATAGTATAACGATAATTTGCAAAAATCACACATAGGGTTAAAAACATGTCGTTAAAGGGTGAAAACACAAACCAACCCCCAAACGACCCTATAGGAGGCACGAACACCTCGCACGGGACCAATGTAACTTGTAGGAACTGACCGCGTAGTCTCGGGTCTCTAGGTTTGAGTGTATGACAATAATTTGCAAAAATCACACTTAGACTTAAAAACAAGTAATTAAAGGGTGAAAACACAAATCAACCCCCAAATGACCCCATAGGAGGCCCGAACACCTTGCACGGGACCAATGTAACTTGTAGGAACTTACCGCGTAGTCCCTGGTCTCTCGGTTTGTGAGTATGATGATAATTTGTAAAAATCACACTTAGAGTTAAAAACATGTCGTTAAAGGGTGAAAATACAAACCAACCCCAAAACGACCCCGTAAGAGGCACAAACAACTCGCACAGGACCCATGTAACTATTAAGAACTGACCGCGTAGTCTCATGTCTCCCAGTATGAGATTATGACAATAATTTGCAAAAATCACACTTAGACTTAATAATATGTCGTTAAAGGGTGACAACTCAAACCGGCCCCCAAACGACCCGTAGGAGGTACGAACACCTCGTACGGGACCAATGTAACTTGTAGGAACTGAGCACGTAGTCCCGGATCTCCCGATTTGAGAGTATGATGATAATTTGCAAAAATCACACTTAGATATAAAAATAAGCCGTTAAAGGGTGAAAACTCAAACCAACCCCCAAACAACGCCAAAGGAGGAACGAACAACTCGCACGGGATCAATGTAACTTATTGGAACTGATCGCGTAGTCCCGGGTCTCCCGGTTTGATAGTATGGCGATAATTTGAAAAAATCACACTTAGACTTAAAAACATGCCGTTAAAGGGTGAAAACCTAAACCAGCCCCCAAACGGCCCCGTGGGAGGCACGAACACCTCGAACGGGACCAATGTAACTTGTAGGAACTGACCGCGTAGTCCCGAGTCTATCGATTTGAGAGTATGAGGATAATTTTCAAAAATCAGACTTAGAGTTAAAAATATGCCGTTAAAGGGTGAAAACACAAACCAACCCACAAAGGACCCCGTAGGAGGCACGAAAACCTCACACAGGACCAATGTAACTTGTAGGAACTGACCGCGTAGTCCCGGGTTGCCCGGTTTGTGAGTATTACGATAATTTGCAAAAATCACACTTAGGGTTAAAAACATGCCGTTAAAGGGTGAAAACACAAACCACCCCAAACGACCCCGTAGGAGGCACGAACACCTCACACGGGACCAATGTAACTTGTAGGAACTGACCGCGTAGTCCCAGGTATCCCGATTTGAGAGTATGACGATAATTAGTAAAAATCACAGTTCGAGTTAAAAACAAGCCGTTAAAGGGTGAAAACCTAAACCAGCACCCAAACGACCCCGCAGGAGGCACGAACACCTCGCACGGGACCAATGTAACTTGTAGGAACTGTCCGCGTAGTCCCGGGTCTCCTGGTTTGATAGTATGAGGATAATTTGCAAAAATTACACTTAGACTTAAAAACAAGCCGTTAAAGGGTGAAAACCAAACCAGCATCCAAACGACCACGTAGGAGGCACGAACACCTTGCACGGTACCAATGCAACTTGTCGGAACTGACCGCGTAGTCCCAGGTATCCAGATTTGAGAGTATGACAATAATTTGTAAAAATCACAGTTCGAGTTAAAAATAAGCCGTTAAAGGGTGAAAACCTAAACCAGCACCCAAACGACCCCATAGGAGGCACGAACACCTCGCACGGGACCAATTTAACTTGTAGGAACTGACCGCGTAGTCCCGGGTCTCCTGGTTTTATAGTATGATGATAATTTGCAAAAATTACACTTAGACTTAAAAATAAGCCGTTAAAGGGTGAAAACCGAAACCAACCCCAAAACGACCCCGTAGGAGGCACGAACACGTCGCACGGGACCAATGTAACTTGTAGGAACAGACCACGTAGTCCCGGGTCTACCAGTTTGAGAGTAAGATGATAATTTGCAAAAATCACACTTAGAGTTAAAAACATGCCGTTAAAGGGTGAAAACACAAACCAACCCCCAAACGACCCCGTAGGAGGCACGAACATGTCGCACGGGACCAATGTAACATGTAGGAACTGACCACGTAGTCCTGGGTCTCCCGGTTTGAGAGTATGATGATAATTTGCAAAAATCACATTTAGACTTAAAAACGAGCCGTTAAAGGGTGAAAACACAAATCAACCCCCAAACGACCGCGTGGGAGGCACGAACAGCTCACACGGGACCAATACAACTTATAGGAATTGACCGAATAGTCCCGGGTCTCCCGGTTTGAGAGTATGACAATAATTTGTAAAAATCACACTTAGAGTTAAAAACATGCCATTAAAGGGTGAAAACACAAACCAACTCCCAAACGACCCCGTAGGAGGCACGAACACCTCGCACGGGACCAATGTAACATGTAGGAACTGACCGCGTAGTCCCGGGTATCCCGATTTGAGAGTATGATGATAATTTGCAAAAATCACAGTTCGAGTTAAAAACAAGCCGTTAAAGGGTGAAAACCTAAACCAGCACCCAAACGACCCCGTAGGATGCATGAACACCTCGCACGGAACCAATGTAACTTATAGGAACTGATCGCGTAGTCCCGGGTCTCCCGGTTTGAGAGTATGATGATAATTTGCAAAAATCATACTTAGAGTTAAAAACATGCCGTTAAAGGGTGAAAACACAAACCAGCCCCCAAACGACCCCGTATGAGGTACGAACACCTCGCACGGGACCAATGTAACTTATAGGAACTGACCGCCTTGTCTCGGGTCTCTCGGTTTGAGAGTATGACAATAATTTTCAAAAATCAATCTTTGACTAAAAAATATGTCGTTAAAGGTGAAAGCCCAAACCAACCCCCAAACGACCCTTAGGAGGCACGAACACCTCGTACGGGACCAATGTAATTTGTAGGAACTGCCTGCATAGTCTCGAGTCTCTCAATTTGAGAGTATGACGATAATATTTAAAAATCACACTTAGAGTTAAAAACATGCCGTTAAAGGGTGAAAACACAAACCGACCCCCAAACGACCCCGTAGGAGGCACGAACACCTCGCACGGGACCAATGTAACTTGTAAGAACTATTCGCGTAGTCTCGGGTCTCTCGATTTGAGAGTATGACAATAATTTCCAAAAATCACACTTAGACTTGAAAACAAGCCGTTAAAGGGTGAAAACCCAAACCATCCCCCAAACGACCCCGTAGGAGGCCGAACACCTTGCATGTGACCAATGTAATTTGTAGGAACTGACCGCGTAGTCCTGGGTGTCCCGGTTTGATAGTATGACGATAATTTAAAAAACACACACTTAGACTTAAAAACATGCCGTTAAAGGGTGAAAACATAAACTAGCCCCCAAACGACCCCGTAGGAGGCACGAACACCTCGCACAGGACCAATGTAACTTGTATGAACTGATCGCGTAGTCTCGGGTCTCCCGGTTTGAGCGTATGACAATAATTTCCAAAAATCACACTTAGAGTTAAACAAATGCCGTTAAAGGGTGAAAACACAAACCAACTCCCAAACGACCCCGTAGGAGGCACGAACACCTCGCACGGGACCAATGTAACTTGTAGGAACTGACCGTGTAGTCCCGGCCCTGCCGATTGGAGAGTATGACCATAATTTGAAAAAATCACACTTAGACTTAAAAACATGCCGTTAAAGGGTGAAAACCCGAACTAACCCCCAAACGACCCCGTAGGAGGCACGAACACCACGCACAGGACCAAGGTAACTTGTAGGAACTGACCCCGTAGTCCCGGATCTCCTGGTTTGATAGAATGATGATAATTTGCAAAAATCACACTTAGACTTAAAAACATGTCGTTAAAGGGTGAAAACCTAAACCATCCCCCAAACGACCCCGTAGGAGGCACGGACACCTCGCACGGGACCAATGGAACTTATAGGAATTGACCGCGTAGTCCCGGGTCTCCCGGTTTGAGAGTATGACGATAATTTGCAAAAATCACACTTAGAGTTAAAAACATGCCGTTAAAGGGTGAAAACACAAACCAACCCCGAAACGACCCCGTATGAGGCACGAACACCTCGCACGGGACCAATGTAACTTGTAGGAACTGACCGAGTAGTCCGGGTTCTCCCGATTTGAGAGTATGATGAAATTTGTAAAAATCACACTTAGTGTTAAAAACACGCCGTTAACGGGTGAAAACCAAAACCAGCATCTAAACAACCCTGTAGGAGGCACGAACACGTCGCACGGAACCAATGTAACTTGTAGGAACTGACCGCGTAGTCCCGGGTCTCCTGGTTTGAGAGTATGGTGACAATTTGCAAAAATCACACTTAGACTTAAAAACATGTCGTCAAAGGGTGAAAACCCAAACTAGCCCCCAAATGACCCGTAGGAGGCCCGAACACCTCGCACGGGACCAGTATAACTTATAGGAACTGACCGCGTAGTCCCGGGTCTCCCGGTTTGAGAGTATGACGATAATTTGCAAAAATCACACTTAGACTTAAAAATAAGCCGTTAAAGGGTAAAAACACAAACCAACCCCCAAATGACCCGTAGGAGGTTCGAACATCTCGCACGGGACAAATGTAACTTTTAGGAATGGACTGTGTAGTCCGGGGTCTCCCGATTTTATAGCATGATGCTACTTTGTAAAAATCATACTTAGACTTAAAAATATGCCGTTAAAGGGTGAAAACCTAAACCAGCCACCAAACGACCCCGTAGGACGCACGAACACCTCGCACGGGACCAATGTAACTTGTAGGAACTGACCGCGTAGTCTCGGTTCTCCCGATTTGCAAGTATGACGATAATTTGCAAAAATCAGACTTAGAGTTAAAACCATGCCATTAAAGGGTGAAAACCCAAACCAGCCCCCAAATGACCCGTAGGAGGCACGAACACCTCGCACGGGACCAATGTAACTTGTAGGAACTGACCGCGTAGTCCCGAGTCTCCCGGTTTAAGAGTATGACAATAATTTGAAAAATCACACTTAGACATAAAAACATGTCTTTAAAGGGTTAAAACCAAAACCATCCCCCAAACGACCCGTAGGAGGCACGAACAGCTCACACGAGACCAATATAACATCTAGGAACTAACCGCGTAGTCCCGGGTCTCCCGGTTTGGTTGTATGACGATAATTTGCAAAAATCACACTTAGTCTTACAAACGTGCCGTTAAAGGGTGAAAACCCAAACCAGCCCCCAAACGACCCCGTACGAGACACGAACACCTCGCACGGGACCAATGTAACTTGTAGGAACTGATCGCGTAGTCCCGGTTCTCCTGGTTTGAGAGTATGACAATAATTTGCAAAAATCATACTTAGAGTTAAAAACATGCCCTTAAAGGGTGAAAACGCAAACTAACCCCCAAACGACCCTATAGGAGGGACGAACAACTCGCACCGGACCAATGTAACCTGTAGGAACTGATCGCGTAGTCCCTGGTCTCTCGGTTCTTGAGTATGACGATAATTTGCAAAAATCACACTTAGACTTAAAAACAAGCCGTTAAAGGGTCAAAACACAAATCAACCACCAAACGACCCCATAGGAGGCACGAACACCTCACACGGGACCAATGTAACTTGTAGGAACTAACCGCGTAGTCCCAGGTCTCTCGGTTTGAGAGTATGACGATAATTTGCAAAAATCACACTTAGAGTAAAATATATGCCGTTAAAGGGTGAAAACACAAACCATCCCCCAAACGACCGTGTAAGAGGCACGAACAACTCGCACGGGACCAATATAACTTGTAAGAACTGATCGCGTAGTCCCGGGTCTCTCGATTTGAGAGTATGAAGATAATTTGCAAAAATCACACTTAGACCTAAAATAAGCCGTTAAAGGGTCAAAACAAAAATCAACCCCCAAATGACCCCGTAGGAGGCAAGAACACCTCGCACGGGACCAATGTAACTTGTAGGAACTAACCGCGAAGTCCCAGGTCTCTCGGTTTGAGAGTATGACGATAATTTGCAAAAATCACACTTAGAGTAAAAAACATGGCGTTAAAGGGTGAAAACATAAACCAGCCCCCAAACGACCCCGTAAGAGGCACGGACAACTTGCACGGGACCAATGCAACTTGTAGGAACTGACCGCTTAGTCCTGGGTCTTCCGGTTTGAGAGTATGATGATAATTTACAAAAATCACACTTAGAGTTAAAACATGCCGTTAAAGTGTGAAAACCCAAACCAACCCCCAAACGACCCCGTAGGAGGCACAAACACCTCGCACGGGACCAATGTCAATTATAGGAACTGACCGCCTTATCTCGGGTCTCCCGGTTTGAGAGTATCACAATAATTTTCAAAAATCATACTTAGATTTAAAAACATTTCGTTAAAGGTGAGAACCCAAACCCGCCCCCAAACGACCCGTAGGAGGCACGAACCCCTCGTACGGGACCAATGTAACTTTTAGGAACTGCTTGCGTGGTCTCGGGTCTTCCGATTTGAGAGTGTGACGATAATTTGCAAAAATACACTTAGACTTAAAAACAAGCCGTTAAAGGGTGAAAACCCAAACCAGCCTCCAAACGACCCCGTAGGAGGCACGAACACCTCGCACGGGACCAAGGTTACTTGTAGGAACTGACCGAGTAGACCCAGGTCTCCCGATTTGAAAGTATGACGATAATTTGGAAAAATCACACTTTGACTTAGAAACATGCCGTTAAAGGGTGAAAACCCAAACTAGCCCCCTAACGACCCCGTAGGAGGCACGAACACCTCGCACGGGACCAATGTAACTTGTAGGAACTAACCACGTAGTCCCGGGTCTCTCGGTTTGAGAGTATGACGATAATTTGCAAAAATCACACTTAGAGTAAAATATATGCCGTTAAAGGGTGAAAACACAAACCAGCCCCCAAACGACCGTGTAAGAGGCACGAACAACTCGTACGGGACCAATATAACTTGTAAGAATTGATCGCGCAGTCCCGGGACTCCCGGTTTGAGAGTATGATGATAATTTGCAAAAATCACACTTAGACCTAAAAATAAGCCGTTAAAGGGTCAAAACACAAATCAACCCCCAAACGACCCCGTAGAAGGCAAGAACAGCTCGCACGGGACCAATGTAACTTGTAGGAACTAACTGCGTAGTCCCGGGTCTCTCGGTTTGAGAGTATGACGATAATTTACAAAAATCACACTTAGAGTAAAAAACATGGCGTTAAAGGGTGAAAACATAAACCAGCCCCCAAACAACCCCATAAGAGGCACGGACAACTTGTACGGGACCAATGTAACCTGTAGGAACTGACCGCTTAGTCCCAGGTCTTCCGGTTTGAGAGTATGATGATAATTTACAAAAATCACACTTAAAGTTAAAACATGACGTTAAAGTGTGAAAATCCAAACCAGCCCTTAAACGACCCCGTAGGAGGCACGATCACCTCGCACGGGACCAATGTAACTTATAGGAACTGACCGCCTTATCTCGAGTCTCTCGGTTTGAGAGTATGACAATAATTTTCAAAAATCAAACTTAGATTTAAAAACATGTCGTTAAAGGTGAGAACCCAAACCCGCCCCCAAACGACCCGTAGGAGGCAAGGACACATCGTACAGGACCAATGTAACTTGTAGGAACTGCCTGCGTGGTCTCGGGTCTCCCGACTTGAGAGTATGATGATAATTTGCAAAAATACACTTAGACTTAAAAATAAGCCGTTAAAGGGTGAAAACCCAAACTAGCCCCCAAACGACCCCGTAGGAGGCACGAACACCTCGCACGGGTGCAAGGTTACTTGTAGGAACTGACCGAGTAGTCCCTGATCTCTCGATTTGAAAGTATGAGGATAATTTGGAAAAATCACACTTTGACTTAAAAACATGCCGTTAAAGGGTGAAAACCCAAACTAGAGCCCTAACGACCCCGTATGAGGCACGAACACCTCGCACAGGACCAATGTAACTTGTAGGAATTTACCGCGTAGTCCCGGGTCTCTCGATTTGAGAGTATGACGATAATTTGCAAAAATACACTTAGACTTTAAAACAAGCCGTTAAAGGGTGAAAACACAAACCAACCCCCAAAGGACCCCGTAGGAGGCACGAACACCTCGCACGGGACCAATGGAACTTATAGGAACTGACCGCGTAGTCCCGGGTCTCCCGGTTTGAGAGTATGACGATAATTTGCAAAAATCACACTTAGAGTTAAAAACATGCCGTTAAAGGGTGAAAACACAAACCAGCCCCCAAACGACCCCGTATGAGGCACGAACACCTCACACGGGACCAATGTAACTTATAGGAACTGACCGCCTTGTCTCGGGTCTCCCGATTTGAGAGTATGACAATAATTTTCAAAAATCAAACTTCGACTGAAAAACATGTCGTTAAAAGTGAAAACCCAAACCAAGCCCCAAACGACCCTTAGGAGGCACGAACACCTCGTACGGGACCAATATAATTTATAGGAACTTCCTGCATAGTCTCGGGTCTCTCGATTTGAGAGTATGATGATAATTTGCAAAAATAAACTTAGACTTAAAATCAAGCCGTTAAAGGGTGAAAACCAAACCAGCCCCCAAACGACCCCGTAGGAGGCACGAACACCTCGCACGGGACCAATGTTACTTGTAGGAACTGACCGCCTAGTCCCAGGTCTCCCGATTTGATAGTATGACCATAATTTGCAAAAATCACACGTTGACTTAAAAAAATGCCGTTAAAGGGTGAAAACCTAAACTAGCTCCCTAACGATCCTGTAGGAGGCACGAACACCTCGCATGGGACCAATGTAACTTGAGGAACTTACCGCGTAGTCCCGGGTCTCTCGATTTGAGAGTATGACGATAATTTGCAAAAATACACTTAGACTTAAAAACAAGCCGTCAAAGGGTGAAAACATAAACCAACACCCAAAGGACCCCGTAGGAGGCCCGAACACCTCACACGAGACCAATGTAACTTATAGGAACTGACCGCGTAGTCCCTGGTCTCCTGGTTTGAGAGTATGACGATAATGTGCAAAAATCACACTTAGAGTTAAAAACATGCCGTTAAATGGTGAAAACACAAACCAGCCCCCAAACGACCCCGTATGAGGCACGAACACCTCGCACGGGACCAATGTAACTTATAGGAACTGACCGCCTTGTCTCGGGTCTCCCGGTTTTAGAGTATCACAATAATTTTCAAAAATCGAACTTAGACTGAAAAACATGTCATTAAAGGTGAAAACCCAAACCAACCCCATAACGACCCTTAGGAGGCACGAACACCTCGTACGGGACCAATGTAATTTGTAGGAACTGCCTGCGTAGTCTCGGGTCTCCCGATTTGAGAGTATGACGATAATTTGCAAAAATACACTTAGACTTAAATACAAGCCGTTAAAGGGTGAAAACCCAAACCAGCCCCCAAACGACCCCGTAGGAGGCACGAACACCTCGCACGGGACCTATGTTACTTGTAGGAACTGACCGCGTAGTCCCAGGTCTCCCGATTTGATAGTATGATGATAATTTGCAAAAATCACACTTTGACTTAAAACATGCCATTAAAGGGTGAAAACCCAAACTAGCCCCCTAACGATCCCGTAGGAGGCACGACCACCTTGCACGGGACCAATGTAACTTGTAGCAACTTACCGCGTAGTACCGGGTCTCTCGATTTGAGAGTATGACGATAATTTGCAAAAATACACTTAGAGTTAAAAATAAGCCGTTAAAGGGTGAAAACACAAACCAACCCCCAAAGGACCCCGTAGGAGGCACGGACACCTTGCACGGGACCAATGTAACTTGTAGGAACTGACCGCGTAGTCCCGGGTCTCCCGGTTTGAGAGTATGACGACAATTTGTAAAAATCATAGTTAGAGTTAAAAAGATGCCGTTAAAGGGTGAAAACCAAAACCAGCCCTCAAACGACCCCGTAGGAGGCACGAAGACCTCGCACGGGACCAATGTAACCTGTTGGAACTGGTCGCGTAGTCCCGGGTCTCCCGGTTTGAGAGTATGACGATAATTTGCAAAAATCACACTTAGAGTTAAAAACATGCCGTTAAAGGGTGAAAACACAAACAAGCCCCCAAACGACCCCGTATGAGGCACGAACACCTCGCACGGACCCATGTAACTATTAGGAACTCACCCCGTAGTCCTGGGTATCCCGGTTTGAGAGTATGACGATAATTTGCAAAAATCGCACTTAAACTTAAAAACATGTCGTTAAAGGGTGACAACCTAAACCAACCCCCAAACGACACCGTAGGAGGGACGAACACCTCGCACGGGACCAATGTAACTTGAAGGAACTCACCGCGTAGTCCCGAGTCTCCCGTTTTGAGAGTGTGATGATAATTTGCAAAAATCACACTTAGACTTAAAAACATCACGTTAAAGGGTGAAAACACAAACAAGCCCCTAAACGACCCCGTAGGAGAGGAGAACACCTCGTACAGGACCAATGGAACTTGTAGGAACTGACTGCGTAGTCTCGGGTCTCCCGGTTTGAGAGTGTGACGATTATTTTAAAAAATCACACTTAGACTTAAAAATAAACCCAAACCAGCCCCTAAACAATCCCGTAGGAGGAACGAACAACTCGCACGGGATCAATGTAACTTGTAGGAACTGACCGTGTAGTCCCGGGTCTCTCGGTTTAATAGTACGACGATAATTTGAAAAAATCACACTTAGGGTTAAAAACATGCCGTTAAAGGGTGAAAACCTAAACCAGTCCCCAAACGGCCCCGTGGGAGCCACGAACACCTTGCACGGGACAAATATAACTTGAAGCAACTAACCGCGTAGTCCCGTGTCTCCCGATTTGAGAGTATGATGATAATTTTCAAAAATCACACTTAGACTTAAAAAGAAGCCATTAAAGGGTGAAAATCCAAAAGAACCCCCAAACGACCCGTATGAGGCACGAACACCTCGAATGGGACCAATGTAACTTGTAGGAACTGACTGTGTATCTTCAGGTCTCCCGGTTTGAGAGTATGATGATAATTTGTAAAAATCACACTTAAGAGTTAAAAACACGCCGTTAAAGGGTGAAAACACAAACTAGCCCCCAAACGACCCCGTAGGAGGCACGAACACCTCGCACGTGACCAATGTAACTTGTAGAAACTGACCACGTAGTCCCGGGTCTCCTGATTTGAGAGTATGACGATAATTTGAAAAAATCAAATTTAGACTTAAAAATAAGACGTTAATGGGTGAAACCCAAACCAACCCGTAGGAGGTTCGAACACCTCGCACGGGACCATTGTAACTTGTAGGAACTGACCTTGTAGTCCCGGGTCTCCTGGTTTGATAGTATGACAATTATTTGCAAAAATCACACTCAGACTTAAAAATATGCCGTTAAAGGGTGAAAACCCAAACCAGCCCCCACACGACACCGTAGGAGGCACGAAGACCTCGCACGATACCAATATAACTTCTAGGTTTTGATCGCGTAGTCCCGGGTCTCCCGATTTGAGAGTATGACGACAATTTACAAAAATCACACTTAGAGTTAAAAACATGCCGTTAAAGGGTGAAAACACAAACCAACCCCCAAACGACCCCGTTGGAGGCACGACACCTTGCACGGGACCAATGTAACTTGTAGGAATTGTCCGCGTAGTCCCGGGTTTCTCGGTTAGTGAGTATGACGATAATTTGCAAAAATATACTTAGTGTTCAACACAAGCCGTTAAAGGGTGAAAACATAAATAAACCCCCAAACGACCCCACAGGAGGCACGAACACCTCACACGAGATCAATGCAACTTGTAGGAACTGATCGCGTAGTCTTGGGTCTTCTGGTTTTAGAGTATGACGATAATTAGTAAAAATCACACTTAGAGTTAAAAATATGCCGTTAAAGGGTGAAAACCGAAACCAGCCCCCACACGACCCCGTAGGAGGCACGAACACCTCGCACGAGACCAATGTAACTTGTAAGAACGGACCGCGTAGTCTCGGGTCTCCCGATTTGAGAGTATGACAATAATTTGCAAAAATCACACTTAGACTTAAAAACAAGCCGTTAAAGGGTGAAAACACAAACCAACCCCCAAACGACCCCGTAGGAGGCACGACACCTTGCACGGGACCAATGTAACTTGTAGGTATTGACCGCGTAGTCCCGGGTCTCTCGGTTATTTAGTATGACGATAATTTACAAAAATATACTTAGTGTTCAAAACAAGCCGTTAAAGGGTGAAAACAGAAATAACCCCCCAAACGACCCCGCAGGAGGCACGAACACCTCACACGAGATCAATGTAACTTGTAGGAACTGACCGCGTAGTCTCGGGTCTTCTGGGTTTAGAGTATGATGATAATTCGTAAAAATCACACTTAGAGTTAAAAATAAGCCGTTAAAGGGTGAAAACCGAAACCAGCCCCCAAACGACCCCGTATGAGGCACAGACACCTCGCACAGGACCCATGTAACTATTAGGAACTGACCGCGTAGTCTCGGGTCCCCAAGTTTGAGAGTATGACGATAATTTGCAAAAATCACACTTTGACTTAAAAATATGTCGTCAAAGGGTGACAACCCAAACCAGCCCCGAAACGACCCGTAGGCGGCACGAACACCTCGCACGGGACCAATGTAACTCTTAGGAACTGACCGCATAGTCCCGGGTCTCCCAATTAGAGAGTATGACGATAATTTGCAAAAATCACACTTAGACTTAAAAACAAGCCGTTAAAGGGTGAAAACCCAAACCAACACCCAAACAACCCCGTAGGAGGAACGAACCACTCGCACGGGATCAATGTAACTTGTAGGAACTGACCGCGTAGTCCCGGGTCTCCCGATTTGATAGTATGACGATAATTTGCAAAAATCGCACTTAGACTTAAAAACATGCCGTTAAAGGGTGAAAACCTAAACCAGTTCCCAAACGGCCCCGTAGGAGGCACGTACACCTCGCACGAGACCAATGTAACTTGTAGGAACTGACCGCATAGTCTCGGGTCTCCCGGTTTGAGAGTATGACGATAATTTGCAAATATCACACATAGACTTAAAAACTTGTCGTTAAAGGGTGAAAACCCAAACCAGCACCCAAATGACCCCTAGGAGGCACGAACACCTCGCACGGGACAAATGTAACTCGTAGGAAGTGACCACGTAGTCCTAGGTCTCTCGATTTGAGAGTATAATTGTAATTTGCAAAAATCACACTTAGACTAAAAAATAAGCCGTTAAAGGGTGAAAATCCAAACGAACCCCCAAACGACCCCGTAGGAGGCACGACCACCTTGAACGGGACCAATGCAACTTGTAGGAACTGAATGTGTAGTTCCGGGTCTCCCGGTTTGAGAGTATGATGAGAATTTTTAAAAATCACACTTAGAGTTAAAAACATGCCATTAAATGGTGAAAACATAAACTATCCCCGAAATGACCCCGTAGGAGACACGAACACCTCGCACGGGAGCAATGTAACTTGTAGGAACTGACCGCGTAGTCCCGGGTCTCCCGATTTGAGAGTATGACGATAATTTGCAAAAATCACACGTAGACTTAAAAACAAGCCGTTAAAGGGTGAAAACCCAAACCAGTCTCCAAACGACCCCGTAGGAGGCACGAACACCTCGGACGAGACCAATATAACTTGTAGGAACTGACTACATAGTCCCGGGTCTCCCGGTTTGAGAGTATGAAGATAATTTGTAAAAATCACACTTAGTTAAAAACATGCCGTTAAAGGGTGAAAACATAAACCAGCCCACAAACGACCCCATAGGAGGCACGAACACCTCGCACGGGACCAAAGTAACTTGTAGGAACTGACCGTGTAGTCCCGGGTCTCCCGATTTGAGAGTATGACGATAATTTGCAAAAATCAGACTTAGACTTAAAAATAAACTGTGAAGGCTGAAAACCCAAACCAACCCCCAAACGACCCCGTTGGAGGCAGTAACACCTCCCACGAGACCCATATAACTTTTAGGAACTGACTGTGCAGTCCCGAGTCTCCCGATTTAAGAGTATGACGATAATTTATAAAAATCACACTTAGACTTAAAAAGATGTCATTAAAGTGTGGCAACCCAAACAAGCCCCCAAACGACTCGTAGGAGGCACGGACACCTCGCACGGGACCAAAGTAACTTGTAGGAACTGACCGCGTAGTCCCCAGGTCTCCCGGTTTGAGAGTATGATGATAATTTGCAAAAATCACACTTAGACTTAAAAACAAGCCGTGAAAGGGTGAAAACCCAAACCTGCCCCCAAATAACCCCGTAGGAGGAACGAACACCTCGCACGCGACCAATATAACTTGTAGGAACTGACTACGTAGTCCCGGGTCTCCCGATTTGAGAGTATGACAATAATTTGTAAAAATCACACTTAGAGGTAAAAACACGCTATTAAATGGTGAAAATCGAAACCAGCCCCCAAATGACCCCGCAGGAGGCACGAACACCACGTATGGGACCAATGTAACTTGTAGGAACTGACCGCGTAGTCTCGGGTCTCCCGGTTTGAGAGTATGACGATAATTTGCAAAAATCACACATAGACTTAAAAACTTGTCGTTAAAGGGTGAAAACCCAAACCAGCACCCAAACGACCCCTAGGAGGCACGAACACCTCGCACGGGACCAATGTAACTTGTAGGAACTAACCGCGTAGTCATGGGTCTCCCGATTTGAGAGTATGACGATAATTTGCAAAAATCACACTTAGACTTAAAAATAATCTGTTAAAGGGTGAAACCCAAACCAACCCCGAAACAACCCGTAGGAGGCATGAACACCTCGCACGGGACCAATGTAACTTGTAGGAATTGACCGTGTAGTCCCGGGTCTCCCGGTTTGATAGTATGACGATAATTTGCAAAAAACACACTCAGACTTTAAAATATGCCGTTAAAGGGTGAAAACCCAAACCAGCCCCTAAACGACCCCGTAGGAGGCACGAACACCTCGCACGGGACCAATGTGACTTATAGGAACTGACCTAGTAGTCCCGGGTCTCCTGGTTTGAAAGTATGACGATAAGTTGCAAAAATCACACTTAGAGTTAAAAACATGCCGTTAAAGGGTGAAAACACAAACCAACCCCCAAACGACCCCGTAGAAGGCACGAACACCTCGCACGGGACCAATGTAACTTGTAGGAACTGACTGCGTAGTACCGGGGCTCCCAGTTTAAGTGTATGACGATAATTTGCAAAAATCATACTTAGAGTTAAAAACATGTCGTTTAAGGGTTAAAACACAAACGAACCCCCAAATGACCCCGTCGGAGGAACGAACACCTCACACGGGACTATGTAACTTATAGGAAATGACCGCGAAGTCCCGGGTCTCTTGATTATAGAGTATGACGATAATTAGCAAAAATCACACTTAGAGTTAAAAACATGCCGTTAAAGGGTGAAAACACAAACCAAGCCCCAAACGACCCCGTAGGAGGCACGGACACCTCGCACGGGACCAATGTAACTTGTAGGAACAGACCGCGTAGTCCCGGGTCTCCCGATTTGAGAGTATGACGATAATTTGCAAAAATCAAACTTAGACTTAAAAACAAGCCGTTAATGGGTGAAACCCAAACCAACTCCCAAACAACCCGTAGGAGGTTCGAAGACCTCGCATGGGACCATTGTAACTTGTAGGAACTGACCTTGTAGTCCCGGGTCTCCTGGTTTGATAGTATGACAATCATTTGCAAAAATCACACTTAGAGTTAAAAACATGCCGTTAAATGGTGAAAACATAAACGATCCCCCAAACGACCCCGTAGGAGACACGATCACCTCGCACGGGAGCAATGTAAATTGTAGGAACTAAACGCGTAGTCCCGGGTCTCCCGATTTGAGAGTATGGCGATAATTTGCAAAAATCACACATAAACTTAAAAACAAGCCGTTAGAGGGTGAAAACCCAAACCAGTCCCCAAATGACCCCGTAGGAGGCACGAACAGCTTGCACGGGACCAATGTAACTTATAGGAACTGACAGCGTAGTCCCGAAACTCCCGGTTTGAGACTATGATGATAATTTGCAAAAATCACACTTGTTAAAAACGTAACATTAAAGGGTGAAAACAAAAACTAGCCCCCAAACGAACCCGTAGGAGGCACGAACACCTCGCACGGAACCAATGTAACTTGTAGGAAATGACCGCATAGTCCCGGGTCTCCCGGTTTCAGAGTATGATGATAATTTGCAAAAATCACACTTGGACTTAAAAACAAGCCGTTAAAGGCTGAAAATCCAAATGAACCCCTAAACGACCCCGTAGGAGGCACGGACACCTCAAATGGGACCAATGTAACATGTAGGAGCTGACTGTGTAGTTTCGGGTCTCCCGGTTTGAGAGTATGATGATAATTTGTAAAAATCACAATTAGACTTAAAAATAAGCCGTTAAAGGGTGAAAATCCAAACGAACCCCCAAACGACCCCGTAGGAGGCACGAACACCACGAACAGGACCATTGTAACTTGTAGGAACTGAATGTGTAGTTCTGGGTCTCCCGGTTTGAGAGTACGATGATAATTTGCAAAAATCACCCTTAGACTTATAAACGTGCCGTTAAAGGGTGAAAACCCAAACCAGCCCCCAAACGGCCCCGTAGGAGGGACGGACACCTCGCACGGTACTAATGTAACTTCTATGAACTGACTGTGTAGTCCTGGTTCTCCCGATTTGAGAGTATGACGATAATTTGCAAAAATCACACTTAGAGTTAAAAACATGTCGTTAAAGGGTGAAAACACAAACCAACCCCCAAACGACCCCGTAGGAGGCACGGACACCTCGCACGGGACCAATGTAACTTGCAGGAACTAACCGCGTAGTCCCGGGTCTCCTGGTTTGATAGTATGACGATAATTTGCAAAAATTACACTTAAACTTAAAAACAAGCCGTTAAAGGGTGAAAACCAAGCCAGGACCCAAACGACCACGTAGGAGGCACGAACACCTCGCACGGTACCAATGTAACTTGTAGGAACTGACCGTGTAGTCCCGGGTCTCCCGGTTTGAGAGTATGATGATAATTTGCAAAAATCACACTTAGAGTTAAAAACATGCCGTTAAAGGGTGAAAACACAAACCAACCCCCAAACGACCCCGTAGGAGGCACGAACAGCTCGCACGGGACTAATGTACTTGCAGGAACTGACAGCGTAGTCCCGAGTCTCTCGGTTTGAGAGTATAAAGATAATTTGCAAAAATACACTTAGACTTAAAAACAAGCCGTTAAAGGGTGAAAACACAAATCAACCCCCAAACGACCCTATGGGAGGGACGAGCAGCTCACACGGGACCAATATTACTTGTAGGAACTGACCGCATAGTCCCGGGTCTCCCAGTTTGAGAGTATGACGATAATTTGTAAAAGTCACACTTAGAGTTAAAAACATGCCGTTAAAGGGTGAAAACACAAACCAACTCCCAAACGACCCCGTAGGAGGCACGAACACCTCGCACGGGACCGATGTAACTTGTAGGAACTGACTGTGTAGTTTTGGGTCTCCCGGTTTGAGAGTATGATGATAATTTGTAAAAATCACACTTAGACTTAAAAATAAGCCGTTAAAGGGTGAAAATCCAAACAAACCCCCAAACGACCCCGTAGGAGGCACGAACACCTCGAACAGGACCATTGTAACTTGTAAGAACTGAATGTGTAGTTCCGGGTATCCCGGTCTGAGAGTATGACGATAATTTGTAAAAATCACACTTAGAATTAAAAACATGCCGTTAAAGGGTGAAAACCCAAACCAGCCCCCAAACGACCCCGTAGGAGGGACGAACACCTCGTACGGTACCAATGTAACTTATAGGAACTAACCGTGTAGTCCCGGGTCTCCCGATTTGAGAGTATGACGATCATTTGCAAAAATCAGACATAGACTTAAAAATAAGCCGTTAAAAGGTGAAAATCCAAACCAACCCCCAAACGACCCCGTAGGAGGCAGTAACACCTTGCACGGGACCCATATAACTTTTAGGAACTGACTGCGTACTCCCGAGTGTCCCGATTTAAGAGTATGGCAATATTTTGTAAAAATTGCACTTAGACTTAAAAACATGTCGTTAAAGGGTGGCAACCAAAACCAGCCCCCAAACGACTTGTAGGAGGCACGAACACCTCGCACGGGATGAATGTAACTTGTAGGAACTGACCGCGTAGTCACCAGGTCTCCCGGTTTGAGAGTATCATGTTAATTTGCAAAAATCACACTTAGACTTAAAAACAAGTCATGAAAGGGTGAAAACCCAAATCTGCACCCAAATAACCCCGTAGGAGGCACGAACACCTCGCACGGAACCAATGTAACTTGTAGGAACTGACTGCGTAGTCTCGGGTCTCCCGATTTGAAAGTATGATGATAATTTGCGAAAATCACAGTTCGAGTAAAAAACAAGCCGTTAAAGGGTTCAAACACAAACCAGCCTCCAAACGACCCCGTAGTAGGCACGAACACCACATACTGGACCAATGTAACTTGTAGGAACTTATCGCGTAGTCCCAGGTCTCCCGGTTTGAGAGTATGACAATAATTTGCAAAAATCACACTTAGACATAAAAATAAGCCGTTGAAGGGTGAAAACACAAATCAACCCCCAAACGACCCCATAGGAGGCACGAACACCTCCCACGGGACCAATGTAACGTTATTGGAACTGACCGCGTAGTCCCGCGTCTCCCAGTTTGAGAGTATGATGATAATTTGTAAAAATCTCACTTACAATTAAAAACATGCCGTTAAAGGGTGAAAACCCAAACCAGCCCCCAAACGACCCGTAGGAGGCACGAACACCTCGCACGGGACCAATGTTACTTGTAGGAACTAACCGCGTAGTCCGGGTCTCTCGGTTTGAGAGTACGATGATAATTTGCAAAAATCACACTTAGAGTAAAATATATGCCGTTAAAGGGCGAAACCCAAACCAACCCCCAAACAACCCGTAGGAGGTACGAACACCTCGTACGAGACCAATGTAACTTGTAGGAACTGACCGTGTAGTCCCGGGTCTCTCGGTTTGACAGTATGATGATAATTTGCAAAAATCACACTCAGACTTAAAAATATGCCGTTAAAGGGTGAAAACCCAAACCAGCCCCTAAACGACCCCGTAGGAGGCACGGACACCTCGCATGGGACCAATGTGACTTATAGAAACTGACTTAGTAGTCCTGGGTCTCCCGGTTTGAAAGTATGACGATAAGTTGCCAAAATCACACTTAGAGTTAAAAACATGTCGTTAAGGGGTGAAAACACAAACCATCCCCCAAACGACCCAGTAGGAGGCACAATCACTTCGTACCAGACCAATGTAACTTGTAGCAACTGAACGCGTAATCCTGGGTCTCCCTGTTTGATAGTATGACGATAATTTGCAAAAATCACACTTAGGCATAAAAGCAAGCCGTTAAAGGGAGAAAACACATCAACCCCTAAACAACCCCATATGAGGCCCAACCACCTCGCACGGGTCCAATGTAACTTTCTAGTAACTGACCGCGTAGTCCCAGGTCTCTCGGTTTGTGAGTATGACGACAATTTATAAAAATCACACTTCGAGTTTAAAACATGTCGTTAAAGGGCGAAAACCCAAACCAACCCCCAAACGACCCTATAGGAGGCACGGACACCTCGCACGGGACCAATGTAACTTGTAGGAACTGACCGTGTATTCCCTTGTCTCCCAGTTTGAGAGTATAATGATAACTTGCAAAAATCACACTTAGACTTAAAAACATGTCTTTAAAGGGTGAAAACTCAAACCAGCTACGAAACGACCCCGTAGGAGGCACGAACATCTCGCACGGGACCAATGTAACTTCTAGGAAGTAACCGCGTAGTCCCGGGTTTCCCAGTTTGATAGTATGACGATAATATGCAAAAATCACGCTTAGAGTTAAAAACATGCCGTTAAAGGGTGAAAACACAAATCAACCCCCAAACGACCCCGTAGGAGGCCCGAACACCTTGCACGTGACCAATGTAACTTGTAGGAACTTACCGCGTAGTCCCTGGTCTCTCAGTTTGAGAGTATGATGACAATTTGCAAAAATTACACTTAGAGTTAAAAACATGTCGTTAAAGGGTGAAAACACAAACCAGCCCCAAAACGACTCCGTAAGAGGCACAAACAACTCGCACATGACCCATGTAACTATTAAGAACTGACCGCGTAGTCTCAGGTCTCCCAGTATGAGATTATGACAATAATTTGCAAAAAGCACACTTAGACTTAATAATATGTCGTTAAAGGGTGACACTCAAACCAGCCCCCAAACGACCCGTAGGAGGTACGAACACCTCGCACGAGACCAATGTAACTTGTAGGAACTGACCGCGTAGTCCCGGATCTCCCGATTTGAGAGTATGATGATAATTTGCAAAAATCACACTTAGACATAAAACTAAGCCGTTAAAGGGTGAAAACCCAAACCAACCCCCAAACAACCCCATAGGAGGAACGAACAACTTGCACGGGATCAATGTAACTTGTTGGAACTGATCGCGTAGTCCCGGGTCTCCCGGTTTGATAGTATGATGATAATTTGAAAAAATCACACTTAGACTTAAAAACATGCCGTTAAAGGGTGAAAACCTAAACCAGCCCCCAAACGGCCCCGTGGGAGGCACGAACACCTCGCACGGGACCAATGTAACTTGTAGGAACTGACCGCATAGTCCCGAGTCTACCAGTTTGAGAGTATGATGATAATTTTCAAAAATCAGACTTAGAGTCAAAAATATGCCGTTAAAGGGTGAAAACACAAACCAACCCGCAAAGGACCCCGTAGGAGGCACGGAAACCTCACACGGGACCAATGTAACTTGTAGGAACTGACCGCGTGGTCCTGGGTCTCCCGGTTTGAGAGTATTACGATAATTTGCAAAAAGCACACTTAGGGTTAAAAACATGCCGTTAAAGGGTGAAAACACAAACCAGCCCAAACGACCCCGTAGGAGGCACGAACACCTCACACGGGACCAATGTAACTTGTAGGAACTGATCGCGTAATCCCGGGTATCCTGATTTGAGAGTATGACAATAATTTGTAAAAATCACAGTTCGAGTTAAAAACAAGCCGTTAAAGGGTGAAAACCTAAACCAGCACCCAAACGACCCCGCAGGAGGCACGAACACCTCGCATGGGACCAATGTAACTTGTAGGAACTGTCCGCGAAGTCCCGGGTCTCCTGGTTTGATAGTATGACGATAATTTGAAAAAATTACACTTAGGCTTAAAAACAAGCCGTTAAAGGGTGAAAACCAAACCAGCACCCAAACGACCACATAGGAGGCACGAACACCTTGCACGGTACCAATGCAACTTTTAGGAACTGATCGCGTAGTCCCAGGTATCCTGATTTGAGAGTATGACAATAATTTGTAAAAATCACAGTTCGAGTTAAAAATAAGCCGTTAAAGGGTGAAAACCTAAACCAGCACCCAAACGACCCCATAGGAGTCACGAACACCTCGCACGGGACCAATTTATATTGTAGGAACTGACCGCGTAGTCCCGGGTCTCCTGGTTTTATAGTGTGATGATAATTTGTAAAAATTACACTTAGACTTAAAAATAAGCCGTTAAAGGGTGAAAACCGAAACCAACCCCAAAACGACCCCATAGGAGGCACGAACTCGTCGCACGGGACCAATGTAACTTGTAGGAACAGACCGCGTAGTCCCAGGTCTACCAGTTTGAGAGTAAGATGATAATTTGCAAAAATCACACTTAGAGTTAAAAACAGTCCGTTAAAGGGTGAAAACACAAACCAACCCCACAAACGACCCCGTAGGAGGCACGAACAACTCGCACGGGACCAATGTAACATGTAGGAACTGACCGCGTAGTCCTGGGTCTCCCGGTTTGAGAGTATGATGATAATTTGCAAAAATCACACTTAGACTTAAAAATGAGCCGTTAAAGGGTAAAAACACAAATCAACCCCCAAACGATCGTGTGGGAGGCACGGACAACTCACACGGGACCAATACAACTTATAGGAATTGACCGAATAGTCCCGGGTGTCCCGGTTTGAGAGTATGACGATAATTTGTAAAAATCACACTTAGAGTTAAAAACATGCCATTAGAGGGTGAAAAAACAAACCAACTCTCAAACGACCCCGTAGGAGGTACGAACACCTCGTACGGGACCAATGTAACATGTAGGAACTGACCGCGTAGTTCCGGGTCTTCTGGTTTGATAGTATGATGATAATTTGGAAAAATTACACTTAGACTTAAAAACAAGCCGTTAAAGGGTGAAAACCCAACCAGCACCCAAACGACCCCGTAGGATGTACGAACACCTCGCACGGTACCAATGTAACTTATAGGAACTGATCGCGTAGTCCCGGGTCTCCCGGTTTGAGAGTATGACGATAATTTGCAAAATTCATACTTAGAGTTAAAAACATGCCGTTAAAGGGTGAAAACACAAACCAACCCCCAAACGACCCCCGTAGGAGGGACAAACACCTCGCACGGGACCAATGTACTTGCAAGAACTCACCGCGTAGTCCCGGGTCTCTCGGTTTGAGAGTATAAAGATAATTTGCAAAAATACACTTAGACTTAAAAGAAGGCCGATAAAGGGTGAAAACACAAATCAACCCCCAAACGATCAAGTGGGAGGCACGAAAACCTCACACGGGACTAATATAACTTGTAGGAACTGATCGCATAGTCCCGGGTCTCCCAATTTGAGAGTATGACGATAATATTTAAAAATCACACTTAGAGTTAAAAACATGCCGTTAAAGGGTGAAAACACAAACCGACCCCCAAACGACCCCGTAGGAGGCACGAACACCTCGTACGTGACCAATGTAACTTGTAGGAACTGACCGCGTAGTCCCGGGTCTTCTGGTTTGATTGTATGATGATAATTGGAAAAATTACATTTAGACTTAAAAACAAGCCGTTAAAGGGTGAAAACCGAACCAGCACCCAAACGACCCCGTAGGATGCACGAACACCTTGCACGGTACCAATGTAACTTATAGGAACTGATCGCGTAGTCCCGGGTCTCTCGGTTTGAGAGTATGACGATAATTTGCAAAAATCATACTTAGAGTTAAAAACATGCCGTTAAAGGGTGAAAACACAAACCAACCCCCAAACGACCCCGTAGGAGGGATGAACACCTCGCACGGGACCAATGTACTTGCAGGAACTAATCGCGTAGTCCCGGGTCTCTCGGTTTGAGAGTATAAAGATAATTTGCAGAAATACACTTAGACTTAAAAAAAGGCCGATAAAGGGTGAAAACACAAATCAACCCCCAAACGATCAAGTGGGAGGCACGAAAACCTCACACGGGACTAATATAACTTGTAGGAACTGATCGCATAGTCCCGGGTCTCCCAATTTGAGAGTATGATGATAATATTTAAAAATCACACTTAGAGTTAAAAACATGCCGTTAAAGGGTGAAAACACAAACCAACCCCCAAACGACCCCGTAGGAGGCACAAACACCTTGCACGTGACCAATGTAACTTGTAGGAACTGACCGCGTAGTCCCGGGTCTTCTGGTTTGATTGTATGATGATAATTTGGAAAAATTACACTTAGACTTAAAAATAAGCCGTTAAAGGGTGAAAACCGAACCAGCACCCAAACGACCCCGTAGGATGCATGAACACCTTGTACGGTACCAATGTAACTTATAGGAACTGATCGCGTAGTCCCGGGTCTCCCGATTTGAGAGTATGACGATAATTTGCAAAAATCATACTTAGAGTTAAAAACATGCCGTTAAAGGGTGAAAACACAAACCAACCCCTAAACGACCCCGTAGGAGGGACGAACACCTCGCACGGGACCAATGTACTTGCAGGAACTGACCGCGTAGTCCCGGGTCTCTCGGTTTGAGAGTATAAAGATAATTTGCAAAAATACACTTAGACTTAAAAACAAGCCGATAAAGGGTGAAAACACAAATCAACCCCCAAACGATCAAGTGGGAGGCACGAAAACCTCACACGGGACTAATATAACTTGTAGGAACTGATCGCGTAGTCTCGGGTCTTCTGGTTTTAGAGTATGACGATAATTAGTAAAAATCACACTTAGAGTTAAAAATATGCCGTTAAAGGGTGAAAACCGAAACCAGCCCCCACACGACCCCGTAGGAGGCACGACCACCTCGCACGGGACCAATGTAACTTGTAAGAACGGATCGCGTAGTCTCGGGTCTCCCGATTTGAGAGTATGGCAATAATTTGCAAAAATCACACTTAGACTTAAAAACAAGCCGTTAAAGGGTGAAAACCCAAACTAACCCCCAAACGACCCCGTAGGAGGCACGAACACCTCGCATGGGACAAATGTAATTTGTAGGAACTGACCGCGTTGTCCTGGGTGTCTCGGTTTGATAGTATGACGATAATTTAAAAAACACACACTTAGTCTTAAAAACATGCCGTTAAAGGTTGAAAACCCAAACTAGCCCCCAAACGACCCCGTAGGAGGCACGAACACCGCGCACATGACTAATGTAACTTGTATGAACTAATCGCGTAGTCTCGGGTCTCCCGGTTTGAGCGTATGACGATAATTTCCAAAAATCACACTTAGATTTAAAAAAATGCCGTTAAAGGGTGAAAACACAAACCAACTCCTAAACGACCCCGTAGGAGGCACGAACACCTCGCACGGGACCAATGTAACTTGTAGGAACTGACCGTGTAGTCCCAGCCCTCCCGATTGGAGAGTATGACCATAATTTGAAAAAATCACACTTAGACTTAAAAACATGACGTTAAAGGGTGAAAACCCAAACTAGCCCCCAAACGACCCCGTAGGAGGCACGAATACCTCGCACATGACCAATGTAATTTGTAGGAACTGTCCGCGTAGTCTCGGATCTCCTGGTTTGATAGTATGACGATAATTTGCAAAAATCACAATTAGACTTAAAAACATGTCGTTAAAGGGTGAAAACCCAAACCAGCCCCCAAACGACCCCGTAGGAGGCACGAACACCTCGCACGGTACCAATGTGACTTGTAGGAACTGATCGTGTAATCTCGGGTCTCCCGGTTTGAGAGTATGATGATAATTCGAAAAAATTACATTTAGACTTAAAAACATGTCGTTAAAGGGTGAAAACCCAAACGAGCCCCTAAACGACACCGTAGGAGGCACGAACACCTCGCACGGTACCAATGTAACTTGTAGGAACAGATCGCGTAGTCTTGGGTCTCCCAGTTCGTGAGTAAGACGATAATTTGCAAAAGTCACACTTCGAGTTAAAAACATGCCGTTAAAGGGTGAAAACACTAACCAACCCCCAAACGACCCCGTAGGAGGCACGAACACCTCGCACGGGACTAATGTACATGCAAGAACTGATCGCGTTGTCCCAGGTCTCTCGGTTTGAGAGTATAAAGATAATTTTCAAAAATACACTTAGACTTAAAAACAAGCCGTTAAAGGGTGAAAACACAAACCAGCCCCCAAACGACTCCGTAGGAGGCACGAACACCTCGCACGTGACCAATGTAAGTTGTAGGAATTAACCGCGTAGTCCCGGGTCTCCTGGTTTGAGAGTATGATGATAATTTGCAAAAATCACATTTAGAGTTAAAAACAAGCCGTAAAAGGGTGAAAACACAAACCAGCCTCCAAACGACCCCGTTGGAGGCACGAACACCTCGCACGGGACCCATGTAACCTTTAGGAACTGACTGCGTAGTAACGGGTCTCTCGGTTTAAGAGTATGACAATAATTTGCAAAAATCACACTTAGGCTTAAAAACATGTCGTTAAAGGGTGACAACAAAAACCATCCCCCAAACGACCCGTAGGAGGCACAAACACCTCGCAAGGGACCAATGTAACTTGTAGGAACTGACCGCGTAATCTCGGGTCTCCCGGTTTGAGAGTATGAGGATAATTTTCAAAAACTACACTTAGACTTAAAAACAAGCCGTTAAAGGGTGAAAACCCAAACCAGTTCCCAAACGACCCTATAGGAGGCACGAACATCTCGCACGGGACCAATGTAACTTGTAGGAATGGACCGCGTAGTCCCGGGTCTCCCGGTTTGAGAGTATGATGATAATTTGAAAAAATCACACTTAGAGTTAAAAACATGCCATTAAAGGGTGAAAACACAAACCAACCCCCAAACGACCCCGTATGAGGCACGAACACCTCGCACGTGACTTATATACTGGCAGGAACTGACCGTGTAGTCCCGGGTCTGTCGGTTTGAGAGTATAAAGATAATTTGAAAAAATACACTTAGACTTAAAAACAAGCCGTCAAAGGGTGAAAACACAAATCAACCACCAAACGACCCTATGGGAGGCACGAACAGCTCACAGTGGACCAATATAACTTGTAGGAACTGATCGTATAGTCCCGGGTCTCCCAGTTTGAGAGTATTTTATAATTTGTAAAAATCACACTTAGAGTTAAAAATATGCCGTTTAAGGGTGAAAACTCAAACCAACCCCCAAACGACCCCGTAGGTGACACGAACACCTCACACGGGACCGATGTAACTTGTTGGAACTGATTGCGTAGTCCCGGGTCTCCCGATTTGAGAGTATGACCATAATTTACAAAAATCACATTTAGACTTAAAAATAAGCCGTTAAAGGGTGAAAACTCGGACCAGCCCCCAAACGACCCCGTACGAGGCACGAACACCTCGCACGGGACCAATGTAACGTTTAGGAACTGACCGGGTAGTCCCGGGTATCCCGATTGGAGAGTATGATGATAATTTGCCAAAATCACAGTTCGAGATAAAAATAAACCGTTAAAGGGTGAAAACCTAAACTAGCACCAAAACGACCCCGTAGGAGGCACGAACACCTCGCACGGGACCAATGTAACTTGTAGGAACTGACCGCGTTGTCTCGGGTCTCCTGGTTTGATAGTATGACGATAATTTGCAAAAATTACACTTAGACTTAAAAATAAGCCGTTAAAGGGTGAAACCCAAACCAGCACCCAAACGACCCCGTAGGATGCACGAACACCTCGCACAGTACCAATGTAACTTGTAGGAACTGACCGCGTAGTCCCGGGTCTCCCGGTTTGATAGTATGACGATAATTTACAAAAATCACAGTTAGAGTTAAAAACATGCCGTTAAAGGGTGAAAACACAAACCAACCTCCAAACTACCCCGTAGGAGGCACGAACACCTCGCACGGGACCATTGTACTTGCAGGAACTGACCGCGTAGTCCCGGGTCTCTCGGTTTGAGAGTATAAAGATAATTTGCAAAAATACACTTAGACTTAAAAATAAGCCGTCAAAGGGTGAAAACACAAATCAACCCTCCAACGACCCTGTTGAGGCACGAAAACCTCACACGGGAACAATATAACTTGTAGGAACTGACCACATAGTCCCGAGTCTCTCGGTTTGAGAGTATGACGATAATTTGTAAAAATCACACTTAGAGTTAAAAACATGCCGTTAAAGGGTGAAAACACAAACCAACTCCCAAACGACCCCGTAGGAGGAACGAACACCTCGCACGGGACCAATGTAACTTCTAGAAAGTAACCGCGTAGTCCCGGGTCTCCCGGTTTGATAGTATGACGATAATTTACAAAACTCACGCTTCGACTTAAAAACGTACCGCTAAAGGGTGAAAACCCAAACCAGCCCCCAAACGACACCGTAGGAGGCACGAACACCTCGCACGGGACCAATGTAACTTATAAGAACTGATCGCGTTCTCCCGGTTCTCCCGGTTTGGGAGTATGATGATAACTTCCAAAAATCATACTGAGAGTAAAAAACATGCCGTTAATGGGTGAAAACACAAACCAACCCCCAAACGACCCTATCGGAGGTACGAACACCTCGCACGGGACCAATGTAACTTGTAGGAACTGACCGCGCAGTCCCGGGTCTATTGGTTTGAGTGTATGACGATAATTTGCAAAAATCACAGTTAGAGTTAAAAACATGTCGTTAAAGGATGAAAACACAAACCAGCCCCAAAACGACCCCGTAAGAGGCACGAACAACTCGTACAGGACCCATGTAACTATTAAGAACTAACCGCGTAGTCTCGGGTCTCCCAGTTTGAGAATATGATAATAATTTGCAAAAATCACACTTAGACGTAATAATATGTCGTGAAAGGGTGACAACTCAAACCAGCCCCCAAACGACCCGTAGGAGGTACGCACACCTCGCACGGGACCAACATAACTTATAGGAACTAACCGCGTAGTCCCAGGTCTCCCGATTTGAGAGTATGACGATAATTTGCAAAAATCACACTTAGACATAAAAATAAGCCGTTAAAGGGTGAAAACCCAAACCAACCCCCAAACAACCCCGTAGGAGGAATGAACAACTCGCACGGGATCAATGTAACTTGTTGGAACTGACCACATAGTCCCGGGTTTCCCGGTTTGATAATATGACGATAATTTGAAAAAATCACACTTAGACTTAAAAACATGCCGTTAAAGGGTGAAAACCTAAACCGGCCCCCAAACGGCCCTGTGGGAGGCACGAACTCCTTGCACCGGACCAATGTAACTTGTTGGAACTGACCACATAATCCCAAGTCACCCGGTTTGAGAATATGACGATAATTTTCAAAAATCACACTTAGAGTTAAAAATATGTCGTTAAAGGGTGAGAACACAAACCAACCTAGAAAGGACCCTGTAGGAGGCACGGACACCTCGCACGGGACCAATATAACTTGTAGGAACTCACCGCGTAGTCTCGGGTCGCCCGGTTTGAGAGTATTACCATAATTTGTAAAAATCACACTTAGGGTTAAAAACATGCCGTTAAAGGGTGAAAACACAAACCAGCCCAAACGACCCCGTAAGAGACACGGACACCTCGCACGGGAAAAATGTAACTTATAGGAACTGACCGCGTAGTCCCGGGTCATCCGGTTTGAGAGTATGACGATAATTTTACAAAAATCACACTTAGTCTTAAAAACAAGTCGTTAAAGGGTGAAAATTCAAACGAACCCCCAAACGACCCTGTAGGAACTGACCTTGTAGTTTCAGGTCTCCTGGTTTGAGAGTATGACGATAATTTGTAAAAATCACACTTAAGAGTTAAAAATATGCCGTTTAAGGGTGAAAACACAAACCCACCCCCAAACGACCCCGTAGGTGGCACGATCACCTCGCACGGGACCGATGTAACTTGTAGGAACCGATGGCGTAGTCTCGGGTCTCCCGATTTGAGAGTATGACCATAATTTACAAAAATCACATTTACACTTAAAAATAGGCCGTTAAAGGGTGAAAACCCGGACCAACCCCCAAACGACCCCGTACGAGGCACGAAAACCCCGCACGGGACCAATGTAACTTTTAGGAACTGACCGCGTAGTCCTGGGTATCCCGGTTCGAGAGTATGACGATAATTTGCCAAAATCACAGTTCGAGTTAAAAACAAGCCGCTAAAGGGTGAAAACCCAAACCAACCCCTAAACGACCCCGCAAGATGCACGAACACCTCGAACGGGACCAATGTAACTTATAGGAGCTGACCGCGTAGTCCCAAGTCTCCCGGTTTGAGAGTATGACGATAATTTGCAAAAATCACACTTAGAGTTAAAAACATGCCGTTAAAGGGTGAAAACACAAATCAGCCCCCAAACGACCCCGTAGGAGGCACGAACACCTCGTACGGGATCAATGTAATTTGTAGGAACTAACCGTGTAGTCCTGGGTCTCCCGGTTTGATAGTATGACGATAATTTGCAAAAAACACACTTTGACTTAAAAACATGTCGTTAAAGGGTGAAAACCCAAACTAGCCCCCAAATGACCCCGTTGGAGGCATGAACACCTCGCACAGGACCAATGTAACTTGTAGGCACTGACCGCGTAGTCCCGGGTCTCCCGGTTTGAGCGTATGACGATAATTTCCAAAAATCATACTTAGACTTAAAAAAATGCCGTTAAAGGGTGAAAACACAAACCAACTCACAAACAACCCCGTAGGACGCACGAACACCTCGCACGGGACCAATTTAACTTGTAGGAACTGACCGTGTAGTCACGGCTCTCCCAATTGGAGAGTATGACGATAATTTGAAAAAATCACCCTTATACTTAAAAACATGCCATTGAAGGGTACAAACCCGAACTAGCCCCCAAACGACCCCGTAGGAGGCACGAACACCTCGCGCGGGACCAATGTAACTTGTGGGAACTGGCCACGTAGTCTCGGGTCTCTCAGTTTGAGAGTATGATGATAATATGCAAAAATCACACTTACACTTAAAACAAGTCGTTAAAGGGTGAAAACCCAAACGAAACCCCAAACGACCCCGTACGAGGCACGGACACCTCGAACGGGACAAATGTAACTTGTAGGAACTGACTGTGTAGTTCCGGGTCTCCCGGTATGAGAGTATGACGATAATTTGTAAAAATCACACTTAGAGTTAAAAACATGTCGTTAAAGGGCGATAACACAAACTAGCCCCCAAACGACCCCGTAAGAGGCACGAACACCTCACACGGGACCAACGTAACTTGTAGGAACTAACCGCGTAGTCCCAGGTCTCCCGGTTTGAGTGTATGATGATAATTTGTAAAAATCACACTTAGAGTTAAAAACATGCCTTTAAAGGGTGAAAACTCAAACCAGCCGCCAAATGACCCTGTAGGAGGCACGGACACCTCGTACGGGACAAATGTAACTTGTAGGAACTGACCGCGTAGTCCCGGGTCTCCCAGTTTAAGAGTAAGACGATAATTTGCAAAAATTACACTTAGAGTTAAAAACACGTCGTTAAAGGGTTAAAACACAAATGAACCCCCAAATGACCCCGTAGGAGGAACGAACACCTCACACAAGACCAATGTAACTTATAGGAAATGACTGCGAAGTCCCGGGTCTCCCGATTTGAGACTATGACTATAATTTTCAAAAATCACACTTAAACTTAAAAACAAGCCGTTAAAGGGTGAAAACCCAAACCAGCCCCCAAACGAGCCTTTAGGAGGCACGAACACCTCGCACGGGACCAATGTAACTTTTAGGAACTGACTGCGTAGTCTCGGGTCTCCTGGTTTCAGACTTTGACAATAATTTGCAAAAATCACATTTAGACTTAAAAACATGCCGTTAAAGGGTGAAAACCAATACCAGCCCTCAAACGACCCCGTAGGAGGCACGAACACCTCGCACGGTACCAATGTAACTTGTAGGAACTGACCGCGTAGTCTCGGGTCTCCCAGTTTGAGAGTATGACAATAATTTGCAAAAATCACACTTAGGATTAAAAACATACCGTTAAAGGGTGAAAACATAAACCAAACCCCAAACGAACTCGTAGGAGGCACGAACACCTCGCACGAGACCAATGTAACTTGTAGGAACTGACCGCGTAGTCCCGGGTCTCCCGATTTGAGAGTATGATGATAATTTGCAAAAATCACACTCAGAGTTAAAAACAAGCCGTTAAAGGGAGAAAACACAAACCAACCCCCAAACGACCCCGTACGAGGCACGAACACCTCGCACGGGACTAATGTACTTGCAGGAACTGACAGCGTAGTCCCGAGTCTCTCGGTTTGAGAGTATAAAGATAATTTGCAAAAATACACTTAGACTTAAAAACAAGGCGTTAAAGGGTGAAAACACAAATCAACCCCCAAACGACCCTATGGGAGGCACGAGCAGCTCACACGGGACCAATATTACTTGTAGGAACTGACCGCGTAGTCCGGGGTCTCCCGGTATGACAATAATTTGCAAAAATCACACTTAGGGTTAAAAACATACCGTTAAAGGGTGAAAACACAAACCAAACCCCAAACGACCTCGTAGGAGGCACGAACACCTCGCACGGGACCAATGTAACTTGTAGGAACTGACCGCGTAGTCCAGGGTCTCTCGGTTTGAGATTATAAAGATAATTTTCAAAAACACACTTAGACTTAAAAACAAGCCATTAAAGTGTGAAAATACAAATCAACCCACAAACGACCCCGTAGGAGGCACGAACACCTCACACGGGACTAATATAACTTGTAGGAACAGACTGCATAATCCCGGGTCTCCCAATTTGAGAGTATGGCAATAATTTGTAAAAATCACACTTAGAGTTAAAAACATGCCGTTAAAGAGTGAAAACCCGGACCAGCCCCCAAACGACCCTGTAGGAGCCATGAACACCTCGCACGTGACCAATGTAACTTGTAGGAACTGACCGCGTAGTCCCGGGTCTCCCGATTTGAGAGTATGACGATAATTTGCAAAAATCACACTTAGACTTAAAAAAAAGTCGTTAAAGGGTGAAAACCTAAACCAGCCCCCAAACGACCCCGTAGGAGGCACGGACACCTCGTACGGGACCCATGTAACTTTTAGGAACGGACCGCGTAGTCACGGGTCTCCCGGTTTAAGAGAATGACGATAATTTGCAAAAATTTCACTTAGACTTAAAAACATGTCGTTAAAGGGTGACACCAAAACCAGCCCCCAAACGACCCGTAGGAGGCACAAGCACCTCGCACGGGACCAATGTAACTTATAGGAACTGACCGCGTAGTCTCAGGTCTCCCGGTTTGAGAGTATGACAATAATTTGCAAAAATCACACGTAGATTTAAAAACAAGCCGTTAAAGGGTCAAAACCAAAACCAACCCCCAAACGAACTCGTAGGAGACACGGACACCTCGCACGGGACCAATGTAATTTGTAGGAACTGACCGCGTAGTCCCGGGTCTCCCGGTTTGAGAGTATGATGATAATTTGCAAAAATCACACTCAGAGTTAAAAACAAGCCGTTAAAGGGAGAAAACACAAACCAACCCCCAAACGACCCCGTACGAGGCACGAACACCTCGCACGGGACTAATGTACTTGCTGGAACTGACAGCGTAGTCCCGAGTCTCTCGGTTTGAGAGTATAAAGATAATTTGCAAAAATACACTTAGACTTAAAAACAAGGCGTTAAAGGGTGAAAACACAAATCAACCCCCAAACGACCCTATGGGAGGCACGAGCAGCTCACACGGGACCAATATTACTTGTAGGAACTGACCGCGTAGTCCCGGGTCTCCCGGTTTGAGAGTATGACAATAATTTGCAAAAATCACACTTAGGGTTAAAAACATACCGTTAAAGGGTGAAAACACAAACCAAACCCCAAACGACCTCGTAGGAGGCACGAACACCTCGCACGGGACCAATGTAACCTGTAGGAACTGACCGCGTAGTCCAGGGTCTCTCGGTTTGAGATTATAAAGATAATTTTCAAAAACACACTTAGACTTAAAAACAAGCCATTAAAGTGTGAAAATACAAATCAACCCACAAACGACCCCGTAGGAGGCACGAACACCTCACACGGGACTAATATAACTTGTAGGAACAGACTGCATAATCCCGGGTCTCCCAATTTGAGAGTATGGCAATAATTTGTAAAAATCACACTTAGAGTTAAAAACATGCCAATAAAGAGTGAAAACCCAGACCAGCCCCCAAAAGACCCTATAGGAGCCATGAACACCTCGCACGTGACCAATGTAACTTGTAGGAACTGACCGCGTAGTCCCGGGTCTCCCGATTTGAGAGTATGACGATAATTTGCAAAAATCACACTTAGACTTAAAAAAAAGTCGTTAAAGGGTGAAAACCTAAACCAGCCCCCAAACGACCCCGTAGGAGGCACGAACACCTCGTACGGGACCCATGTAGCTTTTAGGAACGGACTGCGTAGTCACGGGTCTCCCGATTTAAGAGAATGACGATAATTTGCAAAAATTTCACTTAGACTTAAAAACATATCGTTAAAGGGTGACACCAAAACCAACCCCCAAACGACCCGTAGGAGGCACAAACACCTCGCACGGGACCAATGTAACTTGTAGGAGCTGACCGCGTAATCTCTGGTCTCCCGGTTTGAGAGTATGATGATAATTGGGAAAAATCACACGTAGACTTAAAAACAAGCCGTTAAAGGGTCAAAACCAAAACCAACCCCCAAATAACCCAGTAGGAGGAACGAATACCTCGCACGGGACCATTGTAACTCGTAGGAACTGACCGCGTAGTCCCGGGTCTCCCGGTTTGATAGTATGACGATAATTTGCAAAAAATACACTTAGACTTAAAAACATGCCGTTAAAGGGTGAAAACCCAAACCAGCACCCAAACGACCCCCGTAGGAGGCACGAACACCTCGCACGAGACTAATGTAACTTGTAGGAACTGACTGCGTAGTCCGGGTCTCCCGGTTTCAGAGTATGAGGATAATTTTGAAAAATCACACTTAGAGTTAAAAACATGTCGTTAAAGGGTGAAAACACAAACCAACTCCCAAACGACCTCGTAGGAGGCACGAACACCTCGTACGGACCAATGTAACTTGTAAGAACTGACCGCGTAGTCCTGGGTGACCTGGTTTGAGAGTATGATGATAATTTGCAAAAATCACACATAGGGTTAAAAACATGCCGTTAAAGGGTGAAAACTCAAACCAACAAAATGACCCCGTAGGAGGCACGAACACCTCGCACGGGACCAATGTAACTTGTAGGAACAAGCTGCATAGTCCTGGGTTCTCGGTTTGAGAGTAAGACGATAATATGAAAAATCACACTTGAACTTAAAACAAGCCGTTAAAGGGCGAAAACCCAAACGAACCCCCAAACGACCCCGTAGGAGACACGAACACCTCGAACGGGACCAATGTAACTTGTAGGAACAGACTGTGTAGTTTCGGGTCTCCCGATTTGAGAGTATGACGATAATTTGTAAAAATCACACTTAGAGTTAAAAAGATTCCGTTAAAGGGTGAAAACACAAACTAACCCCCAAATGACCCCGTAGGAGGTACGAACACCTTGCACGGGACCAATGAAACTTGGAAGAACTGACCGCGTAGTCTCGGGTCTCCCGATTTGAGTGTATGATGATAATTTGTAAAAATCACACTTAGAGTTAAAAACATGTCGTTAAATGGTGAAAACTCAAACCAGCCCACAAACGACCCCGTAGAAGGCACGAACACCTCCCACGGGACCAATGTAACTTGTAGGAACTGATCGCATAGTCCTGGGTCTCCCAGTTTAAGATTATGCCAATAATTTGAAAAAATACACTTAGACTTAAATTACATGCCGTTAAGGGGTGAAAACCCAAACCAGCCCCCTTACGACCTATTAGGAGGCACGGACACCTCGCACGGGACCAATGTAACTTGTAGGAACTAACCACGTAGTCCCGGGTCTCTCAGTTTGTGAGTATGACAATAATTTACAAAAATCACACTTAGACTTAAAAAAGAGCCGTTAAATGGTGAAAGCTCAGACTAGCCCCCAAACGACCCCATAGGTGGCACAAACACCACGTACGGGACCAATGTAACTTGTAGGAACTGACCCTGTAGTCCTGGGTCTCCTAGTTTCAGAGTATGACAATAATTTGCACAAATCACACTTAGACTCAAAACACATGCCGTTAAAGGGTGAAAACCCAAACCAGCCCCCAAAGGACCCCGTAGGAGGAATGAACACCTCGCACGGGACCAATGTAACTTGTAGCAACTTACCACGTAGTACCGGGTCTCCTGGTTTCAGAGTATGATGATAATTTGCAAAAATCACTCTTAGTGTTAAAAACATGTCGTTCAAGGATGAAAACACAAACCAACCCCCAAACGACCCCGTAGGAGGAACGAACACCTCACACGGGACTAAAGTAACTTGTAGGAACTGATCGCGAAGTGCCGAGTCTCACGATTTTAGAGTATGATGATAATTTTCAACAATCACATTTAGAGTTAAAAACATGTCATTAATTGGTGACAACACAAACCAACCCCCAAACGACCCCGTAGGAGGAACGAACACCTCACACGGGACCAATGTAACTTGTAGGAATTGATCACGTAGTCCCGGGTCTCCCGATTTGAGAGTATGAGGATAACTTTAAAAAATCACACTTAGAGTTAAAAACATGCTGTTAAAGGGTGATAACATAAACCAGCCCCCCAACGACCCCGTAGGAGGCACAAACACCTCGCACGGGATCAATGTAACTTGTAGGAACTCACCGTGTTGTCCCGAGTCTCCCGATTTGAGAGTATGATGATAATTTGCAAAATTCACACTAAGACTTAAAAATAAGTCGTTAAAGGGTGAAAACCCAAACAATCCCCAAACGGCCCCGTAGGCGGCACGGACACCTCGCACGGGACCAATGTAACTTGTAGGAACTGGTCGCGTAGTCCCGGGTCTCCCGATTTGAGAGTACGACGATAATTTGCAAAAATCACACTCGTTAAAAACATGCCGTTAAAGGGGAAAAACCGAAACCAGCCCCCAAATGAGCTCGTAGGCGGCACAAACACCTCGTACGAGACCAATATAACTTGTAGGAAGTGACCTTGTAGTCCCGGGTCTCCCGATTTCAGAGTATGACAATAATTTGAAAAAATCACACTTAGAGTTAAAAACATGCCGTTAATGGGTGAAAATACAAACCAGCCCCCAAACGACCCGATAGGAGGCACGATCACCTCACACGGGACCAATGTTACTTCCAAGAATGGACCGTGTAATCCTGGGTCTCCCGATTTGAGAGTATGATGATAATTTGCAAAAATCACACTTAGACTTAAAAACAAGCCGTTAAAGGGTGAAAACAAAAATCAACCACCAAATGACCCCGTAGGAGGCACGAACATCTTGCACGGGACCAATGGAACTTGTAAGAACTGACCGCGTAGTCCCGGGTCTCCCGGTTTGAGAGTATGATAATAATTTTAAAATAATCACACTTAGTGTTAAAACCATGCCATTAAAGGGTGAAAACCAAAACCAACCCCCAAACGACCTCGCACGGGACGAATGTAACTTGTAGGAACTGACCGCGTAGTTCCAGGTCTCCCAGTTTGAGAGTATGACGATAATTTGCAAAAATCACACTTAGACTTAAAAACATGTCGTTAGAAGGTGAAAACCCAAACCAGCCCCCAAACGGCCCCGTAGGAGGCACGAACACCTCGCATGGGACCAATGTAACTTGAAGGAACTGACGGCGTACTCCTGGGGCTCCCGGTTTGAGAGTATGATGATAATTTGCAAAAACCACTCTTACACTTAAAAACAAGCCGTTAAAGGGTGAAAACCCAAACCAACCCCCAAACGTCCCCATAGGAGGCACGAACACCTTGCATGGGATCAATATAACTTGTAGGAACTGATCGCGTAGGCCCGGGTCTCCCGATCTGAGTGTATGACGATAATTTGTAAAAATCACACTTAGAGTTAAAAACATGCCTTTAAAGGGTGAAAACTCAAACCAGGCCCCAAACGACCGTGTAGGAGGCACGAACACCTCGCACGGGACCAAAGTAACTTGTAAGAACTGACCGCGTAGTCTCGGGTCTCCCAGTTTAAGAGTATGCCGATAATTTGCAAAGATCACACTTAGAGTTAAAAACAAGTCTTTAAAGGTTTAAAAGACAAACGAACCCCCAAATGACCCCGTATGAGGAACGAACACCTCGCACAGGACCAATGTAACTTATAGAAAATGACCGCGTAGTCCCAGGTCTCCCGATTTGAGACTATGACGATAATTTGCAAAAATCACACTTAGACTTAAAAACAAGCCGATAAAGGGTGAAAACCCAAACCAACCCCCAAACGAGCCTTTAGGAGGCACGAACACCTCGCACGGGACCAATGTAACTTTTAGGAACTGACCGCGTAGTCTCGGGTCTACTGGTTTGAGACTATGACAATAATTTGCAAAAATCACACTTAGATTTAAAAACATGCCGTTAAAAGGTAAAAACCCAAACCAGCTCCCAAACGACCCCGTAGGAGGCACGAACACCTCGCACGGTACCAATGTAACTTGTAGGAACTGACCGCGTAGTCTCGGGTCTCCCGATTTGAGAGTATGACGATAATTTGCAAAAATCACACTTAGAGTTAAAAACAAGCCGTTAAAAGGTGAAAACACAAACCAAACCCCAAACGACCCCGTAGGAGTCATGAACACCTCGCACGGGACCAATGTAACTTGTAGGAACTGACCGCGTAGTCCAGGGTCTCCCGGTTTGAGAGTATGATGATAATTTGTAAAAGTCATACTTAGACTTAAAAACAAGCCGTTAAAAGGAGAAAACCCAAACCAACCCCCAAACGGCCCTGTAGAAGTCACGAACACCTCGCACGGGACCAATGTAACTTGTAGGAACTGATCGCTCAGTCCCGGGTCTCCCGATTTGAGACTATGAATATAATTTACAAAAATAACACTTTTTAAAAACATGCCGTTAAAGGGTGAAAACCCAAACGAGCCCCAAAATGACCCCTTTGGAGGCACGAACACCTCGCACCGGACCAATGTAACTTGTAGGAACTGAATGCGTAGTCCCGGGTGTCCCGATTTGAGAGTATGCCGATAATTTACAAAAAACGCACTTAGAGTTAAAAACATGCCGTTAAAGGGTGAAAAAAAAATATCCTCCACACGACCCCGTAGGAGGCACGAACACCTCGGACGGGACCAAAGTAACTTGTAAGAACTGACCGCGTAGTCCCGGGTCTCCCGGTTTGAGAGTATGACGATAATTTGTAAAAATACACTTAGACTTAAAAACATGTCGTTAGAAGGTGAAAACCCAAAGTAACTTGTAAGAACTGACCGTGTAGTCCCGGGTCTCCTGGTTTGATAGTATGACAATAATTGGCAAACACTACACTTAGACTTAAAAACAAGCCGTTAAAGGGTGAAAACCAAACCAGCACCCTAACGACCCCGTAAGAGGCACGAACACCTTGGGCGGGGCCAATGTAACTTGGTGGAACTGACCGCGTAGTCCTGTGTCTTCCGGTTTGAGAGTATGCTGATAATTTACAAAAATCACACTTAAAGTTAAAAACATGCCGTTAAAGGGTTAAAACCCAAACCAGCCCCCAAACGACCGCGTAGGAGGCACGAACACCTCGTACGAGACCAATGTAACTTGTAGGAACTGACCGCGCAGTCCTGATTCTCCAAGTTTGAGAGTATGACGATAATTTGCTAAAATCAAACTTAGACTTAAAAACATGCCTTTAAAAGGTGAAAACCCAAACCAACCCCCAAACGATCCCGTAGGAGGCACGAACACCTCGCACGGGACTAATGTAACTTGTAGGAATTGACCGCATAGTCTCGGATCGCTCGGTTTGAGTTTGACGATAATATACTAAAATCACACTTAGAGTTAAAAACAAGCTGTTACAAGGAGAAAACCCAAACCAGCCACCAAACGACACCGTAGGACGAATGAACACCTCACACGAGACCAATATAACTTGTAAGATCTTACCGCGTTGTCCCGGGTCTCCCGGTTTGAGAGTATGCTGATAATATACAAAAATCACACTTAGAGTTAAAAACATGCCGTTAAAGGGTGAAAACACAAACCAGCCCCAAACGACCCCGTAGGAGGCACGAACACCTCGCACGGGACCAATGTAACTTGCAGGAACTGACCGCGTAGTTCCGGGTATCCCGGTTTGAGAGTATGACGACAGTTTGCAAAACTCACACTTAGACTTAAAACAAGCCGTTAAAGGGTGAAAACACAAATCAACCCCCAAACGATCCCGGAGGAGGCACAAACACCTTGCACGGGACCAATGTAAGTTGTAGTAACTGACCGCGTAGTCCGGGGTCTCCCGATTTGAGAGTATGATGATAATTTGCAAAAATCACACTTAGACTTAAAAACAAGCCGTTAAAGGGTGAAAACACAAATCAACCCCCAAACGATCCCGGAGGAGGCACGAACACCTCGCACGGGACCAATGATACTTGTAGGAACTGACCGCGTAGTCCCGGGTCTCCCAGTTTGAGAGTATGACGATAATTTGCAAAAATCACATTAAAGCATAAAAACATGCCGCTAGAAGGTGAAAACCCAAACCAACCCCCAAATGACCCCGTAGGAGGCACGAATACCTCGTACGAGACCAATGTAATTTGTAGGAACTGACCGCGTAGTCCTGATTCTCCAAGTTTGAGAGTATGACGATAATTTGCAAAAATCAAACTTAGACATAAAAACATGCCTTTAAAAGGTGAAAACCCAAACCAACCCCCAAACGATCTCGTAGGAGGCACGAACACCTCGCACGGGACCAATGTAACTTGTAGGAATTGACCGCATAGTCTCGGATCTCCAGGTTTGAGTATGACGATAATATACAAAAATCACACTTAGAGTTAAAAACAAGCCGTTACAAGGAGAAAACCCAAACCAGCCACCAAACGACACCGTAGGAGGAATGAACACCTCACACGAGACCAATATAACTTGTAAGATCTTACCGCGTAGTCCCGGGTCTCCCGGTTTGAGAGTATGATGATAATATACAAAAATCACACTTAGAGTTAAAAACATGCGTTAAACGGTGAAAACACAAACCAGCCCCCAAATGACCCCGTAGGAGGCACGAATACCTCGCACGGGACCAATGTAACTTACAGCAACTGACCGCGTAGTTCCGGGTATCCCGGTTTGAGATTATGACGACAATTTGCAAAAATCACACTTAGACTTAAAAACAAGCTGTTAAAGGGTGAAAACACAAATCAACCCCCAAACGATCCCGGAGGAGGCACGAACACCTTGCACGGGACCAATGTAAGTTGTAGTAACTGATCGCGTAGTCCGGGGTCTCCCGATTTGAGAGTATGAAGATAATTTGCAAAAATTACATTTAGAGTTAAAAACATGCCATTAAAGGGTGAAAACCCAAACCATGCCCTAACGACCCCATGGGAGGCACGAACACCTCGCACGAGACCAATGATACGTGTAGGAACTGACCGCGTAGTCCTGGGTCTTCCAGTTTGAGAGTATGACAATAATTTGCAAAAATCACATTAAAGCATAAAAACATGCCGCTAGAAGGTGAAAACCCAAACCAGCCCCCAAATGACCCCGTAGGAGACACGAACACCTCGTACGAGACCAATGTAATTTGCAGGAACTGACCGCGTAGTCCTGATTCTCCAAGTTTGAGAGTATGACGATAATTTGCAAAAATCAAACTTAGACTTAAAAACATGCCTTTAAAAGGTGAAAACCCAAACCAACCCCCAAACGATCCCGTAGGAGGCACGAACACCTCGCACGGGACCAATGTAACTTGTAGGAATAGACCGCATAGTCTCGGATCTCCCGGTTTGAGTATGACGATAATATACAAAAATCACACTTAGAGTTAAAAACAAGCCGTTACAAGGAGAAACCCCAAACCAGCCACCAAACGACACCGTAGGAGGAATGAACACCTCACACGAGACCAATATAACTTGTAAGATCTTACCGCGTAGTCCCGGGCCTCCCGGTTTGAGAGTATGATGATAATATACAAAATTCACACTTAGAGTTAAAAACAAGCCGTTAAAGGGTGAAAACACAAACCATCCCCCAAACGACCCCGTAGGAGGCACGAACACCTCGCACGGGACCAAGGTAACTTGCAGGAACTGATCGCGTAGTTCCGGGTATCCCGGTTTGAGAGTGTGACGAGAATTTGCAAAAATCACACTTAGACTTAAAAACAAGCCGTTAAAGGATGAAAACACAAATCAACCCCCAAACGATCCCGGAGGAGGCACGAACACCTTGCACGGGACCAATGTAAGTTGTAGTAACTGACCGCGTAGTCCAGGGTCTCCCGATTTGAGAGTATGATGATAATTTGCAAAAATCACACTTAGAGTTAAAAACATGCCATTAAAGGGTGTAAACCCAAGCCATCCCCAAACGACCCCGTGGGAGGCACGAACACCTCGCACGGGACCAATGATACTTGTAGGAACTGACCGCGTAGTCCCGGGTCTCCCAGTTTGAGAGTATGATGATAATTTGCAAAAATCACATTAAAGCATAAAAACATGCCACTAGAAGGTGAAAACCCAAACCAGCCCCCAAATGACCCCGTAGGAGGCATGAACACCTCGTACGAGACCAATGTAATTTGTAGGAACTGACCGCGTAGTCCTGATTCTCCAAGTTTGAGAGTATGACGATAATTTGCAAAAATCAAACTTAGACTTAAAAACATGCCTTTAAAAGCTGAAAACCCAAACCAACCCCCAAACGATCCCGTAGGAGGCACGAACACCTCGCACGGGACCAATGTAACTTGTAGGAATTGACCGCATAGTCTCGGATCTCCCGGTTTGAGTATGCCGATAATATACAAAAATCACACTTAGAGTTAAAAACAAGCCGTTACAAGGAGAAAACCCAAACCAGCCACCAAACGACACCGTAGGAGGAATGAACACCTCACACGAGACTAATATAACTTGTAAGATCTTACCGCGTAGTCCCGAGTCTCCCGATTTGAGAGTATGATGATAATATACAAAAATCACACTTAGAGTTAAAAACATGCTGTTAAAGGGTGAAAACACAAACCAGCCCCCAAACGACCCCATAGGAGGCACGAACACCTCGCACGGGACCAATGTAACTTGCAGGAACTGACCGCGTAGTTCCGGGTATCCCGGTTTGAGAGTATGACGACAATTTGCAAAAATCACACTTAGACTTAAAAACAAGCCGTTAAAGGGTGAAAACACAAATCAACCCCCAAACGATCCCGGAGGAGGTACGAACACCTTGCACGGGACCAATGTAAGTTGTAGTAACTGACCGCGTAATCCGGGGTGTCCCGATTTGAGAGTATGATGATAATTTGCAAAAATCACACTTAGAGTTAAAAACATGCCATTAAAGGGTGAAAACCCAAACCATAGCCAAACGACCCCGTGGGAGGCACGAACACCTCGCACGGGACCAATGATACTTGTAGGAACTGACCGCGTAGTCCCGGGTCTCCCAGTTTGAGAGTATGACGATAATTTGCAAAAATCACATTAAAGCATAAAAACATGCCGCTAGTAGGTAAAAACCCAAACCAGCCCCCAAATGACCCCGTAGGAGGCACGAACACCTCGCACGGGACCAACGAAACTTGTAGGAAGTGACCGCGTAGTCCCGGGGCTCTCGGTTTGAGAGTATGATGATAATTTGAAAAACTCACACTTAGAGTTGAAAACATGCCGTTAAAGGGTGAAAATGCAAACGAGCCCCCAAACGACCCCGTAGGAGGCACGAACACCTCGCACGGGACCAATGTAACTTGTAGAAACTGACCGCATAGTCCCGGGTCTCTCGGTTTGAGAGTATGACGATAATTTGTAAAAATACACTTAGACTTAAAAACATATCGTTAGAAGGTGAAAACCCAAAGCAGACCCCGAACGACCCCGTGGGAGCCACGAACACCTCGCACGGGACCAATGTTACTTGAAGGAACTGACGGCGTTCTCCCGGGGCTCACAGTTTGAGAGTATGACGATAATTTGCAAAAATCACTCTTACACTTTAAAACAAGCCGTTAAAGGGTGAAAACCCAAACCAACCCCCAAACGTCCCCGTAGGAGGCAACACCTCGCATGGGACCAATGTAACTTGTAGGATTTGACCGCATTTTCCCGGGTCTCCTGATTTGAGACTATGACGATAATTTTCAAAAAACACACTTGTTAAAAACATACCGTTAAAGGGTGAAAACCCAAATCAGCCCCCAAACGACCCCGTAGGAGGCACGAACACCTCGCACGGGACCAATGTAACTTGCAGGAACTGACCGCGTAGTTCCGGGTATCCCGGTTTGAGAGTATGACGACAATTTGCAAAAATCACACTTAGACTTAAAAACAAGCCGTTAAAGGGTGAAAACACAAATCAACCCCCAAACGATCCCGGAGGAGGCACAAACACTTTGCACGGGACCAATGTAAGTTGTAGTAACTGACCGCGTAGTCCGGGGTCTCCTGATTTGAGAGTATGATGATAATTTGCAAAAATCACACTTTGAGATAAAAACATGCCATTAAAGGGTGAAAACCCAAACCATACCCAAACGACCCCGTGGGAGGCACGAACACCTCGCACGGGACCAATGATACTTGTAGGAACTGACCGCGTAGTCCCGGGTCTCCCAGTTTGAGAGTATGACGATAATTTGCAAAAATCACATTAAAGCATAAAAACATGCCGTTAAAGGGTTAAAACCCAAACCAGCCCCCAAACGACCGCGTAGGAGGCACGAACACCTCGCACGAGACCAATGTAACTTGTAGGAACTGACCGCGTAGTCCTGATTCTCCAAGTTTGAGAGTATGACGATAATTTGCAAAAATCAAACTTAGACTTAAAAACATGCCTTTAAAAGGTGAAAGCCCAAACCAACCCCCAAACGATCCCGTAGGAGGCACGAACACCTCGCACAGGACTAATGTAACTTGTAGGAATTGACCGCATAGTCTCGGATCTCCGGATTTGAGTATGACGATAATATACAAAAATCACACTTAGAGTTAAAAACAAGCCGTTACAAGGAGAAAACCCAAACCAGCCACCAAACGACACCGTAGGAGGAATGAACACCTCACACGAGACCAATATAACTTGTAAGATCTTACCGCGTAGTCCCGGGTCTCCCGGTTTGAGAGTATGATGATAACATACAAAAATCACACTTAGAGTTAAAAACATGCCGTTAAACGGTGAAAACACAAACCAGCCCCCAAATGACCCCGTAGGAGGCACGAACACCTCGCACGGGACCAATGTAACTTACAGGAACTGACCGCGTAGTTCCGGGTATCCCGGTTTGAGATTATGACGACAATTTGCAAAAATCACACTTAGACTTAAAAACAAGCTGTTAAAGGGTGAAAACACAAATCAACCCCCAAACGATCCCGGAGGAGGCACGAACACCTTGCACGGGACCAATGTAAGTTGTAGTAACTGACCGCGTAGTCCGGGGTCTCCCGATTTGAGAGTATGAAGATAATTTGCAAAAATTACATTTAGAGTTAAAAACATGCCATTAAAGGGTGAAAACCCAAACCATCCCCTAACGACCCCGTGGGAGGCACGAACACCTCGCACGAGACCAATGATACGTGTAGGAACTGACCGCGTAGTCCTGGGTCTCCGAGTTTGAGAGTATGACGATAATTTACAAAAATCACATTAAAGCATAAAAACATGCCGCTAGAAGGTGAAAACCCAAACCAGCCCCCAAATGACCCCGTAGGAGGCACGAACACCTCGTACGAGACCAATGTAATTTGCAGGAACTGACTGCGTAGTCCTGATTCTTTAAGTTTGAGAGTATGACGATAATTTGCAAAAATCAAACTTAGACTTAAAAACATGCCTTTAAAAGGTGAAAACCCAAACCAACCCCCAAACGATCCCGTAGGAGGCACGAACACCTCGCACGGGACCAATGTAACTTGTAGGAATAGACCGCATAGTCTCGGATCTCCCGGTTTGAGTATGACGATAATATACAAAAATCACAATTAGAGTTAAAAACAAGCCGTTACAAGGAGAAAACCCAAACCAGCCACCAAACGACACCGTAGGAGGAATGAACACCTCACACGAGACCAATATAACTTGTAAGATCTTACCGCGTAGTCCCGGGTCTCCCGGTTTGAGAGTATGATGATAATATACAAAATTCACACTTAGAGTTAAAAACAAGCCGTTAAAGGGTGAAAACACAAACCATCCCCCAAACGACCCCGTAGGAGGCACGAACACCTCGCACGGGACCAAGGTAACTTGCAGGAACTGACCGCGTAGTTCCGGGTATCCCGATTTGAGAGTGTGACGACAATTTGCAAAAATCACACTTAGACTTAAAAACAAGCCGTTAAAGGGTGAAAACACAAATCAACCCCCAAACGATCCCGGAGGAGGCACGAACACCTTGCACGGGACGAATGTAAGTTGTAGTAACTGACCGCGTAGTCCAGGGTCTCCCGATTTGAGAGTATGATGATAATTTGCAAAAATCACACTTAGAGTTAAAAACATGCCATTAAAGGGTGTAAACCCAAGCCATCCCCAAACGACCCCGTGGGAGGCACGAACACCTCGCACGGGACCAATGATACTTGTAGGAACTGACCGCGTAGTCCCGGGTCTCCCAGTTTGAGAGTATGACGATAATTTGCAAAAATCACATTAAGGCATAAAAACATGCCACTAGAAGGTGAAAACCCAAACCAGCCCCCAAATGACCCCGTAGGAGGCATGAACACCTCGTACGAGACCAATGTAATTTGTAGGAACTGACCGCGTAGTCCTGATTCTCCAAGTTTGAGAGTATGACGATAATTTACAAAAATCAAACTTAGACTTAAAAACATGCCTTTAAAAGCTGAAAACCCAAACCAACCCCCAAACGATCCCGTAGGAGGCACGAACACCTCGCACGGGACCAATGTAACTTGTAGGAATTGACCGCATAGTCTCGGATCTCCCGGTTTGAATATGCCGATAATATACAAAAATCACACTTAGAGTTAAAAACAAGCCGTTACAAGGAGAAAACCCAAACCAGCCACCAAACGACACCGTAGGAGGAATGAACACCTCACACGAGACTAATATAACTTGTAAGATCTTACCGCGTAGTCCCGGGTCTCCCGGTTTGAGAGTATGATGATAATATAGAAAAATCACACTTAGAGTTAAAAACATGCCGTTAAAGGGTGAAAACACAAACCAGCCCCCAAACGACCCCATAGGAGGCACGAACACCTCGCACGGGACCAAGGTAACTTGCAGGAACTGACCGCGTAGTTCCGGGTATCCCGGTTTGAGAGTGTGACGACAATTTGCAAAAATCACACTTAGACTTAAAAACAAGCCGTTAAAGGGTGAAAACACAAATCAACCCCCAAACGATCCCGGAGGAGGCACGAACACCTTGCACGGGACCAATGTAAGTTGTAGTAACTGACCGCGTAGTCCAGGGTCTCCCGATTTGAGAGTATGATGATAATTTGCAAAAATCACACTTAGAGTTAAAAACATGCCATTAAAGGGTGTAAACCCAAGCCATCCCCAAACGACCCCGTGGGAGGCACGAACACCTCGCACGGGACCAATGATACTTGTAGGAACTGACCGCGTAGTCCCGGGTCTCCCAGTTTGAGAGTATGACGATAATTTGCAAAAATCACATTAAAGCATAAAAACATGCCACTAGAAGGTGAAAACCCAAACCAGCCCCCAAATGACCCCGTAGGAGGCATGAACACCTCGTACGAGACCAATGTAATTTGTAGGAACTGACCGCGTAGTCCTGATTCTCCAAGTTTGAGAGTATGACGATAATTTGCAAAAATCAAACTTAGACTTAAAAACATGCCTTTAAAAGCTGAAAACCCAAACCAACCCCCAAACGATCCCGTAGGAGGCACGAACACCTCGCACGGGACCAATGTAACTTGTAGGAATTGACCGCATAGTCTCGGATCTCCCGGTTTGAATATGCCGATAATATACAAAAATCACACTTAGAGTTAAAAACAAGCCGTTACAAGGAGAAAACCCAAACCAGCCACCAAACGACACCGTAGGAGGAATGAACACCTCACACGAGACTAATATAACTTGTAAGATCTTACCGCGTAGTCCCGGGTCTCCCGGTTTGAGAGTATGATGATAATATAGAAAAATCACACTTAGAGTTAAAAACATGCCGTTAAAGGGTGAAAACACAAACCAGCCCCCAAACGACCCCATAGGAGGCACGAACACCTCGCACGGGACCAATGTAACTTGCAGGAACTGACCGCGTAGTTCCGGGTATCCCGGTTTGAGAGTATGACGACAATTTGCAAAAATCACACTTAGACTTAAAAACAAGCCGTTAAAGGGTGAAAACACAAATCAACCCCCAAACGATCCCGGAGGAGGTACGAACACCTTGCACGGGACCAATGTAAGTTGTAGTAACTGACCGCGTAATCCGGGGTGTCCCGATTTGAGAGTATGATGATAATTTGCAAAAATCACACTTAGAGTTAAAAACATGCCATTAAAGGGTGAAAACCCAAACCATAGCCAAACGACCCCGTGGGAGGCACGAACACCTCGCACGGGACCAATGATACTTGTAGGAACTGACCGCGTAGTCCCGGGTCTCCCAGTTTGAGAGTATGACGATAATTTGCAAAAATCACATTAAAGCATAAAAACATGCCGCTAGTAGGTAAAAACCCAAACCAGCCCCCAAATGACCCCGTAGGAGGCACGAACACCTCGCACGGGACCAACGAAACTTGTAGGAAGTGACCGCGTAGTCCCGGGGCTCTCGGTTTGAGAGTATGATGATAATTTGAAAAACTCACACTTAGAGTTGAAAACATGCCGTTAAAGGGTGAAAATGCAAACGAGCCCCCAAACGACCCCGTAGGAGGCACGAACACCTCGCACGGGACCAATGTAATTTGTAGAAACTGACCGTATAGTCCCGGGTCTCCCGGTTTGAGAGTATGACGATAATTTGTAAAAATACACTTAGACTTAAAAACATGTCGTTAGAAGGTGAAAACCCAAAGCAGACCCCGAACGACCCCGTGGGAGCCACGAACACCTCGCACGGGACCAATGTAACTTGAAGGAACTGACGGCGTTCTCCCGGGGCTCACAGTTTGAGAGTATGACGATAATTTGCAAAAATCACTCTTACACTTTAAAACAAGCCGTTAAAGGGTGAAAACCCAAACCAACCCCCAAACGTCACCGTAGGAGGCAACACCTCGCATGGGACCAATGTAACTTGTAGGATTTGACCGCATTTTCCCGGGTCTCCTGATTTGAGACTATGACGATAATTTTCAAAAAACACACTTGTTAAAAACATACCGTTAAAGGGTGAAAACCCAAATCAGCCCCCAAACGACCCCGTAGGAGGCACGAACACCTCGCACGGGACCAATGTAACTTGCAGGAACTGACCGCGTAGTTCCGAGTATCCCGGTTTGAGAGTATGACGACAATTTGCAAAAATCACACTTAGACTTAAAAACAAGCCGTTAAAGGGTGAAAACACAAATCAACCCCCAAACGATCCCGGAGGAGGCACAAACACTTTGCACGGGACCAATGTAAGTTGTAGTAACTGACCGCGTAGTCCGGGGTCTCCCGATTTGAGAGTATGATGATAATTTGTAAAAATCACACTTTGAGATAAAAACATGCCATTAAAGGGTGAAAATCCAAACCATACCCAAACGACCTCGTGGGAGGCACGAACACCTCGCACGGGACCAATGATACTTGTAGGAACTGACCGCGTAGTCCCGGGTCTCCCAGTTTGAGAGTATGACGATAATTTGCAAAAATCACATTAAAGCATAAAAACATGCCGTTAAAGGGTTAAAACCCAAACCAGCCCCCAAACGACCGCGTAGGAGGCACGAACACCTCGCACGAGACCAATGTAACTTGTAGGAACTGACCGCGTAGTCCTGATTCTCCAAGTTTGAGAGTATGACGATAATTTGCAAAAATCAAACTTAGACTTAAAAACATGCCTTTAAAAGGTGAAAGCCCAAACCAACCCCCAAACGATCCCGTAGGAGGCACGAACACCTCGCACGGGACTAATGTAACTTGTAGGAATTGACCGCATAGTCTCGGATCTCCGGATTTGAGTATGACGATAATATACAAAAATCACACTTAGAGTTAAAAACAAGCCGTTACAAGGAGAAAACCCAAACCAGCCACCAAACGACACCGTAGGAGGAATGAACACCTCACACGAGACAAATATAACTTGTAAGATCTTACCGCGTAGTCCCGGGTCTCCCGATTTGAGAGTATGATGATAATATACAAAAATCACACTTAGAGTTAAAAACATGCCGTTAAAGGGTGAAAACACAAACCAGCCCCCAAACGACCCCGTAGGAGGCACGAAGACCTCGCACGGGACCAATGTAACTTGCAGGAACTGACCGCGTAGTTCCGGGTATCCCGGTTTGAGAGTATGACGACAATTTGTAAAAATCACACTTAGACTTAAAAACAAGCCGTTAAAGGGTGAAAACACAAATCAACCCCCAAACGATCCCGGAGGAGGCACGAACCCCTTGCACGGGACCAATGTAAGTTGTAATAACTGACCGCGTAGTCCGGGGTCTCCCGATTTGAGAGTATGATGATAATTTGCGAAAATCACACTTAGAGTTAAAAACATGCCATTAAAGGGTGAAACCCCAAACCATACCCAAACGACCCCGTGGGAGGCACGAACACCTCGCACGGGACCAATGATACTTGTAGGAACTGACCGCGTAGTCCCGGGTCTCCCAGTTTGAGAGTACGATGATAATTTGCAAAAATCACATTAAAGCATAAAAACATGCCGCTAGAAGGTTAAAACCCAAACCAGCCCCCCAAATGACCCCGTAGGAGGCACGAACACCTCGTACGAGACCAATGTAGCTTGTAGGAACTGACCGCGTAGTCCTGATTCTCCAAGTTTGAGAGTATGACGATAATTTGCAAAAATCAAACTTAGACTTAAAAACATGCCTTTAAAAGGTGAAAACCCAAACCAACCCCCAAACGATCCCGTAGGAGGCACGAACACCTCGCACGGGACCAATGTAATTTGTAGGAATTGACCGCATAGTCTCGGATCTCCCGGTTTGAGTATGACGATAATATACAAAAATCACACTTAGATTTAAAAATAAGCCGTTACAAGGAGAAAACCCAAACCAGTCACCAAACGACACCGTAGGAGGAATGAACACGTCACACGAGACCAATATAACTTGTAAGATCTTACCGCGTAGTCCCGGGTCTCCCGGTTTGAGAGTATGATGATAATATACAAAAATCACACTTAGAGTTAAAAACATGCCGTTAAAGGGTGAAAACACAAACCAGCCCCCAAACGACCCCGTAAGAGGCACGACCACCTCGCACGGGACCAATGTAACATGCAGGAACTGACCGCGTAGTTCCGGGTATCCCGGTTTGAGAGTATGATGACAATTTGCAAAAATCACACTTAGACTTAAAAACAAGCCGTTAAAGGGTGAAAACATAAATCAACCCCCAAACGATCCCGGAGGAGGCACAAACACCTTGCACGGGACCAATGTAAGTTGTAGTAACTGACCGCGTAGTCCGGGGTCTCCCGATTTGAGAGTATGATGATAATTTACGAAAATCACACTTAGAGTTAAAAACATGCCATTAAAGGGTGAAAATCCAAACCATACCCAAACGACCCCGTGGGAGGCACGAACACCTCGCACGGGACCAATGATACTTGTAGGAACTGACCGCGTAGTCCCGGGTCTTCCAGTTTGAGAGTATGACGATAATTTGCAAAAATCACATTAAAGCATAAAAACATGCCGCTAGAAGGTGAAAACCCAAACCAGCCCCCAAATGACCCCGTAGGAGGCACGAACACCTCGTACGAGACCAATGTAGCTTGTAGGAACTGACCGCGTAGTCCTGATTCTCCAAGTTTGAGAGTATGATGATAATATGCAAAAATCAAACTTAGACTTAAAAACATGCCTTTAAAAGGTGAAAACCCAAACCAACCCCCAAACGATCCCGTAGGAGGCACGAACACCTCGCACGGGACCAATGTAATTTGTAGGAATTGACCGCATAGTCTTGGATCTCCCGGTTTGAGTATGAAGATAATATACAAAAATCACACTTAGATTTAAAAACAAGCCGTTACAAGGAGAAAATCCAAACCAGTCACCAAACGACACCGTAGGAGGAATGAACACCTCACACGAGACCAATATAACTTGTAAGATCTTACCGCGTAGTCCCGGGTCTCCCGGTTTGAGAGTATGATGATAATATACAAAAATCACACTTAGAGTTAAAAACATGCCGTTAAAGGGTGAAAACACAAACCAGCCCCCAAACGACCCCGTAGGAGGCACGAACACCTCGCACGGGACCAATGTAACATGCAGGAACTGACCGCGTAGTTCCGGGTATCCCGGTTTGAGAGTATGATGACAATTTGCAAAAATCACACTTAGACTTAAAAACAAGCCGTTAAAGGGTGAAAACACAAATCAACCCCCAAACGATCCCGGAGGAGGCACGAACACCTTGCACGGGACCAATATAAGTTGTAGTAACTGACCGTGTAGTCCGGGGTCTCCCGATTTGAGAGTATGATGATAATTTGCAAAAATCACACTTAGGGCTCGTTTGGTTTGAGGTTTGGAAAGGGAATTTAGGATTCCTGGAATTTAGAATTCCCCTCATTTAGAATTACAATGTTTGGTTGGAGATTTAAGGGGGAACTTAGAATTCCTGGAATTTAGAATTCCCATGAAATTGGATTCTCCTTTCCCCTCTAAAATGGGGGTAATCCTATATTCCCGGACATATTACCTTACTTTTGTGGTGTGACAAAAATACCATTTCACATAAACTCATAAGTACACTTTCTCTCTCTCATACACACACACACACATTCTCTCTCTCTCTCTCTCTCTCACACACACACACACACACATACTCACTCTCTCTCGCACACACATACATATACACACTCTCTTTCTCTCTCTTTCACACACATGCTCTCGCTATCTCTCTCACACACATAAACACTCTCTCTCACACACATACACATACACATACACATACACATACAAATACACATACACACTCTCTCTTTCTCGATTTTTTTTTGATGTGTTCAACGACATCAAGTTTTGATGTCGTCCAATCACATGATTTTTTAAGAAGTGTTCTCTCACTTCATTTAATGATTCATTATCTCATATTCAAGTGACGTTCTCTCGCTTCATTTAATAGGAAATAAAATAGTTTACACCATTTATATATAAAAAAAGAATGACATTTTTATACTATAACATTTTTTCTTTCATAACAGTTTTTATATATAAAAATATTACAAAAATGTTTAAATGTTTTTAAAACTCTTTTTTAAATAAAAAAGTTAAAAAATAATTTTTTATATAAACTATTAAAAATGTTTTAAATATGTACAATATTTTTAAAAAGTTAAAAAACTTGTTTTTTAAAACTGTTTTTCATATATAAACATTTTTTTTTAATATATTAAAAGTGTTTTATAGATTAAAACTATAAAAATATATTTTAAATGTTTCTTTAAACTGAGTTTTTTTAAAATAAAATGTTAATATATATTTCTAATATATAAAAAACAGTTTTTAAATGCTTTTCGCCATTCAAAAAACTGTTTTTGTACAACAACAAAAAAATGCAAAATAAACTGTTTAATATGTTAATATATAAACACATTTTTATTTATATAGACACATTTTTTAATGTTTAATAAACACATTTTTTAATGTTTAATAAACACATTTTTTAATGTTTTAAATATGTGCTATTTGTTTAAAACATTAAAAAATGTGTTTTGTTAAACAGTTTTATTTTTGCATTTTTTTTTGTTGTACAAAAATAGTTTTTTGAATGTTTTTATAATTCTAATAAAAACATTAAAAAAACTGTTTTTTATTTATTAGAGATATAAAAACATTCAAAAAATTGCATTTTTACAACAAAAAAAATTGTTTTTTTGCTTAAGGAAAAAAACGGAAAAAAAACCCATTTTTTACAACTTTATTTTTCATGAAAGATTAATAAAAAAAGTTATTCAAAAACTTTTTTTTGTTTTTATTTAAAAACTGTTTTTTTACAACTTTATTTTTTTGTAAAGAATTAATTTTTTTTACTAAAAACAGTTTATATTTAAATAAAAGTGTAACAAAACACGTTTTTTTAAACTTTTTCAAAAAATAGTACATATTTAATAATCTTTTTAACAGTTTACATAGAAGGAATTTTAGATGGCTGGAAAAAGGAATTCCTGCTTGAACCAAACAATGGAAAGGAATTGAAGATTCCAGGAACTTAGAATTCCTGGAATTATGAATTCCCATTCTCTTGCCAAACCTCGAACCAAACGAGCCCTTAGAGTTAAAAGCATGCCATTAAAGGGTGAAAACCCAAACCATACCCAAACGACCCCGTGGGAGGCACGAACACCTCGCACGGGACCAATGATACTTGTAGGAACTGACCGCGTAGTCCCGGGTCTCCCAGTTTGAGAGTATGACGATAATTTGCAAAAATCACATTAAAGCATAAAAACATGCCGCTAGTAGGTAAAAACCCAAACCAGCCACCAAATGACCCCGTAGGAGGCACGAACACCTCGTACGGGACCAATGTAACTTGTTGGAACTGACTGCGTAGTGCCGAGTCTCTCGGTTTGAGAGTATGATGATAATTTGCAAAAATCACACTTAGAGTTAAAAATAAGCCGTTAAAGGGTGAAAACCCAAACCATCACCCAAACGGCCTCGTAGGAGGCACGAACACCTCGCACGGGACCAATGTAACTTGTAGGAACTGACCGCGTAGTCCTGGGTCTCCCGATATGAGACTACGACGATAATTTGTAAAAATCACACTTGTTAAAAACATCCCGTTAAAGGGTGAAAATCCAAATCAGCCCCCAAACGACCCCGTAGGAGGCACGAACACCTCGCACGGGACCAATGTAACTTGTAGGAACAGATCGCGTAGTCCCGGGTCTCCCGGTTTGAGAGTATGACAATAATTTGCAAAAATCACACTTTTTAAAAACAAGCCGTTAAAGGGTGAAAACTCAAACCAGCCCCAAACAACCCCGTAGGTCGCACGAACAACTCGCACGGGAGCAATGTAACTTGTAGGAACTGCCCGCGTAGACTCGGGTCTCCCGGTTTGAGAGTATGGCGATAATTTGCAAAAATCACACTTAGAGTTAAAAACAGGTCGTCAAGCGTGAAAACACAAAGTAGCCTCCAAACGACCCCGTAGAAGGCACGAACACCTCCCACGAGACCAGTGTAACTTGTTGGAACTGATCACGTAGTCCCGGGTCTCCTGGTTTGAGAGTACGACAATAATTTACAAAAATCACACTTAGATTTAAAAACAAGCCGTTAAAGGGTGAAAATAGAAATCATTCCCCAAACGACCCCGTAGGAGGTACGAACACCTTGCACGGGACCAATGTAACTTGTAGGAACTGACCGCGTAGTGCTGGGTCTCCCGGTTTGAGAGTATGACGATAATTTGTAAAAATCACTTTGAGAGTTAAAAATATGTCGTTAAAGGGTTAAAACCCAAACCAGCCCCCAAACGACCCCGTAGGTGGCACAAACACCTCGCACGGGACCAATGTAACTTGTAGGAACTGACAGCGTAGTCCCGGGTCTCCCGATTTGAGAGTATGATAATAATTTGCAAAAATCACACTTAGACTTAAAAACATGTCGTTAAAGGGTGAAAACCCAAACCAACCCCCAAACGGTCCCGTAGGAGGCGCGAACACCTCGCACGGGACCAATGTTACTTTTTGGAACTGACGGCGTAGTCCCGGGTCTCCCAGTTTGAGAGTATAACGATAATTTAAATAAATCACACTTGACTTAAAAACAAGTCGTTAAAGGGTGAAAACCCAAACCAACCCCCAAACAACAACGTAGAAGGCACGAACACCTCGAACGGGACCAATGTAACATGTTGGAACTGACTGTGTAGTCCCGAGACTCACGGTTTGAGAGTATGATGATAATTTGCAGAAATCACACTTAGATTGAAAAAAATGCCGTTAAAGGGTGAAAACACAAACCAGCCCCTGAACGACGCCGTAGGAGGCACAAACACCTCGCACGGGACCAATGTAACTTGTAGGAACTGACTGCGTAGTCCCGGGTCTCCCGGTTTGAGAGTATGACGACAATTTGCAAAACTCACACTTAGACATAATAACATGCCGTTAAAGGTTGAAAACCAAACCACCCCCCAAACGACCCTGTAGGAGGCACGAACACCTCATACGAGGCCAATGTAACTTAAAGGAATTGACCGCGTAGTCCTGGGTCTCCCGGTTTGAGGGTATGATGATAATTTGCAAAAATCACACTTAGACTTAAAAACATGCCGTTTAAGGGTGAAAACCCAAACTAGTCCCCAAACGACCCTGTAGGAGTCATGAACACCTAGTACGGGACCAATGTAACTTGTAGGAACTAATCGCGTAGTCCTGAGTCTCCCGGTTTGAGTGTATGACGATAATTCACAAAAATCACACTTAGACTTAAAAATAAGGCATTAAAGGGTGAAAACACAAACAACCCGCAAACGACTCCATAGGAAGCACAAACACCTCGCACGGGACCAATGTTACTTGTAGGAACTGACCGCATAGTCACGGGTCTCCCGATTTGAGAGTATGACGATAATTTGAAAAAATACACTTAGACATAAAAACAAGCCTTTAAAGGGTGAAAACCCAAACAAGCCCCCAAACGACCCCGTAGGAGGCACAAACACCTCGCACGGGACCAATGTAACTTATAGGAACTGACCGCGTAGTCTCCGGTCACCCGGTTTGAGAGTATGACGATAATTTGAAAAAATAACACTTAGACTTAAAACAAGCCGTTAAAGGGTGAAAACCCAAACCAACCTCCAAACGACCCCGTAGGAGTCTCGAACACCTCGTACGGGCCCAATGTAACTTGTTGGAACTGACAACGCAGTGCCGGGTCTCCCGGTTTGAGAGTATGATGATAATTTGCAAAAATCACACTTAGAGATAAAAACATGCCGTTAAAGGGTGAAAATAAAAACCAGCCCCCAAACGAACCCGTAGGAAGCACGAACACCTAGCAAGGGACCAATGTAACTTGTAGGAACTGATCGCGTAGTCCCAGGTCTCCCGATTTGAGAGTGTGATGATAATTTGCAAAAGTCACACTTAGACTTAAAAACAAGCCGTGAAAGGGTGAAAACCCTAACCAACCCCCAAACGGCACCGTAGGAGGCACGAACACCTCGCACGGGACCAATGTAACTTTTAGGAACTGATCGCGTAGTCCTGGGTCTCCCGATTTGAGACTATGATGACAATTTGAAAAATCACACTTGTTAAAAACATGCCGTTAAAGGGTGAAAACCAAATCCCGCCCCCAAACGACCCAGTAGGTGGCACGAACACCACGTACGGGACCAATGTAACTTATAGGAACTGACCGCGTAGACCCTGGTCTCTCAGTTTGAGCGTATGACGATAATTTGATAAAATCACACTTAGAGATAAAGACATGCCATTTAAGTATGAAAACACAAACCAGCCCCAAAATGACCCCGTAGGAGGCACGAAGACCTCGCACGGGACCAATATAACTTGTAGGAGCTGATCGCATAGTCCCGGGTCTCCCGGTTTGAGAGTATGATGAAAATTTTAAAAAATCACACTTAGAATTAAAAACACGCCATTAAAGGGTGAAAACCAAAACCAACCCCCAAATGGCCCGTAGGAGGCATGGACACCTCGCACGGGATCAATGATTACAGTTGGAACTGATCGCGTAGTCCCGGGTCTCCCGATTTGAGACTATGATGACAATTTTCAAAAATAACACTTGTTAAAAACATGCTGTTAGAGGCAGAAAACCAAAACTAGACCCCAAACGACCCCATAGGAGGCACGAAGACCTCGAACGGGACCAATGCAACTTTAGGAACTGACCGCGTAGTCCCGGGTCTTTCGATTTGAGAGTATGAACATAATTTGCAAAATTCACACTTAGACTTAAAAACAAGCCTCTAAAGGGTGAAAACCCAATCCAACCCCCAAACGACCCCATAGGAGGCACGAACACCTCGCACGAGACCAATGTAACTTGTAGGAACTGATCGCGTAGTCTCGGGTCTCTCGGTTTGAGAGTATGATGATAATTTGGAAAAATCACACTTAGACATAAAAACATGCCGTTAATGTGTGAAAACCCAAACCAGTCCCCAAACGACCCCGTTGGAGGCACGAACACCTCATACGGGACCAATGTAACTTATAGGAATGGACCGCGTATTCCCGGATCTCTCGGTTTGAGAGTATCACAATAATTTGCAAAAATCACACTTAGGTTTAAAAACATGCCGTTGAATGGTGAAAACACAAACCAACCCCCAAACGACCCCTTAGGAGGCACGAACAACTCACACGGGACCAATGTAACTTGTAGGAACTGACCGCATAGTCCTGGGTGTCCTGGTTTGAGAGTATGATGATAATTTGTAAAAATGACACTTAGAGTTAAAAACATGCCGTTAAAGTGTGAAAACACAAACAGCCCCCAAACGACCCCGTAGGAGGCACGAGCACCTCGCACGGGACCAATGTAACGTGTAGGAACTAACCGCGTAGTCTCAGGTCTCCCGGTTTGAGAGTATGATGATAATATACAAAAATCACACTTAGACTTAAAAACAAGTCGTTAAAGGGTGAAAACCCAAACTAACCCACAAATGGCCCCAAAGGAGGCACGAACACCTCGCACTGGACCAATGTAACTTGTAGGAACTGACCTCGTAGTCTCGGGTCTCCCGATTTGAGAGTATGATGATAATTTGTAAAAAACACACTTAGACTTAAAAATAAGCTGTTAAAGGGTGAAAACACAAACCAACCCCCAGACGACCCCATAGGAGGCACGAGCACCTTGCACAGGACTAATGTAACTTGTAGGAACTGACTGGGCAGTGCCGGGTCTCCCGGTTTGAAAGTATGACAATAATTTGAAAAAATCATACTTAAAGGGAAAAATATGCCGTTAAAGGGTGAAAACACAAACCAGCACCCAAACGGCCCCGTAGGAGGCACGAACACCTCGCACGAGACCAACGTAACCTGTAGGAACTGATCGCATAGTCCCGAGTCTCCCGATTTGAGACTATGATGACAATTTGCAAAAATCACACGTGTTGAAAACATGCCGTCAAAGGGTGAAAACTCAAACCAGACCCCAAACGACCCCGTAGGGGGCCTAAACACCTCGAATGGGACTAATGTAACTTGTAGGAACTTACCGCGTCGTCCCGGGACTCCCGGTTTGAGAGTTTGACGATAATTTCCCAAAATCACTCTTAGACTTAAAAATATGCCGTTAAAGGGTGTAAACCCAAATTAGCCCCCAAACGACCCCGTAGGAGGCACAAAGACCTCGAACGGGACCAATGAAACTTGTAGGAACTGACCACGTAGTCCCGGGTCTCCCGGTTTGAGAGTATGAGAATAATTAGAAAAAATCACACTTAGACTTAAAAACAAGCCTCTAAAGTGTGAAAACCCAAACCAGCCCCCAAACGACCCCATAGGAGGCACGGACACCTCGCACGGGACCAATGTAACTTGTAGGAACTGATCGCGTAGTCCCAGGTGTCTCGGTTTGAGAGTATTACGATAATTAGGAAAAATCACATTTAGACGTAAAAACATGCCGTTAAAGGGTGAAAAGCTAAACGACCCTGTTGGAGGCACGAACACCTCGAAAGGGACCAATGTAACTTGTAGGAACTGACCGCGTAGTCCCGAGTTTCTCGGTTTGAGAGTATGCCGATAATTTACCAAAATCACACTTAGAGTTAAAAACATGCCGTTAAAGGGTGAAAACACAAAACAACCCCCAAACGACCCCGTAGGAGGCACGAAGACCTCACACGGGACCAATGTAATATGTAGGAACTGATCGCGTAGTCTCGGGTCTCCTGGTTTGAGAGTATGATGATCATTTGTAAAAATCACGCTTAGAGTTAAAAACATGCCGTTAAAGTGTGAAAACACAAATAGCCCCCAAACGACCCCGTAGGAGGCACGAACACCTCGCACGGGACCAATGCAACTTGTAGGAACTAATCATGTATTCTCGGGTTTCCCGGTTTGAGAGTATGACGATAAATTACAAAAATCACACTTAGGCTTGAAAACAAGTCGTTAAAGGGTGAAAACCCAAATAAACCACCAAACGACCCTGTAGGAGGCACGAACACCTCGCACGGGGCCATTGTAACTTGTAGGAACTGACCGCGTAGTCTCGGGTCTCCCGATTTGACAGTATGACGATAATTTGCAAAAATCACACTTAGACTTAAAAATATTCCGATAAAGGGTGAAAACCCAAACTAGCCCCCAAACGACCCAGTAGGAGACACGAACACCTCGCACGGGTCCAATGTAATTTTTAAGAACTGATCGCGCAGTGCCGGATCTCCCACTTTGAAAGTAAGACGAAAATTTGCAAAAATTACACTTAGAGATAAAAACATGCCGTTAAAGGGTGAAAATAAAAACCAGGCCCCAAACGACCCCGATGGAGGCACGAACACCTCGCCGATGTACCTTGTAGGCACTGACAGCGTAGTCCCGGGTCTCCCGATTTAAGAGTATGATGATAATTTGAAAAAATCACACATAGACTTAAAAGCAAGCCGTTAAAGGGTAAAAACACAAATCAACCGCCAAATGACCCCGTAGAAGGCACGAACACCTCGCATGGGACAAATGTAACTTGTAGGAAATGACCGCATAGTCACGAGTTTCTCTGTTTGAGAGTATGACGATAATTTGCAAAAGTCACACTTAAAGTTTAAAACATGCCCTTAACGGATGAAAACCCAAACCAGCCCACAAACGACCCCGTAGGATGCCTGAACACCTCGAATGGGACCAATGTGACTTGTAGGAACTTATCAGGTAGTCCTGGGACTCCCGATTTGAGAGTTCGATGATTATTTGCCAGAATCACTCTTACACTTAAAAATATGCCATTAAAGGGTGTAAACCCAAACCAGCCCCCAAACGACCCCATAGGAGGCACAAACACCTCGCACGGGACCAACGTAACTTGTAGGAACTGACCGCGTAGTCCCGGGTCTCTCAGTTTGAGAGTATGATGATAATTTACCAAAATCACAAGAGTATGACGATAATTTTCAAAAATCACACTTAAAGTTTAAAACATGCCGTTAAAGGGTGAAAACATAAACCAACCCCCAAACGACCCCGTAGGAGGCACGAACAGCTCGCACGGGACCAATGTAACTTATAGGAACTGACCGCATAGTCCCGGGTCTCCCGATTTGAGAGTATGATGATAATTTGCAAAAATCACACTTAGTCTTAAAAATATGCCCTTAAAGGGTGAAAACACAAACCAACCACCAAATGACCCCGTAGGAGGCAGGATCACCTCGCACGGGACCAATGTGACTTGAAGGAACTGACCGCGTTGTATCGAGTATCCCGATTTGAGAGTATGATGATAGTTTGCAAAAGTCACACTTAGGGTTAAAAACATGCTGTTAAAGGGTGAAAACACAAATAACCCCAGAACGAACCCGTAGGAGGCAAGACCACCTCGCACGGGGCCAATGTAACTTGTAGTAACTGACCGCGTAGTCTCGAGTCTCCCGACTTGAGAGTATGACGATAATTTGCAAAAATCACACTTAGACTTAAAAACAAGACGTTAAAGGGTGCAAGTCCAAACCAGCCCCCAAACGACCCCGTAAGAGGCACGAACACCTCGCACGGGACCAATATAACTTGTAGGGACGGACCGCGCAGTGCCGGATCACCCAGTTTGAGAGTATGACGATAATTTACAAAAATCACACTTAGAGATAAAGACATGCCGTTAAAGGGTGAAAACATAAACCAGACACCAAATGACCCCGTAGTAGGCAAGAACGCCTCACACGGGACCAATGTAACTTGTAGGAACTGACCGCGTACTCCCGGCTCTCCCGATTTTAGAGTATGACGATAATTTGCAAAAATCACACTTAGACTTAAAAGCATTCCATTAAAGGGTGAAAACCCAAACCAGTCCCCAAATGACCCCATAGGAGGCACGAACACCTCGCAGGGGACCAATGTAACTTGTAAGAATTGACCACGTAGTCCCGAGTCTCTCGGTTTGAGAATATGACAATAATTTGCAAAAATCACTCTTAGAGTTAAAAACATGCCGTTAAAGGGTGAAAACATAAACCAACCTCCAAACGACCTCGTAGGAGGAACGAACACCTCGCACGGGACCAATGTAACTTATAGGAACTGACCGCGTAGTCCTGGGTCTCCCGGTTTGAGAGTATGACGATAATTTTCAAAAATCACACTTAGAGTAAAAAATATGCCGTTAAAGGGTGAAAACACAAATCAACCCTCAAACAACCCCATAAGAGGCACGAACAACTCGCACGGGACAAATGTAACTTGTAGGAAGTGACCGCGTAGTCCCGGGTCTCCCGATTTGAGAGTAGGACGATAATTTGCAAAAATCACACTTAGAGTTAAAAACAAGTCGATAAAGGGTGAAAACATAAACCATCCCCCAAATGACCCTGTAGGAGGCACGAACACCTCGCACGGGACCAATGTAAGTTGCAGAAACTCACCGCGTAGTCCTGGGTCTCTCGGTTTGAGAGTACGATGATAATTTGCAAAAAATTAAACTTAGAGTTAAAAACATGACGTTAAAGGGTGAAAACACAAACCAGCCCCCAAACGACCCCATAGGAGGCACGAACACCTCGAACGGGACCAATGTAACTTGTAGGAACTCACCGCGTAGTCCCGGGACTCCCGGTTTGAGAGTTTGATGATAATTTGCCAAAATAACTATTAGACTTAAGAATATGCCGTTAAAAGGTGTAAACCCAAACCACCGCCCAAACGACCCCGTAGGAGGCACGACCACCTCGCACGGGACCAATGTAACTTGTAGGAACTGACCATGTAGTCCCTGGTCTCCCAGTTTGAGTGTATGATGATAATTTTCAAAAATCACAAGAGTATTATGATAATTTTCAAAAATCACACTTAAGGTTAAAAACATGGCGTTAAAGGGTGAAAACACAAACCAATCCCCGAACGACCCCGTAGGAGGCACGAACACCTCGTACGGGACCAATTTAACTTACAGGAACTGACCACGTAGTCCCGGGTCTCTCGGTTTGAGAGTATGGTGATAATTTACAAAAATCACACTTAGACTTAAAAATATGCCGTTAAAGGGTGAAAACACAAACCAACCACCAAACGACCCCGTAGGAGGCACGATCACCTCGCACGAGACCAATGTGATCTTGAAGGAACTGACAGCGTTGTCTCGGGTCTCCCGATTTGAGAGTATGACGATAATTTGCAAAAGTCACACTTAGAGTTAAAAACATGCCGTTAAAGGGTGAAAACACAAATAACACGTAAACAAACCCGGAGGAGAGGCACGAACACCTCGCACGGGGCCAATGTAACTTATAGGAACTGACCGCATAGTCTCGAGTCTCCCGATTTGAGAGTATGACGATAATTTGCAAAAATCACACTTTGACTTAAAAATAAGACATTAAAGGGCGAAAGCCCAAACCAGCCCCCAAACGACCCCGTAGGAATCACGAACACCTCGCACCGGACCAATATAACTTGTAGGGACTGACCACGCAGTGCCGGATCACCCAGTTTGAGAGTATGACGATAATTTGTAAAAATCACACTTAGAGATAAAGACATGCCGTTAAAGGGTTAAAACACAAACCAGACCCCAAACGACCCCTTAGGAGGCACGAATGCCTTGCACGAGACTAATGTAACTTGTAGGAACTAACTGCATAGTCCCGGGTCTCCCAGTTTGAGAGTATGTCGATAATTTGCAAAATTCACACTTAGAGTTAAAAACATGCTATTAAAGGGTGAAAACACAAACAAGACCCCAAACGTCCCCGTAGGAGGCACGAACGCCTCGCACGGGACAATTGTAACTTGTAGGAACTAATCGTGTAGTCTCGGGTTTCCCGATTTTAGAGTATGACGATAATTTGCAAAAATCACACTTAAGACTTAAAACGATTCCGTTAACGGGTGAAAACCCAAACCAGCCCCAAATGACCCCGTAGGAGGCACGAACACCTCGCATAGGACCAATGTAACTTGTAGGAATTGACCATGTAGTCCCGGGTCTCTCTGTTTGAGAGTATGACAATAATTTCCAAAAATCACTCTTAGAGTTAAAAAATGTCGTTAAAGGGTGAAAACATAAACCAACCCACAAACGGCCCCGTAGGAGGAACGAACACCTCGCACGGGACCAATGTAACTTATAGGAACTAACCGCGTAGTCCTGGGTCTCATTATTTGAGAGTATGACGATAATTTTCAAAAATCACACTTAGAGTAAAAAACATGCCATTAAAGGGTGAAAACAGAAACCAACCCCCAAACGACTCCATAGGGGGCACGAACAGCTCGCACGGGACCAATGTAACTTATAGGAAGTGACCGCGTAGTCCCGGGTCTCCCGATTTGCGAGCAGGACGATAATTTGCAAAAATCACACTTAGAGTTAATAATAAGTCGATAAAGGGTGAAAACATAAACCATCCCCCAAACGATCCTGTAGGAGGCACAAACACCTCGCACGGGGCCAATGTAAGTTATAGGAACTCACCGCGTAGTCCCGGGTCTCCCGGTTTGAGAGTATGATGATAATTTGAAAAAATCAAACTTAGAGTTAAAAACATGACGTTAAAGGGTGAAAACACAAACCAGCCCCCAAACGACCCCATAGGAGGCATGAACACCTCGCACGGGACCAATGTAACTTGTAGGAACTGACCGCGTAGTCTCGGGTCTCCTGGTTTGAGAGTATGATGATAATTTGCAAAAATCACACTTGGACTTAAAAACATTCCGTTAGACGGTGCAAACCCAAACCAACCCCCAAATGACCCCGTAGAAGGCACGAACACCTCGCACCGGACCAATGTAACTTGTAGGAAGTGACCGCATAGTCCCGAGTCTCCCGGTTTGAGAGTAGGATGATAATTTTAAAAAATGACACATAGAGTTAAAAACATATAGTTAAAGGGTGAAAACCCAAACCAGCCCCCAAACGACCCCGTAGGAGGTACGAACACCTCGTACGGGACCAATGTAACTTGTAGGAACTGACCGCGTAGTTCCGGGTCTCCCGTTTTGAGAGTATGATGATATTTTGAAAATATCACACTTAGAGTTGAAAACATGCCGTTAAAGGGTGAAAATGCAAACGAGCCCCCAAATGACCCCGTAAGAGGCACGAACACCTCGCACGGGACCAACGTAACTTTTAGTAACTGACCGCGTACTCTCGGGTCGCTCGGTTTGAGAGTATGACGATAATTTGCAAAAATCAAACTTAGAGTTAAAAACATGACGTTAAAGGGTGAAAACACAAACCAGCCCCCAAACGACCCCATAGGAGGCATGAAGACCTCGCACGGGACCAATGTAACTTGTAGGAACTGACCGCGTAGTCCCGGGTCTCCTGGTTTGAGAGTATGATGATAATTTGCAAAAATCACACTTAGACTTAAAAACATGCCGTTAGAAGGTGCAAACCCAAACCAGCCCCCAAATGACCCCGTAGGAGGCACGAACACCTCGCATCGGACTAATGTAACTTATAGGAACTGACCGCGTAGTCCCGAGTCTCTCGGTTTGAGAGTATGATGATAATTTTCAAAAATGACACATAAAGTTAAAAACATGTCGTTAAAGGGTGAAAACCCAAACCAACCCCCAAACGACCCCGTAGAAGGTACGAACACCTTGTATGGGACCAATGTAACTTGTAGGAAGTGACCGCGTAGTCCCGGGTCTCCCGATTTGAGAGTATGATGATAATTTGCAAAAATCACACTTAGACTTAAAAATAAGCCGTTAGAAGGTGAAAACCCAAACCAGCCCCCAAATGACCCCGTAGGAGGCACGAACACCTCGCACCGGACCAATGTTACTTGTAGGAACCGATCGCGTAGTCCCGAGTCTCCCGGTTTGAGAGTATGATGATAATTTTAAAAAATCACACATAGAGTTAAAACATGTCCTTAATGGGTGAAAACACAAACCAACCCCCAAACGACCTCATAGGAGGTACGCACACCTCGCACGGGACCTATATAACTTGTAGGAACTGATCGCGTAGTCTCGGGTCTCCCGGTTTGAGAGTATGATGATAATTTGTAAAAATCACACTTAGACATAAAAACATGTCGTTAAAGGGTGAAAACTCAAACCAGCCCCCAAACGACCCCGTAGGAGGCACGAACACCTCACACGGGAGCAATGTAAATTGTAGGAACTGATCGCGTAGTCCCAGATCTCCCAGTTTGAGAGTATGACGATAATTTGCAAAAATCACACTTAGACATAAAAACAAGCCGTTAAAGGGTGAAAACACGAACTAGCCCCCAAACGACCCCGTAGGAGGCACGATCACCTCGCGCGGGACCAATGTAACTTGTGGGAACTGGCCGCATAGTCCCGGGTCTCCGGGTTTGATAGTATGACGTTAATTTGCAAAAATCACACTTAGATTTAAAAACATGTCGTTAAAGGGTGGAAACCCAAACCATCCCCCAAACGACCCCGTAGGAGGCACGACCACCTCGCACGGGACCAATGTAACTTGTAGGAACTAACCGCGTAGTCTCGGGTCTCTCATTTTTAGAGTATGAGGATAACTTGCAAAAATCATAGTTAGACTTAAAAACATGCCGTTAAAGGGTCAAAACGCAAATTAACCTCCAAACGACCCGGTAGGATGCACGAACACCTCGCACGGGACCAATGTAACTTATAGTAACTGACCGCGTATTCCCGTGTCTCTCGGTTTGAGAGTAGGACGATAATTTGCAAAAATGACACTTAGACTTAAAAATATGCCGTTAATGGGTGAAAACACAAACCAACACCCAAACGACCCCGTAGGAGGAGCGAACACCTCGTACGGGACCAATGTAACTTGTAGGAACTACCCGCGATGTCCCGGGTCTCCCGATTTAAGAGTATGATGATAATTTTCAAAAATGACACTTAGAGTTAAAAAATTTCCGTTAAAGGGTGAAAATAGAAACCAACACCTCGAACGACCCCGTTGGAGGCACGAACACCTCGTACGGCACCAAAGTCACTTGTACGAACTGACCGCGTAGTCCTGGGTCTCCCAGTTTGAGAGTATGAGGATAATTTACAAAAATCACACTTAGACTTAAAAATAAGCCGTTAAAGGGTGAAGACCCAACCCAGCCCCCAAACGACCCTGTAAGAAGCACGAACACCTCGCACAGCACCAATGTAAGTTGTAGGAACTCACCACGTAGTCCTGGGTCTCCCGATTTGTCAGTATGAAGATAATTTACAAAAAGCACACTTAGAGTTGAAAACATGACCTTAAAGGGTGAAAACATAAATCAGCCCCCAAACGACCCCGTAGGAGGCACGAACACCTCGCACGGGACCAATGTAACTTGTAGGAACTGACCGAGTAGTCCCGGGTCTCCCGATTTGAGGGTATGATGATAATTTGCAAATGATGATAAATTGTAAAAATCACACTTAGACCTAATAATAAGTCGTTAAAGGGTGAAAACCCAAACCAACCCACAAACGGTCCCATAGGAGGCACGAACACCTCGCACGAGACCAATGTAAGTTGTAGGAATTGACCGCGTATTCCCGGGTCTCCCGATTTTAGACTATAAAAGTAATTTGCAAAAATCACACTTGATAAAAACATGCCGTTAAAGGGTGAAAACCCAAACCAGCCCCCAAACGACCACGTAGGAGGCACGAACACCTCGCACGAGACCAATGTTAATTGTAGGAACTAACCGCATAGTCCTGGGTCTCTCGGTTTGAGAGTATGATGATAATTTGCAAAAATACGCTTAGACTTAAAAACAAGCCATTAAAGGGTGAAAACACAAATCAACCCCCAAACGACCCCTAGGAGGCACGAACACCTCGCACGGGACCAATCTAACTTGTCAAAACTGACCGCGTAGTCCTCGGTCTCCCAGTTTAAGATTATGATCATAATTCGTAAAAATCACACTTATGGTTAAAAGCATGCCGTTAAAGGGTGAAAACTGAAACCAACCCCCATAGGAGGCTCGAACACCTCGCATGGTACCAATGTAGCTTCTAGCAACTGAGCGTGTAGTCCTGGGTCTCCCGGTTTGAGAGTATGACGATAATTTGCAAAAATCACACTTAGACTTAAAAACAAGTCGTTAAAGGGTGAAAATCCAAACCAACCCCTAAACAACCCCGTTGGAGGCACGAACACCTCGCACAGGACCAATGTAACTTGTAGGAACTGACCCCGTAGTCTCGGGTCTCCCGATTTGATAGTATCATGATAATTTGCAAAAATCACACTTAGACTTGAAAACATGTCGTTAAAGGGTAAAAACCGAAACCAGACTAGAAACGACCCCCTAGGAGGCAGGGCACCTCGCAGGGGACCAATGTAACTTATAGGAACCGACCGCGTTGTCCTGGGTCTCCTGGTTTGAGAGTATGACGATATGTTGCAAAAATCACACTTAGAGTTAAAAATATGCCGTTAACAGGTGAAAACACAAACCAACCCCCAAACGACCCCGTAGGAAGCACGAACACCTGGACCAATGTAACTTGTATGAACGAACCGCGTAGTCCTGGGTCACCCAGTGTGAGAGTATGAAGATAAATTGCAAAAATTACACTTAGGGTTAAAAATATGCCGTTAAAGGGTGCAAACACAAACCAGCCTGACAACCCCATAGGAGGCACGAACAACTCGCACGGGACCAATGTAACTTGTAGGAACAGACTGCGTAGTCCCGGGTCTCCCGATTTGAGAGTCTGACAATAAATTGTAAAAATCACACTTAGACTTAAAAACAAGCCATTAAAGGGTGGAAACCCAAACCAACCCCTAAACGACCCCGCAGGAGGCACTAACACCTCGAACGGGACCAATGTAACTTATAGGAGCTGACCGTGTAGTCCTGGGTCTCCCAATTGGAGAGTGTGACGATAATTTGCAAAAATACACTTAGACTTAAAAACATGCCGTTAAAGGGTGAAAACCCAAACCATCCCCCAAACGACCCCGTAGGTGGCACGAACACCTCGCACGGGACCAATGTAACTTGTGGGAACTGACCGCGTAGTCCCGGGTCTCCCAGTTTGAGAGTATGACGATAATTTGCAAAAATTACACATAGACATAAAAAAGAGCCGTTAAAGGATGAAAACTCAAACCAGTCCCCAAACGACCCCATAGGAGGCACGAACACCTCGTATGGGACCAATGTAACTTGTAGGAACTGACCCCGTAGTCCTGGGTCTCCCGATTTGAGAGTATGATGATAATTTAAAAAAATCACACTTAGAGTTAAAAACATGCCGTTAAAGGGTGAAAACCCAAACCATCCCCCAAACGACCCCGTAGGAGTAACGAACACCTCCCACGGGACCAATGTAACTTATAGGAACAGACCGCATATTCTCGGGTCTCCCGATTTTAGAATATGATGATGATTTTCAAATATGACACATCGACTTAAAAACATGCCGTTAAAGGGTGGAAACACAAACCAACCCCCAAATGACTCCGTAGGAGGAACGAACACCTCGTACACGACCAATGTTACTTATAGGAACTGAACTTGAAATCCTGGGTCTCCCGGTTTGAGAGTATGATGATAATTTTCAAAAATGACACTTATAGCTAAAAACATGCCGTTAAAGGGTGAAAACAGAAACCAGCACCCAAACGACCCCGTAGGAGGCACGAACACCTCGTACGGGACCAATGCAACTTGTTGGAACTGACCGCGTAGTCCCGGGTCTCTTGGTTTGAGAGTATGAGGATAATTTGCAAAAATCACACTTAGACTTAAAAACAAGCCGTTAAAGGGTGAAAGCCCAACCCAACCACTAAAAGACCCTGTAAGAGGCACGAACACCTCGCACGGGACCAATGTAAGTTGTAGGAACTCACCATTTAGTCCTAGGTCTCCCGATTTTTGAGTATGATGATAATATGCAAAAATCACACTTAGAGTTGAAACACATGTCGTTTAAGGGTGAAAACACAAACCAACCCCCAAACGACCCCGTAGGAGGCGCGAACACCTCTCTCGGGACCAATGTAACTTGTAGGAACTGACCGCGTAGTCCCGGGTCTCCTGATTTGAGAGTATGACGATAATATGCAAATGACAATAATTTCTAAAAATCACACTTAGACTTAAAAACAAGTCGTTAAAGGGTGAAAAGCCAAACCAACACCCAAACAACCTCGTTGGAGGCACGAACACCTCGCACGGGACCAATGTAACTTGTAGGAACTCAACCGTAGTCCCGGGTTTCCCGATTTGATAGTATCATGATAATTTGTAAAAATCACACATAGACTTGAAAACATGTCGTTAAAGGGTGAAAACTGAAACCATACCAGAAACGACCCCCTAGGAGGCAGGGACACCTCGCAGGGGACCAATGTAACTTGTAGGAACCGACCGCGTTGTCCCGGGTCTGCTGGTTTGAGAGTATGATGATATTTTGCAAAAATCACACTTAGAGTTAAAAATATGCCGTTAACGGGTGAAAACACAAACCAACCCCCAAACGACCCCGTAGGAAGCTTGAACACCTGGACCAATGTAACTTGTATGAACGAACCGCGTAGTCCCGGGTCACCCAGTTTGAGAGTATGAAGATAATTTGCAAAAATTACATTTAGGGTTAAACATGCCGTTAAAGGGTGCAAACACAAACCAGCCCGAACAACCCCATAGGAGGCACGAACAACTCGCACGGGACCAATGTAACTTGTAGGAACAGACCGCGTAGTTCCGGGTCTCCCGGTTTGAGTGTATGACGATAATTTGCAAAAATCACACCTAGAGTTAAAAACATGTCGTTAAAGGGTGAAAACTCAAACCACCCCCCAAACGACCTCGTAGGAGGCACGAACACCTCGCACGGGACCAATGTAACTTCTAGGAACTGAACGTGTAGTCCCGGGTCTCCCGATTGGAGAGTGTGATGATAATTTGCAAAAATACACTTAGACTTAAAAACATGCCGTTAAAGGGTGAAAACCCAAACCAACCCCCAAACGACCCCGTAGGTGGCACACACACCTCGCACAGGACCAATGTAACTTGTGGGAACTGACCGCGTAGTCCCTGGTCTCCCGATTTGAGAGTATGACGATAATTTGAAAAAATCACACTTAGAGTTAAAAACATGCCGTTAAAGGGTGAAAACCCAAACCAACCCCCAAACGACCCAGTAGGAGCAAAGAACACCTACAACGGGACCAATGTAATTTATAGGAACTGACCGCGTATTCCCGGGTCTCCCGGTTTTAGAGTATGACGATAATTTTAAAAAATGACACTTAGACTTAAAAACATGCCGTTAAAGGGTGAAAACACAAACCAACCCCAAAATGACCCCGTAGGAGGAACGAACACCTCATACTGGACCAATGTTACTTATAGGAAGAGACCGCGAAATCCTGGGTCTCCCGGTTTGAGAGTATGATGATAATTTTTAAAAAAGAGACTTAGAGTTAAAAACATATCGTTAAAGGGTGAAAACAGAAACCAACACCCAAACGACCCCGTAGGAGGCACGAAAACCTCGTACTGGACCAATGCAACTTGTAGGAACTGACCGCGTAATCCTGGGTCTCTCGGTTTGATAGTATGAGGATAATTTGCAAAAATCACACTTAGACTTAAAAACAAGCCGTTAAAGGGTGAAAACCCAACCCGGCCTCCAAACAACCCTGTAAGAGGCACGCACACCTCGCACGGGACCAATGTAAGTTGTAGAAACTCACCACGTAGTCCTGGGTCTCCCGATTTGTGAGTACGATGATAATATGCAAAAATCACACTTAGAGTTGAAAACATGCCGTTAAAGGGTGAAAACAAAAACCAGCCCACAAACGACCCCGTAGGAGGCACGAATACCTCGCATGGGACCAATGTAACTTGTAGGAACTGACCGCGTAGTCCCGGGTCTCCTAATTTGAGAGTATGACGATAATATGTAAATGACGATAATTTCCAAAAATCACACTTAGACTTAAAAACAAGTCGTTAAAGGGTGAAAAGCCAAACCAATCCCCAAATAACCCCGTTGGAGGCACGAACACCTCGCACGGGACCAATGTAACTTGTAGGAACTCACCCCGTAGTCCCGGGTCTCCCGATTTGATAGTATCATGATAATTTGCAAAAATCACACTTAGACTTGAAAACATGTCGTTAAAGGGTGAAAACCAAAACCAGACCCCAAACGATCCCGTAGGAGGCAGGGACACCTCGCAGGGGACCAATGTAACTTGTAGGAACTGACTGCGTTGTCCCGGTCTCCTGGTTTGAGAGTATGATGATAATTTGCAAAAAAAACACTTAGAGTTAAAAATATGCCGTTATCGGGTGAAAACACAAACCAACCCCCAAACGACCCCATAGGAAGCTTGAACACCTGGACCAATGTAACTTGTATGAATGAACCGCGTAGTCCCGGGTCACCCAGTTTGAGAGTATGAAGATAATTTGCAAAAATTACATTTAGGGTTAAACATGCCGTTAAAGGGTGCAAACACAAACCAGCCCGAACAACCCCATAGGAGGCACGAACAACTCGCACGGGACCAATGTAACTTGTAGGAACAGACCGCGTAGTTTCGGGTCTCCCGGTTTGAGTGTATGACGATAATTTGCAAAAATCACACCTAGAGTTAAAAACATGTCGTTAAAGGGTGAAAACTCAAACCACCCCCCAAACGACCTCGTAGGAGGCACGAACACCTCGCACGGGACCAATGTAACTTATAGGAACTGACCGTGTAGTCCCGGGTCTCCCGATTGGAGAGTGTGATGATAATTTGCAAAAATACACTTATACTTAAAAACATGCCGTTAAAGGGTGAAAACCCAAACCAACCCCCAAACGATATGTTGCAAAAATCACACTTAGAGTTAAAAATATGCCGTTAACGGGTGAAAACACAAACCAACCCCCAAACGACCCTGTAGGAAGCACGAACACCAGGACCAATGTAACTTGTATGAACGAACCGCGTAGTCCCGGGTCACCTTGTTTGAGAGTATGAAGATAATTTGCAAAAATTACAATTAGGGTTAAAAACATGTCGTTAAAGGGTCCAAACAAACACCAGCCCGAACGACCCCATAGGAGGCACGAACCACTCGCACAGGAGCAATGTAACTTGTAGGAACAGACCGCGTAGTCCTGGGTCTCCCGGTTTGAGAGTATGACAATAATTTGCAAAAATCACACTTAGACTTAAAACAAGCCGTTAAAGGGTGAAAACCCAAACCAACCCCTAAACGACACCGCAGGAGGCACAAACACCTCGAACGAGACCAATATAACTTATAGGAGCTGATCGCATAGTCCCGGGTCTCCCGATTTGAGTGTATGATGATAATTTGCAAAAATCACACTTAGAGTTAAAAACATGCCGTTAAAGGCTGAAAACTCTAACCACCCCCCAAAAGAACCCGTAGGAGGCACGAACACCTCGCACAGGACCAATGTAACTTGTAGGAAATGACCGTGTAGTCTCGGGTCTCCCGATTGGAGAGTGTGACGATAATTTGCAAAAATACACTTAGACTTAAAAACATGTCGTTAAAGGGTGAAAACCTAAACCTGCCCCCAAACAACCCTGTAGGTGGCACGAACACCTTGCATGGGACCAATGTAACTTGTGGGAACTGACCGCGTAGTCCCGGGTCTCCTAGTTTGAGAGTATGACGATAATTTTCAAAAATCACACATAGACTTAAAAAAGAGCCGTTAAAGGATGAAAACTCAAACTAGTCCTCAAACAACCCCATAGGAGGCACGAACACCTCGCTTGGGACCAATGTAACTTGTAGGAACTGACCCCGTAGTCCCGGGTCTCCCGATTTGAGAGTATGACGATAATTTGAAAAAATCACACTTAGAGTTAAAAATATGCCGTTAAAGGGTGAAAACCCAAACAAGCCCCCAAACGACGCCGTAGGAGCAACGAACACCTTCCACGGGACGAATGTAATTTATAGGAACTGACCGCATATTCCCGGGTCTCCCGGTTTTAGAGTATGACGATAATTTTCAAAAATGACACTTAGACTTAAAAACATGCCATTAAAGGGTGAAAACACAAACCAACCCCCAAATGACCCCATAGGAGGCACGGACACCTCGTACTGGACCAATGTTACTTATAGGAACTGACCGCGAAATCCTGGGTCTCCCGGTTTGAGAGTATGATGATAATTTTAAAAAATGACACTTACAGTTAAAAACATGTCGTTAAAGGGTGAAAACAGAAACTAGCACCCAAACGACCCCGTAGGAGGCACGAACACCTCGTACCTGACCAATGTAATTTGTAGGAACTGACCGCGTAGTCCCAGGTCTCTCGGTTTGATAGTATGAGGATAATTTGCAAAAATCACACTTAGACTTAAAAACAAGCCGTTAAAGGGTGAAAACTCACACCAGTCCCCAAACGACCCCATAGGAGGCACGAACACCTCGCATGGGACCGATGTAACATGTAGGAACTGACCCCGTAGTCCCGGGTCTCCCGATTTGAGAGTATGATGATAATATGCAAAAATCACACTTAGAGTTGAAAACATGCCGTTAAAGGGTGAAAACACAAACCAACCCCCAAACGACCCCGTAGGAGGCACGAACACCTCGCACGGGACCAATGTAACTTATAGGAACTGACCGCGTAGTCCCGAGTCTCCTGATTTGAGAGTATGATGATAATATGCAAATGACGATAATTTCCAAAAATCACACTTAGACTTAATAACAAGTCGTTAAAGGGTGAAAAGCCAAACCAACACCCAAACGGCCCCATAGGAGGCACGAATACCTCGCATGGGACTAATGTAACTTGTAGGAACTGACCCCGTAGTCCCGGGTCTCCCGATTTGATAGTATGATGATAATTTGCAAAAATCACACTTAGACTTAAAAACATGCCGTTAAAGGGTGAAAACCGAAACCAGACTCCAAACGACCCCGTAGGAGGCGGGGACACCTCGCAGGGGACCAATGTAACTTGTAGGAACTGATCGCGTTGTCCCGAGTCTCCTGGTTTGAGAGTATGACGATAATTTGCAAAAATCATACTTAGAGTTAAAAATATGCCGTTAACGGGTGAAAACACAAACCAACCCCCAAACGACCCCGTAGGAGGCACGGATACCTGGACCAATGTAACTTGTATGAAATGACCGCGTAGTCCTGGGTCACCCGATTTGAGAGTATGACGATAATTTGAAAAAATTACACTCAGGGTTAAAAACATGCCGTTAAAGGATGCGAACACAAACCAGCCCGAACGACCCCATAGGAAGCACGAACAACTCGCACGTGACTATTGTAACTTGTAGGAAAAGACCGCGTAGTCCCAGGTCTCCCGGTTTGAGAGTATGACGATAATTTGCAAAAATCACACTTAGACATAAAAACATGCCGTTAAAGGGTGAAAACCCAAACCAGTCCCCAAACGACCCTGTTGGAGGCACGAACACCTCGTACGGGACCAATGTAACTTGTAGTAACTGACCGCGTAGTCTCGGGTCTCTCGATTTGAGAGTATGACGATAATTTGCAAAAATCACACTTAGAGTTAAAAACATGCCGTTAAAGGGTGAAAACCCAAACTAACCCCACAGGAGGCACGAACACCTCGAACGGGACCAATGTAACTTATAGGAACTGATCGCGTATTCTCGAGTCTCTCGGTTTGAGTGTATGATGATAATTTGCAAAAATCACACTTAGAGTTAAAAACATGCCGTTAAAGGGTGAAAACTCAAACCACCCCCCAAATGACCCCGTAGGAGGAACGAACACCTCGTACGGGACCAATGTAACTTGTAGGAACTAATCGCTTACACTACACCAAAAACAGGAATCTGGCATGATTTAAAACTGCGCCAGATCAAATCTGGCACGGTTTTGAATTGTGCCAGAATCAGGTGCTCCAAAATGGCCATTTTTTTCTGGCATGGATCAAAAGTGTGAGAGATTTGGCCAAACAGGAACACTTCTGGCACACTTTTAAACCGTGCCAGAATTTGATATTTCTGGCACAGTTTTTAACTGTGCCAGATTCAGCAAAATATGAACACTTCTGGCACACTTTTAAACCGTGCCAGAATTTGATATTTCTGGCACACTTTTGGCACAGTTTTTAACTATGCCAGATTCAGCAAAATAGGAACACTTCTGGCACACTTTTAAACCGTGCCAAAATTTGATATTTCTGGCACACTTTTGGCACAGTTTTTAACTATGCCCGATTCAGCACAGTTTAAAAAAATTTGACACAATTCAAAACCGTGACAAAATACGATACACTTTTGCCACGATTTTGAACTGTGCCAATTTTTTTTTTAATAAAAAAAAATTATTTGAAAGCACAAAATCGACAAATTAATAATATTGCGTGTTATTAATAAACTAATGCACATACAAACTTCAAAATATTACAAATCTTTAACAGCTCACAGGTCCAAAAAACATTGGGCAGAGTTTCCTCTATTTTCTGGACATTCCAAAACCTACCTAACATAAAACCCTCATGGCCACAAAATATAACAATTAACTTACAAAAGCCCTCATGGCCATAAAAGTCAATAATAAAACAACAAAAGACCGTACGGTCATGACACAAAAAAATGGAATCATTAATAAACCCCTTGTTGTAAACCATTGAGTTCTTTGTGTGTTCCATGTGAATAAAAGCCAACGATAAACTGTTATCCTGCAAAAAAAATAGAATACAAAAAAATTACGATATCAGTAACCCAATAATTTACAAAAAAAAAATACTCAAAATAAAAAAATTACATATATGAGTGGAAATTATCGTCATACTTACAAACCGGGAGATTCGGGACTACACGGTCAGTTCCTACAAGTTACATTAGTCCCGTGCGAGGTGTTCGTGCCTACTACGGGGTCGTTTGATGCCGGTTTGGGTTTTCACCCTTTAACGGCATGTTTTTAACTAAGTGTGATTTTGGCAAATTATCATCATACTCTCAAACCGAGAGACCCGGGACTACGCGGTCAGTTCCTATAAGTTACATTGGTCCCGTGAGAGGTGTTCGTACCTCCTACGGGGTCGTTTGGGGGCCGGTTTGGGTTTTCACCCTTTAACGGCATGTTTTCAACTAAGTGTGATATTTGCAAATTATCATCATACTCTCAAATTAGGAGACCCGATACTACGCGGTCAATTCCTACAAGTTACATTGGTCCCGTTCGAGGTGTTCGTGCCACCTACGGGGTCGTTTGGGGGCCGGTTTGGGTTTTCACCCTTTAACGGCATGTTTTAAACTCTAAGTGTGATTTTTGCAAATTATCGTCATACTCTCAAACCGGGAGACCTGGGACTATGCGGTCAGTTGCTACAAGTTACATTGGTCCCGTGCGAGGTGTTCGTGCCTCCTACGGGGTTGTTTTGGGACCCATTTGGGTTTTTACCCTTTAACGGCCTGTTTTTAAGTTTACGTGTGATTTTTACAAATTATCATCCTATTTATAAACCGGGAGACCCGGGACTACGCGGTGAGTTCCTACAAGTTACATGGGTCCCGTGCGAGGTGTTCGTTCCTCCTACGGGGTCATTTGGGGGCCGGTTTGTGTTTTCACCCCTTAACGGCTAGTTTTTAAGTCTAAGTGTGATTTTTGCAAATTATCATCATACTCTCAAATCGGGAGACCCAGTACTACGCGGTCACTTCCTACAAGTTACATTGGTCCCGGGCGAGGTGTTCGTGCCTCCTACGGGGTCGTTTGGGGGCTTCTTTGGGTTTTCACCCCTTAACGACTAGTTTTTAAGTCTGAGTGTGATTTCTGCAAATTATCGTCATACTCTCAAAATGGGTAATACGCGGTCAGTTCCTACAAGTTGAATTGGTCCCGTGTGAGGTGTTCGTACCCCCTAAGGAGCCGTTTGGGGGCTGGTTTGGGTTTTCACCCCTTAACGGCTAGTTTTCAAGTCTAAGTGTGATTTTTGCAAATTATCGTCAGACTCTCAAATCGGGTGACCCGGGACTGCGCGGTCAGTTCCTACAAGTTGCATTGGTCCCGTGCGAGGTGTCCGTGCCTCCTACGGGGACGTTTGGGGGCTGGTTTGGGTTTTCACCCCTTAACGGCTAGTTTTTAAGTCAAGTGTGATTTCTGCAAATTATCGTCATAATCTCAAACCGGGGCACCGGGTACTATGCGGTCAGTTCCTACAAGTTGCATTGGTCTCGTGCGAGGTGTTCGTGCCCCCTACGGGGCCGTTTTGGGGCTGGTTTGGGTTTTCACCCATTAACGGCTAGTTTTCAAGTCTAAGTGTAATTTTTGTAAATTATCGTCAGACTCTCAAATCGGGAGACCCGGGACTATGCGGTCAGTTCCTACAAGTTGCATTGGTCCCTTGCGAGGTGTCCATGCCTCCTACGAGGCCGTTTGGGGGCTGGTTTGGATTTTCACCCTTTAACGGCTTATTTTTAAGTCTAAGTGTGATTTTTGCAAATTATCGTCATGCTCTCAACCCGGGACTACGCGGTCAGTTCCTACAAGTTTCATTGGTCCCGTGCGAGGTGTTCGTACCTCCTATGGGGCCGTTTGGGGGCTGGTTTGGGTTTTCACCCTTTAACGGCTTATTTTTAAGTCTAAGTGTGATTTTTGCAAATTATCGTCGTACTCTCAAATCGAGACACCCCGGACTACGCGGTCAGTTCCTACAAGTTGCATTGGTCCCGTGCGAGGTGTTCGAACCTCCTACGGGGCCGTTTGGGGGCTGGTTTGGGTTTTCACCCTTTAACGGCTTGTTTTTAAGTCTAAGTGTGATTCTTGCAAATTATCGTCAGACTCTCAAATCGGGAGACCCGGGACTATGCGGTCAGTTCTTACAAGTTACATTGGTCCCGTGTGAGGTGTTCGTGCCTCCTACGGGGCCGTTTGGGGGCTGGTTTGGGTTTTCACCCTTTAACGGCTTGTTTTTAAGTCTAAGTGTGATTCTTGCAAATTATCGTCATACTCTCAAACCGGGACACCTGGGACTACGCGGTCAGTTCCTACAAGTTGCATTGGTCCCGTGCGAGGTGTTCGTGCCTCCTACGGGGCCGTTTGGAAGCTGGTTTAGGTTTTCACCCTTTAACGGCTTATTTTTAAGTCTTGTGATTTTTTCAAATTATCATCGTACTCTCAAACCGGGACACCCAGGACTACGCGGTCAGTTCCTACAAGTTGCATTGGTCCCGTGCGAGGTGTTCGAACCTCCTACGGGGCCGTTTGGGAGCTGGTTTGGGTTTTCACCCTTAACGACTAGTTTTCAAGTCTAAGTGTAATTTTTGCCAATTATCGTCAGACTCTTAAATCGGGAGACCCGGGACTATGTGGTCAGTTCCTACAAGTTGTATTGGTCCCGTGCGAGGTGTTCGTGCCTCCTACGGGGCCGTTTGGGGGCTGGTTTGGGTTTTCACCCTTTAACGACTTGTTTTTAAGTCTAAGTGTGATTTTTGCAAATTATAGTCAAACTCTCAAACCGGGACACTCGGTACTATGCGGTCAGTCTTACAAGTTGCATTGGTCCCGTGCCAGGTGTTCGTGCCTCCTACGGGGCCGTTTGGGGGCTGGTTTGGGTTTTCACCCCTTAACGGCATGTTTTTAACTCTAAGTGTGATTTTTGCAAATTATCATCATACTCTCAAACTAGGAGACCCGGGACTGCGCGGTCAGTTCCTGCAAGTTGCATTGGTCCCGTGCGAGGTGTTCGTGCCTCCTACGCAGTCGTTTGGGGTCCGATTTGGGTTTCCACCCTTTAACGGCCTATTTTTAAGTTTATGTTTGATTTTTGTAAATTATCGTCCTATTCACAAACCGGGAGATCCGAGACTACGCGGTCAGTTCCTACAAGTTACATGGGTCTCATGCGAGGTGTTCGTGCCTCCTACGGGGTCGTTTGGGGGTCGGTTTGGGTTTTCACCCTTTAACGGCATGTTTTTAACTCTAAGTGTTATTTTTGCAAATTATCGTCATACTCTCAAATTGGGAGACCCGGGACTACGCGGTATGTTCCTACAAGTTACATTGGTCCCGTGCGAGGTGTTCGGGCCTCCTACGCGGTTATTTGGTGGCCGGTTTGGGTTTTCACCCTTTAACGACATGTTTTTAAGTTTAAGTGTTGATTTTTGCAAATTATCGTCGTACTCTCAAATCGGGAGACTCGGGACTATGCGGTCAGTTCCTACAAGTTACATTGATCCCATGCGAGGTGTTCGTGTCCCCTACAGGGATGTTTGGTGGCTGGTTTAGGTTTTCACCCTTTAACGGTCTGTTTTTAAGTCTAAGTGTTATTTTTCCAAATTATCATCATATTCTCAAATCGGGAGACCCGGGACTACGCGATCAGTTCCTACAAGTTGCATTGGTCCCGTGTGAGGTGTTTGTGTCCCTACAGGGACGTTTGGTGGCTGGTTTGGGTTTTCACCCTTTAATGGTCAGTTTTTAAGTCTAGGTGTTATTTTTCAAAATTATCGTCATATTCTCAAACATGGAGACTCGGGACTATGCGGTCAGTTCCTATAAGTTACATTGGTCCCGTGGGAGGTGTTCGTGCCTCTTACGGGTTCGTTTGGGGGCTGGTTTGGGTTTTCACCCTTTAACGACTAGTTTTGAAGTCTAAGTGTTGATTTTTGAAAATTATCGTCGTATTCTCAAACCGGGAGACCCGGGACTACGCAGTCAGTTCCTATAAGTTACATTGGTCCCGTGCGAGGTGTTCGTGCCTCCTACGGGGACGTTTGGTGGCTAGTTTAGGTTTTCACCCTTTAACGGCCTGTTTTTAAGTCTAAGTGTTATTTTTGCAAATTATCACCATATTCTCAAACCGGGAGATCCGTGACTACGTGGTCAATTCCTACAAGTTACATTGGTCCCGTGCGAGGTATTCGTGCCTCTTACGGGGCTGTTTGGGGGCTGGTTTGGGTTTTCACCCTTCAACGGCTTATTTTTAAGTCTAAGTGTTGACTTTTGCAAATTATCATAATATTCTCAAACTGGGAGACCCGTGACTACGCGGTCAGTTCGTACATGAAACATTGGTCCCGTGCGAGGTGTTCGTGCTTCTTACGAGGTCGTTTGGGGGCTGGTTTGGGTTTTCACCCTTTAACGGCTTGTTTTTAAGTCTAAGTGTCATTTTTGTGAATTATAGTCATACACTATAATCGGGAGACTCGTGACTACACGGTCAGTTCCTACAAGTTACATTGGTCCCGTGCGAGGTGTTCCTGCCTCTTACAGGGCCTTTTAGGGGCTGGTTTGGGTTTTCACCATCTAACGGCTTATTTTTAAGTCTAAGTGTTGATTTTTGCAAATTATTGTCATATTCTCAAACCGGGAGACCCGGGACTACGCGGTCAGTTCCTATAAGTTACATTGGTTCCGTGCGAGGTGTTTATGCCCCTACGGGGACGTTTGGTGGCTGGTTTTGATTTTCACCCTTTAACGGTCAGTTTTTAAGTCTAAGTGTTATTTTTGCAAATTATCATCATATTTTCAAACCGGGAGAACCGCGACTACACGATCAGTTCGTACAAGTTACATTGGTCCTATTCGAGGTGTTCGTGCCTCTTACGAGTCCGTTTGGGGACTGGTTTGGGTTTTCACCCTTCAACGGCTTGTTTTTAAATTTAAGTGTTAATTTTTTCAAATTATCGTCATATTCTCAAACCGGGAGACCCGTGACAACGCGGGCAATTCCTACAAGGTACATTGGTCCCGTGCGAGGTGTTCGTGCCCCCTACGGGGACGTTTGGTGGCTGGTTTGGGTTTTCACCCTTTAACGGTCAGTTTTTAAGTCTAAGTGTTATTTTTCCAAATTATCATCGTATTCTCAAATCAGGAGACCCGGGACTATGCGGTCAGTTCCTACAAGGTACATTGATCACGTGCGAGGTGTTCGTGCCTCTTACGGGTCCGTTTGGGGGCTGGTTTGGGTTTTCACCCTTCAACGACTTGTTTTTAAGTATAAGTGTTGATTTTTGCAAATTATCGTCGTATTCTCAAACCGGGAGACCCGTGACTACGCGGTCAGTTCGTACAAGTTTTATTGGTCCCGTGCGAGGTGTTCGTACCTCTTATGGGGCCGTTTGGGGACTGGTTTGGGTTTTCACCCTTCAACGACTTGTTTTCAAGCCAAATCAACATATTTCGAAATTATCGTCATATTCTCAAATCGGGATACCCGCGAGTACGCGGTCAGTTCGTACAAGTTACATTGGTCCTGTTCGAGGTGTTTGTGTCTCTTAAGGGGACATTTTGGGGCTAGTTTGGGTTTTCACCCTTTAACGGCCTATTTTTAAGTTTTAAGTGTTGATTTTTGCAAATTATCGTTATATTCTGAAACTGGGAGACCTGTTACTACACGGTTAGTTCGTACAAGTTACATTAGTACCGTGCGAGGTGTTCATTTCATTTGTTTATTCGTTAAATCCAACATGTTTTAACATTTAAAGTAAACTCAACAACAACAGCAAATTCCAAAACCAAACCACCAGCAAATCCCCTCCACCAATTTAACTAAATAAGCTCATAAAGTAAGCCATGAAGTGATTTTCAATGTTTAAAATGAATGATCAGATATAGAATGAAAGAGACAAACTATAAATGTTGAGTAGAAATAATTCATTGCATTTTAAAAGGTTAATAAATGGGTACTAAATAATAGTTACCCGTAGTTACTTGATTAAGATTGGATGGAGCTGGAGGTGCTCAAAACAAGAAGCTCCATTCTTTGTATGGTTTTGCCTTCAAATAAAAACTTGGGATCTCCTACCTACTCAGAAAAATCCATATGTCCATTACATATAAGAACATATCAGAAAGGCAAATGGTTCAATATATAATGTAATAAATAAATATTCACATTAACAACACATCGAAATATATGTATATTTTAAAGCAGACAATGCTTTAAATTATCCTATTAATCTTATTGTATGCAACTTGTTTACAAATACAATCCTTTAGTCAATCATATTCACATCAACAACACATCAATATATATATATATATATATATATATATATATATATATATATATATATATATATATATATATATATCAATGCATATCTACTGAGAATGATGTCATGTGAACTTTGCACATTGCGACGCATATCAGACTTAAGGTATAGAAAACTTTGAGTAAATACCTTCATGATTGAAACATTCATGAAACAAACGCTTCAAGAATTCATAATCAGGTCGTTGATCGAATGGCAATAATGGAAGTATGATGCAAACTCCACTGGGTAAAACTTGCATAAAACCTTCAAAAAGAACATAATTTATAGCAAAGTTGAAAATCAAATCAAAAAGATAAGTTGTATAAAACATACCTCAACGGGAGTTGATAACTTCTTCTCGTATATTTTTTCATACTTTTGCTTCGTTGTAATAGCTTTTAAATGCTACCACCCTACCATGAAATGCTACAAAGGGTCCTGTTAAAAGAGTATACAACTGGCTCAAACACATTATGTATTGTGGAAAGAAATAAATATGAAACAATAAAATACAAGAGGCTTAGTCGTAAAAAAGGAATTGCTTTACAACCTCAAAAGGTGTTCTACAACAACAAGCCTACTAACATTCACAAAAAGAGAACCCAGTCATTAAATATTGCATCATTTTAGAAATTGGAGCCAACCACGTTCTATATTATTGTTGAGTAATTTATGCTGAAAACTAATTCACAATATTTTGAGTCAAAAACCAATAATTCATAGCACTAATTTTAAACATGATATAATCTAACCCCAGATAAGTAAAATAAGAGATCCTTTTATTTACTCTCCTTTTGGATAAAATAATTTGAAATTTCAATACCCACACATTATTTTAGCAGCTGATTTTTAAACTGGTGGAATTTTGTTGAAGATTGTTTTTATCAGACGACTAAAGTGAAAGCTTATAATGTATTGTTTCTAAAATGCATTGAAAAAGTTATGAAAAAATAAAACATAAAGAGGTGAGCAAATAAAAAGAACTCTTTTCCATCATTTAACAAATAAAAAACTACCAAACAAATAGTCAACAACAAGATCCAACTTTTACCACCAAACTAAAAACAGCTTGAAATTTCATAGGATGATTAGTCATAAAGATTCAAACATTTAGCACAAAACTCAAAACTTCTTCAAAACCAAATCGTCACAGGCAACTCTTGCTAGTAACCATTTGAATTGGCATAAATCCATTAATTAAACTTTTTTATTTAGACTTACCCCCTTCTTATGTAACGCACTATATGTTGCATTAATAGTAAACCTAATTTTGAACTTGTAGGGCATGAGGCTAATTATGCATTTATTTTGGGGAAGATAAAATTGAAAATTAAAGAAGGTGACCAAGATTATGTTTAAGAAGTTACTTTCCCAGGCAAGATCTCCAAGAAATGTAGCTTTTCCTCGATCGCCGATCCTCGAGATTTCACATTTTCCCCTGCATACGTTTCCGTCGAAATATTGGCTAAATTGCAATGATTCGGGGAGAACATAGAATAAGAGAGGCACCTTTAGAATGGTTTATGAGAGGATATGTTGATATGTCTTCGTGAGCACGCAAAATCTCACGGGTTGTCATGGTTGATTTACTGATTCAATCTCCAGATGCACACACACAGATTTGTATATGTACCTTCTTTGTAGCTATTATTATAGCGAACCGGTTCTTCAAAAACCCTAGGCTCTATCACCATCGGTGCTACCAGAGCAACCAAACGATCACCGTCGCTCTTCTTCTCCTGGTACTGGTTGTAATCATTGAGGGGATTAGGGATTTGTGTGAGAGAGAGAGAGCGGGAGACAGAGAGAGCGGGAGGCGAACGGGAGAGAGTAAAGAGAGAGGGAGAACAAAAATCTTTAAGGGTATTAATTTTTTTTAGGATATTTATATTTTAGTGAAGTGTTCTCAATTTTGGCACACTTTTAAACAGTGCCAAAATTTGGCACGGCTTAAAACTGTGCCAGATTTTTGATATCAAGGTGTGCGAATTTCGTGTTTTTGGTGTAGTGTTAGTCCCGAGTCTCCCAGTTTGAGAGTATGATGATAATTTGCAAAAATACACTTAGACTTAAAAACATGTCGTTAAGGGGTGAAAACCCAAACCAACATCCAAACGACCCCGTAGGAGGCACGAATATCTCGCACAGGACCAATGTAACTTGTGGGAACTGGCCGCGTAGTCCAGGGTCTCCCGGTTTGAGAGGATGACGATAATTTGCAAAAATCACACAGACTTAAAAAAGTGCTGTTAAAGGATGAAAACTCAAACCAACCCCCAAACGACCCCATAGGAGGCACGAACACCTCGCACGGGACCAATGTAACTTGTAGGAACTGACCCTGTAGTCCCGGGTCTCCCGATTTGAGAGTATGACGATAATTTGAAAAAGTGACACTTAGACTTAAAAACATGTCGTTAAAGGGTGCAAACCCAAACCAGCCCCCAAACGACCCTGTAGGAGTAACGAACACCTCCCACGGGACCAATGTAACTTATAGGAACTGACCGCGTATTCCCGGGTCTCCCGATTTGAGAGTATGCCGATAATTTTAAAAAATACACTTAGACTTAAAAACATGCCGTTAAAGGGTGAAAACACAAACCAACCCCCAAACGACCCCATAGGAGGAACGAACACCTCGTACGGGACCAATGTAACTTGTAGGAACTGACCGCGTAGTTTCGGGACTCCCGATTTGAGACTATCACAATAATTTGCAAAAATCACACTTGTTAAAAACATGCCGTTAAAGGGTGAAAACCCAAACCAACCCTCAAACGACAACGTACGAGGCACGAACACCTCGCATGGGACTAATGTAACTTGTACGAACTGACAGCATAGTCCTGTACGATGATGATTTGCAAAAATCACACTTAGAGTTAAAAACATGCCGTTAAAGGGTGAAAACACAAACGACACCCAAACGACCCCGAAGGAGGCACGAACACCTCGCACGGGACCAATGTTACTTGTAGGAACAGATCACGTAGTCCCGAGTCTCCCGGTTCGAGAGTATGGCGATAATTATAAATATCATACTTAGACTTAAAAATAAGCCGTTAAAGGGTGAAAACACAAATCAACCCCAAAACGACACCGTAGGAGGCATGAACACCTTGAACGGGACCAATGTAACTTGTAGGAACTGTCCGCGTTGTCCCGGTTCTCCCAGTTTGAGAGTATGACGATATTTTGCAAAAATCACACTTAGACTTAAAAACATGCCGTTAGAAGGTGAAAACCCAAACCAGCCCCCAAACGACCCCGTAGGAGGTATGAACACCTCACACGGGACCAATGTAACTTGTAGGAATTGACCGCGTAGTCCCAGGTCTCCCAATTTGAGAGTATCAGGATAATTTGCAAAAATCACACTTAGACTTAAAAATATGTCGTTAAAGGGTGAAAACCCAAACCAACCCCCAAACGGCCCCGTAGGAGGCACGAACACCTCGCATGGAACCAATGTAACTTGTAGGACCTGACCGCGTAGACCCGGGTCTCCCGGTTTAAGACTATGATGATAATTTTCTAAAATCACACTTGTTAAAAACATGTTGTTAAAGGGTGAAAACCCAAACCAGCCCCCAAACGACCCCGTAGGTGGCACGAACACCTCGCACGGGGCCAATGAAACTTGCAGGAATTTTTCGCATAGTCCCGGGTCTCCCAGTTTGAGAGTATGATGATAATTTGCAAAAATCTTACTTAGACCTCAAAATAAGCTGTTAAAGGGTGAAAACCAAAACCAACCCCCAAACGGCCCCGTAGGAGGAACGAACACCTCGCACGGGACCAATGTAACTTGAAGGAACTTTTCGCGTAGTCCCGGGTCTCCCAGTTTGAGAGTATGATGATAATTTGCAAAAATCTTACTTAGACCTTAAAATAAGTTGTTAAAGGGTGAAAACTAAAACCAACCCCCAAACGGCCCCGTAGGAGGCACGAACACCTCGCACGGGACCAATTTAACTTGTAGGAACTGACCGCGTAGTCCCGGGTCTCCCAGTTTAAGGCTATGATGATAATTTGCAGAAATCACATTTGTTAAAAACATGCCGTTAAAGAGTGAAAACCCAAACTAGCACCCAAACGACCCTGTCGGTGGCACGAACACCTTGCACGGGGCCAATGTAACTTGGAGGAACTGACTGGATAGTCCCGTGTCTCCCGGTTTGAGAGTATGACGATAATTTGCAAAAATCACACTTAGAGTTAAAAACATGTCGTTAAAGGGTGAAAACACAAACCAGCCCCCAAACGACCCTGTAGGAGGCACGAACACCTCGTACGGGACCAATGTAACTCTTAGGAACTAATCGCGTAGTCTCGGGTCTCCCGGTTTGAGAGTATTACGAAAATTTGCCAAAATCATACTTAGAGTTAAAAACAAGTTGTTAAAGGGAGAAAACACAAACCAACCCCCAAAAGACCCCGTAGGAGGCACGAACACCGCGTACGGAACCAATGTAACTTGTAGGAACTAATCGCGTAGTCCCGAGTCTCCCGGCTTGAGAGTATGATGATAATATTCAAAAATCGCACATAGACTTAAAAACAAGCCGTTAAAGGGTGGAAACCCAAACAAGCCCCTAAACGACCCCATAGGAGGCACGAACACCTCGCACGGAACCAATGTAACTTATAGGAACTGACTGCATAGTCACGGGTGTCCCGGTTTGATAGTATGACGATAATTTGCAAAAATCACACTTAGACTTAAAAATAAGCCGTTAAAGGGTGAAAAGCCAAACCAACCCCCAAACGGCCCCGTAGGAGGCACGAACACCTCACATGGGACCAATGTAACTTGTAGGCACTAACTGCGTAGTCCCGGGCCTCCCGGTTTAAGCCTAATACGATAATTTGCAAAAATCACACTTGTTAAAAATATGTCGTTAAAGAGTGAAAACCCAAACCAGTCCCCAAATGACCCCGTAGGTGGCATGAACACCTCGCACGGGGCCAATGTAACTTGTAGCAACTGACCGCATAGTCCCGGGTCTCCCGATTTGAGAGTGTGATGATAATTTGCAAAAATCAAACTTAGAGTTAAAAACATGTCATTAAAGGGTGAAAACACAAACCAGACCCCAAACGACCCCATAGGAGGCACGAACACCTCGTACGGGACCAATGTAACTTGTAGGAACTAACTGCGTAGTCCCGAGTCTCCCGATTTGAGAGTATGATGATAATTTGCAAAAATCACACTTAGACTTAAAAATAAGACGTTAAAGGGGGAAAACCCAAACAAGACCCCAAACGACCCTATAGGAGGCACGAACACATCGTTCGGGACGAATGTAACATGTAGGAGCTGACCACGTAGTCCTGGGTCTCCTGGTTTGAGACTATGATGATAATTTGCAAAAATCACAGTTGTTAAAAACATGTCGTTAAAGGGTGAAAACTAAACGAGCCCCCAAAGGACCGCGGAGGTGGCTCAAACATCTCGCATGAGACCAATGTAACTCGTAGGAACTGACCGCGGAGTCGCGGGTCTCCCGGTTTGAGAATATGGCGATAATTTCCAAAAATCACACTTAGAGTCATAACCATGTCGTTCAAGGGTGAAAACCTAAACTAACCCCCAAACGACCCCGTTAGAGGCACGAACACCTTGCATGAGACCAATGTAACTTGTAGGAAGATACCGCATAGTCTCGGGTCTCCCGGTTAGAGAGTACGATGATAATTTACAAAAATCACACTTAGACATAAAAAACAAGCCGTTAAAGGGTGAAAACCCAAACCAACCCCCAAACGGCCCCATAGGAGGCACGAACACATCTCACGAGACCAATGTAACTTGTAGGAACTGACCGCGTAGTTCAGGGTGTCCCGATTTGAGACTATAACAATAATTTGCAAAAATCACACTTAGACTTAAAAAAATGCCATTAAAGGGTTAAAACTCAAACCAACCCCCAAACGACCACGTTGGAGGCACGAACACCTCGCACGGGACTAATGTAACTTGTACGAACTGACAACGTAGTCCTGGGTCTCCCGATTTGAGAGTATGATGATAATTTGCGAAAATCACACTTAGAGTTAAAAACATGCCGTTAAAGGGTGAAAACACAAACCAGCACCCAAACAACCCTATAGGAGGCACGAACACCTCGCACGGGACGAATGTTACTTGTAGGAACAGACTACGTAGTCTCGAGTCTCCCGGTTTGAGAGTATATCGATAATTTGCAAAAATCACACTTAGACTTAAAAATAAGCCGTTAAAGGGTGAAAACACAAATATACCCCCAAACGACACCCTAGGAGGCACAAACACCTTGCACGTGACCAATGTAACTTGTACGAACTGACCGCGTTATTCCGGGTCTCCCAGTTTAAGAGTATGATGATAATTTGCAAAAATCTCACTTAGACTTAAAAATATGCCGTTAGAAGTTGAAAACCCAAACCAGCCCCCAAACGACCCCGTAGGAGGCACGAACACCTTGCACGGGACCAATGTAACTTGTAGGAACTGACCGCATAGTCCCGAGTCTCCCGGTTTGAGAGTATGACAATAATTTGCAAAAACCACACATAGAGTTAAAAACATGTCATTAAAGGGTGAAAACAAAAACCAACCCCCAAACGACCCCCTAAAAGGTACGAACACCTCGTACGGGACCAATGTAACTTGTAGGAAGAGACCGTGTAGTCTCGGGTCTCCCGATTTGAGAGTATGATGATAATTTGCAAAAATCACACTTAGACTTAAAAATAAGCCGTTAAAGGTGGAAAACTCAAACAAGACCTTAAACGACCCTATAGGAGGCGAGAACTCCTCGCACGGGACGAATGTAACTTGTAGGAGCTGACCACGTAGTTCGGGTCTCCTGGTTTGAGACTATGATGATAATTTGCAAAAATCACACTTGTTAAAAACATGTCGTTAAAGGGTGAAAACCCAACCAGCCCCCAAAGGACAGCGTAGGTGGCACGAACATCTCGCATGAGACCAATGTAACTCGTAGGAACTGGCCGCGTAGTCGCGATCACCCGGTTTGAGAATATGATGATAATTTCCAAAAATCACACTTAGAGTTATAACCATGTGGTTCAAGGGTGAAAACACAAACCAACCCCCAAACGACCCCGTAAGAGGCACGAACACCTCGCATGAGATCAATGTAACTTGTAGGAACAGACCGCATAGTCCCGGGTCTCCCGATTACAGAGTACGACAATAATTTGCAAAAATCACACTTAGACTTAAAAAAATAAGCCATTAAAGGGTGAAAACCCAAACCAACCCCCAAACGGCCCCATAGGAGGCACGAACACCTCGCACGGGACCAATGTAACTTGTAGGAACTTACCACGTAGTTTCGGGTGTACCGATTTGAGACTATAATAATAATTTGCAAAAATCACACTTGTTAAAAACATCTCGTTAAAGGTTGGAAACCCAAACCAGCCCCCAAACGACCACGTTGGAGGCACGAACACCTCCCACGGGACTAATTTTACTTGTAGGAACTGACAGCGTAGTCCTGGGTCTCCCGATTTAAGAGTATGATGATAATTTGCAAAAATCACACTTAGACTTAAAAACAAGTCGTTAAAGGGTGAAAACACAAATCAACCCCCAAACGACACCGTAGGAGGCACGAACACCTTGCACGGGACCAATGTAACTTGTAGGAACTGACCGCGTTGTTCTGGGTCTCCCAGTTTGAGAGTATGACGATAAGTTGAAAAAATCTCACTTAGACTTAAAAACATGCCGTTAGAAGTTGAAAACCCAAACCAGCCCCCAAACAAACCCGTAGGAGGCAGGAACACCTTGTACGGGACCAATGTAACTTGTAGGAATTGACCGCGTAGTCCCGAGTCTCCCGGTTTGAGAGTATGACAATAATTTGCAAAAACCACACATAGAGTTAAAAACATGTCGTTAAAGGGTGAAAACACAAACCAACCCCCAAACGACCCCCTAGGAGGTACGAACACCTCGTACGGGACCAGTGTAACTTGTAGGAACTGACCGCGTAGTCTCGGGTCTCCTGGTTTGAGAGTGTGATGATAGTTTGCAAAAATCACACTTAGAGTTCAAAACATGCCGTTAAAGTGTGAAAACACAAACCAGCCCCCAAACGACCCCATAGGAGGCACGGACACCTAGTACGGGACCAATGTAACTTATAGGAACTAATCGTGTAGTCCCGAGTCTCCCGGTTATAGTGTATGACTATAATTCACAAAAATGACACTTAGACTTAAAAAAAAGGCGTTAAAGGGTGAAAACCCAAACCCGCCCCCAAACGACCCTGAAGGAGGCACGAATACCTCACACGGGACCAATGTAACTTGTAGGAACAGACCGCGTAGTTTCGGGTCTCCCGATTTGAGAGTATGAGGATAATTTGCAAAAATCACACTTCGAGTTAAAAACAAGCCGTTAAAGGGTGAAAACACAAACCAGCCCCCAAATGACCCCGTAGGAGGCACGAACACATCACAAGAGACCAATTTTACTTGTAGGAACTTTTTGCGTAGTCCCGGGTCTCTCGATTTGAGAGTATGAGGATAATTTGCAAAAATCACAGTTAGACTTAAAAACAAGCCGTTAAAGGGTGAAAACCCAAACCAGCCCCCAAACGACATTGTAAGAGGCACGAACACCTCGCACGGGACCAATGTAAGTTGTAGGAACTCACCACGTAGTCCTGGGTCTCCCGATTTGTGAGTATGATGATAATATGCAAAAATTACACTTAGAGTTGAAAACATGTCGTTAAAGGGTGAAAACCCAAACCAACCCCCAAACGGCTTCGTAGGAGGCACGAACACCTCGCACGGGACCAATGTAACTTCTCGGAACTGACCGCGTAGTCTCGGGTCTCCCGGTTTTAGACTATGACGATAATTTGCAGAAATCATATTTGAGAAAAACATGCCGTTAAAGAGTGAAAACCCAAACCAGACCCGAAACGACGCCGTAGGTGGCACGAACACCTTGCACGGGGCCAATGTAACTTCTAGGAACTGATCGCATAGTCCCGGATCTTCCGGTTTGAGAGTATGACGATAATTTATAAAAATCACACTTAGAGTTAAAAACATGTCATTAAAGGGTGAAAACACAAACCAGCCCCCAAACGACCCCGTACGAGGCACGAACACCTCGTACGGGACCAATGTAACTTGTGAGAACTAATCGCTTAGTCCCGAGTCTCCCGGTTTGAGAGTATGATGATAATTTACAAAATGACACTTAGACTTAAAAACAAGATGTCAAAGGGTGAAAACCCAAACCAACCCCCAAACGGCCCCGTAGGAGGCACGAACACCTCGCAAGGGACCAATGTAACTTGTAGGAACTGACTACGTAGTCCCGGGTCTCCCAGTTAAAGACTATGACGATAATTTGCAAAAAGCACACTTGTTAAAAACATGGCGTTAAAGAGTGAAAACCTAAACTAACCCTAAACGACCCCGTAGGTGGCATGAACACATCACACGGGGCCAATGTAGCTTGTAGGAACTGACCGCATAGTCCAGGGTCTCCCGATTTGAGAGTATGATGATAATTTACAAAAATCAAACTTAGAGTTAAAAACATGTCGTTAAAGGGTGAAAACAAAAACCAGCCCCCAAACGACCCCGTAGGAGGAACGAACACGTCGTACGGGACCAATGTAACTTGTAGGAACAGACTGCATAGTCCCGGGTCTCTCGGTTAGAGAGTACGATGATAATTTGCAAAAATCACACTTAGACTTTAAAAAAAAGCCGTTAAAGGGTGAAAACAGAAATGAACCCCAAAATGACCCCTCAGGAGGTACGAACCCCTCACACGGGACCAATGTAACTTGTAGGAACTGACCGCGTAGTCCCGGGTCTCCCGGTTTGAGAGTATGACGATTATTTTAAAAAATCACACTTAGAGTTAAAAACATGCCGTTAATGGGTTAAAAACCAAACCAGCCCTCAAACGACCCCGTAGGAGGCACGAACACCTCGAACGGGACCAATGTAACTTTTAGGAACTGACCATGTTGTCCCAGTTCTCCCGATTTGAGAGTATGACGATAATTTGTAAAAATCACACTTAGACTTAAAAATAAGCTGTTAAAGGGTGAAAACACAAACCAGCCCCCAAACGACCCCGTAGGAGGCACGAACACCTCGCACGGGACCAATGTAACTTGTAGAAATGGACCGCGTAGTCCCGTGTCTCTCGATTTGAGAGTATGATGATAATTTGAAAAAATCACACTTAGACATAAAAATAAGCCGTTAAAGGGTTAAATCCCAAACCATCCCCCAAACGACTCCGTACGAGGCACGAACACCTCGCACGGGAGCAATGTAACTTATAGGAAATGACCGCGTGGTCCCGGGTCTTCGGGTTTTATAGTATGATGATAATTTGTAAAAAACACACTTAGACTTAAAAACAAGCCGTTAATGGGTGAAAGCCCAAACCAGCCCCTAAACGACCCCGTAGGAGGCACGAACACCTCGCACGGGATCAATGTAACTTCTAGGAACTAACTGTGTAGTCCCGGGTCTCCCGATTTGAGAGTATGAGGACAATTTTCAAAAATCATACTTAGACTTAAAAACAAGCCGTTAAAGGGTGAAAACCCAAACCATCCCCCAAACGACCTTGTAGGAGGCACGAACACCTCGCACGGGACCAATATAAGTTGTAGGAACTCACCGCATAGTCCTGGGTCTCCTGATTTGAGAGTATGATGATAACTTGCAAAAATCACACTTTGATTTAAAAACATGGCATTAAAGGGTGAAAACACATACCATCCCCCAAACGACCCCGTAGGAGGCACGAACACCTCGTACGGGACCATTATAACTTGTAGGAACTGACCGCGTAGTCTCGGGTCTCCCGATTGGAGAGTATGATGATAATTTTCAAATGACGATAATTTGCAAAAATCAAACTTAGACTTGAAAATAAGTCGTTGAAGGGTGAAAACCCAAACCATCCCCCAAATGGCCCTATTGGAGGCACGAACACCTCGTACGGGACCAATGTAACTTGTAGGAAGTGATCACGTAGTCCCGGGTCTCCCGATTTGAGACTATAATGATAACTTGTAAAAATCACACTTGTTAAAAACATGCCGTTATAGGGTGAAAACCCAAACCAGAAGCCAAACGACCACGTAGGAGACACAAACACCTCGGGCGGGGCCAATGTAACTTGTAGGAACTTACCGCGTAGTTCTGGTTCTTTCGGTTTGAGAGTATGACGATAATTTGCAAAAATCACACTTAGACTTAAAAACATGCCGTAAAAGGGTGAAAACACAAACCAGCCTCCAAACGACCCCGTAGGAGGCACAAACACCTCGCACGGGACCAATGTAACTTGTAGGAACTGACCGCGTAGTCCCGGGTCTCCCGATTTGAGAGTATGAAGATAATTTGAAAAAATCACACTTAGAGTTCAAAACATGCTGTTAAAGGGTGAAAACCCAAACCAGCACCCAAACAACCCCGTAGGAGGCACGAACACCTCGCATGGGACCAATGTAACTTGTAGGAACTGACCGCGTAGTCTCGGGTCTCCCAGCTTGAGAGTATGACGATAATTTGCAAAAATCACTCTTAGACTTAAAAACATGCCTTTAGAAGGTGAAAACACAAACCAACCCCCAAACGACCCCGTGAGAGGCGCAAACACCTCGCAAGGGACCAATGTAACTTGTAGGAACTGACCGCGTACTCACGGGTCTCCCGGTTTGAGAGTATGATGATAATTTGCAAAAATCACACCTGGAGTTAAAAACATGTCGTTAAAGGGTGAAAACACAAACCAACCGCCAAACGACCCCTTAGGAGGTACGAACACCTCGTATGGGACCAATGTAACTTGTTGGAACTGACCGTGTACTCCCGGGTCTCTCGGTTTGAGAGTATGATGATAATTTGCAAAAATCACACTTAGAGTTAAAAACATGCCGTTAAAGGGTGAAAACACAAACAGCCCCCAAATGACCCCGTAGGAGGCACGAGAACCTCGTACGGGACCAATGTTACTTGTAGGAACTGACCGCGTAGTCTCGAGTGTCCCGGTTTGAGAGTATTTCGATAATTTGCAAAAATCACACTTTGATTTGAAAACATGACGTTAAAGGGTGAAAACAGAAACCAACCCCCAAACGACCTCGTAGGAGGCACGAACACCTCATACGAGACCATTGTAACTTGTAGGAACTACCGCATAGTCCCGGGTCTCCCGATTTGAGAGTGTGATGATAATTTATAAAAATCACATTTAGACTTAAAAATAAACCATTAAAGGGTGAAAACCCAAACCAGCCCCCAAACGACCCCGTATGAGGCATAAATACATCGCACGGGACCAATGTCACTTGTAGGAACTGACCGCGTAGTCTCGTGACTCCCGGTTTGAGAGTATGACGATAATTTGTAAAAATCATACGTAGACTTAAAAATAAGCCGTTAAAGGGTGAAAACCCAAACCAACCCCCAAACGGCCCCGTAGAAGGCACGGACACCTCGAACTTGACCAATGTAACACTTAGGAACTGACCGAGTAGTTTCGGGTCTCCCTGTTTGAGAGTATGACGATAATTTTCAAAAATCACAATTAGAGTTAAAAATATGTCGTTAAGGGGTGAAAACCCAAACCAGCCCCCAAACGACCCTGTAGGTGGCACGAACACCTCGCACGGGACCAATGAAACTTGTAGGAACTTCCCGCATAGTCTCGGGTCTCTCGGTTTGAGAGTATGACGATAATTTTTCAAAAATTACACTTAGAGTTAAAAACATGTCGTTAAACGGTGAAAACACGAAGCAGCCCCCAAACGACCCCGTAGATGGAACGAACACCTCGCACGAGACCAGTGTAACTTATAGGAACTGACCGCGTAGTCCCGGGTCTCCTGGTTTGAGAGTACGATGATAATTTGCCAAAATCACACTTCGACTTAAAAGCAAGCCGTTAAAGGGTGAAAACAGAAATAATCCCCCAAACGACCCCGTTGGAGGTATGAACACCTCGCACTGGACCAATGTAACTTATAGGAACTGATCGCGTAGTGTCGGGTCTTCCGGTTTAAGAGTACGAGGATGATTTGTAAAAATCACACTTTGAGTTAAAAATATGCCGTTAAAGGGTTAAAACCCAAACAAGATCCCCAATGACCCCGTAGGTGGCACAAACACCTCGCACGGGACCAATGTAACTTGTAGGAACTGACCGCGTAGTCCCGAGTCTCTCACTTTGAGAGTATGCGAATAATTTGAAAAAATCACACTAACAGTTAAAAACATATTGTTAAAGGGTGAAAACCCAAACAAGCCCCGAAACGATCTCGTTGGAGGCACGAACACCTCGCACGGGACCAATGTAACTTGTAGGAACTGACCGCGTAGTCCCGGGTCTCCTGATTTGAGAGTATGATGATAATTTAAAAAAATACACTTAGACATAAAAATAAGCCGTTAAAGGGTGAAAACCAAAACTAGCCCCCAAACGATCCCGTAGGAGGCACGAACACCTTGCACAAGACCAATGTAACTTGTATGAACTGACTGCGTAGTTCCGGGTCTCTGGGTTTCAGAGTAAGTTGATAATTTGCAGAAATCACACTTAGAGTTAAAAGCATGTGAAAACCAAAACCAACCCCCAATCGACCCTATAGGAGGCACGAACACCTCGCACGAGACTAATGTAACTTGTAAGAACTGACTGTGTAGTCTCGGGTCTCACGGTTTGAGAGTATGATGATAATTTGCAAAAATCACACTTAGATTAAAAAACATGCCGTTAAAGGGTGAAAACACAAACCAGCCCCTGAACGACGCCGTAGGAGGCACGAACACCTCGCACGGGAGTAATGTAACTTGCAGGAACTGACCGCGTAGTCTCGGGTCTCCCGGTTTGAGAGTTTGATGATAATTTGCAAAAATCACACTTAGACATAATAACATGTCGTTAAAGGTTGAAAACCCAAACCATCCCCCAAACGACCCCAGTAGAAGGCACGAACACCTCATACGGGACCAATGTAACTTATAGGAACTGATCGCGTAGTCCCGGGTCTCCCGGTTTGAGAGTATGAACATAATTGGCAAAAATCACACTTAGATTAAATATAAGCTTCTAAAGGGTGAAAACCCAAACCAGCCTCGAAACGACCACATAGGAGGCTCGAACGCCTCGCACGGGACCAGTGTAACTTGTAGGAACTGATCGCGTAGTCCCGGGTCTCCCGGTTTGAGAGTACGATGATAATTTGCAAAAATCACACTTAGACTTTTAAAACATGCCATTAAAGGGTGAAAACACAAAACAACACCCAAACGACCCCGTAGGAGGCACGAACACCTCGTACGGGACCAATGTAACTTCTAGGAACTGACCGCGTAGTCCTGGGTCTCTCAGTTTCAGAGTATGGCGATAATTAGTAAAAATGACGCTTAGAGTTAAAAACATGTCGTTAAAGGTTGAAAAGACAAACCACCAGCCAAACGACCCCGTAGGAGGCACGAACACCTCGCACGGGACTAATGTAACTTGTAAGAACTGACCGCGTAGTCACGGTTCTCCCGGTTTGAGAGTATGACAATAATTTGCAAAAATCACACTTAGAGTTAAAAACATGCCGTTAAAGGGTGAAAACACAAACAACCCCCAAACGACCCCGTAGGAGGCACGAACACCTCGCACGGGACCAATGTTACTTGTAGGAACTGACCGCGTAGTCTTTGATCTCCCGGTTTGAGAGTATGACGATAATTTGCAAAATTCACACTAAGACTTAAAAAACTAGCCGTTAAAGGGTGAAAAATAAAACCACCACCCAAATGACCCTGTAGGAGGCACGAACACCTCGCACGGGACCAATGTAACTTGTAGGAACTGACCGCGTAGTCTCGGGTCTCCAGGTTTGAGAGTATGACGATAATTTGAAAAAATCACACTTAGACTTAAAATCAAGCCGTGAAAGGGTGAAAACCCAAACCAACCCCCAAACGGCCCCGTAGGAGGCACGAACACCTCGCACGGGACCAATGTAACCTTTAGGAACTGATCGCGTAGTCTCGGGTCTCCCGATTTGAGACTATGATGACAATTTGCAAAAATCACACTTGTTAAAAACATGCCGTTAAAGGGTGAAAATCAAAACTAGCCCCAAAACGACCCTGTAGGGGGCACGAACACCTCGTACGGGACCAATGTAACTTGTTGAACTGACCGCGTAGACGTGGGCCTCTCAGTTTGAGAGTATGACGATAATTTGCTAAAATCACACTTAGAGATAAAGACATGCCGTTAAAGGGTGAAAACACAAACCAGCCCCCAAACGACCACGTAGGAGGCACGAACACCTCGCATGGGACCAATGTAACTTGTAGGAATTGACCACGTAGTCCTGGGTCTCCCGATTTGAGAGTATGATGATAATTTGCAAAAATCACACTTAGACTTAAAAATGCGCCATTAAAGGGTGAAAACCCAAACCAACCCCCAAACGATCCCGTAGGAGGCACGAACACCTCGCACGGGACCAATGTAACTTGTAGGAACTGACCGCGTAGTCCCGAGTCTCCCGATTTGAGAGTATGAGGATAATTTGAAAAAATACAATTAGACATAAAAACTAGCCGTTAAAGGGTGAAAACCCAAACCAGCCCCGAAACGATCCCATAGGAAGCACGAACACGTCGCACGGGACCAATGTAACTTGTACGAACTGACCGCATAGTCTCGGGTCTCCCTGTTTGAGAGTATGACGATAATTTCAAAAAATCACACTTAGACTTAAAAATATGTCGTTAAAGGGTGACAACCCAAACCAATCCCCAAACGACCCGTAGGAGGCACGAACACCTCGCACGGGACCAATGTAAATTGTAGGAACTGGCCGCTTAGTCCCTGGTCTAAGAGTATGATGATAATTTGCAAAAATCACACTTAGAGTTAAAAGCATTCCGTTAAAGGGTGAAAACCGAAACCAACCCCCAATCGACTCCGTAGGAGGTACGGACACCTCGCACAAGACCATAGTAACTTTTAAGAACTGACCGTGTAGTCCCGGGTCTCGTGGTTTTAGAGTATGACGATAATTTGCAAAAATCACACTTAGGGTTTAAAACATGTCGTTAAAGGGTGAAAACACAAACCAGCCCAAAAGACCCCGTAGGAGGCACAAACACCTCGCACGGGACCAATGTAACTTGTAGGAACTGACCGCGTAGTCCTGGGTCTCTCAGTTTGAGAGTATGATGATAATTTCTAAAAATCACGCTTAGAGTTAAAAACATGCCGTTAAAGGGTGAAAACACAAACCAACCTCCAAACAACCCCGTAGGAGTTACGATCACCTCGTACGGGACCAATGCAACTTGTAGGAACTGACCGCGTAGTCCCGGGTCTCCCGGTTTAAGAGTATGACAATAATTTTCAAAAAACACACTTAGAGTTAAAAACATGCCGTTAAAGGATGAAAACACAAACAACCCCCAAACGACCTTGTAGGAGGCACGAACACCTTGCACGGGACCAATGTTACTTGTAGGAACTGACCTCGTAGTCTCGGGTCTCCCGGTTTGAGAGTATGACGATTATTTGCAAAATTCACACAAAGACTTAAAAAACTAGCCGTTAAAGGGTGAAAACCCAAACCAGCCCACAAACGACCCCGTAGGAGGCACGAACACCTCGCACGGTACCAATGTAACTTGTAGGAACTGACCGCGCAGTCATGGGTCTCCCAGTTTGAGAGTATGACGATAATTTGAAAAAATTACACTTAGACTTAAAATCCAGCCGTGAAAGGGTGAAAACCCAAACCAACCCTCAAATGTCCGCGTAGGACGCACGAACACCTCGAACAGGACCAATGTAACCTTTAGGAACTGATCGTATAGTCCCGGGTCTCCCGATTTGAGACTATAATGATAACTTGCAAAAATTACACTGGTTAAAAACATGTCGTTAAAGGGTGAAAACCCAAACCAGGCGCCAAACGACCACGTAGGAGGCACAAACACCTCGGACGGGACCAATGTAACTTGTAGGAACTTACCGCGTAGTTCCGGTTCTTCCGGTTTGAGACTATGATGATAATTTGCAAAAATCACACTTAGACTTAAAAACAAGTCGTAAAAGGGTGAAAACACAAACGAGCCTCCAAACGACCCCGTAGGAGGCACAAACACCTCGCACGGGACCAATGTAACTTGTAGGAACTAACCGCATAGTCCCAGGTCTCCGGGTTTGAGAGTATGAAGATAATTTGAAAAAATCACACTTAGAGTTCAAAACATGCTATTAAAGGGTGAAAACCCAAACCAGCTCCCAAACAACCCCGTAGGAGGCACGAACACCTCGCATGGGACCAATGTAACTTGTAGGAACTGACCGCGTAGTCTCGGGTCTCCCAGCTTGAGAGTATGACGATAATTTGCAAAAATCACTCTTAGACTTAAAAACATGCCTTTAGAAGGTGAAAACTCAAACCAACCCCGAAACGACCCGTAGGAGGCGCGAACACCTCGCAAGGGACCAATGTAACGTGTAGTAACTGACCGTGTACTCACGGTTCTCCCGATTTGAGAGTATGATGATAATTTGCAAAAATCACACCTAGAGTTAAAAACATGCCGTTAAAGGGTGAAAACACAAACCAACCACCAAACGACCCCTTAGGAGGTACGAACACCTCGTACGGGACCAATGTAACTTGTTGGAACTGACCACGTAGTCCCGGGTCTCCCGGTTTGAGAGTATGAACTTAATTTGCAAAAATAACACTTAGATTAAAAATAAGCCTCTAAAGGGTGAAAACCCAAACCAGCCCCCAACCGACCCCATAGGAGGCTCAAACACCTCGCACGGGACCAATGTAACTTGTAGGAACTGATAACGTAGTCCCGGGACTCTCGGTTTGATAGTATGATGATAATTTGCAAAAATCACACTTAGACTTAAAAACATGCCGTTAAAGGGTGAAAACCCAAACTAGTCCCAAAACGACCCCGTAGGAGGCACAAATACCTCGTACGGTACCAATGTAACTTATAGGAACTGACCGCGTAGTCCTGGGTCTCTCGATTTGAGATTTTGACGATAATTTGTTAAAATCACACTTAGAGTTAAAAACATGCCGTTAAAGGGTGAAAACATAAACCAACCCCCAAACGACCCCGTAGATGGCACAAATACCTCGCACGGGAGCAATGTAACTTGTAGGAGCTGACCGCGTAGTCCCGGGTCTCCCGATTTGAGAGTATGACGATAATTTGCAAAAATCACACTTAGAGTTAAAAATATGCCGTTAAAGGTTGAAAACACAAACAACCCCCAAACGACCCCGTAGGAGGCACGAACACCTCGCACGGGACCAATGTTACTTGTAGGAACTGACCGCGTAGTCTCGGGTCTCCCGGTTTGAGAGTATGACGATAATTTGCAAAAAATCACACTTAGACTTAAAAATAAGCAGTTAAAGGGTGAAAACCCAAACCAATCGCCAAACGACCCCGTAGGAGGCACGAACACCTCGCAAGGGACCAATGTAACTTATAGGAACTGATCGCGTAGGTTTGGGTCTCCCAGTTTGAGAGTATGATGATAATTTGAAAAAATCACACTTAGACTTAAAAACAAGCCGTTAAAGGGTGAAAACCCAAACCATCCCCCAAACGACCCCGTAGGAGGCTCGAACACCTCACACGAGACCAATGTAATTTGTAGGAACTGATCGCATTGTTCCGGGTCTCCCAATTTGAATGTATTATGATAATTTGCAAAAATCACACTTAGAGATAAAAACATGCCGTTAAAGGGTGAAAACCCAAACCAGCCCCCAAACGATCCCATAGGATGCATGAACACCTCGTACGGGACAACTGTATCTTGTAGGAACTGATCGCGTAGTCCCAGGTCTCCCGATTTGAGAGTATGATGATAATTTGCAAAAATCACACTTAGACTTAAAAATAAGCCGTGAAAGCGTGAAAATCCAAACCAACCCCCAAACCACCCCGTAGGAGGCACGAACACCTCGGACATGACAAATGTAACCTTTAGGAACTGATCGCGTAGTCCTGGGTATCCCGATTTGAGACTATGATGACAATTTGCAAAAATCACACTTGTTAAAAAAATGTCGTTAAAGGGTGAAAACCAAAACCAGCCCCCAAACGACCCCGTAGGTGGCACGAACACCTCGTACGGGACCAATGTAACTTGTAGGAACTGACCGCGTAGACTCGGGTCTCTCAGTTTGAGCGTATGATGATAATTTGCTAAAATCACACTTAGAGATAAAGACATACCGTTAAAAGGGTGAAAACACAAACCAACCCTCAAACGAGCCCGTAGGAGGCACAAACACCTCGCACGGGACCAATGTAACTTATAGGAACTGACCTCGTAGTTCCGGGTATCCCAGTTTGAGAGTACGATGATAATTTGCAAAAATCACACTTAGACTTAAAAACACGTCGTTAAAGGGTGAAAACCCAAACCAACCCCCAAACGGCCCGGTAGGAGGCACGAACACCTCGCATGGGACCAATGTAACCTGTAGGAACTGATCGCGTTGTCCCGGGTCTCCCGATTTGAGACTATGACGATAATTTGCAAAAATAACACTTATTAAAAACATGCCGTCAAAGGGTGAATACCCAAACCAAACCCAAAACGACCCCGTAGGAGGATCGAAGACCTCGAACGAGACCAATGTAACTTGTAGGAACAGACAACATAGTCCCTGGTCTCCCGATTTAAGAGTATGAACATTATTTGTAAAAATCACACTTAGACTTAAAAAAAAGCCCCTAAAGGGTGAAAACCCAAACCAGCCCCCAAACGACCCCATAGAAGGCACGAACACCTCGCATGCAACCAATGTAACTTATAGGAACTGATCGCGTTGTCCCGGGTATGACGCTAATTTGGAAAAATCACACTTAGACATAATAACATGCCGTTAAAGGGTGAAAACCCAAACCAGTCCCCAAACGACCCCGTTGGAGGCACGAACACCTCGTACGGGACCAATGTAACTTGTAGGAACATACCGTGTAGTCCCGGGTCTCTCGATTTGAGAGTATGACAATAATTTGCAAAAATCACACTTATAGTTAAAAACATGCCATTGAAGGAAGAAAACATAAACCAATCCCCAAACGACCCTGTAGGAGGCAAGAAACACCTCGCATGTGACTCATGTAACTTGTAGGAACTAACCGCATAGTCTCGGGTCTCCCAGTTTGAGAGTATGACAATAATTTACAAAAATCACACTTAGACTTAAAAACAAGTCGTTAAAGGGTGAAAACCCAAACCAACCCCCAAACGACCCCGTAGGATGCACGAACACCTCGCACGGGACCAATGTAACTTGTAGGAACTTACTGCATAGTCTCGGGTCTCCCAATTTGACAGTATGACGATAATTTGCAAAAATCATACTTAGAGGTAAAAACATGCCGTTAAAGGGTGAAAACACAAACTAGCCCCCAAATGACCCCGTAGGAGGCACGAACACCTCGCACCGGACCAATGTAACCTGTAGGAACTGATCGCATAGTCCCGGGTCTACCGATTTGAGACTACAATGTCAATTTGCAAAAATCACACTTGTTAAAAACATGCAGTTAAAGGGTGAAAACCAAAACCAGCCCCCAAACGACCCGTAGGTGGCACGAACACCTCGCACGGGACCAATGTAACTTGTAGGAACTGACTGCGTAGTCTCGGTTCTCTCGGTTTGAGCGTATGATTATAATCTGCAAAAATCACACTTAGAGTTAAAAACCTATCGTTAAAGGGTGAAAACACAAACCAAGCCCCAAACGACCTCATAGGAGGCACGAACACCTCGCACGGGACTAATGTAACTAGTAGGAACTGACGCGTAGTCCCGGGTCTCCCGGTTTGAGAGTATGGCGATAATTTGAAAAAATCACACTTAGACTTAAAAGCAAGTTGTTAAAGGGTGAAAACTCAAATCAACCGCCAAATGACCCCGTAGGAGGCACTAACACCTCGCACGGGACCAATGTAACTTGTAGGAACTGACTGCGTAGTCTCGGTTCTCTCGGTTTGAGCGTATGATTATAATTTTCAAAAATCACACTTAGAGTTAAAAACCTATCGTTAAAGGGTGAAAACACAAACCAAGCCCCAAACGACCCCATAGGAGGCACGAACACCTCGCACGGGACTAATGTAACTAGTAGGAACTGACGCGTAGTCCCGGGTCTCGCGGTTTGAGAGTATGACGATAATTTGAAAAAATCACAGTTAGACTTAAAAGCAAGTTGTTAAAGGGTGGAAACACAAATCAACCGCCAAATGACCCCGTAGGAGGCACGAACACCTCGCATGCGACAAATGTAACTAGTAGGAAATGACCGCGTAGTCCCGAGTCTCCCGGTTTGAGAGTATGACGATAATTTGCAAAAGTCACACTTATAGTTAAAAAGATGCCGTTAAAGTGTGAAAACATGAACAATCCCCAAACAACCCCGTAGGAGGCGTGAACACCTTACACGGGACCAATGTAACTTGTAGGAACTAACCGCGTAGTCTCGGGTCTCCCGGTTTGAGAGTATGGAGATAATTTAAGAAAGTCACACTTAGACTTAAAAACAAGTCATCAAAGGGTGAAAATCCAAACCAACCCCCAAACGACCCCGTAGGAGGCACGAACACCTCGCACGGGACCAATGTAACTTGTAGGAACTAATCGCGTAGTCCCAGGTCTCCCGATTTGAGAGTATGACAATAATTTTAAAAAATCACACTTTAAGTTAAAAAAAATGCCGTTAAAGGGTGAAAACACAAACCAACCCCCAAACGACCCCGTAGGAGGCATGAACACCTCGCACGGGACCAATGTAACTTGTAGGAACTGACCGCGTAGTACCGGGTCTCCCAATTTCAGAGTATGATGATAATATGCAAAAATCACACTTAGACTTAAAAACATGCCGTTAAAGGGTGAAAACACAAACCAACCCCCAAATGACCCCGTAGGAGGCACGATCACCTCGCACGGGACCAATGTAACTTGTAGGAACTGACCGCGTAGCCTCGGGTCTCCAAATTTGAGAGTATGATGATAATTTGCAAAAATAATGCTTAGAGTTAAAAACATGCCGTTAAAGGGTGAAAACACAAATAGCCCCCAAACGAACCCGTTGGAGGCACGAACACCTCACACGGGGCCAATGTAACTTGTAGGAACTGACTGCGTTGTTCTGGGTCTCCCAGTTTGAGAGTATGACGATAAGTTGAAAAATCTCACTTTGACTTAAAAACATGCCGTTAGAAGTAGAAAACCCAAACCAAGCCCCAAACAAACCCGTAGGAGGCACGAACACCTCACACGGGACCAATGTAACTTGTAGGAACTGACCGCGCAGTGTCGGATCACCCAGTTTGACAGTATGATGATAATTTGCAAAAATCACACTTAGAGATAAAGACATGCCGTTAAAGGGTGAAAACACAAACCAGACCCCAAACGACCCGGTAGGAGGCACGAACGCCTCGTACGGGACCAATGTAACTTGTACGAATTGACCGCGTAGGCCCGAGTCTCCTTATTTGAGAGTATGACGATAATTTTCAAAAATCACACTTAGAGTTAAAAACATGTTGTTAAAGGGTGAAAACACAAACGAGACCCCAGACGACCCCGTAGGAGGCACGAACGCCTCGCACGGGACCAATGTAACTTGTAGGAACTAACCGCGTAGTCCCGGGTCTCCCGATTTGAGAGTATGACGATAATTTGCAAAAATTACATTTAGACTTAAAAACATGTCGATAAAGGGTGAAAACCCAAACCAACCCCCAAACGGTCCCGTAAGAGGCACGAACACCTGCACGGGACCAATGTAACTTGTAGGAACTGATCGCGTAGTCCCGGTTCTCTCGATTTGAGACTATGATGATAATTTTCCAAAATCACGCTTGGTAAAAACATACCATTAAAGGGTGAAAACCCAAACCAGCCCCCAAACCACCCCGTAGGAGGCACGAACACCTAGCACGGGAATAATGTAAATTGTAGGAATAGACCGCATAGTCTCGAGTCTCCCGATTTGAGAGTATGACGATAATTTGCAAAAATCAAACTTAGACTTAAGAACATGTTGTTAAAGGTTGAAACCCCAAACCAGCCCCCAAACGACCCTTTAGGAGGCACGAACACCTCATACGGGACCAATGTAACTTGTAGGAACTGATCGCGTAGTCCCGGGTCTCCTAGTTTCATAGTATGACCATAATTTTGCAAAAATCACACTTAGACATAAAAACAAGCCACTAAAGGGTGAAAACCCGAACCAGCCCCCAAACGACCCCATAGGAGGCACGAACACCACGCAGGGGATCAATGTAACTTGTAGGAACTGATCGCGTAGTCCCTGGTCTCCCTTTTTAAGAGTATGACGATAATTTGCAAAAATCACACTTAGACTTAAAAACATGCCGTAAAGTGTAAAAACCCAAATCAATCCCCAAACGACCCCGTAGGAGGCACGAACACCTCGTACGTGACCAATGTAACTTGTAGGAACTGACCGCGTAGTCTCGGGTGTCCCAGTTTGAGAGTATGATGATAATTTGCAAAAATCACACTTAGAGTTAAAAATATGCCGTTAAAGGGTGAAAACACAAACCAACCCCCAAACGACCCGTAAGAGCCAGGAACACCTCGCACGGGACCAATGTAACTTGTAGGAACTGACCACGTAGTTCCGGGTCTCCCCGATTGAGAGTATGACGATAATTTGCAAAAATCACACTTATAGTTAAAAACATGTCCTTAAAGGGTTAGAACACAAAGAGACCCCAAACGACCCCGTAGGAGCAACGAACACCTCGTACGGGACCATTGTAACTTTTGGAACTGACCGCGTAGTCCCAGGTCTCCCAATTTGAGAGTATGATGAAAATTTGCAAAAATCACACTTAAAGGTAAGAACATGCCGTAAAAGGGTGAAAACACAAACCATTCGCCAAACGACCCCGTAGGAGGCACGAACACCTCGTACGGGGAACCGATCCTGTAGTCCTGGGTCTCCCAATTTCAGAGTATGACGATAATTTGTAACAATCACACTTAAAGTTAAAAACATGCCATTAAAGGGTGAAAACCCAAACCAGCCACCAAACGACCCAGTATGAGGGATGAACACCTCGCACAAGGCCAATGTAACTTGTAGGAACTGACCGCTTAGACCCGGGTCTCCTAGTTTGAGAGTATGACGATAATTTGAAAAAATTACACATAGACATAAAAAGATGTCGTAAAGGGTCAAAACACAAATCAACCCCCAAACGACCCCGTAGGAGGAACGAACACCTTGCACGGGACCAATGTAACTTGTAGGAACTGACCGCGTAGTGCCGGGTCTCCGGATTTGAGAGTATGATGATAATTTACAAAAATCACACTTAGAGTTAAAAACATGACGTTAAAGGGTGAAAACCCAAACCAGCCCCTAAACGACCCCGTAGGAGGCATGAACACCTCGCACGGGACCAATGTAACTTATAGAACTGACCACGTAGTACCTCGTCTTCCAGTTTCAGAGTATGACGATAATTTGCAAAAATCAAACTTAGAGTTAAAAACAAGCCGTTAAAGGCTGAAAACACACACCGGCCCCCAAACGACCCCGTAGGAGGCACGAACACCTCACACGGGGTCAATGTAACTTATAGGAACTGACCGTGTAGTCCCAAGTCTCCCGGTTTGAGAGTATGACGTTAATTTGCAAAAATCACACTTAGACTTAAAAACAAGCCGTTAAGGGTGAAAGCACAAATCAACCCCAAAACGACCCCGTAGGAGGCACGAACACCTTGCACGGGACCAATGTAACTTGTAGGAATTGACCGCGTAGTCTCGGAACTCCCGATTTGAGAGTATGATGATAATTTGCAAAAATCACACTTAAGAGTTAAAAACATGCCGTTAAAGGGCAAAAACCCAAACCAGCCCTCAAACGACCCCGTTGGAGGCACGAACACCTCGCACGGGACCAATGTAACTTGTAGGAACTGACCGCATAGTCCCGGATCTCCGAGTTTGAGAGTATGATGATAAATTGTAAAAATCACGCTTAGACTTAAAACTATGTCGTTAGAAGGTGAAAACCCAAACCAGTCCCAAAATGACCCCGTAGGAGGCACGAACACCTCGTACAGGACCAATGTAACTTGTAGAAACTGATCGCGTAGTGTCGGGTCTCCCGGTTTGATAGTACGAAGATAATTTGCAAAAATCACACTTAGACTTAAAAAAATGCCATTAAAGGGTTAAAACCCAAACTATTCCCCAAATGACCCCGTAGGAGGCACGAACACCTCGTACGGGACCAATGTAACTTGTAGGAACTGACCGCGTAATTCCGGGTGTCCCGATTTGAGAGTATGACGATAATTTGCAAAAATCACACTTAGAGTTAAAAACATGCCATTAAAGGGTGAAAACACGAACCAGCCCCCAAACTACCCCGTAGGAGGCACGGACACGTCACACGGGACTAATCTAACTTGTAGGAACTGGCCGCATAGTCCCGGGTCTCCCTATTTGAGAGTATGATTATAATTTTGAAAAATCACACTTAGAGTTAAAAACGTGTCGTTAAAGGGTGAAAACACAAACCGCCCCCAAATGACCCCGTAAGAGGCACGAAAACCTCGCACGGGACCAATGTAACTTATAGGAACTGACTGTGTAGTCTCGGGTCTCTCGGTTTGAGAGTATGCCAATAATTTGCAAAAATCACACTTGTTAAAAACATGTCGTTAAAGGGTGAAAACCCAAAGCAGCCCCCAAACGACCCCGTAGAAGGCACGAACACCTCGCATGGGACCGATGCAACTTGTAGGAACTGACCACGTAGTCCCTCGTCTCCCAATTTCAGAGTATGATGATAATTTGCAGAAATCACACTTAGAGTTAAAAACATGCCATTAAGGGGTGAAAACACACACCATTCCCCAAACGACCCCGTAGGAGGTACGAACACCTCACACGGGGCCAATGTAACTTGTAGGAACTGACCGTGTGGTCTCGGGTCTCCCGATTTGAGTGTATGAAGATAATTTGCAAAAATCACACTTAGACTTAAAAACTATCCGTAAAGGGTGAAAACACAAATTAACCCCAAAACGACCCCGTAGGAGGCACGAACACCTTGCATAGGACCAATGCAACTTGTAGGAACTGACCGCGTAGTCTCGGGTCTCCCGATTTGAGAGTATGATGATAATTTGCAAAAATCACACTTAGACTTAAAAACATGCCGTTAGAAGGTGAAAACCCAAACCAGGCCCCAAATGACCCCGTAGGAGGCACGAACACCTCGCACGAGACCAATGTTACTTGTAGGAACTGATCGCGTAGTCTCGGGTCTCCCGATTTGAGAGTACGAAGATAATTTGCAAAAATCACACTTAGACTTAAAAACATGCCATTAAAGGGTTAAAACCGAAACCATTCCCCAAATGACCTTGTAGGAGGCATGAACACCTCGGACGGGACCAATGTAACTTGTAGGAACTGACCGCGTAGTTCCGGGTCTCCCGGTTTGAGAGTATGACGATAATTTTCAAAAATCACATTTAGAGTTAAAAACATCCCGTTAAAGGGTGAAAACACAAACAAGCACCCAAACGACGTCGTAGGAGGCACGAACACCGCGCACAGGACCAATGTAACTTGTAGGAACTAACCGCGTCCTCTCGGGTCTCCCAGTTTGAGAGTGTGAGGATAATTTTCAAAAATCACACTTAGACTTAAAAATAAGCCGTTAAAGGGTGTAAACCCAAACCAGCCCCCAAACAACTCCGTAGGAGGCACGAACACCTCGCACGGTACCAATGTAACTTGTAGGAACTGACCGCGTAGTTAGGGGTGTGCATGGTTCGGGTTGGTTCGGTTCCATTATGGAACCAAAACCAGAACCGAAATGGTTCGGTTCTCTGTTTTTGGAACCAGAACCGAATCGAATATTTGTGTAGAACCGAACCAAACCGAACCAATGGTTCTCGGTTTGGTTTGGGTCGGTTCACGGTTCCTGTTAATTTGTGATTAAATTAAAGTTTAAACCATGAAATTACCATTCAAGTGTGGAATAAAATAAAATAAATAAAGTTAATGAAATTAACTTGAATATCCCAACATTCAAGAATAAAATACATGAAATTAACTAGAATATTTCAACAAGGTAATGATTAAAGCATCATTCGAAATACATATTAAATTCAAATACATATTAAAGAATCATCCGAAATACATATTATCATCCCCTCAAAAAGAGCTGATCTGAAATACATAATAAATTCAAAATTCATAATCAATTTCATCCACGCAAATAGAGATTTTTCCTTCCAAATTTCCAATTGAAGTCATCTTCCTTTGTGCAACTCGGTGAAGCGTTTCTGCAAAAAAAATGAAACGGCATGAAAAAAACCAAACTATCTCGGAGTACAATTTTTATAACAGTTAGTTATATATGTTATGACATATATAACAGCATAACTGTTATATATGTTAACATATATAACATGCTTATATATGTCAACATATATAACAGAAACCTGTTATATATGTTAAGTTAACATATATAACAAGCTGTTATATATGTTAACATATATAACAGCCTTTTGTTATATATGTTAACATATATAACAAGCTGTTATATATGTTCACATATATAACAGCCTTTTGTTATATATGTTGACATATATAACCAAAACTGTTATATATGTTGACATATATAACAGTTTTCGGGAATTATAGCAAATAACATATACCAATTGAAATTTTACCTCAAGTCAACACGGGTGTAATAGAGAAAACCGCTGCAAGTTCGGGATCTTCCGTGATGACTGCAAATAACATATTTTTACATATTAATAATTCAGTTACATATTAATAAAACAAAAAAAAATTGCATAATAAAAGTTACTTGAGTCTAGATCCGACATTTCATCTAATCGCATCTCAACTTCTAGTGGTAATGGTGATGCGCGAAGCCAATCTTGTCCACAAATCAAGCACTCTGCTACCTTAGGGGATAGGGAACTACGAAATTGGTCAAGGATGCGCCCCCCCGTGCTAGAGGCCGACTCTGAAGCAACGGTAGAAACCGGTATAGCTAAAACATCACGTGCCACTAGAGCAAGTGTTGGATACCTACAACCATTCAATTTCCACCACGCTAAGATATCGAAATTTGGTCCATCCTTTGCTACCCCTTCATCAAAATACATATCAACTTCGGACTTTGAATCAACACTTTCTCGTTCTTCCAAATGTTTCAAAAACTGTAATTGAAGAGACTTAACTTGCTCACCATTTTCACCTTCCAAGGAATCAACTTCAATATCATTTGAAGATTGAGTGTTATTTGAACAAGAACTCATACTGACAAACATTTGATAATGAATGTATATACGATGCATAACTTCTTGTATTCTCGTTGATAACTCATTCACTTTTACCAAATGATAAATTCTACCATAACAAAACTCCACATACTTCAACTTGTATCGTGGATCCAACACAACCGCAACCAACAACATCATATTAACTTTCGCAATGTTTCCCCAATATTTATCAAATTTTTCCTTCATTTTTTTAGCCATGATACTCAACCGAATATCACTATGTTTAGCCCAATCACTAAATAATTGTTCAATTGCATACACTTGATGAAAATAATCATTTGACATGACATACAAAGACCCGGATAAACGTTTGGTAACGTCATAAAAAACTTTCAAAAATTTTGTTAATACTCGAGCATTATCCCAATCCTCCTCACTAGGTACCCCTTCCTTAAGATCGGAGGCAAAGTTTGTTTCAAGTTCATCCAACCTTTCAAATGCCTTTTGAAACTTGAGTACGGTTTCTAACATGAGAAATGTGTAATTCCATCTTGTGGGGACATCAAGACACAAAGAGGATTTGGACATAATTTGTTCTTGGTCACAACAAATTCTGAATTGTTGTGCTCTTTGTGGAGAACTCCTAATGTATCTCACAACACCACGAATTCTAATAATGGACGTCTCTATCTCTTTCACCCCATCCCTCACAATCAAGTTCAATATATGGGCGCAACATCGCATATGAAAAAATTCACCATCTAAGACAAATGCATTTTTTTTGGAAAGTTTTTTCTTCAAGTGGGCAATAGCAGTGTCGTTAGAGGAGGCATTATCAGCTGTTATTGTAAATACTTTTTCTACACCCCATTCAACCAAACATGCTTCAACGGCTTGGACTATAGCAACACCCTTATGACTAGCAAGGACAGAAAAATTAAGTATCCTTTTTTGTAATTTCCAAGTACTATCGATAAAATGAGCGATAAGACACATGTAACTCATATTTTGAATTGAGGTCCATGCGTCAGTGGTTAGACAAATTCTCTGAGTCTGATTTCGCAAACCAATTTTTAAATCTGTTTTCAACCTAGCATACAACTTGACAACGTCTCTAGCAATTGTAGTGCGGGACACATGCTGAAATCTAGGTTGACAAAAACTCATAAACAACCTAAAGCCTTCACGTTCAACAAACCTAAATGATAGTTCATCAATCATAATCATTTTGGCAAGTGCCTCTCTACAATCCCCCTGGTCAAATTTCCAAGGTACTAGTTTACTCTCCTCTTCGTCATCCTTTTGAAAAACTAAATTTGTTTGCTTTGTATCTTTATTAAGTGGATAAGCTCTACATCTCCCAAGGTGCTTCCTTAAGGTACTAGTTCCATAAGAACTTGAACATGCATATACAGATGAACAATAGTTACACTTACATTGATCGGCTTTACTCCCATTTTCCTTTTCTATTTTAGTGAAATGATCCCACACATAGGATTTGAACTTCTTTTTAGCTACCTCGGTCGAATCCCCGGCTGCTACTTGTGATGCTTGTGTGGTGGTATTTGTCGTTGGCTGAGAAACAGAAGTTGGGTGACGAAAAGTAGTGTCCGCAGTACTTGACATCTACAAATAAAACAATAAATAAGTTAACATTATAACATTATAACATCATTATAACTAAACCTAATAGCCAGGTGCACAAGTGATAATGAAAGATAAATAAAATCATTTTAACATTATAACATTATAACAGTATAACATCATTTTATCTATTAAACTATTAAACATTGCAACATCATTTTATCATTATAAGCATTATAAAATCATTATAAACATTATAAAATCAGTTTAGTATACCCAAAAAAATGTTTAATAGTTTAATAACCTTAGTATACCCAAAAAAATTGTTTCAGTAGTTGTACTCTCAATAATTTGTATAAGATTGATGGATCCATTCAAGTGATAATTTTTTTTTTGAAAAATTAATCCCACGCTTCGTTTTTTGAAATTTATGAGCACTGTATACCTAGGTTTCATATTTACAATCTAATCATTTTAGTTATAAGTTATAACCGTCTCATGCATCATTTGGACTCCATACTAATTAATTTTAAAAATTATTATTCAAAATGGTGTAAAATTAATTTATGGAAGAATCAGATATAGTGGAAAATAGTCTTGGTCCTACTGCGGTGGAAAATCGAAAACGAGACGAAATCAAAAGATAGTTTATGTTTTTCTTTTAAGAAAGGTTTTCAAAATCAAGAAAATTTGACCAAGTTTCTAGATCTGGTCATTGGTCCTTTGACAAAAACAATGATTTCGTTGAAGACGAGCTGTTGAAGAACAAGTGAAACCATGGAATCGAGAGATGAGAACTTACTGATTTCGTTGAAGACGATCTGTTGAACCAGAGAGAGCGAGACGAGCTGTTGAACGAGACCGAGGGAGAGATAGACCGTTGTTGAACCAGAGAGAGAGAGACCGCTGTTGGGCGAGACAGCAATAGAGAGTGAGAGAGACGGCTGGGTCTTGTAGTTAAATGACAAAGTTAAATGACTTAAACCCTAGGTCCTAAAATGTAAAGCTAAAGGACTAAAATGTTCGGGTCATGTTTCGGTTTGAAATACGGGTTTTCGGTTCAGTTTTCTGGTTCGGGTATATTGTTCGGTTTTCAGTTCGGTTCGGTTTGGTTTATATATGAACCCGAGAACCGAACCGAGTATATCGGTTTTTATTTTTGGAACCAGAACCAACCCAAAATTAAAAAAACCTGAACCAACCCGAACCATAGAGGTCGGTTTGGTTCGGTTCTTCGGGTTTACGGTTTTAATGCACAGTCCTACGCGTAGTTTGGGGTCTCCCGGTTTGAGAGTTTGACGATAATTTACAAAAATCACACTTAGACTTACAAATATGTCATTAAAGGGTGTAAACCCAAACCAACCCCCAAACGACCCCGTAGGACGCACGAACACCACATACGGGACCAATGTAACTTGTAGGAACTCACCGCGTTGTCCCGGCTCTCTCGGTTTGAGAATATGACGATAATTTGTAAAAATCACACTTAGACTTAAAAAAATGCTATTAAAGGTTGAAAACCCAAACCAGCCCCCAAACGACCTCGTAGGAGGTACGAACACCTCGAACGGGACCAATGTAACATGTAGGAACTGACCGCATAGTCTCAGGTCTCTCGGTTTGAGAGTATGGCGATAATTTACAAAAAGCACACTTAGAGTTTTAAACATGTCGTTAAAAGGTGAAAACACAAACCATTCACCAAATGACCCCGTAGTAGGCACGAACACCTCGTATGGGACCAATGTAACTTGTAGGAACTAATCGCGTAGTCCCAAGTCTCACGGTTTGAGAGTATGATGATAATTTGAAAAAATCTTACATAGACTTAAAAACAAGCCGTTAAAGGGTGAAAACCCAAACCAACCCCCAAATAACTCCGTAGGAGGCACGAACACCTCACACGGGACCAATATAACATGTAGGAACTAACCGTGTTGTCCTAGGTCTCCCGATTTGAGAGTATGAGGATAATTTGTAAAAATCACACTTAGATTTAAACGCAAGTCGTTAAAAGGTGAAATCACATACCAGCTCCCAAACGACTCCGTAGGAGGCACGAACACCTCGCACGGGACCAATGTAACCAGTAGGAACAGACCACGTAGTCCCGAGTCTCCCGGTTTGAGAGTTGATGATAATTTGCAAAAATCACACTTGGACTTACAAATACGTCGTTAAAGGGTGTAAACCCAAACCAGCACCCAAATGACCACATAGGACGCACGGACACCTCGCACGGGACCAATGTAACTTGTAGGAACTGACCGCGTAGTCCCGGCTCTCCCAGTTTGAGAGTATGACAATAATTTGTAAAAATCACACTTAGATTTAAAAACAAGTCTTTAATGGGTGAAAACACAAACCAGCTCCCAAACGACCCCGTAGGAGGCACGAACACCTCGCACGGGACCAATGTAACTTGTAGGAACTGATCGCGTAGTCCCGGGTCTCCCGGTTTGAGAGTTTGACGATAATTTGCAAAAATCACACTTAGACTTACAAATATGTCGTTAAAGGGTGTAAACCCAAGTCAGCCCCCAAGCGACCCCGTAGGAGGCACAAACACCTCGCACGGGGACCAATGTAACTTATAGGAACTGACCGCGTAGTCCCGGCTCTCCCGGTTTGAGAGTATGACGAAATTTTTTAAAAATCACACTAAGACTTAAAAATATGCTGTTAAAGGTTGAAAACCCAAACCAGCCCCCAAACGACCCCGTAGGAGGTACGAACACCTCGAACGGGACCAATGTAACATGTAGGAACTGAGTGCGTAGTCCCGGGTCTCCTAGTTTGAGAGTATGATGCAATATGCAAAAATCACACTTAGAGTTAAAAACATGCCGTTAAAGGGCAAAAACACAAACCAGCCCCCAAACAACCCCGTAGAAGGCACGAACACCTCGCACGGGACCAATGTAACTTGTACGAACTGACCGCGTAGTCCCGGGTCTCCCAGTTTGAGAGTATGAGGATAATTTTCAAAAATCACACTTAGACTTAAAATCAAGCCGTTAAAGGGTGTAAACCCAAACCAGCCCCCAAACGACCCCGTAGGAGGCACGAACACCTCGCACTGGACCAATGTAACTTGTAGGAACTGACCGCATAGTCCCGGGTCTCCCGGTTTGAAAGTTGACGATAATTTGCAAAAATCACACTTAGACTTAAAAACAAGCCATAAAGGGTGAAAACACAAATCAACCCCAAAACGACCCCGTAGGAGACACGAACACCTTGCATGGTACCAATGGAACTTGTAGGAACTGACCGCGTAGTCTCGGGTCTCCCAATTTGAGAATATGATGATAATTTGCAAAAATCACACTTAAGAGTTAAAAACATGCCGTTAAAGTGTGAAAACCCAATTGGAGGCACAAATACCTCGCACGGGATCAATGTAACTTGTAGGAACTGACCGCATAGTCCCGGGTCTCCAAGTTTGAGAGTATGACGATAATTTGCAAAAATCACACTTAGACTTAAAAACATGCCGATAGAAGGTGAAATCCCAAACCAGCCCCCAAATGACCCCGTAGGAGGCACGAACACCTCGCACGGGACCAATGTAACTTGTAGGAACTGATCGCGTAGTCTCGGGGCTCCCGGTTTGAGAGTATAAAGATAATTTGCAAAAATCACACTTAGACTTAAAAACATGCCATTAAAGGGTTAAAACGGAAACCATTCCCCAAATGACCCTGTAGGAGGCACGAACACCTCGGAAAGGACCAATGTAACTTGTAGCAACTGACAGCGTAGTTTCGGGTCTCCCAATTTAAGAGTATGACGATAATTTTCAAAAATCACATTTAGAGTTAAAAACATGCCGTTAAAGGGTGAAAACACAAACCAACACCCAAACACTATCATAGTTGGCACGAACACCTCGCACGGGACCAATGTAACTTGTAGGAACTGACCGCACAGTCTCGGGTCTCCTAGTTTGAGAGTACGAGGATAATTTGCAAAAATCACACTTAAACTTAAAAACAAGCCGTTAAAGGGTGTAAACCCAAACCAGCCCCCAAACGACCCCTAGGAGGCACGAACACCTCGCACGGGACCAATGTAACTTGTAGGAACTGACCGCATTATCCCGGGTCTCTCAGTTTGAGAGTTTGACAATAATTTGCAAAAATCACACTTAGACTTACAAATATGTCGTTAGAGGGTGTAAACCCAAACCAACCCCCAAACGACCCCGTAGGAGGCACGAACACCTCGTACGGGACCAATGTAACTTCTAGGAACTGACCGTGTTGCCTCGACTCTCCCGGTTTGAGAGTATGACGATAATTTGTAAAAATCACACTTAGACTTAAAAAAATGATGTTAAAGGTTGAAAACCCAAACCAGCCCCCAAACGACCCCGTAGGAGGTACGAACACCTCGAACGGGACCAATGTAACATGTAGGAACGGACCGCGTAGTCCCAGGTCTCCTGGTTTGAGAGTATGATGACAATATGCAAAAATCACACTTAGAGTTAAAAACATGTTGTTAAAGGGAGAAAACACAAACCAACCCCCAAACAACCCCGTAGGAGGCACGAACACCTTGCACGGGACCAATGTAACTTATAGGAAATGACCGCGTAGTCTCAGGTTTCCCAGTTTGAGAGTATGATGATAATTTACAAAAATCGCACTTAGAGTTTTAAACATGCCGTTAAAAGGTGAAAACACAAACCTACCCCCAAACGACCCCGTAGGAGGCACGTACACCTCGTACGGGACCAATGTAACTTGTAGGAACTAATCGCGTGGTCCTGAGTCTCACGGTTTGAGAGTATGACGCTAATTTGCAAAAATCCCACTTAGACTTAAAAATAAGCCGTTAAATGGTGAAAACCCAAACCATCCCCCAAACAACTCCGTAAGAGGCACGAACACCTCACACGGGACCAATGTAACATATAGGAACTAACCGCGTTGTCCCAGGTCTCCCGATTTGAGAGTATGAGGATAATTTGCAAAAATCACACTTAGATTTAAACACAAGTCGTTAAAAGGTGAAAACACATACCAGCTCCCAAACGACCCCGTAGGAGGCACGAACACCTCGTACGGGACCAATGTAACCTGTAGGAACAGACCGCGTAGTCCCGGCTCTCCCGGTTTGAGAGTATGACAATAATTTGTAAAAATCACACTTAGATTTAAAAACAAGTCTTCAAAGGGTGAAAACACAAACCAGCTCCCAAACGACCCCGTAGGAGGCACGAACACCTCGCACGGGACCAATGTAACTTGTAGGAACTGATCGCGTAGTCCCGGGTCTCCCGATTTGAGAGTTTGACGATAATTTGCAAAAATCACACTTAGACTTACAAATATGTCGTAAAAGGGTGTAAACCCAAGTTAGCCCCCAAACGACCCCGTAGGAAGCACGAACACCTCGCACGGGGACTAATGTAACTTGTAGGAACTGACCGCGTAGTCCCGGCTCTCCCGAATTGAGAGTATGACGATAATTTTTAAAAATCACACTTAGACTTAAAAAAATGCTATTAAAGGTTGAAAACCAAACCAGCCCCCAAACGACCCTGTAGGAGGTACGAACACCTCGAACGGGACCAATGTAACATGTAGGAACTGAGTGCGTAGTCCCGGGTCTCCTGGTTTGAGAGTATGATGACAATATGCAAAAATCACACTTAGAGTTAAAAACATGTCGTTAAAAGGAGAAAACACAAACCAGCCCCCAAACAACCCCGTAGGAGGCATGAACACCTCGCACGGGACCAATGTAACTTTTCGAAAATGACCGCATAGTCTTAGGTCTCCCGGTTTGAGAGTATGGCGATAATTCACAAAAATCACACTTAGAGTTTTAAACATGTCGTTAAAAGGTGAAAACACAAACCAGCCCTCGAACGACCCCGTAGGAGGCACGAACACCTCGTACGGGACCAATGTAACTTGTAGGAACTAATCGTGTAGTCCCGAGTCTCACGGTTTGAGAGTATGATGATAATTCTCAAAAATCCCACTTAGACTTAAAAATAAGCCGTTAAAGGGTGAAAACCCAAACAAGTCCCCAAACTACTCCGTAGGAGGCACGAACACCTCACACGGGACCAATGTAACTTGTAGGAGCTAACCGTGTTGTCCCGAGTCTCTCGATTTGAGAGTATGAGGATAATTTTAAAAAATCACACTTAGATTTAAAAACAAGTCGTTAAAGGGCGAAAACACAAACCATCTCCCAAACGACCCCGTAGGAGGCCCGAACACCTCACACAGGACCAATGTAACTTGTAGGAAAAGTCCTCATAGTCCCGGGTCTCTCGGTTAGAGAGTATGACGATAATTTTCAAAAATCACATTTAGAGTTAAAAACATGCTGTTAAAGGGTTAAAACACAAACCAGCACCCAAACGACGTCGGAGGAGGAAGGAACACCTCGCACGGGACCAATGTAACTTGTACGAACTGACCGCGTAGTCCCGGGTCTCCCAGTTTGAGAGTATGAGGATAATTTTCAAAAATCACACTTAGACTTAAAATCAAGCCGTTAAAGGGTGTAAACCCAAACCAGCCCCCAAACGACCCCATAGGAGGCACGAACACCTTGCACTGGACCAATGTAACTTGTAGGAACTGACCGCATAGTCCCGGGTCTCCCGGTTTGAGAGTTGACGATAATTTGCAAAAATCACACTTGGACTTACAAATATGTTGTTAAAGGGTGTAAATCCAAACCAGCCCCAAAACGACCCCGTAGGAGGGACGAACACCTCGCACGGGACCAATGTAACTTCTAGGAACTGACCGCGTAGTCCCGACACTACCGGTTTGAGAGTATGACGATAATTTGTAAAAATCAAACTTAGACTTAAAAAAATACTGTTAAAGGTTGAAAACCCAAACCATCCCCCAAACGACCCCGTAGGAGGTACGAACACCTCTAACGGGACCAATGTAACATGTAGGAACTGAACGCGTAGTCCCGGGTCTCCTGGTTTGAGAGTATGATGACAATATGCAAAAATCACACTTAGATTTAAAAGCAAGTCGTTAAATGGTGAAAACACAAACCAGCTCCCAAACGACCATGTAGGAGGCACAGACACCTCGTACGGGACCAATGTAACTTGTAGGAACTGACCGCGTAGTCCCGGGTCTCCCGGTTTGAGAGTTTGACGATAATTTGAAAAAATCACACTTAGACTTACAAATATGTCATTAAAGGGTGTAAACCCAAGCCAGCCCCCAAACGACCCCGTAGGAGGGACGAACACCTCGCACAGGACCAATATAACTTGTAGGAACTGACCGCGTAGTCCCGGTCTCCCAATTTGAGAGTATAAGGATAATTTTTAAAAATCACACTTAGACTTAAAAAAAATGATGTTAAAGGTTGAAAACCCAAACCAGCCCCCAAACGACCCCGTAGGAGGCACAAACACCTCGCACGGGACCAATGTAACTTGTAGGAAATGTCCGCGTAGTCTCAGGTCTCCCGGTTTGAGAGTATGACGATAATTTACAAAATTCACACTTAGAGTTTTAAACATGCCGTTTAAAGGTGAAAACACAAACCAGCCTCCAAACGAACCCGTAGAAGGCACGAACTCCTGGTACGGGACCAATGTAACTTGTAGGAACTAATCGTGTAGTTCCGAGTCTCACGGTTTGAGAGTATGATGATAATTTCCAAAAATCCCACTTAGACTTAAAAATAAGCCGTTAAAGGGTGAAAACCCAAACAAGTCCCCAAACAACTCCGTAGAAGGCACGAACACCTCATATGGGACCAATGTAACTTGCAGGAACTAACCACGTTGTCCCGGGTCTCCTGATTTGAGAGTATGAGGATAATTTGCAAAAATCACACTTAGATTTAAAAACAAGTCGTTAAAGGGTGAAAACACAAACCAGCTCCCAAACGACCCCGTAGGAGGCACGAACACCTCGCACGGGACCAATGTAACTTGTAGGAATAGACCTCGTAGTTCCGGGTCTCCCGGTTTGAGAGTATGATGATAATTTTAGAAAATCACATTTAGAGTTAAAAACATGCTGTTAAAGGGTGAATACACAAACCAGCACCCAAACGCCCCCGTAGGAGGCACGGACACCTCGCACAGGACGAATGTAACTTGTAGGAAATGACCGCGTAGTCTCGGGTCTCTCGGCTTGAGAGTATGAGGATAATTTGCAAAAATCACACTTAGACTTAAAAATAAGCCGTTAAAGGGTGTAAACCCAAACCAGCCCCCAATTGACCCCGTAGGAGGCACGAACACCTCGCACTGGACCAATGTAACTTGTAGGAACTGACCGCATAGTCCCGGGTCTCCCGGTTTGAGAGTTGATGATAATTTGTAAAAATCACACTTGGACTTACAAATATGTCGTTAAAAGGTGTAAACCCAAACCAGCCCCCAAACGACCCCGTAGGAGGCACGAACACCTCGCACGGGACCAATGTAACTTGTAGGAACTGACCACGTAGTCTCGACACTCCCAGTTTGAAAGTACGACGATAATTTGTAAAAATCACACTTAGACTTAAAAAAAATACTGTTAAAGGTTGAAAACCCAAACCATCCCCCAAATGACCCCGTAGGAGGTACGAAAACCTCGAACGGGACCAATGTAACATGTAGGAACCGACCTCATAGTACCGGGTCTCCTGGTTTGAGAGTATGATGACAATATGCAAAAATCACACTTAGAGTTAAAAACATGCCGTTAAAGGGAGAAAACACAAACCAGCCCCCAAATAACCCCGTAGGAGGCACGAACACCTCGTACGGGACCAATGTAACTTTTAGGAAATGACCGCGTAGTCTCAGGTCTCCCGGTTTGAGAGTATGATGATAATTTACAAAAATCACACTTAGAGTTTTAAAAATGCCGTTAAAAGGTGAAAACACAAACCAGCCCCCAAACGACCCCGCAGGAGGCACGAACACCTCGTACGGGACTAATGTAACTTGTAGGAACTAATCGCGTAGTCCCGAGTCTCACGGTTTGAGAGTATGATGATAAATTGCAAAAATCCCACTTAGACTAAAAAATAAGCCGTTAAAGGGTGAAGACCCAAACCATCCCCCAAACAACCCCGTAGGAGGCACGGACACTTTACACGGGACCAATGCAACTGGTAGGAAATAACCGCGTTGTCCCGTGTCTCCCGATTTGAGAGTATGAGGATAATTTGTAAAAATCACACTTAGATTTAAAAATAAGTCGTTAAAGGGTGAAAACACAAACCAGCTCCTAAACGACCCCGTAGGAGGCACGAACACCTCGCACGGGACCAATGTAACTTGTAGGAACAAACCTCGTAATCCCGAGTCTCCCGATTTGAGAGTATGATGATAATTTGTAAAAATCATACTTAGACTTAAAAATATATCGTTAAAGGGTGAAAACCCAAACCAACCCCCAAACGGCCCTGTAGGAGGCACGAACACCTCGCATGGGACCAATGTAACTTGTAGGAACTGACTGCGTAGACCCGGGTCTCCCGATTTGAGAGTATGATGATAATTTGCAAAAATTACACTTAAGAGTTAAAAACATGTCGTTAAAGGGTGAAAACACAAACAGGAGCCGAAACGACCCCGTAGGAGGCACGAACACCTCGTACGGGACCAATGTAACTTGTAAGAACTGACCGTGTAGTACCGAGTCTCCCGGTTTGAGAGTATGACGATAATTTGCAAAAAGCACACATAGAGTTAAAAACATGTCGTTAAAGGGTCAAAACACAAACCAACCCCCAAACGATCACCTAAGAGGTACAAACACCTCGTACGGGACCAATGTAACTTATAGGAATTGACCGCGTCCCAGGTCTCATGGTTTGAGAGTATGATGACAATATGCAAAAATCACACTTAGAGTTAAAAACATGCCATTAAAGGGAGAAAACACAAACCAGCCCCCAAACAACCCCATAGGAGGCACGACCAACTCGCACGGGACCAATGTAACTTGTAGGAACTGACCGCGTAGTCTCAGTTCTCCCGGTTTGAGGGTATGATGATAATTTACAAAAATCACACTTAGAGTTTTAAACATGCCATTGCAAGGTGAAAATACAAACCAACTCCCAAACGACCTCGTAGGAGGCACGAACACCTCGTACGGGACCAATGTAACTTGTAGGAACTAATCGCGTAGTCCCGAGTCTCAAGGTTTGAGAGTATGAAGAAAATTTGCAAAAATCACACTTAGACTTAAAAATAAGCCGTTAAAGGGTGAAAACCCAAACCAGCCCCCAAACAACCCTGTAGGAGGCACAAACACCTCACACGGGACCAATGTAACTTGTAGGAACTAACCGCGTTGTCCCGGTCTCCCGATTTGAGAGTATGAGGATAATTTGTAAAAATCATACTTAGACTTAAAAATATGTCGTTAAAGGGTGAAAACCCAAACCAACCCCCAAACGGCCCCGTAGGAGGCACGAACACCTGGCACGGAACCAATGTAACTTGTAGTACCTGACCGCGTAGACCCGGGTCTCCCGGTTTAAGACTATGATGATAATTTTCTAAAATCACACTTGTTAAAAACATGTCGTTAAAGGGTGAAAACCCAAACCAGCCCCCAAACGACCCCGTAGGTGGCACGAACACCTCGCACGGGGCTAATGTAACTTATAGGAACTAACCGCATAGTCCCAGGTCTCCCGGTTTGAGAGTATGACGATAATTTGCAAAAATCGCACTTAGAGTTAAAAACATGTCGTTAAAGGGTGAAAACACAAACATGACCCGAAACGACCCCGTAGGAGGCACGAACACCTCGTATGGGACCAATATAACTTGTAGGAACTGACCAGGTAGTACCGAGTCTCCCGGTTTGAGAGTATGCCGATAATTTACAAAAATACAAATGGAGTTAAAAACATGTCGTTAAAGGGTGAAAACACAAACCAACCCCCAAACGACCCGCTAGGAGGTACGAACACCTCGTACTGGACCAATGTAACTTGTAGGAATTGACCGCATTATCCCGGGTCTCCCGTTTTGAGAGTATTATGATAATTTGCAAAAATCCCACTTAGAGTTAAAAACAAGTCGTTAAAGGGTGGAAACACTAACCAGCCCCCAAACGACCCCGTAGGAGGCTCAAACACCTCGTACGAGACCAATGTAACTTGTAGGAACCAATCGCGTAGTCCCGAGTCTCTCGGTTTGAGAGTATGATGAAAATTTGCAAAAATCAAACTTAGAATTAAAAACATACCGTTAAAGGGTGAAAACCCAAACCAACTCCTAAACGACCTCGTAGGAGGCACGACCACCTCGCACGGGACAAATATAACTTATAGGAACTGACCGCGTAGTCTCGGTTTAAGGCTATGATGATAGTTTGCAAAAATCACACTTGTTAAAAACATGCCGTCAAAGGGTGAAAACCCAAACCCGCCCCCAAACGACCCCGTAGGTGGCACGAACACCCGCACGGGGCCAATGTAACTTGTAGGAACTGACCGCATAGTCCCGGGTCTCCTGGTTTGAGAGTATGATAATAATTTGCAAAAATCTCACTTAGAGTTAAAAATATGTCGTTAAATGGTGAAAACACAAACCAACCCCCAAGCGACCCCGTTGGAGGCACGAACACTTCGTACGGGACCAATGTAACTTGTAGGAACTAACTGCGTAGTCCCAAAATTCCCGGTTTGAGAGTATGGCGATAATTTGCAAACATCACTCTTAGACTTAAAAATAAGTCGTTAAAGGGTGAAAACCCAAACCAACCCCCAAACGACCCAATAAAAGGCATGAACACCTCGCACGAGACCAATGTAACTAATAGGAACTGACCGCGTAATCCCGGGTCTCCCGATTTAAGACTATGACGATAATTTGAAAAAATCACACTTGTTAAAACACATACCGTTAAAGGGCGAAAACCAAACCAATCCCCAAACGACCGCGTAGGTGGCACGATCACCTCGCACGGGACCAATGTAACTTGTAGGAACTGACCGCGTAGTCCCGGGTCTCCCAATTTGAGAGTATGATGATAATTTGCAAATGACGATAATTTGCAAAAATCACACTTAGACTTAAAAACAAGCCGTTAAAGGGTGAAAACCCAAACCAAACCCCAAACGATCCCATAGGAGGCACGAACACCCTGCACGGGACCAATGTAACTTGTAGGAACTGACCGCGTAGTCATGGGTCTCCCGATTTGAGACTATAACGATAATTTGCAAAAATCACACTTGTTAAAAACATGCCGTTAAAGGGTAAAAACCCAAACCAGCCCCAAACGACCGCGTAGGTGGCACGAACACCTCGCACGGGACCAATGTAACTTGTAGAAACTAACCGCGTAGTTCTGAGTCTCCCGGTTCGAGAGTATGATGATAATTTGCAAAAATCACACTTAGACTTAAAAATAAGTCATTAAAGGGTGAAAATCCAAACCAACCCCCAAACGACCCTGTAGGAGGCACGGACACCTCGCACGGGACCAATGTAACTTATAGGAACTGACCGCATAGTATCGGGTCTCCCGATTTGAGAGTATGATGATAATTTGAAAAAACCACATTTAGAGTTAAAAATATGTCGTTAAAGGGTGAAACCCCAAACCAGCCCCCAAACGACCCCGTTGGATGAGCGAACACCTCGCACAGGACCAATGTAACTTTTAGGAACTGATCGCGTAGTCTAGGGTCTCCTGGTTTGAGACTATGACGATAATTTGCAAAAATCACACTTGTTAAAAACAGGCCATTAAAGGATGAAAACCAAACAAGCCCCCAAACGACCGCGTAGGTGGCACGAACACCTCGCACGGGACCAATCTAACTTGTAGGAACTGACCGCGTAGTCATGGGTCTCCCGATTTGAGAGTTTGACGATAATTTGCAAAAATCACACTTAGAGTTAAAAACATGTCGTTAAAGGTTGAAAACACAAACCTGCCCTCAAACGACCCCGTAAGAGGCATGAACAACTCGCATGAGACCAATGTAACTTGTAGGAACAAATCGCATAGTCTCTGGTCTCCCGGTTTGACAGTACGACGATAATATGCAAAAATAACATTTAGACTTAAAAAATAAGTCGTTAAAGGGTGAAAACCCAAACCAGCCCCCAAACGACCCCGTAGGAGGCAAGAACACCTCGCACGGGTACAATGTAACTTGTAGGAACTGACCGCGTAGTCCCAGGTCTCCTGATTTGAGAGTATGATGAAAATTTGCAAAAATCACACTTAGACTAAAAAACTTGTCGTTAAAGGGTGAAAACCCAAACCAGCCCCCAAACGACCCCGTAGGAGGCACGAACACCTCGCAAAGGACGAATGTAACTTGTAGGAATTAACCGCGTAGTCCCGGGTCGTCCGATTTGAGAGTATGACGATAATTTGAAAAAATCACACTTCGACATAAAAATAAGCCATTAAGGGGTTAAAACGCAAACCATCCTCCAAACGACCCCGTAGGAGGTACGAACACCTCGCACGGGAGCAATGTAACTTGTAGGAACTGACCACGTGGTCTCGGGTCTTCGGGTTTGATAGTATGATGTTAATTTGCAAAAATCACCCTTAGATTTAAAAACATGTCGTTAAAGGGTTAAAACCCAAACCAACCCCCAAACGACCCCGTAGGAGGCACAAACACCTCGCACGGGACGAATGTAACTTTTAGGAACTGACCGCATAGCCTGAGATCTCTCGATTTGAGAGTATGAGGATAAGCTGCAAAAAGCAAACTTAGACTGAAAAACAAGGCGTCAATGGGTGAAAACCCAAACCAGCCCCCAAACGACCCTGTAGGAGGCACGAACACCTCGCACGGAACCAATGTAAGTTTTAGGAACTCACCGCGTAGTCCTGGGTCTCCAGATTTGAGAGTATGATGATAATTTGCAATAATCACACTTAGAGTTGAAAACACGACGTTAAAGGGTGAAAAGACAAACCAGCCCCCAAATGACCCCGTGGGAGGCACGAACACCTCGCATCGGACCAATGTAACTTGTAGGAACTGACCGCGTCGTCCCGGGTCTCCGGATTTTCGAGTATGACGATAATTTACGAAAATCACACTTAGACTTAAAAACAAGCCGTTAAAGGGTGAAAACCCAAACCAATCTCCAAACGGTCCAATAGGAGGCACAAACACCTCGCACGGGACCAATGTAAGTTGTAGGAACTGACCGCGTAGTCATGGGTCTCCCGATTTCAGACTATAACGATAATTTGCAAAAATCACACTTGTTAAAAAAGATGCCGTTAAAGGGTAAAAACCCAAACCATCCCCCAAACAACCGCGTAGGTGGCACGAACACCTCGCACGGGACCAACGTAACTTGTAGGAACTAACTGCCTAGTCATGAGTCTCCTGGTTCGAGAGTATGATGATTATTTGCAAAAATCACACTTCGACTTAAAAATAAGTCGTTAAAGGGTTAAAACCCAAACCAACCCTCAAACGACCCTGTAGGAGGCACGGACACCTCGCACGGGACCAATGTAACTTTTAGGAACAGGCCGCGTTGTCTCGGGTCTCCTGGTTTGAGACTATGATGATAATTTGCAAAAATCACACTTAGACTTAAAAATAAGCCGTTAAAGGGTGAAAACCTAAACCAGCCTCCAAACGACCCTGTAGGAGGCATGAACACCTCACTCGGGACCAATGTAACTTTTAGGAATTGACCGTGTAGTCTCAGGTCTCCTGGTTTGAGACTATGACGATAATTTGCAAAAATCACACTTGTTAAAAACATGCCGTTAAAGGGTGAAAATGAAACCAGCCCCCAAACGACCGCGTAGGTGGCACGAACACCTCGCACGGGACCAACGTAACTTGTAGGAACTGACCGCGAAGTCCCGGGTCTCCCGGTTTGAGAGTTTGACGATAATTTGCAAAAATCACACTTAGAGTTAAAAACATGTCGTTAAAGGGTGAAAACACAAACCAGCCCCCAAACGACCCCGTAAGAGGCACAAACACCTCGCATGAGACCAATGTTACTTGTAGGAACATATCGTATAGTCCCGGGTCTCCCGGTTTGAGAGTACGATGACAATATGCAAAAATCACACTTAGACTTAAAAATAAGCCGTTAAAGGGTGAAAATAGAAATAAACCCCCAAACGACTCCGTAGTTGGTACGAACACCTCGCAGGGGGCCAATGTAACTTGTAGGAACTGACCGCGTAGTCCCGGGTCTCCTGATTTGAGAGTACGATGATAATTTTTAAAAATCACACTTAGAGTTAAAACACATGTCATTAAAGCGTTAAAACCCAAACCAGCCCCCAAACGACCCCGTTGGAGACAAAAACACCTCGCACGGGACCAATGTAACTTGTCGGAACTGACCGCGTAGTCCCAGGTGTCCCGATTTGAGAGTATGATGATAATTTGCAATAATCACATTTAGACTTAAAAATATGTCATTAAAGGGTGAAAACCAAAACCAGCCCCCAAACGACCCCGTAGGAGGCACGAACACCTCGTACAGGGCAAATGTAACTTGTAGGAATTAACCGCGTAGTCCTGGGTCTCCCGATTTGAGAGTGTGACGATAATTTTAAAAAATCACACTTAGACGTAAAAACAAGCCGTTAAGGGGTTAATACCCAAACCAGCCCCCAAACGACCCCGTAGGAGGCACGAACACCTCGCGCGGAACCAATGTATGTTTTAGGAACTCACCGTGTAGTCCTGTGTCTCTCGATTTGAGAGTATGACGATAATTTGCAAAAATCACACTTACAGTTGAAAACATGACGTTGAAGGGTGAAATGACAAACCAGCCCCCAAATGACCCCGTAGGAGGCACGAACACCTCGCACGAGACCAATGTAACTTGTACGAACTGACCGCGTAGTCCCGGGTCTCCCGATTTAAGAGTATGACCATAATTTGCAAATGACGATAATTTGCAAAAATCACACTTCGACTTAAAAACAAGCCATTAAAGGGTAAAAACCCAAACCAACCTTTAAACGGCCCCATAGGAGGCACGAACACCTCGCACGGGGCCAATGTAACTTGTAGGAACTGACCGCGTAGTCATGGGTCTCCCGATTTGAGACTATAACGATAATTTGCAAAAATCAAACTTGTTAAAAACGTGCCGTTAAAGGGTGAAGATCCAAACCAGCCCCCAAACGACCACGTAGGAGGGCCGAACACCTCGTACGGGACTAATGTAACTTGTAGGAACTGACCGCGTAATCCCGGGTCTCCCGGTTTGAGAGTATGACGATAATTTGTAAAAATCACACTTAAAGGTAAGAACATGCCATAAAAGGGTGAAAACACAAACCATTCGCCAAACGAACCCATATGAGGCACGAACGCCTCACACGGGACCAATGTAACTTATAGGAACTCACTGCGTAGTCCCGGGTCTCCCGATTTGAAAGTATGACAATAATTTGCAAAAATCACACTTAAACTTAAAAACAAGCCGTTAAAGGGTGAAAACACAAATCAACCCCCAAACGACCCCGTAGGAGGCACGAACACCTTGTACGGGACCAATGTAACTTGTAGGAACTGACCGCATAGTACCGGGTCTCCCGATTTGAGAGTATGATGATAATTTGAAAAAATCACATTTAGAGTTAAAAATATGTCGTTATAGGGTGAAAACCCAAACCAACCCCCAAATGACCCCGTTGGATGAGCGAACACCTCTTACGGGACCAATGTAACTTGTAGGAACTGACCGCGTAGTCCCGGGTCTCCCAGTTTGAGAGTATGACAATAATTTGAAAAGTCACACTTAGACTTGAAAACATGTCGTTAGAAGGTGAAAACCCAAACCAGCCCCCAAACGACCCTGTTGGAGGCACGAACACTTCGCACGGTACCAATGTAACTTGTAGGAACTGACCGCGTACTCCCGGGTCTCCCGGTTTGAGAGTATGATGATAATTTGCAAAAAATCACTCTTAGAGTTAAAAGCATGCCGTTAAAGGGTGAAAACACAAATCAGCCAGCAAACAACCCCGTTGGAGGCACGAACACCTCGTACGGGACCAATGTAACTTGTAGGAACTAATCGCGTAGTCCCGAGTCTCCCCGTTTGAAAGTGTGATGATAATTTGCAAAAATCACAGTTAGACTTAAAAACAAACCGTTAAAGGGTGAAAACCCAAACCTGCCCCCAAATGACCCCGTAGGAGGAATAAATACCTCGCATGGGACCAATGTAACTTGTAGGAACTAACTGCATACTTCCGGGGCTCCCGGTTTGAGAGTATGAGGATAATTTGAAAAAATCACACTTAGAGTTAAAAATATGTCGTTAAAGGGTGAAAACACAAATCAGCCTCCAAACGACCCCGTAGGAGGTACGAACACCTCGCACGGGAGCAATGTAACTTGTAGGAACTGACCACGTGGTCTCGAGTCTTCGGGTTTGATAGTATGATGTTAATTTTCAAAAATCACACTTAGATTTAAAAACATGTCGTTAAAGGGTGAAAACCCAAACCAGCCCCCAAACGACCCCGTAGGAGGCACGAACACCTCGCACAGGACGAATGTAACTTGTAGGAACTGACCGCGTAGTCTAAGATCTCTCCATTTGAGAGTCTGAGGATAAACTGCAAAAATCACACTTAGACTTAAAAACAAGCCATCAAAGGGTGAAATCCCAAACCAGCACCCAAACGACCCTGTAGGAGGCACGTACACCTCGCACGGAACCAATGTAAGTTTTAGGAACTCACCGCGTAGTCCTGGGTCTCCAGATTTGAGAGTATGACGATAATTTGCAAAAATCACACTTAGAGTTGAAAACATGACGTTGAAGGGTGAAAAGACAAACCAGCCCCCAAATGACCCTGTAGGAGGCACGAACACCTCGTACCGGACCAATGTAACTTGTAGGAACTGACCGCGTCGTCCCGGGTCTCCGGATTTTAGAGTAGACGATAATTTGCAAAAATCACACTTAGACTTAAAAACAAGCCGTTAAAGGGTGAAAACCCAAACCAACCTCCAAACGGTCCCATAGGAGGCACGAACACCTCGCACGGGACCAATGTAAGTTGTAGGAACTGACCGCGTAGTCATGGGTCTCCCGATTAGAAACTATAACGATAATTTGCAAAAATCACACTTGTTAAAAACTTGCCGTTAAAGGGTAAAAACCCAAACCATCCCCCAAACGACTGCGTAGGTGGCACGAATACCTCGCACGGGACCAATGTAACTTGTAGGAACTAACCGCGTAGTCCTGAGTCTCCCGGTTCGAGAGTATGATGATAATTTGCAGAAATCACACTTAGACTTAAAAATAAGTCATTAAAGGGTGAAAACCCAAACCAACCCCCAAACGACCCGGTAGGAGGCACGTACACCTCGCACGGGACCAATGTAACTTTAAGGAACTGACCGCGTAGTCTCGGGTCTCCTGCTTTGAGACTATGATGATAATTTGCAAAAATCACACTTAGACTTAAAAATAAGCCATTAAAGGGTGAAAACCTAAACTAGCCCCCAAACGACCCTGTAGGAGGCACGAACACCTCGCACGGGACCAATGTAACTTTTAGGAACTCACCGTGTAGTCTCAGGTCTCCTGGTTTGAGACTATGACGATAATTTGCAAAAATCACACTTGTTAAAAACATGCCGTTAAAGGGTGAAAACGAAACCAGTCCCCAAACGACCGCATAGGTGGCACGAACACCTCGCACGGGACCAATGTAACTTGTAGGAACTGACCGCGTAGTCCCGGGCCTCCCAGTTTGAGAGTTTGACGATAATTTTTAAAAATCACACTTAGAGTTAAAAACATGTCGTTAAAGGGTGAAAATACAAACCAGCCCCCAAACGACCCCGTAAGAGGCACGAACACCTCACACGAGACCAATGTTTCTTGTAGGAACATATCGCATAGTCCCGGGTCTCCCGGTTTGAGAGTACGACGATAATATGAAAAAATCACACTTAGACTTAAAAAATAAGCCGTTAAAGGGTGAAAATAGAAATAAACCCCCAAACGACCCCGTAGTTGGTACGAACACCTCGCAGGGGACCAATGTAACTTGTAGGAATTGACCGTGTAGTCCAGGGTCTCCTGATTTGAAAGTACGATGATAATTTTTAGAACTCACACTTAGAGTTAAAACACATGTCGTTAAAGCGTTAAAACCCAAACCAGACCCAAACGACCCCGTAGGAGGTACGAGCACCTTGCACGGGACCAATATAACTTGTAGGAACTGACCGCGTAGTCCCAGGTGTCCCGATTTTAGAGTATGATGATAATTTGAAAAAAATCACATTTAGACTTAAAAACAAGTCGTTAAAGGGTGAAAACCCAAACCAGCCCCCAAACGACCCCGTAGGAGGCACGAACACCTCGCACAAGACTAATGTAACTTGTAGGAATTAACCGCGTAGTGCCGGGTCTCCCAATTTTAGAGTGTGACGATAATTTTAAAAAATCACACTTAGACATAAAAACAAGCCGTTAAGGGGTTAATACCCATACCAGCCCCCAAACGACCCCGTAGGAGGCACCAACACCTCGCACGGAACCAATGTAAGTTTTAGGAACTCACTATGTAGTCCTGGGTCTCTCGATTTGAGAGTATGACGATAATTTGTAAAAATCACACTTACAGTTGAAAACATGACGTTGAAGGGTGAAATGACAAACCAGCCCCCAAATGACCCCGTAGGAGGCACGCACACCTCGCACGAGACCAATGTAACTTGTACGAACTGACCGCGTAGTCCCGGGTCTCCCGATTTAAGAGTATGACGATAATTTTCAAATGACGATAATTTGAAAAATCACACTTCGACTAAAAAACTAGCCGTTAAACGGTGAAAACCCAAACCAACCTCTAAACGGCCCCATAGGAGGCACGAACACCTCGCACGGGGCCAATGTAACTTGTAGGAACTGACCGCGTAGTCATGGGTCTCCCAATTTGAGACTATAACGATAATTTGCAAAAATCAAACTTGGTAAAAACTTGCCGTTAAAGGGTGACCAGCCCCCAAACGACCACGTAGGAGGGCCGAACACCTCGCACGGGACCAATGTAACTTGTAGGAACTGACCGCGTAGTCCCGGGTCTCCCGGTTTGAGAGTATGATGATAATTTGTAAAAATCACACTTAGAGGTAAGAACATGCCGTAAAAGGGTGAAAACACAAACCATTCGCCAAACGAACCCATAGGAGGCACGAACGCCTCGCACGGGACCAATGTAACTTGTAGGAACTGACCGCGTAGTCCCGGGTCTCCCGGTTCGAGAGTATGACAATAATTTGCAAAAATCACACTTAAACTTAAAATCAAGCCGTTAAAGGGTGAAAACACAAATCAACCCCCCAAACGACCCCATTGGAGGCAAGAACACCTTGCACGGGACCAATGTAACTTGTCGGAACTGACCGCATAGTACTGGGTCTCCCAATTTGAGAGTATGATGATAATTTGAAAAAATCACATTTAGAGTTAAAAATATGTCGTTAAAGGGTGAAATCCAAACCAGCCCCCAAACGACCCCGTAGGACGAGCGAACACCTCGCACGGGACCAATGTAACTTGTAGGAACTGACTGCGTAGTCCCGGGTCTCCCAGTTTGAGAGTATGGCGATAATTTGCAAAAGTCACACTTAGACTTAACATGTCGTTAGAAGGTGAAAACCCAAACCAGCCCCCAAACGACCCTGTTGGAGGCACAAATACCTCGCACGATACCAATATAACTTGTAGGAACTGACCGCGTACTCCCGGGTCTCCCGGTTTGAGAGTATGATGATAATTTGCAAAAAATCACTCTTAGAGTTAAAAACATGCCGTTAAAGGGTGAAAACATAAATCAACCAGCAAACAACTCCGTTGGAGGCACGAACACCTCGTACGGGACCAATGTAACTTGTAGGAACTAATCGCGTAGTCCCGAGTCTCCCGATTTGAAAGTGTGATGATAATTTGCAAAAATCACAGTTAGACTTAAAAACAAACCTTTAAAGGGTGAAAACCCAAACCAGCCCCCAACGACCCCGTAGGAGGAATAAATACCTCGCACGGGACCAATGTAACTTGTAGGAACTAACTGCATACTCCCGGGACTCCCGTTTTGAGAGTATGAGGATAATTTTAAAAAATCACACTTAGAGTTAAAAATATGCCGTTAAAGGGTGAAAACACAAACCAGCCTCCAAACGACCCCGTAGGAGGTACGAACACCTCGCACGGGAGCAATGTAACTTTTAGGAACTGACCACGTGGTCTCGGGTCTTTGGGTTTGATAGTATGATGTTAATTTGCAAAAATCACACTTAGATTTAAAAACATGTCGTTAAAGGGTGAAAACCCAAACCAACCCCCAAACGACCCCGTAGGAGGCACGAACACCTCGCACGGGACGAATGTAACTTGTAGGAACTGACCGCGTAGTCTGAGATCTCTCCATTTGAGTGTATGAGGATAAGCTGCAAAAATCACACTTAGACTTAAAAACAAACCGTCAAAGGGTGAAAACCCAAACCATCCCCCAAACGACCCTGTAGGAGGCATGAACACCTCGCACGGAACCAATGTACGTTTTAGGAACTCACCACGTAGTCTTGGGTCTCTAGATTTGAGAGTATGACGATAATTTACAAAAATCACACTTGGAGTTGAAAACATGACGTTGAAGGGTGAAAAGACAAACCAGCCCCCAAATGACCCCGTAGGAGGCACGAACACCTCGCACCGGACCAATATAACTTGTACGAACTGACTGCGTCGTCCCGGGTCTCCGGATTTTAGAGTATGATGATAATTTGCAAAAATCACACTTAGACTTAAAAACAAGCCGTTAAAGGGTGAAAACCCAAACCAACCTCCAAACGGTCCCAAAGGAGGCACGAACACCTCGCACGGGACCAATGTAAATTGTAGGAACTGACCGCGTAGTCATGGGTCTCCCGATTTGAGAATATAACGATAATTTGCAAAAATCACACTTGTTAAAAACATGCCGTTAAAGGGTAAAAACCCAAAACATCCCCCAAACGACCGCGTAGGTGGCACGAACACCTCGCACGGGACCAATGTGACTTGTAGGAACTAACCGCGTAGTCCTGAGTCTCCCGGTTCGAGACTATGATGATAATTTGCAAAAATCACACTTAGACTTAAAAATAAGTCGTTAAAGGGTGAAAACCCAAACCAACCCCCAAACGACCCTGTAGGAGGCACGGACACCTCGCACGGGACCAATGTAACTTTTAGGAACTGACCGCGTAGTCTCGGGTCTCTTGGTTTGAGACTATGACGATAATTTGAAAAAATCACACTTAGACTTAAAAATAAGTCGTTAAAGGGTGAAAACCTAAACAAGCCCCCAAACGACCCTGTAGGAGGCCCGAACACCTCGCACGGGACCAATGTAACTTTTAGGAACTGATCGTGTAGTCGCAGGACTCCAGGTTTGAGTCTATGATGATAATTTGCAAAAATCACACTTGTTAAAAACATGCCATTAAAGGGTGAAAACGAAATCAACCCCAAAGGACCGCGTAGGTGGCACGAACACCTCGTACAAGACCAATGTAACTTGTAGGAACTGACCGCGTAGTCCCGGGTCTCCCGGTTTGAGAGTTTGATGATAATTTACAAAAATCACACTTAGAGTTAAAAACATGTCGTTAAAGGGTGAAAATACAAACCAACCCCCAAACGACCCCGTAAGAGTCACGAACACCTCGGACGAGACCAATGTTACTTGTAAGAACATATCGCATATTCTCGGGTCTCCCGATTTAAGAGTACGACAATAATATGCAAAAATCACACTTAGACTTAAAAAATAAGCCGTTAAAGGGTGAAAATAGAAATAAACCCCCAAACGACCCCGTAGTTGGTACGAACACCTCGCAGGGGACCAATGTAACTTGTAGGATCTGACCGCGTAGTCCCGGGTCTCCTGATTTGAGAGTACGATGATAATTTTTAAAAATCACGCTTAAAGTTAAAACACATGTCGTTAAAGCATTAAAACCCAAACCAGCCCCCAAACGACCCCGTAGGAGGCACGAACACCTCGCACGGGACCAATGTAACTTGTAGGAACTGCCCGCGTAGTTCCAGGTGTCCCGATTTGAGAGTATGATGATAATTTGCAAAAATCACATTTAGACTTAAAAACATGTCGTTAAAGGGTGAAAACCCAAACCAGCCCCCAAATGACCCCGTAGGAGGCACGAACACCTCGCACAGGACTAATGTAACTAGTAGGAATTAATCGCGTAGTCCCGGGTCTCCCGATTTGAGAGTGTGATGATAATTTTAACAAAACACACTTAGACATAAAAATAAGCCGTTAAGGGGTTAATACCCAAACCAGCCCCCAAACGACCCCGTAGGAGGCACAAACACCTCGCACGGAACCAATGTAAGTTTTAGGAACTCACCGTGTAGTCCTGGGTCTCTCGATTTGAGAGTATGCCGATAATTTGCAAAAATCACACTTACAGTTGAAAACATAACGTTGAAGGGTGAAATGACAAACCATCCCCCAAATGACCCCGTAGGAAGCACGAACACCTCGCACGAGACCAATGTAACTTGTACCAACTGACCGCGTAGTTCCGGGTCTCCCGATTTGAGAGTATGACGATAAGTTGCAAATGACGATAATTTGCAAAAATCACACTTCGACTTGAAAACAAGTTGTTTAAGGGTGAAAACCCAAACCAACCTCTAAACGGCCCCATAGGAGGCACGAACACCTCGCACGGGGCCAATGTAACTTGTAGGAACTGACCGCGTAGTCATGGGTCTCCCGATTTGAGACTATAACGATAATTTGCAAAAATCAAACTTGTTAAAAACATGCCGTTAAAGGTTGAAAACCCAAACCAACCCCCAAACGACAACGTAGGAGGGACTAACACCTCGCACGGGACCAATGTAACTTGTAGGAACTAACCGCATAGTCCCGGGTCTCCCAGTTTGAGAGTATGATGATAATTCGCAAAAGTCACACTTTGACTTAACATGTCGTTAGAAGGTGAAAACCCAAACCAGCCCCCAAACGACCCTGCTGGAGGCACGAATACCTCGCACGGTACCAATATAACTTGTAGGAACTGACCGCGTACTCCCGGGTCTCCCGGTTTGAGAGTATGATGATAATTTGTAAAAAATCACTCTTAGAGTTAAAAACATGCCGTTAAAGGGTGAAAACACAAATCAGCCAGCAAACAACCCCGTTGGAGGCACGAACACCTCGTACTGGACCAATGTAACTTGTAGGAACTAATCGCGTAGTCCCGAGTCTCCCGATTTGAAAGTGGGATGATAATTTGCAAAAAAAAACAGTTAGACGTAAAAACAAACCGTTAAAGGGTGAAAACCCAAACCAGCCCCCAACGACCCCGTAGGAGGCACGAACACCTCGCACGGGACCAATGTAACTTGTAGGAACTGACCGCGTAGTCTCGGGTCTCCCGGTTTGAGAGTATGATGATAATTTGCAAAAAATCACTCTTAGAGTTAAAAACATGCCGTTAAAGGGTGAAAACATAAATCAACCAGCAAACAACTCCGTTGGAGGCACGAACACCTCGTACGGGACCAATGTAACTTGTAGGAACTAATCGCGTAGTCCCGAGTCTCCCGATTTGAAAGTGTGATGATAATTTGCAAAAATCACAGTTAGACTTAAAAACAAACCTTTAAAGGGTGAAAACCCAAACCAGCCCCCAACGACCCCGTAGGAGGAATAAATACCTCGCACGGGACCAATGTAACTTGTAGGAACTAACTGCATACTCCCGGGACTCCCGTTTTGAGAAAATGAGGATAATTTTAAAAAATCACACTTAGAGTTAAAAATATGCCGTTAAAGGGTGAAAACACAAACCAGCCTCCAAACGACCCCGTAGGAGGTACGAACACCTCGCACGGGAGCAATGTAACTTGTAGGAACTGACCACGTGGTCTCGGGTCTTTGGGTTTGATAGTATGATGTTAATTTGCAAAAATCACACTTAGATTTAAAAACATGTCGTTAAAGGGTGAAAACCCAAACCAACCCCCAAACGACCCCGTAGGAGGCACGAACACCTCGCACGGGACGAATGTAACTTGTAGGAACTGACCGCGTAGTCTGAGATCTCTCCATTTGAGTGTATGAGGATAAGCTGCAAAAATCACACTTAGACTTAAAAACAAACCGTCAAAGGGTGAAAACCCAAACCATCCCCCAAACGACCCTGTAGGAGGCATGAACACCTCGCACGGAACCAATGTACGTTTTAGGAACTCACCACGTAGTCTTGGGTCTCCAGATTTGAGAGTATGACGATAATTTACAAAAATCACACTTGGAGTTGAAAACATGACGTTGAAGGGTGAAAAGACAAACCAGCCCCCAAATGACCCCGTAGGAGGCACGAACACCTCGCACCGGACCAATATAACTTGTACGAACTGACTGCGTCATCCCGGGTCTCCGGATTTTAGAGTATGATGATAATTTGCAAAAATCACACTTAGACTTAAAAACAAGCCGTTAAAGGGTGAAAACCCAAACCAACCTCCAAACGGTCCCAAAGGAGGCACGAACACCTCGCACGGGACCAATGTAAATTGTAGGAACTGACCGCGTAGTCATGGGTCTCCCGATTTGAGAATATAACGATAATTTGCAAAAATCACACTTGTTAAAAACATGCCGTTAAAGGGTAAAAACCCAAAACATCCCCCAAACGACCGCGTAGGTGGCACGAACACCTCGCACGGGACCAATGTGACTTGTAGGAACTAACCGCGTAGTCCTGAGTCTCCCGGTTCGAGACTATGATGATAATTTGCAAAAATCACACTTAGACTTAAAAATAAGTCGTTAAAGGGTGAAAACCCAAACCAACCCCCAAACGACCCTGTAGGAGGCACGGACACCTCGCACGGGACCAATGTAACTTTTAGGAACTGACCGCGTAGTCTCGGGTCTCTTGGTTTGAGACTATGACGATAATTTGAAAAAATCACACTTAGACTTAAAAATAAGTCGTTAAAGGGTGAAAACCTAAACAAGCCCCCAAACGACCCTGTAGGAGGCCCGAACACCTCGCACGGGACCAATGTAACTTTTAGGAACTGATCGTGTAGTCGCAGGACTCCAGGTTTGAGTCTATGACGATAATTTGCAAAAATCACACTTGTTAAAAACATGCCATTAAAGGGTGAAAACGAAATCAACCCCAAAGGACCGCGTAGGTGGCACGAACACCTCGTACAAGACCAATGTAACTTGTAGGAACTGACCGCGTAGTCCCGGGTCTCCCGGTTTGAGAGTTTGATGATAATTTACAAAAATCACACTTAGAGTTAAAAACATGTCGTTAAAGGGTGAAAATACAAACCAACCCCCAAACGACCCCGTAAGAGTCACGAACACCTCGGACGAGACCAATGTTACTTGTAAGAACATATCGCATATTCTCGGGTCTCCCGATTTAAGAGTACGACAATAATATGCAAAAATCACACTTAGACTTAAAAAATAAGCCGTTAAAGGGTGAAAATAGAAATAAACCCCCAAACGACCCCGTAGTTGGTACGAACACCTCGCAGGGGACCAATGTAACTTGTAGGATCTGACCGCGTAGTCCCGGGTCTCCTGATTTGAGAGTACGATGATAATTTTTAAAAATCACGCTTAAAGTTAAAACACATGTCGTTAAAGCATTAAAACCCAAACCAGCCCCCAAACGACCCCGTAGGAGGCACGAACACCTCGCACGGGACCAATGTAACTTGTAGGAACTGCCCGCGTAGTTCCAGGTGTCCCGATTTGAGAGTATGATGATAATTTGCAAAAATCACATTTAGACTTAAAAACATGTCGTTAAAGGGTGAAAACCCAAACCAGCCCCCAAATGACCCCGTAGGAGGCACGAACACCTCGCACAGGACTAATGTAACTAGTAGGAATTAATCGCGTAGTCCCGGGTCTCCCGATTTGAGAGTGTGATGATAATTTTAACAAAACACACTTAGACATAAAAATAAGCCGTTAAGGGGTTAATACCCAAACCAGCCCCCAAACGACCCCGTAGGAGGCACAAACACCTCGCACGGAACCAATGTAAGTTTTAGGAACTCACCGTGTAGTCCTGGGTCTCTCGATTTGAGAGTATGCCGATAATTTGCAAAAATCACACTTACAGTTGAAAACATAACGTTGAAGGGTGAAATGACAAACCATCCCCCAAATGACCCCGTAGGAAGCACGAACACCTCGCACGAGACCAATGTAACTTGTACCAACTGACCGCGTAGTTCCGGGTCTCCCGATTTGAGAGTATGACGATAAGTTGCAAATGACGATAATTTGCAAAAATCACACTTCGACTTGAAAACAAGTTGTTTAAGGGTGAAAACCCAAACCAACCTCTAAACGGCCCCATAGGAGGCACGAACACCTCGCACGGGGCCAATGTAACTTGTAGGAACTGACCGCGTAGTCATGGGTCTCCCGATTTGAGACTATAACGATAATTTGCAAAAATCAAACTTGTTAAAAACATGCCGTTAAAGGTTGAAAACCCAAACCAACCCCCAAACGACAACGTAGGAGGGACTAACACCTCGCACGGGACCAATGTAACTTGTAGGAACTAACCGCATAGTCCCGGGTCTCCCAGTTTGAGAGTATGATGATAATTCGCAAAAGTCACACTTTGACTTAACATGTCGTTAGAAGGTGAAAACCCAAACCAGCCCCCAAACGACCCTGCTGGAGGCACGAATACCTCGCACGGTACCAATATAACTTGTAGGAACTGACCGCGTACTCCCGGGTCTCCCGGTTTGAGAGTATGATGATAATTTGTAAAAAATCACTCTTAGAGTTAAAAACATGCCGTTAAAGGGTGAAAACACAAATCAGCCAGCAAACAACCCCGTTGGAGGCACGAACACCTCGTACTGGACCAATGTAACTTGTAGGAACTAATCGCGTAGTCCCGAGTCTCCCGATTTGAAAGTGGGATGATAATTTGCAAAAAAAAACAGTTAGACGTAAAAACAAACCGTTAAAGGGTGAAAACCCAAACCAGCCCCCAACGACCCCGTAGGAGGCACGAACACCTCGCACGGGACCAATGTAACTTGTAGGAACTGACCGCGTAGTCTCGGGTCTCCCGGTTTGAGAGTATGATGATAATTTGCAAAAAATCACTCTTAGAGTTAAAAACATGCCGTTAAAGGGTGAAAACATAAATCAACCAGCAAACAACTCCGTTGGAGGCACGAACACCTCGTACGGGACCAATGTAACTTGTAGGAACTAATCGCGTAGTCCCGAGTCTCCCGATTTGAAAGTGTGATGATAATTTGCAAAAATCACAGTTAGACTTAAAAACAAACCTTTAAAGGGTGAAAACCCAAACCAGCCCCCAACGACCCCGTAGGAGGAATAAATACCTCGCACGGGACCAATGTAACTTGTAGGAACTAACTGCATACTCCCGGGACTCCCGTTTTGAGAAAATGAGGATAATTTTAAAAAATCACACTTAGAGTTAAAAATATGCCGTTAAAGGGTGAAAACACAAACCAGCCTCCAAACGACCCCGTAGGAGGTACGAACACCTCGCACGGGAGCAATGTAACTTGTAGGAACTGACCACGTGGTCTCGGGTCTTTGGGTTTGATAGTATGATGTTAATTTGCAAAAATCACACTTAGATTTAAAAACATGTCGTTAAAGGGTGAAAACCCAAACCAACCCCCAAACGACCCCGTAGGAGGCACGAACACCTCGCACGGGACGAATGTAACTTGTAGGAACTGACCGCGTAGTCTGAGATCTCTCCATTTGAGTGTATGAGGATAAGCTGCAAAAATCACACTTAGACTTAAAAACAAACCGTCAAAGGGTGAAAACCCAAACCATCCCCCAAACGACCCTGTAGGAGGCATGAACACCTCGCACGGAACCAATGTACGTTTTAGGAACTCACCACGTAGTCTTGGGTCTCCAGATTTGAGAGTATGACGATAATTTACAAAAATCACACTTGGAGTTGAAAACATGACGTTGAAGGGTGAAAAGACAAACCAGCCCCCAAATGACCCCGTAGGAGGCACGAACACCTCGCACCGGACCAATATAACTTGTACGAACTGACTGCGTCATCCCGGGTCTCCGGATTTTAGAGTATGATGATAATTTGCAAAAATCACACTTAGACTTAAAAACAAGCCGTTAAAGGGTGAAAACCCAAACCAACCTCCAAACGGTCCCAAAGGAGGCACGAACACCTCGCACGGGACCAATGTAAATTGTAGGAACTGACCGCGTAGTCATGGGTCTCCCGATTTGAGAATATAACGATAATTTGCAAAAATCACACTTGTTAAAAACATGCCGTTAAAGGGTAAAAACCCAAAACATCCCCCAAACGACCGCGTAGGTGGCACGAACACCTCGCACGGGACCAATGTGACTTGTAGGAACTAACCGCGTAGTCCTGAGTCTCCCGGTTCGAGACTATGATGATAATTTGCAAAAATCACACTTAGACTTAAAAATAAGTCGTTAAAGGGTGAAAACCCAAACCAACCCCCAAACGACCCTGTAGGAGGCACGGACACCTCGCACGGGACCAATGTAACTTTTAGGAACTGACCGCGTAGTCTCGGGTCTCTTGGTTTGAGACTATGACGATAATTTGAAAAAATCACACTTAGACTTAAAAATAAGTCGTTAAAGGGTGAAAACCTAAACAAGCCCCCAAACGACCCTGTAGGAGGCCCGAACACCTCGCACGGGACCAATGTAACTTTTAGGAACTGATCGTGTAGTCGCAGGACTCCAGGTTTGAGTCTATGACGATAATTTGCAAAAATCACACTTGTTAAAAACATGCCATTAAAGGGTGAAAACGAAATCAACCCCAAAGGACCGCGTAGGTGGCACGAACACCTCGTACAAGACCAATGTAACTTGTAGGAACTGACCGCGTAGTCCCGGGTCTCCCGGTTTGAGAGTTTGATGATAATTTACAAAAATCACACTTAGAGTTAAAAACATGTCGTTAAAGGGTGAAAATACAAACCAACCCCCAAACGACCCCGTAAGAGTCACGAACACCTCGGACGAGACCAATGTTACTTGTAAGAACATATCGCATATTCTCGGGTCTCCCGATTTAAGAGTACGACAATAATATGCAAAAATCACACTTAGACTTAAAAAATAAGCCGTTAAAGGGTGAAAATAGAAATAAACCCCCAAACGACCCCGTAGTTGGTACGAACACCTCGCAGGGGACCAATGTAACTTGTAGGATCTGACCGCGTAGTCCCGGGTCTCCTGATTTGAGAGTACGATGATAATTTTTAAAAATCACGCTTAAAGTTAAAACACATGTCGTTAAAGCATTAAAACCCAAACCAGCCCCCAAACGACCCCGTAGGAGGCACGAACACCTCGCACGGGACCAATGTAACTTGTAGGAACTGCCCGCGTAGTTCCAGGTGTCCCGATTTGAGAGTATGATGATAATTTGCAAAAATCACATTTAGACTTAAAAACATGTCGTTAAAGGGTGAAAACCCAAACCAGCCCCCAAATGACCCCGTAGGAGGCACGAACACCTCGCACAGGACTAATGTAACTAGTAGGAATTAATCGCGTAGTCCCGGGTCTCCCGATTTGAGAGTGTGATGATAATTTTAACAAAACACACTTAGACATAAAAATAAGCCGTTAAGGGGTTAATACCCAAACCAGCCCCCAAACGACCCCGTAGGAGGCACAAACACCTCGCACGGAACCAATGTAAGTTTTAGGAACTCACCGTGTAGTCCTGGGTCTCTCGATTTGAGAGTATGCCGATAATTTGCAAAAATCACACTTACAGTTGAAAACATAACGTTGAAGGGTGAAATGACAAACCATCCCCCAAATGACCCCGTAGGAAGCACGAACACCTCGCACGAGACCAATGTAACTTGTACCAACTGACCGCGTAGTTCCGGGTCTCCCGATTTGAGAGTATGACGATAAGTTGCAAATGACGATAATTTGCAAAAATCACACTTCGACTTGAAAACAAGTTGTTTAAGGGTGAAAACCCAAACCAACCTCTAAACGGCCCCATAGGAGGCACGAACACCTCGCACGGGGCCAATGTAACTTGTAGGAACTGACCGCGTAGTCATGGGTCTCCCGATTTGAGACTATAACGATAATTTGCAAAAATCAAACTTGTTAAAAACATGCCGTTAAAGGGTGAAAACCCAAACCAACCCCCAAACGACAACGTAGGAGGGACTAACACCTCGCACGGGACCAATGTAACTTGTAGGAACTAACCGCATAGTCCCGGGTCTCCCAGTTTGAGAGTATGACGATAATTCGCAAAAGTCACACTTTGACTTAACATGTCGTTAGAAGGTGAAAACCCAAACCAGCCCCCAAACGACCCTGCTGGAGGCACGAATACCTCGCACGGTACCAATATAACTTGTAGGAACTGACCGCGTACTCCCGGGTCTCCCGGTTTGAGAGTATGATGATAATTTGTAAAAAATCACTCTTAGAGTTAAAAACATGCCGTTAAAGGGTGAAAACACAAATCAGCCAGCAAACAACCCCGTTGGAGGCACGAACACCTCGTACTGGACCAATGTAACTTGTAGGAACTAATCGCGTAGTCCCGAGTCTCCCGATTTGAAAGTGGGATGATAATTTGCAAAAAAAAACAGTTAGACGTAAAAACAAACCGTTAAAGGGTGAAAACCCAAACCAGCCCCCAACGACCCCGTAGGAGGCACGAACACCTCGCACGGGACCAATGTAACTTGTAGGAACTGACCGCGTAGTCTCGGGTCTCCCGGTTTGAGAGTATGACGATAATTTGCAAAAATCACACTTAGACTTGAAAACATGCCGTTAAAGGGTAAAAACCCAAACCAGCCCCCAAACGACCCTGTAGGAGGCACGAACACCTCGCACGAGACCAATGTAACTTGTAGGAACTGACTGCGTAGTCCCGGGTCTCCCGGTTTGAGAGTATGATGATAATTTGCAAAAATCACACTTAAAGGTAAGAACATGCCGTAAAAGGGTGAAAACACAAACCATTCGCCAAACGAACCCATAGGAGTAACGAACGACTCGCACGGGACCAATGTAACTTGTAGGAACTGACCACGTAGTCCCGGGTCTCCCGGTTTGAGAGTATGACAATAATTTGCAAAAATCACACTTAAACTTAAAAACAAGCCGTTAAAGGGTGAAAACACAAATCAACCCCCAAACGACCCCGTAGGAGGCACGAACACCTTGCACGGGACCAATGTAACTTGTAGGAACTGACCGCATAGTACTGGGTCTCCCGATTTGAGAGTATGATGATAATTTGAAAAAATCACATTTAGAGTTAAAAATATGTCGTTAAAGAGTGAAAACCCAAACCATCCCCAAACGACCCCGTAGGACGAGCGAACACCTCGCACGGGACTAATATAACTTGTAGGAACTGACCGCATAGTCCCGGGTCTCCCAGTTTGAGAGTATGACGATAATTTGCAAAAGTCACACTTAGACTTAAAAACATGTCGTTAGAAGGTGAAAACCCAAACCAGCCCCCAAACAACCCTGTTGGAGGCACGAACACCTCGCACGGCACCAATGTAACTTGTAGGAACTGACCGCGTACTTCCGGGTCTCCCGGTTTGAGAGTATGATGATAATTTGCAAAAAATCACTCTTAGAGTTAAGAATATGCCGTTAAAGGGTGAAAACACAAATCAGCTTGCAAACAACCCCGTTGGAGGCACGAACACCTCGTACGGGACCAATGTAACTTGTAAGAACTAATCGCGCAGTCCCGAGTCTCCCAGTTTGAAAGTGTGATGATAATTTCCACAAATCACAGTTAGACTTAAAAACAAACCGTTAAAGGGTGAAAACCCAAACCTGCCCCCAACGACCCCGTAGGAGGAATAAATACCTCGCACGGGACCAATGTAACTTGTAGGAACTAACTGCATACTCCCGGGACTCCCGGTTTGAGAGTATGAGGATAATTTGAAAAAATCACACTTAGAGTTAAAAATATGCCATTAAAGGGTGAAAACACAAACCAGCCTCCAAACGACCCCGTAGGAGGTACGAACACCTCGAACGGGAGCAATGTAACTTGTAGGAACTGACCACGTGGTCTCATGTCTTCGGGTTTGATAGTATGATGTTAATTTGCAAAAATCACACTTAGATTTAAAAACATGTCGTTAAAGGGTGAAAATCCAAACCAACCCCCAAACGACCCCGTAGTCGGCACGAACACCTCGCACGGGACGAATGTAACTTGTAGGAACTGACCGCGTACTCTGAGATATCTCCATTTGAGAGTATGAGGATACGCTGTAAAAATCACCCTTAGGCTTAAAAACAAGCCGTCAAAGGGTGAAAATCCAAACCATCCCCCAAACGACCCTATAGGAGGCACGAACACCTCGCACGGAACCAACGTAAGTTTTAAGAACTCACCGCGTAGTCCTGGGTCTCCAGATTTGAGAGTATGATGATAATTCGCAAAAATCACACTTAGAGTTGAAAACATGACGTTGAAGGGTGAAAAGATAAACCAGCCCTCAAATGACCCCGTAGGAGGCATGAACACCTCGCACCGGACCAATGTAACTTGTAGGAACTGACCGCGTCGTCCCGGGTCTCCGGATTTTAGAGTATGACGATAATTTGCAAAAATCACACTTAGACTTAAAAACAAGCCGTTAAAGGGTGAAAACCCAAACCAACCTCCAAACGGTCCCATAGGAGGCACGAACACCTCGCACGGGAGCAATGTAAGTTGTAGGAACTGACCGCGTAGTCATGGGTCTCCCGATTTGAGACTATAACGATAATTTGCAAAAATCACACTTGTTAAAAACATGCCGTTAAAGGGTAAAAACCCAAACCATCCCCCTAACGACCGCGTAGGTGGCACGAACACCTCGCACGGGACCAATGTAACTTGTAGGAACTAACTGCGTAGTCCTGAGTCTCCCGGTTCGAGAGTATGATGATAATTTACAAAAATCACACTTAGACTTAAAAATAAGTCGTTAAAGGGTGAAAACCCAAACCAGCCCCCAAACGACCCTGTAGGAGGCACGGACACCTCGCACGGGACCAATGTAACTTTTAGGAACTGACCGCGTAGTCTCGGGTCTCCTGGTTTGAGACTATTACAATAATTTGCAAAAATCACATTTAGACTTAAAAATAAGCCGTTAAAGGGTGAAAACCTAAACCAGCCCCCAAACGACCCTGTAGGAGGCACGAACACCTCACACGGGACCAATGTAACTTTTAGGAACTGACTGTGTAGTCTCAGGTTTCCTGGTTTGAGACTATGACGATAATTTGCAAAAATCACACTTGTTAAAAACATGCCGTTAAAGGGTGAAAATGAAACCAGCCCCCAAACGACCGCGTAGGTTGCACGAACACCTCGCACAGGACCAATGTAACTTGTAGGAACTGACCGCGTAGTCCCGGGCCTCCCGGTTTGAGAGTTTGACGATAATTTGGAAAAATCACACTTAGAGTTAAAAACATGTCGCTAAAGGGTGAAAATACAAACCAGCCCCCAAACGACCCCGTAAGAGGCACGAACACCTCGCACGAGACCAATGTTACTTGTACGAACAATATCGCATAGTCCCGGGTCTCCCGGTTTGAGAGTATGACGATAATATGCAAAAATCACACTTAGACTTAAAAAAATAAGCCGTTAAAGGGTGAAAATAGAAATAAACCCCCAAACGACCCCGTAGTTGGTACGAACACCTCGCAGGGGACCAATGTAACTTGTAGGAACTGACGGTGTAGTCCAGGGTCTCCTGATTTGAGAGTACGATGATAATTTTTAAAAATCACACTTAGAGTTAAAACACATGTCGTTAAAGCGTTAAAACCCAAACCAGCCCCCAAACGACCCCGTAGGAGGCACGAACACCTCGCACGGGACCAATGTAACTTGTAGGAACTGACCGCGTAGTCCCAGGTGTCCCGATTTGAGAGTATGATGATAATTTGCAAAAATCACATTTAGACTTAAAAACATGTCGTTAAAGGGTGAAAACCCAAACCAGCCCCCAAACGACCCCGTAGGAGGCACGAACACCTCGCACAGGACTAATGTAACTTGTAGGAATTAACCGCGTAGTCCCGGGTCTCCCAATTTGAGCGTGTGATGATAATTTTAAAAAATCACACTTAGACATAAAAACAAGCCGTTAAGGGCTTAATACCCAAACCAGCCCCCAAACGACCCCGTAGGAGGCACCAACACCTCGCACGGAACCAATGTAAGTTTTAGGAACTCACCGTGTAGTCCTGGGTCTCTCGATTTGAGAGTATGACGATAATTTGCAAAAATCACACTTACAGTTGAAAACATGACCTTGAAGGGTGAAATGACAAACCAGCCCCCAAATGACACCGTAGGAGGCACGAACACCTCGCACGAGACCAATGTAACTTGTACGAACTGACCGCGTAGTCCCGGGTCTCCCGATTTAAGAGTATGACGATAATTTGTAAATGACGATAATTTGCAAAAATCACACTTCGACTAAAAAACTAGCCGTTAAACGGTGAAAACCCAAACCAACCTCTAAACAGCCCCATAGGAGGCACGAACACCTCGCACAGGGCCAATGTAACCTGTCGGAACTGACCGCGTAGTCAGGGGTCTCCCGATTTGAGACTATAATGATAATTTGCAAAAATCAAACTTGTAAAAAACATGCCGTTAAAGGGTGAAAACCCAAACCAGCCCCCAAACGACCACGTAGGAGGGCCGAACACTTCACACAGGACCAATGTAACTTGTAGGAACTGACCGCGTAGTCCCGGGTCTCCCGGTTTGAGAGTATGATTATAATTTGCAAAAATGACACTTAGAGGTAAGAACATGCCGTAAAAGGGTGAAAACACAAACCATTCGCCAAACGAACCCATAGGAGGCACGAACGCCTCGCACGGGACCAATGTAACTTGTAGGAACTGACCGCGTAGTCCCGGGTCTCCCGGTTTGAGAGTATGACAATAATTTGCAAAAATCACACTTAAACTTAAAAACAAGCCGTTAAAGGGTGAAAACATAAATCAACCCCCAAATGACCCCGTAGGAGGCACGAACACCTTGCACGAGACAAATGTAACTTGTAGGAACTGATCGCGTAGTCCTGGGTCTCCCGATTTGAGAGTATGATGATAATTTGAAAAAATCACATTTAGAGTTAAAAACATGTCGTTAAAGGGTGAAAACCCAAACCAGCCCCCAAACGACCCCGTAGGACGAGCGAACACCTCGCACGGGACCAATGTAACTTGTAGGAACTCGCCACGGAGTCCCGGGTCTCCCAGTTTGAGAGTATGACGATAATTTGCAAAAGTCACACTTAGTCTTAAAAACATGTCGTTAGAAGGTGAAAACTAAAAACGAGCCCCCAAAGGACCCTGTTGGAGGCACGAACACCTCGCACGGTATCAATGTAACTTGTAGGAACTGACCGCGTACTCCCGGGTCTCCCGGTTTGAGAGTATGATGATAATTTGCAAAAAATCACTCTTAGAGTTAAAAACATGTCGTTAAAGGGTGAAAACACAAATCAGCCAGCAAACAACCCCGTTGGAGGCACGAACACCTTGTATGGGACCAATGTAACTTGTAGGAACTAATCGCGTAGTCCCGACTCTCCCGGTTAGAAAGTGTGATGATAATTTGCAAAAATCACAGTTAGACTTAAAAACAAATCGTTAAAGGGTGAAAACCCAAACCTGCCCCCAAATGACCCCGTAGGAGGAATAAATACCTCGCACGGGACCAATGTAACTTGTAGGAACTAACTGCATACTCCCGGGACTCCCGGTTTGAGAGTATGAGGATAATTTGAAAAAATCACACTTAGAGTTAAAAATATGCCGTTAAAGTTTGAAAACACAAACCAGCCTCCAAACGATCCCGTAGGAGGTACGAACACCTCGCACGGGAGCAATGTAACTTGTAGGAACAGGCCACGTGGTCTCGGGTCTTCGGGTTTGATAGTATGATGTTAATTTTCAAAAATCACACTTAGATTTAAAAACATGTCGTTAAAGGGTGAAACCCCAAACCAGCCCCCAAACGACCCCTTAGGAGGCACGAACACCTCGCACGGGACGAATGTTACTTGTAGGAACTGACCGCGTAGTCTGAGATCTCTCCATTTGAGAGTATGAGGATAAGCTGCAAAAATCACACTTAGACTTAAAAACAAGCCGTCAAAGGGTGAAAATCCAAACCAGCCCCCAAACGACCCTATAGGAGGCACGAACACCTCGCACGGAACCAATGTAAGTTTTAGGAACTCACCGCGTAGTCCAGGGTCTCCAGATTTAAGAGTATGATGATAATTCGCAAAAATCACACTTAGAGTTGAAAACATGACGTTGAAGGGTGAAGAGATAAACCAGCCCCCAAATGACCCCGTAGGAGGCACGAACACCTCGCACCGGACCAGTGTAACTTGTAGGAACTAACCGCTTCGTCCCGGGTCTCCGAATTTTAGAGTATGACGATAATTTGCAAAAATCACACTTAGACTTAAAAACAAGCCGTTAAAGGGTGAAAACCCAAACCAACCTCCAAACGGTCCCATAGGAGGCACGAACACCTCGCACGGGAGCAATGTAAGTTGTAGGAACTGACCGCGTAGTCATGGGTCTCCCGATTTGAGACTATAACGATAATTTGCAAAAATCACACTTGTTAAAAACATGCCGTTAAAGGGTAAAAACCCAAACCATCCCCCTAACGACCGCGTAGGTGGCACGAACACCTCGCACGGGACCAATGTAACTTGTAGGAACTAACTGCGTAGTCCTGAGTCTCCCGGTTCGAGAGTATGATGATAATTTGCAAAAATCACACTTAGACTTAAAAATAAGTCGTTAAAGGGTGAAAACCCAAACCAGCCCCCAAACGACCCTGTAGGAGGCACGGACACCTCGCACGGGACCAATGTTACTTTTAGGAACTGACCGCGTAGTCTCGGGTCTCCTGGTTTGAGACTATTACAATAATTTGCAAAAATCACATTTAGACTTAAAAATAAGCCGTTAAAGGGTGAAAACCTAAACCAGCCCCCAAACGACCCTGTAGGAGGCACGAACACCTCACACGGGACCAATGTAACTTTTAGGAACTGACTGTGTAGTCTCAGGTTTCCTGGTTTGAGACTATGACGATAATTTTCAAAAATCACACTTGTTAAAAACATGCCGTTAAAGGGTGAAAATGAAACCAGCCCCCAAACGACCGCGTAGGTTGCACGAACACCTCGCACAGGACCAATGTAACTTGTAGGAACTGACCGCGTAGTCCCGGGCCTCCCGGTTTGAGAGTTTGACGATAATTTGGAAAAATCACACTTAGAGTTAAAAACATGTCGCTAAAGGGTGAAAATACAAACCAGCCCCCAAACGACCCCGTAAGAGGCACGAACACCTCGCACGAGACCAATGTTACTTGTACGAACAATATCGCATAGTCCCGGGTCTCCCAGTTTGAGAGTATGACGATAATATGCAAAAATCACACTTAGACTTAAAAAAATAAGCCGTTAAAGGGTGAAAATAGAAATAAACCCCCAAACGACCCCGTAGTTGGTACGAACACCTCGCAGGGGACCAATGTAACTTGTAGGAACTGACGGTGTAGTCCAGGGTCTCCTGATTTGAGAGTACGATGATAATTTTTAAAAATCACACTTAGAGTTAAAACACATGTCGTTAAAGCGTTAAAACCCAAACCAGCCCCCAAACGACCCCGTAGGAGGCACGAACACCTCGCACGGGACCAATGTAACTTGTAGGAACTGACCGCGTAGTCCCAGGTGTCCCGATTTGAGAGTATGATGATAATTTGCAAAAATCACATTTAGACTTAAAAACATGTCGTTAAAGGGTGAAAACCCAAACCAGCCCCCAAACGACCCCGTAGGAGGCACGAACACCTCGCACAGGACTAATGTAACTTGTAGGAATTAACCGCGTAGTGCCGGGTCTCCCAATTTGAGCGTGTGATGATAATTTTAAAAAATCACACTTAGACATAAAAACAAGCCGTTAAGGGCTTAATACCCAAACCAGCCCCCAAACGACCCCGTAGGAGGCACCAACACCTCGCACGGAACCAATGTAAGTTTTAGGAACTCACCGTGTAGTCCTGGGTCTCTCGATTTGAGAGTATGACGATAATTTGCAAAAATCACACTTACAGTTGAAAACATGACCTTGAAGGGTGAAATGACAAACCAGCCCCCAAATGACCCCGTAGGAGGCACGAACACCTCGCACGAGACCAATGTAACTTGTACGAACTGACCGCGTAGTCCCGGGTCTCCCGATTTAAGAGTATGACGATAATTTGTAAATGACGATAATTTGCAAAAATCACACTTCGACTAAAAAACTAGCCGTTAAACGGTGAAAACCCAAACCAACCTCTAAACAGCCCCATAGGAGGCACGAACACCTCGCACAGGGCCAATGTAACCTGTCGGAACTGACCGCGTAGTCATGGGTCTCCCGATTTGAGACTATAATGATAATTTGCAAAAATCAAACTTGTAAAAAACATGCCGTTAAAGGGTGAAAACCCAAACCAGCCCCCAAACGACCACGTAGGAGGGCCGAACACTTCACACAGGACCAATGTAACTTGTAGGAACTGACCGCGTAGTCCCGGGTCTCCCGGTTTGAGAGTATGATTATAATTTGCAAAAATGACACTTAGAGGTAAGAACATGCCGTAAAAGGGTGAAAACACAAACCATTCGCCAAACGAACCCATAGGAGGCACGAACGCCTCGCACGGGACCAATGTAACTTGTAGGAACTGACCGCGTAGTCCCGGGTCTCCCGGTTTGAGAGTATGACAATAATTTGCAAAAATCACACTTAAACTTAAAAACAAGCCGTTAAAGGGTGAAAACATAAATCAACCCCCAAATGACCCCGTAGGAGGCACGAACACCTTGCACGAGACAAATGTAACTTGTCGGAACTGATCGCGTAGTCCTGGGTCTCCCGATTTGAGAGTATGATGATAATTTGAAAAAATCACATTTAGAGTTAAAAATATGTCGTTAAAGGGTGAAAACCCAAACCAGCCCCCAAACGACCCCGTAGGACGAGCGAACACCTCGCACGGGACCAATGTAACTTGTAGGAACTCGCCGCGGAGTCCCGGGTCTCCCAGTTTGAGAGTATGACGATAATTTGCAAAAGTCACACTTAGTCTTAAAAACATGTCGTTAGAAGGTGAAAACTAAAAACGAGCCCCCAAAGGACCCTGTTGGAGGCACGAACACCTCGCACGGTATCAATGTAACTTGTAGGAACTGACCGCGTACTCCCGGGTCTCCCGGTTTGAGAGTATGATGATAATTTGCAAAAAATCACTCTTAGAGTTAAAAACATGTCGTTAAAGGGTGAAAACACAAATCAGCCAGCAAACAACCCCGTTGGAGGCACGAACACCTTGTACGGGACCAATGTAACTTGTAGGAACTAATCGCGTAGTCCCGACTCTCCCGGTTAGAAAGTGTGATGATAATTTGCAAAAATCACAGTTAGACTTAAAAACAAATCGTTAAAGGGTGAAAACTCAAACCTGCCCCCAAATGACCCCGTAGGAGGAATAAATACCTCGCACGGGACCAATGTAACTTGTAGGAACTAACTGCATACTCCCGGGACTCCCGGTTTGAGAGTATGAGGATAATTTGAAAAAATCACACTTAGAGTTAAAAATATGCCGTTAAAGTTTGAAAACACAAACCAGCCTCCAAACGATCCCGTAGGAGGTACGAACACCTCGCACGGGAGCAATGTAACTTGTAGGAACAGACCACGTGGTCTCGGGTCTTCGGGTTTGATAGTATGATGTTAATTTGCAAAAATCACACTTAGATTTAAAAACATGTCGTTAAAGGGTGAAACCCCAAACCAGCCCCCAAACGACCCTTTAGGAGGCACGAACACCTCGCACGGGACGAATGTTACTTGTAGGAACTGACCGCGTAGTCTGATATCTCTCCATTTGAGAGTATGAGGATAAGCTGCAAAAATCACACTTAGACTTAAAAACAAGCCGTCAAAGGGTGAAAATCCAAACCAGCCCCCAAACGACCCTATAGGAGGCACGAACACCTCGCACGGAACCAATGTAAGTTTTAGGAACTCACCGCGTAGTCCTGGGTCTCCAGATTTAAGAGTATGACGATAATTTGTAAAAATCACACTTAGAGTTGAAAAATGACGTTTAAGGGTGAAGAGACAAACCAGCCCCCAAATGACCCCGTAGGAGGCACGAACACCTCGCACCGGACCAGTGTAACTTGTAGGAACTAACCGCTTCGTCCCGGGTCTCCGAATTTTAGAGTATGACGATAATTTGCAAAAATCACACTTAGACTTAAAAACAAGCCGTTAAAGGGTGAAAACCCAAACCAACCTCCAAACGGTCCCATAGGAGGCACGAACACCTCGCACGGGACCAATGTAAGTTGTAGGAACTGACCGCGTAGTCATGGGTCTCCCGATTTGAGACTATAACGATAATTTGCAAAAATCACACTTGTTAAAAACATGTCGTTAAAGGGTAAAAACCCAAACCATCCCCCAAACGACCGCGTAGGTGGCACGAACACCTCGCACGGGACCAATGTAACTTCTAGGAACTAACCGCGTAGTCCTGAGTCTCCCAGTTCGAGAGTATGATGATAATTTGCAAAAATCACACTTAGACTTAAAAATAAGTCGTTAAAGGGTGAAAACCCAAACCAACCCCCAAACGACCCCGTAGGAGGCACGAACACCTCGCACGGAACCAATGTAAGTTTTAGGAACTCACCGTGTAGTCGTGGGTCTCTCGATTTGAGAGTATGACGATAATTTGTAAAAATCACACTTATAGTTGAAAACATGACGTTGAAGGGTGAAATGACAAACCAGCCCCCAAATGACCCCGTAGGAGGCACGAACACCTCGCACGAGACCAATGTAACTTGTACGAACTGACCGCGTAGTCCCGGGTCTCTCGATTTGAGAGTATGACGATAATTTGCAAATGACGATAATTTGCAAAAATCACACTTCGACTTAAAAACAAGCCGTTAAAGGGTGAAAACCCAAACCAACCTCTAAACGGTCCCATAGGAGGCACGAACACCTCGCACGGGGCCAATGTAACTTGTAGGAACTGACCGCGTAGTCATGGGTCTCCCGATTTCAGACTATAACGATAATTTACAAAAATCAAACTTGTTAAAAACATGTCGTTAAAGGGTGAAAACCCAAACCAGCCCCCAAATGACCACGTAGGAGGGTCGAACACCTCGCACGGGACCAATGTAACTTGTAGAAACTGACCGCGTAGTCCCGGGTCTCCCGGTTTGAGAGTATGATGATAATTTGCAAAAATCACACTTAGAGGTAAGAACATGCCGTAAAAGGGTGAAAACACAAACCATTCGCCAAACGAACCCATAGGAGGCACGAACGCCTCGCACAGGACCAATGTAACTTGTAGGAACTGTCTACGTAGTCTCGGGTCTCCCGGTTTGAGAGTATGACAATAATTTGCAAAAATCACACTTAAACTTAAAAACAAGCAGTTAAAGGGTGAAAACACAAATCAACCCCCAAACGACCCCGTAGAAGGCACGAACACCTTGCACGAAACTTATGTAACTTATAGGAACTGACCGCGTAGTACCGGGTCTCCCGATTTGAGAGTATGGTGATAATTTGAAAAAATGACACTTAGAGTTAAAAATATGTCGTTAAAGGGTGAAAACCCAAACCAGCCCCCAAACGACCCCGTAGGACGAGCGAACACCTCGCACGGGACCAATGTAACTTGTAGGAACTGACCGCGTAGTCCTGGGTCTCCCAGTTTGAGAGTATGACGATAATCTGCAAAAGTCACACTTAGACTTAAAAACATGTTGTTAGAAGGTGAAAACCCAAACCAGCCCCCAAACGACCCTCTTGGAGGCACAAACACCTCGCACGGGACCAATATAACTTGTACGAACTGACCGAGTACTCCCGGTTTAAGAGTATGATGATAATTTCCAAAAAATCACTCTTAGAGTAAAAAACATGCCGTTAAAGGGTGAAAACACAAATCATCCAGCAAACAACCCCGTTGGAGGCACGAACACCTCGTACAGGACCAATGTAACTTATAGGAACTAATCGCGTAGTCCTGAGTCTCCCGGTTTGAAAGTGTGATGATAAAAAATCACTGTTAGACTTAAAAACAAACCGTTAAAGGGTGAAAACCCAAACCTGCCGCCAAACGACCCCGTAGGAGGAATAAATACCTTGCACGGGACCTATGTAACTTGTAGGAACTAACTGCATACTCCCGGGACTCCCGGTTTGAGAGTATGAGGATAATTTTAAAAAATCACACTTAGAGTTAAAAATATGCCGTTAAAGGGTGAAAACACAAACCAGCCGCCAAACGACCCCAAAGGAGGCACGAACACCTCGCACCGGACCAATGTAACTTGTAGAAACTCACTGCATAGTCCCTGGTGTCCCGAATTGAGAGTATGATGATAATTTGCAAAAATCACACTTAGACTTAAAAATAAGCCGTTAAAGGGGAAAACCCGAACCAACCCCCAAACGGCCTCGTAGAAGGCACAAACACCTCGCACGACACCAATGTAACTTGTAGGAACATATCGCATAGTCTCGGGTCTCCCAATTTGAGAGTGCGACGATAATATGTAAAAAACACACTTAGACTTCAAAAACAAGTCGTTAAAGGGTGAAAACAGAAATCAACCCACAAACGACCCCGTAGGAGGTACGGACACCTCGCACGGGACCAATGTAACTTGTAGGAACTGACCGCGTAGTCCCGGATCTCCCGATTTGAGAGTATGATGATAATTTTTAAAAATCATACTTAGAGTTAAAAACATGTCGTTAAAGGGTTAAAACTAGACCTGTCAAAATACACGATAACCCGTTAACACGACACTACCCGAAACGAAATTATAAGTTAATGGGTTTACCCTTATTGGGTTTGGGTCATTAACGGGTTGACATGGTAGACCCGTTAACACTAATGGTTCGGGTTTGGAAATTTACCTGTACCCTTTTTAACCCGTTTCTACCCGTTAACACCCGTTAACACTAACGGGTACTATAGGGTCACCTAACCCGTACCCAATAACAATAACCATTAAAACCCATTATTTCTAAATCTTTAAAGACTAACGGGTGCTATAGGGTCACCCAATCTATAGCCAATAAAAATTACAATTAAAACCCATTATTTTTAAAGTATTGAAGACTAACGGGTATTATAGGGTCACCCAACCCGTTACCCATTTGACCCAAAATGATTCGTTAATATTAACGGGTGTTAACGGTTTGGGTCGTGTACCCGTTAATATTAACGGGTCGTGTTTGGGTATTGTTATAAGACCCGTTAGGCTTAACGGGTCGTGTATGGGTTAGGGTGTTTTGACCCGTAACCCGTAACCCGTATACGACCCAAACCGACCCATTGACAGGTCTAGTTAAAACCCAAACCAGGCCCCAAACGACCCTGTAAGAGGCATGAACACCTCGCACGGGAGCAATGTAACTTGTAGGAACTGATCGCGTGGTATCGGGTCTTCGGGTTTGATAGTATTACGTTAATTTGCTAAAATCACACTTAGACTTAAAAACTTGTCGATAAAGGGTGAAAACCTAAACTAGTCCCCAAACGACCCCGTAGGAGGCAAAAATACCTCGCACGGGACCAATATAACTTGTAGGAACTGATCGCGTAATCTCGGGTCTCTCGGTTTGAGAGTATGAGGATAATTTTCAAATATCACACTTAGACTTAAAAACAAGCCGTTAAAGGGTGGAAACCCAAGGCAACCTCCAAACTACCTCACACGGAACCAATGTAAGTTTGAGGAACTCACCGCGTAGTCCTGGGTCTCCCGATTTGAGAGTATGATGATAATTTGCAAAAATCACACTTAGAGTTGAAAACATGACGTTGAAGGGTGAAATGACAAACCATCCCCCAAATGACCCCGTAGGAAGCACGAACACCTCGCACGAGACCAATGTAACTTGTAGGAACTGACCGCGTAGTCCCGGGTCTCCCGATTTGAGAGTATGACGATAATTTACAAATGACGATAATTTTCAAAAGTCTTACTTAGACTTAAAAACAAGACGTTAAAGGGTGAAAACCCAAACCAACCCCCAAACGGTCCCATAGGAGGCACGAACACCTCGCACGGGACCAATGTAACTTGTAGGAACTGATCGCATAGTACCGGGTCTCCCGATTTGAGACTATAATGATAATTTGCAAAAATCACACTTGTTAAAAACATGTCGTTAAAGGGTAAAAATCCAAACCAGCCTCCAAACAACCACATAGGAGGCACGAACACCTCGCACGGGACCAATGTAACTTATAGGAACTATCTGCGTAGTCCCGGGTCTCCCAGTTTGAGAGTATGATGATAATTTGTAAAAATCACACTTAGAGTTAAAGCACATGCCGTTAAAGGGTGAAAACACAAACCATCCCCCAAAAGACCCCGTACAAGGCACGAACGCCTCGCACGGGACCAATGTAACTTGTAGGAACTGACCGCGTAGTCCCGGGTCTCCCAATTTGAGAGTATGACGATAATTTGCTAAAATCACACTTAGACTTAAAAATAAGCCGTTATAGGGTGAAAACACAAAACAATCCCCAAACGACCCCGTAGGAGGCACGAACACCTCGCACATGACCAATGTAACTTGTAGGAACTGACCGCGTAGTCCCGGGTCTCCCGATTTGAGAGTATGATGATTATTTGAAAAAATGATACTTAGAGTTAAAAACATGCCGTTAATGGGTGAAAATCCAAACCAGCCCCCAAACGACCCGATAGGAGGTACGAACACCTCGCACAGGGCCAATGTAACTTTTAGGAACTGGCCGCATAGTCTCAGGTCTCCCAGTTTGAGAGTATGACGATCATTTACAAAAATCACACTCAGACTTAAAAACATGTCGTTAGAAGGTGAAAACCCAAACCAGCCCCCAAACAACCCCGTAGGAGGCACGAACACCTCGCACGGGACCAATATAACTTATAGGAACTGACCGCGTACTCCCGGGTCTCTCGGTTTGAGAGTATGATGATAATTTTCAAAATCAGATTTAGAGTTAAAAACATGCCGTTAAAGGGTGAAAACACAAATCAACCACCAAACGACCCCGATGGAGGCACGAACACCTCGTACGGGACCAATGTAACTTGTAGGAACTAACCGCGTAGTCCCGAGTCTCCCGGTTTGAGAGTGTGACGTAAATTTACAAAAATCACAGTTAGACTTAAAAACAAACCGTTAAAGGGTGAAAACCCAAACCAGCCCCCAAACGATCCCGTAAGAGGCATAAATACCTCGCACGGGACCAATGTAACTTATAGGAACTGACCGCAGAGTCCCGGGACTCCCGGTTTCCGAGTATGAGGATAATTTGTAAAAATCACACTTAGAGTTAAAAATATGCCGTTAAAGGGTGAAAACACAAACCAGCCGCCAAACGACCCCAAAGGAGGCACGAACACCTCGCACCGGACCAATGTAACTTGTAGAAACTCACCGCGTAGTCCCTGGTGTCCCGAATTGAGAGTATGATGATAATTTGCAAAAATCACACTTAGACTTAAAAATAAGCTGTTAAAGGGTGAAAACCAAAACCTACCCCAAATGGCTCCATAGAAAGCACGAACACCTCGGATGGGACCAATGTAACTTGTAGGAACTGACCACGTAGTCCCGGGTCTCCCGATTGGAGTTGATGATGGTAATTTGTAAAAATCACACTTGTTAAAAATAGGCCGTTATAGGGTGAAAACCCAAACCATCACCCACACGACCCCGTAGGTGGCACGAACACCTCGCACGGGACCGATGTAACTTGTAGGAACTGACCGCGTAGTCCCGGGTCTTTCGGTTAGAGAGTACGACGATAAGTTGTAAAAAGCAAAGTTAGACATAAAAACATGCCGTTAAAGGGTGAAAACAAAAATCAACCCCCAAACGACCCCGTAGGAGGTACAAACAAAGGTGGCTTGAAAAGTTAAGGGAATTTTAGATCCAACTAAGGAACCTATGCAGGTAGCCTGCTCCACCGGAAAACTCAAGGTCTAACCGGAAATCCCAAGAACTCACCGGGAAACTCAAGATCTAACCGGAAAGTTCAAAATTAAAAATATCAAAAACGAAGGAGATGGAGAGGGAAGATACCTGAAGGTGAGGTTGGTGAACAATGTGGAGAGTATCGCGCAGGAAAGGTGGTATCCCTCAGCGGAACAATCGCTGGAGCAGAGGCTAGCTTCGGAGAGAAAATCGCAGAAAACAGGAGAGTAATCGCTTGAACAGGAGAGAAATGAGGAAGAAGAAGAAAAAGGAGGGTTTTAGCCTTTAAATATTTGGGCACGATTCCCAAGGCTCATCATTGCCTTGGGAAGCCAAAGGGGACAATTGACAGCATATGCCAACCAAGTGGGCACGCCTTAGCAATGGACAAGTGTCAAGCGGGTATTGACTTTGGGGTAAATAGACCTCGGAGGCAAGAACCCCTTAGCCACCACTCTTCGCAAATGACTAAGGGCTGGGGGGTGATTGATATGCCCAAGTATGACCTCGGCCTAGTGGAACATACATCGGCCGAGATGAGAGCTGAGACGTTAGCCGACCTGCCGGTGCAGGGGGGCCCATGATATCTTCCCTCGGCCAAGGTAACCTTGGCCCAGGCCGACACTAAGACATGCACTCCCCCCCGGAACACTTCTCATATCACAGATAACATCAACTCCAGGTGCCAAGGAATAGCGACCCCGGTCAACAATAGGCCAAGATAACAAGAAGCTAAACACGCCTTCAGCATGAACCCTACCTCGTAGGAGGCCGAGGTTACCAGTGCGTACTTATCATCAGCACGATAAATGGCTCGGCCCAGGCCGATGTATGTGTTTACCTCGGCTGACGTGAAGCCGAGACAGCGCATGACACACCGCGAAGGGGTCGGACGACCTACCCTTATAGCTCGGCCTCTCCTAGGCCGAGGCCATTCACCGGCACGACTGTCAAAGTATCCGCAAGCATTTGGATAAGGACACCTGGGCCAAGATCAGTTACAACAAGATTATTCCCCACATGTGGCGGGGAATATTTCATCATCATCACTTACATGTGGACCTGACAGCTGGCACACCCTCATTGGTGAGGAAACTACACACATGCACATTACATGCATAGGGGGTACATTACACCCCCTAGGCATTATATAAAGGGATCATCCACTACCAAGCCAGGGGGACAGTGATTAAAACCCTAGCTAAAACTCTGTCTAAATATACAGTAGAGAGAGAGAGAGAGAGCTGGAGTGAATTGTATCCATGGCCATTAGTGCCTTCATTCAGTGATATTACTCACACACTCACAGTGGACGTAGGCCAGATTGGCTGAACCACTCATATTCCGGTGTTGACTCCTCATATCCTCACCTCCTTCTCTTATCTCTTTATATACCTGTGCTGCCATTGTTATTCGCGTATTGAGCTTGGAAACACCTTACCTGGTGGTGCTGATTCTTAGCATCATCAACGGGACCAATGTAACTTATAGGACCTGATCACGTAGTCCCGGGTCTCCCAGTTTGAGAGTATGATGGTAATTTGTAAAAATAATACTTAGAGTTAAAAATATTCCGCTAAAGGGTTAAAACCAAAACCAGCCCCCAAACGATCCCATAGGAGGCACGAACACCTCGCATTGGACCAATGTAACTTGCAGGAACAGATCGCGTAGTCCCGGGTCTCCCGATTTGAGATGATAATTTGAAAAAATCACACTTAGACATAATAACAAGCCGTTAAAGGGTGACAACCCAAACCAGCCCCCAAATGACCCCCTAGGAGGCAAGAACACCTCGCAGGGGACCAATGTAACTTGTACGGACTGACTGCGTATTCTCGGGTCTTTGGGTTTTATAGTATGATGATAATTTTCAAAAATCACACTTAGACTTAAAAACATGCCATTAACGGGTGAAAATCAAAACCACCTCCCAAACGACCCCGTAGGAGGCACGAACACCTCACACTGGTCCAATGTAACTTGTAGGAACTGACCGCATTATCTCGGGTCTCTCGATTTGAGAGTATGAGGATAATTTGCAAAAATCACACTAAGACTGAAAAACAAGCCGTTAAAGAGTGAAAACCCAAACCAGCCCCCAAACGACCCCGTAGGAGGCGCGAACACCTCGCACGGGACCAATGTAACTTGTAAGAACTGACCGCGTAGTCCCAGGTCTCCCAATTTGAGAGTATGACGATAATTTTCAAAAATCACACTTAGAGTTGAAAACATGCCGTTAAAGGATGAAAACACAAACCAACCCCCAAATGACCCCGTAGGAGGCACGAACACCTCGCACCGGACCAATGTAACTTGTAGGAACTGACCGCGTAGTCCCAGATCTCCCGATTTGAGAGTATGATGATAATTTCCAAATGAAGATAATTTGAAAAAATCACACTTAGACTTAAAACAATCCATTAAAGGGTGAAAACCCAAACCAACCCCCAAACGGTCCCATAGGAGGCACGAACACCTCGCACGAGACCAATGTAACTTGTAGGAACTGACCGCGCAGTCCCGGGTCTCCCGATTTGAGACTATAACGATAATTTGCAAAAATCACACTTGTTAAAAACATGCCGTTAAAGGGTTAAAAACCAAACCAGCCCCTAAACGACCACGTTGGAGGCACGAACACCTCGCACGGGACAAATGGAACTTATAGGAACTGACCGCGTAGTCCCGGGTCTCCTGATTTGAGAGTATGATGATAATTTATAAAAATCACACTTAGAGTTAAAAACATGTCGTTAAAGGGTGAAAACACAAACCATCCCCCAAATGACCCCGTAGGAGGCACGAACGCCTCGCACGGGACCAATGTAACTTGTAGGAACTGGCCGCGTAGTCTCGGGTCTCCCGATTTGAGAATATGAAGATAATTTGCAAAAATCACACTTAGAGTTAAAAACATGTTGTTAAAGGGTGAAAACACAAACCATCTCCCAAACTACCCCGTAGGAGGCACGAACACCTCGCACGAGACCAGTGTAATTTGTTGGAGCTGACCGCGTAGTCCCGGGTCTCCCGGTTTGAGAGTACGACGATAATTTTTAAAAATCGCACTTAGACTTAAAAACAAGTCCTTAAAGGGTGAAAACAGAAATCAACCCCCAAACGACCCCGTAGGAGGTACGAACACCTCGCACGGGACCAATGTAACTTGTAGGAACTGATCGCGTAGTCCCGGGTCTCCCGGTTTGACAGTATGACGATAATTTATAAAAATCACACATAGAGTTAAAAATATGCCGTTAAAGGGTGAAATCCCAAACTAGCCCCCAAACGACCCCGTAGGAGGCACAAACACCTCGCACTGGACCAATGTAACTTGTAGGAACTGACTGCGTATTCCCGGGTCTCTCGATTTGAGAGTATGACAATAATTTCGAAAAATCATACTTAGACTTAAAAATATGTCGTTAAAATTATGTCGTTAAAGGGTGGAAATAGAAATCAACCCCCAAACGACCCCGTTGGAGGCACGAACACCTCGCACGGGACCAATGTAACTTGTAGGAACTGACCACATAGTCCCAGGTCTCCCGATTTGAGAGTATGATGATAATTTGAAAAAATCACACTTAGACATAAAAACAAGCCGTTAAAGGGTGAAAACCCAAACCAGCCCCCAAACGACCCCGTATGAGGTACGAACACCTCGCACGGGACCAATGTAACTTGTACGAACTGATTGCGTAGTCTCGGGTCTTTGGGTTTGATAGTATGAAGATAATTTGTAAAAATCACACTTAGACTTAAAAACATGCCGTTAAAGGGTGAAAATCAAAACCAGCCCCCAAATGACACCGTGAGGCACGAACACCATGCACGGGACCAATGTACCATTTAGGAACAGGCCGCGTAGTCCCCGGTCTCCCGATTTGAGAGTTTGACGATAATTTGCAAAAATCACACTTAGAGTTAAAAACATGCCGTTAAAGGGTCAAAACACAAACCAACCCCCAATCGACCACGTAGGAGGCACGAACACCTCGCACGGGACTAATGAAACTAGAAAGAACTGACCGTGTAGTCCCGGGTCTCCCAGTTGTAGAGTATGATGATAATTTGCAAAAATCACACTTAGGGGTTAAAGCATGTCGTTAAAGGGTGAAAACACAAACCAGCCCATACGACCCCGTAGGAGGTACGAACACCTCGCACGGCACCAATGTAAGTTGTAGGAACTGACCGCGTAGTCCCAGGTTTCCCGGTTTGTGAGTATGAGAATACTTTGCTAAAATTACACTTAGACTTAAAAACATGCCGTTAAAGGGTGAAAACCCAAACCAACCCCCAAACGACCATGTAGGAGGCACGAACACCTCGAACGGGACCAATGTAACTTGTGGGAACTGACTGTGTAGTGTCGGGTCTCCCGGTTTGAGAGTATGATGATAATTTGCAAAAATCGCACTTAGAGTTAAAAACATGCCGTTAAAGGGTGAAAACACAAACCAGATCAATGTTACTTGTAGGAACTGACCGCGTAGTCCCGGTCTCCTGGTTTGTGAGTATAAGAATACTTTGCTAAAATCACACTTAGACTTAAAAACATGCCGTTAAAGGGTGAAAACCCAAACCAACCCCCAAACGACCACGTAGGAGGCACGAACACCTCGAACGGGACCAATGTAACTTGTTGGAACTGATGTGTAGTGCCGAGTCTCCCGGTTTGAGAGTATGATGATAATTTGCAAAAATCACACTTAGAGTTAAAAACATGTCGTTAAAGGGTGAAAACACAAACCAGACCAATGTTACTTGTAGGAACTGACCGCGTAGTCCCGGGTGTCCCGGTTTGAGTGTGTGACGATAATTTGCAAAAATCACACTTAGAGTTAAAAACATGTCGTTCAAGGGTGAAAACCCAAACTAGCCCTGGAACGACCCCATAGGAGGCACGAACACCTCGCACAGGACCAATTTAACTTATAGGAACTGACCGCGTAGTCCCGGGTCTCCCGGTTTGAGAGTATGACGATAATTTGCAAAAATCACACTTACTTAATAACATGCCATTAGAGGTTGAAAACCCAAACCAGCCCCCAAACGACCCCATAAGAGGCACGAACACCTCATACGGGACTAATGTAACTTATAGGAACTAACCGCGTAGTCCCGGGTCTCCCGATTTGAGAGTATGAACATAATTAGGAAAAATCACACTTAGACTTAAAAATAGGCCTCTAAAGGGTGAAAACCCTAACCAGCCCCAAAACGACCCCATAGAAGGCACGAACACCTCGCACTGGACAATGTAACTTGTAGGAACTGATCGCGTAGTCCCGGGTCTCCCGGTTTGAAAGTATGATGCTAGTTTGCAAAACTCACACTTAGACCTAAAAACATGCCATTAAATGGTGAAAACCCAAACCAGTCCGCAAACGACCTCGTATGAGGCATGAACACCTCGTACGGGACCAATATAACCTGTAGGAACTGATTGCGTAGTCCCAAATCTCTCGATTTGAAAGTATGACGATAATTTGTAAAAATCACACTGAGTTAAAAACATGTCGTTAAAGGATGAAAACACAAACCAACCCCCGAACGACCCCGTAGGAGGCACGAACACCTCGCACGGGACCAATGTAACTTGTAGTAACTGACCGCGTAGTCTCGGGTCTTTCGGTTTGAGAGTATGATGATAATTTGAAAAAATCACAATTAGAGATAAAAACATGCCAGTAAAGGGGGAAAACACAAACCAGCCCCCAAATGATCCCATAGAAGGCACGAACACCTCGCACGGGACCAATGTAACTTGTAGGAACTGACCGCGTAGTCTCGGGTCTCTCGGTTTGAGAGTATGATGATAATTTGCAAAAATCACACTTAGAATTAAAAAGAAGCCATTAAAGGATGAAAACCCAAACCAATCACTAAACGGCCCCGTAGGAGGCAAGAACACCTCGCACGGGACCAATGTAACCTGTAGGAACTGATCGCGTAGTCTTGGGTCTCGCGATTTGAGACTATGATGACGATTTGCAAAATTCACACTTGTTTAAAACATGTCATTAAAGGGTGAAAACAAAAACTAGCCCCCAAACGACCCCGTAGGTGGCACGAACACCTCGTACGACACCAATGTAACTTGTAGGAACTGACCGCGTAGTCCCGGGTCTCTCAGTTTGAACGTATGACGATAATTTGTAAAAATCACACTTAGAGTTATAAAGTTATAATTAAAGGGTGAAAACACAAACCAGGCCGCAAACGACCCCGTAGGAGGCATGAACACCCCGCACGGGACCAATGTAACTTGTAGGAACTGCCGTGTAGTCCCGGGTCTCTCACCTTGAGAGTATGACGATAATTTGAAAAAATCACACTTAGACTTAAAAATAAGCCGTTAAAGGGTGAAAACACAAATCAACCGCCAAACGACCCCGTAGGAGGCATGAACACCTCGCATGGGACCGATGTAACTTGTAGGAAATGATCGCGTAGTCCCAAGTCTTCCGGTTTTAGAGTATGACGATAATTTGAAAAAATTACACTTAGAGTTAAAAACATGCCGTTAAAGGATGAAAACCCAAATGACCCCATAGGACGACCGAACACCTCTCATGGGAGCAATTTAACTTGTAGGAACCGACCGCGTAGTCCCGATTCTCCCGGTTTGAGAGTTTGATGATAATTAGCAAAAATCACACTTAGACTTAAAAACATGTCGTTAAAGGGTGTAAACCCAAACCAGCCCCCAAACGACCCTGTAGGAGGTACGAACACCTCACGCGGGACCAATGTAACCTGTAGGAACTGACCGCGTAGTCCCGGGTCTCCCGATTTGAGAGTATGACGATATTTTCAAAAATCACACTTAGAGTTAAAAACATGCCGTTAAAGGGTGAAAACACAAACCAACCCCCAAATGACCCTGTAGGTGGCACGAACACCTCGTACGGGACCAATGTACCTTGTAGGAACTGATCGCGTAGTTTCGGATCTCCCGGTTTGAGAGTACGACGATAATTTCCAAAAATCACACTTAGAGTTAAAAACATATCGTTAAAGGGTGAAAACACAATCCAACCCCCAAACGACCCCGTAGGAGGCACGAACACCTGACACGAGATCAATGTAACTTGTAGGAACTGACCGCATAGTCCCAGGTCTCCCGGTGCGAGAGTATGATGATAATTTGCAAAAATAAAACTTAGAGTTAAAAACATGTCGTTAAAGGGTGAAACACACAAACAGCCACCAAATGACCCCACGGGAGGAACGAACACCTCGCACGGGGCCAATGTAACTTGTAGGAATTGACCGCGTAGTCTCGGGTCTCCCGGTTTGAGAGTATGATGATAATTTGTAAAAATCACACCTAGACTTAAAAAAAAGACGTTAAAGGGAGAAAACCCAAACCAGCCCCCAAATGACCTCGTAGGAGGCACGAACACCTCGCACGGGACCAATGTAGCTTGTAGGAACTGATCACACCGTGTCGGGTCTCCCGGTTTGAGAGTATGATGATAATTTACAAAAATCACACTTAGAGATAAAGACATGCCGTTAAAGGGTGAAAACACAAACCAACACCCAAACGACCCCGTAGGAGGCACGAACACCTCCCACGGGACCAATGTAACTTGTAGGAACTGATCCCGTAGTCCCGGGTCTCCTGGTGTGGGAGTATGATGCTAATTTGCAAAAATCACACTTAGACTTAAAAACACGCCGTTAAATGGTAAAAACCCAAACCAACCCCCAAACGGCCCCGTAGGAGGCATGAACACCTCGCATGGGACCAATATAACCTGTAGGAACTGATCGCGTAGTCGCGAGTCTCCCGATTTAAGACTATGATGAAAATTTGCAAAAATCACACTTGTTAAAAACATGCCGTTAAAGGGTGAAAACTCAAACTAGACCCCAAACGACCCCCGTAGGAGGAACGAACACGTCGCACGGGACCAATGTAGCTTATAGGAGCTGACCACGCCGTGTCGGGTCTGCCGGTTTGAGAGTATGACCATAATTTGCAAAAATCACACTGAGAGATAAAGACATGCCGTTAAAGGGTGAAAACACAAACCAACATCCAAACGACCCCGTAGGAGGCACGAACACCTCGCACGGGACCAATGTAACTTGTAGGAACTGACCGCGTAGTCCCGGGTCTCCCGATTTGGGAGTATGATGATAATTTGCAAAAATCACACTTAGAGTTAAAAACATGTCGTTAAAGGGTGAAAACACAAATGACCCCGTAGGAGGCCCGAAACCTCGCACGGGACCAATGTAACTTGTAGGAACCGACTGCAGATTCCCGGGTCTCCCGATTTGAGAGTTTGATGATAATTTGCAAAAATTACACTTAGACTTAAAAACATGCCGATAAAGGGTGTAAACCCAAACCAGCCCCCAAACAACCCCGTAGGAGGCACGAACACCTCACACGGGACTAATGTAACTTGTAGGAACTGACCGCGTAGTCCCGGGTCTCTCGGTTTGAGAGTATGATGATAATTTTCAAAAATCACACTTAGAGTTAAAAACATGCCGTTAAAGGGTGAAAACACAAACCAACCCCAAACGACCCGGTAGGAGGCACGAACACCTTGCACGGGACCAATGTAACTTGTAGGAACTGAGCGCGTAGTTCCGGGTCTCCCGATTTGAGAGTATGACGATAATTTCCAAAAATCACACTTAGAGTTAAAAACTTGACGTTAAAAGGTGAAAACACAATCCAACCTCCAAACGACGTCGTAGGAGGCACGGACACCTCGCACGGGATCAATGTAACTTGTAGGAACTGACCGCATAGTCCCACGTCTCCCGATTTGAGAGTATGACGATAATCTGCAAAAATAAAACTTAGAGTTAAAAACATGTCGTTAAAGGGTGAAAACACAAACAGCCACCAAATGACCCCGTAGGAGGCACGAACACCTCGCTCGGGGCCAATGTAACTTGTAGGAATTGACCGCGTAGTCTCAGGTCTCCTGGTTTGAGAGTATGATGATAATTTCTAAAAATCACACCTAGACTAAAAAATAACTAATTAAAGAGTGAAAACCCAAACCAGCCCCCAAACAACCCCGTAAGAGGCACGAATTCCTCGCACGGGACCAACGTAACTTGTTGGAACTGACCGCGCAGTGTTGGGTCTACCGGTTTGAGAGTATTACGATAATTTGCAAAAATCACACTTAGAGATAAAGACATGCCGTTAAAGGGTGAAAACACAAACCAAGACCCAAATGACCCCGTAGGAGGCACGAACACCTCGCACGGGACCAATGTAACTTGTAGGAATTGACCGCGTAGTCTCGGGTCTCCTGATTTGAGGGAATGATGATAATTTGCAAAAATCACACATAGACTTAAAAACACGCCGTTAAAGGGTGAAAACCCAAACCAACCCCCAAACGGCCCCATAGGAGGCATGAACACCTCGCACGTGACCAATGTAACCTGTAGGAATTGATCGCGTAGTCCCGGGTCTCCCGATTTGAGACTATGATGACAATTTTCAAAAATCACATGTGTTAAAAACATGCCGTTAAAGGGTGAAAACCCAAACTAGACCCCAAACAACCTCGTAGGAGGCACGAAGACCTCGAACGGGACTAATATAACTTGTAGGAACTGATCGCGTAGCCCCGGGTCTCCTGGTTTGAGAGTTGAACATAATTTACAAAAATCAGACATAGACCTAAAAACAAGCCTCTAAAGGGTGAAAACCCAAACCAGTCCCGAAACGACCCCATTGGAGGCACGAACACTTCGCACAGGACCAACGTAACTTCTAGGAACTGATCGCGTAGTCCCGGGTCTCTCGGTTTGAGAGTATGACAATAATTTTCAAAAGTCACACTTAGAGTTTAAAACATGCCGTTAAACGGTGAAAACAAAAAATATCCCCTAAACGACCCCGTTGGGGATACGAACACCTCGCACGGGACCAATGTAACTTGTAGGAACTGACCGCGTAGTCTCGGGTCTCCCGATTTGAGATTATGACGATAATTTGAAAAAATCTCACTTGGAGTTAAAAAAATGTCGTTGAAGGGTGAAAACACAAACCAACCCCCAAACAACCCCGTAGGAGGCACGAACACCTCACACGGGACCAATGTAACTTGTAGGAACTGATCGCGTAGTCCCGGGTCTCCCGGTTTGAGAGTATGATGATAATTTACAAAAATCACGCTTAGAGTTAAAAATATGCCGTTAAAGGGTGAAAACAAAAAATAGCCTCCAAAGGACCCCGTAGGAGACACGAACACCTCGCAGTGGACCAATGTAACTTGTAGGAACTAATCGCGTAGTCTCAGGTCTCCCGGTTTGAGAATATGATTATAATTTGCAATAATCAAACTTAGAATTAAAAACAAGCCGTTAAAGGGTGAAAACCCAAACCTGCCACCAAACGACCCGGTAGGAGGCTCGAACACCTCGCACGGGACCAATGTAACATGTAGGAACTGACCGCGCAGTGTTGGGTCTCCCGGTTTGAAAGTATGATGATAATTTGAAAAAATCACAATTGGACTTAAAAAGAAGCCGTTAAAGGGCGAAAACCCAAACCAGCCCCCAAACGGCCCCGTAGGAGGCAAGAACACCTCGCACGAGACAAATGTAACATGTAGGAACAGATTTCGTAGTCCTGGGTCTCCCGATTTGATACTATGATGACAATTTGCAAAAATCACAGTTGATAAAAACATGCCGTTAAAGGGTGAAAACCAAAACCAGCCCCTAAACGACCCCGTAGGTGGCACGAACACCTCGTACGGGACCAATGTAACTTGTAGGAACTCACCGCGTAGTCTCGGGTCTCTCAGTTTGAGCGTATGACGATAATTTACAAAAATCACACTTAGAGTTATAAACCAGTCATTAAAGGGTGAAAACACAAACCAGGCCCCAAAGGACCCCGTAGGAGGCACGAACACCTCGCACGGGACCAATGTAACTTGTAGGAACTGACCGTGTAGTCCCGGGTCTCCCGGTTTGAGAGTATGACAAAAATTTTCAAAAATCACACTTATAGTTAAAAACATGTCATTGAAGGGTGAAAACACAAACCAATCCCCAAACAACCCCGTAGGAGGCACAACACCTCGCACGGGACCAATGTAACTTGTAGGAACTGACCGCGTAGTCCCGGGTCTCCTGATTTGGGAGTATGATGATAGTTTGCAAAAATCACACTTAGAGTTAAAAACATGTCGTTAAAGGGTGAAAACACAAACGACCCCGTAGGAGGCCCGAAACCTCGCACGGGACCAATGTAACTTGTAGGAACCGACTGCGGATTCCCGGGTCTCCCGATTTGAGAGTTTGATGATAATTTGCAAAAATTACACTTAGACTTAAAAACATGCCGATAAAGGGTGTAAACCCAAACCAGCCCCCAAACAACCCCGTAGTCAGCACGAACACCTCACACGGGACCAATGTAACTTGTAGGAACGGACCGCGTAGTCCCGGGTCTCTCGGTTTGAGAGTATGACGATAATTTTTAAAAATCACACTTAGAGTTAAAAACATGCCGTTAAAGGGTGAATACACAAACCAACCCCAAACGACCCGGTAGGAGGCACGAACACCTTGCACGGGACCAATGTAACTTGTAGGAACTGAGCGCGTAGTTCCGGGTCTCCCGATTTGAGAGTATGACGATAATTTCCAAAAATCACACTTAGAGTTAAAAACTTGACGTTAAAAGGTGAAAACACAATCCAACCCCCAAACGACGTCGTAGGAGGCACGTACACCTCGCATGGGATCAATGTAACTTGTAGGAACTGACCGCATAGTCCCACGTCTCCCGATTTGAGAGTATGACGATAATCTGCAAAAATAAAACTTAGAGTTAAAAACATGTCGTTAAAGGGTGAAAGCACAAACAGCCACCAAATGACCCCGTAGGAGGCACGAACACCTCGCACGGGGCCAATGTAACTTGTAGGAATTGACCGCGTAGTCTCGGGTCTCCTGGTTTGAGAGTATGATGATAATTTCTAAAAATCACACCTAGACTAAAAAAAACTAATTAAAGAGTGAAAACCCAAACCAGCCCCCAAACGACCCCGTAAGAGGCACGAACTCCTCGCACGGGACCAACGTAACTTGTAGGAACTGACCGCGCAGTGTCGGGTCTCCCGGTTTGAGAGTATTACGATAATTTGCAAAAATCACACTTACAGATAAAGACATTCCGTTAAAGGGTGAAAACACAAACCAAGACCCAAACGACCCCGTAGGAGGCACTAACACCTCGCACGGGACCAATGTAACTTGTAGGAACTGACCGCGTAGTCTCGGGTCTCCTGATTTGAGGGAATGATGATAATTTGCAAAAATCACGCATAGACTTAAAAACACGCCGTTAAAGGGTGAAAACCCAAACCAACCCCCAAACGGCCCCATAGGAGGCATGAACACCTCGCACGGGACCAATGTAACCTGTAGGAACTGATCGCGTAGTCCCGGGTCTCCCGATTTGAGACTATGATGACAATTTGCAAAAATCACATTTGTTAAAACCATGCCGTTAAAGGGTGAAAACCCAAACTAGACCCCAAACAACCCCGTAGGTGCACGAAGACCTCGAACAGGACCAATATAACTTGTAGGAACTGATCGCGTAGCCCCGGGTCTCCTGGTTTGAGAGTTGAACATAATTTACAAAAATCACACATAGACTTAAAAACAAGCCTCTAAAGGGTGAAAACCCAAACCAGTCCCGAAACGACCCCATTGGAGGCACGGACACTTCGCACGGGACCAACGTAACTTGTAGGAACTGATCGCGTAGTCCCGGGTCTCTCGGTTTGAGAGTATGACAATAATTTTCAAAAGTCACACTTAGAGTTTAAAACATGTCGTTAAACGGTGAAAACAAAAAATATCCCCTAAACGACCCCGTTGGGGATACGAACACCTCGCACGGGACCAATGTAACTTGTAGGAACTGACCGCGTAGTCTCGGGTATCCCGATTTGAGAGTATGATGATAATTTGAAAAAATCTCACTTGGAGTTAAAAAAATGTCGTTGAAGGGTGAAAACACAAACCAACCCCCAAACAACCCCGTAGGAGGCACGAACACCTCACACGGGACCAATGTAACTTGTAGGAACTGATCGCGTAGTCCCGGGTCTCCCGGTTTGAGAGTATGATGATAATTTACAAAAATCACACTTAGAGTTAAAAACATGCCGTTAAAGGGTGAAAACAAAAAATAGCCTCCAAACGACCCCGTAGGAGACATGAACACCTCGCAGTGGACCAATGTAACTTGAAGGAACTAATCGCGTAGTCTCAGGTCTCCCTGTTTGAGAATATGATTATAATTTGCAATAATCAAACTTAGACTTAAAAATAAGCCGTTAAAGGGTGAAAACCCAAACTTGCCCCCAAACAACCCCGTAGGTGGCTCGAACACCTAGCACGGGACCAATGTAACATGTAGGAACTGACCGCGCAGTGTCGGGTCTCCCAGTTTGAAAGTATGATGATAATTTGAAAAAATCACAATTGGACTTAAAAAAGAAGCCGTTAAAGGGTAAAAACCCAAACCAGCCCCCAAACGGCCCCGTAGGAGGCAAGAACACCTCGCACGAGACAAATGTAACATGTAGGAACAGATTACGTAGTCCTGGGTCTCCCGATTTGAGACTATGATGACAATTTGCAAAAATCACAGTTGATAAAAACATGCCGTTAAAGGGTAAAAACCAAAACCAGCCCCTAAACGACCCCGTAGGTGGCACGAACACCTCGTACGGGACCAATGTAACTTGTAGGAACTCACCGCGTAGTCCCGGGTCTCTCAGTTTGAGCGTATGACGGTAATTTACAAAAATCACACTTAGAGTTATAAACCAGTCATTAAAGGGTGAAAACACAAACCAGGCCCCAAAGGACCGCGTAGGAGGCACGAACACCTCGCACGGGACCAATGTAACTTGTAGGAACTGACCGTGTAGTCCCGGGTCTCCCGGTTTGAGAGTATGACAAAAATTTTCAAAAATCAAACTTATAGTTAAAAACATGTCATTGAAGGGTGAAAACACAAACCAACCCCCAAACAACCCCGTAGGAGGCACGAACACCTCGCACGGGACCAATGTAACTTGTAGGAACTGACCGCGTAGTCTCGGGTCTCCCGATTTGAGAGTATGATGATAATTTGCAAAGATCAAACTTAGAGTTAAAAACATGCCGTTAAAGGGTGAAAACAAAAAACATCCCCAAACTACCCTGTAGGAGACACGAACACCTCGCACGGGACCAATGTAACTTGTAGGAATTGACCGCGTAGTCCTGGGTCAACCGATTTGAGAGTATGACGATAATTGGCAAAAATCACACTTAGACTTCAAAACAAGCCGTTAAATGGAGAAAACCCAAACTAGCCGCCAAACGACCCCGTAGGAGGCACAAACACCTCACACATGACCAATGTAACTTGTAGGAACTGACCGCGTAGTCCCGGGTCTCCCGATTTGAGAGTATGCCGATAATTTTCAAAAATCACACTTAGAGTTAAAAACATGTCGTTAAAGGGTGAAAACACAAACCAACCCCCAAACGACCCGGTAGGAGGCACGAACACCTCGAATGGGATCAATGTAACTTGTAGGAACTGATTGCGTAGTTTCGGGTCTCCCAGTTTGAGAGTATGATGTAAATTTTAAAAAATCACACTTGGAATGAAAAATATGCCGTTAAAGGGTGAAAACACAATCCAGCCCCCAAACGACGCCGTAGGAAGCACGAACACCTCGCACGGGATCAATATAACTTGTAGGAACTGACTGCATAGTCCCAAGTCTCCCGGTTTGAAAGTATGACTATAATCTGCAAAAAATAAAACTTAGAGTTAAAAACATGTCGTTAAAGGGTGAAAACATAAACAGCCACCAAATGACCCCGTAGGAGGCACGAACACCTCGCACGGGGACAATTTAACTTTTAGGAAATGACCGCGTTGTCTCGAATCTCCCGGTTTGAGAGTATGATGATAATTTGTAAAAATCACACCTAGACTTAAAAAAATGTCGTTAAAGGGTGAAAACCCAAACCAGCCCCCAAACGACCCCGTAGGAGGTACGAACACCTCGTACGGGACCAATGTAACTTGTAGGAACTGACCGCGCAGTGTCGGGTCTCCCGGTTTGAGAGTATTACGATAATTTGCAAAAGTCACACTTAGAGATAAAGACATTCCCTTAATGGGTGAAATCACAAACCAACACCCAAACGACCCCGTAGGAGGTACGAACACCTCGTGCGGGACCAATGTAACTTGTAGGAACTGACCACGTAGTCCTGGGTCTCCTGGTTTGGGAGTATGATGATAATTTGCAAAAATCACACTTAGACTTAAAAACACGCCGTTGAAGGGTGAAAACTCAAACCAACCCCCAAACGGCCCTATAAGAGGCATGAACACCTCGCACGGGACCAATGTAACCTGTAGGAACTGATCCCATAGTCCCAGATCTCCCGATTTGAGACTATGATGAAAATTTGCAAAAATCATACTTGTTAAAAACATGCCGTTACAGGGTGAAAACCAAAACCAGCCCCCTAACGACCCCATTGGAGGCACGAACACCTCGCACGGGACCAATGTAACTTGTAGGAACTGATAGTGTAGTCCCGGGTCTTCCAGTTTGAGAGTATCATGATTATTTGGAAAAATCACACTTAGACATAAAAACATGTCGTTAAAGGGAGAAAACCGAAACTAGACCCCAAACTACCCCGTTGGAGGCAGAAACACCTCGTACGGGACCAATGTAACTTGTAGGAACTGATCGCGTAGTCTCGGGTCTCCCGATTTGAGAGTATGCCGATAATTTGAGAAAATCACACTTAGAGTTAAAAACATGCCATTGAAAGGTGAAAACACAAACCAACCCCAAAACAACCCCGTAGGAGGCATAAACACCTCGCACGGGAGCAATGTAACTTGTAGGAACTGATCGCGTAGTCCCGGGTCTCCCGGTTTGAGAGTATGATGATAATTTGCAAAGATCACACTTAGAGTTAAAAACATGCTGTTAAAGGGTGAAAACAAAAAATAGCCCCCAAACGACCCCGTAGGAGACACGAACACCTTGCACGGGACCAATGTAACTTGTAGGAACTAACCACGTAGACTCGGGTCAACCGGTTTGAGAGTATGACGATAATTTGCAAAAATCACACTTAGACTTAAAAACAAGCCGTTAAATGGCGAAAACCCAAACCAGCCCCCAAACGACCCCGTAGGAGGCACGAGCACCTCGCACGGGACTAATGTTACTTGTAAGAACTGACCGCGTAGTGCCGGGTCTCCTGGTTTTGGAGTATGCGAATAATTATCAAAAATCACACTTACACTAAAAAACACGCCGTTAAAGGATGAAAACCCAAACCAACCCCCAAACGGCCCCGTAGGACACATGAACACCTAGGACGGAACTAATGTAACCTGTAGGAACTGATCGCATAGTCCCGTGTCTCCCGATTTGAGACTATGATAACAATTTGCAAAAATCACACTTTGAGTTTCAACACATGTCGTTAAAGGGTGAAAACCCAAACTAGACCCCAAACGAGCCCGTAGGAGGCACGAATACCTCGAACGGGACCAATGTAACTAGTAGGAACTGATCGCGTTGTCCCAGGTCTCCCGGTTTGAGAGTTGAACATAATTTGCAAAAATCACACTTAGACTTAAAAACAACCCTCTAAAGGGTGAAAACCCAAACCAGCCCCCAAACGACCCCATAGGAGGCACGAACACCTCGTAGGGGACCAATGTAACTTGTAGGAACTGATCGCATAGTCGTGGGACTCCCGATTTGAGAGTATGATGATAATTTGGAAAAATCACACTTAGACTTAAAAACATGTCGTTAAAGGGTGAAGACCCAAACTAGTCCCCAAATGACCCCGTTGGAGGCACGAACACCTCATACGGGACCAATGTAACTTGTAGGAACTGACCGCGTAGTCCCAGGTCTCTCGATTTGAGAGTATGACGATAATTTATAAAAATCACACTTAGAATTAAAAACATACCGTTGAAGGGTGAAAACACAAACCAACCCCCAAATAACCCCGTAGGAGGCACGGACACCTCGCACGAGACCAATGTAACTTGTAGGAACTGACCGCGTAGTCCCGGGTCTCCCGGTTTGAGAGTATGATGATAATTTGTAAAGATTACAATTAGAGTTAAAAACATGCCGTTAAAGGGTGAAAGAAAAAAATAGCCCCCAAACAACCCCGTAGGAGACACGAACACCTCGCATGGGACCAATGTAACCTGTAGGAACAGAGCGCATAGTCTCGGGTCTCCCGATTTGAGAGTATGACGATAATTTGCTATAATCACACTTAGAGATAAAAACATGCCGCTAAAGGATGAAAACCCAAACCAGCCCCCAAACGATCCCGTATGAGGCACGAACACCTTGCACTGGACCAATGTAACTTGTAGGAACTGATCGCGTAGTCCCTGGTGTCTCGGTTTGAGAGTATGATGATGAATTGCAAAAATCACACTTAGACTTAAAAACAAATCGTTAAAGGGTGAAAACACAAACCAACCCCCAAAAGGCGTCGTAGGAGGCACGAACACCTCGCACGGGACCAATGTAACCTGTAGGAACTGATCGCGTAGTCCCAGGTCTCCCGATTTGAGACTATGATGACAATTTTAAAAAATAACACTTTTTAAAAGCATTACGTTAAAGGGTGAAAACAAAAACCAGCCACCAAACGACCCCGTAGGTGGCGCGAACACCTCGCACGGGACCAATGTAACTTTTAGAAACTGATCGCGTAGTCTCGGGTCTTTTGGTTTGACGTATGATGATAATTTGCAAAAATCACACTTAGAGTTAAAAATCGGTCGTTAAAGGGTGAAAACACAAATCAGGCTCCAAACAACACCGTAGGAGGCACGAACACCTCGCACGGGATGAATATAACTTGTAGGAACAGACCGCGTAGTCCTGGGTCTCCTGGTTCGAGAGTGTGATGATAATTTGCAAAAATCACACATAGAGTTAAAAACAAGCCGTTAAAGGGTGAAAACACAAACCAACCCCCAAACGACCCCGTAGGAGGCACGAACACCTCGCATGAGAGCAATGTAACTTGTAGGAAATGACCGCGTAGACCCAGGTCTCCCGATTTGAGACTATGATGGCAATTTGCAAAAATCAAACTTAGAGTTAAAAACATTCCGTTAAAGGGTGCAAACCCAAACTAGTCCCCAAACGACCCCGTTGGAGGCACGAACACCTTGCACGGGACCAATGTAACTTGTAGTAATGGACTGCGTAGTTCCGATTCTCCCGGTTTGAGAGTTTGACAATAATTTGCAAAAATCACACTTAGACTTAAAAACATGCCATTAAAGGGTGTAAACCCAAACCAGCCCCCAAACGACCCCTTAGGAGGCACGAACATCTCGTACGGGACCAATGTAACTTGTAGGAACTGACCGAGTAGTCCCGGGTCTCCCGGTTAGAGAGTATGATGATAATTCTCAAAAATCACAATTAGAGTTAAAAACATGCCATTAAAGGGTGAAAACACAAAGCAACCCTCGAACGACCCCGTAGGAGGTACGAACACCTCGCACGGGACCAATGTAACTTGTAGGAACTTATCGCTTAGTATCGAGTCTCCCGGTTTGAGAGTATGACGATAATTTCAAAAAATCACACTTAGAGTTAAAAACATGCCGTTAAAGGGTGAAAACACAAACCAACACCTAAACGACCCCGTGAGAGGCACGAACAGCTCGCACGGGACCATTGTAACTTGTAGGAACTGACCGCGTAGTCCAGGGTCTCCCAGTTTGAAAGTATGACTATAATTTGCAAAAATAACACGTAGAGTTAAAAACATGCCGTTAAAGGGTGAAAACAAAAACAGCCCCCAAACGACACCGTAGGAGGGACGAACACCTCGCACGGTGCCAATGTAACTTGTAGGAACTGACCGCGTAGTCTCGGGTTTGCCAATTAGAGAGTATGATGATAATTTGTAAAAATCACGCTTAGACTTAAAAACAAGTCGTTAAAGGGTGAAAACCCAAACTAGCCCCCAAACGACCCCGTAGGAGGCACGAACACCTCGCACGGGACCAATGTAACTTGTAGGAACTGACCGCGTAGTCCCGGGTCTCCCGGTTCGAGAGTATGATGATAATTTGCAAAAAACACACTTAGGGTCCGTTTGGTTCGTGGTGAAATATTTTTTACCGCGTTAGAATATAATTCACCTAGGTAAAATATGTGTTTGGTTGGGCATTTAACACGGTGAAATAAAATGAATATGGTGAAAAGTGAGGTGAAACTTTAACCATTTTAAACCATGGGTAAAGTGAATAATTTAAGAGGTGAAAACAATGAAATTTATCTTATTACCAAAGTAACCTTTCTTATTTCCACTTACAACTATCACACATTCATTTCTCCCTCTCAATTAATACGATCATCAAATATTCATTTAAAAAAAATATTTTTTTTCTAAATTTCATTTTTTATTTTAAAAAATTTTAAAAATTTTAAAAATTAAAAAAAAAAAATTAAAAATTTAAATAATTAAATTTTTAAACATAAATAAATAATAGAATAACTATTCCTACACCCTCTATGTCTTTCCCCACACTCTTTTCAATATTTAAATACTAAAAGATCAAAAGACCCTGTATACATATATGATTTGAGCAAATATAATCTTTTGCCCAAAAATCTATTACTTAAAAAAAAGTAATATTATGAAAAAAAAAACATAATGTTTTGAAAATAAAAATTCTAATATTCTAGGAAATTAAAATTTTAATATTCTGAAAATATAAAATTTATAAAAGTTATTTTTTCATTTAAAAAACATTATGTTATTTATAAAAAAACATATTATTTTTTATTTAAATGGACGTTGATAAAAAAACTGTTTCGTTATTTATTTTTAGAATTGGACATTCTTTTTATCATTTCTAGTAAAAAACTCTTTCTTTTATTTATTTAAAAAAATTGTTTCGCTATTTATTTTTTCAGTTAAAACAGTTTTTTTTTCTATTTTAAAAATAATCTTTTTACTATATAAAAAAATGGTCCGCGTCAGCGGTATGTATAGGCAGTTCGACCACTTATACATACCGTTGGCGCGGACCAACATATTAGACAAAAATGCTCTACGCCAGTGGTATGTATAGGTGGTCGGACCGCCTATACATACCATTGCCGCAGACAATATTTTTTCAAATTAGTAAAAAGATTATTTATAATATAGTACAAAAAAAACAGTTTTTAACCGAAAATAAAATATGTAAATAAAAAATAAAACACTTTTTAAGAAAAGAGTTTCTTAAGTAAAATAAATTTTACGTTTTATATACAATTTTTAATAAAACAAATAGATAAGATTTTACGTTTTATAAACAGTTTTTTTTATTATTACTTATAAAACAAAATTTTTTTTATTGAAAATATATTTTTTTTGTTTTTATCAAATGTATTTAGTTTAGTTGGAGGTGAAAAAATTGGACATTTAGATTTTATAAATTTAATGGCACAATTGTCATTTATTATTCAAAGGGTGTGGGAGAACATATAGAGGGTGTGGGAATATCTAATCCCATAAAAAAATAAAAAATAAAAAATAAAAATATATAAATAAATTGAATATTTGTTTGGTGCATGGTAATGTGTTCGGAATTTAATTACTAATTGGGCCGGTTTCATAGTTGGGAACTATGTTTTTTTTTATTTCTTTTAATTGGAACACTTTTTTTTCATAGTTGGGACTTTTTTTTTTTTAATTGGGACTGTTTTTTTTCAATGTTGAAGACTTTTCTTTTAATTGGGACTGTTTTTTCATTGTTGAGACCTTTTTTTTTATTTATTGTGGACTACTGTTTTTATAGTTGACTCTTTTTTTTTAATTGTGATTGTTTTTTTTTACAAATGACAATTTTTTTTCATTGTTGGATTTTTTTTAAAAAATTGGGACCGTTTTCTTTTTTAATAAGGACTTTATTTTTAATTGGTACTATTTTTTTACTTATTTGTCTTGCGTAGCCAAATATGACTAGTTGTGTGGGGGGGGGGGGGGGGATGATTGTGTCAAATTTTAGTTTGAGGTAAATGCATATTTTTTAATGCCATTGACACTTATGTGATGAAAATCAATATAGTTATGTGCATTTGAAGTATGAGAGTAATATGCTCATTTTATTTTTTCACCATATTAATCTTGACCATCCAAACAACAAATGGTGAAAAAGTTAAAATTTTCACCTAGTGAAAACTCGACCATCCAAACGGAGAGAGTGAAAACAAAATCACCGCACTAATAATTTACCTTTTATTTTTAACACGGTGAAAAGTATTTCACCACGAACCAAACGGGCCCTTAGAGTTAAAAACATGTCGTTAAAGGGTGAAAACACAAACCAACCCCCAAACGACCCCGTAGGAGGCACGGAAACCTCGTACGGGACCAATGTAACTTGTAGGAAATGATCGCGTAGTCCCGGGTCTCCCAATTTGAGGCTATGATGATAATTTGCAAAAATCACATATAGAGTTAAAAACATGTCGTTAAAGGTTAAAAACACAAACAGTCCCCAAACGACCCCGTAGGAGGCACGAACACCTCGCACGGGACCAATGTAACTTGTAGGAACTAACCGCGTAGTCTCGGGTCTCCCGGTTTGAGAGTATGACGATAATTTGAAAAAATCACACTTAGACATCAAATCAAGCCGTTAAAGGGCGAAAACTCAAACCAGTCCCCAAATGACCCCGCAGGAGGCATGAACACCTCACGCGGGAACAATGTAACTTGTAGGAACTGGCCGCGTAGTGCCGGTTTTCCCAGATTGAAAGTTTGACAATAATTTGCAAAAATCACACTTAGAGATAAAAACACTCCGTTGAAGGGGAAAACATAAACCAGCCCCCAAACGATCCCGTAGGTGGCACGAACACCTTGCACTGGACCAATGAAACTTGTAGGAACTAACCGTGTAGTCCCGGGTCTCTCGATTTGAGAGTATGATGATGATTTGCAAAAATCACACTTAGACTTAAAAACAAGCCGTTAAAGGGTGAAAACCAAAACCAACCCCCAAACGGCCCCGTAAGAGGCACGAACACCTCGCACGGGACCAATGTAACCTGTAGGAACTGATCGCGTAGTCCCGGGTCTCCCGATTTGAGACTATGATAAAAGCATGCCGTTAAAGGGTGAAAATAAAAATCAACCACCAAACGACCCCGTAGGTGGCCCGAACACCTCGCACGGGACCAATGTGACATGTAGGAACTGACCGTGTAGTCTCGGGTCTCTTGGTTTGAGTGTATGATGATAATTTGCAAAAATCACACTTAGAGTTAAAAACATGCCGTTAAAGGGTGAAAACACAAACCAGGCCCCAAACGACCCCATAGGAGGAACGAACACCTCACACAGGACAAATGCAACTTGTAGGAACTTACTGCGTAGTCCCGGGTCACTAAGTTTGAGAGTATGCCGTTAATCGTCAAAAAATCAAACTTAGACTTAAAAATAAGCCATTAAAGGGTGAAAATACAAATCAACTGCCAAACGACCCCATAGGAGGCACGAACACCTTGCATGGGACCAATGTAACTTATAGGAAATGACCGCGTAGCACCGAGTCTCCTGGTTTGAGAGTATGATGATACTTTGTAAAAATCACACTTGGAGTTTAAAACATGCCATTAAAGGATGAAAACCCAAACCAGCCCCCAAACGACCCCGTAGGAGGCCCGAACACCTCGTATGGGACCAATATAACTTATAGGAACTGACCGCGTAGTCCCGGGTCTCACGAATTGAGAGTATGATGATAATTTGCAAAAATCACATTTGTTAAAAACATGCCGTTAAAGGGTGAAAACCCAAACTAGACCCCAAACAACCCCGTAGGAGGCACGAAGACCTCGCACAGGACCAATGTAACTTATAGGAACTGACCGCGCAGTCCCGGGTCTCCCGGTTTGAGAGTATGATGATAATTTTCAAAAATCACACTTAGAGTTAAAAATATGCCGTTAAAGGGTGAAAACACAAACCAACCCCCAAATGACCCCATAGGAGGCACGAGCACCTCGCACGGGACCAATGTAACTTGTACGAACTGACCGCGTAGTCCCGGGTCTCCCGGTATGAGAGTATCGTGATAATTTGCAAAAATAACACTTAGAGTTAAAAACATGCCGTTAAAGGGTGAAAACAAAAACCAACCCCCAAATGACCCCGTATGATGCACGAACACCTAGCATGGGACCAATGTAACTTTTAGGAACTAACCGCGTATTCCCGGGTCTCCGGGTTTGCGAGTATGACAATAATTTGCAAACATCACACTTAGAGTTAAAAACATGCCGTTAAAGGGTGAAAACACAAATAGCCCCCAAACGACCCTGTAGGAGGCACGAACACCTCCTAGGAGGCCAATGTAACTTCTAGGAAATGACCGCGTAGTCTCAGGTCTCCCGATTTGAGAGTATGACAATAATTTGCAAAAATCACACTTAGACATAAAAACAAACCGTTAAAGGGTGAAAACCCAAACCAGCCCCTAAACGACCCTGTAGGAGGCACGAACACCTCGGACGGGACCAATGAAACTTGTAGGAACTGACCGCGCAGTGCCGAATCTTTCGATTTGAGAGTATGACGATAATTTGCAAAAAATCACACTTAAAGATCAAGACATGCCGTTAAAGGGTCAAAACACAAACCAGCCCCCAAACGACCCGGTAGGAGGCACGAACACCTCTTTAGGGACCAATGTAACTTTTAGGAACTGATCGCATAGTCCCGAGTCTCCCGATTTGAGAGTATGATGATAATTTGAAAAATTCGCACTTAGAGTTAAAAACATGCCGTTAAGTGGTGAAAACACAAACCACCCTCGAAACGACCCCGTAAGAGGTACGAACCCCTCTTACGGGACCAATGTAACTTGTAGGAACTGACCGTTTAGTCCCGGGTCTCCCAATTTGAGAGTATGATGATAATATGAAAAAATAACACTCAAAGTTAAAAACATGTCGTTAAAGGGTGAAAACACAAATAGCCCCTAGACGACCCCGTAGGAGGCACGAACACCTCGCACGGGGCCAATGTAACTTGTAGCAACTGACCACGTAGTCTCGTGTATCCCGATTAGAGAGTATGATGATAATTTTTAAAAATCACACTTAAACTTAAAAATAAGCCGTTAAAGGGTGAAAACCCAAACTATTCCCCAAACGACCCCGTAGGAGGCACGAACACCTCATACGGGACCAATGTAACTTGTAGGAACTGACCGCACAGTTTCGGGTCTCTCGGTTTGAAAGTATGATGATAATGTGTAAAAATCACACTTAGAGATAAAGACATGCCGTCAAAGGGTGAAAACACAAACCAGCCCCCAAACGACCCCGTAGGAGGCACGAACACCTCGCACGGGATCAATGTAACTTGTAGGAACTGACCGTGTAGTACCGGGTCTCCCGATTTGAGAGTATGATGATAATTTGCAAAAATAACACTTAGACTTAAAAACACGCTGTTAAAGGGTGAAAACCCAAACCGACCCCCAAACGGCCCCGTAGGAGGCATAAAAACCTCCTACAGGACCAATGTAACCAGTAGGAACTGATCGCGTTGTCCCAGGTCTCCCCAATTTGAGACTATGATGGCAATTTGCAAAAATCACACTTATTAAAAACATGCCGTTAAAGGGTGAAAACCTAAACGACCCCGTAGGAGGCACGAAGACCTCGAACGGGACTAATGTAACTTGTATGAAGTGACCACGTCGTCCCGGGTCTCTCGATTTGAGAGTTGAACATAATTAGCAAAAATCACATTTAGACTTAAAAATAAGCCTCTAAAGGGTGCAACCCGAACCAGCCCCCAAATGACCCCATAGGAGGCACAAACACCTCGCATGGGACCAATGTAACTTGTAGGAACTGATCGCGTAGTCCGGGGTGTCCCGGTTTGAGAATATGAAGATAATTTGGAAAAATCATACCTAGACTTAAAAACATGCCGTTAAACGGTGAAAACCAAAACCAGTCCCCAAACGACCCCGTTTGAGGCACTAATACCTCGTACGGGACCAATGTTACTTGTAGGAACTGACCGCGTAATCCCGGGTCTCTCGGTTTGAGAGTATGACGATAATTTGCAAAAATAACACTTAGAGTTAAAAACATGCCGTTGAAGGGTGAAAACACAAACAAACCCCCAAATGACCCCGTAGGAGGCACGAACACCTCGCACGGGACCAATGTTACTTGTAGGAACTGACCGCGCAGTGTCGGGTCTCCCAGTTTGAGAGTATGATGATAATTTGCAAAAATCACACTTAGAGATAAAGACATGCCGTTAAAGGGTGAAAACATAAACCAACCCCCAAACGACCTCGTTGGAGGCACGAACACCTCGCACGGGACTAATGTAACTTGTAGGAAATTACCGCGTAATCCCGGGTCTCTCGGTTTGAGAGTAAGATGATAATTTGCAAAAATCACACTTAGAGTTAAAAACATGTCGTTGAAGGGTGAAAAGACAAACCAACGCCCAAACAACCCCGTATGAGGCACGAACACCTCGCACGGGACCAATGTAACTTGTACGAACTGAACGCGTAGTCCTGGGTCTCCCGGTTTCAGAGTGTGATGATAATTTGCAAAAATCACACTTAGAGTTAAAACCATGCCGTTAAAGGGTGAAAACACAAACAGCCCCCAAACGACCCCGTAGGAGGCACGAACACCTCGCAAGGGAGCAATGTAACTTATAGGAACTGACAACGTAGTCTCGGGTCTTTCGATTTGAGAGAATGACGATAATTTGCAGAAATCACACTTAGACTTAAAAATATGTCGTTAAAGGGTGAAAACCCAAACTAACCCCCAAACAACCCCGTAGGAGGCACGAACACCTCGCACGGGACTAATGTAACTTGTAGGAACTGACCGCGTTGTCTCGGGTCTTCTGGTTTGAGAGTATGATGATAATTTGCAAAAATCACAGTTAGACTTAAAAACAAGCCGTTAAAGGGTGAAAACCCAAACCATCCCCCAAACGACCACGTAGGAAGCACTAAAACCTCGCACGGGACCAATGTAAGTTATAGGAACTGACCGCATAGTCCTGGGTCTCCCGGTTTGAGAGTATGACGATAATTTTCAAAAATCACACGTAGAGTTAAAAACATGCCGTTAAAGGCAGAAAACACAAACCAACACCCAAACGATCCCGTAGGAGGCACGAACACCTCGCATGGGACCAATGTAACTTGTAGGAACTTATCGCGTAGTTTCGGGTCTCTCGGTTTGAGAGTATGATGATAATTTCCAAAAATCACACTTTGAGTTAAAAACATGTCGTTAAAGGGTGAAAACACAAACCAACCCGCAAACGACCCCGTAAGAAGCACGAACACCTCGCACGGGACCAATGTAACTTGTAGTAACTAACCGCATAGTCTCGTGTCTCCCGGTTTGAGAGTATGACGATAATTTGAAAAAATAACACTTAGAGTTAAAAACATGCCGTTAAAGGGTGACAACACAAACAACCCCCAAACGACCCCGTAGGAGGGACGAACACCTCGCACGGGACTGACTGCGTAGTCTCGGATCTCCCGATTAGAGAGTATGACCATAATTTGTAAAAATCACACTTAGACTTAAAAACAAGCCGTTAAACGGTGAAAACCCAAACGTGCCCCCAAACGACCCCGTAGGAGGCACGAACACGTCGCAGGGACCAATGCAACTTGTAGGAACTGACCGCGCAGTGCCGGGTCTCACGGTTTGAGAGTATGATGATGATTTGCAAAAATCACACTTAGAGATAAAGACATGCCGTTAAAGGGTGAAAACACAAACCATCCCTCAAACAACCCCGGAGGAGGCACGAACACCTCGCACGGGACCAATGTAACTTATGGGAACTGACCGCGTAGTCCCGGGTCTCCTGGTTTGAGAGTATGATGATAATTTGCAAAAATCACACTTAGACTTAAAAACACACCGTTAAAGGGTGAAATCCCAAACCAACCCCCAAACGGCCCCGTAGGAGGCATGAACACCTCCCACGGGACCAATGTAACTTGTAGGAACTGATCGCGTAGTCCTGGGTCTCCCGATTTGAGACTATGGTGACAATTTGCAAAAATCACACTTATTAAAAACATGTCATTAAAGGGTGAAAACCCAAACCAGACCCCAAACGACCCCGTAGGAGGCACGAAGACCTCGAACGGGAGCAATGTAACTTGTAGGAACTGATCACGTAGTCCCGAGTCTCCCGGTTTGAGAGTTAAACATAATTATAAAAATCGTAATTAGACTTAAAAATAAGACTCTAAAGGGTGAAAACCCAAACTGGCCCCCAAACGACCCCATAGGAGGCACGAACACCTCGCACAGGACAAATGTATGTTGTAGGAACTGATCGCGTAGTCTCGAGTCTCCAGGTTTGAGAGTATAACGATAATTTGGAAAAATCACACATAGGATTAAAAACATGCCATTAAAGAGTGAAAACCCAAACCACTGCGCAAAGGACTCCTTTGGAGGCACGAACACCTCATACGGGACCAATGTAACTTGTAGGAACTTGCCGCGTAATCTCGGGTCTCTCGGTTTGAGAGTATGATGATAATTTGCAAAAATCAAACTTAGAGTTAAAAACATGTCGTTAAAGGATGAAAACACAAACCAACCCCCAAACAACCTTGTAGGAGGCACGAACACCTCGCACGGGACCAATGTAGCTTGTAGGAACTGACTGCGTAGTCCCGGGTCTCCCGGTTTGAGAGTATGACGATAATATGCAAAAATCACACTTAGAGTTAAAAACATGTCGTTAAAGGGTGAAAACACAAACCACCCCAAACGACCCCGTAGGAGGCACGAACACCTCTCATGGGACCAATGTAACTTATAAGAACTGACAGCGTAGTCTCGGGTCTCCCGGTTTGAGAGAATGACGATGATTTGCAAAAATCACACTTAGACTTAAAAATAAGTCGTTAAAGGGTGAAAACCCAAACCAGCCCCCAAACGAGCCTGTAGGAGGCACGAACACCTCGCACGGGACCAATGTAACTTCTAGGAACTGACCGCGTAGTCTCGGGTCTCCTGGTTTGAGAGTATGACAATAATTTGCAAAAATCACACTTAGACTTAAAAGCAAGCCGTTAAAGGGTGAAAACACAAACCAGCCCTCAAACGACCCCGTAGGAGGCACGAACACCTCGCACGGGACCAATGTAACGTGTAGGAACTGGTCGCGCAGGTCCGGGTTTCCCACTTAGAGATAAAGACTGCCGTTAAAGTGTGAAAACACAAACAAGCCCCCAAATGATCCCGTAGGAGGCACGAACACCACGCAGATGACAATTGTAACTTGTAGGAACTTACCGCGTCATCCCGGGTCTCTCGGTTTGAGAGTAAGATGATAATTTGCAAAAATCACACTTAGAGTTAAAAACATGTCGTTGAAGGGTGAAAAGACAAACCAACGCCCAAACAACCCCGTATGAGGCACGAACACCTCTCACGGGACCAATGTAACTTCTAGGAACTAACTGCGTAGTCCTTGGTCTTTCAATTTGAGCGTATGACGATAATTTGCAAAAATAACACTTAGAGTTAAGAACCTGTCGTTGAAGGATAAAAATCCAAACGAGCCCCCAAACGACCCCGTTGGAGGCACGAACACGTCGTACGGGACCAATGTAACTTGTAGGAACTGATCGCATAATCTCGGGTCTCTCGGTTTGAGAGTATGATTATAATTTGCAAAAATCACACTTAGAGTTAAAAACATGTCGTTGAAGGGTGAAAACACAAGCCAACCCCCAAACAACCCCGTTGAAGGCACGAACACCTCGTACGGGACCAATGTAACTTGAAGGAACTGACCGCGTAATCTCGGGACTCTCGGTTTGAGCGTATGATGATAATTTGTAAAAATCACACTTAGAGTTAAAAACATGTCGTTAAAGGATGAAAACGCAAACCAACCCCCAAACAACCCCGTAGGAGGCACGAACACCTCGCATGGGACCAATGTAACTTGTAGGAACTGACAACGTAGTCTCAGGTCCCCCGGTTTGAGAGAATGACGATAATTTGCAAAAATCACAGTTAGACTTAAAAATAAGTCGTTAAAGGGTGAAAACCCAAACCAACCCCGAAACGGCCCCGTCGGAGGCACAAATACTTCGCACGGGACCAATGTAACTTGTAGGAACTGACCGCATAGTGTCGGATCTCCCGGTTTGAGAGTATGATGATAATTTTCAAAAATCACACTTAGAGATAAAGATATGCCGTTAAAGGGTGAAAACACAAACCAGTCCCCAAATGACCCCGTAGGAGGCACGAACACCTCGTACGGGACAAATGTAACTTTTAGGAACTGACCGCGTAGTCCCGGATGTCCCGGTTGGAGAGTATTATGATAATTTGGAAAAATCACATTTAGACTTAAAAACACGCCGTTAAAGGGAGAAAACCAAAGCCAACACCCAAACGGCCCCGTAGGAGGCACAAACACCACGCATGGGACCAATGTAACCTGTAGGAACTGATCGCGTAGTCTCGGGTCTTTCGATTTGAGACTATGATGACAATTTAGAAAAATCACACATAGACTTAAACACATGTCGTTAAAGGGTGAAAACCCAAACCAGACCCCAAACGACCCCATAGGAGGCAGGAACACCTCGCACGGGACCAATGTAAGTTGTAGGAATTGACCGCGTAGTCTCGGGTCTCTCGGTTTGAGCGTATGACGATAATTTGCAAAAATCACACTTAGAGATAAAAACCTATCGTTAAAGGGTGAAAACACAAATCAGCACCCAAACGACCCCGTAGGAGGCACGAACACCTCACACGGGACCAGTGTAACTTGTAGGAACTGATCGCATAGTCCTGGGTCTCCCGGTTTGACCGTATGACGATAATTTGAAAAAATCACACTTAGACTTAAAAAAAAGCCGTTAAAGGGTGAAAACACAAATCAATTGCCAAACGACCCCGTAGGAGGCACGAACACCTCGCATGGGACCAATGTAACTTGTAGGAACTGATCGCGTAGTCCCGGGTCTCCCAATTTGAGAGTATGATGATAAGTTGCAAAAATCACACTTAGAGTTAAAAACATACCATTAAAGGATGAAAACCGAAACCAGCCCCCAAATGACCCCGTAGGAGGCACGAACACCTCGTATGGGACCAATGTAACTTTTAGGAACTGACCGTGTAGTCCCGGGTCTCCCGAATTGAGAGTATGATGATAATTTGCTAAAATCACACTTAGAGTTAAAAACATGCCGTTAAAGGGTGAAAACACAAACTAGCCCCCAAACGACCCCGTAAGGGGCACAAACACCTCGTACGAGACCAATGTTACTTGTACAACTGACTGCGTAGTCCCGGGTCTCTCAGTTTGAGAGTATGATGGTAATCGTAAAAAATCACACTTAGACTTAAAAATAATCCGTTAAAGGTTTAAAACCCAAAACATCCCCCAAACGAACCCGTAGGAGGCACGAACACCTCGCGCGGGACCATTGTAAATTGTAGGAAGTGACCGCGTAGTCTCGGGTCTCCCGATTTGAGAGTATTTCGATATTTTTAAAAAATCACAGTTAAAAACATGCTGTTAAAGCGTGAAAACACAAACAAGACCCCAAACGACCTCGTAGGAGGCACGAGCACCTCGCACGGGACAATTGTAACTTGTAGGAACTGACCGCGTAGTCCCGGGTCTCCCGATTTGAGAGTATGAGGACAATTTGCAAAAATCACAATTAGACTTAAAAACTGGCCGTTAAAGGGTGAAAACCCAAACCAACCCACAAACGGCCCCGTAGGAGGAACGAACACCTCGCACGGGATTGATGTAACATGTAGGAACTGACCTCGTAGTCTCGGTTCTCTCAGTTTGAGACTATGATGATAATTTTTCAAAATCACGCTTGTTAAAAACATGTCGTTAATGGGTGAAAACCCAAACCAGCCCCCAAACGACCCCGTAGGAGGCACGAACACCTCGCACGGGACCAATGTAACTTATAGGAACTGACCGCGTAGTCCTGGGTCTCCCGATTTGAGAGTATGAGGATAATTTTCAAAAATCACACTTAGACTTAAAAATAAGCCGTTAAAGGGTGAAAACCCAAATCAGCCCCCAAACGACCCTGTAGGAGGCACGAACACCTCGCATAGGACCAATGTAACTTGTAGGAACTGACCGCGTAGTCCCGGGTCTCCCGATTTGAGAGTATGGTGATAATTTGCAAAAATCACACTTAGAGTTAAAAACATACCGTTAAAGGGTGAAAACACAAACCAACCCCCAAACGACCCCGTAAGAGGCACGAACACCTCGCACGGACCGATGTAAATTATAGGAACTGACTGCGTAGTCCCGGGTCTCCCGATTTAAGAGTATGACGATAATATGCAAAAATCACACTTAGAGTTAAAAACATGCCGTTAATGGGTGAAAACACAAACAGCCCCCAAACGACCCCGTAGGCGGCACGAACACCTCGCATGGGACCAATGTAACTTATAAGAACTGACAGCGTAGTCTCGGTTCTCTCGGTTTGAGAGAATGACGATGATTTGCAAAAATCACACTTAGACTTAAAAATAAGTCGTTAAAGGGTGAAAACCCAAACCAGCCCCCAAACGAGCCCGTAGGAGGCACGAACACCTCGCACGGGACCAATGTAACTTGAAGGAACTGACCGCGTAGTCTCGGGTCTCTCGGTTTGAGAGTATGATGATAATTTTCAAAAATCTCACTTAGAGTTAAAAACATGCCGTTAAACGGTGAAAACACAAACCAACCCCAAAACGACCCCGTAGGAGGCACAAACACCTCGCACGGGACCAATGTAACTTCAAGGAACTAACCGCGTAGTCCCGGGTTTTTCAGTTCGAGCGTATCATGATAATTTGCAAAAATAAATCTTAGAGTTAAGAACCTGTCGTTAAAGGGTAAAAATAGAAACCAGGACCTAAACGACCCCGTAGGAGGTACGAACACCTCGCACGGGACCAATGTAACTTATAGGAACTGACCGCTTAGTCCCGGGTCTCCCGGTTTGAGAGTATGACGATAATATGCAAAAATCACACTTAGAGTTAAAAACATGCCTTAAAGGGTGAAAACACAAATAGCCCCTAAATGACCCCATAGGAGGAACGAACACCTCTCATGAGACCAATGTAACTTGTAGGAACTGACCGCGTAGACCCGGGTATCCTGATTTGAGAGTATGAGGACTATTTGCAAAAATCACACTTAGACATAAAAACAAGCCGTTAAAGGGTGAAAACCCAAACCAGCCCCCAAACGACCCCATAGGAGGCACGAACACCTTTCACGGGACCAACATAACTTGAAGGAACTGACCGCGTAGTCTCGGGTCTCTCGGTTCGAGAGTATGATGATAATTTGCAAAAATAACACTTAGAGATAAAAACCTATTGTTAAAGGGTGAAAACACAAACCAACCCCCAAACGACCCCGTAGGAGGCACGAACACCTCGTACGAGAGCAATGTAACTTGTAGGAACTGACCGCGTAGTCCCGAGTCTCCGGGTTTGACAGTATGATAATAATTTGAAAAAATAACACTCAGACTTAAAAATAAGCCATTAAAGGGTGTAAACACAAATCAACCGCCAAACGACCCCGTAGGAGGCATGAACACCTCGCATGGGACCAATGTAACTTGTAGGAACTGACGGCGTAGTCCCGGGTCTCCCGGGTCTCACGGTTCGAGAGTATGACAATAATTTTCTATAATCACACTTAGAGTTTAAAACATGCCGTTAAAGGATTAAAACCAAAACCAACCCCATAATGACCACGTAGGAGGCACGAACACCTCGCACGGAACCAATGTAACTTGTAGGAACTGACCGCGTAGTCCCGGGTCTCCGGGTTTGACAGTATGATAATAATTTGAAAAAATAACACTCAGACTTAAAAATAAGCCATTAAAGGGTGTAAACACAAATCAACCGCCAAACGACCCCGTAGGAGGCACGAACACCTCGCATGGGACCAATGTAACTTGTAGGAACTGACGGCGTAGTCCCGGGTCTCCCGGGTCTCACGGTTTGAGAGTATGACAATAATTTTCTATAATCACACTTAGAGTTTAAAACATGTCGTTAAAGGATTAAAACCAAAACCAACCCCATAATGACCACGTAGGAGGCACGAACACCTCGCACAGGACCAATTTAACTTATAGGAACTGACCGCGTAGTCCCGGGTCTCCCGGTTTGAGAGTATGACGATAATTTGCAAAAATCACACTTACTTAATAACATGCCGTTAGAGGTTGAAAACCCAAACCAGCCCCCAAACGACCCCATAAGAGGCACGAACACCTCATACGGGACTAATGTAACTTATAGGAACTAACCGCGTAGTCCCGGGTCTCCCGATTTGAGAGTATGAACATAATTAGGAAAAATCACACTTAGACTTAAAAATAGGCCTCTAAAGGGTGAAAACCCTAACCAGCCCCAAAACGACCCCATAGAAGGCACGAACACCTCGCACTGGACAATGTAACTTGTAGGAACTGATCGCGTAGTCCCGGGTCTCCCGGTTTGAAAGTATGATGCTAGTTTGCAAAACTCACACTTAGACCTAAAAACATGCCATTAAATGGTGAAAACCCAAACCAGTCCGCAAACGACCTCGTATGAGGCATGAACACCTCGTACGGGACCAATATAACCTGTAGGAACTGATTGCGTAGTCCCAAATCTCTCGATTTGAAAGTATGACGATAATTTGTAAAAATCACACTGAGTTAAAAACATGTCGTTAAAGGATGAAAACACAAACCAACCCCCGAACGACCCCGTAGGAGGCACGAACACCTCGCACGGGACCAATGTAACTTGTAGTAACTGACCGCGTAGTCTCGGGTCTTTCGGTTTGAGAGTATGATGATAATTTGAAAAAATCACAATTAGAGATAAAAACATGCCAGTAAAGGGGGAAAACACAAACCAGCCCCCAAATGATCCCATAGAAGGCACGAACACCTCGCACGGGACCAATGTAACTTGTAGGAACTGACCGCGTAGTCTCGGGTCTCTCGGTTTGAGAGTATGATGATAATTTGCAAAAATCACACTTAGAATTAAAAAGAAGCCATTAAAGGATGAAAACCCAAACCAATCACTAAACGGCCCCGTAGGAGGCAAGAACACCTCGCACGGGACCAATGTAACCTGTAGGAACTGATCGCGTAGTCTTGGGTCTCGCGATTTGAGACTATGATGACGATTTGCAAAATTCACACTTGTTTAAAACATGTCATTAAAGGGTGAAAACAAAAACTAGCCCCCAAACGACCCCGTAGGTGGCACGAACACCTCGTACGACACCAATGTAACTTGTAGGAACTGACCGCGTAGTCCCGGGTCTCTCAGTTTGAACGTATGACGATAATTTGTAAAAATCACACTTAGAGTTATAAAGTTATAATTAAAGGGTGAAAACACAAACCAGGCCGCAAACGACCCCGTAGGAGGCATGAACACCCCGCACGGGACCAATGTAACTTGTAGGAACTGCCGTGTAGTCCCGGGTCTCTCACCTTGAGAGTATGACGATAATTTGAAAAAATCACACTTAGACTTAAAAATAAGCCGTTAAAGGGTGAAAACACAAATCAACCGCCAAACGACCCCGTAGGAGGCATGAACACCTCGCATGGGACCGATGTAACTTGTAGGAAATGATCGCGTAGTCCCAAGTCTTCCGGTTTTAGAGTATGACGATAATTTGAAAAAATTACACTTAGAGTTAAAAACATGCCGTTAAAGGATGAAAACCCAAATGACCCCATAGGACGACCGAACACCTCTCATGGGAGCAATTTAACTTGTAGGAACCGACCGCGTAGTCCCGATTCTCCCGGTTTGAGAGTTTGATGATAATTAGCAAAAATCACACTTAGACTTAAAAACATGTCGTTAAAGGGTGTAAACCCAAACCAGCCCCCAAACGACCCTGTAGGAGGTACGAACACCTCACGCGGGACCAATGTAACCTGTAGGAACTGACCGCGTAGTCCCGGGTCTCCCGATTTGAGAGTATGACGATATTTTCAAAAATCACACTTAGAGTTAAAAACATGCCGTTAAAGGGTGAAAACACAAACCAACCCCCAAATGACCCTGTAGGTGGCACGAACACCTCGTACGGGACCAATGTACCTTGTAGGAACTGATCGCGTAGTTTCGGATCTCCCGGTTTGAGAGTACGACGATAATTTCCAAAAATCACACTTAGAGTTAAAAACATATCGTTAAAGGGTGAAAACACAATCCAACCCCCAAACGACCCCGTAGGAGGCACGAACACCTGACACGAGATCAATGTAACTTGTAGGAACTGACCGCATAGTCCCAGGTCTCCCGGTGCGAGAGTATGATGATAATTTGCAAAAATAAAACTTAGAGTTAAAAACATGTCGTTAAAGGGTGAAACACACAAACAGCCACCAAATGACCCCACGGGAGGAACGAACACCTCGCACGGGGCCAATGTAACTTGTAGGAATTGACCGCGTAGTCTCGGGTCTCCCGGTTTGAGAGTATGATGATAATTTGTAAAAATCACACCTAGACTTAAAAAAAAGACGTTAAAGGGAGAAAACCCAAACCAGCCCCCAAATGACCTCGTAGGAGGCACGAACACCTCGCACGGGACCAATGTAGCTTGTAGGAACTGATCACACCGTGTCGGGTCTCCCGGTTTGAGAGTATGATGATAATTTACAAAAATCACACTTAGAGATAAAGACATGCCGTTAAAGGGTGAAAACACAAACCAACACCCAAACGACCCCGTAGGAGGCACGAACACCTCCCACGGGACCAATGTAACTTGTAGGAACTGATCCCGTAGTCCCGGGTCTCCTGGTGTGGGAGTATGATGCTAATTTGCAAAAATCACACTTAGACTTAAAAACACGCCGTTAAATGGTAAAAACCCAAACCAACCCCCAAACGGCCCCGTAGGAGGCATGAACACCTCGCATGGGACCAATGTAACCTGTAGGAACTGATCGCGTAGTCGCGAGTCTCCCGATTTAAGACTATGATGAAAATTTGCAAAAATCACACTTGTTAAAAACATGCCGTTAAAGGGTGAAAACTCAAACTAGACCCCAAACGACCCCCGTAGGAGGAACGAACACGTCGCACGGGACCAATGTAGCTTATAGGAGCTGACCACGCCGTGTCGGGTCTGCCGGTTTGAGAGTATGACCATAATTTGCAAAAATCACACTGAGAGATAAAGACATGCCGTTAAAGGGTGAAAACGCAAACCAACATCCAAACGACCCCGTAGGAGGCACGAACACCTCGTATGGGACCAATGTAACTTATAGGAACTGACCGCGTAGTCCCGGGTCTCACGAATTGAGAGTATGATGATAATTTGCTAAAATCACACTTAGAGTTAAAAACATGCCGTTAAAGGGTGAAAACACAAACTAGCCCCCAAACGACCCCGTAAGAGGCACAAACACCTCGTACGAGACCAATGTTACTTGTACAACTGACTGCGTAGTCCCGGGTCTCTCAGTTTGAGAGTATGATGGTAATCGTAAAAAATCACACTTAGACTTAAAAATAATCCGTTAAAGGTTTAAAACCCAAAACATCCCCCAAACGAACCCGTAGGAGGCACGAACACCTCGCGCGGGACCATTGTAAATTGTAGGAAGTGACCGCGTAGTCTCGGGTCTCCTGATTTGAGAGTATTTCGATATTTTTAAAAAATCACACTTAGAGTTAAAAACATGCTGTTAAAGCGTGAAAACACAAACAAGACCCCAAACGACCTCGTAGGAGGCACGAGCACCTCGCACGGGACAATTGTAACTTGTAGGAACTGACCGCGTAGTCCCGGGTCTCCCGATTTGAGAGTATGAGGACAATTTGCAAAAATCACAATTAGACTTAAAAACTGGCCGTTAAAGGGTGAAAACCCAAACCAACCCACAAACGGCCCCGTAGGAGGAACGAACACCTCGCACGGGATTGATGTAACATGTAGGAACTGACCTCGTAGTCTCGGTTCTCTCAGTTTGAGACTATGATGATAATTTTTCAAAATTACGCTTGTTAAAAACATGTCGTTAATGGGTGAAAACCCAAACCAGCCCCCAAACGACCCCGTAGGAGGCACGAACACCTCGCACGGGACCAATGTAACTTGTAGGAACTGACCGCGTAGTCCTGGGTCTCCCGATTTGAGAGTATGAGGATAATTTTCAAAAATCACACTTAGACTTAAAAATAAGCCGTTAAAGGGTGAAAACCCAAATCAGCCCCCAAACGACCCTGTAGGAGGCACGAACACCTCGCATAGGACCAATGTAACTTGTAGGAACTGACCGCGTAGTCCCGGGTCTCCCGATTTGAGAGTATGGTGATAATTTGCAAAAATCACACTTAGAGTTAAAAACATACCGTTAAAGGGTGAAAACACAAACCAACCCCCAAACGACCCCGTAAGAGGCACGAACACCTCGCACGGACCGATGTAAATTATAGGAACTGACTGCGTAGTCCCGGGTCTCCCGATTTAAAAGTATGATGATAATTTGCAAAAATCACACTTAGAGTTAATAACATCCCGTTAAAGGGTGAAAACACAAACCAGCCCCCAAACGATCCCATTGGAGGCACGACCACCTCACATAGGACCAATGTAACTTGTAGGAACTGACTGCGTAGTCCCGGGTCTCTCAGTTTGAGAGTATGACGGTAATCGTCAAAAATCACACTTAGACTTAAAAACAAGCCCTTGAAGGGTTGAAACCCAAAACAACCCCCAAACGAACCCGTAGGAGGCACGGACACCTCACACGGGACCAATGTAAATTGTAGGAACTCACCGTGTAGTCCCGGGTCTCCCAGTTTGAGGGTATGATGATACTTTGCAAAAATCACACTTAGAGTTAAAAACATGCTGTTAAAGGGTGAAAACACAAACAAGACCCCAAACGACCCCATAGGAGGCACGAGCACCTCGCACGGGACCAATGTAACTTGTAGGAACTGATCACGTAGTCCTGGGTCTCCCGATTTAAGAGTATGACGATAATATGCAAAAATCACACTTAGAGTTAAAAACATGCCGTTAATGGGTGAAAACACAAACAGCCCCCAAACGACCCCGTAGGCGGCACGAACACCTCGCATGGGACCAATGTAACTTATAAGAACTGACAGCGTAGTCTCGGTTCTCTCGGTTTGAGAGAATGACGATGATTTGCAAAAATCACACTTAGACTTTAAAATAAGTCGTTAAAGGGTGAAAACCCAAACCAGCCCCCAAACGAGCCCGTAGGAGGCACGAACACCTCGCACGGGACCAATGTAACTTGAAGGAACTGACCGCGTAGTCTCGGGTCTCTCGGTTTGAGAGTATGATGATAATTTTCAAAAATCTCACTTAGAGTTAAAAACATGCCGTTAAACGGTGAAAACACAAACCAACCCCAAAACGACCCCGTAGGAGGCACAAACACCTCGCACGGGACCAATGTAACTTCAAGGAACTAACCGCGTAGTCCCGGGTTTTTCAGTTCGAGCGTATCATGATAATTTGCAAAAATAAATCTTAGAGTTAAGAACCTGTCGTTAAAGGGTAAAAATAGAAACCAGGACCTAAACGACCCCATAGGAGGTACGAACACCTCGCACGGGACCAATGTAACTTATAGGAACTGACCGCTTAGTCCCGGGTCTCCCGGTTTGAGAGTATGACGATAATATGCAAAAATCACACTTAGAGTTAAAAACATGCCTTAAAGGGTGAAAACACAAATAGCCCCTAAATGACCCCATAGGAGGAACGAACACCTCGCATGAGACCAATGTAACTTGTAGGAACTGACCGCGTAGACCCGGGTATCCTGATTTGAGAGTATGAGGACAATTTGCAAAAATCACACTTAGACATAAAAACAAGCCGTTAAAGGGTGAAAACCCAAACCAGCCCCCAAACGACCCCATAGGAGGCACGAACACCTTTCACGGGACCAACATAACTTGAAGGAACTGACCGCGTAGTCTCGGGTCTCTCGGTTCGAGAGTATGACGATAATTTGCAAAAATAACACTTAGAGATAAAAACCTATTGCTAAAGGGTGAAAACACAAACCAACCCCCAAACGACCCGGTAGGAGGCACGAACACCTCGTACGAGACCAATGTAACTTGTAGGAACTGACCGCGTAGTCCCGAGTCTCCGGGTTTGACAGTATGATAATAATTTGAAAAAATAACACTCAGACTTAAAAATAAGCCATTAAAGGGTGTAAACACAAATCAACCGCCAAACGACCCCGTAGGAGGCACGAACACCTCGCATGGGACCAATGTAACTTGTAGGAACTGACGGCGTAGTCCCGGGTCTCCCGGGTCTCACGGTTTGAGAGTATGACAATAATTTTCTATAATCACACTTAGAGTTTAAAACATGCCGTTAAAGGATTAAAACCAAAACCAACCCCATAATGACCACGTAGGAGGCACGAACACCTCGCACGGGACCAATGTAACTTGTAGGAACTGACCGCGTAGTCCCGGGTCTCCGGGTTTGATAGTATGACGATAATTTGAAAAAATAACCCTTAGACTTAAAAACAAGCCATTAAAGGGTGAAAACACAAATCAACCGCCAAACGACCCCGTAGGAGGCATGAACACCTCGCATGGGACCAATGTAACTTATAGGAACGGACGGCGTAGTCCCGGGTCTCACGGTTTGAGAGTATGACGATAATTAGCTATAATCACACTTAGAGTTTAAAACATGCCATTAAAGGATTAAAACCAAAACCAACCCCATAATGACCCCGTATGAGGCACGAACACCTCGCACGGGACCAATGTAACTTGTAGGAACTGACCGCATAGTCTCGGGTCTCCCAGTTTAAGAGTATGACGATAATTTGTAAAAATAACACTTAGAGTTAAAAACATGCCGTTAAAGGGTGAAAACAGAAATAGCCCCCAAACGACCCCGTAGGAGGCACGAACACCTCGCATGGGGCCAATGTAACTTGTAAGAACTTATCGTGTAGTCTCTGGTCACCCGATTAGAGAGTATGATGATAATTTGTACAAATCACACTTAGACTTAAAAACAAGCCGTTGAAGGATAAAAATCCAAACGAGCCCCCAAACGACCCCGTTGGAGGCACGAACACCTCGTACGGGACCATTGTAACTTGTAGGAACTGACCGCATAATCTCGGGTCTCTCGGTTTGAGAGTATGATGATAATTTGCAAAAATCACACTTAGAGTTAAAAACATGTCGTTGAAGGGTGAAAACACAAACCAACCCACAAACAACCCCGTTGGAGGCACGAACACCTCGTACGGGACCAATGTAACTTGAAGGAACTGACCGCGTAATCTCGGGCCTCTCGGTTTGAGAGTATGATGATAATTTGTAAAAATCAAACTTAGAGTTAAAAACATGTCGTTAAAGGATGAAAACGCAAACCAACCCCCAAACAACCCCGTAGGAGGCACGAACACCTCGCATGGGACCAATGTAACTTGTAGGAACTGACAACGTAGTCTCAGGTCTCCCGGTTTGAGAGAATGACGATAATTTGCAAAAATCACAGTTAGACTTAAAAATAATTCGTCAAAGGGTGAAAACTCAAACCAACCCCCAAACGGCCCCGTAGGAGGTACAAACACCTCGCACGGGACCAATGTAACTTTTAGGAACTGACCGCATAGTGTCGAATCTCCCGGTTTGAGAGTATGATGATAATTTTCAAAAATCACACTTAGAGATAAAGATATGCCGTTAAAGGGTCAAAACACAAACCAATCCCCAAATGACCCCGTAGGAGGCACGAACACCTCGTACGGGACAAATGTAACTTTTAGGAACTGACCGCGTAGTCCCGGGTGTCCCGGTTTGAGAGTATTATGATAATTTGCCAAAATCACATTTAGACTTAAAAACACGTCGTTAAAGGGAGAAAACCAAAACCAACACCCAAACGGCCCCGTAGGAGGCACAAACACCACGCATGGGACCAATCTAACCTGTAGGAACTGATCGCGTAGTCTCGGGTCTTCCGATTTGAGACTATGATGACAATTTGCAAAAATCACACATAGACTTAAACACATGCCGTGAAAGGGTGAAAACCCAAACCAGACCCCAAACGACCCCATAGGAGGCACGAACACCTCGCACTGGACCAATGTAAGTTGTAGGAATTGATCGCGTAGTCTCGGGTCTCTCAGTTTGAGCGTATGACCATAATTTGCAAAAATCACACTTAGAGATAAAAACCTATCATTAAAGGGTTAAAACACAAATCAGCCCCCAAACGACCCCGTAGGAGGCACGAACACCTCACACGGGACCAATGTAACTTGTAGGAACTGACCGCGTAGTCCTGGGTCTCCCGGTTTGACCGTATGACGATAATTTGAAAAAATCACACTTATATTTAAAAAAAGCCGTTAAAGGGTGAAAATACAAATCAATTGCCAAACGACCCCGTAGGAGGCACGAACACCTCGCATGGGACCAATGTAACTTGTAGGAACTGATCGCGTAGTACCGGGTCTCCCAATTTGAGAGTATGATGATAAGTTGCAAAAATCACACTTAGAGTTAAAAACATACGATTAAAGGATGAAAACCGAAACCAGCCCCCAAACGACCCCGTAGGAGGCACGAACACCTCGTATGGGACCAATGTAACTTATAGGAACTGACCGCGTAGTCCCGGGTCTCACGAATTGAGAGTATGATGATAATTTGCTAAAATCACACTTAGAGTTAAAAACATGCCGTTAAAGGGTGAAAACACAAACAAGCCCCCAAACGACCCCGTAAGAGGCACAAACACCTCGCACGAGACCAATGTTACTTGTAGAACTGACTGCGTATTCCCGAGTCTCTCAGTTTGAGAGTATGATGGTAATCGTCAAAAATCACACTTAGACTTAAAAATAATCCGTTAAAGGTTTAAAACCCAAAACAGCCCCCAAATGAACCCGTAGGAGGCACGAACACCTCGCGCGGGACCATTGTAAATTGTAGGAAGTGACAGCGTAGTCTCGGGTCTCCCGATTTGAGAATATTTCGATATTTTTAAAAAATCACACTTAGAGTTAAAAACATGCTGTTAAAGCGTGAAAACACAAACCAAACCCCAAACGACCTCGTAGGAGGCACGAGCACCTCGCACGGGACCAATGTAACTTGTAGGAACTGACCGCGTAGTCCCGGGTCTCCCGATTTGAGAGTATGAGGACAATTTGCAAAAATCACAATTAGACTTAAAAACTGGCCGTTAAAGGGTGAAAAACCCAAACCAACCCACAAACGGCACCGTAGGAGGAACGAACACCTCGCACGGGACTGATGTAAGTTGTAGGAACTGACCTCGTAGTCTCAGTTCTCTCAGTTTGAGACTATGATGATAATTTTTCAAAATCACGCTTGTTAAAAACATGTCGTTAAAGGGTGAAAACCCAAACCAGCCCCCAAACGACCCCGTAGGAGGCACAAACACCTCGCACGGGACCAATGTAACTTGTAGGAACTGACCGCGTAGTCCCGGGTCTCCCGCTTTGAGAGTATGAGGATAATTTTCAAAAATCACACTTAGACTTAAGAATAAGCCGTTAAAGGGTGAAAACCCAAATCAGCCCCCAAACGACCTTGTAGGAGGCACGAACACCTCGCATGGGACCAATGTAACTTGTAGGAACTGACCGCGTAGTCCCGGGTCTCCCGATTTGAGAGTATGGTGATAATTTGCAAAAATCACACTTAGAGTTAAAAACATACCGTTAAAGGGTGAAAACACAAACCAGCCCCCAAACGACCCGGTAAGAGGCACGAACACCTCGCACGGACCAATGTAAATTATAGGAACTGACTGCGTAGTCCCGGGTGTCCTGATTTAAGAGTATGATGATAATTTGCAAAAATCACACTTAGAGTTAAAAACATCCCGTTGAAGGGTGAAAACACAAACCAGCCCCCAAACGATCCCATTGGAGGCACGACCACCTCACATAGGACCAATGTAACTTGTAGGAACTGACTGCGTAGTCCCGGGTCTCTCAGTTTGAGAGTATGACAGTAATCGTCAAAAATCACACTTTGACTTAAAAACAAGCCCTTAAAGGGTTGAAACCAAAAACAGCCCCCAAACGAACCCGTAGGAGGCACGAACACCTCACACGGGACCAATGTAAATTATAGGAACTCACCGCGTAGTCCCGGGTCTCCCAGTTTGAGGGTATGACGATACTTTGCAAAAATCACACTTAGAGTTAAACACATGCTGTTAAAGGGTGAAAACACAAACAAGACCCCAAACGACCACATAGGAGGCACGAGCACCTCGCACGGGACCAATGTAACTTGTAGGAACTGACCACGTAGTCCTGGGTGTCCCGATTTGAGAGTATGACGATAATATGCAAAAATCACACTTAGAGTTAAAAACATGCCGTTAAAGGGTGAAAACACAAACAACCCCCAAACGACCCCGTAGGCGGCACGAACACCTCGCATGGGACCAATGTAACTTATAAGAACTGATAGCGTAGTCTCAGTTCTCCCGGTTTGAGAGAATGACGATGATTTGCAAAAATCACACTTAGACTTCAAAATAAGTCGTTAAAGGGTGAAAACCCAAACCAGCCCCCAAACGAGCCCGTAGGAGGCACGAACACCTCGCACGGGACCAATGTAACTTGAAGGAACTGACCGCATAGTCTCGGGTCTCTCGGTTTGAGAGTATGATGATAATTTGCAAAAATCACACTTAGAGTTAAAAACATGCCGTTAAACGGTGAAAACACAAACCAACCCCAAAACGACCCCGTATGAGGCACGAACACCTCGCACGGGACCAATGTAACTTCAAGGAACTAACCGCGTAGTCCCGGGTCTTTCAGTTTGAGCGTATCACGATAATTTGCAAAAATAAATCTTAGAGTTAAGAACCTATCGTTAAAGGGTAAAAATAGAAACCAAGCCCTAAACGACCCCGTAGGAGGTACGAACACCTCGCACGGGACCAATGTAACTTGTAGGAACTGACCGCGTAGTCCCGGGTCTCCCGGTTTGAGAGTATGACGATAATATGCAAAAATCACACTTAGAGTTAAAAACATACCGTTAAAGGGTGAAAACACAAACAGCCCCTAAATGACCCCGTAGGAGGCACGAACACCTCGCATGGGGCCAATGTAACTTGTAGGAACTGGCCGTGTAGTCTCGGGTCACCCGATTAGAGAGTATGACGATAATTTGTACAAATCACACTTAGTCCTAAAAACAAGCCGTTGAAGGATAAAAATCCAATTGAGCCCCCAAACGACCCCGTTGGAGGCACGAACACCTCGTACGGGACCATTGTAACTTGTAGGAACGGACCGCATAATCTCGGGTCTCTCGGTTTGAGAGTATGATGATAATTTGCAGAAATCACAGTTAGAGTTAAAAACATGTCGTTGAAGGGTGAAAACACAAACCAACCCCCAAACAACCCCGTTGGAGGCACGAACACCTCGTACGGGACCAATGTAACTTGAAGGAACTGACCGCGTAATCTCGGGCCTCTCGGTTTGAGAGTATGATGATAATTTGCAAAAATCACACTTAGAGTTAAAAACATGTCGTTAAAGGATGAAAACGCAAACCAACCCCCAAACAACCCCTTAGGAGGCACGAACACCTCGCTTGGGACCAATGTAACTTGTAGGAGCTGACAACGTAGTCTCAGGTCTCCCGGTTTGAGAGAATGACGATAATTTGCAAAAATCACAGTTAGACTTAAAAATAATTCGTTAAAGGGTGAAAACCCAAACCAACCCCCAAACAGCCCCGTAGGAGGCACAAACACCTCGCACGGGACCAATGTAACTTGTAGGAACTGACCGCATAGTGTCGGATCTTTCGGTTTGAGAGTATGATGATAATTTTCAAAAATCACACTTAGAGATAAAGATATGCCGTTAAAGGGTGAAAACACATACCAGTCCCCAAATGACCCCGTAGGAGGCACGAACACCTCGTACGGGACAAATGTAACTTTTTGGAACTGGCCGCGTAGTCCCTGGTGTCCCGGTTTGAGAGTATTATGATAATTTGCCAAAATCACATTTAGACTTAAAAACACGCCGTTAAATGGAGAAAACCAAAACCAACATGCAAACGGCCCCGTAAGAGGCACAAACACCACGCATGGGACCAATGTAACCTGTAGGAACTGATCGCGTAGTCTCGGGTCTTCCGATTTGAGACTATGATGACAATTTGCAAAAATCACACATAGACTTAAACACATGTCGTTAAAGGGTGAAAACCCAAACCAGACCCCAAACGACCCCATAGGAGGCACGAACACCTCGCACTGGACCAATGTAAGTTGTAGGAACTGACCGCATAATCTCGGGTCTCTCGGTTTGAGAGTATGATGATAATTTTCAAAAATCACACTTAGAGTTAAAAATATGTCGTTGAAGGGTGAAAACACAAATCAACACCCAAACAACCCCGTTGGAGGCACGAACACCTCGTACGGGACCAATGTAACTTGAAGGAACTGACCGCGTAATCTCGGGCCTCTCGGTTTGAGAGTATGATGATAATTTGCAAAAATCACACTTAGTGTTAAAAACATGTCGTTAAAGGATGAAAACGCAAACCAACCCCCAAACAACCCCGTAGGAGGCACGAACACCTCGCATGGGACCAATGTAACTTGTAGGAACTGACAACGTAGTCTCAGGTCTCCCGGTTTGAGAGAATGACGATAATTTGCAAAAATCACAGTTAGACTTAAAAATAAGTCGTTAAAGGGTGAAAACCCAAACCAACCCCCAAACGGCCCCGTAGGAGGCACAAACACCTCGCACGGGACCAATGTAACTTGTAGGAACTGATCGCGTAGTCTCGGGTCTCCTGGTTTGAGAGTATGACGATAATTTGCAAAAATCACATTTAGACTTAAAAGCAAGCCGTTAAAGGGTGAAAACCCAAATCATCCCCCAAACGACCACGTAGGAGGCACGAACACCTCGCACGGGACCAATGTAACTTATAGGAACTGATCGCGTAGTCCTGGGTCTCCCGATTTGAGAGTATGACGATAATTTTCAAAAATCACACGTAGAGTTAAAAACATGTCCTTAAAGGGTGAAAACACAAACCAACCCCTAAATGACCCCGTAGGAGGCGCGAACACCTCGCTCGGGACCAATGTAACTTGTAGGAACTGCAGTCTTGTGTCTCCCAGTTTGAGAGTATAACGATAATTTGAAAAAATAACTCTTAGGTTAAAAACATCCCGTTAAAGGGTGAAAACACAAACAGCCCCCAAACAACCTCGTAGGAGGGACGAACACCTCGTACGGGACCAATGTAACTTGTGGGAACTGACAGCGTAGTCCCGAGTCTCCTGGTTTGAGAGTATGATGATAATTTGTAAAAATCACACTTAGATTTAAAAACATGTTGTTAAAGCGTGAAAACACAAACCAGACCCCAAACGACCTCGTAGGAGGCACGAGCACCTCGCACGGGACCAATGTAACTTGTAGGAACTGACCGCGTAGTCCCGGGTCTCCCGATTTGAGAGTATGAGGACAATTTGCAAAAATCACAATTAGACTTAAAAACTGGCCGTTAAAGGGTGAAAACCCTAACCAACCCACAAACGGCCCCGTAGGAGGAACGAACACCTCGCACGGGACTGATGTAACTTGTAAGAACTGACCTTGTAGTCCCGGTTCTCTCAGTTTGAGACTATGATGATAATTTTTCAAAATCACGCTTGTTAAAAACATGTCGTTAAAGGGTGAAAACCCAAACCAGCCCCCAAACGACCCCGTAGGAGGCACGAACACCTCGCACGGGACCAATGTAACTTGTAGGAACTGACCGCGTAGTCCAGGGTATCCCGATTTGATAGTATGAGGATAATTTTCAAAAATCACACTTAGACTTAAGAATAAGCCGTTAAAGGGTGAAAACCCAAATCAGCCCCCAAACGACCTTGTAGGAGGCACGAACACCTCGCATGGGACCAATGTAACTTGTAGGAACTGACCGCGTAGTCCCGGGTCTCCCGATTTGAGAGTATGGTGATAATTTGCAAAAATCACACTTAGAGTTAAAAACATACCGTTAAAGGGTGAAAACACAAACCAACCCCCAAACGACCCCGTAAGAGGCACGAACACCTCGCACGGATCAATGTAAATTATAGGAACTGACTGCGTAGTCCCGGGTCTCCCGATTTAAGAGTATGATGATAATTTGCAAAAATCACACTTAGAGTTAAAAACATCCCGTTAAAGGGTGAAAACACAAACCAGCCCCCAAATGATCCCATTGGAGGCACGACCACCTCACATAGGACTAATGTAACTTGTAGGAACTGACTGCGTAGTACCGGGTCTCTCAGTTTGGGAGTATGACGATAATCGTCAAAAATCACACTTAGACTTAAAAATAAGCCCTTAAAGGGTTAAAACCCAAAACAACCCCCAAACGAACCCGTAGGAGGCACCAACACCTCACACGGGACCAATATAAATTGTAGGAACTCACCGCATAGTCCCGGGTCTCCCAGTTTGAGGGTATGACGATACTTTGCAAAAATCACACTTAGAATTAAAAACATGCTGTTAAAGGATGAAAACACAAACCAGAACCCAAACGTCCCCATAGGAGGCACGAGCACCTCGCACGGGACCAATGTAACTTGTAGGAACTGACCACGTAGTCTTGGGTCTCCCGATTTGAGAGTATGACGATAATATGCAAAAGTCACACTTAGAGTTAAAAACATGCCGTTAAAGGGTGAAAACACAAACAACCCCCAAACGACCCCGTAGGCAGCACGAACACCTCGCATGGGACCAATGTAACTTATAAGAACTGACAGCGTAGTCTCGGTTCTCCCGGTTTGAGAGAATGACGATGATTTGCAAAAATCACACTTAGACATAAAAATAAGTCGTTAAAGGGTGAAAACCCAAACCAGCCCCCAAACGAGCCCGTAGGAGGCACGAACACCACGCACGGGACCAATGTAACTTGAAGGAACTGACCGCGTAGTCTCGGGTCTCTCAGTTTGAGAGTATGATGATAATTTTCAAAAATCTCACTTAGAGTTAAAAACATGCCGTTAAATGGTGAAAACACAAACCAACCCCAAATTGACCCCGTAAGAGGCACGAACACCTCGCACGGGACCAATGTAACTTCAAGGAACTAACCGCGTAGTCCTGGGTCTTTCAGTTTGAGCGTATCACGATAATTTGCAAAAATAAATCTTAGAGTTAAGAACCTGTCGTTAAAGGGTAAAAATATAAACCAGGCCCTAAACGACCCCGTGGGAGGTACGAACACCTCGCACGGGACCAATGTAACTTGTAGGAACTGACCGCGTAGTCCCGGGTCTCCCGGTTAGAGAGTATGACGATAATATGCAAAAATCACACTTAGAGTTAAAAACATGCCGTTAATGGGTGAAAACACAAACAGCCCCTAGATGACCCCGTAGGAGTCACGAACACCTCGCATGAGACCAATGTAACTTGTAGGAACTGACCGCGTAGTCCCGGGTCTCCCGATTTGAGAGTACGAGGACAATTTCCAAAAATCACACTTAGACATAAAAACAAGCCGTTAAAGGGTGAAAACCCAAACCAGCCCCCAAACGACCCCATAGGAGGCACGAAAACCTTTCACGGGACCAACGTAACTTGTAGGAACTGACCGCGTAGTCTCGGGTCTCTCGGTTTGAGAGTATGACGATAATTTGCAAAAATAACTCTTAGAGATAAAAACCTATTGTTAAAGGGTGAAAACACAAACCAACCCCCAAACGACCCCGTTGGAGGCACGAACACCTCGCACGGGACCAATGTAACTTGTAGGAAGTGACCGCGTAGTCCCGGGCCTCCGAGTTTACAGTATGACGATAATTTGAAAAAATAACACTCAGACTTAAAAATAAGCCATTAAAGGGTGTAAACACAAATCAACCACCAAACGACCCCGTAGGAGGCACGAACACCTCGCATGGGACCATTATAACTAGTAGGAACTGACGGCGTAGTCCCGGGTCTCCCGGGTCTCCCGGTTTGAGAGTATGACGATAATTTGCTATAATCACACTTAGAGTTTAAAACATGTCGTTAAAGGATTAAAACCAAAACCGACCCCATAATGACCCCATAGGAGGCACGAACACCTCGCACGGGACCAATGTAACTTGTAGGAACTGACCGCATAGTCCCGGGTCTCCCAGTTTAAAAGTATGATGATAATTTGTAAAAATAACACTTAGAGTTAAAAACATGCCGTTAAAGGGTAAAAACACAAATAGCCCCCAAACGACCCCGTAGGAGGCACAAACACCTCGCAGGGGGCCAATGTAACTTGTAGGAACTGACCGTGTAGTCTCGGGTCACCCGATTAGAGAGTATGATGATAATTTGTACAAATCACACTTAGACTTAAAAACAAGCCGTTGAAGGATGAAAATCCAAACGAGCCCCCAAACGGCCCCGTTGGAGGCACGAACACCTCGTAAGGGACCAATGTAACTTGTAGGCACTGACCGCGTAATCTCGGGTCTCTCGGTTTGAGAGTATGATGATAATTTGTAAAAATCACACTTAGAGTTAAAAACGTGTCGTTGAAGGGTGAAAACACAAACCAACCCCCAAACAACCCCGTAGGAGGCACGAACACCTCGTACGGGACCAATGTAACTTGTAGGAACTGACCGCATAATCTCGGGTCTCTCGGTTTGAGAGTATGATGATAATTTGCAAAAATCACACTTAGAGTTAAAAACATGTCGTTAAAGGATGAAAACGCAAACCAACCCCCAAACAACCCCGTAGGAGGCACGAACACCTCGCATGGGACCAATGTAACTTGTAGGAACTGACAACGTAGTTGTAGGTCTCCCGGTTTGAGAGAATGAAGATAATTTGCAAAAATCACAATTAGACTTAAAAATAAGTCGTTAAAGGGTGAAAACCCAAACCAACCCCCAAACGCCCCCATAGGAGGCACAAACACCTCGCACGGGACCAATGTAACTTGTAAGAACTGATCGCGTAGTCTCGGGTCTCCTCGTTTAAGAGTATGACGATAATTTGCAAAAATCACATTTAGACTTAAAAACAAGCCGTTAAAGGGTGAAAACCCAAATCATCCCCCAAACGACCACGTAGGAGGCACGAACACCTCGCACGGGACCAATGTAACTTGTAGGAACTGACTGCGTAGTCCTCGGTCTCCCGGTTTGAGAGTATGACGATAATTTTCAAAAATCACACGTAGAGTTAAAAACATGTCGTTAAAGGGTGAAAACACAAACCACCCCCTAAATGACCCCGTAGGAGGCGCGAACACCTCGCTCGGGACCAATGTAACTTGTAGGAACTGCAGTCTTGTGTCTCCCGGTTTGAGAGTATAACGATAATTTGAAAAAATAACTCTTAGAGTTAAAAACATCCCGTTAAAGGGTGAAAACACAAACAGCCCCCAAACAACCTCGTAGGAGGTACGAACACCTCGCACAGGACTAATGTAACTTGTGGGAACTGACCGCGTAGTCCCGAGTCTCCTGGTTTGAGAGTATGATGATAATTTGTAAAAATCACCCTTAGATTTAAAAACAAGTCTTTAAAGGGTGAAAACCCAAACCAGCCCCCAAACGACCCCATAGGAGGCACGAGCACCTCGCACGGGACAAATGTAACTTGTAGGAACTGATCGCGTAGTATCGGGTCTTTAGGTTTGAGAGTATGACGATAATTTGGTAAAATCACACTTAGACTTAAAAACATGTCGTTAAAGGGTGAAAACCCAAACCAGTCCGCAAACGACCCCGTTGGAGGCACGAACACCTCGTACGGGACCAATGTAACTTGTAGGAACTAACCGCGTAATCTCGGGCCTCTCGGTTTGAGAGTATGATGATAATTTGCAAAAATCACACTTAGAGTTAAAAGCATGTCGTTAAAGGATGAAAACGCAAACCAACCCCCAAACAACCCCGTAAGAGGCACGAACACCTCGCACGGACCGATGTAAATTATAGGAACTGACTGCGTAGTCCCGGGTCTCCCGATTTAAAAGTATGATGATAATTTGCAAAAATCACACTTAGAGTTAAAAACATCCCGTTAAAGGGTGAAAACACAAACCAGCCCCCAAACGATCCCATTGGAGGCACGACCACCTCACATAGGACCAATGTAACTTGTAGGAACTGACCGCGTAGTCCCGGGTCTCCCGGTTTGAGAGTATGACAATAATATACAAAAATCACACTTAAAGTTAAAAACATGCCGTTAAAGGGTGAAAACACAAACAGTCCCCAAATGTCCCCGTAGGAGGCACGATCACCTCGCATGGGACCAATGTTACTTATAGGAACTGACAGCGTAGTCTCGGGTCTCCCAGTTTGAGAGAATGATGATGATTTGCACAAATCACCCTTAGACTTAAAAATAAGTCGTTAAAGGGTAAAAACCCAAACCAGCCCCCAAACGACCCCGTAGGAGGCATGGACACCTCGCACGGGACCAATGTAACTTGTAGAAACTGACCGCGTAGTCTTGGGTCTCCTGGTTTCAGAGTATGTCGATAATTTGCAAAAATCACGCTCAGACTTAAAAACAAGCCATTAAAGGGTGACAACCCAAACCAACCCTCAAACGACCCCGTAGGAAGCACGAACACCTCGCACGGGACCAATGTAACCTGTAGGAACGGGTCGCGCAGTGCCGGGTTTCAATGTTTGAAAGTTTGACAATAATTTAAAAAAATCACACTTAGAGAGAAAGACATGCCGTTAAAGGGTGAAAACACAAACCACCCCCCAAATGTTCCCGTTGGAGGCACGAACACCTCGCACGGGACCAATGTAACTCGTAGGAACTGATCGCGTACTCTCGGGTCTCTCAGTTTGAGAGTATGATGATAATTTTCAAAAATCACACTTAGAGTTAAAAACACGCCGTTAAAGGGTGAAAACACAAACCAACCCCAAAACGACCCCGTAGGAGGCACGAACACCTCTCACGGGACCATTGTAACTTCTAGGAACTAACCGCGTAGTCCCGGGTCTCCCGATCTTAGCGTATGACAATAATTTATAAAAATAATAGTTAGAGTTAAGAACCTGTCGTTAAAGGGTGAAAACACAAACCAGGCCCCAAACGACCCCGTAGGAGGTACGAACACCTCGCACGGGACCAATGTAACTTGTAGGAACTGATCGCGTAGTCTCGAGTCTCCCAGTTTGAGAGTGTGACGATAATTTGAAAAAATCACACTTAGACTTAAAAACAAGCCGTTAAAGGGTGAAAACACAAATCAACCGCCAAACGACCCCGTAGGAGGCATGAACACCTCACATGGGACCAATGTAACTTGTAGGAACTGACCGCGTAGTCCTGGGTCTCCCGGCTTGAGAGTACGACGATAATTTGCAAAAGTCGCACTGAGTTTAAAACATGTCGTTAAAGGATGAAAACCCAAACCAGCCCCTAAAAGCCCCCGTAGGAGGCCCGAACACCTCGCTCAGGACCAATGTAAATTGTAAGAACTGATCGCGTAGTTTCGGGTCTCCCGGTTTGAGAGTTTGATGATAATTTGCAAAAATCACACTTAGACTTAAAAATATGCCGTTAAAGGGTGTAAACCCAAACCAACCCCCAAACGCCCCCGTAGGAGGCACGACCACCTCGCACGGGACCAATGTAACTTATAGTAACTGACCGCGTAGTCCCGGGTCTCCCGATTTGAGAGTATGATGATAATTTTCAAAAATCAAACTTAGACTAAAAAACAATCCGTTAAAGGGTGAAAACCCAAACCAACCCCCAAACGACCCCGTAGGAAGCACGAACACCTCGCACGGGACCAATGTAACTTGTAGGAACGGACCGCGTAGTCCCATGTCTCCCGATTTGAGAGTACGACAATTATTTGCAAAAATTACACTTAGAGTTAAAAACATGTCGTTAAAGGGTGAAAACACAAACAGCCCCCAAACAACCCCGTAGGAGGCACAAACACCTCGTACGGGGCCAATGTAACTTATAATAACTGACCCTGTAGTCTCGGGTCTCCCGATTTGAGAGTATGACGATAATTTTCAAAAATCACACTTAGACTTAAAAACAAGCCGCTAAAGGGTAAAGACACAAACCAGCCCCCAAACGACCCCGTAGGAGGCACGAACACCTCGCACGGGACCGATGTAACTTTTAAAAACTGACCGCGTAGTCCCGGGTCTCCCAGTTTGAGAGTATGATTATAATTTGCAAAAATCATACTTAGACAAAAAAAAAATGCCGTTAAAGGGTGAAAACCCAAACCAATCCCCAAACGGCCCCGTAGGAGGGACGAACACCTCGCACGGGACCAATGTAACCTGTAGGAACTGATCGCATAGTCTCGGGTCTCTCGATTTGAGACTATGATGACAATTTGCAAAAATCACACTTAGACTTAAAAACATGTCGTTAAAGGGTGAAAACCCAAACCAGACCCCAAACGACCCCATAGGAGGCACGAACACCTCGCACGAGACTAATGTAACTTGTAGGAACTGACCGCGTAGTCTCGGGTCTCTTGGTTTTAGCGTATGATGATAATTTGCGAAAATCATAGTTAGAGATAAAATCTATCGTTAAAGGGTGAAAACACAAAACAGCCCCCAAACGACCCCGTAGGAGGCACGAACACCTCGCACGGGACAAATGTAACTTGTAGGAACTGACCGCGTTGTCCCGGGTCTCCCAGTTTGACCGTATGACGATAATTTGAAAAAATCACACTTAGACTTAAAAATAAGCCGTTAAAGGGTGAAAACACAAATCAACGGCCAAACTACCCGTAGGAGGCACGAACACCTCGCATGGGACCAATGTAACTTATAGGATTTGACCGCGTAGTCCCGGGTCTCCCGATTTGATAGTATGATGATAGTTTGCAAAAATCACACTTAGAGTAAAAAAGATACCATTAAAGGATGAAAACCAAAACCAGCCCCAAACGACCCCAAAGGAGGCACTAACACCTTGCACGGGACCAATGTAACTTGTAGGAATTGAACGCGTAGTCCCGGGTCTCCCGATGTGAGAGTATGATGATAATTTGCACAAATCACACTTAGAGTTAAAAACGTGCCGTTAAAGGGTGAAAACACAAACCAGCCCTAAACGACCCCATAGGAGGCATGAACACCACGCACGGGACCAATGTAACTTGTAGGAATAGACTGCGTAGTCTCGGGTCTCTCAGTTTAAGCGTATGACGGTAATCGTCAAAAATCACACTTAGACAAAAAAACAATCCGTTAAAGCATTAAAACCCAAAACAACCCCCAAATGAAACCGTAGGAGGCACGAACACCTCGCACGGGACCAATGTAAATTGTAGGAACTGACCGCGTAGTCTCGGGTCTCCCAGTTTGAGAGTATGACGGTAATTTGCAAAATCACACTTACACTTAAATACATGCCGTTAAAGGGAGAAAACACAAACCAGACCCCCAAACGACCCCGTAGGAAGCACAAGAAACTCGCACGGGACCAATGTAACTTGTAGGAACTGACTGTGTAGTCCCGGGTCTCCCGATTTGAGACTATGACAATAATTTACAAAAATTACATTAGAGTTAAAAACATGCCGTTAAAGGGTGAAAACTCAAACAGCCCCCAAACAACCCCGTAGGAGGCACAAACACCTCGCACGGGGCCAATGTAACTTATAGGAACTGACCCCGTAGTCTCGGGTATCTCAATTTGAGAGTATGACGATAATTTTCAAAAATCACACTTAGACTAAAAAAAATCCGTTAAAGGGTGAAAACCCAAACCAGCCCCCGAACAACCCCGTAGGAGGCACAAACACCTCGCATGTGACCAATGTAACTTGTAGGAACTGACCGCGTAGACCCGGGTCTCCCGATTTGAGAGTATGACGATAATTTGCAAAAATCACACTTTGAGTTAAAAACATGTCATTAAAGGGTGAAAACACAACCCCGATCCCAAACGACTTCATAGGAGGCACGAACACCTCGCACATGACCAATGTAACTTGTAGGAACTGACCACGTAGTCCAGGGTGTCTCGGTTTGAGAGTATGACGATAATCGTCAAAAATCACACTTAGACTTAAAAACAAGCCGTTAAAGGGTTAAAACCCAAAACAGACCCCAAACGACCCCGTAGGAGGCACGAACACCTCGCACGGGACCAATGTAACTTATAGGAACTGATCGCATAGTCCCGGGTCTCCCGGTTTGAGAGTATGATGATAATTTTAAAAAATCACACTTAGGGTTAAAGACATGCCGTTAAAGGGTGAAAACACAAACCAACCCCCAAATGACCCCGTAGGAGGCACAAACACCTCGCACAGGACCAATGTTACTTGTAGGAACTGAAGTCCCGTGTCTCCCGGTTTGAGAGTATCAGGATAATTTAAAAAAATAACTCTTAGAGTTAAAAACATCCCGTTAAAGGGTGACAACACAAACAACCCCCAAACGACCCCGTAGGAGGGACGAACACCTCGCACGGGACCAATGTAACTTGTGGGAACTGACCGCGTAGTCCCGAGTCTCCTGGTTTGAGAGTATGATGATAATTTTCAAAAAATCACACTTAGACTTAAAAACACACCGTTAAAGGGTGAATACCCAAACCAACCCCCAAACGGCCCCGTAGGAGGCACGAAGACCTCGAAAGGGTCCAATGTAACTTGTAGGAACTGACCGCGTAGTCCCGGGTCTCCCTATTTGAGAGTTAAACATAATTAGCAAAATTCTCATTTAGACTTAAAAACAAAACTCTAAAGGGTGAAAACCCAAACCAGCCCCCAAACGACCCTATAGGAGGCACAAACACCTCGCACGGGACAAATGTAACTTGTAGGAACTGATCGCGTAGTCTCGGGTCTTCAGGTTTGAGAGTATGATGATAATTTAGAAAAATAACACTTAGACTTAAAAACATGTCGTTAAAGGGTGAAAACCCAAACCAGTCCGCAAACGACCCCATTGGTGGTACGAACACCTCGTACGGGACCAATGTTACTTGTAGAAACTGACCGCGTAATCTCGGGCCTCTCGATTTGAGAGTATGATGATAATTTGCAAAAATCACACTTAGAGTTAAAAACATGTCGTTAAAGGATGAAAATGCAAACTAACCCCCTAACAACCCCGTAGGAGGCACGAATACTTCGCACGGGACCAATGTAACTTGTAGGAACTGATCGCGTAGTCCCGGGTATCCCGGTTTGAGAGTATGACGATAATATACAAAAATCACACTTAGAGTTAAAAACATGCCGTTAAAGTGTGAAAACACAAACAGTCCCCAAATGACCCCGTAGGAGGCAGGAACATCTCGCATGGAACCAATGTAACTTATAGGAGCTGACAGCGTAGTCTCGGGTCTCCCGGTTTGAGAAAATGACGATGATTTGCACAAATCACACTTAGACTTAAAAATAAGTGTAATACCCCGTACTTTTGACTATATTTATTTTTGGGATTAACTAATTAAATGCGTATTAATTGATAATTAATCCGGGTTATAAATACTAACGAGATGCGAATTGGTATTTGATTATGTGCATATATGATTATATATGTATTTGGTATTATAAAATTTGTCGTGAGATTTATATACGGCATTTTAGAAATTTTGTTGAGACGCCTGGGACCGCCGCGTCACGGTATATTATTTTGATAATAAAAAGTGAATTTAAAATCTATAATCCGTATGGTTATTTTGAGTGAGCCAACGCGTCCGGAAGGGTCGAGATAGTCAGAAAACACTAGCCGGGGGTATAGTTTGGGTTCCGGGGTATTTTTAGGCCATACCGGCAACTTAAAGGGTATTTTGGTAATTTTACATTTTAGGAATTAAAAATGACGAAAATTGGGTAATTAAATCTGATGTGGATATTGACCCACTAAGCCCATAACCAACCCATATTAACCCTTTAAGCTACGGAGGCTAACATTAGGTTTACAATCTTTCCCAAATCAAAACCCTAGCCACCTTAAGCCACCATTGGAGAAGGAGCTTGGAGAAGGAGAGAAAGAGAGGAAATTCTGCAGAAAAACATCATCAACCTACACCAAAGTCAGAAATCAAACCAAGGCAAGTGACTTTATTCCATTTAATTTCTGAGAATGTCTTTTCCATGTTAGAAAATTCGGATTTATGGTTTGTTCTTGATAAAACATGAAAACCCATGTAGTTTAGATAATAAAACTTGAGGAATTTGAGAAGGATTGCATGTAGATTAGTTTGGAGACGATTAATCTGATGTTAATACATGTTTGGGTGAAAGAAAAACGAATTAAATTATGGGATTTGATGATGATATGTAGTTAGGGTTCATGTTCTTGGGATATTTGGAAAAAGTGTAGAAAGTTGTAATTTAATTGATGTTAGGATGGATTGATCCCTTAAAAAACATGTTAGGATGTGATTATATATGTTTAGTATTGATTATAGACCTTTAAACGATTGATTGGGACTTAGTTTAGAAGATTTGAGGTGTTAAAAATGGAGGAAAACGATTTGGGGAAAAATCTGGGCCGAAGCTGGTAGCTCGTTAGAAGCAGCCCCCAGGTCGTTCGAACGAACTCGTTCGAACGAGCTTCTAACGAGTTGACCAGTCGCTGCTAACGAAAAGGGATTTCGTTCGATATCTCGTTCGAATGAGATATCGTTAGAAGGAACAGTTCGTTCGAACGAACTGGGATCTCGTTCGAACAGTCTCGTTCGAACGAGACTTCTAACGAGTTGGCAGAGGGATCTCGTTCGAACAGTCTCGTTCGAACGAGACTTCTAACGAGTTGACAGTTTGGTCCTTTTTGGACTGTTTTGATTTTTGGAGTCCCGGAAACTGGTTCGAGGGTAGAGTTAACATTCTTTGATGATGTAAGGATAAATTTGGGACTTTTGGATTATTATGAGGAGTAAATTATATACGGGAGTTGTATTACATGGACGGTTTGGGTTGAGACGTGAGAGGTTACTACGACGTAAGAAACTATAGCGCGTATGATTATAAATCGGATTAGTATAAATTGTGATGATTATAAGATAGTATGATAATATGTACTATGATTAAAATACGGTATTACTAAGACGTGTGTTTACTTAGTATTGGTATATGATTTTGTGTATGACATACCTACCATACTTGCTATCACGGGAGGTTTGCATTCGCTTAGGACCCTCTAATCCTTGTGTGCCTACGGGGGGGATATAGACTGGTACCTTGATGAACATAGGTCATAGAAAGACTTATTGTGATATTAATAAGTCCGCTGACCGTGGGAGCGTAGGTATGTGCGTGACCCACGTGATGGTGACTGTGTTCGCCTCCACTATTTGTGATTTGTGTTATCTGAACTATTCCTGAGAGATTCGAAATGTGTGATCCTTATGTACGTGATGTACCGAGATGGATAGCAGAGTATGTGTGCACCGTAGCTTAGATTGCGGGGTGCTTGTATCGTATATTTATGATGTGAATAATATACATTTAATTAATGGAAATCCTCCTGTTAATATTGTGAACATATTACGGTATTGTTTCGAGTTATATAAGGAGTTAACTGATACTTATATATATGGCATATTCAGTAACTGAGTTTATGTTAAACCCCTATTTAATTACGAGCGTTGTTATGTTAAATGGAACCGAGTAATATGGGTAGAACCTTTGGCAGTCTAGCTAGTTATGTTGTCACTTAGCTAGTAGTATGGGTCGTTATAGATGGGTACTTACGTTAGGAGTGCACAGTTAGACGAGAGGTGAGAATATCATGCGAGTGTACGTACTAACATATACTTTGCATTTAATGTTTTAAATGTTTTTAAAGCACTTACAGGTTTTTAAAATATAACTCCACATTCGGGCTCTGACCCGTTTGCTTTTCAAATCTTTTTCTTGTAAAACCATTTTTAGGTGCCCAGCCACAAGGACACCAAGCATAGGATACTCATTCAGGTGACGAGTTGTAGCTGCTTATGGAAGCTACAGGGATTTGCATATAGACGCTTCTATCTTTTGGATTCCAGAGTCACCATCTATCAGTTGTAGGGCATGTTGCCCATTTCCTTAGAGACATCTTTTACATTTCAGTTTTCAGACTTTAGCATGTATTGTTTCAGTTTATTTATTTCAGTTATGGGATTGTAGTGAGGAGTTTTCCTCCAGACTTTACTTACTCTATTGTGATGGTTATTCATTTTACTTCAGTATAGTGAATGGTGCTATTTATTTCTTCATTACATTTGTTGCATGTTAATCAGACTTAAATTAAAATTGGCAACTTGCTTTTTAAATACTAGGTGGTTTGTAATCTTAAAATGTTTTCGACAGTGATGCTATTAACTGAGCCAACTTGGCATTTTGAATTAATTTTATAAAGGAGTAGCTACCTGGTATTTAATTAGTCGGGGTGTCACAATAAGTCGTTAAAGGGTGAAAACCCAAACCGGCACCCAAACGACCCCGTAGGAGGCATGGACACCTCGCATGGGACCAATGTAACTTGTAGAAACTGACCGCGTAGTCTCGGGTCTCCTGGTTTGAGAGTATGATAATAATTTGCAAAAATCACACTTAGACTTAAAAACAAGCCGTTAAAGGGTGAAAACCCAAACCAACCCCCAAACGACCCCGTAGGAAGCACGAACACCTCGCACGGGACCAATGTAACCTGTAGGAACTGGTCGCGCAGTGCCGGGTTTCCCAGTTTGAAAGTTTGACGATAATTTAATAAAATCACACTTAGAGATAAAGACATGCCGTTTAAGGGTGAAAACACAAACCAACCCCCAAACGATCCCATAGGAGGCACGAACACCTCGCACGGGACCAATGTAACTCGTAGGAACTGATCGCGTACTCTCGGGTCTCTCAGTTTGAGAGTATGATGATAATTTTCAAAAATCACACTTAGAGTTAAAAACACATCGTTAAAGGGTGAAAGCACAAACCAACCCCAAAATGACCCCGTAGGAGGCACGAACACCTCGCACGGGACCAATGTAACTTGTAGGAACTGACCGCAAAGTCCCGGGTCTCCCGATTTGAGAGTATGACGATAATTTGCAAAAATTACACTTAGAGTTAAAAACATGCCATTAAAGGGTGAAAACACAAACAACCCCCAAACAACCCCGTAGGAGGCACAAACACCTCGCATGGGACGAATGTAACTTTTAGGAACTGACCGCGTAGTCCCGGGTCTCCCGATTTGAGAGTATGACGATAATTTGCAAAATCACACTTTGAGTTATAAACATGTCATTAAAGGGTGAAAACACAACCCCGTCCCCAAACGACCCCATAGGAGGCACGAACACCTCGCACATGACCAATGTAACTTGTAGGAACTGACCACGTAGAACAGGGTCTCTCGGTATGAGAGTACGACGATAATCGTCAAAAATCACACTTAGACTTAAAAACAAGCCGTTAAAGGGTTAAAACCCAAAACAACCCCCAAACGAACCCGTAGGAGGCACGAACACCTCGCACGGGACCAATGTAAATTGTAGGAACTCACCGTGTAGTCCCGGGTCTCCCGGTTTGAAAGTATGACGATAATTTTCAAAAATCACAGTTAGAGTTAAAAGCATGTTGTTAAAGGGTGAAAACACAAACAACACACCAAACGGCCCCGTAGGAGGAACGAGCACCTCGCATGGGACCAATGTAACTTGTAGGAACTGACCACGTAGTCCCGGGTTTCCCGATTTGAGAGTATGAGGACAATTTTCAAAAATCACACTTAAACTTAAAAACAAGCCGTTAAAGGGTGAAAACCCAAACCAACCCACAAACGGCCCCATAGGAGGCACGAACACCTCGCACGGGACTAATGTAACTTGTAGGAACTGACCGTGTAGTCTCGGTTCTCCCGGTTTGAGACTATGATGATAATTTGCCAAAATCACGCTTGTTAAAAACATGTCATTAAAGGGTGAAAACCCAAACCAGCATCCAAATGACCCCGTAGGAGGAACGAACACCTCGCACGGAACCAATGTAACTTATAGGAACTGACCGTGTAGTCCTGGGGCTCCCGATTTGAGAGTAAGACGATAATTTGCAAAAATCACACTTAGACTTAAAAACATGCTGTTAAAGGTTGAAAACCCAAACCAACCCCAAAACGATCCCGTAGGAGCCACAAACACCTCATACGGGACGAATGCAACTTGTAGGAACTGATCGCATAGTCCTGGGTCTCCCGATTTGAGACTATGATGACAATTTGCAAAAATCACACTTAGACTTAAAAACATGCCATTAAAGGGTGAAAATGCAAACCAGACCCCAAACGACCCCATAGGAGGCACGAACACCTCGCACGGGACCAATGTAACTTGTAGGAACTGACTGCGTAGTCTCGGGTCTCTCAATTTGAGCGTATGATGATAATTTGCAAAAATCACACTTAGAGATAAAAACCTATCGTTAAAGGGTGAAAACACAAACCAGCTCCCAAACGACCCCGTAGGAGGCACAAACACCTCACACGGGACCAATGTAACTTGTAGGAACGGACCGTGTAGTCCCCGGTCTCCCAGTTTGACAGTATGACGATAATTTTCAAAAATCACACTTAGAGTCAAAAACATGCCGTTAAAGGGTGAAAACATAAACAACCCCCAAACGACCCCGTAGGAGGCACGAACACCTCGCACGGGGCCAATGCAACTTGTAGGAACTGATCGCGTAGTCTCGGGTCTCCCGGTTTGAGAGTATGACAATAATTTGCAAAAATCACACTTAGACTTTAAAGCAAGGCGTTAAAGGGTGAAAACCCAAGCCAGCCCCCAAACGACCCCGTAGGAGGCACGAACACCTCATACGGGAAAAATGTAACTTGTAGGAACTGACCGCGTAGTCCAGGGTCTTCGAGATTGGGAGTATGACGAAAATTTGAAAAAATCACACTTAGACATAAAATAAGTTGTTAAAGGGTGAAAATATAAATCAACAGCCAAACGACCCCGTAGGAGGCACAAAGACCTCGCATGGAACCAATGTAACTTATAGGAACTGACCGCGTAGTCCCGGGTCTCGCGGTTTGAGAGTATGACGATAATTTGCAAAAATTACACTTTTAGTTAAAAACATGTCGTTAAACGATGAAAACCCAAACCAGCCCCCAAATGACCCCGTAGGAGGCACGAAGACCTCGGACGGGACCGATGTAACTTTTAGGAACTGAACGCGTAGTCCCGGTTCTCCCAATTTGAGAGTATGATGATAATTTGAAAAAATCACACTTAGACTTAAAAACACGCCGTTAAAGGTTGAAAACCCAAACCAGCCCCCAAACGGTCCAGTAGGAGGCACGAAGACCTCGCACGGAACCAATGTAACCTGTAGGAACTGATCGCGTAGTTTAGGGTCTCCCGATTTGAGACTATGATGACAATGTCCAAAAATCTCACTTAGACTTAAAAACATGCCGTTAAAGGGTGAAAACCCAAACCAGACCGCAAACGACCCCATAGGAGGCACGAAAACCTCGCACGGGACCAATGTAACTTTTAGGAACTGACCGCGTAGTCTCGGGTCTCTCGGCTTGAGCATAGGACGATAATTTGCAAAAATCACACTTAGAGATAAAAATCTACCGTTAAAGGGTGAAAACATAAACCAGCCCCCAAACGACCCCGTAGGAGGCACGAACACCTCGCACGGGACCAACGTAACTTGTACGAGCTGACCGCGTAGTCCCCAGTCTCCCGGTTTGACAGTATGACGATAATTTGAAAAAATCACACTTAGACTTAAAAACAACTCGTTAAAGGGTGAAAACACAAATCAACCGCCAAACGACCCCGTAGGAGGCACGAACACCTCGCACGGGACGAATATAACTTGTAGGAACTGACCGCGTCGTCCCGGGTCTCCCGATTTGAGAGTATGATAATAATTTGAAAAAATCACACTTAGAGTTAAAAACATACCGTCAAAGGGTGAAAACCCAAACCAACCCACAAACGGCCCCATAGGAGGCACGAACACCTCGCACGGGACTAATGTCACTTGTAGGAACTGAACGCGTAGTCTCGGCTCTCCCAGTTTGAGACTATGACGATAATTTGCCAAAATCACGCTTGTTAAAAACATGTCGTTAAAGGGTGAAAACCCAAACCAGCTCCCAAATGACCCCGTAGGAGGGACGAACACCTCGCACGGGAATAATGTAACTTGTAAGAACTGACCGTGTAGTCCCGCGTCTCTCGATTTGAGAGTAAGACGATAATTTGCAAAAATCACACTTAGACTTAAAAACATGCTGTTAAAGGTTGAAAACCCAAACCAGCCCCAAAACGACCCCGTAGGAGCCACAAACACCTCATAAGGGACAAATGAAACTTGTAGGAACTGATCGCATAGTCCTGGGTCTCCCGATTTGAGACTATGATGACAATTTGCAAAAATCACACTTAGACTTAAAAACATGCCGTTAAAGGGTGAAAACGCAAACTAGACCCCAAACGACCCCATAGGAGGCACGAACACCTCGCACGGGACCAATGTAACTTGTACGAACTGACCGCGTAGTCTCGGGTCTCTCAATTTGAGCGAATGACGATAATTTGTAAAAATTTCACTTCGAGATAAAAACCTATCGTTAAAGGGTGAAAACACAAACCAGCTCCCAAACGACCCCGTAGGAGGCACAAACACCTCGCACGGGACCAATGAAACTTGTAGGAACGGACCGCGTAGTCCCCGGTCTCCCGGTTTGATAGTATGACGATAATTTTCAAAAATCACACTTAGAGTCAAAAACATGTCGTTAAAGGGTGAAAACATAAACAACCCAAAAAACAACCCCGTAGGAGGCACGAACACCTCGCATGGGGCCAATGCAACTTGTAGGAACTGATCGTGTAGTCTCGGGTCTCTCAGTTTGAGAGTATGACGATAATTTGCAAAAATCCCACTTAGACTTTAAAATAAGCCGTTAAAGGGTGAAAACCCAAACCAGCTCCCGAACGACCCCGTAGGAGGCACGTACACCTCATACGGGACAAATGTAACTTGTAGGAACTGACCGCGTAGTCCCGGGTCTCCGAGTTTGAGAGTATGATGATAATTTGATAAAATCACATTTAGACTAAAAAACATGCCGTTAAAGGGTGTAAACCCAAAGCAGCCCCCAAACGACCTCGTAGGAGGCACAAACACATCGCACGGGACCAATGTAACTTTTAGGAGCTGACCGCGTGGTCCCGGGTCTCCTGATTTAAGAGTGTGATGATAATTTGCAAAAATCACACTTAGAGATAAAAACCTATCGTTAAAGGGTGAAAACACAAACCAGCTCCCAAACGACCCCGTAGGAGGCACAAACACCTCGCACAGGACCAATGTAACTTGTAGGAATGGATCGCGTAGTCCCCGGTCTCCCGGTTTGACAGTACGACAATAATTTGAAAAAATAACACTTAGACTTAAAAACAAGTCGTTAGAGGTTGAAAACAGAAATCAACCGCCAAACGACCCTGTAGGAGGCACGAACACCTCGCATGGGACCAATGTAACTTGTAGGAACTGACCGCGTAGTCCCGAGTCTCCTGATTTGAGAGTATAAGGATAATTTGCAACAATCACACTTAGAGTTTAAAACATGCCGTTAAATGATAAAAACCCAAACCAGCCCCCAAACGACCCCACATGAGGCACAAACACCTTTCACGGGACCAATGTAACTTGTAAGAACTGACCGCGTAGTCTGAGGTCTCTCGGTTTGAGCGAATGACGATAACTTGCAAAAATCACACTTAGAGATAAAAACCTATAGTTAAAGGGTGAAAACACAAACCAACCCCCAAACGACCCCGTAGGAGGCACCAACACCTCGCACGGGACCAATGTAACTTGTAGGAACTGACCGCGTAGTCCCGGGTCTCCCTGCTGGACAGTATCATGATAATTTGAAAAAATAACACTTGGACTTAAAAATAAGCCATTAAAGGGTGAAAACACAAATCAACCGCCAAACGACCCCGTAGGAGGCACGAACACCTCACATGGGACCAATGTAACTTGTAGGAACTGACGACGTAGTCCCGGGTCTCCCGATTTGAGAGTATGACGATAATTTGCAACAATCACACTTAGATTTTAAAACATGCCATTAAAGGATGAAAACCCAAACCAACTCCCAAACGACCCTATAGGAGGCACGGACACCTCGCACGGGACCAATGTAACTTTTAGGAACTGACCGCGTAGTCCCGGGTCTCCCAGTTTGAGATTTTGATGATAATTTGCAAAAATCACACTTAGACTTAAAAACATGTCGTTAAAGAGTGTAGACCCAAACTAGCCCCTAAACGACCCCGTAGGAGGAACGAACACCTCGCACGGGACCAATGTAACTTGTAGGAACTAACCGCTTAGTCCTGAGTCTCCCGATTTGAGAGTATGATGATAATTTGCAAAAATCATACTTAGAGTTAAAAACATGCCGTTAAAGGGTGAAAACACAAACCAACCCCCAAACGACCCCGTAGGAGGAATGAACACCTCGCAAGGGACCAATGTTACTTCTAGGAACTGACCGCGTTGTCCCGGGTCTCCCGGTTTGAAAGTATAATGATAATTTTCCAAAATCACACTTAGAGTTAAAAACATGTCGTTAAAGGGTGAAAACACAACCCTGTCCCCAAACGACCCCATAGGAGGTAGGAACACCTCGCACATGACCAATGTAACTTGTAGGAACTGACCGCGTAGTCCAGGGTCTCTCGGTTTGAGAGTACGATGATAATCGTCAAAAATCACACTTAGACTTAAAAATAAGCCGTTAAAGGGTTAAAACCCAAAACAGCCCCCAAACGAACCCGTATGAGGCACGAACGCCTCGCACGGAACCAATGTAAGTTGTAGGAACTCACCGCATAGTCCTGGGTCTCCCGATTAGAGAGTATGACGATAATCGTCAAAAATCACACTTAGACTTAAAAACAAGCCGTTAAAGGGTGAAAACACAAACCAACCCCCAAACGACCCCGTTGGAGGCACGAACACCTCGCACGGGACCAATGTAACTTGTAGGAACTAACCGCGTAGTCCTGGGTCTCCCAGTTTAAGAGTATGATGATAATTTGCAACAATCACACTTAGACTTAAAAATAAGCCGTTAAAGGGTGAAAATCCAAACCAGCCCCCAAACGACCCCGTAGGAGGCACGAACACCTCTCACGGGACCAATGTAACTTGTAGGAACTCATCGCGCAGTGTCGGGTATCTCGGTTTGAGAGTATGACGATAATTTACAAAAATCACACTTAGAGATAAAAACATGTCGTTATAGGGTGAAAACATAAACCAGCCGCCAAACGACCCAGTAAGAGGCATGAATACCTCGCACGGGACCAATATGGCTTATAGGAACTGACTGCGCAAAGTCGAATCTCCCGGTTTGAGAGTATGACGATAATTTGCAAAAATCACACTTAGAGATAAAGACATGCCGTTAAAGGGTGAAAACACAAAACCAGCCCCCAAACGACCCCGTAGGAGGCATGAACACCTCGTACGAGACCAATGTAACTTTTAGGAACTGACCGCGTAGTCTCAGGTCTCTCGATTTGAGAGTATGATGATAATTTGCAAAAATCACACTTAGACTTAAAAACACGCCATTAACGTGTGAAAACCCAAACCAACCCCCAAACGGCCCCGTAGGAGGTACGAACACCTTGCACGGGACCAATGTAACCTGTAGGAACTGATCTCATAGTCCCGGGTCTCCCAATTTGAGACTATGATTCAATTTTCAAAAATCACACTTAGACTTAAAAACATGTCGTTAAAGGGTGAAAGCCCAAACCAGAAACCAAACGACCCCGTAGGAGGCACGAACACCTCGCACGGGACCAATGTAACTTTTACGAACTGATCGCGTAGTCCCGGGTCTCCTGGTTTGAGAGTATGATGATAATTTTCAAAAATCACACTTAGAGTTAAAAACATGTCGTTAAAGGGTCAAAACACAAACCAACCCCCAAACGACCCCGTAGGAGGCACGAACACCTCGCACGGGACCAATGTAACTTATAGGAACTGACCGTGTAGTCCCGGGTCTCCCGGCTGGACAGTATCATGATAATTTGAAAAAATGACACTTAGACTTAAAAACAAGCCATTAAAGGGTGAAAACACAAATCAACCGCCAAACGACCCCGTAGGAGGCATGAACACCTTGCATGGGACCAATGTAACTTGTAGGAACTGACGGCGTAGTCCCGGATCTCCCGATTTGAGAGTATGACGATAATTTGCAACAATCACACTTAGAGTTTAAAACAAGCCATTAAAGGATGAAAACCCAAACGACCCCGTAGGAGGCACGAACACCTCGCACGGGACCAATGTAACTTTTAGGAACTGACCGCGTAGTCCCGAGTCTCCCGATTTGAGAGTATGATGATAATTTGCAAAAATCACACTTAGAGTTAAAAACATGCCGTTAAAGGGTGAAAACACAAACCAAGCCCCAAACGACCCCGTAGGAGGCACGAACACCTCGCACGGGACCAATGTAACTTCTAGGAATTGACCGCGTAGTCCCGGGTCTCCCAATTTGAGAGTATAACGATAATTTGCAAAAATCACACTTAGAGTTAAAAACATGTCGTTAAAGGGTGAAAATACAACCCCGTCCCCAAACGACCCCATAGGAGGCACGAACACCTCGCACATGGCCAATGTAACTTGTAGGAACAGACCGCGTTGTCCAGGGTCTCTCGGTTTGAGAGTATGACGATAATCGTCAAAAATCACACTTAGACTTAAAAACGAGCCGTTAAAGGGTTAAAACCCAAAACAGCCCCCAAACGAAACCGTATGAGGCACGAACACCTCGCACGGGACCGAGGTAACTTCTAGGAACTGATCGCGTAGTTCCGAGTCTCCCGATTTGAGGGTATGACAATAATTTGGGAAAATCACACTTAGACATAAAAACATGTCATTAAAGGGTGAAAACACAAACCAGCCCCCAAACGACCCCCATAGGAGGCACGAACACCTCGCACGGGACCAATGTAACCTGTAGGAACTGATCGCATAGTCTCGGGTCTCCCGATTTGAGACTATGATTCAATTTGCAAAAATCACACTTAGACTTAAAAACATGTCGTTAAAGGGTGAAAACCCAAACCAGACCCCAAACGACCCCATAGGAGGCACGAACACCTCACACATGACCAATGTAACTTGTAGGAACTGACAGCGTTGTCCAGCGTCTCTCGGTTTGAGAGTATGACGATAATCATCAAAAATCACACTTAGACTTAAAAACGAGCCGTTAAAGGGTTAAAACCCAAAAGAGCCCCCAAACGAACTCGTATGAGGCACGAATGCCTCGCACGGGACCAATGTAAGTTGTAGGAACTCACCGCATAGTCCTGGGTCTCCCGATTAGAGAGTATGACGATAATTTGAAAAAATACACTTAGAGTTAAAAACATGCTGTTAAAGGGTGAAAACACAAACCATACCCCAAACGACCCCGTAGGAGGCACGAGCACCTCGCACGGGACCAATGTAACTTGTAGGAACTGACCGCGCACTATCGGATCTCTCGGTTTGAGAGTATGACGATAATTTACAAAAATCACACTTAGACTTAAAAACATGTTGTTAAAGGTTGAAAACCCAAACTATCCCCCAAACGACTCCGTAGGAGGCACGACCACCTCATACGGGACCAATGTAACTTGTAGGAAATGACCACATAGTCCCGGTTTGAGAGTATGACCATAATTTGAAAAAATCACACTGAGACTTAAAAACAAGCCTCTTAAGGGTGAAAAACCAAACCAGACCCCAAACGATCCCATAGGAGGCACGAACACCTCGCACGGGACCAATGTAACTTGTAGGAACTGACCTCATAGTCCTGGGTATCCCAGTTTAAGAGTATGGCGATAATTTGCAAAAATAACACTTAGAGTTATAAACATGCCGTTAAAGGGTGAAAACACAAACAGCCCCCAAACGACCCCGTAGGAGGCACGAACACCTCGCACGGGGCCAATGTAACTTGTAGGAACTGATCGCGTAGTCTCCGGTCACCTGATTAGAGAGTATGACGATAATTTGTACAAATCACACTTAGACTTAAAAGCATGCCGTTAAAGGGTGAGAACACAAACCAACCCCCAAACGACCCCGTAGGAGGCACGAACACGTCGTACGGGACCATTGTAATATGTAGGAACTGATCGCGTAGTCCCGGGTGTCCCGATTTGAGAGTATGACGATAATATGCAAAAATCACACTTAGAGTTAAAAACATGTCGTTAAAGGGTGAAAACACAAACCAACCCCCAAACGACCCCGTAGGAGGCACGAACACCTCGCACGGGACCAATGTAACTTGTAGGAACTGATCGCGTAGTCCTGGGTCTCCCAGTTGAAGAGTATGACAATAATTTGAAAAAATCACACTAAGACTTTAAAATAATCCGTTAAAGGGTGAAAAGCCAAACCAACCCCCAAACGACCCCGTAGGAGGCACGAATACCTCCCACGGGACCAATGTAACTTGTAGGAACTCATCGCGCAGTGTCGGGTATCTCGGTTTGAGAGTATGACGATAATTTACAAAAATCACACTTAGAGATAAAAACATGTCGTTAAGGGGTGAAAACATAAACCAGCCCCCAAACGACCCAGTAGGAGGCACGAACACCTCTCACGGGACCAATGTGGCTTATAGAAACTGACTGCGCAGAGTCGGATCTCCCGGTTTGAGAGTATGACGATAATTTACAAAAATCACACTTAGAGATAAAGACATGCCGTTAAAGGGTGAAAACACAAAACCAGTCCCCAAACGACCCCGTAGGAGGCACGAACACCTCGTACGAGACCTATGTAACTTTTTGAAACTGATCGCGTAGTCTCGAGTCTCCCGATTTGAGAGTATGATGATAATTTGCAAAAGTCACACTTAGATTTAAAAACACGCCGTTAATTGGTGAAAACCCAAACCAACCCCCAAACGGCCCCGTAGGAAGTACGAACACCTTGCACGGGACCAATGTAACTTGTAGGAACTGATCGCGTAGTCCCGAGTCTCCCGATTTGAGACTATGATTCAATTTTCAAAAATCACACTTAGACTTAAAAACATGTCGTTAAAGGGTGAAAACCCAAACCAGAAACCAAACGACCCCGTAGGAGGCACGAACACCTCGCACGGGACCAATGTAACTTTTATGAACTGATCGCGTAGTCCCGGGTCTCCTGGTTTGAGAGTATGATGATAATTTTCAAAAATCACACTTAGAGTTAAAAACATGTCGTTAAAGGGTGAAAACACAAACCTACCCCCAAACGACCCCGTAGGAGGCACGAACACCTCGCACGGGACCAATGTAACTTGTAGGAACTGACTGCGTAGTCCCGGGTCTCCCGGCTTGAGAGTATTTCGATAATTTACAAGAATCACACTTAGAGATAAAGACATGCCGTTAAAGGGTGAAGATACAAACCAGCCCCTAAACGATCCCGTAGGAGGCACGAACACCTCACACGGGACCGATCTAACTTTTAGGAACTGACCGCGTAGTTCCGGGACTCCCTGTTTGAGAGTATGATGATAATTTGCAAAACTCCCACTTAAACTTAATGACACGCTGTTAAAGGGTGGAAACCGAAATCCACTGCCAAACGACCCCATTGGAGGCACGAACACCTCGCACGGGACCAATGTAACTTGCAGGGACTCACCGCATAGTCCCGGGTCTCTCGGTTTGAGAGTTTGACGATACTTTTAAAAAATCACACTTAGACTTAAAAACACGTGGTTAAAGGGTGTAAACCCAAACCAGCCCCCAAACGACCCCATAGGAGGCACGAACACGTCGCACGGGACCAATGTAAAGTGTAGGAACTGACCGCGCAGTCCCAGGTCTCCCGATTTGAGAGTATGATGATAATTTGCAAAAATCACACTTACACTTAAAAACAAGCCGTTAAAGGGTGAAAACCCAAATTAACCCACAAACGGTCCCGTAGGAGGTTCGAACACCTCGCACGGGACCAATGTAACTTGATGGAACTGACTGCATAGTTCCGGGTCTCCCGATTTAAGAGTTTGACGATAATTTGCAAAAATCACACGTAGACTTAAAAACATGCCGTTAAAGGGTGTAAGCCCAAACCAGCCCCCAAACGAGCCCGTACGAGGCACGAACACCTCGCACGGGACCAATGTAACTTATAGGAATTGATCGTGTAGTCCCGGGTCTCTCGGTTTGAGAGTATAATGATAATTTTTAAAAATCCAATATAGAGTTAAAAACATGCTGTTAAAGGGGGAAAACACAAACCAACCCCCAAACGACCCCGTACGAGGCATGAACACCTCGCACGGGACCAATGTAACTTGTAGGAACTGATCGCGTAGTCCCGGGTGTCCCGATTTGAGAGTATGACAATAATTTGCAAAAATCACACTTCGAGTTAAAAACATGTCGTTAAAGGGTGAAAATACAAACCAACCCCCAAACGATCTCGTAGAAGGCACGAACACCTCGCACGGGACCAATGTAACTTGTAGGAACTGACCGTGTCGTCCCGGGTCTCTCGGTTTGAGAGTATGATGATAACTTGCAAAAATCAGACTTAGAGTTAAAAACATGCCGTTAAAGGGTGAAAACACAAACAGCCCCCAAACGACCCCGTAGGAGGCACGAACACCTCGCACGGGACCAATGTAACTTGTAGGAACTGACCGCGTAGTCTCGGGTCTCCCGGTTCGAGAGTATGACATTAATTTGTAAAAATCACAGTTAGACTTAAAGACAAGCCGTTAAAGGGTGAAAACCCAAACCAGCCCCCAAACGACCCCGTAGGAGGCACGAACACCTCGCACGGGATAATGTAACTTGTAAGAACTCAGCGCGCAGTGCCGGGTATCTCGGTTTGAGAGTATGAAGATAATTTACAAAAATCACACTTAGAGAGAAAAACGTGTCGTTAAAGGGTGAAAACATAAACCAACCCCCCGAACGACCTAGTAGGAGGCACGAACACCTCGCACGGGACCAATGTAACTTGTAGGAACTAACTGCGCAATGTCGGACCTCCCGATTTGAGAATATTACGATAATTTGTAAAAATCACACTAAGAGATAAAAACATGCCGTTAAAGTGTGAAAACACAAAAACCAGCCCCCAAACGACCCCGTAGGAGGCACGAACACCTCGTACGAGACCAATGTAACTTTTAGGAACTGACCGCGTAGTCTTTGGTCTCCCGATTTGAGAGTATGATGATATTTTCAAAAATCACACTTAGACTTAAAAACACGCCGTTAACGGATGAAAACCCAAACCAATCCCCAAACGGCCCCGTAGGAGGTACGAACACCTCGCACGGGACCAATGTAACCTGGAGGAACTAATCATGTAGTCCCGGGTCTCCCGATTTGAGACTATGATTCAATTTTCAAAAATCACACTTAGACTTAAAAACATGCCGTTAAAAGGTGAAAACCCAAACTAGACACAAAACGACCCGGTAGGAGGCACGAACACCTCGCACGGGACCAATGTAACTTTTACGAACTGATCGCGTAGTCCCGAGTCTCCTGGTTTGAGAGTACGATGATAATTTTCAAAAATCACACTTAGAGTTAAAAACATTCCGTTAAAGGGTGAAAACACAAACCAACCCCCAAACGACCCCGTAGGAGGCACGAACACCTCGCACGGGACCAATGTAACTTGTAGGAACTGACTGCGTAGTCCCGGGGTCTCCCGGCTTGAGAGTATGTCGATAATTTGCAAAAATCACACTTAGAGATAAAAACATACCGTTAAAGGGTGAAGACACAAACCAACCCCCAAACGATCCCGTAGAGGGCACGAACACCTCGCACGGGACCGATGTAACTTTTAAGAACTAACCGCGTAGTCCCGGGACTCCCGATTTGAGAGTATGATGATAATTTGCAAAAAGCACACTTAAACTTAATAACACGCCGTTAAAGGGTGAAAAACCAAACCAACCCCCAAACGGCCCCGTAGGAGGCACGAACACCTCGCACGAGACCAATGTAACCTATAGGAACTGATAGCATAGTCCCGGGTCTCCCGATTTGAGACTATGATGACAATTTGCGAAAATCACACTTATACTTAAAAACATGTCGTTAAAGGGTGAAAACCCAAACCAGACCCCAAACGACCCCGTAGGAGGCACGAACACCTCGTACGGGACCAATGTAACTTGTAGGAACTGACCACGTAGTCTCGGGTCTCTCGGTTTGAGCGTACGATAATAATTTGCAAAAATCACACTTAGAGATAAAAACATATCGTTAAAAGGTGAAAACACAAACCAGCCACCAAACGACCCCATAGGAGGCACGAACACCTCGCACGGGACCAATGTAATTTGTAGGAACTGACTGCGTAGTCCCGGGTCTCCCGGTTTGACAGTATGATGATAATTTTAAAAAATCACACTTAGACTTAAAAACAAGCCGTTAAAGGGTGAAAACCCAAATCATCCGCCAAACGACCCCGTAGGAGGCACTAACACCTCGCATGGGACGAATGTAACTTGTAGGAACTAACCCCATAGTCCCGAGTCTCCCGGTTTGAGAGTATGACCATAATTTGCAAAAATCACACTTAGAGTTAAAAACATGCCGTGAAAGGATGAAAACCCAAACCAACCCCCAAATGACCCCATAGGAGGCACGAACACCTCGTACGGGACCAATGTAACTTGTAGGAACTCACCGCGTAGTCCCGGGTCTCCCGGTTTGAGAGTTTGACGATAATTTGCAGAAATCACACATAGACTTAAAAACACATCGTTAAAGGGTGTAATCCCAAACCAACCCACAAACAACCCCGTAGGAGGCACGAACACCACACACGGGACCAATGTAACTTGTACGAACTGACTGCGTAGTCCTCGGTCTCCCGGTTTGAGAGTATGATGATAATTTACCAAAATCACACTTAAACTTAAAAACAAGCCGTTAAAGGGTAAAAACCAAAACCAACCCCCAAACAGCCCCGTAGGAGGCAAGAACACCTCTCACGGGATCAATGTAACCTGTAGGAACTGATCGTGTAGTCCCCGGTCTCACGATTAGAGACTATGATGACAATTTTCAAAAATCACACTCGTGAAAATCATGCCGTTAAAGGGTAAAAATCCAAACCAGCCCCCAAAGGACCCCGTAGGAGGCACGAACACCTCGCACGGGACCAATGTATCTTGTAGGAACAGACCGCATAGTCGTGGGTCTCTCGGGTTGAGCATATGATGATAATTTGGAAAGACCACAGTTGGAGTTAAAAACCCGTCGTTAAAGGGTAAAAACACAAACCAGCCGCCAAACGACCCCGTTGGAGGCACGAACACCTCGCACGGGACCAATGTAACTTGTAGGAACTGATCGCGTAGTCTCGGGTCTCCCGGTATGAGAGTATAATAATAATTTGAAAAAATCACAATTAGACTTAAAAACAAGCCATTAAAGGGTGAAAACAAAAATCAATCGCCAAATCCCCCGTAGGAGGCACGGACACCTCGCATGGGACCAATGTAACTTGTAGGAACTGACCGCGTTGTCCCGGGTCTCCCGGTGTTAGAGTATGACAACAATTTGCAAAATCACACTGAGAGTTAAAAACATGTCGTTAAAGGACGAAAACCCAAACCAGACCGCAAACGACCCCGTAAGAGGTTCGAACACCTCGCACGGGACCAATGTAACTTGAAGGAACTGACTGCGTTGTCCCGGGTCTCCCGATTTAAGAGTTTGAGGATAATTTGCAAAAATCACACGTAGACTTAAAAACATGTCGTTAAAGGGTGTAAACCCAAACGAGCCCCCAAACGAGCCCGTAGGAGGCACGGACACCACGCACGGGACCAATGTAACTTATAGGAATTGATCGTGTAGTCCCAAGTCTCTCGGTTTAAGAGTATAATGATAATTTTTAGAAATCCAACATAGAGTTAAAAACATGTCGTTAAAGGGGAAAACACAAACCAACCCCCAAACGACCCTGTAGGAGGCACGAACACCTCGCACGGGACCAATGTAACTTGCAGGAACTGACCGCGTAGTCTCGAGACTCCTGGTTGAGAGTGTGACAATAATTTTCAAAAATCACACTGAGAGTTAAAAACATGCCGTTAGAGGGTGAAAACACAAACCAGCCCCCAACGACCCCGTAGGAGGCACGAACACCTCGCACAGGACCAATGTAACTTGTAGGAACTGACCGCGTACTCACGGGTCTCCCGGTTTGAGAGTATGATGATAATTTGCAAAGATAACATTTAGACTTAAAAATAAACCGTTAAAGGGTGAAAACCCAAAACAGCCCCCAAACGAACCCGTAGGAGACACAAACACCTTGCACGGAACCAATGTAAGTTGTAGGAACTCACCACATAGTCCCGTGTCTCCTGGTTTGAGAGTATGACGATAATTTGCAAAAATCATATTTAGAGTTTAAAACCTGCTGTTGAACGGTGAAAACACAAACCAGCCCCTAAACGACCCCTTAGGAGGCACGAACACATCGCAAGGGGCCAATGTAACTTGTAGGAATTGACCGCGTAGTCTCGGGTCTCCCGATTTGAGAGTACGAGTATAATTTGTAAAAATCACACTTAGACTTAAAAACAAGCTGTTAAAGGGTGAGAACCCAAACCAACCCCCAAACAGCCCCATATGAGGCACGATCACCTCGCACAGGACCAATGTAACTTCTAGGAACTGACCGTGTAGTCCCGACTCTCCCAGTTTGAGACTATGACGATAATTTGCCAAAATCAGACTTCTTAAAAACATGCCATTATAGGGTAAAAACCCAAACTAGCCCCCAAACGACCCCGTAGGAGGCACGAACACCTCGCACGGGACCAATGTAACTTTTAGGAACTGACCGCGTAGTACCGGGTCTCCCGGTTTAAGAGTATGACGATAATTTGCAAAAATCAAACTTAGACTTAAATACATGCCATTAAAGGGAGAAAACACAAACCAGCACCCAAATGACCCCGTAGGAGGCATGAACACCTCGCACGGGACCAATGTAACTAGTAAAAACTGACCGCGTAGTCCCGAGTGTCTCGATTTGAGAGTATCACGATAATTTGTAAAAATCACACTTAGACATAAAAACAAGCGAATAAAGTGTGAATACACAAACCAACCCCCAAACGAACACCTCGCATGGGACCAATGTAACTTGTAGGAACTGACCGTGTAGTCCGTGGTCTCCCGGTTTTAGAGTATGGCGATAATTTGCAAAAATCACACTTAGACTTAAAAATAAGCCGTTAAAGGGTGATAACCCAAACTAGCCCCCAAACGACCCCGTAGGAGGCACAAACACCTCACATGGGACTAATGTAACTTGTAGGAACTGACCGCGTGGTCCCGGGTCTCCCGATTTGGGAGTATGATGATAATTTACAAAAATCACACTTAGACTTAAAAACATGCCGTTAAAGGGTGAAAACCCAAACTAGCCCCCAAACGACCCCGTAGGAGGCACGAACACTTCGCACGGGACCAATGTAACTTGTAGGAACTGACCGCGTCCTCTCGGGTCTCCCGATTTGAGAGTATGATGATAATTTTTTAAAATCAGACTTAGACTTAAAAATAAGCCATTAAAGGCAGAAAACACAAACCAATTCCCAAACGAACCCGTAGGAGGCACGAACACCTCGCATAGGACCAATATAACTTTTAGGAACTGACCGCGTAGTCTTGGGTCTCCCAGTTTGAGAGTATGACGATAATTTCCACTCATATATGTAATTTTTTAGTTTGAGTAAAATTTTTTTTTGTAAATTACTGGGTTACTAATATCGTATCATTTTTGTATCCTATTTTTTTTACAGGATAACCGTTTATCGTTGGCCTTTATTCACGTGGAACAAACAAAGAGCTCAATGTTTTACAACAAGGGGTTTATTCATGATTTCATTTTTTTTTTGCCATCGCCGTACGGTCTATTGTATTTTTATTGTTGACTTTTATGGCCGTGCAGGCTTTTATAAGTTAATTGTTATATTTTGTGGTCGTGCGGGCTTTATGTTAGGTGTCCAGAAAATAGAGGAAACTCGGCCCAATTTGTTTGGGGATGTGTGATGTTAAAGATTTTGAAGTTTGTATGTACATTAGTTTATTAACAATGTGCAATATTATTAATTTGTGAATTTTTAGCTTTCAAATAATTAATTTTTTTTATAAAAAATTTGGCGCAGTTCAAAATCGTGGCAAAAGTGTATCATATTTTGGCACGGTTTTGAACTGTACCAAATTTTTTTAAATTGTGCTGAATCTGGCACAGTTATGAATTGTGACAAAAGTGTGCCAGAAATATCAAATGTTGGCATGGTTTAAAAGTTTGCCAGAAGTGTTCATATTTTGCTGAATCTGGCACAGTTATAAACTGTGCCAAAAGTGTGCCAAAAATATCAAATTCTGGCACGGTTTAAAAGTGTGCCATAAGTGTTCCTATTTTGCTGAATCTGGCACAGTTAAAAACTGTGCCAAAAGTATGCCAGCAATATCAAATTCTGGCACGGTTTAAAAGTGTGCCAGAAGTGTTCCTGTTTGGCTGAATCTAGCACACTTTTGAGCCGTGCCAGAAAAAAATTACCATTTTGGAACACCTGATTCTGACACAATTCAAAATCGTTCCAGATTTTGTACTAACCTTTTCATTTTTCTGCAGCCCTTGGCAATTTGCAACTGAGTGAGCGGCAAGATAAGAGGGTCATTGAGGCCACGACAGTTCCAGCTGAAAAGAAGAAGTTCAGCACTCTTGTAACCTCTGCTTCAATCTACAAGGGAGTATTCTTTCCCAACAAATCTATTTCCAAAGAGATGGGTGCTGAAGGTATTACTATTTATATTTTTTGATTTCGCGGCAATTATCTTCAATATTTGGATATTGACCTTGCTTTATTTCTTCTCAGGTGAGGAGATTGACAGATCTCTATTAGCATCTCAACTTACTGAGATGGGTGAGGGCGCGGTTGTCCTCAATAACACTGCTAGGCAGAGGAAAAGGAAGAGGACCAAGTCCAAAGCTCCTACCTCAGTCACATCAAGTGACCAAGTTGAGCCTACCATGCCCCAAAATCAGGTTGTGGAACAAATAACTCTTGTCGCGCCCCAACATCAGGCTCTGGATAATACTATTCCTCATGAAAGGCCTGAGGGTAACTTTGACGATGACATTGGATCTCACTTGGCCGCGACAAGTCTAATGTCATCTCTCTCTGACCAAGGTGGTCGCAAAAATTTGCCCGTCAATGAGAGAAATTCTCCTCCCCCTCCATCAATAATTGTTGTTAATGCAAATCTGGTACCTCCATAGAGCAGACATCCACGGCCACAACTGTGCAGGCCAGATCCTCAGTCTCCATGGGACACAACTGCTCGTGCCGTCCACAGGATAATAAAGTCAATGGATGGAGCCAACTTAGATCAGTTGGTGGATGAGGACCATGAGGACGTGGAGTCTTATGCTCTCCACAGTCTGCTGAGAGTGAGTATTTTCAACTTTCCAATATTCTTTATAGCTTCAGTTTTATTTTCTAACTTTTAATACATTTGCAGGATACGGAAGCTGTGGTGACCCAGAAACTCAAATATGAGGGTCTATTTAGGCTTAAAGAGGCCGCGGAGGGTGTTCACACTGCTGATTTGGCAAAGGCAAGAACTGAATCTTTTGAAGCTGGAAAGAAGTCTTCTGTCGCGGCACTCCAGGCAGCTCAGATGAACCTTGAAGCCGCCGTCAGGGCTAAGGAGGAAGTTCAGGAGAATTTTTAAGCAGGCTGCAGAGTCCTTCAAAGTTGCCCAAGATCAATAAGTGGAAGTTGCCAAGGCCACAAAGTTTGCAAACAGCAAGCTTGGACCTCTTCAAGAGAAGTATAAGGAACTAAAGACCAAGGTTGTTAATGATGAAAAGGCTCATACTGCTGAGATAAAGGAGATGGAGGAAGCTTATGTTATGGCCATTAAGAAAATGGAAGAGGACTATACTGCGGCCAGTAAGATAAAGGATGAAGATCATGTCACGACCGTCCAATTGGCCATTGACAGCCCTGTGGAGTCATATAAGGGCTCTAAAGACTTCTACCTCATCAATAATAGAGCATATCTCTGCGGCTACCAAGCGTTGAGGCATAGGGTCATCAAAATATCCCGGAGTCCAAAGAGCAAATCATGTCCTGGAAGTTGGGTGATGCTGAGCATGACCAATGTGTGGCTGAGGTCAGGGCTGCCATGGAAAAAAGAGTCAGGCTAAGGGCGGAGCTGAAGTAGCGTCAACTAAAGAAGACACCATGACGACTATAAAGAGAGAAGAGGGAGATGAAGATGACAATGTTGCATCTTAGATCTGCGCCCCTCTTTATCTTTGTACTTTTGTTCATGTATTCATAGGGTTGCGCCCCTATAAACATTAAACTTCGTGACCCAGGTTGCGACCTCTTGTCTGTATGACTTTAATAGTTTATTTTTTTGCCAAGGCTTCAACCTTTAATCTCTCCATTTGTCTTAACTGCTCCTTTACTCTCTATTTTAATGCTCTGATTTGATATTTGAATTTCTTGCTTGAATAAGCTTGTAAATCTTAAACAGGAACTGCATTGGTCATAAGGCCGCAATATCATTATATGAATTGTTTACCCAAACAAGCTGCGGCCTGTTGTTCTTTACCCTAGACTTTACACTTGTATTTTGACTTGAAGACTTCGAATTTTTCCTGCATGTGGCTATATTCCCCCAATCGCGGATATATTCCCCCAGCATCAGTGCCAAAAATAATAACTTGGGGATCGCGGCTGGATTGTATGACTGCTGCTTCCCTTTATAATTAAATATATGGGAAACGTTGTCGTGGTAACGTCTTAGCCATTTTTTGAACAGCGTTGCGACTGTATACTCTTGAACAGGGTTACGGCACCTTTAGTAGTAGGCTGTGTTTGCATTCTTTTGTATGTAGTGGATATTAGAGAACAAGTCCCTTGTCGCGGACAATTAAGTCTTTGGACCACTTCGCTTAATTCAAAGCTTGAGTAAATACTTTTCTATCAATAAATGCATGGGGTATGGGCCCATGGTAACATCTCCAATAGCAATCCCTTTAAAAGGGGTTCCTCAGAATAGGCCGCGGCACATTACATGCTTCAGGATGATAATGCCTTGGCACCTTTGGTTGCTTTAATTACATGGAACTTCCTTAATGCTGCTGCTTTCATTTGGTATTTGATGTGAATGTCGCAGCCATATTAATAGGGTTGCGGCTCTTTTGGAGCCCTTGCCAAGAAATTGATGACACCATACTGGGTTAAGGCCATCTTCTTTCTGTAGCTTTGGCATGCTTCATGATGACAGCAACACAACATCCTTTAGTCGCTTCGATTGCCTTTCACGGCCTTCCTTTAGTTGCTTCGATTTCCTTTCACGGCCTTTCTTTAGTCGCTTCGATTGGGTTATTATCACGCCCCCCAGGTTAGGTATTATAAAGCTTCCCCAAGCTAATGCGAGATAACCAAGTTAATGATGTGTTGTCTCTATCCACCAAGCTAATGATGTTTTAGGGCTGAGATCACTGAATGAATGATGTTTAGTCTCTATCCACCAAGCTAATGATGTTTTGTCTCTATCCACCAAGTTAATTATGTTTTCCAGAGGAGTAACCTTCCCGGGCTAATAACGCATCCCGAAAGCTAAGAACGGGAACTTGAAGTCCCTGATTCTTTTGATGCATCCCAAAAGATAAGAATGGGTATTGTAAGCCCTCACGGCTAATGACGCATCCCGAAAGCTAAGAATGGTCATTGTAATCCCTCGCGACAAATGATGTATCCCGAAAGCTAAGAACGGGTATTGTAAACCCTCATGGCTAATAACTCTTTCTGATAACTTCTTTCAAGGATGTGGCCATAGTATGCTGGAATATAGTCTCTATGAGTGATGTTGCAGGCCAATTTAGATGGTTTCTCTCAATAGTTACTTTTGACATTTCAATTATCACTTGCTTTCACATAATCAGGTGTCACGGTGGGCAAGGTGGGACCATTTAGATATTTTCATTCTCGTTTAACATACTGTCTTCGTTTAGAATATGTTTAAGACAATAATCCTTTTATAAGATATCATTTACTAGAATCGAGAAATCAAAATATGGCACTATAAAGTGAACTTGATTTTAATATATATTCATATATATATGACTTTGTAAGGACAATACAAAGTTTAATTTAAAACAGTGTAAGAAGAGTTTCACTGTAAAATAGATACAGATGAAATATAAAACATAAGCATGAAAAATGATCATGTGTCCTATCAGAATAGGCTGGTCCCTTAGGCATCCTTGAGGAAGCGCTACAGCATCCCCTCCCTTATGAGCCTCTTAATTTCATCTTTTTAGAGCATAGCACTGCTCAGTGTCATGGCCGTAGTCTAGATTGAATTTTAACCACTTGGATTTGTTCCTCTTGTGGGGTGGAGCTTTAAGCTTCTCTGGCCACTTCAGCATCTTGTCCTCTTGTATGGACTCACAGATGTCTTCAACTGGGAAGGCCAATGGGGTGTAGGACTCAAAGACCCTTTATGCCTTCTCCACTTTCCTTTTCTGGCTCTTGCTGACTGCTTATGTGGATGGAACTTCTGGTATTATCGCGACAGCGAAGGATGAGGAGGAAATGATCCTGGGTGCCATACCCACATTGGATGAGGCTGCGACCTCTAGCATGAGGACCCTCTGGGTCAAATAGTTGACCTGGGTTTGGAGTGAGGCATGATTGTCATAGAGGTGGTTGAGGTGGTTGTACAGCTGCACAATCTCATCTTTGACTTTTATGCTCTAGCTGGATTCCCCTTCCATTTTTTGCTTTGTTAGTCTTTACAAAATATATAATCTGAGACAAAACTAGAAGAAGTGAGCAATCACAGAAATATTGGAGTAACCAAGTAGGAAGTTGGGATGCAGCGTTTGCACTGCTGCATGATACTATTGCTGAGGTTGCGGCCAGTGAAGCACATACTAGGTGTACTGTCGTGGCCTTTGAATGATATTACTGATGAGGCCACGACAAGTAAGTCACATAAGTGTACTGTCGTGGCCTTTGAATGGTATTCAACAATGTTGAGCTGAAGACCACCTGACTTCAATCCCCGATGATTTGAAGCTGTTGTAATACAACCACGCTAGCAGTTGAACTATCGGGTCACATCCCTACCCAGGAAGTGAAGGGAATAATCCCAAAATTGAAACTCAGAAACTGAGTTTTTCTCCCGAAACTCGTGCAGAGCAAACCTACTAGGGTCTATCCATGAGAGAAAAACCTCTTGGTGCACAAAATGACACAATTCTAATGATAAACCCTAGATCATAGGAAAAGAACAGCAAAAAGGGAGTAAATATAACTCTTCCCTAATCACCCACCTTTACAGGGCTAAAGCCCATCAAGTTTTCCAGCCTTATCTAGGTGAGGCGATATCACAGGGGCATGTAAAATAGATCTAAGGTCATTATAGAGAGACTCGTAAACAGATCCGAATATACAAATACCCATTTAAGGGTCTAAATATAAAATAGAGGTAAATAACCAAAATTTACTCATGAGACAATGATCCAAAGGATCCCCATGAATAAATTAAGGTGTTTAAGAACCCATAACATAGAGAAACAAGATTGAAATATATCGTGCGCCAAATTGATGATACAAGAAATCATTCACATGTCGTTCTCGTATCCATAAATCAAGAGTAAAGTGCGTAATAAGCAAACAAAGCAGGTAAGGGGAGATAAAAGACAAGATATAGAGTGGTTCGACTATAATAATAAGCCTATGTCCACTTTGGTGCCACACTCTCATTATATATTCTGTTTGGTACATAGTAATTTTGCCTAAAGAGGCCTATAAGCATGTGAATAAAAGAGAATACATGTTTATGAGGATTTCGGTGTGCTGGAGAGATGGCTGCGATGCCGGCGAGTAGCCCCCAAGATGGACCAAGTGGTATGGAAAGCGTCGAGGAGAGAATAATCTTCTCTGAGCTAAGTGTTAGTGTTCGAATGAATCGGGGTCCCGAATGAGGAATCATTAATCTCCCTCCTATCTGGAGGTGTTGACCTCTTATATATAGGAGATATAGATGTTTCACTACAGGTGGATAAAAGCGGGTGTGGCCAGTCAATAGGATAAGACTGGGGTCGCATCCTGTAGCAAGTACGGCACGCCCTGAAGCATGAAGGTGCTGCACCATGTGTATGAGATGCTGCGGCAGTTGCTAGTGAGGCAGATATGGATAAGGCCCCAACCTATAAGATATTGGATGTGGCAGCAAGTCTTCAGCACTTTCCCATCTATCATATCAGTAACGAATACTTATTTCATGTGACGAACTTGTTCAATTCTAAGTAACCCACACCCAGCCTCAACGATCCATCCTTCTTCTTCATGAAGAGGAGTGAATCTCCCCATGGGTAAGTACTCCTCCTAATAAATCTATGTCCAAGCAACTGTTGAATTTGATAACCAATATCTCTCACCTCTAACAAAGCCATACAATAAGGTTCTCTGATTATTGATTTAATGCCCGTAGCTAAGTTAATCATGATTTATATCTCTATACTTGGAGGTAACCCTGGAATCTCTTAAAAGACATCAAGAAACTTATTAACAACATGAATGGAATCCAGTGACACAACAAATCATCCTCTATATAATACAAATGCGTACTCGACCCTCCCTTATGAAGTGGCATCGTAACCAAATGCATCGATAGATTGGCCACAAATCGTAGCCACCTAATGTACACACCTCTATCTCGACACATTAAATGAATAAGTGTACCCCGACGCAACGATGAATCTATATATAAAATAGTGCCCGATGATAAATCTAACATCCCAACTAATTGAGCAAAGGCTCTATTAACAAAAAAAGTGTGATGCACCCGTATAAAAACACTTACCCCAAGTGTTAATGAATAGGAAACATACCATATACTTCTGAAACTAATGCATGAACATCTCTAGGAGCAGCGCAATACAGGAACCAATACTACACCTATATATGACCATGTGACTAAGCTGGTGGTGGAGTTACAATAACTAATCGGACTAGTAAGTGTTGACACTAGACATGTGGCGCCTGATAACCTTGTTGACCTTTTTGTCCCAAGCGCTCTAATTTCCCTTAGTGAACCTCTTGGTTGCATGCCCCACCTAACCATAAGCAAAACAATTATCGAGAAATATCTCGCATTGACCCCTGCCTTACTGTCCTCTACCCTTATATCGTTGGCCTTGGTAGGACTACTTCCCTCTACCCTAATAGCTTAAATGGTCACAATTATTGTACTTGATAGGCCTCTTATGAGGCTAATCTCCAAACTATGTACCCTTAGACTTCTAAGCCCTTATGCATGAGACTCCCCATTACCACCTTTTAATGTCTTACTAGATTGGATAGACATGTCCCCACAGAACCTCTTCTCTCCTTTTTTTCCTTTTTATAATTCTCAGTGATCCTGCCAACTAAGTAAAGAAGCATTCATCACCCGTGTATTTGTTGTGTAAGTCAGGTTCCCTAATATTATATAATTAATCTGCTAAGTCAATCCATGATAAAGTAATCCATCCTCTTTGCCTCAATGCCACCTCATCGCATGCAAATGACGAAAGGTTGATAAACACCCGCTCATACTCTTCAACGGTGTGGTTCCCCTTATAGAACCACAAAAGAAGGATGATAAAACTGTTGACTAATTGGTAAAGGTTTGGTTCTTCTCTCCTACAAGTAGTTTGGTTCTTATCTACACAACATTAGGAATCAAAAAGTTAACTAATTTGAATCAAAAATTATTTTAAAAAAAAGGTTTTTTAAAAAATACATTAAAAATGTTTTAAATTACTTAAAAAAATTGTTATAAAAAAAATATTTTGTATATATATGACATTAAAACATTTTTTTTAAAAGGACTCTTAAGGAAAAATGAGGAGGGAAATAGTCATTTATAAATTTATGATTAAAGTTGTAGTGGAGGAGGATAATTGAGGTATAAGCCCCAAATGCGTCTAAGATGGATGATGATGATCAAACTCTTTGACTAATTGGTAACGGTTTGGTTCTTCTCTTCCACAAGTTTTTCTTCTTCTAACAGCCGCATTATTACGTTTGTAATAAAAATTGGTGTATAATTTTAATCTAAATCATAAGTCTAAAATAGGTTTTATATTAAAATTATGCATCATCTTTTTTTTTACTTTAATTATTTTCATTATAAAAAAAAAATCAATAACACACCGGCATATATAGGATAATTAAAAATAATTAAAAATAAAAATATAAAACGTTGAATATGGATCTTATTTGATATATCTCAACAAATATTCTTCAAAAATATAATTTTTATAATAATCGGATACATATATTAAAAGATATACCATTTTAAGATTTAGATGAGAAAAAAATGACGTGATGGTGTATAATGAAGGTGTATTTTACACATTCATTTTACACTTTGGTGACTTGGCAATGGGTTTACACTACCTCTGGAACCTTTTTTTACACATAGTATAAATTTTATACTAAACTCACTTTTACACTACTATTTAATAATGTTTGATAAACAAACAATTTAATATGACAAATGGGTGAAACGATGATAAAAAGTTTTTTTTATGAAAAATGTATTTGTCCTATGCCATTTGTCATGTTTTTCCATCTTTTTGTTATGGAATTATTGCCTTGAGTATACATAAAGAAAATTTGCCACCCAAGACTTGTTTATTTTTGTTTTTGTTAAAATATGTTTTTAGGTTGCCTTTTGGATAACATTTTAATTATCATATCTTTTTTCCCAGGATCTTTAAATATCAAAATTAATTTATATACAAATTTTTTACATTTGATTTTTTTTATATCCGAATTTTTTTAAATCAATTTTTGGCTAATTTTTTAAATATACGCTTTTTTACATTTGATATTTATGATAATTTTTAATACCTATTTTTCTTGATAGAAAATATGTTTAGATTATTAGATTTTTTAAAAATCACATTCTTCTATTAAGTCCCTCACCATATCAAACAGTTTCAAACACATTTTCTTCTCTTATCATAATTCCTAAAAAAGTTAAAAAATAGGATTCGTCACATGTGAAACGATGTATTAGGCCCCCAAATTTTAAAATCAAAATTCATTTTACTTCAAAAAGTAATAATTTCCTTTTTGTAGATGCGGAAGCGTAAAGGAGATGGTTCAACACAATAAACAAATTTTAATTTACTTTAAATTAAAATTAAACACAAAGTGAAATATGATTAATACGCACACATTATTTGAATTCACTTAAACACAATTAATTAACCCAAGTCCTAGAAATTTGCCTAAGTCATATTTTGTAATTTTATCAAGTTAGGCCAAACCAATTCTAACAATTAAATTAAATGACTTGAATTAATTAACTAAACATTACCCAAAATTAATTTTCACCAAATTAAATACGTAATGATTAAATTAAACCAATTTTATCTTTTTTACCGAAGCATGCGTTCTAGATGATTTTGCAAAAGATAAAATAAACAATTGTAAGGACACAAATTTCCAATTGAGTCCATATATAGTTTTGGCTCAATTCCGGACAAAAACATTTATTCATAGGATAGTATTTAAATTGTAATATTCTCAAGCCTATGAAGTGTTTGTTGAAGACGTAGCGGCAAAGAGTATAAATCTTCATCAAATATGCCGGTTTGTGTGCCTCGTTTCTACGTCATCAACCATGGTTCCATGCTCCCAAGGTATGAATGCAATATTATATATATATGAGCTTGGAACAAAGTTTATTGGGTGTTAGGTTTTGTAAAAACTGTGTTTTAATTTTCAGAAAGAATTAAATAAAACTTTAAAATAAGTTTATAAAGTTTTCCGGGCTAAAATCGAATTTTCCAAACTTTCTGGTTTTTCGTTCGATAGAGTCGTTCGAACGAGATTGTCGTTCGAACGAAAATGTCATTCGAACGAACCTGCCAACGAGTTCCCATATTAGGCCACTGATATGTCGTTCGATATGTCGTTTGAACGAACCTTCTGTTCGAATGAGATATCTAACGAGATTCTAACGAGTTCAATCTGGAACGTCGTTAGAAGTCTCGTTCGAACAAGATTTCGTTCGAACGAAATGTCGTTCGAACGAGATGCCAGGCGGGAACAGTTATTGGCAATTTTTTGGCAGTTTTGCACCCACTTCCCCACTTGGTTTTTAACCAACTTTTTCAGACTTTATTATGTGCGGGATAACATTTTCCAATTTAACTTTTTCATTCTTGTTTATCTCTTAGAGAGAGTTTGAGAGCAAAAATTGTTTAGGAAAATGTTCATGTTTTGAGTGAGAATTTTAGAGAAAAATTTCCATCACTCTAGTGTTTACACCCAAAGAAGTTTATTCCAAGTTCTTATATACATATCAATTGCTTGGAGTTTGGCACCGGTTTATCTCTTCCGTTTCAAAGAGAAGTTTCGGGTTTTGCTTCTACCTCCCACAAAGAAAGAAGAAGTGTTTTTGTTGCGATTCTACCCACTTGGAGAAAGGCTCCATGTACGGGTGACGGTGACCATATAAAGTTCTATCGGTGGATTCCGAGACCGCGGTGGTGTTCCAAGGTTATCCTCTAGGAAGAGGTGTCTACAAGAAGAAGCATCGAGGCTTGAGAGGGATCGAGTCGTGCGTTGTAAGTCTATCTGTCTTTTAATTATAATTCCGTATCTAGTGGATTTGTGGCTAGGGCCGTCTGAGGTTTTTTCCCGTCTTGGGTTTTTCCTCGTACATCGCGGCATAGTGTGATTGGTTTATTTTATCTTGCATAATAACGTAGAACGCATGCTTAGAATAATTCAAGATAAAATTTGGTTTAATAATCACACTCAATTTAATTTGGACTTAAATTGATTTTTAGGTAAATTTGTTTAATTCAAGTCATTTGCTAAAATTTGGTTTCGCCTAATTTGCTAATATCGATAAATATGACTTAGGCAAATTCTAGGACTTGGATTGAATTAATCGGTTTAAGTGAATATATTAATTGATTAATTTTACTTCACTTGGTGTAATTTTAATTTGTTTAAGAAATTAAAATTTGTTGTTTTAAAGTTGAACCATCACCCCGCTTCCGCATCGTGTTTGTTTTCTACATAAAAGGAAATTGAGCTTCTACAACAATTAATCCACTACACCGCGATGTACGAGGAAAAACTCACAACGGAAAAAACCTTGAATGGCCCTAGCCTCAAATCCACTAAGTACATAAATTAGAAATACAAGACAGTAGACTTACAACACTCGACTTGATCCCTCTCAAGCCCCAATGATCCTTCTTGTAGACACCTCCAACTAGCGAATAACCACGGAGCTCCACCGCGGTCTCGGAATCCACCGATCGGACTTTATATGGTCACCGTCACCCGAACAAGGAGCCTATCTCCAAGTGGGTAAATCAACGCAAAACACTTCTTCTTTATGGGATGTAGAAGCAAACCCAAACGTCTCTTCAAAAAGGTAGATATGAAAAACTGGTGCCAAAACTCCAAGCAATGAATATATATATATGGAACTTGGATTAAACAAATAATTGGGTGTAAACTAGAGTGTCAAATGAATTTTTTCTTTGAAAGATGAACACTCAAAACCATGAACTTTTCTTTTAACAATTTTCTCTCAAAAACTCTCTCTACAAGTTAGAATGGAATGAAAAGTTAAGTTAGAAAAGTACATTTAATTTTCGTACTTAAGAAATCTGCTAAAAATTTAGTGGGAAAAACAAGTGGGAAGGTGGGTCAAAACTGCTTAAAATTGCCATCAAACTGTTCCCGCCAAATCTCGTTAGAATGACATTTTCGTTCGAATGAAATCTCGTTCGAACGAGGCTTCTGACGAAGTTTCAATTTGAACTCGTTAGAAATCTCGTTGGAAATCTCGTTCGAACATGATGTTCGTTCGAACGACATTTCGAACGAATTTCCAGTGGCCTTATATGGGAACTCATTGGCAAACTCGTTCGAACAACAATGTGGTTCGAATGACAAACTCATTCGAACGACACTTCAAACGAACTTCCAGAAAGTTAAAATACTCCATTTTTAGGCCAGAAACTTTATAAACTTACTTTTTAAAGTTTTATAAAAATATTTCTTAAATTAAAAAACAGTTTTAAATAAACCTACACCCAATATAAAATGTTCAAAGCTCCTATATATATTCGAACGCATTCATACCTTAGGAGCAAACAGAACATTGTTGTTGACGTAGAAACGAGGCACTTTAAACTCGGCATTGTGATGAAGCTTTAAACTTGGCCGCTACGTCTTCAACTTTAGAACGTCATAGTCTTGAAGGATGATCAATAACTCTATCCTCTGACTCAAACGTTTTTGTCCGTAATTGAGCCAAAACTACAAAGGACTCAATTGGAAATTTGTGTCCTTACAAATCTCCCCCTTTGGCTATTCCGGGACAAAACCCAACAAAAATCCTAAAGGGCCGTCAAGATCTACTAGACTAATAAAAAGTCCCACCCAAAATAAAAATACAATGCTTGACTCAAACAACCCAAAGGATCAAAATCTTAGCCGGAGAAAGTTGCCACTTAGAATAATTCCAGCACACTTGAGCAAACACATTAAACGCATAGGGAATATCAACATATTAAATGTAATTAAAATAAATACTCCCCCAAAATTAATTCTCCCCCTTTTATCAACTGTGATCTACCTAAGAAGGTCGCGACTCCCCCTAAGTTAAATCTCCCCCAAACGATGATACGATTACAATAGGATTAGATACCACTTCTCCCCCTATCATTCTCCTCCTTTTTGTTCAGGAATAGTCAAAGGATATAACTAATGTGAACATGATGCATAAAGTGATGAGAACATTAAAGCTTATAGGCAACAAAACCATAACTAATCCAACAAATGAATACCAACTATTATGCGAAAAACAAATGATACCAAATAACACATAAGATTCTAAGCATGTGATATCAAACAAACAACGTAACAAGCAAGGTACCAATTTTAATTGGAGCATAAATGGACTAGCTAAACATGGCAAAGGTATAAACAAAATATCATATATATGTATACATAATAAATACAAGCTAAGCATAAATACACACATATAGATATAAACACACACATGACACAAAATAAGTTAAGGTTTTCACACTCGTGTGGCAAAAATTTGTCATATGGAAACGGAAGTGTAGGGGTGTGAAATAGCAACAATTAAATTTAGAACCAAACACTTAAAACATGTTCACGGAGTTCTCAATTGATTGTAAACTTCATCACATTTGAATATAACCTCATGTGATAATATAGATTGAACTCAATGAACAAACAAACAGAATGCATACAAGCCTAGCATGTTGATGATTCTACAAACCAATAGAGTCATGACACTGAAAGCGCAACTATGATAAACTGCCATTGTGCAAACCATTGATATACCATCCAATCTCCCTTAATAAGCATTTATATTAATTTTGAATGAATATATCAATCAAACATAGGCCTTGGCACATATTTTTCTTTTTAATGCCATATTTTCTTTTAAGCCTTTGGACCACGTATTTCTTTTAGGTCCAAACAAATGGTGGCTTACTATCGCAAAGGATAATAAATCCTTTCGGAGCCCTTCCCCGTGCACATTTATTTATCATTTTTATATCTCACAAATCTCACGAGCAACGGATTTTAACATGCACTAGTCCTCCTAGGTCACAAATATGTAGATGACTATATTGATAGGATAACACCTCACAAAGCTCAAATATACATATGAAGTTAACATTTCAAATGAGCTCGTGCATGTGTGAATAGAGGCATATAAAAATAGAATCCATTATAACAACACAAAATCGAACTACTCCATATAAGCATGGTAAAGAACATAATAAGGATTGACAATCTAAACCAAAAGTTCTAGCCACATGAGAGTGTAAAAGATGGGATTCTAACACAAGTATATGCCACATAAAGTGTGTGAAACTAAAATACACACAAAATAAAAATCTTTTTGAGTTTTTTTTTTAAATTTTTAACCAAAAATATAAATATATACTCAAAAGACAAACAAAAATCATTTTAATTTTTCATTAAGCTTAAATTATCAAGAAATAAAAATCCAAATGATAAACAAAAATATTTTTGTATTTTTCATTTAATGCAAATAAAATGAAGAAATAAAATACAAAAGATAACCTGAAATCATTATTCTAGCATGATATGAAATAAAGCAATGACTATAAAATGATTAAACAAGCATACATTTAGCAGGATAACATAGCATGAAGCACAAAAGCTAAAGTATGCAAACACTAACACATTCAACCTTTAGATTTAGCAAGGGATGAAGCATGTGATAGTAAATGAGAATCAAAAACCCTATCTTGTAAAGCTACCAAGTAGGATCTCCTAACCCAAACTAACGATGAGTGACTAACTCGAGGTGTATTAATCTTGGCTACCTCGGTTGCCTTACGGAAGGATTCTCTAGGGCCCTTTCTAAGATCAAAACAAAATTTCCTAAGATGACCTTTTCGACCACAATGTAAACATTTAAACTCACGACGAAAAGATTTTCCAAAGGAGTGATCTCTAAAAGCTTTCCTAGTGGATTCTCCTAAAACATTGGTTTTAGCTTTATTCGTCGATTCACTACAAGTATCGAAGCCTAAACCACAAGTGTCATTTTTAATTTGGACCGTTCCTAATATTTTATCTAATTTTTTCGAACGACACTCCAAATCAAATTTGACATTACTAGAGTCTTTTAATTTATTTTCTAATTCTAGAATGTTAGACTCTAATAAAACCTTTCTCTCTTCAAACTCGGGAAGCTCCTTTTTCAAGGATTCCATTAAACCTCTAAGGGTATCTCTCTCGCCTTCTACATATTCTAGCTTCTCTCGAAGAAATCTCTCCCGTGTCATAAGGTCTTCAACTAACACACTATTATCAACGACCTTGACACGTTCTTTCAAACTAGCTTCTAACTTCAAATTAGCTCTTTTTAATTTAATAGATTGCTCATAATGTTCTTGAAAAGCATTTTGAAGTTCACTCACATTAACCTCTTCTTCATTTTCACTTTCTCTTTCTTCTTCACTCTCACTACCATCAAAAGCAAGGGAATCATAAACAATAACCTTGGAAGTGTCTGTGTCAAAGTTTCATCAATAGATGAGTTCTCACTATCACTCACATGATTAGCCATAAAAGCCACAAAGTTGGGCTTAGTGGGGGAATCGGGTCCCTCTTCCTTATCACTATCACTAAGGGTCGCAGTATATGAAATGGGTCGCTTACCCTCTCTCCTTAGTTTAGTGAGGCACTCAGAAGCCCTATGGACATAACCCTCGCAACCAAAACACCTATTTGACTCGTCCCTATTTAAATTTTTATTAATAGTTTTAGGGATTCTCTCGGCTTTGTCATGCTTGGAAGTTTCAAATTTCTTAAAGTCATTTTTAAATTTATCTCTGTTAATTTTAAGAAATTTTCTAAATTTTCTAGCAAATAAGGCCATATCTTCCGAGTCACTGTCAGTCTCGCTCTCTACAACTTGTTTTTCCTCTTTTCGAGCATTTAAAGCAACGACCTTTTCAATTTTCTTTTCAGTTTTAGAGGGAAACAAATCCAGTTCATAGGTTTGTAAATCACCTACAAGCTCTTCTAATTTCGTAGAGGCTAAAGTTGGTAAAGAATTTAGAACAGTCATTTTTGGAATAAATCTATCGGGAAGGGACCTTAAAATTTTCTTTACAACTCAGTTGTCGGGTATTTTCTCTCCCAAGTTAAAAGATGAATTAACAATATCGAAAAGTCTAGCATAAAATTCATCAAAAGTTTCTTTTTCGTTCATTTTGATGGTTTCAAATTGAGTGGTGAAATTTTGGAGTTTCGAAGATTTAACGACACTTGTACCCTCATGAGTGAGTTACAAAATATCACACGCTTCTTTAGCGGTCTCACACGTCATAATACGTCGGAATTCATCCGGTGTGACAGTGCTAAACAAGGCATTTAAGCCACAGGAATTAAAATTTGAAAGTTTAAACTCATTCTCAGTCCATCTATCGGCCGGTTTGGGAACACGTTCATTTTCAACTAAATGAGTTGGTGGAGACCATCCGTTAACTACAGACATCCAAACCCTCTCGTCGATAGATTTAAGTGCGAATTTCATACGCGCATAATTAGAACCATCGAAAATAGGAAATTTAGAAAATGGGAAAAATTCCATTTTAGCCAAAAAATTATTTAAAAGATCTTAAAGAAATAATTTATCCCTTTGGCTCTGATACCAATCTGAAACGATGTATTAGGGCCCCAAATTTTAAAATCAAAATTCTTTTTACTTCACAAAGTAATAATTTCCTTTTTGTAGATGCGGAAACGTAAAGGAGATGGTTCAACACAATAAACAAATTTTAATTTACTTTAAATTAAAATTAAACTCAAAGTGAAATATGATTAATACGCACACGTTATTTGAATTCACTTAAACACAATTAATTAACCCAAGTCCTAGAGATTTGCCTAAGTCATATTTTGCAATTTTATCAAGTTAGGCCAAACCAATTTTAACAATTAAATTGAATGACTTGAATTAATTAACTAAACATTATCAAAATTAATTTGCACCAAATTAAATACGTAATGATTAAATTAAACCAATTTTATCTTTTTTTACCTAAGCATGCATTCTATATGATTTTGCAAACGATAAAATAAATAATTACTCCACTACACCGCAATGTACGAGGAAAAACCCACAACGGGAAAAAACCTCGGACGGCCCTAGCCTCAAATCCACTAAGTACAGAATTTACAAATACAAGACAGTAGACTTACAACACTCGAATCGATCCCTCTCAAGCCCCAATGCTCCTTCTTGTAGACACCTCCACCTAGCGAATAACTACGGAGCTCCTCCGCGGTCTCGGAATGCACTGATCGGACTTTATATAGTCACCGTCACCCGAACAAGGAGCCTATCTCCAAGTGGGTAAATCAACGCAAAACACTTCTTCTTTGTGGGATGTAGAAGCAAACCCAAACGTCTCTTCAATACGGTAGATATGAAAAACCAATGCCAAAACTCCAAGCAATGAATATATATATGGAACATGGATTAAACAAATAATTGGGTGTAAACTAGAGTGTCAAATGAATTTTTCCTTTGAAAGATGAACACTCAAAACCATGAACTTTTCTTTTAACAATTTTCTCTCAAAAACTATCTCTACAAGTTAGAATGGAATGAAAAGTTAAGTTAGAAAAGTCCATTTTCGCACTTAAGAAATCTGCTAAAAAGTTAGTGGGAAAAACAAGTGGGAAGGTGGGTCAAAACGGCTTAAAACTTCCATTAAACTATTCCCGCTAAATCTCGTTCGAATGACATTTTCGTTCGTACAAAATCTCGTTCGAACGAGGCCTTTAACGAAGTTCCAGTTTGAACTCGTTAGAAATCTCGTTTGAACATGATGTTCATTCGAACGACATTTCGAACGGCTTTCGAGTGGCCTTATATGGGAAGTCGTTGGCAAACTCATTCGAATGACAATGTGGTTCGAACGAAAAACTCGTTCGAACGACACTTCGAATGAACTTCTAGAAAGTTAAAATATTCCATTTTTAGGCGAGAAACTTAATAAACTTACTTTTTAAAGTTTTATAAAAATCTTTTTGTAATTAAACAACAGTTTTAAATACACCTACACCCAATATAATATGTTCCAAACTCCTATATATATTCGAATGCATTCATACCTTAGGAGCAAACGGAACATTATTGTTGACGTAGAAATGAGGCACTTTAAACTCGGCATTGTGATGAAGCTTTAAACTTGGCCGCTACCTCTTCAACTTTAGAACGTCATAGGCTTGAAGGATGATCAATAACTCTATCCTATGACTCAAACGTTTTTGTCCAGAATTGAGCCAAAACTACAAAGGACTCAATTGGAAATTTGTGTCCTTACAACGTGAAAAATTACTACTATCAAAATGCTTAACCTCGAAAATAATATGATTTGCATAGAAAAATTTGTCACCCAAGTCATTTTCCCACTTTTATATCAAACATGCCTTAAGATCATTCAAGCGTTTAGGGTATATCTCAATATTTGTATGGTATATTATGCGTACCAACCTAAAACAATTTACAACCGGCTAATGGAAAAAGTGGAAAATACAACACCATTCAAGGGCTATTTTCACATGAAAAATTCTTTTTCGGCTAAGATTTCAGTTCCAATAAAAGTGTTTCCCGTTTTCCCCTATCTCCCACGGAAAACTTTTTTCAGACCATATCTTGTGCGCTACTTGTCATTCCCCTACTCTTTCCTAATTTCATAAAATTACTAACCACCACCTCAATATTATTCACGGATTCTACATACTTCACCCTGCGTAATCAAACAAAAATCCATGCATAATGTAACCAAAACATCAAGCTATATGAAGTCCCAACTTGCCCGCTTTCCTTCATTAACAAGTTACTCCAAAGGGATGCAGTCACCCTTTTAAAAAAATCCTATAAAAACTTAGTAATATTTAACACAAATCTCAATTAGTTTTTACTCGAAGCTATCAAACTCTTTGTGAAATTTTATTTCTATATATTTTAACTTATACATTGTTGATTTGTTTTCAATTCCTCGTCATCTCAAGTATTAATTCAATTTATACATAATGTTTAGCAATATTCGATGATCGTATGGAAAAAAAGAATGTTATGCCCAAGCGAAGTATCGAAAGTTCAAGTGCATCTGCACCTCAACCCGGTTAAAAAAACTGCAGAAATTTTTTTAACCAAAAGAAAATTTGACGAAGTCAAGAAACGAGGGGAATAAGAATTTAAATGCCTATGGGAATTTAAAATTGGTCAAAAAGATATATGTAGAGTTTTACAAAATTAAAGGAGTTATATAAATACTTGCCATGATCAGACATGCACGTTTATTGAGCTTGTTATTGGGTAACTCTGACAAATTCATTGTTCAAGCAACAATAGAGCATTGATCATTAGTGGCCCACGCTTATAAACTATTAACAATTCAGTTGGGGCTAAAGCCCTACGATTTTTCAGTGCTTATGAGTAATATTATTGTGTATGATTTTCCAATTATATTTTTTAAAATTTTTTTGTATGTTATTAAATTAAATTAAATGTACCTTTTAGGGATTCATATTGGCCATGTAACTATTTACCAAGTCTATAATTATGAGGACTAGAATAAACCTAAAACAAATTATCATCGATTATTTTTTTAGCATACTATATTTTAGTTTTTTTTTTAAAGTCTTCCCCTAGTCAAACAATCCAAGATCACCCAGATGGAGTCATGTCCCCACTGCGACGTTGGCACCCCGGTAATGAAGTTCATGAAAATTATCTCCCACTTTCATTATGGATTCGTAAAAGGCTGTAGAACATCCATTAGTCCTTGGAGGTTTACCTTCACCATTTGACAAGTCGTGTACACTTGTACACAAATAAAGAAATGTCACTCTTCATTTTTCCCCACTAATATTGTCGCCTCATATCCTGATATATCTTATCCCCTCTGGAATGTATTTCAAACCGTGACCCATGTACCCCTATTAATATTATTCTCCATAACTCATTATCCTCTGGTACTATTAGTTTGTCGTGGAATCGTAAACCCCCCATCATACCCAATCAAATGTGATAGTGCCCCCTATGTCAATAAGTCCCTGACATTTAGGCTGGCAAAAAAGATCCCATATATTTACCTTCATTATCCGAAAAATGATCTCAAGTGTAATGGAAAGAACTGCCATAAACTCGTGTGACAACTCATCAGCTTCCCTCATAAACATCCCATTGTGATCTCAATATCACAAATATATTCATTGTCAATCTATGAATCATGGCATCTGCTACTACGTTCACATTGTCTGGGTCATACTGGAAATCTAACTGGAAATCCTTTACGAATTATAACCAACTATGTCGCCTTATGTTCAACTCCCTCTGCATAGATAAACATTTCAAGCTATTAATATCCAATAAATAATTCCTCCACACTTAGAGGGCATGTACAAGTGTTGCTAACTCTAATTCATAGGGGGTATAAATCCCATCATGAGGCTTAAGCTTTCGGGAAGAGTAATCTATAAGCATATCCTCCCGCATTAATTCACACCCCAATTCTGTATAAAAAGGCATCGACATAAACCCCGTGGTCCACCCCACTATAAGGTAAAAGCACCCGAGACAAAGTCAAATTAGACTTCAACTCATCGAACTACTGTTACAAAAGATGCATCCCATAGAAACGGTACCCCCTTCCTTATCAGGTTTGTCAAAGGCCATGATACTTCTGAGAAACCCTGAATAAACTATTTATAGTACGCTGATAAACCCAAAAAATTCCACATCTTAGTAGGTGACATGTGTTGTCCTCACTCTAACACTACTGACACCTTACTTGGGTCCACAAAAATTCCCTCTATGTAACATTGTGAACTGAAAACTACACCCACCTCTACCAAAATCCACACTTCTCGAACTTATCGTAGAGATTGTGGTTTCGTAGTGTTTGTAAGACTGCCCCCATGAGTTGAGTGTGTTCATCTGTAATACGCGAAAAAATCATAATGTCATCAATGAACACAATGAAAAATTGATCCAAGTACTCACCGAACAGGTGATTTATCAAGTTGATAAACACTACTAATGGATTAGTTAGGCCGAAGGCATAACCATAAACTCATACGATCCGTATCGTGTAAAAAATGATGTATTTGGAGCATCCTGCTCCCGAATCTTCAACTGATGGTAACCATATCTTAAGTCAATCTTTGAAAAATACAGTGCACCCCTCAAATGGTCGAACAAGTCATCATTACAGCGTATCAAATACTTATTTCGTGTGATGAATTTGTTCAATTTCCAGTAACCCACACACAACCTCAATGATCCATCCTTATTCTTCACGAAGAGGATTGAATCTACCCATGGTGAAGTACTCCTCCTAATAAATCTATGCCCAAGAAATTATTGAATTTGATCACCAAGATCACTCATCTCTAACGCAGCCATACAATAAGGTTCTCGGATTATCGATTTAATGCCCAAAGCTAAGGTAATCATGATTTATATCTCTCTACGTAGAGGTAACCCTGGAATCTCTTAAAAGACATCATGAAACTTATTAACAACATGAATGAAATCTAGTGACACAACAACTTCCTTTAAGGTATCATCCTCTATATAATACTAATGTGTGCTTGACCCTCCCTTGTGAAGTGGCATCGCAACCAAATGCATCGATAGATTGGCCACAAACTATAGCCACCTAATATCCACACTTATATCTCGACACATTAAATGAATAGGTTTATCCCGACGCAACGATGAATCTATGTATAACAAAGTGTCTGGCAATAAATTTAACATCCCAACTGATGGAACGAAGGCTCTATTAACAAAAAAAAGTGTGATGCACCCCTATAAAAACACTTTCCCCAAGTGTTAATGAATAGGAAACATACCCTATACTTCTTGAACTAATGCATGAACATCTCTAAGATCAATGTAATACACACGCCAATACTACAACTATGTATGACCTGGCGGTGGAGTTGTTAAGGATGGAGCTACAACAACTTATCGGACTAATACACTAGACATGTGGTACCTGATAACCCTGTTGACCTGTTTGTCCCAGGCACCCTAATTTCCCTTAGTGAACCTCTTGTTTGCCTGCCCCACCTAACCACAAGCAAAACAATTATCAGGAAACATCTCGCGTTGACCCTTGGCTTGCTGGCCTCTACCCTTCTATCCTTGGCCCTGGTAGGACTACTTCCCTTGACCCTACTAGCCTAAATGGTGGCAATTATCAGAACCGATAAGCCTCTTATGAGGCTAATCTCCAAACAATGTACCCTTAGACTTCAAGGCCTTATGCATGAGAAGACTCTCCATTACCACCTTCTCATGTCTTACCAGATTGGATAGACGTGTCCCCACGGGACCTCTTCTCTCCCTTTTCCTTTATAATTCTCGATTATCCTGTCAATTAAGTAAATAATCATTCATCACCCGTGTATATATTGTGTAAATAGGGTTCCCCAATAATATCTGATTAATTTGCCAAGTCAATCCATGGATAAAGTGATCCATCCTCTTTGCCTCAGTGGCCACCTCATTGCATGAAAATAATGAAAGGTTAGTAAACACCCGCTCATACTCTTCAATGGTGTGGTTCCCCTGAGTCAAGTTTAAGAACTCTCTCTTCATCTTCCCCGAAACTATTAGCAGGAAGTACTTCCCATCAAATATCCTCCAAAACTTAAATATGGCCTTACTTCTCCTCTCCTCTACAGTGGTGGTATACTCCCGCCACTTTAACACCTCACTTACTAACTTAAAGTTGTCAAACATGTGCATCTAGACCTCCGTGCACTCAATCATCAATAGGTGCATCTAAATGTCTTTACTCCACTAGTGTGCCACTATGCTATCAATAATCCTTGAGAACTCTGAAGATATAGGAATGTTAAATAATTTATATGATTCTTAGCATCAATGATTAAATAAATGTGAAATGTAAACCATGGTGTAAACAGGTATGGATTTTGCTTTGAACGTTTTTTTGTAAATCTACACACCTGTTTTGATTTGAACTTATAAAACTAGGCTCATTGGTTGTCCCATGGTGTAAAAGGGTGTAAGATAGTTTCTTAACTTTGTAATTTCAATTTCAATGTGGTTTCTGAATTATTTTGCAATGAAAGAGGGGACCTGTTTATTTTTTCCATTGTAATAACTGATCAAAATTATCATACCAAAAGTAGGTTAAAATTATTTTGGGGGGGATTCAATGAGCATGTAGATTGTTCATACAGTGTTTGGATTCAATTAGCATGATTTATATTACCTATACACTGTTTCTGCACTATTTTTCCAATTATAATAACTAGGCGAAATTATAATACGAGTAATAGGTTTTAACTATTTTTGGGGGGATTCAATGAGCATGTGGAATATTTAGAGACTTTTTGGATTCAATTAGCATGATTTAGATTTCTTGTTAACATGTTTGGTCTGTTTCGTAACGGAGATTATAGCAATAATTTAGTGTGTTAGGGATTTTGGTCCGTGCCAACGGCACTATTACGGTTTTTTCTCGAGTATGCAATTTATTTATATCATTTGTTCATAATTGGGTCTTTTGGTAATTTAATTTTTTTAGGTTAATGGGTTCTTCCACTAATTTCGAAGAAAATGATGAAATTATTGCGTATGGAACAAGCTGTAGTGGCACTGTTTGGTGTAATAGTGATGGTTTAGAACGATATGTTTGTATAGAGGATATCAACGTGCATTATGGAATGAATTTTCTATTTTTTTTTGTAAACTTTGACTATGTATGGAATCATTGTATTGAATATTATTGGTGATCACTGTGCTATTATGATTTTGGTCCAAACGATCACAATTTTTTTTTATTTTCATTATGTTAATTGGGGTTAATTTATTTTCATTGTTTTTTGTGAAAAATATGAAATTAAAAAAAAATAACAGCATGCATCCATATTTAAGGTTGCCTTGATTCTGTGTTTCAAAACTTTATTTTCATTGACTACTTGAAAGAGAACAATATATCATTGATCACTGTGCTGGTTGTTGTTTTAGCAACACTTTCTTGTATCTCATCGCTATCCTTTTTCTTCTTCGCATTTCATGCATTGTAAAAACCTTTAATGTCTTGAAGACATTGGAATTCTTAAATCATACTTGGTATCTTCTCCGATGCAGTGTATAGACAATACTAGGTTCTATAACGTTTTCTTCAACTTTCCCACTTTCATTCTCAACCAAATCCATATTTCCACAATTCACGACTTCCAATTCCAACTTATCCCAATCCCAACCACTTGTTGTTGCAACATGATTTACCATTGGTGAATCTATTTCATCACTTACCTCACCAATCCTAAAAAGGAATAATATATGATCAATCATATTAAATTTAAAACAGTAGCTTAAAGAAGCACAAGAAAAAGATTTTAGTGTTGCTTAACAGTAGGCAAAAAACCACAATGGTGCCGCTAGCGCAGACAAAATTCCTTGACACGTTATTGAGTCGGCCAACAATCAAATTATTATGAAATGATTAAACAATAGTATATTGTTCCTCACCACATCAAAAATTTTAACTCAATTGTATTAAACGAAAATCTATATATGACTAAACACAAAATTTTCCTCACCATTTGTTCTTTATTTATGTTGCAAACCAACAACAAAATAAACCAAAAGCGGAACGTTTTTTTTTTTTGTTTAAATTGCAAACGAATAACAAAAAAATTTGAAAACGATTGTTGTCTGGCCAATCGTCAAACAAGTAATTGATGATTCCATATTATATTTTTATGATGTATACAATCGATTATCATTTTTATGTGGATCACAAACCAACAAAAAACATGAATACGATCGACATGTTGAAACTGTTGTGATGTATACAATCTATACATACATGTTGAAACAAAGTCGGGCGATGGAGGAATCGCGATCGGACAAACGAAATTGCCAGTCAGAGCGAGAGAGAGCGACTTGGAAACGGGAATCGTCATCCAGAGAGGAGAGTGGCTTGGAAACGAAAGATAGAGAATAGGAGTTTTGTTTTGGTGTTTGCTGTTTTTTTTTATCTTATATAGCGACCCATTTTGCATCTATTACCCGATCTATTAAGCGTATAACCTGGGTCTTATATATATATATATATATATGTATATATATATATATATATATGTGTGTGTGTGTGTGTGTGTGTGTGTACTAGCATGTAACCCGTGCGATGCGCGAGCGTTTTATAAAAAAATACTTAAAATTTATTTAAAACAATCCTGATAATATAAATTAATAATAGTTAATAGAATTTGTAAATATATTATGCTTTATATTTTATTGTATGAGTAAAAATAATTATTCAAAATTTGGGGTGACAATTATGGCACAAAAAAGTGATACGATATATGATGAAAAAAAATCTTCAAGAATTTATTAATCTTTAATACATGAATCAATTCAAACACATGTTGTACAGAGTTACAATTTTATGAAACCAAAATAAAAAATTACAATTTTGAGTTAGGTGTAATTCATATACGACATATTTAAAAAAAATAATCAAATTAAGAGTAGCATCTATATTTGCTCAAATAGTGACAATAAGTGATCATTTGCCTTCACCTTTAGTACACCTTTCTTGTCCTCCGTAAGCAAGTTAGGCAATCTAGCAAATAAATTACCTAAATTATTGGAAAGCTATATATATATATATATATATATATATATATATATAAACAAAAAATATTATTAAACAAAGAAACCCACCCCGATTTGGGGCTTTTTGGCCTCCGGCCACCACTATTGAAATAGGTGGTAGTCAGTGCTCAAATTCGGACACACGCGCACAGACATACTAATTTCACTTACATATACATATACATCTAGATCCATGGTAGCAAAGAACAAAAAAACGAAAATAGATGATGATGAAGAAGTACCTATTGTCGGTGGTGGAGCAGGGGTTCGACGGAGGAGGGAGAAGAGAGGGAGGTCGGCGGTAGTTTTGGTCGGTAGTGGAGGGAGTAGTTGAGGTGAGCTCGGGTTTTTATCGTATTTTTGCCTAGATTTTTAATAGCTCTGCAAATGGCTATATGGGGGAAGTCAATCATTCAAATATCACGAATGATTAACTGACTACCGGTGGTCTGTGGGTGGATATAAGCCAAATATGTGGACTCTTCATATTACAAGAATGGGGAAAGTCCCTTAATAGGAATTGAGAAAATATTTGAAAACGAAAGGGGGAAGGATTAAGTCTTTTCATTTCTTTGGTTGCAAATGTTTGATTTAAGTTATTTTAAAAGTAAAGACTAAATCCATTTAATAACATTGTCATAAATGCTAATACTACTGAAATAGAGTTATAATATATATATATATATATATATATATATATATATATATATAGAGAGAGAGAGAGAGAGAGGGGCAGTCTCCTGTGCACACTAAGTTTGCACAGTGCTAGCACACACCATTTTTTTAAAGGATTAAAAAAATATTTATGAGTTGGTTTTTTTATGTGGTATTTAAACATTTCAACGGACCCATGTAAAAAAAATCATCTCAAAAAAACTTTTTTTGCTATTTTCAAAAAATCGGTCAAACTTTCGCAACTTTTAAAGTGCTTAAAAGATGCGAAAGTTTGACCTATTTTTTAAAAATAGTAAAAAAAGTTTTTTTTGGCTGATTTTTTTAAATGGATCCGTTGAAATGTTTAGATATCACATAAAAAAAATCAACTCAAAAATTTTATTTTTACTATTTTAAAAAAATGATGTGCAAACTTAGTGTGCACTTGAGCCTACACGTGTAATAAAAGGGTCTTCGATCTCAGATCCAAAAAAATATGCTCAGACCTTATTATAAGTCTCAAGTTCGGATCGGATTCGAGCCTAGACCCTATCCATTGATAGGCCTAGGTAGGAGGAGTTAAAAATTGAGAACATTGTACACTAAAGATACATTTGGCTGTAAAAGATTTTTTTCCATCTTCATATTTTGGTTTTACCCCTATGATATTTCATATTTAAAATCATTACCCTCAACATTCAATAATTCCGTCCAACATTCGCGCACAAAGCACATCAGGTTACGCGAGCACTTCCTACGTCAGTTAGTTGAGGAGAAGGTCGTATACCTGAGTTTCGTTCCTACCGACCGTCAGTTATCCGATATTTTCACGAAACCTTTAGATGACCTTAGATTTGAGAGTCTTAGGAAGTCTTTGGGGATTTGCACAGTTGACTGAGGGGTTGGTCCGTGTCTAGCATAGGATTCATTGTCTTTATCATATCATTTGTTGCCTACTGCTAGATTGTATTATAGTTTTGTTATTTTGTTTTTCTTTTTATTTGTTTTGAAAAATAAAAAAAGATTTTCCTTTTATAAAAATTTTGAAAAGCTCAAAAAGATTTTATTTTGATAAAATTTTTGAAAAATCCAAAAAGATTTCTGTTTTGCACCTTTTATGGATGAGCATTTAAGATAGCCAAGTCACAACTTCACTTCATATATCCATGTGACTGTTTGATAGAGATTTGAGATGCTACATCATTTCATCCATGTGCTTTACATTGTTTGGAGTCTTTGAGATGTAATTAGTGATATTTTCCTACATGTTTGACTCTTATATCCTCTATTGCACACATGCAAAACTTTACTTGATTATTGTACTTGTCTTTCACATATTGGCTTGAGTGTTTCCATCTCAATTCTGTCTATACAACTAACAATATGCGATAAAACTTGACAAGATTGGAATGCATGTAAAAACCATTTTGGTGAGACTGAGTGTTTGTTAAAGAACGGGGAGGGGCTGCGAAAGGTAATTATCTATTCTTTGCGCAAAAGCCACCGTTCAAAAGTACCTAAAAATGGAGGAATTTTATTATCCGAGGTCCAAAGAGGTTAAAAGAGCCCCGAAAAAATTGTAAAGGCAATCAAAAGCAATTCATGCCAATTATGGGCTAGTAGGTTTCACCATCAATTCTCCAAAGTTTGAGAATTTCGATTACCTCTATTCAAAATTTATATCTGAGGGTTTTTGGTTGGGGAATATAAACGGGTTTGCAATTCCTTGAAAGTCTTGAAAAAGCATGAAATCATTTTGGACGTTATTGGTGTGAAAATCACTGTGAGCTTTGACTTGTTGATTTGATTAAGTCAATATCTCTTATTACCATCTTTTTACACCAAAGGAAGTATTTGAGTTCATTCGTTAGGAGTATCCGATATTCATCATGCACATTTGTTATGTTTGTATGCATTGATTTTCGTATCGAATTTGATCACACCCATTCATTTACGCTATCATCGACTTGGTTGTTTTGTGTTCATTCATGGTGTGTTCTTGTTTATTTGAAATTGTTTTACAAAATTCAAAAAATAGTTGTTTATTCCTTTTGACACCCTTGCTTTGCTTGTTTGATTTATTCTTCTCATTTGTCTATTTGGGGACATCATAAAAAGGGGGAGAAGGAATTATCATATTTTGGGGGAGTTTTTTGAGTTTTTGAAATTTGATAAAGTATGCCTTCATCATTTGATATCTATGTTTATCTCATTTCAAACTCGACACGTCACTTGGTATTTTGCTTTACCTAATGTGTTTAGGTACTTTGTTGATGATCTCTGAATTGCACACCCTGATGAGAAAAGCATTGAGATTCCTGAAGATTCGAAGAGCAAACGATGAAGTCTTATTCAATTGTATCGTTCCAGTTTTGGGTTCATGGAAGGGTAGATTTGTATAGGCATTTTTTATGTTTGATAATTCGGATGTTTGTTTTTATGTATGTACCGACATAGACATAGGGGGAGATTTGTACGGACATTTTTGTCCATTATCAATTTGTTATGTCGTAAGCCGTTACACCGTTGAAGAAATTCAAGATTCATATCGTCATCAACGGATCTGAATATCAAAGAAGAGGAGGAATCAAAATTCTGACAGACCGGACCGGTCCGCCCAGAGAAAAAGAACTGATCCGACCTCGGAACGTTTCGCCCCTCTATCAGACCGATCCGCTTGCTCAAGATCCAGTAGACCCCGGACCGGTATTGAACCAATAAAGCCAAAATTATAAAGAACCAATCCACCCCCTCGGACCGATCCGCCTCAGATCTGGACCGGTCCGCCTGGGATAAACTTAGCCAAATCATGTTTTGATTCACACAAATTTCCAAATCATTTGTGAATCGACCTTCTTCTTCATTGCTGTTCATACTCTTGTGGAGTTTCCAAAAGAGTATGAGTTTCCAAACACCTTTGATGTTAATACTCTTGTGTAGAAGACCGACCTTCTTATTCATTGCTGCCCTCCTAGAAAGGGAAACTTTCAGCCACTGACTACAGATCCGACGCCCGAGGGTAATTTTGTGTCACCCTTGTATTTCATTATAATCCGTGTAAATTGTACTTTACAAAATTATAGTGAAATAAATGGTTTTTCCCCTTTGGGGGATTTTTCCTCATTTGTGTGTGTTTGAATTTTCTTGCATGCTTTACATCTTATTCAATCACACCTAGATGCATGTTTAGGATTTAATTGGGATTAAACTGTGTTTAATTATATAATTTATTAAATTGAACGCACGTGCAATAATCTTTTCAATAAGTATAAGGAAAAATATCTGACGTTTCATTCTTTTGTGTTGAGCTTTGCTAGTGAGGCAACCAGAAGAGTTTGATCAGGCTTTATTATTTAAACTGTCTGAATGATCTACCTGCTCCTCATCCCCTCTATCTGATTCGAAAGGTTCCTCCTACGTAAATCGTAAAAGGACAAAGTCAAATTTGTATATACCCTATTAAAGTAGATCCGCTAGAATTTCAATATGAATATTCATTAAATTCCCAAAATATATGGATTCCTTTTACTTTAACCCTGAGATATTTCAGTATTTACACATAGCCCCTTCATGTCCATTCATTAGAGCTCCCACCCAACACCCCCCCCACCCCCCACCAACACCCCCGCGGGGTGTATGTGCATCAACTCACTTTTACCTTATGAATTATATGTTGTATACATGGTGTAGCTCTAATTAATAAACATGTAGGGGTATCTCTAAAAAACGTATCACCTCGGAGATAAAGTCTATATATATATATATATATATATAATGTCATAGGCGATTCAATAGAAATAAATCAATGAAATGATGAAACTATAGTATGTTTCGATAAGATTTTACATCTTTATATTCTGTTGACAATATAAATACCTAAGTTGTACCTTCAAATTTTAGAGTAGCTTATGTTTAACAATATTCAACTCTAAGTTGCTGCCTTTTTCCATATTCCTTGTTAATATCCAATTTTTACTTCTTTTAGATTCCATTTATAATTTTTTATCACAACAATTTATTATATAACTCTTCCATCAAATCATCACACACATGGTTTCAAATTCAAATACCCTCTGTACCTTTCCTCTTTTCTCTCCCCATAGTCTTAGGGTTCATGAGATATCAACATAAAAACCAAGTCTCATTAACTGTAAAACCATAGAACTGAATTGAAAACATCTATCACATAAACTCCTACCTCATATTGAGTAGTAAATAATAAACTCCTACCTCAATGTGTAGGCGCTAAAACGAACCACAGTGACTATCGATTGCAGAGTGGTGGATTATTATGACTCAAAAGTCCCATAGCAGAAAAATATATAAACATGCGGAAAGAGATAGTCAAACTATGTCAGTTTTTAACAACTTAAAAACTGACATAGTTTGACCGACTTTTTTAAAATAGCAAACAAATTCATTTTGAGCTGATTTTTTTATAGGTCCCTATAATGTTTAAATAATATAAAAAATCAGCCCAAAAATATTTTTTTACTATTTTAAAAAATTGGTCTGCATACTGGGTATGTATGAGATTCGCTCCCTATATATATATACTAGTGTGTACCCGTGCCGATGGCACGGTGATAAATTTGTTCCCGTGTTATTTTGTATCCGTACCGATGGCACAATGATTAATTTGTCCACATGATAAATTTGTTCCCGTACCGATGTAATGCTCATAATTTTATCCCGGTGCATTTCTATTAGCAACCAATCATCAGTGATATATCATTAAGATTTAATGGTTCATGTTGTAATATAAAGCCTTCAGGAAAGAGTAATGTAAATACATCCAGAGAAAGAAAAACCAATGTAAACAAAATATATAACACCGTAAAATTATTTTATATTTGAAAACTAATTATACATTAGTAAATCATCGTGAATCATGATTCATTACTTGTTAACTAATGGTCGTGGTTTGCAAAGATGATTGATTAATCACAGTAGAAAAAAGTTACAATTCGACAAAACTACAAAACTTATGTTTGAGTAAACGTTGTGAAGTTTGTAGTTTTTATGACTTTACGAACTAACTCAAAATCATAATTATAAAAAATAAATAAGTTAAAAGATAAATAACTCTTCATATACATAAGGTCACTAACAAAAATACGTCAAATTTTTAACATATGCTTGTGTTGATGGCAATATTACCAACTTTGCCCCAATGATTCAAACATAGGAATTCATTGTTGATAAACATGGCGTAACATAATAAAAATATTAACTTAAATCTAAAATATAGCACATGCACTACTTTATAGTTTTTTATTTATTTATATACTACTTTATAATTGATCACAACTACACCTTCGTATCTTAATTTTACAGGGAAATAAAGAATGTCTAGGGTCAAAAACATTATGATGTACAACTAAAGAATTAGTAAAAAAAATGAAATTAAAGATAAAAATGTATAAAAAAATGTTATAACATAAGATTCCAAATAGTATAAAGAACAGAAAAAAATTGATTTTATTACGTAATGAAATGTCATATATTGTTAGAAAAGTATTGTATGATGTGATTTCTTTTCAAACCTAACCAAGCAATCATATATAAAAAGTCATGGATAATTGAGGGGTTGAATTGTTCCTCCAATATCATCTTGAAGATTAACTGTACAGAACCACCAGTAGGTGGCGTGCTAGAAAAAAGAAAAGGGCAAAGAGGTAGGCTGTAAAAGTTGTCCTTGTCATAGACTTTAAGGCTGTAAAAGTTTTTCCTGTTAGCATTTAAAACTTACTTGAGCCCCAAAAATATATGTTCTAACAGCATCTCATCTAATAAAATATTCCAATTCACAGAATCATTTAAAAAGTTAAATGTTTTCAATCACACGTGCTAAATCGTTATAATTCTCTGCATTATCATTTATTACTTTCATTAATCACGATAAAAAAAATAGAACCTCTAAGAAATATGATATCCTTCCAAACCAAAAATTCTCACAAAACCATTTCTCATAAATAAGTAATTTTTACCACTTGAGTTGCATGACCAATATATTTTAAAATGTATACAAAATATAGTATATTCGTAATTGTGAAAGACATACATTCTATAATTACTTGAGTTGCATGATCAATATATTCGAAAATTAAAATAGTGAAATAAAAAGGATAAATCGTACACGCATGAAGAATAAATCGTTTTAGCTTTCCAGTTTCTTCAACTTTAAATTGTGAAAGACATACAACAAAGTTTCCTACCTTTGGTACCTGTTTTCTCTTTTTTATGGCTCACCACCGTGTGCCATTTTGACACCCAACTTTTTATGCCTTGTAACTCCCACTTCCTACTGTCATTTTTAACACCTGCTTTTGAGCAAATCGTACAGGCATGAATAAAAAAAATGTCCCAAGTACGTATGTCAGACTTTGATAGAAAACCTTGTGCCTTCATACCACATTAATACGTTTGACGAACAACATTAATGAAAAATGTTTAATCCAATCAATGCTCTTATCACACAATCCTGACGAACTATTTTTGTCTCCGAACCCGAAATCAGTATCTTCCCAACATCCTGAAAAAAAAAACTATGACGTCAGAAATATTATATGATGGTGGGATCCAACTTGTACTGATTTTGGTTTACTTGGGGTTAAATATTTTGAAAATATAAAATAAAACTGTGAAGGGGGTTGTCATGTTCAAAAGATGTAGTGAAATACCGTCTAAAAAAGTAGATACATGTAGTGAAATACAATAAAATTGTAGATAAATGAAGTAAAACAGTAGTTAACCTTTTCAAATTCCATTCTTAAACTTGTGGATTGTTCCTGAAATACAACAAAATTAAAGAAAAACCTCAAAAATAGGAACTCAACTTCTAAAATGACAAAAAATAAAAAGCTAAAAACAAAACCTCTTGATTAAGGGAAAAACCTCTTCATCAAGGGAGGCTTTGAAGTAGGAACCCATAGTAAAAATACAAACCCATCACAAAAATTTCATGTTGCTGGTTTTGCTAGTTGAGGTAGCCCTGAAACTCACCACCGTCGGCGAATCTCTGGTCGTTGGTTTTGCCAGTTGACGCACCATTTGGGAAGACGGATCTCGAAGGGGATGATATGATGGAGGGTGGGGTTTGGCCATTGAATCCATGGAGAGAGAGACTTAGATCTCAGACGCTTGCTGGCTCCAGTTGAGACTTACTCACATGCTTAGATCTCTCTCCTTGATGACGGTGAGTAAAAAGATTGAGGGTAAATGAAGAAGAAAAAGTGAAACAACTAAGGTGAACAAATCTTTTCCTTGATCCAAGTGCTATGAAAAGTGACAGATCAAGCGTAAACAAAACATGGCTAAAAAAGTGTTCTTTTATATAGATAGATACAAAAAGTGTTTGTATATATTTTGTATACAAAGTTTCTAAGAAGGACGTAAAACAAAGATCCCAGAACATTATTCAGCAAAAAATGTAAACAAAACATGTATAATAACTCAACAAAACATGTGGACTCAACAAAACATGCAAACACCTGGTAGGAAAAAAAATCAAAGGAAAAAATGTATAATAACTCAATATATTCATATTATTTTAGATCCGTAACAAAAAATATTTATAGATCTGTAACTTGAGTTCACCTTCTTTGTAAAAGCACTCAAGACAAAAGCAAGCTTCACCTGCATCTCATACATTTGATGAGAAAGACAATAGACATCATCACCCCCCGCCCAAACCAGTCGTTCACCAGGGAGATGATAGGGGATAGCTGCAGACTAAATGGGAGGATAAAGAATGTGAAATGAGGAGAGATTTTTTTTCGAGCCTTGTGCTCTGTCCATATCAGTATGAGGACAGACTCTACATAGTAATGTATGAGTTTTATTAATTGTTCACGCAAGGCATGTAGCATCCTTATCAACCGTTAGATTTTCCCCATCTTGAACCCTTACCTATGTTAAATCTCAGCCACTAGTTGATAAAGACCAAACTTATCAACTTTTGATCTCAACCATCAGTTGGGGAGGATAAAAAATCCCTCCTCCTTTATTATATAGATTAGGGTGTACCCGTACCGATGGTCCGGTGAAAAATTTGGTTCCGTAATATTTTATACCTGTGCCGATGGCACCGTAAATCAATTTGTTCCCATGATAAATTTGTGCTCATATCGATGGCACACTCATAATTTTATCCTGTTGTATTTCTATTAGTGACGTATCGTTTGCAATAAAATCATTAAGAATTATTAGTTCATGTTCTTAATTGTTTTTATAATGACTATTTTGTATACTTTCTATTTGTGGTTGTATTAATTACATACCACTTTTTAATTTAATATCATTCAAAATTTACTTCACTTTTGTCACTTGATTATTTGACAACCAAAATGCCCGATGATGTTAAAAACCCATTAGTTTGTTTCACCCCATATGTGCACACATTTTTCATTTGCAACCCCATTATTTTTCCACATCATTATATTTGAAACTACAGAAACTGAAGATGTCAAAATGACTCATAAATTTGAGTTGTGAAAAATGCCAAAGTAAAGTAGGTAAAATTATAAATTATCTAAAAATTAATTTTGAAGTCAAAAGAAAAATAGATAAATTTGTAATAATTAGAATATTAACCCAGTTTGAAATGAGAAAAACTAAATAATATTGCACGACTCCAATATAAAAACAACGTTAAATTATTTTAAAATGTAAAAACAGTTATACAATTAAAAACAGTTAAGTAATTAATAATGTTTCACTGAATTTGTCTTTGTTTCATGTTTTGAGTTGTGTTAGCATATTTTAGGTTAACTCCACTATTCACATATGTGAGACGCGCATGCACAGGAACAACGTTTGTTATTTACATGAAGTATTTTTGTCCAATTAGTTGTTAAAATATAATCTGAAAAACTTATTTATCAATCTGGATCACCTGTTAGGAATGTAGCCTATGCATAGTATGTTGGTTAAGTAAACCAGGGATGTAATGAAGATTTCTCAAATTTTAGTACGAGTATACATATTTTTGTATTAGATTTTAGAAAAATGTTACAATGACTTTTACATAGTGGATAAAAAGGGAAATGTTTATCCCGCTAGACCATTTCCAATTCCTGTTCGAAATGAAATAATGACATATAAAGGGAGGGGACTCCCATGCGGAATGTTTTTTAGAAATAAAAAAAATTTGTAGTGTTAAACATTTCAACAGACGCTTAAAAATCAACTCAAAATAATACTTAGCCACAAAAGCGGCGAACCTCCATTGTCAGTGTATCCGTGCCGATGGCACGGTGATTAATTTGCTCCCGAATATTTGTGATTTTCTCACACTCGTACCCGTGTTGATGGCACAGTAATAAATTTGCTCTCGAGTATGTGGTTATAAAACACTCACTTCCATGTATGGTATTATTCATTTATGATTAGGGTGTACCCGTGTTGAAAAATAAACTTTTTGTTATTTAAATGAATATATTAATACACATAATCTTTTCATATTTACCTGTAAATACATGTTAATTTGTCTATAACATAAATACAACATATATGGTCTATTTGTTTCTCGAATGTTATATCTTTAGTATAAAAGATATATGAAATCATAGTGTACCAGTGCCGATGGCACCAACAAGAAGTTACTTCACATGTGTTATAACCACCCTATTCCAATGGCACACCATTTCGTTGGGAATTATTTTCTTTCTGTTGGGATTTTTTTTAAATGACACGTAATTATTAATATTGTATTGTGGTTTACTAGTAAATAGAATGTTAATTTATCAAGATTTTGTTAGGGTGGGTTTAGTAAAATTAAAATGATTTTTTTTATGAAGTTTGAGAATATTATATGGATCTCTTATAAAACCCCATTGGTAGATTTTCCTTAATTATGTAAAATTTTACTTACATAAGCATATTTTGGAGCAGGACTCGAAATGGTCAATATCAGAATAGAAAATGATATTATATTAAGGCATCTTTGCAATGAATCAAAACTTCAACTCAGTAGGGTGACTCATGCTTTTGCCACAAATCAAGAATGATTAGGGCATATTTCGTGAACTGGGTAACATTGTTGTAGTCTCTGTTGTAGTTCATGTTCAGTATGCTTTTTCATGTTAAAAAATAAAAAGATGATATAGAATGTCAGTACATAGTGACAATTTTGTTGTTGGTGTCCTCTCACTCAGTATTAATCATATATTTCAATAAATTAAATAATGGGGTGTCAATTAAATGATAATGTTCAATGCATATCAGAACAGAGCATACATAATAAGAAATACCTTTGAGTTATTTTTTCCATGCATATTTGATAATGTACTAATGGTGAGGTGATCATAAAAATAGAGGATAAAAATTATATTATACCCGTGTCAATGCCACAACATATAAATTTTAAAATGTTTATAAAAATTGTGTATTGTAATTTTGTTTCAATATACTCACATTCATGCAAAATAAAATAAAATATACCCAAAACTCAAATTTGTGCACCAAAACACCAATTGATTTTAACTCACAATCATCTAGATAAAGTTATATTAGATCAGATGAATTAAAATCTAGTAAAAAGAAAAACTTTAAAGATAGTTGTAAATTAATTATTAACCATGAATTAAAATTCCTAAAATCGAAAACTAGAAATTTTTACAATGTTTTTATTAATTTACTTTTAAATTGAGTAATGTTCTCTAAAGCATGCGCGTGGCCCATACCCACAATACATGAAGCGATGTCCGCGAGCTAACACGTGAGGGCTCGAGAAATTATTTGTTGCTACCTCTCGGTAGCATGTAAGAAGTTGAGAGAGAGGAGGATGTGAGATGAACAAACAGGAGTTGAGAGAGAGAGAGAGAGAGAGAGAGAGAGAGAGAGAGAGAGAGAGAGAGAGAGAGAGTTTGCTAGTCTGATAATAAAGAGCTGTTTTTTTTATGGGGCACAGTTCATGAGTGGAGCTAGACAGATTTGCATTACACGCATGTTGTATTGCGTAATAAAATTATACCACGCGTACTGGATGGTTTGCTAGCGTTAAGAAAACATGGTCTCGTAGCTCTCACCTCCATCTTCTCGTTTCACTGAGTTTACTAAAATGGTTTGGCTTTCTATGTCTTGATGGGCCGGAGAGATTTTGCCTCTTTGCGTGACGTCGTCGCTTTAAAGTGGGTGGGATTGCTTGAGCTGGTTGCTTGATGGTTTGGATTTCTTTCAAAAGGGTCCATGTAGGCTTGTTTCCATTCTGGCACCATTTGTGATGCAAATTCTTTGCCAAACATCATGATCTGATCCTTTTTAATCTTCATATATATGAACAAACAAAAACTAAAAATACGTACTGGAATCCAGGAGAGATGAAGAGAGTCCAGCCGTTTCCTCCTAAAATGAAAAAAACAAAGGATTTACCAGTTAGATCTGAACCGAAGTGAAATTAAAATTGGAAGCTTCAACAGATATGCACAGCTCAGTATTTATTGTTGAGAGATGAAGAAACCCAGTTGAAAGAGAAGTACCTCCAGTTTTCGTTCTCGTTTGGAAACCCAGATTAAATTTACTTTTCCTTTAGATCTGAACCGTGCCTATTGTTTCAAACAGAGGTGGAGTGAAAGGGTTGCGTCTCAAGGAGAAGAAAGTGGTGAGATTCAAGAGGATGGTTTAGACAGAGCACCACCTTCTTTGAAAGCTCTGCTATTTTGAAAAGTGGGTGGGTTTTCATATGCAAGTAGCTTTCAACGAAAGCTAAACTCAAAGTATGACTGAGAAAATATCTCGAGTCTTGTGCTCTGATTGGAAGGATCGTGGGAGAGGCTCGAGGCGGGTGGGCCAAGTATATACCTTAGCCCATTCATACGTGGCATCCTATTTAACTATTAGATTCAAGGAATCTATAATCAATCTCAACCATTAGTTGATAAACACCAATTCATCAAGTTTCGATCTGAACCGTTAATTGGGAGAGACAAAAAGTCCCTCCTCCTTTATTATATAGATATATATATATAATAAAGGATGAGGACTTTTTGTCTTTGTCAACTGATGGTTAAGATTAATTCTTAGGGGTTTGAATCTATCTAAGGATGAAATATGATGCCACGTGTCTTTTACCCCACCTTCTCATTCAGCCATTTCCGTACATTTGCGTGGCTCGAGAAGCATGGGAAATGAGACAACCAGCTGCTCTTCCCAACTTTAGTTTTGCACACACATCCCAACTTAACCCTCCTTTCTCACTCATCCAACACGGATTCATGTCTTTCTCTCTATCGATCTAATACCGAAAACCAGCACCATGTATTACTCTTTCCCCATATATTAACATGATATGATTTTTTTTTGCTCAGGTAGGTTTGGGTTCCTCTCAAAATTGAAGAAGCACCACCACCCTCTTACAGGTTTGGGTGAACTCAAAGTCGTTATTAACGAATAAAAACCATTGCTTTGATTTAAGCTAGGTACTCTATAAGACTTATTGACTTTTTACTTTTCTTTTACTGATTTTTTATTTGGTTCAGTTTCTTTGCATTTTAAGCTTTTTAGGTATTACTCTTCGCATTTTGCTTTTCTTTTTTGAATACAGAACTGCTGCAAAATCTAACTTCCCAAAATCTTCAACGCTCTTTTCCCAAAACCGATAAGGGTGTGTGAGTTGAGTCTCGAGTTCATCTATATTTTGAAGTGGGGCTGGGTGTGACATTGATTGGAAACAATGGTGATCTGTGAGTTGGGTTGGTGATTTTCCGGCAGAGTTATCGGAGCCCCGATTAGGATGTGGAGCTAAGGTTGAAGATCAAAGTTGTTTTCAGGTACTGCGTTTATAATTGTACTTTTCAAAGATCAAATTTTTATTTGTTGTTTGGCTTTAAGCTAGAGTGGATTGGAAATGTCTCTGATTATCATTTGAGTTATACCATTTTTTAGATTTGAGACTTGTCTGGTGATTTTTTTATGCACATAAAAGATCTCAGATCTCAAGAGAGTTATTAAGATAATGCCTTTTTTCCGTCTTGGTGTTAGATTTTTCCTTTATTTTCTTATAATTTTTTTATTCTATCTTAACATATTATTAAGATTATGCCCCTGTTTCTATCTTAACATATGGTTATCTGTTTCTAACAATTTTTTCTCTAATGGAGAAGTATGACTGGAACAACATTTATCAGTTGGAAACCTCAAGATGGTTGCATTTCTTGGTGATGGTCTCGATGTAAACAGAAGCTTTCAAATCAATACCAGGCTTGGCCACCCACTGGTCTCTATCTTGATCACTTGGAAACACTTTGTAAGCCTTCACAAAGTCATCTTGATTACATACCTAATATTGTGTGCTTACGCTTTGTTTGTAGAGTATGGTTATCTGTTTCAAACAATTTTTTCTCTAAACTTTGAATCTGAGTTACATTTTTTCTCACTCTTTCGGATACCGCTTTCTATTCATATATTTGAGATCTGTTTTCATTATTTTACTTTTAATTTGATGGGTTTTCAGTCGTGTCCCCTTTCGGTGGTGAGGCGTGTAGTAGAATCAGGCAGTGGTTGTTGGGTCAAAATCAACAAACAGGGTGGGGTTTCACTCAATCGTGGCAGCTGTTGGGTTGCTAATTTGAGCATAGAGGGGGCGATGGTTCAGACAGACCATTTCACAAAGGAGGTTCTGATATTTCTGAAAATGCATATCTTAGGAAAAAACTCTATATATTTGTTTCTTGATCTTGCACGTTTAAGGCTCTCTCCTATAATTTTAATTTGGTCTATCTACGTCTTAATAATGGTAGTATGATCAAACTATGAGTTGTTTTTTGCTACATCTTTTTGAAATAATGTACTATTTCTACATATTTATCTAATGATATTTTTTAATTCTGTGTTTTGCAAGAAATAAAGAGTATGTTGGTGGTAGGATTCGATCTTTGGATTCAATGTAGTATTGGTTAATGGAGTGCCCAAAGCTTACACACATGTTTATTAATGAAATAGGGGACAATAGGCAAAACAGTGATGAGACAAACCTTTGCCTTGACTTCCAGCAATGGTAAAAATTTAGAACAATCATGTAAAGGATCTGAGCATATAATGGAATTTTATCAGCGATGTGTCGTGTCTGTGTGTCCTACAACGTGGAAATGTGGGTGCAAATGTTCAAATGTGTCGTCTTTCTTTATAATAGAACTAAGTAGATTTTCAAGTTAAAATTTCAGGACATTATTATGCTTATTACCATGTATCATTTGTTTTTAGTTAGGATAATAGATTATCTATGAGCAACAAGTGTGTTCAGATTTTTTTCAAAGTCTCTATTCACTACTTTTGGTCATATTATAGGTTAGTGTGAGTGCTTAGAGTATACAAATAGAGATATTATTTACTTTATTTAGAAGGAATGCATCCACTAACCATTTCCTTTTTTTGGTTGTTCCAATTTATTTATTTTTTTTGCTTGATCATGTACTTTGGAGGCATTGGGAATCGATAGATTTTTATGCAGAAGGAAATCCAGTATATCAATGTAAAAATACCCGGTGACCAAAAATCCTGGTGCAAATTGATGGAGGGTGTGCACAAGTTAGCTTTGATGATTATGTGAAGTTTATGCTGCAACAGAAGCGAAAAAAATTACATGGCGATGAAGGCACATCAGCGATGGAACGACTGGAACTCAGCAAAATAGAGCAATGAAAGTGAACCAAGATTTAGATACAGATTAAGCGAAAACAGTGGCTGCCTATAACGTAGTCTAATTCACGGTGGAGTTCGGTTTTCTTAGTACAGGGAGATTGTTTAACGGTTATAAATGAGCTAAATATTCATGAGGAAATCTTCTCAGCCAATGGAAATTTTGTACGGCAGGTCAAATTACTGGGTGACATCATGTCCCACCTTTCCATTCCATTTATTACATGCTTTGGCTCAGAATGTTAAACATACATCTGAATTTCTGGGTTAAGGAAGTCCCAGAATCTTTGGGTATTTGCTTTGCAAATGATGTAATCTGAGATTGATATGTAAATTCAGTTTTTTGTGTAGATTTTTCGCTTTTCATTGTTTAATTGCATAAATTAATTGTTTTAAATGGTTAAATAAACTTGAATCATTTGGATCCTATTTATGTTTAATAAGTATTACTTGCTTTTAGTCTAACTTATCTTCAGGTGAATGGCGAAAACTTATGATACGTTTAGTACTGAAAACTCTCCCATGCATCACACAAGTTATCGCTAGATATGTCCAACAATAAATATGTCGCATTAATCTATAGACTAAACACTCGAAATTTTACAATTGTGCCATCGACACGGTTATACACTATTAGGAAATATTTAGATCGTTTTTACAACGGTGCCACTAGCACGGGTACGCTCTAGTGTATATATATATATATATATATATATATATATATATATATATATATATATATAGAGAGAGAGAGAGAGAGAGAGAGGTTAGTATATGAACTCTTAAGCACCCTTCCCTTGCAAGATAATTTTAGGCCAGTACCCATAGTTTCATAACTACTATAATTATTCTTCCTAATTCAAAGGAATTCTCTGTTGTTTGCAAATAATGCATGTTGCCAAAACCATTCTATATTGGGAAAACATCCTAATGATAATCAACTCCTACCTAGTAAACTCCCTGTATTAAAACTAAAAAAAGGTTTATTTAAATCTCTGTTCTAAAAGGCTTCCAGGCTTGAGAGAAACGCATCGCTTACGTCTTATTCTTGGTAAAAGGCTTAAGGTACACTTTTTTTAAAAAAAATCAAAGGATTAGTTGACAAATATTGGTTATGGAGTATGAATATGAGAAAGACAGCTACCAAACATATGGATATATTTTCAAAATTCAAGGTATGTACCATTTTATTACATTACTAGCCTTGGAATAATTAAAATAATAAATAAAGGAAAAATGCCTTTTTACGCCTAGGCTTCGCCTAGACGCGTCTAGGCTCCTAAGGCTGGAGGCTTGACCTCTACGTCTCAACCACGCCTCGCGCCTTTTAGAACCTTGATTTATATATATACTAGGGTGTACCCGTGCCGATGGCACGACAATAAATTTGTTCACGTGATATTTTGTACCTGTGCCGACGACACGGCTATAAATTTGTTCTCGAAATATTTTGTATTTTAAACGTGTCGCCAATAGTACAAATGTTCTTATAAAAAATTTATTTCTCTTTTCACACTTCTTCATTTATTTTCTTATAAAAATGTTGAGGATGTTTCATAATAGTGATTAGGTTTCTGAACGTGATAACATGATTCGAAATGATACGACATGGAGACACAATAACTTGAATGATGCCAAACTGATCCAAATGGGCATAAAATGACATATTAGAAAAATGTTATAATAGAACTGTTTTATTAAAATGACATTTTTCCATAAATATAAAAATTGTTTTTTATAATATTTTCTTTATAAAGTGCCTTTTTTAGAAATTAGTTTTTTTATTATAAAGTATCTTTTTATAAATAAATCTCCAAACACGATTAGGGAAACCCAAACCACCACCTAAATAGTTAAATTTCCTGTGCTCGTGCCCATGGCACGATTACACAATTGTTACGGTGCCTTTGTTTTTATTGCGCAACGTGTAATTGTTTAACACAAATGAAAAAAATTCATGTCATGTATTTCACATCAATTTATCTTCTATGCTTCTCATGCCACATCTCTGAAAGTGAAATTAAAATTTAGAGTGAATACCTTTGATCCCATAAAATAACAAAATTTGTTATAAAAGGCTACACAATTGTATAGTTGTTGGGAAGAAATAACATTTCATAGAAAAATACACGAATGACAAAATGACCCACATGGACCTAATTGCACTTGCAATATATTAATCCCATTATCTTCATGGACATAATTGCGTCAACAGTACAAATTCTTCCAAAGAAAAAAAAAGGTACAATCAACTATATTTGTTTGAACTGTTTGATCAACTGTATTGAATGGAGGTGGGTATTTTACCCCTTTACATTAATCGTGCAAAATATTTAGTGCTGTGTGGGGGAGAGAACAGCTCCCGTTCGGGAGCCCAAATGTAGGACTCCAGTGCAGGATTATTTTGTGTATTTTTTTGTGTAGGTTACAAACATTTCAGTGCACTCCTGTAAAACAAATCATCTCAAAATAACACTTTTTGGTATTTTAAAAAAATAGATCAATTTTTTACCGTACTTAAGGTGCTTAAAATACTGTCAAATATTGACCCATTTTTTTAAAATACCAAAAAATGTTATTTTGAACTGATTTTTTTTACAGGAATGCACTCAAATATTTATAACTCCCAAAAAAAATAAAAATACAAACTTTTTTTTCCCTAAAAATCATCCCGCACGGTTGGGCTCCTGCACGGGAGCCTGACTCGTGTTGGGGAATCTTAGTTTTTCATTCAAAAGTAAAAGACAGTTTTCAAAAAAGTCCAAATGTGTTGAAAATCTTTGGAGTACTTTTGGGGGTATGGAGTATTTCATTGAGCCTTGTGCCCCCATGTCTCCAATGTAAGACTCAGTTTTCAATAAAGTCCACGTGTTGAAAATCTTTGGAGTACTTTCAAATCTATGGAGTACTTTTGGATGTATGGAGTATTTACACTGAGACTTGTAGACCCATGTCTCCAGTGCTTCAACGGGTCCTACTTATCTCATGCAATGTGCTCACATGTTCTACTAAGCTTTTAAATTGAGATGACACAAAAAGTACTTTTTGAGGCTCAAGACGATTTAAAAAAAAATCAAACTAAATGACACCATCTGCTTTTGAGAAATTCTTGAACCACCAAAGATGGAACAAATGAAAAAATAGGTAAAAATGTTCATTCACTAAATACGACATTAATTTAAAAAAATAAAAAAATAGGATCAAGAACTTAAAAATGACTTAATTTGAACCATTTATAATACACACTAATTTAAGAGTGTCTTTGAATTTGAATTCAAGAGTCATTTAAATTTATATGATGGATTGAAAATTATATACAAAGAAGCCCTTTTGAAAATTAGGGAACAAAAAAACATTCAAACCAACACTCGTGTAAATCTCCTTAGAAGTTAGAAAACTACACCCATTCAATAACTCTCTTGAGATCTGAAATCTTATATTGGGATGGTATTGGCATCTGCAAAACACCTCTCTTGAGATCTGAGATATTTTATTGCGATGGTGTTGGCATCTACAAAAGACCTTACAAAAAATTCACCAGATAAGTCTCAAATCTAAAAAATGGTACAACTCAAAAAGATAACCGAAGTCTCTATATGTAAAATATAAAAATCACCAGATAAGTCTCAATCAATAATTTTTTTATACCTACAGTATAATATATAAAATAAGTCAAATGTAAGTGCGAAAAAATGAAACCTCAACCAAAACAAAATATAAGACCATTACTCTGCCATACCAAATTGAATCATAATTTTTTTAAAGCACATGTGTACATAGAATAATGAATAATGAACAATGATACATGTGTACATAGAATAATGAATCAACATCCATCTCACTCAAAATTAATAAAAAAAAATAGGTATATACTGATAGAAGCACGAAACCTTTCTAGCAGATTGCAACCATACTTGTTTCTTCCCCTGCATAATCTCAGTTAACAAAATCTACATATAAATTAAAACAACAGTAAAATTTATAAAAAAAAAATTCAATTTTTGGTGCGAAGAAGAGATCGTCCATATGGTTAATAAAATTTATAGAGAGACAGAGACAAAGAGAGAGAGAGCTGTGGAGCTTACATTTGAGTCGCAACTCGTCAGAAATGGATGAAAAAATACCGAAGGTGAATGAAGATAACCTACCGGACATAAAGCACCTCAGAGAAATCGGTGCTGAAACTCCCCTGAAACAAAAAACAAATTGAAAGCCACAAAAAATCAACTGAAAGCCCCAGGGATATGTAGATACCTATAAGCAAAATTCAACCATAACAAAATCAATCTCTCTAACTATATTGAATTGAAACCCCCCAAAAAATCAAGATCTGGGAAATACGAAAAGCTGTGAGGAAGGTCGAGGTGGATGGTGGCGGAGAGACAGACCGTTGTGGAGGTCGTAGGCTGAGGGGTAGATCTGTGTTTAAAAACTGAGGAAGAGAGAGAGAGAGAGAGAGAGAGAGAGAGAGAGAGTATGGGAGTAATAATAGTGAAGATATCATGGAAAGATAAAAGAGAGGTCTCGTACCTATGAGGGCCAAACTGGAAAAGATACTTGCATGCCCTCCAAACTCTTCAAGGGCGGAGAGACGGAGAGGAAGTGTGTTTGAGAGAGAAACGTACCAAAATCTAAGCTCATAGTCGTGACTCTGCCTCATGTATTCTTAGTGGGGTTGGTGAGATATTGAGAGGCTCGAGGTCTGATATGCACAGATATTGAAAGGCTCAAGGTCTGATATTTTGGAGCCAAGAGTCAATTTCAAACGCCACGTGAACCATTAGATACAAAGACTGTTTATATAGGTTTTGTATACAAAGTTATATGACGTGGCATAAACCCCCTCCTCCTTTATTATATAGATATACTAGGGTGTACCTGTGCCGATGGTACGGCAACAAATTTGCTCCCGTGATATTTTTTTCTTTTAAAAAACTTAGTAACGAGAAATATGGTATCATTCATCTTACACCTTTGTAATACTACATATGACCATTAATGTCGCTTTAAGAAAGACTTAAAACTTCTCACCTTAATTAGACTTACTTAAGCTAATTAGTTACCCAAACTACAAAAGTATTAAAATCGAGGAAGAAAATAAATTATTAGTTTTAATTGTTAAAGAGTAGTGGATAATTTTAGACATAACATGATAACACGACACAAAAATCATGAAACTTTTACTCATGTAAATGGTGTTGTCATTGTTTTAGTTTTTGAAATAGACTAACATGGTAAACCATAACACCTTCAAATTGTTTGCAAGTACTATAAAGGTTTTCAAAACTTTCACTTAGTATTTATGAAATTTACTCATAACTATTAAATAATAGTCAAAATTAACCAAAAGTGGCCAAAAATTGACATAAAAGATCTTGAGACCATAATTGAAATTTCAAAGCTAGCAACTACAATTACATTGCTAACAAAATTCCCATTTGGAAAAATAAAGAATATGATTTATTGAGGAAGGCATATTAAAATGAGGTGTGAAATGTGCGAAATCCAAAAGAGCTAAACTAAACTCATCGCCAGGCTGAGTCCACCGGCCACCCCACACCAACCACAAAAGCTGAAACAAATATGCAATTTTTTAGCCTAGGTGCTCATCTACCTGGGAATAATGAAAGTAGTAATAGATCGTGAAAAAAAAACAATATTGAAGCAAGTATGTAGGAAAGACTCGGCTGGTGAATAGCCAAAATAAACCCCCTCCTTTTCATCTTTTCACACAGCTACAATCAAACACATGAAGAATGTTACATTTACTATTTAGTCTAATATAATTCCAACAAAATATTTGAGTCCTTACCAAAATGTTATATTGAATGTTTAATCCAACATATATTTTTTTAAACAAATAAATAATCACGGGCTTTTTATTAAATGTCACCCACCCCCACAAAAAATTAAAAAATATATATTTTCCTATATTTTCTATAAAAAACACACTAAAAATTATTTAAAAAACGATATATATGTATACCTTAAAGAGGGCCAGCCAATGTTAAAACCATGTAGAGAACTGTACAGAAGCATCACACTGAATCTCTTCTCCCTCCTCTAAAGTGTCAAAACATGGTTGCCATACCTTGGGCTGACAAAGAATTTGACATAGATGATGATGGCCCACCATCTTTTTTCTTTGACCCCTGATGTTATTTAAACAACACAAAACAAAAATCCGTTATTATTAACCAAATTAACTACTGAAATTAACTGTATGAACGAAAAAAATGATATACAATATTTTTTGGGATTTTTTAAAGCTTCCAACCATTTTTACAGAAAAGGATATACAGTATTTACAATACACACACTCACCTGATTAACTCTCAAACCCAAGCTCCGAAATTAAGTAGTTCATTTCCTTCACTGTACTTAAAATCCCACCAATCAAACTCAAAACCCATTACTTCCTACTCACATCTCAAAACCCTCGACGGATCTACTTAAACTCGACATCAACTAAAGGATGCAAGATCAACACCGGATCTTCTCAAAACTCAAATTCTCAACCCGGATCTTCTCAAAGTCCACCGACTGAACCAAACCACAGACCTCATCTCACCATCAGACTCTTCCCCAAACCAAGATCAACACCGAATTTTCATATATATATTTATATATTTATATATATAAGTTAGAGAAATACCTTGAGATTGATGATGTGGTTGCCACTCACCAGGAGAATGTTTTTGAAGACTACAAAAACCCATATGAAAGACCGAGTCTCCATTGCAGGTAAGATGAAATATTAACCCACACCTAGGCATCCCAAAAGCCAAGTAGTTGATAACTTATAATACATGGGAAGAATCTCAACAATCATACATCATTATTAAACCTTAAGAAAAAAACATAAAGAGACAATTTGTGGCGGTGGACTGAACCGGAAATAATTTTCAACCTGAGAGAAAAAAACATCTTAAATCAAAACACTGAAGGGACCCACACCTATGAACTTTTGCTTTCAAACAGGTGAAACTCATGCAGGTAGAGGCAGGGCAGATAGATGTTACCTGTATAAATGTCCCAACATTCCAAATAACAAAACTTGAAGATTAGCATTAAATCAAGATCATTTCAAATTTCAAATTATAAAACAATCGTCAGGAAAAAAAGGAATAAAGAGTGAATGATATATGTATCAGAAAAAAAAAAGTAAAACAGAACAGGTGTTAATTTAACAAAATCAGAATATGTGTTTAACAGAAGATATCAACAAAAATAAAAATACATGATTTGTCTCAAACCATTACGAAGAGAAAATAGCAGAGAAACATGCTTCAAAAACAAAATAAAAAAGCAGAGCAACGTGAACCAATGATTTGATTAGAACATACAAAAAAAATGAAAAAAACGATTTGATGACGAACGTACGAAAAAAAATCTAGGCATTTAGATCTGCGTGTAGTGGCAACGGCAACGGAAGTAGCAAGAGCTGCTGGTAGTGGCAACGATTTGATGACGAACGACACCTCACCAATGGACTCAACAACAATAACTAACGATATAGAAGCCACACACCGTCGATGGACAACTTCTATATCACTTCGTTCGACCTCAACAACATGAAAAAACTCAAAAAAGATTGGTAGATAACATTCAGCAGGGAGTTGAGCGACGAAACAGGTAGAGGAGGAGGGAGTTGAGCGGCGGAGAACGATGAGTTTTTTTAGAGAGAGAGAGAGTGTGTGTTAAGGGTTCTTCACTTGGTAAAGAACTTGGTTGGCATATCTGACAGAGGAGATATTATATTTTGAGTTCCGATGCACGCTATCGTTGTGTGGCTCGAGGTGACTGCAGATTGAGAGGCTCGAGGTTTAAAGACCAAGACTCTTTTCCAACCCTCAGATTCAAACCCTCTTTCTCAGCCCTTAGATTCAAACTCACCAAACTTAATCTCAGCCGCTAATTGATAAAGACCAAATCCAACAGCTTTTAATCTCAGCCATTAGTTGGGGGACACAAAAAACCCCTCCTCCTTTATTATATATATATATATATATATACACAGATGGGTTCTCTGACAGGTGCCCAAAACGGAACATTTTTTAATAATAGCAAAAATATATTTTTTTGTGTTGTTTAAACATTTCAGGGAACTTGTAAAAAAACAATCAACTCAAAATGTATTTTTTTTGCTATTTTAAAAAAAGGGACATATACCAAATAGTCCCTCGGACATTTTTTAATACCCATTTAGTCCAAACTTTTTTATTTTGCCTCAAAAAGTCCTTTGCCACATATTTTGGAGAGGGAGTGCCGCTGGCGCGGACCTCTAAAAATAAGAGGATATTGAGTGCTTGAGGGACTAAATGGGTTAAACTAAAAATATGTGTCCTTTTTAAAAAAATATATATTTAGAGTAGGGACTATTTAATAATTGACCCATAAAAAAATGGTCAAATATATGTCAGATTTTAGCAGTTTACAAAATGATATATTTTGAACCATTTTTTAAAAATAGCAAACCAGTCCCCTGAAATGTTTAAAGAATACGAAAATAAAATAAAATAAAATAACATTTTTTTGTTATTTTTAAAAAATAATCCGTCTTGGGTACCCGTTCTTGGGCACCTGTCAGAGATCCCTGTTGTGTGAGTGAGTGTGTGTGTGTGTGTATAAACTATTTGCCCAACAATATTGTGTATGTGTCGATCATAGTTATCAAAATCGTACAATTCTCGAGTTGAATCGTACAATTCGATTTGATTCTCACATAAGAATCGGCTAGGGTTAAAAAATCGGGCCGAATCAGCAATTCGGGGAAAAGAATCGTGAATCGAGCATATTCATGATTCAATTCCAATTCACTTTTCTGGTCAAAGTTTTTCTTTTTAAACCCAAAATATAGGAAAACGTGGTTGGTGTTTTTTTCCTATAACCACAAGTGTGTTTTTATAAAAGAAATTTAAAAAAAAAAGCAAACAACAAATGTTACCTTTACAAAACTGAATTTTAGAGAAAAGAATGTTCAAAAAGTGTAAACCCTAATGTTGCACTATGCTCGATCTCCTCTCCTATTCGATCATGTTCTAAATCCTGTGCGACTGTGTTCTCTTGGCTCGGTCATTCAGCTGACTTCTCTTGTCTGTCTTTACTCGGTGTCACTCTTGGCTATTTAATATTTGATTTGTTTAGCTGAAAGATAGAGAGGCTTCTTTCGATTGGATTAAGGTTTGTTCTCATTATTATATGATATATATTGAGTTTATTATTATGACATATTTATATTGTATTATAATATTTTTGTATTTAATCTTTATGTATTACATTTGTAACCATTTGAGGTAATATATTTGTTTTTAATCTTTAGGTAGTTGCTATTATTGTTAATATTTGGACATGAAAATGGTTAAGAAAAAAAGTAACAAATATTTTTAGGTCATAATATGTTTTATTGCATATGTTTGTGTGTTCTCTATGCCTTTATATATTATTTACTATATTTCCAATATTTTATACAGATTCTTATGATTCGATTCATGATTCATAGGGTCTCCGATTTACGATTCCATTTACGATTGGACAACTATGGTTTCAGCGATATACATCCTTTCAGTTTCAGATCAATTTGCAGGAATAAACTATAATGAGCAAAAAGGCTTCAACCATAACTATAACTGTACCAAAACTATATTTTTCAAACTATTTGTTGTTCGGCCCCACTATTATTTGTAATTGAGTTTAACCCCCGTAATTTTCATTTCTTGGCCCAAAGAAGTGAAAATGCTGGGGGTAAAGTCAATATCAAAGAATTAATGGGACCAAACACCAAATAACAAGATTTAAGGAATATCTACATCAACTGTAATTTTGGGGGAGCCACCGAAGGACCCGCCATTGAAGAGGAGATCATTCAAAGCTTTCCTTGCATCAACAAGCTTTTGACGACTTGCATATTTGATGTAACTCTGAATTTAATATTTACAATGTCAAAGAAGTTTATTACAATGTAAAAATATATATAAATCAAATACACCAAGAATACAAAGAAAGACAAGAAAAGAAGGAAATACTTGAATTTATGGGTTTTTCAAAGAACTTCCAAAAATGTAAGGGGGTGTTTTATATTTTCCATGAAAAATGGGGAAATATACTATATATTCCAACTTTTGGTGTGCTTGACTGTCTAAATTTGCCACAGTTTTTTTTCCATAATTTTCCAGAGTAACATGATACTGCACACTTTGGACATACCCTAATTTTCCTATAAAACTAGGACTTCTATGCTAGTTTCAACATCCTTTGGTGCATATATTCATTTTCTGCAACAGGAAAAGGGCAACGATTGGCAATTACTAGTGTTGATGGCATAGGATCAGATCAAGATATCCATGAAAGGCCTCTACGTAAAGTTTGATAACAAGGCTATACTAGTGCCTACCATTTATTTAACGTAGGGGGGAATTCACGTATAAAAAGTTACCAGAAAACAACTGAAAGAGAATATAAACATTACATAACTCGGCGATGGGGTAAGGGAGTACGACGTTCCTTACTGATCAAAATATTTTTAGGTGCTAGTGTAGGTGGGTAGTGTTCATTAGGTCAAATTTTCAAGGAGGTTACTCCTTAAGAGCCGAGATATAACCCATTCTGAAGAACCTATGCCGTAATGTTGTGAGGACTACGAGTAAATGTAATAGAGGGTGAGAGAACAACCAATTCTGCCAAGCATCTTAAGCACAACTTTTTTGGATTTTGGGAAAGGGCACTGATTGGCTGGCAAGATGATAGTTTAAGCATAGTGGCTTTAATGGTTGTTCAAAGAATGTTCTTTGGGATGTCCCTAATGGTGGTCAGAGTTATATTTCTTCATACTAATAAATGAGGTTGAGGGTAATATTTATAGGCATGTGAGTTTTAATCGTGTCCATTGATCTAGATAGAGAATACCAGGTGAACATTGTGATGTATTTAATGCAAATCGATGTATTAAATGAGAAGGGATAAGCTATTTGATAAGCACTTGAGAAGGGGATGGTGTGTGGACTGATGTGGCAAAGTGGGTTGCAGGTTGTCTGTAGCATTTAAGAGGGGTAATGATGGCTTAGGAGGGGTATATTGATAATGTGGTAAAACTACCAAAATTGTTCTTTTCAGGGGTGGATTGGTTGTGTCTTTCGATGGTATTTATTTGTGCCCTATATCTTGTGAAATTTTTGGCTTATGGAAGCTAAATTAACCCCTATTCTCTTTCGTTCAAACCACATGCCTAATATTCCCGATGTGGTGCCTACCGATTAAGCGTTCGGTCCATTGAGTTTTGCCTAACTCAAGCCCTTTAGAGTTTTGGGAAACAGGAATAAAAAGAGGGAGAATAAATACCCGAGGTTACATACCAATATAGTTTGTTCAAAATGTGTTTTGGTTATATGTGAGGGGATCGGTGAACATGTGGATCAAATGCCTGGTGGATCGGCTCACTACTGAATTGGTGGTGGGTTATCGAATATCCCCACCCTATAGTAGTAGTTGCTAGCTGGTGGCCAGAACTTGATTACATGATTGCAATTTACCCTTAAGATCATGGGTGACTTCAATACACGACACAATAAGTATAATTATTGTACAATTGCTAATCATTATCTAAATCTAACTGTTTGGAGAAATCTTAGTCAGGATAGGTATCAACTCCCTCAAGAAAACCCAGTCCTATTGAAAATATGACTCCTCTATGTAGAAATGAGGGTTTTTGTGGCAAGTGAAGATGCCTAGCACCTTACTCATGGAAACTTTACCTTAGAGATCCTAGCAATTTTTTAAGGTGGGATTTGTTTTCCCCTTTATCCATTACTGGTTGAAGACTTGGCCTTATACAAAGTCGATCCTATCCAGTGTAACCCAAATTCTTTAAGATTTTGATGGGGTTCATCAAAATAAAAATCATGAAACCCCAATTTGTATTAGACGAAATTGTATATTGCTACTGAATGATCACGACGACAAATTCGGCCTACTTCCACTTAAGGACAAAACAACACAAAACATCTGGTGGGAGGACTCCAAAAATGATATCCTAATATTTCATCGGTCACTTTATGAGCCCTAAAAATATATTATTATACTTAATGACTCAACCCACTTTGCCACATCAGTGCTTATCAAACCATGGTTCAAAGTCAAGGCCGATACCGCGATGATATGGCCGAGTTGACTAGGTATCGGTGCCCACCGATCCGATTCCGAGTTACAAGTTGAGTTTTCAATTATTGATGTGAATCGACCCTATATCGGCAATTTCTTGGTAGGATTGGTGATATAGTTGTATAATCAGTTCATATTGATGATATCGTAGTAGAATCGGCTCATATCGGCGATATCGCGATGGAATCGGCCCATATCGGCAATATATCGGTCGAGATGGCATAAGTTACTAAGAATCAATCTCTCTCTCTCTCTCTCTCTCTCTCTCTCTCTCTCTCTCTCTCTCTCTCCAGTGTTGTGTTGGTAAGCATGGTTTTTTGTGTGGGTTACGAAATGCTAATTGTTTTTTTATTATTTGGTCATCGTGTGTGGATTTAATTTAGTGCGTTGTATATGTGCCTATTTTTTTTTTTTACAGAATGCAAATGATCCAAATGTTATTTGTTATTAGTTTTTATAATGATGTTCCCATTGTTATATTTTAATATGTTATTGTTTATAAAAAAATGTAAATATTATTCTTTTACAAACAAATATACCACTGTAATTATTGTAAAAATAATATTTGTAACCTCTAAACATTTATAAAAGTAATATTTGCATCCTTTATGTAAAAATAACGTTTACAACACAAGTAAAAAAAATATTTGCATCCTCGTTGTAAAAAAATAACATTTACATTCCCTCTATTAAAAAAAAAAAATTGCATCATTTTTTGCAAGAAAATAACATTTGAATCCTTATTGTAAAAAAATGTAGTGTTTTGTCAAAATCACTATTTGTAAAAAAATAACAATACTAAAAAAGAAACATTTCTATCCTTTTTAGAAAAATATAACATACTTAAAAAACACATTTGTATCCTCTTACTAAAAATAATACTAAGAATATAATAGTTGATTCCTCTTTGTTAAAAAAAAATTATCCTCTTACTAAAAAGTAACATTTGTTTTTCTTTGTAAAAACATAATATTTGTATCCTCCTTGGAAAAAACACATTGATTTATTATGAAACACTGAATCTGGCAAGTTTGCATCACGTCAATATAATTAATTGTACAATGTTATGCATAATAAAGGATAGTTTTAAACTTATCTGTTTGGTCCAGTTTGTTAATCTTATTTTTTTTTAAATTTTCTAGATTTTTTTCGGAATTTTTTGCGCTCTCTAAATAGTGTATCTTTGCCTATCGCCCGATACCGTGACCGATATCGTGACCGAGTTGGAAATCGAGTGGCCGATACCGGGACCGATGCCGAGACTTTGAACCATGTATCAAACTGAAGAAAGGACAAACTGATCTTGAGAAAAGACAAAGAAGTGAGCCCTAAAAACAATGGACAAGATTAAATACATCGCAAGGGTCACTTCTTTTTGGTTGAGAATATATGCAAGACCTAAAAACAAATCAGTTACTTTCTTGAGAATATATACGAGATGATTTGGAGAAAGGACAAACTAAACCCGATGAGTGCTGAAGAGAAGGCGTTCTCGGATGAAATGGTAGTCAAGTTCAATACATTCAGTGCGAGCATGAAAAAATGGGTTGGAGGCCATATAGGTAGTGTTAAGGTTGTAACATAACATGGTAATGGGTTTGGGTGGAGGAAATTTGAGTTCGGTAAGAAGATGGGAGATTCGGGTGGTCTCGGTACATACATGGGCAAGAGAACGGTACTCGACTTCATCACTGGAGCGGGATATCATAGGTTGTTTCTTGGCGGTTAAAGAGATGAGATTAGGCCCCAAGAAAACAAAAATACCTGTAGTAGAAGAGTGTGGGCAGCAATCCAAATCAGCATCCGTTGTGATAGTAACGGATATGAGTGAGTGGCGGAAGGTAAGGCCAAATTCAGATCCTTTGAGATAGTGAAACATCCGTTTGGCAGCAATGAGATGAGGTTATTTCGGTGCATTAATGAATTGAGCAACATCATGTACATCAAAGGCTATGCCAAGGAGAGTGAAGGTAAGGTACGGGAGGGAACCAACTAGCTGTCAATACTCAGTGGCATCAGATAGGAAATCACGAGTATGAGCTGATAGTTGGGTTTTGGCCTATATCGGAGTGGAGCATGGCTTACAGTCCGTCATACTGAACCATTATAGAAGTTCAATGGTGTACTTCGTTTGAAAAAGATGAGGATGGTCCAGGGAAAAATTGTCTTCTAGACCCAAAAAGTATGATAAGGAACCAAGATCACTGAGCTCAAACTCTTTGCCAAGAGTGGTGATGAACGAGGTGACTAGGGAAGGTGTTACCTGTCAGATGTCAGAATTATGTCATCAATAAAGAGAAGAAGCATGAATGTGGAGTCTGATGGGTAGATGAACAAGGAGTGACCTGCCTAGCTTTGATTGAAACCAAACTGTAGGAAAAAGCTAATGAGACGCTAAAAACATACCCGATGAGCCCGTTTAAAGCCATAGATGGATTTCTTGAGGAGGCAAACATGATGAGGATGATTGGGGTCTGCAAAACCTGAAGGTTGGCTCGTGTAAACAGTCTCATCTAATACCCCATGACGGAATACATTTTTCCCATCAAGTTGACGGATAGACCAATCCATGGAGACAAAAATGCTGAGTATAGTATGGACTATGGTTAGTTTAATAACGGGACTGGAAGTTTCAACAAAGTCAACTCCAACTTGTTGATGAAAGTCTTTAGCAACAAGTCAGGTCTTGTGATGGTCAATGAGCCCATTTGCTCGTCATTTAATTTTAAAAACCCATTAGCAGCCAACCTCATGTTGTTGAGGAGCAGTAGGAACAAAAAACCAGGTGGCATTCTTTAGCAGTGCATTGAACTCATTGACCATGGTTTGGCACCATTTAGGAATGTGTGAGACCTATGATTAGCAAATAGGTTCTGTGGGGCCGGGGGGGGGGGGGGGGGCGATGAACCAAAAGGGCTTTGGAAAGAGGATATCTAATAGTGCCATATGACCGGTGAAGAAGTTTACGATGTATGTTGATCATCGGGTGTTGGGAAGATGTGATGGGGGTCTGCCGGGGAGGGAAATTGACACACCCTAACCCAATTACTTATAATTAAGTCTGAAAGTCAAAGTGAGTCAAACCATAATTAATCTAACCAAACCATAAACACCAGTTTTGATTTCAGAGTCATCATTGTAAATCCATATAACTGAAAACCTTTTTACAACATCAAAGTAGTCATGCCCATAAAAACTTTCATGAAGGATAAGTTAACTTAATTACATCATTTACATTTACACAAAATTATTGTTTCTCCCATTCCTGGCTAACCCAACCCGACCTCCTAGATTTGGCAGTGACATCGCGTTACCTGAAAAATGTGAACATAGGAACCGTGAGCAAAATAGCCCAGTGAATGTATCACTACTCTACTATTGCATGAATATAAATGCAATAAATCATGTCCATATAATTATGTATTAACTTATCCGGCTCATTCATAATGAATGACCAACTTTTCCGAATCATGATTCACATATCCTGTCTAAATAGACAATTCTCCCCCATTCCTGGTCGAGGAGTAACCCCTTGTCATTAATAGATAAATTTCCCCCATTCCTGGTCGAGGAGTAACCCCTCATTTCGGTAAACCGAAATGAACAATTTTATATTCATAACATTATGATCACATTTGTAACAGTATACAAATACATCATTCCAGTGAGTACACTCACCTTGGGTTGTCAACTACGTATTCAGGTTTCCTTCTGGTGGAGCTGAACTGGGTTTATTAGACCTTACACCTGTCAATCCAACTAGATCAGTACTGAACCTCAATAATAAATATTATCCTAACATAATTATGTAACTTTCCATGACTATACATCAACAATATAATTCCAATTAAGTCACATTCCATAAAACATAGGTAAAGGAAAAACAATGATATACATGTTGATAAAGTTATGAACATTCAACCGTAGGAAATACCTCATAAGGAATTTATAACCAAAGTCAAGTAAACATGAAATTATACTTCTCAATGTATATACACATGAAACACGTACTCAAAGTACCCTTTGTAAGGACGAAATACAAACATTCATTTGAGGGGTATCCAGTATGGCCTGAAATTATTGTCATACATACTTAATTATCCTATATTTATAAATTCTATAAATGAAGGGGTCCAACCTTATAAAAATGAAAATATATATGAATATACTATCCATTACAAGTGACGGTGTAATTTTTCAAGCTTCCTAGGTAAAGTTATGACCATTTCTCTACAACACAAGAAATCTGCCCTACAAGCTCCTCTATTGATCCTTCGAATTCCCAGAATTTTCATAATTTTTATACAGTATAACTTTCCATGATTTTCAACACACTTTCAGTAGACATACTGAATAGTACATAATTAAAGTTTCATAATATTTGGACTTCATTTGCTATCTCAAAATCTTGACCAAACTCAGGGCATACTGAAATCAAGTATACAAACAGCAACTATGTACCAACTTGAAATCATCATTACGGACTAACCAAAAGGAGATAAATTCTACATTTCAGATATTATATGCATATATGAGTCTAATTTCATTTCCAATTTGAATTTCTCAATTCCAGTAATCACACAAAGAGATATGAAGATTTGAATACAAGGGGTTTCAACACAAAGCAATTTTAAGGGTTTCTACACTCAACTTAACATAAGCTTGCATCTAACCATACATATATATAAAGATATGAAACTTTCGTAAACTTATGATGATTTATATCATATAAATCAGTAATATAATATGAATAACAATAATTACAATTAGGATTACCTTCAGGGCTTTTTACGTAATTTCTACGGATTTTTCTACACTTTTTCTCCTTACTTTTCTTCCTTAATTTCTACTTTCTCTTTCCCTAAGCTTAAAACCCTTTAATGGATGGTTTTGGCTGAAGGATAAGGATATTTCAAGGGTATAAGGTCGGCCAAGGCTGCCTCCCAAGACAACCAATCAAATTAAACCATTTGGTTTAATAAAAGACAATTTACCACTTAAGGGAATTGACATATTTGCCCCTTCTCGTAATTTCGACCTAACTTCCTCCTCGAGCATCTGTTTGATGCACCGTTTGTTGTGTTACGACCCTAACTCACATGTATACAACTATGTAGTTTTCACCTCAAGTCAATTGTAATGTTACAATGGTCAAAACTAGTCTTAAACAGGAACATTTCTATCGAAAATAACCAAATCTTGTGTTCGTACATAACCCGACATTTCATGATTTATGAAAGTAGGATTAGACTAAACATAAGCACTTAATATTAGATATACTAATAATACATTATTAATATCACATAATATAAACATGATTTAAATATAATTTATCAAAATTATATTCGGGTTGTCACAACTTCCCCCCCTTAGAAAATTTCGTCCCCGAAATTTAATATAAAAATCACTTACCAAACAAATGGGGATACTGTTTCCTCATGCTATCCTCCGTTTCCCAAGTTGCTTCTTTAACTCCATGGCTCATCCACATAACTTTAACTAAGTGAATAACTTTATTCCTCAATACCTGCTCCTTACGATCAATAATTTCCAGTGGTTCCTCGATGTACGACAAGTCTTCCTTCAGTTCAATTGGTTGAGTTTTCAACTGATGAGATGGATCCGCCAAATACTTACAAAGCATCGATACATGAAACACATCATGTAAACGTGATAAATCTGGAGGTAATGCTAATCTATAAGCCAGGGACCCAATTCTTTCCAACACTTCATATGGTCCAATGTATCTTGGACTTAGTTTCCCCTTTTTGCCAAATCTCATAACGCCTTTCCACGGTGAAATACGCAGGAATACAAAATCTCCCTTCTGAAATTCCAATGGATGCTTCCTCTTATCTGCATAAAATTTTTGCCTTCTTTGCGCTATCTTTATCCGTTCCCGAATCACTTTGATCTTTTCAGTTGTCATATCTATCAATTCCGGACCCAAAATTTTTCTTTCACCTACTTCATCCCAACACAAAGGCATCCTACATCTCCTCCCATATAAAGATTCATAAGGAGCCATACCAATGGTGGACTGATAACTATTATTATACGAAAATTCCATCAATGGAAGATGATCATCCCAACTACCCTTGAAGTCAAACACACAAGATCGTAATATGTCTTCTAATATTTGGATCGTCCTTTCTGATTGCCGATCAGTTTGTGGATGAAATGCAGTGCTGAACTTCAAACTTGTGCCCATGGCATTCTGTAGACGAGGCCAAAACTTGGAAGTGAATGTTGGATCTCTATCTGATACAATTGACACTGGTGCCCCATGTAAACGGATAACCTCATCAACGTACATACGTGCATACTTGTCAACAGTGTAGGTGATCTTAACTGGAAGAAAATGGGCCGACTTCGTCAATCGGTTTACAATCACCCAAATAGACTCATGCCCCCTTGGTGACCGGGGTAATCCTGTAACAAAGTCCATCGTTATCTGCTCCCACTTCCATTCTGGAATAGGCAACGACTGCAATAATCCTGCCGGCTTTTGATGCTCCGCTTTCACTTGTTGGCATACTAAACATTTAGCTACGAACTCTGCAATCTCACATTTCATATTGTTCCACCAGTAATATTCCTTCAAATCTCTGTACATTTTGGTACCTCCCGGATGCATAGAGTAAATAGAACTATGTGCCTCTTCTAATATATCCTTCTTTAAGGGTGGGTCATTCGGTACACAAATTCTATTTTTATAACATAATGATTCATCATTCTTAATCTTAAAGTCACTCTCTTTACCATCCAGGACATCTTGTTTCTTCTTCTCTAGGAATGGATTACTGGTCTGCAAATTTCGTATGCGTTCTGCCAATAGAGGTCTCACTATGACATGTGCTAATAATCCTACGCTTTTTGAAAACTTCAATTCAATCCCCATCGATGCCAAGTAAAGAATATTTCCAACATGGGAACACCGTATGCAACCAAGAATTCCGGATGATTTCTGACTCAAAGCATCTGCTACCACATTGGCCTTCCCAGGATGATGATGAATGGCACAGTCATAGTCTTTAATCAGCTCTATCCAACGCCTTTGTCTCAAATTCAGTTCTTTCTGTGTAAACAAGTATTTCAAACTTTGATGATCTGTAAATATCTCACAAGTTTCTCCATACAAGTAATGTCTCCACAACTTTAAAGCAAAAACAATGGTTGCTAGCTCCAGATTGTGTGTAGGGTAGTTTCGTTCATGCGTCTTTAATTGTCTGGAAGCATATGCTATTACCTTCCCATTCTGCATAAGAACACATCCTAACCCCTGAAATGAAGCGTCTGTGTAGATCACAAAAGACTCATTCCCACATGGAATAACAAGTATAGGGGCTGAAACCAACCGCTTCTTTAATTCTTTAAAACTCCTTTCGCATTCTTCATCCCACACAAACTTCACTTCTTTACGGGTCAACTTTGTCAATGGTAATGTTATTGCTGAAAATCCCTTAATGAATCTGCGATAGTAACCTGCCAATCCTAGGAAACTCCTAATTTCTGTCACATTCTTAGGACTCTCCCATTCAACAATTCCTTCCACCTTCTTTGGATCAACATCTATCCCATTTCCCGAGACAACGTGCCCTAAAAACACAATTTCATTCAACCAAAACTCACACTTGCTGAATTTAGCAAACAATTTCTTCTCTCTCCAAATCTGCAATACAAGTCTCAAATGTTTCTCATGTTCCTCCATGCTACGTGAGTAAATCAACACATCATCTATGAATACAATCACAAATGAATCAATGAAAGGGTGGAATACCCGATTCATCATATCCATAAAAACTGATGGAGCATTAGTTAATCTAAATGGCATCACCAAAAACTCATAGTGCCCATATCGAGTCCGAAAAGCTGTTTTGGAAGCATCACTATCCTTCACTTTCAGTTGGTGGTAACCCGATCTCAAATCAATCTTCGAAAATACAGCGGCCCCCTCTAATTGGTCAAACAAGTCATCGATACGAGGTAGAGGGTACTTGTTTCTAATGGTCACCTTATTCAATTGCCGATAATCAATACATAATCGCATTGTTCCATCTTTCTTTTTCACAAATAACACGGGTTCTCCCCATGGTGAAACACTAGGCCGAATGAAACCTCTGCTTATCAAATCTTGTAATTGCACTTTTAATTCTTTCAACTCCGCTGGTGCCATTCTATATGGAGAAAGAGAAATTGGACCAGTACCTGGAATTAATTCAATAGAAAACTCTACTTCCCTATCGGGTGGCAATCCTGGCAATTCCTCTGGGAAGACATCAGAAAACTCTCTAACCACTGGTATATCTTCAACTTTAAGTGCTTCCTTACTAACATCAACCACATACGCTAAATACCATGTACAACCCTTAATCAATAACTTTCTGCTCTTAATTGCTGAGATGAGACAAGTAGGGACAACATTCCTTTCCCCCGTAAATTGGAACTCCGGTTCACCAGGAAGATGAAATGTAACTTCTTTTCGAAAATAATCAATGGAAGCATGATACGATGATAACCAATCCATCCCCAATATAATATTAAAATCCCGAATGGCCAACGGTATCAAATCAACATAGAAATCTCGCTCACCCATTCGTAAGACACAATTTTTATAAACATGCTCAACCAGAATCACACTTTCCATTGGGGTAGAAATATATAAGGCACAATTGAGAAATGAACATGGTCTACCCAAATATGAAGCAATATGTAATGCCACAAATGAATGCGTAGATCCAGGATCAATGAGTGCATATAAATCTTTGTTTGCAATAGAAAGTTTACCTGTAACCACTTCCGGTGTAGCATGGGCATCTTGTAGCGTCATCGCAAACACTCTTCCTCCTGCCCTCGATCCAGTTGCTTGTTTTGTACCTCTCCCTATGGTGGCACTGCCTGGAGAAGATCCTTTATGAGGCCCCACACTACTGACTGAAACTGTTCTTGCCCACATAGGACAATTCTTTCTCAAATGACCCTTTTGGTGACAGTTGAAACATTCTATATTCAGTAACTTTGGACAATTTCTCTTTATATGAACCGATGACCCACAAAAGAAATAAACATTAGGATCTCCTTGTTCTGGAACTCCTGAACCTCTTCCACCACTAGCCTCACCCCTTTGTAAACTACTTCCACCTCTACCCTGTTGGAATTTCTGCCCTCCAAACCTCGAATATTCTGTACCACTGCTCTTTTGATAATTTGGATCAAATCTGCTTCTCTTTACACCTCGTTCTCGATTCCCTCTAGCTTCATTCACGTCCCTTTCTACCAACATGGCTTTGTTCACCAAGGCTGAATAATTAACAGTCTCTAAAGCCGACAACCGTGATTTAATGACTAACTCAAGCCCATCGAGAAATCGACTGCACATATCTTCCTCATTCCGTATAAACCTTGAAGCAAATCGAGATAAAGCTGTAAGTTTATCTTCGTATTCTCTAACTGTCATACTCCACTGATTCAACATGAAATATTCTTTCTCCTTTTGTTTTTGATACATCGGAGGAAAATACTTATCATACAAGGCTTTAACAAAAGCATCCCATGAGATCACATTCCCACCTCCTGGAGTAATCAATAAATGTTTTGTGGCATCCCACCAGTACTTAGATTCTCCTCTTAGCATATACGTCGCCAAGGTCACTCGTTGATTGTCAGGCATTCTCATTACCCCAAAAATAATTTCAATCTCTTTAACCCAGACTTCTGCCTCTACTGGATCAACAGCTCCTTCAAATGGGGGTGGATTCATTTTAATAAATTTGTCATGTGAAGTACTCCTTTCTTCCCAGTGTATAACCTCCTGAGTCCTGGACAATGCTTGTGCCTCCAGTTGCCTGGCCTGTTGTGCTTCCATCTGAGCCATAAATCTAGCCTGCTGCTCTGCCATTAAAGTCATAGCACGTGCCAATTTTTACATGTCTGTCAATTGTTCCGGGTCAGGTTCTACATATCCATGAACAGGTTGTTCAACCTCTGCTTCCGCTGCCATATTTGAAGCCTCGTCTTCTATTCTCTCATTAACATTCCCTCCTTCCATTCTTTTATATATGAAATGAATCAAAGATATAACAACATACATATATACATATTTTTCCTACCATAATCGTTAGTATCAAATAAAATATATATATTTTTTTTGAACATTCACTGCCAAATCTAGACTCTTCTCACTCCAGAACCTCTAAAACCTAGGCTCTGATACCAAAAGCTGACACACCCCAACCCAATTACTTATAATTAAGTCTGAAAGTCAAAGTGAGTCAAACCATAATTAATCTAACCAAACCATAAACACGAGTTTTGATTTCTGAGTCATCATTGTAAATCCATATAACTGAAAACCTTTTTACAACATCAAAGTAGTCATGCCCATAAAAACTTTCATGAAGGATAAGTTAACTTAATTACATCATTTACATTTACACAAAATTATTGTTTCTCCCATTCCTGGCTAACCCAACCTGACCTCCTAGATTTGGCAGTGACATCGCGTTACCTGAAAAATGTGAACATAGGAACCGTGAGCAAAATAGCCCAGTGAATGTATCACTACTCTACTATTGCATGAATTTAAATGCAATAAATCATGTCCATATAATTATGTATTAACTTATCCGGCTCATTCATAATGAATGACCAACTTTTTCGAATCATGATTCACATATCCTGTCTAAATAGACAATTCTCCCCCATTCCTGGTCGAAGAGTAACCCCTTGTCATTAATAGATAAATCTCCCCCATTCCTGGTCGAGGAGTAACCCCTCATTTCGATAAAACGAAATGAACAATTTTATATTCATAACATTATGATCACATTTGTAACAGTATACAAATACATCATTCCAGTGAGTACACTCACCTTGGGTTGTCAACTACGTATTCAGGTTTCCTTCTGGTGGAGCTGAACTGGGTTTATTAGACCTTACACCTGTCAATCCAACTAGATCAGTACTGAACCTCAATAATAAATATTATCCTAACATAATTATGTAACTTTCCATGACTATACATCAACAATATAATTCCAATTAAGTCACATTCCATAAAACATAGGTAAAGGAAAAACAATGATATACATGTTGATAAAGTTATGAACATTCAACCGTAGGAAATACCTCATAAGGAATTTATAACCAAAGTCAAGTAAACATGAAATTATACTTCTCAATGTATATACACATGAAACACGTACTCAAAGTACCCTTTGTAAGGACGAAATACAAACATTCATTTGAGGGGTATCCAGTATGGCCTGAAATTATTGTCATACATACTTAATTATCCTATATTTCTAAATTGCATAAATGCAGGGGTCCAACCTTATAAAAATGAAAATATATATGAATATACTATCCATTACAAGTGACGGTGTAATTTTTCAAGCTTCCTAGGTAAAGTTATGACCATTTCTCTACAACACAAGAAATCTGCCCTACAAGCTCCTCTATTGATCCTTCGAATTCCCAGAATTTTCATAATTTTTATACAATGTAACTTTCCATGATTTTGAACAAACTTTCAGTAGACATACTTAATAGTACATAATTAAAGTTTCATAATATTTGGACTTCATTTGCTATCTCAAAATCTTGACCAAACTCAGGGCATACTGAAATCAAGTATACAAACAGCAACTATGTACCAACTTGAAATCATCATTACGGACTAACCAAAAGGAGATAAATTCTAATTTTCAGATATTATATGCATATAGGAGTATAATTTCATTTACAATTGGAATTTCTCAATTCCAGTAATCACACAAAGAGATATGAAGATTTGAATACAAGGGGTTTCAACACAAAGCAATTTTAAGGGTTTCTACACTCAACTTAACATAAGCTTGCATCTAACCATACATATATATAAAGGGATGAAACTTTCGTAAAATTATGATGATTTATATCATATAAATCAGTAATATAAGATGAATAACAAGAATTACAATTAGGATTACCATCAGGGCTTTTTACGTAATTTCTACGGATTTTTCTACACTTTTTCTCCTTACTTTTCTTCCTTAATTTCTACTTTCTCTTTCCCTAAGCTTAAAACCCTTTCATGGATGGTTTTGCCTGAAGGATAAGGATATTTCAAGGGTATAAGGTCGTCCAAGGCTGCCTCCCAAGACAACCAATCAAATTAAACCATCTGGTTTAATAAAAGACAATTTACCACTTAAGGGAATTGACATATTTGCCCCTTCTCGTAATTTTGACTTAACTTCTTCCTTGAGCATCTGTTTGATGCACCGTTTGTTGTGTTACGACCCTAACTCACATGTCTACAACTATGTGGTTTTCACCTCAAGTCAATTGTAATGTTACAATGATCAGAACTAGTCTTAAACAGGAACATTTCTATCGAAAATAACCAAATCTTGTGTTCGTACATAACTCGACATTTCATGATTTATGAAAGTAGGATTAGACTAAACATAAGAACTTAATATTAGATATACTAATAATACATTATTAATATCACATAATATAAACATGATTTAAATATAATTTATCAAAATTATATTCGGGTTGTCACAGAAATAGAGATATGGATGGGGGAAATGTTGTGAGTTAGTATCTGTATAGGAAGAAGGGATTGGGCGATGGGATGGCCGACACTGATAATGATAGGGAAAAGGTGCCCTATGGTTATAGGCTAGTGTGGGTTCAGGAACAAGAAGGTTAGGGGTTTTAGGTGGAGGAGTCAAGAGTGGTGGTAAAGCTGGAGCTGAAGGGATGATAGGAACAAATGTTTAGGAGGAAGGTGTTGAAGATTGGTGTATTTTGAAAAAGAGAAAAGTTTGTTCGTCAAACCGAACTTGTAGAGAGATGTAGACACGACCAGTTTTGTGATCCATACACCGGTACCCTTTATATTGTAGGTTGTAACCAAGGAACACACATTCTATAGTTCTGGACAAAGGTTTGGTAGTGACATAAGTACTTAAATGGGGATAACAGACACATCCAAGCACACGCAAGGTAGAGTATGAGGGAGAATGACCATATAGACGAGAGGAAGGAGAAGACCACTGAAGGAGAGGAGATGAGAGACGATTGACAAGATGGACGTTGGTAGAAATTACTTCAGGCCAGTGACAAAGAGGAACATGACTAGTAAAGAGAAGAGTGCGATCCATGTCAGTAATGTGACAACGTTTGCGTTCCGCGAAACTATTTTGTTCAGGAGTATGAGGGCAAGAGAAGGGGTGGTGAATACCAAGGGAAGAATAAAGATCCTTTACGACTCCGCTTTCATATTCTCGACCATCGTCACTTTGGAATTGTTAGGCGATGAATTAAGTGCGGATGTAGGTGATAAAATTCTGAAAATGGATGAGGACCTCATATTTATTTCCATGAAGAAGAGGCATGAATAACGAGTTTAATCATTAGTGAATAACACATAATATTTGTAACCCAAAACGGAATGAACAGGAGATTTTCATACATCAGAATGAACTAAGTCAAAAGGAGAGTGACTTTTTTACTTCATTAAATGATTGAAAAGGGAGTTGTGTGGATTTACCCAAGGCACACCTTGGCAAAAGGAAGAATTATTTTTTAAAGTAGAGGAAAAGTGTTTATTTGAGCTTAAGTGAAAGAGAACATCGGTACAGGAATGACCAAGTCGTTGATGCCAAAGGGAGGAGGAAATGTGGGAGGTAGTGAGAGCCTAGAGACGAGATGGAAGGGCTGGAATTTTGTAAAGACCGTACTTGAAAAGGCCTTGATAAAGTAAGGATCCACTAGTGATATGAAAGATATAAAAGTGATTGGCATCAAAGGTACATATAACTTTATATCATAACAGAATTACACAATGGAGAGTAAGTTTTTATGCATGGAAGGGAAAACATATATATTATCGCGACGAAAAGAGGATGTACCAAGAGGAAGTGCCATGTTTCCCGTACAGGTAATCGGAAGTTTATCACCATTGCCAAGTTGAACTGTGTGTATGGTGCACATTGGTGGAGAAGCACATGATAGCAAATCATATGCGTAAAGGCACTAGTGTCAAGTTACCAGCTAGAGTCCGAAGATGGCAATGTTGGATGGGTTGAAAAGAGTCCGGGGTTATATTCCTATGGATAAAGAACAATCTAGATACCATTAGATGCGGAATGCAGTGATTGAGATAACGAGAATTAAGTAGATATGGGAAATTGAGAGCAGTTGTGAGCATCATTCCCAAAGGCAAGGCATAGTTAGCATTGGGTCATGATGCTAGATGTTGGGTCATGGGTAACTGCGAGGGTGGGAGAGGAAGATTACCGACAGGGGCGCTTCGAAAAAGTGATTTTCAATTGATTGTATAAAAGTTCGGAAGGATAAAAATGAAGAGTTTTTTTTAATAGTAACTCCAATGGTGAACAGTAATTCCGATGGTGAACACTTATGCCGACAGTGAACATGCTCGTTGTAGAGGAAAATGTATAGTAGAAGAGAGGGGGAGGTGAGAGGAAGTGTTTTGCCGCCGACAGAGGGAAGACGAAAAGAGAACAAATTCACTGAAAAAGAAAAGGGAAGAAGGTGAGGATTAGTATTTTCCCTGATACCATGTAAAAAATAAAAAAAATTGTGTATTCTTATCCAATTGAAAGCCTTTATATGTAGGTCTTACAATGTGAATAAAGATAACATACAAGCATGATTTAAGCTTATGATTAAGCCTAAGATGGTCAAATCTTTACACTAATGATTTGCATAAAACATGGCATGTTTTAAGGAGCCATGTTTTAATAAACATGTTTTAAGGAGCTTTAGCAAGCTCTACCCATATATGATTTTCATAATTAGACAAGTATTTTTTAAATTGATAAGATATTGATAGTATTAAACAGTATTTCGAAGTTTTTTCTAAATTTTTTTAAAAATTAAGTGAAATGGTTTTCTGAAAATTCAGCGAGCCAAACAACCGTTTGTAGAATAGCTCAAGGACTTCGCATCCTCTATCTTTACAGATCTTTTACATTAATAAAAGTCTTTCTCTGTTTCTTAATTCTTCTCAAAAAGAAAAGAAAAAGAAAATATGAAGTAGTTTGAGCCACTCTTGTAAATTGTATCTTTAAGACGCTTTCAAGAGCTTTCCTCCCTAATCAAAGATTGGGTCCACGAATACAGGTCAAGTATGGCTTTATTTCAGCCTGGATTGGAGAGGGAAATAATACATATTTTTCAAAAGGAAAAATATATAAAGAAATCTTTACTTATTACGATTCAGATTTTTTCGCAAATTGGATTTTTTCCAAAATCGGGAATATTAGAAACACTGAATTTTGCCAAAATCGAAAATATGAGAAAATTTTTGGGAAAATCAAAAATATAAAAAACACTGCGAAAAAACTCAGAAAATTCCTATTTCGCATATATTACAAAAATTCGAAATCATATAATTGTGGGCCTGCAAATTTTTTGGGAAAATAAGGCCGACACAAAATTTAGGGGAAAAGGGATCAGATAAAACGGAATACAAAATTAATTCCGTTTCTCATCCAAAATTTTCAAATAAGTCGATAAACTAAAATTAAAATATTATTCCAAATTTGCGAAACATCGGATCGTATTTCAGAAAAATCGAGGAAAAAAATAAAGAAATTAATTAATGTCAACTAATGCTTGCAAAAGATATCAGCTCTTTTGAATATTTGCTGGAAGTAATAGCCCCATCCCATGTGTGGGACAAAAAAGGGACAGCCAGAGAAAAGGCACGACCAATATACATTTCAACTCTCATAATCATTTACGCAAAATATATTTTCTTATCCGTCACATGAAACTAAGATACAAAAATGAACCACATGAATCTCCAAAAAATTAAGATGTACCTTAGATGGTTGTTTTTACCTCTTCCTTCATCTTGCAGACACATTATTTGTCAAACTTTTAACTTGGGAGGTAACGACAATATAAAATTTTCCCATCTAAGCTCTAAAAGTAATAAGAATACGAAAAAAGAGACAACGATAGAAAGAGAAGGAACTGCCAGTATACATTTCAACAACAATAACCATTTACACAAAATATATTTTCTTATCCATCACCCTAGAAAAACAGACATGGACACGAACACTCTGACATGGCAAATCTAAAAAATAGTATATAAGGACATGTCGATAAAATATCTATTTTTATCAGTTTTATATATATAAAAAAGAATATGAAAAGAAAAGAAAAAAAAATGCTTGAATACTTATTAAGAAGATTGGATTAATATCTAAAGCAAGACATGGAAATGAAGGGACAAACATGTTTAAGTGCCATTGGGACATATTCTTTTTAACAGACGAGGCACAAAACAATCCCACCAATTTAACTTATGTTATTATATACTTATACATTAAGTATAGACAGGTGAAAACATGTGTCCTAAACGTGAAAACAAGTGTTGTACACATGAAATTTAGTGTCTGACATGTCAATTTTATATATAAATTATGGACACGTGAAAAGGAGTGTTGGACATGTACCCAAGAGTGTCGATGTGCGACACGTGTCTGACACGGACATGTTGCCTTATCAGAAGTGTCCGTGCTTCCTAGCATCACATGAAACTAAGATACAAAACTGTACCACGTGACTCTCCAAAAAATTAAGATGTACCTTAGATGGTGGGTTTTGGCCTCTTCCTTCATCCTGCAGACACATATTACTTGTCAAACTATTAACATAGATGGTAACGACAATATAATTTTTCACGTCTAATCTCTATAAGAAATAATAAGGAATATTCTGTCATGAATTAACAAGAGGTAACATTGAGAACAAAAGAATGCACAAAAAAATTATTTAAGAAGCCAATATTTTCATTGTTAATATGTGGACTATGTTAGAAACTAACAACGAAACGAATACAAATTTAGACATAAACAGATTTAATGTCAAATCATCCTCTCTTTTAAAGTAATTTAAATAGCCAAATGGTAGCATTTCTCTCTTATCTCCGGTCGAAGGCACACTCCATACACACTCTCTCTCTCTCTCTCTCTCTCTCTCTCTCTCTCACACACACACACACACACACAAAAAAAAAAAAAAAAAAAAACCACACACGATTAAAATTTTCCCATCACCATCATATAAATTAATTTTATTTGCTTGGCTATAATTTTTCTGGTTCATCTCTTGTTCTATTGGTCATAGTGAGTAATTATTGGATTAACACAGGGGTTAGTCTTTAAAACAACCCCTATTAAATATAAAAGATGAAGATAATTTTCTTCTTTAAATTTGTTCTAAGGTTCATTTTAAAAAACAAATCTATTGATTTTTTGGGTTGTGATGGAATCAATTGAGTAAGAAGATTGGTGATAGAGTTCCACACATTTTGGCTGTCTATACTCAGTTTCATCTGGAAAAGTTCACATGAAACAATAAGTCATCATTGTTTAGACCTCCTGTTTCTTTGGGCTTTCTGAAAATAAGAATAAAAAATTGATATCAAGTGAATAATCTCCAATATACTAAGACGGTAAAGTACCCTAAAGGGTATGCAAGATCTAAAATGTGGTAGTTGAAGGGGGGTGCCTAGTAACATTGGCTAAACATCCACATTCAAACTTATTGCAGCATTTATTTTTTTAGCAAAAATAAAAACTTTCATTAATTGTTTACAAAGTAGCTACAAACAAAAAAGGGAATAAGATGTCCATAGTAAGCATGTGAAATATGTGAACCCAACAAAAAATATGATCTCAAAGTATAAAATCAGCCCAGCTCAAGGATAGTAGTAAAAAAAATGTTCATATTCTTAATCCAAAGGTGCAAGTTTGAAGGTTTGGATACATAAATATAGGCTAGGTTTTCTCTAATTTGGGGAATTGATGTTATCCATACCAATACATGACTTTGAGTGTAATAGTAATTGTTTAATGGGCTTATTCAAAACGTAATAATAAATAGATGGAAAAAAATATCCAACGATTTGATCTGTATTACCCAATATTAAGGACAGTAATTTAGAAGGACTCCAAGGTCTAACCTTGTATACATAGTTACATTGGCTCTCTTAGACACGCATGGAAGTGCTAATGCTAAAGAAATATTAATTGCTTATTTCTTTTACTTCTTCCCTTGTTGGGTTCGTTTAAGACCCATCTCATAGATTCAACTTTCAAGTTGTACTTTGCTAAAAATTGCACAATGAGGTAAAAACGTATTTTTGCAAGCTTTTGGCCTTCATCCAATTTTTTATTGAGCTCATCCGTTTGCTCATGGTCGACAACTAAAAGTATGAATTAAAAGGCTGCAACAGGGGCCGGGCCAAATCCCATATATAAAAAATACATACAACCAAAAAACACACTAAGCTGGCCACCAGCTAATATTTATCGAAACTCCCCCAAAAACTCTACAAGGAACGGCAAGAAGCCATAAATCTCTCTAAACAAAAAAAAAACATGTTAAAGCATCAAAGAATAATTTTGAAAGGGGAATCCATGATTCATCAAAACACCTCCTATCGCGCTTCTTCCATATAGTCCAAAAGATCCATGAAGGGGAAACATTACATCACTTTCCAAATTTAAGAAATTCTAAGACAGTTTTTCGCATCACCCAATACACCCAGAAAAGGGATAAACAATGTCCCAAAGCTTCCTTGCCACCAAAAAAATGCAATAAAAGGTTCTCCACAGATTCTTCCTCGCACATAGAAACCAACGCCATTGGCAAGCCTGTGATCCCAGTTTTACAAATTTTCTAACGTGAGAATCTCTCTCAAAGAAATTTTTCACACAAAGAAAGCCACATTGCGGAGAGCCAATCTTCCAATTCCCTTTCAACGGAAAGCCGAGGTTGTTTCCAAGGATAAGAGAGTAGTAAGACCTGATCGTAACCGTTCCCCACAACCATAAACAACTCTAAAAATCCACCTGTTGGCCATCACCAGCAACAAAGCGATTAATTTACAAAATTAATCCCACCCCCTTAAAATATGTTTCAACAGAACCATCCCACGAAGGTCTCTCGACACCCCTACCCTACAACCATATCTAGAAACACTAAATATCGCATAACACGATTACAAAGAGTTTCCCTCCTCATTAGCAAAATGCCAAAGTCACTTGCCTAATAAAGTCTCGTTAAGTAATCCAAGGTTCTTGATCCCTGCCTCTTTTTATCATTGAGGCCTAGACACTGCTTTCCACCCCACCATATTGCATTCAAAATGCACCTCATTGCCTTTACACATGAAATCACTTGTACGTTTCCGACGTGGAAGTAGGCAACATAGACAAATGATGGAATTTCTCAAACTCAACTTCCCTCCTTTAGACAATAGGTGTGTTTCCAACACTCTAACCTCCTCTCAACTTTCTCTAGCACTACATTCCATATATCTTTTGCTTTAAATTTCGTCCTCAAAGCCAGATCCAAATATGTGCACGAGAAAGCTCCAACACCACATACCACATTTGAAGCCATCAAAACCACTTCTGACACTTCCCCTACCTGTATGATGCCAGTCTTGCTAACATTAATCTTTAACTCAGACACCACCTCAAAGAAAAGAAGCACCATATACCACATAACATAATTATATCATCCTCTAAAAGAAGGTGAGAGATAGACACAGATCTCTCACCATAGCTACTCAAAGAGAATACCTGGATCCACCCACCGCTCACTACTACGAGGGGATGGTGGAACCATGATATATAAAAAGCGAAAAGGGGGTTTTCTTGCCTAATGCCTCTAGAGCTTCTAAAAAAATGGAGGAATCCCATTAACTAAAATTATGGATTTCATTAAATAAATGTAAGATATCAGGATCCCAATCCCACCCTCTTTTAGGTCATTTCAATATCCAACTTGCACGCAATCTCCGAAATTTGAGATCGAATTCTAATTCTGTTTGCTATTAGACTGGCATCCAAAATTTGTCTTCCAAAAATGAAAGCACGTTGAGATTTAGAAATTATCCATAACTCTCTTCAAATGCACAACCAAAACGTTAGCAATAAGCTTGTACACACTTTCCACCAAGGGCCGAAAATCTTTGATGCCAAAAGCTCCCTCGTTTCTTTGGAATTAAAGCAAGAAAAAAGGCATTTTCGCTCAAAACACCTGTTAGTAAAACTCTTCGAAGACAACCGACATGATCTGATGATCATACAAGTTTACACCATTAGATATAGGGTGACAAGAAAAGGTCTACTATAATATAGGAATAGCTTAGAAATACTGTGACCACCAAGAGGTCATTCTTACACTCTCCATAATCTGCCATCTAAACCAATAACTCTTACTAAATGCTATTAAGGACTCGAAAAGACAAAATCAAGACAACTAAATGTCCCCATATTCCATAATTCATAGTGAAATCCTTTAATTCGATCCAAAATTCCTTTCGGGCGTGGCACCCCAATTCCAAGGTATTAAATTGGGGTTCCAAAATGGCCAAATATGCCCTCGTGTCTTTTCACTTGTCCGGAAGGTGTTAATTTCACGGCATGGAATTGGGGTCCTAAACAAGCCCTTATAATTTCTTTCACTTATCTATCTAGTCATTTTCTTCTCGGCCGAACTGAAAATGTTTCAATTCCAATTCCAAGATATGAAATTTGGGTTCCCAACACGCTTTAATATTTGTCTTTATCAATTGACTATCCAGGTATTTTCTTCTCGGCCCACGTCCAATTTTTAAAAATGACATTTCTTAATTATGCAACACTATGTTTGAGATATTATGGCGAAATTTGCTAATTCAAGCAATGACCCTCTCGGTTTAACTGATACTTGACATGCTACCACCATAAAGCTATCAAACAATGATTTTATAGGGAAATATGAAAATCTTATTGAACTTGTCTCTATATTGCATAGAAGACAGTTTTTGACATCATCATTTCGATGTTAACAAAAGTTCATATCCATCTGTTGTAATATTCTTAAAGCATCTGCATTGGATACTCATTACTCTTAACTCGAGCATTTGGTATATCAAACAACAAACTGGTTCAACTATATTTTTCACACAGTTTTTTGCCTGAATATCCAAACATCTAGCACCAAGAAAAATCAATAATTAAGTTTTAAATCCCAGCACTCAGTTAATAAGGAGGAATAAAACAACAGAAACGACACCGTCCATTTAAGCAAAGCAAGTTTTGTTTATTTGTTGCCATAAAAAGGTAAAAGAAAAGGGTAATTAGGTCTGTTTGTTTCTCTAGCCTCTTAATCCTGCTGAATACTGAATTTTAAATATTAAAAATTATGTATCTATGTTGCTTATTTAAGCGTATATGTTCTGAATGCTGAATTTCAAGATATTTTTACCATTATCATTATTAATGGTATACTAAAATGTTTAAAATTGGTATCAGTTAGCAAAAATAATAAGGGTAAGCCTCAAATACAATATAAAAGAAATTAAGCATTAAGCATTAGGCATTTGACTCTCGTTCATCATTAAAATACAATTTTTTTTTTGGATTTACTCTCTAGTCGATAAGTTTTATGGGGTTTAGGCCACAATGAATAAGCCCTTTTAGTGCGGTCATAGTTTACCTGATTTTGCCAATAACGTATACGTGAAACTTTATATGTACACTGTATATGCAAATTTTTATAATTTGTGTATTTAATTTTAAATTGTCTACAGGAGTTTTTTGTACCGTACACGTGTTAGGTTCATGCTTACATTAAGACATACCCTAATAGAGCCAAAAAATTCTTATTGGTCAGGACTAAATTGGAAAGCTTCTATAAAACAAATACAAAATATTAGCTCTTAATGCACCAATCCATCTTTTAAGAGGTAAAAAGAAATACCCTTTAAGACAAAAATTAAGATATACAGCAAGAAGGGCAACCAAGAAGCTAGTTAAACATAAGAAAAAACATAGCTTAAAATTTTTTAATTTGTAACAATTAATGAAAACATAGCATTCATTTGCAAAGAGGACCCAAATGGGATATACACAAAGATAACAAAAAGAAGACCCAGATACAAAAAGATACAAACTTTTGAAAGAAAAAAGATAAACTCATAGAGTTCCACTTGTTTTTCCATTTCTCATATGAAATGGGAGTAAAATGAAAAGAAACTAATGAAGTTGTTGATTGAATGAAACACCCTCTAAGATATGATTTAAAGAAAGCCACAGACCAAAAAAAAAAGATATACGGCAAGAAAGCTAACCAAGAAACTAGTTAAACATAACCAAAAAATTAAAATCTAATTATCTAAAAAGGGACCTTTAGTTTTTAGTTTTGTGCCATCCCTAAAATCTAATATAACATTCTGTGTGGGTCCGTGACATTATATTACGACACTGTTATATTATAAATGTTTTGCCATTTTTCTTACATATTGAAAATATTAGTGTTATATGGAAAAATATTTTGATCATATAAACTACAATATCTATTAAGGGCCTCATAAAACAAAACCCCTCACTTTAGGGCCCTTTTTTTCTTTTCTTTTTTTCCCCCTAAGATAATCCTGACATAACCCCCCAACTTTTCAAAATATTATACTTAACCACCCCATATGCACCATCCCGCTTCTACCTTATGCATGCCAGGCTTACGTCTCTAAATACAACATTGTAAAGTCAAAAATAAAAAATAAAAATAATTATTGACAACAAGTTATCTAATTCAAAGATTATAACAGCAGGTGGATACATAGCATTTGCAAAGAATTGGGATATACATAAAACCAATAAAAAGAGGACTTCCATTTCTCATATAAAATGGGAAGAATGAAAAGAAGCTGATGAAATTGTTGACTAAATGAACATATTCTTGGTGATGAACAAGTTTTTCCATCTGGGTATTACTTGCATTATCGATTGAAGAACTTAAATTAAAGAAATTTATCTTCTATTTAAATAAGCCCACACTTATATCTCCCATATGTACAAAAAAATAGGACGCGATAAAAAAGCACTGAATCCTAGTATACCTGATTTTCCCAGTAATGTATACTTGAAATTTTATAATGTGTACCGTATACGCAAATTTTTATAATTTATAAGTAATATTTTATAGGTCTACACGAATTTTCGCAATGTCCACGTGTTAGGTTTAGGTTTGTGCATACATTAAAACATACCCTAATAGAGCCAAAAATTCTTATTGGTTCGGACTAAATTGGTCCCATAAAACAAATACCAAATATTATCTCTTAGGGCATCAATTCATCATTTAAGAGGTAAAAAAAAATACCCTCTAAAATATGATTTAAGAAAAAAACTAAGTTGTTGTTTGTTTTTACCTTTTAAGTCTGAATCTAAACCATTCAGACTTAAGAGGTACTAAAAAGTATTTGTTTTTTTAAATGATTAAGAGGCTAACGTCTATATTTGGTTCTTAATGGTTAAGAGGTAGAATTACGTTTCAAGCCTGAATCTGAAGTCTGAATCAATCTAAATACATTCATTCAGAAGTCTAAATATATTCATTCATAGGTACATACATTCGGACATAAAAACAAACATATTTTTCTTTCAGATTCAGATTTAAAGCTTCAGATTCAGTCTTCAGATTCAAATGAAAAACAAACTCAACCTAAGATACACATCAACAAGATATGATTTTTGTTAAACATAACAAAAACCATTGCTTTAAAAATTATAAAAATTAATATTAGTCAAATTTGAAAATTATCTAATTTAAAAATTGTAACAGTAGATGAATACGTACCATTTGCAAAGATGACCCAACTGGGATATACACAAGACCAATAAAAAGAGGACCCAAATGCAAAAAAGATACAAACTTTTAAGGGGAAAAAGATAAACTCACAGAGTTCCACTTGTTTTTCTATTTCTCGTGTGAAATGGGTGTAGAATGAAAAGAGGCATATGAAATTGTTGAGTGAGTGAACAAATTCTTGATGATGAACAAATTTTCCCATCTTGGTATTACTTACATTATCGATTGAGGAACCTAAATTAAAGAAATCTATGTTCTATTCAAATAGAACATACACTTATATCTCCCACGTGTATTGGCTGATGTTTCGTACAAGGATTGTTTTTGCACAAAAAATTCGAAATAAATCAAAGGATCAAAACCAGGTTTATTAATGTTTAATGGGGCATTTACGTTTAGATCCTATTAGATAGGGATGACAATTTTTGATACGATAACCCGTTTATGGTAATAACCCGAAATGACCCGAAATCGACACGATTAGCTTATATAGATTTAAGATTACCCAAAACTTATACTCAAATAAAAATCAACGCGCCCGAAAATGACACGACTAACCCGAATTGCTACCCCTACTATTAGACTTTCTTATATACATTCTAGTCCCATCATATTTTTCCCTTACATATAAGTCCTATTCCTATTTTTTTGGAACTTTTTTTTCACAATTTTACCCTTTTAAAACCAACAATCCGTAACTTCCTTGAGGAAGTTACATAAGTGGTTGAACTTTTTTTTTAATCTTCAAATGATCATAACTTCTGATTCACAAATCCATTTTTCACAATATTACTATTTTTGAAATCTGCTCGTCGAAATCTATCAAACAAGATCCATGAAGGCTATAAAATTCCAAAGAAAAAAATTTACACAAACAGTAAACTTTACTGTATGCGCTAGAATATGGAATAGTTCTATATATGTGACATTTTCACAAACAGACAGTAACATTTACTGTGCTAATACTACACAGTATATATATATATATATATATATATATATATATATATATATATATATATATATATATATATATATATATATATATATATATATATTTTTTTTTTTGGTGGATCCAAACCCTTTTTTTTCAAAATTACCTTATATTTGAAGGTTCGCGCTAGCGGTATCCAATCCTTGCCACCATTATTGGAGCTTCAACGACCTTCGTCAGAGTTTCGATTTGGGGTGGGTAAGGGTGGCATGTGTTGCCGCTAGCGCGAACCTTTGAAAATAAGAGAGTTTTGAATAAATGGGCTTTGGATCCACCGGAGTATCATGGGGTGTTGCTGGCGCGGACCTTTGAAAATAAGATTGGATAAATGGGATCAGATTCATCTGGAGCGCCAATTTGGGGTGAATAGGGGTGGCACAGAATTTTAAAAATAGGAGCATATATATATATATATATATATATATATATATATATATATATATATATATATATATATATATATAGTTTATAAAAATGTCATAGATATTAAACCTTATTGTATACACCAGAAAATGAAATAGTTTTATATTTGTGACATTTTTACAAATAATAACATTTACTGTGATAATATATTTATGAAATAGTTTTATATAAATAACATTTTCACAAACAGTAACATTTACTAAGTTAATATTACACAATATATATATAACATTTTCACAAACAGTAACATTTACTGAGTTAATATATATATACACGGTAGATCCAAACCTTTTTTTTTTTAAATTACCATATTTTTAAAGGTTTACGCTAGCGACAATCAATCCCCACCACTACCCACCCTAATTGTCAAAGCTTCAACGACTTTCATCAGAGCTATGATTTAGGTGGGTAGTAGTGGCATAGGGTGCCGCTGGAGCGGACCTCTGAAATTAAGAGAATATTAGATAAATGGAGTTTAGATCCACTAGCGCTCCGATTTGGGGTGACATTGGGTTAGGTTTATATCTATAACATTTTTACAAACGTTAACATTTACTGTGTTATAACACAATATATATATATATATATATATATATATATATATACGGTGGATCCAAACCTCTTTTTTCTGATATTGTCTTATTTTTAACGGCCCGTGCTAGCGGTATCTACCAATTATCGGAGCTCCAACAACCTTCATCAGAGTTCTGATTTGGGGTGACATGGAGTGCCGCTGACGCAGACCTTAGGAAATAAGAGAATATTGGATAAATGGGGTTTGGATACACCGACGCTCCAGTTTGAGGTGAGTAGGGGTAGCATTGGATTAGGTTTATATCTCTAATATTTTCAAAAATAATAAATGTTACTGTTTGTGAAAATGTTACATCGGCATCCCATGCCACCTCAAATCAGAGCTCTGATGAAGGTTTTTGGAGCTCCGATAAAGGGGGTGAGTGGTGGTGGGGATTGGATGCCGCTGGCGCGGATGGTTAAAAATAAGATAATATCAGAAAAAAGAGGTTTGGAGATATATATATATATATATATACTGTGTTATATGAAGACAGTAAATGTTAATGCTTGTGAAAATGTTATAGATATAAATCTAACTCAATGTCACCCCTACTCACCCCAAATCGGAGCTCCGATGGATCCAAACCCCCATTTATCTAATATTCTCTTAATTTCAGAGGTCCGCACCAGCGGCACCCTATGCCACTACTACCAACCCAAATCATAGCTCTGATGAAAGTCGTTGAAGCTCCGACAATGGGGGTGGGTAATGGTGGGGATTGAATGTCGCTAGCGTAAACATTTAAAAATATGGTAATTTTGAAAAAAAATTAGTGGTTTGGATCTACCGTGTGTGTGTGTGTGTGTATATATATATATATTATGTAATATTAACTCAGTAAATGTTACTGTTTGTGAAAATGTTATATATATATTGTGTAATATTAACTCAGTAAATGTTACTGTTTGTGAAAATGTTATATATATAAAACTATTTCATAAATATATTATCACAGTAAATGTTATTGTTTGTGAAAATGTCACAAATATAAAACTATTTCATTTTCTGATGTATGCAATAAAGTTTAATATCTATGACATTTTTACAAACTATATATATATATATATATATATATATATATTCTGTGCCACCCCTATTCACCCCAAATTAGCGCTCCAGATGATCCCGATACCGTTTATCCAATCTTATTTTCAAAGGTCCGCGTCAGCGGCACCCCATGATACTCCGGTGGATCCAAAGCCCATTTATTCAAAAATCTCTTATTTTCAAAGGTCCGCGCCAGCGGCACCACATGCCACCCTTACCAACCCCAAATCGGAGCTCTGACGATGGTCGTTAAAGCTCCAACAATGGTGGTAAGGATTGGATGTCGTTAGCGCGAACCTTTAAATATAAGGTATTTTTGAAAAAAGAGGGTTTAGATCCACTGGATGTGTATATATATATATATATATATATACTGTGTAGTATTACCACAACAAATGTTACTGTCTGTTTGTGAAAATGTCACATATATAAAACTATTTCATATTCTAGTGCATACAGTAAAGTTTACTGTTTGTGTAAAAAAATTTCTTTGGAATTTTATAGCCTTCATGGATCTTGTTTGATAGATCTCGTCGAGCAGATTTCAAAAATAGTAATTTCGCGAAAAACGGATTTGTGAATCAAAAGTTATGATCATTTAAAGATTAAAAAAAAAAGTCCAACCACTTATGTAACTTCCTCAAGGAAGTTTTGGATGGTTGGTTTTAAAAGGGTAAAATTGTGAAAAAAATTCCTAAAAAGTTGGAATAGGACCTATGGGATTATTGAAAAGTCAATAGGACTTATAAGCTTGTTGACCCGACAAATGGGACCTAAATATAATTATCCCATGTTTAATTCGGTGTAAATTTATAAAATTTTGTTAGTGGTCTCGTATCTTATCTTTTGCGAGTTTTTTTCGTGTAAGATAAAAATATAAAGTTGTGGAGTATTCGTATTCAAATATTCTTATTGTGTCAGTCTCTAATCCAACTGAAAAACACGGCTAAAAAACATGAATTGTCACCCTAAAATTGGATAATGGTCCTAGTAGTTCATGGGTTGGGCCTATTTATTGATCAATAGACTATGGATAATGTTGTAACCATCCAAGAATGGGCCTATTTGTTATTCAATCCTTGAACCTTAGATTAATCAAACAATTAAAAGAGAAAAAACTAAAACTAGGTTTGAAGAACAAAACTAGGGTTTAGAACGGAATACCTTTAAGGATCGAGATGCACTCCGATGGGGAAAAAGTATATGTTGATGTTGAACCTTCTAAAAACCTTGGATCTTCTAGTATATGATCCTCCTCAAAGCTAAGTAGGTGTGTGAGCACCTTTTGAGACGAAACCATTGCTTTTGATTGAAATATGGTTGTCTCTTTCAACGCCTCTTCCCAAAAATGTTAACGGTGTTTTCTCTCACCCCTCTCAACCCCTAATAATGAACAATGATGATTAAAACCCCTTCTCATACCTTTATATACAAGTATAAAAGGTGGGCTTAGGCTGAATTGGATTTCTTGAGAGCTTGGGCCTAACTAATTATGTATTTGGACTACACCAGGAACCCAAGATAAAAAATTATATTAGCTTCTAAATAAATCCTCAAAAATTCCAAATTATAATTACCTGAATTTATTTTATTTTTTATTTAATCACAATTAATTCCATAAAATAATTATGACTACACTCCACATTAATTATCTCATAAATCACTCGGATATAATGAGGTCTTATTTGAAAAGTTGATTATGGTATATAATATGGTTCTCCGTGTTAAACTTTCGATACTTTCTTGGTCAGATCAATTTGTTGATAATTGACTTTAACCAACATTTAATCAATTCATTGAGTCTCACAGTCAACTTATATTACTAATCCACGAGATTATAAATAATCCACTGATCAGGTTTATTGGTGAAAACAAATCTTATAAGTCTATCAAGGGGGTATCAGGTATCCCGGGATGTGGATTCTTCCGAATTAATATTTCAGACCCACTTACATAATTGCCACCCAATATGCGGGGATCATTGTATTCAATTTAAATTGAATTGCACCCATAGCAATCAAAGAAACAATCACATAAGGATTTCAATCTTCATAATTCTCGGGATGAAGAATGTATGCATCATTTGCAAATGGTGTGAGATTTCCTGAGTCTAATCAAGATAACCCTTAGACTCAAATCTCATGGGTGGTCATGTTCAATACACTCATGAGGTGTACAAATCACACTCCTTGTTCAACTAGCACACAAGTTCTCGAACCATCATATAGGTTCCCGTAGTTTGAGATAAACTGCTAGGATTGTATAATAACCGTTCTGATAGGATGTCTACTGCATATATAGGCTTTAAACTTTTTAATAGTGCTATAACTGAAATTCCAATCTCCTTGTTATCAACCTCGACCCGACTCACTAGAACTCCTACTAAGCTTTATTGATCGAAATTTATCTGAAATAATATATTTAAACAGATATAAAGCATTCTCGCAAACTTGATTCTCATTACAAAATGAATAAAATAATCCATTTAATAATTAAAATAAAATGCTTTACACGTGTATTGATGTCTAAAAATGGACTAACCCCAATTTTATAATCACAGATAAAAATAAGATAACTAACTCAAACCACACACACAAGAGAGAAGGTTTTTAGAGTGGTTCAGCTGTAAAATAGCCCACATCCACTGTTATTTTTATTCAGTAGGGTTTGCAATAGCTCAGTATGCTATGCGTATGAATGATTCGAGTTTTCCCATGAGTTAAGGGACTTGTTTGTATTTATAGGGGTTAAAAACCCTAGAGATAGAGAGGCTTTATATTATCAGACAATTGCATCCATGTAAAATAAATAAGACTCTTGGAATTCAGTGCTGGTCAGCATTCTCATCCGAATAACTATTGATATTCCTGTTTATTGGCATTCTAGGAATGATCGACATTCCGGCCGACCAAGTGTCTATGATAGCGATCAAATAGATTAGTCGGTCACGCTGTATGACAGGTGTGTATTCATCATTTTTCCATCTGGGAGTATAATTTTTACATACAACAAAGCCCTCAATGCTCCATGCTTGATGCTTGCAGGAAAGTGTGGAGTATTCGGCCCAAGAAGTTACTCTGCGTATTATTTAAGTGTTTGGTCGGCTGCCGACCCCCATACTTGTAAAAAGAAATTACCAGCACTGTTTGATGATGGAAATTTGGTAAAAAATTTGAACCTTTTTTAATCGCCAAAGGGCACGGTCATCTTTTGATGCTTCGAAAATCGTGCAGCCGACGATAGCCATACGGTTCGTTCAGTTAATCATTTCCTTCCTATTTATTGAGGCAACCTATAAATAGGTACGAAATTTCAAACTTTCCTTTCTACCTCAAACCTTTTTAACGTTAGCATTCTCTTTGTCTTCAAGCTTTTTTCCGTGCGATCGTTTTACTGCCATTTTTCTTCAGTTCTTGCTGAATCCCTAAATCCCCGTAAGCTTTATTTTCTTTTTCCTCTATTTTATCATCGGTTTTTATTTTTTCATCATGGTTCAGATTATAGATGAGAACTCGTTAGATGAGTTTAGAGAAAAGAGGAAACATTCGGATTGGGTTAATTTAGAGATACTCATGGGTCCTCTGGATATTTATTCCCTTTTTTAGGGTCATTCGATCCCAACTTTATTTATAGCAAAGTGTGGTAGTATAACATTTCCACCAAATCCCCCTTTTCTTCAATTATGCTAATATTTTGACATAGTTCCTGTAAGAGTAGCTTCCAACACTTGAAGGGTAGTGAATGGGGTACATAGGTTAAATGAAATTTATGGGACCCATATTAGGATTTTGGTGTTGATTTACTGTTATAGATGGGTCACTGTTGGAGAGAGTACCTGCTACCTGAAGACTAGGCATGCTAATAGGGCTTTAGTAGTAAATCTGCCAAACTCCAATAAGGATTATTGGGAGTATGGTATTATTTTAAAGAACTGGAAATATACTCCACTCCATATTGGAGTGGTTTATACTGGTCCCAGATGTCCTCAATTAGAACGTGGCATAGGTTCTATTAATGTTTTTTCCTCTTTTATTGGTTGCCAACTAATTTTGTTATTTGTCTTTGATGTCGAGGAAAGTAAGAAGAGGTGCCCCAAAGAAAGAGATATGGACATTGGCGATCTTAAGCTCTTGTGGGGATTAAATTAGAGAATTGGATAGGAACATCCTGGGGCTACATCATTGCTATTGGAATATAAAAGTTCCATCACTTCTTTTGTTGCCCAGCCTACACCTGTACTGCCCCCAATTGCTGTCAATCTTGAGAAAGATCCTGTGCCCCAACCTCTTCAGCTATCAAGTTTGTGGGAGCTAAATTTATTCGGGGAGGAACTTCTTCCTCATTTGAGTCCCTTGATCTTTCTAATATTCCTCTCTCTCCCTCAGTAGACATGACCACGAGGAAGATGCCCAACTTGATGGGTGGTCCCCTATCTCCTGCTCCTAAAGATGTTGATGCTAGTAAGAAGAAGCCTAAGTCCGATAATAAGACGCATGTTAGTGCTGATGTGACTCAAGCTGAGGAGCCCTAATTGAAGAGGTTAAAAGTGGTTTGCCTAGTGCTTCAAAATATGTCCAAAAATAAGCCAAGCAGCAGACATTAGCGAACAAAAAGTCTGTCGACCAAGAAGAGTTATTGAGAAAAATTCAGGATGACATTAGGTTAGCCTCTGTTGTTGTTAACCCTAGACTGGCCAGGGGGTTAATTAGGTCCAGGCTAGGTTAGCCTTCCTGCTGACAGAGTTGCGTCAGCCCCCATACCCAGGTTCGGGCTGATTGAAAGGGCTTGCCACAACTTAGCACTGATAAATTTCTTCTGCTTCCTTGTCCTTTTTTATGATAATGAATTCCTTCTGATATCTGACCTCTTGCCCTTTTCTTTGTAGTTCCAGGTTAATTTTAACCATATAATGGAGAAGGAAGACCAACTGCGTTCTTCTCCTGGAGAAGTTAAAGTGTCATTTGATGGTTTGAGGAAATATTTAGCAGCTTCCTGGTAAGCTTTAGAGGCAAAGCAAAAATCTTGGGAAGACGATTTGCAGAAAGCTAATAATAGGGCCAATGCAGATGGAGGCAAAATAAAGGTTACCGAGGAGAAAGATGAAGTTATTGAAGGCAAAGACAAAACTTCTGAGGACAAACTTGTAAGAGTCTTCACTCAGGCTAAGACTACTGAAGATAAATTAAATGGTCTGGCTTCTAAGGTTATTTACCTGAAGGCCAAAGATAAAGCTGACTTTGATAAAGGCTAGGAGAACTATAAGGACATAAATTTCTAATTTAGTGCCTCTATTATTTTGACTTAATTCCGTGAACAAAACTTGTTTGTAATATGTCGTAAGGAGATTTTTATTTCATCACGATCCCACTTGGTCTATGACGTATTGAAGAAAATTAAAGACGTTGCGGCAAAGCTTCAAAGAAATAATCATGTCGATATTTAATTGGTGCAAGTTTAATTAACTTCAAAGTTAATTGCATTCCGAGATCACTCAGGTATGAATGTGTATAATTAATTGTGCTCGGAATTATTTTTATAAAAGATAAGGATGTAATTTTATAAAGAAAAATATTTTAAAATGTTTTAAAAGAGTTTTAAGTGTTTACACTACATTTTAATTATGATAATCTCGAAAAAGGAGTTTGACTTTACTAGGTCTCTTTAAAGAAATGTTTTAATTGAAAAGTCAAAAAGTTAAACTTCTCGCTCGAACGACATTAGATATCGCACGAACGAGATACCTATATCGCTCGAATGAGAGCCTTAAGTCGTTCTAACGACACATTTTTCGAGGCGGTGCTAAATTGTTATTTAAAGCATAGTTTTATCAGAGTTTCGTAAGTGTGCATTCTGGAAAACATTATAGGAACCAAAAAATTATTTGCACATATTTTTTAAGGTTTACAATGCATAAACACATCCTTAGAGTTTGCAAAGATTCGAGTTATCATTAGTTTATGTTTACGTGATCTTGCTGCACCAAAGTTATTTGTTCTACACATTGAACATCAAAGGGTTTTGCAGTGAAGAAAAGAGAAGGAATTCTTATTCGACATCGTAGACGAATCAAAGCCATTCGGTGGACACCATGACGTTCGTGGACGTGTGTGTTGTGGACAGGTATCGTGGAAGACGAAATTTCTACGTGGGCACTATTAAAGAACGATTGAAGATCATAAGGAGTGTCAAGATCCGTGGGGATCGAGTCTTAGTGTAAGGCTAATCTATCTTTGTAAAACCATTGTTCATAGTGATTGTCTGGCTTGGGCCGTCCGAGGTTGTTTTCCCATTTTGGATTTTTTCCTCGTACATCCGGCGTTGTGAGTATTCTTTACTTTACTTTACTTTACTTTACTTGCTTTAATCACTAGATGCATGTTTAGGATTAATCAAGATAAAATTGGTTTAAAGTAAGAATTGGATTTTCACAACTTGGTTTGGTGCATAATTAAAAGTTGAACAATTTTTGGTAATAAAATTTGGTTTGATTTGAAACACACATATTGGGCCACACTTTCAAATTGATATCAGAGCGAGATAATATATTTTATTTATTTTATGATCCCGTGAGTTTGTTTATCTCTCCTATGTTTGTTTTATCTCGATGGATTCTCTAAGCGTTGACGATATACATTGTTTGAATTTAAAGTTTGCAAAACGTATTGAATTTTTGGAGAAAGAAAATTATAGTTTCAAAAATAGGATTGAATATTTGCAAAATTTTTAAATTCAGAGAGATATTTGTCGTGAGCACTTTAGTTCCGTGTTTAAAATTTTTAATATATTAAAATTGAGCAAAAAGGAGAGTGATGATAGAGTCCTCATTTTAGAAAAAGAGTTAGAGGATTTAAAAAATTCTAGTGTTTGTGCCGTTGAGGAAAATAATTCGAATAATGATTTTGTGGCACGAGAAAAATATCTTAGGGATAAGTTTGCTCACATTGAGGGGGAGCGAGAAAACCTTCTAGGGTTAACTGAAAATTTAAAGCAGAAGTCCCGAATGTTTGAGGAGTTTAATCATTTGCTTGAGTCGAAAGTTTTGAAGTTAAAAAATGATTTAAATGACTCGAGTAGTATTGGTGGCGGCTTATCTTGTTCTAGTGGTTCGATTATAAAAGCCAAACCTATAGTTTGTTTTAGAGAGTCATCCACATCCGAGGGTATTAGAAAAAGTCAACCTAAAGGTCCCGTTCCTCGTCGTGTTTTCACATGTTCACATTGTGGTAGGAAAGGTCACCTTAGGAGGTTTTGTTTTGATCTTAGAAAATACCCTAGGAAGTTTAAACGTAGTGTCCCATTGGTTCCCAAAACCCGTTTTGTTAGGTATACACCTGTTTGGGTTAGGCAATCAGTTTTGGAGATGCTAAATGCTTCGTTGGTTGATTCTCACATCCATGCATATGGTTCATCTCTTGCTATTTCTTATGGATTGTAGCTTGCATGTTTTGTCATACGCTAGCCCTTGCATCATGTTTATAATTTGCTAGTGTTATGCCATGTTTATCTCTTTATATTTTATTTTTCACTTATTTGAGTCTTATTTGAAAAAATACAAAAAGATTTTGTTTTTGAGAAAACTTAAAAAAAAGATTTTAGGTTTTTATTTTTGAGTTTACATGTTTGATGTGGCATATTGGTGTGCTTGGACCCCCCCCCCCCACCCCCCCCCACATCGTTTCATTATCCATGTGGCTAGGACATTTGGTCATTATTATTGATACTTAGAATGATCTTAACCATCGTTTATATGGAGTTGTTTCGAAGTTGATATGCATTTTGATTCGACTTTGTATATATGCCAACATTGCACACACACGAGAGTTTATATGTATGTTTGACTTCTCTTTCATATTTGAATTTGGTGAGGCGTTCTTATCTCAATCTTGTCATCTATGCGTAAGTAGACTTAAGGAGAAGAGTGCATGTAAGAACCGTTTACCGTGAGGATATAAATTGAAAAAATGATGAGTGATTCACGGGAAAGGGCTGCGAGAGTTTAAAATTAACTCATCGTGAAAGCCACCGTTTAAAAGAGCCTAAAAGAAAAAGCAATATGCTTAGAAAAGGGCCAAATTAGTTTAGTTCATTCCATAAAAAAATATGATATTATTGAGGGAGTTTGGATGGATTAAAAATTTAAACGGGGTTGCACAACTAATCCTAATGTTGACTCTATTGTTTGTAGAATCGTCAAAATTCAGGATTTGTATGCATGTAGTATGTTTTAGTTCATTAAGCTCACACTTTTATTATCATATGTCTATGATAAAGTTTGATGATTTATTTCTATCAATTAGAGCTTCTTGATCGTTTCGATGTGTTGGAATTATTACTCATTTGTTGTAGTTTCACGCCCATTCATTCCGAATCCATGTTTGAGCACGTCGGTACTATGTTTGCATGTGACTCACATTGTTAGTTTTTATGAGATTTTACATTTTATGTTAAAAGCCTGCTGTTTTAACACCGTTTTGCTGTTGTCAGGCCCTTCCTGGAACTTTTTTGTGGAACTTTTTTCATTGGGCAATATTATATCATATTTCTGGGAATCTGGGAAATTTTGGCAAGCGGCGCGAAGTCGTTCAAATGACACACCCATCTCGTGCGAACGACAGTTGTACTTCGTTCGAGCGACATCCTCAACTCATTTGAGCGATGTCCATGGCTCGTTCAAACGACAGGCTGATTTGTTAGCTTCTGATTGGTTTGTAGTCCACTGGTTAAATTGGATATTTTTTGGTACCGCTAGAAGTTTTTCTGGATTGACTGGTTTATATGCAGGTTTTTTTGGTTCTAAATTGGATTTTTGCATATAGTCCGTTTATCACACCTGATTAGATTGCTATATTTTTGTGTGATTCCTTGGTTTACTAGCTATTGATTTGTCATTTTTTGATCATATTTAGCTGGTTGTTTCATGATTATCTAACAGTTTCAATTCTCAAATTGGTATCAAATTGATTCAAATTTGTATATTTTCATGCAAGATATTTCAAAATTGGTTTATCTTTTCACTAGATTATCTATTCTAGACAATAGGGGGGTGGGGGGATATGTATGTGATGTAGGGGGAGATTTTGAGCATGTTTTGGTTTACATATGTTTACAAATTTGTATCTCAAATTGGTAGTACACATTGGTATTATTTTGTTTGTTAGTATCAGTTTGTTGCTCAAATTGTTTAACAAATGATTTTTCAGAGATTATTCATATTGGTATCTATTATTGTTTGGTATCATTTGAATAAATATATTGGTTTCATTTGTTCCTCCATACTTCACTTGGTATTTGTTTGTCTGTTTCATGTGTGTAGGTATGCTTCAGCGATTCGGGGTTTTAATTCTACATCACAATCAGACAGTTTATGCTTACCGGTGCTACATATTCTAGTCTGTGTCCTGTATTTTTGATTTTGGGTTTATGGGATGGGATTTAGGCGTCATAAGGCTTGACAGCCCGATTAGTCATTTCACTGGTTTAGTTTTGTCCCGAAATAGTCAAAGGGGGAGATTTGTAAGGACACAAATTTTCAATTGAGTCCCTGTATTGTTTTGACTAAATTTCGTGAACAAAACTTGTTTGTAATATGTCACAGGTAGATTTTTATTTTGTCACGATCCCACTTGGTCTATGACGTATTGAATAAAATTGAAGACATTGTGGCAAAGCTCCAAAGAAATAATCATGCCGAAGTTTAATTGGTGCAAGTTTAATTGTCTTCAAAGTTAATTGCATTCCGAGATCACTCAGGTATGAATACATATAATTAATGGTGCTCGAAATTATTTTTATAAAAGATAAGGATGTATTTTTATAAAAAAAAAAAATTTAAAATATTTTTAAAAATGTTTTAAGTGTTTACACTATTTTTTAATTCTGATAAGCTCGAAAAAGAAGTTTAACTTTACTGGGTCTCTTTAAAGAAATGTTTTAATTGAAAAGTCAAAAAGTCAAACTTCTCGCTCGAACAACATTAGATCTCGCGCGAACGAGATACCTATGTCGCTCGAACGAGAGCCTTAAGTCGTTCGAACGAAACGTTTTCGAGGCGACGCTAAATTTTTATTTAAAGCGTGGTTTTATCAGAGTTTCGTAAGTGTGCATTTTAGAAAATAGTATACGAAGCAGAAAATTATTTACACATATTTTCTAAGGTTTACAAAGCATAAACACATCCTTAGAGTTTGCAAAGATTCGAGTTATCATAAGTTTATGTTTACGTGATCTTGCTATACCAAAGTTGTTTGTTCTACACATTGAACATCAAAGGGTTTTGCCGTGAAGAAAAGAGTAGGACTTCTTGTTCGACATCGTAGACGAATCAAAGTCATTCGGTGGACACCGAGACATATGTGGACGCATGTGTCATGGACAGGTATGGCGGAAGACGGAATTTCTATGTGGGCACTATTGAAGAACGGTTGAAGATCAAAAGGAGCGTCAAAACCCGTGGGGATCGAGTCTTAGTGTAAGGCTAATCTGTCTTTGTAAAACCATTGTTCATAATGATTGTCTGGCTTGGGCCGTCCGAGGTTGTTTTCCCGTTTTGGGTTTTTTCTTCGTACATCCGGAATTGTGAGTATTCTTTACTTTACTTTACTTGATTTAATCACTAGATGCATGTTTAGGATGAATCAAGATAAAATTGGTTTAAAGCAAGAATTGGGTTTTCACAACTTGGTTTGGTGCATAATTAAAAGTTGAATAATTTTTGGTAATAAAATTTGGTTTGATTTGAAACACACATATCGGGCCACACTTTCAAGAACGCAATTTTTATGTCTCCGCTCAAATTGAGTATGCTAAGAAGTTGTCCTTCAAGGAATGATGGACTGAGGCCTTGAAGTTGGTCGGCACCGAAGAAAGCATTGAATTCTTCTCAAGGTATGATCCTGCCACTCCTCCCAATTTGGATGAGGAGTTTGACGATGATGAGGGGTCTGGAGAATCTTCTGCAATACCTTATAAGTCTTCAAGGGTGCCCAGTATCAGTGCCGACTTATTAGCTACTGGTTAAGATCAGGTCAAGGACAAGGAGAAGGTCTAACAAGTTTACCTTTTTTGAAGATGTATTCTCTTTTGTACTTAAATTGTCAATGAAAGAATGAATTTTTATCTTTAATGAATTTTTATTGAACCTTTTGTTGAACCTCTTTGCTTTATTACTTGTGTGTGTTGCTTGATCCTCTGGATTTCCACAAACTTATGTATTTGGAACTTTCCAGTTTGATGCTAGGAAAAAGTCTATAATATCTATTGAATCCGACCTTCTCAGACAAAGAAAAAATATTTTGGAAACTGGTCATGTTCCTTTGTCTGAAAAAGACTTAACTGGGTTATTCGGACCAAGCGTATCCGACTAAGTGAAGGAGTCATATATCCATCTCCATTGCTTATTGGACACAATTGTTGGTAATAATGTTGCATACTATGAGATGATCGAGTAAAAATAATAAGATAATAAATAATCCAAAGCCCTCTTCCATGCTGATTATGCAGTTAATATATAAGGTTTTAAGTGAAGGATGGAGTTTTGACAAAAAAATACAGGATATTACTTTTTCTCTAAACAAGAAGGAACTGTCTTTGAAGCAGTATTTGGAGATTGCCCGAGCAATTGTTGTTATGTTGGAGAATGAAAATAATACCTTGAGGGATGAGCTTGACAGTTTAAAGAAATCATCTACCAGTGATCCCAATGAAGTTGTTTCCTCTTTAAAAATTGATATCACCAGATTAATGGAAGAACTGGAAGCACTACAGTAGAAAATAACTAAACCTGGGCAAACTTCTAGGCAGAGGATGATTGTTCTACCAATTGTTGAGGAAGAAAGAACTAAAAAAACTCTTGCCGACCAAAGTGCCCAGTTGAAAGCAAAAGATAGTGCCATTGCCGACCAGGTTACTCAGTTGAAGGCAAAAGATAATTCCATTATCGACCATGTTGATCAGTTGAAGGCCAAAGACAATATTCTCAGGAAACTTCAAAGTCAGGTGGGGAGATTAACCTTTCAATTCAACAAACAACCCCAGGGAAGTTTGGATAGAAGGTTACAATGAGGCCTTAGCCCACATGGATGAGCACCTTGCTCAAAATAATCGTAAGGGCTATAAATGTGGATGGACCAATTTATTGACTTTGCTAAAAAATATGATCAGAATAGTACCTTGTGGTATTGGAATGATTAGGTCTCTTGGATTGTGATAAAACTCCATTCAAATTGGATACAACATGGTTCCCCCTGATGCCATTCCCCAACGTTTGATAACTAAGTATTTACAGGGTTATGGTGTCCATGATGATCATGAAATAGTCCCTCCTCCTCATTTGATTGATAGGTCGAGCAACAGTAATAGGCAAATGCTAAGAGATTTTAACTTCATAAACTCTACATATACTCTTGATGATCCTCCTGTTGGAATGGACAAGGCCTTAAGAAAACTTCTAACTGAATAAATATATTTTTCCTGCCATTTTCTAGTTTATAGCCATTGTAATATATTTTGATCAATGAATATGAAGTTATTTTTGGTTGGATTCTCCTTATTCGACCTTATCGTTGTTATAAATATTTTTGTTGACTAGGTAAACTGTGTAAAGATTAGTTAATCAACCTGTACTCTAAATTACCTGCTCAAACATTAAACATATGACTCACATTTGAATCATGTATACGGTCTTAGATTCGACTAATGAACTTAGATAAAATTGTAAATAGTTTTACTGTACTAAGTTGTAGCATTAGTTATTAGTGGCGACCAAGAGTATTAGGAATATTTAGGTATTCCAGTATTTTAACCTGGTCGGGTAAAACTTCTAATTAAGAAATTTTACTGACTTCTTGTTCGTGACTTGCCAAGGACAAATGAGACATGAAGTTTAACTTTTCTGAAGTTGGAAAAGTTTAAAATTTTTGAATCATATCATTTGGCGATGAACTTTTTTGAAGTTGGAAAAGTTTGAATTAACATTATTCATAATAAGTTTGGTGTATATCCACCATACTCCGAACAAAAAAAAGGATTTATAATAGGAAAAACTGAAATTTCATTAACTTTGAATAAGCAATTACATTAAGGATAGAATTTTCAAACTAAATTACTGATAATACTTGCACAGATGGTCTGCATTCCTAGGATTCTTGAATTCTTCCCCTCTAAAGTTTCCAATCGATAGGTTTCTGGTTTTATGATCGCCGAGATACGGTATGGATCATGACAATTAGGCTCTAGCTTGTTATTTTTCTGGATTACTTTCTTAAGTACCATATCTCCTTGCTTCAAGTTAGTTGGCTTGATCTGTCGATTGTAAAACCTTACAGTGCTATATTGAAAGGCAGTCGTCCGAATAGAAACATCTTCTCGAACTTCTTCTATCATATCCAGATCTAATCGCCTCATGAGATCACTCTTGGGGGAATCAAAGTTCAATACCTTATGGGTTGGTATACCTATTTCCACTAGTACTACTGGTACTACTTCCTCAACGCCAAAGGCTGGCATGTATGGAGTTTCTCATGTAGCTGTTTTGGGAGTAGTTATATATGCCAAAAGGACACTGTATAGTTCATTAATCTCGTTGCCTTTAGCTTCATCCAAAATTTTCTTCAACCCATCTAGTAAGGTTTTGTTGGTGATATCTAATTGACCATTGTATTGTGGATGCCCAGGTGCTGAATGAAGTTTATGGATTCCTGATCAAATACAGTACTCCTAAAATTCTTTGTTATTAAATTGAATCCCATGGTCGGTAATGAAAGCGTAGGACATGCCATATCTTCAAATGATCTACTTCCATATAAATTGGAACACCCTCTGATAAGGCATATCTATTAGGGGCTCAGCCTCCACCCATTTGGTAAAATAATTAACAGCTGTGACTAAGTACTTGAATCTTCCTTTGGTGGTCGGCAATGTCCCGACCAAGCCAATTCCCCATATAACGAAAGGCCATGAGGAAGTTGTATGACCCTAAAACATGATTAGGAATGTTAATTATATTATTAACTATAACTTATGAGTTATAATTTTGGTGATGGGTGTTAAATATGTTAATTATCATGTTTAGGGGATGCATACTCATGTGGTATATATGTTGTTTGCATTAGATGCTAATTGAGCTTATAATCGGGGATATCTTATTTAGATCATATGATTAGTTATGTGGTTAAATGCATCATGAAAATATGTTTTTCATAAATCATTATGATCATAAAATATATCCAAGGTGTTGGTCCGAAATTGGCGATGTTAGGTCGCCAAATGAAAATGTTTTGAGATTTTTGATAAATTGCTACTTTTTTGTTCGAGCCCAAATTAGGCATACTAGTTTTATGATATGGGGAAAATAAAAAATATCGAAGTTGTAAATATATGAGTTAAGTTTATAACACAACAAACAGTGTGTAAAACAGAGGTCCCAAGTAAGGAGTTATGCTGAAATTACGATACAAGGGCAAATATGTATATTCGTTAAATGGTATTTTGTCTTATTAGTAGAACAAATGGCTTGTTTTGATTGGACCAAGGGGAGGTGCCTTATGCCGACTTAAAGACCCTAAAAATATCCCCTATTCTTCATTTTCATCAGAATTTAAAGTGCGGTTGAGAGTTACATGGAAGAAAGAGAGGTTAGGATGAATTAGTGAAGGGTTAAGGAAGATTATCGAGAGATAAACAAACTTATGTATCCAAAGATGCTTAGGTAAGATTTAACTTGTAAATCTCATTGTTTACATGATATAGGTTGTTTTATATGATATTAAAGATCATATTTGGGGATGAGAGAATATGTGTTGTTATATGTAGGTGGGTATGTGTAAGTTGTATATATGAAGCATGTTGAATTCATACAACTCAGGGTATAATCATCATGTTAATCAAACAAGTGTATCTTTGTGAATACTCTATAGAATTGAGTGATTATAATTGGGGATTAAAATAGACTCAGATATGTATACCATATCTTAAAAGTATGTGAAAATACCAAGAAATGAAGCTTGGGTGACAAGTTGAAGTTCAGGTATAAAATCTGCCCCATAAGTGTAAGTGCGCACACCATGTGTTCGACGTTTTGCTTGACTTAGCAAATGAACTCTAAAAATTATGCAAATTTAATGTTATATTATTCAATATGTTTAATATATTTTTCCATTATTTATAACCTAGGTGGAGGTTATATGTGCTGGAAAAATTTTAAGTTGTGCTTTGATGGTCTACTCGGACCTAGATGTGTTAAAAGTGGCATAAATCATTGAATACTTGTTTAAATCAAGAAATTCCAATTGGAAATGTTATAGAACATATATGAGTATGATATAATTGAAGGGAAGAATAAAATACCATCTGGTTTAGCTTGGGGTTGTGTGGAAGTTGAAGTTTTATTGTTATTTTTCTCCAGAAAATGATTTGGAAAAGGTTGTAATAAAACGGGCATAACTTTGTCTAGAGAATTCATAATTTAATTATGTAAATTGTGTTAGAACCCTAATGAATAAGGTGTTATAGAAATGTAAAGTATCATATTCAGTTAATTTTCAGTTATGTCAGATTGACCAACTGATGTGATGTGTTACCGAGTTTAATGGGATTTGGTGTATTCAAATACTAATGATGTTGAATTGTTAGGTGGGGAAGCGACTAACACTACCACGCCAAGGAAATATTTTTGGTATTAATCTTAGTACAAAATTCAAGGTGAGTGACATGTCCTATGAAATATAGATGCTTATATTTTAATATGGAATCATGTAATTAAATACATGTGGGGTGATGCTTATGGAGTGATGTGGTGTTATGAAACATATGCGTATGCTTAAAAATGTTAAATGATGTTATCTAATGTTATGGACTGAGGTGGGACCTCTATCTAATGCTAAGTACTGGTGGGCCTTACGGGATGCAACGACCCCGTTAATCCAACTTAAAAGTTTGTTGTACTCGGGCCTAATTATGGGACGTGGTATCCCCATTAACTGGGAGTTAATTGGACTGGCGGGTCCAGGCTTGTGAGGGTTACACAATTCCTGTTGGGTTATAACATTAGAAAATAAAAATGGTTATTTAAATTGGTTATATGTGTGGTATATGGTCATTCACTAAGCTTGTGTTTCTTACACTCCTATAATGCTATATTTCAGGTATGCCTGTCGTTTGGAGTTCACTACCAAGTTAGGACCTTAAACGGGGGAGTGATGGATATTTAATATGGGTTGAATATCAACAAGCCATTTGGGTAAATGTTAAACTAATGATTTTTTTATATGTAAAGTTATTTAGTACTTGTAAATTACATGTTAATGTAGTTATGTTGTCATCCAAACATGTTTTTGAAGAACAAGAAAACATATGGTGCTATTTTCAGAGAGAATTAAAGTAAAGTATACATTAAGGGAATTTATCTCTAAATTAAAGAACGATTTAAGACATTTATAGTAAAGCGTTGTGTAAGATAATTTATTTCTACATTAAAATGATAATCTTAACTTAATTAATTTTGGGAACGACAAAAGTGATGGGTGTTAGGCTTGCTCATAGTCTTTTGTGAATGTTAGAAAACTTCTAGCATTTGTCACACTTCTTAGTGAAAGCAGCACAATCTGCTTTCATAGTCACCCAGTAGTAACATTGCATTGATATCCGTTATCGTAGAGGCCAACCAGTTATGTGTGCTCCACATAACCCCTCAGTCACTTCTTTGATCAGATAAATTACTTCGCTTGGATGAATACAATGAAGTAGAGACACAATATATCCCCGTCTGTATAGAACGCCTTTTTAAACATAACTGGCTGCTTTGTACCTCATCTTCCTGGGTTCCTTCTGGTCATACGGTAGTGTTCCTCTTTCAATACATTCTCTTATCATGTGTATCCACGAGGGACCTAACTCCATTGAAAAGACACTAACTTTCATCCCATCAATGCTTCCACGAGTAAGAATATTCACTAGGATTGTTCACCTGAGCTCTGTTGGAGTTGTTGAAGCAAGCCGAGTAAGAGTGTCTGCTCGGGAATTTTTGAGTATGGGAATCCTCATTAGTTTGACTAAAGTGATCACTGAGATGACTTCTATTGACTTTTATGATATCTCATCCTAGTTTCCCCTTTAAATCCATAAATTTTCTGCATTTGATTGGCAATTAGTTGGGAATCACTATGTATTAATACCTAGTCGGCGTACAGTGATGAAGCCAATTCCAATTCTGTGATCAATGTTTCATATTTGACGTCATTATTAGAAGCCTTGAATTAGAATCTTAGAGCATATTCCATATCTAAACTATCAATAGTGTTGATGATAAGGCCTGCTCCACTTACAGTAGCACATAAGGATCCATCTATAAATAACTGCCACATTGGAACGTTATAAGAGAAATTGTCTTCTACCAGTACTCCGTACTTGAATATCTTTTTTCTTTGCTGCACTTTTTCTTGAGAAGGCAATGAATTAGGTTGATCAACCACAATCTCTATTTATTTTTTATCTAAGCTCTCTTTCGTAGGAGTCTGCTTGGCTACTAAACGTGGATTATGTTGTTCCTCTGCATATGTGAACTCAACAATAAAATCTTCCATTGTCTGACCTTTTATTGTAATTGTGGGCTCATAAACAATTCCATACTCTCCTAATTCAATTGCCCAAGACATCAGCCTTCCAGACTTTTATGGTTTGTGCAGTGCTTATCGAAAAGGCAAATCTTTGTAAATAATAATTATGTGGGCTTGAAAGTATGGCCTTATCCTCTTAGAAGCTTCAATGAGAGTTAGAGCTAACCTTTCCAAGCATGGATACCAAACTATTGATCCTCGGAATGCCATGCTAGTATAATATACTGACCTTTCTACCATCCAGTCGGATCAAAGCTGAACTAACAACTGACTCTGAAATAGACAAATGTAAATAAAGATTTTAACATAATTGGTCGGGACATGAGTGGTGAAGAACCCAAATACTTCATAAGCTTTAGGAATGCATTTTCACGTTCGTTATCCCAATCAAATGTCTTTCTAAGCACCTTGATGAATGGAACGCACTTATTAGTTTCTCGAGAGACAAGATGATTTAATGTAGCTACTCTTCCTGTCAATTTTTAAACTACTTTTTTGTTAGTCGGGGGCTACATTTCAAGCAATGATTTAATATTATCGGGATTTTCTTCTACTCCCTTCTAGTTGATAATATACCCTAGGAACATCCCTTATTGTACTGTGAAGATGCACTTGGATGGGTTGAGCTCCAGCTGGTGCTTCTAACTGATCAAAGGTTTGAGTTAAATCTGCGAGGTGGTTGGCAGCATATTTGCTTTTGGTAAGCATGTAATTTACATTGACTTCCATATTTTTTCCAATTTCATCCTTAAAAACCTTGTTCACTAATCTTTTATAGGTGGCTCCAACGTTCTCCAATCCAAATGGCATAACATTATAACAATAAGTTCCTCGGCTGGTAATGAAGGAAGTGTTTTCCTTGTCTTTAAGCTTCATCTTAATCTAGTTTAACCAGAATAAACATTCATAAAATTGGATATCTCATGGACTGCTATAGCATCGACCAATTGATCAATCCTTGGTAATGGTAAATGATCTTATGGACATGCTTTGTTAAGTTCTCTAAAATCTACACATATACTCTATTTATTATTTTTCTTCTTGACTATCACTACATTAACCAACTAATTAGGTTACTTAGCATCTTCGCTGAACAACTCTCGCTGTAATTTCTCCACTTCCTCCTAGATCATTGTATTCTTTTCAGGGCTAAATATTATTCACCTTTGCTTGATCGACTTGGAGCCTGGATAAATATTAAGCTTATGACACAGGAAGTTCGGATAAATTCCAGGCATATCTTCATGGATCCAGGGGAAAATATTTTTTCTTTCTCTAAGGAACGTAATTAATTAATGTTTGAGAGATGTAGATAACCTAGATATGATCTGGGTGGTTCTTTCTGGCTTCTCGGCATCCAACACCATAACTTTTATTTCTTCCATAACCTACCCCTTTACTAGCTTTTCTTTTTCCTGAGGATCTAAAGTGTCAATGTGGGAATTAGTTATGCACTTTGGTCATATCTCGTGTTGGTCGGCTGATTTGTAATAACATTCCCTAGCATCCTTTTGATTTCCATTTATTGTGCCAAGCCTGTAATTTGTTAAGAACTTTATATATTGGTGCACTGTAGATGGTATAGCCTCTAACTGCTTGATTCCCACTCTTCCCAGGATGATATTGTAAGCTAACGAGACATCTTTATCCAACACACAAAATGAATTCTTTCTCGCCTGCTTACCGGCCAGGTGCTGACCAAGACTTCCAGTTTAATTATTCACAATGGGTATGCTTTTTCTTCTGCAAATCCAATGATAGGTCTATAGTACGGTTCTAGCTTGCTGATCTTCAGCACTGGGCTATCGAAACAGTTGTAAAACATTACATCAACTGAGCTTCCATTATCAACAAAGATCCTTGCGACCTTGACATGGTGGACTCTGTATGTGATAACTAATGGATCATCATGAGGGTAAAGAACTCCACTTAGATCATTTTTGGATAATTCGATCACTAACCTATCTCTATTAACTTTTCTTAGTCGATTATCGCTGGATTCAACCATATCAATCTGTCTTAACAGTTGGGCACGATTTGAATTCATTCAAATAATCTTTCCTTTCAATTATGGCGTCTCCTCCTCTAGCATCACCATCTGTAATAAAATGGTATCCAAAGGATATCACGCTGACCTCCACCTCTGGTTCATTAGGCTTCTTGGGCAAGTATGGATCTTCTTTGAAATTATCATTTTCATCCCTTTTATTGTCATCCCTTGGTCGAGCTGGAGATTTAGACCTCCTGTGATAATTTTTGTTTCCATTCCTATTAATAAATTTATTTAACTTTCCCCGCCGAACAAGATTTTTAATCTCATTCTTTAGCGTGATGCAGCTATTGGTGTTATGCCCATGATCGCTATGCAAATCACAGTACTTAGACTTATCCCTCTTGTTGGGGGTGTCTCTAACTTTACAGGCCAATATACTTCCCTTTTTCCTTTTATTTCCTCCAAAATATGGTGAACACCCTTGTTAAGCGGGGTATATTCGCCATACTTCTTAATTCCATCCAGTTTCTTATCCTTTTTGAAGGAATTAGAATTATTTTTTTTACCTTCCTCTTTGGTCTCAGGAGCTTCCTTAGATTCCATAGATTGCTCGACATTCATTATTTTTCTATCTTTATCCACTAGTTTTTTCATGGTTTTGGGTGGATTCTTCGCTAAATCATAGTAAAGATCTTTAGCGAGCAACCCATTCATAAGTGCTGCAATAAATGTTTTCACCTCGTAGTCTACCACCTTTAGTTTTTCATTGTTAAAGCGATTAATATATTCTCTAGTGCTTTCCCTTGGATATTGTCGCACGGTCAAGAGATGAATGACACTTTTGATCAGCTTAGCCCCCAAACCAAAGTTATCAATGAACAATTCAGCTAACTGTACATCTTAGGAGATTATTATACCAAATTTGGGTTGGTCCTATAATAGAACTGGAAAAAGCTCTACACCTCATTTCGTCAGGTACTTGGTAGATATCGGCAGAAGCTTGATATTGTTCTATATGCAAGACTGGATCAGTTTTCCCATCATACTTGGGAGTAACCACTAGCGGCTTGAACTTAGAGGGCGTAGGATATTTCACAATTGTCTAGATGAAAGGTGATCCTTTGATTAAGCTCCTTTATAATGGATTCTTTTGTCCTGGCCATTACACCTAGCCGAACTTCCAACCTTTGCATGGATCCCTTCTTGGAATGTTCTTCTAGATTAGACTTGGTCGAGGTAGATTGAGAAGTTTTATTGTGTCTATATGCTGAGCTCTCCTCCTGAGAGGTATGCTCAGTATGCACAGAACCTCTCAAACTGCCTCTAGATCTCGTAGAACCCTTTTTATGATCATGGCGGTGTTCTTGTTCCCTACGTTATCCTCTAGTTGCTTGGGGGCCTAGGCGATCGAAAGCAGACTCCCTATTTGACCTTTCTAAGACACTTAGTCTTTTTTTGGAAAAAGATCCACCATCATAGTAATCCGTTGAACGATATGAAGAAGTTGCACCAGGACGATATGACCAATCTCGAGAAGAATGAAAATGATAACTCCTTTCATATTTAGATGGTGGCGACATCATATCCCTTCTAAAATTTGAGGACTTAGTGTGCATAGTGCAGGCAAATTGCTTGATAAACCCTTATATGGCTTCTTAACCTCTAGCCAGATTAAATAGAGTTCCTGGTAGATCTGCCGCAGTAGGGGTGCAGATGGAATGATGACATTACCCTCGTTTCGAGCGCTATTTTTGGGATCATTCATTTATTTGAAGGTAAAGAAACGAAACAAATGGTAGAGAACGATGATAGACAAATGTTCCCACAGATGACGCCAATCTGTTGATGTTTAAAAATGGACTAACCCAAATTTTATAATCATAGATAAAAATAAGATAACTCAAACCCCACACACCAGAGACAAGGTTTTTAGAGTGGTTCAGTTGTAAAATAGCCTACATCCACTGTTGTTTTTATTCAGTAAAGTTTACAATAACTCATTATGGTGTGCATGTGAATAATTCGAGTTGTCCCATGAGCTAAGGGACTAATTTTTATTTATAAGGGTTCAAAACCCTAGAGATAGAGTGCCTTTATATTGCCAGTCGGTTACATCTGTGTACAATAAATAAGACTCTTGGAATTTAGTGCTGGTTGGCATTCTCATCCGAGTAACTATTGATATTACTATTTTTTGGCTGGGATTGATCGGCATTTCAGTCGACCAAGTGTCTATGATGCCGATCAAGTAGGTTGGTCGGCCACACTGGATGACAGGTGTGTATTCATCGTTGGTCCATGTGGGAGTATAATTTTTACATACAAAACGTTTTTTAAGAATAAAACTCCAACACATCTCTCTTTTTCATTCTAATTTTAAGCTTTTGTTCATGTTTACGCATTATTTTACCATTTTTATATCTCAATCGTTATTTTGACATGTGTCGGAAGGAGGAAGAATCTAGAGGTGGTTATTGCATAAATTTATAATGAAATTATGGGAGGTTAAAGGTTGTTATACTTTGAATTCGAATTCGAGGTTATGTGGATGCAAACAAAGGTAGTTGTTATAGAGAATTAATTTAAACTCAAATCGGAAGTTACTTGGACCAAAAGGAGTTAGTTATTAAAAAGAGTTATATATTTAGCCATTGAAGAAGAGGATGATAATCTGAAATCAATCAAACAAAACCATGAATTTATACTTTATCATTTCCTTTATGCATTGATATTAATATCAAATAATGTAATTTTACGTTGTTTTAATTCATTGAAAGTTTTATTCATTTCTAATCCTTTTAATTTAGTTTGTTTGTTCATAAAAGTACACTTAATTGAGGCATGATTATTGTATACATCCCAATATAATATACCCTTCATACTCCATGAAGGTTCACAGGAAGAATGTCACTCCTCGAGACCTTTATTCCATAAAGAAAAACCTTTGTCTCGGTTGACTACCAGACCTCCGTACTCATTTCAACATCAGCAATTTATGAGTTTTAAAATTCACTCAAAGTTAAGGTTATAGGGCTTTGGAACACCTTTTTAAAGTTTTGTCTTGTGCATAAATTAAATTTGGAAGGGGAAAGTTATGAACAAAAATCTACATTTGAGCTAAGGCCTTTGCAAATTGGTAAGACTTGTACATTTTTGTACGCTTTATCACTTTTTTTATTTATACTCTTGCATGATTTTCACACACTTTCACTTGCATTCACCCACACACACAAGTAAAAGAGATAATGTGATATTTTTAACCCACAAGAGACCGAAGGGCAGATGAGGTGCCTAACACCTTCCTTCTTTATAACTTAGTCCTTGATCTCATTTCTCTTTGGTTTAATTTCAATTATTTTTCTTTTGACTCCTTTCGGGATCATTTTTTATCTTTTTCCTTCTGCCTTAATACTTTGTGACAATCAAAGTGCTATTAGCATTTTAAAGAATCATGTTTTCTACTCTTGAACGAAACATATTAAAATGAGAGAATACTTTATTCAAGAATTAATCGAGAAAAAGGAAATTAACATCAAATATCTTAACATTAAAGATCAATTGGCAAATCTTTTCACAAAACCTTTAGACAATCACTGTTTTGAAACTCTTAAAAAATGTCTAATGGTGTTTGTGCCTGCCCCATTTAAGTATGTTAGGATCGAATGCTTAGTACATATTCTATCATAATATCTTGTGGTACTAACATAGTTATAGGTTATTCCCTACCCTTTGTCCCTTTATGACAAACATGGGAAGAATTTGAGACTCTCTGTATTTTTAAGTTGGGGAGAATGTGGCTCTCTTTATTGTAATATGAGAGAATTTGTAAGACTCTTAATTTTTTCTGTTGTATGTATTGAGTCTCTTAGGACACATGTTGTTATTTGAGTTATGTACTCTCTCTCTTAGGACACATGTTGTCAATTGAGTTATGTATTTGTGCGTGTGAAACTTTTATTTAGTTCAAATTTCATTTGTCCCAAAATTAGCCACATGGGGAGATTGAAAGTACCCTTTCTAAATCCCACGGGGTTTGAATTGGCTCAATTTTTTTAACAATAGTTCCGAAGACACTAGGTTCATTGCCCACACTAAACTTAATCATAAAAATAATTTTAAAGAATTTTAAAATTAATTTTCTAATTTTAACACCCCAATTTGAATTTTGTTTAATATATTCCTTATTTTTATATTTATACATTCTATATGTATTTTATACCCAAATATTTTTTATATTATAAATTTCATAGTTTTAAAATTTTCAGATTTTTAAAATTAATTTTCATATTTAAATAATTTTCTGAAATTTTTAAATGATGAAACAAACATTTAAAAGAAACAAAATTAAACAATTTTTGTTTCTTAATTAATTCAGCACAAAATGAAAATAATATTGTGTAGTAACCTCGGGGGTCGTTTACATATTGGTCCAGGTGATTGACTTTGGACCAATCAGAAGAGGTTGTTTGGCCCACACAATTTGACCATGCGTTAGCCTTGGGAGTGTCTGCTCGAACTGTTTGTTATTTGGGTTAGGTTTTTTGACACCCGCCTATTTAAATACCGGGTGATCAGTCCTTCATAAAAATAAAATAGGAATCTCATTTGGTTCATTCTTAGCATCACTGTCGAATTTTTTTTAAATTACTAACCACCTATGTTTTAAATAAACCGGTGCCAAAATTTTATCTTTCATTAAACTACAACATGCAAAATTAACTACAATAACCAAACCATCCACGCATAAATAATATGAATCAATCAACAAGGTAAATAACTTAATACTATAATACTGAATAAACCATCGCTTCCCAAGTCTAATATAAAGTCCAACATATAAATATAAACTTGAGTACAAGTCTGAATTAAATTAAATGCAATAGCTGAAGGGGCAACACGCTCGAATGAAATGACTAAACTGCATCCTACTCTAGGAATGAGGTAACTGAAGTGTCTAATCAAAATCCTGCAAGCATCCACAAGTGCTTCTGTGGGTACCTGAAAATTAGAGCTATGGCCCTGGACGAGTAAGCCCAGTCTTGACGGCCCAAAGTCCAGGCCCCTCATCTTTTATATTGATCCGGTCTCCCCCCACGATCCCATGAAGGGGAGTTATAGGGGAGATGGAAAACATGGAGGAACCCATCACCTCCACTCACCTACATGTACATGTATATATTAAACCCTAGGTCCGGGGCAGAAGGACAAGTTGTATTCTCTGTAATTACTCTCCAGAGTATATAGAAATAATACTGACTGCACCACCGTGGACGTAGGCACATCTTTGCCAAACCACGTACATCTTTTGTTGTGTGATTGACATTTTATTTTCCTTGTTCTTCCTTGGTAATTGCTTCTCTCGTATTTATTTGTGTTGCATAATAATTGTCTCCAAAATTGGCGCCGTCTGTGGGAACGTTCATCTTTCCCTGAGAAGAGCCCACGCCAAGAAAGGAGTTTAAGATGTCTGGTCACAGCAGCAATGCCCCTCAAGCAGGAGATATTCAAGAGCCACCTGCTCCTCGCAGGATTAGGTCTGAAGTCCGACGTTCAGATTAGAGAGATCACCTGGAAAGGCCAGCCTTAGAAGAAAGTCAGGGACCAGCGAGGTCCACGCAGATATCCAGATTGATTGACGCATACGAGGCAAGGCTCCACGAGTAGAGGGAGTCTTCTCCCAGATACGAGGCTCAGAATGCTCGCTTGAAAAGAAGACTGGAAAGACTGGAGAGGGAACTTCGTCCTGATACCAGGAGACACCCATATCGCACTCCTAGCCCTCAGGTGAGAAAGTCTCATAGCCGAGGAAGGAGTCCTAGGCGAGAATCTCAAAAGGTCGAAGGTGGCGAATCGGACGACGACCTTCGCGATCAGCTGCGGAGAGCTCGCCGCTACCATAGCCCTGCTCGCAGCGACGAGAACATACGAAACCTAGTTCGCAGGGAGATGGACCAACATCCTGCTCACTACGGAACAAGATCAACCAGAGAACTCGCGAGGAGAACTCTCAAAACCCAAATGAAGTCACCCTTCATGAGGGAAATCGAAGAGGAAGAGGCTCCTAAGAAATTCGCCATTCCAAGGTTCAAGATTTACGACGGGAAAACTGATACCATCGATCACATCAGGCAATATCGATAGGCCATTACCCTCTGGAATCATCGAGATGCCTTGATGTGCCGCATTTTTCCCTCGAGCCTGCACGATGTAGCACAGAAGTGGTTCGAAAGGCTCCCCCACCGTTCGATCAAGAATTTCAAATCCCTAGCCGAAATTTTTACGGACCGATTCATTACCAGTAGCTCCCACCCCAAAAGGATGGATGCACTACTAACGATGAATAAAACGCCTCAAGAAACCCTACGAGACTACGCGAAAAGATACTGGGAGTTATTCAATGAAATCGAGGACTGCACGGAGGAAGTGGCAATGGCTTCCTTCAAAATTAGGCTCCCTAGTTCTTCCCTCCTCTACCAGTCCCTGACGAAGAAGGAATCTATGACTATTGACGACCTAATGGCCCGAATCGAGAAATACGTAAAGGTGAAAGATGTCACCCGCCTTAATGCAGGAGAAAACGGTCGAGCTAAACTCACTACCAGGGGAAGTGAGAAAAATGAGAACCAGAAGAAGGGAGGAAAGAATGGGGGCAAAAATGGTTCCAAGAACGGAGGAAACCATGACGCGTCGAAAGCATTCTAGGCGGTTAACACCGTCTTCAAAGAACCTATTTACAAAATTCTCGCGAAGATCAAAGATGAACCGTTCATCAAGTGGCCCCGAAAAATGGAAGGAGATCCCTCGAAGAGGAACAATGCATTAAGATGCGCTTTTCACAAAGAGGGTGGACATAAGACCGAGCACTACAAAGCTCTTAAGTCACACCTCGAGGAGTTGGCCCAGTCTGGGCACTTGAACGACTTTGTGGAAAAGAGGACAAAGAAAGTGGCTGCCAACAAAGAGGCAAGACCCGACAACGTGTTGGAGGACGATGCTGGACATGAGTTTGCAGTAATCCACGGAGTATCTGACATCAAGCAGATACAAGGGAACTCGGCTCGAATGGAAGTGAAAAAACTTACGGCGGTAATGCAGGCTTTTCAAATCGACCCAGCAAAATCCCAGTCAGGATAGCGTCGACGAGCGGAGGACGTCAACTATAACAAGCATATTGTTTTCACGGATGAAGATCTAGTGGGAGTAAGGACCCCACATCATGATGCTCAGGTCATTACACTCAGGATAACCAACTTTGACATTGACAAATTGCTCGTCGATCAAAGAAGCTCATCCGAAGTAATGTACCTCGACCTATTCAGGAAGTTGAAGTTGAGCGTCGCCGACCTAAAGGAAGCTACTGTTCCTTTGGTCGGCTTCGCTGGAAAAATGACCATGCCCCTGGGCAAGATTGTACTACCAGTACATGCTGGAAACGTCTCCAAGATGATTGAGTTTCTGGTGGTTGACATCAACTCCCCGTACCAAGCCATCCTCGGCAGGGGATGGCTTCATGCAATGAAGGCAGTCTCCTCGACCTACCATCAAAAGCTCAAGTATGTAACCGAGCAAGGTGTAATGGAGATCCACGGCGACCAAGCAATGGCGAGGATGCTTCATAGAATCCATCCAACCAAGGCCAGAGAAAAAGGTCGGTCAACCCAGCAAGAAAGATGAAGAAGATGAGATACCTTCCAAATAGCAATTAAAGTACGAAGGACCTGGAGTAGAGGAGACCAGGATCCTCCCCTCCGAGCGCGTCGTCGAGGACCTGGTAGAAGTTATGGCCAAGGATGATGACAGTAGCAGAGTCTTCTTGATAGGAGCATCTCTCACCAACGAAGAGCAGAAGGAGTTGACGACCTTGCTGACGCGCAACGTAGATATTTTCTCTTGGGAACCATACGAGCTGCCTGGAATCGATCCTAGTATGGTCTGTCATTAGCTACATGTCGACCCTACATTCAAACCAATCACGCAGAAGGCATGGCGAACTGTACCCGAGAAGGCCAAAGCGATAGAAAAGGAAGTCAAAAAACTACTGGATGCAGGATCCATACGGGAAGCGCAGTTCCCCAAGTGGTTATCCAACCCAGTAGTAGTTTCGAAGAATAATGGGAAGTGGAGAGTTTGCATCAACTTCACTGACCTTAACAAAGCATGCCCTAAGGATAGTTTCCCTCTCCCAAAGATAGACCAAATAGTAGACGCCACTGTAGCTCATGAGCGAATAAGTTTCCTGGACGCGTACTCGGGATATCACCAGATCTCTTTATATGCCCCAGACCAGGACAAAACGGCGTTCATCACGACAGTTGGGTTATATTGCTACAAAGTCATGCCTTTTGGGCTCAATAATGCTAGGGCAACCTATCAGCGGCTGGTTACTAAAATGTTCAAGGATCAAATGGGAGATACAATGGAGGTCTATATTGATGACATGCTCATTAAGAGCAAGAAGAAAGAAAATCACCTCACAGACATATCAAGTACCTTCGAAACCCTCAGGAAGTACCGGATGAAACTTAATGCGAGCAAGTGTTCCTTCAGTGTCCAGTCAGGAAGATTTCTTGGGTACTTGGTCAGTAAGCGAGGCATAGAAGCTAATCCAGACCAGATCGATGCAATCAATAGGGTACAACCTCCTCGCATAGTCCGGGACGTGAAGAAGCTCAATGGAATGCTCGCTGCCATAAATCGCTTCATTTTCAAATCCTCCGAGAAGTGCAAACCTTTTTTCCAGCTTCTAAAGGGGAGTAAACCGATAGAGTGGAGCCCCGATTGCTCGCGAGCATTGGACGAGATCAAATCCTATCTAAGCACTCCACCGTTGCTTGTCATACCACAGCAAACGGATTCTTTGTACCTGTAGCTCTCTGTATCCAATCATACCGTCAGCTCTGCGCTAATATGCGAGGTTACAGGGATCCAACATCCCGTTTATTACGCGAGCAAGACCTTATTAGACGCCGAGCAATGGTATCTTCCATTAGAGAAGCTCGCCTTTGCCTTAGTAGTAGCCTCGAGGAAGCTGAAGCATTATTTCGAAGCTCATACTATCATCGTCATTATATAGCACCCCCTTAAGGCGGTCCTGAGGAAAGCGGACTTGTCTGGCAGATTGTCCAAATGGTCAGTCGAGCTCGGCTAGTTTGACATCCAATTTTAACCAAGGCAGCTATCAAGGGATGCCAGATCCTTGCTGATTTCATAGTCGAATTCATAGGCGAAGAACTCCCAAACAAACCTCAACCAACAAAGCAAAAGAAGGACCAAGTGACAGTGGAAACCTGGAAACTATTCGTTGATGGAGACTCCAACTCAAAGGGGGAAGGCGTAGGCATTGTTCTCATCACCCCAGAAAACACAATCCTTGAATAAGGAATCATACTTGGATTTTCAGCCTCCAACAACGAAGCAGAGTACGAAGCCCTAATAGTCGGTCTCCAAAAGGCACAAACTCTGGGATCAAAACGTTTGCAGGTGTTCGACGATTCTCAACTAGTCTCCAATCAGATAAGTGGAGATTACAACGCGAAGGATAAAAGAATGGCAACCTACCTCGCCTTGGTGAGAAAATTAATGACGAACTTTGAAGAGATCAACATCCAGCAGTTTCCCAGGAGGCAAAACAGTCACGCTGATGCCTTAGCAGCCCTGAGTTCGGCAGTTGATTCTAGCCTTAAAGGGGTCATCCCCATCGATTTCCTCATTTGTCCGAGCATTAATCACAACAGCGAGCTGCCAAACATGGAACAAATACTCCAGGTGGGATCAGCCCCCAGCTGGATAGACCCCTTGAAAGACTATTTGAAGGAAGGCATACTCCTAGAGGGCAAGAAGACTGCCCACCAGATAAGAGTCAAAGCTGCTCGCTTTCACTTATCCACAGGAGGCGACTTGTATAAGAAGTCCTTCTCCGGGCCCTACCTTAGATGCGTCCACCCAGGCGATGTGGAGCAAGTGCTATGCGAGCTTCACGAAGGAATCTGTGGAAGTCATTTCGGAGGAAGGTCTCTAGCCTTTCGAGCCATAAAGGAAGGCTATTGGTGGCCATATATGCAAAAGGACTCTGCAGTATATGTCCGCAAATACCTGAAATACCAACTTCACACCCCTATGGTCCACCAACCCGCCAGCGACCTAAAGTCCCTGACCAGCCCATGGCCCTTCGCCCAATGGGGAATGGACATCATGGGACCACTGCCCATCGCTGCTGGCAATCGTAAATACCTGTTGGTCGTAACTGACTACTTCACCAAATGGATCGAGGCAGAACCACTAGCAAACATCCGAGATACTAATATGGTAAGGTTCATATGGAGGAATATAATCACTCGATTCTGAATCCCCGGGACCATCATCATTGATAATAGGAAACAATTCGAGAGTGGCCCCTTTCAGGACTTCTGTAACGAACACGGGATCAAGCACCACTTCAGTTCGATGGCCTACCCTCAGAGCAATGGACAAGCAGAAGCTTCCAACAAAACTGTGATCGATGGATTGAAGAAGCGATTAGAGCGAGCCAAAGGCGCATGGGCAACCGAGCTACCCCATATCCTATGGGCATACCGAACAACTCCTCGGCGAGCAACAGGAGAAACCCCATTTTCACTAACATATGGCATGGAAGCAGTCATCCCACTAGAAGCGGGTTTGCCAACAATGAGATCCGACCTTATCGACCAAGGGTAGAATGATGAGGCACTGCTCGCTGAACTCGACCTCACTGACGAGCGTAGAGAACTTGCCCTGGTGAAGCTTGCGAGCTATCAGCAATAACTCGCAAGGCACTACCACAAAAGGGTTAACCCGAGAAGATTCAAAGTTGGGGACTATGTTCTAAGGAAAGTCCTGGGCAACGCGGTGAAGTCATCAAACGGCAAGCTAGGCCCAAACTGGGAAGGACCCTTTAAAATAACTAAAGACGACCTTCAAGGTGCCTATCATTTGGAAACGATGAAGGGTAGAGAGATACCCCGAGCATGGAACGCAACTAACCTCAAGAAATTCTATTTTTAGATTCTCAAAGAATTCTATTTTTGAATCTTATTTGTTATGGGAAAGGGCAGTTCATTTTCCTTATTACTAATGAAAGTTACTTAATTGATTACACTCTGATCAATAACAGCTGCATTTATCGCACATCTTTTCCAAATCACAAGCACGATGGTCAATATAGCAGGGGAATACCCCTCCTCAGGTCACCGTCATGAAACACGAGAGACCTCTTAGCATTGCCCCTGGCAATATATAAAGCCCTACAGAGGATTCTTAGGCAATGCGACCAGATTTTGTACTGGTCATCAAACCTACTTCGGTTGAGCAAAATCCTGATCGGATGAAGACATCCAATACCAGGTGTGTCCTCGCCAATTGCCCTACTTAGGCCAAAGGGAGTGTGACGACACAACCTAAGAGGTAAAGTGGGGCACAATGGTACTTCGGTATTGTACTGGACTGGGGGGACACTTCCATGACAAAACAAAAAAGATTATGAAGTAGCAAGAATATAAAAAGATTGGATGAACACATTTAGTAGGCAAAATTGCCCAAAACACGAATTTTTCATTAATCTCTTATATTTACAACAATGGTAATACATGTTTAGTCGGCGAGCTCACCCAAAGCATTTACATTATCAAAAATACAAAAAGGATAACAACTGGCAAAATCTCAATGGGGTGGAAGCCTCCGAGCAAGATAATCAACCACTCTAGCTCTTCGTCCGTCGTCAGGGGCAGGGGCAGGGGTAGGGGCTAACTCTTCGACGACCTCATTTGCGTCCGACTCCAATAATTGCCGACGAATAGCATCGATGGGGATCCATCGATCATCCCTCCTGAATGGGTTGGGTATCAGAGTGGAAGAAGACATCTCGTGACGATACCATAACACCGAGTTCCTCAGAACCTGCAGCTCTTTCAAGGCACTTAACCACCCTCTGATGAAATAAAGTTCCTCGAACTCAGATAGTCTTGTTGGAGCATCTTGCCAGCCTTGATCATAACCGTCGGCCCATGCTTGTCGAGGACCCTTCTTGAATAAATGCAGTAATCGGGTAATGTCCCTTTGATGCCCAGCAGCAATTACATATGCTCATAGGACCTCATCCCGGAGCTCTTCCATCTCCTTATCACGCTATTCTTCTGCTTCCCTGCTCCTGCCCCTGGTGCGGCTACCAGCTCGCGGGAAGGGAGGACGAGTGCAACCTCGCGGCATTAGAGGAGTATATCCAGCTCACGACGATGAGGAGCCTTACAGAACTGCCGAAACAGTGTTCGGCGCCTACTCCCTAAGTTGTAAGACTTCCCTCCTCAGGTCTTCATTCTCCTGCTGCAAGCACTTCCCAACTTGGTTGATCTCGGTGGCCTCGAGTAACCTTGCTCTCAGTACATTGACTTCCTCTTGCACTGAGGCACCAATGTCTTCCATCTCCTGGAGCCTGCCCTTCAGCTTAGCCACTAGCTCGGACTGCTCATTATATTTCTAATTTCTAGACCTAAGAGACTTGCAAAGTTTGACAAAGGCCTGGCGAACTTCAGGGCTAGCATTTGGACCGAGGGTCCTACCCAATTGGGAAGTAGCAGGAATATAATCATCCACATAGACTAACTACAAGTAAAAGAAAGATAGAGGAGAGAAAGAGATCAACACAAGAAAAAATGAAGCCTTTTCATTAAATAAGGATTGAGGTTACATCAGATTGAAGAAAGAAAATTTACAGACTAGAAAAAGAAAAAATACAAGAATAGTCCTAAAAGTAGATTAACTAGCAACCTCAGGCAGCCTAGAGGTGGCTGGCTGCTTCCCCTTGTCAGCAGCAGTAGAGGCATCCCCCTCCGCAGGAATCCCCTCAGTCTCCTGGGCAGGACAAACACCTGTAGGAATTATTTGAGAGGCAAGATCAACACCCTCAATGGCTAGGGCAGGAGCTTCTTCGTCCACAGTTGGCTTCGGACCTGGGTCATGCTCATCGAGAAGAGGAGACTCATCATCAACACCAGCAGCTAAGAGGGACTTGTTCCAACCTTTCTTGAAGTTGAGACGGCTGATGTAGCCTATCTGAACCTCGATGTATTCGTAAGCAGCAATCCACCCGGAGTTGTATGAATCCTCCTTGATGGTGGCTACTTGGGACTCTTTCTCCTTTAACTGCTTAGTCAGAACCTTGTTCTCCTCCACGACATCCAGCTTGCTCGAGCATACTAGGTCATAGGCCTACCTCAACTCGTTCAGCTCCTTAACCACCGCATCCCTCTCTCTATTAGAATTTATGAGGGCCAGATCAGAGGAAGCTCGGGCGGTGTCAGCAGTCTTTAAATCAGCCTCCAGCTGAGAACCCCTAACTTCCAGAGCGGACTTCTACTGCTCCAGCTCACTATTCCTTCTCACCAACTCGTCGCGAGAGCGATAGATCACGGAAAAGTCGGTCATGAACTTCCAAAAATAAAGGAGAGATCAAGAAGGAGAAAAAACTAAAACTTGTTAAAGAATTGAAAAATGGATAGGATCTTACCAAGGCTAGCCTCTGGCTAGCTTGTAGGGCCAATTGATCAGACCCTAGCGCCCTCTGGCGATCTGCAGGGAGAACTTCCCTCTCGAGCAGTGCAGGAGCCAGCTGAGGAGAAATGGTAACTGAGGCCTCCTCGGGCAAAGCAGACATCGGGACCAAGGCTTGCTCAGCCTTCGTCCTTGACTCCATCTTTCTCCTCTCTTCCTCTTTCTCCTTCTCTATCCTCTTCTTTTCCTCCACCTTCTTTCTTTCTTCCTCTTTTTTTCTCTCCCTCTCTCTCACCTGCTCTTCCTCTCGCCTCTTCCTCTCTTGCTCCTGAGTAGAAGACCGAGAACCAGTAGCCACGACCCTAGAAGTAGACTTTTATTTCTTTGACCTTTGTGCAAGAAGCACGTGGTCCTCATCATCATCATCTCTAATAAAGTTCTTCCTTGGAGGCATCTCTTCACCTGAACTGCTGGAAGTTCTCTACGATCCTCGAGCTTCAGAATCCTCCTCACAGTCAGAGGAACTGCTACTGTCAAATCTCACTATACCCAAATTACTCGCAACTCCTATAGGCTCACTTTCAGAGCTGCTCTCCTCTTCGTCCAACTGGATAGGCTCAGCAGTAGTCTCTTCGAAGGAATCGAACACTAGTACACTATCCACCAGCTGTGCTATGAAGCTGGAGCCAACGTTCTTATACTCGAGCAAAAAGGCAGCAGACCTTGGATGCTCGCCATCACCCAGAGGCTCCTTGATATTCCAAGCTTTTACCAACTCCGAGATACGAACCTCGCTGAGAGCAGGCTCCAAATTCTTTGACCTCGCTGTGGAAGAAAAAGCAAAGAGGGGTTAGAAAAGTCATAAATCGGCAAAGGGTGAAACAAAAGTACAATATCTACCTATATATTCTTCTCTGTAAAAAGGAATAGTGAACCTCTCCGACCTCGACCCTTCAAATTGGGGAGAGAACTGCCAATTTCTAACAAGGAAACCTTCTTGCCAGTAGTCCTTATGGGAATCAGGTAGATTTACTACCAATACCCTGTCAGGGCTCCTGGCTTTGAGGTACAGGACACCTGAACTAGTTCGAGAAAAGGAGTAACAAAAGCAAACCTCGGAAAGTCCTAACCTAGTGCCATACAATTGATTTATTCTGTGCACACCATTCACTATTTTCCATACATTAGGCGAGCATTGTGCGGGAACAATATTAAAATAGCCAAAAAAGTGCAAAAATAGATCATTAGGGGGAAAAGTACGTCCTCCCTGGGAAAGCAACAAAACATGGATCCAGTGGGCATCCTCTATATCCCTAAAGTTCCTAGGAGGGGAGGCACAACACTCAATATCTACCCACTCAGGGATGTGGTAGAACTTCCTAAATTCAGAGATTGACCTATTTCCAATCTTCGCCATTGAAAAACTCAAGAAAAGCTACAAACCAAAGAGAAAGTGCAAAGAAAGGGCACGAGAAACTTACAAAAAAGAAGATCGGTTCAAGTGATGAAGAAGCACGAGCTCAAGACGACTAAGAAGCAATGGGAATGGGGATTGAGAGGATAAGGTATGAGGCGCTAGAGTTCTCAGAAGATAGAAGAATGCTGGAAAGGCTGAAACGATTAGAGAAAATGTGGCTATTCCAACAAGCCTTCAAAATCTAATCATAGTGCACAGTAAGCGAAGCGGCTGCCGCCAGAATCAACTTCACAGCTCCCGAGGAATTACAACACATCCATTATGGCTAATCATTTAAATCTATTGAGCCCATAAACATGGCACAACAAATTTAGGGGCAATTGTGGGTACCCAGAAATTAGAGCTATGGGCCTAGACGAGTAAGCCCAGTCCTGGCGGCCCAAAGTCCAGGCCCCTCATCTTTTATATTGATCCGGTCTCCCCCCACGATCCCATGAAGGGAAGTTATAGGGGAGATGGAAAACATGGAGGGACCCATCACCTCCACTCACCTACGTGTACATGTATATATTAAACCCTAGGTCCGGGGCAGAAGGACAAGTTGTATTCTCTGTAATTACTCTCCAGAGTATATAGAAATAATACTGACTACACCACCGTGGACGTAGGCACATCTTTGCCGAACCACGTACATCTTTTGTTATGTGATTGACATTTTATTTTCCTTATTCTTCCTTGGTAATTGCTTCTCTCGTATTTATTTGTGTTGCATAATAAATATCTCCACAGCTGCAGCTACGCATCCCTAGAACAGATCATCAAGTTGGGCATCCCTATGACTGGAAACCTAAAAAGTTTTGAAAATATTTTGCACATGGGTCAGAGCCCAAGAAAAACCTTTTGAAAATATTTTGCAAGCATTTAAATCACAGTTTAAAAGTAGTTATTGATTATACATGTTAGTTCAAAGCACACTCCCTTGAGTTCCTCACCTCTCAACTAATGTGCACGCCTAACGTCATCTACCTAGCTATGCTACCCAGACCAACTAGGTCTCATCAATAACTAACTAACCACTAACAAGCGTAGCTCCCCCGTACCGCCCATATAGTACGCCACCGTATTCCAATCTTTACTCAATAAGTTCTTAGTTAAACTATCTATTTAACTTTACCGTACTACCCATATCGTATGCTTTCGTAATATTAATAATTAACATTTCTCATATGTTATTATTAAACCATTTCATTAAGTAAATCTACTTAAATTATCTTTAGATATACACCATCTATCTTTACTACTTTCACGCACTAAGTAGATTATTTCTTAATTGAATCACCTTTTAACATACACTATTTATCCTCCTTACATCACACACAAGTAAAAGAATCACATAATCACTTTTACTTTTAGATATACACTATCTATCCTTTCTACCATCACATATAAGTAGAATAATCACACATGTGTGTATATATATCACACTATGATATATACAACTATGGCATCCTCAGAATGGCCCCTCGTGATGTCGACATACTCTGCTATCAAGTCCATGTACCTCTTGTGACACCCCACCTAATAAAATACCGGGTGATCAGTCGTATATCAAATTAAACAGGGATCTCATCCGGTTCATTCTTAGCATCACTGTCGAAACCTTTTTAAAACTTACTAAGCACCTAGTATTCTAAAGACATGGTGTCAAATTTTATCTTTTTATTAAACCCCATAACAACATGCGAAAGAATATATAATAAACCATTCACACAAACACTAAATCAAACAACGCTGAAAATGAGTAGTTACAAATTTTGTCGAGAAAACCACCGGCTCCAAAACCCAAATACAAAAATGTAAACCACAAGTATAATAGAATGAGTACATCAAATGTCTGAAATAGAATGGAATAACTAGAGCGATATGACCAAATGAAATACTGGCTACATTCTACTCTACAAGAGAAATGACTGAAGCGGCTGAGTCAAAGTCCTACAATATCCACATATGTCGCAGCTACATAAACCTGGAATATAATAATTCTGGCGTCCCTCTGGCTGGACACCTAAAAGGTTTTTGAAAATATTTTTATGGAAAGGATTAGAACCCAAAACATTTTGAAAATGTTTAGCAAGTGAATTAAATTGCAGTAAATTAAAATGCATGGATGCTCTTCATATTTAAGTTAATGTCGCACTCCTTTGAGGACCGACTCACCCCTCAACTATTGTGTACGCCTAATGCTTTCTTATATACCCGCCTAGTTACCTACCCCGTAACCAGTTCTCAAGAATATCCTTCATGTTATACTACTCTAGCCCGAGTATGTTTAATATACGATTTATAAGTTATTTGTCACATTAACTTAATTAATCGTCAATCATTTGGAACCATATAACATTCTCCTAAGTTATATAACATCAATATGTATTTTACCCGTATATATTTGTTTTTGCTATCTCTCTCTCTCTCTCTCTCTCTATATATATATATATATATATATATATATATATATATATATATATATGTGTGTGTGTGTGTGTGTGTGTATGTGTGTGTGTGTGTGTGTGTGTGTATCAACTATTTACGCACATGCAGTAAATATATAACCATTCTCCAAGTAGGCACTCATCGAATGTTTTCTAAAATGATATCATCTCCAAGTATGCTCATCCACCCGGACCCCTCATACAGTTAGCTACCCAAGTCAGAAAATAAACAAATACAGTGGAGGCGGCCATAGTTCCCCCTGAAAATGAGATCAACTCATACCCAAGACGTCTCACACCTAACAATATAGACTCTATGATCTGAGGCTATACTCTCGCTGCTCCTCAAGCCAGGGGATTCACCCACATCGCGCAACCTCCCATGATAGCACTAGAGGGGTGTGATTTCGTATAAATATCATTCACACAAATATTTATAAATCACACAAATATATATACTACACATCATCACACACACACACACACATATATATATATATACAATCCAGGCTACCCGTGTACAAACACCGTAACACTGGCTTAACATTCCCAAGTCTATATACTGACTTGATATTCAAATAATTCCCACTAATATTTATTTATCACTCAAGTTGTGTCACCAAACTAAATTACCCGAAATTGCACCTTCAACCTAAAATCTCATCCTGTAGATCTTATTCCTCAATTTTCACACATTAAGGTTAACACCCTTTTTATTTTTTACTATACCTCAATTTATTATGTAACCCCATAATAAATTAATTCGATCAAATCTGTGCTTAAGCCCTCGTAGCACTAGCCCCTAAAACTATACTTGAGTCACTATCCCGGCTCAATTTAATTAATTTTCACTAATTAATTTTATTACTGTGGTGTCGCTCAACAAATATACCCGGACTCTCTCACTTGGATCAAAAACATAAGAGTCAGAATTATAATTCAAAATTCTATTTAATAAGGCTCACATACTTATTATTCTAAGGCTCTTAATTAGTTCTAATTAAACCTAAATCCCTCTGTTCTTGGGATGTTCACCCTTTATTTCAAATAAAAAAATCCACACAAAACAATAACCCAAGACTGTTAATTTTATACATCACATGTCACCACATAAGAGTATCTTCCATTTTTAAACCCAAGAACAACAACTTTGAACGGGTATGAAAATCTGAGCCAAACAGAGAATGGAATTCAAATCGAGAAAAGGGGCTATGAAACTGACATCATTTGAATGAGCAGTATGTCGTTCGAACGACAAAGGCTGTCTTTCAACGCCATTGATGATTTGAAGGAACAACACCCATCATCCATGTCTAACGCCATTTATGGTTGAAGGAATAGAACCCAAAACATTTTCACCATTTAAATAAAACTCAAGATTTCAAAACCCCCAAATCCTAATTGAAATCCCCACAGATTCAATGCTCAATAATTTACTTTAAATTTCACCACAAAATGTAAATTTAATTCTTGTCAACCCCAAATTAGATATTGATTTAACCCAAACATTATACCCATCTCACACCCACTATGATATGAATAGGAATATGTACTAAATTTAAAATCAAGTTAAACCACTTGCCTTAGGGTTCTTAGGGCCTGAATCCTTTGATGTAGATGATGATTTGATGATGAACCCACACATTTGTTCTTGATTTTGGCTCCCATGGATTCTCCCACTTGCACCCACTTTCTCTCTCTATAAGGGTTTTCTAAAATGTGTTATGGGTGCCACACCCTCTCACTTTTAGAGTTTAATTACTCAATCCCGTTTTTAAGCTTGTGGGCTTTATAAAAATGGCTCAAACACTCTTATGTGGGATTAAGTATGCCTAAAAATACCCCGAGACCCGTTTACTACCCATGGATACTCTTTTCTAACTATTTCGATCTATCCGGACTCAGTCGTGCACTCATAATTGCCATTCGAATTAATTTATAACATTCTATAATTTTTTACCTAAAAAATGTGACACAAAAATAATTCAAACACTTAAATCTCAATCTGCCAATTTAAATAAATCCTCCAATTTAAAATTTTTCCAAATCATGAAATTAATTCCTCCCAATAAAATAAATTATTTTTCTCTTAAATATAATTAAATTAAAGGTCCTTGAATTTACGGGGTGTTACACCTCTCTTAATCAAGGACTAATGGTTCGGCATGTCTTCTCGAACCTAAAATAAATCAACACATATACCTAACGTACCCAAATGACCTGCCAGTCCCACTAATACATGACATATAGTGAGCCTCCCTAAGTTGTATATTCTGGGACACTAATCCAAACGTCATTGGAATCGTCAAGGTGGGATTGCCCTCTGCGCGGAAAACTACTGATAGCAGGTAGCGTAGGTGTGTTTACACATAAGAAAGCACATAATAGGCATACACACAACCTAATCCATATGTTGCATATAGGTATACACACAACCTATAAATATAATCTGTACGGGTATACACACCACCTATAAATACAATCCGTAGAGGTATACACTCAACCCATAATTATAACTCGCATAGACATACACACCATCTATATATATAACCCTTATATGTATACACTCAACCCATAACTATAACTCGTATAGATTTATATTCAACCTATAAATATTTTCAACGTGATATATCTCTCTCGAATTCTCGACGTACTATCGATATACGATTATTACTCTCTATCGCATTTTCCTGAGGATTGATCTATACCCGAAAGGCCTATTACCCCTGATTAAATATCAGTAGCTGAAATACTCCTACACTAATGGTCAGAATCATAGGTTCACGCATCTCTCCGTGAACCGTTCTCATTCCCCCAAATTTACTCGCATTACAAATTGTGCCCGATTATCCTTAGCCTTAATTCTTCTACTTTATAACTAACCCCCAACCTTACCATGGGACTACTTGTAATCATTATATCCCTCACTATAATTTAAAGGCATCTCAAAAGTCCCTCAATAATTATACACAAGTTCAGGGCTTAAACAAGGAAAATTGGGCAATTATGGGTAACCAAATCGAGTCGTATATTTTTTGGTAGATTAAACACCATGTATTAAAATTTATATTTCTCCCTCACCCCAATTGATCTCATTCAAATATCATTAGAAAGATAAGACATAGAACTTTCCATAAATCTATAGCTCACACTCTAATTCTAAGTACAATTAAAATGGCATAGGTTTAAAGTAACGTAAAAACTTCTGGCAGATTACTATGTTGGCAGATCAAACACCTATAGTAAATCATTGATTACTCCCTTTAAAAAACTCTAATTGACCTTATTTAAATCTCATTAGAAAGCTAAGAAATAGAATGTTCTAGGCATGTATGGATATCACAGTAACTTTAAGTACAATTGAAATTGCATACGTTTAAACTAAAGTAAAAAAATTTGGCAGATTGACATCTTATGTTCATCAATTAAACCTTAAGTCATTCAAAATTAATGTTATTCATCCAAGAACCCATCAATATTACATATTAATCATCAAATATATTCTAATTTCAATCTATCTTCACTTATGGATTCATTCTACATGCCATCCTACAACGAATCATGAATTCTATTAATCTAAATCCTAAGAACATAATTGAGATTATGAAATTAAAAACCCTACACTACATGGGTATTATAACTTCTTCAAAAAACATGCAAGATAAACACTTGCCTTATAATTACAGGTCTAATTTCGTTGATATGATGATATAGTTGATCTCTCCTTGCTCTGATTACGATTCCGGCACATCAGTGGTGAGAATTGGTGTTGAATGCTCAAAGAATCCCCTTTTCTTCCTCTCTACTGGCCTATTTCTTCTCTAATTTGAGTTAAACCTAGACTCTAACTCCAAGGGGCTGAAATACTCTTTTAATTTTTGGAGTTCTCCAAACCATAAACTCCCGAATGACCTAAACGCCCGATCGCCCCGGGACCCAAACTATATACCCGGGTATACTATTTTGACCCTTTTGGAATCAACCGTGACCTCTAAATCACGTCTCGAGTCAATTTATATAATCATATTATTTCGACCACAAAATACGATATGCGTGAAATTAAATTAATCTGAATTAAAAAAAATCTAAATCACTGAATTAAATAATTTATCTGAATTAAATAAATTCCCAAATCTCTAATTTTATTAAATTCTCTATCTCCAATTTAATTAAATTCTATACCCTCAGAAATTTGGGGTATTACAGGTTTACCCTCATACCCTCCATAGTGCAATGGTATATGATGATGATACCCTTATTGACTCTTCTTTTCTGCGATGTCCAATTTGCCCTTCGATACCCTTGGTGGTTTACCCTTTATGTCCTTAATTGTTGACGATTTATAATATTACATGGGCATTCCTCAGCCTCTATAAATAGAGGGCTTATGGATCAGTTTTAAAGTCAAGAAAAATTCCTAAACCCAAACCAAACGCTACCCAAATTTCATCAGACATTTGTCTCTCTCAAAACCCTTCAAACGTCTACACCATTTTTGAAAGATTGTTTCTAAACCATTTATAAACAAATTTATCCTATAAAACTTATGTGTGAGGTTGAGTGTTTAAATATTATGAGGGTTTGTAAGTTTGAGAGTATTATGATTTTGAGGGTTTGGATCGTTATTTTTTTGGTTTTCTAGGTTTGTTCACCTGATAGTTTTTTGAACTTTCCAGGCTGAATCGTTTAAACGTTGTTGGAGTTCTTTGACTTCAACCTCTTGTTTGGTTTTCGATCTATGCTGGGGTATACCTTCTAACTTCTTTTTACACCCCCCATTTATATATATCTTTTACGTTAGTATATTTATGTTATAAACTACATATTTTTTTGAAACTATTATATGAAAACAAGATTTGGTTTGTTCTTTTCAGACTTGTGTACATCTTTTTGTGTTTTCGAAATACTCACTATCTAAGACATTTTTTATACACCACCTAGCCTTCTGTTTCCACACGGTTGAAACTTCAGATCTAGGAGCAAAGACTCATTTTATCAAGTCATTAGATTTTATCTTCCAACCATCTGTGAAAACTAAAAATTTATTAAAAACTTAATTTTTGTGTTGCATCTTCACTGATACTCTTACCTTGAGTGTGAAGCTGTGTGTACTACTAAGTGTATTGTTCATGTTATTGGGTATATTTCAGTAGTTGTGGGGTTGTTTGAAGTTAACCTTGGTATAGTGGGTGTATTGGTTGTACTTATTCATTTAGACATTATAAACTGTAAATTGTACTCTAATTATTGTTGTAGTGGACTTGTGGTGTGTGTGGTCTTAGAACTAAAAGACACGGGATTTTTCCGTATGCTATTTTCCTCGTTAATAAAATTATTGCGTGTTAGTCCCATTTTCCTCATCTCATTCAGTTTTAACTGTTTATTCATTACACTTTGAATATCACACCAACCTGAACTAAACTTTTTTTTGTGTGTGTGCATTCAGCCATTGAAGTTATAAGGTTTTTGCCAAGGAATTAAAAGAGAATTTTATTAATCTTAACACTTTTGTGTATTAGATTATTTTCAAGTAGCATAAGAGAAACATGATCACTTTGTTCTGAAAAGTTTTTTTAATCATTAAGATCTTGAACTCTTGTAAAACTTATTTTAAATGGAATACCAAAATGGTAGTTCTCTACGTCTTCCTATGTGTGATGGTGGAAACGTTTTTCATTGAAAAGTAAGAATGATTGTACATATCCAATAGTTAGGAGATGATGTATGTGATGTGGTTAAAAATGATTTTTTTGTACCAACTAAACTTTTTGGTGAAGGTGATGTCAAAAGAACTAAAACAAAACCTCTTTATCAATGGACGAAAGAGGAGAAACTAAGTTCACAATATATAATAAAGGCATAAATGTTATTTTCAAAGCAATGGCTGAGTATGAGTTTACAAGAATCTCAGCCTGCACTACATCTAAGGAAACGTGGGACATTTTAATATCTACCCATGAGGATGATGTTAGGGTTAAAAATGCTAAATCAAAATTATTAGTTAATATGTGTGATACTATATTTATGAAAGATGATGAAAATTTTGATGATTTTTATCTTAGATTACGAGATATAATTAATCAATCATATGCTAATGGTATTCTGTATGATGGTTCTAAAATTTGTGCTAAAATACTTAGATCTTTACCTCATACTTTTGCTTTGAAGAAACATGCTATAGAACAAATGGATGACCCTAACATGATACCTAAAATGTTATGTAGTAAAATGAAAACAAATTAACTTAGAACTACCATAAGTGAAAATGAAGGAGGAAAAGTGAAAGCACACATTACACAACCATCTTTAGTGTTTAAATCTAGTGTTAATAGTCTTGTTTTGTATCCTCTTTATCTAATGTAGATGATTCTTCTATTTCTCTTAAGTTATTAGTTAGTGAAATTTCTTTGTTGTCTAAATATTTTAAGAAATTTGTTAAGTTTAGGAACAAATTTGCTTCTAGAGGAGGTCAATCTAGTTATACTAATATGCCACATGAAAATAGTATAAAAAGAAATATTTTTAAAAATATGACTATAACAAAGATTTAAGTCATATTGAATGTAAAAAGTGTAATGAATTTAGTCATTATGCTAATAAATGTTTTTCAAAAATAAAATGGCAATCTTCTAACAAGGCCCGTTTATCTAAAACTTGTGATGTCAATTCTGAATCTAATACTGACAGTAGTGATAATTATAATAACCTTATGGCTTTTACTTATATTTTTTTAGATGAGTATGATTATTGTATTGGTAATTTGTCTACTACATCTGATGCTTCTGAATTATTCATAGACAATTATGATTTACCTATTGTAAATACTTCTTCACCTGTTAAGACTCATGTATAAAATCATACTACCATTATTGTTTCTAAACCCCTTTATGATTATAATGTGATTAATGAATCTTCCCTTAGAATAGAATCTTTTGTTAGTGAATGTGATGATGATAACCTACACTTTAAGAAACTTTATAAGTCTACTTTGAAAAAGTGTACATATTAAGGCAAAATTAATGATATCCTACTATCTAAAATTGATGTTCTCAATAATCAAATACGCTTAATTTATGATGAATCTTCTATGTAAGTAGAAGATCTTGAGACTGAAAAATTGATGCTACAAAAAAACATTTCGAAAATGAATGAAACCCGTCTTTTATTAGAACAAAAACACAAAGTTGACTTAACTGATTTTGATGAATCAAAAATTAAACTGAAAGAATCTTTGAACAAACTAAATCCTTTCAACACACCCGACATCATGGTAAAACGACTTTTGAGTTCTGGAAAGTCTTTTTTTTGTGACAAAGAAGGAATTGGTTTTAATGGAAAATAAATTTTTGAAACAAATTACTTATCCTATAATGTGGACTAGCCTGGAATCTTCAAAAGTTCGTATGTCTATTCCGTATTTTTAAAAATAGAATTAGGCTCATGCTCACTATACTTCTAAGCAAATTAATCATTGCAATTTTTGCTGTAAAACTGGTCATTTAGAACAATTATGTTATAAATGATTAAATCAAAATAGAAAAAATAGGTAAATTAGTATACCTATGATACCTGTTAAGGCTAAATCTGTTAAAAATCCATACCTTTTAAGCCAATTCCTTACAAGACTTAAACTCTTTTTCCAAAAACTAAGGTAGTTTGGTTTAGGAAAGAAGAATTAAGTTATTAAGTGAGATGTAATGTTGTTATATCAGCATTAAATGACTCTTATAAAAATTCTCAGTGGTACCTTGATTGTGGTTATTCTAGACATATGAGTGGGGAAATATCGATTTTTCCTCTTTAAAAACCTTTATAGGAGGAAATGTCACTTTTGGAGATAACAAAATTTCCTGAATCATATGTAAAGGAACAACTAAAGGTGAATGGATTCTTAACTTGGATGAGGTCTTACTAGTTTAAGGACTTAAAGACAATTTATTAAGTATAAGTCAATTTTGTGGCACAAGTCACACTGTTAACTTTTCTAAAACAGAGTGCAAAATCTTAAGTCTATATGAAAAAACATTTCTTTGTGGTGAAAGAATACCTGATAATTGTTATGTTGTTATTCGAAATAAAGTTTTTGAATATTATTTATCTGCTACGCTAAATGACTTAGATTCATGATATGAGAGACTAGGACACATTAACTATGATAATATAGATTTACTAGTCAAAAACTTGTGCTTGGTCGACCTAAAATATCCAAAATGAAACATTTTGTTTATGGACCATGTCATATAGAAAAAATGCATAAAGTCCCTAATAAGAAAGTTAAATATGTTTCAACATTTCATCATTTATAATTACTACATATGGATTTAATGGGTCCCTCTAGGATTACTAGAATATGTGGTAACTCCTACATCCCTGTCATTGTTCTAAATTTACTTCGGCTGCATTTATGAAATAAAATTCGACACTTTTCAAAAATTTATATGAATTATTTTAAGGATTAAGAATGAAAGGGATATCCAAGTAAATAGGATTCGAAGTTATAGGGGTGGAGAGTTTAAAGACACTAGTGTATTATAATATTGTATAGGAAATAGGTATAAACATGAATTTAGTACATCTAAAACCCTTAACTAAATAGTATAGCTAAAATAAAGAACCGAACCATATAAGAAATGGCTCGTGCCATGCTTTATGCTAAAAATTTGCCAAAATATATTTGGGTTGAGTCTACACAAATTGTGTGTCACATAATAAATGAAGTGTACTTCAGGAAAAACTCTAAAAAAATCATACGAAATTTGGTATGGAAAAGAACCCAATTTGAAATATTTTAGGATGTTTGGCAGTGAGTGTTATATTTGTAAGGATAGAGAACACTTGTTTAAGTTTTATACCAGAGGTGATAAGGTTATCTTTTTATGTTATTCACTAAGCAGCCGTGCTTATTGCGTGTTGATATTAAAGCAAAAACTATAATAGAATCCATTAATGTTGTTGTGAATGATAATGTCGCCCATCACTTGGAAGAAAGTGAGAATCTTTTACTTGTTGACCAATATAAAAATGATAATTTGCCTAAACAATCAACAAATAGTGATTCAGACTCTCTACCACCTGATCAACCCGATATTCCTAACCGTTTTAAGGCAAATCACCTTAAGAAAAATATTGTAGAAAATGTTAAAGACCCAATAAGAACTAGTTCTTAATCTATTAATGCTTTATTTTCTTCGTATGTGTCTTTAATTGAACCAACACATGTAAAAGAACAACTAATAGATTAATCTTGGTTATTAGCAATGCAAGAAGAACTAGGACAGTTTAGACTACACAATGTTTGGTATTTAGTCCCACGTCCTACTCACGCTAACATAATTGGAGCCAAAAGGATACTTAAAAATAAGTGTGATGAGTCTGGTAACATCTTAAAAAATAGAGCTAGGTTGGTAGCACGAGGTTATTCATAAATTTATGGTATAGATGTAGATGAAATATTTGTCCATGTAGCTAGACTAGAATTGGTTAGACTTTTGCTTGATCTTTCATGCCATTAAAAATTCAAACTTTATCAAATGAACGTAAAATCGGCATTTTAAATGGAATTCTAAATGAAGAAGTGTATGTTGAACAATCTAAAGGTTTTCTAGATACTTTCTTTTCAAATCATGTATTTAGGTTAAACATAGACTTTTATGGTTTAAAACACACCCCTCCTACGTGGTATGATAGGTTAGCAAATTTCCTAATGGAAAGTAATTTTAACCGATGAGGAGTTAACCTAACCATGCTCATCAAATGTAACAAATATCGTTTTCTAATTGCTCAAGCTTACATTGATAACATAGTTTTGGGATCCACTTCTCCCCCGAAAGATGAAAACATTTCTAACATAATGAAATCATAATTTCAAATGTCTATGATGGGAGAACTCTCATTTTTCTTAGGTCTTCAAGTAGCTCAAAAACATGATCATGTCTTCATTTGTCAATCTAAATATATTACTGACTCGGTCAAATATTTTGGTTTAACTACTATTAAGACTAATAGAACATCTATGAGTTACTTTATCAAACTTTGAAAAGACTTATCTGGCAAAAACATTTATGTCACATTATATCGTAGTATGATTGGCATACTACTTTACTTAACTGCGAGTAGACTTGATATAATGCATTGTGTGTGTGTGTGTGTTAGATATCAATGTGAAGCTAATTAATCCCTCTTACATGTCATAAAACGTATTATAAAATACATAAATGGAACTATATACTATGGTATCATGTGCACCTTTAACACTAACTCTAAGATAATCAGGTATACAAACACAGACTAGGTAGGTTGTGCTGATGATGGTAAAAGCAGCTCCGCTGGCTATTTTTACTTAGGATGAAATCTAGTCTCCTAGTCATCTAATAAGAAAAACTACATCTCACTTTTATCATTAGAGTCGAATACAATGCAACCATCAGTTGTTGTACTCAGCTTTTGTGGATGAAATAAATGTTAAGTGAATATGGATTAACTGAAATTTCTGTCGTAATACTTTGTGACAATCAAAGTTCTATTAGCATTTCAAACAATCCTATTTTCTATTCTCGAACTAAACATTTGAAAATGAGAGAACACTTCATTTGAGAATTGATCGAGAATAAGGAAACTGCCATGGAATTTATTAGCACTAAAGATCAATTTGGCAGATCTTTTCACAAAATATTTAGATAATCACCATTTTGAAAATCTTAGCATGTCTATTAGCGTTTGTGTTTGCCCCATTTAAACGTGTTAGGATCAAATGATTAATACCTATTCTATCATAATATCTTATAGTACTAATATAGTTGTAGATTCTTCCCTTCCATTTGTCTCTTTGTGACAAAAAAGGGGAGAATTTGAGATTCTTTTGTTATTAAGTTAGGGAGAATGTGACTCTTTTAAATTCTTCTATTGTGTGTATTGATTCTTTTAAGACACATGCTTTTAGTTATGTACTCTTCCTCATAGGACACATGTGGTTACTTTAGTTATGTACTATTCCTTTTATGACCCATGTTGTATGTTGAGTTATGTACTCTTATTTTTAGGAATCTTGTGTTAGTTGAGTTATGTATTTATATGTGTGAGACTTTTTTAGTCTAAATTTGGTTTATCCCATAATTGTCCATGGGGGGAGATTGAAAGTACTCTTTTTAAATCCCACGAGGTTTGAATTAGCTCAATCTTGTAACAACAGTCTCAAATCAACTCGGGTCATTACATACATTTAAAATAATCCTAAAAAGGATTTTAAAATCAAAATTTTAATTTTAAAACCCTTTTTTAAATTTTGTTTAATATATTCCTTATTTTTGTATTTATACATTCTATATGTATTTTATACTCAAATATTTTTTATATTACAAATTTCATGGCTTTATAATTTCCCTAAATTGTAAAATTAATATTAATTCTTTATATGATTTTTTAGAATTTTTTAATGCTGAAATAAACATTTAAAAGAATAAAATTAATCATTTTTTTGTTTCTTAATTAATTTAGCACAAAATGAAAACGACAACCTTTAGTAATCTTAGGGGTTGTTTAGGTGATTGGGTTTGGACCAATCAGAATAGGTTGTTTGGCCTACGCGATTTGACCACGCGTGAGCCATGGGGAATGTCTACTCAAACTGTTGGATGTTTGGGTCAGGTTTACCCTCATACCCTCCACTGTGCATTGGTTAATGACGCTGATATCCTCATCGACTCCTCTGTTCTTCGATGTCTAATTTTCCCTTCGATACCCTTGGTGGTTCCCTTCTGCCCTTATTTGTTGAGGATTTATGATTTTACCTGGGGCATTGTTCGACATCTATAAATAAAGGGCTTGGGGCTCAGTTTTAAAAGTCGAGAAAATTTCTAAACCCAAAGAAAACATTGCCCAATTTTCATTAGACCTTTCGCTCTCTGAAAACCCTTCAAATGTTTACACCATTTTTTAGGGATTGTTTTTAAACTATTTGTAAACACATTTATCCTATAAATTTTATATGTGAGGTTGAGTGCTTAGACTTTGTGAGGGTTTGGAAGTTAGAGAGTAGTTTGATTTTGAGGGTTTAGATCGTTTGAAAGTTTTGTTTGGCTTTCTGTTTTTGTTCATCTAAAAGTTTTTTGAGCTTTCTGGGTTGCATCATTTAAAGGTTATTGGAGTTATTTGACTTGAACCTCATGTTTAGCTTTCGATCTATGCTGGAGTATACCCCCTATATATATATATATATATATATATATATATATATATAGAGAGAGAGAGAGAGAGAGAGAGAGAGAGAGGTCCTAGTTTGAGGTCCCGTCCATTTTTTTAAAATAGTAAAAAAGCAATTGGCTGATTTTTTTTTATGGTTTTTAAACATTTTAGTAGGACCATAAAAAATAATCAGCTCAAAATAATTTTTTTTTGCTATTTAAAAAAAATTGGTCCAACTGTGTCAGTTTTTAAGCTGTTAAAAACTGACAAAGTTTTACCGATTTTTTTTAAATAGTTAGAAAATTCATTTTGAGCTATTTTTTTATATGGCACTACTGAAATGTTTAAAAACCATAAAAAAATAAAAAAAATATTTTTTTACTATTTAAATAAAATGGACCTCATTCAGGGTCCTTAAATTAGGAGACCTCATGAGATCCTCTCTCTCTCTCTCTATATATATATATATATATATATATATATATATGTGTGTGTGTGTGTGTGTGTGTGTGTGTGTGTGTGTGTGTGTATCTTTTATGTTTAGTAGATATGTGTTATAAACTAAATCTGTATTTGAAACTGTTATACACTTTGAAACAAGATTTGGTTTGTTCTTTTCAGATCTGTGTACATCTCACAATCTAAAACATTTTTGTACACAACATGAATCTTCTGTTTTCACATGGTTGAAACTTCAATCCTAAAGTAAAGACTCTTTTTATCTAGTCTTTAGATTTCATCTTTCAACCATCTATTAAAATAAAAAAATTATTAAAACTAAATTTTTGTGTTGCATTTTCACGGATACTTTTGTCATGAGTGTGAAGATGTGTATGTACTACTAAGTCTACTATTTGTGTTATTGGGTATATTTTAGTAGTCGTGGAGTTGTTTAGTGTTAGCCTTGGTCTACTGGGTGTATTGACTGTACTTATTCATTTACACATTATAAACTGTAAATTGTACTTGAACTGTTGTTATAGTGGACTTGCGGTGTGTGTGGTCTTGGAACTAAAAGACCCAGGGACTTTCAGTACGCTGGTTTCCTCGCTAATAAAATTATCGTGTGTAATCCCCTTCCCCTAATCTCATTATGTTTCAACAGTTTATTCATTACATTTTGAACATCACACCAACTAAAACTAAACTGTGTATGTGTGTGTATTCAACCATTGAAGTTTAAAAGGCTTTTACAAAAGAGTTAAAAGAGAATTTTATTAATCTTAACACTTTTGTGTATTAGATTACTTTCAATTCATTATCACATGCCATGTATAGTTCCATGTTTTATCATATACCATTTGTATCATGTTGTCCTTACCTTATACGTATATGTTTTTATACTTGGATATTTCCCTTTTGACATATATTATGAATAAATTATGTATAATGTAATAATAAGACTCGTTACTTTCACACACTACATTCACATCCATTTTAGTACTTTACCTATTTTGACTTAAACTGGATGCTAGCTTCGTGATGTGTCATTATCCTGCGGAGCGCAGTGGACCTAAGATATAGAACTTCGCTATTCTTTTTCCAAGTATCCTTAACATATATCAAACGGTTCCCTGCATCGTACCACTTGATCGAACTCTTGACAGAAGGTATATCGCAGGAACACATTCATGTACAATAAGAATAGAAAATTTTCTCTCATACATACTGATACCACAAGGTAAATAGTGAGGCGATTCACATACCCTTGGGTATTTCAAATATATTCCACACACACCGATGAATGATTGACCTTATAGGAAATAAGTATATCATGGAGTAGATTTTGTGACACCCCGACTAATTAAATACCGGGTAGCTACTCCTTTATTAAATTAATTCAAAATGCCAAGTTGGTCCAGTTAATAGCATCACTGTCGAAAACATTTTAATGATTACTAACCACCTAGTATTTAAAAAGTAAGTTGCCAAATTTTAATTTAAGTCTGATTAACATGCAACAAGTGTAATGAAGAATAATAACACCATTCACCATAAAGAAGTAAATAGAATAACCATCACATAATGTAAATACATACTGGAGGAAAACTCCTCACTACAAAACCACAACTGAAATAAGCAAGGAAAATACTGAATACTAAAACAATACATGCCAAAGTCTGAAAAACTGTAATGGAAAGATGTCTCTAAAAGAAATGGGCAACATGCCCTACAACTGATAAATACTGAATCAGGAATCCAAATGATAGAAGCGTCTAAAAGCAAATCCCTGTAGCTTCCACAAACAGCTACAACTCGTCACCTGAATGAGTATCCTATGCATGGTGTCCTTGTGGCTGGGCACCTAAAATGGTTTTACAAAAAAAAATAGATTTGAAAGCAAACGGGTCAGAGCCCGAATGTGGAGATATTTTAAAAACCTGCAAGTGCTTTAAAAACATTTAAAACATTAAATGAAAAGTACATGTTAGGACGTGCACTCACATGATATTCTCACCTCTCGTCTAACTGTGCACTCCTAACGTAAGTACCCATCTACAACAACACAAACCATTAGCTAAGTGACATCATATCTAGCTAGACTGTCATTGGTCCTACCCTTATTACTCGGTTCTATTAACATAATAACGCTCGTAATTAAATAGGGGTTTAACGTAAACTCAGATGCTCAATATGCAATATGTAACACTACCAGCTAACCCATTAAGTTTTTTTCTCAAAACAGTACCGTAATTATATTCACAACATTAACATGAAGTTTTCCATTAATTAAGTGTATATTATTCACATCATAAATATACAATACAAGCACCCCGAGAACTAAGCTGCGGTGCACACATACTCTGCTATCCATTCCGGTACATCACGTACATAAGGATTACATATTCCGAATCTCTCGGGAATAGTTCACAAATAACAACATCACAAATAATGGAGGCGAACACAGTCACATCACATGGGTCACGCACATACCTACGCTCCCACGATCAGCGGACTTATTAATATCCCAATAAGTCTTTCTATGACCTATGTTCATCAAGGTAACCAGTCTAAATCTGGGCAACACAAGGATTAGAGGGCCCTAAGCGAACGCAAACCTCCCGTGATAACAAGTATGGTAGGTATGTCATACACACAATTCATATACCAATACTAAGTAAACACACGTCTTAGTAATCCTGTAGTTTAATCGTAGTACTATTCTCATTCTAGTACCAATATAATTTACACACTTGATACGATTCCAGTTTATAATCATACGCGCCATAATCTATTCTCAAGTCGTAGTAGACACTCACGTCTCAACCCAAACGGCTCATTGATTTAAATCACTCGTATATAATTTACTCCTCATAATAACCCAAAAGTCCCAAATCTATCAATACATCATCAAACGAAGGTTATCTCTACCCTCGAACAAGTTTACGGGACTCCCAAAATCAAAACAGGCCAAAAAGGCCTAAACTGCCAGCTCGTTAGAAGTCTCGTTCGAACGAGGCTGTTCGAACTAGATTCCAGTTCGTTCGAACGAACTGTACCTTCTAACGGCATCTCGTTCGAACGAATGTATCGAACGAAATACAATTCGTTCGAACGAAGGTATCGAATGAAGTCTCCCTTCGTTAGAAGCGACTGGTCAACTCGTTAGAAGCTCGTTCGAACGAGCTCGTTCGAACGACCTGGGAAGGTCTTCTAACGAGGGACCAGTTTCGGCCCAGAATTTTCCCAATCTCATTTTTCACCATTTCTACTCCTCAAATCTCTTCTAAAATTAGTCCCAACGATGTTTTAAGGTCTCTAATAAATCCTAAACATATTAAAGTCCTCTCCTAACATGTTTTAAAGGATTAATCCATCCTAACATCAATCAAATTTACAAATCTTTACACTTTTTCCCCAATTTTTCAAGAACATGAACCCTAAACTTTTAAGTCCTCAATTAGTCCAATCTAAATCCGTTTTTCTTACATCCAACGTATTTTAATACCAGAATAATCATCTCTAAATGATTCTACATGTAATTTGTCCTCAATATACAAGTTCTGTGTCCAAACAACATGGGTTTTCATTTATCTTTCAAGAACAATTGAAAATCTTCAAATTATCTAACATGGAGGAAACATTCTCTGAATTAAAAGAAATTAAATCACTTGCCTCGATTGTCTCTGAACTTGGTGTTGATTTTGTAAGGATTTTCTGCAGAATTCCTTCTCCTTCTCTCCCTCTCTAAGCTTTCTTCTCCAAAGGTGGCTATAGTGGCTAGGGTTTTCTTTGGGAAAGTTGGAAACCTAATTGATAACCTCCGTAGCTTAATGGGTCATTAAGGGTTGGTTAGTGGGTTTAGTGGGTCTATTTTCAATCAGATAAAGACTCCAAATTTTCGTCATTTTTAATTCCTAAAAATACGAAATTACCAAAATACCCTTTATGTTGCCGGTATGGCCTAAAAATACCCCGGGACCCAAACTAAACCCCCGACTAGTGTTTTCTGACTATCTCGACCCTTCCGCACGCGTTGGCACACTCAAAACGACCATCCGGTTAATATAATTTAAATTCACTTTTATAATCAAAATATTTATATCCTGACGCGACTGTCACACGCGTCCCAATAAAATGACCAAATTGCCGTATATCAATCTCACGACAAATTTCATAATTCAATATTCATATAACATCATATATACTCAATATAGTCAAATACCAAATCACAACTCGCTAGTATTTTTCCCGAATTAATTTCCAAATAATTCACATTTAATTAATAGATCCCTAAAATAAATATAGCCAAAAGTACGGGGTATTACATACTTCCCCCCTAATAACTGAATTTCGTCCCGAAATTTGAAACTAGAAAGTACCTGCTAAAAATAACTCTGGATAACGTTCGCGCATCTCATCCTCGCGCTCCCATGTGGACTCCTCGACATTGTGATGTCGCCACTGAACACGCACTAACGGGACTATCTTTGACCGCAGTTTCCTCTCGCTTCGGTCCAAAATAGCAATCGGCTCCTCCTCGTAGGAGCTATCCGGCTGGAGATCGATGTCCTCCACAGCAATGTGAGAATGAGCCAAATTATCTCTAAGGTATTTCCTGAGCGAGGAAATATGGAACACATCGTGAATCCGATGCAAATGCTCCGGTAACCCAAGTCTATACGCAACCGGTCCGATCCGCTCAATAATAGGAAACGACCCACATACCTTGGTGTTAACTTCCCCTTCTTCCTGAATCGCATAATCCCCTTCATAGGAGATACTCTGAGCAAAAACTGGTCCCCCACTTGGAACTCCCTTAAAAACCTCTTCGCATCAGCATAACTCTTCTGCCTGTCTTGAGCTACCCGAATGCGACTCTGAATCAACTCAATCCTTGCCGAAGTATCCTGAATCACTTCCGGCCCAAGTAGTTTGTTGTCCCCCACCTCTAACCAACATGCTGGGGAACGACAAGGCCTACCGTACAACGCCTCAAACGGAGCCATGCCAATAGTGAACTGGTAGGAGTTATTATAAGTAAACTCTACCAGTGGAAGGTATTGCTACCATCCATCTCCAAAGTCAATAATGCACATTCGTAGCATGTCCTCCAACATCTGATTTGTGCGCTCGGTCTGCGGATGATAAGCCGTACTCAACCGCAGTTCCGTGCCCATGGCCTCCTGGAAACTCTCCCAAAACTGCGAAACAAATATCTTGTCTCTGTCAGACACGATATTTAGGGTCACACCGTGAAGTCTCACAACCTCTGAAATGAAGAGCTGGGCATACTGTCCCGTTGTGTAGTCAGTCCTTACGGGTAAAAAGTGAGCGACCTTGGACAACCTGTCCACAATTACGCAAACAGAGTCGTGACCCCTCTGCGACGTAGGCAACCCCATGATAAAGTCCATGGATATGCTCTCCCACATCCACACCGGGACCTCCAACGGCTGTAGAAGCCCTGTCGGTTTCTGATGATCCACTTTTACAAGCTGATAAGTGGCGCATTTCGAAACAAACTCAGCGATATCTCTCTTCATACCGCTCCACCAATACTGGCGTCTCATGTCTTGGTACATTTTGTCCCCTCCGGGATGTACCGTGAACCGTGAGCCGTGCGACTCTGCCATCACCTCGTGTCGCAATTCCTCCCCTTCCGAAACCACCAATCTCCCATTGAAGCGTAATCCCCCGTCTGAGCTAACGGTATAGGACTCGGCTCCCTCTGCTAGTAATCGAACTATCTGCTCCTGACAGAACGAGTCATTAGCCTGTGCTCGTATTACCTTTGTGACAATCTGCGATGTAACAGTCATCACAGACATGAAAGATAGGGCCACTGCATCCTGGTGTCCCAATTCCTTCCACTTTGCCTTCCACACCTCTGCCACCTCATCTGCTGGCCTACGGCTCAACGCGTCTGCTACCACGTTAGCCTTACCTGGGTGATATTGGATATCGAACTGGTAGTCTTTCACAAACTCAAGCCACCTACGCTGCCGCATATTCAACTCCTTCTGCGTGAACAGGTACTGTATGGACTTGTGGTCCGTGAACAGTTGGAACTTCTCCCCCAAAAGATAGTACCTCCAAATCCGTAGGGCAAATACCACTGCCGCCAACTCCAAATCATGCATGGGGTAATTCTTCTCGTGAGGCTTAAGCTTACGGGAAGCATAAGCTATGGCCTGTCTCTCCTGCTGTAATACACCTCCAAGCCCTTGCAAAGACGCATCGGTGTAAACCAAATACTCAACTCTCGGTCTTGGCAATGCTAACACAGGTGCTGAGGTCAATTTGTCTTTCAATTCATTGAATGCCAGCTGACAGGCATCACTCCAGATGTAAGGCACACCCTTACGAGTCAGATGTGTCAAAGGACCTGCTATTTCAGAGAAACCCCGAATAAACCTCCTGTAGTATCCTGCTAGACCCAAGAAACTACGAATGTTCGTCGGTGTCGTGGGCTGTCCCCACTCCCTCACCGCGGATACTTTCCACGGATCAACAGATATTCCCCGTTCGAAAATAATATGCCCCAAAAACTGGACTTCCTTCAGCCAAAACCCGCACTTCTCATATTTTGCATACAACTCGTTCTGACGGAGTGTCTACAAAAATTGCCTCAAATGCTCGGCGTGCTCCTCCTCTTTCTGGGAGTAAACCAGAATATCATCGATGAAGACAATGACAAACTAATCTAGGAAATCCCTGAACACTCTGTTCATCAAGTCCATAAACACAGCTGGAGCGTTGGTCAAACCAAAAGGCATAACCCGAAACTCGTAAGAACCATATCTCGACAAGAACGCTGTCTTCGAGATATCCTCCTCCCTGATACGCAACAGATGATATCCCGATCTCAAATCAATCTTTGAGAAGAAAGAAGCTCCTCTCAACTGGTCGAATAAGTCATCGATTCGAGGCAACGGATACTTATTCCTTATCGTGACCTTATTCAACTCCCGGTAGTCCACACACAATCTCAGTGAACCGTCCCTCTTCTTCACAAATAAAACTGGAGCGCCCCAAGGTGAGGTACTCCTACGAATAAATCCTTGACCTAACAGCTGCTCTATCTGATCTCGTAGCTCTCGCATCTCTGCTGGAGCCATACGGTACGGTGCGCGTGCTATAGGTCTCGTACCTGGTAACAGGTCTATAACAAAGTCTATCTCTCGACTGGGGGGTAAGCCTGGTATCTCCTGAAACACATCCGAATACTCCCTGACTACTGGGATAGAATCTAAAGGAATCACTACCTCCTTAGAGGTATCCTCCTCAAGGTAATACAAATGGGCGGTTGAGCCTCCCTCTGGGCGAGGCATCGCCACTACGAACATCTCTTACCCCGGAATGGCAAAAACAATGCTCCCGCTGAAGCAATCAATCATGGCCCTATAAGCTACGAGCCAATCCATACCGATAATCACATCGTGAACATGCATATCCAATACTAACATATCTGCAGGTAATACCAGACTACTAATCCCTACTCCCACTCCCCGGCATATGAGGAATATAAGTGACCCACTCCCCAATGGTGAGTCGACACACGTCACTGTGCTCTCTGCCGTAGCTAACAATCCTAAAGCTTTCGCGAAGTGTGTAGCTATAAAACAGTGTGTAGCCCCCGTATCAAACAATACCCGACCCATAGTGCCATGGATAGGAAACGTACCCTCAATCGCGGGCGGTGCCTGTGGAACTGCACCCTGGTGGACGTTATAGACACGCCCATACTGTAGCTGCCCCTGCTGAGCTGGGACTGCTGGAATGGGTGGCAATGCTGCCATCTGTGGCGGTGCGGGAAGAGTGGCGGGAAACATAGGCCTTTGTGGCTCCTGGCGAGCACCCTGCTGCGCTGCTGTGGGGCCCTGCCCCTATCAGGACAATCCTGTCGTTTATGGCCAGTCTTGCCACAAACAAAACACTTTCCTGGGAAATTCCCTCCTCTCTGCCCTTGCGGTCCCCGGCGTTGGTGGCCGTTACCGTTCCCCCTTGGCCCTGCTGCCTTGGTGAAACTGTTGCCCATTATGCCCCTGTTGGCCCTGATGGTCGTTTGGACCCTGATGGCCCTGACGGAAACCTCCTTGTCCCTTCCTGTAGTTCCCTGATCGGAACCTCTTCTGATCCCCCTGCTGCGAACCCTGCTCACCCTGTCTCTGCCCCTGAACAGATTGTGCTCCACCGGCACCATGTCCTCCAGTCCTGCCCTGATGGCTAGACTCTCCCGACCTCTTGCCCTCAGCCATATGAAAGCGGTGGTCCTGGCAGTGTAACAAAGCAGCGTTAACCACATCAGAATACGTGGCCAACGAAAGGTTCCCTAACAGATGCTGACGGATCCTCCAAGTCAACCCGTCGGTGAATTTCTCAATCTTCTTCTTCTCTGTCGGTATCTCATCCGAAACGATATTCAACAGATTTGTGAACTCGGCCTCATACTCGGCCACAGTCTTACCCTCCTTCTTCAGACTCATCAATTTCCTCCTCATTTCCGTGTGAACAGCTGACGGAAATTACTTGCATTCAAATCGCACCCAGAAGTCCTGAATAGTGAGAGTATCCCTCTCCTCTACGGTGGTAATACACTCCCACCACTGCAGTGCAGATCCTACTAGCTTGAAAGTAGCTAGCACCTGCTTCTGAACATCCGTGCACTCATACATTCTCAAGTGCCTCTGCATATCCTTCCTCCACTGGCTCGAGACTACCACATCTAAGCTACCTGCAAACTCTGGCGGATGCGCTTTCTGAAAAGCATCACGTACACGTTCCCAAGCAGACGGGAATGCATTTGCCTGTACTGGCGCGGCAACCGGCGCCTGAGGTGGTGCCTGCTGAACTACTGTAATCGCGGCATTTACCGCTTGGGCTACTATAGATGCAACCTCAGCGGCGTTCATCATTCCCTGAACTGGAGCGGGCAAGGGTTCGGGCGTTGCATCCCTGGGAACTCGTCGTGCACGTCGTGGAGGCATCTGAAATAAGAACAAAGTTTATAAGTTCGCAGTTATAAACTTAAAATAGCTGAAGAACGAAGCATACACAAAAAGATTACAACAGTCCTAAAATATAGGGCTCTATATCAAAGAAACTTAGCGGAATAATAAGCCGTCAGATCCTAAAGGACACTAGAACCTGATGCTCTGATACCACCTGTGACACCCCGACTAATTAAATACCGGGTAGCTACTCCTTTATTAAATTAATTCAAAATGCCAAGTTGGTCCAGTTAATAGCATCACTGTCGAAAACATTTTAATGATTACTAACCACCTAGTATTTAAAAAGTAAGTTGCCAAATTTTAATTTACGTCTGATTAACATGCAACAAGTGTAATGAAGAATAATAACACCATTCACCATAAAGAAGTAAATAGAATAACCATCACATAATGTAAATACAGACTGGAGGAAAACTCCTCACTACAAAACCACAACTGAAATAAGCAATGAATATACTGAATACTAAAACAATACATGCCAAAGTCTGAAAAACTGTAATGGAAAGATGTCTCTAAAAGAAATGGGCAACATGCCCTACAACTGATAAATACTGAATCAAGAATCCAAATGATAGAAGCGTCTAAAAGCAAATCCCTGTAGCTTCCACAAACAACTACAGCTCGTCACCTGAATGAGTATCCTATACATGGTGTCCTTGTGGCTGGGCACCTAAAATGGTTTTACAAAAAAAAAATAGATTTGAAAGCAAACGGGTCAGAGCCCGAATGTGGAGATATTTTAAAAACCTGCAAGTGCTTTAAAAACATTTAAAACATTAAATGCAAAGTACATGTTAGTACGTGCACTCACATGATATTCTCACCTCTCGTCTAACTGTGCACTCCTAACGTAAGTACCCATCTACAACAACACAAACCACTAGCTAAGTGACATCATATCTAGCTAGACTGTCATTGGTCCTACCCTTATTACTCGGTTCTATTAACATAATAACGCTCGTAATTAAATAGGGGTTTAACGTAAACTCAGATGCTCAATATGCAATATGTAACACTACCAGCTAACCCGTTATGTTTTTTTCTCGAAACAGTATCGTAATTATATTCACAACATTAACATGAAGGTTTCCATTAATTAAGTGTATATTATTCACATCATAAATATACAATACAAGCACCCCGAGAACTAAGCTGCGGTGCACACATACTCTGCTATCCATCCCGGTACATCACGTACATAAGGATTACATATTCCGAATCTCTCGGGAATAGTTCACAAATAACAACATCACAAATAATGGAGGCGAACACAGTCACATCACATGGGTCACGCACATACCTACGCTCCCACGATCAGCGGACTTATTAATATCCCAATAAGTCTTTCTATGACCTATGTTCATCAAGGTAACCAGTCTAAATCCGGGCAACACAAGGATTAGAGGGCCCTAAGCAAACGCAAGCCTCCCGTGATAGCAAGTATGGTAGGTATGTCATACACACAATTCATATACCAATACTAAGTAAACACACGTCTTAGTAATCCCGTAGTTTAATCGTAGTACTATTCTCATTCTAGTACCAATATAATTTACACACTTGATACGATTCCGGTTTATAATTATACGCACCATAATCTATTCTCACGTCGTAGTATACACTCACGTCTCAACCCAAACGGCTCATTGATTTAAATCACTCGTATAAAATTTACTCCTCATAATAACCCAAAAGTCCCAAATCTATCAATACATCATCAAAGGAAGGTTATCTCTACCCTCGAACAAGTTTACGGGACTCCCAAAATCAAAACAGGCCAAAGAGGCCTAAACTGCCAGCTCGTTAGAAGTCTCTTTCGAACGAGGCTGTTCGAACTAGATTCCAGTTCATTCGAACGAACTGTACCTTCTAACGGCATCTCGTTCGAACGAAAGTATCGAACGAAATACAGTTCGTTCGAACGAAGGTATCGAACGAAGTCTCCCTTCGTTAGAAGCGACTGGTCAACTCGTTAGAAGCTCGTTCGAACGAGCTCGTTCGAACGACCTGGGAAGGTCTTCTAACGAGGGACCGGTTTCGGCCCAGAATTTTCCCAATCTCGTTTTTCACCATTTCTACTCCTAAAATCTCTTCTAAAATTAGTCCCAACGATGTTTTAAGGTCTCTAATCAATCCTAAACATATTAAAGTCCTCTCCTAACATGTTTTAAAGGATTAATCCATCCTAACATCAATCAAATTTACAAATCTTTACACTTTTCCCCAATTTTTCAAGAACATGAACCCTAAACTTTTAAGTCCTCAATTAGTCCAATCTAAATCCGTTTTTCTTACATCCAACGTATTTTAATACCAGAATAATCATCTCGAAATGATTCTACATGTAATTTGTCCTCAATATTCAAGTTTTGTGTCCAAACAGCACGGGTTTTCATTTATCTTTCAAGAACAATTGAAAATCTTCAAATTATCTAACATGGAGGAAACATTCTCTGAATTAAAAGAAATTAAATCACTTGCCTCGATTGTCTCTGAATTTGGTGTTGATTTTGTAAGGGTTTTCTGCAGAATTCCTTCTCCTTCTCTCCCTCTCTAAGCTTTCTTCTCCAAAGGTGGCTATGGTGGCTAGGGTTTTCTTTGGGAAAGTTGGAAACCTAATTGATAACCTCCGTAGCTTAATGGGTCATTAAGGGTTGGTTAGTGGGTTTAGTGGGTCTATTTCCAATCAGATAAAGACTCCAAATTTTCGTCATTTTTAATTCCTAAAAATACGAAATTACCAAAATACCCTTTATGTTGCCGGTATGGCCTAAAAATACCCCAGGACCCAAACTAAACCCCCGGCTAGTGTTTTCTGACTATCTCGACCCTTCCGCACGCGTTGGCGCACTCAAAACGACCATCCAGTTAATAGAATTTAAATTCACTTTTATAATAAAAATATTTAAATCCTGACGCGACTGTCACACGCGTCCCAATAAAAAGACCAAATTGCCGTATATCAATCTCACGACAAATTTCATAATTCAATATTCATATAACATCATATATACTCAATATAGTCAAATACCAACTCACAACTCGCTAGTATTTTACCCGGATTAATTTCCAAATAATTCACATTTAATTAATAGATCCCAAAAATAAATATAGCCAAAAGTACGGGGTATTACAGATTTGAAGGGGGAACTATATATAAACCTTGCATAAAACCTCATACAGTTGCATGCCCAAGGAAAATCATATCTAGAATGGAAATTTTAGCACAAAGATCTCCCGAAATCTCGGATCATCATATTTTCAAATTGTCGTCATCTAGCCATTGAACGTTTTTAAATTGGGTGCCTCTAACTAAGTTAAAAACCTAAACCAGAACCCATATCTAATTTATTTTTTATGTTTTAGTTATACTTGGGCATTAAGTCCCCATTTCAGGAAACTGTGAATTATGCTTTGTGGTCCCTTATGCTTTTTTTAAAAGGAAACTATATCGATTAACAACGATCAAGTTACTCTGAGGGGGATTACCAATCAACATTGACTTTATATCTTATTAGTAGAAATTATGTAATAACCCGCATATTTTTCTATTGAGGGTGATCTTCCCCAATACCAAGATATACCGATCGTTATAATTTAAATACCATTCTTAACATATGGCAGATATATGAGACATTTAAAAAAAACCAACAAGATATGATAAGAGATAACCAAATATAAATAAATCATACAATATAATGATACATCACCATGCTAAAACTCCATTAATATAAATCCAATGATATAAGAAGTCGTCAACAATAATCTCTCAAAAATGAAATCAATAAACAACTACGGGGTTTAATGTAGTACCCGAATTTTCGGATAATAGTTTAAATAATATTTTTGATTTAATTGATGTTAAATTGTGCATGGTGACATTTTTGTGCAATTTACTTTTATGTTAATATAGAAAATGGTGATAATATACGAGTTATTAACGAAAAATGATTATTTTGAGGTAACAGTGTAATTAATGTGAACTAATTAAAGTAAGTATCAAAGATAATTTTTTTTTTAAAAATAGTATTGAAGTATGAATTTAACATTTTAAGTAGTTATTTGAAATTATTAGGTTTAGACTTCAAATAATTTAATAGGGTAATTTAAATTGGTTAGGTTAAAGTAATCTATTTGTTAGGATAGTAATTAATATCAGTTAAAGATTACTGAATATATATAGTTAGCGTATTGGTTAAAGGAGTTAGAATTTATGTTAAACTTGAATTTTATTTTATAGGTATTTAAATGGATTAAAATAATGGTGTTAGTGATTAATTAGTGGGTGTAAGATAGATAAGGAGCACATATTGAGAAATTGGATTTTAATAGAATGCATGAGGAGTCCATGTAGCCTTACTTCGTGGAGGATACAAAAGAAACAAAAAGAATGAAATAGTGGAAGGTTATAGGCTTATTCGTGGGATTCATTTAGAAGGAATAGAGGAATATATGATAAGTCTATAGTAGGTAGCGTGGATAAGCATTGAAAATAAAAAAATATAAACAAATGGGAAAATGGGGTAAGTCGTAAGCCTCCCCTGCGTATTTGGGTGGTGGAACTAAGTAAAAGGGGAAATCTTGTTGATTGGTTTAAAGGGGTAGACGAAAAAGATAGGGTAGGTTCATTTGTTTTATTTGGTTAGTCAGGTGGTTAGTGAGTGTGATGATTAACTGGTGTGTTGTTAAACTTATGTGGTTCCAAAACCATTCCCTCTCATCATTTTTTAAAGAAAATCAGAACCTAAGTGGTGTGTTGTCAAGTATTGAGTGTTGCAAACCATTTCCTTCCAATTTATATATGCTCCCTCATAAAATCCGTCCGATCATTCTTATTTTACATATAGAAAGTGTTTATATTATTTTGTATAAAACCAACACCACAACATTATATATCCCACAATTTCCACTATCCCCCACCATTTTTGGAACATCTTTTGCACAATTTTTTACACCAAAAAATTTATACTAAGTTTGAGTGATCTTGTTGGGTTATTTGGAGTATTTTCAAGGAGCGCGTAGAAGGGTTTTTGGAGTGCTTAGTAGCCCTTTTGAGGATACCTTTGGAGGTGGGGGCTGCCCTCTGCACAACATTCTCCATGTTTTAGACTACAGATATGTGGGGCTTAGTTTTTTTTTTAATGTGTTAGGTGTTGGAAAAAAAACTTAGAATTTACATTTAAAATGCAAAAAAGTTTTATCCCTAAAGATATTTGATTAATCATGCATTGAAAATTAGGTTTAAAGATTAAGCACAGGTTTCAAGAATTCATACCATAGATAATCTTGTTGTGCTTAGTATGATGGAGAAATTTTTTAATGTTGAAGATGATAATGATGCCCATCCAAGGTCTCGAAAAACCTCACTTAACCTTTTGCAAAGCTTGGATCGTCTAGTATACGATCCTCCCCAAATCTAGGTAAGAGTGTGGGAACCTTTTAAGATGAAAACCCTTCTTAACGAGTGAGGTATGGTGGTCTCTCTATAGGCCTCTTCACAAAAACGTGAGTAAAATTTTCTCTTACCCATCTCTAAACCTAATGATGACTATTAAACTTAAAACTCCTTCCCATACCTTCATATAAAATTATAAAAGACGGGCTTGGGTTAAACTGGGTTTCTTGAGAGTTTGGGCCTAACTACCTGGGAATGTGGACTACATTAGGGACCAAGGTAAATAATTAAATTAGCTTCAAATAAATACTCGAAAACTCCCATTACAATTGCCGTAATTTATTTCCTTTCTTTATTTAATCATAATTAATTCCATTAAATAAATAAGACTTTACACCAATTTAATTATATGAGAAATCACTCAGATATATTGAGGTCTTATTTTCGAAGTTGATTATGGTACATAATATGATTCCCCACGTTAAGTGTCTGATACCCGCTTGGTTAAATCGATTTGCTGTTAATATATTTTAACCAATATCTAATCAATTTCCTTTACTCTCAAACTTAACTTATTTGCTACATACTCCACCAGGATTATAAAATAATCCATTGTTTTGGTTTTACTTGGTGGAAAAAAACAAATAAGTCTATTAAGGGGGTATCACAATCCATGGCATCCCGTGGACGTGGATTCCTCTGAATTATGATCTTAACCCTACTCATATAATTGTCATCCCATAGACGGGGATAATTTGATTCAATTTATATTGTATCGCACCCATAGAAATCAAAGAGACAACTACATAAGCATCCCAATCCTCATAATTATGGGGATTAAGAATCTATTCTCCTTTGTGAGATTTTTTTAGTCGAATCTAGACAACCCTTAGACTCAAATATCATGGTTGGTCTCATTAAATACATTCATGGGATGTACCGATCACAATCATTTGTTGAACTATCACACACCTTCTCGAACCATCACATGGGTTCCCTGTAGTTTGAGATAAACTACTAGTATTGCATCGCAACCATTCCAATAGGATGTTAACTCCCTGTCTAGGTTGTGAACATTTCAATAGTGCTAGAACAAAAATTACAATCTCCTAGTGATCAACTCAAGCCAACTCATCGAAATTCCGTTTGAGATCTATTAATCGACATGTCTACAATATATATAAACCAAATATAAGGAATTCTCGTAACCATGATTCATATTACAAAATGAACTGACACTTTTACTTAAAATTATCCATCATATATAGTTTTAAGAATAATATCCCAACAATCCCCCACGTACTCTTAAAGCCATGTATCCAACTCCTAACCCATCTGCATGACAGTTTGCTGCCTATCGATTGAAGGATTAATCGGGTGTGTCTGATACAACCTCGTGATAAAATTATCACCTATTCCTTTTGATCATTTGAACTCGATGTAACCTACATTCAATGTGCTTAACCACTTTATGGGTTATGGGTTCTCTCGATTACGTAATCGTACTTCTATGTTCACTAAAAAGTGTAATAGCTAATTGCACTTGAAATAATCTCACCCAAACTACTTAGTAAGTGACTGAGCCATACAACATCTTTAGTTTTCTCTGAAGTGACAAAAAATTTGGTCTCCCTGGTGGAGTCTACAATCCAAGATTGCTTTTCACTCCTCCAAATTATAGTTCCACCTCCTTGGGTAAACACATGTTCTGAGGTAGAAAACTTTGAATCCTTATCTGATTGAAAACGTTAGGCTTTATGTCTAAGGTACATGACTATTAGACTGTAATATGTTGACTATGCCGAAGGCATAACTGATTTCGATCTTTGCACACAATACACAACAATCATAAGGTTGCCCACCACCGAAGCATTACGTATATTCCTCATTCCTTCCGTCCAATCAAGTGCCATAAGACATTGATTTCCAGACATAATGATTTTATACTTAATAATAATAATTATTTGTATGGAACCTCGATGCTAATCATGTGTATACAATATTAATATAATCAACTTGTGAGAAGACTAACATCCTTTGTAACCGATCTAGTGAAAGCTTGAGCATAAAGATGTTTCTGGCTTATCCTAAGTACTTTATATCTTAAATTCGGACAACCACACTCCCATGTAAGACAATACTCCCACCTTATTCCGAATTAGGCAAGCATTACCTATAAATTGTACTAGAAATACTACTATGTTTACATCACACTTCTTATATAAACAAATAATTTCTAGATATGATCAGAACTAAAACTTGATTACCTGATCAGGCCAAATGGCCTAAGACATTGATGTTAGCTTAAATACATAAATGGATATTAGAAGCTTACATCACTTTGCTTTCCTGAATTTTTACTATTTTCTTATCAAGACAATCATTCAAGAATGAAGTCTTAACATTAAAAGAACCTCAACAGACTTTAACACGGCTATCGTGATAAAATTTTGTCATCATCAATCCCTATCTTTCTCAGTAAACCCTTTCTCAAGCCTTTCCTTGAAGGTTTGTACATTACCATCTATCTGTCTTTTAACTTTTTATAGGTTCACTCGTGACCTATGGGTTTTAACCTATCAACAAGTCTACAAGTCCTAAAACTTGATTCGAATACACCAAATCCTTTTTGGTATCCACATTTATAAGTTAAAGTAAAATTCCTTATCTTAGAATGCCTCATTGTAGTTAATGGAACCTAATTCACCTTTTCCTGGGATATCATCGAAATGATCACCTAAAACACTAACCTTTCATGATGACTCCTGATGTTCCCACTACGATGTGAAACTGATTTCTATTTACTATAACTGAAATGTGTACCATAATTATCGGTAATGCTCCCACTATGATAAGGTAGTGTATTATCGATATCAAGTTGTATTTCATATTATAGGGGTGGTCTATTAACATTGGTAATATGACGTTACTTTATATCTTGTAAGTCCAACTTACACTTAGGCCCATGGTTATTGCATAGTCCTCTTGAAAGAACTTGTCATTGATGCAATCAATGTCCTTGTTGTATTTAGGAATATTACACACCACCTTTGTAAGCTTTGCGTTAACCAACAAAGAGACATACCACTTTCCTTAATTTCAACTTCCTCGTCTCCTTCCAATATTGAGAAAAATAACTTGGAATTGACATTTAAGTGAGGAAAAATTCAACCCTATGGATCTTTGATTAATCACGCATTAAAAATAAAACCAAAACTAGGTTTAAATAATAGACCTAGCGTTTCAAGAAAGCATACTATAGAGAATCTTGTTGTGATACGTATGAGGAGACAAAGGTACATGATGATGAAATATTTTCTTCCCTCCAATGTATTTAAGAAACCTTGATTAAACCTTCTATGCGCTAAGATCTTCTATTGTATGATCTTCCCAAAGTCAGGTTGGTGGGTGGCACCTTTTGATATGCAAAAGTTTGCTAAAACTTGAGATATGGTGATCTCTGTCTATCCTTCTTCACTAAAAATGTGAATTGTGTTTTCTCTCACCCCTTTCCAACCCTAGTGAACTATAATTATCATTAAAACCCCTTCTGAAACCTTTATATACTAGTATAAAAGGCGGGCTTGGGCCAAACTAAGTTTCTTGAGACTACACCAAGGACCCAAGATAAATAATTAAATTAACTCCAAATAAATAATAAAAAATCCCAATTATAATTATCATAATTTTTTCTTTATTTAATCGCGAATTAAGTCCACTAAATAATCATGATTGACTCCAATTTAATTATCTCAGAAATCACTCAGATTTAATGAGGTCTTATTTGCAAAGTCGATTATGGTATTTAACATATTTCTCCATGTTAAGTTTTCGATGCCCTCTTGGTCAAATCAATTTACTGTTAATTGACTTTAACCAACATCGAATCAATTTCTTGATTCTCAGACTTAACTTATTTGCTTCTCCTTAGGATTATAAAATAATCCATCGGCTAAATTTGACTTGGTGGAAACAAAACATATAAGTCTATCAAGGGGTAAAATAATCTATGGTATCACATGGACATGGATTCCTCTAAATTATGATCTCAAAGCCGCTTACACAATTGTCACCCAATACACGAAGATCATTTGACCCGATATAAATCAGATTACACGGGTGATATTTGTGTAAGTATTTCAATCCTCATAATTCTCAGAATTAAGAATCTATGCATCCTTTAAAAATACTATAAGATATCATGAGTCTAATCAAGGCAACTCTGAGAATCAAATGTCATGGGTGGTCATGTTCAATACATTCCTGCGATGTTCCAATCACAATTCTCTACCGAACTATCAAACATCATACATGATCTCTTAGTTTCACATAAACTACTAGTATTGAATCACAACTGTTCCTATAGGATATTAAGACCTTATTTAGGTTGTGAATGTTTCAATAGTGCTAGAACTAGAATTCCTATCTCTTAATGATCAACCTGAAGTCGACTCACCGGAATTCCTACTGAGCTCTGTTAACCGACATGTCTACAATATATTTAAAACAAATATAATGCATTCTCGTAACCACGATTCTTCTTTCAAAATGAATTGACACAGCTTACCTAAAAGGTACCCGTCACATATGGTTTTAAGAATAAAACCTCAATAATCTCCCACTTAGTCTTAAAGTTATGTATCCAACTCCCGACCCATCTACGGGACAGTTTTCTACCCATCATTAGAAGGTTTAACCGGGTGTTATCTGATACAACCTTGTCATTCCTTTTGATCTCCCGAGCTCGATGAGACCTACACTCAATGTTCTTAACCCCTTTATGGGTTATATGTTCTCTCGACATTACAATCGTACCGCTATGTTCACTGAAAAGTGTAATAGCTAATTGCACTTGAAATAATCTCGCCCAAACTTCTTGTGACACCCCGCTCAATAAAATACCGGACGATCAGTCCTATATCAATTTAAGACAGGAATCTCATGTGGTTTCATTCTAAGTATCACTGTCGAAAATCATTTAATTACAAATAATCTATTAGGCCCGGTGTCAAATTTTAAACTTTCTAATCTTTTTAACTTAACACACAAATAATCAAACCACACCATTATGTAAACATCAACTAAAATGAATAAATAATAAGCGATAAATCTCGGTAAAGCATTTATGCAACCATATCGAATGTATGCAACTATAATGACGGAAAATAAAATAATGAAAATAATTGGGCAACACGCCCGAATTTAAATATCAATACCTCTTATCTAGATCACAAGGATATAGGCGTCTAAATAAAATCCCTGTTAACATCCACAGCTGTGCAACATCCTCTGACTCAAAGGAATAATATCATCTAGGCATCCCTATGTCTGGACACCTAAAAAGGGTTTTTGAAGAAAAGAAAAATATATGCAAGCGGGTCAGAGCCCGAGGTTTTGAAAATATTTTAGCAAGTGTTTAAAATACTATAACAAATTAAATATGATATTCTCCATATTTAAACTGGTGTCGCACTCATCGGAGATACCCCTTACCTCTCATATAACAGTGCACACCTAACACATGCATTTTAAACACTCTAGTTACGCTACCTAGCCTAACTAGCATCTCCAATACTTCTCAATATCCATACGCTATCTCATACCCCGTGTATATAATATCCTAATCTTTATCCTGCTTATACCTTATAAAATTTGTCGCTTAACATTTACCTATTCATTATTGATAAGTTTCACTAGTTATACATTATTCATATTTTAGTGTTACATATTCCATATATAATATTTTCATCTTTATACACGTATATCACATATTTTGTTCCGGATTTTATACTCCCGGATAATCCAGAAATTTATCACACATTTCAGTTTTTATTTTGTCTGTATATATATGTTTTCACATCTCATATATATACACAATATACTATACACATCAAGTATACCCATACTTATATATCACACACTAAATAAGTGTAATAACCATCCCTCAAAGTTATAACTCAATGGATACAAATCTCTAGAATGCTATCATCTTCCATGGAACCCACACATCATCCTGGGAATCACCGGTCGGAATCTCACACCGATCTGATAAAACATAACACAAACATAAGGGAAGCGGCCATAGTTCCTCACCTGAAAGCGAGAAGAATCATACCCAAGACGCCTCACCCATGATAGAAAGCCACCCCTGCTTAAATAATTGGACGACTATGACCTGAGACTATACTCACCCTGCTCCTCGAGACATGGGATTCACCCACATCGCGCAACTTCCCATGATAGGATTAGAGGGGTATGTTACACATAAATATCAATCACACACAGATATTTATAATCATATCGAATATATTCTGTCTCATACCCGTATATATATCATCAAATCCGAATGTCCATGCCTATCTCTCGTGGCATGAGCCTGTAATACCGAATATACCAAATACTGTTAATTAATAAGTACACACTTACTTATTTTGATTCCATAAGTATACACTCACTTATGATATAATACTCACATAATTAAATTCCCGAATATTAGCTAATCACGTCTAACTAATATTTTAATCCCATCCTACTCGCACATTCAGATTTACTCATATACAATCGGCATATATATATATATATATATATATATATATATATATATATATATATATATATATATATATATATATATATATATTCTACACGCATAAATATATATACACGTCGAAATATTTCCCCGAGTGTCGTTCATCCCAAACACTCCTTAAATTCATAACCCATATCTTTTTCCACTCTAACCTGAGATTTATATATCACTCACTTGATCTTTCAGAGGCCCTCACACTCTATTGATGATCCCCTAATATTTATCTCTAAAAGGGATTCTTCTCCAATCCTTTAAATCCAAGAAAAACTTCTAATTTTTTTTCGTCATAACTGAACCGAACTGATGGCTAGAAAATGAACCGGTCCAGTAATCAAAAACGAACCGAACCAATGGCCCTAAAAATGAATCAGTCTGACAATATGATCAGTTTGGGAGTTCCTTTTCTTCTCTAACTCCAAAATTTGTGGTTTTTACCCTCACCAACGATTACTATAAACATCTGCACTCTTAAATATACCCAACACACAAATTTATTTCAAGGGATTCATCAAATTAATTAAGAATTTAACCCTATTCTCAATTAACCCTAGTTTTACTCAACTCTTCCAATCTCTCACCAACAATTATACCATTAACATGGATTTTAACTCAGATTTCATATAGAGTTATAATCACATCAATTTATATAAAATCATTTCCAAAAACCCGATTTTTATGCAAGAATCCCAACCCAAAAATCATATAGTTTACACCAACTATAATATGAACTATAAACACACTTAAATAGTTAAAGCAAGTTAAAGACTTGCCTCGTTGGATAAATCCGATGAACTCATATCGGAATCTGCCGAAGCTTGGCTCGAGACTCCTCTTTTCTCCCTTTCCTTCTTCCTTTCTCTTCTTCTTTCTTCTTTCTTTCTTTCTTTCTTTCTTTCTTTCTTTCTTTCTTTCTTTTCTTTCCTTCTTTCCTATTTCTCTTGGCATAAAAAAGAGAGAAATAAGGGTTATTTCCTTATTAAATCAAAAATTGATTCCTATACACAAATGCGAGTCCCTACTAGTCTAAAAAGTCCTCGAAACCCAAACACTACCCCCAGGTACTCTATTTTGACTATTTCTGCCCATTCGAGACCAACCGTACACTTGAAATTTTCGTCCGAGTCACTTATAAAAAATTCACCTTTTTAAACCGAATACAGATCCACACGTATATTTTTTTTTTCGAGTAAAATATTATTACTTTTCGCTTTTCCAATCGCGACATGATTTAAAAATAATCCAACTTCATTTACTTATTCTCATAAGTAAATATAACACACATCATTAATATTTAATCCATACTTCAAATTTTCTTTCAATTAAAATTATGAAATTATTAAATTATACACACTCATGTAATTTAAATATCCATAAAGGTACGGGGTATTACATACTACACCCCTTAAAATGGAATTTCGTCCTATAAATTTGAATACAGTCAGTACTAAACTCAGGATCTTTAACAATACAAGATCCTCTAGTATTCGAAATCAATCCCAAAGTACTATACATCCACTAGTGGTACCCAGCTTTTTATCAAGCTTGATCCATTTTCTTCATACTGATATACTCCATCAGTCCATAAGCTCTAACCTGAATAATTACACACCACACATTGGGCTTCTACCAATGACATCTTAATAAGATGAGCCTATACATCAGTGGCTCTATCGCCTTAATACTATTGGAAGACCGCACATCATTAAGTGCCAGCTTTCCCTATCCATTCCAATAGTTTGTGGTTACTCCACTTTTATCAATGGACTTTAACTCTCGTCCAATCCAAAAATTTAATCATTCACTCACCTCTAATCAATCAGAGGGAGAATGGCCAAGATTTTTCACCCAAAATCTCAATAAGCACCTTCCCTACGACAAACAGGTACGAGTGACAAATAGGTAATCCACTCTACCAATCGGTAATTTCTCCTTGTAATCACCGTACTATATTTTACTTCACTTACAAGCTATGTCAGCTGCGGAAGTAAAATAACCGCAGTGACTCCAGAATCACGTTTATATCGCTTTACTAGTCGTCAATCACTTTCCGTATACTCATCGGCCATAGGCGACACGACTTGTCCAATACAAAACATCATCCCCAATGCTTCTCGAAAATCCATATTTTAGGTGGGGTTTAAAGATCTCATCCTGATTCACAACAATATTGGGAGGCACCTTGCATGAGTGTAGTCCTTATTTTTAAAGAAAGGTTTGGGCACACCAACCCATTTTTATCTATGAGTGGTGCACTAGGAGACAATATCACTAGTTCTCACCTAACACCAATTTCCACTTATAACATCTCACATTAAGTGGTACTTTATACTCCCCTTCTTCCCCCGGGTACCAATAATTCAAGGCCCGTGCACTCTTACCAAAATGCGCACTTCTCGACCCCTTTTTTCCCCATATATACATTAACATTCTATTTACGCGCAAGCCATTCTCAACATTAGACTGAGTAGGACTCTTCTTTACTTTCCCACAATAGCTGGATTGTCTTCTTCTCAAGAGATATCCTTTTAAATGGCCTCCGACAGCCCTTCAACCCATCTTAGGTGTACTACTCTCATTACACATATATACTTAGATTATCATCCTTCTCACACGACATTCAATCCATCGTGCCATTTCAGCTTTATCTATAATTGTACTACAGGCACCTATTCCACACATTTATTCACACGTCCTCCTATCTCAGACAATTTAAAATCAGCTAACCAAAGTGCCCATACACCCTATAATCCGTGCATATTAGCATAACATAACCAACGTCTCACACGCAACACACTCATCTCAAAACTGGCCTCGTATACTCGACGTGGCTATAACACATAGGTATTCTCAATCACCTCATAAATCATAATTTAATTCTCTTTAATATCGTTCCACCTTTCAACTCGTTGTGAAAACGAAAATTGTCAGTGCTCTCTTACGGCACTACCGACTCCACTGGCCTTATACTATATAATAGCTTTCAGATTAGAGTGTTTTATCCACACATTCATTGATTACCATTCAAAACTGATGCCCTAGCATCTAATAACGTCTATCTACTCCGGAAGTCTACCAAAATCCATGCATATCTCATCCCGTAATAACACTCAACAAGGAATTTTCCCCAAATGCACTATAACTCAGCGTTGGCGGTAATCAAATTCCACAAACTTCAAACACATACCCGGGACTCTCATAATCCTGTCCCCAGACACATATAAATATAGTTCTCAACTCCTATGTCTCTAAAGAAGTGATATAACATTACGCTCTCCCTATCACCAAGTCCTGAGCGCTGAACATAATAACGAGCTAAATCTTCCCGCTCAACAGTAAACCCAATATACTTCAAATGGCATTAATAAAGTTCCTACACACCGGGATCAAATATCTCGAGATAGTCGTATTCTCCGAAGTCTCTATCATAATATAATATAAATGAGAGCTTGGGCCTATCGCAGGTGAGGCATCACATAAATAATACATCCTACCCTGAAACATCTAACACGATAGCATTGCAATTATATCCCACTACCGTTTTAACCAATCTATACTCATGATAATAATATACTCGCATAACACATCACTAAAATGAGTAATATCAATAAAATATATATCACTATAACTACACTCGCTCCCCCGCGGATGAAACCAAAGATAACCTTGTTATACCACAAAAAATATATAAACATAATAATGTTATCGATATACGCACTAAACTCGTTTCACACGCGAATCTAGCGCCCATCAAAATACTGTGACTCACTCATGTTACATAAATCATGCCTCATTTACTCAAGGATAAAACTCATATTTCTATCTTGCCAATCGCCCTGGCTGCTCAAGTGGTTCCCGAACATGACACGCTTGTTCGAACCAAACCAAAACTATCTTAATCATTGCACTTGATAGGAACCATATTCTTGTCCCTTTACTCACTTCGGGAAAAATCAATGTATGTGGTCCTACTCTCCACATAAAATATCTCTATATAATACCCTTCTCATCATGGCCATACTGACCGAATTAGGGTTATCCTTCTCTCGGACCCTGGTAGCCTCGACCGTGATGGCCATCCTCATTGTTCCCTTAGCTCCATTGGCCCTAAGGAACACACTATTGTCTTTAACAACCCTGACTGAATCCATTGTCACTCGATAAGAACTCAGCTATCCGAATCATTGAAATGGGTCCCCTGATGGGTCTCCCCCTGTTATGTATCGCTAGCACCGTTTCATCCAGTCTTACTACCTGACTAAATTCTCCAATTCTTTTAGCTCCCTTCACATAGAAGCATTAACATCATCACTGTCAAAAGCACGATATTATCGCCATCTGCATCGACCGTCGAAGCATGATTTCCCTTAAGTGTTGGCAACTCCCCTCGTGAGTGCATCACCCACTTGAGGACTCTTTACTCCATTACACCTATCTCATCGGGTACAAAGTTCACTGAATAAATAAATTCTTTTTCACAAATGGCCTCTGTCTGATCCTCCTATGATAAGTTCAGAATTTCATTCACATCTCTTTCTAAACAACATATGAAGAAACTTGCGGCCACCATACCTAAGGTCCTTCCGTTGGCATAATATTTCACTTTTCAAATATTGTGATCTACTCCTACCATTTCAACACTGCTCCCACAAGCTAAGAAATTTTTTATCACAATTTTTACTTCTGAGTATGACACCTTGCTATGTGCCAAAGCCTCTGGGTATCTTATGTCCATTGGTTAACACACACAATCTCCGCATTTTCTAAAATTTCCATGAATGGTCGTCTTCAAAGACCCGTATGACTCTCTCCCATTCTAACCACACTGGGTGAGTCTAATTTGGCACCACTTTTTTCTATAATAATACTTGAAAAATATATGTTGCACCCAAGCAATTCTTACAACCTCAACTTCCCGAGCAACAATAGGGGTGACCTCGACTATGGTCATTGTCCCCGAAATATTTTATAAATCCAATTGAGCCCCGCCTCCTGCTGTCCTCCCAACGGACCTCACTGGTCTTCCTTCGCATATTGGCATACGAACACACCCGAACACATATAAGATTTACTATCATAATACATTAGAGTAGGATAACGAAATCTCACCATAGGAATCAACAATCCTAAGCATAGGGCTATATCAATTAGAAGGCAACACTGAAAGTGTAGTACGTCCGTACAAATTCCTAAGGACACTAGAACCTGATGCTCTGATACCACATGTGACACCCCACCCATAAAAAATGGGTAATCAGTCCTATATCAAATTAAGACAAGAATGTCATGTGGTTTCATTCTCAGCATCACCGTCGAAAACCATTTAATTACTAATAATATATTAGGCCTGGTGTCAAATTTTAAACTTTATAATCTTTTAACTTAACACACAAATAATAACACCACACAATTATATAAACATCAACTAAAATGAATAAATAATAACCGACAAATCTCGGTAAAGCATTTATGCAGCCATATCGAATGTATGCAACTAAAATGCCGAAAAATAAAATAATGAAAACAATTGGGAAACACGCCCGAATTTAAATTTTAATACCTCTTATCTAGATCACAAGGATAGAGGCACCTAAATAAATTCCTTCTAGCATCCACAACTGCTGCAGTATCGTCTGACTTGAATGAATAATATCATCCAGGCGTCCCTGTGTCTGGAAACCTAAAAAGGGTTTTTGAAGAAAAGAAAAGTATCTGCAAGCAGGTCAGAGACCGAGGTTTTAAAAATATTTTAGCAAGAGTTTAAAATACTATAACATATTAAATATGATATTCTCCATATTTAAACTAGTGTCGCACTCATCGGAGATACCCCTTACCTCTCATCTAACAGTGCACACCTAACACATGTATTTTAAACACCCTAGTTATGCTACCTAACCTAACTAGCATCTCCAATAGTTCTCAATATCCATACGCTATCTCATACCCCGCGTATATAATGTTCTAAGCTTTCACCCGCTTATGCCTTATAAAATTTCTCGCTTAGCATTTACCTATTCATTATTAATAACTTTCACTAATTATACACTATTCACATTTTAGTGTTACCTATTTTGTTTATAATATTCTCCTCGTTATATACGTATATCACATATTTTATTCCATATTTTATACTCCCAAGGGTTCCATAAATTTATCACACATATATGTTTTCACATCTCATATATGTATACGATATACTATACACATCAAGTATATCCATATTAATCACACACTATATAAGTATGATAACCATCCCTCAGAGCTATAACTCAATGGATGCAATCTCTAGAATGCTATCATTTTTCAGGGAACCCACACATCATCCTGGGAATCACCGGTCGGAATCTCACACTGACCTGATAAAACATAACATAAATGTATGGGAAACGACCGTAGTTCCTCACCTGAAAGTGAGACGAATCATACCAATTGTCTCACCCATGATAAAAAGCCACCCCTGTTTAAATAACTGGACGACTATGACCTGGGACTATACTCACCCCGCACCTCGAGCCAGGGAATTCACCCACATCGTGCAACTTCCCATGATAGCATTAGAGTATGTTCCACATAAATATCAATAACACATAGATAAATTTATAATCATATCGAATATATTCTGTCTCATACCCATATATATATATCATCAAATACGAATATCCATGCATATCTCTCGTGGCATGATCCTATAATCCCGAATATACCAAATCCTGTTAATTAATAAGTACTCACTTACTTATTTTGATTCCATAAGTATACACTAACTTATGATATAATAGTCACATAATTAAATTCCCGAATATTAGCTAATCACGTCTAACTAATATTCTAATCTCATCCTACTCGCATATTCAAATTTACTCATATATAATCGGCATATATATATTCTACAGGCATAAATATATACCCGTCAAAATATTTCCCCGAGTGTCGTTCATCCCAAACACTCCTTAAATTCATAACCCATATATTTTTCTCCACTAACTCGAGATTTATATATCACTCACTTGATCTTTTAGAGGCCCTCACACTCTATTTAAGATCCCCTAATATTTATCTCCAAAAGGGATTATTCTCCAATCCTTTAAGTCCAAGAAAAACTTCTAATTTTTTTCGTCATAACTGAACCGAACTGATGGCTAGAAAATGAACCGATCCGGTAACCAAAAACGAACCGAATCGATGGTCCAAAGAATGAATCAGTTCGGGAGTTCCTTTTCTCCTCTAACTCCGAAATTTATGGTTTTTACCCTCTCCAACGATTTCTGTAAACATCTGTACGCTTAGATATACCCAACACACCAATTTATTTCAAGGGATTCATCAAATTAATTAAGAATTTAACCATATTCTCAATTAACCCTAGTTTTACTTAACTCTTCGAATCTCTCACCAATAATTATACCATTAACATAGATTTTACTTAGATTTCATATAGAGTTATAATCACATCAATTTATACGAAATCATTTCCAAATACCCATTTTTATGCAAGAATACGAACCTAAAAATTATATTATTTACACTAACTATAATATGAACTATAAACACACTTAAACAGCTAAAGCAAGTTAAATACTTGTTTCGTTGGATAAATCCGACGACCTCGTGCTAGAATCCACAAGAGCTTGGCCCGAGACTCCTCTTTTCTCCCTTTTGTTCTTCCTTTCTCTTCTTCTTTCTTTTCTTTCCTTCTTTCCTCTTTCACTCGGCTTAAAAAAGAGAGAAATAAGGGTTATCCACTTATTAAACCCAAAATTAACTCTTATACACAAATGCGAGTCCCTACTAGTCCATAAAGTCCCCGGAACCCAAACACTACCCCCTGGTACTCTATTTTGACTATTTCTGCCCATTCGAGACTAATCGTGCACTCGAAATCCTTATTCGAGTCACTTATAAAAAATTCACCTTTTTAAACCCAATACAGCTCCACACGTATATTTTTTTAGAGTAAAATATTACTACTTGTCGCTTTTCCAACTGCGACATGATATAAAAATATTTTAACTTCATTTACTTATTCCTGTAAGTAAATATAACACAAATCATTAATATTTAATGCGTACTTAAAATTTTCTTTCACTTAAAATTCTAAAATTATTAAATTACACCCACTCATGTAATTTAAATATTCATAAAGGTACGGGCCATTACACTTCTTAGGAAGTAATCGAGACATATATCCTCTTTAGTTATCTCTGAAGTGACAACAACTTTGGCCTATTTGGTGGAGTCAGCAATCCAAGATTGCTTCGAAGTCCTCCAATTCATATCTCAACTTCCTTGGGTAAACATACATTCCGAGGTAAAAAACTTAGAATACTCATTTGACTTAAACTTTAGTCTTTCTGCCTAAAAGTTACAAGTCTAATATCTTTACACATGATATATACAGCATTCATGAGGTTGCCCACCGCTGAAGCATTAGGTATATTTCTCATTCCTTCCATCTAATCAATTGCCCTAAGACATTAATTTCCATACAGAATGATTCCATACTTGAAAAAGTCTTTTCATGGAATCCCTATGCTAACCATGTGTATACAACTTTGATATAATCGACTTGGGACTAACCCAACATCATTTGCAACTGATCTAGCAAAACATTGATCATAAAGATGTGCTTGGCTGTCCTAAGTGCTTTATACCAAAAATTCAGACAACCACACGCCTATGTAAGACAACACACCCACCTTGTTTCTGATTAGGCAAGCATTAACCACAAATTGTACTGAAATACCACCACGTTTTTGTCATACTTCTTATACAAATAAGTTTTTTTTTAACTTTGATCAAGTCAAGACTCGATTACATGATCAAACTGAATGAACCAAGATCTTGATGTTAGCTTAACTCTATAAATGGATGTCATGAGATTACATCACTTTTCTTTTTCTGTATTCTTACTATATACTTGTCAATATTCTTGCTCAAGAATGCAGTCTTAATGTTAAAATGATTCTAACAAACTTTAGATGGCTATGACAAGAAGGCTTGCTCATAACCAACCTTTCATAAGCCTTGCAATGAAGGTTTGCACCTTCACATCTATATTTATTTTAACTTCATGTAGGTCCACTTGTGATGGATGGGTTTTGTCCCATTAAAAAGTCTATAAGTTACAAAACTTGATTCAAACATCGAATCCCTTTTGGTATCTAGAGTCATAAGTCAAAGAAAAAGTCCTTATCCTGGAATGCCTCATAATTGTTCCTAGGACCTGGTTTATGTTTGCCTATGATCTCATCAAAATAATCGCTTTAAATAAATAAGTCTTAGTGAGTAAAGAATTAAGAAAAGTCTCTGTGAGTTTACCAAAGAAGAAAAATAAATGTCACTTAACATAAATGAGCACGGATTCATATGTATATCTGATTTGTCCACTTACAAAGAAGCTTGGAACACCGTTGTCACTGCCCCTAAAGGTGATGAGCATGTTAAGGCTAGAAAGACCCAAATGCTAGTCCAATCCTATAACACCCTTATTATGGATGAGATCGAGTCTTTTGATTATTTCTACATAAAGTTAACTGATATTGTCACTAAATTCCATGCTAATGGGATAACATATGATAGAAAGGAAATCATTCTTAAAATCTTAAGATCCTTGCCTTCTAAATTTGACAATAAATGTTATGTTATAGAAGAGATAGATGATCCCAACCTGACTCCTGAATTATTGAGTAGAAGCTTAGAATATTAGAGATGGAGTTAGAGTTTAAAAATAATTAACTTCCTAGAACAAAAGGTTATCTGGATCCAATGTGGTATTCTCATCTCAAGTGACTGTCCCTAAACTGAACCCATTTGACTTTGACCCAGACCTTAGTGAGGGCTATGATTTAGAAAGTTTAGATAACCATATTGATCTTATGAGAAAACAGTTTAATAAAATCATTAAGTTTAGTAATTATGTTGCTTCTATACATGGTAAACCTATTTATCAAAATTTTCAAACTCAAATACCTCATGACAGAAACGATGACAAATAAACCACTGATAACAATAGGCCTAAGAGTGACCAACGTAATATCAAATGTCATCGTTGTGGGAACATGGGGCACATTGTTTCTAAGTGTAGATTTGAATTGAATATTAATAATTTCATGGATAATATATGTAGAACTTAGGATGACTCTAGTGATTCTGATGAAGATGAACCTGAGTCATCCAATGTTAATGAATCATGCATGTCCTTATTTACCAAGATTATATATTCCGATGACAATGCATGTTTACCTATTGATAATGTTGTTGAAGACTGTATTATGCCTGTTGATGTTGATATTTTTCCTGCTAGTGAAATTATTGTATCAACTATGGTTGAAAATGATGTAGATAGTTCTATTTTACGGGTGAGTCAAAGTGAAAATAATGTTGATGAATTAAACGTGTGTATGAGTCCCATTGCACAGAATGATGCAATAGGGGACACTGCACACACCTCACTTAGTGAGTCCGATGATGATCTACCTGATATTCAAGAATTATACACTAAGATTCTTAAAAAGAGTGAAAAACTAGATAAGATGGTTAAGTAATTGACTGAATGTGTTGAACAACTTAGAAAAACTATTAGGAAGAATTAGGGGTGGACAAAAATAAAACCTGACCCGATTGACCTGATTGGACCAAACCGAATCAGACACACTTTTATAGGCTTTTTTATAAATTGATCCTAATTTGGGGTCGAAATTAAGAGACCCGAATATTTTTTATTCGGTTTGAATTATTCCCTTTAAATTCCATCTTAAGATCGGACCGGACCGTTTATTTTAATATTATATAAAATATATTTATTTTATATAAATATATCATATATGTTTTTTAATAACTAAACCCTAAAAAGGCACAATAAAAGAAAGGCTACACGTTCCACGCACATCTCAGTCTCTCACTTTCGTCTCAATTTCTTTCTCACACAATCACTTCCTCTCTCCCATTTACACCCACAGACACCCACAATGACACCTCAACTTTGAACTGCTAGGATCCAGTGCACACCCATAGCCACACCTCAACTCTGGTGTGAAAGCCACACCAGATCCGACGCACACCTCAATGCACCACAAGTTCCTCAACCCAACTGGAAATGGAGACTAAAGATCCGGCGGTGGCACACCTCAACTCCATAGATCCGATGACTAAAGATCCAACATCGACAGTATATGTTTTTTCCTAGATTTTTATTATGATTTTTTTGTTATACTATGGTATATTACTCTACTTTACTGAAACTATTGTGATTTTCAAACGAGCAATTGTTGAGATTTGGTGTTTTTAGTTCTTAACGGCCAAGTGTTGGTTTATAAATTTAGATTTTCAAATGACCAAGTGTTGGTTTAGGAACTGGTTTATAACTTGAGTGCTGAACTTATTTGTTTCCTGAACAAATTTTGGGAAATGATCTGTTTAGTTGTTGTGATTGGTTTATAACTTCACTTCAGTGTTGAACTTATTTGTTGGGCTGAATAGACTTCAGTGTTGGTTGTGGAACTGTAAAAAAAATCTTATTTTTTGGTTTAGAAATGAATTTTACGCGTTGCCTTGGCAGATTGTTATTAATAAACAAATGGGGGTTCTTGATTTGGATTTATATAATAGAGTTTTGGTGAATGAAGAAGCATTGGAAAAATACACTGAACTGATTTTTTGTGATTTTATAACTGTTATATTTTTCTGATATATTTTTCTATTTATGGATTTAATATTTTGTTATTTTTTTCCCATGTAGGTGGATGGAGTGGGTGAAGATACGGCTAATGTTAATTTACATGGTTCGTTTGAGCCACCACGAACTCATCCCGTGCAACATAAATGGAATAATGCATCTATGCTATGGGATCACTTTCATAGAAATAATGATGTTATAAAGCTTAGAGCTATTTGTAATTATCGTGGCATTTCTTATGTGTGCAACTCTAAAAAGAATGGGACTAAAAATATGAAACAACACACTCCTTGAAAGTGTTACCCTCTAATAAGAGATTATTAGAGGAAAATGGACAAAAAATTGTCATTTGTGCAAAAAAAAAAAGAACCAAACGAAAATGAGCCAAGTTCAAACTTATTGGCTATCTCTTTTCATGCAGAAGCTTATCGACAAGGGTTGGCCGAAATGCTTATAATTGATGAGATACCATATAAATTTATGGATAATGAGGGGTTTAGGAGGTTTATGGCTCTCTCACAACCAAAATTACATATTCCTAGTCGTCGAACAATTGCACGAGATTGCCTAAACATATATGTGGATTTAAAGAAAAGGTTGAAAAAATCTTTGAAAGGTCAAAAAATTTGCATAACCACTGATACATGGACTTCCATTCAAAATGTAAATTAAATATATCTCACCGTGCATTATATTGATAACGAATGGAGCCTACACAAAAATAATTTGAACTTTTATCAAGTCAAAACTCATAAGGGTGAAGAATTAGGACAAGTTATTGAGGATTGTTTATGTGATTGGGGGATAAATAGTATTTTCACTCTCACATATGATAATGCTAGTTCTAATAATGTATCATTAGTTTTTTGAAAAGAATGAAAAAATATTGGAATGGTACCATTTTAGAACGTGAGTATTTACACATGAGATGTTGTGCACACATTCTCAATCTTATTGTTGGAGATGGATTAAAGGACTTGAATGAGTCAATTGGCAAAGTGCGTAGGGCAGTAAAATATGTGAAGTCGTCACCTTCCACATTGGTAAAGTTTAAAAATTATTGTGAGAAGCAAAAGATAGAATCAAATGGTTTGTTATGTCTTGATGTTCCAATGAGATGGAACTCCACATTTATGATGTTGGAGGTTGCAATTAAATTTGAGAAAGCATTTAAGATGATGGAGGAAGATGACAATAATTATTTGTCCTACTTTGGTGTAAAGGAGGAAAATGATGGTGATGGTGATAAGAGGGGAAAAGGGTCGGTGTTTGGTAGAAATTTAGGACCTGCATTTAAGGATTGGGAAAAAGCTAAGAGTTTTGTGAAGTTTCTTTGAATCTTTTATAACACGACCTTAAAATTTTTGGGTTCATTATATGTTACATCCAATTCTTTTTTTCATGAACTTGTGATTATTGAAAGTAAGTTGGTGCGTTTGAAAAATTATGGTGATGATTTTTTTATCTTCAATGGTTGGAAAAATGATTGCCAAATTTGAAAAATATTAGAATGTAGAGAAAGTTAACTTCTTGTTGTTTATTTCCATTATCCTTGACCCACGTTACAAGTTAAAGTATGTTGAATTTTGGTTTAGTGAGTTGTATTGTTGTGTTAAATCAATGGAGGTGTAAAGATGGGTTAAAGATACATTAATTCATTTGTTTGAGTGGTATTATGGTCATAAATAATCTAATGCATATTCAAACAATTTGAATCCACCAATTTATGTGGTTAGGGTTGATGACGATGAGGATGGCTGTGCATTTTTAACATCTCAATTTCAAAGGCATTTAGAGTCGGAGGATAATTTAGGTGCCAAATCAGAGGTGTATAAGTATTTATTGGAAACTTGTGAAATGGAAAATGATAACTTTAATGTTCTTGGTTGGTGGAAAAATAATCAAGGCAAGTATCAAGTACTATCTCATATGGAACGAGATGTGTTAGCTATTCCCGTGTCTACCTTTGCCTTCGAATCCACTTTTAGTACGAATGATCGTATGCTTGATCCTTTTAGCTCCTAGAATGGTGGAGGCACTTGTTTGTGCACAAAATTGGCTCAAATCTTCAACAAAACCTATTAACATTCGAGATGCCATGGTTGAAATTCAAGAAATGGAGAAACTTGATGTGAGTAATAGTTGATTTTAATGTATATTTTTCATAATTTAAATGTTAAAGTTTTGTTATTGAATTTTTATTTGACATAATATTTGTTTTATATTTTTTCTAGAAATAATGGGAGAAAGATTCAAGACCTCAATTTCAACTATTGTGGTGGATTAATGCGCCTTTTGGAGGAGACTCATGGACTTTGTTTTAGTTTACTTATGAAGCTATTTTATTTTTAATCTAGACTATGGGATTTGTAGTATTAAATTTAAATTTGGTTATGCTTGACATGTAATATTTTCTTATGGTTCTTGCTTGGACATGTGTAATTTTTTCTTATGGTGGACATGTAATACTTTTGAAGCTATTTTAATGTTTGCATATTATTGTATATGTTAAAGGTGGAAAATAACACATTTTAAGGTGCAAAACAACACATTTTAGGGTGCAAATTAGCACATATTATTTTACTAAAATTGCACAAAACAGGACATTTTTAGAGGAAAGCATCACCTTAGATGATGTAAAACAACACATTTGAAGGTGCAAAACAACACATTTTAAGGTGCAAATCAATGCGTATCATTTTACTAAAATCACGCAAAATAGGGCAATACAATTGAAGGGGCATAATAACACATAAAAGGTTTAATAAAGTCTCTTAAAACTTTCAAAACTGCCTCTAGATAGTACAAATAATAAAAAATTTCCAAGTTTTATTGAAAAAAAGTAAATAAATGTAAATGTGGACTGATTATTAATTGAACCGGACTGAAAATAGCCTAGACCAAATAAAGAGGCTAAACCGATTAAATCAGTCCGGATTCAGTCTTCTCAAATATAGGATCGAATGATTCGGTTTGACACCTAAAATCACCAAAAATCGAACCAAATCAGACTGCTCCCACCCCTAGGAAGAATGCCGAAGACTACATTGCGCAATGTATTGCACATGAGACAGAGACAAAATAGTTTTCTTTAAAACTAAAAGATTTTTTTGAGAAAAATGTTATTTTAGAAGAAAGATAGATGGCCACTTTAATTGAATTGGAGGAATCCAAATAAAAGGTTTCAAATGTTTTTAAGAAATGTTTACATTTTGAAACAAAAGGTAAATCTTATGAAGATATTATTTTTGGTAGCACACTGAATTCTGAAGATAAAACTCACGAACAAAAAATTAAACAAACAAAGACAATTTTTCATCTAATAATGTATTTTTGTAAGGACCAAATTTCCAATTGAGTCTTATGTAGTTTTGACTTATTCTCGAAACAAAACATGTTTGAGTCATAGGTAGATTTTTATTGTCTGATCACTACGAAACTATGATGTGTCGAAGATTAATTGAAGATGCAGCGGCTAAATCAACAAGGAATTAATCATGTCGAAGTTTAAATGGTGCATTTTTATTCGTCTTCAAAGCCAATTTGCATTCCGAGATCACACACGTATGAATGCATAATGTTAATGAAACTCAAAATTTCATTTTATAAAAATAAGGATGTTATTTTTAAAAGAAAATGTTTTAAAAGTGTTTAAATGTGTTTACACTTCGTTTTATCCAATATGGACGGATTAGAGTTGGTTTAAAGTAAAACTCTAATCTGGGCGACGTTGTTCAAACGACATATGATGTCGTTCGAACGAGAACTACTGTAGTTCAATCAACGTAGTATCTCTCTCGAACGAGATGGATGCCACTGCCTTAAAATATTTATAAATAAAGGTGGGTTCCAGTTTTCTCGAAGTGTGTGAAGTATGGAAAACAATTTCGATATAGAGAGTTTCTTGCACAAAGTTTTCTAAGGTTTTACACTTAGAAACATTCTTAGAGTTTCAAGATCCGAGATTTTTATTATCATATGTTCTTGTGATCTTGTTGGCACCAAGTTTGACGTGTTCTTGAAGATCCATTGGTGGTTTTACGGTAAAGATTCGACGGAGTCTAATTTTAACATCGTAGAAGATACATGCCATATCAGTGGACATCGAGACACTCGTGGAGGCGCGTGTTATGGATGAGCATCGTAGAAGAAGGTTACTTTCTACACGGGCACTCTGAATATTGGTAGAAGATCAAAGGAGCGTCGAGTCTCATGGGTGATCTAATCATTGTATAAGACTACTGTCTCACTTTGTATTTCCATTGTCATAGTGATTGTATAGCCTGGGTCGTCCGAGGTTTTTTCTTGATTGGGTTTCCTCGTACATCGGCGTGATGAGTATTACTTTACTTTATTTTACTTCCTTTAATCACCAAATGCATGCTTAGGGTTAAACAAGATAAAATTTGGTTAAGTTAATTTGTGTCACAACTTGGTTTCGTAAAATTGAAAAAGAGTTTTTCAAAAAGATAAAGTTGGTTTGTATTCATCCTTAACATAATTCCGTTCAAGTAAAAAGTTTTGGATTAAGTAATATCCGGACCTAACAAATTGGTATCAGAGCTAGAAATACATTTTTATTGTGTTTGATCCCTTTTGCTTGTAAGGATGAATTTTGGAAATTATGATAGTTTTCGCACTCCTATTTTTTATGGTACTATTTATGCTTATTGGAAAATTCGAATGAAAAGTTCTTTAAAATTAATTGATAAGCGTACCTGGTTAGCTGTTGAGAAAGGTTGAACACCACCTGTCACTTGTGAGGGTGAGGACGCTAGCTTGAAACCTGTTGAGGCATGGACTGAGGCTGAACATAGGCCTGCACTGTATAACTCTAAAGTTCTGCACGTTATTTCATCACATGTCACACCTGAAGATTATAATAGGATCATGACTTGCGAGACATCGAAAGAAGCTTGGGATACACTTGCACTCACTCACGAGGGCACGAGTACGATTAGGGCATCTATGTTGCAAAATCTCACTACACAGTTCGAGACGATTAAGATGTTAGAGAGTGTGACTTTTGATGAGTTTTACACTAGGTTGTCCACGATTGTTAACGCGGTGTTTAACCTCGGTGAGAAGATTCCTGATAACCGAGTGATTAAAAAAATTCTGAGATCGTTGCTGCGTAGGTTTGATGCAAAAGTGACAGTTATGAACTCCATTCGTATGCTTAACTCATCGAAACTAGAAGAGGTCATATGTGACTTAAAAACCTATGAACTCGATATGTTTACCGCCAAGCAAGTTCCAAAGAAAGAAAATGGAATTGATTTGAAAACCCTGAAGGAGGAAACTAAAGTTTCGAATGACAACTCCGATTCCGACATTGAGGATGTCATTTTGTTAGCAAAGAAGTTCAAGAAGTTTCTTAAATTTCAAAAGCAATCGAAAGATGCTAAAAAGTTTGAGAAATTCAAGAATGAGGGAGACACCACCCCTAGGGATATAAGTGAGAAGCCTAAGAGAGATGATTCTGATAGGTGTTTTAGGTGTGAGGGGTTTGGTCACAAGGTAGCTGAGTGTCCCACTAGACTTAAGAAAGAGGGCAAGAAATCGATATCATATAACGCTACCTTAATTGATAGTGAACCGGAAGAGGGAGAGAGTTCCCCCATTGAGTATAACGTTATTGCGTTTATGGCATGTCATGTGAGCGACGATGATAAATGTTCCCCCGAGGATACTTATATGCATGACACTTCCAAGGCTAGTGAGAGTGCTTCTCGAGAGTGTGAGGGTGATGAGAGCAAGGATGAGGAGATCGACGTAAGAGAGTTGCAAGTTGCATTTCGAGAGTTATTTGAGGAGACGATGAAAATGAAAAAGTCTAACTTGGTATTGCAAGCTAAGTTGAATGAGGGTGCCATAGAAAATAATGATGCATTGAATAAAGATCTTAGGGAACAGGAGAAAAAGCTTAGGGATAAGGTAGAGTATGTTGAGAAAGAGAGAGACACCCTTAGAGGTTTGATGGAGGATCTGAAAAAGGAGATTTTAGAGTTTGAGGAGTCTAGGCGTCTACTTGAGTCTAGGATTAAGGAGTTGGAGGAGATTTTGAAAGACTCATCTAGAGTCAAGTTTGACTTGGAGTCCAGATCGGAGAAATTGGATAAGGTGTTAGGCACCGTCCAAGTCAAGAGAGATAGGTTTGGTATAGGCTACGACGAGAGAGTTGTTCCCACCCTCAAAGCTAATACCAATCATGTGAGAGAGCCCACTAGGAAAGCGAGGAGATGTCGACATTTTGGTAACCATTCCCACCGTGTTTACACGTGTTCCCACTGTGGTAGGAAAGGTCACCTGAGATGTTTTTGCTATGACCTTAAAAATTCCCCTAGAAAGTTTAGGAATAAAGTCATGTTGGTTCCCAAAACCCCTATGCATTATGCAACACCTACTTGGTTGAGGAAATCGGACTTAGAGGCTTTAGGACTAAAACTTGTTGGTTCTCATTTGGTTTTAGTTGATTCTTCCCATGCTAAATGTAAAGGATGATAGTGTCACCATGTTTGTCATATGCTAGTCTTTGCATTCATGATATATACTTTCCTAAGATTATGACATGTTTATCATTTTGTATTATGCTTTTCATTTATTGCATCTTATTTGAAAAATACAAAAATATTTTTGGTTCGAAATTTTTTGAGAAAAACACAAAAAGATTTTTGATTTTATTTGAGTCAAAATATTTTGAAAAGGCCTAAAAGAGTTTCGGTTTTCTTGTTGTGCCGTGAGTTAACATGTTTGATATGACATATTCGTGTGCTCCCCTTCCTTCCATTATCCATGTGGCTAGGACATTTGGTCATAATTATCGATGCTTAGAATGATCTTAACCATTGTATTATGGATTTTTTTTGAAGTTGATATGCATTTTGATTCGACATTGTTCATATGCCATGATTACACAAATGCACGAGTTTATATGAATGTTTGACTAATCTTGCATATTTGAGTTTGGTGAGACGTTCTTATCTCAATCTTGTCATCTATGCATAAGTAGACTAAAGGAGGGAATGTGCATGTAATATCCGTTTATTGTGAGGATTGAAATTGAAAAATGATGAGTGTTCACGGTAAAGGGCTGTGAGAGTGTAAAATTGACTCATCGTGAAAGCCACCATTTAAAAGAGCCCGTAAAAATGAAATGGTAATAAAAAGGATCATATGCCAAAAATGGGCCAAATTAGTTTAGTTCGTTTAAAAGAATATATGATATATTTGAGGGAGTTTGGATGGATTAAAAATTTAAACAGGTTTGCACAAAGAATCCTAAGTTTGAAAATTCTTGTCAAGACGCTATTGTTTATAGAATCATCAAAATTCCGAATTTGTGTGAATGGTGTTTGGTTTAGTTTATTAAGCTCACACTTTAATTATCACATGTGGATATGATAAAGTTTGATGATTGATTGCTATCAATTAAAGCTTCTTGATTGTTTCGATGTGTTGGAATTATGGTTCATTTGTTGTAGTTCACACACATACATTCCATGTTCATGTTTGAGCACATCAATACAATGTTAGCATGTTACTCATAGTTGTTTATTTGTGAGTTTTCTGAGTTTAACAACTTTTTTGTTATTGTTTTATAGTTTTGAGGCTCTTCCAGTAAGATTTTTTAGGAAATTTCTTCACTGGGCAACACTGTTTAACTTTTTGGGGAGACTATGAGAGTTTGATCATGTCGCTCTACCTACATTTTGTTTAGTTCGAGCGATGTTACCTTTTGTTCAAGCGACATCCCTGGCTCGTTAGAACGACAACATGTTTAACCAGTTTGACTTTTCTTGTTACTTCCTGCTTCAGTACCCTGATGCATTCTGTTCATATTTTGGTACTAGGTTTCTTTTTATGCAGTTCACTTTGATCGCTGACATATTTTGCTACATTGGTTTGTTTAATCACACCTGCTTAGATTGATATATTTTTTTGTGTGATTTCTTTTTTTCTAGCTACGGATTTGACATTGTTTGATCATTTTTAGTTGGTTGTTTCATGTTTATCTAGCTATTCATAAAAATTGGTATCATATTTTGATAGATTTATTTATCTTTTCATCTGATTTTTTATTCGAGACAAAAACGAGGAGAGATGTCTGTGATGTAGGAGGATTTTTATGAGTTTTTTTGCTTGATATCCTGATTTATATGTTTAGTGACACATAGTGGTATCATGTTACAAAGTTATTTCATATTTACTCACATAACAAATGATTTTATTTGAGTTTTCATATTGATTTATATCATTTGTTCCTACATACTTCACTTGGTGTTTATCTGTTTTATGTGTGTAGGTATGCTTAACGAGATTCGCGATTTCATGTCTACATCACATTTAGACACCGAGAGACAATTTCATGCTTGTCGGTCCATAGTTTAAGAGTCTTATCCTGTACTGAAGATGTATTTTTATTTATAGGTTTATGGGATAGGGTTTAGGCGTCATACGACTTGATGGCCCGACTTAGGCATTTTACTGTTGGTTTTGTCCTAGAATAGTTAAATGGGGATATTTGTAAGGACCAAATTTCCAATTGAGTCTTAATGTAGTTTCGACTTATTCTCGGAACAAAACATGTTTGAGTCATCCGTAGATTTTTATTGCCTAATCGCTACGAGACTATGACTTGTCGAAAATTAATTGAAGACGGATCGACTAAAGCAATAAGGAATTAATCATGACGAAGTTTAATTAGTGCAGTTTTATTCGTCTTCAAATTCAATTTGCATTCCGAGATCACACAGGTAATGGTAATGAAACTCGAAATTTCATTTTATAAAAATAAGGATGTTAATTTTAAAATAAAATGTTTTGAAAGTGTTTAAATGTGTTTACACTTAGTTTTAATTCGATATGGATGGATTAGAGTTATATAAGAGTTTGTTTTAAGTAAAACTATGTTTTCAAAGTTGGATTCATTAAAACTGTAATCTGGGCGACGTCGTTCAAACCATACACGACGTCGTTCGAACGAGAACTACTGTCGTTCAATCGATGTAGTATCTCTCTCTAACGAGATGAATGCCACTACCTTAAAATATTTATAAATAGAGGCGTGTTCCAGTTTTCTCGAAGTGTGTACAGTAAGAAAAACAGTTTCGATACAGAGGTTTCCTGCACAAAGTTTTCTAAGGTTTTACACTTAAAAACATTCTTAGAGTTTCAAGATCCGAGCTTTTAATTATCATATGTTCTTGTGATCTTGTTGGCACCATGTTTGGTGTTTTGTTGAATATCCATTGCTTGTTTTGCGATGAAGATTCGGTGGAGTCCGGTTTTAACATCGTAGACGATACAAGCCATATCGTGGACACCGAGACACTCGTGGAGGCGCGTGTTGTGGATGAGCATCGTAGAAGAAGGTTACTTTCTGCGTGGGCACTTTGAATATTAATAGAAGATCAGAGGAGCGTCAAGTCTCGTGGGTGATCGAGTCGTTGTATAAGACTACCGTCTGACTTTGAATTCCATTGTCATATTAATTGTTTGGCCTAGGTCGTCCGAGGTTTTTTCCCGATTGGGTTTCCTTGTACGTCGGAGTTGTGAGTATTACTTTATTTTATTTTACTTTCTTTAATCACTAGATGAAGGCTTAGGGTTAAATAAGATAAAATTTGGTTGAGTTAATTTGTGTCACAGCTTGGTTTGGTAAAATTGAAAAAGAGTTTTTCAAAAAGATAAAGTTGGTTTGTATTCATCCTTAACATAATTTCGATCAAGAAAAAAGTTTTGGTTTAAGTAATATCAGGACGTAACAAGTTTTTACAATAGTTAGAGGTTTTCCAAAATTCAAAAACAACTTTAGCCCTGTTTGTGGTCCCGGTCAAGTGGGAAAGATGACTAAGTCTGATAATAAGAAAGTAAAGGTTATTTTAAATTTAAAACCTCTTGAACTAATCCATATGAATCTTATGGGCCCTTCTAAAACTGTGAGCCTTTGTGGTAACAGTTATATCCTTGTTATGGTGGATGACTTTATGCGATATACTTGAGTTGGTTTTGTGAAAAAAAATCGGACACCATCTGAGAATTTCTGAAAATTCTTTTAAAAATTGAAAATAAAAAGGATATCCAAGTATGTTACATAAGGATTGAAAAAAGTGGATAATTCAAAGACCTTAGTGTTACATAATATTGTGTAGGTAATGGATAGAAACATGAATTTAGTGCTCCTAATACACCTCAATAAAATGGCATTGTTGAGCAAAAGAAAAGGACCATTCAAGAGATGGATAGGGTTATGTTGCACGCCAAAGGGTTGCCAAAATACTTTTGGGCTGAGGCAGTCCAGACAGCATGTCACATTATCAACCATGTATACCTCAGAAAAAATACCAAAGAGACTTCCTATGAGCTATGGTACAATATAAAACCCAACTTAAAGTATTTGAAAACCTTTGGGAGTATTTATTACGTCTGCAAAGACATAGAGAATCTTTCAAAATTTGATACTCGAGGTGATAAAGAAATTTTTATGGGTTACTCACAATCAAGTAGGTCTTACTGTATTTAAAATTTGCGTACCAAAGTCATTATGGAGTCTACTAATGTAATTATACATGACACAAGCGCAAAGAGTCATGACAGTTAACTACTAGTTCTAGATAATTGTGAAAATGTTTATACCCCTGACTCTCCTCAGATACCCATTGGATTTTTAAAAATAAAATTGATGAGTCTAGGGTCATAGTTAGAAATAAGGCTAGGTTAGTAGAGCAAGGATATTCTCAGATAGAGGGAATAGACTTTGACGAGACTTTTGATCCTATCACAAGACTCGAGTTTGTTTGTCTCCTCTTAGAGATTTCATGCCATTTTCAATATAAACTTTTTCAAATGGACGTCAAGTCTGCATTATTTAATGGTATTTTATCATAGGAATTATACGTAGAGCAGCCTAAGGGTTTTGTATATCCGTCTTACACTAACCATGTCTTTAGACTTAAAAAGGCTTTATATGGCTTAAATCAAGGTCCTAGAGACTGGTACAAGAGCCTCTCGGCCTTTTTAATTAATAAAGAGTTTGAGCGTGGTGGCAATGACCAGACATTATTCGTTAGGAAAATTGAACACCATGTCTTGATTTCACAAGTGTATGTAGATGATATCATATTTGGTTTAACCACCATTAATCAAGTAAAGGAATTTTCTAATATAATGCACGCTGAATTTCAGATGTCCTTGATGGGGGAGTTGACCACAATCTAAATATGTTAGTGATCTTGTTAAGAAGTTTAGTCTTGATAATTCCAAAACAACACGTACACCCATGAGCACATCCACAAAACTATCTAACAATGAACATGGGAAAAATGTAGATCCTACTTTATATAGGAGAATGATAGGGAGTTTGTTACACCTCACTGCATCCAGACCAGATATTTCTTTTACTGCATGTGTATGTGCACGATATCAATGCACACATAAAGAATTTCCTATGTTGTGGGTAAAACGGATAATAAAATATGTTAATGTCACAATAAATTTTAGCATTTGGTACACAAAAGACAGTACCAGCTCTATAGTTGGTTACACTGATGCTAACTGTGTAGGATGCTCAAAAGATAGTAAAATCATGTCTGGGGCGTGTTACTATGTAGGAAATAATCTGGTGGGATGGAGTTGTAAAAAATAGAATTGTATATCTCTTTCAACTGCTGAATCTAAGTATATAGCTATGGGTAGTTGTTGTGCTTAACTTTTATAGATAAAACAAATGCTTAGAGATTATGGTATTATCGTGATAAGCTAATTATGTATTGTGATAACGAGAGTACTATTAACATATCCAAAAATCCTGTTCAACACTCATGAACTAAACATATCAAGATTAGACATCACTTTATCCGTGAACTTGCTGAATCTAAGGAACTTGATACCGAATATCTTAACACCGAAAAACAATTGACTGACTTTTTTACCAAACCTTTGAACAATATTAGATTTGAACCACTTAGGATAGCCATAGGGATGATTGTGCTTACATAATACATTCTGCATATTTTCATATCCTCGGCAGTTTTCATGCTTACAATTGGTTTATTAGGATTTGGGGTATGGTTGTTTATCAAATGACAAAAAAAACCTTCTTTATCTTGATAATCTAAGAGACCCTTGATATTACCCTTACTTATGACAATATATGGGTAGAATAATTCATATTATCTCCATGTTTATATTTTTTTACCCCGTTGTCTATATGAGAAAAATTTGGGGGAGAAGAACTTAACGGCTTTGAACTTATCTTGTTTTATCTTTATATGATTCAACTAATATGCCATAAAGTATTTTATTTCAGGCATTCTTATTACATATACATTGTATAATCTTACCATCTTAGGGTATTGGTATGTAAATAGTTGAGTAATATAATTTTTTATTTCTCTTATTTTTGGTTTTAGGATGGGAATGGGTAGAATAACTCTTTTGTATTGGAAACTAGAAATTTTTTTACCCACGAGTACAGGTTACTCAAGGGAATTTTTTTTCCAATATCAAAAGGGGAGATTCAAAACACACTATATGGTTCACTTACTTGAGTCTATGCCATATAGGGGTTCCAACTAGTTTGGATATGTTGACAAAATTTTATTATATTTTGAGCTCTTCTCCATGGTACATTGGAGGCAGCAATTCGCATAACGCTTCATCAAATATCACCCACTCAAGGAAAACGGGAAGTTAAAATAACACACTTTAGGACACAAATTCGTGTATTGCGTTGTGAGTGTGTTAAAATATTTTTAAATATTTATTGGGAATTTTAAAACATTATATAAATTAGGTTTTAAAATGTTTTGGGGTTAAACGTTGAATTAGATAATTCCCTAATAACTTCCTAGGTAGAAAACTACACCGATAAAAACTTTTGTGGGGAAAAATGTGATTTTATAAAATTTAAAAACACACTTTTTATATCGTGTATTATAGAGACATGTGTGTGCATATGTGTGGTTGGTTGTGTGTTTTCTCCCACTCACAATTCTGAGATTGGTTTCTAACCATTAGATCACTCCTAATCAATGTACTACATGCGTCCTGAGTGAATCCCAGTGAAACTTGTGAGGACCAATCAAAGTGAGCGGTTGTGCAGTGCATTGTTGACCATTTGACTTGAATTACAACCGTTGTTTTAATCATAGCCCTTGATTTCGTTCGAATATCTAGAAACTTCTCTCACTTGTATAAATAAAGACCATATGTGAGGCATTTGAAGACTCTGTCATTTTCATCCATCTCTAAAAAAAGAGAGAAGAGAGAGTAGAGAGAGAAAGTAGAGAGAGAGAACTAGAGAGAGAAGAAAAGAGATCGAGTGTTTCTCAAAACCCAAACACCTTTATATTCATCGTGTAAAAACATCTCTGAAAAACTTATTTGTGAGAGTTATATTCTTAGCTTTTCTTGGGAGTATTTCTGAGTGTTTTTCATAGAAGAAACCCTCTCCAAACATTATCTCTCTTAGAAACACAGTCTCATAAGTCTTTCTCATATTTCTTTCTAGAAATTTTGAGAAATACTACTGAGATACATATTCACGTAGATCTTAGGCGTGTCCGTGTATTCTATTGAAGAAATACATTCTCTTGTTGGATTTGGATTTTTTACTGTATATTTTTATAGATCCAACTTCCCTGTTTTCAAGATCTAGAAAAAGAGACTTCGAAAACCATTTATGATTTTAGATCTGAAATATTTCATTAAAACAAAGTTTTACAATTTGTAAATATTATTTTGTACATAAATAAAGTTGAGTTCAAATATATTTTTGTTAAGCTCTAACTTGAGATCTGAAAATATTTTTCGTTGAGAAGTCTAATTTTCTTGATATTGAAACTCTACATCTCATATAGAGCTCTTGTGATTTATAGGACTGTTTGTATAATAATAAGAGCGAAGTGAGTTGCATGTTGCATTTTTAGATACTTCACAGTCGCCATCACTCTCACACGAACACATATAAGTGTGTTGTTTCTTTGAGAGATCTTGTTTGACTGAGTTACTCGAACGAGGAGCAAGGAATTAAATCAAGGAACGTTCAGGAGGATCAAAAGCCGTAAAATCAGATACCGTGGAGGAGTTTTGCTTAGTAGGTATATTCTGTCTTTTAGCTTTAGAATCATATGTGTTATTGTTCTTGTGATTTTAATTCTTACAAATTGTTTTTAGTGGATTTTTGGTTGACGTAGAGGTCACCGTTAATGTTTCCTCAAATTTGAGGTTTTACCACATTGAAAATAATCGTGTCAAACTTTACTGATTTTTGTTCTTAATACTTTCATGGTTGGTTTCTGACAAAGAATTAGATTAGGTTTTTCATTTAAAACCTAGGTAATCAAGCTACCAGATCTTGAATCTTACTTGAATAACTTTTACACATCTCATGTTATGATTTTTAAAAGAAGTTTCCTGAAGGAGTTTATTTCGGAGTTTTCATAATCTTTAACTTTGTGTTAAAAAATTAGTGAACGATTTTGTAGCCCATAAACACGTGATTTTTTGGACGCTTACTCGGGGTGTCACCAGATCCCTCTATTCGGCCCCAACCAAGGCAAGACTTTGTTCATAACATCTTTGGGCTTATACTGTTATAAGGTCATGCCTTTCAACCTTCAGAATGTTAGAGCCATGTACTAAAGACTGGTCATAAATATGTTCAAGCAACAAATGGGGGAAACGATGGAAGTGTACATTGATAATATGCTCGTCAAGAGCAAGAAGAAGGACGATCATCTCAAAGACTTGGCCAACACCTTTGAAATCCTTAGGCACTACCGGTTGAAGCATAATACCAGCAAATGACCGTTTGGGGTCCAGTCAGGAAATTTTTTGAGATACCTGCTCATTAAGAGGGGAATTATGGAAAATCTTGACCAGATAGAGGCTATCAACAATGTTCAGCAGCCGAAGACGCTACGCGAGTTCTAAAAGCTCACTGGGATGCTCGCGACACTTAATCGCTTCATTTTAAAATCATTCTACCATTACCGACTATTCTTTTAGTTGCTCAAGAAAGAAAAGGGACTCACTTAGAATGGCGAATGTTATGCACTGGTAATAGCCTCCTAAAAAATTAAACACTACTTTGAAGCCCATTCCGTCACTCTATCACTTCTTTCCCCTTAAACCCATTCTTTATAAGGCTGACCTTTCTCAACACTTATCAAAATATTCGGCAGAGCTTGGGAGATTGACATTCACTTTTAACCAAGGACAACAGCCAAGGGGAAAATATTGGCTGACTTCATAGTGGAATTTATATGAGATGTCCCTACTGACCAATAAATGGCTGAGAAATTAAGAGATCTCAAGCATGACTACTATGAGATCTGGACATTATATGTGGATGGAGACTCTAATTCCAAGAAGGACGGGGTTGTAATTTTCCTCTTAACACCAGAAGATTCAATGATCGAGCAAGAGATCAAGTTGGGTTTTGAAGCCTCCAACAATGAGGTCGAGTACGAATAACTTTTAGCCGAACTTCGTAAGGCTCATTTATTAGGGGAAAGTCAACTCAAAGTTTATTGTGACTTAAAGATGGTGTTCAACCAATTCAGTGGAGACTTCAACGCCAAAGATAAGAGAATGGAAGCATACCTCGCAGTGGTGCGCGAGGTGATGTCAAAGTTTAAGGATGTCCACGTTCAATAATTCCCCTAAGGGCAGAACAATCATACAGTGATTTAGCAGCCCTAAGCTCAGTAGTAGACTCCAATCTCAGGAGGATAATTAAAGTGGAATTCCTCACCAAATCTAGCATTGACAAAGTGACGACTCTAAGCACATTCTTTCCATTAAAAAAGGTCAAAGTTGGATGGATTAGATAATCGCATACTTGAACAATGATGCACTTCCAACTGACAAAAAATAGGCTCATCAAGTCAGGGTGAAAGATGCTCTCTACTTCGTACTTGGGAGAAAGCTTTACAAGAGATCTTTCATTGTCCCCCTACCTCCAGTGCGTACACCCAAAAGACATCGACCAAGTTCTCTATAAGCTTCACAATGGAATTTGTCAGATCCACATGGGAGGAAGGTCTCTGGAATTTCGAGAAATTAAAGAGGGCTATTAGTGGACATATATACAGAAAGATGCAAGTATTTATGCTCAAAAGAGTGAAAAGTGCTAAAAATTCTCCCCCGTGCTTCATCAACCGACCAGCGACCTGAGACCTTTGACCAGTCCATGTCCGTTTGCATAACGGGGACGAAATATCGTAGGACCTCTCCCTACTGCGCTAGGAAATTGCAAGTATTAGTTCATCTAGATAGATTATTTCATTAAGTGGATTGAGGTAGAACCACTGGAAAATATTAGATATGCCTACATAATTAGACTCATCTGGAGAAACATTATAACTTGCTTTGGGGTACCCATAACCATCAAAACGGATAATGGTACACAATTTGAGAGTGTGACTTTCAAGGTTTCTACGACGAGCACAGAATTAAGCACCACTTCAGTTATGTGGCATAACCCCAATGTAATAGCCAAGTAGAGGCCTCCAACAAGACGATGCTCGATGGCCTAAAGAAAAAGGTGGAAAGAGAAAATGGTGCTTGGGTGGATGAGGTCCCTCATATCCTCTGAGCATATCACACCAAGTCGAGATGGCCTATCGGGGAAACACCCTTCGCCCTCACATATGGAATGGAAGCCATGATTCCACTCAAAAGTGATCTTTTGATTAGGACTGAATGATGAATCCCTTCACGCTATACTTGACCTAGAAGATAAATGAAGAGTATAAGACATGATCAAGCTATACTCTTACCAATAGCAGTTGGCAAAATAATATAACATAGGGGTTACCTAAAAGGCTGTCAGACGGTAAGTTAGGTCCTCAGAAAAGTCCTTAGAAAAGTCCTCGGCAACGCCAAAAGGCTGTTAGACGGCAAGTTAGGTCCCAGATGGGAAGGTCTATTTAAAGTGACCAATGATGATTCGTAAGGGTCCTATCACTTGGAAACAATGGAGGGCAGGGAGATACATCAAGCATGGAATGCGGCTAGCTTCCAGAAGTTTTATTTTGAATGTTATTTCCAGCATATTTAGTTTTTGCAAATTTTCATTTCAAAACTTATTTTTCTGGTAGTACACTTTCAAGTTATTAATAAAGGACCTGGTTATTTTCTCAATTACTTAGCTATTCAATTGATTTACATTGTTCCAAAGTAACAGGATCACAATTGACATTAATTTTCAAACGGTGATCGGGATTTAGCTTAAATAAAATGGAAACATTGCTTATTATAATTAAGCTTAAGGTCTTCAGGTCTTTGTCATAACAAACACAAACGGCCTCATGAATTGAATAAAAAAGCACAAGCCCTATGGGGGATCCCTATGTAGTAAACTAACTCTTGGTCGGATAAAATCCTGAACGGGTGGACTGCCCTTATACTAGGTGCATTTTTTCCATAGTGTGTTCTAGGCTTTAGGTAGTGTGACGACACAACCCGACAAGGTAAGATAGACAAATATAACAGATGATTGGCATAAAAGAATGAAAAATGCACGAGATTGGTATTAAGTTAAGTATATAGTAATATTGAGTTATAAGTTACAAAAAGTGCTAATTACAAAAAAATATTTCAAATAATACAAATACAAGTGCCTATGGTCGGTGAGTAAGAAATTCTGTGACCGGCCTCCTTCAACCGTCAATAGGATCTGGTTGGTACTCATCATCACTATCATGAGCCTCCAGGTAACTCTCTGTGAGTTGAAGAGGTATGACATCTAATAAAACCCACTTCTCATCGTGACCAATGGGTGGGCATCTATATGCCGAACAGTCAACTTGGTACATGTACCAAAGTTAAGAGTTTTGAGGCTCTTTCTTGACCTTTAGGGCATTCAACCAACCATACTTGTAGGCCACACTCTTGGCCTCCACTAGATTGATGGGCGCATCTTCCCAACCCTCATAGTATCCTGCCAATAAGACCACTCGAGGACCCATCCTGAATAAATAGCGAAGCTTTTTCACATCTCGACTGAGTCCCATTACCATAATGTGGGCTCTTCAGTTATTTTCTTCGACTTTGGTGAGCTTCTTTTTTATCTCATTATTCTCAAACTAGATTAGGGCGCTGACCTCTCCCACATCCTTTGCTTCAGTAAGTTGGGCCTTCAAGCCATTTATCTCCTCTTGCATTAAGGAGCCCATATCTCCGAAGTTTTTATGACCGTCCTTCAACTTATGAACTAATACTGACTAGATCTTATGGGTCTTAGTCATATTTTTTAAAGCCTTGTGGTTGGATAAAAATGCTCGACGAGCTTGGGCACTTGCATCCCGACCAAGCAAGTCATTTAGGTTGCCAGTAAAGAAGGGAATCTCCTCGATAATAGGATACATGAATAGATTAAACTTAAAGTGCTAAATTTAGCGAAGGTATCCAAACAAGATAACTGTTAAAAGGAACATTCTTTCATTAATATACTACAAAATGGTTAAGTCCCTTACAAGCAACAGAAGAGGGAAAAGTATGAGGAATAAAATTCCTAATCTAAAGTGAACATATACCTTCACCTATTCTTCAACATTAGTAACATTATCCTTAGTGACAATATCTTCAATTTGGTCGATTGGGACACTTGTAGTAGCGTACTCTTCCACTTTTAGACGGGATCCAAGTCTATGCTTGCCAAAGAGATCAGAGTTAGTGGGGACATCAGTCCTCACCAAAGCTTTATCCCAATTCTTCTTAAAGCCCACTTTACATATGTACCCCAGTTGGCATTTGGCACCCTCATAGGATTCAGTGAAACCCTTATCAAAACTAGCCTCCGCTATCGCAGGAAACTCAGAGAGATATCAACCTTGAGCTTACCATTCTTGGTCATCAGCGCGTCCACGACAGTGCTAGTGGACTTCTTCTCATTTTCATAGGCCTTGTTGGCATTGTCCAAGTCCTCCTGTGATTTTTTCAGAGATTCACTAAGCTCATCATTGATCTTGGATTGGTTCTAACGGCCATCCAAGAGTTGGAAAAACTATTACATAAACTTCAAATAGAAACATAAGGAAAGCATTAGATGAGTTTATCTTAAAATTATAATAAAGATAACAAGGAAAGAAGAGAAAGAAAAAGTTACTCGCCATTAACAGAGTTTGGGAAGCACAGATTGAGAGTTGATCATAGGCAAGAATCTTAAGTTGCTCATGATTAGTCGCGAACACAACCCTCCTCAACTCTCCTTGAGCTAAGTAAGGATTATTGGCCACAAACATGGCTTGGGAAGACCTTACAGGAAGGGGAAACCACCCCTTTTGGAGAGTGGAAGGCATTAGAGATTTTTCCTTCTTTTTTTCCTAATGACCAATTCCTAGTCATTGGACTTAGTGCCTTCAGCCTCAATCCTCTTCAAGGACTTGGCCTTGGGAGAGGAGGGTCTACCCTCAACATCATCACTTTTGATTAACAACACTCTCTTTCTGGGCACCATCGAATCTTCCTCGCTAGCAAGGATGGAGTTTACATCAAGTGATTCGAAAGAGGAGGAGATAAAAGGCTCCTTGTCAGGCAAGGAGAGGCTCGGGATGTCATCTATTGGGCGAGCAGTAATGCTGCTAGTAGTGTTATTGTATTGGAAGAAAAATGAGGCTGAGCATGGTTAATCACCTCCAGTAAGCAATTATCTAACTCTCCAAACTTTCAGTAATGCGGCCCTATTGATATGGGCCAAAGAGGGGTATTTTTTTTTTAACAAGCTGCTCAGAAATAAAAAGGAGAAATACTATCAGCAAGATCAATTCATAATATAAAACCAAAAAAGAAGTATATAAAGAGAAGGTTTAAACCATTAATTCCCCCTAAGATGGACACAGGAACCCAATGTATTCTTCTCCCTCGAGGAGAGATAGATATTGATAATTCTGGGCAATGAAACCCTGATCCCAATAACCTTTGTTGGAATTTGATAGGTTCACCACCAAAACCCTATTGGCCTTTCTCGCTTTCAGATACGTGAATCCATCAGTGGTGTGGGACCAACAGTAATAGTACTTGATCTCTAGAATACTAAGGTTGATTCCATACAACTCATTGATTCTATACACCCCATTGATAATATGCTAGGTATTGGGGGCACACTGAGCTGGGACCACCTCAAAATATTTATAAAACTCTAAAAAAATGGGTTTGGGGAAAAATCAGTCCCCCCTGAACTATGCCCAATGTGTGAATCTAGTGCCCCCTATCACTACAATGTCATTTATGGGCATGGGAGCACACTTAGTTATAACCTAGGGAGGAATAAAGTAGATTTTCCTAAAATCTTCTAAGTTTTTCCGATGAAGGGTTTTCACCATTTTCAGAAATAGAAGAACGAAAATAGAAGAATGCGAGAGAAAATAAGAGAGGAAAGTTGCGAAAAAAAGAACTTACAGAGAAATTGAATGCAAACATGAAGTTTTGGAGTCTTTTTGAGCAAAAAAGAAGAAGCAAAATGATGGTAACTGAGTATTAAAACACGCGATGTTAGAAATCTGTGCATATCAATCATATGTTATAAAACTCGAAGTGGTTTTCGGCGGTTCACTTTTCTCCTTGTGACCAGCGTACCCTTACTAGTTTTCAACTGTTTACAAAATTGCCCAACCATTAGGCTTAAATGAGATTTGGATCAATTTGATGGTCTTTCACAGATTTAAAATTCTCTAGCTTAATTCTGGTCTAATTTTGGCTAGGAATTTTAGGGGTAATTGTGGGGTCCAAACCATAATAAATCCCAATTTTGGCCCGTCTGAGCAGGCCCAATAGGCCACCACACTGACTCAGCCTAATTCGCTAATGAAGATACGTGCACAAGAATTTATCACATGGATAAATAAGAAACATTTATCATTTAGTTACGAATAAGCTCAGATTGGTTACCTATAATCTCAAATAAGATAATCATCTGAGCCAATAACAAGACAATAGAGTTCTTTAAATGACTCAACTACTTTACTTTATGAGACTATAAATACATCCCTCACCCTAGGGCCAAGGTGGTGGGATTTCCAAACTTTGAGAGACATTAATAAAAACTTAGTGACCTCTCCGTGGACACAGGAAATTTACCAAACCACATATGTGTGTGTGTTGTGTGAAGTTTTCATATTCTTTCATTACTTGCTTTCTAGAATTTATTCATTGTGATTAATTGCACTCACAATTCTAATTTCCCATAACTTAGGAACATCTCTCTTTAAAGTAATTGCCCGGTTACTTGGAACCTTTGTAACAAGTTAGAATCCTGATTTATGGTTCCACTACACCAAAAACCAAGAATAGTCACGACATAATGATCACGACCCAGGACCGTGACCACAGTCAAAACCAATGTGACACAGACTATGGCCAAGCGTAGGGGTGACATCCAATGGAAACTGTCACTACCTTAGACCATGATCATGGGGATTACAACCATGGTTCATATTACCCCATGACTAACTGGGCCCTAAACTTGCACCAAGATTTATGACAATATTGGTCACGAGCCCAGACTGTGACCAGGTCCTTGACAAAATGGAGGTAGGTAGTGGTTTGCAATTGAGAAATCAATTTGGATTTTTTTCGCACTAATAAAGTGGTGGTAGGTAGTGGTTTGCAAGGTACTAATGAAATGGATAGGAAAATTGGTTCTATGCACATTCATACGCATGATTCCAATTTACATCCGTTTGAATAGGACTTATATGTTAAAATAGGATAAACTTAAATTGCATCGGTTGAAAAATAATAACTAGTTAATGATTAATTAGAACCATTACTTGTAGGAATCATATTCACACCCTCATATATTTTTCTTAGGAAAAATGAGGCACGGTGAAAATCATTGGTAATAAGAGTATAAGAGATTAAAATTGGATCGCACTTATACCTATTTTATTAGTGCGCGGCATTTAGAGGGTACTCTTATTTACAAATATGGGAATAAGAAGATCGAACAATTTAACTAACTTATAAATTATGGAGTTCATCTCCAATAAAAGTACCTGTTCGATCGTATTCTATTCTCCCTACCAGAAAGATGGGATGAGGTTGTGGATAATATATTTCGCATACATAATCTTGACATAGCCCTGACGTTGCTTACGCTGTTAAAGAAGGAAGAAAAATATTCATCCATTGTGAATACAACTACGTACAAAGAGAATTGAATAAGGCTGTGATGTCTCGCGACATACGCACATTTAATTGAATCTTGACAATATATTGAAGAAGAAAGTATTATGAGTTCATATCACAGACATCAATACATCAATCATAGATACGCTTCCTCCTTGTTAGCCACGTGCCAAAATACATAGGTTCTTAAAAAGTAATATTGAACGGATGGAGATTAGACACATTGAACACATTTTAAAGTCTTATTGTGAGAAGATATATACATATATATAGTCATAAACATGATTAGTTAGTCGTAAACATGTTAGTATAATGATTTCATTGCTTATTGTTTTTTATTATAGATAATGTCGAGTGACAATTGACAGAATGTACCAAGGGATGAGGTAACACCCCAACCAGGAAGCTCATCTCTGGAACCCCAATAAGAATACTCATCACCACATGGTGAACAATTGTCTAGTCCACCATTGGTTCAATTCACTAATCATTCTACAAATAGGCAACAAACCCCCATTACTCCAACACCCCCAACTATCGCTCTCGACACCTCTCGAGCAAATGAGAAGAAGCCCATTGGGTTCTCCATTCTTGAGAATATTCCTACTAGCAATAGAAATGACCTCCAGATATTTAAATCCCAGTGTTTATCGCTTGATAAAATGAATGTGGGAGTTGGGGAACAGATAACTGGAACTTAGTTGATCAAGCCATCAAGCATGACATTTATGACCAACTTTGTAAGCATTTTTCAGTCCCCGATCGTTCAAAGAAAAAGGCTCTTTCCCAAGTTACTGAACAACTGAGGACGTATCGGAGAAACCTTCGACATAGACATTTCCCTAAGGAGGCATGGAGCTCCGATATTTTGGCTCTGAGAGATAGAGTCCTTTAGAATGTTGTAATACCGGTCTATGAATTGAACAATTTTTGGAAAATAAGGAAGTGGATAAAAAGTTTGTCCAAAGGGAGAAAAACAAACAAAATAAGGTGAAAAAAGTTGATATCTATAGGATAGGTCCAAATCTTATGAAGATTTGAAGAGTGAATGATCAAATAGGAGAAAGGGTAGTCCATATGTCGACAAAAAAACCTAATCGGACCAACTTGTGCGTGCATGCTCGATGGGACAAAGATAATAAATTCCCACCACACTTGGATCAGACTATGGTGAGTATGACCAGTTATTTATTTATATATATACACATTATATAAAATAATGTTAAAATCATAAGACTAAATATAATTCTATGCTACATGAATCGATTGAGGCCATTAGAAGTCAGTTCGGTTTCAATCCCTTATGATGACATGAAAAAAGATGCCCTGACCCAGGCCTTTGAAACTGATAAAAGAAGGAGGACGAGAGGTGTTGAATCACATATTCTGAAAACTGTAATACCCCGTAGTTTTAATGATTTTTATTATTGGGATTAATTTAATTAAAATTAAAAATTAATTAGAAATTAATCCATATTAAAAAATAAATATTAAGTAAGCATGACAATGGTTAATATTTATTTGTATGAGAGATATATTGAATATTACTTAGTGAACAAGTAATAAATTATTATTTATACATTATAATTATCGTGAGTGAGAAATACCACAGTTACAGAAATTTAGTCGGGACGCTCGTGTTAGTCGTGCCGGGACTTCAGTTATGGGATAAAAAGGTAAATTGTAAATGGGTCATCCAAATGGTCATTTCAAGTGTGCCCAAGTGTGCGGAAGGGTTAAAAAAGTGAGAAAATTATATTTGGGCACATGTATAGGGTCGGGGTTCATTTCTGGATCGACCCGACAAGTGAAAAGTCAATCTTTGACCTTTGGATTTTCAATCTATGAAGAGATACGGGAATAGCTATATTAAAACCAACTCTGTGGCTAATCAAATGGAGAATTAAAAAATTAAAGTGAGAGGAAACCAAAGGAGAGAAAGTGTGAGAGCTTTTACCAGAAAGTGAAGAGTTTCACAAGAAGGTGATGGGTCTTAGAGGAGGAGCAACACCTAGAGCCACCTTGCACCACCACCATACACCATCAAAATTTAGGAAGAACGAGGAGAAGGAACTTACATCATCTTCTACAAAGAAAATTTAGAATCATCCTAAGAGGCAAGTTGTTTAAACTTGTTTAATTATGAGTTTGGTGAAGTACATGCTAGATTATAGGATTTTTGGATAAAAAAACCAGGTTTATAAGGTTTTGATTTGAGATAACATCATTTGGGATTATAGAACTCATTATTAGGATTATATAGTTTATTGATGATTTTAAAATGTGATAAAAGAATGTGATTAAATTGGAGATTCAACTATCTAACTAGAAATGAAGTGAACTCATACGAATCCGAAAGTCAAACGCATGTAAAATCATTTTTGAAAAAGGACGAACATTGTATGATAATTTTACGTCTGTTTTAAGTGGAAATTGGTAGTGTGCTCAATAGTTCTTGTATAAAATCATGTTTAGAACAACTTTATAGTTTTAAGTTTTTTCAAAATCGGATCAAAAAAGCCTCAAATCGTCATTTTATATTTTCTGGGCAATATGTAACTTTATTGAGAAAAAGGATTATTGAGAATTAAAATATAATTCAGGCTTGTTATAATGATTCTGGGTTTTGGACCAGTAAGTACGGGTTGAGGGTAGCTATTGAAATAATTAATTAAATTATTTACATTCCTACGGTTAACAAGAGATGTTAGGAATAATGGAAAATGGGAATAAAATGTGAATTATTAGTTTATGGGATAAACTAGAAATATATTCTATGTATGTATAGGATGAGTGCAAACATATATTATGTTAATTGTGATATTCCGTGTAATTAATATACCTACGTTTCTTACTATCACAGGAGGTTTCTCGTCGTGGGTGGTCTTATCTAAATGAGCTATTTTGGAGGATTTTAGACTCGTACCTTAGAACATAGAACTTAGGGCTGATCACTATTTATGTGAACAATGGTGTGATCAGTCATTTGGGTGCGTTAGGTATTTATGTATTCCAAAGTCCTAGAACTATGTTTGCCTCCAACTGGTGTGAATAGTATTTATGGTTCAAGAGTGATTCTGAGCCCGTAGTCCTTTTATTTAGTACGTTATGTATCGAGACTTGATAGCGAGTATGCTTGCACTGTAACTCAGCCTAGGGGTTCCGTATTAGTATATATATATATAATGAGAGTAATACATTTATATACTTATGGATTATTCTACTGTGTGTGCTCAACTATATGAGAGAGATAGTGACATCTAAAATTACCTAAGTATGTGGAAACTTAATCTCTAATGGGAAAGCTATAATTGGCGAACTGATATGGGTTATGTGATAATATATGATATGGGCAATTCGGGTGGCACAACGAGTTAGTTTGTGTGGAGATAGATATGGTTCAGACTAGTTACGCAAGGTAGTATAACTAGGACATGTTAGAAAGATTCGTTAGGTGTGCACATTAGTTGAGAGGTGAGGATCTCAAGTGAGGGCACGTAAACCTAATATGTATTTAGTTTCTGCTAATTTTTCATTTTAAACACTTGCTAAAAATTTTAAATATTTTCTTGGGCTCTGACCCATTTTGTCCAAGCCTATATTTTTGTAAAAATATTTTAGGTGTCCAGCCACATGGACGCCAGACTTAGGGGTTCCTATCATTTGACGTGCTGTAGTTGCTGTGGAAGTTGGAGGATCTTAGTACTAGATGCCTCCACACTTATCATTTTCTGCTTATGAGACACTTATTTCAGTCGGACATGTTTCCATTCTTATTCTGATATTATTCAGAGATAGTGGATTGACATCTTTATTTTTTCATGGATTGGACTAGAATTTTATTTCGAAATACTGTATTTGGGATTTAGGCTGGAAGTGTTTATTCCAGTCACAGTTAGTCATTTTGTCACTCTATTCTTTATGAGTTTGGTTATTGAATGTTGAATGTTCCAATAATTATTTACTTTTATTATTATTGCATGTTGATTTAAAAAGAAAAAAAAATTGACATCATCTTTTTGAATACTAGGTGGTTAGTAAATATTAAAAAGTTTTCGACAGTGATGCTAAGAATGAACCAAATGAGATACCAGTTTTATTTTAATAAATGACTGATCACCCGATATTTAATTAGGCGGGGTGTCACAGATGGTATCAAAGCATCAGTTTCTAAAGTCCTTAGGATCTGTGAATATTATTATGTTTATAGCTTGACGTTCTTTAACATAAAGCCCTATTATTAGGACTGTTGTATTCTTAGGGTGCATTCACGTCTTCAACTAATATTAAGATATATCAAATTAAGGACTTATGGAAATTCCTTCTTATTTCAGATGCCTCCCAGACGTGCATAATGAGTCCCTAGAAACGCGTAGCCAGAGCCTCAACCAGCTCTGACCCAGGGTAGCACAACAAGTACCACCCCTAGCACAGGTGGTGGCACCAGGTTGGGCGCATGCATTCCCTTCTTCTTGGGAGCGAGTTAGAGATAGCTTCTAGAAGGCACACCCTCCCTAGTTCCAGGGGAGTTCAGATGTCGTTATTGTCAGCCAATGGACGAAGGATATCTAGAGGCACTTGAGGATGTATGAGTTCACTGACATTCATAGGCAGATTCTAGTTACATTTAAGCTAGTTGGGATGGCATTACAATGGTGGGAGTCCATTACCATCGCAGAGGAAAGAGACGTTATGCCGATACACGAGTTCTGGGAGCGGTTTGACGGCAAATACTTTTCTTTCACCATCCAGACGAAAATGAGGGTAAAATTGTTAGATCTCAACCAGGAGGGGAAGAGAGTGGCGGAGTATGAGGAAGAATTCACGAGGTTAACTAATCTCATGCCAGGAGAAGTGCCTACGGAAGAAAAAAGGATACAAATTTTCACGGATGGTCTTACTTGGCGGATCCGATAGCATCTATTGGGAAATATTTCTCTAAGGAAGTACACAGAGGTATTGAATACTTCTCTATTACATTGCCAGGATCACCACTTCCAATTTAAGGGGAGAAAAAGAGCAGGGGAGTCCAGTCAGCAGGATAGGATCGAAAGTGGCAGTGCTAGTGGGGCACAATCAACTCAAATCCAGTCTAGGCAGGGTGAGAAGAGTTCCCATCAGGGGGATCCTTCTAAGAAATTCAGATCTAGAGATTTTAGGCAAGGATAGGAAGGTTTCAGGCAGGGCCATCAGGGCCAACCGAGTCAGTCGGGCTAGTAGCAATTCCAGCAGGGCTAATGGAGGGGTGGTAATGGCCAGGAGGGGTGAAAACAACAGGGTCAGAGGGGAGGTAACTTTTTGGGGAGGTGTTTCATCTGTGGAAAGAATGGCCACAAACATTAGGATTTCCCTGAGAAGGACAAGGTCCCGTAGCAGCAGTAGATTGCTCGCCAGGAGCCCTAGAGGCCTACCTTACCAGCCGCCCTTCCAGCACCAGCACAGATGCCAGTGTTGCCTGCTATTCCAGCTATTCTAGTAGCCCCACCTTAGCAGGGACACTTGTAGTATGGGCGTGTATATAACGTCTACCAAGCAGCAGTTCATCAGGCACCACCCACAATCGAGGGTATGTAATCTATCCAGGGGACTTTGGAGCGTATTTTAATTGACATGGGGCTTCTCACTCATTTATAGCTATTAGGTTTGCACGGACCATCGGCTTGTTAGATACGGTAAATAGTACAGTTACATGTGTAGATTCACCATTGGCTAAATGGATGCTTAAATTCTTTATCTGTCGGGGAGTGAGTATAAATATTAGGAGACTGATTTTGCCTGCCGATATGCTTGTGTTAGACAAAACAGAGTATGATGCCATTATAAGCATGGATTGTCTAGTCTCATATAGGGACATGATTGATTATTATAGCCGGAGTATTGTATTTTCCATACCGGGTTAGGGGATGTTTTTAGTAGTGATGCCTCATCCCGAGGGAGGATCGTCTACCCATTTATACTATACTGAGGAGGAGACGGCCTCCAAAGGGGTGGTGATTTCCCAATATTCGATTTTCATCGTTTGTGAGTTCACCGATGTGTTTTAGGAGATACAGATATTACCACCTAGCAGGGAGATTGAGTTTATGATAGACTTAGCATTGAGAACTCAGCCAATAGCTCGTGCACCCTACCGTATGGCTCATATGGAGATGAGGGAGTTACGGGACCAGATTGAGAAGCTTTGGGGGAAGATCTTTATCCATAGGAGTACCTCACCGTGGGGTTCTCCAGTGTTATTTTTAAATAAGAGAGATGGGTTGTTGCAACTATGTGTTGATTATCGGGAGTTAAATAAAGTCGTTATACATAATAAGTATCCGTTGCCCCAAATTGATGACTTATTTGATTAGTTAGGAGGAGATTCCTACTTCTCAAAGATAGACTAGAGGTCAGGGTACCATCAGTTGCGTATCAGGGAGCATGATGTCTCTCAGACTACCTTCCTGAAGAGATATGGATCCTAATAATTTTGTGTTATGCCATTCGGGCTAACCAACGCGCTAGCTGTGTTTATGGGCTTGATGAATAGGGTGTTTAGAGAATTCTTAGATCAGTTTGTCATTGTCTTCATAGATGACATCTTGATTTATTCCTAGACTGAGGAGGGGCATGTCGAGCATCTGCGTAGGGTTTTACAAGCACTAGGTGAGCATCAGTTGTATGCTAATTATGAGAAGTGCGAATTTTAGCTGTGTGAGGTATAGTTTTTGGGACATATAGTATCTTACGGGGGGATATCTGTAGATCCGAGTAAGATGTCAATAGTGAAGAGGGACAACCCATGACATAGATAGAGATACACAAATTCTTGGGGTTATCTGGGTATTACAACATTTTATTCGGGGATTTTTAAAGATTACGAGTTCGTTGACGAACTTGACTCGCAAAGGGGTACCATTCATTTGGGATGACGCTTGTCAGTTGGCGTTCGATGATTTGAAATACAAGTTGATATCAACACTAGTCCTCGCACTGCCCAGGATGGGAGTAGAGTATTTTGTTTATACATATGTGTCCCTATAAGGACTAGGGGTTTTCTTCAGTAGGAGGATCAGGCTATAGCTTATGCTTCTCGCAAGCTTAATCCTCACGAGAGGAATTACCCCACCCATGACTTGGAGTTAGTGACAGTCATGTTTGCACTTCAAATTTGGAGACACTATCTCGTGGGGGAGAAATTTCTCTAGTTCACAAATAATAAGTTATTGCAGTACTTGTTCACTCAGAGAGAGTTGAATATGCGTTAGCGCAGGTGGCTTGAATTTGTGAAAGACTGTCATTTTGGTATCCAGTATCACCCGAGAAAGGCTAACGTGGTGGCAGACGCATTGAGCCGTAGGCCAGTAGGTGAGGTAGTCGAGGTATGGAAGGTAAAATGAAAGGAGCTAGGATATCACGATGCAGTTGCCAGATCATTTATGTCAGTTATGACCGTTACACCCCAGATTATAACGAGGGTGGTGTCGGCCCAGGCAACAGATCTGTTTTGTCAGGAGAGGATTCAATCACTTTTAGCTGGAGGAGTAGAGTCTTACTCAGTGAGTTATTATGGAGGTTTGCGCTTCAATGGAAGGTTGATTGTTCCGGAGAGGGAGGTATTGTTGTTCTAAAGAGGGAGGGATTATGACACGCGGTGATGACAGAGTCTCATGGATCTCAGTTTACGGTACATCCTGGCGGGGATAAGATGTTCCAGGGTATGAGGCAGTAGTTTTGGTGGAGTGGGATGAAGAGAGACACTGTTGATTTTGTCTGAAGTGTGCCACCTGTCAATTTGTAAAGGTGGACCATCAGAAACCAACATGGTTTCTCTAGTCATTAGAGATTCCTAGGTGGGAATGGGAGAGAGTTCCATGGATTTTATTACTGGGTTGCCTACATCTTAGAGGGGTCAGATTCTATATTGGATCGGTTGACAAAGGTAGCCCACTTCCTGCTAGTTTGAACAGATTATTCCACGGGATAGTACACACAGATTTTCATTACTGAGATAGTGATATTACACCGGATACAATTTGATATCGTCTTCGACAGGGATAAGATCTTCGTTTTTCATTTTGGCAGAGTTTTCAGGAGTCCATGGAGACAGAGTTGCGATTGAGTACGGCCTATCACCAGAGACAAACGGGCAAACAGAGAGGACGAATCAGATGCTGGAAGATATGCCATGGATGTGTATCCTTGATTTTAGGGGAGGTTGGGAGCAGTATATTTCCCTGTTAGAGTTTGTGTACAATATACTACTTGGCCAGAGTTAATTCAGTATACCTTGGCCAGGATTGAGATGATTGAGAGTCGTATACGGGTAGCTCAGGACAGACAAAAAATTTACGTCGATGCTAAGCGGTTATTTAGGGAGTTTAATGTGGGGGGCCAGGTATTGCTGCATGTATCTCCTATGAAGAGGATAATGAGAGTTGGGAAGAAATGGAAATTGGTGCTAAGGTATGTTGGGCCATTTCCTATCATCGAGCGAATTAATTCAGTGGCATATAAAATTGGGTTATCGCAGTTCTTGCATAGGATTCATGATGTGTTCCATAATGCTTCGCGGAGGAGGTATCTCCGGGATCAGTTACACCAAACTCAGATTGCTTTATAGGAGATTTATTTAAAGGTCGATGCTTCATACGAGGAGAGGCCAGTCGCTATCCTAGACCATAGTGAGAGCAGGTTGAGGTCGAAGGTAGTTCCACTCGTACAGTTTCAGTGGGGGCATCATAATGCCTATGAGTCAACTTGGGAGCGTGAGGATGAGATGCGTGACAAATATCCAAGGTTGTTTCCACCAGGTATACTTTCTTATTCCGAATTTCGAAATGAAATTCCATTATAAGGGGGAAGTATGTAATACCCCGTAGTTTTAATGATTTTTATTATTGGGATTAATTTAATTAAAATAGGAAATTAATTTGAAATTAATCTGGATAAATAATAAATATTAAGTAAGCATGAGAAGGGTTAATATTTATTTGTATGAAATATATATTGAATATTACTTAGTGAAGAATTAATAAATTATTATTTATACATTATAATTGTCCTGACTGATGAAATACCGCAGTTACAGTAATTTTGTCGGGACACGCGTGTTAGTCGTTTAGGGACTTAAATTATGGGATAAAAGGTAAATTAAAAATGGGTCATCCAGATGGTCATTTCGAGTGTGCGAAAGTGTTCAGAAGGGTTAAAATAGTGAGAACACTATATTCGGGCATATGTATAGGGTCTCTGATCATTTCTGGGTCGACCCGACAAGTGAAAAGTCAATTTTTAACATTTGGATTTCCAACCTATGAAGATATATGGGATTAGCTACTTTAAAACCGACTCTTTGGCTAATCAAATGGGGAATTGAAAAATCAAAGTGATAGGAAACCAAAGGAGAGAAAGTTTAAGAGCTTTTACCAGAAAGTGAAGAGTTTCTTTAGAAGGTAAAGGGTCTGAGAGGAGGAGCAACACCTAGAGTCACCTTGCACCACCACATTACACTGCCGAAATTTAGAAAGAACGAGGAGGAGGAACTTACATCATCTTGTCCAAAGAAAATTCAGAATCATCTTAAGAGGCAAGTTTTCTAAACTTGCTTAATTATGAGTTTGCTGAAATACATGCTAGATTATAGATTTTTGGATAAAAAACCCAGGTTTATAAGGTTTTGATTTGAGATAACATCATTTAGGATTATAGAACTCATGATTAGGATTATATAGTTTATTGATGATTTTGAAATGTGAGAAAAGCATGTGATTAAATTGGAGATTCAACTATGTAAATAGAAATGAACTGAACTCATACAAATCCGAAAGTCAAACACATGTAAAATCGTTTTTGAAAAAGGACGAACATTGTATGATAATTTTACGATTGTTTTAAGGGGGAATTGGTAGTGTGCTCGATAGTTCTTGTATAAAATCATGTTCTGAACAACTTTATAGTTTTAAGTTTTTTCAAAATCGGATCAGAAAAGCCTCAAACTGTCATTTTATATTTCTGGGCAATATGTAACTTTATTGGGAAGGATTATTGAGAATTAAAATATAATTCGGGCTTGTTATAATGATTTCGGGTTTTGGACCTGTAAGTACGGGTTGAGGGTAGCTACTGAAATAATTAATTAAATTATTTATATCCTTTTGGTTAACAGGAAATGTTGGGAATAATGGGAAATGGGAATGGAATGTGAATGATTAGTTTATGGGATAAACTTGAAAAATAGTCTAGGTATGTATAGGATGAGTGCATGCATATATTATGTTGATTGTGTTATTATGTGTAATGAAGATACCTACGCTGCCCGCTATCACATGTGGTTTCGTGTCATGGGCAGTCTTATCCTGATGAGCCATTTTGGGGGATTTTAGACTCGTACCTTAGAACATAGAACTTAGGCCTGATCACTATTTGTGTAAACAATGGTGTGATCGGTAATTTGGGTGAATTAGTTATATATGTATTCCAAAGGCCTAGAACTATGTTCGCCTCCAACTTGTGTGAATTGTATTTATGGTTCAGGAGTGATTCTGAACCTGCAGTCATTTTATTTTGTACGTGATGTACCAGAACTTAATAGCGAGTATACATGCACTGCAGCTTGGACTAGGGGTCCCGTATTAGTGTATATATATATATATATAAACACATATACACACACTTATGAGTTATTCCACTATGTGTGCTTAAGTAGATAAGAGAGATAGTGACATCTAAATTTATCTTAGTATGTGGAAATTTATTTTCTAATGGGAAAGTTATAATTGGCGCAATGATTTGGGTTATGTGATAATATATGATATGGGCAATACGGGTGGGACAACAAGTTATTTTGTATCGAGATAGATATGGTTTAGACTAGTTAGGGAGGGTAGTATAACTAGGAGTTAGAAAGATTCGTTAAGTGTGCACATTAGTTGAGAGGTGAGGATCTGAAGTGAGGGCACGTAAACCTAACATGTATTTAGTATCTGCTAATTTTGCATTTTATATAGCTGTTAAATTTTTCAAATGTTTTCTTGGGCTCTAACCCATTTACTCCAAACCTATATTTTTGTAAAGTTATTTTAGGCACCCAACCATAGGGACGCTAGGCCTAGGAGTTCCTATCATTTGACGTGCTGCAGCTGCTGTGGAAGTTGCAGGATCTCAGTAGTAGATGCCTCTACACTTATCCTTTCCTTCTTATGAGACACTTATTTCATTCGGGCATATTGCCCATTCTTATTCAGATATTATTCAGTGATAATGGATTTACATCTTTATTTTTTCGTGGATTGGACTAGAATTTTATTTCGGAAAACTGCAATTGGGATTTAGACTGGAAGTGTTTATTCTAGTCACAGTTATTCATTTTATCACTTTATTCTATATGAGTTTGGTTATTGAATGGTGAATGTTTAAATTATTATTTATTTTTTATTTTTTTTGCATGTTGATTTAAAAAGAATTTTTTTTACATCAGCATTTTGAATACTAGGTGGTTAGTAAATATTAAAAAGTTTTCGACAGTGATGCTAAGAATGAACCAAATGAGATACCACTTTTAATTTAATAAAGGACTGATCACCCAATATTTAATTAGGTAAGATGTCATAAAAACCAAATTAAAACACACTGCACCTCTCGTGGATGAGCTATCTTCAATCAAGAATCGTATCTCGAGCTAAGAGTTAAGCCAACCCAAGATAGAAGGGGATATCCAAGAGATTAAAATTTTTTGACCACGCATGAAATCGGGAGCCTTGGGTTCTTATTTACTCAAGGTTTTCGACCCCTATGCCTCCTCTAGGTTTACCCCACCCTCCTTCTCAGGGTTTTCCCAGTTCTCCCTCTTAGGGCTTCCCCTCCAAAATGTCTCCTCCTTTAACATTCCCATCCCAAATGTGGCCTCCTTCAACATTCCCATCCCTAGTGCCTCTGCCTGCCACAGTACATAGTTCATTGTCATCTATTTACGGTGACTATGGAGAGGATTACTATTTCAGGTACTTGACCAATTGTAGGATTATTGGTGCATGCACACTCATCTCCTTAATTATCGTAATTCCAGTACACAATCAGCCTTTGTAGATGGGTGAGACTCAGATACTGACATGGTTGTGTAGAAATGCCTATGCACATTGACATCGGAGAAGGGAACCCACTAAAATACTCAACTCAACTCAGCTCAACTCAACAAAGCCTTTTCCCAATTATTTGGGGTCGGCTACATGAATCCTATTTTTCCATTCCATTCTGTCCAGTGCAATATCTTTGGTTAAACCACATGATATCATGTCCTTTTTTATAATATCCCACCAAGTTAATTTAGGCCTACCTCTACCCCTTGTGTTACCATCAATACTAACTAAATCACTCTTCCTTACAGGAGCATCCATTGGTCTACACTTGACGTGTCCAAACCAGGTAAGTCAATTTTCTCTCAATTTATCCTCTATAGGAGCTACTTTTACTGTTTCACGAATTTGTTCATTTTTAATTTTATCCTTTCGAGTTTTACCACAAATCCATCTTAGCATTCGCATATCTGCCACACTCATTTTCTGCACATTTTATTTCTTGGTTGCCCAACACTTTGTCCCATACAACATGGCAGGCCTAATGGCCGTCCTATAAGATTTTCCTTTTAACTTCAAAGGTATACGTCTATCACACAAAACTCCGGTAGCACTTCTCCACTTAACCCAGCCTGCTCTAATCCTATGCGTAACATCATCACTAATATCTCCATCTTTTTGTATACTATGAAAATGATTTTATCACTTGGCCAGTTTATTTGTTGGTGTAGCTAGGCTATGAACATTTTTTTTTTATAATTTGTAATATTTGAGAACAAGTTGTAATAATATTTTGTTTACTTATGTTAGTTTAATTTGTTTAATTTTAGATTAAGTTGTGTTGAATAATTTAGTTAAATTATGAATTGTGTGTTTTTATATGCAACATGAACTTTGTTTCAACCTGTTCATACGGGTGAATTGAATTTTGAAGATTATTTAATGGATTTCCCATAATACAAAGAGTGGTTGGGGGAGAATCATTGAATATATGATAATCCTGTAAAGCGCATTCAAGAATTTATTAAATATGCTTATAGAATTCTAAAAAGTGACAGGATTCCGTGTCCATGCACCCGTTGTGTAAACAGAAAATATAAATCTTTAGAAGACCTTGAGTTGGATTTAATAAAGTGGGGAATTTGGTAAGACTATAAGATATGGACATACCATGGTGAAAATAACGTACATTATATTTCAAAAGAATTACCAGTACCTGATCGCATAATGGAACCCCACCGAGTGGAAGTGGTACATGATTCGCCAACACATCGTCCTTTGACCGACCTAATTGATGATGCTTACGAAGTCCACCACCATAAAAACCACTAACCCATGGATATAAATAATGTGCATTATGACCAAGTCAATGAACAAGTTGATGATAAATTACCATAAGATAGGGAATACATACGGTTGAAAGCCGACGCATCTAAACCGTTGTATAAAGATTGTGATGAAGATCACTCGGTATTATATGCAATGATTGGTTTGCATAATTTGAAGAGTAAATTTTGTTTATTGATCAATAGCGTAATTGGAATTCTTAAGTGGGTTAAATACATTCTCTTAAAAGAGAACATATTACCAGAAAATTATCCTAGCATAAAGAAGAGCATGAAGGGTTTGGGTTTGAAGTTACAATCTATCCATGCATGCAAGTATGATTGCATATTATACCATAACGAGCATAAAGAGTAGGATGAGTGTCATGTATGCAGCGAGCTTAGATATGTGGCTTATGATAATGGAAAAGACAAGACTGTAAAATACCGCAAGTGCTTGTAAATTCCATAAAAGGTTTTGAAGTATTATCCCCTCGGTCCACGGTTAAAATGGGTTTTCACTGTACTTTGGATAGCAGAGGCCATAACATGGCATGCTCGATGTGAGGTGGGTGGGAATCTCATACATCATTTGGTTGATTCACTCATCTGGTAACTTTCAAACGCACGACACCATGAATTTGTTAAGGAGCCGCACAAAGTACGTCTCTCATTATCAATCGATGAGTTTAACCCTTTGTATAATTTAAGTACTAATGAGAGTTGTTAGCCAGTTCTTATGGAACCTTTAAGTATCCCTTTAGCACTGCGTGTGAGAAAGGAGTTTACATTATTGTCTTTATTGATACCTAGTCTAAAGGCTCTCGGTGATGATATTGATATATTCTTATACCCATTAAGCGAATAACTTAAAGATTTGTGGTAGAAAGGCGTGACGATGCTTGACTCATAAGGATGAAGAGTTCACAGTAAATCCATGACAATCCTGCTTATGGGACCTTGTTCGGTTGCAATGTTAATGGTTATTATGGATGTCCAATATATGGTATGGAAACTGAAGCAGATTGGGTACATCATAGTGGTGAGATGAGTGATATGGGTCATCGTAGATTTCTGTCGACCAGTTACCCTTTTAGGAATGATAAGTTTAACTTCTTACCTGTCGATCACGAGCGTAGGACAGAACCTGCTCGACTTTCTGGTCAGCAGATTGAGAAGAAGTAGAAGGTTGCGACTGTAGGGAATACATATATAAAAAAAAGTGTCAGTTTGTAAACCCGAAGCGTAAGGCTAGGGAGGATCCGAACGACCCTAGTAAATGAAGGCATGGTCAAGATGATCAATATTTTTCGTCTTTTCGTATTTGAAAGATCATCATGTAAGACATGTAATTGATGTGATTTACACAGAGAAAAATGTTTAGGAACATCTGATAGGAACATGTCTGGTTGGATCTTATTTAAAAGATAGAGAGCGGGTGTGCCACAATCTACATGATATAAAAATAAAGAAGAAATTGGGGTTAAAAATTAATCCGACAACAGGAAGAGTTTATATACCCTAGCTTCTTTCACTTTGACTACTAATGAGAAAAATATCCTCTTAGACACGTTCAACTTGAAGACTCTGAGTGGTTATTTCGATAATTTGCCTAGGGTAGAAAGCAACCAAACAAATGACCTGAAATAGTGAAAGTCTCATGACTGGCACGTCATCATTCAATTAATCCCTCTACTGTTTAGGCATCGATTCTCCAAACACAATTATATTCGTCGGGAAATTATGCATATAAGTTTGTGCTTTACCCTACTTTGCGCAAAAGTGGTAAATAGAAAGCACATTAAAGTTGAGAAATCAAATTTAGCTATGACAATTTGTGTATTAGAGAAATATTTTCCTTCGTCATTCTTCGATATTAGAATCCACCTACTTGTGCATTTATGCCACGAGGCTTTGTTGTGTGGTCCCTTTAGTTATCGCTCGATGTATCCTTTTGAGCGCTTGAAGAAAAGCTTCAAATATTATGTTAAGAATACATGGTATATTAGAGGGTCAATTGCTGAAGAATATGTAACTGTGGAATCATCGCTATATGCTCTGGAGCATATGTCAGAGCAAGAACTAGGGAGGTTCAATCCTCCTAGAGAACAAGTGATTCAGGACCCTAATGTGTTTGAGGATGAATTTTTTTTGTGGAACCTAAAATAGGTGAGACCCTACAAGTAAGCAAATCGTATTGCCTTTGAATCGCAAGTTGAAAATGAAGATTGGAGAGAGTGAGTAGCTACATAATTAACTGAATCATTTTTATTTGATTATATGTATTCTATAAATTATGTTATAAACTCTATAATTTACCTTTAGGAAGCACGAGAACAAAATTTCCCAAAATCATAGGAGAAATTGCACGACAGGTGATTTTAGGGCACGTATATCAAAAGCTATAATTTCCACCTCTTACGTGTGAGGTTATTTATTCACGTGTGGTAAAAACATGATCTAATAAAAATTCATTAATAAATGATGCTTCTAAAAATAGGTGTGCCTATTAAAGGTTTGTACGCTTAGCAAATGGTCCCAAATTTCATGCGAAAGAGTTTAAGAAATTCCGCACCAACGATTTTGATTTCGTTTGATATCCATTTGAGGAAAATCTTTTGATGCAAAATAACGGAATTTTGATTTCTACCTTGGCCACCTGTGTCACTAGCAAAATCGATAAAAATCCAAAAAACATGATGCTAACCTATTATGGTATTGTGCAATAAATTGTGGAACTCGATTATTTAGATTTCACAAAAACCATATTCTATTGTGACTAGGTGAAGGTGGAGGACACTAGGAATGCATGTAAAGTTGATCCTTACTCCAAACTTATCATGGTAGATTTATCAACGATGATGCATAAAGATCACATAGTCAAAAATCCTTTTATTTATGCATTTCAGAACATATAGAAGGTATTCTACGTAAGGTACATAAGCGATGGCAATTGGTCTATTATTGTGCATGCACCAAATGGTATGACTACTCAATCAAATGCATTAAAGTCTCCTAAAAAGTTCCAGTTGTCTCCTGATTACAACCCAATTTGAAGGATATTTTACTTATTTTAAAGGAAGTTGAGTATCAAAACATTATTTTACCCTCGGCAATCCTATTTGTATCATATTATTATACTGACCCTTGACAATCTGATTTGCATCCAAATTGTATCCTATTATGATATTGATGTTATATTGGAGCCTTAGTTTTATTTATGAATGTTTAGATTCATTTATGAATGTTTAATTTAATTTATGAAGGTTTTATTCGAATTCTAAATGTTTAGTTTGAAAACCTAAAACAATAAGGGAGAAGAAAACCTCCCAGGGACCAATGTAACTCGTAGGAACTGATCGCGTAGTCATGGGAATCCTATTTTGATAACATGATTAAAATTTGAAAATAACTAGACTTGGGGTTTAAAAACACAATGTTAGAGGGGAAAACCCCAAAACAATCCTATAAGCGGTACGAATACCTCGCACGGAACCAATGTAAGTCGTAGGATCTGACCGCGTAGTCGTGGGACGCCCAGTTTGATAATAGGAATAAAATTTGAAAATATTTAATATCATTTTGTTGAATTTGTAAATAACTAGACTTAAACTTAAAAACATGCTACTAGAGAGGAAAAGCCCAAAATAGCCCCCAAACATCCCCGAAAGGGGCACGAACATCTCACACGGGATCATTGTAACTCGTAAGAACTAGACGCGTAGTCATGGGATGCCCAGTTGAGAATAGGACTAAAATTTTCAAATAAATAGACTTAAGATTAAAAATGTGCCACTAGAGGGTAAACCCCAAAATAACTCCCAAATGATATCGTAACGGGCACAGACACCTTCCACGGGACCAATGTATCTTATAAGAATTAACCGCGTAGTCATGCGATGACCGGTTTGAGAATATGACTAAAATTTGAAAATATTTTGACATAGGCTTAAAAGCATGCCGCTAAAGGGGAAAAACCAAAAAAACCCTTAAACGGCCCCGTAAGGGGTACATACACCTCGCACGAGACCAATGTAACTCGTTGAAACTGATCGCGTAGTCAAGGGATGTCTGATTTGAGGATGGGATTAAAATTTAAAAATAACTAGACTTAGGCTTAAAAACAAGCCGTTAGAGGGAAAAACCCAAAATAACCCCCAAACAGCCCTGTAAGGGGCACGATCACCTCACACTGGTACAATATAACTCATAAGAACTGATTGCATAATCACGGGACACCTGGTTTGAGAATATGACTAAAATTTTCAAATAGCTAGACTTAGGCTTACAAATATGCTATGAGAGGGGAATTTCAAAACAATCCCAAAATGGCTCCGTAAGGGGCACAAACACCTCGCATGGGACCAATGTAACTCGTAGGAACTAACCGCATAGTCACGGGATGACCGTTTTGAGAACATGACTAAAATTTGAAAATATTTAGACTTGGGCTAAAAAATATGTCGTTAGAGGGGGGAACACAAAACATCCCCCAAACGGTCATGTAAGGGACACAAACACCTCGCACGGGACCAATGTGACTCGTAGGTACGAACCACATGGTCACTGGATGCCCGATTTAAGAATAGGACTGAAAATTGAAAATGTATAGACATAGGGTTAAAAACCTACCGTTTGAGAGGAAAAATACCAAACAACCCCAAAATGGACCGTAAGAAGCACACATACCGTGTACGGGACCAATGTAACTCGTAGAAATTGACCGCGTAGTCACAAGACACCTGATTCAAGAATAGGACTAAAATCTGCAAATATTTAGTATGATTTGGTTGAATTTTCAAATAATTATACTTGGCCTTAAAAAATGCCGCTATTGGGAAAAAACCTAAAATAACCTCGTAAGGGGCACATACACCTCGCATGGGACCAATGTAACTTTTAAGAATTGATCGCGTAGTCACGAAACGCCCCGTTTGAGAATATGACTAAAATTTGTAGATATTTAGTGAGATTTGGTTGATTTTGCAAAAAACTATACTTAGGCTTAAAAACATGTTGATATAGGAGAAAACCCCAAAACAATCCCCAAACGGCCTCATAAGGGGCACAAACACCTCGCACGAGACCAACGTAACTCATAGGAACTAATCGCGTAGTCACGGGACGCTCGATTTGAGAATATGACTAAAATTTACAAAGAATTAGACTTAGGATTAAATACATGCCATTAGAGGGTAAACTTAAACAGTTCCCAAAGGCCCCGTAAGGGGCACATATACCTCGCATGGGACCAATGTAACTCATAGGAACTAACCGTGTAGTCATGGGTCACCCGATTTGAGGATAGTAATAAAATTTAATAATATTTAGTATGATTTGGGTGGGGAATTACAGTTTTTTCTTCGGGGATGCCTAAAAATAAATTTTATTAAATGGATATGGTCACGACCCAAATCCGTGACGCCAAATTTTGTTTAAAAAATAAATAAAAACATGGTCAGGGTCTAAGACCATGACCATGTTTTTAAAACAAAATTGGGTGTCACGGATTTGGGTCATGACCAGGTATCAACAGTTCCCCATAATATAGTCACGAAAAAGGTCCATGACCATTTGTTCATGACCCTGATCTATGACAAACATTAATCATTCGTCTATCAATGGGCATGGCTCAGGTCCATGATCCCCTAATCATGGCCCAAGAACGTGACCACAAATCCATATACTGTCCCATGGAGGAGGCCGTGACCCTCACTTTGGGTCACGAATAAATTTCGTGACCACCTTTTTAGATCACGATGAAAATGGTCACAGACCTCAACTGTGACACGAAGACCTAGTTAGGGCCAAGATCCGTTACCATTCTCAATTTATGATGTAGTGTTCCTGAGTCTACTTACCAGGTTACCATAGATTGGAGCATAAATCACGCATTTACTAATAAGAGATAGGCCATTACCATATTTTTTTCCTTACAAAATAAGGAAAAATCACGAACACATTGCTATATAAGTTCTAACCACTTATAGAGAGAATACCCAACATTTGTATTTTTACTACTACTGAGCAATATGAAACTTAACTAACCCAAACTGCTGTACTTGACACTTAGCCTTATACTCCTACATGCCTTTTGAGAAAGAAGTAAAATTCTTCTCAAACAAACAACACCAACAATTAGCTATTGATGATCCTCAGTTTTGGATTACAAAATGGTACCGAGTTTTCCCGCAAAATCTAATAAAAAAATCCTTTGTTCAACCAATGATAAAATCATTCTAAGAACACGATTAATTTAAAGATGAACATATAGAATTTTTCCGTTGGGGATCGAAAACATGTTACGCTTAATTTAAAAGCATTACCATGTATTTTAAAATTCCATGATGACTTGATTAAAATCATCCGTTGGGGGGCCAAACGAGCTGACGCGACGTGTCAATCGTATCATTATTTTAAAATATTGATGGAAATTATGGGTTAAAATAGTTTATTATCTGCTTTAGTTAGAAAAATGTCCAATTTCATTTTCAGTCCTTGAAACTTATTCCAATTAAACCTTAAATACTAAAAAGGGAGAAAAAATATAATTCATTTTGAAATCTTGCAATCAAGAAATTGAAAAATTAATTTCCAATTAACACACGAGAATTAATTTGATTAAATTTTAAAGTGGCATCCCTCAACCGTTTATTTTTAAAATTAATCTCGTCGAACATCTTAATTCCTTTATCAGGTGGTATTTCTCGCTAGGAGCATAAATCACCACACCTTCAACCAGAAAATTTTCATCTTTCATGATGCTATCTAAATAGTTCAAGATCCTTCTGTACGACATAATGAATACCTGATGACTTTTGATCCCACTACTAATGACAATGACTCCGCTAGGGAGGATATAAAAATTTATGTCTGAGTGTATAACATCGGTTCATTCCTTGAAATATAACCCTCATTATGGACTTCCCCATTGGGGTAGCGAACTCACTCACATTCGAAATCTCATAAATATCGCTTAAAAGTTTTAATTAATCCTTGATGCCTGGATTAATTCCATCCATTTGGGGGGGGGGGGGGGGGGGACTAGCTGATGCAAGAAATCCATCACATCATTGATTTAGTAAAACACTAACTTTGAGTCTTTTGAAAAACGTTGATTCAATTCTAAAAGGCCAAATTTAAATCCTTGGTAATTTCTAAAATTTACTAGTGTGACTTAAATATCTGGATCTCATTTTAATTTTCTTAAAATAAAAATATAATTTAAAATTTCCAAAGTTAAAAATCTCGAGATCTCAATTTAAAATTCATACCTATAAATTTTAATTACTCCGATTTAATTCAATTTAGAAAAGAACAATACACAACCCAAATTCTTGAAGACATAAGAAATTAAATAAATAAAATCAATAAATAATGAAAATAAATAAAATGCCCTTCCCACCATGGCCTAAACTTCTACATGAAGTAAAACTATTCATGCAAAAGAATCCTTGTTGAAGAAGACTTACTTATGGGAAAAATTCCAACTTGAAGTAGACTCCATCAAATCCGAGAGTTCTAGTTGTAGAAGACTTTGTTATGGGAAAGAGTCCAATTTGAAGTAAACGTTTTCACAAATGAGAGTTATTTACGGTATTAATCATTGGAATATCATCTTCTAATGTCAAGAGCAATTCTGTAGAAGATCCACCATAAAACCACCATTGGGAACCACCTCATAAGGCAAATCCACTTGGCTAACAGCGGAGTCATCGATTTGGTGCTCTTCTTATTCTCGGGATGGGACGAAAAAAAACCTTTATGGCTACTCAGAAACTTCATGAATCTTCACAAAACTTAACCTAAACCTTAAACCCATGTAAATACACGATTCAAATAGTAAAGAAAATTTACAACCCTCTTAGAACCTCTCAAAATACATCAATATTGAAATTATTACAAGCCAGAGCAGAGAGACACAATGACGATCCCTGAGTTTTGGGGCTTTGTTCGATCATGAGTATGTTCCTCCCGCAGTTCATTGGGAGATGAGAAGGAAGCTCCAGGATGTTGTGCAAGGAGAGAGATCTGTGGCGGAACATGAAGAGGAGTTCACCTGCTTGGCGAGGTTTGTACCGGATTAAGTGACTCCGAAAGATAGGAAGATCTCAAACTTTATGTGAGGTCTAAACTGGATAATCCAGCAACAATTGTTGGGTAATCCATCTTTATTAACTTTTGGTGAAGTTATGAATGCAGCATTGCTCTATTGCCATGAGCATCGGTTATATACACCTGGTAGCAAGAAAGCTACTGTCGTGGGACAAGCAGGAAAGCTTGGAGAACATGGGATTTGAGGAGGAGCATTTCCCTCATCCCAACCTTCGAGTAGTAAGAAGAAAGAGAGGGACCCTTGACAAGGGGGTTCGTCTAAGAGACAACGTTTTGGAGGGTTTATTTCGAGTAGCAATAACATTAGGCACAGTGAAGGTGCTTCACAACGTGTAGGTCAGGGTGGTCATGGAGGTAAGGGCCATCCGGGCCAAGGCATTTCCCAGTTTGGAATAACGGGGGTCGAGGTTGAGAGGATATGAAGGGACGGTGCTTCCTATGTGGGGAGGTAGGTCATTTAGATGGAGTGTCCTCGATGGGTTGGGGGTCAGTTTCCTAGGACTCCGCAATAGCCATACGTTCAGTTTCTACCTCAGGTACCTGATTCGGTTGCTCCCATGCAGCAGGGACAGTACTGTATGGAAGAGTTTATCAAATTTGGGAGGCTATACTTCCTCCAGCTTCATTATCACCGCCCACCATTTAGGGTAAGTTTCTATTTCGGAGGTACTTGAGTTATGTGTTATTCGATGTGGGTGTTACACGCCCATTTATTTTACGAGCTCTTCTCAGGCTACAGATTTGATAAAATCTGCTGAGAGTATTTTTACTAGCGTTGAGTTTTATACGAGTGTTGGTTCACTCAATTCCTTGTTTGTAAACATATAGGGATTTCTTGTGGTACTTTGTGCTTTGAGGCCGATTTACTCGTCCCTAACATGGTCGGGTATAATGTGATTTGTATGCCTTATCCCCACGACCGACAAAGTTGAGTAGTAGCGTATAGGAGGGGTTCCTTATTTGGATTCCGCTTTTGCGGGATGCTCCACGCGTGAACCTCAATGACGTTGGAAGTGGAGAGATGTTGTTCTTTCTTCTGTTAGTTAATTTCATTTTATTTTAGTTTATTTTTGTTAGTTAAGAGATGGGTGGAAAGGTTTAAAAAAAGAATCACGTAGAAGAGTGATTAGTGGCTATTAAATTGCGAAATAGAAGCACTGTATACAGTTCTCTCCTATGAACGATGTGAGGGAGACTGGGATGCAAAGTTGAGTTAAGACTTCGGGTTATGCCTTGATAAGAAGGCTAATTAAAAAGGTACCTATATTGTGGGATATATAATTATAGGGCTTTAGTCTGGATTTGTTTGATTTGTTAAGTGTTCAGTTATTTATATGGTAATGTATATAAGTAGAATCTTTTCGGTCCCGAACATGTGTCTTAGACCTGTATACCTTGATGACTGACAACGCGAGATAGTAGTGTAATGGGAGGGTTCCTTGTTTGGATTTCGCTTCGGCGAGACGTCCCACTCACGAAACCGAGAAAATATCGGGAGTTGAGAAAGGTCTTAGGCACTAGGGATATACTTAGTATTAGGTGCATACGACTTAGATAGGGTATAGTATAGGTAGGTAGACTTTAGGATTGTTTGGACATAGAGCCTTTAGTATGTGGCATTAGTTTAGGAGGGCTGTTAGGAGTTGACCTTGAATAAGTCGTGTGTTAACTCTAAGATGGATTGGTTCCCTGATAATGAGAAGTGGGAGGATTTCGAGAAGTTTGGTAGTTAAGGCCGAAGGAGATGAGTCCTCTTGTAGTAGAGTGTTACGGAGGTAACGAGAAGGGTGAATTGATTCTCACTCTTGAGCCCATGTTTTTAAGCTCGAGGGTGGATTCAATTGACAAGTCTCTGCCAGGATGGGGAATAATAAATACTAAAGCATGGACCTAATGTTTATGCGCCTTATAAGCTAAAACTTGTGAGAAGTATTATCCCATGATTGAATTTAAATTCATTGTGAGGGGTGAGCGTTGTATAGAAAAGAAGGTACTACGTCCTAGGCAAAAATTTAATCTTTCGTGCGAGAAACATTTCGTTGCAAGATGTTGTAGGAGAGATAGGGGTGGTTAAGACCACATATACAAGCTGTTGATTGAGGGAACAGTATCCTGCTCTATCGACCTTGAGGGTGGGGTGCGTTTCCATAAGAGAATTTTGTCCCGAATGAGAGGGACTTAAGAAGGGAAGATATGGTGGAATCTCGCGGTTCTAAGGTTGCGTTACATCCGGGTAACAACTTATGTGTCTAGTTGTGCGGCGCCAGTATTGGTGGCCGAACATGAAGGTTGTTGGACTGCATGGGGTGCCCTTGATTATAGTTCCGATTTAAACAGGATCTTCGTTTCTCATTCTTGGCAAGTTTCCAAGAAGCCATGAGAATCGAATTGTGGTTAAGCACTTCTTATCATTTTCCACAGATGGCCAGTCCGAAAGGGTAAACCATATGTTGGGGCATATACTCCTTATGTGCGTTCTTAACTTTAAGAGTAGTCGGGAAGAGTGTCTCCCACTAGTTAAATTCGCTTATAAGGACTTCCGATTCACTATTGAGATGGCGCTTTAAAAAGCCTTGTATGGTAGGCCTTGTGGATCTCCCGCTTATTGGTTAGTGGTGCGAGATGATAAGTCTCTCGGACCTGGAATGATCCGAGATACTTCTTTGAAAATTGAGCTCATTCGAAATCGCATTCGCATAACCAAGATAGACAAAAGAGCTATGTAGATGAGGGGAGAAGGTATATGTAGATGGAGGTCGGGGACCAAGTGTTGGTGCGAGTGTCACCTATTAAGGGCATTAAGCGTTTTGGGAAGAAGGGGAAACTTGTTCCACGTTATATTGGACCTTTCCTATAAATGTTAAGGTGGGTCCGATAGCCTATTAACTTGCTTTACCGAAACAATTGCAGAAAATTCATGACGTGTTCCATATCTCCTCTGTAAAAGTAGTACAAGAGATGTGATGGTGCCTTTAGGCACAATCCTTTCGAAGTAGATGAAACTTGACGGTTCTTTTTAGATGTAGCCGGTTGCTATTTTAGAGAATGGAGAGCGGCGATTGAGATCGCAGGTAGTACTTTTAGTTATGGTGTAATGTGATCACCATAGTGTCGAGGAATCGACATGGGATCGCGAGGATGGCATGTGGGAAAAGTATCCGCATTTCTTCCTGTGAGGTATGCCTAAATTTTGGGGGCAAAATTCCCTCATAAGGGGGGGAGTATGTAACAACCCTCACATTTGATAGCCTATTTTATATTTATTTATTAGTTGTAGTAATTAATTATAAAATGATGGATGTTGAGTAAATATTAATTTAATATGAAAAAAGTTAATATTTACTGAAATGTTGTATGATTACCTGATGAGTAGGTAAAAATATCCATGTGGTGATTTATAGTGTCATAAGATATAAAATGACATTTTGGTTTAATATGAAACCGGAACTTAAAATGAGTTATAAAATTTCCAAATGATAATATGGATAGTGCAGTTAGTCCCGGTAGGTGTGAGACAGTCAAAATAAGTGCTATATTGCATTTTGGCATTCTGGGCACTTTTGACTGGTTGTAGCTTAATTGGGTAATTGCGTATTATTTTATCACGATATTGATCACTTAAGTTAGTAATTTCAGACTAAGCCACGATTTAGTCTCCCTCAGTCTTCTAATTTCCCCTAATTTCATTTCAAACCTAAAAAGAAAGAGAGAGAGTTGAGAGAGGAAGAGAACTTTGGGATAAAAAGAGAGATTGGAGCTTGGATCTTGCTTGCATCTTCCTCAAATCTGATTTTTCTACCTCAAGGCAAGTTACCTACTTGCTATTATGTGATTTAAGTGGATTAATTAGCATGGATAGTTATGAATTTGTTGTGTTTAATCATTTTAGGGTTTTTGTTAGATTAATTGGGTATTAACCCTTAGAGATGGATTTGGATGATAATTATTGTAAATAATGTTAGTTAGAGGCCTTTATTATGTATTGGTGGTGATAGATGATCTCGGTTTGGGTTGGTTTTGAGTTGGGAAGAAATTTGGAGTTTAGAACTCCATAGCCAAAACTTGGCAATTTGCAGGACCGAATCGATTCGGCCTGGCCGAATCGATTTGCCCTGGGACAGTTTCTAGGTCTGGGTGATCCGAATCAATTCGGATAGTCCGAATCGATTCGGCAATTATGCAAAATCACCATTTTTTCGGGCCGAATCGATTCAGAAACCCTGCATTTTTTTTCTTTTCTTTTCCTTTCAAATTTTGATCTTTTTCCTCAGGCTTAGGATCTGGGAACCTTCTTGAAAGAAGTAAACTTAGAGTCCAACAGTATTAGTTGAGTTGGTCACCACCCTAGATTAGAAATGGGTTCATCTGGGGTTATTCCGAGGAGGTTTAAAGTAATGTTAAGGCATTACTTCTTTTATTAAAATTTTTATAAGTTGGGAAGTTAAATGCCCTAACTTGGAGACTTAAGGGCTTATCAAAGTTATACGAACTTTAGGGATTTGTAGGATCATAATGATCATTTGGAGATTTAATTGGGACTTGAAATTGAGAAATATTAATGATAATATTCGATGGGAATTAGGTTCGCATAAAATGAACCCAAATGATTTAAAATGATAGGTTCCACTATAATGAACCCAAGCTATGTTAATGATGATTGGTTCCAATAAAATGAAATCGGTTGTTTGATTATGATAGGTTCGAATAAAAAGAACCAAACGCATGGATATTGGAAATGGAATTTGGTAATGGTAAATTGAAATGTAAATGAGATAAAATATGGTAAATGTTAATTTACTTAAACACACCTCTCTAAATGACATCATAAGGGAAGTTCGCACGCTTGGTGATGCCCCCTGGCTAATGAATGCAGGGAGGATATAGTCCTAGGCCATATGCGGGGGTTTTATATGTTTTTCTGCGCTGGTTAGGGGATTCCGGGTGTTGTCCTGACTTTCCCGTAGGCATATGGCCGCTTCCCGATGTATCGATAGGTGCCCAGGTTGTCTTGTATAGATAGGACCTGGAAGATGATGGTCATTTAGGGGCGCGCCCAGTGGGGAAACTCGGAGGGGCGATCTTAGAATCGTTATATGTATATGAATATAACTTTTTTGCATCAAGTGGGACTTGATGGTTATATGCCATAAAGAGCATGAATACGTGCCATAAAGAGCATGGGAAATGAGATATGTGCCATAAAGAGCACTTGATGTTAATGGTATTCCTATTAAGGAATGGAAAGATGAAATGGTAAGATAATTAACTATGAAAGTTAATAAATGGTTTTATTCCTATTACGGAATATAAAGGATAATGGAAATTTGATAAATATGGAAAGGTTTTAAATTAAAGTTATTTACTTTTTTTTGCTTTTATGTAATGACATTTCATTTCATCATTTAGTTAAATTGTGATGTAAGTTTATCATCCTTATCATTCATGCATAACTGTTCATTTCTATCATGCTTTTTATTTCTTCTGGTGATCATATAGAACCCGACCCTGACCGGTTTGTTTTTCCTTGTTGTATATATGATTGTATCCGCTCAGGTGCTCCCCCGCAAGGACGCCTGTTTTGATATTCCCATTCCTTTGCTTTTGACGAGTTGTAAGATTTTGTGGGTTATTACAGGATATTGTATTAGACGCTTTCACCTTTGTGTTCTAGATATGATCGGGTTTTATATTCGGGCGTGTGGCCCAAATTTTTGTATTTGATTAATGAATGTATTATGTAAAATATTTAAATTATTGTACTTCGTTGTATGTTGCTGTGTATCGACAGCTTATTCGGTCCTTTTGTATACATTCGTCTTAGATGTATTATAGATCTTCTTGTGGAATTCCACTTGCTTATCAGATAGGGTTGTTTTAATTTAAATTTCTTAACTGCTTTTTAAATTTTTAAGCTTTTTGGCAACCCGTTTTCTGATTTATTGGGTGGTTTTCCCGTATACTCACTTTATATTTTGTGATGTTGAGGATGATATCCATCCATGATTCCTGTTACATTTAGGTATCGGGCTGGCCACCCCTTATCTCGGATGCGGGTTGTCACAATCTCGTATTGTCGCAGTTGCTCTAAGAACTTCCTAAGAGTGGGATCATGACCTTGCCTAGTCTTAGACTTGATAATCATATCATCCACGTGGACCTAGATTTCTTTGTGTATCAGATCATGCAAGATGATTGTGGCAGCCCTTTGGTAGGTAGCCCCTTCATTTTTTAGACCAAATGGCATAATGGTGTAACAAAAGGTTTCCCAAGGGGTGACGAATGCGGTTTTCTCTTGTTAATATGGGTGCATCTTGATTTGGTTATATTCGGATCCCATCAATGAATGACTTAAGAGTGTTGCTCGCCATATTGTCCATAATCATGTCAGTATTGGGTAGTGGGTAATCATCCTTCGGAGATGCATTGTTCAAGTCTCGGTAGTCAATGCACATGCGAACCTTTCCTCCTGATTAGCCGCGTGGGATATTCGATCACAAGAATGAAACCCACATTCAAATTTTTGACCACGTCTTCCTTAACCTTGAGCAACCATTCATGAGGAGATTTTGCAGTTTCTGTTTGACCGATGGAGAGTTGGAATTTTGTGTTGAACTATCTCGGGATCAATGCAGGGAATATCGTCGTAGGACCATGTGAAGACATCCACATATTCCATTAATAATTCTTCGAGTTACGTGCGCTCATTCTCGTCAAGCGTGGCTTTAATCCTAATATCACGTAATTGTCTACTAAAACCGAGATTAATAATAATAGTTTCATCTTCATTAACTTGAACGCGGTTATGCTGTTTGTTATTAACCTTATTTAGATCAATTAAGAATTGTTCATTTGTAAAATCATCATCATTAAGAGTTTCATTAGAATTAAGACAATTAATGTAAGGCACAATAAGATACTCAAAATCTTTATTTATTTCATTGTTAGGAAAAACAACATCGAGAACATCATTAAAGGAGGTCTTGATTAGATCAAGATAAGTAGGAACAACAAAAGAATAGGAAATTGGATAAACGTCTGAGTTAGGCTGAATTTAAGCAGGTGGAGATGGTATATTATGCTAGTTGAGGAGAGGTGTATTAACAACTTTTATCAGGTGGGATGGATCCAATGATGTAGTGTTTTAGTGGATCATACAGTGTGTCAACCCTAGTGTCTACAAGTTAAAAGAATCCTCATGGTCACTTTTCTCAGAATCTTCGGTATCAGCTATGGTTTTCAAAATGAGTGGTTGCATATGATGATGGAAACTTTCAGCCCATGAGTATCTATCTTAGAAAAAAATCTCCATTCATGGTTTCATATTCTTATCCACATGATCATACCACGGTTCAGGGAAGCCTCAAAAGGGGAAATCTTCACCCTCTCTGATGAATCTTCCATTCAAGGAATCTCTTGAGACGGTCTTGATGCTTTTTAGCCTTCTATTTAGCCGAGGTTGGATGATCATTCTGAGTTCTTCTCCTGACAGTTAATAGCCCAAGCCACAAGGAGGAAAATCTTTCTTCAAAACAATGGGTTCAAGTATCCCTTGCTATCTTCGTCCTAGCCCTAGTCCAAGCATGAAGTGCATGTTTTTGGACATCTGGATCACATTGACATTTTCATGGGGGTTATGTTTTGGAGAAACCCTATCTTTGAAATTGTCCCCTGCTGGGAGTGGAAGTGGTTAAACTTGGAAGCCTGATAGAATAATATCATTTATACCGTGTTGTATCTCAAGTACTGGATTATTGGTGATTGCATTCTCGGCATTGTCGTCATCGCCTAAGATGGTGATGACCTGCCCATTATCGAACAACTTCAGTTTCCAATGAAGGGAAGAAGACACACCCTTGATATTATGGAGCCATGGTCATCCAAGCAACAGATTTAAACAAGCAGATATATCAATGACAAAGAATTTAATAACAGGATTTGTAGGGCCTAACCCTGATGTAAGCTTTATGGATCCCATTCCTTCTAGATGGGTATTATCATTAGCACGCACCCTGACAGAGGTTGGAGAAAGGTTTCTCACTTTCAGTCCCAAGAAATTGAGGGTCCTTAGCAGGCAGACATTAAGAGTTGATCCGTTATAGATTAGAGAGAGCGGGATGGTCTTTCCCATGACTTTGACAGAGATATTGAGAGCATAATTATGGTTTGGCCCGATCTTAGGGATTATTTCTTCTGAGAAAGAGAGCATTCTAGTAGAGGTTAGGGATCCAACCAGATTCACTACTTCTTCTAGCGTGGTGTAAGGAGGGACTGTGGGTCCTGTTAGTAGCTTGATCAAGGCATTCCGGTGCAACTGGGAAGACATAAAGAGTCCCCATAAGGTGATGTTAGCTTGGGTTTTCTTTAACTGATCGAGGATCTTACTCTCTTTGAGGGTCATCTCTAGCATAAAAAGATTCTCAAATCCTTTTCCATTATCTTTTGCTAATGGTGGCAGGTTTGGGACTTGGTAATGCCTCCCTAACATGGTCATATGGTTCACGAAAGAGAGGAAAAATGGAAACCCCATTTCCTCATCTATCTCAGGTTGTTCAGTCACCTTATTGATTTCTCCTAGGAGTAATTCTACATGAACTGCCATTTGAAACCGCATTGAAACCGCATTGCCTATATGGCATGCGATGATTGGTTAATTTTGCTAGTGAGGATCCACGTCCGTAATGATTTAACTAATCACAACACGTCATATGTGCAATGCGATTTCAATTTGGTACACTTAGAATTTCTCTTTCTCCTAGTAACTCTTTAAATGATATTATCCCACATATGCTGACTATCGGACTAGTCTTTTTTGGACTGTTCTCTTCTTATGAATCATTGAATTCATCCCCCCATCTGGTGATAATGACATCATCCTTCCATTAAAAGTTAATACACTCCACAACCTCAACAACTTCATCATATAACTCCTCCCATTCGGTGGGGAGATATAGAAGTGAAGGGACCAGGCGCCCCTATGGTTTCAAAGCATCAAGTATCTCGAACATACTATAAATTTCATTGGTCTATCGAAATAAGTCTGCCATAATCTGGACGACATCATCTAGACTGACTTCATCGATAGGTACCACCCAATTATCTGACTCTCATGCACATTTTTGATCTTCTAAGAATAGTGCACTGAATCTCTGGTAGTCAATAGTCATCTTGGAGGGTAATTTCATCCCAAATTCTAAAATATAATTTAATACTGCGGATAATTCCATGTCTTTTCTTTCAGAATGGGTACGAACACCAATGCATGCCCTTGTAAGGAGTGATAAAGCCTTATTGGCAAAATTGGGGAGAAAATATAGGCCAGTTTGGAGGTGTTTAGGAGAGTATATGCGTATGATGGGTGGCTTAATTGGTACAATTTGGGTATAAGGATAAAATTCTGAGTCTTCTTTTAGGAAGATGGCATTTGTATGATTTGGGAGTGGATTATGGGTAATGTTGGTTTAGGATTGGCTGGTGGGGCGATGACACCCCGATCGATCAAACCTTGGATTAAATTTTGAAGGTGGAAACACTGGTCGGTGGTATGGTCGACAATTTGGTGAAAGTCACAATGGGCACCTGGTTTGAAGTTTTTGGGAAGTGGGTTTGGTAATGGATGATGATCCAATAGTTTGATAAGGTTTTGGCTTAAGAGGGCCTGGTAAACTTTGAAGGGGGCGTGAAGCTTGATGTATTACTTCTTGACTGGGTTAGGACAACTTTCTGATGCCCATGAAGTGGCAGGCTAAGATATGTTATTGATGGTTGAAACTACGGTCCCGATAGGCTTTTGATACTTTATGGGAGTGAATTGTCCAGTTGATTTCTTCGGTTCAACTTCTGTCTTTGAAAGAATTTCTTTGATCTCCACTAATACTTCTGGAAGGGCTTGAAAATAAGGGTAGTATTATCCTCCTATAGTCGCTCGGACATAGTGTAAGAAGTTCTTCTTCACGATATTGACTTGCTCCTCTCCAGAACGCCGGTTAGTCATGGTGGTTATTTTCTCTCTCCACCTTGATATGAATTTATTGACTGATTCCCCAGGATTCTATTTGAGCAGCTCTAAATGATAGTAGGTGAATTCCAACTCTTCGTTGTACTTGTACTGTGATATGAACCCGCGGGAAACATCCTCCCAACTGCAGATCTTGAACTCTTCCAGAGATAAAAACCAACAAAAAGCGCTATTTTTTAAAATCTGTTGGAACATTAGGGCCATTATTTCCTCGGAGGCACCTATGAGAGTCATGACTCAATGATAACAACGGAGATGAACAATTAGAGGTCCACTACCCCTGAATTTTTCGATGTTGGGCATCTTGAACTTTTTTGGCAAATTTGCTTTAGGATTGGGATACATCTGAGTGTAGCCCATGTAATTTCTAGAGACTCTAATTAGGTCAAACTTATTGGTCAACATCTTTAGGTCCTCCTTGACCTTGTTCTATTCTTCCTCCTTCAGATCAATGGTCACAGGTAAGTTAGCCCATGGATGGGCAAGATTCTTCATAGGGAGCTGGGATGACGGTGGCCCATTAGCAGGAGGAGCACGTGGAGCATGCCGATATTTCTCAGGAACCCAAATAGGCTCGAGTGTGGGCGGACCCATAGAGTAAGGGAAGAGGACCTTAGGCTCTTCAGGAATAGGGACCCAATTTTGTTTCATCTCATGAACGTCGATTTGAAGGTTGTCAATCTTGGTAGTGAGTTGGGCTAAGATTGTCATCAAATCTATTCATTGTTTAATCTGTGTTCTCCATGGAAAAATGATGAAGGTGAATTTTGGACTTGAAGGAAGCGAGGGAACTGATGGAGCCTTGGGGAGGTTCGACAGAAGACCAAAGCTAATAGGGAGACAGACCAAGGGTATGCGATCGAATTGAGAAGGAGAAAATCAAATTTATTTTTAAAAGAGAAAAGGGAAACTGTTATTTCTGAAAAGGAAGGAAAATGTTTTTTTGACATTTATTTTGGAAAAGAGGGGGGTAAATTGTTTTTGAGTAAAAAGGAGGAAACATTATTTTGGTTAAAGGAATGTAAAATGTTTATGGTATTTTTGATAAAAGAGAGAAAAATGTCTTTGACTCTTTTGGGTAAATAAAGAGGAAAAATGAGAGACGGGTCTCAACATGATTATTATATTTATTATGCTCTCACTTGTATTAGGTTTACCTAAATGCAAAAAGAAATGTTGAACGGGACCCGAGCCTGGGAAAATTGTGTTTTAAAAATATGTAAAAAATATGGTTGGACTTATTACCAGTTCATGGGCAGGGTCCCATTTTGAAAAAGATGGAATTGCGCAAAAATTTGGGTAGCGTTCCGACCTATCATTTCGACAGAGTTTTAGGTAGAAATCGGAAAATTAAACAACCCTATGTTTGACGCCTATATGAGGGTATGAAGTTGTTGGGTTAATTGGAAGGGTTCCCCCCTTTGGCATGACTTCCACGATATACGTCTTGCTTTTGGGGGTAATCGGTACATGTGCACAAGCCATTTGATATACTTGAGTCTACATGAATTACCTCACTATATACCTCGTGGGGACAGTATGTGTGAGAGAGAATTCGATATACTCGATGTACATAAATGAGTTCCTTACGATATACCTCCCGTTATGACTACGGTCAAGCGGTATAATGCAGGAGGCCAATGGAATGTGAGAGTCATATCACTTAGGCTAATTGCGACCCACCGGACCAGCGCCCATCACGAAGTGACCCCCTAATTACGGGACAAAATTTGGTCAATAGCCATGCTCTTAGGTGATGTAGTGTGCAAAAATGCATGATTATTGATTAGTATATTATGGAGAGACTATCTTTATTGATGAGCTTCATGGTAAGAAGGTGATAATGTACAAGTATAAAAAGTAAATCTAACATGTAGCACGAAGATCATACTAGGCATGGATATGTGAGAGATGTGTTACTATCTATGAGTGGGTGTGTGGTAGTGAACCTAAACATGGTTCAACTACAAGTGGTGTGTGATAAGTGTGACTAAGCATGTATACAAGTTTGATAAGTGGAGGTGTGTGTTAGTGACATCTAAGCATGGATGTCTAAATGGTGTGTGAAATATGTGGATATAAGTTATCCTAGGTGAACGTGGTGTGAAATGTATATGGAGAATTTCTATAAGTGTGTGAGTGAGTAGTGATATAATCATGAAGTATATATGTACAATAAATAATGGAGGAGAAAAAGGGAATATACAGATAGGTGTATACGCACACAAGCAGGAAAACAAAACACCCATGCAAACAGAGTCTAGCTCTCTTATGAAAATAGTCCCCAACGAAGTCACCATTGTGGCCATCCCGATCAAGATGCCTGCCCTTCTGCTCCCCAAAGGGGATGAGGAAGGAAGGGGGATTGAAAGGTCTCATGCCCTACTTAGGAACGCTTCGACCGTTGTTGCTGTGGGGTAAATGTAAAGAGATGGAGTCGCCGGCCTATTTTTCTAAAAACAAGCAAAAGAATATGTCTTCGCATTGAGAGAACGACATCAAAGATAAGCTGATGCTTACGAAACCAATAATTCGAAGGCCACGGAATAGGAAGGTGTTAGGCACCCATCCCTCCCTTTCGTTCTTTCATGGGCCTGTGTTATTATTTTCCTTTATTTCTTTGTGAAGTGTGTGTACGTGTATACCTAATGGAAATCGAAATCGCCCAACTCATACCATGAAAAAGATAGACTGAGTTCATCCACAGGAATGATCCCAAAATAATATATAGAAAATACGATTTACGTGTTTATCGCGATAGTAATCATTATGATGAAACGATAACATGTGTTGGATGAAACGCTAATAAGAATCACAAACATAATATGTATAATAAATGCAAAAATGTGACAAATATGGAAATGGAGAAAATTGGAAAATTGGACTCGTGTCTCGAGTTTTAATCCGAAACGCCTATGTAGATTATAAAGGCATCAAAGTCCACGTAGTTCGAATGCGGCATAAGGGTGGGGTTTATCCCATAGATGAAAACGTGATATTATTATATGTGCATGTGTAGAAAATATGTTTTAGTTTTGAAATAGTGTAATGGATAATCCTTTTCACCCCTAATGTAAGAACTGGATTGTGAATCTAATGTATTTAATGCAAAAACAAGAAATTTAAAGAGGTAGGGAAGAAATTGGACCTTCTTTGAAGCTTGATATTTAATCTTGGATGAACTCCTTTGGATGTGAGATGAATGTTGGATGAGAGAGAATGAGATTTTTCCAAATTGGGTATGAAAATGATGGGAATGTAAGCTTGAATGGAATTTCACATGAAGAAATTTTGCTAATTTCGAGAGATTGTTGTTGAGATAACTGATAATGATGTATTCGAGGTGTCTTGGGAGTGAGGACTTTATAGGGGAAGGGAGGGTGCCAATTGGCATAGTCCTAGACCTGCCAATCGGGAGGTAAACCTTGGCACACTGTCATTAGGCAGGTAAATGGACCTATCAATTGGCAGTTCCGTGCAGATTTTCCCGATAAATGATCATAGAACATAATCTATTGATTCGAATCATGCACATGGCATATCGTTAGAATGGTAATTCAAAGACCTTTAAGAGTCCTTTAGACCACTCCCGAGTTTGGGAGTTGACTTTAGGTCAAATATGGCTCGAAAGTGCACGTCGATCCTTTGGACGGGAGATCAACGAACGGAAACGAATCATTCGTCCGCATGGTAAGTCAGAATTGTGCATGGGGTAGACCTTGGAAAATTTAGGCGATGTATTTCAAATTACAAAGAGCTTCGCTTGGTTTGAAAAGTTGACCTTGGTCAACTAGGGCCCAGAAGCACCTAGTGACCTCTCGGAGTAAAATGGATCATTATCCATACCGTAAGTCAGAATAGCGCACGGGGTGGTCCATTGGAAAGGGTATTCATTTCCCTTCTGAGATTCATTCAGTCTCATTCGGGATGAAGAGTTGACTTTGTTCAAACGGAGCTCGAGAGCACTCGATGGCCTTCGGATCAATTTTTGGGGGAAAACTGATCATTTGTCCGAACGATTATACCGTTTCGCACATGTGGTGGATCGTTGGAAAGAGGTTGCAGTGACCTTAAAGGATTCAAATATATTTTTCTCTAACGATGAAGTTTATTGGGGTTCGAGAGAGCTCGGTGGCCTCCAAACCAATTTTCGGTAGTAAAATGGTTCGTTCGTCCGAACCGTTATGCCGAGTCGCGCATGGGGCCGATCGTTGGAAAGTATATTCAAAGACCTTCAAAGATTCAATGAGATTTTTCTCTGATGATAGAGTTTATTGGAGTCAAATGGGGCTCGGGAGCACTCAATGGCCTTTAGATCGGTACTCTGAGTATAACCTAGGTTTTTTAGTGAAATGAGGAGGTGCTAGGGATGTAAGTAGAGACTTAGGGGGGGCCTAAAATATGGTATCTATAGTATTACCTTACGGGGCTTACCTTCTTGCATTATCTTTCTATGTCCTTTATTATTTTCTTAATGACATATATTAACACTTATGTACAACTCTTGACAGCTTGAAGCTCAACAAAGGGTAAGCAAAGTGGGTTAGGGATGCGAACTCATTAACTGATGTCATGAAAAAATTTCCTAAGATAGTCACCTCTTGGACGATCTTAGAACAAGGATATTTTTCATCCAAGGACTTACCCAAAAATATGACTGCGAAAGGTAAATCATTCTCTTTTACTATTTTGTTTGCGACCTCATTGCTTTTGTATAATCCTAACCTTTCTGCATTTCAGATACATAGGAGATCAACCATGAACTTCTCATTTCCCAAAGAAAGGAGATGGATGAGGTTGCGGTTGCCCTCTACCAATCCCCCAGAAAGAAGGGGAAGAAGAGAAAAAGGACACCCAAGGGAGCAACTCCTACAACTGAGCCAACTGTTGCTATTGCGATTGAAGAGGCCAACCCTCATGATGAGAAGGACATGGACCCTATAGATGATGCTGCAGTTGGGGGGCCTAAGATGCACCAATTAATGATGACATAGAAGAAGAATTGTCTAAGACAGACCTTAAATTTTCTGTTCGGGACTTCCTAGGTGGCTCCAGTCACATTCTTATCTCAACCACCGGGTCCTCTTCGTGGAGAGTTATGGCTATCAATGCAAATCTTCCAACTCCAAAGAGAAAAGCTATAGACGGTTGTTCGTGACTTCAATTGAGGCGACATAACCCTAAATCACCTTGGGACACAACGACCACATCCTTCTCAAAGAATAAGAGGTCCGCGGAGGCTTATGATGTTACCCGACTTGTTAAAGTGGACGTAGAGGATCTAGAGGACTACACCCTCCAAACTTTGATAAGGGTATTTATTCAATCACTTTTGGACTTCAATGCACTTTATCTTACATAATTTTGACTTGAACTTGATTTTTAAGACTGGGAATTCTACCTTGGCCTTGAGATCCAGATATGAGAAGTTGTATATCTAGCACCAAGCAATAAATTTGAGCTTGAAAGTACCAGGGCTACGTCCTTTGAAGATGACAATAGTTACTTTCCCATAGCCCTTGCAGTGTATAAGATTAATGCAGACTTAAATCTTAACCCTTCTATAAAGGCCAAGGAGTAGGCTAAGCGAAGTTTTGTTAATACCATGGAGTCCATCACAATTACTGAGGTCAAGGCTACGAAGGCTACCAGTCAAGCTATGTCTTTTGAACAAAAATTCAACCTAGTGTAGAAGAAACATGATGACCTAGTTTAAGGGCATTCCGCAACCCTTAAAAATCTCAACGGTAACCACGCTGCAACCCTTAAATAGAAGGATGATGATCATGCTGTAGCCTTAAAGAAGGCTGCTGAAGATGTCGTGGATGCTTACAAGACTTCAAGGGACTTCTTTTTTACCAATAACATGGCCTACCTCTGCGGCTTCCAGGAGCTTAGGCAGAGGGTGGCTAAAAACTTCCCTGAATTAAAGGAAAAAATCCTTACAAGGAAGCTCAATGATGCTGAGCATATGGAGTGCGTGGCAGAGCTGCGGACTGTTGCAGAGGAAAGGGACAAGAAGAAAATGGAGATGCCACCGCAACTGATGATGAGACTGAGATCGCGACAGATGATGAAGAAGATGATGATGAAGATGAGGATGCAACCTCATAGTTGATTTCTAATATTCTCTAATTCTTGTAATATTTTTTAGGCTACGCCCACATTTTTTTTGTTATTACACAGGGTTGCGGCCATATTGAACAACTTGTAATTTATATAAACATTGAACATGTTTTGCTTATAATTACACATGGTTGTGAGCACTTTTTGTTGAATGCCATTTTTTCTATATTTTGTCATCTCTAAATGTATGTTGTCTTGAACATGCCGTGGCCTTGTTTTATTTAATCTTTGGATGCTTGTAAAGTAGCTTTAGATGTAGGTTATAATCTTCGCTCAAATTACATCTTTTAGGAATAGGCTGTGGAAATGCAGATCGTGGTGAAAGATTATCCGTGGCTAAAAAGGCCATGGCGTCGTGACCATTAAGAAGATGGTTGGTATAATAATACCTTTCCGCGATCTTTAGAATTAGGATCCTTGTAGAAGTGTTGTTGCAGTAATGTTGGAAAAACTTTCCTTGCTATGGACAATAACGTCCTTGGACAACTTTTCCTCATTTGACTGTGGCTACTTCCATTGAATCGATTGCTTTCCGCGACAGTTATAAAAAATGATGGACTTATATTTACCCTTTTGCGTGTCTTTGCGAGAAATGACGACAGCGGTGTTGAATTACTGTGGGCATTTGGTAATTGCTTCCTTTGTTGTGAACATCAGAGTCCATGGCCCACCTTACTCACTTGTATGCATCTTTTCTTTTCTTGGGGCATTTTCAAGACTCCCTAAGATGGGTTGTGAGTAAGACACACACGGATATACGGGTATTTTCAAGCCTCGCTAGGCTAGGTAGTATCAATCCTCCCCAAGCTAGATATTTTCAAGCCTACCCAGACTAATAATGAGTATTAGGATTCCTCAAGGCTAATAGCGAGTATTATGAGCCCTCACGGCTACTAATGAGTATTAGGAGCCCTCATGGCTAATAGTGAGTATTATGAACCCTCGCGACTATTAATGAGTATTATGAGACCTCAAGGCAAAGAATATAATTCTATATCTTTAATGTCTGTGAACGGGTGTTGTGAGCTCCCGAGGCTGATATAAGCATCTTGTATATTCAAATGCTTTTGCAATGTGAGGGTTGTTATGGCCCAATTAAGACCATCACCCCTTCTCCTCTATAGACTCATCCTCTCGTAATAAATAATCTTCCGAGATAATTGGTCATAAAGTTTCCTTTAGAAATCTGTTAAGTCATAGATTTTTCATAAGGTTATAAATGAGGAGATTAATAATTAATTTTGATTAAAACTATCAAACACACACACACACAAACACACACACACACACACACACACACACACACACACATATATATATATATATATATATATATATATATGATTTTGTAAGTGAAGTACAAAACATATGTGTAAAAACTACACTTAGTTTTAAGAAAAAGTAAAAACTAAGGCAGAAGTCAGGCATGCGGCCTTTCAGTTTAGGGTTGCATCCGTTATGCATCCTTTAGGAACCGCTGAAGCATTCCATGCATAACAAGCCTCTCAATTTCATCCGTCAAGATATAACATTTATCGGTGGTATGGCCATGGTCTTGGGGAAATTCACACAACTTGCCCCGATTCCTCTTGTGTGGCAGGGATTTGAGCTTCTCCGTCCACCTAAGTAGTTTATCTTCCTTGATGTTCTCGAGGATTTTCTCTACACTGGAGGTCCGAGGAGTGTAGTTCTCATAACCCTTTTCTGGTTTGGCCTTTCCAGCTTCCTCTTCAAAGGCAATAGTGCAGCCTTATCATCAACCATTTTATTGAGAGTTGGAGGTTGATGCTTCTAGCACCATGACCCTTTGTGCCAGGAAATTGACTTGGCTTTGGAGGGAGGCTTGACTGTTATACAAGTGGTTGATGTAGGTCAATAGTTGGGCTATCTCTCCATCCTTTTACTGACCGGGTCCAGAGCTTCCTTCCATGACTTTTGCTTTGTTAGTATTTAGAAATTTACTCCGAAAGGAACTAAACAATGGTGAGAAAAACCAAGTATGTGTTCGTGACTTGATGTACACATGAGGTTACTTCCATGGCTTTCCCAAGGGAAATTCACTAGAGTTGAATCAGAGGACAACTTATACATGATCCCCTTTTCTCCTGATGGTGAACCGAAAAAGTTGAAATATACCAGCTATAATGGAAGGGCTACGGCCTATAGGCATTGTGCTGCCTGTCAGCATCCTACCAGAATTAGTGGAAGTTTTTTTCTTACAAGGACCCAAAACTTAGCTTTCACCAACAAAAGATGACAAAAAAAGGCCTACTTGGATTCTACCAAAGATAATAAGTACTTAAGTGCAAGATAGCATAAATTTGGTAGTAAACCCTAGAATAGGGGTGTGGAAAGCATAAATGTGTAAAATAGAATCTCATCCCTAGTTATCCACCTTTAAAAGGCCATAGCCTTTTATGTTTTTCACCATCATCTAGGTAGGGGCATATCCTTGGGGTGTAGAAAATAGATCTAAGGTCAGATCTAAGAATAAATAACCCTTTAATGGAGTTCATATGAAAAAATATGAGCTCAGAAAACAAAATCTCACCCATGGGATGGTGACCTTGTGGTCCCCGTGAATGAAATAAGGTGTTAAGAACTCCAAAACATAAATGAAACTAGATTTGATACTTCGTTTCCCACAAACAGAGCCAAAATGATGATGCGAGAAATCATAAATCATACTTAGATCATTATTTACCATCATATCAAGTATAAATTGTAAATAAAGCAAATAAAAGGAGATAAACACAGGATATAGAGTGGTTCGGCTATAAAAACGAGTCTATATCCACTTTGTTTCCTTACTCTCATTATGTGTGCTCACAAGTTGTGAAGACATAAGAGGCGTACAAAAGAGATAAGAGAGGAGAATACATGATCGTAACAGATCTAGGAAGCCCGAGATGCGGATTGTAAAGAAAACTTTAAGATGGCTACGGCCAGGTAAGCCCCCAAGGCGGGTATAGCTTGTAGAGAAAGGTAGTGTGGAGATTTTGGCAGGGCTTTACTGTCAAATTCATCCTCAAGATAGTGAGTTGGGCACTTCTATTTATAGAAGTTGTAGATATGCTGTCACGTGCATGGAACACGTGACATGTGGATAAGTGAGGTAAGTAAGGAATCCTTCTAGGAGTAGGACAACTGTCAAGTGATACGTGGGAGAGTAAATGATCACGGCCTATTTGGATCGAAGTAGCGGCTAGAACTCAGATGATGACCGCAATCTATTTGAACCTAGGTAATGGTCTCTTAGGAGGCTAAACTGGATAGTACTGTGGCCTGTCTATTCCCAGGCAGTGGCTTTTTACTTAATCCTTCCGCAGCTATATTTCCAATGTGGGCATATAATAATTATGATTAATCGCTTATTGTTTGGGTTGAATTCTCCCTAAATTTGATTATATATTGTTAAATTGTGATTAGGAACTGTTTATTAGTTTTAATCATTCAAAATCCTATGAATGTATTCCTAAATATGTTGAGACATTAATCTAATTGAAAGAAATTGAAATTTTAGGGTTTTTGAGTGAGAAATAGGGTTTTCATATGAATCTTTTAAAGAATTGAGATTTTGATGTTAAATTTATGATTTAATCGTGTATTATATGTGTATTTGTTATTGGGATGTCTTATAGTACTTGAATGGAGGTTTTTGGATCATTAATAGTGTTTTTATAAGATGTGGGCAATTGGAGAAGATGAGGCTCTAATCACAAGTCCCATTTATCGAATCGACTTGGGGCTCAGGCCGAATTGATTCGGGCCTCTCAGATTGGTTGGACAATTGGTTTATTTTTCTTTTGGTATTTCCTTTTTATATTTTTCAATTTATTTAAAGTTGACCTTTAGACTAAATTGACACTTATGATTATGTTAATGGTGTCATTAGTAGGATCTTAGTTTGTGACAAATAACTAAATTCCAAAACCATATAAGTATAATAAAATGAAGAATTTCCAATTAAGATTAGATTTTCGTGATTGAGTAGGTTCTCTTCTCTCGTGTTATATGTATAATGAAAACCTTGTGTGAGTCCTCGTGGATATCGTATTATGGGGGATTATAGTATGGCAAAATATACGATGTGGACCATGATGGTGCGTCGACGAGGATACGAGTTTGCCCTGCTCATTTTACAACTGGGTCACACATCTAGGTACCCATGTTCGAGATGGTTTTATAGGGATATTTCATCATATGGACTTGGGTATGTAAGGCTATATAAATTATGGGTAGGCATCGTGATTTATCCCTTATGATGAGGTTTTAGCTATGGGACAACCTAATACTATAACTAGTACACGCGAGTGATCCCCAAGGGAGATAGGGATATTCCCTCATTACTTGGCATGATTATGTGAACATTAGAATTTGAGATAGTCTTAATAGCTTTATATACTTGAAATTTCTTAGTGAAATGATATTCTGAACTCAATCGTTATATTTAATTGTGTAGAATAATACTTAACTATGGGTTCACTTAGGATTGGCATTTTATATGCATGAGAGATTTAGGATTATTGGATGGAATAAATCTATAAAATATTAAAATACGAGAGGCAGATGCATAGTTATGATTTATTCCAATTTTAGTTATACTCTTATTCTTTACATACTTGTTGTTAACATTATCGTGGATTAAACATTTTAGGACCTAGCCACCGTTCCACATCCTTGATAGATCCCGTTGTCGTTATCTCATCCTTATTGTTGATAATCTCCATAGGATGTAGGTGTCATTAGCACGCGTGCCATTTATATGTTCATTTATGTTGTTACATATTCATATACAAGAGATGTGTGTAGTATTTTACATTTTTTGTGATTTGAGATCATTAGCTTGTATAGTTTGGATTGGTGGTATGGATTTAATTTTCATGTATAATGGTATTAGACTAGCTGAGCAATTTACTTGTATTGGTTAAGTATTTTATTCTAGTATATTTTAGTGTATGCATGCTTAGAATGATAATTAATTATTTATACTCCTATATTATTTAATTTAGACCTGATCAATATATTAATTTATATTATGGGGTGTCGTAATTGGTATAAGAGCATTCAAGCTTCTAGTGTCCTAGGGTCTTGAGTGCGTTTGTCGCTTTTCCACATTACATTCTTTGATACTTTAGAGCCCTACATTTAACATTTATACCATATATAACTTCTACATTATTAATGCGCTTTTGGTTTACTATATTTCAGATGGTGAAAACTTGTAGAAGATAGAGATGACTGCGGTCGAAGGAGAGTATCGAATCAGGTGTAACTGTACATCAACAGTAGTATCAACCGCTATCACCATAGGGGTAGGTGCCAGTGATAATGCTGACTGACTTAGAAACCATTATAGTTGAGACAATGGTTGCTACTATGAAAGCGATACAGCTGCAGTATCCACCATCACCACTGCCTATGGCTGCACCTATACCTTCCCCTCCTCCTACTTCTTCTTGGGAGGTCTATGATTGGGAAGGGGCAACAATATAGATTCTGGGGTCCACTTATCCTATCATAGTGTTCCAGTGGAGGCGTGACATAGAGCATTATTATTTTTATTTGTGGAGTGAATTATGGTTCAGTAGTAGATGCTTGTGAGTTTCAAGCTAGTGGGTGATGCTTTATTCTAGTGGGTGACCATACCATTGCTAAGTAAATCTCATGGTTTACCATAGAAAAGTTTTGGGAAAAGTTTAAGGGGAATTATTTCTTGTTGTTGAAGCATGGGTCAGTTTGATAGGCTAATTTAGGAGGATGTGATGGTTACAGAGTATGAGAGGGAGTTTACCCACCTTTTACATTTTGCAAAAGAGATTGGTATTTTTAGGAGTTAGAGATGGGCCGTTTCATTCGAGGTTTGAGATAGAATATTAAGCTGGTTTGATGGGACATATGGCATTAACCACTTACACCCATGTGGTGGATGCTGCACTAGTTCATTATGATGATCATTAGGAGTTTCAGAGAGAGAAGGAGCCAAACAGAGAGAAGCTTGGAGCCATATAGGCACCGAAGATTTTAAAGGGAGGAAATCCATCTCTAGGGCAAGGAGTCTTCGATCTGCACCAGATAGGACTGACATAGGGAGAGAATCCCCCTAAGAGTTTTTGTGGGGAGGACTATTTCCGTCAGGGCGAACATGGGCAGGGCCATCGAGGCCTGGGTCAATTTGTCCATTAGGGCCAGATGGGTCGGGGCAGGGGCAGGGATAGTATGACAGGACCTAGGTCCAGGGGCATCGGGTTCGCTACTAGGGCAAACCATTCCATGGGATGTTCTATTCATGTGTAGAGTAGGGTCACTCTATTAAGAGGTGCCCTAACGACCTCCAGTCAGGGCCAAGACATTTTTATTAAGGACAACAACAAGACCTTCCATCCCCACCCCAGTTTCAGGCATCTCTACCCCTACCACAGTACCTAGTGTTAACTCCTCTTAGAGACTAGGAGTAGGGATGACCATAATTGTAACATGTACGTGTGTTGAACGTCTATCAATATGACCTGTCGTCCCATCCCCATGTATCGGGGGTATGTTTTATGTTTATTGTACTTTTGCTCGGGTACTTTTTGATACCGGAGTGTTGCATTCTTTTAACAATTATAGATTTTCTACTATGTTGGGTATTGTAGATATATCATCTTAGGTTACTACGTATGTGGATATACCATTAGGTGGGGTTGCGGTCTTACGCCATATGTGTAGAGGAGTGGCAGTTGAGATCGACAATTTGTGTGTTCTTAGTTGATTTTTTATTATCAGATATAACCACACACAATGTTATTTTGGGTATAGATTGGTTAACGATATATCATTCCTAGATCGACTGTAGTGAAAAGGCTATCACGCTTTCCATTCCCAGGCAGGAGATGTTCCTTATAGTTATGCATAGACAATTTGTGTGGATTATAAGGAGTTGAATAAGGTCATGATAAGGAATAGATATCCACTGCCTCATATTGATGACCTATTCAATCAACTAAGGTAATCACTATTTTTTACTTAATTGACTTGTTCTTGGGGTATCACCAGCTCCGTATTCAGAAGGAGGATATCCCGAAAAAAACTTTCCTCTCATGTTATGGGTTGTATGAGTTTAGAGTCATGGAATTCGGGGTGACCAACGCACCCATAGTTTTCATGGATCTCATGAATATAGTATTTTGACCATACTTCGACCAATTCTCCATTGTGTTTATTGGCAATATCCTAGTGTATTCACGATCAGAGGATAATTTTGTGCCTAATTTGAAAGGTGCAATTTTTGTGGCACATTGTATTTGAGATCGGGATTTTGGTAGATCCTAGGAAGGTGTTAGCGGTTATGGATTGAGGAAAACCCATGACATCTATACATATCAGGATATTTTTGGATTAGCGGGATATTATAGGAGGTTTATTTAGGGGCTCTCGAAGATTTTTGGGCCACTGACTCACGTTACCCGAAAGGAGGTCCCATTCACTTGGAGTGCCGATTATCAACAAGTGTTTGAAGAGCTCAAGGAGAAGTTCACTATGACACCCATTCTCACTATGCCACTAGTCGGCATCGAGTACATGGTTTATACTTATGCATCATTACAAGGACTGTGAGGAGTTTTGATGCAGGAATATAGGTCCATGGCTTATGCATCCTATAAGCTTAAGCTGCATGAGGGCAATTACCCGACTCAAGATTTGGAGTTAGTAGATGTGGTATTCACCCTTCGTATCTGGAGGCATTATATGTTGGGTGAGAGGCTCATATTATTTTATGACCAAAAAATCCATCAGTATTTGTTCACTCAGAGTGACTTAAACATGAGACATAGGAGATGGTTTGAGTTTATGAAGGATTACCACTTTTTGATCCAGTACTTCCCTAGGAAGGTGAATATAGCAGAGGATGCTTTGAGTCATAAATCGACAATTACCTTGGTCGCGTTATGGTCCGAACTAGGGGATAATTTATTAGATATTTGGGTAGAGAGGTGAAATTCCTTACGATAAATGGATTTGGACAATGCCTTTATAGAAGTAGTGACTCGTACACCGACTATCAAATCTCGGGTAGTTCAGGCACAAGGGTTGGATTCCTTTTGTCAAAAAAGGTGGAGGGACTCATATCCGAAGTTCCTTTTTTTGATCAAATCAGATGGAGGGTTTTGGTTACAGGGAAGTCTACTATTGCCCGAGGATCCAGAAGTATAAAAGGTAGTTTTAGCTGAGGATCACGACTCACAATATATGGTGCATCTTAGAGGGGATTAGATGTACCAGGATATGTGACGATTGTATTAGTGGTAAGTAATGAAGAGAGATGTTACAGAGTATGTACCAAAGTGTGTCATCTGTCAGTTAGTAAATTTGGAACACCAGAAGCCGATAGTGGAGTTGCAACTATTAGGGGTCCCTTAGTGGAAATGGGAGAGAACCTCCATGGACTTTGTAGTGGGGTTACCAAGATCACAGAGGGGTCACGATTTGATTTGGGTCATCGTTGTTAGATTGACGAAGGTGGATCATTTCCTATTAGTTAGGATGGGATACGTCGTAGAGTAGTACACTAAGCTATTTGTGGTAGGGATAGTATGACTTCAGGGGTAACTATTGGATATCATGTCTTATAGGGGAAACACTTTCATCTCTCAATTTTGTAGAGGATTTTAGTATGAAATGAGGTGTCTTTGAGTATGAGTACGACCTTTCACCCTTAGTCATACGGTCAAACTGAGTGGGTGAATCAGATTTTGGAAGACATGCCCCGAGCGTGGGTGCTTGATCTCAAGGGAAGTTAGGATACACATTTGCCACTTTTAGAGTTTGCATACAACATTAGTCACCAACAGACTATTAGGATGGCACGGTAAGATGTGTTGTATGGACGACCCTTTCATTCACCTAGTTGTTGGGCTATGTCAGAGGAGTATAGGATATTTAGGCTAAACATCATTCAGGACACCTCAGAGAAAGTGGCACTCGCCCACGCACGTATGAAGTCAACTTATGACTGCTAAAATAGATACGTGGATAAGAGGAAGAATAAATTAGAGTTACAAGTGGGGGATCCAGTATTGTTGAGGGTCTCCCCAATAAAGGTAGTGGTTAGATTCATATTAAAGGGGAAGTTTGCTCCCCGATACATAGGTCTCTTTAAGATTCTAGATGGGGTGGGGCCTATGACATATCGTTTGGCTCTACCTAATCATCTTAAGAAGGTACATGAAGTATTCCATGTTACCTTGTTGAGAAATTTTCTAAGGGACGATAAGGCATATCAACACATCAATCTTGATGAGATTGACCTATAGGAGGATACTAGTTTTGAAGAGAGGCCATGTCGTCTTATTGACCAAAAAGAAGATCATGCTATTGATGGTCATTCATTTAGTGAGAGTCCAGTAGGGACATCATAGTGAATATGATTCCACATAGGAGTAAGAGGAGGACATGCAGGGTGAGGAATCCAGAGATGTTCCAGTGAGGTAAAATTAAAAATTTAAGGATGAAATTCCCTTTTTAAGGGTGGAGGAATGTGATACCCATATTTTTATGACTTTAATTAATTGTGAAATTAATTGTTATGCTCGTGTGACATGTGATGTCACTTGTTTAAGCTTATATGTGTTATATAAATAAATATGAAATTTGGACTTAATACACAGTAAACATTAATTAAATATTTTAACATGACTGTGTATTATGGGTGACTAAGGAATGGTCAGGGGTTTGGTGCCGAGGGTTTCTATTTTTTATTATCCCCTTAGTATTGGGTTCCAACGATTATGAAGTAGTTTCCTATAATGCCATTTTGCACCAAATTAATAAATAATCGATTCTCGGGTTTACATTGGATTATTTGATGAAAGTGTTTAACTCGTTATATAATTAAAGAAGTTATAAATTAATAAAATTTTGGAGCATTTAAAATAATATTTTTAGCATAAAATGATGAATAACAGACCTAGTGGGGATCTTTAAGTCATTTGGTGTTGATTTTGGATTCTTTTACGTGAGTCCCATTTGGGGCCTAAGTCCAATTTTGGGATTAAAGGGTTTTAACGAGCCACTAGGGATCTCATTAGCCATATATTAATTTGATAAATACCAAAAGTCTAGATAGACAAACTTGAAGAGAAGACGAAGAGTCGAAAGGATATTTTCCTAGTTTTCTACACCAAATTGAAAGAGGCAAGTATATTTAGAATGATTGTATGATTTTTTTTGTTTATATTATGCCTAATCATGTGAGTCTAAACCTAATTATGATTGTAAATCCAAGCTTCATGATTTAATTGACTAAATTCAAAATTAACCTAATTAAGTAGTAACTAGGATTAATATTTTATTATTTTGGTTAAATTATCTTCAAATCTAATTAACTATTATTAGATCATGATTAAGAACTATTTATTAGTATGAATCATTCAAAAACCCTATGATTGTATGGCTAAATCCTTTGAGATATGAATGTAATTGAAATAAATTGAAATTTTAGGTTTCTAGAGTGAAAAAGTTGTGTTTCATATGAATATTGTTGTAGAATTGTGATTTTGATGTTAGATTTATGATTTAATCGTGTATTATATGTTTTAAGTGTGAAGTTGATAATATAGATGGTCTAAATTAGAAACCATTTTTTAAATTAAACAATTTCACTAACCCTAATTATTAGGTGCCAATTTTAAATCAATTGTTGTGTTAAAACATATTAACTAATTTTATCTTTATCCCAAAGCATGCATCTAGGTGATAGCATAATAGAATCGATCAATCCACACAACATGTCGATGTACTATGAAAACTCACAAAAGGAAAAATCTCGGATGACTCAGACACATAAATTCACTTTGGTAAGGAATTACAAAAGTTGACAGATGACTTACTATAACGACTCGATGCCCTTATAAGCCTTGATGTGTCTTTGATCCTCAATATCTCCTCCACAAGAACAAGAAGGAGTCCGCCTATGTAACTTCCACAACATGTGATTCCACACACGCCTCGGTATCCTCCGATAAGGCTCAACAACCATATATGAATTAGAACATGTAATCCACCATTTCTTCACCGCAATACAACACAACGGATTCCACCCTATGTAAACAACAAATATGGATTCCATCGCATGAATTAATTCTCAATAAGACGAAGAGAATTAAAACCTTGGTGCCCACAAACTAGATCTTAAAGCATATAAATATGAAACTTGGATCTAAAAACCGTTTGGATGTAAACTAGGGTTTTAGTTTGGAAAACTTGATCATAGATGATCATAAAAACATGATGAGTTTTTGGGAAGAGTTTGGGAACTCAAAAAACATGAAAAAGTCTAATAAAATTGCGTCTCTGCACTTCTATTCATAGGTGGTTTTCCAAAATCAAGATAAGGATGAAGAGATTTGTAGAAAATCTTGAGATCCTAATAACTTGTCGGCTTGTTCAAATGAGGTACATCTTATTTGAATGAAGCATATGATCTCGTTCGAACAAATTCTAACGACATATCCAAAGAGAAAACAACACAGGCCAAAACAAGTATTATTTGAAGTTTGTTGGATCTTGTTCTAATGAGGTACAAAGTCTCGTTTGAACGAAAGTGTTGTTATCACTATAACCACCTGGAGAAATTTCTAAAAAAACATTTAAAAATAGTTTAAAACATTTAAAAACCATTTTTATAAAAACAACACCCAATATTAAGTTCCAGGGATCAAACACATAAACACATTCATACTTGAGAGATCCTCGAGTCATGACGACGAAAAAAAGGCATGAAACACGACATAATGATGTTGATCTTCTAACTTGGCTGCTATGTCTCCATGTAAACACAACATAGTCTTGAAATTTCAATAAACACAAATCCTAACCTATGACTCAAACATTTTGTCCAAACACGGAATAAGCAAAAATACATACAAATTGGTTATAAAAAAAAAAATTGTGCTTACAAATCTTCCCCTTTGGCTATTCCTGAACAGAGCCAAAAATAAAAACTCCTAAGGGCCATCAAGATCATCTAAGACTCAATCCCCAACCCCAAAAAGGAAAAAGTACAACTTGACTGACTCATATGCTTGAGCATCTTTGCACGCTTGTAAACATTTTTGCATTGTTGCAAACCTTCATACTTAAACACACCTTCAAATGCAACTTGAATATAACAATATAAAAATTTTCACAAGAATAAACCCTCCCACTTTATCTAACAAACTCTACTTAAGATAGGACGTTTTCCCCAGGGCAAGAATCTCCCCTGGACTATAAAGATTGAGATATCATTTCTCTCCCTTTTTGTTCAGGAATTGACAAAGAATGAGGTGCATAATAAAACCATTTCTCCCCAAAATAACCAAATATCCCCCCAAATGAAACAAGGGTAAACATAAAGGAAAAATAAGTATATCATGTAAGATGTCTAGTGAAGCATACAACAATGAACAAACTTGACAACATAAGCATAAATAATCCAAACAATCATCAATTAATACCAATTATTATGCAGAATGATACCAACTTAAATACTAAGAGTGAAACATATGATATCAATGAAAACAAGCAATATGACATGTCAATATGATCATATAGCATGCCAATTTAACTCAAAGATAAAGCACATGGAAACATGGATAAAATGCAAACGTAAAGACTCAAAATAAAAGATACTATATATATATATATATATATATATATATATATATATATATATATATATATGTGTGTGTGTGTGTGTGTGTGTATGTGTGTGTGTGTGTGTATGTATATATATTAACACCATAAAAAGGCACAAAACACATACGCTTTACACACTAGCATAGTATCGATCCGCCTAAACAAAAATGTGGTAAATGGAGTAAAGGGGCATGAACTAGAAACAAAAGAATTATGACCCAATCACTCAAAAAGGTCCAAGGAGTTCTATTTGACCGCATTAATTTTATCAAACAAATATTTAGCCTTAGACGGATAAATTGGACTAATAATGGATAAAGAAGCATGATGTATAGCAACATAGAAAATATTGATGATTCTCAACTCAATAGCATCAAATATGAATTAACTGGGACTTATTATGCAAGCCAATTACTCTTCAACTTATAACACCCTAAAATATATAATTCAATCTTTTCTTTTTATCACTCATTTTGAAGATAATAATCTAATTGAAGAATCAATGCAAGAAAATTTCAAACTTGGAAATTTATCTTTTCTATTGCCTCTCAATTTTTTAGGCTTTTTCCAATAGTGACCTTTCACACGAAGGAGATTTTTCCTTCTGTATGTCTTTCACATGCACACTCATATTTTTTCAATTAAAATCATCAACCTTACGAACAATGATTCTGACATGCACAAATCCCCTATAGTGAAAAAAAGATATGTATAATGAAAATATTGATGGGAGAACACTTCACATAGCTCATGTAATATATGAAGTAAAAATCCAAACGAACTCATGCATTTGTGTGAAGAGGAATATACAAAGTCAAACCACTAAAAAAAGTCAAGTAACTCGAGGCAAGCATGATTAAGAATAATTCAATCATTGAAAATCCTAATCGAATGTCTTAGCTACATTGGAAATGGAATGGCGTGAATTCAAACACACCGATATGCCACATAAAATATGTAGAACCAAACTACACATAAAAAAATCTTTTTGCGTTTTTAAATGTTTTATAACACTAAATTAAAAAAAAACTCATCGATGTGATGACCAATTCTATGGGCCCAGGTCGATTCTGCGAACCTTAAGATGTAGCTTATGGGGATTATCTCTGCTGGAGAAAGTGTGCTGACTTATGGGTCCACTGGGAAGGCGTAGAGTGCTTTGGTGCAAGGGCATCGCTAATTCCATTGGGGATTATGTTGACGATAAAAATTAGCATTATTGGTCCCATGGGATTTTCTGGGAGTTTATAATTTGTTCGGTGCTTCAAAAATAATGTTCTAGATTTTAGGGATTTTCTGGGAATTTTTTGAAATTTTTGTTTTTGGATGAATTATTGACTTTTTACTAGAGATATAGGTGACCTTATATCCTTAGAGTCTTACTTCGAGGGTTGCGTGCATGCATGTGCAGATAAGGCGGTTGCTGGCGCATGAGTTTGGGTACATTTGGTACCTTGGGGTGATGGTAGTGCAACAGATAAGAGGACATTCATTTTTGGTTCTTTCCATTAGAGATTTTCTCGCTGATCCATCGTTGTGATCGGAGGAGCTTGGTATTGAGCATGTTATATGCTTGATGTAGTGTCTTTCTTCATACCTGAAAAGTGACTTAAAAAGGCAAAAGGAGATGCATTTTTTATTTGATTATCTTGATTTTTTGTTTTAATCTACATGCAATTTAGTTTGTTCCTGAGGTTTTATTTTGAGAAAAAGTAGGAAAAATGTTTTTTTTTTTTTATTTTTGAATATGTTTTTGGAATAGGGGAAGGCCTTGGAGGCTTGGTTACAAAGAGTTTCCCATTTAAGGGACTTATTTTGAAATAAAAAGGTTCAGGAGAGAAAGAATGAGAGTTTCCCAAAATAGGGTGAAACCGATATATCCCTGGATAATTCGTCGATTTATTGGTGTATGGAAGAAGTTTTGCCCTTCTGGTAGCACTAAATCCTATGTGTTGAAGAGACTAATCTGATAATTGATTTGCTGGTTTTGTGGCACTGGGGTTGACATCTCGACTTTTTTTGGTGACAGGTTACCTAGCGATTGATCATCAGGTGGCCACAATAGTGGTGTGGATGTCCTACCCTTGTAATCTTATGGCAATCGTGTTAGCTGAGACATTGAATGACATGGATGCCTGGAAAAAAGGTCGGACTGACTTTCTGCGAGGGAGACCTTTCATGCTATTCGTGTAGCTTTCTGAGAGATTTTTCCTTGCAGTCCCTCCGGAGTACCCTCTGTCGGGTGTTCTTAATTTCTTTACTATACTTTTCTTCAATTTCAACCCTTCGATAAAGAACTGGGATAACTGGATTAAGGAGAACGCGGTATGATGCCTTCGTTGATCTGTGCTATGGTGGGGGGACTTGCATCTCGTTTTAGTTGGTCTTCACCAGACTTACTTCTACTTTCCTTGGCGGCGTATGCATCAAGGATGAGAACATATCATGCCTCCCCACATAACCCATTTTTTTTTTCAGTGGAGGACTTGACCAAGTCCTTGAGGATGATTTTGGTGTGACACCCCGCCTAATTAAATAACGGGCGATCACTCCTTTATTAAATTAAATCAAGGTAAACAGTTGGTTCATTCTCAGCATCACTGTCGATAAAAATAAATTTTCCAATTTAACACCCTAAATAATTAAGCTAAGTGTCAAAAACATTTTCACACAAACTTTCCAAATTTTAATTAACGAAAAATATATATTTAATTAAAACAACATTTCTACAATTAAGAATCACACCACAATAAACTAAATAACATAAACCATTCGTCAATCGAATGTCAACATATGAAACTAAAATCACAAATCCATCCTGAATAAATCCCATAGAACAATACTGGAAATAACTGAAATATAAATATCCCAACAACAAACGAAATAATGGAAAGGACGACACATGCCAAATAAATGAGAATGCTAGAAGTGGAGTCAATAAAAGAAGCCGTCTACTCAAGTGACCTGCAACTCCCACCTAAGCTGCAGCACGTTCCTCTCAAGGGATCCTAAGCAAGACGCCCCTGTGGCTGGGCACCTGAAAATATACATATATATACAAGAGAGAGAGAGAGAGAAAAAGAAACGGGTCAGAGCCTGAAAGTGTGTTTGATTTTAAAATACGTTTAGCAAATATTTAAATTGATACAGGCCAATGCAACATCATATTAGTGCGTCACTCTCTTAGGAAATACTCACCTCTCTTCTAAATGTGCACACCTATCGCACTAACATTCCCCACGGTTTCTTATCATTTAACGCACTAGTCTTTCTAAAAGATTTAACTTAACTTAGATTACTCGCAAGAGTTATAATTCACGACTCCATTTTAAAAAGAATGTTCCAAACAGAAATCAAAGTCCTCCATTTATCTTTATAAAATCAATAAAGTTTTACAGTGACATATTATACTTTTTCAAAACAAGTATTTAATAATTTGAGTCAACAACCATGTCCTACTTATCAAATCTCAGTAGACAGTTTCAAATATCATAATCTCATATATATATTAACTACTCGTATAATATATATATATATATATATATATATATATATATATATATATAACAGCACCCAGAATAAAACTATGGTGCGTGCATACTCTACTATCCAAAGCCCCATGTCACTCATTTTAAGGGGAATACATTTGGAATCACTCTCGAAATGTATTAACATACATACACAAACAATATTGAGGCGAAGAATAGATTCCAAGTCTCTAAGAGGATGGCACATACATGCGTCTCTTAGGACCGTCTGAACTATCACGTCGTTAGCATGTACCAAGGACATCTATCTTCTAGGGTACAAGTCAATATCCCCCATAAAGGTCCCATCGAGATAAGACTTGTCCCAGCGTGGTAACCTCAGGGATAGCAAGTAGCGTGGGTATGATTTTTCACATGCATATAATATATGTATACACAATCATATAAATATACCACTTTATCATTTTAATATAGGTTCTTCTCAGCACCCGTAATTATACCATTTATCCTTAATTTCACAGTTATAGAATTTCGTATAAGGTTTTATTCCTAACCTTAACTCGAAGGGTTTTCTCACTTATTACCTAACACTCATGGGCTACATCCTCACAAATCTGAATTTCGGTAAGTGTCTTTATTAGGTTCCAACGTAACTCTCTTACGCACCTCACCCTTTAAATTCATAAATCCACTAACCTAAAGTAAATATCCCATAAATACCATTTTCGATAAAGCTTAAAGGTTCCAACATTTATTCATATACCCTACTGGTCCTCAATGTCTCCCAAATCAATTCATCAAGAGTGCCCAAGAATTATATCACGACAATTTGAATTTTACGCATTTAAAGAGGGAATTAGGAGTCTGCCAGGAGGGGTCGATCGATCGAAGCTTGGGGCTCGATCGATCGAACCTTCGATCGATCGAAGCTCTAGGCTCGATCGATCGATCAAGCAGGTCTGGGCAAAATTCTGCAGAATGCAGTTACGAGTTTCATCCAACTTCTTCATCTAAAACGATGTGTTTCCATTCTAATCGCCCCAAAATCCTACTATCATCATAATAACATTATACCAGGTGTTCATAACGTAAAGCATGCGTGTAACAATCATTAAACATGGATTTTCAACCTAAAATCATGTCCAATTATCAAGAACCCTAGAATTTTCTTAAACAGATTTCTAATGAATCTTTCTCCAATATTTCTTTATTATGATCACCAAATTTCGTGGATTATTACCTCTACATGGCAAGGGTTTCCAGAATTTACATATACATCAATACTACATGGGTTCTCCTATCAAAAATGGGGTTTTCTTCCATAGTTTTTATCAAAATTTATTCCTAAGCTAACATGAAGATTGCATCAACGAAAATAGCAAGTTTAAACACTTGCCTGTGATTTTGGTATGCAGATTCCCGGATGATTTTGGTATGGTTGCGTTCCTTGTCTCGTGATCTACGCGGTGGTGGTGGTGGTGGTGAAATCCGTTGGCTTTTTGGCCTTGGAGCTCTCTCCTCTCTTCTCCAATGGCCGTCACTTGATTTGTGAATGTTCTAACCCTAAGAGGCTGACCTAATGGCTGATATAGGTTTGCTGAAATTCGTGGGTTTAATTACCCACTTAAGTAAAATGACTAAAATGCCCTCCCGGGGCATCAATTAGGCCTAAAAACGCCCCGAGACCCAAACTAAACCCCCGGGTATACTTTTCTGACTATCTAGACCTTTCCGGATGCGTTGGTGCACTCAAAATGACCATACAAACAACTTATAAAATATTTACTTTTTATTTAACAAAATTAGTCCTGACGTGACACGGGCATGTCCCGACTTAAATTTCCGAAATAGTCATTTACTTCACTTATGACATTCAATATAACAAATATAATATATTACTATGCTCATTTGTAATATTTAACAAGTTTCCCATAATTACTAACTCTCGTCACGTTAATAATTATAACATATTTAATTTCTGGATTTTTATTAAATAAACCGTCATATTAAATTTAATAAATCCCCAAATTAATATAGCATAAAAATACAGGGTATTACATTTGGATCCTTTGTGATAGTGTCGCCGACCGTCTACTCTTATGTCACAATCTATTGGAGAGCCTTTATATGTATTTAGGGTTTACTTAAAATTGTTATGGAAGCGAATAGTTGGGAAAATTTTAGAGGAGAAGACTGGGCCAAGGTGGCTTGTTACTTTTAACACCATAGAGTAAGATATTATCATTTTGTCGAATCTTGTGAAGGCATACTGCTGCATGGAACATATTCGGAAAACTAATCAGGAGTGGGAGACTTGGGGACCTCCGGGAGCGAGAAATACTGACGAGGCAAGGCCGTCGAGTAACTGAGGGCAGGTTTTTATGAAGCTGGTTGTATTTGCATTTATAGGAAATTTGTGTAGGTGTAGTTGTTTTGGTATGTTTTTGGATTTTCTTGTGAGGATGGTCATTGGTAGGGATTGGTAGTTTGTAAGGTAGTTTGTGTACTAGGTTGTTAGTTGGGGGAACGCTTTTTTAGGCAGAGGTTTATTTGACTCCCTTCCCTGATATTACATATAAAAACCATGTTCCTTGATTTGAAATAAAAGTCATTTTGACATATTTCGTTGTGTCTTTTAATGAATTTTGTATTTTAATTGTCTACACCAATCACTAAGGCATATATGATCCTTTTGTTCATGTAGATGATGAGATGGATCGCGGTTCTCGGGGGAAGAAAAGAATAGAATTTTGTTAAAAAGAAAGGACCTCGCCAATGTATGTCGTATGGGTTGCCTACATACCTTTATGGGTTTTGAAAATTTATGAGATTCATTTTTTAAAAGGGTGTCTTGAATAGGATCAGGTCCCACATAGTTCTGGGTAGGGAGAAATGGAGATTTTTTTTTAAAATGTAAGGATGATGAGAAGAGTTGTGTGAGGAGAGTTCAGATTAAAGGGTAGAACTTCTTGAGACGGTTCAGATTAACTGGGCGTGCCATTTCTTCTCCGTCAAGATCTTTGAACATAGCGGCACCGCCTGATAGGATTTTATTCACAATGTAGGGTCCACTCTAATTAGGTTTGAATTTCCCTCTGGCATCCTAGGTAGGTTCTAAGTTCCTTTGAGGGCAAGGTTTCCTTCTTGGACACTGCAGTTCCTGACTTTCCTGTTGAATAATCGTGCTATCTAGCGATGTTAACCCTTTATGTGGTATAGATCTTTGAGTATCTTTTCGTCTAAGAGTGAGAGTTCATCGTAGAGGCTCTAATGCCATTCTTCCTCACTGAATTTGCTTTCGAACATAACATGAAGATAATACACTTTTAATTCGACGGGGAGAACCGTCCCTATGCCATATACCAGTGAAAATGGGGTAGCCCTAGTGGGTGTCCTGATAGAGGTATGATAGCTCCCAAGGGCATATGGGATCCAATTGGACAATCCATATAGCTTTTGATCATCTTGCTGATGATGATTTTGAGGCTCTTATTGGCGGCTTCGATAGCAGCATTGGTTTGGGGCCGATAGGGTGAAGAATTGTGTCTCTGTATTCCATACTCGTCGACTAATTATCGACCATGGCTATGAAATGGAGTCCATTATTTGATACTAACTCATAGGGGACCCTGTTGCGGTATATGATATTCTTTCTAATAAACTTGACCATTTTCTTTGCATTTAGTACCGCATATGACTTGGCTTTGACCCATTTTGTGAAGTAGTCAATGGCAACCAGGATGAACTCGTGACCATTTAAAGCTTTGGGAGTGACCTTACTTATGATGTCTATAACCCTGGTAAAGAAGGGCCAGGGTGAGGACATGTTGTACAGCTCTCGAGGAGGCTAATGTTGAATGTTAGAAAATTATTGGAATTTGAGGCATCTTCAAACATAGGTAGTTTAGTTTTAAACCATGATAGTCGAATAATATACTTGATGTATGATTTTCTTAGTAAGCATGTGACCGTTCATGTGGGGCCCGTATTCCTCGTCGTGGATTTTTTGCATCATTCCTTTAATATCATCCCCTTCTATGTAATGCAACTAGGTCTCGTTAAAGTCTCTCTTAAAAAGTTGTTTATCACAGATGATGTACTGGGCATCCAATTTATGAAGGGTTGCACAGTATTTCTTATCTACATGTCGAGGATACCTACCATGTTTGAGAAGGTGCCGAATTCCATAGTACCATAGTCCCACCAGGTCAGAATCTTATTCGATGATGAGCTCGATGTTGTAATAGTGATTGTATGCAACTTGTTTCTGAACTGGAAATGAGCCATTTTTATTCCCTCGGGCATGTCGACCATAGAGTCTAGGGTGGTTAGGGCATCGACTAGACTATTCTTTGAGAAAGGAAGGTAATGTAAGGTAACATCTTTCAATTGGGAGGAAAACTCTTCTAGGTGGGCATGAAAGGGTAGGAGCTTCTTATTTTTAACTTTCCATTTTTTGAGGATTTATCCGACAATGAGGGCAGAGTCCTCATATATGTATATGCACTTGATTCCTTTCTCGAGTTCTATCTTCAAACTTATGGTGCATGCCTCGTATTCTGTCATGTTATTGGTGCAAGGGAAGTCCATCTTGATGGCGATTAGAGTGTGAAAGTCATTGGGGTCGATCGGGATTATCCCAATACTATACCCTTTCTAGTTGGGAGCTCTATTGAAGAACATCTTCCATCTGAGGTCCTCCTTAGAGGTGGAAAGAATGTCTTCATCTAGGAATTCGGAGACCCAAACATATATTCCTTCTATAGGATAATCGGCAAGGTAGTCGGATATGGCCCTCCCCTTCATGGCTTTCTGTGTGACGTACACAATGTTGAACTCGGCTAGCAACATCAATTAATTCGCCATTTGGCTTGGCATAGCGGGTTTCTCTAGCAGGTATTTTATGGGATTCATTTAGGATACTAGTCTAATGGGAAATACAAGCATGTAGTGTTGTAGCTTCTGTATGACCCAGACAAGGGAGACATACGCTTTCTCCAAGGCGGTGTAGTTGACTTCGTACCCGGCTAGCTTTCAACTTGCATAGTATATGGTTATCTCTTTTTAGGACTCTTCAGTGTATTGGGCTAGCAAATACCTTGTTGTGGTATCGGTGATAATCAAGTATAGGAGGAGGGGGAGACTTGGCTACGGATGCATGAGCATTGGAGGTCGGGTGAGGTATCGTTTGATTTGGTCAAAGGATTCTTAGCACACCTCATTCCAAACTTTGGTTGAGTCCTTTTAGAGAAGTTTGAAAATGGTTTCATAGATGGAGGTCAGTTGAATAATGAATTGACAAATGTATTATAGTTTACCCAGGAATCCACGCACTAATTTCTCCATCCGAGGTGGTGTCATATCGAGTATGACTTTTAGTTTTGCGAGGTCTTCTTCTATTCCTTTATCACTGACCTTTAATCCAAGGAGTATCCCTTTAGTGACACTGAAGAAACACTTTTCTGGATTGACTCGCATTTTGTACTGTCGCAGTCACTCGATGAACTTTCTCATGGCAGGGATATGGCATTCCTGAGTCTTGGACTTGATGGTCATGTCGTCAACATATACCTCGATTTCCTTGTTAATGAGGTCGTGAATTATGGTTATGGTGGCCCTTTGGTAGGTATCCTAAACATTTTTCAGCCCAAACGACATGACGGTGTAGTAGAAAGTTCCCCATGGGGCGGTGAAGGCAATTTTCTCTGGCTGGTTAGGGTGCATTTTGATCTGGTTATAGCGGGCAAATCCGTCGATAAATGAATTGAAGGCATGGATAGTAGTATTGTCCACGATCATGTCGATTTTGGGTAAAGGGAAATCTTTCACCCAATACATTGTCTTAGAGATTACCATTTCAAGTTGTTAAAACGAAATCTCAAACATTTCACTTACATATCAACTATTAGAATCGAAATCAAAGTTACAATTAAAAGCATATATCCTTAACTTTAGATAACGGATCTTTTGATGAATCACAAGAATCCTAAGTAATTTTATCAATTTATTGATTCGGTTATCATTAACTTCAAGTTAATTAAAAATTAGAAAATCAACATTTGGCAACTTATGCATAAACTTTCAAACTATGAAATTTCTTATAGAAATTCAATGTCTTAAATATGCCTATAAAGGACTATTATTACGAGATCAAAACACAACCTATTATATTCCCTTACCAATACCAAACTTTATAACATAAATTGGTTGTATGTAAAATAAACTTCCTCCGACAAGAATGCGTCAAATTCTTGTATTTTCATTGGCATCCTAATTTCCTTCATATCTTTATTATACTAGTCTTTTTATAAACTCCTTGATACAAAGGAGAATGTTCATTATGATACCCGATACATGAAAAGCTTGCAAAAATGCTGATTATTTATCTAAAATTCAAATAGTTTCAATACTTGTTACATCATCATCCCCTATACAGTTTTGTTATATAACTTACAAAATTATGAAATGAACAATTGTAGTGCAACCATCACAATTATATAATAACCCTATAAAACTGATAAGTCAATGAATTATCATATTGTATACCTTAGGTTGTGCAAGCACCCTGAGAATCTAAACCTCGAGAATATAGGAATTTGGAGGGCGAATTTTTTTAAAGGTAGGTAGGATGTAATGACCTACACTTCTTTTTAATTAAAATTTAATAAATTGAGTAGTATTACTCAAATTAGCACTTTTCTTTACTTCAGAAAAATAAAATACAATAAATAAATTAAAACATATTTTTATTTATTGTCCTACCTCATTAAGGCCCAAATATTATTAATTCAATTGTTACAAGAAAATATATATATAAAGTTCATTACACGTATAAAATGTTCCGAGTACTTAATATTTTTTAACATTTACGTTGGAACTATTTTTAGTCACGGCCCGAATGTTATTTTTGTGTCATAATATAACTAAAGTTAGGAGGTGGGATTTTTAAAAGGTTGTTTTAAAAACTTTAGAGGATAAAACTAGAAATAAAACCTTTAGGGGTATTAAGTGAAAAAAATAAATATATAAAGGATAAACTTTATCTAGAAACATGGTGATCCTCCTTACCCATCTACACATATTCGCATGTATCTCAACACTCCACCTAGCCTATATTTGAAGCCACAAATGTATCTAAAAATCTAAAATATAAAGGAAGCTAGATGGTTTTTAAAACCCAAGCCCAACTTCAGTGTAGAAAACAAATGGGTCTAGTTTTTCTCTAATATAGGTATGTAGTTACACACAATGGGTTCCTGTGTCAGTTGAGTTTTCTTTTATAAATAAGAAATTGGTTTCTTAACATACTGTGTTTTCTCTTCAGACTTGGTTATATGTGTGTGTATGTGTGTGTGTGTGTGTGTGTGTGTGTGTGTGAGAGAGAGAGAGAGAGAGAGAGAGAGAGAGAGGAAGAAAAAGAGGAAAGAAAGAAGAAGGGGACATTGAGGATACAGAGAGAGGGAGGTGGACGGAGGTGAAAGAGGTAGGCCGAAAAACCCAAAACCAAACACACCTAGGTTTTTAAAGAGCTCCCAACAGTAATATATTTTAAATATATAGGTTTTATTTTTTTATTATCTAATTATTTTAAGTTATTTCCATAACTTGAAAAATTCGTATCTCCCTAGCGGTAATTCAAAAAAATGCGTGGGGTGTATCATTGGAATTGTAGTTTCAAGTAGATTAATTTGGTATATAAATATGTCCTATTTGACACTTTTTAACGGAGCCATTTTTAGGCGGCTGTGTTCATCAAAAATTACGTACACTCCTTAAACATCTCATTTTTCATATAAAGTATATTGAGCCCCTATTATACACTCATTCAAAATTACGAACTATCACATGTTTACATTATTATAAATATCAAAATTAAAATTAGATGCATCGGTCCTTTTACTGTTTATTATAAAAAAAATTATCTTTTACCTAAAATTAAGTTATGGTCTCTTGCATGATTGTAATATACCATTCGTCAGTTTTTATTATTAAATCATTAAATTCATAAATGATTTATCCCATTTATTCAAAGTTACGTGAATTGTCGCGTCAAAATTAAATTATCAATCAAACTACATGTTAAGCGAACTTTAGAAATTATCAAAAATCAATCATTATAAGTTTACCTACACCAGTATATACCCAAAATTACCCATGATAATACCTTCCATTAAAAACCATAGCCACCGATACAGGATTCAACTGATAAAGAAGCAAGTTATGCCTTGCGAAATACTAGTAGGTGATTCTATTTCACTATTAAATTCGACCTTATACCTTTGAAATTACTGCATCGTTTATATCACTATGTGATAGCTCCCAATATCTTGTTCTCTTTTATGAACTCTTTTGTGTAGTTCACATTTATCGTAAATATTTATTCAATCGTTATCTAATAAAACTCTAGCCAGTCGAACCATGACAGCCTACGATGTCGATAAACCCACCGACTTCAGCAAATTATATGAATTGTAGTACACCCTTTCATCATCTTAAAACCTTAATTTCAATTGTTTTACCCTAAATGCAATCCTTAATTTCAATTGTTTTACCCTAAATGAAATCCTTGTATCTTATTAAACCCTGATTTCTGTTATTTTTATCATGCTTGTAGAAGAACGTTGGAATTTATAACCATTATTAGTGAGACCTTAGTAGCATTAGACCCCAGTATACCACAGTAGTTCTAATGGTCCTGTAGGACTCAGATGGTGAGTGCCTAGTTATTATGTTGCTACATTCGTATGAGTGTCACTATAGATAAGTGTGCCAAACAATTTTATTATTCCCTAATTATTTAGGTTTGCCTGTCCAGAAGTATTTTATGTTTTGGATGATATTGTAACAGTATGACTACGCATTTGTAGTCCCTATAACCAATGGTTTGTGGGTTATAGTGTTATAATCTGAACCCTTATTTATAACTTGATAAACAAAATATCTAGTTATACTCACCATACTATTCTTTTATATATCACAGATTTCAATATACCCCTGTTTAATACGGTTTATATTTCATTTTTCTTCAGATTACTATAAACTATGTTACATTACTAACATTTCATTCCTAGATATGTTATTTAAAAAGATTCACATATTTACCTTGTTATAGAAGTAAAATTATCTACGTGGTAAAATTTTTCTTATTCTTTTTGTTTTTAGTTATTTAAAAAGGTACCTGTAGGTGATGATGAGCAATTCCCGCAAGAATTATATAAAGCTCGAGAATAGTATTGATTAGAGATCAAAGATACGAGATCAGTGGTTAGTCAGGAAATGAGGTATGTATATATCATTGTTCAGTTAAAACTATGGATTGCATACACCGTCATTTAGCAAGAAAATTTTATATTATGAAATAATAATAGATTTCATTTATGGTTTAGTATTTATCAGGATAAACCTCACACTCGGGAAACTGTGAGGTGACAATAAGATACTCAAAATATTTGTTTATTTCATTATGAACGAATACAACATTGAGAACCTCGTCAAAAGAGGCCTCGTTTACATTGACATCAGAGATAGGAGAAACATAAATAAGTTCAGAGGTTTCTTGAATGAGGTAAACAACAGAGTTTGACCTGGCTTGAGCAAGAAGGACCGGGATGGCATGCTAATGTAGGAGGGGTACTTCAACAGATGTGATTCTAATGGATCGATTCGACAGAGCAGCATCTTGGTGAATCATGTAGAGACTCATCGCAAATGTTTGTGAGACGAAGGATTCCTTGGAGTTCTTAGTGATTTCTACGGTTTCTTTGGTAAGAGATTTCACCTTATGTTTCCATTTTCACCCCAGGTATTATCGTCTTAGAAGAACATAACTAGGTCTAGTTTTATCTTTTTCTCAGTGAGGTCAACCACGATTCAGAAAATACACAAAATAGAAAGTCTTTGCCCTCGAATTATCTATTCGAGCTTTCAAATTCATTACCCCAGTTGGTGGCGAAGATGTCATATTGTCAAAAATGTTCAATGCATCCGATGACCTCCACAACCTCATCAAACATGTCTCCCTACTCAACGGGGAAGTGCAGAAGTGAAGGGACTAGATGTACTTAAAGTTTTAAGTCTCTGAGGAACTCAAGGATGCTTCGTATCTCTCCTTCCTAGTAAAATATATTTGACAGGGTGTGTACAACATCATCTAAACTGATTTTCGTTATGAGTACCACCCCTTCATTTGGTTCTCGTTCCCACTTTAGGGCTTCCATAAACAGGCCACCGAATCTCTTGTAGTCGATTGTCATTTCTGTGGGCAATTTCAACCCAAACCTTTGGAGTTGATTTAGCACTGCAGGAAGTTACATGCCTCCCCCTTATGATCGAGCACGGACAGTAACACAGGCATGTGTGAGGAGCGACAGATCTTGGTTAATGATGCATGTGGGGCCCAGGAGGAAGGACAAGCAAATCTTGAGAGATTTGGGTGAGATTATGGGGGTGATGGGCACTTCAATAGGCACAATTTGAGTGGAAGGTCCAAATCAGGGTTATTTTCTAAGAAGATGGGATTTATTCCCGTTATATGTGCTAGGAGAGGATTGTGAGTGGTCTTGGGTTTAGGGTTAGCTGGTGGAACGGTGATGCCCCAATTTATATAGACCTGGATTATGTTTTTGAGGTGAAAGCATTGGGTAGTGGTGTGTCCAGCGACTTGGTGAAAGTCACAACGGGCATCATATTTAAAAAATTTAGGGAAAGGATTTGGCAATGGTCGGGGTTCCATTCATTTGATGAGGTTTTGGGCTAGTAGGGCTTGATATACCTTTGACAGGGGAGCATAGAGCTCAGTGTAATATTTTCTGACAGGATTGGGGAAATTTTTAGGTGCCTAAGAATTGGAAAGCTGAGACATGTTGTTGATGGTTTAGATTGAGGGATTAACAGGCCTGTCATACTTCCTTGATGTAAACTATTCGGTTTACTTTTTTGGTTCAAACTCTACTTTGGTGACTCCTTCTTCGATTTACACACCAGCCTCTCGAAGGACTGAAAAGTGTGGGTAGTGTTGTCCTCCCATAGATGCTCGGATATAAGGTAGGACGTTCTTTCTCACAATGCTTACTTGTTCTTCCTCTAAGGTCCTATTGGTCATACTGGCGACTTTCTCTCTCCACCTCCATATGAAGATATTGATTGATTCCTCGAGTTTTTTCTTGAGCATCTCTAGGTACCTGCATGTGACCTCTAATTCTTCATTGTACTTGTATTGGGACATGAATGCTATTGCGACATTGTCCCAACTATAGATTCTGAATTTTTTGAGAGGCAAGAACCATCGAAAAGCATTCTCTTTCAAGGTTTGTTGAAACATTTGGGCTATTATTTCTTTTAAAGCTCTAAGAAGGGTCATGGCTCGGTGATAGCTATGTAGACGCATAATTGGGGGATCTTTTCCCATAATATCTCAATGTCTAGCATCTTTAACTTTTCTGGTAATCTAGACTTAGGATAGGGATACATGTGGGTGTAGTTCATGTAGCTTAGGAGATCTTGACAAGGTCAAACTTATTTGACAATAACTAGAGGTTTTCCTTAACCTCGTTTAAATCTTATTTTTTAAGTTCCACCATTACTATCCCCTGGATGGGCGAGGTTTGAAATTGAGATTTGAGTGGGTGGCAACACGTTTTAATGGGAAAGGCACGTGGGGCATGTTGGTATTCCTCTAGGACCTAAATAGGTTTGGGGGTAGGTAGACCCATGGCACGAGAAAAGAGGATCTCAGGTTCATAAGCTTCAGGAGTCTGTGCTCGATGTCACTGCATCTCTTGGACATCCGCTTGAAGGTTCTCAATCTTGGCACTGAGCGGGGGTAGGATGACCATCAGATCTAGTTGAACATTCGGTGATTTTTTGATGTTCTCCATGAACAACTTGATAAGATAGATCTCAAATTCGATCAAAGAAGCAGAGAAAGTAGTGGAGCTTTAGGGTGCTTTAATGGAAGATCGAAGACATTAGGGATCCAGGAAAAAATCGAGTGTACGACATGATAGGGAAATATGACTGGGTTTATTTTTTGAAGCAAATGGAGAGTTTTTCTTGGCATTTTGAAAAATGAGAAAAATGTTTTTGGTATTTTTGTTTTTGAAAAGAGGGAAAAGGGAGAATCCTCATCATGATCATTATTATTTGGTTTTCACTTGTATTATGTATTCCTAAATGAAAAAAAAAATGTGAGTTTCGCATGGTAAGCGAGAAACTAATTATGAGTGCCCTAAAGCTAACGCCAATAGGAGGTTTATGCATTTGGTGGGGTAGTGGAAGGCTTCCTCCCTTTGGCATAACTTTCACGATATACCTCTTGCTTATAAGGGCAAGAATTCATCGGTACGTGTGGACAAGCCATTTGATATATCTGTTAGCCTAAGAATATTTTCCTAGGGATGGTTTCAAACAATTTTCAATCTTTTAAACATTAAGTGTTCAAAGCATACAAAACCCAATTTTAAACCAAATTTTAGTTCATCCCTAAAACATGTATCTATGTGTCAAAATAAATCAAGTAAGCATGTGACATAATAATTCAGGAAAAAAAACCCTTTCGGGTAAGAACATTTTATTTCAAGAACTTTGAAATGTTTACAAGACCATTGACTTACAAACAACTTGATAATCGCTCACAAGTGTAACGCACGATGCCTTCAGCCAACCTTCAAAGTATCGACTAGAAATCTGCAATGGTTCACGGACAGCTATCCCACAAGAACACGCAGCCCTAGACACGCAGTCTTTAAAACTTTGTAGAGTCTCCCTCCACAATAGCACACAACTCTCGGTTGTAGATATCTCCCCACAAAGGATAAACAAAAGAAAAGTATGCTATGGGTTCCACAAAACAAATCACACAAAAAGATATTGGGATTTGTGAAAACAAATTTTGAACCCTTAAAGTGATGGAGAATAAACAAAAATACTCAAAATCGTATTCTGTTAAAACCAGTGATTTCTCCACACGAAATCAATACGTCTGACACCCTATTTATAAAACATTTAAGGCGGTGGAGTGTCAAACTTAAACAGCTCGTTCGAATGAGACACGACGTCGTTCGAGTGATAACTGATCTCATTCGAACGACATCGTACACGTGTCACTTGCTGCTTCAGTCTTTTAAAAAAATTGGAAACCTCAAACCTAAGACTGTTTATGAGATCAGCAAAGTTTATCCAAAATATTTATGAGAAAATGTTTTTGAAAAATTAAAAACCATTAAAAATCATTTCAAAAATCATTTTTCATAAATTGAAAAATATTTTATTTTTCATAAAAATATCCCAACACTTTTTATGTAAATTGTAAATGAAACAAAAACAAAATTTACTAATTTCCTCCTTCTTTGGCATGATTGTTGAAGTCTTCTTAAAATTCGAATTGTCGATTGTAGATGTGAGTTTCCCAATTCTTTGACAAACTTGTAGTGGTATACGACATACTAAATGTGAATTGCCTCAAGATATACCTCGTGGGGACGATACGTGTGAGAGAGAATTTGATATACTCAGCGTACATGAATTATTTCCCTACAATATACCTCCCGTCGTGAGTTCGGTCACACCGTACGATACAGGGGGAACCATTCGATATACATCGAAGGTAAGACACAAATAGAAGGTGAGAATCATATCGCTTAGGTTAACGGTGCCTAAGTGAAGTTAGCACCCATCATGAAGTGACCCCCCAGTACGAGACAAATTTTTGGTCAATATTTCCATTAGGTGTGTTAGCGGTTCGGTCCGATTTGATTTTTAGGTTTTTTTTGGACTGAACCGACTTTGTCGTTCCTCTAAAAAAATGGATCGAGGCCGGACTGATAATGTCGATTAACCGAACCTAGTTGGTTTGATTTTTTATACGATCTGTCCGGTCTAACCCTTCGGTACTCACATTAATGAAATACATCATTTATAATAATAAAAATATGCCCAAGTCTATATTTTCAAAACATTAAAAACTAAAAAACATCAAAATTTATGATTAAAAAAACTACTATTGGATTAATCTATAATTTAAACTCATCAAATATTAAAATATATACTTTTACTATTTATTTATCTTATATATGTACATATATATGTAAAAATATATTATTTTAAATAGAGTCAGTCTGGGTCGATCTTAATAGGGTTTTTGAAACTTCAAACCGTGGATCGGACCGACTAGGTCGGTCCACCAAAACAATAAACCGAGATCGAACTGATTAAGAAAAAAGATCGATAAAAAAAGGTCGGTTCGTCTCGATTCGATTCAGTCCATCATTCCAGTTAGTTTGTTTGAACACCCCTAATTGCCATATTAAGGTGATGTAGTGTGAAACAATGCATGAGTCTTGATTAGTATCTTATGGAGATTTTTTTATTTGCATGCTAAGTAAGGGGAGTACTACCACTATGAGGGAGAATATACAAATATCATGAAATGAAAAAGTAAATCTAGTTTGGAGTGTGAAGAATATACTAAGCATGGTGATAGGGAAGCATGTGAATATATATATGAGTGAGATATATGTGCAAAGTTGGAGAGTGGAATGAGAATAATATGTGTGAAAAAGCATAGGGATATATACAAGTGAGAGAAATGTGGAAGTGTGTGCTAGTGAGACTAAGTATGGATAATTAACAAGTTAAGTGTGAAATATGTGTAAGTGAGCATGGAGATGTATACAAGTTAGAGAAATCTGCGTGTATGCTGGTGAAGCTAATCATGGATAATATACAAGTGGTGTGTGTAGCGAGTAAGTAAGGGTGAGACTATATACAAGTGTAAGTGTGTGAACTGAGCATGGATAATATATACAAGTGGGCGTAGAGTGGATCATGGTGAACATGTACAAGTGAGTAAGATATATACATGAGAATAAAGCATGGTAGAGATAAGCATGAAATATATATACAAAAATTAAGCAAAGGTAACATACAAGTGGAGGCATATGTACACAGGTAGAAAAATAGGAAAGTAAAGAGGTAACACCCATGTAGAAATAAAGTCTAGTCCTCTAGAAACATCCCTAGCGGAATTGCCACTATGGCCATCCAGATCGAATTCCTCCGGAATAGGATCGGGCCTCGAAGTCGGAACGAGGGGAGGAAGAAGGTTCCCTACTTCTATCATTCTCTATCTTTCCCTTTTTCATCCTTGCATGTGTGGGTGATTCGAGGGCATGGAGATCCTATTTTCACCACTCATGTTGGCATCTTCACAGTCTAGCCTCAGATATAAAATTGTCCCTCGTCAAATGAGGGTAACACGAAGAGATAGAGTCGCCAGCCCATTTTACTCAAAATAGGCAAAAAATGTTGCCTCCTCGAGAGAACAACATCGAGGTTAAGCAGATTCATGTGAAACCAAGTGATTTGAAGGTCCGGGGACTAAGTTATGAAATGGGAAGGTGTTAGGCACCCATTCTTCCCTTTAAATCTCTCATGGGCTATGATAATATTCTCCTTCTTTCTCTCTGGTGTGTGTACATGTGTACAATATAAATAACGGTATAATGGAATTATCCGACTTGCATTATGGAATGGATGGAGTGGACACATTCATAGGACTGTACCTGAAAATAATCATAAAACATATGATGTAAGTGCTCGTCGAATCAGGAATCACAATAAAAGGAGAATGTGCGCATTGAACGAGACACAAGTATTTAGGAGTTCAAGACTCAAAAAATAGATATAATATAATAGTTATGGAATAAAAATAGAGGACTTGAATCTCGAGATTGACCCAAGACGCTTATGTAGCCTAAGGGGCATCAAAGTCCATGTAGTTCAAAAATAGCATAGGGGTGGGGTTCAACCCATAAATCCAAATTTATGACTCATCTTGTGTGTTTTTAAGAGTAATGTATTTAAGTGTGAAAATATGAGAAAATGGAAGTCTTACTCTTGGAAATTTTGAATAAACCTTCCTTTTGTCTTTTTTGAATTTTTATGAAAATAAGTTATGTGCAATACTACTAATAAAAAGTGACGATTATTTGATGTGAGATACTGAAACAAAACTAGATGGTATCACAAAATGAGAATAAAGTGTGTAATAGCAATTAAATGAGTAAACTAGAAAAAGGGTGAGGAATGGACCTACTTGTAGATCTTTGTTGCTGATTTTAGAATGTAAGTATGCTAATTTTTGTAGTGGTATGAAGGTAATATGCTAGGATGAGGTGGGTAACTAAGTGAGGTAAGGAAGTGAGGTGAGGTAATGTTGTAAAATGGACTTTTTAAGAAAAGGGAAGGTTCTGAATTCGAGGGGAATGTTTACTAATTATTGAAAGGGTCCTCTTAAAAGGATGAGGTCATGGCCCTTTTATAGTGGAATTTATGGTTAAGGGGGTGCTGATCGATAGGGCCCTTGACTTGCCCATCGGCATAGGGTTTTCCTTGCTAGGAAAGGAAAAGTACACCCTATCGATAGGCAGGGTGCCTTGGGTACCAATAGGAAGTTTGAGATAGATTTTTTGGAAAAAAGTACATACATTACAAACCGTAAGTTCGAATGTTGCACGGATAGAACCATCAGACAGAGAATTGTGAGCCCTTCAAGAATCCATTGAGTCACTCCTATATCTGGGAGTTGATCGCAGTCAAGCAGGGCTCAAAAGCGCCCAATGGTCTCTAAACGGGGGTTTTTGGTGGAAAACAGATCGTTCATCCGAACTCCGATTTCGTGCACGATATGGACCGTTGGAAAGTAAATTTAGTTCCCTTCGAGATTCCATTGAGCTTCACTTGGTTGGAAAGTTTACTAGAGTCAAACAGGGGCTGAGAGCACCTGGTGGCCTCCAGATCAATACTCAGTGTGTGACCTGGGGTTTATGGTGAATCGACGAGTATTAGAGACCTAAGGATGTGCTTGGGGGGTCCTAAGATGGGGGTGTATACACTCTTATTCTTTATAGACTTGCTATTAATGTTTTCGAGGAGTTAACATTTCAGGACCTAGGCCACCCGTGTCTCAACCTTGATATATCCTATTGCTATCATCTCAACCTCATTGCCGCTGATTTCCATATGATGTAGGTGTCATTGGCATGCGCGCTAATTTTGTCTTCATTTCTATTGTTACATATTCATATACAAGATAAGTGTGTAATATTTTATATTTATTGTGGTTGGGGGGTATTAGTTTGAATATTTTGCATTTGTTATATGGATTTTATTTGTGTGTATGATGGTATCAGACTAGCTGGCCAATTTTCTTATCTTGATTTAGTAATTCATTTTAGTATATTTCAGTGTACGCATGCTTAGAATGATATTTAATTATTAAGACTCCTTTATCGTTTGATTTATTCATGATTAATCTATTAATAGATATTATGGGGTGTCACAAATAAACCTCGTATTGAACCTTAAGAAAAAAAACACTAATCTCACTAAGATCAGCATATGCTTTAGGACGCGAGTGAGCGGTGTCAAAGAACATTATTTCATATAACCTATCTCGCGGCGTGTGCATATCACTATGGGTTCCATCACTACAATGCCAAATTATCATACAATTCGCGATATTTCGAGGCAACATGCCTTCACTTGAGTTGTATGTTAGTGATACTAACTGGAGTAGAAATATTTGGAAAGGTCGTGATTCTCGAACAACACCTACCCCTTTGGCACCTTTCTTCCTAAGTGTCCACTTCCAAGGCGAGACACATAGAGGTTCATATAAATTATATTGCAGAAGTTTGGATGTGAGTTAGTGTGCACATGAAGCAACATAACTTTTCATGATTTACATTCATGCTTGGATATCTTTCCTAATGTTGAAAATGATGCTACCACTTCCCTTGACTGCTAACTATTCGAGAATTCAAAACACTTGTATACGACTTTCCTTTGACAAGTTATTCACTACTCAACATCATATGCTTATATTGACGTAAAATTGACATTCCTAATACCCTGAGTTACCTAAGACCATTGCACCTGGTGATACTGCCTAAATTTCACAAATCTTAGCCTTTAGTGCAAACCCTTATCTCCAAAGATGGAAAAAGTATAATCTCATAATCCTCTAACGATCATGCTCACTAAAAATGTCTTATCCCCAAAGACATCGCTTGTTGAACCTTTATAAATTGATTGTATACTCAATATTATTCACTGACAATGAGGATCCTTTGAGATCGGATATTACCTAATATAATCGTCGTATGAGAGAAATAATTTAGTACTTATCCATTCTATGTCTCCTAAACCTTCAAATACTATACATGAATCGCTCCACGATTCAACACTTCCCATTGGCAATGGGTACCTTTAGCATTAGGTATCGAACCCCATTGTAACATTCATACGACAATGCTTGAAATCTACCAGCATTAACCCTTGGTGCACAATCCCTTGCTACTACCATCATTTATCCGTGTTCTAAGACACGTTACGAAATTACTTGTGATGAGACACTAACTCGATGCCATAACACTCTTTATTGTTGTTATTACCTCTATAGAATGGTGGGTGCTAAGTTGTGGCATATGTTTTGTGCGTTATGGGCCCACTACATTTCTGTTTCACTGATCTAACAACTAAATTCCATAAGTGGTCACAATTATTCTATGAACTCTTTCCTATTGAATACCTTAATACATTGCCCCATACTCATAAATTCTTAAACACCCTTCACTACTCTACATGAGGTGTCACCCACTTTCTAAAAAAATCAAGGTTACTACACGGTTTCATTGTGAATACTCACTAAGTCTCTTGACATCCTACCCGAGCATAGAGATGAGATGGCGTGATAACTAAACTCCACCCATAGACATTAACGAAGAAATTTCCGATGATGTTGTAATCCTTATACCCAATGTCGTGGTTGCAGGCGTGCATAAACTAGAGTTCTCCCTAGCCTTACAAGGTAGATCCCAAAGTCAAACTTTCAACAATTGAAGATCAAAACTCGATTTCACTACCACATATCACTCCTGTAAGAAATTAAAACTTAAAACTCTAATACCAAGTTGTAATGCCTTGATTCGAATTTAGGGGTCACCTGTGGGTCAACCCAAATCATTCGGATGAGCTAAATGTGGAGTGATGTGAAACAACTTAAATAATATTTCTAGTCCATTTAATTTAATTTGATCGAGGGGGCATGGAAATCCTTTTTCCATGCACATTCATAAATAATAACTAGTGCGGAAACCATTAGGTAACGCCATAGGGTTCGTATAATTAGAGCTGCTAACATAAATACTAAAAAATCACTTACCTCTCAAAAACAATATCGTTTGACCTATTGTAACAAAGGGAATGGGGTGTGTCTATGCCCATTGGGGTTCCAAACAATAATGCAATATTGAAAAAAAATGACAAAAGGAAAGGATGCAATATCGAACATAGAATAACTAACAATATATGTATCACTTATGTTTTATTAAAAAAATATTCCCTTTAACTTTGGTTAAAAGTCATTAACCTTAGATTCCCCACTTCACCATTTTATTAAAAAATGTTTCTTTAATAATTTATTATCATTCGTTACAAATAATTTAAACCCGTCACTTCCATGTCATTTACAAAAATAGCTTCCTAACACACACACTCACTGTATAAAAACTTATTTAAGCTTTCTTGTCACCTCGAGCTTACAATCACTATAGATTATACAAATGCTTATTTATGGTCTTTAGTACTTAACTTCTTTTAACCTTTTGACTATTCTATACATGACCGTGTTAACTTGTTATTTTCCTTAGTTCATATAACATGGAATTTCTAATTCTCTCAGTCATTTATCTTCCCAGAATTTTACCAATTCCACATTTTTGCTTTTATTTTTCGTTTAATTTTGGAGTTAACCATATCTGATTTGTGTTTACAGACTTGCATCGACTGCCACAATTGTCTCAATATGCTTCCTTGGCCAGTGGTTTTGAGTCTAAGCCGAAGTCGCACCCTAAGGCTCCGGTCTCTCCTTAAATTTTCTCTCTATTCCTTTATGAAAACTCTTTCACTTTTCATTGAGTTCATTTACTTTCACTCCAATTTCCATTTTATCAAAAAACCCAACTCTTCTCTGTCCTTGTATCACATTTGCATCTTTAGCCCCTTTAAAATTACTTTAACCGTTTTACCCGACCTAAAGGCCAAAAACCAAGAGAATTACCACCTTGTAATCCTTATTGTACAATCAAACAAATTTAAATGTTTAGTCCTTATTACTTATTCTTGATACATTACCCATATCTTTACATTTACCAAGTCCTAAGGTTATTTTCTATACAAACCTTACTAATTTCAATAATTTTTCGTTTGGTCCCAAGTTGGATATAATTCACTTTATATCTCTCTTAAAATGATAAACAACATTTCATAGGTTCCTTAACTTTAAAGTCACTCTCTTTTATATAAACAATCTTACAATTATTAATGTAACACTTTCATGTAAGTAAGATATTAATCATGTCCACATAAATCTCTTTAACAATTTGTGACTTTCCTTGACTTTTTATACATGAAATTCCAACCCTTTCTAAATTAAATTTCTCTTCATGAAATAATACATTTTCACATTAACATTACTGATTATTTCACAAGAATATAGGCCCTATTTTGATATTATTAGGAAATTATCCAAATACAAAAGTTTCATATTTTCATAAACATCTTCATGAAAACACTAACATTTAACACATGAAATAATTTATAGTCTGAAATTTCACACTTTGAAACTGTGTTTAAGACTCACTTTTTAACATTTTATTTTCATAACTTTTCCCATTTATATTATGAAAAGGTAACATTTGAAAGGCAAACATTAAATCCTTTTTATTGACACTTGATTTTCCATACACTCATATCATAATATCTTTGACTAATAGCATGTATAAAATCACACACATATGTTTACACAATATATATCTAACATGCACAATAAGAATTTCAGAATATAAATTCCATACTCTTAACCCCGCCTCAATAGAAGAAATCCATTAAAGGTTGTGTGGGAAAGGCTCCAAGACTCCTATAAAAATGTTTCATGAAATCTTTATTAAAATACCTACTTCAAGCTCTAAGAAAATACTCCATGAGAGCTCCATTAAAACTTTTCACCTCAACTCCATAAATGATCCATTAAAAATTTACACCTCAACTCCAATTAATATCCCTCATAATTTCCTCTAAAAATTAATCAATAATTCCCCCCAAAAATAATATAATCTACACTAAAAAATGTATAGTTGTTTTCATCCAGAATAAAAGGTTAATTAATGGGGTAAAAGTGGTGTAAAACCCTTACGGATATACATAGAAATGGTATTTTTTATTTTGGGAAGAGGGTGTCTTAAGTTGGATGTTTTTGGGACACCAAATGGTTTACTCTTCATTTTATAAATCAATGGAAAGTAGTTGATGTCCCCACAAGGGACACATTTCGATCTTATAAAGAACCTAAGATGCCAAGTTTCAAATATTGGACGGTTGGATTTAAAAAAGTAAATAAACATTTCGTCCTAAAATAATCACGATGGCTCCTCCTTTAAAAAAAAATTAGCGAATTCACCTAAAACCCATGCCGCTACGACGACAATTTAGCAAGGGAAATTTCTATTTTTTCCGAACAATTTTACCTTTGTCCTCTTAATATCTGTTAGCCTAAAATCTTGAATCCACATGAAATGTTCTCCATGGTTTTTGGCTTATTCGTCCTCTTAATTATGTGCTGATTTAGTTTGGTCCAAATATATAAAACTTCTCTATGAGTGCTAATGTACAACACAAAAGAAATATATATCCATATAATAAGATAGAATAGTTTTTGAATCCTAACAATGTAAAAGCATAATAACGGTTGAGATTTTGCCACAACCACGTCTCCACCCACCAAATCAATGGTTATTATTCAACCCTTCAAATCAGTTATCCCGCCCAATTACCGTTGTGTTTATGTGAAACGTGAGTGACCCGATGTGTGCGTTTTCAAAACAAAACCAATTTTTCTTTGAAAAAGATCCAACTTTTAATTATGCACCAAACCAAGTTGTGAAATCTTAATTCTCACTTTAAACCAGTTTTATCTTGATTAATCCTAAACATGCATATAGTGATTAAAGCAAGTAAAGAGAAGTAAAGAATACTCACAACGTCGGATGTACGAGGAAAAAAACCCAAAATGGGAAAACATCCTCAGACGGCCCAAGCTAAACAATAACTATGAATAATGGTTTTACAAAGTCAGATTAGCCTTACACTAAGACTCGATCCCCAAGGGTCTTGACGCTCCTTCCGATCTTCAACCGTTCTTCAGTAGTGCCCACGCCGAAATTATGTCTTCCACGATCTTTGTCCACAACACACGCCTCCACGTATGTCTCGGTGTCCACCGATATGGCTTTGATACGTCTACGATGTCGAACACGATGTCCGTCGCTTCTTCACCGCAAAACTCTTTGTGTTCAATGTGTAGAACAAACAACTTTGGTGCCGCAAGATCACTTAAACATATAAGAATGATAACTCGGATCTTTGCAAACTCTAAGGATGTGTTTAAGACTTTTAAACCTTAGAAAACATGTGCAAACAAGGTTCTGGTTTGTAAAATTGTTTTCCAGAAACCACACTTACGAAATTATGATGCAAACACTGTTTAAATAGGATTTAAATGCCGCCTCGAAAAATGTATCGTTCGAATGACTTAAGCATGTCGTTCGCGCGACATTATATCTCATTCGAACGAGATCCAATGTCGTTCGAGCGACCTTGCGAAAGTTTGACTTTCTTTGGCTTTCAGATAAAAAAGTTTCTTAACAAAGAGATTCAAATTAGTCAAACTCTATTTCGAGCTTATCATCACAAAACGAAGTTTAAACCATTAAAACACCTTTAAAATAATTAAAATCATTTTTCTTTATAAAAATTACATCATTATCTTTTATAAAATAATTCCAAGCACCATTAATTATACTCATTCATACCTGAGTGATCTTGGAATGAAATTAACTTTGAAGACGATTAAACTTACACCAAATAAACATTGGCATGATTAAATCTTTGAAGCTTTGCCGCAACGTCTTCAATTTCTTCAATATGTCATAGACCAAGTGGGATCGTGACAAAATAAAATTATCCCTATGACATATTACAAACACAGTTTTGTTCACATAATTAAGTCAAAATAATATAGGGACTCAATTGGAAATTTATGTCCTTACAAATCTCCCCCTTTGACTATTCCGAGACAAAACTAAACCAGTGAAATGCCTAACCGGGCCGTCAAGCCATATGACGCCTAAATCCCATCCCATAAACCCAAAATCAAAGAGTACAGGACACGGACTAATATATGTAGCATCGACAAGCATGAACTGTCTGAATGTGATGTAGACTTGAAATATCGAATTGCTGAAGCATACCTACACACATGAAACAGAAAAACAAATACCAAGTGAAGTATGGAGGAACAAATGAAACAAATTTATATAGTCAATAAGAACATATCATTTGAAACACGTGAGCAATTATGAGCAATTATTAGATACCAATTTGTTACCAATCTGAAACAAATATAAGCGCTCAATAAATCTCCTCATTTTTGTCTCGAATAGACAATCCGGTGAAAAAATAAACCAATATGAAATATCTAGCATGAGAATATGATACCAAATAGAATCAAGTTGATACCAATTTTGAAAAATGAAAACCGCTAGATAAACATGAATCAACCAGCTAAAAAAGATCATGTAATGACAAAATAGTAGCTAATAAACCAAGGAATCACACAAAGATTATACCAATCAAATCAAGTGTGATAAACGGACTCATATGCAAAAATCAATTTGGAACATAAAAGAACCATCATATAAACCAATAAATCCAAAAAAATGCTTCTCGTAGTACCAAAAATGTAACAAAATAACCAGAGTACTGCAAACCAATCAGAAGCCATTTTTCACCCTGTCGTTCGAACGAGACAGGGACTTCGCTCAAACGAGATGAGGAAGTCACTTGAACGAAGTACATAAGTCATTCGCGCGAGATGCAATGTCGTTAGAATGACTTCGCGCGACCTGTCAAAATTTCCTAGTTTCCCATAAATATTATAAAGTATTGCCCAGTGAAAAAATTTCCACAAAAAAATTCCAAGAAGGGACTGACAGAAGCAAAACAGTGCTAAAACGGAAAGCTTTTAACACAAAACGCAAAAAAACTCATAAAAACTTAAAAATGCGAGTTACATGCAAACATAGTACCGATGTGCTCAAACATGGACATGGAATGAATGGTCATGAAACTACAACAAATGAGTCACAATTCCAACACATCGAAATAATCAATAAGCTCTAATTGATAGCGATAAATCATCAAACTTTATTGTAGCCATATAACGATAAAAGTGTGAGCTTAATGAACTAAACATACTACATGCACACAAATCAAGAATTTTGACGATTCTACAAACAATAGCGTCAAATTTCAATGTTTCAACATTAGGATTAGATGTGCAAACCCGTTTAAACTTTCTCCAACCAAACACCCTCATGTAAACATACCTTTTCAAGTTCTTTTGAGGTTTCTAGCATTCTCAACTTAGAGAAAATCTTATTGGCCCTTTTCTTAGCATTTTGTTTTTTCTTTTTGGGCTCTTTTAAACGGTGGCATTCACGACGAGTTAATTTTGAACTCTCGCAACCCTTTCCCGTGAATCACTCATTATTTTTTTTAAATTCAAATCCTCACGGTAAACGGTTATTACATGCACCCTTCTCCTTAAGTTTACTTATGCATAGATGACAAGATTGAGATAAGAACGCCTCACCAAATTCAAATATGCAAGAGAAGTCAAACATCCATATAAACTCGTGCATGTCTGCAATGTTGGCATATATACAAAGTCGAATCAAGATGCATATCAACTTCGAAACAACCCCATATAAACAATGGTTAAGATCATTCTAACCATCGATAATAATGACCAAATGTCCTAGCCACATGGATAATTAAATGATGAGGGGGGTCCAAGCACACCAATATTCCACATCAAACATGTAAACACAAAAATAAAAATAAAAACGAAATCTTTTTTCTTTTCAAACATATTTTGACTAAAAGAAAAGCAAAATATTTTTGGATTTTCAAAAGTTTTCTCAAAAACAAAATCTTTTTGTATTTTTCAAATAAGACTCAAACAAATGAAAACTATAATACAAAATGATAAACATGTCATAATACTAGCAATGAATATATCATGAAGCAAACTAGCATATGACAAACATGGCAACATTATCATCCTTTAGATTTAGCATGGGAAGAATCAAGTGCACCCAAACGAGAATCATGAAGTTTAATTCCTAAAGCCACTAAATCTGATTTCCTAACCCAAGTAGGTGTAAAACGATGCATGGGGGTTTTGGGAACCGAGGCAACTTTATTCCTAAACTTCCTAGGAGCTTGTCTAAGGTCGTAACAATAACGCCTAAGGTGACCTTTCCAACCACAAAATGTGCAAGTGTAGCGGTGGTGGGAATGATTACCTTTATGTTGACCTTTTCTAACCAACCTAGTGTTTCTCACACGTGCGGGCGGGATGGGAACAACTCTCTCACCAAAACCTATACATCCCCTATCTCCCTTAATTTGGACGGTGCCTAGAATCTTATCTAACTTCTCCGACCTAGCCTCCAAATCAAACTTGACTCTATATGAGTCTTTCAATCTCTCCTCCAACTCGTGAATCCTAGACTCGAGCAAACGCCTAGACTCCTCAAACTCTAAAACCTCATTTTTCAAGGACTCCATCAAACCATGGAGATTATCTCTCTCTTTCTCCACAAAATCTAGTTTCTCCCTAAACTTCTTCTCTCGTGCCCTAAGATCCTCAATCAAACTATCATTATTTTCTATTGCACGCTCATTCAACTTAGATTTCAATTTTGAGTTAGCCTTTTTCACCTTCACCGTTTCGGCATACAACTCATTAAACGCATTTTTCAATTCTTTCACATCAATCTCCTCCTCATCACTCTCTTCACCCTCACTAACATGAGATTCACTCAAAACCTCCTTGGAAGTGTCATTCACATGAGTATTGTTGTCGCTCACATGACATGCCATAAACGCCACAAAGTTACGCTCAATGGGGGAACTCTTTCCCTCTTCCGGTTCACTATCACTTAAGTTGGCATTATAGACAATGGGTTTCTTTCCCTCTTTCTTAAGTCTAGTGGGACACTCCTTAACCTTGTGACCATACCCCTCACACACAAAACACTTATCCGACTCATCTCTCTTAGCCTTTTCAAACTTATCCTTAGAGGTTGGATCTACTTTGTTGTTCTTGAATTTTTCAAATTTCTTGGCATCTTTCGATTCCTTTTGAAACTTAATAATTTTTTTAAATTTCTTTCCCAACAAATCAACATCCTTAAAATCAGAATTGGAATCGGAATCGAAATCCGAAACATTAATTTCCTCCTTTCGAGTTTTCAAAGCAATACCCTTTTCTTTCTTAGGCACTTGCTTGGAGGTAATCATGTCGATTTCATAGGTTTGTAAGTCACCTACAATCTCTTCTAGTTTCGTTGACTCTAACCTACCCAAGGAGTATAAAATGGTCACTTTCGCATCAAACCTACTAGGCAACGACCTAAGGATTTTCTTAATGACACGATTGTCGGGAATTTTCTCACCTAGGTTAAACGATGAGTTGACAATATTAGACAACCTAGCATGAAACTCATCAAAGTTCTCACTCTCTAACATCCTAATGGTCTCAAACTGTGTAGTGAGATTTTGAAGTTTTGACGCCCTAACCGTGCTAGTGCCCTCGTGAGTGAGTGCCAAAATATCCCAAGCCTCTTTTGATGTTTCACAAGTCATAATTCTGTTATATTCTTCCTGTGTGACATGTGAAGAAATAACATGCAGACGTTTAGAATTATATTATGCAAGTCTTTGTTCAGTTTTCTTCCATGACTCAACAGGCTTTAAACTAGTGACCTCACCTACAATAGTTACTGGGGGTGTCCAACCTTTTTCAACTGCAAGCCAAACTCGCTCATCAATAGATTTTAAAGCACATCTCATTCTCATCTTCCAATAAGTGTAATTAGTGCCATCAAAAATAGGAGTTCGAGAAAATTCATTACATCCAGAATTCATCTTTGAAAAACACACGGTATCACAAAACAAATAAAAATGTTTTCTAGATCTGATACCAATCTATGAAACGTGAGTGGCCCGATGTGTCCATTTTCAAAGCAAAATCAATTTTTCTTCGAAAAAGATCCAACTTTTAATTATGCAACAAACCAAGTTGTGAAATCTCAATTCTCACTTTAAACCAATTTTATCTTGATTAAACCTAAACATGCATGTAGTGATTAAAGCAAGTAAAGCAAAGTAAAGAATACTCATAACGCCGGATGTACGAGGAAAAAACCCAAAACGGGAAAACAAACTCGGACGGCCCAAGCCAGAAAATCACTATAAATAATGGTTTTACAAAGTCAGATTAGCCTTACACTAAGACTCGATCCCCACGGGTCTTGACGCTCCTTCTGATCTTCAACCGTTCTTCAATAGTGCCAATGAAGAAATTCCATCGTCCACGATCTCTGTCCACAACACACGCCTCCACGTATGTCTCGGTGTCCACCGATATGGCTTTGATACGTCTACGATGTCGAACACGATTTCCGTCGCTTCTTCACCGCAAAACCCTTTGTGTTCAATGTGTAGAATAAGCAACTTTGGTGACGCAAGATCACTTAAACATATAAGAATGATAACTCGGAACTTTGCTAACTCTAAGGATGTGTTTAAGACTTTTAAACCTTAGAAAACATGTGCAAACAAGGTTCTGGTTTGTAAAACTGTTTTCCAGAAAGCACACTTACGAAATTATGATGCAAACACTGTTTAAATATGATTTAAATGCTGCCTCGAAAAATGTGTCGTTCGAACGACTTAAGCATGTCGTGTGTGCGCCATTGTATCTCGTTCGAACGAGATCCAATGTCATTCAAGCGACCTCGTGAGAGTTTGACTTTCTTTAACTTTCAGATAAAAATGTTTCTTAACAAGGAGATTCAAATTAGTCAAACTCTATTTCGAGCTTATCATCACAAAATGAAGTTTAAACCATTAAAACACATTTAAAATCATTTTTCTTTGTAAAAATTACATCCTTATCTTTTATAAAATAATTTCGAGCACCATTAATTATACGCATTCATACCTGAGTGATCTCGGAATGAAATTAACTTTGAAGACAATTAAACTTGCACCAAATAAACATCGGCATGATTAAATATTTGAAGCTTTGCCGCAACGTCTTCAATTTCTTCAATACGTCATAGACCAAGTGGGATCGTGTCAAAATAAAATTCTCCCTATGACATATTAAAAACACAGTTTTGTTCACGGAATTAAGTCAAAACAATACAGGGACTCAATTGAAAATTTATGTCCTTACAGTTTACACGCACGATTTCAAACCCCTACCTCATATCCAATTACCTTGAGCCTCTCAAATGTCTGACTCTCTTACACACCCACTCCCTTGCCTCTCCATCAAACTGAGAGCTTCTCTCAAACACTCAACAATCCACTAGAACCTCTACCTCAAAACAGGGCTTTCAAACCCTCTGCAACTCAACTTAAGTCTTCTCTTTCTACCATAAGATGATTTTCTTTAGGGTTTAAAGAACTTCACATGAATAACTACCATATCCATCAGAGCTTAGGTGAAGGAGGGTTTCTACAGGGTTTACACAGAGATAAAAAAACTGAGTAGAGTTGTTTTTGTCATCAGTTTAACTGTGTTTTTTTTATGGTTTAACTTTGTTTTTTTATGGTTGAATCTATGGTTTAACTGTATTTTTTTTATAGATCTGACCTTTCTTTTTATGGGTTTTAAATCATGGGTGAGTTTGGGAGTTTAAGTTGTGGGGTTCTATTTTCTGTAACCGTGGGTGAAATCGTGGGTGAGTTTGGGAGTTTGGATGTGTATTTTCATAGTATCTGATTTGTAGTTGATAATTTCATTTCAACCTTTTCATTATTTTCAAAGTTTTGCCTCATATGATCTCTCAAAGTTTACCTCTTGAGCAAATTTTAATTTGTCAGTTTTATATCTTAAAATATTTTTCTACAATACAGGAAGGACCGAATTAGCTTTGAGGAGTTTATGGGTACAAATTAGCAACAATATATGAAGAACCCAATCCTTACTGAAAATGGTGGTTTAACAGTCTAAGCGTTAAGCTGATGAACAACGATTTTCCTTTACTGATTATTCATGGGTTCTATTGTTAGATGGCTCGGCTTACAAGGTGAGTGCATCTTATTTATTTGTTTAAAATCTTTATGATATATTAAACATAAAGTTCCTTATTTTTTAAAAATCCTTATTTTTTCATTTCACAATCTGATATGGTGAAGGAATGGTTAAACTTCAAGTTCTTATAATGCCCTTCTCTTCATTGGAAATTTAATTCCAAAAAATTACCATCATTCCCCTTTTCCCAGGACTTTATGATATCTTTTAAAAAAACTTATTTGATTCTTTAGTTTTTGTTTTGAACCAACATGATTGTTGTGTGTATCCCAATTTGAGTTAATCATTGATTTATCTATCTATGTGTGTATCCACATTTGATTTTATCAAGTTTCATCTTTTTTGCATTTTAGGCAGATGTTTGACAGTTGTAATATTTAGTTTAGTGACATATTTAGTTCAGTTACAGATTTCGTTTATTCACTATTTTTTTCTTCCTTCAATTATCTCATTTTGATGAGCTTCATGTGTAATTTACAGATCTGAAGTACAGTAGAACAATGAGTTGAACATGAATTTGTTTATGGCTAAGGTTAACACCTTCTCGATGTATCTTCCTATTGAGAGTTAAAGAACAAATCAACAATAGGGGGAGCCCAAGATCATATTCTGCAGCAAAATTTTTAGTGTTTGTCTTATGGTTTTTGTATCTCTGTTTTGTGTTTTATTTAATGGGTTTCATGATTTGTGAAGATATTTTTGGGAGGTTTCTTTGATATGTATTTTTGGGAGGTTTCTTTTTATATAGGTTTCATTTTATGGTTTGGCGAAATTTGAAGTGGGAGCTTAGTAAAGTAGAAACTCAGGTAGGGACATGAAGCTTAAACATGTTCTTTAATGTTTTACTACTCTCACCTGAAATTTAGATGTCCTAGCGTCAATGCACACACTCAACATTTGTGCAAACAGTTTACTTGGGCAGCTTTTAGGGGATATTGTGGGTCAAATTGGAACATATATTATTACAACTACAAATTAGTCACAATAGTATGAATTTGCTTATCGTTATTTATAGTGTGCTTGGTGCTCCTCTATGACAATTAAATTTGGGACTTGGTAATTTTAAGAGATCTTTTGTATTTATTTAAGGTTGCTGGTAAGATCCGTTTTAATTTTTAGTTGGTTTAATATTTATATATATTTGTTTTATATTTACAGGTAGAAGGTATAGATTTGCTTCTTGATTTTTTTGTATTATTTGATAAAAAAATGCATCTTTAGATAATGATCAAACTTTGCGAATTTTAAAAAGATGGGTTTACCTAACTCTTAAATCACGGTATCTTGAAAGAACTATTTGATGGTCTAATGAAAAGTCCCATCACTCCATAAAAAAGGGCCATGCTTATGGTAATTGGCAATCAGATCATTGGTTTGTAAAGATTATTCTCCTACTTAAAAAGATAATATTTTATTAATAACCTTTTTAAATGATCAAATGAATATTTATTCTGTTTATTTGATGAATCTACTTATATTACATAGAGGAGGTGTGTTAAAAATAAAAAATGAAGCAAAAATGATGATACTAGAACTAATAAAATCATGGTATCTATATATGTGATCCAGAATTAACGATACAAAATGATTTTTTGAATATGACTTTCATTATAAGTTACTTATGTTTATACTGACTTTATATTTATAAATTTGAAACTTAAATCGGTCTTACAATGTGTGTTTTTGGATTTCTCTATTACAACATGACACGACAAGAATTTGGACACAAATATGTCACGATTCAGTGTGTTTTCTTCTAAACAGAAACACGATCCTTATAAATTATAACATAATACAACTAAGATGAGTTCTAAAATTTAATCTTAACTAAAAAAAATTAGAGACGATAACTCCAAAAAACTAGATTAGACTTTTATTTTTACTGTGCCGGTGGCATGGGTACACCTTAGAATTTTATAATTATGCCAACCAATACACTAGATTAAATTTACAATAGTTCCAACCCTTTCAATATATTAAGATATCATATGTGATATGTAAATGCATTTTTTTCAATTTTAACCGTAATTTGGTGTGCCACAAACACAAATAAACTGGAATAAAATTATAACCGTGTTATTGGCATGGGTGTAACCAATGCATTCTTTAAAATTTATTTAAAAATTTTATTATGAAAAAATTTCGTAGATTGGAAATTTTCACCTTGCCTTCAGGCGCGGGTCTCCGCTAGTATATATATATATATATATATATATATATATATATATATATATATATATATAGTATAATTTATTTGTAAAGTTATACATACTTAATAATTCATAATTTTACACAAATACATGCTGCGAAATAAAGTTGCATGCACACTTAAATTATTTTTCCCAAATTAATTTGTTTTCTCAATAATATTTTATTATCAAAAATATAATTTTACCAAGGTGAGGTTTGTAACCCATATATAAAAATAAGCTTAAAAATAGGTTCGCGACACTTATTATATATTATTAACACTATACGAGTGGTTCACGCACTTTTATTTTTTTGCTTAAGGTCAATTACCATTTGACCATTAATTATCATTTTTAAGACCGCACGTCATGCATGCGTCAAATCAAGCTAGTATATGACATGCAATTTAACATTTGTTATTTTCAACCCATGTATAATGTATATAAATTTTTGCATCCAAGCCTTTTATGTGGAGCATTCGCTTAAAACCCAAATTATTGTTTTTGACACTTAAGCGACCCATGTAGTGCAACGCATGTGAATATTTTATGTACAACTTTCACGCGACCCAAATACTTTATAATTACTTTATTTATTAAAATTGGGGGTATTACAACCAAGGCATATAAGGAAAAACCCGTAGCAGAAAAAAATATCTAGGGCCGACGGAATGACAAATGTACAATGGTATAGTTTTACAACTAGAAGAAACAGACATACAACCCTCACGACTCTATAACCGACTAGACACTATTTCCGATCATATTTTCCATAGAGAGCACCAACATCTGGAGAACGCTACATAATCGTGATAGTTTTTGTTTTGTAACCAATGTCATAAAGTCCTCGTGCCAATGCATTCTTCTTCAAGGTAGAAGCAACATTTTCTTCATTTTGAGTTTGAAGAGAAACTATGTGTTCCGAAATGTAACAAAGGTGATAAGCCTCCGTTGAGTGTAGTACCACTTTCTAGGTGTGTGATGACCTAAAGCAAAAGTATATTTAGAAACAATGGCTTAACTCACAAAATATTTGTTTGAGATATAAGAAACCTAAAAATAACACAAGAACAAATAAAAAAGAAATGTGTGCAAGGTTTTTAAATGATTTCAAAGCAAACAAGTTTACTTCAAAATATTTTTATATTTTAAAAGTATTTAAACTTAAAATATCTCAAGAATATATTGAAGAGAAACACAAGATTTAAAACTTGGAAAAATAAAAGATTCAACACCAAAGAAGTTTTTATCTTAAAATGATTTTCCTCTGCTAAAGTGATTCTTGTGGGAAAATGGTTTAAGAAAAATATTTTGTCCACGAAGAGATCACGAAATCACACTTACACTTACTCACAAAAATGAAGCCAAAAATACATACTTATACACACAAGCTTGGAAGATAAGCTTAGGGGTACGAGTAGGTAAGGAGTAGGCTCACATGAAGTAACACGGTGTAAAAGTAGAAAAGATACAGTTGGATCTTCGAACTTGTATATAGAATGAATATAAAACTGTATTTGGAAAATATTTAAAATGCATTTTATTGAGGCTACTGAGGTTTCTTCGCAGGACCTTCGTTGCAGGGAGGCTTTCTCTCGCTACAGTGACAGTGTCTCACGTCAACGCACCTTTGTTCAACTATTTTTGTTTGGTTTGCCTTGCATCTAGTAGTATAAATAGATATGCATGAAAGTGAGGATGTCCATTAAAATATTTTCATGAAGCCTTGATGGAATCATCTCAAGGACAATACTCAAAGTATATTTGGTAAAAATAATAAGACAATCTAGTCCTATTGGGGCACATGAGTAAAATGCGTACTCTTATAATCTCGCCCTTTGTCTATTCCGTGACAAAATATACAAAAATAAATATTACAAGTATTATAATAAAGTTTAGAAACCTATGTCAAATAGACACAATACCAACCAAAGTCATAAGACAGACCTATGGTACATATATTCAAAGACAAGAGTTCCTAAGATATCTTGCACCTATTAAGCTGTCATACATTCTAGACAAAAGATATATAGGAATACTAATGTAATGAGCAGTTTAGATAGAAAATAAGATATTAATAAGATATGGAAGTGATTTATCATCAAGATGTGTACTCAAGTTCTAGAAATGACAATATCCTAATCGTACAAACCGTATTGAGATATGTACTACATTTCTTGGATATATACTCCCTATTTGTTTAATTTATCATGAAATAAATTAAAATAGTTTCATCATTAGAACTTCCCCTTAATGTAATCTTCAACCCCCTTTTTCGTGGAATTGACAAAGGTAAAGAAACATTAAATCAGACAAGTTTGATAAGAATGATCATATAATGAGTTATTTTAATAAAAATTAAACAAAGATAGAATATGAAATTCAAGAAATCTATTCAAAAGTTAATTAAAGAGAGATGGCAAAATAGCATAAAAAATATAGAACATGTAAACACAAATACAAGTCAAAGTGCACCCAAAGTGAATAAGGTGAAGCATGTGTGAAATTGAATAAGTATATACAATGGGTTAATAGACAATAGGGTTAGTGAGTGTATAATAAGCCTAAGTAATCCATGATGTTCCAAATAAAATCACATAATATAATGAGCTAGAAAATCACCGACGAGATACTCAATATAGACATGTGATGTGAACATAGACCATATATACATGATGACATAAGAATGTAATATGATGTCCAAAAAAGCTAAAGACAGCCTCACCAAAATTGTACTTCTAACTTGCTGAGTATTAAATAACCAAAGTGACATATAAATTGTCCCCCAAAATATAACAAAAAACAATCTAAGCAACAAAACATCCAATTAAATCTAATACAACAACAAGATGACTAAAAAAATCGATTTACATCAAAATGTAGCATCATCAACTATTCTTCTTCTTCATCATCATCATCAGTGTCTTCTTGATATCGATGAGGTATAGGTATCAATGCCTAAAGGTCGATAACATCTCGCCGCATAACATCCATCTTAATGAAGACAGAGGTATGGAACATAGTATTTATGTCATCAAACGAAATGATCTATGAGGCAATTTCAGGAAACATTAAACCAGACATCCCGATAGATATCTAAATGATGTTCCTATCAAAAATACAAACACTAGTGGTCCTATGTCTTAACTGAGAAGTGTCACCAATATGTCCTTAGGTGAGAGTTTGTTCCACTTCATCTATGCCAGGAGGTGGAGGTGTTTTGGGTAACCTTTTTGTACCATTAACAAAGGTTGTAAACGCAATAAACATGTGGCCGACAAGGATTGTCACAAACAAAAATTCTACTATTTTATTATTATCAATATAATAGTCCAAGCATACAAAACCAATTTTAAACAAGTCTTAATCTTTGATTAAATTAGTTATAAAGGAAAATATGTGTTCAAAACAATATGAATATGCTACGCATTCAAGAACACAACGATTAAGGACAAATTCCTTTGCAGGGTAAAACCTTTATTCAACACTTTAGACATATTACAAGACAGTCGACTTACAATACTACTTGATACCAGCCACAAGTATAACCCGCTAGTCTTCATAAATTTTTAAAGAATACGGCTCAGTCCAGAGTTGTCCACACATGGCCTTCCACACTCGGTATCCATCGTTCAGCCTTTGTCTTTAGTAATGATCCCCTCGAGAATCATAAGGTCAGTCATGAAGATACCTCTCGACAAAGGTGTATGCAAGATAAAATAAACTTTCTAGGGTTTCAAATCGATTCATAAAAACAATTTGGGGATGTGTGTTGTGAACCAAAAGTGTTTTAATAACACAAATTTATGAAAACTTTTGGAACATATATTCAAAAAATGTTCCTTCAAAAGTCTTACATAATTTGGAGTCGAATAAGTATTTATAGACTCGACATATATTTTGAGGCAGCATCTTGTACAAATGAAATTGAAACTCGTTCGAATGAGAATAACATCCCGTTTGAACGAAACTCCAAGTCATTCGAACGAGAAGGCTATCTAGTTTAAACCAACTTCAAACGATCTTCAAACGATGTAAAACAATGATGTCCCATTAGATGCTCGTTCAAACCAAAAAGCCTTTTCGTTTGATAACTTCTAATGAGACTTCAAACGACCTTCAAAAAATCATATTTTTATTTTAAAACTGTAAGAATTTTGGCCTTAGTTTTTTCATAAAAATAACATCCCAAATAACTTTATAAAAAGTTTTACACTCCTAAAATCTTTATACTTTGTTGAGATGTAGGGAAGTCTTCAAAATTGGATAAGCTCGAGTTCGGTTTGTTATGACGGAGCGAGATGATTTGTAACAGGATACGCTAAATTAGCCTAAAATATAAAAAGGCTTATACTATGAACAATATCAAAATATTGTTCTTACAAATTCCCCTTTGACTATTCCGGTAAAAAAAACATAACCAAACCTCAAATGAAAATAAAAAATCCCCTATGACAAAAATCCTAATACCCTCCCAAACCTAAGAAAATGGAATGGCATAAGACATTGTCTTCAATCTCCACTTGTTCTTCCCTTGGGCAGCTTTGTCTTCATACGGTATGTTTTGATTTTTGCTTTAAGTACCTACACACATGAGATAAAAAAATATACCTTGTCACGCATCGAGTTTGAAATAGAAAATAAAAACTTTAATTAAATTCTCCCCCATAAATCAAACTCATCAAATCTCACTTTTTAATTTTCTCCCCCCCCCCCCCCCCCCTTGTTTTTATCCAAAATAGACAAAGGAGTAAAACATAATCATAAAATATGAAGCATCACGCAGAAGATAAAATATCATCACGAAAGATATAAATCTAACGTGTGTAATGATAACCTCAAATTCCATTAAAATCAACTATTTTTGTACTTTTTCATGTTTTTTCAAAAAAAATGTAAAGTGTACAAAGTATATAGTACAACACAGAATATGGCCATTTAATCACAAATGACCCAATAGATTTAAGCATTTTTCAAACATGGAAGAAATGTAACAAAGACTCAAAATACTATATAAAATATATGCAAAATATACCAAAGAAAATCCGACACACATATATAGGTATAAACGATCACAAAACAGAACACAAACTATAGAAGGTTTACATACGAGCATTGTATCGATGTGTCTAAATATGTGGGATGCAATGAATGGGCGTGAACTAGATGCAAAAGATTATAACTCAATCACTTAAATATGTTCAAAAAGTTCTAGTTGACTGCAATAATTTATCAAACTAAGATTTAGCCTCAAGTGACAAGATAAAGGTGAACTCTATGAACAAAACAAGCACAATGAACACAAGCCTAGAATATTGATGATTCTACAAATCAATAACATCATGACGTAATAAACATAACTAGGATTCTTTGTGAAAAACTCATTGAGCTTCAACTAAACACCCTCAAAAGACATCATGACGTAATAAACATAACTATGAATTTTTTCGTTTCCATTTTCAATTATTTTGAAGTTATTTTATTGAATAATAAAAATAAACTAAGTTGGCCCCATTTTGGCATTTTTTTCTATTTTTATTTCCTTTAATCTTTTATTGGACTCTTGCCAACGATGGCTTTCCTGCAAAGAGGATTTACTCCTTTCATAGCCCTTTCCCGCGCACTCTCATATATTAAACTAAAATAAATAATGCTCACGGGCAATGGTTCACAAAATATGTATATGAAAAAATTGATGGGAGAATATCTCATAAATCTCAAATATACAAGCGAAGTTAAAATTCAACAATCTTATGCATGTTGGCGCGGAGGCATATACAAACTCGAATCCATTAAGCAAATCAATTTTGATACAACTCCATTCAAACATGGTTAATAATAATCTAAGTATTTATAATCATAAACAAATGTCCTAGCCACATGGAAACTACGGAGTGAATTGGATTAAACACACCAATATGCCACATCAAATGTGCAAAACTAAAATACACAAAAACGAAAAATCTTTTTGCATTTTTTTAAAATTTATCAAAATAAAATATTTTTATATTTTTCTAATATGACTTAGTAAAAGAAAATTAGAAATACAAAAGATACACATGCCATGTGCAAGCATGCGAGATATAGCATGTGAAGAATCATATGCAAGCATGCGATAATCAACTAGTCTAACATCTAGCGCGTCTAAAACTGATTTCCTAACCCAAATAGATGTATATCTAATGCTTTGGGTCTTGGGAACCAAGGGGATACTAGAGTTTAACATCTTAGGACCTCTTTCAAGATCAAAACAAAAAGACCTAAGGTGTCCTTTCCTAACACAATGCGAACATGTGTAAACACGAGGAATGTTACCTAAGGTTTGACCTTTTCTAATGTCCTTGTATATGGTTGACCTTCTAAGGAAAACAATGGTTTTGACTTTAGAAATAGAAGCATTAGAACTAGATAAGCTGGTAGCATCACTACAAACACTACTCGAGTCTTTTAAATCATATTTTAGCTTTAAAATTTTAGACTCAAGCAAAGAATTAGACTCTTCAAGTTTTAGGGTCTTCTTCTTCATATGTTCAATCATTCCATGAAGGTTATCTCGCTCCCCCTCAATTCAAGAAAACTTATCCCTGAGAGTCTTGTAACATGCCTTATAATCATTAATTAATTTATCACTGTCCTCAATGGCACATACACAAACCCTAGAAATTTTCAAGTCCTCTATTTCTTTTTCTTAAACTAGGACTTAATCACCACTCTCTTTCTTGGACAATTTTAAAATTTTAAAATCTCAGTCCGTGTCCATAAGTTTCTCACGAAAAAAAAATCTCTTTGAGTTTGAACAGTTTGCAAAAGTTCCATAACGGATTTAAAAAGAGAATTTTCTTTTAAAGAATTTTAATTCTTTTAGTAAAATTCAAATGCAAATGATTTAAGTCGTCATCACTGTGGGAATCCATCAAGAATAAAAACAAACCAAGAGATATGAATAAATAACCACCCTAAAAATTACTAAATAGTATCTACACAATAAATTAGTGCAATTGGCTCTTATACCAGTTGTAAGTGAAATAAGCATGTGCCGGACAAGGATGGTCACAAATAAAAGTTCTATTTTTGTAATTTTATAAATTTAATAGTCCAAGCATACAAAACTAATTTTAAACAAATTTTAATCTTGCTTACATTAGTTATAAAGGCAAATATGTGTTCAAAACAATATGAATATGCTACGCATTCTAGAACACAACGATTGAGAAAAAATCCCTTTATAGGGTAAGACCTTTATTCAGAACTTTAGACAAATGATAAGATAGTCGACTTACAATACTACTTAATACCAGACACAAGAATGATGTGCTAGTCTTCGCAAATCTCTAAAGAATACAGATCAATCCAGAGGCATCAACACGCAAACTTCCACGCTCGGTATCCATCAATCAACCTTTATCTTCAACAATGATCCCCTCAAGAATCACAAGGTCAGTCATGAAGATACCTCTCCACAAGGGTGTATGCAAGATACAAGAAACTTTCTAGGGTTTCAAACTGATTCAGAAAAACTATTTGGGGATGTGTGTTGTGAACCAAAAGTTTTTTAATAACAAAAAATTATATAATTTTTTGGAACAGATATTCTGAAAGAATTCCTTCAAAAGTCTTACGACTCAACACATATTTTGAGGTAGCGACTCGTTCGAACAAAATTAAAACTCGTTTGAATGAGAATAACATCTCGTTTGAATGAAATTCCAAGTCGTTTTAATGAGAAGGCTATCTCTTTTTAACCACCTTCAAACGATCTTCAAAGGATGTAAAATAGTGATGTCTCGTTAGATGCTCGTTCGAACAAAAAACCCTTTTCGTTTGATAACTTCTAATGAGACTTCAAACAACCTTCAAAAAATCAGATTTTTACTTTCATTTTAAAATAATTCACGAGTTTTTCTTCGAACGGCGCAACTAATAGCCGGTAGTAGTGGAAAATTAGAACATTGTTGTACCTAATAGTTTACGAGGTCCATGCGAAGTCCCAAAATTGTCAAAAAAATACCTTGTCGGGTGAACCAAGGAGGGCTAAAAGCAAATAGTGGGAGTTTTTCTTCGAATGGCGTAACTAATAGTCTTGCAATGATAAATTTTGGTTGATGTTTGGAGAAAAAATGATGTGGATGAGAGATATTCGACACTTCTAGTTTTGGGTTCTTATAATAAGGGCTTGCAAATACGTCATCACCAAGAATATTAAACCTATTTACAAAAATTAACAAATGATCAAATAACAATAATGAAATAAACATGTACTTAGGTTCCACACACAAACACACATCATATGGACAAAATAATATCGTAAGAAAAAAAAAAGGAGAACCTTGTTTGTAGTAGTTGAAGCGACAGCTTGGAAATTCTATCATAATTTGTAATAACTGTACATATTTACAATAAACCGCCATAAAACATTCATGCACACCAAGCTAAAATTAAAAAAAAAACTAAAATACGATAAAAAAAACATACTAATACTTGTATAAACACCATAAAAATTCCAACATGCACCCACTAGGTAAAATAAAAAAATAAAAAATAAAGATCAGATGGAGAGACCATAGTTCTTGTGCCAATGGATCCACTAAATTTGGGTGAGTTCATTATGGGTGGGTAGAAGTGTCTGTGAATGAGCATTAGAGAATAAAAAGAGATAAATAAGATAAGGTTATGAGAGAGAGAGAGAGAGAGAGAGAAAGGGAGAGAGATGGGATAAAGAGACCATTTTTTGTTCTTGCCTTGAAGCTAAGAATTGTGTAGATAGATAGATAGATAGATAGATAGATAGAGAGATAGATAGATAGATAGATAGATAGATAGATAGATAGATAGATAGATAGAGAGAGAGAGAGAGAGAGAGAGAGAGAGAGAGAGAGAGAGAGAGAGAGAGAGAGATAGAGAGACGATGTGAAAAGGTGGGTTGCTACCCACTTTTGTAAATTGCTTCAGGGACATTGTGTTGTGGGATATCTTTGATCGTTCGCTAGTGGGAATTTAAATGAAAAATTGACCTGATTTATTACACAGATTATGATGTCTATATAAAAAGTGTTTGTGGATGTAAACATATGATATTTTTATTGCAAGGAATCTATTTGTTGGGGTGTGGATTTAAATGGATTTGGGACCAGGTGTCGCTCTCCTCGATAGTGTATCAATTTGTGTTGAGGTCCATATTATTGTTCATGCATTCAATTAGAAATCACCTCACCACCTCATGACATGGAGACATAAATGAATTAATCCATCATAAGGTTTGGTATATGACTAGACGATGGTGTGATTGCGTGGTGATCCCTCATTCTTTTGTGTGTTCATGTTTTAAATCTGTTAGGTACAAGACTCCTATGGGTTTACCGATGGAGGCACAAAAATGTCCCCAAAGGTTGAAACCTTTATGTGGCTTATGAGACTTATAATTGTATTGTATAGTCTAGTGATGGACATGATATTTAAAGACACCATGTCACGTAACTAGGTGTATTATGAGATTATGTATATGTTATTGTTCAGGTGGCATGAGTGGAGTGGGTACCAAGGTATATTCTTATTATATACATAATAAGTTATATTATGATGTAGTTTCAAAACAGGGGATAGCTGACTCGATAGTCTAGTAGTTGAGACTTGTTAGTTTAGTTATGCCTTGCTTTGGGACACTCGTGTAGCTTTTTTCACTTATAACGACTAGTGAGGTATCTTTAGCATGTGAGTGTCGAGGGCTTATCATGATTATGTAAATGTGTCGTATCATTATTATTTCTTGAATATAGTAATATATTTCTTGCAAATTTGAGACTCTGACCCAAAATATTAATAAATATTTTCTAAGTGTTGATAGATAGGAGCAGTAGGGCTGAGTAGTCAAACTTTCCACTTCCACATTTTAGTCATTTCCATTTCTTAGATTTGGTTATTATTTTCATTAAGTTCTTTGCGTTCGAGATCCATTTGTTTCAGAGATTTGTATGGGACATGTTGGTCCCAGTTTATTTCAATTAAGATTATTTGTTGGATTTGAGAAAATGTTTATTTATTTATTATGGACATAGAGACATTTGGTTTATTCATTATATATTATTTTTATTTCATCTCATGTTATGGATGGTTTAAATCTTGTTATAGTCTTTTATTATTGTTATAATGATGACAATGATATCAAATGTATTAATGTGTCTAATATTCGGCGTTAAGCCTTTGACACCAGACATGTGGAAAATATGGGGTGTTACAATTATTATCAGAGCCTCCCAGGTTCTAGCGTCTTAAGTTCCGCGGGATTTTGAATACTTTATGCTCTAAATTATTTGATTGGTTAGAACCCTATATCTAAGCATCATTGTGTAAAAACGTGACTCTGTGATAATTGATTAAATTCACAAATTTCTAATATGGCACACTTATTTAATTAGAGCCTATTTAAACCAAATTAATTCTACCCCTAAACATGCAACTATGTGTGTGCGTGTGTCAAACCATAAATAGATAAATCATGCGACACAAATTTAAGTAAAAATCCCCATAGGGCAAAACCTTTTATTTCTAGAACTTTGAAGAATTCACAAGACCATTGACTTACATACAACCTGATAATCGCACATAAGTGTAACACACGGTGTCTTCATCAAACCTTCAAAGCAACGGTTAGAAATGTCGCCAGCTGGAATCTCTAGCAAAAACTCAAGATGGTCAGCAATGAAGAGGAGAAACAACTTCTCCACAAGTGTGAACTTTATAAGGACTCCCTCCACAATATCATGTAGCTCTCCGGTTATAGAGTTCTCCCCACAAAGAATAAACCACAACAAAGTGTGTTCTTGAAACACCAAAACAATTCAATAAAGCATATTGGATTTTTTGTGAATTGTAAACAAAAAGGGATTAAACCCTAAAAGAAGAAGTCAAAAGGATTCTGCACTTTCACAGTTTTCTGTCTTTCAAAACAATGGGACTTCTTAATGAAAACAAAACCATTTAATGGGTATTTATACAAAATCGCGTCGCCTCAGTATTAGAGCTCGTTTGAAAGATAAATAGGTGTCGCTCGAACGAAGGACGTGTGTCGTTTAAATGACATCGCACGACATACCAATCTCACTCAAACGAGATACTGATTTGGCTTGAACGACCTGGTCGTAAAAAAAATATTATTTTAATCTCTGCTCCGCACTTAGAAAAAATACCCATTCTCAAATTTTGATGAAAAAGGCCGCTCCAACACTTAAAAAATATTTTGAAAAAATATTCCAATGGCTCTAAGTGGAAAGTTAAGGTATTTAAAGCTAACCTTACCAAAGTAAACTTCGTGGAGTCTTTTTGATGAAGAACTTGATTAATTTGGATCTGTCTTGATGTAGATTCCTCTTGAATGCTCTTCGACGGTTGTAACAGTATACGACATAATAAATTGATAACGGACTTATAAAAATATGTCCTTACAAATCTCCTCTTATGTCTATGTCGGTACATACATAAAATATCTGAATTATCAAAAACCAAAATGCCTATACAAATCTGCCCTCCCATTGAATAAATTTGCAAGCTCTCAAACTGTTCTTCAAACATCTTCGTCAAATCTCAAAGCTTTTCTCATCAGGGTGTGCAACATAATGATCTTCAGTCTTTATACCTACACACATGAGATAAAGCAAAATACCTTCGTGACGCATCGAGTTCGAAATGATATAAGAATAAATCATTAGTAAATCAAATCTCCCCCATAATGCAAAAACTCCCCCATAACATGATAATTCTTTCTCCCCCTTTTTATGATGTCCCCAAATAGACAGATAAGAAAAAAAAAATCAAAACATGGAATGTCACGATAAAGTGAAATGCAAACATGGATCGAACTACGCGCATGCAAAGGTACGTCTAAAAAATTTCACAAACTATATTTTATTTTTCAAAATTGTCATACAAAAATAAGATACTAAAAATCACACCATGGATTTAAACTAAAACAACTATGTCATGGAAATGGAATGTATGCGTATGAACACATTCGATAGGTAAATAAACTCAATCAATCATATGTGCACGATGCATATGTGTACTCCTAACGAATGAACACCAAAAATATCCTTAGGTGTAAAAAATTCTTGAATTTAGATGACATCGTCTTATGCAAATCAACAAATCAAAGTCAAAGTGATTTCCGCACCAATAATGTCCAAAACTATTTAGCGCTTTTTTTTTAGATTTTCAAGGACGTGCAAACCCGTTTTAATTCTCCATCCAAACTCCCTCACATATATTTTCTTTTAGATGTGTATAAATTAAATTTACAAACTTTGGAGAATTAGTGCAAAAACTTAAATGGCCCATAATTGGCATGAACTTCTTTTTATTGCCTTTAAATTTTTTTGGGCTCTTTAAAATCTCTTTGCACCCCGGATAATAAAATTTCTCAATTTTTAGGTCCAATAAAATGGCGGCTTAATCGCAAAGGACAAATGATAATTTTCGTTGCCCTTTACCGTTTTTAAACAAAGCATACAAACTCACAAAGGACTCTTACATGCACAACATTCTTATCAAGTTTTATCGCGCTTGATTCATTTTAAGGACAGGATTGAAGTGAAAACACCCAACCAATATGTGATTAGACAAGCACAATAATCAAACAACTCCGTGTACGTGTGCAATAAAGGAAATCATGAGTCAAACATGTAGGTAGTAACACTTAATTACATCTTAATGACTTCAAACATTATCAAGCACATGAATAAATTGACCTATTGTCTCAAAAAACTATCAAATAGTCACATGAAAAATGGAATGATGTTGTGACTCAGTCATCCTAAGTGTCTATCCATAAAAGGTGTAAACAAAATACAAAAATCTTTTTGGATTATTTCAAAAAAATTATCAAAATAAAATCTTTTTGAATTTTTCAAAAATTTTCAAAAAAATAAAACATACAAAAATGATACACACTAGCAATAGGAAAATAATGTCATCATGGAAAAACATCCTATGCTAGTAAACAAGTCAAACCTCAATCGTTAGGTGCGGAGGGGTTTTCCAAAGGTGGTGCCAACTTTTCAAAAACCTCCATAAAATTTTGTGAACTTTTGACTAAAAACTTAACTTGCTCACCTAGATGTGCAAACTCTCTCATGTAGTCTCGGGGAGTATGTAAAGTATCATGTGTGGGTGCATGTGTGGCAGAAACACGTGTAATAGCAAAACGTGACAGATAAACCAACTTAAAATAAAATTCCCTAAGGTGTCCTCTCTTTTTACAATGGGAACAAACATATATAGGCCTAGGAACACCTTTCTCAAAAACTCTAGGATGCACTCTCCTAATAGGAATGGGACGCCTAGGTGGGTTAGGGTGAGACTCACATAAATCTAACACTAAAGCGGGAACCGTCTCGAGTGCTAATTGGGAAGTATAAGAACCGTTATGACTTATTCCTAACTTCTCACCTTTACCCTTAAGAACCACCTTTTCAACCTCTAAGGTGTATTCTCAAAATTGACTTTGACCTCCCTGGAACGTTCGAAATCACTCTAGAGTTGGGATACATGTGTTGTCAGACTAGACAACGTGTCGGTCAAATCACATTTTTCTTTTCTTAAAACCTCCTTCTCTATCTCCAAATTTAACACTCGACAACCTAAATCCCTATTATACTTCTTTGTTTTTAAGGTCTCGATGTAAAAATCTCTAAATGCATTTTGGAGCTCACTTTGATCTCCACTTTCACTCTCACTTTCTCCCTCACTTGAAACACCGAGACATCACCGGTGCTCTCATGACCTCTATCAACGTGAGATAAAGTGGGTGTGATCATACGAATCAAAAAAGCTACACATGTCCCTTGTGCTAAACCTATATTGGACTCATCTCCCTCATCACCCTCACTATCACTAAGAGTGGCAGGCATAGCAGTCTCTTTGCCATTTCTCCTTATCCTAGTAGAACACTCTTTAGGTATGTGCCCTTTTCCCTCACACTCAAAGCACCTGATCTCATCCTCTTTGTCACTATCTTTGGCCTCTACTTTCTTTTTATTTGACTCAAAAGATCTCTTTTTATTGGAAGAATTTTCTTTTTTTATTTTGAGAAACTTTTAAAAAAAATTCACAAGCATGGCCACATCATCAAAATCAAACTCATCCTCAGAATCGGACTCACAAACTTTTTCTTTCTTTTTCTTAAAATGAGTCTTTAAAGCAACGCCTTTATCCTTAGCATTAATGATTTGGGGAAACATATCTATGTCATAGGTTTGAAGGTCTCCTACAAGTTCTTCCAACTTAAGTGATTTAAAATTTCTCAAAGAGTTCAGAACAGTGACTTTAGGAATAAAGCGTTTTGGGAGAGATATCAAAATCTTTTTAACGACACGCGTGTTATCAATCACCTTACCCAAATTAAAATTAGTGTTAACAATGTCCGATAAATGTGCATAAGAATCTTCAAAGCATCAGACTCAGACATGGTGATAGTCTCAAATTGGGTGGCCAAATTTTGTAGTTTTGATTCTTTAACCGCGTTCGTACCCTCATGTGTCAATTTCAAAACATCCCATGCCTCTTTAGAAGTGGTGCACGTCATAATTCATCGAAACTCGTCGGGAGTGACAGCTCCAGAAATAGCACTCAAACCATGTGAATTAAATTTAGACATTATAAAATCATCTTCAATCCAGGCTGACACGGATTTTAAAGCGGTGATATTATCAACGATGACCATGGGAGGAGTCCATCCATTTTTGCAAAGGAACCAAACACGCTCGTCAATGGATTTTAAACTAGATTTCATGTGAGCTTTCCAATAGGCATAATTAGACCCGTCAAAAATAGGCATCTGACTATATAAGTGCTCCATAGGAAAAATTGTGATTTTTCACAAAACTGATTTAAAAAAAAATCAATATCACACAATTTTGCGGAAAATAGGAATACGCGATAAATTAGCGCAACCCGCTTTGATACCAATTGGTAAAAATATGACTATGTGATAATTGATTAAATTCACAAATTTCTAATATGGCACACTTATTTAATTAGAGTCTATTTAAACCAAATTAGTTCAACCCCTAAACATGCAACTATGTGTGTGCATGTGTCAAACCATAAATAGATAAATGACACAAATTTAAGGAAAAATCCCCGCAGGGAAAAACCTTTTATTTCTAGAACTTTGAATAATTCACAAGGCCATTGACTTACATACAACCTGATAATCGCCCACAAGTGTAATGCACGGTGTCTTCGTCAAACCTTCAAAGCAACGTCTAGAAATTTCATCGACTGGAATATCCTACAATAACTCCAGATGGTCAGCAATGAAGAAGAACAAGTGTGAACTTTTTAAGGACTCCCTCCACAATAGCACGTAGCTCTCCGGTTGTAGAGTTCTCCTCACAAAGAATAAACCACAGCAAAGTGTGTTCTTGAAACACCCAAACAATTCAGCAAAGCATATGGATTTTTTATGAATTGTAAACAAAAAGGGATTAAACCTAAAAGAAGAAGTCAAAAGAATTCTGCACTTTCGCAGTCTTCTATCTTTCAAAACACTGGAACTTCTTAATGAAAACGAAACCATTTAATGAGTATTTATATAAAATCGCGCCGCCTCGATATTAGAGCTTGTCCGAACGAGAAACAGGTGTCACTCGAACGAAGGACGCATGTCGTTCAAACGACATCGCGTGACATACCATTCTTGCTCGAACGAGATTCTGATCTCGCTTGAATGACCCGGTCGATAAAAAAAATATTATTTTAATCTCCTATCCAACAATTATAAAAAAATGCTCATTCTCAAATTTTGACGAAAAAGTCCGCTCCAACACTTAGAAAATATTTTGTAAAAATATCCCAAAGGCTCTAAGTGGAAAGTTAATGTATTTAAAACATAACCTTACCAAAGTAAACTTCATGGAGTCTTTTTGATGAAGAACTTGATTAATTCGGACCCGTCTCGATGTAGATTGCTCTTGAATGCTCTTCGACGGTTGTAACGGTATACGACATAATAAATTGATAACGGACTTATAAAAATATGTCCTTACACATTGTGTTCTTATCTTCAAATTGTTGGATAATAAAAATTCTTGGTTTTCTTTCAGATGGAAAACACACAAGGTGGGAGAGAACGAATGGCTTCCATAAGTGTTGACAACCAAGATACTCAGCTAAAGAAACAACAACCATGACACTAGGTACCATAAGTAGCACCCACATTGGACATTGTTGCCATCATTGGTCAGTCAATCACCGCTGGAGTGTCCATCACATTACAACACCTTCAATAACCTCAATCACAAGTGGAAATGATAGGTCACCTACAGACATATACTTGGGAGAGGGCATGTGGGGACTTTGTTAAAGGTAAACCTCAGAGTTTGTAAGGACCACTGAAATTCAAGTGATACGTTAGTGGTGAAAGGACATCCATATGCACTTGAGGATAATTGAGTGCATAAACATTAAAATGTAGATGCTTGCTAAATTTAATATGTTGGGTAAGGAATTGCAATGGTAGAAGTATATCACCATCATGGACGACAGGAACACCATGATTATTCCTGAGTTCTAGATCAAGTTTGAAAAAAAATATATTTTATCCATAGTCAAAGGTCATAAGATTAGGGAGTTATTGAGTCTGACACAGGGGAGCCACATAATTATGGATTATGAGTAGGAGTTCCCAACCTCTCACTATTTGTAACAAAAGAGGTGGATATTGAGGAAAAGAAGATGGGTGGCTTCATCTGTCAGTTGAAATTAAAGATTAAGCTAATATTATTGGGGAACCAATTTACACCACTTATACTCAGGTGGTGAACGTCGCTTTCTTACACTATCAGGATCATTAAGAGTTTTATAAAGGAAAGGGAGAAAATATTCTTAATACAGATTTGTCTAGCCATTTTGGTAAGATAGTAAGAGACATTATGGATATTCTTCCCACACACCGGGGGCCTATTAGTCTAAGGGGCCTCAAATTGGAGATCATCCTCACAAGAGTCACATATTTTATGATGATTGTAACTCTTAGGTCCACCAACACCAAGGGAAACAGTTCTACAAGGGCTAGCATGTCCAAGGACATCGAGACAAGTCCAGTGGAGATAACAAGAAGGTATTCACCAACATGAGATGTTTCTCAGCACATCTTTTCCATGTAGTTAGGTAGGGCATAGAACCAACAGGTTTTCTAAGTGAAATCAAGGCACCCAAGGGTAGAGATGTTAACAGGGATACCACGAACTGCATTGTTGTTGCTAGTAGTTAACATCCCTTCTAGTTATTACAGTGCCAAAATTTTCCTCTAAACCACCGACTCATCCACATGGCCATCCATATTTATATTGCGAGCTTGTGTACCCCATCACCCCTAGAGATGTCCAAGCATCAGTTTAGGAGGTAGAGGCTACGTTTACTATCCACAGGCATATTGGATGCATTTTATTTTATACTAGTGCATTACACTAATTTTTTAGTAGATCATTCGCTCAATTAGTTGAGATGCTATATTTAACTTCAGACACTTTGTTGCACATAGATTCACCATTGGGTAGGGGTACGCCTATTCTTTTTGTGTCTCGAGGTATATGTGTGGGTATTGGAAGGCTACGTTTTGTAGTTGATTTTTTTATTTTAAACACGTCTGCATATGATGTTATTATGGGTATGGATTGGTTATCCGTATATCATGCTCGTGTGAACCTTTTAGTAAGTTCATTTTTTTCTATTCTAGGATTAGAGATGTACTTAGTTATGATACCACATATCGAGGGAGGTCCGAACACAAGTTTATATTGTATTATCGAGGATACTTCTGAGGGAGTCACCATGCCAGTAGACTTTACCGATGTAGTTAGCGAGTTTCCTGATGTCTTTCAAGAAATTCAGGGGTTTCTTCTGAGTAAGGAGATTAAGTTTTTGATTGGTTTGTCTCTGGGAACTAGGTTGATAGCTCAAGAACCTGTCTGTATGGATCCATTGGAGATGATAGAGCTGTTAGAGCATATTTATCATTTTCTTGGACAAGAGTTTATTAAGAGGAGTACTTCACCCTAGGGGAGATCCGGTACTCTTCATGAATGAAGAAGAATAACGTATCATTAAGAATTTGTGTCGATTATCATGAGATGAACGAGGTCATCGTACGAAATAATTATTTATTATAGACGACTTATTCAACTAGTTAAAGGCTGCTTCATACCTTTTGAAGATTGATATGAGATGAAGGTATAATAAATTGAGCATTTAAGATCAGGATATCCCAAATACAGTGTTTTTAACGCATTATGAGTCACATAAGTTTTTGGTTATGCCATTTGGGTTGACCAATGCACTAGCTGTGTTCATGGACTTGATGATTTGAGTGTTTAGGGAGTATTTGGATGAGTTCTCCATCGTGTTTATGGATGATATCCGAATTTATTCTCAGACTATAGACGAACATTCTCTACATTATCCAGTAGTCTTATAAACACTACGGAACCTCCAACTCTATGCTAAGTTTGAGAAGTGTGTTGGTTTCGAGGGCTTCAATTTTGGGGATAGATTGTGATAGAGGGGGATCTGTGGAACCGAATAAGGTGTTGGAAGTGTTGGAGTGGTGACAACCCATGACACCTACAAAGGTGCATAATTTTCTGGGTTTGGCAGGGTACTATCTTTGAATTCCCATGTCTTCTCGAAGACAGAAGGGACATTGATAAACATGACGAGTAAAGGATGCCTTTGATTTAGGATGAGTTTTACCAACAAGCTTTAGATAAGTTGAACACTAAGTTAACTTTATTCCTAGTACTGACTTTACATCATACCATGGTGGACTATATAGTTTATATCGATGCCTAACTATAGGAACTTGGGGGTGTTTTGAAGCATAAGGAGAGGCCTATAGCTTATTCTTCCCAAAAGATTAAGCCTTATAAAGGGGTTATCCCACCCACGACTTGGAGTTAGCAATAGTTGCGTTTGCCCTTTGGGTATGGAGGCACTCTTTGTGAGGGGAGAGTTTTGAATTGTTCACAAACCAGAAGAGCATGTAATATTTATTCATATAGAAGGAGTTGGCCATGAGATATCATCGGTGGCTAAAGTTTGTGAAAGATGCAGAGTTTTATATTCAGTATCACCTGAGCAAGTCGAGCATAGTGATAGACACCTTGAGTCTCAGACCGGTAGTTAATTTATAGGCTATTGGGAAGTTGAAGTGGGGTTTTCTTCACACAATGGATGAGTTGGAACTTGACTTTATGGTCGTTCTTATCATTGCACATGAGATCATTATCAGGGTTGTGAAAGCACAAACTGGAGAACCTTTTTATTAGGAGAAGGCATGCATTTGTTGACCTAGGGGGAACAATATTATTCAATTACATCGGATGGGGTTTTTTGGTTTCATAGTTTTGTTAGAGAAGTAGACTAAAACCATGCTTGATGTGATAATTTTAGTTATGGATTTAATATTATAATAAAATCAATTATTCCTATTTTAATGAGAATCGTGTATGGGAAAAATGTTTGCAGTATTTTATATATTGCCGATGTCTTTTATTCTGCCCAGTAGGTGTTTCGGTGTGTAGAGTACGACTTACACACAGAGGATCATATCACGAATTTTTATGGAATATAAGTTTTATCGTTCACAGTCTTAGATGGATCTAGACACGCCATCAGTAGGATTGTAGCATAATATTTTAGCAGGTCTATCTTTATTAGAGGAAACTGTATAGTTTTAACTTATTGTGCTAGTACACTTTGTGTGTATTGAACAAGACAATTTAAGGTCATTGTTTTTATACTAATTTTATAGGACAATGTACACCTCGTTATTATTAGGTTTACTTAAGGCTCTTAATCTGGATATGATTGATGGACACAAGCACTAGTTATTTATTACTTTAACTTATCAAGTGAGATTCATTATTGGATCAATAATCTTGACAAATTTGGTAATGGTGATTAATGTACGGTGAAAGTCTTTTATGGATGGAATCCACGTCTCGGTATAGAGAATGGTGATACCCCCTTGAGATAGTTATAAGTTTTGTATGTGTCAAGCCCTACGGGTGAATTATGTTAATCCGAAACTACAAATAAGTTAAGTTGGACCACTCAAGGACTTAAAGAAGTTAATTAAATAAATTATCAATAATTTATTTTATTAACGAGTATTTGTAACCTTAACATGGGTAGAATTAAGTAATTAATAATGAGGAGCACGAAATATAATTTTGAGTTAATGAGTGGGGTTGCAATTATAATTATTTAGTGGTATTAATTATAATTAAGTGACTGTGATTAGGATCCGAGAATGATTAGGTTTTCTCAGGTCTATTAGGAGCCACATCCTTATCTCTCCTTAGGGTCCCTACTGTAGCATATATATGCACATAAGTCTCTTTCTTTCTTAACCTAGCCATCCCTTTTGGATACTCATAAGACCCGAGTTCATACTTGTGAGAAAGAGAGACAGCAGAGAAGAAAGTGGAGCCAATAAGGTGGTCACAAAATATGAGTCCACCATGTACTCGTGGTTGTCCATATCAGGAATACAGTAGAAGATCATGAGGTGAATTGACCCATCACATATTATATTTATGCAAAAAGGAGATAAAATCTAATAGGTCTCGAAAGGTAAATCCTAATTCCGCCTTGTAGGATTTCATGTATGAGTAATTTTTTGTAGTTCAATCTATACACATTCTCAATAGATCCTTGGACTTCAAAGCTAACAATTGGTTTCAAAGCCCTATTGATACCATGTATCGGTTGAATTCAACCATGTTGTCTAATTAAGACAATTTGTATATGTGCATGCATGTTGGGTAGAATATAGATCTGTGTTAACTTCTATTTTCCAACGATCTAATTCCACTATTATGATCATATATCCATGGGTTTGTTCTATGTGATTCGATACCACGATCGTTTATTCATGTTGGATTAATGTAATATTGATGTAGAATGTGAACTCCTTCATGGAGGCATAGGAGATCTATAATTGTTACTATTTTTTATCGTAATTGACAATGGAGGAGTGCGATGAAAGATTAGTGATCGGATGTAGTTTTTGTCACATAGATCAGTTTTAACAGTGTTAAACATGTGGAACATCGTGCCATGCCAGCGTAGTGAAAACATGAAGCGTTGAGTTCAAGGATGACTGTTAGGTTCAAGGATGACTGTTGAATTCAAGGATGATCGTTGAGTTCAAGTATGACTATTGAGAATCCCAATCTATGATAGAGTTATATCTTGACCATAATATTTGGGAATCCTTATTAATCTCGATTTTCTTATGTATGTTAATTTATGTCTCTATTATTCATGTTTTAATTATTGGGTTGCTAATATGTATTAAGGGTTCCCTTAGAATTATGGACAACATGGAATACCTACCCGACTTAAATCATGTAGATGATAAATGTGAATAATTCATAATTATTTTGAACTGTGGACATTAATATGTGTGGTTAGAGAATAAAAAAAATGAGGATTCCTTCTTTTTTTTAATGATCAAGGGTATTTGATATTTTTTATTTATCAAACATTTGCTTGATATATTGAAATGGGGATATCTCGTTATTTTTGAAAATTTATCAAATGTCCTAGATTTTTCAAATTAATTAAGAATTGGACACTTTTTTATAACCCTCACAAAAAAAATTAAATTACTAAGTGGGAGAGTGAATTTTCTAAGAGAAAATCTCATGGTCTCCATCAATGATTTGTTGACTTTCAATAATAAGTAGGTCATCCAACGAGGAATGCTAATTATTGTAGTAGTCGGTATAAATTTCCTTAAGCATAATTTTGGATTCATTATTCATATGGGCGGACCCCAAAGGTGGAGTGTATGTGATATGAGATAATATAAAATTAGTTGGTGGTATACATTTAGACATAAAATAATGGTAGGTTCTCGAAAGAGGAATGCTATGATTTTGTGGGACCAAAGTCTTAGCTATTTAATTTTATTTGACATAAGTTTTTTTGAGATAATAAAATTAAAAGGAATAAGCCTGCCTAATTTTTTTTGAAAGTAGGTTCTCTAAAGAGGAATACTATTCAAATGGTAATTGGGATGCCAGCGAATTATTTTAAAATTGATAGACAGTACATTAATTTTATTTTAGAATTAAAAAAATTTTATGCCCTATAATGATACTTTTTATTATTTGATTCTTTGTATTAAGTGAGGAGGCTTTTTCAATCCACTTGTTGTCATTCTAAAAAAAAAAATTAACTGGACTCAATTACATTGACTGGAAAAGGAATTTGGATATTGTGTTGACTGCTGAAGGGTACAAGTTTGTGCTTTATGAGATTTGTCCTGAGAAACTTGGGGAGGGGACAACCGAAAAGGAAACCTAAGATTACCAGAAACGGATCAAGGTTGATGAGATGACGCGGTGTTATATTTTGTCATCTATGTCAAATGTTCTGCAACATCAACATCAGTCGATTGACACTGCCTATGGCCTGATGCTGAACCTCAAATATATATTTGAGGATCAGAATCGCGCTGCAAGGCAAGTTTCTATGAAAGAACTCATTAACACAAATAAGACTTAAGGGACCCCAGTGAGGGAATATGTTTTAAGGATGATGTCTCTGCTCAATGATCTAGAAATCCTTAGAGTGGAAATAGATGGGGAAACCAAGGTCGATATTGTTCTCTAGTCACTGCCTGAGTCCTTTAAGCAGTTCCACCAAAATTACAACATGAGCAAACTTTCTTACTCTTTGGCGAAACTACTTAAAGAACAACAAGCAGCTGAGGGTATCATCAAGAAGTCAGAAAGTGCTTTTCTTGCTGAGAAAGGTTCTACTTCTAAGCCTATGGGCAAGAATAAAAAGAAGAAGAAGGCTTAGAAATAAGTTATGGTTCCTCAGGTAGCTCGTGGGCCTCAGGGAGGTACGAAAAAGCCCAAGGCCAAGTGTTTCCACTATAAGCAGTCAGGACACTGGAAGAACAATTATTCGGTTTTCCACAATAAATAGAACAACGTAGGTAAATTCCACTCATTTGTCGTTTAATCATGTTTTGTGGTTCGTGCTACCGTTACCTGGTGTGTAGATACTGGAGCCACTAATCATATATGCAATTCTTTACAGGGGTTCCAGGGAACCAGGTGACTAAGTGATGGAGAGATTTATCTGACTCTAGAGATGCTACAAGAGTAGCATTAGTTATTGTGGGAGACGTTCATTTAATCTTTAATAATGATAGGAGTTTACTTTTAAAAGATCTTCTTTAGCCTTTTATGGATATTCTGTTTCTTTTAATAAACTTGTGGTTGTTAAGAAAAATAATTTTTTTATTTTTTCTGGTACATTAGTTGATAATCTTTATATCGTTAATCCTATCTCTCCCACACAAGAAATTAATATTTTGCATAACTCATTTGCACCAAATTTAAAGAGAAAGGAACCCTACTCAGTGAACCAAGTGTATCTTTGGCACTTTCGCCTAGGTCATATTAATATTAAAAGGATTCGTAGACTATTAACAAGTGGGTAATTAAGCTCACTAGAAGTGGAGGCACTTCCAGTTTGTGAATCCTATTTAGAAGGTAAAATAACCAAGAGGCCTTTCTTGACCAAGGTCTATAGAGCCAAAGAACTGTTGGAATCGGTTCATTCTGATCTATGTGGTCCGATGACAACTCGAGAAAGAGGGTGCCTTGAGTATTTTATGACTTTCATAGATGATTAATTAAGGTATGGGTACATTTACCTAATGCACCATAAGTCCAAAGCCTTTGAGAAATTCAAAGTGTATAGGGAAGAAGTGGAGAAGCATCAAGGTAAAAGTATCATGACACTACTATCTGATCGTGGTGGCGAGTACCTCTTAGGTGAGTTTAGGCAGTATCTTGAAGATCAAGGGATCATATCCTAATTATCTGCACTTGGTATACCACAGAAAAATGGTGTAGTATAAAGGAGGAACATGACTCTTTTTTATATGATTAGGTCCATTTTAAGTTATACAGATCTCCCAGATTCCTTTTGGGGACATGCTTTAGACACTTCCACTTATTTACTGAATTCGGTACCTTCAAAGGTGGTCTCTACTACACCCAAGTAATTGTGGATTGGGCGCAAGCCCAGTATGAAACATATTTGGATCTGGGGCAGTCCAAAACATGTGCTAAAAAGAGAACCTAGTAAGTTGGAATTAAGATCTGAAGTTTGTTTCTTTGTAGGATATCCTAAGCAAACCAAGGGTTTATTATTCTATGATCTTAAGTATCATAAGGTCATTGTTATCACCAATTCTCGATTCTTGGAAGAGGATTATATGATGGATCATAAGCCCAGAAGTAAAGTTATTCTTGAAGAATTGTAAGGGAACTAATAAAAGTTTTCAACACCACCAATACATGATGAAATAACACAACGTGTTAACACTAGTACACCAGCATAGGGACTACCTCGTTGTAGTGGTAGGGTTATACGTTAACCTGAACGGTTTATGTTTTTGGGAGAGTCTTATGACAAGGTCCCTGATAAACTCAAAGCCGATCCCTGTAACTACAACGAGGCTATCCAAGATAAAGATGATAAACTTTGTCTTAAAACTATGAATTCTAAGATGGAATCTATGTATTATAATCAGGTATGGGTCTTGTAGATCCACCTGAAGGGATAAAACCCATAGGATGCAAGTGGGTCTATAAGAGGAAAATAGGGGTGGACAGGTTAATGGGAATCTTAACTAATGAAGCTATATGGTGCCGCCAAAAGGTTTTATTGCCCAAGGCCAAGAGCACAAATAATGTAAGCTTAAGAAGTCCATTTATAGACTTAAGCAAGCATCTAGAACTTGGAACATATGATCAGGCAATCAAATCTTTTGGTTTTGATCAATGTCTAAATGAGTCTTGTATGTACAAGAAATGCAACAAAAATGTAGTGGTGTTTTTAGTATTATATGTGGATGACATTCAGCTAATTGGAAATGATGTTAGAGTGTTGTCTTCGGTTAAAGTTTGGTTTTCCATCCAATTCGATATGAAAGACTTAGGAGAAGATAGTTACATCCTTGGGATTAAGCTTATGTGTGATCACAAGAAAAGGATGTTGGGTTTATCATAAGAAAATTATATTGATTCCATTCTTGCCAGATTTAGCATTAAAGATTCCAAGAAAGGGATCATCCCTTTCAAACATAGAATATCTCTTTCCAATGATTAGTGTTCTAAGACACCTGATGAGATAGAGAAGATGAAAGCCATCCCTTATGCTTCGACAGTTAGGAGACTTATATATGTTATGATGTGCACTAGACCTAATATCGGCTTTAATGTTGGCATGGTTAGTAGATATCAGTCTAACCCTGGACAAGAACACTGGACTGTAGTAAAGCATATACTCAAAAACTTAAAAAGAACACGAGACTATATTTTAGTTTACCAGGCAGAGAGTCTGGTAACCATTGGGTACACTGACTTTAATTTTCAGTCTTATAGAGATTATAGAAAGTCTACCTCTAGATATGTGTTTACCCTAGGAGGTGGAGCCATAAGTTAGAAGAGTATCAAGCAATCTTGCATTGCTGATTCCACTATGGAAGTTAAATATATGGTGGCCTCCGACACACCCAAGGAAGAAGTATGGCTTAGAAACTTCCTAGTGGATCTAGGAGTGGTACCTTTAGTTCAATTGACTATTACACTTTATTGTGACAATAGTAGTGCGGTTGCTAACTCAAAGGAACCCAAGAGCCATAAGAGAGGTAAACACATTGAGCGTAGTATCATCTCGTTCGAGAATTTATGCAGTAGGGTGATGTCATAGTTATGAAGATTGCATTAGAGACACACCATCAATAGGATTGTAGAACAATATTTTAGTGGGTCTATCTTAATTGTAGGAAACTGTATAGTTTCAACTTATTGTGCTAGTACACTTTGTGTGTATTGAACGAGACCAATTTAAGGTCATTATTTTTATACTGATTTTATAAGATAATGTACACCTCATGATTATTAGGTTTACTTAAGGCTCTTAATACGGATATGATTGATGGACACAAGCACTAGTTATTTATTACTTTATCTTATCGAACGATATTCATTATTGGATAAATAATATTGATAAATTGGGTAATAGTGATTAATGTATGGTGAAAGTCTTTTATGGATGGAATCCATGTCTCAGTATAGAGACTGGTGATACCCCCTTGAGATAGTTATAAGTTTTGTATGTGTCAAACCCTGCAGGTGAATTATGTTAATCTAACACTATAAATAAGTTAAGTTGGACCACTCAAGGACGTAAAGAAGTTAATCAAATAAATTATCAGTAATTTATTTTACTACCGGGTATCTGTAACCTTAACGTAAGGAGAATTGAGTAATTAATAATGACGAGCTCGAAATATAATTTTGAGTTAAGGAATGGAGTTGAAATTATAATTATTTAGTGGAATTAGTTATAATTAGGGGTGGCAATTTGGGTTAGTCGTGTCATTTTCGGGTCGCGTTGATTTTTATTTGGGTATAAGTTTTGGATACTCTTGAATCTATACAAGCTAATCGTGTCATGTCCGGGTCATTTCGAGTTATTACCATAAACGGGTTATCGTGTCAAAAATTTCCAGCCCTAGTTATAATTAAGGGACTGAGATTAGGATTTGGGAAGGTTTAGGTTTTCTCAGGTCTATTAGGAGCCACATTCTTATCTCTCCTTAGGGTCCCTACTGTTGCCTATATATATGCACCAAAGTTTCATTCTTTCTTAACCTAGCCATCACTTTTGGATACTCAAAAGACCCGAGTTCATACTTATGAGAAAGAGAGACAATGGATAATAAAGAGGAGACAAGAAGGTGGTCTCAAAATAGGAGTCCACCCTCTACTCATGGTTGTCCATATCGGGAATACGGTAGAAGATCATGAGGTGAATCGAGCCATCAAATATTCTATTCGTGCGAAGAGGAGAACAAATTTAATAGATATCAAAAGGTAAATCATAATTCCGCCTTGTAGGATTTCATGTATGTTTTTTGTAGTTCGATCTATACGTGTTCTCAATAGACCCTTGGAGTTCTTCTCCAACAAGTTCCATGACAGATTAGTTGTAGCTGAGGATAAGGAGTTACGGTCATAACTATTTGATGAGGCGAACGGGTCATGATTTGTTATACCTATCGGTCGGGATAGATGTACAAAGATACGAAACGCCAGTATTCGTAGGTAGGCACAAAGAAGTACATAGCGGTGATGTGTCCAAGTGTATGACTTTCCAGATGGTGAAGGTGGATCGCCAAAGACTGACGGATGCTCTACAACCTCTTGAGATTCTAGTGCAAAAATAAGGGAACATTTTAAACCATAAATTTAAGAGCTAGTGAAAATATAAGAGATTTTGTTAAAACTCTAGTTTGGAAATCAGATCTAATAACATTTAAATGATTTAAAAGGATTATACTCAGAATATTCAGATCTCACATATACGTTCAAAAAGGCTTGAAAAGAGAGATTAATTGGATTTAAAAGGCTTAAAACTAAAGTTTTTAGATCCAATACAAATAAGTTTAAAACATAAACATGCAAAGAGTTATAAAACATTTTTTAGGCTAAAATGAATGTTCATTTTAAACAAGGGAGATTTAAACTACACGTGAATGTGTGTGCGTGAGAAAATGTCGGATTCAAACATTTTTCTCATGGTTTATACAATTAAAACCATGAGATAGCTAATTCCTTGGTTGGTTTCTCTAGAAAAGAACAACCATGAGGTTTTATTTGGGAAAATTACATATTCACTATATTTTTCATCTCTTTCCCCCGCCCCACATTATCTATATTTATTTTGAGAAAACCTAATCTCACTCTCTTTGTAAGTTCAATATTTTCTCTCTTCTCTATAAAAAGCCCAAACATTCTCAACATGAGAGAGCATGAGGATTTATGTAAAGGGATATGGAAGAGTCTCAAAACCAATCACATGTGTGCAAGATAAACGAATAGGATCAAGTTAATTTGTACCACCCATATTTAACGGCTAGGATTATTGCATGCAAGATACGCAAAGTGATCCTAATAAATTAGTTGGTTACTTTCTTTTTATTGGACTGCAAGCATAACACATGGATCATAATCACATTTCTTTGATCAAAGTGGTTATCAAAATACATAATTTCTCCTCCGGGTTGTGAAATGGACGAAACACAATTGTGTTTCTCCATGAATTTTTGTTTAAAAAACATATTTTTATTAATTTAAAAATGTTTAAAATTTATTTCAAAATCAGAAAAATTAGATAATTTTTGGAAAAAATAGGGAGTGTATATATATATATTTATATATATATATATATATATTATTAACATAATTTCTAATTTTAGGGTAGTTTTAGACACTTAACTCATTGATTAGGCATAAATTCTTCATAATTTATCCCTTAATTTGGGTGCTTTTAGCACCTCGAACAATGTAATCGATTTGACTTTATCTCATAATCTTGTTACTGACTTATCCTAACAAGTAAACAGAGTTTCTGGTATTTCGTAGTGATTTTACAAGTATTTGATGTCAAGAAACGAAAGAAGGAAACCGGAAGAATTAAAGAAAAAAGAAGGAAAGTCAAAAGGGCAAAAGTGTAACTTCCACCCGGAATTCGGATGAGGTACCTAAAGAGAAGTTGAAGATATCACATTCATGCGCACATAGGAAGAAACGACACCTCAATCGAAGTCCCGGAACAAAATATATGAGCAGTCAAACTTGAGCAAAAAGTCAAAGGGGCAGACCGGTCCGACCCTACCTCGGATCGGTCCGCTTTGCAAAACTCCAGAAGACCCCGGATCGAAAGCAAATCGAAGAAGGGTGAAAAATAAAAGAACCGGTCAGCCCTCGGACCATTCCGCCTGGAAATAAAAAGAACCGATCCGCATGGGAGGCAGACCGGTCCGACTAAGGCCCAGATCGATCCAGCTATCGAGATTCTCAAATCTTATCTTCTCCGAAAAAGAATCCCAGTGCAGCTGAAACTCTTGAATTGTTGTAGGGTATAAAAACCCATTTTATTATTATTATTTGGATGGAGAATTTTAGTTAATTTTATATTCTTTTTCAGAAACCCTAGTTTTGATACAGTTTATTCTTTTAATTCCAATAGTGAAGATTATTCAGAAATTCTTTGATTACAAGTGTTCTTAATTGCTTCTTCTATTGATTTGGTAAGATTAGGAGTTACTTTTATTCAGTCTAATTCATTTTTACATCCTTCCACAACTTTTCTTTAGATTAATCATGAATTCATGCACATTAAACACGTTTTCATTACTTTCAGCATGCTAGGCTAGATTTTCTAAGGCCAGGATACATGAACCCAGCCTGATGTGTTAGTTGTGTGTGTATAACATTAATCATCTAAATTTAGTGATTAATTACGACCGTATTGCGTAGGAACACAACAATTGTAGATCTTTATATCTCGTTTGCCTCAGGGTAACCGGGATGATTTAGAATGCAATTCGAGTGTCACTATCACGATACCGATTTGCTCGTCCTCAGATTAAGTATGACGCGGGCTTGAACCTCGTATACATAATGCTTGGGAGTACTAAATTTTGGGTCAAATTAATCAGTTAAATTTACGATTAGTATTATAACTGCAATTCACTAGGGTTGGGGGAGTGTATTCCCGTCCTGTTTTTCCCATCACTTTGTCAAAAGTTTAAAATCATTCTTCATCCATATTTTAGGTAATTCAGTGTAATTGCATATTCTCATAATTTCATAATTGAATTTAGTTTAATCATTCCCAAAACCAAATCATTTTCTCTTTTTCTTTTTAGAGTCAAAGTTAGGATTCCTCCGTCTTTTCCCGTCGTTACAACTTCGTTGTCCTTTTTCCCTGAGGATCGATACCCGACTTCTCAGATTATTACTTGAGCGACAGGCTTGCACTTGAGCCTAGAGAGTACGCACTTCTGAGATATATTTTGAGTCGCGTCAAGTTTTTGGCGTTGTTTCCGGGGATTAGATTAGGATTAGATTGAGTTAATCTAAAACTTTGACCAAAAATTTCCAAAAATTCCAAAAACATTAAAAAAAATTAAAAAGCACAAAAAGATTCACCATCATCTCTCATAATCCATTAATGCAAAATTCTCAACTCACTCCCACACCCCATAATACTCCAACCAGCATTAATGAAAATCCAATCGTTGAGTACAACCCCGATAGTCCCCACACTCCTAACGCCCCACAGTTCTGGATCCCACCTCCTACACCATCACACTCAATCTCCAATAACACTCTATTTTCCTTCTTAGGACACACCTCCGAGCACACTTCGAGCACACCAAGTGAGAGCACCGAGTCGTTAAGAGAGAAAGAGATGCCGCAACACGATAGTGCAGCCGCCGGTGAGGATGAGGCCCCATACCGCCCGCTGAGAGAATTCTTATATCCTGAGCGCACTGTCACTCCAGGATGCATTATACTCCCGTATAATGCCGAGAAATTTTGTTTCAAAACTGGGATGATCCAGATGTTACCTCATTACCATGATATGGATTCTGAAAAACCATATCTTCACATTAGGGAATTTGAGGATGTGTGCAATACTCTCAATGATCAAACTTGCACACAAGAGGTGATCCACCTCAAACTCTTCCCCTTCTCGCTCAAAGATAAAGCTAAGACCTGTCTATGGTCTTTGCCTCCAAGCTCGATTCCATCTTGGAACGAGTTGCAATCTAGATTTCTCATGAAATTCTTCCCTCCACATCGAACAATCTCCATAAAGGATCAAATTCAAGCGTTCAGACAATCTGAAAATGAGCCATTTCATCAATGTTACGAGCGTTTCAATGAGTTGGTCACTTCATGCCCACATCATGGATTTGATGCAGTGCAAAACATTTCTTTTCTCTATAATGGGTTGAACCTTAGCTCCAAACAACTCGTTGAAACCATGGGGAGTGGTCCGTTTGTCGATTTAGATGCCCACGATGCTGAGCTTCACCTGAGGTATGTCACCGAGACTACCCAATCCTGGGATACATCTGATCCTAACGTTCAAAATCAAAATCATCAAGTAACCACCACTCCGTCGGCGTCCGGCCTATTTCAGGTAGATAAGAATTCTATGATGGACAGTCGATTGGATACCCTTGAGAAAGGATTTCGAGACCTATGCGAGATATATGGAAAAGGACCATCTGGATCCATAATAAACCCGTCGAAAAGGTGTTATGATTTGTGAGGCGGGACATTCAACTGAGGAATTCCCGACTATACCTGCCTACAAAGTGACGCTTCAGGAGCAAGTTAGTGGTATAGGAGGTTTTAAGGGTAATTTCAGTGCACCGCACGGGAACTCGTACAACCCTTCATGGAAAAACCATCCTGGTTTTAGCTATGGGCAACAACATGCTGTGATGAACCCTACTTCTCATGTTGCCCCTCCTCCACCACAACACTTTCAACAAGCTCCACACATGCAAGGACATGTGCAAGCACCACCACCTCAAGGATCTTATATCCCTCCACTGCGGAGAACTCTCAAGGATACCATGAATCAATTCATCGCAAGCCAAACCGCAACCAATGCCAAATATGATCGTTTGATTGGCGATGTAAATGCAAGTTTGTCAATGATACAATCCTTATTGAGTGGCCAAGAGAATGGCAAGTTTCCTGCCTAGGGCCAAAGACCTCTCCAAGGTCAAACTAGTGTTAGATCGACACCCCATGACCATCCTGAGCAATGTAGCGCAATTACCACTCTATGTAGTGGGAGAGTAGTTTACTTGTCACCTCCCCCACAATACGTACCTAAAGACAAGGAGATTTCGCCCGGCATGAAAGAGGCCGAAGATGTCCCCTTGAATGAGAGTGACAAAGAAGACACTAGTGAGCTTGATGTAGTAGTGAAACCACCCTCCCCGGAACCGTTTCCTGAAAGGTTGATTCCTTCGCATAAAGGAAACCCACGTGATGATGTGCTAGAAGTGTTAAAACAAGTAAAACTGAATTTACCGTTCCTCGATGCCATTAAGCAAATTCTAGCTTATGCAAAAGTCATCAAAGACTTGTTGACGGTAAAGAGAAAGATAAAGGTAAAGAAGAATGTATTTCTAGCACAGAACGTGAGCTCCATTCTACTGAACAATCTCCCGCCTAAATTTAAAGATCCCGGTGCACCCACCATTTCCTGCATCATTGGAGAAAACAAAATTGAAAAAGCCTTACTTGACTTGGGAGCAAGCGTAAATACCCTCCCTTACTCCATATATAGGCAACTTGACTTGGGCGACCTCAAACCCACAAAGGTCACTCTCCAATTAGCGGATCAAACCGTGAATATTCCAAGAGGTATAGTCGAGGATGTGATCGTCCAAGTTGACACTTTCTACTTCTCGATAGATTTTGTCATTTAGGACATGGAGCCCTCCTTCACTTCGAGCAACCATGTTCCCATCATCCTTGGGCATCCATTCTTAGCTACGGCTAACGCAATCATCAATACTCGGAATGGGCGAATGCAACTAACCTTTGGGAACATGACCTTAGAGACTAACATCTTCCATATAGCCCATTCTACGGAGGAAGAAGAGGATCTTCATGCGGTGAGCCTAATTGATGAGATCGTAGAAGAGCACATTGAGGAAAATTTATATGGACACGCCTTAGAATCGTGCTTAGTGTCTATTCATGAGAGTGAGGGAACTTATACCACAATTGAAAGAGAGAGAGAGGGGTTAGAAGAGATAAAAATGGTGGAGTTAGAGATCGAGAAAGTAAGGGAGGGCGTAGGCACTACTCGAGAGAGAGAGCTAGGGGACATGAGCATGGAAGAATTTGAAAAAGAATTCGGTCCAGTGGATGAAAGCCATACTGTTGAAGTCCCATCCCTATTGGACTCTTGTAGTCACTTAGACGAAAGTTAATTGAAAGAAAAAATTGATGAATTCCTTCGTTGTGACAATCCACCCACACCACTTGAGGTCCCGAAGGCGCATGAGGAGAAAAGTTGTCGTTCATCCGACTTAGAGCCCAACCCATGCATCTTAAAAATTGAAAGAAACCTAGGTGTTCCCTCCGAGTTAGCGCACGTAGACCACGCTTTGAGTCAGCATCACGAGGATCCCTTTCTAATTAGTCACGATGAGTCTCTCGGTCTATCCTTTATCTATGGGCGAGATCCTAACTTGTTCTGATTATTGGATTATAATCCTAGGATGAGAGAGAAGAGGAGAGAATCGAACCCTGTAAGTGGGGTTGGGTGAGTTTGTGGAGAGATGAGAGGTCATCGCACCCCCGACGCGTATGGGGTGATTTTTTAGTGTATTATTGAGTCATGTGTTAGGGTCATTTAGTGTCTTTATGCATTTTAAATATTTGTTTGTTTTATTTTTCCACATTTTTCATTCGCTTTGAGTTAGATTTTAGTCATTTTTTCTTGAGGACAATGCAAAAGTCTAAGTTAGGGGGGTCACAAGTGCGTATTTCTAAAACTTCACAAATTTTCCAAAATGCCTAGAAATTTCCAAAAAAATCATAAAATTTTGAAAAACCCCAAAATATTTTTGTTCAAAATAAATAAAAATTGGAATTTTAATTTTTCAAAAATATCATTAAAAGTCGAATTGAAGTCTCAAGTTATAAAAATTCAACATACACAAAGCCGAAATTGACTAAAGATGGAAATTGAGCTAAAATTGACGAATTAACGAATAAGTGTGGAGATTAACAAACCCGGTGAGATTCGAGTCTATCACTTTTTGTGAGTTTTTAAATCAATCCGAGTTAATTGTTAACTCAAAGTTATTTTCAGTGCCTAAGAATTCGTCGAGGATCTCAATCCTTTCATTTTGATGGGCTATGAAAGACGTATGTGATATTGCTTTGAAAAACGTGCTAAAATTGATCTCTAAAGTTAAATTCATCTCAAAATGCATATGGTAATGCAATTGGTATTTTGGACAACGAAGTAGGCCCTCGTTTATCACCCAAAAATATTGGCCAGAAAAAGTAGCGAAAAATTACCCCTTTTGTAACCCAATTTGAGCCAAATAGTTTTTTCCTTTCGTTTGACAACCTGAAAAACACAAATATACCAGAATTGTGAAAAATGGAAAAATTCAGAATTTAAGTCCGGAAAGTGCATAAAAAGGGGCAAGAAAAAAATAGATATGCTCAACAAAAATAGCAAGAAAAGAAAAGAAGTGAAAAATAGAAAAAGAGATAAAAAGAAGAAAAAAATGAGCAATAGCCCGGAAAAAGCACAAATGGACATCTTAAATGACTTTTCCAATTCCAACCTTCCCTACCATTTTCTTTTAACCAATATACCTTTAACCCGAAAAAGTCCTAACCGAGTCCAAATTGCCAAATTGGTTACCGCATGGAGAGCTAATACACCAAAAGATAATATAGGAGATTAAGTGCGTGAATAAGAGACAATGTTCCCATTTTTAAAATCGCAATCCGTTGATGAGATCCTTTCACCATGAAATTTTTGTCTTTCTAATTGTATGCGTGACTTTGCGTCCATTACATTTAATCTTTATATCACGCATACCGAGAGAATAGCCATAATCTGAGTGATTCGTTTGAGAGAGCATCCCGTGAGAATTTGAAATTAAAATAAATTTTCTGATAAGTAACGTAATGGTCAATAGATGGAAATTGGCAGTTATATTTCCGACTTCGCACACACACACTACAGTTTGAGACTTGTAAATATGGTTTGATGATGACTATTTTCTGGGAAAGTTTGAATTGTGCAATTTTTGAATATTTTGAATCTTCTTTGAGTCGAATTTTGTGGGTATATTCTCTGCAAACCCTCACGAGACACAACTTGTCCTACTAGGGTGACCTAGGGGTTTAAAGGCTTGTTGCATATGCTAAATGCAATCGATTGCCCGCAAAAAAGGTATTCTATCCCAATAAAATGTTTTTCAAGAATTGATCCTTGCTAAGATTCTTTTACATTGCTCGGGACGCGCAAAGTTCTAAGTTAGGGGGGTTTGATTAGGCATAAATTCTTCCTAATTTATCCCTTAATTTTGATACTTTTAGCACCTCGAATAACGTAATCGATTTGACTTTATCTCATAATCTTGATACTGAATTATCCTAACGAGTGCACCGAGTTTTTGGTATTTTGTAGTGATTTTACAGGTATTTGATGTCAAGAAACAAAAGAAGGAAACTAGAAGAATTAAGGAAGAAAGAAGGAAAGTCAAAAGGGCAAAAGTGTAACTTCTACCCAGAATTCGGATGAGGTACCTAAAGAGAAATCGAAGATATCACATTCATGCGCACATAGGAAGAAACGGTACCTCAATCGGAGTCCCAAAACAAAAGATATGATAAGTCAAAGTTGAGCAAAAAGTTAAACAGGCAGACCGGTCCGCCCCTACTCCGGACCGGTCCTCTTTGTAAAACTCCAGAAGACCCCAGATCAATATCAAACCGAAGAAGGGTGAAAAATAAAAGAGTTGGTCCGCCCCCGGACCGGTTCACCTGGAAATAAAAAGAACAGATCTGTATGGGAGGCAGAAAGGTTCGCCTAAGGCCCGGACCGGTCCGGATATCGAGATTCTCAAATCTTATCTTCTCTGAAAAAGAATCCTAGTGCAGCTGAAACTCTTGAATTGTTGTAGGGTATAAAAACCGATTTTATTATTATTATTTGGACGGAGAATTTTAGTTAAATTTCCATACTTTTTTAGAAACCCTAGCTTTGATACAGTTTATTCTTTTAATTCCAATAGTGAAGATTATTCAGAAATTATTTGATTACAAGTGTTCTTAATCGATGTTGCTATTGCTTTGGTAAGATTAGGAGTTACTTTTCTTCAGTCCAATTCATTTTTACATCATTCCACAACTTTTCTTTAGATTAATCATGAATTCCTGCACATGAAACACTGTTTTCATTACTTTCAGCATGCTAGGCTAGATTTTCTAAGGCCGGGATACATGAACCCAGCCAGATGTGTTAGTTGCATGTGTATAACATTAATCCTCTGAATTTAGTGATTAATTACAACTGTATTGCGTAGGAACACAATAATTGTAGATCTTTATATCTCGTTTGCCTCTCGGTAATCAGGATGATTTAGAATGCAATTCGAGTGTCACTTTCGTGATACCGATTTGGTCATCCTCAGATTAAGTATGATGCGGTCTTGAACCTCATATACGTAATGCTTGGGAGTACTGAATTCCGGGTCAAATTAATCAGTTAAATTTATGATTAGTATTATAACTGCAATTCACTAGGGTTGGGGAATTGTATTCCCGTCCTGTTTTTCCCATCACTTAGTCAAAAGTTTCTAATCATTCTTCATAAGTATTTTAGGTAATTTAGTGTAATTGCATATTCTCATAATTTCATAATTGCATTTAGTTTAATCATTCCCAAAACCAAATCATTTTCTCTTTTTCTTTTTAGAGTCAAAGTTAGGATTCCTCCGTCTTTTCCCGTCGTTACAACTTTGTTGTTCTTTTTCCATGAGGATCGATACCCGACTTATCGAATTATTACTTGAGCGATAGGCTTGCACTTGATCCTAGAGAGTACGCACTTCTGAGACACTCATGTAAATCCTATTATGAAAATATGCTTGAAATTGTGAATAATTTGTAAATTGTTCAAATAATGCATGCGTATACCACAATTGTCAATTTACCCTTACAACCTTATACCTTGTCTGGATTGAGCTTGAGTTGATGTGGGTAGCCCAGAGTACTATTCTCAAAAGGTTTCGAAAAATGTTTTGCAGAAAATATCCAAATTTGAAATGCTAGAAATTAGTATGGACTCAATTTGTACCTATGAATTCCTCCTAATATTGGTGTTTCACCTTGCATATATGAATACTACAATTATCAGCATTATGAGTTACTACTAATGATTATTAGCATCATGAGTTACTACTACCATCCTCATCCTTAGTACACCAAAACTGGATTTTAGTAACAATATTTTATCGTTGCAAAAATAATTAAGAACGACAATTTTGTGTTGGAAAAAGGCTTGCGGAACAAAATTAGTAAAAAATATTTACCGTTACTAACATTGGATTTAGCAACGGTAATTTACCGTTACTAATTATAGATTTACCAACAAGATTTTACCGTTAGTAATTATGATTTAGTAACGAACATTTTTGTTATTATTTCTACCTTATTACACAATTTTGTAACACTTTTGTCTTATTTTTAATAATAAAGGTCCGTTAGTCATATTAATATATATTTAAAAAATATTTATTTTTCAAGATTCGATATCGATCCCTGAATTTAAACAAATTCAATTATACTTACCACACTATAAAAATAGTCCACATAACATTCATGCAATCATATTAAATAAGATAAACTCTAAAGTTACATTGTTTTCATAAAATTCATCCAATATAACATCATAATACAATAACCCCGAAAATGTGATGTTTTAGAATCATAACCAAGCAAATAAAATATCAAAAGAAGTCCTTCATATTCCTCCATCTCTAAATCTTCATCAACGGGAAACAATCATATTATTTGCCTCCACCTTGATTGAATTCAATATTGTTAGATCACAAATGCAATTTACCTAGGAGATGAACTTATCCACAATCATCTCTAACATGGTTGTCTCTTCTAACCATTTCATTGAGTCCATGCATCTTGTATAGAGATGTTCATCACGACTAATCAGTCGATTTAAAACATGATCAATGAGAAATGCATTAGCAAGGGTTCAAATATAGAAAACTATGAACACACACTACCTCTGTCTCAAAAAAGAGTAATTATTTGAAAGTAAAAACTTCTAAGAAAATTCATTAATATAAATCAATGGTTAAGATTAAACTTATTCAACTATTGTGGAATTCGGTACATTAACTTTCAAAATGTGACTCTTAATATGAGTTATCTTATAAAATAAAGTGTCAATGTTAATTGAGACGAAAGGATAAATAAATCTATAATGGATGTAATTCCAATAAGCTCAACCAACTTCCTTGTAATGTCCTCATGAGCCTAGATGATCATATAATGAAGAAGTCAATTTTTTAGATTTACACGTGGATGATGAAATAACAACATATCAGTGGTGCAAACTATTAAAAAATCTTGCAGAATATCAGCGGTTCAATTACAAATACATCGCACTTAATCATGTTTTGTGTGCGAAGTCTTTGACGAAAGGGAAAAGACTGACACAAGTACACATAGATCACGAGGCATCCATCTTGCAAAAGTTTCAATTTGTTTATTACAGTCCACAAGATAAATGGTTGAAGCAATTAAAAGAACATCATTCACAGATTGGCATCACCTCATACGTTTATTTCAATTTTGAAAAACCTAAAATAGATGTTCTATCACCCCTAATACATAATTTATATAGGATGTTCCAGTGACCTATGAAAGTGTAACATGACACCAAATCATTCACATTTTCTTCCTATATGCAAAAAGATACTTTCAATAACAATTTTTTTTTAAAAAATTGACTTGCTCGAAAATAATTCATGAAAGGAACTGTCTTTCGCAACAATAATCTTATGACAACCTAAAATAAGGAAATCGGGGAATTAAATACCAACATAAGCAAAAGAAATCATGCCTTCAAAAAAGAGAGATAAACATAAATCCTTAACTAAGGTGTAATAGTGAATCCCCTTCATTTCTAAATGATAGGGTGAAAATTTCTCAAACATAAATTTCAATTATAATTTCCATCTAGGCAAAATAGAATATACCTTGCTGAAGTAACTAGCCAATAGTGTATTATGAGAACGTTCAGCTCCATGAAGGAGAACATCAAGATCATCAACTGTCAACCAGAATGAAACGATCGTGTGGGACATAAAATTCAAATTTTTGTCCATGGTCACCTACTTAAAAGTTTGTCCTTTTTAGCTTCTTCGGGACCTTCTTCCACTACATATCGTATAAGCTATTTACTTGATTTCTTTCTCGCAAACTGCAAAAACGTCCAGTGTGAGAAAATATTGCGCTAAAAACATGATACATAAGTTCCAAATGTCATAATTAGTTTTATACATAGACAAATAAATTATTATCTGCTCTGAATAATAGGACAAAACTGGAGCTTGCAGAAAGTTGTAGAGAAAAAAATAAGAAAGGATGCTACCGTTTACATGATTCAAAAAATTGAGAAAAAAACAAGCATCAAATTCAGTTAGAAAGTATTATATTAACATCTTGTAACAAAAAATGAAGTAACTAGTAACAAATCAAACTGCTAGCGTCTGATTCGGTGTGAGTTGGGAGTTTCATGTTAGAATTGTGAGCGTAGTGATAAAAAACATGTTTTTTCATATCAAATTGTAGAAATCGGGACTAGATGACTCCTTCCCATAGTTATAGCAATCACGCAGTTTACTTATTCCAAGTACTAAACACAACTTGCACCATATGCTTTTAAGCAAAAGTTTTTATTTTCTCTTTGATGCTAATCTACTAAGTAATATTTGTCTTTTCCCAAGAAACCCAAAGCCACTTCATGTCATCCATTAAATAAAGATCAACAAACTTGGTTCACACACTAAAAAACAAATAACAAATTACAAACCGTGCCGAGAAATTACTTTTCTTCTTCAAAAATAAATGTACCCTAAAAGGATCAAGTGGGTATGGAAATTTGAAGAAATATTTACTTTAAAAAAGATTTTCAAGCATCACTGTTTTGAAAATAATACTGGAATAATGGTATCTTGTATCCTAAGACACCGATTGATAAATAAACACATTTTCATAACGTATGTGCATTTGAAAGATAGATTACCTTAACCATATTTGACAATGGTGTTGTTAATAGGATAAAGATGAGATTAATGAAAAACCCTATGAATCCCATCACCATAAAATCGATCGATTTACGGAATGATACCTTTTGTGGATTTTGCCCACAATTGTATCAAAAAATATTGTAAATAAAAACACCTTATGGAAAGGACATCAGATCAGATGAGATCAATTTTACCTGATGTTTATCACCAACTCCACACTCCTACCACCATCCCCACTAGCCACCATGACGGAAATCCACCACCAGCAGTCAGCTCGATCACCACGTACCACCATTATGGTGGTTATATAACCTACCCACATGAAATTATTGGAAACATACTAATCTTATTATTCACCCAAAACTAATAACTCGTTATATGGAAATACAATTAAGTCACCTAGTTCACGTAATTAGACAATTATGTAGAAACAAACCTAACCTTGTCCAAGGGTGAACTTAAAGGAATCCCCCTACCTCGACTTGAATCAAACTGAGCCCCATCAAGTAAAGCTCCAGTGTCATGAACTGAAATTCCAACAATAACCTCCATTTCAGATCATATAATAATATACAAAATAAACCAAGTAGAAAATAAAAATATATATTGTGTTGTTACCTTCAACTTCATTTCCATTGTCTGAAGTATCAAAATATCTGCCTTCTTTTAGAAGCTTTTTCTTCAACTGAAATTTAACATAAAAATTGACTCAAATAACAAATAAGTAAATGCTGGTATGAGGATTAAAAATAATAATTTAGTCACATTATATCTTCTCTCTGACTACTGGCATATGCCTAGTTAACTTTAATAGGCTGGCAAAACCTGCAAATTAAAGGTATATCACAAAAAAATTTAATAGAGTGAAGAATGTTTTAATTTGATAGGGCAATATTCACAGTGTTTGCATCCCAAAAATCCATCTATTCTCCATCGGTAGGGTATATGTGAATCACCTGGTATACAAAGGAAAACTAATATAAGCTAACGTAAAGAATATCATAGGCACCAACCAAACCATTAACTACCTAACTAATCATAGTTGTTTTCACACCATTTTTCATTCAATTTCTTATGCACATTGTGTATTTTGCATTGCTTACTAAAAACATCAACATACGCATTACTGATAATTCCGCGTGCCAGGTTATAATTTCAACTTTATGGATCCCTGTAGGATTACAAGAATACAAATGTAAGTCTTTTGGTTTTATGTAGATTCCTTCTTAAGCAACTTTCTAGGGATCCAAGGAAAGTTGTTTGGGACACACACTACACCAAAATGGGAATGTTGTCATGGTCAAAACCTTGACAAGTCGAACTTGTCATGGTCAAAGACCATGACATGGCAGGGGATGACAATTATTTTGTCAAGGTCATGTCACGGTCAAAGTTCGTGACACGTTTTTTCATGTCACGGACGCGTGACGGTAAAAAATATTGACAAGTCCGTGACAAGGAAAACTTGTCACAGACTTTGACTATGACACGTCCTTAAAAATTATTAACTTGTCACGGACACGTCACGGTCAAAGTTTTGACAAGTTTTCCTTATCACAGACTTATTACGATCAAAGTCCATGACAAATCTGGGAAGCAGTGAAAAAAATTGTTGCGTAGTATGGCCACTACCCAGCAGTATATTATCACCTGTTGCAGGAAGTGTACGTCATATTTTCTCAATAAATAACAGCAACCAACATTATAAAACCTTAAAAATCAAACACTAAACAAATATAAATAAGAAACTAGGCCATACAACATTAATTCATTATGAAACACTAAACAACATTCAATATTCATGATAATCAAACACTAAACAAATAATAATCAAATTATTACAAATTGTTCATTGCATGTCAACTTGAAGGAGTAAGGTAGGCCATAATACATAAGAATTGATACAACCCTCAATAGTTCAAACATCGCACTGTTCGTTCCACCACATAGGTTCATTATCTTTTCCCACAAACACTTCCGTGATATGGACCCATGCCTCATGTGTTTTCAATGGATGGTTATGCATCAAGGAACCTCGGTGTGTATCCGGGACCCTCACCCCCTTAGCCATTCTATTGCCACCCCGTGTGTCTATTATATACACTATATCCCAACCAATTATTATAAATGGCCTAGTTGGGATGAGGGGGTATCGGTGGGGGTGGAGAATATGTCATATGGAGACGAGGGGGTATCGGTGAGGGTGAGGGTGAGGATGTGAAAGACGGAGCAGTGGTTTCCTCATCCACAACTTTCTCGTTACCCTTCCTGAGTTGGACTCATCTCGACCTTTAAGAGCACAGTTGACAAATGCATACATCTTATGCATTGTTCTCTCCAAGTTGTCAAACTTCTCGGCATTATTGATCGTCAACTCGTCCACCTTACGTGCCAGCTCAGTGCTACTCGACGCGATCCCGTTGAGCCTCGACTTCCCCGCCTGGGAGCTCACTCCCTAGTACGGCCCTTGTGATCCCTCCCGAGCACTTAGCTTAGTGCGTTTGTAGCCAAAGATGCCTTATTGGCATCGATTTACGAGTTATGCACTTCTTTAAGCTTTTCATGAAACAATAAAAAGGTACAAAATTAGATAAATTAATTAAACAAAGTATGTTATTATAAATTTTTATTTTTATAGCATAATTAAAATTATCACTTACAAGTGGCCAAAGTCGGATCCACCTTATTACCCTTCCCTTTCTTTGTTCGAATTTCCACATAGGCATCGAGCCTATGTGGCTTACCCGTTGGACCACTCCCCATCTCCAAAAATAAAATAATGCAAAATTAGTGAATTAGTATATAATTATCACTAAATAGAATAAAGTTAAATTAAAATGAAATGAAAGAATATTTAAAACTTACCATCCTATGCTCCACCTCGGCGTAAGACGCACGCCCGTAGTAGTACACATCGACCTTCTTCACCCGATTTTCCATCCCCGATTCACGAGAGGACAATTGCCTATCCAAGATCTCATTGTCGACAAACGGTTGACATCTTTCCAATGAGATTGGATCCTTCTTGGGTATCATGTCCCTACGTCATAAGATGAACTCTCGGTCCCGACCAAAGTACCGTGGGCATATATTTTTCTTCCACATTTTATATTGGTCTCTTAGTTGTTCCAACATGGAGTCGCGTGCTTGTGGGGGCAAGCCGAATTGTTACTGTCAAACAAATACAAAACATAAGGAAAAGTGAGTTAGTAGTATTTAAATTATAAAATAAAATATAAATATAAATAAAAAACAAAAAGAAAGTGAGCAAGTACCTATAATGCCCCTCAAATGGCTATCTTAAGCTCATAGGGCACCTTCCTCCAATCCGTGTACCCGGGACCAATAATCGTCTTATGAAATTCCAAGGCCCTAGCTTGTAAAGTCTTCTTGTTCTCCACTACTGTCCCCAATTAGCCCTACTTTAGGTACCTAGTGCTAGACGAGCCTTCCTTGCCCCTCTTCCATGATGCCTTGATGAAGACGTATTGTTATTAGTAGAAACATATATATGAGAAAATGATTTAGAAATATAAGTAATGAATTAACTGTACATATTTACTAAACCAAATCAAAAACATTAGAAGAATACAAATCCATATCATAAACCAAACTAAGCATTGTTTCAAATAATTGGAATAGTTATAATCTAAGAATTATTTCATATTCGGGTTATGCCACGGACTTTGAAATAATCATTAAACTAATTAAAATCCAAATTAACATATTCACTAACCAACCAACCAAGATTGATTCGAATCCCCCAAAACTAATCAAATCAAATGAATAAAAGCATTAAATTGTCATCTGATAACAACAAAGCAGTAGAAGAATACAAATTAATGACATTATAAGAATACAAATCCATATCATAGACCAAACTAAGCATTGTTTAAAATAATTGGAATACTTATTACATATCTAAAAAAAATTTCAATGAAGTATAGTTTTCAAGGGCCAACCAACTCAATGGCCACCTAAATTTTCAAATTCACTAGTTAACAACAATTCAAGAACCCTAAACAACAATATAATCACTATTCGACAAAATCACAACCCTAAATGTTACAAATGCCTATGGCCAACCAACTCAATGACCACCTAAATGTTCAAATTAACAAGTCAACAATAATTCAATAAACCCAAATAATAATGTGATTACTATTATGGTAATCATATTGGGGTGCTGATCAAATTGATTTCAAGGGTGTTGTTCAAATCGATTTAAGGGGTGTTGTTCAATTCACTATTATGGTAATTCAAATTTGATATGGAATTAATTATAAAGTTGGAGCCTAATTTTATCCATATCTATAAAATTTAAACTAGAACATGGGTAGTAATATTGTATGACTACCCTTGTGCATATAATCTTTATGTGATACATATTTTAGCAATTTATATATAATTTCTACAATTTCCTTATTTTTTGGTTGTGATTCTGTCGAATAGTGATCATATCAAATTTGAATTACCATAATAGTGATTTGAACAACACCCCTGACATCAATTTGGCAAGATCAAATGCGAACTTTACTTAAGGACTTAGTGCGGACTTGAATGTGCATTTCTTAATAAATTAATTTAAAAAAATCAAAATCAAAAAATAGAAAATGCTAATTTTGGTAAAGTTCACATTGAATCCCGCCTCCATAAATAAGTCTGCACAAAGAACTCTGGTAAAGTTCACAGTGAATCATGCCTCCATATATATGTATATATAGTGAATCACTAAAAAAGGCATCCTTAAATTTATGGAAATAACATTTTGAGGGGATAAATAATTTTAAAAAAAGATTCACCCAAATTTGGAGGAGTCGTTAAATTTTAACAAAAAACTCAACCATTTAATAAATGAAAATTGTAAATATACCCGTTGAAATTTAGATTTTTAGTATGTTAAATACATGTAGCTTATATGAGTATGCCTAGTGAGTAAAGATTTGAATTAATACAAGATCAACTGTAGTTATTTAACAAGACATATACATACATATATGAGTAGGAGAAAGATGGGTACCTGTGATGAAGAGAAAATGGAGAGTATGAGAGAGAGAAATCACCCCTGAAATTAGCCTTAAATCGATTGGAACTATGTGCTGAAATCTCCCCCGAAATCGATTGGAACTTGATTTAAATCGATTAAAACCTTGAATAGAGTGAAACATATAGGTTTTTTTATCCGAGTTTGAGAATAAATTGCTTGAAAGAGAGACAGCATGTAGGTTTTCTTGAAACAGCGGACAAAATTGTGTAGGTTTAGGGCTTTAATTTTTTTGTCACGGTCGTTTTAAAGTTTTTTACTGTGACAATGGACAAACATTGTCATGGTTAAAAACCTTGACACGATCGTGACAACTACCATGTCAAGGTTTTTTATCGTGACACGTTATTGTCATGATCGTGTCATGGTAAAAAATCTTGACAACGGCTCCGTGTTTTTTTTCAAGATTTTTGACCATGACAACCCTTTGCGGATGAAAAGTGAAAAAGGGGTTTTGGTGTAGTGTGATCAGATAATAATTATTAATAATAAAATTGGTTCATTAAATTGCAAAATATGAATCCATACCCTAAATGCTACAAACGCATAGGTCCAACTAACTCAATGGCCAACTAAAAATTCAAATTCATCATTCAATCATCATTCAAAAACAACTCAAGAATCCCAAATAACAATATGATCACTATTCAGTAGAATCACAACCCAAAGTAAGGAAATTGCAGTGTATATATATATATATATATTGCTAAAATACGTATCACAAAAAGATTATATTCACAAGGGTAGTCATACAATATTACTACCCATGTTCTAGTTTAAATTTTATAGAGATTGCTAAAATTAGGCCCTAATATATTTTTTCACAAATACATATTCAATATATGCTGAATATTGGGAATATAACTATTCAAATTCCATTGTCTCAATCAATTAAACATGTTCATCATATTCAGCCCCAAATCAATTCTAGTTAATATTCAGTTTCAATACTATATTTCAATTTCATTTTAATGACTCATTTAGATTCAACAAATACTTAAATTTTCGAAAATATCCCGGCATAAAAGTTCAACCCCAAATTCACCATATAAAATTTAGCATATAATAATTAATTTCGAACTTGAACTTACAAATTTCAAGGTATTTAAGAATATCTCCACAACTTTTCAAATGAATATTCAATTTTTTAGAATATCTCAATATTTTTTTACCATATTCAAGTCTTCAACAAAGTTTAAATAAATAAATTAGATTTCTGAAACTGATATAAATATTTATAAATTGCAGATAATATGTATAAATTTCATATAATATACATAATACCTCATTTTGGAACCTTGAAATCGATTTGGAAATAAAGCTAACAGAGGGTCTCCAAACAGAGTGAGAAAACCTTGAAATCAACACCCCTGAAATCGATTTGGTACAAACACCCTTGAAATCGATTTGAACACCCCTAAAATCAATTTTATGAGAGAAAGAAATCACTTTTGAGAGAGAGAGATCTGTTGTGTTGGAAATGTTTGAGAGAGGGAGATTGTTGTGTGTTGGAAATGGCAAAGTGATCTGTTTTTGTAGGGTTTTATTTTTTGTCTTCTTGCGAACCTTGTTAAGGTCTTAAACCGTGTCCGATCGTGACAAGGTGTTGTCAGGGATGTGTCACGATCAAAGACCTTGACAACAACTTCGTATTTTTTGACAAGGTTTTTTATCGTGATGACCCTTTGCGGGTGAAAAGTGACAAAAAAGGGTTTTTGGTGAAGTGACACTACGTAACATGTGATATTCACATATTTGTATAACAACACTAAACAAATGCATTTAATAACAATTCAACAAGTTAAATTAAATATTCAGTTTTTTGGGTACTGATAAAATTACACCATCAAAGGTATGGTTCATGTTTTGCACCCCAATTACGCTAACAAAATGGATTAGTCAAAACCGACAAATATGATAAAATAATGGTATCTAAGAAAATGGATTAGGAAATAACATTGTAGAAAATTATAATGAATTTTTGTGAACACTAGCACATCATCTGAACTATCAAAAACCTAAAAATTCATTAAAAGATAAATGAAACTAAACACAAACACAAGAGATTTTGAAGTACCAAACCACGAGTGCAAACATATTTGTAAAGATATATGTCAATCTTATACAAAATAATGGAAAACAACAACAACAACAACAACAACAACAACAACAACAACAACAACAACAACAACAACAACAACAACAACAACAACAACAACAACAACAACAACAACAACAATTGCCTAACCCATTAGTTTGCAACTATTTCATCACATATTAGTTTTGGACAATCGGAGATCCAGTATTTCATAATTTTTCATCAGTTTTAGGTTCAACTCCATCAATTATTCAACACAATTGTTTCATCCCTTGTCCTATTGGCACTATTTGATTGGATTTCTATTTAGACCAGCAACTTGTGGCACATCAACTGTTTTAACCCTTGTATCCTGGCACATAAGTGATAGAATAATCAGGGTACCCATGTATGAATCTATACAAAAAATTCATAGGGATCTTTCACCAATTTACAATCAACTCTAATTTTCCTCTTTTTTCACATTTATATCAGATATGGTAAATAAAAAGGTCTTTTGTCTTAATTTTACAGAAAATGGTTACATAAAGGCTAATGCATATAATAATATATCAATAGCACTCGGGTCACATCACCTGACTCGCCAATGTTATCTAAAATTTAAATGTAATTGAAAGAAAGGAGAAACAAAATGGAAGAGCTATGATAATTGAAAAGAATAAGGCCTAATTATTGCCACATGACCGAACGTGTGGCATATCACGTGAGAGGCATGCGATGAAGAGATCGACCCAAATAAGCCCAAACTTTAAAAGATAAGATCAAATCTCAAAGATCATAGAAATAAGATAAGATAATTGAATGACCCTTATCAAGAGGACTCTTAAGCCCAATTGATATAAGTATGAAGAGGCCTAAGAAGGGAGGATACCTAAGTCTATAACTAAAAGCGATATGGCTCACATTAAGGGTAATTAAAAATTGCACGGGACAACTTGGACTCTCAACTAACACCCCACACTCCAATTGCCACCATCCTTTGACGTTAATAAAAGATCTCCCCCCTTTTTTCCCCATGAACGTAGGCCAACCTCGCGGCCAAACCATGTACATAATGTGTTATTATTATTATTCCTGCATTCACAATCTTCTTGGGGCCATCCTATAATTTCAGCATTTATTGTGGGAAGAGCCCTTATAATTTATCATCGTCTGTGGGAAATTTGAAGTTCTCCCTACTGTTAAAGCCAGTAAAAGATCGAACTCCATAATGAGTGCAGACCAGTGTCACCATACTCACGTAAGGAGTCACGTTCAATTTGAAATACGCATCGAAAGGAGGTATCACACTCCTATAGGGCTTCCATCTCTCCAACAACAATCAAGATCCATAAAATGCTCAGTTGGGAGATCTGGACCTAATCGGCGATATCGCACACTGCTGATCGATCGACAAGAGGGAAGAGCTATTTCTCATCTGGTCATTATTTATAAGAAAAAGTTGGATGATCTTGATCAGGAGATTGCCCATCTGAGGAGGTAGTTGACCTAGTAGTCAGAGGACCACTCATCCAATTATCGTACTCAGCACGATCATGGGGGGGCACACTCCATAAGAAATCAACCTCGTAGGGCTTACCATTCGAGGATACCTCATGCACTCCACCATAACCAACGATGTGATTTATCTTCTTGGAGAAATTCTATCAAACGCAGGCATCTCCAACCCCACCCCACGATGTTGGTTAAAAGTAAGTCGCTTGCCCGTTCAGAGGTATAGTCAATCCAAGTAAAGAACGACAAACTGATATGACTCATTAGGAGGGAAATAGAAATAATAATGAATCCAAATCTTATTAGGACTCCCAAAGACATGGACAGAAATGCTTTGGGGCATAGTTCGGCTTCACCCTTTCTTGAACTAATAAAATCTTTTGAGCCCCCAAAGAAGTTCTCTATGCCAAAAGTTATGACATATGATGAAAAAGAAGTTCAGTTCCATCACATCAAGCACTATCAAAAAAACTATGTCACTTTGGAGTCCATCACGATGCCCTAACGTGTTGGGTATTCCCATCGACTCTAGGAGAGATCGAATTGAAGTTATTTGAAAAGCTACCACCACCACACCCCCCCCCCCACAAATTAATCTCCTCTTTTAGAGAGTTGGTCAAGCAGTTCGTAGCCCGATTTATCACAAGCGACAAAATAAGCAAGGAGGTCGATTCATTTATCTCTCTCAAAAGGAAGAAAGGGGAATCTCTCAAGAGGTATGCTCAGAGGTAATGGGAGTTGTACAATAAAATTAACGATCGTAACGATCAACTGGTGATCTTTTCTTTTAATTTTGATTTAGAGCGGTTAGACGACCTCTACCGGTCACTAATAAAGAATCCCTCCTCCTCTATGGATGACCTCATGTCCCGTATTGAAAAATAGGCCAAGGTAGAGAGTGAGTTCATCAACGCATAGTTCCTAGATGATTAGAAGAAGAATGAGCCTAAGAAGGCCCCAAAGGGGAAAATAACTATCTTTAACTAAGAATGGATCGAGGAATGAAGCCTCAAAATGTAGCCCCAGATCTCAGGCCAGTGAGAGAAGTTACAAGTCACTAGGGATAGTCTTCAAGGAGCCCATCTACAAGCTCATTCATCAGATCAAGGACAAACCTTTTTTCAAGAGGCCTCCTAAGACGGTCATCAACCCAGGTGATAGGGATACCAAACTCCGGTGTAGCTATCACCAAAACCACGAGCACCTCATGGAGGATTGCAAAATATTCAAAAAGCCCTTAGAAGATCTTGTTTTGAAAAATGTTGTTGCCCTCTGCGAAGAATCCATCAGATGGAAAGTTTGTGACGAACTGGCAAGGACCTTACCGCGTAGCTTCAAAGGGGGTAGGGGTCATATCACTTAGAAGTGGTAGATGGTAAGGTAATCCCAAAGTCATAGAATGTCGTGAACCTTAGGAAGTTTTATCATTAGATATCCAGGTGGACAAGTTTTTCTTTTAATTAATGCACAATAAAATGATTTAGAATTAGTTACCTAGAATTGTGTAAAATCCCATTTGATTTGTTAGTTATGAAAATCCACTTGCATAAGTGGTACGATCGGAAGCATATTGGTGAAAACCCACTCATGGAGTGGTATGATGTAAAGTAGATCATCCTAAAAAGGCACAAAACCCACTTGCTAAGTGGTATAATTTGAGGCAGATCAGGGAAAACCCACTCATAGAGTGGTATGATCTAAAGTAGATCGACCTAGACAGGCACAAAACCCATTTGCATAAGTGGTACAATCTGAGGCAAATCATGAAAACCCACTCATGGAGTGGTATGATCTAAAGTAGACTTACATAGAGGCAAAAAAACCACTTGCATAATTAGTACGATCGGAGGCAGATCGATGAAAACCCACTCATGGAATGGTATGATCTAAAATTGATCGTCCTAGAGAATGAAAAAAGACACTTGCATAAGTGGTATGATCTAGGGAAGATGGTTGAAAACCCACTCATAGACTAGTATGATCTAAAGTAGATCGAACTAGAAAGGCACAAAACCCACTCGCATAACTGGTACACTCTGAGGCAGGTCGGTCAAACCCCACTTAGAGTGGTATGAACCAAAGACTGGTTAAAATATGATTAAATAATTATAGAAATAATCGATTCCCCAATTTTCTTAAAAATTTAGAAATAGTGTGATTTAAGGGAAAAAACTTAGGTGAGCAAACAATGCAAAGCAATCAAATGAATAATATCTAATAATGATATAAATATAGGAAAATAATGGAAAAGAAAACAAAGAAACTTTTTCATCAAAACAAAAAATGGGCTAGGGCCTACAGTGTGACCACCAAGGGTTAAGAAAAAGATAAATACATAGAGTGAAAATTTATTAAGACTGGTCGGTCACTGTATTGGTTAACTCAAGGGCAACCCCTTCAAGAACAATGACAGGAGGATCAGTGGAGTTTGGGGCCGATGCGTCCCTAGGAAGGTAAACTAAAGGATTGACTATTAGGGGTATTCAGCATAGCCGAGATCATTTTTACCGACGTTTCCCCTTGCAGCCTAGCCACCTAACCTTTATTAAAAGTAACAAACTCGTAATAATCCAAGTGTGTGGCGACCTCCTGGGTAGTCGCTTCGTAACTATCAACATACAACTTTTGCAGATCGGCCTCCCATTTCTTTTCCATATGACTCCTCATCCTTTGAAAGATGAGCTTCTCCAATATGGTACGTTGATGAGTAGTCTTCATTTTGGATAGTTTGGTGTCCACCCTACTAAACTTGTTCTGAGTTCGTTTGGCCTCTTCCACGACCTTATTCTTGGTGGCAACCTCCTCTTCCATCTTCTTGCTTAGGTCCTCTAGGTCTCTACACTATTTTCTGACCTGGACTTTTAAGGGTGTCGTTTACTTGGAAGATATCTCCAATGGCTTCCAGTAGTAGTTAGCTCGTCCAATTTTGAACTTGCATGCTCTGCAACAAAAAGGAAATAAAATTAGGAACTTCTTGTGCAGAACGACTGAACTGAAAGCATATAGACTTACCAACACACTGTGGCATAGGCTCTCCTTGTGGAGCCTTTCCAGGGTAAAGCCCCTCAAATTCGTTTATATCAGACGACAGCATGGCCACCTGGGCAATAAAGAAAGCCACCTCCACATACCAGTGGGATGAATCAACCTCAGTTAATGGTTCATTCCCCTTATGAAAGGAGATCTCCCACCGTAATTTACTACTCATTTTAGGGGGTGGGATCTTTGATTGAAGTCATTGTCTCTGCTCAAGCTCGTTGATTATAACCGATCAGTTGGAATGAGGAGGTGTTTTGGATCCACCGCCGATCAGAGTCTTGTCGGTCTTTGTCTTCTTGGCCTGTTCGGTCTCTAACCGTTGGTGCTCCAACTCTTGGGATTATTTCTCCCTAAGAGAGACCAACTTGCTCTATCGCTGCTCGTTGGCGGAAGGAACCTGACCTTCCTTTATGGTGGCGGCTGATGGTTTCTCCAAATTATCTCTAGGAGCTACCAGGTGGACTGGTTTACTTGATCGACTACTCATTTCATCGAGGTTAAATAGGATCAAGGGGAACAAGAAGTCCTGAAATGCTAAGTCCTCTTCGGCCCCTACCTTTTCCTAAGGACGACCAAATACACCGGCTTTATAAAAAAAAAGTCAAAGTTGTCTAAGAACGTATCGAGGTCTTACTCCTCATCTTCATCTTCTTCTTCTTCTTTCTTGTCGTCCTCCTCTTCCTTTCCTTCTCCCCCTGATCGGAGTCTGGGTCTGTTGATATCATGTATGGGGTAGATGGAATAGGAATATTTTAGATTACGGTATGATCGATAACTTGGAAAACTAGGATGACTGTGAAGTTGGTGAGATAATGGTAGGTGAGATTGTAATCGATCAAAACATAAGTTTCTCTCTAATGGGGATGAACTCCAGGGGGTCGGCCTCCTCCAAGCTTTTTCCAAATCTCTAAGATTAACTTGATAGTCGGACGATTTAGTTTTTAGAAAGCGATATGCAGTAGAAAATTAGATCTTTCGGTAGTAATTAAGGCTTAACATTAAATCAAATTGCTTATGGGCAACCTATCAGGTGCCCCCTTGTGGAAAGAACCCCAAGTCCATCATAACCTTCACCATAAATTTTCCCAGAAAACACAAGGATGGTTTTGTAACTATCCTTTTCAGATCTGGGCAAATAGGTGACCAAATTACGAGCATTGCCCCTAACTTGGAAGTCGTATAACCTAGTGCTTGGAGAAGACCTCAAGTCATAGCAGTACATAATTTACTGAAGACCTAGATCAGTCTCACAAATTTAGTTTATTTCTTGTGCGGACTATTTTTTAAAATAGTAAAAAAAAATTGAATTCATTTTTTGTATGGTATTTAAACATTTCAGGGGATCCCATAAAAAAATCAACTCAAATTTATTTATTTTTTTGCAATTTTAAAAAAATCAATCAAACTATGTCAGTTTTTGTAAGAGAAATATTTCTGATATTGCTCATATTATAGGCCTTGTATTGTTTTAGGCTAGTTTGGCATATCCCATTACAAACCGTCACGTACCGTTACGACAAATCGACATCAACACTCGAGACTTACCGACATCCCGTAAAGGTATAAAGAAATTTAATGTTTAAATTAATTCACATAATTTATTTTTGGGACGTTTATTTTTATTAAAAACGAACAGTTTTTTTAATTTTAAAAAGAAAAACATTTTTTATTTTAAACCTCATTCAAACGAGATATTTTCCTTGTTTGAATGAACGTGAAATTTTGTTAAAAGGATCGTTTGTAGTTTTCATCTAACGAGCATCGATTGAGGGCGTACTATTTTGACTCGTTAGAATGCCGTTTGAAGTTTGTTCAAATAAGAATGCCTTCTTGTTTGAACGAAACCGTGTTTCGTTCTAACGAGTGGTTTATCTCATTCAAACGAGTTCAATTTTCTTTCTCAAAATTTGTCAATGCCCTATAAATACCTATTCCGTGTTCAAATTTTTTAAGAATTTTGCAAGAACGATTTCTGAATATCGTTTACAAAAATTCTTCTTTGTTTAGTGTTTTAAAACACTTTTAATTCACAACATACATCCCAATAATTTTTTTTATTAATTCGTTTAAAGAGAGAGTTATGTATTCTACATACACCTTTGTGGATAAGGCGTCTCAATGGATGACTTATGATTCTCGAGGGAACTCACTACTAAAGACAAAGGCTGGTCGGTGGATACCTAGTGTGGAAGGCCGCGTGTGGACGATTCTAGACTGAGTTGTATTCTTTAGAGATTTGCGAAGACTAGAGTGTTATACTTATGGAAGTTATCAACTAGTTTATAAGTCGGTTGTCTTGTAATATTACTAAAGTGTTAAATAAAAGGTTTTGCGCGAAAGGGATTTTTCCTAAAACTTTGCCTTTGTTGAATGCATAGTTTGCTTTATCTATTTTTATCACATAGATGTATGTTTAGGATATTAAGATAAATTTTTTTACAAGTGGTTTTGCATGTTTGGGTATTGATTTGATAAAAATACAAAAATGGAATTTTTGTTTGTGGCCATCCTCGCTAATCATTTTTTCAGTTTTTAACAGCTTAAAGAGGGCTTAAAACCTGACATAGTTTGATCGATTTTTTTGAAAATAGCAAAAAAAAAATATTTTGAGATGATTTTTTATGGAGCCTCCTAAAATGTTTAAATACCGTACAAAAACAATTAGCTCAAAAATATATTTTTTACCATTTAAAAAAAATGTTTCGTATTGGTGGACCTCATATATGGTATGTATAAGAGACTTTTTTCACTCTGTGTATGTGTGTGTGTGTGTGTGTGTGTGTGTGTATAGGCCGCAAGTTTGATAAGAACCTGCGCGATGGTGACAAACCTTAGGCTATAAGTTTGAGAAGAACATAAATAGCAATGAGAGAAGCCTGGACAGCATTGTGTGTGCGGGGGGGGGGGGAGAGGCCATTCAAATACAGATCCAATAAGATCGCTGTTGATACCAAATTTAATCTGCTGATGTGGACCAATAATAAGAAGACACGTGTCAATCTACATGGCACAATAACAACGAGGAAGTTTATTTCCCCCGACCAAGTCATGTTCTCTCCGAGCAACGAGGAGGACACCCCGAGGAACTCTATCATCCCGAGATACTCTAAGCACTCCGAGGAACTCTTGATCAACGAGCAACTAAGGCGGTCCGAACTGCATCTCGGTCGTATCATTAATTACCAGACGGACAACTGTTCAACTATTCATTATATTCTTGACGCACACGCTGCATTAAATGTATTACCCTTTCATATGTATATCATTTAATGTATTGGACCTTTCATGTACAGCCTAAAGGCTATAAATACCTTGTATCATCCTCATTCAAGGGGACCAGAATTTCTTGAGAGAACTTGTAATCAAGAATTCTGCAAACACTCAGCAATAACATAACAGTGGACGTAGGCTTTATTCCTAGCCGAACCACTTTAAAAATCTTTGTCTTATTTATTTATCTGTGATTGAATAATTAGAGCAATCTAGTTTTTTACATCAACAGATTGGCGCCGTCTGTGGGAACGTGTTACAAGCATTGTTCTCCACCAAAAGCTAAGTTTTTATTTTCTCTACGTATAATCAATTATACATACATCTTTTGATTGAATCGTGATTTTTATGTTTATATACATAAATTAATTGTCCAAATTTTATCTGCAAAATGTTGCATATCATGATTTTTAAATCATAACTGTTAGATTCATTCTTATTTAGAAATCTGAAAAATAGTAGATTTCATAAATCATAACTCTTTACTTGATTCTCAAGTTTTAATTTTATATCATGGAATAAATATTTTAAATGATTACATATACCAATATATACGACGATGATAAGATTTAATCATTTTCATTGTTGATTTTGAAATAAATTTTGTAAGATCTTTGATGTCTATTCAAATTCCCATCATATTTTTAATAAAAGAATGGGAAAAGGTTAAAGACAATGAAAAGTCTTCTCATGAAAATCATGACCCAGATCTATTTTCTCTCTCTTCAAGTTTGAGTCTCTTTGCATTCACAAGTTTGAGACTCTTTGCATTCATTTTTATGAACTATATAATTAATTTGGTTCATCTTCCATCTATGTCAATAAAGTCAAATTGATTGATTTTTTATATAAATTTGGTAATAACTTTAATCATTCACCATATTTTTATCTCTCCAAATTGGGAATAGGAAGGGATCAATATAAAAAATAATTTTCTCTCACCTGAAAAATCATTACTCACCTCTTGTAAAAGAGGATCAGTAAAACAATCATGACCATATCAAGACTTTGGGCACAAATTTGATATGTTGGCCCCTCCTTCATCACATCACAAGGTTTCTTTGACGAAATCACACGATCTAGTGGGTTATATATTTATTCATTTAATTAACATTCTTAAGGCTTAAATTTTACATTGAATGTTATTTTTTTGATCTCAAGATTCGAGATATTCTAGTCATCCAACCATATATATTCTATAACTTGAGATATCCTTAAATGTTGGTCAGCAACATCCATGTCGTTTGTCGGCAGCAGTAGAATCTTGGGGTATTAAAAAAATGCTAAGCACCCCTGATATTTCTTTAAACACGAGTTCGGCTTGGGGACAAGCAGGGGGCTTAAGTCTTTTTAACTTATGATTACCCCAAAAATATTTTTAAACAGCAACTAATACCTGATTGGTTGTTGGAGATTAAATAAATTTACAAAAAACTTTACGTCTTATTTATGATGCATATTTGATAATAATTCGTCCATCTCACACACATTTGGCATAAAACATATTATTTCATATTTTGAAATTTTTATGCTGATACATATCATATATTGATTGGATGAGTAAATTATTCTCATGACTAATCAATTCAGCCTACACATATGGTAGAGGAAATTATTAATTTTACAGGCACAAGATTCAATGCCGACGAATGCTGAAGCACAAATTATTCTATATCCGTTCGGATTCATATTTTATATTTATCTCAGCATGGAGCTCGAAAAATTTCTTCTCTCTATATATATTCGGCTCCGAGGAGAACTATAACATTTATTATATGTCACCCCCAACGGATAGTTGGTCGGGGTAAGTCTTATTTATATGCAGGCCCAGCAAAGTTCTCAGCCATATTCTTATGTTGTGGAAAATATAATTCTTATTCGGCATTATGCAATTGTGCCTCGACAAGATACTTATTCAGCTTTAAGGAGAATTACAACATTCATTATGTTTCACCCCCAACGGATAGTTGGTCAGATAATTCTTATTTATATTCAGGCCTGACAACGTTCCCGACCATATTCTTATGTTCTGGAAGATCTTATTCTTGTTCGGCATTATATAATTCTACCTCGATAGATCAACGAGGCACTTTATTATTTTTAATTATTCTTTATATCTATTTGGATGCATATTCTATTCTTATTTCAGCATGGAGCTTGACAAATATTTATAATCATATATTCAGCTCCAAGGAGGTCTCCAGCATTTATTATATCTTATTCCCAACAATCTGTTGGTCAGCTCCGAGGAGATCTCTAGCATTTATTATATCTTATTCCCAAGAATCTGTTGGTCAGCTCCGAGGAGTTCTCTAGCATTTATTATATCTTATTCTCAACAATCTGTTGGTCAGCTCCGAGGAAGTCTCTATCATTTATTATCAAAAATGTATTCCTAAAAATGCCAACTTATGTTGGTTAGGAAGTAAAACTTGTATTCCTCCGGGAAGTAAAACTTGTATTCCTCCGGGACGTAAAGCTACTTGTATTCCTCCGGGAAGTAAAGCTACTTGTATTCCTCCGGGAAGTAAAACTTGTATTCCTCCGGGAGGTAAAACTTGTATTCCTCCGTGAAGTAAAACTATGTATTCCTACGGGAAGTAAAACTATGTATTCCTACGGGAAGTAAAACTATGTATTCCTCGGGAGGTAAAATTATTCCAGAAAGTGTCAAAGTTGCTCGTTAAGAAAAAATCCACCAACTCAGGTTGGTCTGAAATAAGAAGCTGTCAACTACAGTTGGTCGGAAACAAAGTGTGAGTATGTGAAAGCGATCAAGCAAAAAGCATTCAAAGTTCACATTCCACACTTGGGGCCTTCTATTACAGATATATTTGTTCATTTGGCGGCACATTCTTATAACATCATGCAGTCGAGCATCAAGTTCAACTCCACAAACTCACACGGTCGGGGCCCCGACCAATTATCAATCAGAAGTTGTTTTTCTTGCTCAGGAATTATTTTTGATATTGAAGTTCAGGAGGTATATTGAAGTTCAGGAGGCGCATTCAGAAGTTCAGGAGGCATATTCAGGAGTTATTATGCACATAATATTGAAGTTCAGGAGGAATATTGAAGTTCAGGAGGAATATTGAAGTTCAGGAGGTATATCGAAATTCAAGAGGTGTATTCAGAAGTATCAGGACATGATGAAAGAAAGCGAAAAGTATTCCACCGAGGAACTCTGTCAGACCAGAAATTAGAAGACAAGTTGCCTATATGGAGGCTATATGTAGATGGATCATCTTTCACTACAGGCTGTGGGGCAGGGATCGTTTTGAACAGCCCAGATGAGGTCAACAGGGAATACGCCCTACGTTTCTAATTCAAAGCTTCTAATAATGAGGTTGAGTATGAGGCCATGATTGCAGGTCTTAATTTGTCAAATACTATGGAGGCACAGCAGGTTATTGTCTTCAGTAATTCTCAATTGATCGTAAACCAAATGTTGGGAAAATAATGAGCCGAAGGAGAATTGATGATCAAGTATCAAGCAAAGGTGATGGAGTTAGTATCAGAGTTTGTTGTTGTTCAACTGGTAAGAATATCAAGAACGGAGAATGTGAGAGCATACGCCTTGGCCCGATTAGCATCAGCTACTCGTACCGAGCTGCGAAGAACGATACCAATTGAAGCATTAGAAAGTCGGAGCATAGATTAAGACCTGACGATGAATATTATTACCCTTGATTTAGGAACATCTTGGATGGATCCTATCAGAGCATATATTAAGGAGGAACAATTACCGGAGGATAAGCCCGCTACCAAGAAATGGAAGTTTAAAGCTGCTCGGTATAATGGTATTCGGAAGATAAGCTCGCTCCCAAGAAATGGAAGTTTAAAGCTGCTCGGTATAATGGTATTCGGAAGATAAGCTCGCTGCCAAGAAATGGAAGTTTAAAGCTGCTCGGTATAATGGTATTCGAAAGATAAGCTCGCTGCCAAGAAATGGAAGTTTAAAGCTGCTCGGTATAATGGTATTCGGAAGATAAGCTCGCTCCCAAGAAATGGAAGTTTAAAGTTGCTCGGTATAATGGTATTCGGAAGATAAGCTCGCTGCCAAGAAATGGAAATTTAAAGTTGCTCGACGAGGAATTATGGCAGGTTTGCAAAGATGTGTACATCCCTCCGAGGTGAATTGATTAAAGAGATCCATGAAGGGTCCTGTGGAGCCCATGTAGCAGGTCGAACACTTTTGCAAAAGGTGATGACGCAGGGATACTACTGATCGACGATGAGACCTGATTGTATAGCTTATGCCAAGAAATGTGACAAGTACCAACGCTTTTCCTCCATCCGAAGAACTTCACAAACATTGTTGACACCCATCATTTATCCTTGGCCATTTTCCATATGGGGATTGATTTGGTTGGACCATTGCCGACGACTCGAGGAAGATTCAAATACCTCGTCATCGCAGTAGATTATTTTACTTAGTGGATAGAAGCTGAAGCCACTTATTGACATGACATACGAGAAGGAAGGTGTACCAATTTTTTTGGAAGAACATCATCTGCCGATATGGTCTCCCTCATGCCTTCATCACAGACCATGGAACATAATTTAAAAATAAGGAGTTTGCTGCCTATTATCATCAGTCAAACATTTTGAAGGTTCATTCAGCGCCAGGATATCGTCAGAGATAATGGACCAAAAGTGCTATAAGTAGCCAACCTCCTTTGGTTAGGAGGACAGCTCTACGGAGCAAAAGTGCTATAAGTAGCCAACCTCCTTTGGTTAGGAGGACAGCTCTACGAAGGAGGACATGCTCTAAGGAGCCAAAAAATGCTCTAAGGAGCTAAAAGCTTTAAGGAGCCAAAAAGTGTACACCAGCATGATCAATTACGGTTGGTAAGATAAAAATATAATCTCATATTACAACTTATGTTGGTCGGGAGGTAATATTATTACAAAAAGTTCTTTGAAGAACAAAATATTCCAAAATACACCAAGTATAGTTGGTCGGGGATAAAAACCCACTAACTGTAGTTGGTCGACGAGGACAAATTATTGACCTTAGTTGGTCGAACACTTTTTATGAAAATATTTGAAATTGAACCAAGTATGGCTGGTCGGGGATAAAAACCCATCAACTGTAGTTGGTCGACAAGCATAATTTAACAACCTTGGTTGGTTGGAAAAATTTTAACATTTTTATACTCATTACTTTATTATTAAGTGATCGAGCAACGTTACTAATACTTGTAACTTTTTATTACTAAGTTGGTCGATGAACAACACAATATTGTTATCTTTTACATATGCACAGATGTAAAGTATTTTACAAGACAATAGCAATTAAGATTGCGAATAAAAAATGAAAATCTTTCATTAAATCCAAAAAAACAAAATACATTGAGAATGAAAATGTATACTAACTATTACATTGAGATTCCTATTCTATTGGTTTCTTTTCCTTCTACTTTTGAAACAGGTTCCTCACCAGCAGGAAGATCATCTAAAATATAAGAGGAGTTTATGAAGTTAAGACCTTTCAACATTCTGATATTCATCACAGATGATCTATCCGAGAAGCATTAGCTCATTCCCGAGAAGCACTTGCTCGTCCCCGAGAACCTCTTGATCGTCCCCGAGCAGAAATAGAAGTCAAAATCAGCATCTACAGCACTGAGATATTTGCTACTACTATCCCAACCAATATTGAAGAAGAAGTTATATGAAAATGTTTCGAAGTCCACCACTAGCTCATAGGAGGCAGTAGGTCGGCTAGCAAACCAATCAACATACTTGAAGATTATGACAAGCTACAAACGGCATCATATGTCGTCCAAAAGATAATGCACTTTATGTTAAACAAATCAAGAAGGTAGATCAAGAATTTCACGAGCACCGAGCAACATTGCAGAATAAATACTCCATCCTTTCAAGTAACCCATCAAGCATGAAGCATTGGGGGCTTCTGTTGATACCAAATTTAATCTGCTGATGTGGACCAATAATAAGAAGACACGTGTCAATCTACATGGCACAATAACAACGAGGAAGTTTATTTCCCCCGACCAAGTCATGTTCTCTCCGAGCAACGAGGAGGACACCCCGAGGAACTCTATCATCCCGAGATACTCTAAGCACTCCGAGGAACTCTTGATCAACGAGCAACTAAGGCGGTCCGAACTGCATCTCGGCCGTATCATTAATTACCAGACGGACAACTGTTCAACTATTCATTATATTCTTGACGCACACGCTGCATTAAATGTATTACCCTTTCATATGTATATCATTTAATGTATTGGACCTTTCATCTATAGCCTAAAGGCTATAAATACCTTGTATCATCCTCATTCAAGGGGACCAGAATTTCTTGAGAGAACTTGTAATCAAGAATTCTGCAAACACTCAGCAATAACATAACAGTGGACGTAGGCTTTATTCCTAGCCGAACCACTTTAAAAATCTTTGTCTTATTTATTTATCTGTGATTGAATAATTAGAGCAATCTAGTTTTTTACATCAACAATCGCAATAGAAATTAAAAACAAAATTCAACAACGAATCTAATATATAAAAACAATTGCAAACAACAAAAACCTAGGAGTTAGAAAAAAAAGAGTGGAGAAGTAATTTTAGAGAGATAAATGTTGTAAATAAAGAAAAATTATCAGTATATGATAAGAAATGCCAAATTTCATCATGAATATAAGTCTTGCAAGTGTTCCAACATCAGCAAGAGAAAAGAAACGTATTTAATACAAAACATAACGACATCTCAAAATCACAGTTACAAAATGTAATTTAACATTATTTACAAATCATCAACTGCAATGTGAGAAAGAAATCAGATCCAATACATAATTGAAAAAGGCAAAATTTAGCAATGAATCTGAACAATTAAAAACAACAAAGATTAAAGACAGAGATGGGTTACGATACCGGTCATCTTAATTAGGCCTTAAAGGCGAGAATCGCTCTTACTGTTGATGGGGTGAAGCTAGATTCTATTGGCCTAGAGGAGAGAGGCGGGTTCAAGAAGGTTCTTGGTTTTTGTCATTGTAAACATCCATCACCAATACCTTATGAGGTTTCTTAGACATCAATTTATCACACAAATATGAGCCAATGAAACCTAGGCCCCGAGTTTAAGAGGCCGAGAATTCTGAGAAGAAGGAGATGTATGGGCTTTTCATTTGGGTGTGTGGGAGTCGGGAAGACTTTATTTATGTTGGGAGGGAAAATTTCATTTCATTTTTTTATTTTCACTTTTAAGGTATTGAATTGAATTAAAATTAGTAACGGTTATATTAGATTATTTACGGTATTGTATGGTAAGAAACACTAATGGTGTAATGCTATTAGTAATCATAAAAATATTTTGTTACTAAAAGAGCGTTTTCATGTGTGTGAGAGAAAATGCATGTTGATTTTAAACATGGGAGATCTAAATTACACGTGAGTGTGTTTGAGAAAATGTAGGATTCAAACGTTTTTCTCATAGTGTATACAAATAAAACCTTAAGATAACTAAATCATTGGTTGCTTTCTCTATAAGAGAATGACCAAGAGGTTTTGTTTGAGAATACGACCACCGAACTCTTATTCACTCTCTTTTACTTCTGTTTATCTCTCTCTCTATCTCTATCTCTCTCTCTCTCTCTCTCTCTCATTCCCTATATTTATTTTGAGAAAACCTAATCTCATTCTCTCTGTAACCTCACTCTTTTCTCTCTTCTCTATCTAAAATGACCAAACGTTCTCAACATGAGAGTGTATGAGGGTTTATATAGAGGTCTATGGAAGAGACTCGAAACAAGTCAAAAGTGTGTGAGATAAATGACCAGGATCAGGTTAATTAGAACTGCCCAGAATTAACGACTCGGATTGTTGCTTACAAGAGATGTAAAACGGTTATAATAAATTAGTCGATTACTTTCTTTTTATTGGACTGCAAGCATAACACATGGATCACTATCACAATCATTTGATCAAAGTGATATAACCATTACATAATTGATCCTCCAAATTGTGAGAGGGAAGAAACAAAATTGTGTTTCTTAGTAAATTTTTGTTTAACAAACACATTTTAATTAATTCAAAATTATTTTTTTTTAAACTCAAAATGAGAAAAAAAATTGGGAAAATGAAGAAAATATACTTTTGTTATTTTTAACCTAATTTCCAATTTTATGGTAGTTTTAGACGCTTAACTTATATAAATCCTATTAATGCAAATGTACTTAAAATTGTGAGTAATTTGTAAATTGTGCAAATAATGCGTGTGTACCACAATTGCCAATTTACCCTTATAACCTTATACCTTGTTTGTATTGAGCTTGAGTTGATGTGGGTAGAAAAGAGTAGTATTCTAAAAAAAATCTAGAAAAATATTTTGTAGAAAATATCCAACTTGAAATGCCAGAAATTAGTATGGACTCAATTTGAACATAGGAAGTCCTACTAATTTAGTTGTTTCACCTTGCGTATATGAATACTACAATTATCATAATAATGAATTAGTACTATCGATTATTAACATCATGAGTTACTACTACCATCCTCATCCTCATCACTAGTTTCTACTACCATTTTAGTTGGATCACCGTGGTGACTACCATAGCTTTCTTAATATGAATATGACATTCAATAAATACTTCCAAATCTTACATTATATACGTATTAGAAATAACCACGCATGTGTACATTAACCTGTAACACATGAATAATTTACATTGTTGTATATTCCTTAATTTTACATCCACAAAATATTTTAATTGGTCGGAATGTGAAAATCAAATCGACGAGGGACTTGCATGAGACATTAGGTCAATAAAAATAAATGAGTAAGACATAAATCATTTACTTTCAAATCGTCATGTATAATGTCTTAAATTATGTATGAAAACAAAATTACATAGAATGTTCCCAAAATCCTTCAAAGTTAAATTACACATAACATCATTATATGTAAGGGAACATTAGGTTGTTTATGTTTTTAGGATTCTTGATTTGGTGTAATGCTAATTAATTTTAAAAATCACGATATTTGTGTTTGATGTCCAATAATTTTTAATCGAAAATATGTCACCCATTAATATTAATTTAATCATAATTATCATACTTACGACACCTGCAGTTGATGTCCAACAATATTAATTATAATGAAATGAATGCACAAAATACAGAAATAATTTAACATTCACATACACGAATCTATCATTTACAATTTCAAATAATAGACTACATTTGGCATCTAATCTCACCTAAACATGAACATTAGAGTTAAAATTGAATCATACATCTAATATCCACACATATAAGTTATAGTCTATGTTTGACATTTAATCCAAATTTAATATGAATATTAGTATTCAAATGAAATCATAAATTTAATATCAGAACATATAAATTATAGATTGCGTTTGGCATACAATTCGACTTAAATGTAGTTGCCACGGTCGTGTCACGGTCAATGACCGTGACAATTCTTTAAATAATTGTCACGGTCAATGACCTTGACACGACCGTGACAACTTCTGCAGTAAATAAAGCCCTAGGTTTCTTTTTTCCCACCCTTTTTTGGTTTTCCCCCCCTCTCTCTCTCTAAGTGATTTCTGCTCTCTCTCTCTAATGTATGTTTTTTTTCCTCTCTTTCTCTTTCATTTCTATATGTGTGTGTATGTGTATGTGTGTATATGTATGTGTATATGTGTGTGTATATATGTGTGTGGTGGGGTGTGGTGGGGGAGGGGGGAAGAGGGTAGTGGGGGTGGGGTGGAGTGGAGTGTGTGTGTCTGTGCGTAGGTGTGTGGTGGGGGGAGGGGCAAGGGGTGGGGGGGTGGGGGGGGAGGGGGCAGGGGGTTTTAATAATTGTATAGCTTTAATTAATAAAGTGTATAGCTTTAATTGTAATTTTAATTGTATAGTTTTAGATGAAAGTAAATTAATAATTAGTGCCAATTTCATATGAAAGTAGTATTACCCCTCATTGTAAATTAGTAAATTAATAATTGTATACTTTAATTGTTAGTTTAATTGATGAAATGAATTAATTGAGTAGATAGATTAGAAGGAGTACGGGTTACACATTTGTTATTGAAATTGCTGTTGGATTATTTTGTTTAGTAAATGTTGGGTTGGTTAGTTTTAAAAGTGGCATGACCACTGGATTATTGTCCATATGGGGGTGGGATTTTTCAACTCTTTTTGAAAATTACTTTGTATATCGAACAATATATACAAAGTATGATAACTAAATGAAACACACTTGAAATTAAATATGTGTATATGTGTGTGTATATATGTGTGTGGTGGTGTGTGGTGGGGGAGGGGGCAGGGGGTGGGGGAGGGGGAGGAGGTGGGGTGGGGTGGTGGGGGGGTTTTAACAATTGTATAGCTTTAATTAATAAATTGTATAGCTTTAATTGTAATTTTAATTGTATAGTTTTAGATGAAAGTAAATTAATAATTAGTGCCAATTTCATATGAAAATAGGATTACCCCTCATTGTAAATTAGTAAATTAATAATTGTATACTTTAATTGTTAGTTTAATTGATGAAATGAATTAATTGAGTAGATGAATTAGAAGGAGTACGGGTTACACATTTGTTGTTGAAATTGTTGTTGGATTATTTTGTTTAGTAAATGTTGGGTTGGTTAGTTTTAAAAGTGGCATGACCACTGGATTATTGTCCATATGGGGGCGGAATTTTTCAACTTTTTTTGAAAATTACTTTGTATATCGAACAATATATACAAAGTATGATAATTAAATGAAACATACTTGAAATTAAATATGTGTGTATATGTGTGTGTATGTGTGTGTGTGTATATGTGTGTGGTGGGGGAGGGGGCAGGGGGTGTGGTAAGGGGGGGGGGGGGGGGTTTAACAATTGTATAGCTTTAATTAATAAATTGTATAGCTTTAATTGTAATTTTAATCGTATAGTTTTAGATGAAAGTAAATTAATAATTAGTGCCAATTTCATATGAAAGTAGGATTGCCCCTCATTGTAAATTAGTAAATTAATAATTGTATACTTTAATTGTTAGTTTAATTGATGAAATGAATTAATTGAGTAGATGAATTAGAAGGAGTACGGGTTACACATGTGTTGTTGAAATTGTTGTTGGATTATTTTGTTTAGTAAATGTTGGGTTTGTTAGTTTTAAAAGTGGCATGACCACTGGATTATTGTCCATATGGGGGTGGGATTTTTCAACTTTTTTTTAAAATTACTTGGTATATCAAACAATATATACAAAGTATGATAATTAAATGAAACATACTTGAAATTAAATATGTGTATATATGTGTCTATGTGTGTGTATATATGTGTGTGGTGGTGTGTGGAGGGGAAGGGGGCAGGGGGTGGGGTGGGGGGAGGGGGTGGGGTGGTGGTGGGGAGGTTTGTGTACTAATAATTCCATGCTTTACATCTATTCCGGCATATATCATATATATAATAATAATTTCATGCTTTACATCTATTCCACGTTAGATGTTTTCAACTAATTTAGACATATTTATGTACGTGTACGTGTGCGTGTGCGTGTGTGTGGTGGGGGTAGGGTAGGGGTGTGTGTCTATGTGTACTAATAACATTTTTTTTATCTGTACTAATAACATTTTTTTATAGCAAATGTCTCCTTCAGGTATTAAGGCGAAGATGATGATGTTGTTTATGATGATGTCGTCTGGGCTCGGTGGTAGCGGAGGCGACGAGGGCTCCTCCGCCCCTAGGCTCACCAAATATGGAAAATTTGGGATTACCATCGAGAACAAATCGGAGCTATTAGCGAGATCCCTCGAGCTGCTAAAGACGATCATCGGCCCGGGGTTTATGAGTTGGAAGGAGGTGCCATATGAGCTCAAGTTAGTTGTTTGGGCGGAACTACAGGTAATATATTTATATTTATATGAATATTTCAATTTCAATTTCAATTTCGATTTCATTTTATATTTATATTTATTCGCAACTAACGTTGAATTTGTTGGACGGGAACAAATTAACTTGGATCCAAAGCTACGCGATTCCGTTTTGGAGCTGTTGAGGGAGCAACACAAGATGTGGAAGAAAAATATGCGAACACGGTACTTTGGGAAAACATGAGAGTCCATTATACAATGGCGTGGATCCATCCCGCCCGAGGAGCCTATCTCATTGGCACAATGGAAAAGGTTCATTAACAATGAGATCGAGGATCGATAATTGGCATCTCGCCAATCGGGGAGGGAAAATCGGGCAAAAAAGACGGACGTGCACTACTGCGGACGAACCTCTTACGCCGAGGTGGATCATAGGCTGAAGGTAAGATTTAATTTTTCTGTAACTACAAAAATATATTATTCTTCATTATTTTACTTTGCGGGGCCGATACTAATTTTACTTTATTTTATTTCGGGGGGTAGGGAGTGGGCCAGGGAGTAAGCCACATAGGCTCGATACTTATGTGGCCCTTCGGACGAAGAAAGGGAAGGACAAGGAGGTGTCCCCGAGCATCGCGGCCACGATTGTAAGTAATCCGACAGTTTAATTTTTGTTAATTACGTTATAATTTTTTATTTTACTTATTTTACTAACCATGTGCTTTTTATCGTTTCAGGCAAAGCTTAATGAAGTGCATGAGTCACAGTCTGATGCCGACAAGGCATCTTTGTCCACAGACGCACTCAGCCAAGTGCTTGGCTATGATCGCAAGGGTAGGACAAGGGGGGTGAGCTCGCGGGTGGCCAAATCGAGGATCATCGAATTGGAGACGAGCGATACCAGGTTGGCTCGAACGGTGGATTCACACGACGCGAAGCTGTCCCGTTCGGAGGCGACGGTCCAAGATATGTACGCATTCATGAAACATACGTTGGGTGGAGACCGTAAGTGGAAGGGTAAAGGGAAGGAGAAGGCAGTGGAGGAGGAGGAGGAGATGCGGGAGAACGAGGCGCAGGAGGACGAGGATGTGGACCTCGCTGCTTCTTCACCGTCATGTGCATATTTTGATGATCCACTTCCTTATTTGGCCCCCTTCCCCAGACCATTGTCGACACTTGGTTGGCCGAGCGTGTTCATATTGGATGGATTTGATGGCTAGCGGATAGGGAGGGGGTTGAGGGACCCGAATATCGTCGAGTGTGGAATAGTTCATGCACATGCCCTTCAAGGGATCGAGTCCAAAGTGCTCGTCACGCATGTGATACCCGGGAAGGAGAACTCCCTATTGTGGTTGCGCGAACAATGTGGCACGATGTATATTAGTGGGTGTGTTAATTCGTATATCGTGTGGCCAACTCACCTCCTCAGATTTACCCAAGACATGTAGTAACATTATTTTTAAGTTTGTCCATTTTAATTATATTTGGATTATATCGTCATGTATATTATTTCTATTTTGAATATTTGGATTATATTGTTATGAATATATATTTGCACTATCTTTAGTTTATTTGGATATATGATGTTTGAATAGGTACAACCAACGTTGTTATAACAGGTATAAATATACTGCTGGGCAGTGGCAGTGGCCATACTTCCCAGCATAATTTTTTTAAATTCTGCCCAGAATTATCACGGTCATTGACCGTGATAATTTTTTTAAATATTGTCACAGGTTTGTCACGGTTATTAACCGTGACTAAACTTGTCACGGTCCATGACCTTGACACGACCGTGACAATTATAATGAACTTGCCAAGGTTAATGACCGTGACACGTTCGTGACAAAAAAAATTGTCTCGCCCCGAATTGTCATGGTCACTGAACTTGACAAGTCCAACTTGTCAAGGTCAATGACCGTGACAATAGTGCAAATTTGGTGTAGTGAACAATCCTCCTTTTGAAGTGGAAAGAAGGTTGAGAGACCTCCAACGAGTATAATACCATTTTCTAGGTTTGTAAAGAACCTAAAGTGAAAGTATTTTGAAAAAAATAACTCATAAATATATTTTAGAGATAAGTAAAGTCTAAAAATAACTCAAGAACAAATTAGGAAGAGATGTGTTTTACAAAGATTTTAAAGAAAAATATTTTAGATTTTACAAGTATTAAAACTTTAAAAATCTCAACAAGATAAAGTGGAGAAAAAAAGATTAAAACTTGGAAAAATATATGATTCAACATAAAAACAAGTTTTTATCTTACAAATATTTTTCTTTCTTAAAAATGAATCTTATGGCAAGGTGTGTGTAACTAGTACTATGGAGACAAATATGTGACTGTTGTATTTTTTCTAAACGAAGAGTCTCGATTTTGTGGAGTAGCGTACTTTCTCGCCAAGATAGAGATTTGTGAAACTTGGATCAAAAGGAACCCTTATGCCCAAATGTGTTACAAACAAAGCAAGATTCAATACAACAATGGTGTAAGGACATTTTTTCCATCATATATTAGTGTTATGTCGTACGCCATTACACCGTTAAAGAAATTCATTCAACAGATCCGAATATCAAAGAAGAGGAGGAACCAAAAGTCTGGCAGGCCGGATCGGTCCGCCCCTTTACCGGACCGATATTCCTGCTCAAAAGCCAGTACACCCCGGACAGCAAGCAAACCAATGATGCCTATATTTAAAAGAACCGATATGCCTCCTCGGATCGATCCACCTCAGACCCAGACCGGTCCGCCTGGGATAATTTCCAACAGATCGTGGTCAGATTTTTTAGGCTAAAAGGTTCTTTATAAACCCACTACGGGGAGTTTGTTTCTAAGACTTGTTCACACGATATTCAGAGTTCATAATCTCAAAAGTCTTCATCTTTGTGAGTTAAAAAACTCATGATTTGATTCACATAACCTCTCATACATTTGTGAATCACTTTTGGTAACCCTAGAACACAAACTTTTGTTGTTCAACCCTTATGAAGAAGACCGCTCTTCTTCTTCATTGCTGCCCTACTGGAAAGGGATATCTCCAGCCACCGACTACAGAATTCGACACCTGAGGGTAATTCTTAGTCACTTGTATTTTCATTGTAATCCTAAACTGTACGTTACTATATTATAATGGAAATAAATGGTTTTGCCCCTTTGGGGGATTTTTCCTCACTTGTGTGTGCTTGAATAACTATTGCTTGATCTCATCTTGTTTCAATCACACTTAGTTGCATGTTTAGGGTTTGTTTGAGTTAAACTGAATTTAATTATATTATTTCTTATTTGAACACAAGCGCATACTCTTTCAAATTGGTATCAGAGCAGGTTACGCCATTTTATTGCGTATTCCTAATTTTTCGCAAAAATTTTCTAAGATATCAATTTTCTGAAAAATTGATTTTTGAAAACGAGTGTGTTCATTATGGAGAAATCATATAATAAAACGTCAATGACCGCATGAGGTCTGCTTTGAAAGCCATAAATGAACGTGTTTGGATTCTAGCTGAAAGAGAGTGGACACCTCCCTGCGTCACTGTTGAAAACATGACCAATTTAAAACCTGTCACTTCTTGGACTGAAGATGAATTTAAATGGTCTTCTTTTAATTCTAAAGGTTTGAATGCTATTTTCGGATCTATCACTCCTGATGAGTTCCGACGTATCATGACGTGCACCACGTCAAAAGAGGCATGGGATGTTTTGCAACTTACCCATGAAGGAACTAATGCTTTGAAAGAATCTAAATTGCAAAATTTAACAACTCAATTTGAAACCATCATCATGCTTGAAACAAAATGTTTTGATGATTTTTACGCTAGGCTATCTGATATTGTTAATACTAGGTTTAATATTGGTGAACATATTCCTAATGCAAGAGTTGTTAAAAAGATTCTCCGTTCTTTGCCTAAGCATTTTATTCCTAAAGTCACTGTGCTAAATTCTATGGGTAATTTAAATACGCTAAAATTGGAAGAACTTGTAGGAGATTTGCAAACTTATGAAATTGATATGTTCCCTAAAACTGCTAGGTCTAAAGATAATGGAATTGCACTTAATGCCAAAGAGAAAAAGAGTGAGGGATTAGCTAGAAAGAGGATAGAGTCATCTAGAAAGAGAGAGACTGACACGTCAGATTCTGATTGTGATTTTGACTTAGATGATTTGGCTCTTTTTGCAAAAAAATTCAAGAGGATTCTCAAATTTAAGAAAAATGGCAATTTTAAAGATAAAAAGATATTTGAGAAAAATAAGAAAAATGAAAAATATTTTAAAGATCCTCCTAAGAAAGAAAGTGAGAGGTGCCTTGAGTGCGACGGTAGGGGTCATAGAGCCTTTGAGTATGCCACACGTCTGAATAGTGAGAAAGGGAAAGCGGTCCTTAATGCTACCCTTAGCGACGACAGTGAGGTCGAGTCGGTGGACTCAGGAGATAAGTCACTGCATGAGTGTAACTTCACCGCATTCATGGCTAGTCATGTGAGCACGTTGAGTACTTATCACAACGATGAGGATGCTGCATCACAGGGACTCCTCGACAGTGAGAGCGATGTGAGTGAGGGGGAGGATGACGCAAGTGAGAGTGAGAGTAATCTTCAACGCGCCTACGTTGAGTTATATAATGAATCATTCAAAACTAAAAAGCGAAACAAAGCGTTAGTGCTTAGGATCACCGCGTTAGAAGAAGATCTAAAAGAAGCGAGAGAGACAGAGTTCTCCACCTGCACCGCTATGAGAGAGAGAGTCTGCCTGTATTAAGAAAGAAAGTTTGTTTAGAGAGAGAGAGAGCACTTTTGAGAAAGAGAGAGAGCACTTGAATAAACAAGTGGCTAGTCTTACGAGTCAGATCCGTTCCTCCGTGGAGACTCGGAAGAAACTTGAATCCCATGTTGACCAGCTGACTCATGATCTTGAGAAAGCACGGGAAGTCAAGGTACAAATCGAGGATAGATCTAGGAAAATGGGAAAGATGCTCCTCGGCCCCGCTTTAGGTTTTGGTGATCGACAGGGAATTAGTTATGATGGTGCTGCCTCCTCCCAAATTGCACCTGGAACAGTTCCTGACTTTACTATGAATCCTTATGTCCATCATCAAAAACCTCGAAGGAGAGTTCGACCAAGAAAAGCAAACCAAGGTCCGCCTTTGACTGTGTTCTTTTGTACTTATTGCAAAAGAAAAGGCCACCTGAGGGAGTTTTGCTTTAGCATGGGTCGGAAACAACGTACTACTGCTCCACATTAGCATACTAACGATTTTACTAGTCTGATAGAGCGAGTTGAGTTTTTAGCTGCCACGTCTCAGAGTTTGATGGAGGAATTTCGACGAATGTCTTTGCCATCAGGGAATGCTTCTCACATTCTAGCTAAAACCAACAACAACAAAGGCAAACAAAAGGTCACCACCTCTTGGGTACCTAAGAAAGATAAAAAGGCCTTCGTTGTTCATGTCGCTCTCAAGGCACATAATACCTCACAGTGGTATTTTGACAGTGGATGCTCCAGACATATGATAGGTGATGCCTCATTTTTTACATATCTTGAGGATTATCAGGATGGCCGAGTCACCTTTAGAGATGGGAGAAAGTCTAGCATTATAGGACGAGGTACTATAGTGTTACCAGGATTTCCTAAGCTAAACAATGTGTTGTATGTCAAAGGTTTAAAAGTAAACCTTCTCAGCATTAGCCAGTTGTGCGACACTGACTTTGCAGTAAAGTTTTACCGGGACGCATGTAATGTTTATAATCGAGCTAGTAAACTCTTAATGCAAGGGGTGAGGACCGAGGATAATTGTTATGGTACAGTTCCTACTTCTTCACTTGTCTGCAATAGCGCCATAATCACTCCTATGGATCGATGGAACCAACGTCTAGGTCACGTAAATATTAGAGATCTCACTCGCTTAGCTAAAAGGGACCTAGTACGTGGCTTACCATCTCTTGGAAGGCCAACTTTGACGGTTTGTGGACCCTGTCAGTTGGAAAAACAAATTCGTAGTCCTCATAGGAAGTTGCATTTCATTACCACCTCTCGTGTTCTTGAGCTTATACACATGGATCTTATGGGTCCCACTCGTATCGAGAGTCCGGGTGGTAAGAGGTATATCCTCGTGATGGTGGATGATTTATCCAGATACTCCATTATAGGTTTTCTGAGAGAGAAATTCGATGTTATAGAGTTTTTAACAACCAAGTGTCGTATCCTGCAAAAATAAACATGGAGTCACTATTAACAGGATACGTAGTGACAAGGGCACTGAATTTAAGGAAGCAAAGGTAGATCTTTATTGTGATAGTCTTGGGATCAAACATGAGTTTTCTGCTGTGAAGACTCCTCAGCAAAATGGGATTATTGAGAGAAAGAATAGAACGATCCAGGAGATGGCTAGATCTATGCTTCTAGGTCGTAAAGTTTCTAGGAGATTTTGGGCAGAGGCGGTGTCTACCGCATACCACACGATGAATAGGGTTTATCTGCATCCACACACACTTCAGACACCTTATGAGTTGTGGACTGGCAAGAAGCCCAACCTGGAATATTTCCATGTTTTGGGGAGTAAATGCTACATCCTACGGGATAGAGAGCAATTAGGAAAGTTTAACTCCCGGAGCGACGAGGGAATATTGTTAGGCTATTCATCGAATAGTAGAGCGTACCGAGTTTTTAACTTGAAGATCTCTAAGGTTATAGAGTCGATAAACGTGATTGTGCAAGATGACGAACCTCCGATGTCTATTGATCCTAACCTTCAGTGTGAGGATGAGGATTGTTCTGACAGTGATTCACCTGTTCCTCTCCCACACTCTGTGGACCCTATTCCTGTGTTAGGGGACATACCCGCTTGGGTTCGCAAGAGTCATGACCCTTCTGCCATTGTTGGTGATCCTACTCTAGGGGTCAAGACTCGTGCTCAGCTAGAGAACGTTGTTAGCCATATCTGCTACACGTCCAAAGTCGAGCCCAAGAATCTTAAAGAAGCACTCAAGGATGAACATTGGATATCTACTATGCAGGATGAGTTGCTTCAGTTTAAAAAGAATAATGTCTGGGAACTAGTCCCCCAACCTAGTGAGATTAATGTGATAGGTACCCGGTGGATTTTTAAGAATAAAATGGATGAAAATGGTACCATAATCCGAAATAAGGCTAGGTTGGTCGCTCAAGGATACACACAGATAGAGGGTGTAGACTTTGGGGAGACATTTTCTCCTGTTGCGAGGCTTGAGTCCGTCCGTCTACTACTCACCATCGCATGTCATCTTTGCTTCAAGTTATATCAGATGTATGTCAAGAGTGCATTTCTGAATGGCATTCTACAGGAGGAGGTTTATGTGGAACAACCAAAAGGGTTTGAAGACCTAAACACCCTGAGCACGTTTATTATATGAGGAAAACCTTGTATGGTTTGAAGCAAGCACCCTGTGCTTGGTACGAGAGGCTTACTTCCTATATCTTAGATCGTGGCTTCAAGAGAGGGGGAGTAGATATGACGTTATTCGTCAGGAGAGATGAAGGTGCAATTTTGGTTGCCCAGGTCTATGTGGACGACATAGTCTTTGGATCCACATGCTCCCAGCATGCTCACCACTTTGAGGAGGAGATGAAAAGTGAGTTTGAGATGAGCATGGTTGGTGAGCTTACATTCTTCCTTGGTCTCCAGGTTCGTCAGCTAGAGGATGGGATGTTCATCTCCCAATCCAAGTATGCTAGATACCTAGTGAAGAAATTTAGTTTAGACTCCGCTAAGCATGCACGTACACCTATGAGTACCACTACCAAGCTTAGTAAGGACACTTCAGGTAAAGACGTAGAGTAAACCTTGTATCGGAGTATGATAGGTAGTCTTCTCTACTTAACTGCCAGTCATCCTGATGTAGCCTTTAGTGTTGGAATCTATGCGCGATATCAGGCGTCCCCGAAAGAGTCACATTTACTTGCTCTAAAACGTATTATTAAATACGTGAGTGGGACTCTCTCATACGGTATTTGGTATTCCTTTGATACTGATGACCGTTTGTCCGCCTACTCAGATGCCGATTGGCCTAGGGATTTAGATGGTTGTAGGGGCACTTCTGGTGGGTGTTTCTATTTTGGTTCTGCTCTTGTCTCCTGGCTGAGCAAGAAGCAAAATTCCATCTCTTTGTCCACTGCAGAGGCTGAGTATATAGCCGCCGGGAGTTGTTGCACGCAACTCTTGTGGATGAAGCAAATGCTAGAGGATTATGGGATTTCACAAGACACCATGACCATTTCCTGTGATAACACGAGCGCGATACACATATCCTGAAATCATGTCCAGCATTGGCGCACAAAGCACATCAAGATAGGCGAGCACTTTATACGACAGCTAGTTGAGGAGAAAGTCGTATCCCTGAGTTTTTTTCCTTCCGACCATCAGTTAGCCGATATTTTCACGAAACCTTTAGATGCTCTTAGATTTGAGAGTCTTAGGAAGTCTTTGGGGATTTGCACAATTGACTGAGGGGTTGGTCGATGTCTAGAATAGGATGATTTTTCATGTTCATATCATATGCTTACTATTGCTAGTTTGTTTTATATGTATCATTGTTTTGTTGTACAACTATTTATTTATTCTTTTAAAAAAAATTCAAAAAGATTTTTGTTTTTGTATATAAAAATTTTGAGAAAAGCCCAAAAAGATTTTTGTATTTTTATTTTTTATGCACCTTTTATGGATGAGCATTTAAGATAGCCAAGTCACAACTTCATTCCATTTATCCATGTGACTGTTTGATAGAGATTTGAGACGCTACATCATTTCATCCATGTGCTTTACATTGTATGGAGTCTTTGAGATGTAATTAGTGATATCTTCCTATATATTTGACTCCTATTTCCTTTATTGCACACATGCATGGCTTTATTTGATTATTGCACGTGTCTATCACATATTGGCTTGAGTGTTTCCATCTCAATTATGTCTATACAATGTACAATATGCGATAAACTTGACAAGATTGGAATGCATGTGAAAACCGTTTGGTGAGACTGTGTGTTTATTTGTGAAACGGGGAGGGGATGTGAAAGGTAATTATCTATCCTTTGCGCAAAAGTCACCGTTTAAAAGGACCTAAAAGATGGAGGAATTTTAATATCCGAGGTCCAAAGAGGTTAAAAGAGCCCCGGACAAAATTTAAAGGCAATAAAAATAAATTCATGCCAAATATGGGCCATTTAGGTTTCACCATCAATTATCCAAAGTCTGAGAATTTAGAATACCTCTATTAAAAATATTTATCTGAGGGAGTTTGGTTGGAGAATCTTTAAACGGGTTTGCATTTCCTTGAAAGTCCTGAAAAAGCATTAAATCGTTTTGGACGTTATTGGTGTGGAAATCATTTTTAGCTTTGATTTGTTGATTTAATTGAGTCAATGTCTCATATTTCCACCTTTTTACACCAAAGGAAGCATTTGAGTTCATTTGCTAGGAATATCCAATATTCATCTTGCACATGTGTCATATTTGTATGCATTTATCTTCCTATCGAATATTGATCACACCCATTCATTAACGCTATCATCAACTTGGTTGCTTTGTGTTCATTCATGGTGTGCTTTTGTTTAAAAAAAAATTTTGAAAAATTCAAAAATAGTTGTGTATTTACTTGTGACACCCTGTCATTGCTTATTTGCATTATTTCTTTCATTTGTCTATTTGGGGACATCATACAAAGGGGGAGAAAGAATTATCATATTATGGGGGAGTTTTAAGTTTTTGAGATTTGATAACGTAAGCTTTCATCTTAAGCTCGATATGTCACTTGGTATTTTCTTTGTCTCATATGTGTAGGGCACTTCATTAATGATCTCTTTTTGCACACCCTGATGAGAAAAGCGTTGAAGATTCCTGAAGAGTTGAAGAACAAACGATGAAGTCTTATTCAATTGTACCTTTTCAGTTTTTGGGTTCATGGAAGGGTAGATTTGTATACGCATTTTTTTTGTAAGTTTGATAATTCGGATTGTTATTATTTATGTATGTACCGGCATAGACATAGGGGGAGATTTCTAAGGACATTTTGTCCATCATATATTAGTGTTATGTCGCACGTCGTTACACCATTGAAAAAATTCATTCAACGGATCCGAATATCAAAGAAGAGGAGGAACCAAAAGTCTGGTAGGCCGGATCGGTCCGCCCCTTTACCGGACCGATCCGCCTGCTGAAAAGCCAGTACACCCCGGACCGCAAGCCAACCGATGATGCATATATTTAAAAGAACTGGTTCACCTCCTCGGACCGATCCGCCTCAGACCCGGACCGGTCCGCCTGGATAATTTCCAACAGATCGTGGTCAGATTTTTTAGGCTAAAAGTTTCTTTTATAAACCCATTACGGGGAGTTTGTTTCTAAGACTTGTTCACATGATTTTCAGAGTTCATAAACTCAAAAGTCTTCATCTTTGTGAGTTAAAAAACTCATGGTTTGATTCACACAACCTCTCATACATTTGTGAATCACTTTTGGTAACCCTAGAACACAAACTTTTGTTGTTCAACCCTTATGAAGAAGACCGCTCTTCTTCTTCATTGCTGCCCTACTGGAAAGGGATATTTCCAGCCGCCGACTACATAATCCGAAACCTGAGGGTAATTCTTAGTCACTTGTATTTTCATTGTAATCCGAAATTCTACGTTACAATATTATCATGGAAATAAATGGTTTTACCCCTTTAGGGGACTTTTCCTCACTTGTGTGTGCTTGAATAACTATTGCTTGATCTCATCTTGTTTCAATCACACCTAGTTGCATGTTTAGGGTTTGTTTGAGTTAAACTGAATTTAATTATATTATTTCTTATTTGAACACAAGCGCATACTCTTTCAAATGGTTTTCCTCGCTAGTCACGGATAGGACCAGCATTCCAGGGGTTTTCTTATGAGAACCCACGACCAACGAAAGTCCAAGTTCGCCGTAGCAAAGGAGCTCAGAGTTGTGCAACAATGGGTTGTTTAAGTGGGGTATTTTGGGAGGTTGACATGTAACCTTTGAGGGTATAAATAGAATGATATGAGGTTCTCGTTAGGGTTTATTTTCCATTAGGAGAACTATTCATCAAAGAGATGCAAAGAAATTGATTGAGGTTTAATGTTCTAAACTTGATTCCAAGGTCAAATTGGGGTGTATTTAGGATTTGATTTGAGAGTGTGAAAAGCTCTTATAAGATCCTATCATTGTAACCCAATTTCTCAAATACTAAAATCTCTCTCTCTCTCTCTCTCTCTCTCTCTCTCTCTCTTATGGATGCATGCAAGGTAATATTTCCGAATCACTTTAAATCTCTTGTGTTCATCTTGTTGATTTGGTGCTTATTTATATTTCCATCAATCTTGCACATATATATTTTCTTATTTTAGTTGGGTGTGGTGTCATTGGTTCACAACAAGTAGGTGGGTTGCGGGCTAGATGGAGGGGATGGGGGAGTTGGCAGAGTGAAAGGGGCAGGATGGCCAAAAGAGAAAGGGGGTGAAGGAGGGGGGCCATAGCGATATAGTGTTTGAGTTTTTTTATACATAGATTTTTTTGTGTTTTGTCCTTTATTAGCATGTTGTTTTTTATCATTTTTATTTTCAAATCTTAATTTGATTATATAATATATTTAAATTCTTCTAATTAAAAAAAGGCACGTGTCAGTTACACTTGACGGATTTATTAACAATTTTGGGCAAAGTTTAATTTTTAAACAAAATTGTATTCAAGTCTAAACTTGAAGATTAGTGATGTATTAAAGTAAAAAAAATACCCATATTTTTTTGAGATATACTTTTTGAATCAGTGTGGTGGTGTCAAATGGATTTGACAACACGGGTTTAAAAAATGTTTGTGACAATAGTTGATATAAAATTTGTAAGACAAAAGAAAAGTTGGGTGGTTTATGAATTTAAGAATAATTTAAAGTTTTCTTTTTTATTTTAAAGATGGATTGAAATTATTTGAGAAAAAAGAGATCATATATATAAATATATATTGAAAGAGGCAGACTCCTCTACATATCATCCATGCAGACCATTTTTTCTTCAAATAAAAAATGGATAATTCATGGCTAGTCCTATTCATTGGGTCAAATATGCATCAAATCCCATCGACTTTTGTTATTGCACCAAGTCCTGTTTTATACAGACTATATATATTAAGAAAAATGTACCCTAACACATACTCATGTTAAAGTCACTTACTCTCTCTCTAAAAATAAATACATAATCCCATACTCTTTCTCTCTAATAGGCCACACCACCCCCATCCCACCCCAACGGAGACTCGTCAAAAATAGCCAACCGAAAAATCTCATCGAAAACTACCGGAATTTTCATCGAAATATTTATCTCTCCTCTATCTCTCTCTCTCTCTCTCTTCGTCTATTTTTTTTTCCGGTCCGCACTAGCGGCACCATTACCCGAGCTAGAGAAGAAGAGTTTTTGTCGGAAAAATTGGAGTTTTTGCCCAAAAGAAGGTTTTACATAAACAGTAAATTTATCTGTTTTGATTTTCGTCAAAAAATAACGAATATGCGTGTTGTTTGATAGATCTTGATGAGAAGATTCTAAATATATAAATTTTGTGAATTTCGGATTTGTAGATTTAAGTTATGGAATCTTAAAGATTTGATGGGTTTATTTTGAGAAAAAATGACGTAACAGCCCTCAAAGATATTTTGAGTGTGTATATGTCATTTTAATATGCTGAGTTAGCAAAATAAGACTTTTGACACCATTGACTCATTCAAAAGATCTCTTGCCTCATTGAACAAGTGAATGGGACTTACTAACTATTACCCCAATAAAAAAAACATATTTTTGAGTTGATTTTTTGTAACAACCCAGGCTTTTGAGCGGCTATTTTATATTATTTTGCCCGATGGGCTAATTCTATAAAATAGGGAAAGTTAGAGTAAATATTGTTTCCCGTGATATTAAGGGATAATGTTTACTATGTTTTGTATATTTACCGTATGAGAAGGTAAATGGCATTATATTGTGATGTAATGCGTCGTTATATGTAAAACGATGGTTATGACTCATATTTAATTTAGAGTGTAATTAATGAAATAAAATAAAATTGGAACATAAAAATAGTTCACATTTCTCCGAATGCCAAAATAGGGGGTGCAGTTGTTTTTAGAATAGCCGAGATAGTCGAAATAAGTGCCAAGTTGTATTTTGGAGTTTCGAGCACTTTTAACGCGTTTAATGGTGTATTAACAATTAAAGGAGGGCATTTATGTTTTAAGACCCGTTTAAGTTCCCCCACCCCTTCTTCTTTCTTCATTTGTGAGAAAAGCCAAGAGAGAGAGAGAGAGAGAGAGAGAGAGAGAGAGAGAGAGAGAGAGAGAGAGAGAGAGAGAGAGAGAGAGAGAGAGAGAGAGAGAGAGAGAGAGAGAGAGAGCTTGGGAGAAATGGAGAGAAAGAGAGAAAATGAAGATTTGAGGCCGGAATCCGTTGCTACCGGAAGAGAATCCGAAACTACAACCTCGAGGCAAGTTTCTTACTTGCTACATGTTGATTTAATGTGATAAATTGCATGTGTAGTTAAGTTTTGGAGATTTAAACCATAAATTGGTTTTTGTTGATTTTGATGATTAAACCCTAAATTGTTGGTTTTAATTTAATTTGAGGATAAATTACTAGATATTAATGGTGTAGAAATGAATTGTGGTTGTTGATATTTGGAAGAATCAAGGGTTTGGAGATTTTGGGGTTTTAGGGTTAAAACAACTCGTAGCCTAACTTGGAAATTCTGCAGGACCGAATCGATTCGGCCCAAGCGAATCGATTCAGTAAGGGGGAAAGTGTCAGGTCTGAGTCGATCGAATCGATTTGGACCATCCGAATCGATTTGGGGTTATGAAGAATGCTAGGGTCTTCTTGACTGAATCGATTCAGACACACCGAATCGATTCTCTTTTGGGACCGAATCGATTCGGCCAGGGCGAATAGATTCGGAATCCCTGCATTTTGGGGATGTTTTTCAGTTTAGTTTTTAGCCCTTTTCTTTCAGGTTCGAAGTTTAGGAACCTTCCTTTAGGAAGTATTGGGGAGTCCTAGAGGGTGGTTTTGGGTAGACTAATGCCCTAGGATTAAATGGTATGTTTAGGCTTACCCCGAGGGCTAGTTTGTGTAGGTTAATTTCCGAATGATATAGGAGTTAACCTAAATATGAATTGGAGATAAAAATGTTTACGATGAGACTTTTGGGAGACACTCCTTGAGGGAGATTAATTTTAATAGTTTATGATATTATATTGAAGTCTTGGGCACTAGTTGAGGTTAATGGCACTTCGGGTCTTAAGTCATTAATAAAATATGACTCTAAGAATAAGAAATGAATATTATTTAATGTTGTACTAATAAATAAGTACAAATGATTTTGAGAATGTAAAAACGGATGTTTTCAAATGAAAAGGAAGATGATTTTCATAAATGTTAAAAGGTATGGATACACACCCTCTCTAAATCTCTATCTTAAGGGAAGTTCGCGCATTGTGGTGAAGCCCCCTTACTAATGAATGCAGGGTGGATATAGTCCCTAGGCCATATGAGCATTTGTTGTATATTTTTTTGCGATGGGTAGGTAATTACGGGTGTGGTTATGACTACCCCGCAGGCATATGGCCGCTTCTCGACGTTTTGGTAGGATCCCAGGTTGTCTAAATGATAGGCCCTGGAAGATGATAGCCATTTAGGGGCGCGCAGTGGGGAAACCCGGACGGACGGTCTTAGAATCGTTATATATATATGTAATTATAACTATTCTAAATCAAGTTGGACTTGATGTATGATAAGTGTCATAAAGAGCACAATGAAATGCCATAAAGAGCATGAGGAAGTGCCATAAAGAGCACGATGAAAATGCCACAAAGAGCATATGATGATGATTATATTCCTGTTAAGGAAGAGATTTTTACAAAGTGTAAAATTGAGATAAAATGCCACAAAGAGCATAAAAACTATGATTATATTTCCTGATAAGGAATGGAATTATGAAATGAATTAGTATACGATGAAATTGATTGGTAAACATTTGATAAAATGTTGTACCATTTATATACTCCTAAAGAAAGAAATGGGAATTATGTTTTGATGGTGAATGGATATAATTATGTATCCTTGAGTAGCAGTAGATGAGACCTCTCAATTATATATATATATATAACATTGTGCTAAGGGTCTAATGTATCTCGACGATCAGCCTTTCCTAGTAGTAGTGTATCAGGGGGGTTCCTTGTTTGGATTTCGCTTTGCGAGACATCCCACGCACGAATAGGGCATAGTGTTGTGACTGGGGAGAAGTTAGCCTTTAGTAGTTGGATTAATTAGGACAGGGTCTAATGTATCTCGACGATCAGTCTTGCCTAGTAGTAGTGTATCGGGGGGTTCCTTGTTTGGATTTCGCTTTGCGAGACACCCCACGCACGAATAAGGGCATAGTGTTGAGACTGGGGAGAAGTTAGCCTTCTGTTCTTGATTTAACCTGAGCATCATTGATATTTCGTTAGGTTTCTTTTAGACTGAGAGGTGAGAAATATTATTGTTAACTGCGTGAGAATTACGCACTTAACTATTATACATTTTATTCACATGGGAATCATATCAAACTAGGCCCTGACCCGTCTATATTTCTTGTGTCTGCGCATACTCTTTGCCGTTACAGGTGCTCTACCGCATGGACACCCGTATTTACATTTCCATTCCGGTTGTCATGGAGCTACGGCATATTGCGGATGTTGTAGGTTACTTGTTTAGACGCTTTTTTCCCTTGTACTGTAGTTGTGCTCAGTTGTTTATTCGGACGTGTTTGTTCAAGTCTTGCACTCATTTACTATATTGTAAATATTGAAATGTAATACTCGGTGTAACTATTTGTATTAGTCTGTGCACTGACAGCTTATTCGGTGATTATTTATGATATTGTCGTTCTTTATTTATCGATTTTTGATACCCACCGTTTTGCAAATGGGATTGTCTAAATGTTTTTCTTTTACTTTCAAAATTTTCTTTTATTGACAGTCCGTTTTCTAAAATTATGGGTGGTTATCTCGTACTATTATTTTAATCGATAGTGATGCTGAGAATGGACCATCTATGATTCCTGTGATTATTAGAGTATTGGGCTGGCCACCTATTATTTTAGTAGGCGAGTTGTCACATTTTTTCAGTTGTATTTAAATATTTTAGGGAACCCCGCAAAAAGAATCAACTCAAAATGATTTTTTTTCTATTTAAAGAAAATAGATATGTCAGCTAAAAACTTAAATATTTTGATCGTTTTTTTAAATACAATATTTTTTGAGGGATTCCCTGAAATGTTTAAATAACACACAAAAAATTCAACTCAAAAATATTTTATTTTATTATTTTTAAAAATTGGTTCGCACAAGAGCTTCTTATTTTAAAACCTCACATAAGACTTTATGTATATTAAAGAAATCAATGGTGTTATTTATGTTACTAAAAGTGGTCTTTTGCAAGTCGTATGAATTACCCAATTTTCGCTTGAGACAAATAAATTATTATACATGTAAACGGATTGGATATATGAGTGAAGTTATGTTTCTCATCCATATGATGGACGAGTCTGAAGGGATATACTGTTTTTTTGTATTTCTCTCATTTTAAAATTTATCATGAAGAAAAGTTGAATTATTTATTATTTAAGCATTTTTCCAAAGTAGTATACTGAAGCTCTTAATCTGATTATATAATTACAAGTTCTAATTCAATTGATCTTCTAGAATTTAATAAAAAAAATGGGAGACTTACAATTTTATTTTTAGAGAATTTTGTTTGAAACTAAATATGCAAGTGATAAAGTAATGGAAAATGCTATGTGTACCAAATGTTTACACTAAAAGTTGTTTACCGAGTGCATTAAATTATTGTTCTTACAGTAGTGTACAACACTTATATGCACTTGGTAAACCACTTATGGTGTAAAAACTTGGTATGTATAGCATCACCCTAAATTAATTATTGCTACTGTTCGGTGCAATGTTTTGAACTATGATTGTGGAAAATATAGGTGAAAGCCATTCAACCTTTTTAGAAGAAAAAATGAAAAATAATTTTGTGGCTAATTGAGAAACAAGGCAATTGTTTGGGCACTTTTTGTTATAGATGTTGGTTCACTCATACGTATCTAAATTTATTTATATAAATCGTTTGCACATTTCTCGGATCTGCAAGCTAGCAATGTAAATGTTATTTGTGGACAAAATTTGACTATGTATAAACTTATGCCATAATTGAATGACCGTTACGTTTATTCACTAAAGAATAAAAAAGGTTGTACCCAGTGCACAAGGCTCCTCGCTTAACTCCGAGGTTTGGTAGAGACACATGTCGGTTGACCTTACCCCTATCATATATGGATATGGAGATCCTGCTTCCATATCAGACATGAGACCAACCATAGGTTGGGTGAGAACACTTGCCATCGCAGCAAGGTACAACCTCTTTTATTCACTAACGAAGATAAACATAATTGTTTTTTCTGACTATGAAATTTTTTAATGTTTGTGATCTCTAATTTTAAATAAACAACATTTAATACAACTTACAGACGACCTTGGAAGCCGATATTTTTAGGCGAATAGAAGGAAAAAAGACCATGAAAAAATCAAAGCGAACAAAATAATGTCAACGATGTTGTGAGTTACAAAGGAATGTTAAATAATTCATCAAAATGTACTATATTCTATATATCCATAAAAATAGCTAAGAACGAGCAATCACCAATGTCGCTCGTTTGGCTGTTTGATCGGATAAGTCCAAGCTTGTGAAGCAGAATACTTTTTCTTATTATTGAGATATGTCCTTTGTTTCTTCGAAATGTCCTTTCGCATTTTAATCCTTTTATCTTTCATAGAGGACAATGTAAAATATTTAACTTTAGACTCAGAGTTCAAGATGTTATCTGCATAGAAAGGAAGTTTGGCGAAAGCCATACTGAAATGTAGCTTTAGCCTTTCAAGTTCTAAAAAAAACTCTTCTTTTCCTTTTCCAAGTACATAATGATGAAATCTAAATATTCATGCAACTTCATGAACGTTTTTTTGAAGCCCTTAGAATGAAGGTTATCATCTTCTGCATACCCTGTGTATATAAACGGATCAATCAATAAAAATCACAGGTCGTCATCTTCCTCAGCTACCTCCTCTTCAATCTCGGAGTCCGAGAATTCCTTTTCAATCTCAGGGTCCGAGTAGATAAGGATCTTTATCCCATCAATTCCGTTTCTCCGATGATCCTATTTAATTTTTTTGGAAACGATCATGGTAGAGCATCTAGAGTTATTTACCTTAATCGATTCAAGAGTGTATATATTACCTAAACCATATAAAATCTCCTCAAACCATTCACATCTAACCAACGCTAGTCGTCGAAGGCTCAGAAAGTGGCTACTACAAGCATTACATTCCTTAATATACAAGTCCTGAAGTTTCAAGAAATTGAGTTTAAAAAACTCTCCATCACTTGCTTCCTAAACAGGCCCCATGAAAGCCTCATTAAGCAACTTGAGGACCTCAAAGTTGGGCAGCCTTCCAATGGTTGACAATCCAACCCAAGGAATCTGAAACCCTGATAAAGTTAAATCCTATTAGCCCACCTTTTTGGCATATATTTCTTTTTATTGCTTTTAAATTTTCGAGGCTCTTTTCAACCTCATTGGACCTTGGCTTCTGTTTTTGTGCCACACTTTTTCTAGGTCAAATTTAAATGGTGGCTTAATCGCAAAGTATAAATGAGCACAATTCGTAGCCCTTCCCCATTTTCCAAATATATCACACAAACTCACACCAACGGTTCTTACATGCACTACTTTCTTGTCAAGTTTTATCGCATTTGGTTCGTTGTCTAAACTGAATTGAGATGGAAACAGTTAAACCAACATGTGATAGACAAGTATAATATTCAAATAAGACTGTGCACGTGTGAAATAAAGGAGATAAGGAGATAAACATGTAGAAGATATCATTAATCACATCTCAATGTCTCCAAACAATGTAAAGCACATGGATGAAATGATGTAACATCTCAAATCACTATCAAACAGTCATGTGGAATATGGAATGAAGTTGTGACTATGGATATCTTAAATGTTGATCCATAAATGGTGCAAATAAAATACAAAACCCTTTTTGTGTTTTTCATAAATTTTTTATAAAAGAAAATCTTTTTGACTTTTTCAAAAATATAAAAAAAATGGATTTTTCAATTTTACAAAAAATAGAAAAACTTTTTGTATTTTTTTAAAAAGAAAAAAATGAAAACCAAAACAAATAATGATACAAATGATACAATCTAGAGATAGGAATCATATGATATGAACGTGAAAAGTGCATCCTATTCTAGACATGGTAACCACCCCTCAGTCAACTGTGCAAATTCCTAAAGACTTCCTAAGACTCTCGAATCTAAGGGCGTCTAAAGGCTTCATCAAAATATTGGCTAACTGGAGGTCGGTAGGAAAAAAACTCAAGGATACGACCTTCTCTTCTACTAGCTCATGGATAAAGTGCTCGCGTACCCTAATGTGCTTTGTGCGCTAATACTGGACAGGATTACGGATATGTGTATCGCACTCGTGTTATCATAGAAAATAGTCATGGTGTCTTATGATATCCAATAATCTTCCAAAATCTGCTTCATGAATATAAGTTGGATGCAACAACTCCCGGCGGCTATGTACTCAGCCTCCGAAGTGGACAAAGAGAAGGAGTTTTTCTTCTTAGTCAACCAAAAGACAAGAGCTGAACCAAAGAAGAAACACCAGCCAGAAGTTCTCCTACATCCATTTGCATCCTCGACCCGATTGGCATCCGAATAGGAGGATAAAAAGTCAATGGTATCAAAAGAATACCAAAATGCCAAATAAGAGAGTCCCACTCATGTATTTGATAATATGTTTAAGAACGAGTAAGTGCAACTCTTTCGGGGACTCTTGATATCGCGCACAGAATCCAACACTAAAGGCGATGTTGGGATGATGGTAGTCATGTAGAGAAGACTACCTATCATACTTCGATACAAGGTTTGCTCTATGTCCTTGCCAAAGTGTCCTTGCTAAGCTTGATTGAGGTACTCATCAGGGTACGTTTGTGCTTAGTGGAGTCTAAACTAAATTTCTTCACTAGGTCTATAGCATACTTGGATTGGGAGATGAACATCCCATCCTCTAGCTGACAAACCTAGAGACCAAGGAAGGATGTACGCTCACTAACCATGATCACCTCAAACTCACTCTTCATCTTCTCCTCAAAGTAATACTATGTCGTCCACATAGACGTGGGTAACCAAAATAGCACCGTCTCCACTCCTAGCAAACAACGTCTTATCAACTCCCCCTCTCATGAAGCCACGGGTTAAGAGATAGGAAGTAATTCGCTCGTACGAAGCTCGGGGTGCTTGCTTCAAACCATACAGGGCTTTTCTGAAAAAATAGACGTGGTCGGGGTGCTTAGGGTCTTCAAATTCTTTTGGTTGTTCCACGTAAACTTCCTCCTGTAGAATTCCATTCATAAAGGCACTGTTTACATCCATATGGTATAACTTGAAGCGCATATGACATGCGATGGTGAGTAGTAAGAGGACGAACACAAGCCTCGCAACAGGAGCAAATGTCTCATCAAAGTCTACACCATCTATCTGTGTGTAGCCTTGAGCGACCAACCTAGCCTTGTTTCAGATTATGGTACCATTCCCATCCATCTTGTTCTTGTAGATCCACTTGGTAGCAATCACATTCTTCTCATTAGGTCGGGGGACTAGATCCCAGACATCATTTTTTCTAAACTGAAGCAACTCATCCTCCATACCATGTATCTAGTGTTCATCCTTGAGTGTTTCCTTTACGTTCTTGGGCTCAACTTTAGATGCGTAGAAAATAAAGGTAACCACATTCTCTAGCTGAGCACGAGTATTGACCCCCAAAGTGGGATCTATCCATTTCCTGAATCATCTAATTCTTCCTCTCAACAATCTCATTTTGCTGAGGAGTCTGCACGACCGAAAATTAATGCTTGATCTCGAGGCTATCACAATAGAGATCTACTTTAGATTCCTTAAACTCAATGTCGTTGTCACTCCGCATTCTATTAATGGTGACACCGGGTTGATTTTGCAGGACACGGCACTTGGTCGTAAGAAATTCCACAGCATCGGATTTATCTCTCAGAAAACCTACAATTAAGTAACGAGAGAAATCATCTATATAACTAGGATATACCTCTTACAACCCAAACTCTCACTACGAGTAGGACCCATAAGATACATGTGTATTAACTCAAGCATTCGTGAAGTGGTAATGAAATTCAACTTCCTGTGAGGGCTACGAACTTGCTTTCCCAACTGACAGGGTGCATAAATAGCGGAAGTCAACTTTTCAAGTGATGGAAAGCCACGTACTAGGTCCTTTTTAGCTAATATCTCCAAATCTTTGAAGTTCACATGACCTAGACGTTGATGCCAGAGATCCATAGGAGTGATCATGACGTTGTTGCAGATAGATGAGGACTTCAGCACAATCCCATAGCAATTATCTTCAGTCCTCACCCCTTGCAATAGTAGTTTACCAGATTGATCATATACATTACACTCGTTCCGATCAAACTTTACTGCAAAGTCAGCGTCGCATAACTGGCTAATGCTAAGAAGATTCGCCTTCAGACCTTTGACGTACAAAACATCCTACAACTTAGGAAATCCTGCTATCTCTACTATACATCGTCCTACTGTGCTAGACTTTCTCCCATCTCCAAACATAACTTTACATTCCTCACGATCCTCTAAATAGGTAAAAAATGAGATGTCACCAGTCATGTGTCTGGAGCACCCACTATCAAAGTACAACTGAGAGGTATTGTGTGCTTTAAGAGCAACGTGAACAACAAGGGATTTTATATCGTATTTAGGTACCCAAGTGGAGGTAACCTTCAGTTTTCCCTTGTCACTGTTGGTTCTAGTCGGGATTCTGGAATTATCCACAAACGACAAAGAAATTCGTTGGAACTCTTCCATTAAACTCTGAGATGTGGCGACTAGAAACACAACCTTCTCTGTAAGACTCAAAAAATAGCTAGTGGCGTGTGGTGGAGCAAATGTACGTCGTGTTTGACCCAAACTATAGCAAAACTCCCTAAGGTGGCATTTTCTTTTGTAATATGTATAAAAGTACATAGTCTTAGGCCGACTTTGGTTTGCTTATCTTGGCCGAACTCTTCTATGGGGTTTTGGTTGATGGCCATATGGATTCATAGTAAACTCAGGAATTGGTTGATGTCGCATGAGACGTGGAAGCACCATCAAAACCTATTCCCTGCCTTTCACCAAACCCTAAAGTAGGGGCAAGGAGCATATTTCCCATCTTTCCAGATATGTCTTTTATCTTTACCTTGACCTCCCGAGCTCTCTCAAGATCATGAGTGAGTTGGGATACAAGGGTTTCAAGTTTCGTCCAAGTGTCCAGGGAAGAATGGAGCTCACTCTTAAGACTAGGCACTTGCTTGGTTAAGTCCCCTTTCTCTTTCTCTAAACAACTCTCTCTCTCTCTCTCTCCAAACAATTTATGTCTCTCTTTAAACTGACTCTCTCTCTACGCAAATAGTCTATCTCTCTCTCTCTCAAGGCAGTGTTAATGGACGACTCTCTCGTCTCTCCTAAATCTTTCTCTAAGGCAACGATCCTAAGTGTTAATGCTTTGTTAAACTTTTTAGTTTTAAAAGAATCAACATATAAATCAGCGTACGCGCATCATAAATCACTCTCGCTCTCAGTTTCAGCATCCTCCCCCTCACTCACATCGCTTTCACTGTCGAGGTGTCCCTATGAAGTAGTATCATTATCATCGTGAGGTGCACTGTAAGTACTCGTGTGACTAGCCATGAATGCGGTGAAGTTACATTCATGCAGTGACTCATCTCCAGAATCCATCGACTCGACCTCACTGTCGTCACTAAGGGAGGCATTTGAAGCAGCTTTGCATTTGCCTTGACGTTTCAATCTAGTAGGACACTCAAAAGCCTTATGACCTCTATCATCACACTCATAACATCTCTCATCATCTTTCTTAGGTGTGTCATTTTTATCTTTATCATTTTTATTTTCAAACTTATTTTTCTCAAAATTCATTTTATCTTTGAAATTGCCATTTTTCTTTAATTTGAGAAATTTCTTGAAATTTTTCGCAAACAAAGCCAAATCGTCTAAATCAAAATCAAACTCCAAATTTGACATCTTTTCCTCTTTTCTCCTAGATGACTCACCTTTCTTTCTTGTAGACCCCTCATTCTTCCTAGCCTGGGCTTTAAGTGCTACCCCTTTATCTTTCAATTTTATCGTGTTAGGAAATATGTCACTTTCACAAGTCTGGAGGTATGCTTCCAACTCTTCTAATTTCAGACTACTTAAATTTCCTATAGAATTTAGCACAGTGATTTTAGGGATAAAACTCTTACGCAGTGATCTCAGAATCATTTTAACTACTCTAGCATCAGAAATGTGTTCACCTAGATTGAAACTAGAGTTTTCAATATCATATAAGTGTGCATAGAATTCATCAAAACACTCGGATCAAGCATGGTGATTGTTTCAAATTATGTAGTTAATTTTTTTAATTTTCATTCTTTGACTGCACTAGTGTCATCATGGGTAAGTTGTAAAACATCTCATGCTTCTTTTGATGTGCTATACGTCATGATGCGTCGGAACTCATCGGGTGTGACGTTTCAAGAAATTTCACTAAGCCCACGTGAGTTATATGTGCTCCATTTAAATTCTTCCTCAGTTAATTCAGTCACATCTTGTAAATTTGTTACGTTTTCTACAGTGATAGTGGGAGGAGTCCGCCCATTTTCACACATAACCCAAACACGTTCGTCAGGGGTGGCAATTCGGGTTAGTCGTGTCATTTTCGGGTCGCGTTGATTTTTATTTTAGTATATGTTTTGGGCACTCCTGAATCTATACAAGCAAATCGGGTCATGTTCGGGTTATTACCGTAAACGGGTTAACGGGTCAAAAATTACCAGCTCTAACGTTCATCAATGGCCTTTAAATGGGATTTCATGCGGGCTTTCCAATATGCGTAATTTGTCACGTAAAAAATTGGTACTCGATTATACAAGTTTTTCATTAAAATTGCGCTTTTTCAAAAATCAATTTTTAGACCAAAATTGATATGCAGAAAAATTTTGCGAAAAATAAAAATTACACAGTATAATCGTGTAATTGGCTCTGATACCAATTTGAGAGTGCGCCAGCAATCAATTAACAAACTTGTTTAGTGAAATTCCAATTTTATTCCCAATTATCAATTAAAACCTAACTCTCGCAAATAATTTTGATTGACTAATTATATAAAAAAAAGCATGCAAATAATCACAAATATGAGGAAAAATCCCCCAAATGGGCAAAACCTTTTTATTTCACTATATTGTGTAGCAACTTACAAATACAGAGAAATACAAATTGACACATGAATACCCACAAGCGTCGATTCGTTGTCGTCGACAAGAGATCCCTCAAGAGTTCCAATGGCCAGCAGTAAAGTCAGCCTTTCTTCATCACAAGAATCACTCCAAGAATGGAAATGATAAGTAAAAGGGTTTATAACGATTCACATATATGATTTAGAATGATTTAGTTTGGGCCTTAAAAAATTGAAGACTTATAGTAACTCTCTCAAAAACGTTCTTCCAAAGTCTTAAAAAAAATACCTTTCAAAATTGGTATTTGTAGGAAAAATAGAAAATTGTGTCGACGTGCCGAACCAGTTCGGCATGGACTTTATAGAAGGCAAACCGATTCACTTTTCCAGTACCGTACCGAGGCCAAACTTCTAGCAAAATCCGAATCGGTTAACTTCTGGCCGAACCGGTTCACTTTTCAAAAACATGAATTTCTTCTTTCTTCTTTTAATCTTAACAAGGAATGTGAAGTCGTGGAGTAACGGTTGAATTGATAATGATGCACATTTACTCATTGAAGATGATGGGAACTTCGAATTCGAATCAAGGCTGTCATGGATGATCGTGTTGACGTGCTGAATTTAGCGATATAAGCTCTGTTCTAAAAGGCCCGCCTAGGCTTCGCCTAGGCCTGCCTAGGCTTGAGGCTTAAGAGAAACGCATCGCCTACGCCTTATTCTTGGTAAAAGACTTAAGGCACACTTTTTTTAAAAAAAACAAAGGATTAGTTGACAAATAATGGTTATGGAGCATGAATATGAGAAAGATGGCTACCAAACATATGAATATATTTTCAAAATTCAAGTTATGTACCATTTTATTATATTACTAGCCTTGGAATAATTAAAATAATAAAAAAAAGGAAAAACGCATTTTTATGCCTAGGCTTCGCCTAGGGGCGCCTAGGCTCCTAAGGCTTGAGGCTTGACCTCTACGCCTCGACCACGCCTCGCGCCTCTTAGAACCTTGGATATAAGACGTGTATGCTGTGATCCAGGACACATAAAAAAATTTCTAGATTCTAAAATGGATATTTATAAAATGATGTCCTAAAAATCTCCCCTATGTCTATGCCGATACATACATAAAAATAATTCGAATTATGCTACCCAAACTCAAAACAAACGACAGACAATTTTATATCCCCATTAAACCCAAAAACAGAAAATACTAAATGACATGTCTTTAAACAGGCATCAGCATCTTCGAATCTTCAACTTCTTCAAACTTTCTTGTCATTATCAGGGTGTGCAAAAATAATCCTCAATTTCGTACCTACACACATGAGACAAGAAACAATATTCGTGCTACGCAATAGGTTGAAAAATAATGATAAACAAAAATCAATATCAATTGAGTTTAAACAAATCATTACTAATTCAAACTTTCAAATCTCCCTCATAATTTTCGTTCTCCCCGTTTTTAAGATGTCCCCAAATAAACAAATATAAAGAATACAAAGCAATGCAAATGGAAAATGTCGTATGGTAACAAAACTCTCTCTTTTAGAATTTTTCAATTTTTTTCTCAAAAAAATACAACAAAAAATCTCACCATGAAAGAACACGAAAATAACCAAGTCAATGATAGCAAAAAAGTAGGTAAATTCGATAGGTAAATCAATACATACACCATAACATATGTGTACGGTGAATTTCGGATATTCCAAACGAATGAACTTAACATCTTCATTAGGTGTAAAAATAGTGAAATTATAAGAAATTAACTAAATCAAAGCTCAAAGTGATTTCTACACCAATAACGTCCAAAAATATGTAACATTTTTCACGACTTTCAAGGACGTGCAAACCCGTTTTATATTCCATCCAAACTCCCCCATAAATAATAATTCTTTTTATTTTTTTTCTTTTAAGGTAATGAAACTAAATCATATTCACCCACCTTTTTGGCATATATTTCGTTTTATTGCATTTAAATTTTCGGGGCTCTTTTCAAACTCATTGAACCTTGGCTTCTATTTTTGTGCCACACTTTTTTAGGTCCGATTTAAACAGTGGTTTAATCACAAAGGATAAGTGAATACCTTTCATAGCTTTTCACCATTTTCCAAATATATCACACAAACTCACACCAACGCTTCTTACATGCACTACTTTCTTGTCAAGTTTTATTACATTTGATTCGTTGTATACACATAATTGAAATAGAAACACTTAAACTAATATGTTATAGACAAGTACAATATTCAAATAAGACTGTGCGGTGCAATAAAGGAGATAAGAATCCAAACATGTAGAAGATATCACTAATCACATCTCAATGTCTCCAAACAATGTAAAGCACATGTATGAAATAATGAAGCATCTCTCAAACAATCATATGGAATATGGAATGAAGTTGTGACTATAGTTATCTTAAATGTTCATCCATAAATGGTGCAAACAAAATACAAAACTCTTTTTGGGTTTTACATAAAAAAATTATAAAAAGAAAATCTTTCCGACTTTTTCAAAAATTTATCAAAAATAAAATCTTTTTGGGATTTTTAATTTTTCAAAAAATAGAAAATCTTTTTGTATTCTTATAAAAAGAAAAAAATAAAAACTAAAATAAATAATGATACAATCTAGAGATGGAAATCTTATGATATGAACATAAAAAATTAAAGACTTGTTGTAGTTGGTCTTTCAAAAACCATCCTCCAAAGTCTTAAAACAAATACCTCCCGAAATAGGTATTTATAGGCAAAATTGAAAACTGGGTTGCCACTTCAGAGCGATTCAGTTTGGCCTTTATAAAAGGCAAACCTGTTCACTTTTCTGTACCAAGGCCACACTTCTAGCAAAATCCAAACCGGTTCACTTTTCAGAACCATGAATTTCTTCTTTCTTCCTTTAAACTTAACAAGGAATGTAAAGTCGAAGAATAACGGTTGAACTAATAACTATGCACGTTTACTCATTGAAGATGATGGGAGCGTGATAACTTCGTATTCAGAACAAGGCCGTCATGGATGATCATGGTAACGTGCCGAATGTAGTAGTATAAGACGTATATGTTGTGATCTAGGATACTTCAAAATTTCCTAGATTCTAAACCATGTCTTTACAAATCATGTCCTTACAAAATCATGTCCTTACAAATCAAATTATATAAATTTAATATGAAGTTAAATTAATAGCGTTTTCATGAGCCATTTTAATGTGCCAAGTTAAAGAAACATGTAGTTTTAATTTTAACGCAAAGTGTCAAATGATGGCGATAAATAATACCGCGTTCTATCGATTTTAAAGTGTCGTACTGATATGTCATTAAATTATGATAAATTTAATCGTTCCTAATAATGTTTCGTTAAATTATTACTAGTTTAACATAACGTGTTGTTTAGAAATTATTTTTTTTATTTAAACGTTATTTTAATTGTTTTTGTAACGTTATTTTTTTAAAAAAAATATTTTCTAAAACTATTTAAAAAAATACATATTGGAAACATCTATTTTCTAAAAATTATTTCAAAAATACAATTTTTTTAAAAACATATTAAAAATATTTTAAATTACTTTACAAATTTGTTATAAAAAACTATTTTGTATATAAATAACATTAAAACAATTTTTTAAAAGGTCTCTTGAGAAGAAAAAAATAGGGAAATAGTCATTTATAATTTTAAAATTGTTCTCCACAACTCCTGATCCTCTAGTACTATTAGTTTGTCGTGGAACCATAAACACCCCATCATACCCAATCAAATGTGATGGTGCCCCCTCGACCAATAAATCCATGACCTTTCCCCTCGCAAAAAAGATCCCATACTTCCCTTCATTATCCGAACAAACACCTCAAGTGTAATGGTAAGAATTGCCATAAACACGTGTGACAACTCATCATTTGCCCTAAGAAACATCCCATTATGATCTCAAATCGCAATATATTTATTATCAATCTATGAATCAAGGGGTCCTCTACTACGTCCACCTTGTCTGGGTGATACTGGATATCAAAATGGAAATCCTTCACGAATTCTAACCATGTTTCCTTATGTTCAACTCCATCTGCATAAACAAAAATTTCAAGCAATTAACGTCCAAGAGCATGTGAAATATGTACCCCAATAAATAATGCCCCTACACTTGGAGGGCAAGTACAAGTGTTGCTAACTCTAATTCATAAGGGGTGTTATTCCCATCATGAGGTTTAAGCTTTTGAGAAGCGTGAGCTATAGACATATCCTTCCGCATCAATACACCCCCCAAGTCTATAGAGAGAGGCATCGATATAAACCCATGGTCCACCCACTATGAGGTAAGCACCTGAGATAAAGTCAACTTAGACTTCAACTCATCGAAATACGATTGCAAAAAAGCATCCCATAGAAATTATACCCCCTTCCTTTTCAAGTTCGTCAAAGGTCATGATTTCTTTTAGAATCCCTGGATAAACTGACATAATACGCTGATAAACCCAAAAAATTGCACACCTTAGTAGGTGTCATGTGTTATCCCCACTGTAACAATACTGACACCTTACTTGGGTCCACAAAAATTCACATGTGGGCAAAAGCTCAGATCATTATACAAAAATTCACCCCTGTACAATAAAGGCATTAATCTAGAACCAATCATTATATAAAAATGTTTGTTATTAAAAGTAGTGAGAAAGAGAATTCATTCTAAAACAAACATATCACAATCAGATTGTAATAATATTTAAAACATAATTCGTTAATTAAATAAGTGTCTCAGACATCCAAGGAAGGATAAAGCAACATAAACTCTCAAGCCAGGCGAAGGCAAAAGTTTAATCAGGCGACCACAACAAATGTTTCTAAGGAACACCGACACAAAACCACAATTTGTACATTAAAAATTATTTCTTACTGATTCGTTAAATGGATCAAATTTTTGGCTTGAGCTCTTCTCGTAAAAGTGAAACAAATATAGTGCTCAGAAATTTCAATTTCGTTCATCTGGCAAAATATTTATCACATCCATCTAAATCTCAATTTCAAAAAAAAATTTATATAAATATAAATATAACCAACTTCATTCAACATCTATGTTTAAATGATTAATAATGTTAGTGAAAGAGTACTTCCGAAACTATTTGAAAGAGACCCTAAAAAGAGTACCAAGCTATTAAAAGCTTACAGACGAAAACAGATAATAATAGAACATCAACTCAATACACAACACCCATATTTCATTAGAGAACATTGGTAATCAGTATATTGACGCATTAATATGTAGCCAAATTTGAAAAAAGTTAAAAAAAATGATACATGGATAGGAGAACAGGATATTTGAGAACAAAGAGATATGATGATGAAAAACTTGATTACAAGATTAATAACAAAAAGTTATAAGTTTAGTAAACTCCGAAATAAACTCGTTGAACGAAACTCTTTTCAAAATGAACACTAGATGTGTTAAAACAATTTTTCTGAATATGATCTTTAGACTTGTTAGATTGATTACCTTAGGTTTTTAAAATTCCAAACTTACAATTAAATCTCAAGTATGATATTGTTTACCAAAGTAATTAAGAACAACACGCGATTTTTAACGTGGTAAAACCCTAAAATTAGGAAAACATCCACGGCCCCTCTACGGAGCAAAAAGAAAAAGTCCACTACAATCACAACCAAGTTACAACACTAAAGCATGCAACTAAGAATCAAAATACAAGATCAGAAAACGTACCTACCCGAGTTACTTCACTATTAAAGGCATTCTATCTTGATTTGTTCTTCTCTACACAACTTTTGTTTTATCCTTAAATCCCAGACTCCAGTAGCCTCACAAACAAAATATCTCACCAAGAACCACAACTCCTAAGTGTTCGTGTGAGAGTGATAGTGCTTATGTATTAAACTAAATGCAATAATGCTTCTCACGCCTCTCAATCAAATACAAGCAATATCCTATTAATTACAAGCAACTTCTATATGCAATGCAATTAATCTCAAATATACTTTGAATTCAAGACTTTAAAATTTTCCGATTCGAAAAAAAAAATTCAAATCAAGTTTTGTTTCAAAATTATTTATCTCCAAAATTTATTTCACCAACTTGTGAAATTAATTTTTGAAAAAAAAAATTATATCTCAAATCTGAATATAAGCCCAACAAGTCTTAAGTTTCAAATTTATTTGAAACTATATTCTTTGATAAAAAAAAAATATAACAATAATACACAAATGATCCAAGAAGAAAAACACAACAATCCTAACAATTAGTGTACTAAAAAATTTCCTAGGAAGTATAGGGTTTGAGGAGTACACAAATTTGATATATTCTGCGTTTGTCGGCGAGTTTTCTGACAATAAAAATTCGAAAATTAATTTACGAACAACTCGGGTGTCGACAGGTGACGACGACTCCGGCGACATCGAGTTCTCTCTCTTCTCTTCTCTTTTGTCTCGACTGGCAGCGATCTCGAATCTCTCTCTCTCTCTCGGATTCCGCCGATCTCGATTTTTTTCGTCCGGTGGTACAACTCTGATAGTGATGAAACTTTCTTGCGTCCGACTGTGACGAAATTTTTCGGCATCAACAGCAGCTCGCTGTGATGGAATTTTTCAATTTTGAGTCCAACGGCGACGACGAAACCCTCTTCTCTCTCTCTCGGTTTCGACTTCTCTCAAAGGAAAGGAGAAGAAGATATTTTTCTCTCTCTTGTTCTATCAGCCACCGCTCTCTCTTCTAACCTAAAGAATAAGAAACCCTAAGATATTATATATGATACTAAAAGGATTTGTTATAAATGGAGGGTCTAGATCAAATCGCCAAGATCTGAGGGTATAGAAAGAAAGTGGGATAACTAATTTTGATTGCTAAAAGATGTTCACTAGGATTGAGGCACTAATAATATGGTTTATAAATAACCACTCAATCTAGGGTCACAAATGAATCTAACCACCAAGACACTAAAAAAACACAAAAAGCCTTACTAAAAAATAACACACGTGTTTTTTAAAGTCTTGAAAAAATTAAATTTTTCAACTCAAAAAAAGTATTAAACAACTAAAAATTGAACCAATCAAATTTTTATCATAAAAAATTATTCTTACGTTAACCTCAAATATATTTTTAAAATCATATTTCAGTTAAATGAAAAAATCATTTTAAATGATTAAAAAAAATATTCAATGAATTTCTTTTTCCAAAAAAAAATATTTGGAGCAACACCACCATAAAAAATATGCACACATAATAAACATGTATATGCAGTGTATGTTTCCTAATTGTGGTTCAAGAGTTGTACTTACCTCTTTGTGTCGCATTAGAGAACTTGGACTAGGATACTTTTGATGACGCTTGAGTCCTTTTTTAGATAAAGTAACTCGAACAAATCTAATCATATTTTGCCTTGATATCCAAACTAGTTAGAACTCCTATATGGCACATACTCAAGTAAGTCAATCATATAGTGTGTTCTCAATCTCCCCATATTGGAGACAAAATTTCCTTGAGTATCCTGAACTCGTGGGTGAAAATGAAAAATCCTAGATTTCCTATACAAAAATCTCTATCTACCCATTTCCATCCTAGAACCAAAAAAAAAGATAAGAAAATACATTATTCAACTTCAATACATACCAATACTCTAATAAATAGGATAAGCTATACGACCGGGTCTGAAAAATGCTTGAAAAAGATAAACACTCAATGTCATATTAGTTGAGTTAGTACAAGATAAGATATAAATCGAGGCAAAGGTACTCAAGTTCTTCTCCCCTAATTTGTGTTTTTTAGTGTCTTGGTGGTTGGACTCATTTGTGACCCTAGATTGAATGGTTATCTATGAACCATATTATTAGTGCCTCAATCCTAGTGAACACCTTTTAGCCGATTAAAATTCGTTATCCCACTTTCTTTCTACAACCTTAGATCTTAGTCATTTGATCTAAACCCTCCATTTATAACAAACCCTTTTAGTACCATATATAATATATTAGGGTTTCTTATTCTTTAGATTAGCAGAGAAAGTGGCACCTGATAGAACAAGAGAGAGAGAGAGAAAAATATCTTCTTCTCCTCCATTCCTTTGAGAGAAGCCGAAACCGAGAGAGAGCAGAGGGTTTCTCCATCGCCACCGGACTCGAAACTAGAAAATTCCATCACATCCAGACTGTTGTTGATGCCGAAAAAAATTCCGTCATAGTCGAAATTGTTGATGACGTCAGAAAGTTCCGTCACTACTGGAGCTATACCACCTGACGAAAAAAATAGAGATCAGCGGAATCTCAGATAGAGGGAGAGATCCGAGACAGCTGTCGGTCGAGACAAAAGAGGAGAGAGAGAACTTGACGCCGTCGGAGCCGTCGTCACCTGCCGACATCGGAGTTGTCCGTAAACCAACCGTTAAATTTTTATTGCCCGAAAACTCGCCGAAAATCGCATAATATATAAGATTTGTGTACTCCTCAAGCCTTATACCTCTTAGGGAACTTTTTAGTACACTAAATGTTAGGATTGTTGTTTTTTTGTTCTTAGATCATTTGTGTATTATTGTTGTATATTTTTTTATCCAAGAATATAGTTTCAAATAAATTTGAAACTCAAGACTTATTGTGACTTATATTCAGATTTGAGATATAATTTTTTTTGTTTCAAAAATTAATTTCACAAGTTGGTGAAATAAATTTTGGGGATAAATAATTTTGAAATAAAACATGATTTGAATTTTTTTCCCGAATCTGAAAATTTTGAAGTCTTGAATTCTAAGTATATTCAAGATTAATTGCATTGCATATAAAAGTTGCTTATAATTAATAGGATATTGTTTGTATTTGATTGAGAGGCGTTAGAAGCATTATTGCATTTAATTTAATACACAAACACTATGACTCTCACACGAATTAATAGGATATTGTTTGTATTTGATTGAGAGGCGTTAGAAGTATTATTGCATTTAATTTAATACACAAACACTATGACTTTCACACGAACACTTAGGAGCAGTGGTTCTTGGTGAGATATTTTGTTTGTGGACTATTGGAATCCGGAATTCAAGGATAAAACAAAAGCTGTGTTGAGAAGAACAAATCAAGACAGAATGCCTTTAAGAGTGGAGTAACTCGGGTAGGTACGTTTTCCGATCTTGTATTTTAATTCTTAGTTGCATGCTTTAGTGTTATAACTTGGTTGTGATTTTAGTGGACTTTTTCTTTTTGCTCCGTAGAGGGAGCCGTGAATGTTTCCCTAATTTTAGGGTTTTACCACGTTAAAAATTGCGTGTTAATTTGCTTGAGTGTATTTAATTACTTTGATAAACAATATCATAATCGAGACTTAATTGTAGGCTTGGAATTTTAAAAACCCAAGGTAATCAATCTAACAAGTCTAAAGATCATATTCAAAAGATAAAATTTTTAACACATCTAGTGTTCATTCAACGAGTTTATTTCGGAGTTTACTAAACTTATAACTTCTTATTATTAATCTTGTAAACAAATTTTTCAAGTGGTATCAGAGCACTTGGACTGGGATACTTTTGATGAAGCTTGATTCCTTTTTGAGATAGAGCAACTCGAAAAAATCTAATCCTATTTTGTCTCGATATCCAAACTAGTTGGAACTCCTATATGGCACAGACTCAAATAAGTCAACCATATAGTGTGTTCTCAGATGAAACATAGGTTAAGGGTTTATTTATATAGCATGTAGTAGCCACGTTGAGGCACGAAACCAAAATCCTAGTTTTATTTAGTTGGATCCTCGCTTTGTTGTGCGCTAAACAAAAGGATGGTGGAGATTGAAGTTAAAACATTTAAAGGTGTTGTTTATTTTGTATTATATTTGTGTAAGTCTATGGTGGGTGGGTGTTTATTTTGTATGTATGTGTGGTAGTATTTTCTTTTATTATTGTATTTACAATTTATTTTTGTTAATTTTAATTAATTTTTTTAGTAACTAAATTTATATCTTAATTTAAATTTAAATATGTTATTTAAAGTTTGTTTGTAAAGTGTATACTAAGAGTGAATAACATATGCAAACTTTGTTATTTGATAAAATCAAAGTATATGCATATAGATCATGTTATTTTTGGTTGCACTACGAATGTTTCTGAAAACCAAGCCTTCCTTTTATCATCACCGACACAAACCTGCAGTTCGTTCATAAAAAAATGATTTCTAAGAGATTCGTCAATAGCCTTCTCTATTTTCATCTTCTTCCATCTACAAAACCCTAAACCCGTTAAAACGAAGATTCAACCCATGATTTGAAGGCATATTTGGTGTTTTCTCGAGTATGGGCTAGAACGAGCTTTTATTATTTTCGCGCGAGGAACGCAATTGTATGATTAGAAATTTGAGACAGAATCTTATGAGTTTCTTATGATGATTTTAAAGTACGGTGTTTATGGATTTTAAAGTATGGTGTTTAGTTTACTTTTAATCGTAGTAGCGCCTCGTGTTTTACTGGGGTGTTACAGTGCTCGATAATTTCAATTGGGGTGTTACAGTGCTCGATAATTTCAATTTCGTTCATCTGAGGAATTATTCATCACTTCCATCTAAATCTCAATTTAAAAAAAAAAGGATGACATATATACAAATATAACCAACTTCAATGAACAACTACGTGTGAATGAATAATAATGTTAATGAAAGAATTTCTCCTGATCTGTTTGAAAGAGACCCTAAAAAGAGTACCAAACTATTAAAAGTTTAGAGATGGAAACGGATAATAATATAGCGTCAGCTCATACACAACACCCATATTTCATTAGAGAACGTTGGTAATCAATATATTGACGCATTGATATGTATACAAATTTGAAAAAAGCAAAAAACTGACACGTGGAGAGGAAAAGGGAATATTTGAGAAAAAGAGAGAAGATGAAACATAGGTTAAGGGTTTATTTAGGGTCTCTTTCAAGAGAGAAGATGAAACAAGCAATAGCTACGTTGAGGCGTTAAAAACAAAAACCCTAGTTTTAGTTAGCCGGATCCTAACTTTGTTGTGCGCTAAACACAAAGCTTAACAAATGGATGGTGGAGATTAAAATTAAAAATTTTGAAGGTATTAGTGTTTGTTTATTCCGTATTATATTTGTATAAGTTATGGCGTATGTGTTTATTTTGTATGTACCATGTGTGTTAGTATTTTCTTTTATTATTGTATTTAATGTTTCTTTTTGTTAGTTTCTTGTGATCGTTTTAAAGTACGGGATGTACACATTATGCTTCTGGAATCTCTCGAGAGTAGTCGTTTTGTTCCTCATTTATTTGTACTCATATTATTGATATCATGACGTTAATAACTTGATAAAATGATTTAATAACTTGATATCATGGCCTCCTCGATCGAGTTGGGTAAAACGTTAATAACTTGATAAAATGACGTAAAATGTTATTAACTTAGAAAATGTTGAAAATATGAAAAGATAATAATGGAATACTTGTGGATGATGCCGAAAAATAATAAAAAAGGGTATGACATCACTAGTGGTGAAAGTCCCCAAACAACCAATCAGTAGCATATGGTGCGCGGAACCAATGGTGTTGAACCCGAGAAGTCTGTGGTGATTGGTTAGATTCCAAAATAACGAATGATAAATTCGAGAGATAATTTAAATGAGTAAAGAATGACAAATAATCTTGAATAAATTCAAATAAGTCTTAACTAACTAAAAAATTGGAAAAGTAGCCATTATTCTAGCATGAAATTTTTTTACTTCTACACATGGATATTAACTTTGAAAATCATTAGTTTGAGTGAAAAATTCTACTTGAAATGCAGAGGATGGATTGTAGGGATGAGGAGAGCTTCAAGTCCACTAAAAAAAAAAACTTCTAAAGACTTACTCCAAATTCCAAAACTTTTTCTCCAAAGCCTCTTCAAGCCATCTCACCCTTTTATGGAGGTTTTAAGGTGTTTTTAAGCTTCTTTAACGATGGTTTGACGGATATTTGAAGGGTGCCAGAGGGTAGCTACAAATTTGGGAAAGGCTTCTAGTCTAAGAGAGCTCAAATGAGTGAGAATGATGGAGAAATCTGATGAAAAAGGAATAATGAAATCTAATGCACTCACCTCTCTTATAATTCATTTACGACTCACACAAGCCAACAATCTATTACGATACATTCCCCCACACACAAATGAGCCAAAATCTCTTCAACTCAAGTCTTATGAAAGTGGTGGGACAGCCACAAAAAAATAGTGTTCGTTAAAGTACTCCATTCCAAAAGAGATAAATATTGAACTCTCACATTTATATCATGCATATTTTAATTGCCTACCGATCCATGTATGATATTAAATGCTAAGGCTTATGATGTTGCTTACATATTACAATTTATTCAATTATTGTTATTCTCTAGCCTACGGGTCTAATTACAATCATTGAGCAAAAAGTTAAGTGATGATATATAATGGAAAGACTATAATGATCATCAAATGCAGATGTCATAGTTTCCTTCATTATAATATCACCAATTAAGTTTATGAAATCCTAAATATGAATAATTTAGCTCATTTCACATGCGTAATTTAAAGAACATAAATGAAAAGTTTATTAACATGTGATTACAAGTCTTTACATTAACGTAATATCCATATTACCAAACCTTTCATATTATGAAAGGTTTGGTAATATTCATATTATGAATATTACATTAACGTAATATTTATATCCATTCTCACTCGTTACATTAACTATAATGAGAATGAATATGAAATGTAAAGATGATAGTAGTAGTAACCTGTGATGCTTATAATTGTGGAGAATATGGAGTTTAATCATCAAACGAGGTTATTCCTTACAAGCATTATATAACTGCTAATCAATGGTTACTAAAGAGAAAAGTAATATACACATAATGTATGTGTTGTCATATCAAAGCATTAATGTAGTAAGCAATTTATCTCGTACCTTTAACATGTTATGATCTGATTTTGTTTCCCTTAATTATTATTTTGGATTTTTTTAGCCTTCTATTGATGATCAATAATGTGTGGATCACTCAATATAATGTTTGAAGAAATTAAACAAATTACAATTTGTTTAATATGTATCTTTTATGGTTTGAAACGAGTTTTCATCTTAGAGTTTATAAGTTGAACTTATTGTATTACAAAAAGTATTTACTTTTGATGCAAGGATTCTTTACAAAACAAACAAGAAATGTAAATAACATTCTCTCTTTTATTCTTAGGAAATCAAGCCATTTGTTTTTCATAAACCCTTGATGCTTTCAATTTCTAGGAAAATATTTGTGTAAACTCGAATGTGAGGGATATTTTCTAAATAATTTTTCAATCCCTTTCAAAGGTTATGGTATTCCTTAGATGTTTTATATAAAATAAGGTTTGGACATATTTCTTTTAGATATAGTTTTGATCCGCATCAAAAGCGTAACATTATTGATGAAACTCTTTAATCTTGTACAAAATTAAATCTAGAATCCCTTTAATAATTTTTATGGTGTTTTAGAATTATTTCTTAATCTAGTTATTATACACATGCATCTGAATGAAAGAATGTGACGATTATAGGCCTTGTTGGATGAATTGTTAATGCTTTGGTACATGAAAGGGATCATGCTCTTGAATTAGAATGTGAGGGCCATGACTCGCTTTAATAATTTGTTTTATTAAGTTGTTTATAAAAAACCATTTAAGAATGACTCAAAGATTATTGAGCACCTTATTATAATTACGAATAGAGTGGGAGACTATTAGAATTATTTTAAATAATTCTTCATAATGTGCACCATAATTATATTAATACTATGAGTCACTTTAATTAATGAAAGGGTACTCTTGGATATCTACCTTGATGTTGATATTAAGTAATTGTTAGAGATTTAGGTCATAGTTTTCAATCATTCAGAGACTAAGAGACAACATAATGAAATTATAGAAAAGAGAGAGAAATCTAAATTCTCAACCGAGTATAAATTTCAAAATAGAATTTTGACCATACAGAGATATCTAACCGTTAGAATACACTTAAATTGGAGTATGTTCTTGTCATATACAAGATGAAGTCATGTCTCAAAATTCAACCTGATTCGACATCATTAAAGTTGATTGCTCCTTAAATTTTTCTAGTTTTAACATGATGAAAGTAAGTTATTTTAACACCATTTTATGTTCCGCATAATAATTATATGTGAATATCACGAAGATTCAAGATCCTTTTATTAAAAACATGTGAAAATTTAATTAATAATATATTTTTGATTAATATTATGATGTTCTTAAGAAAAGTTTTATATGCTTAGATGCAAGGTTCTAAAAAACGCGGGGCGTGACCAAGGCGTGGAGGCCAAGCCTTAAGCCTTAGAAGCCTAGGCGTGAAAAGGCGTAAAAAGGCGTGAAAAGGGGTTTAGGCATTTTTTAATAAATTTTAATATTTTTTGACTATGACAAGACTATTTAAAATACTAAATTGGTACATACCTTAAAAATATGTCTAAATATTTGTAAATTAAAATACTATTTTTTTAAAATACAAAAAAAAAAACAAAAAAATTTCATCTTTTCACGTCTTACTTCTAAAAAACTCTCGTTTTTTCACGCCTTACCCCCAAAAAACGCACGTTTTTTCACGCCTTGCCCCAAAAAACGTTGATCATCGTTGACCACGCCTTGATCCACGCCTAGGGCCAAAACTTGGCGTATCTAAAAAGCCTCGCGCCTTGGCGCCGCCTAGGCGCGTTTTTTAGAACACTGCTTAGATGTATTGTATATGGAAACAAATAAATGCCAGAATATTTCTTCAACAAAGGCAGAGGTCCAGATTATTACCAAACAAATTGAAGAACTTATCAGGGCTAGTGTGTGCAGATGAAAAAAAAATTGAAGGAAACCAAACAAATTGGGGCATTCAGAAAATACTCTCGTCTAAATGTGTAGTTGTGCAATCAAAATGCCTAACCTAACAATATAAATATGGGGAAGGGGGATCCATGCAAACCACAACGACAACCACGGGGGGGTTTAAAATAACTCGCCAAATTATACAACTTCAAAAGGAGGTGGATAAAAGAAGAGGGGTTGACTTGATGGGTTGGGGAAAATAATGTTCTATTAATAGACTTCTGGTTACAAAATATTATATAATGAGTTTAAGAGTATTTTGAAGCTTCGATTTCTTGTATTTTGAGCTTTTAAAGGCTTATTTGGTAAAATGGATCGTTGGGTTTTTCTTCAGATCCATTCATTCTTTACTCCAGAATGGCTGCATGTGAAAAGCTGTTGAATATTTAGCATATGTTTTGGTCTCTCTCTTCGATCCATTCTAAACTGTCTATTATAAAGAGTAGAGTATGGTTACCTGTTGCATGTCATCTGTTGCAGACCCTACCTCACCTGAAAGTGCTTCGTTGTTGGTTTGAAAGGGTCTATGCCATGGCTCGTTCGAAAATGTTATAGCTGAGAGAGAGTTGTGTCGTTTATGTGAATTCAGCTATCGGTTTTAGTATTTATAGTATAGGTTGTAGTTGCCCTAATGTGTAAATGGGCTTGGGTGGTTTGTTTCATTTTTGGGGCTGACCTATTTTTCTTTACTTAGTTTTGTGTAAGGCTTGGGCTGACCTATTTTTCTTTACTTAGTTTTAGTATTTATAGTGTAGGTTGGAAAATGTTTCATTTTGGGGCTGACCTATTTTTATTCCTTACATAAAAACTGTTATAAAAATATTTTTTATTAAAAATATCGTTTTTATAACTCTTTTAAAATAATCTTTATAACTGTTTTAAAAATGTTTCTTTATTGAAAATAACTGTTCAAAAATTAGTTTAAAAAAAAACTTTATTTGTTTATTTAAACATTATTTTAATAAAAAAAAGTTATAAAAACATTTTTTGTATTAAAAACAATGTTTTTATAACTATTTTAAAAATGCTTTTTATAACTATTTTAAAAATGTTTTTTATTCAAAATAACTATTAACTATTATATCTAGAAAAGGTTATGTGTTAAAAGCAGTTATAAAAATGTTATTTGTTTAAAAATTATTTTTGAAATAGTTATTAAAATCCTATTTTTTTAAATTAAATTGTATTAAAAATAACGTTTTTATAGTTGTTTCAAAAATAAATTTTTCATAACTGTTTTAAAAATGCTTTTTTATTGAAAAAAAATGTTGAAAAAATATTTCTAAATAAACGTTATTTTTTTTAAAAACATTTATAAAAATGTTATTTGTTTTAAGATTATATTTGAAACAGTTATTGAAATATTTTTTTTTAAAAGCTATAAAAATGTTTTGGTATTAAAAATAACATTTTTAAAACTGTTTTAAAAATAATTTTTTAAAACTGTTTTAAAATGTTTTATATTGAAAATAACTGTTAAAAAGTTATTTTATAAAAATAGTGATACAAAAGTTGTTTGTTTAAAAATATTTTTAAAATAGTTATTAAAACGTTATTTCTCTAACAAAATTTAAAAGAGTTATAAAATGTTTTTGTATTAAAAATAATGTTTTTATAACTGTTTTAAAAATATTTTTTTATAACTATTTTAAAAATATTTTTTAATGAAAATAACTGTTTAAAAATTATTTCTAAAAAAATGTTATTTAAAAAAAATAGTTATAAAATGTTATTTGTTCTAAAATTATTTTAAAATAGTTATTAAAACGTAATTTAAAAAAAAAATTCAAAGAGTTATAAAAATGTTTTTGTATTTAAAATAACGTTTTTATAACTGTTTTAAAAATATTTTTTTTAATTGTTTTTAAAATGTTTTTTCGAGGATTACTCTAACTATATATTGATAATTTCAGTTATGTTCCGTGTTGACAATACAACCATTGATTGATAAGCGTACTCCTGGAAAAAACGTATTATGCATTTACTTGTTGTAACAAGCCCCATATTCTCACGTAAAGGTTGGCTAGGCACGATATGCTGAAGATGGGGCTTGTCAATCAATTAATATCATTCTCAGCACAATGTAACATAAATATGGTAATTTGACAACCGATACTTTAAAACTTTATGAATATAACTTTGATAATAAATCAAACCAAACCAACACTGACTCGAGAATAAATCCAACTGCAAGTAACATCACAAACTCCAACACAAGGTAAATAACTAAATAAATCTTGGGCTTATGCCCTTACAATACTTCCAAATAAAATAACTAAACTTTGGTAGAAAAGCACCTAGGCTAGAGTCCACAATCCGGAAGGCTGCTAAGCACTGAGAGATCGCAAGGCTGGTACAACAACAGTCCTGATATACCTATCTAGAAATAACCTGGGGGGGAAACATTTATAATTTTAGTCAGATCCCGAGGTGTGCATGGATTAACTTAATTAATTTATTATGCAGTAATACAGTTGATGCAAAATAAGTATTCCCCCTTTTCGATACTCACATGGTTATAACACTTCACCTCGCATCTAAGTGTGACATGTCTCGCATCCCAAAGGTCCACAAATAAGAACTACGACTACTGGTCAATTTTATGCAATGATTAACTGATTTAAATGTGTCGACTACTTTTAATTATAAATATCCATAATTTTTTCGGTCTCCTAATCTCCACCTAAGAAGCATAAATATCCACTATGAAATAAATGATCACAAATTTACTTTATAGCCGCATCCTTAGGCAAGTAATTTATTTATATAGTATCCGGGGAATTTATAATATATTTCCTTCCATATATGTGACACATAAGGGCATCTCCTGTTGGTGTCAAATTCGTGCTCTATCGACAAGTTCGAATGAATCCTAACATCCAAATCGGACAGTCCGAAGGATCCTGACATCCTAAGCGGACACAACAAACACACATAAGATAGGGGTGGTCCCTATGCAGGACACTTGTATACGGACCATACCCAGCTGTAATATAGGAAGAGTCAGCGCCACACCTACCCCTCAAGGGTGGAGCCTCTACATAGTACCTCTCACACCCCGCCTAATTAAATACCGGGTGATCAGTCATTTATTAAATTAAAATCAAATTTTTCGATTGGTTCATTCTTAACATCATTGTCGAAAACTATTTTTCATTATTAATCACCTAATAATTAACTAAGCTAAGTGTCAAAACATTTCCTCATATAATTATTCCCAATTAATCCATTAACAAATTCCATGCTTTGAAATATAAGCCATTCCCGTTCTACAAGAATAAATGCTGAAATAAATGAGACTGTATAAAACATTTCAGTTTAAAGTCTGAAACCAATAGAATCATAATAGTCAATACAACAGGAAAAGAAAAGTTAATAAGAAATACAATCTCCAAAATAATTAACTAGAAAAGGGCGACACGGGCCCTAACTGAAATGTCTGAACTAAGAACTGAATGAAAAGAAAGAAGCATCTAATATCAATGACCTACAACTTACACAACAGCTGCAGCGCCACTAAAGATCCACGCGTTTAAGTCTGCTGGTGACCCTGTGGCTAGACACCTGGTATAATATATATATATTTCTATAGCAAAAGAGAAGAGAAATAGCAAGAAACGGGTCAGAGCCCGATTTGTAAAAATATTTATTTTAGCAAGTATTTAAAACTGCATTAATGCAATTATTATGTGCATATTAGTTCCGAACTCTCCCCTAAGATCCTCACCCCTCGACTAATGTGCACACCTAGCGTATGTCTACCCCATCCTAATCATCTATAATATTCCCAACTAGGTTATTGACATGAAATCCTAAATATATCTCAAGGGAATGACTTGTATCGCCCATAAAATATGCTAATAATATTCTTTTATGCCAGTTACCCATTTTATTTTCACTATTTTGATAGAAAGTCTTTTATCCACTAGAACTACTTTAGTTATCCATACTTATACATTTTATAATTTCACACAATAGAATCATTCATTCTCAAGTATATATATATATATATATATATATATATATATACATATAGTCACATCATCCATATTTATATATATATAACCTGCGCCCCTTGGTTAGGACCACTTGGCGCAATGCATACTCTGCTATCATGTCCCAGTGCATCACTCGTTGCATAAAGGACAATTGGTTTGGCATCTCTCACGAACCGTAAATCTCATAATACAAATATTTGAGGCGAGCATACTCACCAGCTAAATGGGTCACGCATATACCTACGCTCCCATTCAACCGTTGAAACTATCCTACATAACAGATAACACGTATCCAAGTTCATATGCTATGGGTACGAGTCAAATATCCCCCCATCGGGTCACCCAGGATAAGACTGTCTACTGCGCGAAACCTTCGTTCGATAGAAAGCAGCATAGGTATGTTATACACACAATAATGATAAACATATAATAATAGGCATTTTCGAAGACTTACAACAATTTAGGTATTCACCCAACCTATATTTAAATTTCTTCATGTAGTATATTTCTCTTTACTATTTACGCAAATTACTCGATTTTTCACACTCTCGAATTTCCCAAGTTTAATTCACCTATGCAATACATAAGGTTTCATTCTAGGATTATTTCCCAAATAATTCTTCACTAAGTTAATATTAGTAAATGGTAGTTTTCCTAACATAATTAACTGGGTAACATGATATGGGGAAAAATGGAATTTCTGGGCTTTTTGGGACCTGTCGTTCGAACAAGTTAGAAGGTCGTTTGAATGACTCTGACTTCTCATTCGAACGAGACTCCATCTAGTTCTAACAAGACTCCATCTCGTTCGAACAAGATGGGGTCTTTTCCTACTTTGGCTAGACCTGTTACATTTTACTGTTCATCTTCGTCTTCCTTAAAAATGCAGTCCTAAAACGCTTAAATTTATCAATCCCAACACCAAAACATTAATCCTAAATAATGTTCTGACATATATAAATGATTTCCCTTAACTTTGAACCATTAATTCATCATAAAACCGTTATAAAATCCAAAATCCCTAATTTAACAATTCAAAACCCTAGTTCTTCAAATTCTTAAACATGAACTCCAATTAAGATTAGCCCATTACAATTAATTATCAATTTGGGATTTCTAAACTATCTACATGAGGGATTTATCCTAATTCATTTTTCAGATTTCAATTCATATCCTTAAATCTCCAATTTCATCAAAACTCATAAATCCAAAGTGAGTATAATCTACCTACACCAATATGAACACATTTATTACTATGAATCGCAAGTAATAAACACTTGCCTTAATTTCGACGGTCTAATTCGCTGTTGATATGGGTATGAGTGTGTTCCTCGTCTCGCGATCTACACTTTGGTATAGTTTTTGGTGTGTGTTCTTGAGTCAGGCACCAAGAACACCAATAGCTTCTCCTTCCTTCCGCTGTGCCTTTCTATTTTCTCTCACGTAGGTTTAGAGCTGATAACCCCCCCTAACCCATGTACATCTATATTTTATTTCCCAATTTTCGTTCATATTATTACTCCAAAATTCCAAAGGATAAAAATACCCCTACGGGATGCCAGTTAGGCCTAAAATTATCCCAGAGTCCAAATAAAATGTTCGGGTAGAGTTTTCTCACTACCTAGACCCTTCCGGATTCAGTGGCGCACTCGAAATTACTATACGAGTTATTCAAAAATAATTTATCTTTTTATTCCATACAATTAGTCCCGACACGACTCACACACTCGTCCTGACTTAAAATACCAAACTGTCGTATTTCGCACTTCGACAATTTATAAAAACTATATAATTCCATATTACGCATTTCCACCGTAATATTCAATAATTACCATGAATATGTATTAACCCTTGGCACGCTAGTTAATAATTATTTTAATCCGGGTTAATTAATAATTAAATTTTTTGACCTTTTTAGTTTAGTTAATCCAACAATAATAATTAATCCCATAATTATATAGTATCATAAAAATACGGGGTATTACATACTCCCCCCTTACAAAGGAATTTCATCCCGAAATTCGAAAAATTATACCAGGTACAAACAACGTTGTATAATTGCGCATCACATCATAACGCTCTCAAGTAAACTACTCCGTACCACCCATATAGTAGTACGCTATTTAATACCTTTAATTAGGGCTGTGTTTTTTTTCCAAATATTTCGATTTTTTCGATATCCGATCCGATTTTGGAACGTATATAAGGTTTTCGATTTCTGATTTTCTGATTTTCTGATTTCTGATTTTTTCGAAAAAAATCGGATCGAAAATTTGAAATAATTCTGAATTTTTTATTTTTTGATTTTTCCGATCCGATTTTTTCGAAACTATGCCAATCCGGTTTTTCCGAATTATTTTCGATTCTTCGAAATATTTTTCGATTTCCAATTTTTTTAACACATTCTCATGTGTCCCACATCGGCTAGGAGAGGAAGAGATGCCCAAAAAAGTCCTCTATAAATGGAGAATATCCCTATATCCTCTACACAGATGAAAAAAATGGTTAAATCCTTACATATTTACATGTTGGGTTAAATCTTTTTTTCAATTTCTTTAAAATGAGAATTTCGAGTAATCGAAAATCCTATATTATTTTTTTAAAAATTTTGGAATTTCCAAAATTTCTGAATTTTTAGTATATTTTTTGAATTTCCGAATTTTTTTGATTTTTTTTTTCGATTTTTCGATTTTTTCGAATTCGGAAACTTTATTGATTTTCCGAAAAAATTGGATAGGAAATTGGAACAAATATTTTATTTTCGAAAAAATTGAAATTTTTTCCGAAAGGTCATTTTCCGTTCCGATCCGGCCGAAACACAGCCCTACCTTTAATAATGAACACTTCACATATGTTCGTTTTAAACTTCGGGTTAAATTAAATTATAGATATTCACTATTTGGCATGCTACTATTTGCTCTTTAGTAGATTAATCATTCGTTAGATACATTCGATCTTGTCTCGTAACGATAGCACACATGTAGGTTATTTGCGCAGTATATATTTTTGCACAAATAATATACTATAAGTATTAGCTCATCTCCGATCTCCGTAATAGCACCTAGTCCCCCTCCCTTAACTATAAAGCGGGAGAACAACAAGGCTTACTGTGCCATACCTCGACTTGCATGATGCCCAAAAGTGAACTTGTATGAGTTATGGTACACAAATTTCAGTAGTGGAAGGGACTGCTCTCGTCCTTCCTTGAGATTCAAGGGTACACATATAATTTGTTCTACCACATCTGACTAGTCCCCTTATTCTGCCCATTTGTCTAATGATGGTAGGTCATACTCATTCACAACTTTGTCCCATATAGACACGATATCAAGCGGTACACTATATAATCCTCACTATCTCGATTATAAAGGTCTGCGCATACTGTCCCGTAGTAAGACCAGTGTTAACTGGTATAACGTGATCTACTTCGGCCAGCCAATCTATATCACCCATATAGGATCGTAACCCTTTTCGCAATAAAATCCTGGGGAATACTCTCCCCTTACTACTTAGGAATCCTTAACGTTTGAAGAAACCCCTATTGGTTTTGGATGGTCCACCCTTTTCCAACAGACAGGTGACTCATTGCAAAACGAATTTATCAATATTTCTCTTCATTAAATCCCATCACTACTATCATTTATAACCTGATACATCTTATATTCTCTCAAATGTACATCTAACCGTGATCCATGTGGCTTTGCCTCATTGCCTGTCACAGGTCCTTTCTCCGCTCTAATAATCAGTTTTTTATGAAACGTAAGCCTTTAACAATTCTTACGGATTAAACTTCAACTCCATGGGCTAAATATTATCGAATTTACATGACAATTACAATCTATTGCCTAATACAATACCATTCTTGTGAGCGTACAATAAAATCCCGATATCTCCAATTCTATCTTCATTTACCTTATTCCATATGTTCCGAACGCAAATAAAAATAATATTCAATTACCTAGGGTTCCCATACACCCTATACCTTGCGCATTATTGTACCAATGAGATATTATCTCACATATATACAATTACTAAGGTACGAATCCCATGTACTATCATACAAACTTCTCTCCTACTCCCATCGTTCATTAGTTTCATGTGTGGGGTGTCTCGCAAAGCGAAATCCAAACAAGGAACCTCCCGATACACTACTACCTAACGTTTTTGGTCGTCGAGATCCTTAAGGTCCTTAGTCCATAACATGTACCTTCCCACAATCTTCGTACGTTGACATAAAAGTCAACTTATGTTTGTAAAACTATCATGAAACATGGCACTGTCGCTATCCTAAGTTTCGGCACTACATATAACAAGCTATATCTCGCTTCTTGATAAAGAACACAATACACCCCGAGTCACATCAGTAATTAAATACCTACGCACCGGGGTCACATCTAACTAGACAACATACGCACGGACATCTACGATCACATGAAATTTTCATATATATATATATATATACAACTCTATTTCGGGGGCATCTTACCAAATTAATATTACTCTCCCCGGAGTATCCAGTGCGATAGTCTATCACTCAATCTATTATCGTTCAAACATTCGATAATTCTTATTACCTATTACCATAGTAAGCTTTACTTCCCTGACTCATTTGCAGTAGTAAAATAAGTTAATCTTTCAATTCCCACCCGGATTACTCACGGAGGACATATCAAAAGTATTGCTACCCAAGATAGATACATTTATAACCAAACTGTCCAAAACTAACGTAACCACCAAACTTGACTCGCATGTGAGTTTTAGTGTTAATCATCCATATATATAAGTTGTGACACACTCTTGTCATGTAATTAAATCCTTTACTCACAAGAATGAAATAATATCATCAATCTTTCCTAATCATATGTTCCTTACATGCACTTCTCACTGTCGAACCACCCAGGGTTATTTGCACTAGTTATACATTTAGGATTTCATTCAATGGTTGCCCCCTCCTCATTGTGGGCAATTTATTTTGTCCTGCGGCTTTCACACCCATCCATGAAACATTGGTCTAGCATCTCTAGTCCTCGCTTATGGCTTTACTCGCCATCATATCTCTTCTTGGGCCCCAAATGACCTTAAGGATTAATATACTATAGTTACTGAGGACTCCACTGGTCCTGCCTAAATTCACTACTCTCGGGTTGTACTTCTCAATGTGAACACATTCAACACTGGTGGCCCCATTCCCTACACATATAGTAACTTCCGAAACTGTTTCCTGTCACTGGTCCCACTGACCATTTTGGAATGTCCCTCCCTCGGACTGGCAGTCTTAGCTCCCATTTGTTCTCTCGTCGTCCCCTTGGCTATGCGGGCCTTTTGGAACTATTATTGGCCTCAGAAACCCTGTTTGACTTCATCCTCACTTTATAGAGAGTTAATTAATCAAAATTTCCTAAATGAGTTCCCCATTGGGTATAGTCCCATGTGATGTTTCTCTAACACCGTTAAGTTCAGTTTTGCTCTTCGGCCAAATTCTCTAACCCTCCTAGCTCACTTCTTTTGGAACACATCAAAAAATTTATGAACTATGGGAATCGAATCAATGGTGATCATTGTCTCCTTAACGGTCTCCTCTCCTATATAATATAAATGGGTTGACGGTACTTCCTCCGGACGAGGTATCGCCACTTGAAAAATCTCCCGAGTTGGTATAGTAGAATCATACGCCTACTAAAATTATCTATCATAGTCGTATACGTAACAAGCCAATCAATATCGATAATCGTCTCGCACTCTGACATATCTAATACATGCATGTCTGCAAGTAAAATAAGTCTCCCATTCTCTATCCCTATTCCCCAGCATAAAAGAAAGTCAATGACCCATTACCCCGCGATGAGTCTACACATGTAATCATCTTGTTGGCCGTGATTAAAAAAATATTCCATGGCCCGTGCAATGCTAGCGGTTATGAACGAATGTGAGACCCCCTATTAAACAAAATATGTATCCTATAACTCCAGAAATAGATAACATACCCTCAATGGCGGGTGGTGGCTACTGAACAGTTGCTTGTTGGATGTTGTACACATGCCCATACGATATCTGCCCCTACTGCTGGGGTATTTTGCCGTTATCTAGGCACTCTTGCCTCCTATGACCCATCCTGCCACAGTTGAAGCATTCACCAGCAAACTGTGCCACATTACGACTCTGTTGATTTTGGCCCCGTTGCTCAGTTCTACTTCTTCCTTGGCCTTGCTGGTCCTGCTGAGCATCTTGATGAAAAATAATATCAGGTTGAGGACAATCCTTCCCCTTGTGATCCAGTTGTACACACTTATAGCGGAGTCCTAAAAGTCCTGGCTTCCTTTGGTCTTATTGTCCTTGTTGGTCGGGTCGGGGTTTCTCTCTAGCCTGATCCGGACAAGTTTGACATTTATGGCTGTCTCTTTTGTATTTGAAACATCTTTTTATGACATCACTTCGTCCCTGACTATGTTGGCCCTAACGCTTTTGGCTCTTTGCACAGTATCGACTATCTTCATGGTCTTTACGACCTTGAGGAACTTGTTGATGTGGTATTGGAGTCTTCCCACAATTATTAACCCTAGTCATGCCATGTTGACTATCTTCTCTTGTTCTTTTACCTCCTTTAAACTGCATATTGCGATCATGGTATTGTAAGGCTGTAGTGGTAACTACCTGTGCCACAATACCTGCGATATCGACGATTGATACTCTCTCCGGGGATACCTGAGGTATCGACTGACCTTGCTCATTGACTCCCCAATAATGTTAGCTTGCTCTTCTTGTCGTGCCATCTGAAAATTGGAATGGACTTCACGAGTTTAACATTCATACAATTAAATCGCAGAAGTACGAATTTCCAACGCGTAAGGATGAATACAACATTCCTAATATGAAGGCTCTAAATCAAAGAACGCTAGAAAGCATAGCAAGCCGTACAGATCCTAATGACACAAGAACCTGATGCTCTGATACCCCTTGTGACACCCCGCCTAATTAAATACCGGATGATTAGTCCTTTATTAAATTAAAATCAAAGTGTCCAGTTGGTTCATTCTTAGCATCACTGTCAATAACCATTTTTCATTATTAATCACCTAATAATTAACTAAGCTAAATGTCAAAACATTTACTCGTATATTTATTCCCAATTAATCCATTAACAAATGCCATGCTTTAAAATATAAGCCATTCCCATTCCACAAGAATAAATACTCAAATATATGGGACTGGATAAAATATTCCAGTTCAAAGTCTAAAACCAATAGAATCAAAATACTTAATCCAACAGGAAAAGAAAAGCTAATAAGAAATACAATCTCCGAAATAATTAACTGGAAACGAGCGACACATGCCCTAACTGAAATGTCTGAACTAAGAACTGAATGAAAAGAAAGAAGCATCTAATATCAATGACCTACGGCTTCCACAAGAGCTGCAGCTCGACGAAAGATCCACGCGTCTAAGTCTGGTGGTGACCCTGTGGCTGGATACCTGGTATAATATATATATATATATATATATATATATATATATAGCAAAAGAGAAGAGAAATAGCAAGAAACGGGTCAGAGCCCGATTTGTAAAAATATTTGTTTTAGCAAGTATTTAAAACTACATTAATGTAATTATTATGTGCATATTAGTTCTGAACTCTCGCCTATAATCCTCACCCCTCTACTAATATGCACACCTAGCGTATGTCTACCCCAACCTAGTCATTTATAATATTCCCAACTAGGTTATTAACATGAACTCCTAAATATATCTCAAGGGAGTGACCTGTATCTCCCATACAATACGCTAATTATATTCTTTTATGCCAGTTACCCATTTTATATTCACTATTTTGATAGGAAGTCTTTTAACCACTGGAATTAATTTACTTATCCATACTTCTACATTTTCTAATTTCACACATTAGAATAATTCATTATCAAGTATATTTATATATATACATATAGTCACATCATCCATATATATATATATATATAAACCAGCGCCCCTTGGTTAGGACCACTTGGCGCAATGCATACTCTGCTATCGTGTCTCGGTGCATCACTCGCTGCATAAAGGATAATTGGTTCGACGTCTCTCACAAACCGTAAATCTCATAACACAAATATTGGAGGTGAGCATACTCACCAGCTAAATGGGTCATGCACATACCTACGCTCCCATTCAACCGTCGAAACTATCCTTTGTAACAGATAACACATATCCAAGTTCATATGCTCTGGGTACGAGTCAAATATCCCCCCATCGGGTCACCCAGGATAAGACTGTCCACTGCGCGAAGCCTCCGTTCGATAGCAAGCAGCGTAGGTATGCTATACACACAATAATGATAAACATATAGTAATAGGCATTCCCTAAGCCTTACAACAATTTAGCTATTCACCCAACCCATATTTATATTTCTTTACGTAGTATATTTCTCTTTACTTGAGAACGCGTGTAATATCGATTTAAATTAGATTCCACAAGTTTCCAAGAACCCTTATTTAATTAGCGTCTACTTTTAAACCAAATAAAATCAACCCTTAAACATGCATCTAAATCAACCCATCAAATATAAAGCATGCGACACAAAGTTAAGGAAAAATCCCCGAAGGGTAAAACCTTTTATTTCTAGAACTTTAAAGAATTTACAAGACCATTGACTTACATACAACCTGATAATCGCCCACAAGTGTAACGCACGGTGTCTTCGGTAAACCTTCAAAGCAACGGCTAGAAACAGTGTGACACAGAAATACCCGCAGGTGTCGGTTCCTATGTCAGCGGCTGGAAGTTTCCCTTTCCAGGAGGGCAGCAATGAAGAAGAGAACGGCTTCTCCACAAGGGTTGAACAAACCAAAGTTGTGTTCTTGGGTTACCAAAAAGATACACAAAGGTTTGGCAATTGTGTGAATCAAAACATGAGTCTTGGGACTCAAAAAATATGAAGACTAGAGTAATTTGGACTCTCAAAAACGTCTTCTAAAGTCTTGCAAAACAACTCCCCCGAAGTTGGTATTTATAAGAAAACAGATGAAGAGTTTTGCAAAATAAAAACACTGAAATTCTATCCAGCGTACAGGTACCCCAAACCGGTTTGGGGTACCTTATGCGGTTTGGGTACATCGGTTTGGGGTACATCTCTAGTTTGGGGTTAAAAAAACAGCATTCTTCAAGGAATTTTCTCCAACTTCAAAAGGTCATAACTCCTTCACCGTAGGTGGGATTGAGGTTCCGTTTCTTCCAATATCTTCATTGCGGCGAGCTCTTCAACTTTCGAGTTGACCAGACCTCCGGACTATGGATGTGAAATTACGAAAATGCCCTTGAACTCTCCTATTGTGCATTTTTTCACTGTTTTGACTTCCCTTGCGTACCACTTGCATTAAGTCCCTAAAATCTTGGAACGTGAAGTCGTTGAGGCAGATGTGGGACACATTAATGGAGATGTTGAATGCTTGATTCCCGGAATTCGAATAGAGGCCGTCATGTGAGATCGTGAGGTGACGTGCCAAATGTAGCGGCGTACGACATAAATAAATAAAACATTTCGGACATGAGAAACATGTCCTTACAATCTCCCCCTATGTCTATGCCGGTACATACATAAAAATCTGAATTATCAAATATGAAATTGCCTATACAAATCTACCCTCCCATGAACCCAAAACTGGAAAAGGTACAAATGAATAGTCTTCATCGTTTGTTCTTCAAATCTTCAGGAATCTCAAATCTTTTCTCATCAGAGTGTGCAATTCAGAGATCATCAATGAAGTACCTACACACATGAGATAAAAAAAAAATACCAAGTGACGTATCGAGTTTGAAATGAGATAAACATAGATAACAATATATGATAAGCATAAGTTAAGGCTCAAAACACTCCCAAACTCCCCCAAAATAAGATAATTCTTTCTCCCCCTTTTTATGATGTCCCCAAATAGACAAATAAGAAGAATGAATCAAACAAGCAAAATCGGGGTGTCACGGTACACAAAACAGGTCATCAAACAATATGGTAAACGTGCTCTTGCAAGGAGATGCTCAAACAAATCTTCACAAACTATTTTTGAATTTTTCAAATTTTTCGTACAAAAAATAAGATACCAATTTGAACAAATATGATACAAAAATCACACCATGGATTTAAACTCAAACAACCAAGTCATGAAAACGGAATGAATGGGTGTGAACACATTCGATAGGTAAATCAACTCAATCAATCATATGTGCACGATGCATATGTGTACCCCTAACGAATGAACATCAAAAGTATCCTTAGGTGTAAAAGTTTGTTGAATGTAGATGACATCGTCTTATGAAAATCAACAAATCAAAGTCAAAATGATTTCCACCCCAATAACGTCCAAAACTATGTAGCGTATTTTCAAGAATTTCAAGGACGTGCAAACCCGTTTTAAATTCTCCAACCAAACTCCCTCATATATATTTTCTTTTAGAGGTAATCTAAATTCTCAAACTTTGGAGAATTGGTGCAAAAACCTAAATGGTCCCTTTTTGGCATGAATATCTTTTTATTGCCTTTCAATTTTTTCGGGCTCTTTTAACCTCTTTGGACCTCGGATAATAAAATTCCTCAATTTTTAGGTCCTTTTTAACTGTGGCTTTTGTGCAAAGGATAGATAATTACCTTTCGCAGCCCCTCCCCGTTATAAAATAAAGCACACAAACTCACAAAACGGTTTTTATATGCACAATTTCCTTATCAAAATTTATCGCGCTTGGTTCATTTTAAGGACATGATTGAAGTGAAAACACCTAACCAACATGTGATAAGACAAGCACAATAATCAAACAAATCCGTGCATGTGTGCAATAAAGGAAATATGAGTAAAACATGTAGGAAGTAACACTTAATTATATCTTAATGACTCCAAACATTATAAAGCACAAGGATGAATTGACCTATTATCTCAAAACACTATCAAATAGTCACATGTAAAATGGAATGATGTTGTGACTTGGTCATCCTAAGTCTTCATCCATAAACGGTGCAAACAAAATATAACAATCTTTTTGTATTTTCACAAAAATTTATCAAAATAAAATCTTTTTGTATTTTTCAAAATTCTTCAAAACAAAAATATATACAAAAAGTACACATGTCATAACACTAGCAAACAAGTATAAATCATGAAACCACAACTAGTGTATGACAAACATGCAAACACAATCATCTATATGCTATGGCAAGTGAAGAATCATGTGCAAGCAACCAGGAATCAACTTGTCTAAAATCTAGTGCCTCTAAAAGTGATTTTCTAACCCAAATAGATGTGAAACACCGTGTGGGGGCTTTGGAAATCACAGGAACACTGGACATAAACTTCCGAGGACTTTTTCCAAGATCAAAACAAAAACTCCTAAGGTGACCTTTCCTACCACAATATGAACATGTGTAAACGGGTGGAATGACACCTATGGCTTGACCTTTTCTAACATCCTTGGACTTAGTGGACCCTCTAAAACAAATAATTGTTTTGGCTTTAGCACTAGAAGCATGAGAACAAGATGAGCCATTACCATCACTATCAAACCTACTTGAGTCCGTCAAATCATTTTTTAACTTCAAAATTTTTGACTCAAGCAAAGAATTAGACTCTTCCAATCTGAGGGATTTCTTTTTCAAATTATCAGTTAAATTTAACAGTTTATCACGCTCCCCCTCAATTAAAACAAGCTTATCTCTAAGAGTCTTTTCACTTGCCGTAAAATCATCGATTAATTTTTTATCCTCGGCGGCACAAACGGGACCCTAGAATTTGTTAAGTCCTCTAATTCCTTCTCTAAAATTAGGACTCTCTCATCACTCTCCTTCTTGGACAATTTTAAAGAAACAAAGTGATGGTCCAAGGAAGCAAGTTTTTCACGATAAAAATCTCTTTGATTTTGAACCGTTTGCAAAAGATCCATCGCGGATTTAAAACGGGAATTTTCTTTTTCCAAAACTTTAATTCTTTTGCAAAGTTTTAAATTCAAACTTTTTAAATTTTCAGCATGGTCTTGAACTTTTTAAAAAATAGGCTCCTCATTAAATGGGCGTTCCATTGAAAAATTGCGATTTTTCACAAAACTGATTTTTCAAAAACAATCAATATCACACAATTTTGCGGAAAATAGGAATACGCAATAAATTAGCGTAACCTGCTCTGATACCAATTTGAGAACGTGTGTAATATCGATTTAAATTAGATTCCGCAAGTTTCCAAGAACCCTTATTTAATTAACGTCTACTTTTAAACCAAATAAAATCAACCCTTAAACATGCATCTAAATCAACCCATCAAATATAAAGCATGCGACACAAAGTTAAGGAAAAATCCCCGAAGGGCAAAACCTTTTATTTCTAGAACTTTAAAGAATTTACAAGACCATTGACTTACATACAACCTGATAATCGCCCACAAGTGTAATGCACGGTGTCTTCATTAAACCTTCAAAGCAACGGCTAGAAACAGTGTGACACAGAAATACCCGCAGGTGTCGGTTCCTATGTCGGCGGCTGGAAGTTTCCCTTTCCAGGAGGGCAGCAATGAAGAAGAGAACGGCTTCTCCACAAGGGTTGAACAAACCAAAGTTGTGTTCTTGGGTTACCAAAAAGATACACAAAGGTTTGGCAATTGTGTGAATCAAAACATGAGTCTTGGGACTCAAAAAATATGAAGACTTGAGTAATTTGGACTCTCAAAAACGTCTTCTAAAGTCTTGCAAAACAACTCCTCCGAAGTTGGTATTTATAGGAAAACAGATGAAGAGTTTTGCAAAATAAAAACACTGAAATTCTATCCAGCGTACAGGTACCCCGAACTGGTTTGGGGTACCTTATGCGGTTTGGGGTACATCGGTTTGGGGTACATCTCTGGTTTGGGGTTAAAAAAACAACATTCTTCAAGGAATTTTCTCCAACTTCAAAAGGTCATAACTCCTTCACCGTAGCTCGGATTGAGGTGCCGTTTCTTCCAGTATCTTCGTTGCGGCGAGATATTCAACTTTACAGTTGACCAGACCTCCGGAATATGGATGTGAAATTACGAAAATGCCCTTGAACTCTCCTATCGTGCCTTTTTTTTCTGTTTTGACTTCCTTTGCGTACCACTTGCATTAAGTCCCTAAAATCTTGGAACGTGAAGTCGTTGAGGCAGACGTGGGACACATTAATGGAGATGTTGAATGCTTGATTCCCGGAATTCGGATAGAGGCCGTCATGTGAGATCGTGAGGTGACGGCCAAATGTAGCGGCGTACGACATAAATAAATGAAACATTTAGGACATGAGAAACATGTCCTTACATTACTATTTACGCATACTACTCGATTATTCAGACTCTCGAATTTCCCAAGGTTAATTCACCTATTCAATACTTAAGGTTTCATTCTAGGATTATTTCCCAAATAATTTGCACTATGTTAATATTAGTAAATGGCAAATTTCCTAACATAATTAACTGGGTAACATGATCCGAGGAGAAAAGGATTTTTTGTGCTTTTTGGGACCTGTCGTTCGAATGAGTTAGTAGGTCGTTTCAACGACTCTGACTTCTCATTCGAACGAGACTCCATCTCGTTCGAACGAGATGGGGTCTTTTTCTGCTTTCGCCATACCTGTTACGTTTTATTGTTCATCTTCGTCTTCCTCAAATATTTCGGTCCTAAAACACTTAAATTTCTCAATCCCAACACCAAAACATCAATCCTAATTAATGTTCTAACATATATAAATTATTTCCCTTAACTTTGAATCATTAATTCATCATAAAACCATTATAAAATCCAAAATCCTCAATTTAATAATTCAAAACCCTAGTTCTTTAAATTTCTAAACATGAACTCCAATTCAGATTCGTCCATTACAATTAATTATCAATTTGGGATTTCTAAACTATCTACATGAGGGATTTATCCTAATTCGTTTTTCAGATTTCAATTCATATCCTTAAATCTCCAATTTCATCAAAACTCATAAATCCAAAGTGAGTATAATCTACCTACACCAATATGAACACATTTATTGCTATGAATCGCAAGTAATAAACACTTGCCTTAATTTCGACGGTATAATTCGTTGTTGATATGGGTATGAGTGTGTTCCTCGTCTCGCGATCTACACTTTGGTATAGTTTTTGGTGTGTGTTCTTGAGTTAGGCACCAAGAACACCCATAGCTTCTCCTTCCTTCCTCTGTGCCTTTCTCTTTTCTCTAACGTAGGGTTAGAGCTGATAACCCCCCACTAACCCATGTACATCTATCTTTTATTTCCCAATTTTCGTCCATATTATTACTTCAAAATTCCAAAGGATAAAAATTCCCATACGGGGTGCCGGTTAGGCCTAAAATTACCTCAGAGTCCAAAATAAAATGTTCAGGTAGAGTTTTCTAACTGTCTCTACCCTTCCGGACTCAGTGGTGCACTCGAAATTACTATACGAGTTATACAAAAATAATTTATCTTTTTATTCCATACAATTAGTCCCGACACGACTCACACGCACATCCTGACTTAAAATACCAAACTGTCGTATTTTGCACTCCGACTAATTATAAAAATGATATAATTCCATATTATGCATTTCCACCGTAATATTCAATAATTCCCAACAATAAGTATTAACCCTTGGCACGCTAGTTAATAATTATTTTAATTCGGGTTAATTAACAATTAAATTTTTTGACCATTTTAATTTAATTAATCTAACAATAATAATTAATCCCATAACTATATAATATCATAAAAATATGGGGTATTACAATACCTATATGCCTACACAACGTAAAGCCCACCCGTGCCGACGTGTGGTCATTGGTCTGAACGCGTGAACCCCCGAACCGATAGGTAAGTCCACTGGTATGTCCATACACAAATATAATATAATACATATTATTTTTCCATATAATATGTCATGGTAATTACTCAATAATTACCATAAAAATCCATTCAAAGTCCACATAAATCCATGACAATACATATTATTACTCCATATATTATATATAAGTAATTATCCTATAATTATCATAGTATTACCACCAAGTCCAGAACATATCCCCATTTATTAATAATTTACCACCAATTAAAGTATTAATTTTCCCATATATAATTACTTATTATTTATCTCATATAATAAGTATAGGTAGTTACTCTTTAATTACCTAAATATCTCACCTAACGTCCACAGGTATCCAATTAATATCTAATCATGAGATAATTATTAACTCCCAACCCCTTTTATAATTACCCCTCAATTAAATAAAATTTCCCCAAGTTGATGTGGACACATTTATATTTTTAATAAATTCTTTATTGATCCAAACATGGTTCTACCCACTCTCTTGAACTCCTAAAAATACCCACAACCAAAACCCAAACCCAGCTTAGTTTGCCCCTCCGAACCGAATCGATTTGATTTGGTACAACAACCCAGATCTGGTTATTTGTTTCGATACGGGATTCTTATACTTCCTTCTAAATTAACTTTTAATGGTTTAAATTACTTCATAGTTATATAGTTGAGTCCCTAAAACTTATCTAGTCCTCTTAGAATCATTAATTATATGATTTAATCCCAATTTCATACTCAATTCTTCCAGAATTTATGAACATTGAACATCTATTTCAACTCTGATTTTCATGCAATTTCCAACATTGCATAATATAGAACATATATCATGGGGTTTTCATCATATTTTAAACCCATATACTACAATTACTATCCTCTACATTAAATGGTCTAGATGTCCCCATTTCTACTATCAACAACCCTAAGGAATCTAACCCAAATTTCAGTAGTTCGATGTTTGTAAGGACATATTTTCATAGGTTCGTTATGAATTTGTTATGTCATATACCGCTACACCGTCGAAGAGCATTCAAGAGACATCTACATCAAAGACGGATCCGAATTACTCAAGTTCTTCATCATTCAAGACTCCGCAAAGTTTACTTTGGTAAGGTTATGTCTTAAATACCTTAACTTTTCACTTAGAGCTTTTGGGAGATTTTTACAAAATATTTTCTAAGTGTTGGAGCGGACTTTTTCGTCAAATATTGAGAATGAGTATTTTTTTATAAGTTTTGAAGCGGACCTCGATTTTGACGCCCAGGTCGTTCGCACGAAATCAGCATCTCGTTCGAACGAGATTGGAACTCGCGCGATGTCGTTTGAACGACATGCGAACTTCGTTCGAGCGACATATACTTCTCGTTCGAACGAGCTCAAATTTTGAGGCGGTGCACTTTTGTATAAATACTCATTAAATGGTAACGTTTTCATTAATAAGTCCATACGTTTTCCAGAACAGAAACACTGCCAAAGCAGTAATCTTTAGGCTTCTTCTTTTAAGGGTTTAATCCCTTTTTGATTTACAATTCACAAAACTCCCATCTTGCTTTAGTGAATTGTTTGGTGTTCAAGAACACATATTTGCCTTTGTTCATCTTTTGTGGAGTGCGTCTCTACACCGTATGGCTGTGTGTCATTAAGGATCTTGCTAAGTGAAGATTCTTTGCTGAAGATAGGACCGCGAGTCCTTGGAGGGTGCTGCGGGTATTCTCTTGATGAGTTCAAGACTACGTTTCTTTGTGGGTTGGCTACGTGTTGATCCATTGCATATTTCTCTATGTAATTGTAAGTTTCGATTTATATATTCATAGTGAAATAAAGGTTTTACCCGAAAGGGGTTTTTTCTTGAAATCTGTGTCTCAACATATTTATTGTGTCGCATGCATTATTTGTTTATGGTTTGTCACACGCACCATAGATGCATGTTTAGGGGATGAATTAATAGACTCTAATTAAATAAGTGAGCCAAATTTTATATTTGCGAATTTAATCAATTATCACATTGTTGCGACTTTACAATGTTTAATTCCTGGGAACAATTCTACAATATAGGATCAACCCTCTACATGTGTTATTCATCATCAAAACCAACATAATTAAATTAATTCTCAAAAATATAAAAATGGGATAATTACATGCATCATTAAATAAATTGGAAACATAAATTAGCAAGAAAAATCTTGCCTGAAAGATTTATGGAAGAAGGTCCCTTGAAACCCTTTTTTTATTTCTCTCCTTGATTCTCCCTTGCTCTTGCCCTTTTTCCTATTCTTTGGCTCTTTCCTCTCTTTCTCCCATTACTGTTAATTTAGGTCTACTATAATGATGGTGGGGGAGTGGTTTACCCCCACTTAAACACTTAGTGTTAATCCCGAGTTGCGCCTAAAACCCAACTTTTGGACCCCCAAATGGTCCCAAACCCACAATCTAATTAGCCCCAAAGCTTCCCAATTTATACACCTATGACCCAGGCCCAATTCTAGATATTTAAAACGCTAAACCGGTTCTCCAACGCTCCCCAAAACGCATCCCAAATATTTTTATTTCACTTGGACATTTTACTATGCTAAAACGACACGTGCCCAAAAATTTATTTATGTGTTAATTATTTTTCGCTCGCTTAAATTTCAAGTCCTCCTAAATTAATTTATTCTAAAAAAAATAAATCCAAAATCATAAATCTCTATTAAATCAAAATATTTTATTCCAAAAATTTACGGGGTATTACATTCTCCTCCCCTTATAACAGAATTCCGTCCTCGGAATTCGTTAAAGCCCAACCTATATTTTTACCTGCATTATTTAACCAAGTTTTACACCCAATTATTCCATACTCATACCCATGAGATAAAAGAAAAGGCTCACCCATGCCAATCATAAAATTACCGGGGTGTTCAAATATTCCAAGTTATATGTACGAACACGTAACATTAACAAAGATAGATGGCACATATACATTTAATTTGTAACATTTATACCAAGCATCACCATACACCAAATATACCACCATATATGTACATGCAATAAAAATAAATATCTCACTATCCGGCTTCCCTAAACTCTCAACTTTTGCCAATTTTGTTCGTGGGACGTCTCGTAAGGAAAATTCAAACAAGGAACCCTCCCGATACACTACTGTGGGGCTCAGTAAGTTATTGAGATCCATCGGCCAAGATTAAAATAAAAGATATAGATATGAATGTGCGCAGTGATAATATGAATTTTAACTATAGTCTCATATTACCAAAGGGATACACTAAATCCTAATATATATATCCATTTAATTTTACTCAAATCAACAATCCATAATGTACGAGGTTCTAACATCTCTCAACTCCCGACATTTGCTACTTTCATGCGTGGGATGTTTCGCAAGCGACATCCAAACAAGGAACCTGCTCGATACACTACTACATAGCATTGTCCGTCACTGATATCCGTCAGTCCAAGACCCATGTTTATAATATAACCCCTAAATTTTTATTAGGATCTCGAGGTTCTATAACTAACCATTTTACTATATTTAAACTCAAAGTGTCACAATTTTCTTTAGCATTTTCCACAGTGAAAATAAACGTTCATACCAACTAGTCACACCACATTCGATTATTAAAATTAGTTGTTTTCGTAAATATCAACACAACCACTATGGTTTAAGTTTTCCCGAGGTAAATCCCCATTACCTAACACACGAGGCATCATAAATGCCTGTCCCTCAACTCGCGGGAGAACCAAAATAAAACGGAGTCCACCCTCCCCAATGTGCAAATGAGATATCGCCTACTAATAGTATCGGCCACTAGTACTAAACTAAGTATCGGCCACTAATATAAAGGATTAGTGATCATACCATTAATGTCTATGCTGGCGCTGGTCCCTCTCCTGGTGCGAGGTGATACATGCGCACGTATCGCAGCTGCGACTGCTGTCCTTGAGGTGGAGCGGGTAGCGCTGGCGCGGTTGGCACTACCGCCACTGGATGTACATGCAATGGTCTGTGTTCCTTCTGGGGTACCGTTGTCCCCCTAACTCCTGTGCCTCTCGATTCCCCTGAGGGAACCTCCTGGCGAGGTGGCCCTTCTCGCCGTAAATAAAATAATTACCTTGGAACTATTGCCTATCTTGTGGTACCTCGTGTTGATCCTGATTTTGATGCCCTTGGCCTTGGTGGCCTCCCTGTTGTTGTCCCTGCTATCCCTAGCCCTGTCGGTCCTGTATGTTCCTATTATTGGACCCCCTATATCTCTTGTGTTTCCCTGCAAATTGAGGATCCCAATACTGCTGGACCTCATGACTGCTACTCCCATTAATCTGATTTTGCTATCCAGATGCCTCAAAGCGGTGTCTCTTCTCCCCCATATCTTTATGAAATGCCCTATTATCTTCGCAATACAATAAAGCAACATTCACTACTTGGTTATATGTAGTGAAAGTCGGATTCCCCAACAGTGATCGTCTAATGTGTCAAGACGATCCCTTAATGAAATGCTCCATCTTCATCTGTTCAGTACGAACATCTCCCCTTGGAAAATATGATAGGATCATGAATTCCTCCTCATACTCCGCACCCGTATGTCCCTCATGCTTAGATTCATAAATCTAGTTCTCATCTCGGACTGCGTAGCCAGGGGAAAGTATTTCCCCTTAAACCTTTCCTATAACTGATCTATCGTGAGGTTATCCCTCTCCTTGACTGTCGTCATTGCCTCCCACCACTGAAGGGCGGCTCCTACTAATGTGAAAGATGCTAACATCTATTTCTGTATGAGCATGCACTCTAACATCCTTAAGTTCCTCCCAATATCTTTCTTCCAATGACTAGTAATCATAATGTCAGACCCCCCTATAAACTCTGGAGGCTCGCCTTTAGCAAAGGCCTCTCTCACGCAGTCCCATGCGTAGTCCAGTGCCTGTGCTGGGATAGCCACATGCTGTGGTGGCTTCTGTGGTGCCTGAGGCGACAAAAAATGATGTAGGATGGACGCCATCGCTGTGGTTACTGCCTGGGACACTATAGTGGCTATCTCCACTAGAGTAATCATCTGTGGGGCCTGCGGAGCCTGTGGTGGCTGCGGTGGCTCCGGGTGAGTCTCCTCCTCCCCAACTGGTGGAGATACTCTCCTAGGTTTGCCCCTACGTCTGTTTGCCATTTGAAAGCAAATAAGGTTCGAATTATTATAAATCATATGAATACAACGAGTCCTACATATATACTCTATATATCAAGGAATGCAACGCAGAACATAATGAGCGCGAACACAGATCCTAAGGACACTCGAACCGTGCTCTGATACCAACTGTAACAACCCCTATTTTCTTACGTAAAGATTGGCTAGGCACGATACGCCGAAGATGGGACTTGTCTATCAATTAATATCATTCTCAGCACAATATAACATAAATATGGTAATTTAAAAGCCTATACTTTAAAACTTTATGAATATAACTCTGACAATAATTAAAACCAAACCAACACTAATTGGAGAATAAATCCAACTGCAAGTAATATCACAAAATCCAACATGATGTAAATAACTAAATAAATCTTGGGCTTATACCCTTACAATACTTCCAAGTAAAATAACTAAACTTTGGCAGAAAAGCACCTAGACTAGAGTCCACAATCCGGAAGGCTTCTAAGCACTGAAAGATCACAAGGCTGGTACAACAATAGTCTTGATATCCCTGTCTAGAAATAAATTTGGGGGGGGGGGGGGGGGGGACATCTATAATTTGGGTCAGAGCCCGAGGTGTGCAAGAAGTAACTTAATTAATTTATGATGCAATAATATAGTTTATGCAAAATAAGTATTCCCCCTTTTCAACACTCGCATGCTTATAACACCTCACCTCTCATATAAGTGTGACATGTCTCGCATCCCAAAGGTCCCCAAATAAGAACTAGGACTACGGGTCAATTTCGCACAAGGATTAACTGATTTAAATGTGCCGACTATTTTTAATTATAAATATCCATAATCTTTTTGGTCTCCTAATCTCCACCTAAGAAGCATAAATATCCACTATGCAATAAATGATCACAAATTTACTTTATAGACACATCATTAGGCAAATAATTTATTTATATAGTATCCGAGGAATTTATAATATATGTCATTCCATATATGTGACACATAAGGGCATCTATAGTTGGTGTCAAATTCATGCTCTATCAGTAAGTCCGAAGGAATCCTAACATCCAAATTGGACAGTCCGAAGGAATCCTGACATCCTAAACAGACACCACAAAACACACATAAGATAGGGGCGGTCCCGACGCAGGACACCTGTATATGGCCCATACCCAGCGGTAATACAGGAAGGGTCGGCGCCATACCTACCCCTTGAGGGTGGAGCCTCTACGTAGTACGTATATGCCTACACAATGTCAAGCCCACCTGTGTCGATGTGTGGTCATTGGCCTGAAAGCGCAAACCACTGAGCCGATAGGTAAGTCCAGTGGTATGTCCACACACAAATATAATAGAATATATATTATTTTCCCATATAATATGTAATGGTAATTACTCTATAATTACCATAAAAATCCATCCAAACTCCACACAAATCCACAACAATAAATATTATTACTCCATATGGTATGTAGAAGTAATTATCATATAATTACCATAGTGATACAACCTAAGTCCACAATATTTCCCCATTTATTAATAATTTACCACCAATTAAAGTATTAATTTTCCCATATATAGTTACTTATTATTTATCTCATATAATAAGTATAGGTAGTTACTCTATAATTACCTAAATATCCCACCTGATATCCACAAGTATCCAATTAATATTTAATCACCCGATAATTATTAACTCCTATTCCCTTTTATAATTATTTAACCCCTTAGTTAAAAAAAAATTCTCCAATTTGATGTGGACACATTTATATTTTTAATTAATTCGTCATTGACCCAAACATGGTTCTACCTATTCGCTTGAACTCTTAAAAATACCCACAACCAAAACCCAAACTTAACTTAGTTTGCCCCTCCGAACCGAATCGATTTGGTCTTGGCCGAATCAATTCACTTCCCATACCGAATCAATTAGCCCAAGGTCGAATCGATTCGATTTGGTACAGCAACCCACATCTGCTTATTTGTTTCAAGACGAGATTCTTATACTTCATTCTAAACTCACTTCTAATGGTTTACAGAACTTCATAGTTATATAGTTGAGTCCCTACAACTTGTTTAATCCTTTTAGAATCATTAATTACATGATTTAATCCCAATTTCATTCTCAATTCTTCCAGAGCTTATGGACATTGAACATATATTTCAACTCTGATTTTCATGCAATTTCCAACACTGTTAGTGCATAATACAGAACATTTATCATGGGGTTTTCATCAGATTTTAAACCCATATACTACCATTACTATCCTCTACATTAAATGGTCCAGATGTTCCCAATTCAACTATCAACAACCCTACGGAATCTAACCCAAATTTCAATAGTTCGATGCTTAATTCCTGGGAATAATTCTACAATATAGGATCAACCCTCTAAATTTGTTATTCATCATCAAAACCAACATAATTAACCTAATTCCCGGAAATATAAAAAGGGGATTATTACATGCATCAAGAAATAAATTGGAAACATAAATTAGCAAGTTAATTCATACCTTAAATATTTGTGGAAGAAGGTCCCTTGAAACCCTTTTATTTATTTCTCTCCTTGATTCTCCCTTGCTTTTGCCCTTTTCCTCTTATTTGGCTCTTTCCCCTCTTTCTCCCCTTACCGTCAATTTAGGTCTACTAAAATGATGGTGGAGGAGTGGTTTACCCCCACTTAAACACTTAATTAGTGCTAATCCCGAGTTGGGCCTAAAACCTAACTGTTGGACGCCCAAATGGACCCAAACCCATAATATAATTAACCCAAAAACTTTCCAATTTATACACCTATGCCCTAGGCCCAATTCAAGATATTCAAAACAATAAACCGAGTCTCCAACGCTCCCCAAAACGCATCCCAAATATTTTTCTTTCACTTGGACATTTTACTATGCTAAAACGACACGTGCCTAAAATTTTATCTACGTGTTAATTATTTTTCGCTCGTTTAAATTTTAAGTCCTCCCAAATTAATTTATTCTAAAAAAAATCCGAAATCATAAATTTCCATTAAATCAAAATATTTCATTCCAAAAATTTACGGGGTATTACACTTGAGACAGACACGGTGAAAAGCAAGATAAAAATATAACTGAAGTTATCTTATCGAACCATGAGTATGTTGTCATGTAAAAATATTGATCATTGAGTAATTTGCTTATCAACTAATGTTTAATCTATTTTTCCATTTGAGATAATATGTGGGGTTATGGTACTCAAGGTGATTCGAATGTTGGGATAGTCTAATAAACCTTTGTTATTTGCGAATATGTAAATAGGTACAAATGCCATGTAAATACTTTATTTAAAAGTTAAGTATTTTGAGCATTTCAGATTTTCATCATAAAATGAATTATTAAGAAAATGCAGAAAGATATTTGCATGTAATTTCTTGACACAAGAGAGTTATAAGATCAATAAAAAGGTTAAGGATCTTATCTAGGCATTTACTCTTATAAACAATTTACCATAAAACTAGGTGGTTGGGATTTTACTTGTTTTCTCCATTCCGTTTGAGCTTCGATCACGAAAGAGATGTTACATAATAAGAATTATGAATACCTCTCGAGCAGACTCGCCACATGTAAGAGAGTTGGTTGACTTTAGAAATACAGGATTTGGGTACGTGTTTGACTTGAGAAAATTCAGTTGCTCCTACGTATTTGTCATAGTTGGAATCAAATTTTCGTAGTTCATGCGTTCGTACTATTCGAAGGAAAACTCATTTACGTCGTTCTCGAAGAGGTGTGAGGTGGTGAAACTCTTCTACAAACTCTCTTAAGACTATCCCCAAAACACTTCTCTAAAACTCTCTCTAAAGCGCTTAAGAAAAACTTTTCTCTTCCAAAAGAATCTCCCTCTAAAATTTAATGTAATATCCCGCCCCGATAAATTAAATAAAGTATATGTGGATTATATAAGAGGAAGAGTTATTAGTAAATATAGGAGAATGGTGGATAATTACTGGAGAAAAATAAAGAAAAATGGATGCTTCGAGCGACATGAGATGTCGCTAGAAGCGATAAGTGATGTCGCACGATGGAGATCGTTCGAACGACATCTCTGGTCGTTCGAGCGACACCTCCGGTTGTTCGAACGAGGTCTGATGCGTGCAGGCCTACCATACACGTGGGATTCTCTGACCGTGGTTTAGATCTATTGATGAGTATAATTTTAGTTTGTAATTTGCATATATTAGGGTAAATATATGTAAGTTATGATAATTTTGTATCGATAGAGTTGTCGGTTGATTTATATGGTTTCATGGGTTTTAGACAAATGTTTTAAAAAAGGTTTAGAACTGAATATAATTTTAGAATATTATGTTAGACCATTTGGGAATGAAAGTATGTAACCAAATATTATTTGTGTAGTTTTATAGTAAAACTGAAAATAGACATTTTTATGAAAATAAAAATATAAGAAAATATTATTTTGGTGTGTGGTTAGTAAAAAGGAATAATGGATATTTTTATGGGATAAAAATGTGTAAGAAAATATTGTTTTGGTGTATTTCTAGTAAAAAGAAATAATGGACATTTTTATGGAATAAAAATTTTAGAAAATGATATTTTTGAGTATTTCTAGTAAAAAGAAAAGATGAACATTTTTATGGAATAAAAATGTGAGAAAATGATATTTGATTGTATTTCAAGTAAAAAGAAATGATATTTGGTATAAGAGAAGGTTTGGGCAGTAACCCTCACACAAAAATCGTCTCCTCCATCTCTCTCTTTCAACACTCTCAAATAATTCTCTCCACAATCTGTAAACCATCTGATTTATTTAGATATAATGACTACACACACACCATTAGACACCCATTTCCACCAATTTTAAGGTATGAGTTATGAAGTTGAGGAGCTATTTGTTGGGTATTTGAGGAGGTATTCTTAGAAGAATTTGAATATATTGTTGGGGGCCTTGAAGAAGGATTGCCACGGGGAGTATCTAGAGCTTGTATGGTGGATCTTTTTGTAACTCCTTTTAGGGCCACCTTTGGAGGTGGGGGAATCACCCATCTTCACCACCACCACTTTGAAGTCGTTTGAGGTGGGATTCACTAACCTTGGCTTAGATCTATTGATGAGTATAATTTCAATTTGTTATTGGAATATATTAGGCTAAATATATGTGGGTTTTGATAAGTTTGCATCAATAGAGTTGTTGGTTGATTTCTATGGTTTCATGGGTTTTAGAAAAATGTTTTAAAAAAGGTTTAGAACTCAATATAATTTCAGAATATTATGTCAGACCATTTGGGTATGAAAGTATGTAACCAAATATTATTTGTATAGTTTTCTAGAAAAAATTCAAAATAAACATTTTTATGGAAATAAAAAATGTAAGAAAATACTGTTTTGGGCAGTGGTAGTAAAAAGAAATAATGAACATTTTTATAGGATAAAAATGTGTAAGAAAATATTATTTTTGTTTATTCCTAGTAAAAAGAAATAATGGACATTTTGTATCAAATAAAAATGTGAGAAAATGATATTTTTGTGTATTTCTAGTAAAAAGAAATGATGAACATTTTTATGGAATAAAAATATGAGAAAATGATATTTTTTTGTATTTCTAGTAAAAAGAAATAAGGGATATTTTATGGGAATAAAATATTGGATAACGTAAATTTTGTTGAAATATTTATGAAATAAATATTTTTAAGTTTCTTGCAGAAATGAAGATTTTATGAATAAATGGACATTTGTTGAGTTTAAAGATTGATCAAATGTCTTTATTACTTGAATAGTATGTTTGTTGTAAATGGTATAAATTTCTAGAATGAAATGTTTGCTTAAACCACTTGGTAGGATTTTAGTGTTTAAAGTCCACTTTATATGCATATAAACTTGTAGTATTTTGTGAATAAATATGTGAACAAGTTTAAAGAAAGTCTTGCTGGGTTTTAACACAAAATGAGACAAAAGAAAATTTTAGTCCTCAAAATCCTTGTGTGGGAAAAAGGATATTGAGAATGTGAATAATGTAGAGTATGAGACTACATGTGCAAAATGAAAGAAATGTTAATTTCTAATAATAAAAAGTAGTCTTATGTAAAGGGTATTATTTTATGTATTAAAAGCGTTATAGTGCCAGGTATGAAAGTTGAGCAAAAGTGTGATTTTAAACAAGCGTTAAATGGATAAATTGTTTTAAATGTTAAGTTGAAAACTTAATAACCATTTTGAGAAATAACACTTGTTAAAAGACTAAATTGCATGTATGCAAAATAAAGGGTAAATTGGTAAATTACTTAAAGTTGAACATTTTTATGGAGTATAAATGTCAAAGAATGTCTTTACACTGGTATGGGTGAAAATGAATTAAGTCCTAAAATGTGAATGATTGCAGTATAAATCACGTGTGTGTGTATAAGGGACTTAAAGGAAAACAAACATTTTTCCAAGTGTTAATGGAAAAACGAATGGTTAAGTCCGGGTTTTGGTTTCGGCTGGGAAAAAGTAAAGAAGTGGAATGATGTGGACATGTATAAAATGTTAAACACATTAATAAGGACTCATATGCAATCGGGAAATAAGCAAGAAGGGCCCGAAGCCCTTAGTTGAATAGCCCTAAATCACTGCCCATAGCATATGATGTGCATAGCCATTGGTGTGGAGCCCGTGTAAGTATGCGATAAAGGAAGATTCCGAGAAAATATGTAGGGAATAAGGAACATGTCAAGAAATGGGTTGTGTGGTAAAATGCATTAATAAAACCTAGCTTGAATGAATAAAATAAATATTTCAGAAAATGTGAAATAAACAAGTAAATGAGTAAATCTATTAATGTCCATAAGTTAAGGTAAAAGGGTTATAGTAAAGTGGGCAAATGGTCATGTAACCTAAGTTTTTAAACCCATGATTTGCAAGAGTGTGAATTGAAAAAGTTTTCAAATGATAAATAAGTATTTTCTAACACGGTGAATGCATGTGTTGAAATAGTACTTTTCAATGAAAATACTAAAGTATATTTAAATAAATAGAAATGGGTGATTTCGGTAAAGATATGGGTTGGGATAAATCAAGCGCAATGGCGTTAAATGTTGAACCGGGTGTGTTAAATAAACTGCGAAATGCTAAGCATGAATAAAGGAAGTCTTTACAAGGTTAAGGTGAATTAATCTGTATGAGTAAGGTTTTCGGAAGTAAAACGTTCAGTGCATTGGAATATGTATTTATTATATATGTAGATACATATATATTTTCGCATACACGTGATTGTAGCGTGTGAGTATTCTTTTATGTCATTCGTTTCTATATTGCTTGTATATTCCCACTAGGCATAGGCTCACACCCTCACTTTGTTACAACATGTTGGGTGCGGGTTCGTATTTGGAGGGCGTTATACAGGTAAGTGTACTTTATTATTTTACGTTAGTAGCTCTGTTTACTTGGGGTCGGGGTGTTCCCATGGGTCTTACACGTAGTTTATCTTGAAACTGGAATCGCGTGTTAAACAAGTGAAATGTAAATTAAAATAAAACTGGGCTAGCAACATTATGTAGGTTGTTTCATTGCACTTCACACCTAACGCTCGGGCCGAACCGGGTTGACTACGGGTAACCCATAATTTCGGGTCGCGTCGTTAGAAATGGTATTAGAGCAACAAGTTCAAGGTTCCTTTTAGGTGTGACATGGTGAGGTCGGTATTAGATCTTTCGACGTCGATGTTGGTTTGGGACAGTCACACTAGTTTGGTGATGGTTGTGGTTCGTTTCCTCGACGATGAAGTCAAAGAGGTTAGCACAATAAGTAATTTAGTGCCAAGTGGTAGACGTTCAAGTTAGTTGTATAAATTGCTTTCGCATTTCTGATTAAGTGTGTTAATAATTTACGGGTGTCCACGTAAGCCTATAAGTGGTGACACCATGGTTCGTAGTGTGAGGTACTGTGTTCCTGCCTTGTTGACGTAGAGTCTTTGGGGATGTTAGTAGAATGAGATGATGCCCATTGGGCAAGTGGCACTAAATTGTGTATGATTAATGGTAGAGATTGATAGTTATACTGACATAACTATGTAATGAAAAATCGTGATTTTAAATTATATGTCGCCTTAGGTACAGTACATATGAGGAGCCCATATCAATGTTATAGTTAGGCGAATTCGATCCTTAGGGTAATACCGTGATTGGTGGGTAATTCGATGAACTTGCAAATTGTATGGGTCAATGCTAAGGGATAAGTCAGGCTCAGTTAATAAAATGCTATCCTTACGAGTGAACCCTTAGTGGTTGCTGGTCGATGAATGTATTTACATGTTTTAGCTACATGGTGAGGAAGTATGATTCACATAGTTGCGGTCTTGAGTTTAATAGGTCCCAATTCATATGCCTTGAATATAATGTGGATTTAGATAACTTTAATAATTTAGGTAACCTAGGATTGAACCTAGATAATCATGGTGACTTAGTATTGAGTAAATGAGTTATGATGTTTTAGAATAGGACCTCTTGCGGCATCATAGGGGTGGGCCTCCTCTTGAGCAAAAACCGGTGTCTTGTGTCCTACCAAAACCTGGATGGTATTAATTTAGAGTTTGGTGATTGTAGTTTGACATTGAGAAATATGATCCCTTGTGTAATTCATAGGCATGGGCCTTACTGTTCATAGGCAATGCTCGACGTTTCGTATCCTAGAAAAATATGTATAGTTGTGTTAGTTGGTAAATTAACACATAATATGAGGTTTACATAGTAAGGAAATTCAGTTATAGTGGCTGAGAACTCTTTAAGGACATTGTCCTTCACAATTTAATATGTCGTATACCGCTACAATTTGCTACAAGCCGTCGAAGGATTGAGAAGCTTACATCTACAAAGACGAATTCGAATTACAAGAAGACTTCAACATTCAAGCCCAACAAGGATGAATTTGGTAAAATGTGTTTATGTTTCATTTTCATTTCACATTAAAAGTGTTGGGATAATTTTTATAAAATTTAAAATGGTTTTTGGAATTTTTAATAAATGATTTTTATTTTTCAAAAAATATTTAATCATAAATGTTTTGGATAAATATCTCCTGATCCCGTGAACAGTTTTAAGATTTAAGGATTCCAAGTTATTTATAACTTTAAAAGTCATTTTTAAGTGGATCGATGATTGTCGTTCGAACGACGTCACATCTCGTTCGAACGAGATGGAGGTTCGCTCGAATGACTTCGCATGTCGTTCGAACGAGAGTTATTTTTAGCTAACACGCCACCACCTTGATTTTTATTATAAATAAGAGTGTCAGTCTACTGATTTTTGGGTGGAGAAAAACTGGTTTTTGACATAATACGTTTTTCTATTCTCCAACCATATTTGAGGGTTTATAACTTTTGTTTTACAATTCACAATACCAATAGATTTTGTGTGGGTTGTTTTATGGAACCCAAAACATAGTTTACTATTATTCATTCTTTGTGGGGATATCTCTACAACCGAGTAGGGATGGCAATTTTCCCCGAAATTTCGGGTCCCCGCGGATACCCGAAAAAAAATCCCCGAAAAATCCCCGAAAATTCGGGGATCGGATCGGGTTCGGGGAGTGGAAAAAATCCCCGAAAAGTTTCGGGTCGGTTTCGGGTATACCTTCGGGTCTCCACGGGGATACCCGAATTACTAACATATATTAAAAAATATATATTTATATTATAAAAAATATATAAATTGACTAAACCCTAGTTTCCTCACAACACAAACACACACATATCTGCTAACAACAAAACGCAGTTGCCCTGCCTCACTCACGCCCTTCCCCTCACTCACAATCCCTCACGCCCTTCCCCTCACTCCCTCACTCCCTTCCTCACTCCCTCACTCACGCCCGGTCGCAGACCTCCCTCCCTCCCTCCCTCACGCCGGCGGTCGTCCCTCCCTCCCTCACGCCGCGCTCGTCCTCACGCTCCACAGCGCCGCTGCCCAGCTTCGTCACGCAGACAGGCTCCGTCACGCAGCGCCTCACGCAGCTCCGTCACGCAGCGCCTCACGCTCCGTCCGCAGCTCCGCCGCTCCGCCTCACGCTCAGCCCTCTCCTCACAGGTTTCTTTTACAGATAATTTTCTGTTCTGTCAAAAAGATTGTTTACTTTACAAATAATTTTTTGTTCTGTCAAAAAATTATCTGTTAAACAAAAAATCAGGTAGAAGATTGTTGTGTCAAAAAGATTGTTTTGTTTAACAGATAATTTTTTGTTTAATAAATCAGGTAAAAGATTGTTCTGTCAAAAAGATTGTTAAATTAACAGATAATTTTTGTTTAACAAATCAGGTAGATCTATTAATTTTTTTTTTTGAGATTTAACAGATAATTTTTTCTTTATATGTCTAGGTTAAAATGTCTACATCAAAGGAGATTCCAACGCAATCGGGGGATGTCCAATCAGCTCCTCCAGCAAACGAGGTAGCTTCTAATCAAACACCAATTGATATATTGGATGATGATAATGAAAATCGTGAGCTTGAGTCCCATGACACTGATGTTACTAATGAAAATGGAAAACGACCTCGACGGTCATGGGTATGGGACCACTTTGATTTGAAAAAAATCAATGGATAAGATAAAGCGATTTGTAGATATTGTGAAAAAAAACTTGGGGGTTCAAGCAAAAATGGAACATCTCATTTGGGGGATCATTTTAAGTCTTGTCCTCGACGAAAATCAATGGATATTAAACAAGCGATTTTAAATCAAACACGGAGGCTCGATGGAAAGACTCAACTAACTAATTTTTCATTTGACCAAGAAGCGGCAAGAGATTCTCTTGCTAAAATGATCACTTTGCACGAGTATCCTCTTAGTATGGTTGAACATCAAGGGTTTAGGAACTATAGTAATTGTCTTCAACCATTGTTTAAGGTTCCATCTCGTAACACCGTAAAAAAGGATATATTCAAAATTTACGAGTTTGAGAAAACTAAAACAATGGAGTTGTTTAGAAAGAATCGGGGAAGATTTGCAATCACCACCGATATGTGGACTTCCACTACCCAAAAGAGAGGATTTATGGCCGACATCACACTTTATTGATGATTCTTGGAAATTGCAAAGTCGAATTGTGAGGTAATTTTAGTGTTGTTATTAATTAAATAGTGTTGTTTTTTTTACTACATAGAGTTGTTTTTTTAATGAAGTAGTGTTTTTTTTTGTGTTTGTAGGTTTATATATGTTCCATGCCCCCACACCGCGGAGGTACTTGCCGAGGCTTTGGTTGAATGTTTGATGGATTGGAATCTTGATCTGAAGTTATCTACGGTAACTTTAGATAATTGTAGCACTAACGATGCAATGGTAAACATTCTGTTGGATAAATTACCTTCTAATTCTTTATTATTAGGAGGTAAAATCTTTCACATGCGTTGTTCTGCACACATATTAAATCTTATTGTGAAAGATGGGTTGGATGTAATTGGTAATTCAATTGAGAAAGTGCGTGAAAGTGTAGCTTATTGGACAGCGACTCAAAAAAGATGGGAAAAATTTGAAAAAGTAGCTCGTCAATTAAAAATCTCATGCAATAAGAAACTTGCCCTAGATTGTAAAACGAGATGGAATTCAACCTATATAATGCTCCACACTGCCTTGATTTATAAAGATGTTTTTGGTCGCTTAAAATTAAGTGAGTCTCAATACAAATGTGTCCCTTTTGAAGATGATTGGTTATTAGCAAGTGAAATTAGTGAGAGATTGGAGATATTTTTTGAGGTGACAGAAATGTTTTCGGGAACTAAATATCCAACAATCAATCTTTTTTTCCCGAAAATTTGTGAGATAAGAGCGTCGCTTAATGATTGGACATTTTCAAGTTATGATGAAATACGACTCATGGCATCTAATATGATAATAAAGTTTGAAAAATATTGGAGTTCACTTCATGGGGTAATGGCTTTGGGTACAATTTTGGATCCTAGATTTAAAATGAAAGGGATTGAGTTTTACTTTCCACTCATATATGACGATGAAGCGTCGACAGAAATTGAAAGGGTGCGTAACATTTGTTTTGAGATGTTGGGAGAATATCAAGTGAGTGAGAAATTAAATAAGAATATTCGTGGTAATAGTGAATCTTCAAGTGGTACATCATCTCAATCTCAAGGAAGGAATCGGTTGATTAATAAATTTGATTTATTTGTCTCGAGTACCTCTAATACTGAACATGTTAAGTCTGAGTTGGATTACTATTTGGAGGAGAGTGTTTTGCCTAGATCTGATGATTTTGATATATTGGCTTGGTGGAAGTCAAATGGTCTTAAGTACCCGACACTATTTGCTATAGCGAGGGATATTTTTGCCATTCCCGTATCAACCGTTGCTTCAGAGTCGGCTTTTAGCACTAGTGGTAGATTTTTGAGTCCACATCGTAGTAGACTTCATCCAAAGACTTTAGAAGCGCTTATGTGTTCTCAAGATTGGTTATGGGCCGAGATTCAAGGTAATAACTTCAACATATTGAAATGTTTTTTTTCCTTTTTACCTTTATTAATTATTGCATCATTATATTATTATGTAGGTTCGGGTTCTTGTGCAACACGATTTGAGAGAGGTACCATAAATGAAGATACTGATGATGAGGTAATTTAATTATTATATAAGCATTGAACTTGTTTGTATAGTTATATTTGTTTATATTGTTGTAAACTAATACGTCGTGTAATTTGTGTAGGTTGAAAGTTGTGTGACAAAGGGGTGAGGTGATTGATTGACGGGAAAGTTTAGCATGCCAACAATGGATGGGGAAGCAAGCAAGTCTAGGCACGTCAACAATGGATGGGGAATATTGCGAATTTATTTTGTTTGTTATTTTATTAGTTACTTAGTTGTTGTTATTTGTTATGTTGAAACAATGTTCTTCGTTTGATTTGTATGTTATGTTCTAAAACTATTAACTATGTTGGAGATTTTGGAGTTGCACTTTACTTGTGTTTAATCATTTTCTAATTGAGATGTAATTTAAAAATAACTTTTACTTAGGTGCCTAAAGAGGAGTTGAAAAAAAAAAAAAAAAAAAAAAATTCAAAACGGGTTCCCCGCGGGGAATCCGATACCCGTTTTAAACGGGGACGGGGATCCCCGAACCCGTTATAACGGGGAACGGGGCGGGGACGGGGAATGGTTTTTCTAACGGGGACGGGGACGGGGAGTTAAAACCCGACCCCGAACCGACCCGTTGCCATCCCTACAACCGAGAGCTGCGTGCTATTGTGGAGTGAGTCACTACAAAGTTTATGACTGTGTGTCATTGAGGATCTTCTGTGTGTTGATTCTTTGCGGAAGACTACATGTCCGTTATGGTATAGCTGCGTGTGAATCATTACTGATTTCTAGCTGATGCTTTGAAGGTTTGACGAAGACACCGTGCGTTACACTTGTGGGCGATTATCAGGTTGTATGTAAGTCAATGGTCTTGTAAACTTGTCAAAGTTCTAGAAATAAAGGTTTTGCCCTTCGGGGATTTTCTTGAAATTTGTGTCGCGTACTGTATTTATAATGGTTGACACTTATAGGCACGTAGTTTTTGAGTTTAAGGGCTGAATTGATTTGATTAATAAATTGACTTTGATTAAATAAATTTGTGGTTGGAATTTCCGAAACTATTTAAATTGGTATCGCATACGGTTTCTCAAATTGGTATCAGAGCAGGTTACGTTAATTTATCGTGTATTCCTATTTTTCACAAAAATTTGTGTGATATTGATTTTTTGAAAAATCTAATTTTTGAAAGTTTGTCACAATGTTTCCAAACGAAAACATATATAGTCGGTTGCTAATTTTTTACGTGTCAAATTATGCTTACTGGAAAACCCAAATAAAATCCCATTTAAAAGCAATCGATGAGAGAGTTTGGTTAATTTATGAAAGAGGCTGGATTCCTCCCACTGTCACCGCGAATAATGTCACTAATTTAAAACCTGTGTCAGACTTAATCGAGGAAGAGTTTAGGTGGAGAACTTATAAATCACGAGGGCTTAGTGTAATTTTTGGACACGTCACCCCTGACGAGTTCAGACGTATTATGATGTGCACCACGTCTAAAGAAGTGTGGGATGTTTTGCAACTCACCCACGAAGGCACTAAAACGGCCAAAGAGTCTAAAATTCAAAATTTGACTACTCAATTTGAGACGATCACTGTGTTAGAGACTGAGTGTTTTGACCAGTTTTATGCACATTTATCTGACATTGTCAACACCAGCTTTAACTTTGGTGAGCCTATACCTGATGCACGAGTGGTTAAAAAGATTTTAAGATTGTTGCCAACCAAAATGCTTTATCCCGAAAGTAACTGTTTTAAATACCTTAGGTAATTTGAATCATCTGAAATTAGAAGAGTTGGTTGGAGACCTCCAGACGTACGAAATTGACATGTTACCCAACACCATCAAACCTAAGGATAGAGGGATAGCGCTTAAAGCCCAATCTAAGAAAAAAAAAGTGAGTTTTTGTGAGTCCGAGTGTGAGGACGAGTCTGATTTTGACATGGCCTTACTTGCAAAGAATTTTAAAAAGTTTCTCCAATTTTCGAAACAAAATTCTTCAAATAAAAAGTTTTCTGAGAAAAACAAAAAGAAAGACAAGGACAAAGAAAGCGGTGAGAAAAAAATAGGGTGAAGAAAATTTTGAAAATTTGAAATGTTTTGAGTGTGAGGGGAGAGGGAACAAAACTTTTGAGTGCCCCACTAGGCTTAGGAGAGAGGGCAAGAAAGTTGCGATGCTAGCCACCCTTAGTGATAGTAAGGGAGATGAGAAAGATGAGGGAGATAAGTCTAGTAAAGGTTTAGCACATGGTACGTGTGTACATTTTTCGAGTCGTGTGAGCTCACCCACTTTGTCTCACAATGATAGTGTACACGAGAACGAAGGGGATGACTCGAGTGTTTCTAGTGGTGATGAGAGCGAGCTTGAGAGTGGAGATGAAAGCGAGCTCCAAAAAGCTTTTAGAGATTTGTACATCGAGACCTTGAAAACGAAGAAGTATAATAGAGATTTAGGTCGTATGATCTTAGATTTGGAGAGAGAGAAGTAAGTTTTAAAGAGGGAAAAATGTGACTTGATCAACACGGTGTCTAGTCTGATGACACATGTATCCCAACCCGAGAGTGATCTCGAATGTGCCCGGGAGGTCAAAGTCCCTTTAGAGAATGCATCTAAGAAAGTTGAAAATATTGTTCTTAATCCAGATTTGGGTGGTGGTGAGAATTTAGGAAAAGGTCATGACGGTGTAACCACTTCTATCATTGCACCCGAGTTGGTTCTCGCTTTTGTGACTCGACCCAACGCACTTAGGCATACCGTACCTGTTAGGAGAACACGTCCTAGAGTTTTTGAGAGAGGTGTACCTAGTCCGGTTTATGTTTGCTCCCATTTCAAAAAGAGAGGACACCTTAGGGAGCTTTGCTTTAAATTGGGTTATGTTCCACGCTTTTCTCCTAGATATGTTCGCACACATGCACCCACCCATGATACTTTGCTTGCACATAATGATAGAGAGTTTGCACATATTCGAGAGCAAGCAAAGTTTTTGTTCAAGACTTCTCATGATTTGATGGAGTTGTTTCAAAAGATGTCATTGTCTTTGGAAAACTCCATCGCACCTACTGGATAAGGTCTAGACGTTTTTGCAAGCATATGATGATTTACATGATGACACTTTTGCCTATTGCTAGTATGTATCATTTGTTTTATACTTTGGTAGAATTTTTGTTTGATTTTATTTTTTTGGTACTATTTTAGCAATGTTTTGGATCTGTTTTCCCATTCCAAGAACTGTTTTCTCAAAATTTATCCCACTCGACATAACTGCATGTTTTCATGAACAAACTGGGAAGCTTTTCTTTTCTCGTTCTAACGAGAACATATGTCGTGCGAAGTCTTCTCGCGAGATCACTTGTCATTCAAACAACAAGGTGTCTCGTTCGAATGACACCTGGAAAAAAACATTATTTTGCAGTCCCCTGGTTTATCTTGTTCTCTTATTAGGTTCTACTAGGTTGTTTCTGAACAGTGTTCAAAAAATCTAAAAATATTTTCTTTTTTAGAAAATTTTTAAAAAAAAAATCCAAAAAGAGTTTTGTAGTTTGTTTGCACCTTATATGAATTCACACTTAGGATGAGCAAGTCACAACTTTATTCCATATCCATGTGACTATTTGATAGTGTTTTGAGACAATATGTTGTGTCATTCATGTGCTTTACAAAGTTTGGAGTCTTTGAGAGGATATAGTGTTGCTACCTACATGATTGACTCTATTTGTCCTTTATTGCACACTTGCATGAATTTGTTTAACGTTTGTGCTTGTCTATCACATGTTGGTTGAGTGTTTTCGCTTCAATTTTGTCTATACAATGAACCAAATGCAATAAAACATGATAAAAAGTAGTGCATGCTATAAACCGTTTGTGAGTTTGTGTGTTTATTTTGTAAAATGGGGAAGGGCCATAAAAGGTACTCATTTAGCATGTACGATAAAGCCACCGTTTAAATGGACCTAAAAAAGTGAGGAATTGAAAATTATCCGGGGTCTAATGAGGTTCAAAAGGGCCCCAAACAAATTGAATGGCAATAAAAAGAGATATATGCCAATAATGGGCCAATAGGATTTTTTGTTTCATCACCTCATAAGAGAAATAAAAAGCATTATCTATTAATGAGGGAGTTTGGATGGAATTTAAAACAGTTTGCACGTCCTTGAAAGTCATGAAAAAGCATTACATAGTTTTGGACGTTATTCGTGTGGAAATCATTTATACTCTGATTTGTTGATATGATTAAGATGATATCATATAAATTCAACAATTCTATACCTAAGGACTATTTTTTATGATCATTCGTTAGGAGTACACTTATGCGTCGTGCACATATGACATGATTGAGTTGATTTTCCAATCGAATTTGTTCACACCCATTCATTCCGTATCCATGATTTGGTTGTCTTAGTAAAAATTCGTGGTGCGGTTTTTTGTGACATCATTTTTTTGTATATTTTGTATGAAAAATATGAAAAATCAAAAATAGTTTGTTTGCTTTGTCTACCGTGACACCCTGATTTGAGTTATTTGGTTTATTCTATTCCTTGTCTATTTCGAACAAATAAAAAGGGGGAGAACGAATTATGATATTATGAAGGAGCTATAATATGTGGAATATTTGATTATGCTTTAATGTTTATGTTTATATCATTTGAAACTTGATATGTCATGAGGTTTTTGGTTTATCTCATGTGTGTAGGTATAATTGAAGATCATTATGTTGCACACCTTGATGAAAAAAGCTTGGAGATTTGAAAAGTTGATTGTTGAAGCATTATTTGAAAAAGTTTGAAGACTTATCATTTTATCTTTCCACTTTTGAGTTTATGGGAGGGTAGATTTGTATAGGTCATATGATATTGATAATTCAAATATTTTTTATTTTATACCGACATTGACCAAGGGGGAGATATGTAATGACATTGTCCGTCACAATTTAGTATGTCGTATACCGCTACAAGTTGCTATAAGTCGTCGAAGGATTGAAAAGCTTACATCTACAAAGACAAATCTGAATTACAAGAAGACTTCGACATTTAAGACCAACAAAGATGAATTTGGTAAAATGTGTTTAAGTTTCTTCTTCATTTCACATTAAAAGTTTTGGGATAATTTTTATAAAAGTAAAAATGATTTTTAAATGATTTTTATTGTTCAAAAGATATTTTATCGTAAATGTTTTGGATAAATATCTCCTGATCCCGTGAACAGTTTTAAGATTTAAGGATTCCAAGTTATTTATAACTTTAAAAGACTTTTTTAAGGGGAATAGTGACTGTGTCGTTCAAACGACATCACATCTCGTTCAAACGAGATGGAGGTTCGCTCGAACGATGTCACATGTCATTTGAACGAGTGTTATTTTTAGCTGACACATCACCACCTTGATTTTATTATAAATAAGGGTGTCAGGATACTGATTTTTGGGTGGAGAAAAAATGGTTTTTGACATAATACGTTTTTAAATTCTCCAACTATATTTGAGGGTTCATAACTTTTGTTTTACAATTCACAATCCCAATAGCTTTTGTGTGAGTTGTTTTATGGAACCCAAAGTATAGTTTGCTATTATTCATTCTTTGTGGGAAGATCTCTACAACCGAGAGATGCTTGCTATTGTGGAGTGATTCATTACAAAGTTTATGAATGCGTGTCATTGAGGATCTTTTGCGTGTTGATTCTTTGCTGAAGACTGCGTGTCCGTTGTGGTATAGCTACGTGTGAACCATTACTGATTTCTAGCTGATGTTTTGAATGTTTGACGAAGACACTGTGCGTTACACTTATGGGGGATTATCAGGTTGTATGTAAGTCAATGGTCTTGTAAACTTCTCAAAGTTCTAGAAATAAAGGTTTTGCCCTTCGGAGAGTTTTCCTAAAATTCGTGTCGCATACTTTATTTATAATGGTTGTCACTTGCACGCACGTAGTTATTTGAGTTAAAGGGTTGGATTGATTTGATTCATAAATTGACTTTGATTAAATAAGTTTGTGATTGTAATTTGTGCAACTATTTAAATCGGTATCGCTTAAGGTTTCTCACACTTATAAGAGATAAAAAAGGTGCAGGCTTGTGAAATCGTGTTGATAATTCCCTGGAGGTATATACTAAGGTTTGTCTAATGGAATGTTGATGCGAGTGGTAGTCATTCCCTAGTAATAGTGAAACTCAGGTTGTGTAGCATAGATCATGGTATGTCTTGTGATTTCTCAAAATAGACGTGTAAGCGATTTAGAGGAATAAATGAGTTTGATGTCGTCGTCCATGGGGAATTGGGAATCATTGTTTTATTTAAGTTTACATAGGTAATGGTATACCATTGATGATTATAGCACAGTTAGGTCATGTAAATTTATGGCAGTACCTTGGAGTTAGTGTTACGGCTTTTGTTATAGGCATGTATCATGATATGACCTTCGAGGATAATTTCAAAACAGGTTGGTCAATGCTGGGTGGTGAACCTGGGAGACTTAAAACACGATGATGTTCATTATGGATTTTAGAGATAGCACTCGGGATGAAGTGTTACGCATAATTATAGCACTTACGTGTGCTACCCCTACGAGTAGTAATTACTCTACCGAGGGAAATCATTAAGCATGTGTGATGCTTGAGAATTGGGATGTCATTAGAATGATTACGATTTCATATCATGTAGGCGGTGATAAGGGTGGTAATAATGGTCCATGAGTTGTATGTTTGAAACTATATGTGCATTGTGTTTCACTGGATGAGAGTGGTCTTGAAAACTAAGGTTAGCTACCGCGTGTTGAAATTTTGGAGGCCTAGGTGTGATAGGTCAGTAACTAATGATAAGTGTCAAGAGAAGTAACTTCGTCTTGATCTAGTATAGTTATACTTACCAGTGTTGGATAGGTAGCATTATCCCTAAGGAGGGAAGCCCAGCGTTTCGGCTTCCCTCCTTAGGGATAATGCTACCAGTATGTTCCATCCGTCTGGCACGAACGAATGATTCTTAAGTAGAACTTGTCAGGGTTAATAGGCCAAGCCAGTATGCGTGGCAAGGCTATGGTGCTTAATAAGTAATGGTAAGAGTTAAAGACTTTAAGTGTACATCATGGATTTGTACTTCGTGTGGTTCGATTCATTGCCAGAATTGGATTGTTTCTCTTGGGCGTGGCAGTTGTTTGATTATTTGCACTTCTTGTGTCTTCGTTGATCCTAGTTATGGGAAGTTGTTGATTAATTTTGACTCGGGTGTGGCATTGCATAAGCTTAATAGTGATGCAGGATAGGCCGGTGTGGCTGATGCGTCATGGTATATGAGTGCGCTTTTCTTCGGATGCACCTTGTTCTACACTAGTCTGTGTGTACGCGTGGTCTCACATTCTTGCATATAACATGCATTTATCACTTAATTGGCATAGGTTAACATGTCTGTTAGTTAGATGGTATAACTAGTTATGACTTAGTCATGTGTCCCGAGGTTGTGACTTGATATTATTATGAATATTGGAACCTAATAAACATTGGATGATAGTGTTGCACTTGGTTCATAAACTTTGATATCTAAGAGATGATCGTTGGTGTATATGCATGTTGTGATACCTAGGGTGACCCTAGGTCAGCATTGGGATATCGTAAGAGATATAGGTCGGGTAGAACTATGTGATAAGGTGACTATCTTTGATATGTGTATCAAGGAGTGTTGAAATTGTATCAGCCTAGGCTAGGCATGATCCAAGACTGTAACGTAGGTTTTGAATCCTAACGTAGTAATGATCCATATTAATGAGCTCATTATTGATGCTGCGATATCTGATGAGTATCAATTGTCTCAAGTTTGTTTTTTAGATAAACATGTTAGGCATGCTTGAGATTTTGGCAATAAGGCTTAAGGTTCTTCGTAATGGGATTAACGACGTGGTTAATTAAACTGGAATCCTTGGGGTTAGACCATAGTGTTGAGGATACTTAGAATGGAAACCTGGTCGTGGGTAATTGGAGTATAAATTGTGACACACCAAGAATTTCGAGGACGAAATTCCCTAAGGAGGGAAGTTTGTAATATTCTGCCTCGATAAATTAAATAAATTATATATGGATTATATATGAGTAAGAGTTAGTAATAAATATAGGAAAATAGTGGAGAATTATTAGAGAAAAATAAAAGAAAAAAGGATGCTTCGAGCGACATGAGATGTCATTAGAAGCGACAAGCGATGTCGCGCGATGGAGATCATTCAAAGTACGTCTCTGGTCATTCGAGCGACACCTCTGGTCATTCGAACGACGCCTGATGCGTGCAGGCCTCCATATGCATTGTCGAGCTCTCGATGGTTGGTTTAAACCTAGGACAACGATGTTGTGAGATTTCTAGGGTATTGGTTTTATATCAGAGGAGAAAACCGGGCGATGTGATAATTCTTACTACCGGTCTGCCAAATTATTATCACCCTTAGGATCATTGATCAAATGATCGTGTCAACCCTGGAGCCAAACAATTTTGGAGACAGCAGCTGGAATATTTTATATATGCTTTGTATACCTAGCTTTGGTATAAGAGCAGGTTTGGGCAGTAACCCTCACACAAAAATCGTCTCCTCCATCTCTCTCTCTCAACACTCTCAAATAATTCTCTCCACAATCTGTAAATCATCTGATTTATTTAGATATAATGACTACACTCACACCATTAGACACCCATTTCCACCAATGTTAAGGTATGAGTTATGAAGTTGAGAAGCTATTTGTTGGGTATTTGAGGAGGTCTTCTTAGAAGAATTTGAATATATTATTGGGGGCCTTGAAGAAGGATTGCCACGGGGAGTATCTACAGCTTGTATGGTGGATCTTTTTGTAACTCCTTTTAGGGCCACCTTTGGAGGTGGGGGAATCACCCATCTTCACCACCACCACTTTGAAGTCATTTGAGGTGGGATTCACTAACCTTGGTTTAGATCTATTGATGAGTATAATTTCAATTTGTTATTGGAATATATTAGGCTAAATATATGTGGGTTTTGATAAATTTGCATCAATAGAGTTGTTGGTTGATTTCTATGGTTTCATGGGTTTTAGAAAAATGTTTTAAAAAAGGTTTAGAACTCAATATAATTTCAGAATATTATGTCAGACCATTTGGGTATGAAAGTATGTAACCAAATATTATTTGTATAGTTTTCTAGAAAAAAATTCAAAATAAACATTTTTATGGAAATAAAAAATGTAAGAAAATACTGTTTTGGGCAGTGGTAGTAAAAAGAAATAATGAACATTTTTATAGGATAAAAATGTGTAAGAAACTATTATTTTTGTTTACTTCTAGTAAAAAGAAATAATGGACATTTTGTATGGAATAAAAATGTGAGAAAATGATATTTTTGTGTATTTCTAGTAAAAAGAAATGATGAACATTTTTATGGAATAAAAATATGAGAAAATGATATTTTTTTGTATTTCTAGTAAAAATAAATAAGGGATATTTTATGGGAATAAAATATTGGATAACGTAAATTTTGTTGAAATATTTATGAAATAAATATTTATAAGTTTCTTGCAAAAATGAAGATTTTATAAATAAATGGACATTTATTGAGTTTAAAGAAATTAATAAAATATCTTTATTACTTGAATAGTATGTTTGTTGTAAATGGTATAAATTTCTAGAATGAAATGTATGTTTGATTCACTTGGTTGGATTTTAGTATTTAGAGTCCACTTTCTATCCATATAATAAACTTGTAGTATTTTGTTAATAAATATGTGAACAAGTTTAAAGAAAGTCTTGTTGGGTTTAACACGAAAAGAGACAAAGGAACTTTCGTCCTTAACTTGTGTGGGAAAAGGGATATTGAGAATGTGAATAATTTAGATTATGAGACTACATAGGCTAAATGACAGAAATGGTAATTTCTAATCAATAAAAAGTTGTCTTATGTAAAAGTTGTTATTTTATTTATTAAAAGTGTAAAAGTGCCAGATGTGAAAGTTAGGCAAAAATGTGATATTAAATAAGTGTTAAATGGTTAAAGTGTTATAAATGTTAAGTTGAAAACTTAATTACCATTTTGAGAAATAACACTTGTTAAAGGACTAAATTGCAAGTATGGCAAATAAAGGGTAAGTTGGTAAATTATTTAAAGTGGAACATTTTTATGGTATATTGTCAAAGAATGTCTTTACACTAGTATGGGTGAAAATAAATTAAGTCCTAAAGCGTAATGATTTTAGTATAAATCACGTGTGTGTGTGTGTGTGTGTGTAAGGGACTTAAAGGAAAACAAACAATTTTCCAAGTGTTAATGAAAAAATGGATGGTTAAGTCCGTGTGTGGATGATTAAGGTTTTCAGAAGTAAAACGGTTAGTGCATTGGAATATATATATATATTTCCGCATGCACATGGATGTAGCGCGTGAGTATTCTTTTTTGTCGTTCGTTTCTATATTGCTTGTATATTTCCACTGGGAATAGGCTCCCACACCTCGCTTCGTTATGACAGGTTGGGTGCGGGTTCATATTTTGAGGGCATTATACATGTAAGTGTACTTTATTATTTTACGTTGCTCTGTTTACTTGGGCGCGGGGTGCTCCCATGGGTCCTACACGTAGTTTATCTTAAAACTGGAATTGCATGCTAAACAAGTGAAATGTTAATTAAAATAAAACTGGGTTAAAAACATTATGAAGGTTGTTTCATTGCACTTCACACCTAACGCTCGGGTCGGACCGGGTTGACTACGAGTAACCCATAAATTCGGGTCAGGTCGTTACATGTAAGGCGATGAGGCTTACTTATTGCAAAAAAAAAAAATCACTACACCCAAAACAGCAATTGGGCACACCCTGATATTAAAAATCTGGCACAGTTTAAAACTGTGCCAGATTTTGGCACGATTTAATAGCAATTTGGCACACTTTAAAACAGTGCCAAAATTTGGCACTGTTTTAAAGTGTGCCAAAATTGAGTACACTTACTAAAATATAAATAGTCTAAAAAAATAATATGCTTCCTTCCAAATTTTTGTCTCTCGCTCTCTCTCCTCTCTCAATTAGCTCTCTCGCTCGTCTCTCCTCCCTCTCGTCTCTATCCCTCACACGAGATTCAATTGCAATGGAGTCACCCAAGAGCTTCAATTGCAATGGAGTCTGAATCTCAAATCTCCAAATCCTTGGGCTTCCCCTCCCCAAATCCCACCAACGACTTCAATTCCCTCTTCACCCACCTCAACACCCTCTTATCCACCCCAACTCACAAAATAAACCACCACAACCTCAAATTCTCCTCAAGCTCCACAACCCTAACCCAACCAAAACCCACTTCCCAAAATTAGTTAAAACCCGCCACCAAAGACTCCCCCATAATTCGCACCCTCTTCAAAAACCTCTTCGTCTTCGAATGCGCCCTCATTGGCACCTTAGCCGGCGGCATCGCCTGCGCCTTCACCTACGTCTGTCACCACCCCTTAGACACCATCAAAACCAAACTCCAAACCGAAGGCTCCTCTCAAATATACACTAACTCCCTTGACGCCGTTCTCCAAACCTTCCAACAAAAAGGCATTCTTGGCTTCTACTCTGGTGTCTCAGCTGTCATAATCGGTCCCACAGACTCATCCGCCGTCTATTTTGGCACCTGCGAGTTTGGGAAATCTATTTTATCTAAATTCCCAGAATACCCATCTCTCCTTATCCCTCCACAAGTTGGTGCTATGGGTAATATTATCTCATCAGCTATAATGGTGCCTAATGAGTTGATTACTCAAAGAAAGCAAGCTGGGGAAAAGGGAGATCTTGGGAGGTTTTGTTGAGGATTTGGAGAAAGATGGGTTTTTGGGTCTTTATGCTGGTTACTCAGATACATTTTTGAGGAATTTTCCTGCTGGGGTTTTGAGTTATTCCTCTTTTGAGTATTTAAAGGCTGCGGTTTTGGATAGGACAAAAAAGGTTAATTTGGATCTCTTTCAGAGTGTTTATTGTGGGGCGTTAGCGGGTGCGATATCGGCTTCCATGACGACGCCGTTGGATGTGGTGAAGACAAGTTTAATGACTCAGGTTCATGGGGATGGGATGAATATCGTGGGGGAGATAATGAAGCAGATTTTGAAGGAAGAAGGGTGGGTGGGGCCTAGGGTGATTCATAGTACTTGTTTTTCGGCTTTGGGTTACTTTGCGTTTGAGACGGCTAGGCTTACGATTTGGCATCAGTATCTAAGGAGAAAGGAGCTTCAGGATATTTCTGTTGATTTTGGAATCCCATTGGATTGAGTGAGTCCTCCCTTTTCTTGGCTATAATAATTTATGAGTAATGCTATGGGTAGTTACACAAGCTGATGTGTCATTGCAATGAAGAATGCTAGATCAATAATTTCATGACTCATCTCGTGACAGTTTACAATACTCATAGCATTTTGTTATTGCAATGCCACTTGCGTAACTTTCTTGTGTAACTTTCTTTTATACAGGGGAGGAGCATTGTCAAAGGTGAGGGATTAGTGCAAAAGTGGCATTGCAAATTGTAAGCCTTACTTCCTATTTGTTTTATTTGTACTTGTACTTTGTTAGGTTTAGTTGAGTTTAGGTTATTTTTTAATTAAACATCAGCTTATTTGATTTGTTCCAAAGTAGCCAATTTAATAAATTGAATATGAGCAATGTGTGTCTATGTACACGTGTGTGTGTGTGTGTGTGTGTGAGAGAGAGAGAGAGAGAGAGAGTTATATACAGATAGAGAAATAAGTGGTTTGGTTATTAAGGGTAATGCGGCGAACGGGGTTGGAGCTCGGCGCTCTCTTATGAGTTGGGTGAATATGAGATTTGTCGAGTTAATTATTTATTTACATAATGTTTGTTTAAATGCTTGACGGAGTTAAAGTTTTGTTCCAATGCAGGGTGAATATGGTTTTGTATGAAACACAGGGTTATGGTATTATTTGTGTTGCATACAAAATCCATGTTTCAAGACTAGGATACGCTCTAAATAGTTTATAAATAGTTTTCGCAAATAGTTTTTGCAGGGGTTTTATATGAACATGTTTCACCTTTGAGCATTTAAGATATGCCCCTATTTATAAATAAGGGTTATATAAACTGTTATATAAATAGGATATATCGTGCTTATAAAACAAATATGACTCATGGTTTCCCTTAACAGTGGCATCCTAAATGGATCATTGCATAACTATGGATGTTTCCCATATTTTATTCAAGCAAGGTATAATGGAGGTACACATACTTTATTCAACCAACCAATTTTTCGATGCTTTTGTGAGTGTATCTCAAATTATTGTATAAGTGAGGGTGTAATATGAAAGTTAAAATGTTATTGAGGGTGAAAGTAAAAAAATTATTCATATGTTGATTAATGTTTTCCTTATGTAGATTGTACCAGAGATACGCTAGACGATGGAATCTGTAGGCTTTATTGAAATCGACACATCGGTTCTACAGGTTTGTAAATTTCTTTCAAGAAGTTATGGCGCGAAGAGTTCATCGGGTGGCTATCAAAATATAAATGAAATCTGGTTAGTCTCAAAGTCTCAAATTCTCTTTAAATTTTGCAACATTAAATAAAAAATGGTCTGAAATTGTGGCAACAAGTAGCCAAGAGTAAAATGGCTTACTTTATGAGCTTATTTAATTAAATTGGTGGAAGGGATTTGCTGGTGGTTTGGTTTTGGAATTTGCTGCTGCTGCTGCTGCTGCTGCTGCTGTTGAGTTTGTAGGAGAGGCTTAATGATAAACCTCTCATTTAATTATTAAATGAGGTTGGAGATGATTAATATTGATAAAAGTCCATGTATTTATGCGATTGGAGTATTATTATGCGTGTCGGACATATTACGCGTATTTGTGTGTTATTTACGTATTAACTAGACAATATTCTAGTATTGAGAGTTTTGACATATGTTATGGGACACATGCCACTTAAAATAGGACATGTGTCACCACGGGTTATTTGACATGTGGCGACCCACTTGGGTTGGTTTTGCTATAAATAAGCCTCACCCCCATACATTTGAGAGAGATAGCTTCTTGGGAGTGGAAGGGCCATTTTCTTGTCTTATGAGTTTTTAGAGAGTTTGAGAAAATAGAGTTTTGAGATGAGTTTCAACACCTCCCATCTCTCCGAAAAACCACCACAATGAGTTTCCCGGTGAATAGTACGAACCCACGAACTACGCTGACTTTGATTCCGAGCATAACGGATACGTAGGCGCAACCGAAGTTGCTCAAGTCAAACACGTGCCAAAATCCGATATTTCCCCAAATTAGACTACTCTCTTACATTTGGCGACTCTGCTGGGGAGGTATTCACGATTTTTATCATGTAACGCCTCGTTCGTAATCGGAAAACTAGGAGGGAATCGGAGAAAAGAGGTTAACAAGAGCAACTTTCTTCTTCAACATTTATGAGAGAAGTTGAACCCCATTTCAGATAAGAAATCTAATCTGTGTTTTATGATCTTATATGCTTTATATAGAGGAATCGTGTGTGGTATATTTATATTCATATGTTAGCTGACATTTTCATACACACCCGTATATCAAATTATGAGCATTGATTACTTTGATTATAAAAAACCATTACACCAACTGTTAAGCAAAAAGATTTGATTGTGCTTATTTAAATGACTATTATTATTTAAAATAAAATAAAAATAAAGGAAGAGTTTGATATCCTGAGTTGAAGTTATATTTGTTAGTATGCAAAGATAAAACTTAATAATAATTGCAGATTGGACTTAAACGTTTGGCAGAAGACAATAATATAAAGATATGATTTTTTCGGCAAAATATTATCTTACGATTTTTGTGTACGTTAGCATTTATGAGGGCACTTCATAGATGACTGTTAGGCAGGGTATAAGTGAATAAGGTACATCTAACATATCACTAGGCTGTAGACTGTTCTACTAAAAAAAAAATAACCTCACACAAATGTATACCTACCATGTCACTTGCTATTTAAATATTAGTGAAAAGACATAAGCTTTCAAATCAGGCCTGAGTTAGACCTATAGAGCCGCACCCATGAATTTATAGGAGTAAAGATGATTTTACACATTTTACAAGGACAACTCATGTGTCCTCATGGTAGTAGTTGTACAAATAAAAATATATTATGACTTTAGGCTATCAGGTAAGGACAATACGCAGACTGTTTTACATTACCCAAAGCAAACAGTAGGCTCAAAAGCACATATGCCTGCTTACAAAGTAATTTCAGAGACAAGGCCACCTGGATTTATTCTTCCGGCCTTATTTCGACAGACAACCACGGTCGACCCTCCGTTTATAATGTCCCTCTCCGATCAAAACTACATCTTACCCCAGTAAGAGGTGGCTGCCTCTGTCAAGTTCCTTTCAATTTTATTCCGGCTAGGAGCCTTTCTAAAAGTTGGAGCTACCGTTAATTTTATTCGGTAGGAGCTGTTGTCGATATCACCGCCGATTTGATCCAATCATGAGCCTCTTAATTTTAAATCTTCGTTGGGTTTCCAGTAATCGTTGGAAACTAAAATCGAACCACCATGAATGTACAACTGAGAAATCATTTAACCCACCATGAAAAATCGAAATCGGCCAACCTTGAGATTTAAACCAGAAATTGACCCACTTTTGAACGAGTCACCATGGAATGGGTATTTGCGGCACACCATTGTTATACCCCCGGCGCACCATTTATGGTGGCATTTCGATCAGAATTTTTTTTTCTCTCTTCCTCCAACGATAGCGTTGTTTTGTCCCGGACCTCGTGTAGACGAACCATTGATGTTCCCTCACTGATTTTTTTTTTGGAATCAACAAACCTTGGATCACCATTTTTTTTCTTTCCTAATGGACTTGCTTTTAGAACCATGGGTCTGTAGACTTAGAGAAGATTGGAGCACCGTATGTGCATACAAGTTGGGTCCTGCTTAAACATTCACATATTATGAAGGATGGTAACAGCTTTTCTATGTCTTATGAATAGATTTTACCAAGATACCTACATAGAATTGTGTGGTGAAAAATATACATATTTTTCCTTAAAAAAATGTGATGTCCACAAACATTTTACAAGGTGTTCTAAATATTTTGAAATATTTATAATATAATAATGATATTATCGAACAAATGAATTTATTTTATTTTTATTGTGATTAATAAAAATAGAGGCATAATAGTGTGGAGGATATTTAAATTAAATAAATTGATTCTCTTATAAATTTATCGAGCATTCTTCATTTTCTCTTGATTACGAAGCGTGATAGAAAACTATGTCGATTATTGATATGTGACAGTTTATATCACGATGTTTGAAAAGAGAATGTACTGACAAACTTGAAAGTATTCGACACACATCGATTATGCAAATTATAGGTAAGTTGTCCGTAACAAACCGAGTGATCTTGTGAGATGTATGAGATATATAGTACCTTCTGACAATATTTTTTTTTATTTTTTTTTAAATTCAATCATGCAAGAATGCGTGCATGCTTGATTTTATTTCACTATGAGAAAATATTTATTTTAATATATGTACCATTGTAATATGGTACTACCCAAATTGATATGATAATTCCAGGAGTTACGCTGATGATTTGAGAAGATTTATAAAAGCATTAAATCTAGGTATATAGATTTATCTTGAGATAGAGAAAGCATAACGAAGCTTCGAGGATTTTATGACATTTGCAAATAATAATCTATATTTTTACATCATATGCATACATTATGAATCATTTACAAGACAACTTGAGTATGTTTTACAATTCATAATTCACCTTGCCATTTTACACACTCTTGAGTTCGATAGGATGTGTGTTTAAACGACATTAAATTGTGCACGATATACCTACGAGTATGGGTAGTTACAATTCATTACATAAATATCCCCGGACTTTATTTTAGTTTTATTATATCAAATAAAATAAAATAAAGGGGGCATAATCAGAATTGTACTTGGATATTTACTGAGTTTTACGAACCATTTGCAATATTATATAATTAGGTCAGAAAGATATTATTTTGCAGAGGCTTCTGAATGAGCAGGTATTGAGCGATGCAAATATCAAGTCATTGTTCAAGGATATGATAGTTTGAGTTACACCCCATGAAATGTAATAATTAGGTTGCTTTCATTTTTCTCGGGTGGGAATTATATATGATATATGTAATTTATTTTATTTTATTTTATCTTGAGATAAAATAAAATAAAGGGGGCATATAGATATTATGATGTAACGTAGCTTGTGGTCTAAAGCTTCTTCAACATCATCCGCGACAAGGTTAGATCGATAAACCTTCAGAGCATAGTAACATCCAAGCAGGCCATTACAAAAGTTTCTTTAACTTCTTTCGCAAAGAGTTTAGACAGATTAAATAGTTGTCACTCAGAGATTGACAAAGTCATAGTCGTCCTTCAGATATGACATCATATTACAAGAACTTTGCGAGTATTGTGGTAAGTCTTCTTTGGAAGTGTATTATATTCCAAAAAAACCTGATGAAATACCACGGTCGTTGTGACTTGACTCGTCCGGAGAAGTTGGTCATTGAAGCAAATAGACGAAGGACCACGCTCAGTTTGTCATTCAGCAGGTATGAGCTCCCGTCCTGAAAAGAGATACAGAATAATGAGTTTACGAAAAATCTTAACAAGTGGTTACTATTGTTAAGTCACCGTTATGGGTGTCACCGTTATAGGTGGAGTTTTACGGAAAAATCTTAACAAGTGTTTTCATTGTTAAGTCACCGTTATTGGTGGAGTTTTACAAAAATCTTAACAAGTGTTTTCATTGTTAAGTCACCGTTATAGGTGGAGTTTACGAAAAATCTTAACAAGTATTTTCATTGTTAAGTCACCGTTATAGGTGGAGTTTACGAAAAATCTTAACAAATGATTATCATTGTTAAGTCACCGTTATGGGTGTCACCGTTATAGGTGGAGTTTACGAAAAATCTTAGTAAGTGTTTTTCATTGTTAAGTCACCGTTATAGGTGGAGTTTACGAAAAATCTTAACAAGTGATTATCATTGTTAAGTCACCGTTATGGGTGTCACCGTTATAGGTGGAGTTTACGAAAAATCTTAACAAGTGGTTACTATTGTTAAGTCACCGTTATGGGTGTCACCGTTATAGGTGGAGTTTTATGAAAAAATCTTAACAAGTGTTTTCATTGTTAAGCCACCGTTATTGGTGGAGTTTTACAAAAATCTTAACAAGTGCTTTCATTGTTAAGTCACCGTTATAGGTGGAGTTTACGAAAAATCTTAACAAGTGTTTTCATTGTTAAGTCACCGTTATAGGTGGAGTTTACAAAACACCTTAACAAGTGATTATCATTGTTAAGTCACTGTTATGGGTGTCACCGTTATTGGTGGAGTTTTACAAAAATCTTAACAAGTGTTTTCATTGTTAAGTCACCGTTATGGGTATCACCGTTATAGGTGGAGTTTACGAAAAATCTTAACAAGTGTTTTCATTGTTAAGTCACCGTTATTGGTGGAGTTTTATGAAAAATCTTAACAAGTGTTTTCATTGTTAAGTCACCGTTATAGGTGGAGTTTACGAAGAATCTTAATAAGCATTTTCGTTATTAAGTCACCATTATAGGTGGAGTTTTATAAAAAATCTTAACAAGTGTTTTCATTGTTAAGTCACCGTTATAGGTGGAGTTTTATGAAAAATCTTAACAAGTGTTTTCATTGTTAAGTCACCGTTATAGGTGGAGTTTACGAAGAATCTTAACAAGCGTTTTCGTTGTTAAGTCACCGTTATAGGTGGAGTTTATGGAAAATCTTAATAAGTGTTTTCGTTGTTAAGTCACCGTTATGGGTGTCGCCGTTATTGGTGAAGTTTTACAAAAATCTTAACAAGTGTTTTCATTGTTAAGTCACCGTTATAGGTGGAGTTTACAAAAATCTTAGTAAGTGTATTTTCATTGTTAAGTCACCTCTAACGGTGGAGTTTGCGAAAAACCTTAACAAATTGTGTATTTTCATTGTTAAGTCACCTCTAACGGTGGAGTATGCGAAAAACCTTAACAAGTCTGTTTTCATTGTTAAGTCACCTCTAAACGGTGGAGTTTGCGAAAAACCTTAACAAATTGTGTATTTTCATTGTTAAGTCACCGCTAACGGTGGAGTTTGTGAAAAACCTTAACAAGTGTGTTTTCGTTGTTAAGTCACCTCTAAACGGTGGAGTTTGCGAAAAACCTTAACAAATTGTGTATTTTCATTGTTAAGTCACCTCTAACGGTGGAGTTTGCGAAAAACCTTAACAAGTGTGTTTTCATTGTTAAGTCACCTCTAACGGTGGAGTTTGCGAAAATCCTTAACAAAGGTGTTTTCATTGTTAAGTCACCTCTAACGGTGGAGTTTACGAAAAACCTTAACAAGTGTGTTTTCATCATTAAGTCACCTTATAGGTGTGAGTTTGTGAAAAACATTAAAAAGTGGTAATTTGAGCGAGTCACTAATATGTACATGCACAAGAAACCTCATCGTGATTAAAACAAGTAAAAAAAAACATGTGCATGCACTAAAAGATTAAACGAAGACAATGAAGTAGTTATTATGTAAACCGTAATAATACTTTCACCAAACTTAGTTAAGAATGATAAAAGAGAACGATGAAGTAGTTATTATGTAAACCATAATAATACTTCCACCAAACTTAACAACGACGAAGTAGTTATTACGTAAACCATAATAATACTTCCACCAAGCTTGGTTGAGAATAGAGAATGCTGAAATAGTTATTATGTGTCCATGATAAATACTTTTTACCAAAAGCAGAGTTACGAACAACCACAGTAAAAATCGTGGGTGCATGTTCATTTAAATAGGAATGGGGGCAACACTCATAGTATATCGTTCATATGAAAAGAATGATAAACGAGGTCCTTCGGAATAACCTATGAGATCAAAGCCTAAAAATAATTGAGATTTAAGATATGTGATATGAGATTGATGTATATCATGTAACTGAGATATAAAATATGAGATTGTAGTATATCATAAAATGTGAGATATGAGGTAAAAGTACATTATCAAGAATAAATGAGGTACGAGATTATTACCCACCATTCACGGGTCGATCGAACATATGAAAATTGACTAAAGTTGTTTCGTACATACAGTCGATATATTTCAGACTTGTATCAATATATCAACTATATGTACGAGGGGGCAAATGTAGGAGGGGCTTAATGATAAACCTCTCATTTAATTATTAAATGAGGTTGGAGATGATTAATATTGATAAAAGTCCATGTATTTATGCGATTGGAGTATTATTATGCGTGTCGGACATATCACGCGTATTTGTGTGTTATTTACGTATTAACTAGACAATATTCTAGTATTGAGAGTTTTGACATATGTTATGGGACACATGCCACTTAAAATAGGACATGTGTCACCACGGGTTATTTGACATGTGGCGACCCACTTGGGTTGGTTTTGCTATAAATAAGCCTCACCCCCATACATTTGAGAGAGAGCTTCTTGGGAGTGGAAGGGCCATTTTCTTGTCTTATGAGTTTTTAGAGAGTTTGAGAAAAGAGAGTTTTGAGATGAGTTTCAACACCTCCCATCTCTCCGAAAAACCATCACAATGAGTTTCTCGGCGAATAGTACGAACCCACGAACTACGCTGACTTTGATTCCGAGCATAACGAATACGTAGGCGCAACCGAAGTTGCTCAAGTCAAACACGTGCCAAAATCCGATATTTCCCCAAATTAGACTACTCTCTTACAGAGTTTATTTCAAATGTTAAAACATGTTGGATTTAACGAATAAACAAATGAAACTATGTTAAAATTTTCTAAAATCAATAAACGTTCTAAATTGATTAAAAATAACTCGTTAAAGGGTGAAAACCTAAACCAACCCCCAAACGACCCCGTAAGAGGCACAAACACCTCATACGGGACCAATGTAACTTGTAGGAACTGACCGCGTAGTCACGGGTCTCCCGATTTTAGAATATGACGATAATTTGAAAATATCTAGAAGAGGCTTAAAAATAAGCCGTTAAAGGGTGAAAACCTAAACCAGCCCCCAAACGTCACCGTAAGAGGCATGGACACCTCGCATGGGACCAATGTAACTTGTAGGAACTGATCGCGTAGTCACGGGTCTCCCGATTTGAGAATATGATTATAATTTTCAAAAATCAACACATAGACTTAAAAATAAGTCATTAATGAGTGAAAACTTAAACCAACCCCCAAACGTCACCGTAAGAGGCACGAACACCTCGCACGGGACCAATGTAACTTGTCGGAACTGACCGCGTAATCACGGGTCTTCCGGTTTGATAATATGTTGATAATTTGCAAAAATAAACACTTAGTCTTAAAAATAAGCTGTTAATGGGTGAAAACTTAATTCAGCCCCTAAACGTCAACATAAGGGGCACGAACACCTCGCACGGAACCAAAGTAACTTGTAGCAACTGACCGCGTAGTCCAGGGTCTCCCGGTTTGAAAATATGACTACAATTTGCAAAAATCAACACTTAGACTTAAAAACAAGCCATTAATGGGTGAAAACTTAAACCAACACCAAACGTCACTGTAAGAGGCACGAACATCTCGCACGGGACCAATGTAACTTGTACAAATTGAGCGCATAGTCGCGGGTCTCCCGATTTAAGAATATGATGATAATTTGCAAAAATTAACACTTAGACTTAAAAACAAGCCGTTAAAGGGTGAAAACCTAAACCATCCCCCAAACGTACCGTAAGAGGCACGGACACCTCGCACGGGACTAATGTAACTTGTAGGAACTGACCTCGTAGCCACGGGTCTCCCAATTTGAGAATATGACTATAATTTGCAAAAATCAACACTTAAACTTAAAAACAAGCCGTTAATGGGTGAAAACATAAGCCATCCCCCAAATGTCACCGTAAGAGGCACGAACACCTCGCACGGGACCAATGTAACTTGTAGGAACTGATCGCGTAGTCCCAGATCTCCCGGTTTGAGAATATAACGATAATATATAAAAATCAACACTTAGACTTAAGAACAAGTCGTTAATGGGTGAAAACTTAAGCCTGCCCCCAAACGTCATCGTAAGAGGCACGGACACCTCACACGGGACCAATGTAACTTGTAGGAACTTATCGCGTAGTCTCGAGTCTCCCAATTTGAGAATATGATGATAATTACTTAAAAATAATCCGTTAAAGGGTGAAAACCTAAACCAACCCCCAAACGTCACCGTAAGAGGCATGCACACCTCGCACGGGACCAATGTAACTTGTAGGAACTGACCTCATAGTCACGGGTCTCCCGATTTGAGAATATGACTATAATTTTCAAAAATCAACACTTGACTTAAAAACAAGTCGTTAATGGGTGAAAACTTAAACCAGTCCCCAAACGTCAATGTAAGAGGCATGGACACCTCGCACGGGACCAATGTAACTTGTACGAACTAACGGCGTAGTCGCGAGGCTCCCGATTTGAGATAATGAAGATAGTTTCAAAATATGTAGATTTGACTTGAAAACAAGCCGTTGAAGGGTGAAACTCAAACCATCTCCCAAACGGCCCTTTAAGAGGCACGAACACCTCGCACGGGACCAATGTAACTCGTAGGAACTGATCAGGTAGTCATAAATTGCGTTAGATTTTCAATTTTAGAATATAATAATTGCAACTCCTATATGTAATCTTTTAGCTCGAGTAAGCTTTTTTTTTTTATAAATTACTTGGTTACTAATATCGTATCTTTTTTGTATCCTATTTTTTTTGCAGGATAACATTTATAGTTTGCATTTATTCACGTGGAACACATGAAGAACTCAATAGTTTACAACAAGGGGATTATTCATGATTATATTTTTTTGTGTTATAGCCGTGCGGGTTTTCGTAGTTTTATTGTTAACTTTTATGGCCGTGCAGGCTTTTGTAAGTTTATTGTTATATTTTGTGGCCGTGCGGGATTTATGTGACACATGTTTTATATTAGCAGGTTTTAGAATGTTCAGAAAAAAGAGAAAACTCTGCCCAATTTTATTTTTGTCTGTGAACTACGAAAGACTTGTAATATTTTGAAGTTTGTATGTACATTAGTTTATTAACAACGTGCAAGATTTGCAATTTGTGAATTTTCTTGTTTTCAAATAATTTTTTTTTTCTTTTATTCAAAAATTTGGCACAGTTCAAAACCGCGCCAAAAGTGTACCAAAATTTTGCACGATTTTGAACTGTGCCAAAAGTTTTTCAAACTGTGCTCAATCTGGCACAGTTCAAAACCGCGCCAAAAGTGTACCAGAAATATCAAATTATGGCACGGTTTAAAAGTGTGCCAAAAGTGTTCTTATTTGGTCAAATATGGCACACTTTTGAGCCGTGCCCGAAAAAAATGTCCATTTTGGAACACCAGTTTTTGGCACGGTTCAAAACCGTGCCAGATTTGATCTGGCACAGTTTTAAACCATGCCAGATTCTTGTTTTTGGTGTATTGAATCCAAGTGGGATGCCACATGCCACGTATATTATGGAAGCATGTGTATCGTAACATATGTTGCACCATCAAACTAGATATTGTCTAGTTGATGCATAAATAATACATAAATGCACCAGGTACGTTGGAGGCTCATAATAATGTTTGAGTCACGTAAACACATGTGTTATTATGTACTTTTATCAATATTAACCATCTACAGTCTCATTTAACAATTAAATGAGTGGCATATCGTTAAATCCTTCCTACGAGCTCGATAATGTGAGATTCAAATTTAGGTTTTTATATTGTTCAATAGTTCACAACCTAAATAGGGAGTTGACATCCTATCAGAATAATTGCGGTACAATCTTGGTGGTTTATCTCAAACTATGGGAACTTATCTGATGGTTCAAGAACTTTCTCTATAGTTCAAAAGAGGATTATAACCGGTACATTTAGGAATGTATTGAACAAGACCACCCATCAGATTTAAGTCTAAGGTTTGTCTTTCTTAGACTTAGGGAATCTCACACTATTTCTAAATGGTGGATAGATTCTTAATCCCATGAATTATGAGCATTAGAATGCATGCACAATTATTGACTTGACTACTATGGGTGCGATTCAACTTTATATTAGGTCAATAGAGATCCCAGCAAGTTTGAAATAATTGTGTGAGTACGTTTGAGATCATAAATCGAAGGAATCCACGTCTAGGAGAAATCTTGGATTAAGATACCCCATAGATAAACTTATATATTTTCTTTCCACCAGTAAAACCAGGTCGATAGATTATTTTATAATCCGATGGCGTAGTAAATAAGTTAAGTCTGAGAATTAAGGAATTAATTAGTTGCTGGTTAAAATCAATTGATGACTAATTGATTTGACCAATTGGCATCAGAAGCTTAACGCGAGGAATCATATTATGTACAACAAACAACTTTGTAAATAAAACCTCTTTATTCTAAGTGATTTAGAGATTATTAAATTTTGGTGGAGTTATGATTATTTAGTAGAGTTAATCAAGATTAAATAAAGAAATGAAATAATTGTGATAGTTGTAATTGGGATATCCATGTAAAGATTAAATAAAGAAATGAAATAACTATGATAGTTGTAATTGGGATATGCAAGTATTTACTTAGAAGCCATTTTAATTATTTGTCTTGGGTCACTAGTATAGTACAATACACAATTGGTAGCCCCCAAACTCTATAGAATGCCACTTTGGTTAAAGCCCATCAGTTTTACCAATATATATTGGTGTAATATAGGGTTTTAGGTCAATAATCCATTATGGAGGGCGAGAGACAAAGCGAAAAAACACTATTCACATTTTTGTGAAGTGTTAAGGAGAGAGAATGTTAATTCTCTAATTTTTTTACCACAACGTCATCTCTAAGAGTGCCCACACAAGGCTTATTTTGGGTGGATAATATACTAGAAGATTCAAGGTATTCTGAGCTTTCTAGTAAGGTTTTTTACATATTAGAGAGAATTAATATCTCTATCCTTGTTGATACCAAATTTAGTTTGCTGGCATGAACCAATCACATGAAGACACGTGTCATTTTACGTGGTAAATACGAATACTCCATACGAGCAAATCAAGATCACCGAGCGACTAAGAAGCCACGAGGAACTCAGGGGCCCCGAGCAGTTTAAGCGTGTCAAGCTACTTAAGCGATCCGAACAGCTTAGAAAGACCGAGCAACTGATGAGACCGAGTAGCTCAAGTGGTGAGCGGTCCGAGCTACTTAGCGTACATCGCACCCAAATCAAGAGAATCAAGAGAGACGACTACGCATTAAATGTCCTTTATTATTGTACATATGTATATGCCTACTAGATAACAGCGCATTGTCCTTTCATTTGTACAACCTCAAGGCTATAAATACATTGTAACCTCCTCATTAGCAGGGGACTCGAAATTTCTTGGTAAACCCATTATCGAGAATTCTGCAAACAGTCGGCAATAATAAATACAGTGGACGTAGGCCATTCTTACAAGGCTGAACCACTTTAAAAATATTTTATCTTATATTTATATATTCATTTTTATCTGTGATTAAATAATTAGATCAAATCTAGTTTTTTACATCAACAGATTGGCGCCGTCTGTGGGAAACGACTGTAATTATCATTTTTCACCAAAACAAGTCATCACCAATGGCTGATCATCCTGAATCCAGTAATCGAAACGCTGGAATCTCTCCGAATCCATCTACTCCTCCAAATGTCCAAGATCTGGCTGGCATAATGGCTAATTTGGCTCAGGGCCAGACGACCATGCAAGAAACCATGCGACAACTCATGCAAACTATCCAGGGTGGAGAGCCAGCCCAGTCAGGATAACGAAGCATTCAGAGAAATACCCGATTACCTTCTTCGCGAAATAGGCGAATATTTTTCCCAAAAGAATCTCAATCTAGACGCACCGATTCGTATCGTACTGAGAGATCTAATGATCCCTCTTATCAACCTGGACGGACTTCCTCAGTACGAGCTACAAACACTCAACAAAACATCACTCTATCTCCAGAAAGGACCAGTGCTCTTGAAAGATTAAGTAGAATCTCTGCTTTTGATCGTTTAGGTCCTAAGAGGAATAGAAATCCCCCTAGGATTGTGTCGAGGAACTGTCAACGACCCTCTGGTTTAAAGGAAGGCTCTGCCCAATCATGACCAGCTGCTCGTCGTGAAAGATCCCAAAAAGTTAATTCAACACGGTCTGTTGCTCGAACCAATAGGATTGAAGAAGGAAATGACACATGGAAAGGTTATATTCAGAGGTTGGAAGATAGGTTAGGAGAAATGGCTAAGGCCAAGAATCCTTTACAAATAACTTTTGTTCAAGGGACCCCCTTTGTACGGGCGATTGTGGATTTTCCCACACCATCAAAATTTAAAGCTCCTACGGTGACGCCTAAATATGATGGAAAAACTGACCCTATCCTTCATATAGAACAATAACATGCAGCTGCCGATATCTATGCTGTTCCGGACGAGATGCAAAGTAGGGCATTTTCAGGAACTCTCACTTGACCTGCTCAAATAAGGTATAACAATCTTCCTTGTGGGAAGATTACAACTTTCTTTCAACTGGCCGAGCTCTTTATTGGGAATTTTTGTTTTGGAGCGAAACCAGTTAAACGAGTAGCACACTTGTTAAGTGTTCGACAGAAGGAAGGTGAGAGCACCAGGGATTATATAACTCGTTTCAATAATGAGAAACTCAAAGTTATTGATTACAAAGAAAAGACAGAAATCACTGCTCTGATGAGTGGATTGTTGCTAAATAAATTGTACTACACTCTAGCCAAAGATCCGCCTACAACCATGGCAGAGTTAATGGCAAAGGCAGCCAAAATTATGAACGGCGAGGAAGCTATGGCTGCGAAGAAGAATATGGACACCAAAGAAACCAAAGTTGAGGGTGATAAGGCTGAGAAAAAGGAGCAAAAGAACAATGGTGGTAACAAGCAGTCAAAAGCAAAGCAAGCATTGGAACAGTTGAAGAATTTTGGAAACTATACTCCTTTGAAGGTAGATATAAACCACGTTCTGGAAGAGATTAAGAGCCACGAGGAGTTAAACTGGCCTAAAAAAATGAAGACATATCCTGACAAGAGGGATAAGTCCAAATATTGCGAGTTCCATAAGGATCATGGTCATACGACCAAAAACTACATAGCTCTCTAGAATGAAATTGAAGAGCTCATCAGGCGAGGAAAATTGAATAAGTTTGTGGATCGCCGAAATGGTGGAAAGAATAATGATCGAGCAAAGCGGAGGTCTAGATCTCCTCGTCGAGCAAAAGAAGATAAGAAAAGAAGTCATGAAGAAGACACGGATGATGACCAAGATGACCCCGATCTCCCCAAAAGACCAAAACAGCCAGAACGTGAGGTATTGTCAATCCACTTTGGATCATTTGAATGTAATGTTATTACAGGTGGAGATGTAGGAGGTGGAGATATGACTGCCAAGAGAAAATCTTACCTCAATGAGGCTCAAGCTTGCTCGTACATTCAACGAATAAATCTGGCTGAAGATGATCACCCGAGGAAGGTGAATAAGGACAAACTAGTCATTTGTTTCTCTAAGAACGACCTGGCAGGAGTACTATATCCCCATGATGACCCGTTGGTGATCAAGATGAGAATGAAGGAAGTGGTGATTTAACGAGTTCTAGTGGATAATGGTAGCTCGACAGATATCATGTTTTACCCATGCTTTGACAGTTTGAATTTTAATCTATCCCTGTTGGAACCATATCATAGGCCTCTCCTTGGTTTCACTGGCGAAAAGGTTTTTCCACTTGGGACGATCAAGTTGGATATGCTTATTGGTACATGGCCTCCTTGTCGAACAAAAAGAGTCAGCTTCTTCGTAATGGATAAAAATGTCCAATCAGCCTACAATATCATCATGGGAAGGGTAGGACTAAAGAAATTCGAAGAAGTACCATCTACTGTACATTAATGTTTGAAATTCCCAACTAATTTTAGAGTAGGAGTGGTGAAAGGCGACCAGAAAGTAGCTCGGGAATATTATTATTCAACTGCTGAGCAGGAAGGGCATAAAGAATCCAGAAAGAAGACTACTACCTACCAAATAGAAGATGCAGAGATTGAAACATTAGACCCTAGAGACGAGTCCCAACTCATAAAAGGGCAGGTTATGGAAGCTACTGAGAATGTCATTCTGGACGACGAGCATCCAGAACGAACAACTCAAATTGGTGCATCCTTGGATGAATCAATAAAACAAGAATTGATAGAATTCCTAAGGCGAAGAAAGCAGACTTTTGCATGGAGTCATGAAGACATGCCAGGAATCGATCCGAATTTCTTGTGTCGAGATCTTAATGTGAATAAGGAAATCAAGCCTGTAAAGCAACAAAAAAAAGTGTTCAGCCCTAAGAAAAATCAAGCTATACAAGAGGAAGTAGAGAAGCTACAAAAAGCCTGTTTTATAGAGGATGTCAAATATCTTGATTGGCTAACTAATGTGGTTATGGTAAAGAAGAAAAACAACAAGTGGAGTATGTGTGTGGACTTTAAATATCTTAATAAAGCTTATACAAAAGATCATTTCCCTCTTCCCCGAATCGATCAAATGGTGGATGCTACCTCGGGACACGAATTATTGAGTTTCATGGATGCTTATTCTGATTACAACTAGATTAAAATGAAGCCTGAAGATAGGGAGAGTACCTCTTTTATTACCCCTAGGGGAACTTATTGTTATAATGTTATGCCTTTTGGACTTAAAAATACAGGTGCTACCTATCAACGATTGATGAACAAGGTGTTTGCAGAGCAAATCAGTCATAACATGGAGGTTTATGTTGAGGACCTGCTAACGAAGAGCAAAAAAGCTGATGATCATCTAGTTGACTTGGGTCAGACCTTTGATCAATTAGAAAAATATCGAATGAAGCTAAATCCCACCAAATGCATATTCGGAGTACGAGAAGGCATGTTTCTCGGATATATTGTTAACCAGTGAGGAATTGAAGCGAATCCTGAATAGATTAAGGCTCTATTGGAGCTACGATCTCCAACGACGAAGAAGGAAGTACAAAGCCTCACAGGGCGAGTTGCAGCACTTAACAGGTTTGTGTCACGAGCAACTGATAGATGCCTCCCGTTCTTCAAAACACTCTGAAAGACTTTTGAGTGGAATGATGAATGCGAGAAGGCCTTTAAAGAGTTGAAGAAATACTTGGGAGCACCTCCATTGTTATCCAGACCAGTGATGGGAGAAAGATTATACTTGTATCTGGCAGTTTCAGAAAATGCAGTGACCTCGGCGTTGATAAGAGTGGAAGATGGAGTGCAAAAACCAATCTATTACACTAGCAAGGCCTTCCGAGGAGCAGAGATCAGATATCCAAGGCTGGAAAAGCTGGCACTAGCACTAATTGAAGCAACCAGAAGGATGAGGTCGTATTTCCAAGCTCATACCATAATCGTGTATACTGACATGCCATTAAGGCAAGCTCTGCACAAACCAGAGAAATCAGGAAGATTGATGTATTGGGCTGTAGAATTGGGTGAATACGATATAATTTATGAGCCTAGATCGTCACTCAAAGGGCAAGCAGTGGCAGATTTTATCGCAGAGTTCACCTATCCAGATACCTCCGACGAGCATAAGTAAAAAATCGACCAGCCTGTGGATGTTACAGGATCATCAAACTTAAACCCCGACCAATTTAAGTCGGTAGACGAACAAGAAAAGGTGGTCGACGAGCAACAAGAAGTGCTAGAGGAGGATATAAGGAAACATCAAATATTCCACCAAGGAACTCTGTCTGACCAAGAGTTTAATAATGAGATACCTATGTTGAATTTATATGTAGATGGCTCTTCTTGCACTATGGGCAGTGGAGCATGAGTTATTTTAAATAACCCCGATGAGATCGATGTGGAGGATGCTTTGTGTTTTCAATTTAAGGCTTCAAATAATGAGGCTGAATATGAAGCTATGATCGTGGGTCTCAGTCTAGCTAAAATTATGAAAGCAGAGCAGGTCGTTGCATTCAGTGACTCACAGTTGATTGTAAATCAAATGTTGGGAGTGTATGCAGAAAAAGGAGAAGTAATGATTTAATATCATGCGAAAGCAATGGAGATGGTATCAAGCTTTAACGCAGTACAGTTGATTAGAATACCAAGATTGGAGAATGCAAGAGCAGATGCCTTAGCTCGATTAGCCTCAGCTACGCGTACTGAGCTATGAAGAACAATCCCAATAGAAATCTTGGCTAGTCGAAGCATTGACAAATATCTGATGATAAACTTCATTTCCCTTGATTTAGAACCATCATGGATGGATCCTATCAGGGCCTATATTGAGGAGGGGGCTTTACCGACTGATAAACTCGCAGCCAAGAAACTAAAGTTTAAAGTTGCTCGTTATGTATTGACTAATGGCCTTTTATATAGACGAGGAATTATAGCAGGTTTGCAAAGATGTGTCCACCCCTCCGAAGTGAGAAATTTGATTGAAAAGGTCCATGAAGGGTCTTGTGGAGCCCATGTAGCAGGACGGACACTCTTGCAAAGAATGACAACCCAAGGGTATTACTGGCCAACGATGAGAGCTGATTGTATAGCTTATGCCAAGAAATGTGACAAATGTCAACGCTTCTCTTCTATCCGAAGAACTCCCCAAGCATTATTAACGCCCATTACTTCCCCTTGGCCATTTGACATGTGGGGAATGGACTTGGTCGGGCCACTTCCAACAACCAGGGGAATATTTAAATACCTTGTGGTCGTTATGGATTATTTTACTAAATGGGTAGAAGCTGAGCCTCTTATTGATATGACATATGACAAGGTGTATCAGTTTATTTGGAAGAATATCATTTGTAGATATGGTCTTCCCCATGCATTCATCACAGATCATGGAACCCAATTTGACAACGAGGAGTTTGCCGTATATTATCATCAGTCAAACATATTGAAAACCCATTCTGCACCAGGCCATCCCCAGAGCACTGGACAAACTGAGGTGACGAACAAAACGTTGCTGAATGGTTTGAAAAAATGACTAGACGATGAAAAGTAAAGTTGGATTAACGAGCTAGATTCTATGTTGTGGGCTTATCATACTACACCGTGACCAGCAATAGGAGAATCTCCATACATGCTGGCATTTGGAAGTGAAGCTGTTATACCTGCTGAGTTGGGCCTACCCACACACAGAGTGCTGAATTTCAATTCTCCTATCAGTGATTTGATGAGGCGATTAGATCTAGATATGATCGAAGAAGTTAGAGAAGAAGCAGCAATCAAGAATGATGTATACCAACAACGAACAACTCTGTTTTACAACAAGAGGGTAAAGAAGTGTGATTTGAAGGAAGGAGACTACGTGCTGAAGAAAGTAATTAAAAAACACAACAAACTGAAAGCTAACTGGCATGGACCTTACAGAATAACAGAAGTTGTTCGACTAAGGACCTACAGAATTGAAACCTTGGAGGGAGAAGAATTTAAGAATGCATGGAATGCAGAGCATCTACGCAAGTATTATCAATAGTTGGATTCATATGTAAATGCAGTTTTCTTCAGTATAAATAAAGTGTCAAAATTTTTACCCAGTTCTCTCTTTTTGATGAAATTTTTCGGAGTTTTAGTGCTACACACTACGCATCAAATTCATAATGATCTCCACCAGCTACGGTTGGTCGGTAAACTAAAATCCACCAACTACGGTTGATCGATAAATAAAATCCACCAACTACGATTGGTTGGTAAACAAAAATACACCAACTATGGTTGGTCGGTAAATAAAAATCCACCAACTATGGTTGGTCGGTAAATGAAAATCCACCAACTACGATTGGTAGATAAATAAAAATCCACCAACTACGGTTCGTCGGTAAATGTAAATCCACCAACTGCGGTTGGTCGGTAAATGAAAATCCACCAACTATGGTTGGTCGGTAAATGAAAATCCACCAACTACGGTTGGTCGGTAATATAAAATCCACCAACTCCGATTGGTTAAACAGAATGGTATATATACATGTATTCACAAACAAAGACATTCTGGAAAATGCTCAGAAGAAAATAAATTAGCGAAAGATTAAAACTTTTCATTCAAATCGAGAAGGATTACATATGCTGTGAAAAGTACAAGTTATTATATAAAAATCCCACTCTATGGGTTTCTTTCCCTCTGCCTTTGAAACAGGTTCTACTCCACCAGGAGGATCATCTAAGGCATAAGGAGAATTTATGAAGTTTAAATCTCGAAGCATCCTGACATTCATCACAGATGGCCGATCAAGCAAGTGCTCCGGGCGAGATATCTCGAAATTGGAATGAAGACTGTAGTCGTCGAGATACTTGGAAATTAAGCACTGGGGAATTGCCCGAGAAGGAATCCAACTCATATCAATTTTAAAAGGTGGCACGGGAAACTCGAGCACTCCAGGGTCATAATAATCCCATAGATAGTGGCCCTACTCCAACTGTAACACCCCCAGTGCATTCATCCATCCTTTCTTATAACCCTCGTTATTTGACTGCTGGATTCGATCATCGAGATGATAAAGAGCTTCGTTGTATCCAGCCATCCAAAACTCCCTGGGTTATTTGTGAAATTGGTAAGTTAACCTCTCCAGTTGCTCATGGAGGTTCTTCACTAGAAGTTCTTTATTCTCCAAGGCAAAGTTTTGTGTGGAAAGTTGCTCGCTGAGGTTCAGAATTTTCTTAGACATCTCTGCTAAAGCCTGGTTCTTTGCCACCAACTGAACCGCCTGATTTTCTAAAGATGCCTTAGTTCTTGCATCTTCAATAGAAATCTGACCAGCCCTTGCTCGTCCCCAAGAAGAAGATCTTGCTCGTCTGCGAGTAGAGGTAGAAGGTCCAACTCTTTTCAAAGTTTCCAATTCATCTCGCAAGTTGGCGTTCTCTACTTCCAAAAAAGAGAAACCTTCGTCATTGACAGGGACCAAAGCTCCCGAGGAAGATGCTGCAGATTTTTATCGGGATATCTCCTCTTACAAAACATTATTTTCCTCCTCCAATAATTTAGAGATTTGTATATTCTCCTCAACCTCAAGATTTAGAATGCTCTCTTTCTTCTCATAGGCAACGATGAACTTATCATATCCTTTGTCAGCATTTAGTCGCTGATATTTTTTCTCATACCCCTGATGCAAAAGGGTAGAAGACTCCTTATATTGTTGTTGGAGTTCCTCGATAATACCCTGAAGATCTTCAATCATCTCGTAATATGCCACATTATTACCGACTGCACGGTCGAGCAAGCACTTCAGATATTAATAAGCCTTGATTGCTCGTTCAGAAGTATCTGGACCAAGGATGTCGATGATTTGAGCTTCATTCACATTTGTATGACCAACTTTGAAGTAATCATTACATTTTTTCATCAATTCTGTGTCATGAGTTGATAACAGTTCCATCCTGGCCATAAACTAGCAAAGAGAAGCCATAAATAGGATCAATAATGATAAAGACAGAGCAGGAAGAAGAAAGTCAACATGAACAACAAAAAAGCTCGAATTTTTATTCATCAAAAAAGTAAATACAAAGCTCTAGGTTACATTCAAAAGAAATAACAAAAATAAAACCCGAGCAACTTTACACCTTTTCCTTATGTTTTACACCTTCCTTAGAAAGTTGGGATGAGGAGGTTGGTTGCTCGGAAGATAGTGGCGGTTGCTCGACTAAGGTACTGATGGGATGAAGTTGCTCGTAGAAAGTCTGAACAACTGGAACAGGAGGAACTTGGTCTCCAATCATCATGGAAGATTCCTCTGAGGCAGCTTCGTCCTCTTCTTCTTCTCTAGGAGAGGGAGGAGGACCATGAATATGTCGCCAGAACAGTTCATAATTATCAGCGATCTTTAACTCCTGCAGAGCAGTAACCCATCCATCCCTGAAGTACTTGACGCTGGCATACTCCATTTGCGAGGTCATGGCAGCCAAACCCTTATTCCAGCCTTTATCCCAGCCATCACTGAATGATTTCTTGACAACCTTTTTCCTCTTTTCTTTCTCCGAGGAGTTCCTTTCCCTAAGGAGCTCCTCGATAGATTTTAACTTCCCTTCCACCTCCTCCTTCTGGCGATCAACCTCATGAAGTCTATCAACTTCCTCTTCAACAGTTTTTAGCTTGTTCTCAAGCTCTCCAACATTCTTGAGCTTCTCCACAAGCTCTTTATTATTCTTCTCAAACTCTTTCATCTTTTTCTCTAATCCCTTAGAGGCCTCCATAGCTCGGCCTCTCTCTTGCTCGATGGACTTGAGTTGCTTCTCCCAAGCCACTTTATCTTCTTCATACTTCTGACTAGAGTCCTTTAGGGACTGAGTTAGACATACAAAAGCTTCCTCTACACCTCCCGAGGAGCTCGAAGCTTTAATAGCCTCATCCTTCTTTAGAATACTGTTAAAACAGGTTACCAGCTGAAGAAAGAAATAATTTTGAGTCAATACAGGGACATATCAATGAAAAATGAAAACTTAGACTAGTAATACTTACTGAGGCAATATGTTGAGATGCCAAGGTAGTGACCCTGTCCTAAGGAAGAGTGTCTTCAATACCTTGGATTTTAATCCAAGACTTCACAGAGCCCATGGCAGACGTCGGAGGAACAAAAGTAGGAATACCACTTTCAGCATTTAAAGCCTGAGAGACAGGTCTAGCAGGTCTCTCAGATAAACTTTTCTTTGATTTCTTTGGAGGAGCAGGAATATCTTCAACCAAAGAAGAAGTCTTGGTTGGTGATATGACAATAACCTCACCAGGAGTAGAGATAACCACAGCCTTGCTCGGAGCCATTAGGGGCTTCTCAGCAACTTTCTTGGCAGTAACTGGAGGGGGTGCATCAATATTTCTTATTCCTTCCATTGGAACATCCTGCTTATTTTTCTTCGCCTCCATATTGGCAGAGTCTGATTTGTCAAAGAAAGCAGGAGCTCTTCTTCTATTCATTATGTTACTAATTGAAATATTTGACTCTCAGTAGCTGGTACTTGGTCGATGTCAACCACCATTGGACGAGCAGTAAAGGATGAAGTATAGCTCTTGTACTGCAATAAATAGGAGGCTGATTTAATGTGTTCGTCAGCAACAGTTTGGTGTAAACTCCAGATAAGTTTCAAATGCCTTAAATTAACGTCTGTCTCCTTTGGAGACTTTCTTTTGCTATCAACAGCAAATAATAAAAATTAAATGTGAGTGATACATTTTATCAAACATCAAGAAAATGAGATTTCAAAAAATAAAAAAAATAACCTATTCCATTGCCATAAGGGGGACACCTGGGACCCTGATATACATCATCTCCATTTAATGGAGCATGTTGCCATTTTTTCATAACAACCCCATGTTCAAAGTAATCCGTATTGGCATCTGGAAGATTGACAACTAAAGCCCTATTCAAAAACCTAGTTTTTAAATAAAAAGTACTATCGCTGACAACCCATCTATAACAAAACATAATTTCTGGAATTCCTAAACGGGTTCCATGAATTTGATTTAACCTATGGACTCCATTAACTATTCTCCAGGTATTCGGTGCTATTTTTGCAGGAACAACGTCAAAATATTGACAGAACTCCAAACATAAAGGATTTGAAGGAAAAGTAAAGCCACATTCAGCCACAAAGAGACTTGGGAACCAATGTCCCTCTGTCAAAGAGAAATAGTCATAAGGTTCAGAAAGTTCCTCCAAAATGACCCATGGAGGAATTGAAAATTCAGAACGAAATTTCTCAAGCGATTCAATAACATAAACCATGATGATCAAAGAAAAATAAAAGAGAAGGAAGAAAATCTTATAGAAGAAGAGTGAACCAGTTGACAACGAACGAGGAAAGAAACGAACGCAGAAGATAGAGAGGAAATGAAAAGTTCAGAGACACAGATTTGAAAAGTGAAAAATGATGGGATTTCTGCCGAGTTTAAATACTTTACCTCGGGAATAGAAAAAGCAATGATTACTAAGACGAACGCTTGCGTATCCGGCGGCTAAAAAGAAGAAAATGGAAAAAAAAACGAAGCGGTTATGGAAATTCAAAATATTTATGAGGTTTGATACTGTGTATTTAAAAAGGAGTTATATACGACGAATGCTTTCCTAAAAACTATACAAACCGAAAATCTAAGCAGCAAAATGTTCCATACTTTTCTTCAACATCAAACTACGAAACATTGGGGGCTTCTGTTGATACCAAATTTAGTCTGTTGACATGAACCAATCACATGAAGACACGTGTCATTCTACGTGGAAAATACGAATACTACATACGAGCAAATCAAGACCATCGAGCAATTTAGAAGCTACAAGGAACTCAGGGGCCCCGAGCAGCTTAAGCATGTCAAGCTACTTAGGCGGTCTGAGCAGCTTAAAAAGACCGAGCAACTGATGAGCCTGAGCAGCTCAAGCGGTGCGAGCAACTTAAGCTGTCAGAGCTACTTAGCATACAGCGCACCAAAATCAAGAGAATCAAGAGAGACGACTACGCATTAAATGCCCTTTATTATTGTACAGATGTATATGTCTACTAGATAACAGCGCGTTGTCCTTTCATTTGTACAACCTCAAGGCTATAAATACATTGTAACCTCCTTATTAGCAGGGGACTCAGAATTTCTTGGTAAACCCATTATCGAGAATTCTGCAAATAGTCAGCAATAACAAATACAATGCACGTAAGCCATTCTTACAATGCTGAACCACTTTAAAAATCTTTTGTCTTATATTTATATATTCATTTTTATCTGTGATTAAATAATTAGATCAAATCTAGTTTTTTACATCAACAATCCTCCTCAACCTTTTTCTCCTCATACGGCTCACAATATGATGTGTTATGGTAATGTTTCTTAAAACCCTAGGTATAATCTTCAAAACTAGTTCTTGTTTTCTTTCCAATTCACGATTAATCAAAGATCTAATGCATAATTTTTTTCCTCATTTTAGATTTAAATATTGAGTTCCTAACAACTGGTATCAAATCCCTCGGTTGAAGATTGATCATATTTTGGAATGGTCGATGTTGTCCAACCTTGAAACCCTTAGTTTTTGCAAGATCATGTATGATTATAAAATCTTGTGTATGGTATGGTACTAACCTAGTGTTGTAAAGATTCTTTGTTCATATCCCTCCCATCATGATCACATATATTTATTTTGTGTGAATGGATTCTACGGAGGTTTATTTGTAGTTCTTTTTCGCTACTTTATTCGACATGGTCATAATAATTAAGTTTTTATAATCATTTCTTTATTGACGTATTTAGAGGCATTTGAGAGGGGATGTAATGTTTATTTACAGTTAGAATCATTTATTTACATGCGTTTTGATCCTATACAAAGTTTTGTGAAGTTTCATAAAGCTCCGGATGAGTTATGTCCATTTTTGCATGCTATTTGTGTGAAGAAGATAAAGTTATTGTGATATAGGGCTGGATCGATTCAGGGGCCCTTCCGATCGATTCATAAGGGGGTTGGATCGATCAGGGGCCAGGAAGTTTGCTGCAATTTGCCTTTTTAATGTTGTTTCAAATTATTTTCGCAACTGTACTTATTTCCAACTCTTCTCGGACCAAGCTGGATTATTTACAGATGCAGAATACGTGAAGAACTCCAGGATACTTTGAAGTTTTCTTTCATGAGGATTTTTTTAGTAGGAATGAAGTGCACTTTAAGGGGGAATTTGTCATTATTACTTTATTTGATTTTTTCAATTATTACTTATATTTGCATGTTGTCTCTTTATTATTATGTTGCATAATTTTGCGTGATAATTAATTGGTTAATTATAATCACCCGTTTTATGGACAATATGGATTTAGTTTTGAGAACGGTCTGGATGACTTTTTTTCGAATTTTTTTTTATTTATATTCTTTTCTAAATTAAATTTAATCATGTAATCTATTTAAAGGTATAAATTTAATTTTGATCTCGGGGTTTTATTTTATTTAAAAAAAAATGTTTTTTCATTTGAAAAATTAAAATTGTGAGATCGGATAATTTAATTTGTGCATGTAAATTTGGAATCACCAAGGATTTAGTTATGGCATTGTAACACCCCGGGAGGTGGTACTGAAAAATATTGATAATTTAAAGAATTGTTTCATAAAAATTACCAATTATATTGAGCATAAAACTTGCGAAAGTGTAAACATATAAATCAACTGCATAGAATGTCTCAATTTTAATTAAATCACAAATGTTCTTTAACAAAACTATTTACAATAAACAAAGCGGTACATTTAAATTTTGAAAATAAATATTGAGGGTCTCTAATGACGATCTCAATCCCAACGATGCCATAAATATCATCTCGCATGAAATCTGAAATACAATAAACTATGGGGAGTGAGAGGGAAACTCAATAGCTCGTATAAATGCTCCAAGTGTAACTGCACATACTCATGTGTGCGTGCATCATATTCAAGAGTGTATGCAATATGAACACTCAAACTAAAATCCCAATAATATAATTATAACCTATGATCTCTCCATGGGCACTACACAACCGGATACCACATATCAAAGTTCTTGTCGTACTACCCATAGTATGGTATGGACTACCGTCCATTATCCTTTCAATTATCCTTGGAGCAATCCAATGGCCCCCCAAAATAAATAACATAAATCGGGCACATAGCCCATCATAACCTGGCATCTCTGCCATAAAATCTTGGCATTCCCGACATAATAACACTTAGCATACTTACTCACCAACCGGGGTTCATGGCCTATTCTTTCGATAATAAACAAAATCGTAGCCGACACCACACCCCGTCCATCTGGTGGTTTGGCTAAGGAATGCCTATGCATTCTTCAGTAATAATAATAATAATAATAATAATAATAATAATAATAATAATAATAATAATAATAATAATAATAATAATAATAATAATAATCATAATATCATTCTCTCAATTCAAATAAATTTTAGATTCAATTTCCATAAATCAAGTGTACATGTTTTCTACCCAATTTCTATAACTCAACATGCTCGTAAAATCAACTAGTTTCCTTACCCCAAACTACATGGCATGAAAATAACACATACAAAATGGGTGACTATATAATACATAAAAATGCAAGTAGTAAATGATGTGGACATGCGTAAAATGTTAAAAACATTAATAGGGACTCGAATGCAACTGAAAAATAAGCAAGAAGGGCCCGGAGCCCTTGGGTGAAAAGCCCTAAATCACAGGCCAGAGCATATGGTGCACATAGCCGTCGGTGTGGAGCCCGTGTAAGTTTACGATAAAGGAAGATTATTAGAAAATATATAAGGAATAAGGAACATGTCAAAATGTGTTAATACAACCTTACTGGAATGAATGAAATAAATGTTTCGAAAAAGGTGAAATGGATAAGTAAATGCATAAATTTATCAATGTGCATAAGTTAAGGTAAAAAGGCTAAGGTAAAGTGGGAAAATGGGTGGTCATGTAACCTAAGTTGTTAAACCCATAATTTGCATAAGTGTGAATTGAAAAGGTTTTCAAATGATAAACAAGTATTTTCTAATACGGTGAATACGTGTCTTGAAATGGTACATGTCAATGAAAATATCAAAGTATATTTAAATAAATAAAAATGGGTGATTCCGGTAAAGGGATGGGTTGGGATAAATCAAGCGTAGTGGCATTAAATGTTGAAGCGTGTGTGTTAAATAAAGTAAAAAATGCTAAGTATGAATAAAGGAAGCCTTTACAAGGTTAAGGTGAATTAATCTAGATGAGTAAGGTTATCATAAATAAAATGGTTAGTGCATTGGAATATGTATTTTATATATATATATGAAGATATATATATATATATATATATATATATATATATATATATATATATTTCCGCATGCACATGATTGTAGCGTGTGAGTATTCTTTTTTGTCGTTCGTTTCTATATTGCTTGTATATTCCCACTGGGCATAGGCTCACACCCTCGCTTTGTTACAGTAGGTTGGGTGCAGGTTTGTATTTTGAGGGAATTATACATGTAAGTGTACTTTATTATTTTACGTTGCTCTGTTTACTTGGGCCCAGGGTGCTCTTATGGGTCCTACACGTAGTTTATCTTGAAACTTGAATCGCATGCTAAACAAGTGAAATGTTAATTAAAATAAAACTGGGTTAACAAAATTATGTAGGTTGTTTCATTGCACTTCACACCTAATGCTCGGGTCAGATTGAGTTGACTACGAGTAACCCATAAATTCGGGTCGGGTTGGGTCGTTACATATAAGGCGGTGAGGCTTACTTAAAGTAAAAAATAATCCAAGTGGGATGACACATGTCACGTATATTGTGGAAGCATGTGTATCGTAACATATGTTGCACCATTAATAGTAGATATTGTCTAGTTGATTCATAAATCATACATAAATACACTAGATACGTTGGACGCTCATAATAATATTTGATTCGTATAAACACATGTGTTATTATGGACTTTTATCAATAATAACCATCTACAGTCTCATTTAAAAATTAAATGAGAGGCTTATCGTTAAATCCTTCCTACAGGCTCAATAACGTGAGATTCAAATTTAGGTTTTCATACTATTCAATAGTTCACAACCTAAATAGGGAGTTGACATCTTATTAGAATAGTTGCGATACAATCCTGGTGGTTTATCTCAAACTATGGGAACTTATTTGATGGTTCAAGAACTTTCTCTATAGTTCAAAAGAGGAATATGACCAGTACATTTAGGAATGTATTGAATAAGACCACCCATGCGATTTAAGTCTAAGGGTTGTTTTTCTTAGACTTAGGGAATCTCACACTATTTTGAAATGGTGGATAGATTCTTAATCCCATGAATTATGAGGATTGGAATGCATGCACAATTCTTGAATTGACTGCTATGGGTCCGATTCAATTTTATATTAGGTCAATAGAGATCCCCACAAGTTCGAAAATCATTGTGTGAGTACGTTTGAGATCATAAATCGAAGGAATCCACGTCTAGGAGAAATCTTGGATTAAGATACCCTATGGATCAACTTATATATTTTGTTTCCACCAGTAGAACTAGGTCGATAGATTATTTTGTAATCCGATGGCGTAGAATATAAGTTAAGTCTGAGAATTAAGGAATTAATTACTTGCTGGTTAAAATGAATTGACGACTAATTGATTTAACCAATGGGCATCAGAAGCTTAACGCGAGGAATCATATTATGTACAATAAACAACTTTGTAAATAAGACCTCTTTATTCTAAGCGATTTATAGATTATTAATTTTAGTGGAGTCATGATTATTTAGTAGAGTTAATCAAGATTAAATAAAGAAATGAAATAACTGTGATAGTTGTAATTGGGATATCGAAGTAAAGATTAAATAAAGAAATGAAATAACTATGATAGTTGTAATTAGGATATCCAAGTATTTACTTAGAAGCTATTTTAATTATTTGTCTTGGGTCACTAGTATAGTCCAATACACAATTAGTAGCCCCCAAACTCTATAGAATCCCACTTTGCTTTAAGCCCATTTATTGTGCCAATATATATTGGTGTAATATAGGGTTTTAGGTCAATAATCCATTATAGAGGGCTAGAGACAAAGCGAAAAAACACTATTCACATTTTTGTGAAGGGTTGAGGAGAGAGAAAGTTAATTCTCTAATTTTTTTACCACGGTGTCATCTCTAAGAGTGCTCACACAAGGCTTATTTTGGGTGGATCATATACTAGAAGATTCAAGATATTCTGAGCTTTCTAGTAAGGTTTTATACATATTGGAGGGAAGTAATATCTCTATCCTCCTCAAACTTTTTCTCCGTGTACAGCTCACAATATGATGTGTTGTGGTAATGATTCTTGAAACCCTAGGTATAATCTTCAAAAATAGTTCTTGTTTTCTTTCCAATTCATGATTAATCAAAGATCTAATGCTGAAATGTTTTCCTCTTTTTAGATTTAAATCTCGATTTCCTAACAACTGGTATCAAATCCCTCGGTTGAAGTTTTATCATATTTTGGAATGGTCGATGTTGTCCAACCTTGAAACCCTTAGTTTTTGCAAGATCATGTATGATTATAAAATCTTTTGTATGGTATGGTACTAACCTAGTGTTGTAAAGATTCTTTGTTCATATCCCTCCCATTATGATCACGTATATTTATTTGATGTGAATGGATTCTACGGTGGTTTATTCGTAGTTCTTTTTCGCTACTTTATTCGACATGGTCATAATAATTAAGTTTTTATAATCATTTCTTTATTGACGTATTTAGAGGCATTTAGGAGGGGATGTAATGTTTATTTACAGTTAGAATAATTTATTTACATGCGTTTTGATCCTATACAAAGTTTTGTGAAGTTTTATAATGATCCGGATGAGTTATGTTCATTTTTGCATGCTATTTGTGTGAAGAAGATAAAGTTATTGTGCTATAGGGTTGGATCGCTTCAGGGGCCCTTCCGATCGATTCATAACGGGGTTGGATCGATTAGGGGCCAGGAATTTTGCTGTGATTTGTCTTTTTAATGTTGTTTCAGATTATTTTCGCAACTGTACTTATTTCCAACTCTTCTCGGACCAAGGTGGATTATTTACAGATGCAGAATACGTGAAGAACTCCAGGATACTCTGAAGTTTTCTTCGATGAGGATTTTTTTATTAGGAATGAAGTGAACTTTAAGGTGGAATTTGTCATTATTACTTTATTTGATTTTTCAATTATTACTGATATTTGCATGTTGTCTCTTTATAATTATGTTGCATAATTTTGCGTGATAATTAATTGGTTAATTATAATCACCTGTTTTATGGACAATATGGATTTAATTTTGAGAACGGTCTGGATGACTTTTTTTCGGAAAATTCGTTTTATTTATTCTTTTCTAAATTAAATTTAATCATGTAATTTATTTAAAGGTATAAACTTAATTTTGATCTGGGGTTTTTATTTTATTTAAAAAAATGTTTTTACTTTTGAAAAATTAAAATAGTGAGATCGGATAATTTAATTTGTGCATGTAAATTGGGAATCACCAAGGATGTAATTATGACATTGTAACACCCCGGGAGGTGGTACTGAAAAATATTGATAATTTAGAGAATTTTTTCATAAAAATACCAATTATATTGAGCATAAAACTTGCAGAAGTGTAAACATATAAAACAACTTAATAGAATGTCTCAATTTTATTAAATAACAAGTGTTCTTTAACAAAACAATTTACAATAAACAAAGCGGTACATTTAAATTTTTGAAAATATGTATTGAGAGTCTGTAATGATGATATCAATCCCAACAATGCCATAAATATCATATGGCATCAAATCTAAAACACAATAAACTATGGGGAGTGAGTGAGAAACTCAGTAGCTCGTATAAATGCTCCAAGTGTAACTACACATACTCGTGTGTGCGTGCATCATATTCAAGAGTGTATGCAATATGAACACTCAAACTAAAATTTCAATAATATAATTATAACCTAGGATCTCGCCACGAGAACTGCCCAAACCGATACCCATATCAAAATTCTCGTCGCACTACCCATAGTACGGTATGGACTACCATCCACTATCCTTCCAATTATCCTTGGAACAATCTAATGGCCCCCCAAAATAAATAACATAAATCGGGAACATAGCCCATCATAACCTGGCATCTCCGCCATAAAATCTTGGCATCGCCGACATAATAACACTTAGCATACTCGCCAACTGGGGTCCATGGCCTAGTCTTTCGATAATAAATTATATTGTTTCCGACATCACACCCCGTCCATCAGGTGGTTTGGCTAAGGAATGCCAATGCATTCTTCAATAATAATCATCATAATATCATTCTCTCAATTAAAATAAATTTTAGATTCAATTTCCATAAATCAAGTGTACATGTTTTCTACCCAATTTCTATAACTCAATATGCTCGTAAAATCAACTAGTTTCCTTACCCCAAACTACATGGCATGAAAACAGCACATAAAAAATGGGTGACCATATAAAACATAAAAATGCAACATATAACATGAATATAACTATGCAATCAAGGTTGAATATGTGTAGAACTCTAAATTAACAACAAGAGAATGAAACTACATCAAACGAGCCAAAATCCACAATTGTAAGCCCGTTTTAAAACCCCAAAAAAATCAGATCGAAACATTATCCGAACCGCCAATCCGGCTTTCGATTTCTACACGAAAAAATTGATCCAGATATATGTTTTAAGTTTTTCTAAGATCTCATCTGAAAGCACTCAAAAAGAAATCGAAAACTCTCTAAAGTGACTCTTCCCATTCATCTCGTTTTTGCCTCAGATTTCGTTTTTGACCTCTCTTTTTCAACTTCCTTTGTTCATAATCAACCATAATATTCCTTATATATCCCATATCTCAAATCCTAGCTTGGACCCTAAGCTAATAGATATTACAATATTGCCCTTTAATTTAAAATTGTATACTTTACATATTTGTAAGGACACAAATTTCCAATTGAGTCCATATATAGTTTTGGCTCAATTCCGGACAAAAACATTTATTCATAGGATTTTATTTAATTGTAATATTCAAGACCTATGAAGTGTTTGTTGAAGACGTAGCGACAAAGAGTATAAAGCATCATCAACATGCCGTAGTTTATGTGCTTCGTTTGTACGTCATCAACTTAGGTTCCATGCTCCCAAGGTATGAATGTATTTATATGTATATAGGAGCTTGGAACAATTTGTATTGGGTGTTAAGTGAATTAAAACTGCATTTTATTTTTCAGAAAGAATCAATTAGAAACTTAAAAATTAAGTATATAAAAGTTTATAAAAGTTTCTGGGCCAAAATCTAATTTTTTAATCTTTCTGTTTGTTCGTTTGAAATGTCGTTCGAACGAGTTTTTTCGTTCAAACCAGATTTCGTTCGAACGAGTTTTGTCGTTCGAACCTATTTCGTTCGAACGAGTTTTGTCGTTCGAACGAGTTTTTGCCAACGACCCTAACTGGACAGTCGTTCGATATGTCGTTCGAATGAATGCTCGTTCTAACGAGGTATCTAACGAACCTCTAACGAGCCCAGGCTGGTCACTCGTTAGAAGTCTCGTTCGAACGAGAATCACGTTCGTTCGAACGAACTTCCAGCGGGAACAGTTATTTGGCAGTTTTTTGCAGTTTTTCCCCACTCTTCCACTTGGTTTTCAACCAACTTTTTTCATGCAATATTATGTGCGGGAAACACATTTTCCAAGATAACTTTTCCATACTAATACATCTCCTAGAGAGAGTTTGAGAGATCATTCCAAAAAGGAAAATGTTCATGTTTTAAGTGTTCTTCAACTTAAAGAAAAATCTTAAAACACTTAGTTTACACCCATTGTTGTTTATTCCAAGTTCCATATATAGATATCAATTGCTTGGAGATTGTTTTGGCACCGGTTTTTCTCTACACCGAATTGAAGAGAAGTTCATTTCATTTCTACCCATTTGGAGAAAGGCTCCATGTTGGGGTGACGGTGTGCCTAATTGCCCGATCGGTGGGAGTCCGAGACCGCGGTGGAGCTCCGTTGGTTATCCGCTAATTGGAGGTCGATACAAGAAGAAGCATCACGGCTTGAGAGGGTTCGAGTTTAGGAAGTAAGTCTTTTGTCTTGTATTTTGTAATACCGTTTTTAGTGGATTTGAGGCTAGGGCCGTCCCGAGGTTTTTTCCCGTTAGTGGGTTTTTCCTTGTATATCGCGGTGTAGTGTGACTATTTATTTTATCTTGCTCTATATCACTTAGAACGCATGCTAGATTAATTTCAAGATAAAATTTGGTTTTACAATCACACGCATTTAATTTGGGACTTAAATTAAATATTGGGTTAATTTGGTTTATTCAAGTCATTTGCTAATATTGGTGTCGCCTAACTTTATTTAAATGAATAATCATGACTTAGGCAAATTCTAGGACTTGAATTATGTTGTTTTAATTCGTTTTCAAAGATATTAAAACCCGGCCTTGTTTATTTTGTTAAAACCATCTCAACGCTTCCGCATCTATTTAAAAAGGAAATTACTATTGTAATTGTGATCATCAAACTCCGGGGATTCCACGTTTCTACAAATTGGTATCAGAGCCAAAAACGATAATTTATTTCGTTAAGATCCTTTAAATTTTTGGCTAAAATGGATTTTTCCCCATTTTCAAAATTTCCTATTTTTGATGGTTCAAACTACGCGTATTGGAAAGCGCGAATGAAATCGGCACTTAAATCTATCGATGAACGTGTTTGGATGTCTGTTGTTAACGGTTGGACCCCACCAACACATTTAATTGAAAATGTACATGTTCCTAAACCCGTTGATAGATGGACTGAAAATGAGTTTAAGCAAGCAAACTTTAATTCTCGAGGTTTAAATGCCTTGTTTAGCGCTGTCGCACCGGATGAATTCCGACGTATTATGACGTGTGAAACCGCTAAAGAAGCTTGGGATATTTTACAATTAACTCATGAAGGAACGAGTGTCGTTAAAGCTTCTAAACTCCAAAACCTCACTACTCAATTTGAAACTATCAAAATGGATGAAAAAGAAACTTTTGATAAATTTTATGCTAGACTTTCTGATATTGTCAATTCATCCTTTAACTTGGGAGAGAAAATACCTGACGACCGTGTTGTAAAGAAAATTTTAAGGTCCCTACCCGATAGATTTATTCCTAAGGTGACCGTTTTAAATTCTTTACCCACTTTAGCCTCTACGAAATTAGAAGAGCTTGTAGGTGATTTACAAACCTATGAACTAGATATGTTTCCCTCTAAAACTGAAAAGAAAATTGAAAAGGGCGTTGCTTTAAAAGCCCGAAAAGAGGTTAAACAAGTTGTAGAGAGCGATAGTGATAGTGACTCGGAAGATATGGCTTTGTTTGCTCGCAAATTTAGAAAATTTCTTAAATTTAACAAAGATAAAGTTAAAAATGATTTTAAGAAATTTGAATCTTCTAAACATGATAAAAACGAGAAGATTTCTAAAGCCGATAAGATCCCTAAACCTAGTAATGAAAATATCGATAGGGACGAGTCCAATAAATGTTTTGGTTGTGAAGGTTATGGCCATAGGGCTTTTGAGTGCCCCACTAAACTAAGGAAAGAGGGTAAACGACCCGTTTCATATAATGCAACCCTTAGTGATAGTGATAAGGAAGAGAAGCCCGATTCCCCCACTAAGAAAAATTTTGTGGCTTTTATGGCTAGACATGTGAGTGATGATGAGAACTCATCGAATGATGAAATTATAGCACATGCCACTTCCAAGGTCGTTGTTCATGATTCTCTTGTTTTTGATGATAGTGAGAGTGAAGAAGAAGAAGAGAGTGAAAATGAAGAAGAGGTTGATATGAGTGAACTTCAAAATGCTTTTCATGAATTATATAAAGAATCTATTAAATTGAAAAGAGCTAATTTGAAGTTAGAAGCGAGTTTAAGAGAGAGTGTCAAGGTCATTGATGAAAGTGCCTTAATAGAAGACCTTAAGACACATGTGAGGACTCTTCAAGAGAAGCTTGAATATGTAGAAGGCGAGAGAGATAGCCTTAGGGGTTTAATGGAATCCTTGAAAAAGGAGCTTCTTGCTTTTGAAGAGCGTAATTCTTTACTAGAATCTAACATTGTTGAATTGGAAAATAAATTAAAAGATTCTAGTAATGTCAAATTTGATTTGGAGTGTCGTTCGGAAAAACTAGATAAAATGTTAGGAACGGTCCAAATTAAAAATGACACTTTTGGTTTAGGCTTTAATTCTTGTAATGATTTTAACCCTAAAGTCAAAACCAATGTTTTAGGAGAATCTTCTAGGAATGCATTTAATGATCACTCCTTAGATAAATCTTTTCGACGTGCTCTTACTTGTACACATTGTGGTCGACAAGGTCATCTTAGGAAATTTTGTTTAGATCTTAAACGAATTCCTAGAAAATCCCATAGTAAAGTAACCACGATAGCTAATGTTTCTACACCCCAAGATAGTAATTCTTCATTAATTTGGGTTAGGAAATCCGACTTGGTTGCCTTACAAAATAGGGATTTTGATTCTCATTTACTTACACATGCCTCCTCCCTTGCTAAATCTAAAGGATAAATGTGTTAGTGTTTGCATACTTTAGCGTTTGTACTTCATGCTATATTCATATGCTAAATGTATGCTTGTTTAGTCATTTTCTAGTCATTGTCTTATTTCATATCACATGCTAGAAACTATGACTTGTTTATCTTTTTGTATTATATTTTGTGTTTGAATTGACTGCATAGTATAAAAAGATTTTTTGTTTATCATTTGTGTTTTATTTATTTCATTTAAGCTTAATGAAAAATACAAATGATTTTTGTTTGTCCTTTTGAGTAAATATTTATTTTTGACAAATGTTAAAAACTAAAAAAGATTTTGTTTTGTGTGTATTTTTGTTTGGCACACTTTATGTGGCATATATTTGTGTTTGAATCCTATCGTTTACGCTTCCATGTGGCTAGAACTTTTGGTTTAGATTTTCAATCCTTAAAATGTTCTTTAACATGTTTTATATGGAGTAGTTGGATTTTGTATTGTTTAAATGGATTCTATTTCTATATGCCTCTATTCACACGTGCACCAGCTCTTTTGAAATCTTAATGTCACATGTTATATTTGAGCTTTTTGAGGTGTTCTCCTATCAATCTAGTCATCTACATATCTATGACCTAGGAGGACTAGTGCATGTCAAAATCCGTTGCATGTGAGATTTGTGAGAAAAATGAAAACATGATACATTAATATATGCACGGGGAAGGGCTCCGAAAGGATGAATTAAATCCTTTGCGATAGTAAGCCACCGTTGATTGGATCTAAAAGAAATACGTGATCCAAATGCCTAAAAACAGAATATTTGGCATTTAAAAGAAAGCAATTGCCAAGGCCTATGTTTGTTTGATATATTCATTCACAAACAAAAGAATATATATGCTCATTGAGGGAGAATTGGATGGTATATCAACGGTTTGCACAATGTCCGTTTATCCTAGTTGTCTTTAATGTCATGACTCTATTTGGTTTGTAGAATCATCATCATGCTAGGCTTGTATGCATTGTGTATGTTTGTTCATTGAGTTCAATCTTTATATTGTCACATGAGGTTATATTTAACTGTGATGAAGTTTGCAATCAAATGAGAACTCCGTGAACGTTTCTTAAGTGTTTGGGTCTAAATTTAATTGTTGCTAGTTCACACCCCTACACTTCCGTTTCCATATGACACATTTTTGCCATACGAGTGTGCAAACTTATTGTATTTTGTGTCATGTGTGTGTTTATATCTATATATATATGCAAGTGCTCTATTGGTATATTTAAAGTATATATATATATATGATATTTGTTTGTCTTTGCCTTATTTTTATTGCCCATATGCTGTCATGTCTTTTATTTAAGCTTTCTCATGCTATTTATTAGTTCTTTATCCTTTGCCTATTCCCGAACAAAAAGGGGGAGAATGATGATAGGGGGAGAAATGGTATCTAATCCTATTATTATCGTATCTTCGTTTGGGGGAGATTTATCTTAGGGGGAGACGTCTTTCTAAGTAGGTCATGTGTTTAAAGGGAGAATTAATTTAGGGGGAGTATTTAATTCATTGCATTTAATACTTTTGATATTCCCTATGCATTTGATGAGTTTGCTTAAGTGTGCAGGAATTATTCTAAAGCGGCATCTTTCTATGGCAAAGCGTTTGATCCTTGGGTTGAGTCAAGATTGGGCGGGTTATGTTTTGAGTCTAGTAGAGCTTGACGGCCCTTTAGGATTTTTGTTTGGTTTTTGTCCCGGAATAGCCAAAGGGGGAGATTTGTAAGGACACAAAGTTCCAATTGAGTCCATATATAGTTTTGGCTCAATTCCGGACAAAAACATTTATTCATAGGATTTTATTTAATTGTAATATTCAAGACCTATGAAGTGTTTGTTGAAGACGTAGCGGCAAAGAGTATAAAGCATCATCAACATGCCGTAGTTTATGTGCCTCGTTTGTACGTCATCAACTTAGGTTCCATGCTCCCAAGGTATGAATGTATTTATATGTATATAGGAGCTTGGAACAATTTGTATTGGGTGTTAAGTGAATTAAAACTGCATTTTATTTTTCAGAAAGAATCAATTAGAAACTTAAAAATTAAGTATATAAAAGTTTATAAAAGTTTCTGGGCCAAAATCTAATTTTTTAATCTTTCTGTTTGTTCGTTTGAAATGTCGTTCGAACGAGTTTTTTCGTTCAAACCAGATTTCGTTCGAACGAGTTTTGTCGTTCGAACCTGTTTCGTTCGAACGAGTTTTGTCGTTCGAACGAGTTTTTGCCAACGACCCTAACTGGACAGTCGTTCGATATGTCGTTCGAACGAATGCTCGTTCTAACGAGGTATCTAACGAACCTCTAACGAGCCCAGGCTGGTCACTCGTTAGAAGTCTCGTTCGAACGAGAATCACGTTCGTTCGAACGAACTTCCAGCGGGAACAGTTATTTGGCAGTTTTTTGCAGTTTTTCCCCACTCTTCCACTTGGTTTTCAACCAACTTTTTTCATGCAATATTATGTGCGGGAAACACATTTTCCAAGATAACTTTTCCATACTAATACATCTCCTAGAGAGAGTTTGAGAGATCATTCCAAAAAGGAAAATGTTCATGTTTTAAGTGTTCTTCAACTTAAAGAAAAATCTTAAAACACTTAGTTTACACCCATTGTTGTTTATTCCAAGTTCCATATATAGATATCAATTGCTTGGAGATTGTTTTGGCACCGGTTTTTCTCTACACCGAATTGAAGAGAAGTTCATTTCATTTCTACCCATTTGGAGAAAGGCTCCATGTTGGGGTGACGGTGTGCCTAATTGCCCGATCGGTGGGAGTCCGAGACCGCGGTGGAGCTCCGTTGGTTATCCGCTAATTGGAGGTCGATACAAGAAGAAGCATCACGGCTTGAGAGGGTTCGAGTTTAGGAAGTAAGTCTTTTGTCTTGTATTTTGTAATACCGTTTTTAGTGGATTTGAGGCTAGGGCCGTCCCGAGGTTTTTTCCCGTTAGTGGGTTTTTCCTCGTATATCGCAGTATAGTGTGACTATTTATTTTATCTTTCTGTATATCACTTAGAACGCATGCTAGATTAATTTCAAGATAAAATTTGGTTTTACAATCACACGCATTTAATTTGGGACTTAAATTAAATATTGGGTTAATTTGGTTTATTCAAGTCATTTGCTAATATTGGTGTCGCCTAACTTTATTTAAATGAATAATCATGACTTAGGCAAATTCTAGGACTTGAATTATGTTGTTTTAATTCGTTTTCAAAGATATTAAAACCCGGCCTTGTTTATTTTGTTAAAACCATCTCAACGCTTCCGCATCTATTTAAAAAGGAAATTACTATTGTAATTGTGATCATCAAACTCCGGGGATTCCACGTTTCTACAAATTGGTATCAGAGCCAAAAACGATAATTTATTTCGTTAAGATCCTTTAAATTTTTGGCTAAAATGGATTTTTCCCCATTTTCAAAATTTCCTATTTTTGATGGTTCAAACTACGCGTATTGGAAAGCGCGAATGAAATCGGCACTTAAATCTATCGATGAACGTGTTTGGATGTCTGTTGTTAACGGTTGGACCCCACCAACACATTTAATTGAAAATGTACATGTTCCCAAACCCGTTGATAGATGGACTGAAAATGAGTTTAAGCTAGCAAACTTTAATTCTCGAGGTTTAAATGCCTTGTTTAGCGCTGTCGCACCGGATGAATTCCGACGTATTATGACGTGTGAAACCGCTAAAGAAGCTTGGGATATTTTACAATTAACTCATGAAGGAACGAGTGTCGTTAAAGCTTCTAAACTCCAAAACCTCACTACTCAATTTGAAACTATCAAAATGGATGAAAAAGAAACTTTTGATAAATTTTATGCTAGACTTTCTGATATTGTCAATTCATCCTTTAACTTGGGAGAGAAAATACCTGACGACCGTGTTGTAAAGAAAATTTTAAGGTCCCTACCCGATAGATTTATTCCTAAGGTGACCGTTTTAAATTCTTTACCCACTTTAGCCTCTACAAAATTAGAAGAGCTTGTAGGTGATTTACAAACCTATGAACTAGATATGTTTCCCTCTAAAACTGAAAAGAAAATTGAAAAGGGCGTTGCTTTAAAATCCCGAAAAGAGGTTAAACAAGTTGTAGAGAGCGATAGTGATAGTGACTCGGAAGATATGGCTTTGTTTGCTCGCAAATTTAGAAAATTTCTTAAATTTAACAAAGATAAAGTTAAAAATGATTTTAAGAAATTTGAATCTTCTAAACATGATAAAAACGAGAAGATTTCTAAAGCCGATAAGATCCCTAAACCTAGTAATGAAAATATCGATAGGGACGAGTCCAATAAATGTTTTGGTTGTGAAGGTTATGGCCATAGGGCTTTTGAGTGCCCCACTAAACTAAGGAAAGAGGGTAAACGACCCGTTTCATATAATGCAACCCTTAGTGATAGTGATAAGGAAGAGAAGCCCGATTCCCCCACTAAGAAAAATTTTGTGGCTTTTATGGCTAGACATGTGAGTGATGATGAGAACTCATCGAATGATGAAATTATAGCACATGCCACTTCCAAGGTCATTGTTCATGATTCTCTTATTTTTGATGATAGTGAGAGTGAAGAAGAAGAAGAAGAGAGTGAAAATGAAGAAGAGGTTGATATGAGTGAACTTCAAAATGCTTTTCATGAATTATATAAAGAATCTATTAAATTGAAAAGAGCTAATTTGAAGTTAGAAGCGAGTTTAAGAGAGAGTGTCAAGGTCATTGATGAAAGTGCCTTAATAGAAGACCTTAGGACACATGTGAGGACTCTTCAAGAGAAGCTTGAATATGTAGAAGGCGAGAGAGATAGCCTTAGGGGTTTAATGGAATCCTTGAAAAAGGAGCTTCTTGCTTTTGAAGAGCGTAATTCTTTACTAGAATCTAACATTGTTGAATTGGAAAATAAATTAAAAGATTCTAGTAATGTCAAATTTTATTTGGAGTGTCGTTCGGAAAAACTAGATAAAATGTTAGGAACGGTCCAAATTAAAAAGGACACTTTTGGTTTAGGCTTTAATTCTTGTAATGATTTTAACCCTAAAGTCAAAACCAATGTTTTAGGAGAATCTTCTAGGAATGCATTTAATGATCACTCCTTAGATAAATCTTTTCGACGTGCTCTTACTTGCACACATTGTGGTCGACAAGGTCATCTTAGGAAATTTTGTTTAGATCTTAAACGAATTCCTAGAAAATCCCATAGTAAAGTAACCACGATAGCTAATGTTTCTACACTCCAAGATAGTAATTCTTCATTAATTTGGGTTAGGAAATCCGACTTGGTTGCCTTACAAAATAGGGATTTTGATTCTCATTTACTTACACATGCCTCCTCCCTTGCTAAATCTAAAGGATAAATGTGTTAGTGTTTGCATACTTTAGTGTTTGTACTTCATGCTATATTCATATGCTAAATGTATGCTTGTTTAGTCATTTTCTAGTCATTGTCTTATTTCATATCACATGCTAGAAACTATGACTTGTTTATCTTTTTGTATTATATTTTGTGTTTGAATTGACTGCATAATATAAAAAGATTTTTTGTTTATCATTTGTGTTTTATTTATTTCATTTAAGCTTAATGAAAAATACAAATGATTTTTGTTTGTCCTTTTGAGTAAATATTTATTTTTGACAAATGTTAAAAACTCAAAAAGATTTTGTTTGTGTGTATTTTTGTTTGGCACACTTTATGTGGCATATATTTGTGTTTGAATCCTATCGTTTACAAGAGTGTATGCAATATGAACACTCAAACTAAAATTCCAACAATATAATTATAACCTACGATCTCACCATGGCACTACACAACCCAATACCCCATATTAAAATTCCCGATGTATTTCCCACAATAAGGTATGGACTACCGTCCACTATCCTGTTAATTATGCTCGAAATAATCCAATGGCCGCCAAAATAAATAACATATCTTAGGCACATGATGAGAATGCCCGTTACTTGCAAAGGGTGATTTCAACAAAAATTATGACACCAATTTAAGTATGCTGAAATGAATTTTTAGATCGATTTTATCTCGTTGCAACTATGTGATAAAACAGATAAATCAAATCACGCAAATATGACACGGTCAATATGAGGAAAAAAACCCTTCGGATAAAACCTTTTATGTCACTATAAACCGTAAATCACAACTTACACGGATTACAATGAAATCTGCAATGGATCAACATGGAGAAAATCCATAAGAACTACAACTCTAAATCAGCAAGGAGAACCCTCGAGTCTTCCCAATGACCACAGTCATCGTCGTCAGCCCAGTACCTCTCTTAAGTGCTACCTAGTCAGCCATAGTCTGCCTCTCCACAAGGTGTATGCAAATAGATACAAACAATCTAGGGTTCTAAACTAATTCAAAAGAATCATATTCAATGATGCTTTGGTTGTGAATTAAAAAGTGTTTTGACATGCAAAAATTGAAGAACTTTTCCCCAGAATTTGGCATCGCATTTTTGTCAAAAGTCTTAAGAAAAAGTGAACCACAAAACATGTATTTATACTAATAAAAAATTCTTTGAGGCGGCGCATCGTTCGAGCAAGATGAGTGGTCGTTCGAGCGAAAGAGCATCTCGTTCGAACGAGATGTCTATGTCATTCACGTGACAAGAACATGTCGTTCGAACAACAGGTACTTTCGTTTGAACAAAGCAAACGTCAAAAAAGTCTTCACCCCTTGACTTAGAAAAAATTATTTTCACAAACGAAAAAATCCTGTTCGTATTTTTATAAAAATAAACATCCCAAATATAATATTATGAATTAAATCAAAACTCTAAATACATTTTTATACCTTCAGGGATGTCGGGAAGTCTTCAAACTTTGGAGATCTTTGTGTTTGGCTCATCTTGATATTGTGTGACGATGTGTAACGATATACGCCAAACTAGCCTAAAGCTATGCTATGAACATTGTTAAAAAATTTATTCTTACACATGACCCATAATAACCTGGCATCACGTCATAAATTCTTGGCATACTCGCCAATTGGGGCCCATGACCTAGTCTTTGGATAATAAATAAAATTGTAGCCAATAGCACACCCCGTCCAGTAGGTGGTTTGGCTAAAGAATGCCTATGCATTCTCCAATAATAATCATCAAAATATAATTCTCTCAATTCAAGTAAATTTTAGATTCAATTTCCATAAATCAAGTGTACATGTTTTCTACCCAATTTCTATAACCCAAATGCTAGTAAAATCAACTAGTTTCGTTACCCCTGTAACACCCCGCCTAATTAAATACCGGGTGGCCAGTCCCATACCAAATTAAAATAGAATATACAGTTGACTCATTCTTAGCATCACTATTGAAAACATTTACAACTCACCCAATACCCAATTAAGCTGGTGTTAAAAACTTTCCAAATTTTAATTTCAACAAAAAACATTTTTAGTTTAAGAATAACACTACACATTTTATTCTATAAATAACTAAACAGATAACACAAAAAGATTTAAATTCAATTGGAATAAACATTCCACAAAATAATCCAATACAGTAATCCCAACAATAGTAAATGTATTAAAATGACATGAGTACAAGAGTATTTGACTCCGATAGAAAAGAGATAATTGAATTCCTCTGGGCGACATGCCCTAACTAAAATAATATTGTGAATCAAATGAAGATAGGCGTCTAAGCAATACTCCATAGCTCCATAGCTCGTCATAATCCACTAAGGTTGGCGTCCCTACGGCTGGACACCTGATATAGAAGGTACAATAGAAAAGAAAATATGCAAGGAAACGGGTCAGAGCCCGATTGTGAAAATGATTTTGAAAACAACAAGTATTTAACAAGTGCAACAAAGAATTTATTATGTACATGTTAGTATCCAACTCTCACTTGCTATTCTCACCTCTCAACTAGAGTGCACACTTAACGTTTCCAATTAACCTCCAAGTTAGTGGTTCCTCATTACTGATTTCCATAATATGATTTCATCCCATATCGAAACCCTGTATGTCCCATACCATACATTATATAATCACTCTTATACATTTCTCATTTTAATGAATTGTTTCTCATTAACATGAATTAAGCTCTTCAATAAATATTCATTAACTTACTTCAATTCCTTTCTCAATTCACCATTATCTACAATTATCATACAGTAGATTATTTAACCACAAAATATATCCATTCATACATTTAATTCATTATATATATATATTTATATATAATACGGCACCCCGAGTCACCGTTGCGGTGTAATGCATTACTCTGCTATCATGTCCCATCATCGCTGGTCGCCGAATATGAGACAAAAGGTTCGGTAAGGATTCCTCGAACCACAAACATCAACAAACAAATTGGAGGCGAATATAGTTCTCATACCCACGGGCCACACTTATACCTACGTTCCCATAGTCAGCGGACTTATCAGCTCCCCGATAAGTCTTTCATAGACCTAGTTTCTTGAGCGACAAATCAAAGATCCCATGGATTCATCAGGATATGAATGCCCTCACGCCCAAACCTCCCCATCGATAACAAGTAAGCTAGGTATGTCATACACATAGATTATCAAACAATCAAATAGGCATTATCATTTACCTATAATACATTATCAACAAGGTACTCACATTACCCTAAAGAAATTCCCATAAGTAGCATTATATCTATTTCAATCCTACGAATTAAAATATTATGATTTTATATCTCAATTTAATTGTCCCCGAGCCTCACTCATTACTCAAGGTTCAAATAGGTTTTTCCTCAACATTTTATTCAGTAAGAAATCACTAATATCCTACTCGTCCATATCATCTTATCTCCCAAATTACCACGAATTAAACTATCCCTTAATTAGGGTTATAATTGATTATTTCTAATCTCTTATAAACACATCTTCTATCAACTAGCATTGAATACCATCATCACATGGCTCATAGTCTATAGTGTTTCATTCACACTGTATGATTTATCAACAAAATCAACATCCTCGCATCCTATAACATCTCTCCAGTCCCAATGTCATTAAGGTTCATGCGCGGAGCGTCTCACAAAGCGAAATCCAAACAATGAACCCCTCCAATACACTACTACTTAACTTTGTCGATCGTGGAGGTCCGTCAACTTCAAATATGCAACCGGAATAACCTCATCCCCTCTTTTAACCAAATGTGTTCCGAATTCCCATCTCTATCCAGGAGCCATCCCACTAAGCGTAAGCGCTGGTACTACACTCAATCCTCATTAATGAGCTTAAACTCAGTCCTTGATGTTCAAATTGTAACCCTAAGGCTACCCAGGTATTACATTAAATCTCCCCTAATGGACCTATCATTAATCCTCAAGCATACAAATTAGAATCCAACACATGAATCTAGCAACCGAAATTTCTTCCAATTTAACTAACATAAATCCAATCAATTAAATCCCAATCAAATCAATTCAAATCTTATCTAGGGCTTACTGATCTTCTCTAAGTCCCATAATATCCCATTAACAATCACCAAAGATCTACCAAAGTTTTGGTATAAGAACCAAAATTTAAAATAAACAACTTTAACAATCCTGGGGAGGTCGATCGATCGAAGGCAAGGGGTCGATCGATCGATCGCCCAGGTAACAACCCAGTTTTCTGCATTGCTTCAACTACGGGTTTAACCATTTTTGATCATTCAAACCTTCATATTAAATACCCAAATGACTTATAATCCTTACTACATGATATATCAACATATATAAATTATTTCTAATCATCTAAACATCCTAGAATCATCAAGATATTGAATTAAAAGCATGTTTATATCCTCTTTTTCCCGAAAATTATCAACATAATATCTTCAAGAACACATCAATGGTTTTCATAATTTCTTCAATAGATTTATGATTATTTCTTGGATTACTAACTACCTATAACATGAGTTTGATTCCTATATATTTCTAGTTCCCAGAAAATCCATTAACAACTCTATTTTTTCATCTTCCAAACATGAAAATCATCTCTTTTTATAACTATCCTAACATGGACAATATACGAACTTAAATTGCAAATATCAAACACTTGCCTCTAATGAAGATCTGATCCTTTGGTGTAGTATATCTCAGGTGTTTCTCCCTTCTCCGGTCAACCTCCGGTGGTGGTTGGTGGTGGTGACCTTTGGATCTTAGTTCTCCTCCTTCCCAAGCAAACTCTTCTCTTCCCAACCAACCTTTCATTTTCTCTAGGAAGATGACTTCTCTATTTTGTGTAGAAGAGATGAATAACCCACGTACACTTAATCTCCAATTACTTATAATAAGACAAAACCTAAAATCACTATTCATCCCCCTTGTAAAAATGACCAAAATACCCTTTTGGGTGTCTTTTCATTTCCAAATGACCCGAGACTCAAATTCAACATCCAAATAGACTTTTCTGACTATTTCAAATCTTTTGGACGTAATGACGCAGTCAAAATGACTATAAGGTCGATATAAATATAAGTTTCCTTTTTAATTTAATAAATTAGTCCCGACACATCCCATACCGCGTCCGACTAAAAATTCAAATTACTGAATTAACAATTCACAGCAATATCAATAATCGTCACATTCATATATTACCTGAATATCGTTAAGTTATATACAGAATCATACATTTTAATATCCACAATTCGGATAAAACCCAAATGAATGAATTAATAATAAAATCCTATTAATTCATTAATTTAAAATATAACCCATTTTAAAAGTCATAAAAATTACGAGGTATTACATACTTCCCCCCTTATAACAGAATTTCGTCACGAAATTTTGAAAAATGAACCATACTGATAAGGTCAACTCCGAGTATAAATCTCACATCGTAAGAAATCTAAGTAGTACCTCCCATACAGTACATTAACGAAAATCCCCATCGATGTTACACTAAGTCTCACTATATAGTTCTAACAGAATCAGATTTAAACTATACCCAATCTTCCCTATACCATCCTCGTGACAAAGTTTGGGAAAAATATCCTCACTTATTAAACAAATAAATCCTGAAGTCACAACTACTTACCGTTTCACAATTATGAACACTACTACAATTCAACCATCCAGGGCGCCCATACACCCTATCATACAACTTTCATTATAATATTTATCACAAAGGTTATAAACTCATATCCTAAGTACCTAACTTTTTGACTCCCAACAGTTATTAGTTTCATGCGTGGGGTGTCTCGCAAGCGAAATCCAAACAAGGAACCCCCCGATACACTACTACCTAAAGTAGTCGGTCATCGAAACTCCTTAGGTCCTTAGTCAATATTATATAAAAATCAGGTTTACTAATTTTTTTTAAAAAAACCAGGTTTATCGATTAAAAAAATCAGTCTTTATCGATTTCAAATAGAGTCTACTCATCTACTCTCTTATTAAAGATAAGATGCTAGCTATAGTAGTAGTCATACGCTCTCAAATACCACAAGTCAATCCACGCCGACAGTCACATCATGTTCGGACATGCCTAAAGTAAGTAATCCCGTGATAAAAATCAAACCCACGTGACGTCATGTAAAACATAGGTGTGCCACACCCCTCGGTGAGTCTACGTAAATAACAGTGCTATAAGCTAAGTTTAGCAACCCTTTTGCCCATACAATAATAATTGCTACAAAAATCAGTATACGCCTCATAATTTCTTAGATAGAAAACATACCCTCATTCTCGGGTGGTGGTTGTTGAATCGCACTAATAAAACTTTGCTCCGACGAGTCAAGAAAAATTTTACCCCAAATTTTTAGTTCTAGTTCACCACACTCCACTATATGGCCAAGCCTTTGAAAATATTGCCTTCATTAGGTAACACACACAATTCTCGCATTTCAAGAACTTCTACTGATGACTCTCCTCAATTTTCCCTAAGAGGGGTGACCTCGACTACGGTCATCATACTCGAACATACTTCATAACCTTCTAAGTACGATCTCCACTATCCGTCCAATGGCCCTCATCCGCCATACTTCTTGTACGAACCCGCCCGAATGCAAATAAGATTCACTAATATATACGGAATCTTACCAAAGAAATCAAAAATCCTAAACATAGGGCTCTATATCAAAGAACGCTAAGCTGAAAGCACAATAAGCCGTACAGACCCTAAAGGACACTAGAACCTGATGCGCTGATACCACCTGTAACACCCCGCCTAATTAAATACCGGGTGGCCAGTCCCATACCAAATTAAAACAGAATATACAGTTGGCTCATTCTTAGCATCACTGTCGAAAACATTTACAACTCACCCAATACCAAATTAAGCTGGTGTTAAAAACTTTCCAAATTTTAATTTCAACAAAAACCATTTTTAGTTTAAGAATAACACAACACATTTTATTCTATAAATAACTGAACAGATAACACAAAAGAATTTAAATGCAATTGGAATAAAAATTCCCACATAATAATCCAATACAGTAATTCCAACAATAGTAAATGTATTAAAATGACACGAGTACAAGAGTATTTGACTCCGATAGAAAAGAGATAATTGAATTCCTCTGGGCGACATGCCCTAACTAAAAGAATATTGTGAATCAAATGAAGATAGGCGTCTAAGCAATACTCCATAGCTCCATAGCTCGTCATAATCCACTAAGGTTGGCGTCCCTGCTACTGGACACCTGATATAGAAGGTACAATAGAAAAAAAAATATGCAAGGAAACGGGTCAGAGCCTGATTGTGAAAATGATTTTGAAAACAACAAATATTTAACAAGTGCAACAAAGCATTTATTATGTACATGTTAGTATCCAACTCTCACTTGCTATTCTCACCTCTCAACTAGAGTGCACACTTAACATTTTCTATTAACCTCCTTGTTAATGGTTCCTCTTCTCAAATTTCCATAACATGATTCCATCCCATATCATAACCCCGTATGTCCCATACCATACGTATAGGAGACAAAAGGTTCGGTAAGGATTCCTCGAACCCCAAACATCAACAAACAAATTGGAGGCGAACATAGTTCTCAGACCCACGGGCCACACACATACCTACGTTCCCATAGTCATCGGACTTATCAACTCCCCGATAAGTCTTTCATAGACCTATGTTCTTGAGCGACAAATCAAAGATCCCATGGATTCATCAAGATATGACTGCCCTCATGCGCAAACCTCCCCATCGATAGCAAGTAAGCTAGGTATGTCATACACATAGATTATCAAACAATCAAATAGGCATTATCATCTACCTATAATACATTATCAATAAGGTACTCACATTACCCTAAAGAAATTCCAATACATAGCATTATATCTATTTCAATCCTACATATTAAAATATTATGACTTTATATCTCAATTTAATTGTCCCCGAGCCTTACTCATTACTCAAGGTTCAAATAGGTTTTTCCTCAACATTTTATTCAGTAAGAAATCACTAATATTCTACTGGTCCATATCATCTTATCTCCCAAATTACCACGAATTAAATTCTCCCTTAATTAGGGTTATAACCGATTGTTTTTAATCTCTTATAAACACATCTTCTATCAACTAGGATTGAATACCATCATTACATGGCTCATAGTCTATAGTGTTTCATTCACACTATATGACTTATAAACAAAACCAACATCCTCGCATCCTATAACATCTCTCCACCCCCAACGTCGTTAAGGTTCATGCGCGGAGCGTCTCGCAAAGAGAAATCCGAACAAGGAACCCCTCCAATACACTACTACTTAACTTTGTCGATCGTGGAGGTCCGTTAACTTCAAATATGCAACCGGAATAACCTCATCCCCTCTTTCAACCAAATGTGGTCCGAACTCCCATCTCTATCCAGGAGCCATCCCACTAAGCGTAAGCGCTGGTACTACACTCAGTCCTCAATAATGAGCTTAAACTCAATCCTTGATGTTCAAATTATAACCCTAAGTCTACCCAGGTATTATATTAAATCTCCCCTACTGGACCTTTCCTTAATTCTCAAGCATACAAATTAGAATCCAACACATGAATCTAGCAACCAAAATTTCTTCCAATTTAACTAAGACAATTCCAATCAATTAAATCCCAATCAAATTAATTTAAATCTTATCTAGGGCTTACTGATCTTCTTTAAGTCCCATAATATCCCATTAACAATCACCAAAGATCTACCAAAGTTTTGGGATAGGAACCAACATTTAAAATAAACAACTTTAACAATCCTGGGGAGGTCGATCGATCGATCGCCCAGGTAACAACCCAGTTTTCTGCATTTCTTCAACTACGGGTTTAACCATTTTTGATCATTCAAACCTTCATATTAACAACCCCAATGACTTATAATCCTTACTACATGATATATCAACATATATAAATGATCTCTAATCATCTAAACATCCTAGAATCATCAAGATATTGAATTAAAAGCATGTTTGTATCCTCTTTCTCTAGAAAATTATCAACATAATATCTTCAAGAACACATCAATGGTTTTCATAATTTCTTCAACAGATTTATGATTATTTCTTGGATTACTAACTACCTACAACATGTGTTTGATTCCTATATATTTCTAGTTCCCAGAAAATCCATTAACAACTCTATCCTTTCATCTTCCAAACATGAAAATCATCTCTTTTTATAACTATCCTAACATGGACAATATACGAACTTAAATTGCAAATATCAAACACTTGCCTCTAATGAAGATCTGATCATTTGGTGTAGTATATCTCAGGTGTTTCTCCCTTCTCCGGTCAACCTCCGAAGGTGGTTGGTGGCGGTGATCTTTGGTTCTTAGTTCTCTTCCTTCCCATGCAAACTCTTCTCTTCCCAAGCAACCTTTCATTTTCTCTAGGAAGATGACTTCTCTATTTTGCATAGAAGAGATGAATAACCCACGTACACTTAATCTCCAATTACTTATAATAAGACAAAACCCGAAATCACTATTCATCCCCTTGTAAAAATGACCAAAATACCCTTTTGGGTGTCTTTTCATTTCCAAATGACACGAGACTCAAATTCAACATCCAAATAGAATTTTCTGACTATTTCAAACCTTTCGGACGCAATGACGCAGTCGAAACGACTATAAGGTCGATATAAAAAAAAGTTTCCTTTTTAATTTAACAAATTAGTCCCGACACGTCCTATACCGCGTCCGACTAAAAATTCAAATTGCTGAATTAACAATTCACAGCAATATCAATAATCATCACATTCATGTATTACCTAAATATCTTTAAGTAATATACAAAATCATACATTTTAATATCCACAATTCGGATAAAATCCAAATGAATTAATTAATAATTAAATCCAATTAATCAATTAATTTAAAATATAACCCATTTTAAAAGTCATAAAAATTACGGGGTATAACAACCCCAAACTACACGACATCAAAATAACACATACAATAACGAATATAGTATACGAGAATATAATACATATAAATGCAACACATAACATGAATACAACTGTACCATCAAGTTTAAATATGTGTAGTACACTAAATTAATAACGGGAGAACGAAACAACATCGATCGTATCAAAATCTATAATTATAGGCCTGTTTTGAAAACCCAGATCCAAATCTTATCCAAACTGCCAATTTGACTTCAGATTTGGATTTTACACGAAAAATTGGTCTGGGTATTTTTGAGTTTTTCTCAGATCTCATCCGAAAGAAATAAAAAAGAAGATCTAAAACTCTCTAAAATGACTCTTCTCATTCATCTCGTTTTTGCCTCTTTAGATTTCATTTTAGCCTCTTTTTTTATCTTCCTTTCATTATAATCATCCATAATATTCCTTATATATCCCCTCTCTCAAATCCTAGCTTGGAGCCTAAGCTAACGCATATTACAATACTGCCCTTTAATTCAAAATTGTATACTTTACATATTTAAACCATTATAAAATGTCCAAATACCATTTAAAATTAAAATTAATTATTTGATTCGATTTCAAACCAAACTAAATTGTTTTCAAATATAATATCAATAAAAGTATTTTTATTTAAAATTATTACCGAAATCTTATATAATATTCTAAAAAAGCCCTCAAAATAACGGGGTTTCACGGGCATTAAAATTGAATGAATAATTTTTCAAAATACCCTCAAGTTAAAAATATTAAGTGGACGAGGGGTTTTCACAAAACCCTTACGGTCACCATTGGTGTTTTGATAATGTGATGTGATTATGTTCTCGTGTCAGATTGATTTGCTGGCCAACATATGGATTTAACTATGGTATGGGGTATTCACGAGACTCTTAAGTGATAGTTCATTGAAATTGAATGTGATTGAGCTTGGTCCTCCCACCTTGTAATTTCTACACGAGCGAGTTTAAGTTTAACAAATTAACCGACATTATACACGTAAATATAACCAATGATATCCTCCCCGTCGTAGCACCATCATTAAATATGGGACCAAAAGACACCAGCTATTGATATATGTTTGATATAAGTTTCCTAAACATTCCGGATAACAGAATAAAAGATGAAAATATGTCTAGACTAAGTTAGGATGACTTAAGATCCCATCGAGAAATCTCACTTCATAAGGGAACTAGGATGTCCGACTGAATTGATTTAAATTGGTAATAAAGGGGTGCCACTTTAAAATTTTATCAAACTAATTCTCAATTTAAATTGGAAATTATTATTTTGAATAATGATTGTAAGATTTCAAAAATAAATTCAACTTTTTCTCACTATTTTAGTCTTACCGTTTTAACTGAACTAATTTTCAAGGATTGAAAATGTCATTGGATATTGTTCAAACTTAAAGGAATAATAAACTAGTTTAACCCGAGATTCCCATCTACATTTTAAAATTGTTATGTGATTAATCTGTCATGTTAGTATTTGCCTTCCCTCTCCATCAGAGAGAATTGATCATAAAATCACGAGTATTTTAAAATTTATGGTAAATATTTTAAATTGAATGTTCCATATATTTGGTCCCGCAACGGGGAAGTTCTATATGGGCGTTTTAATTTCAAAGAAATGATCGGTGGGAATTTATAAACACCGATGTTGGTTATTAACACTACACCAAAATGGGAGATTTGTGAGTTTTGTTAGCAATCACAATTGGCCTTTATAACTGTTATTTACCGTCATAATTTGGGGGTGATAAAAGAGAAATAATAACTCCTAACAGTAGTCACAAAATTTTATAACCCCTAAGGGGTTATGACTGGTGACCCCAATTTGTAACTACCATTTGTAACTGCTCTCAGCAGTTAGGAATATTAGATTCATAATTGCTGACAGCAATCATGAATATTAGATTCGTAACTGCTCACAACAGTTACGAATGTTATATTTGTGACTGCTGACAGCAGTTACGAATCTTATATTTGTAACTGGTGTTAGCAGTTACAAAATTTATAGTAGTGACAAATTTGTGACTGCTATTAGCAGTTACAAAATTGAATTTGTTAAATGTGGTAAAAGCTATCACAAATATCTTTATATTTTCACAAAATGGTGAAATAATGAAAGTAAAATAAATATCATGATAACAAGTCTAAAAATTTTGACAACATTTCGTTTATATTTCTCATATTCCAAATATCCGCTGCACATAAAACTTGTTTAAACTTAATTTAACATCAAACAACCCCTTCGTGGGCGCCAAGTACAAAATGAACATAGAATAAAATATAAACCAAAAAATAACGACACAACACTTCGATGACATAAAATGTCATGAACATGTCATTGGATATTGTCCAAACTTAAAGGAATAATAAACTAGTTTAACCCGAGATTCCCATCTACATTTTAAAATTGTTATGTGATTAACCTGTCATGTTAGTATTTGCCTTCCCTCCCCATCAGAGAGAATTGATAATAAAATCACGACTATTTTAAAATTTATGGTAAATATTTTAAATTGAATGTTCCATATATTTGGTCCCGCAACGGGAAAGTTCTATATGGGTGTTTTAATTTCAAAGAAATGATCGGTGGGAATTTATAAACACCGATGTTGGCTATTAACACTACACCAAAATGGGAGATTTGTGAGTGCTGTTAGCAATCACAATTGGCCTTTATAACTGCTATTTACCATCATAATTTAGGAGTGATAAAAGAAAAATAGTAACTCCTAACAGTAGTCACAAAATTTTATAACCTCTAAGGGGTTATGACTGGTGACCCCAATTTGTAACTGCCATTTGTAACTGCTCTCAGCAGTTAGGAATATTAGATTCGTAATTGCTGATAGCGGTCATGAATATTAGATTCGTAACTGCTCACAGCAGTTACGAATGTTATATTTGTGACTGCTGACAGAAGTTACGAATCTTATATTTGTGACTGGTGTTAGCAGTTACAAAATTTGTAGTGACAAATTTGTGACTGCTATTAGCAGTTACAAAATTGAATTTGTTAAATGTGGTAAAAGCTATTACAAATATCTTTATATTTTCACAAAATGATGAAATAATGAAAGTAAAATAAATATCATGATAACAAGTCTAAAATTTTTGACAACATTTCGTTTATATTTCTCATATTTCAAATATCCAGTACACATAAAACTTGTTTAAACTTAATTTAACATCAAACAACCCCTTCGTGGGCGCTAAGTACAAAATGAACGTAGAATAAAAAATAAACTAAAAAATAACGACACAACACTTCGATGACATAAAATGTCATGAACATGTAACAAATCATTTTAAATCTAGACCAGGAGTCACCACGCAGTGGATATGCTTCGTGAAGTCTAGGTATATCAGACATGGGGGGTATTGATGCGATGACATACTCCCTTGTGTACTCGGAGTATGCCTGTTGAGCAAGTTCAATGGACTCAAATTTTGTGAACAAGGCACCTCGGTATCCACTGACTTGTGCTTGTGTTGCTTGCCACGAAGTGTAAAAACCTGGATTTAGGCCTTTGAATACTACGTATGCCGGGTATGCCATGTATATGCCTGAAAATAATAAAATGTAATTATGTTAGTTACAATAAAGAATGTGGGGCACAATATCAAAACATATTATAAATATAAAAAAAAGTGTAAGCACTTCAGGATCATCTAGTTGACCAACATCAAAATTGGGACCTATACTTTCTGAGGCAACAAAAAATTCCAGTTTAATTGATGCTAATGAGTAGTGTATCTAATCATCCATAAGATGACATTAGCAACCATGTACAAACAATAGCAAGGATTAAAGAATCCAGGAAAAAATGGAATGTGGTCCTCTCTCGATAACAGAAAATATTGAATTTTCCATTAATAAGCATACCAAAAAACTATATAGTACAATTGTGTTTCATACAACTAGAAATGGACAACTTAAAAAAAGAACTCTCGAGCAAATCACAAATACTCATGTTAATTTTAAGAAACTCCATTGTCTTCATGAGACACATCTTATGATCAGGGTCAACCCATAATAGAATCACAATGGTAGTGTTGTCCCTCAAATTAGTGATCTAATACAGAGAATTGATAAAGCATGCGTGTAACATGAAACCAACACATATTTGTTTCCAAATGCAGACCTATAAAGGATCAAAATAGGGAAAAAAGAAGTGCAAATATGGGGAGGGTAAATTTGAGCATCATAGTGATATCATAGATATCACTGCTCCTTTACAGGACCATTGCATTCTCTATAAATATGAGTGCAAAAAATTTTCATTTGAGAAAGAAAAGATTTGTAATTTTCCCACCTCACCTTAATTGCCATGGAGGATGATAAAACATGTTCAATAAGCAGCTCATTACTACATATGAGTCAAACTCAATCCACAAACCATTAAACGAAGCTAGATTAACACACATGATCACTTCTAGACCTGGGCAGCCTCTAGCCATTATCATAAAAGGCAATGTGATACCATTTTTTAAAAAATGGTATCAGCTATTGCTCCGATTTTGACGGTTCTTGCTCACTATCTTTTTGCTTATTTTGTACATGCGCAGAAACATGGGATACAAATTGTGAGTTTCTTTTCCTTCCTATTTATCGCATCAGTCATTTTTAACATTGCCAATGGCCATGCTTCTGTTATAGTAGTAAACAGTTCGAAGTGAGAATTTAAAATTCAAAATAAAAAAGAAAAGGGGTTGGGTAATTGCTAAAACAGTATAAGTTTTTGTCGAAATTGAGCTCAGTTGTCAAATGTATCACTTCATAAAAAACAAATGTTTGTTTTCTACTCTATCTTTAGGCTTCCAACCAAAAACAATCTCAAGAAGACACATTTGTCCTGTTAGGCACACCAAGACTAAACGAAAGAAATGTCAAAAACTAAATAAAGCAAAAGCAAAAAGAGAAAATTTGTCCTGGTACTAAATGGAATGTAACTTACCACATAGAGGTCAGTAGGGAGTGTATAGACTCCGGTGCATCACTCCCTTTTCGCCCCTTACTGCTATATTACCGGACTACCCAATATTATATTGGTGAAAGATATTTCTAAAACAATTAAAACAGCAAGGAACTTAATGTGTAAATCATCCTAATCAACACATATGAAAGCACGCTTCTTAATTTTGTTTGGTTTAGAGGTTCTCCAAACAAATTTGGTACAGATAATATTATATCCTAATTTTTGTTCAGGATTCTTGGTTTTGATGGCTTCAATTTAATTATTGGTTTATATGGTGGACATATTCTAACATTCAAACAAAACTCCTTCATATATTATATAGATAAGTTACCTATTCTGAAATTGTAGCTCAAAAAGAATATATTTATTCCATTTATTGTTCAAGTAAAGTCGCCCTTGGTCCGTATCGTTGCCAACATAAAAGGCAATGTGATAGCATAAAAGCCATCAGCCTCTAGTTCAACACATTTTTCTTAAACGTATTTCTTTTTTAAAAGACAATCCAAAGAAGCGTACACCCATCATACCACATTCCGCAGTAAGTAGCATTCTATCTTCCTGTTCCATGCACTATAGCTACTCACGCTCCAAGTAACAGTACCCCAAACATAAAAACCTCTTCCTTTGAAAAATAATTCTACTCTAATTAACACTTCATGGGGAAAAAAATCAGTCACCGAGTGATTTAAGGGATGCATTCAGAAGTTGCTTACAAATCAAACATTAAAAGCTGACAGCAAACGAGATTGTTCAGAAACTTTTAACTTACAATACGAAATGAGAAATTGCACCAACATGAAAATTGTGGAATATCAACCCGCTATAGTTAGAACACAAGAAGTTTTCAGGTCTTGGGGCTACACACTTATACCATCATTTAGGGAACAGATCTGGCCCTATTGTAAAAACTTTAAAAAGGCAAAAAAAAAAAAATGACGTGCAACGGGGATCATATCAGTTACTCTATACAATATAGTGCATAAGAAAGGAGGGGAAAACATAAAAGATACAGTCGAAGTGGGATTTCAAGTAAACACTTGCAAAAGATTACAGGCTAGGAGGTTTTTCTTCCTAAGAAATAACAGAAAGAAAGTGGCATTACTTTTATTTTAACGAAAACAACTGTACTAGTCATTGGTGGTCTTGAAGTTTATGTTAGCCAAGGAAATAAGCTTTTGAGAGATGTAAAAATGCACTAATAAAATTATAGGATATATGGGATGCAAATTTAGAAGCAAATCAATGAATTAAAAATGTACTGACAAAATGCACAAAGAGAATCTCTAATGAACTTGGTAAGAACTTGCAGTGACAAAGATAGATCTGATTTTCATGAGCATACCTCCATCTCTTTTGATGAATTAAATTCATCAAAATTTAGTGGCTTCTCTAGATCAGGAATAACAGTGCTCAAAACCACTATTTCTTCATAAACTACAACATTTAAACCAGGACTACCATTAGCTTATGCATCAGAAGAAGTAAAGGCTCCGGCACGAAATATACTTGGGGGTTGGGAGACTATTTCCTCCACATTAGCAGTCTCAATTTTAGTAGACTCGGTCATTTTAGCATCTATTTCAGACACAGCTGCAACCTCCAAATAAGACAAAACTTTGTTTTGAACTTGATGAATCTCTAATGTTGGTTCACTTGGACCAACATTAGAGATTCTCTTTGTGCTTAATCAGTTATGAAGTTCTTGAAAATATATCAATCGAATCCAACTGAAGCATATCAGGTATCAGGTATCAGTTGAATCCAACTGATACATTAAACATATATCAATCACTGCTCAAATATACATCAGGTGTATCAAGTAGTTGAATACCAATATATCAGTTATCAAGTAGTGCTCAATCAGGTTGGTTCGATTAGCCGATATATTTGATGGTATGCAATGCAAGTTCTCAATTGAATTCAGTACTCAATTCAATTCAATCAGTGCTCAATTCAATCAGTGTTCACTTCAATCAGGGTTAAAAAGTTACCGGATCTTATATACATTATTAGAACTAGTTAGTTCTAAGTTAGATATACCTATTAATTGTCTAACAAACACTAGATACATTTAAAACAGATTACTAATTGATTAAAAAGAGATTACTTATATTCAAAATAGAGTTCAAACACTACTAATTGTTCACTTTGACAATTTGTTCAAATTTCTCACGACAAATTACTCTGGATCACTTAAGGATAAGACAAAGCAATGGCCAAACCACCCAAGATTTCTCGACATTCTTAATAATGTCCTCCCCATGACTTCAACGATACAATAGATGATTCTCTTCTCCTAGCTCAACACTACTAACGTAAACCTTACGTTCAAATATCAACAATTGATGGCCGTGCACCACCGTTCCAGTAGCAGCTGAAGCAACAACTTGTCCACTTGAAATCTTCCTTTGATTTGAAAAATCTAATAAATTGACATATGGATCATGTGGAGGATCAGTTAAATCTCTAAAGTCTGGCTCAGTTGAATCTCCAAAGTTCGTCTCAATTGACGCGGGGGGTAGGAGTGTAATCGTGGGGACTTGAATGCGGGACTGTAGTGTAATTACGAGGACTTGGATGTGGGACATGAGTATAATTGCGAGGACTTGGATGCGAGACAGGAGTGTAATTTTGAGGACTTGGATTTTGTATTTTGAATCCATTCGATTCAAAAGCACTTAAAAGCATGGTAACGGATGATTTGAGAAATGATATCCTCATAATTTTTTCTTCTCGTGTCTTTGATCTAGTCAACTGTGATACTATAGGAGCAATTGTCTTAAGTTTACTTTTGGACATGGGTCCAACACCACGAGTCGCCCCCCTAGTGTCTTTTCCTCTAAAGGCAGTCAATGCATCTGTATCAATACTGTTTTGGCTTGAAGAACAATTGCGTTAAATTTACTTTGGGATAATATCAATTTCGATATTCTTCATTGCATAATTCACAAAGTCTTTAACCCCATTAACATATACTTGCCCCACTCTACAACTTTCACCCATCCACTCTTTATATTGCGGAAACCCCATTAATTCTATAATACAAACAAATAGAAACTCAGTAAATTATAAAACTAAATGAAGTTTGAGGTGATTTTTAGAAGATAACCTCTTCCCATCATTGCATTAATACTATCATTGCATTAAAACTCACAGGAAAACCCGACCGTGCACAAAACTTCAAAACTTCACCAAGCACAAAACATTGATTATTTAATTAATTTTTAGAAATAAATATGAATAATATAAAATGATTAGTGAAAAAAATCTAACATATTCTCAAACAAGATAATATTCAAAAAGCGAAAGAGGTTAAACGATGTGTAGATATACTCACAACAAAACAATCAGATTTAACGATGTGTAGATATACTATCAACAAAATAAATAAACAATGCAAGGTTCATAAATCAACGATTTCTAAACCAGATTTAGAAATCATTAAAACAAATAAACAATGTATATGAAAATTTTGACCTAACGAAGCATCAGATATGAAATTATTAACGAAACATATGAAAATTTTGACCTAACGAAGCATCAGAACACAAAACAATGTGTAGATATACTCACCGAACACAAAACTTGTTAGACTGATACATATTTATCAATGAGGAAAACAAAATAATAAATTGTATGACCCAAATTTCAATATGAGTATTTATGACTGATATAAATGAGCAAAACAAAATGTAAATGGAAATCAAAATTAGTTTATGACCAAAAACCCAAAATTTCTCGCTCCTTTATACCATTCCTCTCTCCTCCCTATTCATTATCTCCTACACCCACACGTAACCAAAAACCCATCTGAAAAACTAACCCAACTGCCAAATCGTATTAAGCGGTAACAAATCGTTCTAACATAATAATAGATCCGACATATTGTTAACAAACCCATCATTAGTGCCAACATATTAATAGGTCATGCATATTAACAAAATCGAAATTAAAAAAACTCACCAAAATCGTGCTAACTGATCAGACATGTTAACAAAATCGATTTACATATTAACAGTTTTGTTAACAGTTTTGCAAACATCTTAACATATGTTTGCAAAATCGAAATGAAAACTCACCAAAATTTACTATTTTGTTAACATATTAATAGTTCAGACTATTTTGTTAACAAAATTGAAATGAAAACTCACCAAAATTGAAATCGATTTTTGTTAGATACAGTGAGGGGCGGGAGTTCTTCTATAGTGAGAGGAAGAGGATGGAAATTAAATTAGGGAAAAAAATTTGTGACCCCTCCCAGCAGTCACAAATTAAAGTTGGCCAAAATTTGTGAGTGGTGGAAGCAGTTACAAATTTAAGACGGTCAATAGCAGTTATAAATTAACTCAACACCAAAATTTATGACTGCTACCAGCAGTCATAAATTTTTGACTGTCATTAGCAATTACAAAATTAGTACATAAGTTAAAATTTGTGACTCCTCATAGCAGTTATAAATTTATAACTGCTCATAAGAGTTATAAATTGGGCCTACTAATAAATTTTTGACTGCTAATGACAGTTATAAATTTATGACTGCTGATAGGAGTCACAAATTAATTAAATGGTAACATTTGTGACTCTTATTAGCGGTGACAAATTAATTGACTCAAATTTTTTACTCCCCTTTATTTTATAACTCCTAATGGGAGTTACAAATAATTTTGTGACTTCTCCCGGGAGTGATAAGTTTGTCTCCCCAATTAGCAGTTACAAAAAAGCAGTCACAAAATTAGCATTTTGGTGTAGTATAAGGTTAAAGTAAAAATAATGTTCTTAAAATTACCTTCATCATTTATTGAACAAAGGATTCTTTTGGATATGGCGGGGAAGTCCGTATCCATTTCGTAATCTGAAAGTGAAAATCATTGGTAGCCAAAGAATGGTGTTAGTTATTGAGAAAGGATTTACTTATTTCTAGAAAGGGAAGTATGAGTTTAAAGATAAGTCTTAGGTAAAACTCCTCGTGCTCAGAAAGTTAATATTCCCTGGTAGTACTTAAATAGCCGAAGGGTAGGTATTCATATCCTGATATATCTTATCCCCTCAGGGATGTATTTAAAATCTTGACCCATATTTCCATATTAATATTGTTCTCCACAACTCCTTATCCTCGGGTACTGTCATGGAATCGTAAACCCCCCATCATACCCAATCAAATGTGATAGTGCCCCCCCCCCCCAATCAAGACCCTGACCTTTCTCCTAGAAAAAAAGATCCCATATATTTCCCTTTATTTTTCGAACAATGATCTCAAGTGTATGTGACACCCCGACTAATTAAATACCGGGTAGCTACTCCTTTATTAAATTAATTCAAAATGCCAAGTTGGCTCAGTTAATAGCATCACTGTCGAAAACATTTTAATATTACTAACCACCTAGTATTTAAAAATCAAGTTGCCAAATTTTAATTTTTAAGTCCGATTAACATGCAACAAATGTAATGAAGAAATAAATAACACCATTCACCATACTGAAGTAAAATGAATAGCCATCACAATAGTGTAAATAAAGTCTGGAGGAAATCCCTCACTACAATCCCATAACTGAAATAAATAAACTGAAACAATACATGCTAAAGTCTGAAAACTGAAATGTAAAAGATGTCTCTAAAGAAATGGGCAACATGCCCTACAACTGATAGATAGCGACTCTGGAATCCAAAGAGATAGAAGCGTCTACATGCAAATCCCTGTAGCTTCCACAAGTAGCTACAGCTCGTCACCTGAATGAGTACCTATGCTTGGTGTCCTTGTGGCTGGGCACCTAAAATGGTTTTACAAAGAAAAAGATTTGAAAAGCAAACGGGTCAGAGCCCGAATGTGGAGTTATATTTTAAAAACTTGCAAGTGCTTTAAAAACATTTAAAACATTAAATGCAAAGTACATGTTAGGACGTACACTCGCATGATATTCTCACCTCTCGTCTAACTGTGCACTCCTAACGCAAATACCCATCTATAACTACCCATACTACTAGCTAAGTGACAACATATCTAGCTAGACTGCCAAAGGTCCTGCCCATAATACTTGGTTCCATATACATAATAATGCTCGTAATTAAATAGGGGTTTAACGTCAACTCAGATACTCAATATGCAATATATATAACTATCAGTTAACTCGTTATATTTCTCAAAACAATACCGTAATATTTTTACAACATTAACATGAGGATTCCCATTTATTTAATGTATATTATTCATATCATAAATATACAATACAAGCACCCCGCAATCTAAGCTATGGTGCACACATACTCTGCTATCCATCCCGGTACATCACGTACATAAGGATCACACATTCTGAATCTCTCAGGAATAGTTCAGATAACACAAATCACAAATAGTGGAGGCGAACACAGTCACCATCACGTGGGTCACGCACATACCTACGCTCCCACGGTCAGCGGACTTATTAATATCACAACAAGTCTTTCTATGACCTATGTTCATCAAGGTACCAGTCTATATCCCCCCCGTAGGCACACAAGGAATAGAGGGTCCTAAGCGAACGCAACCTCCCGTGATAGCAAGTATGGTAGGTATGTCATACACACAATCCATATACCAATACTAAGTAAACACACATCTTAGTAATACCGTATTTTAATCGTAGTATATATTCTCATACTAACTATAATTAACACAATTCATACTATTCCGGTTTGTAATTATACGCGCCATAATTATCTCACGTCGTAGTAGACACTCACGTCTCAACCCAAACCGTCCATGTAATACACTCTCGTGTGTAAATTCCTTCTCATAAATACCCAAATGTCCCAATTCTTTCACTACGAAGGTTAACTATATCCTCGAACAAGTTTACGGAACTCCAAAAGTCAAAACAGTCCAAAAAGGACCAAACTGCCAGCTCGTTAGAAGTCTCGTTCGAACGAGACTTCGAACGAGTTTGGACTGTCAGGTCGTTAGAAGTCTCATTCGAACGAGGCTGTTCGAACGAGATCCCAGTTCGTTCGAACGAACTGTCCCTTCTAACGATATCTCGTTCGAACGAGATATCGAACGAAATCCCTACTCGTTAGTATCGACTGGTCAACTCGTTAGAAGCTCGTTCGAACGAGTTCGTTCGAACGACCTGGGGGCTGCTTCTAACGAGCCACCAGTTTCGGCCCAGATTTTTCCAAAAATCGTTTTTCACCATTTTTATCAATTCTAATCTCTTCCAAAGTTCATCCAAATAACGTTTTAGGGTCTCTAATTCATCCTAAACATATTTACATCATCTCCTAACATGTTTTCAAGGATTGAATCATCATAACATCAACCAAATTTACAAATCTCTACACTTTTCCCAATTTCTCTAGAACATGAACCCTAGGTTTATATCATCCTCAAATCCCAGAATTTATTTCGTTTTAATTCCTTCAAATCACAATTATTATAAGGGAAATCATCTACCTATCATACTACATGCAATTCTCTTCACAATTTCTCAAGTTCTATGATCTAAACTACATGGGTTTTCATATTTTCTTCAAGAACAAACCATAAATCCGAATTTTCTAACATGGAGGAAACATTCTCAGAAATTAAATGGAATAAAGTCACTTGCCTTGGTTGTCTCTGAGTTTGGTGTAGATTAGATGAAGTTTTCTGCAGAAATTCCTCTCTCTCCAAGCTCTTCTCCAATGGTGGCTTAAGGTGGCTAGGGTTTTGATTTGGGAAACTTAGAAAACCTAAATGATAACCTATGTAGCTTTCTAGGTTAATATGGGTTGGTTATGGGCTTAGTGGGCCAAATTCCACATCAGATTTACATCACCAATTTTCGTCACTTTTAATTCCTCAAAATGTAAAATTACCAAAATACCCTTTAAGTTGCCGGTATGGCCTAAAAATACCCCGGGACCCAAACTATACCTCCGGCTAGTGTTTTCTGACTATCTCGGCCCTTCCGGACGCGTTGGCGCACTCAAAACGACCATACGGATTATAGATTTTAAATTCACTTTTATTAACAAAATATAATACCATGACGCGGCGGTCCCACGCGTCTCAACAAAATTTCTAAAATGCCGTATATAAATCCCACGACAAATTTTATAATACCAAATACATATATAATCATATATGCACATAATCAAATACCAATTCGCATCTCATTAGTATTTATAACCCGGATTAATTTCCAATTAATACGCAATTAATTAATTAATCCCAAAAATAATTATAGTCAAAAGTACGGGGTATTACAGTGTAATGGTAAGAACTTCCATAAACATGTGTGATAACTCATCAGTTGTCCTCAGAAACATCCCACTATGATCTCAAAATCATAAATATATTCATTGTCAATCTACGAATCAAGACGTCTGCTACTACGTTCACCTTGTCTAGGTGATTATGAATATCAAACTGGAAATCCTTTATGAATTCTAACCAATTATGTTGACTTATGTTCACCTCCCTCTACATAAACAAACATTTCAAGTTATTAAGGTATGAGAACATGTGAAATCTCTCCCCAAATAAATAATGCCTCCACATTTGGAGGGCATGTACAACCGCTACTAATTCTAATTCATAAGGAATGTTATTCCCATTATGAGGCTTAAGCTTTCGGGAAGCGTAAGTTATAGTTATATCCTCGCGCATCAATACATCCCAAAAGTATCTATAGAAAGGCATCGATATAAACTCCATGGTCCACCCCACTATAAGGTAAGCACCAAAGATAAAGTTAACTTAGTCTTACATCAAAACACTGTTGTAAAAAACGCATCCCATAGAAATGGTACCCCCTTTCTTATTAGGCTTGTCATAGGCCATGATATCTTTGAGAAGCCCTAGATAAACTAACTATCATACACCAATTAACCTAAAAAATTGTGCATCTTAGTAAGTTCTTTGTGTTATCCCCACTCTAACACTACTGACACCTTACTTGGGTCCACAAAAATTCACTATCTGTAACGACGTGAACTAGAAACTACACTCACCTCAGCCAAAATCAACACTTCTCGAACTTGGCATAGAGATTGCGATTTCGTAGCATTTTTAAGACTACCCATACGTGTTGAGTGGTCTCGCCTATCGTATGAGAATGAATCGAAATGTCATCAATGAACACAATGAAAAACTGATCCAAGTACTCTCCAAACATGCTCCATATCGTGTAAAAAATGACGTCTTTGGAACATCCTGCTCCCGAATCCTCAACTAATGGTAACCAGATCTTAAGTCCATATTTGGGAAATATAGTGCACCCCTCAAACTGGTCGAACAAGTCATCGATATGGGTTTTGTGTGATGAATTTTTTCAATTCCCAGTAACCCACACACAACCTCAACAATCCATCCTTCTTCTTTACGAATAGTAATGAATCTCTCCATGATGAAGTACTCCTCCTAATAAATCTATGCTTAAGCAACTGTTGAATTTGATCACCAAGATCTCTCATCTCTAACGAAGACATATAATAAGTTTCCTGGGTTATCGGTTAAATGCCCGGAGCTAAGTTAATCATGATTTATATCTCTCCACTTAGAGGTAACCCTCGAATCTCCTAAAATACATCAAGAAACATACTACCAATATGAATGGAATCTAGTGATACAACAACTCAGAGGTATCATCCTCAATGTAATACAAATGCGTTCTCGTGAAGTGGCATCGTAACCAAATGCATCGACAAATTGGCCACAAATCATAGCCACCTAAATATCCATACATATATCTCGACACATTAAATGAATTGGTGTATCCCAACACAGTGATTAATCTATATATAATAAAGTGTGTGACAGTAAATTTAACATCCCAACTGGTTGAGTGAAGGCTCTACTAACAAAAAAAGTGTGATGAACCCATATAAAAACACTTGTCCTAAGTGTTAATGGATATGAAATATACCCTATACTTCCTAAACCAATGCATTAATATCTCTAGGAGAAATATAATATACGCACCAATACTACAACTATGTATGACCCTACGGTTGAGCTGGTGGTGGAACTAGTAACGATGGAGCTACAACAACTGATCAAACTACTAACTCTTGACACTAGATATGTGTTTCCTGATAACCCTATTGACATCTTTATCCCTGGAACCCTAATTTCCCTTACTAAATGTTAAGAAGGTAATGCATGTTTTGAACATATAAGAGCTATAACGAGCTTTAGAAATCGGATAAGCAAACAGGTAATTGTTTGCAACCGCAATACTGCCTTGCTTAACTTTTTTCTACAATTCAATTCTCTTACGGTGTGTTTGATAAAAAAGATGGAAAATAAGCGCTGTTGATGTAAAAAACTAGATTACTCTAATTATTTAATCACAGATAAATAAATAAGACAAAAGATTTTAAAGTGGTTCGGCCTTATATGAATGGCCTACGTCCACTGTTATGTTATTGCTGAGTGTTTGAGAATTCTCGATTACAAGTGCTATCAAGAAATTCCGGTCCCCTTGAATGAGGGTGATACAAGGTATTTATAGCCCTTTAGGCTGTACATGAAAGGGTTATACATTAAATGATACACATATGAAAGGGTAATTCACTTAATGTTCTTCAAACGTGTGCGTCAAGATGATAAGCATTTAATGAATAGTTGAACTGTTGATTATCTGGCAATTAATGCTGTGGTCGAGATACAGCTCGAACCGCCTTAGTTGCTCGTCGTCCAAGAGTTCCTCGGAGCATTGGAGTTCCTCAGAGGACTGGCGTTCCTCAGAGTATACTTGTTGCTCGGAGTGAGTATGTTGGTCGGGGGAATGATCATCCTTGTTGCTATTGTGCCTCGTAGATTAACACGTGTCTTCTTATTATTCGTCCACATCAGCATACTAATTTTGGTATCAACAGAAGCCCCCAATGTTTCATATTTCGAACTTTGAGGAGTATGGAACATTCTTTCTCGGTATATGGCGATATTAAATGACCTTCTTAGGTTTTAGGAGCCTTTTCTTCATATTTGAATTTCCTTCCAAATTCACAGAATCCGCCTTTTTGCATTTTTATAGGCGCTTCGATCTTCGTGCCCTTTTTGTCCTTTTAGCCGCCGGTAGCGTAATAGTTTCCTTTTTGTAATCATTTCTTTCGCCGTTTCCCAAGGCAAAGTATTTAAGCTTCAGAGTCAATCCCATCGTCTTCTACCTTTTCAATTTCTGCTTTCGAGTTTTCTATAGCTTTTCTCTCTCCTGTGCGTCCATCCTTTTCTTCATTTGTTTGTCAACAGATCTCCTTTTTCCCTGTAAGCTCTTCTTCTTCCTTCTTCTTTTATTCATCACGGTTTACATTATTGAGTCTCTTGAGAAATTTCGTTCTGATTTCTCTATTCCATCTTGGGTAATTTTGGAGGTTCTTTCTGAGCCTTCAAGTTATTTTGATTTGGCTGAGGGACATTGGTTCCCTAGCCTCTTTATTGCTGAATGTGGATTCTCTTTTCCACCAAACCCTCTATGCTTAGAGTTCTGTCAGTATTTCGACGTTGTCCCTGCAAATATAGCCCCCAACACCTGGAGAATAGTTAATGGGGTGTATAGGTTAAATCAAACTCATGGAACTCGTATAGGAATTCCTGAGATTATGTACTATTATAGATGGGCTATTTTAGATAATGTTTATTATTTAAAAAGTAGATTTTTGAATAGGGCTCTAGTAGTCAACCTCCCTGATGCCAACAGGGATTATTTTGAACATGGAGTAGTTGTAAAAAATTGGCAACATGCCCCTCTGGTTGGAGACGAAGTATATGAGGGTCCCAAATGCCCTCCATATGGCAATGGGATAGGTTATTTTCATCTTATTTTGTTTTTTGAAATTATGATTTCATTGTGTTTGACAAAATGTATGACTGATATTTCACTATGTCTTTATTTGCAGTTGACAGCAAGAGAAAAACTCCAAAAGAAACAGAAGTTAATATCAAGCATTTAAAACATATCTGGAGTTTGCATCAGAAGGTTGCAGACGAGCACATTAGGTCTGCTTCATACTTGCTGCAATACAGGAGCTACACATCCTCTTACACTGCTCGTCCTGTGGCTAGCATTAGCGAACCATTGCCAGCTTCTGAAGATTCTTCACCAGATTCTCACATTCTTCTAAGTCAGAAGATGGGCAAGAGAAGAGTTCCTGCCCTCTTTGAAGAGACCTCCTCTGCTGGAGATGGAAAGAGGAACAAGGCTGAAGTCCCAAAGGGGACAAAGAAAGTTGATGCTGCTCCTTCTGCTACTCCTCAGAAGGTCGTCGAGAAGCCCCCAGTGGCTCCTGTACAGAAAAATGTGCCTGTGGAAGTAATCACTATCTCTCCAACCAAAAATTCTTCTTTGGTTGAGGTTGTTGAGAAGACACCGAGGAGATTGAAGAAGTCTTCTTCGGTTAGTTTTTCTGAAGTCACTCCCCAGCTCCAAACTAGCGGAGCTGGTGTTCCCACCATCATTCCCCCGAGCTCTGCAATGAGCTCGGTAAAGACTTGGATTATTCCTGAAGTCCAAGGCATCGAGGAAAACATGCCTAGGGTATGCTGACATCCCTAGCTACTCGTCACATCGCTTCAGTAAGTTTCTTCTTATCTTGAATTCTTATTTCCTTCTATCAATATATGTATCTCGGCACTAACTCATTACTACCTTCTTTTTTCAGCTGGTGAGTTGCTTTAACACCATTGTGAAGAAAGACGAAGCACTCAAGGCTTCAAGCTCGTCATCTGGAGTAGAGGATGCATTCCAGGGTTTGACCCAATCTCTGAAGGAATCTCGTCAGAAGTACGACGAGGATAAAGGTGAATATGGGAGAAGAAACTGGCTGCATCTGAAGCAGAGAAGGTGCAGTTGGGAAATAAAGTGAAGGACTTGGAGAGGGAAAATAAGAAATACTCCGAGAAGCTCACCACCTTCGGGGAGCTTGAAAATAAGCTGAGGAAGAGCTGACCCTTCTGCGCGAAGCAAATCGTCAGAAGGAGGAGTTGGAGGCCAAGCTGAAAGCCTCCGAGGACCTTCTATCCGAGAAGCTCTCCTCGGAGAAAACGAAAAGAAAGAAGGCAATAAAGAAGTCTTTCAGCACAGGTTGGGACAAAGGGTGGAACAAGGGAGTAGCTGTTATGATGACTCAAGTGCAATATGGAAGTTTGAAGTACTTCCGAGATGGCTGGGTTGTAGCTTTGCAAGAGTTGAAAGTGAGCGAGGACTCCGAGCTATTTCAACAGCATCTCCCTGGTCCTCCTCCAGCTATCGAGGATGAAGAAGAGGATGAAGCTTCCTCAGAAGAATCTTCATTGGTTGTGGGTGATATCATCCTTACCCATCCTGCTGACGAGGAGCTTTCATCTCTGCCAGCTCCTCCAGAACAAGTTCCAGCTTCCGCCGACCAACTCCTTATTTCCACCGAGCAACCAAGCTCCTCGTCCCAGCCTCCCGAGAAAGTCTTGGGAGACAAGGAAAAGGTGTGAAATCGTTCGGTATTCTCTTTATATTTTTCTTTTACTTGTACTTTGTATCTTAGATCTTTGTAATTTTGCCTTATGATTGTCTGTTCTTTATCTGCACTCTGTCTTGATCTTCTTTTTCTTTCTCTGTTAGTTTTTGTCCAGGATGGATCTTTTGTCTGCTAATGACACAAAGTTGATGCAGCAATGCCATGAGTATTATAAAGCTGGTCACACAGACCTCAGTGCATCAGAAGTTGCCGACATCCTTGGCCATGATGCTTCAGAGCAGGCAGTAGAAGCTTATCAATATCTGAAGGGCTTACTTGATTGAGCTGTGGCCAATAACGTGGCCTACTATGATATGATCGAGGAGCTTCAATATACTTTAGAAGATCTCAAGGATCAGTACAAGGAGTTAAATGCCTTGTTACATGAGGGGTATGAAAAGAAATATCAACAGCTTTCTGCCGAGAAGGGCTATGACAAACTCATTGCTGGGTATGATGTCAGGGAGAGGACCCTAAAGGGAGAAGTTGAAGCCTGTAGACAAATTGCTGAACTGCTGGAGCAAGAAAATAATAATTTGCAGAAAGAACTAGCACAATACAAGTCTGCAGCCTCTTCTTCAACAGCGGTGATCCCAGTGACCGATGAGGGATTTTCTTTCTTAGAAGTTGAGAATGCCAAATTAAGGCAAGAGATGGATGTCCTGCGAAGATCTGATACTTCTACTTCTACTCTGGGATGAGGAAGAGGTTCTCGTGGGCGAGGAAGAGTTGCTCAAAGTGTTGTCGAGGAACGAAGTACTCCAGCTGCTCGGGGTCGATCAAGAACTCCTCGTAGTATTGAAGAAGCTCGTACTCTGTCAACATTGGAAACCCAAGCGTACCAACTGAATGCCAAAGATCGGGCTTTATCTGAAATGTCAAAGAAAATCCTATCTTTGGAGGATCAACTTACTGCGACGAAGTCTGCTTTAGAGAATAAGGACATTTTTGCAAAAAGCCTTCACGAGCAGTTGGAGAGACTGACCTTCCAATTCCATAAGCAGCCCAGGGAATTTTGGATGGCTGGGTACAATGAGGCATTATTCCATTTAGATGCTCGTATCCAGAATGCCACTAATGAGGGCTATAAACAAGGCTGGTTGAATGCCTTATGGATGTTGAAGCTTGAACAGGGGCATTACTTGTGGGACTATTATGACCCCGGGGTGCTTGATTTGCCTGTGACACCGTTTAATTTGGAGAAGGAATGGATCCCAGCTCGTGCTATTCCTCGGAGCTTAATTGCACAATACCTCGATGATTACAATCTTCATTCTCAGATCGAGGTATCTCGTCCCGAGCATCTATTGGATACACCTTCAGTAATGAATGTCAGAATGTTGAAGGACTTGAATTTTATCAATTCTCCTCAGACCTTAAATGATCCTCCTGCTGGCGAGGAACCTATTTCAAAAGCTGAAGGAAAGAAACCAATAGAATAGGGATTTCAATGTAATAGTTAGTATACATGTAATTTGTAATTCGTTTTGAATTTTAATGAAAGACTTTCATTTTCTGTTTGCAAATCTGTGTTGCTATTGTTTTGTACTTGTCTAACACTTTTATATTTGTGATTGCATAACAATACTTTGTGGTTCATCGACCAATCTAGTAATAAAAGGTTACAAGTATAAAAAATGTTACTCGATCACTTAATAATAAAGTAATGAGTATGAAAATGTTTAAAAAATTTCCAACCAACCAAGGTTGTTAAATTGTGCTCGTCGACCAATTATAATTAGTGAGAGTTTTTATCCCCAACTAACCATACTTGGTAATTTTTTACATAAAATGTGTCCGACCAACCAAGGTCGATAATTTTATCCTCGTCGACCAACTACAGTTAGTGGATTTTTATCCTCGACCAACCATACTTGGTTCAGTTTGAAATATTTGTTCTTCGATGAACTTTTATGTAATAAATTTACCTCCCGACCAACATAAATTGGCATTTGAGATAATATCTTACTTCTCGACCAACATAAGTTGGCATTTGAGAGTATGTCTTATTTCCAAGCCAACCGAGGTTGGTATTTTTAAGAATGTTGTTCTTGCCCTTTTACCAACTGGAGTTGGTCATGGGTTTGAACTATCATGTCCACTAACTCTTTTACCAACTGAAGTTGATCACATTAGTGTACACCTCCTATCCAAAGGAGTGTAGTTTGTTCTCGCTATTTTACCAACCGAAGTTGATCACGCTCGAACTGTCATGTCCACTACCAACCGGAGTTGATCACGCTAGTGTATGCCTCCTAACCAAAGGAGTGTAGTTTGTTCTCGCTATTTTACCAACCGAAGTTGATCACGCTCGAACTATCATGTCCACTAGTTATTTTACCAACCGGAGTTGGTCACGCTAGTGTATGCCTGTTCTCGCTATTTTACCAACCGAAGTTTATCACGCTCGAAATATCATGTCCACTAGTTATTTTACCAACTGGAGTTGATCACGCTAGTGTATGCCTCCTAACCAAAGGAGTATAGTTTGTTCTCGCTATTTTACCAACCGATGTTGATCACGCTCGAACTATCATGTCCACTAGTTATTTTACCAACCGGAGTTGGTCACGCTAGTGTATGCCTCCTAACCAGAGGAGTATAGTTTGTTCTCGCCCTTTTACCAACCGGAGTTGGTCGTGGGTCTGAACTATCGTCTTCTTTTTGTTGTCGAGCAGCGTAGTGTATAACACTAGTATTCCCTGAAAAACTCTCAATAAAAGGAGAGAAGATGGTGAAACATCATCGTTTTATTCATATTAATAGAACTACTTTACATTTTACATTACTGATAATACTTGCGTAGGTGTTCAGCATTCCATGCATTCTTGAATTCCTCTCCTTCTAGAGTTGCTATTTGGTAAGTTCCTGGTCGAACAACTTCTGTAACTCGGTAAGGTCCATGCCAATTTGCTTCCAATTTATTGTGCTTTTGAATGACCTTCTTTAGCACGTAATCTCCTTCTTTTAAATCGCATTTCTTCACCCTCTTGTTGTAGAACAGAGCTGTTTGTTGTTGATATGCAGCATTCCTAATGGCTGCTTCTTCTCTAACCTCCTCGAGCATATCCAAATCTAATCTTCTCATCAAGTCACTGACTGGAGAATTGAAATTCAGCACTCTGTGTGTTGGGAGACCCAATTCAGCAGGTATTACAGCCTCACTTCCAAACGCCAGCATATATGGTGATTCTCCAATTGCTGCTCGGGGAGTTATTCGGTAAGCCCACAATACTGATTGTGGCTCATTAATCCAATTAGCTTTAGACTCATTTAACCTCTTCTTCAAACCATTTAATAATGTTATGTTCGTCACTTCAGTCTGTCCATTTCTTTGAGGATGGCCTGGTGCTGAATGAACCTTCAAAATGTTTGACTGATGACAATAGGCGGCAAACTCCTCGTTATCGAATTATGTTCCATGGTCTATGATGAAGGCATGAGGGAGATAATATCGGCAGATGATGTTCTTCCAAATGAATTGGTACACCTTCTCGTACGTCATATCAATCAGAGGCTCAGCTTCTACCCATTTAGTAAAATAATCCACTGCGACGACGAGGTACTTGAATCTTCCTCGGGTCATTGGCAGTGGTCCAACCAGATCAATTCCCCACATGGCAAATGGCCAAGGGGAAGTTATGGGTGTCAATAATGCTTGTGGAGTACGTCAGATGGAAGAAAAATGTTGGAATTTATCACATTTTTTAGCATAGGCTATACAATCAGCTCTCATCGTTGGCCAGTAGTATCCTTGCGTCATCACCCTTTGCAAAAGTGTTCGACCTGCTACATGGGCTCCACAGGACCCTTCATGGATTTCTTCAATCAATTCTTTCACCTCGGAGGGATGTACACATCTTTGCAAACCTGCCATAATTCCTCGTCTATACAAAACACCATTAGTTAGTACATACCGAGCAACTTTAAACTTCAATTTCTTGGCAGCGATCTTATCCTCCGGTAATTCTCCTTCCTCGATATATGCCCTGATGGGATCCATTTAAGATGGTCCTAAATCAAGGGAAATAACATTCATCGTCAGGCCTTCATCTATGCTTCGACTTTCTAACACCTCAATTGGTATCGTTCTTCGCAACTCGGTACGAGTAGCTGATGCTAGTCGGGCCAGTACATCGGCTTGTGCATTCTCCATTCTTGGTATTCTGATCAACTGAATGGCATCAAATTCTGCCAACAACTCCATCGCCTTTGCATGATACTTGACCATTAATTCTCCTTTAACTGCATATGTTCCCATCATCTGATTCACAATTAATTGAGAATCACTGAATACCATCACTTGTTGCGCTTCCAAAATCTTTGCTAAATTAAGACCTGCTATCAAGGCTTCATACTCAGCCTCATTATTGGAAGCTTTGAATTGGAATCGTAAGGCACATTCCAAGTCAATCTCGTCTGGGGTGTTCAAAATAATCCCTGCTCCACAACCTGTTGTACAAGATGACCCATCTACATAAAATCTCCACGTAGGTAACTCGTCTTCAAAATTCTTATCTGACAGCGTTCCTCGGTGAAATATTTGCTGTTTTGTTTCATCCTCCCCTAGTATCTTTCGCTCCTCGTCGACCATCTCTTCTCGCCCTTTTACCAACCGTAGTTAGTCTAGGTTTGAATTTGATGATCTTTCTACATCCACAAGCCCTTTTACCAACCGGAGTTGGTCTGGACTTATGTATGTTGATCCTGTAACATCCACAGGTTGGTCAGCGAGCAACTTTTATTCATCATCCGTTGATACGTCGCTCCTGCATTTTTCAAACCAAAAGGCATAACATTATAACAATAAGTTCCCCTAGGGGTAATAAAAGAAGTGCTTTCCCTGTCTTCAGCTTTCATTTTGATCTGGTTGTAACCAGAGTAAGCATCCATGAAGCTGAGCAGCTCATGCCCCGAGGTAGCATCCACTAGTTGGTCAATTCTGGGCAATGGGAAGTGATCCTTTGGGCAGGCCTTGTTGAGATCAGTGAAATCAACACACATTCTCCATTTATTGTTTTTCTTCTTTACCATCACCACATTTTCCAACCAGTCCGGATACTTCACATCTTCAATGAATTGAGCTTTCTGGAGCTTGTCGACCTCCTCTTGAATAGCTTGATTCTTCTCGGGGCTAAATACCCTTCTTCTCTGCTTTACAGGCTTGATCTCCTTATTCACATTGAGCTCATGACATAAGAAGTTTGGATCTATTCCTGGCATGTCTTCATGACTCCACGCAAAATTTTTCTTTCTATTTCTCAAGAAAGTTATCAATTCTTGTTTTATTGAAGCATCCAACGATGAACCTATCTGGGTTACTCGTTCAGGGTGTTCGTCGTCCAGAATAACATTTTTTGTAGATTCTACCACCTGTCCTTTTACAAGTTGGGATTCATCTCTTGGATCAAGTGTTTCAATTTCCATACTTTCATCCACCTGGTAAGTAGTAGTCTTTTTCCTTGATTCTTCAAGCTCCTCTTGCTCGACAGATGAATAATAGCATTCTCGAGCTACTTTTTGATCACCTTTCACCACTCCCACTCCGAAATTTGTGGGGAATTTTAAACATTGATGTACTGTAGATGGGACTGCTTCGAACTTCTTCAAACCAACTCTTCCCATGATGATGTTGTAGGCTGACTGCACATTCTTATCCATCACAAAGAAGCGTATTCTCTCTGTTCGACAAGCAGGCCAAGTTCCAATGAATATATCCAACTTGATCGTCCCAAGTGGAAAAACTTTCTCGCCAGCGAAACCCAGAAGAGGTCTGTGATAAGGCTCCAATTGAGATAACTTCAAATTTAAACTGTCAAAGCATGAATAGTACATGATGTCTGCCGAACTGCCATTGTCTACCAGCACCCTTGAAATCACTACTTCTTTCATCCTCATTTTGATCACCAAAGGGTCGTCGTGAGGGTAAAGAACACCTGCCAGGTCATTTTTTGAAAAGCCAATAACCAGCTTCTCTTTGTTTACCTTCCTCGGACGATCCTCCTCGGCCAAATTTATTCGCTGAATGTACGAGCAAGCTTGTGCCTCTCCGAGGTAAGCTTTTCTTTCTGCAGTAAGATCTCCTCCTCTTGCATCTCCTCCTGTAATAACATTACAATCAAATGACCCAAAACGTATGGAAAATACCTCTCGTTCTGGCTGCCTTGGTTTCTTGGGAAGATCGGGGTCATCCTCGGCATCATCTTCATGACCTCTCTTCTTTTTCTCCTCTGCTCGACGAGGAGATCTAGATCTCTCTCTAGTTCGATCATTATTTCTTCTTTCACCTCCCCGATCAACATACTTTGCTAGCTTTCCTCTTCGGATGAGTGTTTCAATCTCGTTCTGAAGAGCTATGCAATTTTTAGTCATATGGCCATGATATTTGTGGAACTCGCAATATTTGTCCCTGTTCCTCGCATCAGGATCTGACCTCAGTTTCTTCGGCCACTTTACTTCCTCGCTATTCTTGATTTCTTCCAAGACATGATTAATACCCATTTTCAAGGGAGTATAATTATCGAATTTCTTCAGGACTTCCCATGATGACTTATTATTTCTGGAACGCTTGTCACCGCCATTGCCCTTATGCTCTTTATTTTTAGACTTGTCGACGTCCACCATGGTGTCTTTATCTATATTCTTCTTTGCAGCCATAGCTTCCTCGGCATTCATGATTTTGGCCGCTTTTGCCATCAACTCTGACATGGTTTTAGGTGGATCTTTCGCCAAGGTGTAATACAACTTATTAGGCAACAACCCACTCATCATGGCGGTGATTGCTGTCTTCTCCTCGTAATCTATGACTTCCAGCTTCTCGTTATTGAAACGAGTTATGTAATCTCTAGTACTCTCACCAGATTTTTGTCTAACACTTAACAAGTGTGCTACTCGTTTTACTGGCTTTGCTCCTAAACAGAAATTGTCGATGAACAACTCGCCCAACTGAAAGAAAGTTGAAATCTTACCCTGAGGAAGATTGTTGTACCATATCTGGGCAGCTCCAGTAAGAGTTCCTGAGAACGCTCTGCATCTCATCTCGTCGGGGAAAGCATAGATATCGGCGACAGCTTGATATTGCTCTATATGAAGAACAGGATCTGTCTTTCCATCATATTTAGGGGTCACTACTGGTGCTTTAAACTTTGACGGTGTAGGAAAATTCACAATGGCCTGGACAAAAGGTGCCCTTGAACAAAAGTTCATTGTAGGGGATTCTTCGCCTTAGCCATTTTTCCCAATCTATCCTCCAATCGCTGAAGGGACCCTTTCCACGCTTCATTTCCTTCCTCGGGCCTATTGGTTCGAGCAATAGATCGTTCTGAAGTAGCCTCTTGAGATCTATCTTGACGAGCAACTGGTCGTGATTGTGCTGATCCTTCTCTTAGATCTGATGGTTGTCGAAAACTCCTCGACATGGTCTTAGGTGGACTCCTATTCCTCCTAGGGCCTAATCGACTGAAAGGAGACACCCTACTCAGTCTTTCTAAGGCACCGGGTCTTTCTGGAGAGAGAGTGATACGTTGATCAGTATCTGTAGCCCTTATTGACGAAGTTCGCCCAGGTTGATAAGAGAAATCATCAGACTCCTCATTACGATATGATTCGGTACGCCTGGATCGTGAAGAAAGTAAATAAGTTTGCCTCTGACCACTTCGCTGTCCTGAACGTGCAGGTGCACCGCCATGAAGGGTTTTTATGAGTTGCCTCATTGTGTCTTGCATGGCGATTTGTCCTTGAGCCAGATTCGTCATAATCCCGACCAGATCTGGAGGTGTAGAGGGATTTGGAGGATTTCCAGCATTTCCAGCGTTTCGATTGCTAGATTCTAAATTATCCGCCATTGATGATGAATGATTTTTTGAAAAAAACGATAATAACAATCGATTCCCACAGACGGCGCCAATCTGTTGATGTAAAAAACTAGATTACTCTAATTATTTAATCACAGATAAATAAATAAGACAAAAGATTTTAAAGTGGTTCAGCCTTATATGAATGGCCTACGTTCACTGTTGTGTTATTGCCGAGTGTTTGAGAATTCTCGATTACAAGTGCTATCAAGAAATTCCGGTCCCCTTGAATGAGGGTGATACAAGGTATTTATAGCCCTTTAGGCTGTACATGAAAGGGTGCTACATTAAATGATACACATATGAAAGGGTAATTCACTTAATGTTCTTCAAACGTGCGCGTCAAGATGATAAGCGTTCAATGAATAGTTGAACTGTTGATTATCTGGCAATTAATGTTGTGGTCGAGATGCAGCTCGAACCGCCTTAGTTGCTCGTCGTCCAAGAGTTCCTCGGAGCATTGGAGTTCCTCGGAGGACTGGCGTTCCTCGGAGTATACCTGTTGCTCGGAGTGAGTATGTTGGTCGGGGGAATGATCATCCTTGTTGCTATTGTGCCTCGTAGATTGACACGTGTCTTCTTATTATTCGTCCACATCAGCATACTAATTTTGGTATTAACAAGCGCTAAGAGTTAATTTCCACGGAATTGAAAACTTGAAAATATTTTCCAAGGAAAAAATTTATTGGTGTTGTTTGATTGCAATTGTTTTCCAAGTGAAAAATGTTCTATTTTTCATCTTTTATGTGTTTGATTCCCAATATTTTCTATGGAAAAAAAAGTAGAAAATATATATAAAAAACAGAAAAATAAAAAAAAATCCTAGGAAATTTTAAAAAACACAAAAAATAAAAAATACTGAAATTGAATAAAAAAATCGGAATATAAATATTATCCCCACAATGAATTTAAAAAAAAAATATTAAAAAAACAGAATTTATTTGTCAAGAGTATTAAGAAAAAATAAAAAATGAATAAAAACCAAATCCACCACACCCCGCCCACGCCCCCACCCCAACCCCCAATTGTTTCGTCACCCCAGTCACCAAGTCTGTTTCTTTTAATTCTCTTGTTTTTTTAATTTTTTTTCCAATATTTGCATTTTTATTAGTTTTCTAAGGTATTTATTCATTTCCATTTTTTAATTGTTTGAGCGCTTTTTCGTTTTCTTTTATTTTTTCTTAATTAATAAATTTCCAACTTTTTAATAAATTTCTGGGTGTCTTTTTAAATTAATTCAGGAGTTAACATCTATTTCAGATTTTTTTGTTCATTTTCTATATTTTTTTCATCATTTTTGTGTTTTTATTGTTTTCTCTTTTTTTTCTGACCTTTTTTTTTTAATTTTTTGGGTTTTTTTTTAAAATTAGTCCAGGGACTAATAATTTTTTTATGTATTTTTTTCATTTTGTGTATATTTTCCATTATTTTTAGTTTTTATTTAGTTTGTTTTTTTTTTAAATTTTATGAGCGTTTTTTTAATTTATGTTGTTTGTTTTCTTAATTAATAAGCTTTCGACCTTTTAATAAATTTATGGGTGTTTTTTTAAATTAATTATGGGGCTAATGGGTTTTTATTCACTATCTGATTTTTTTTTCATTTTTTGGGGTTTTTATTCATTTTCTGGATTTTTTTCATTATTTCTACGATTTTATTCTTTTTTGTATTTTTTTCATTATTTTAGGATTTTAATTAACTTTTTGTTTTTTTTTCACTTTTCGTATTTTTTTCATTATTTTTGGATTTTTTTCCACTTTGTGGATTTTTTTTGTGTGTGTGTTTATTCACAATCTGGATTGTTTTTCGGTCTTTTTCGGTTTTTATTCATTTTTTGGATATTTTTCATTAGTTTTGGGGTTTTATTCACTTTCTGGATTTTTTTTTCAGTTTTTTGGGTTTTTATTCTATTTATTGTATTTTTTTTTCATTATTTTTGGGGATTTATTGACTTTTTGGATTTTTTCTTCCTTTTTTAGGTTTTTATTCACAATCTGGACGTTTTTCAAATTTTGGGGGGTTTTATTCACTTTCTGGATTTTTTTCATTATGTTTGGGTTTTAATTCAATTTATGATTTGTTTTCATTATTTTTGGGTTTTATTTATTTTCTTGATTTTTCACATTATTTTTGAGGTTTTATTCACTTCTGTATTTTTTTCATTATTTTGGAATTTTATTCACTTTTTGATTTTTTTTTCATTTTTTGGATTTTTATTCATTATTTTGGGTGTTTTATTTAAGCGTGACAATTTTAGAAATGACACAAAAAAAATGACACGAAATTGACACGATTTGTCGTGTTCATGTCATTTTTTTGACACGAAGTCGTGTCATGTTATTATGTTTTTTAGGCGTGAAATTTAGGAAATTCTGGTCTTCGTGTCGTGTCGTGCCGTGTTATTTTTTATTGATCTCGTGTTCATGTCTACTAAAAAAAATACGAATTCGTGCCGTGTCCGAAAAAACCTTGTCGTGTCGTGTCGGCCCGAAACACGACCCATTGACCCGAATTGTCACTCCTAATATTATTCACTTTTTGGATTTTTCATTTTTTTGGGTTTTTATTCACTTTTTGGATTTTTTTCATTATTTTTGGGGTTTTATTCACTTTTTGAATTTTTTTCATTATTTTTGGATTTTTATTCACCTTCTTTATTTTTTTTTCATTATTTTTGAATTTTTATTCATTTTATGTATTTTTTCATGATTTTTGGCGTTTTATTCACTTTCTGTATATTTTTCATTTGTGGGGGGGGGGGGGGGGGGGGATTATTCACTATCTAGACATTATTTTGGGTTTTTTTATTCATTTTTTGTATTTCTTAACAAATTTTTTGATGTGCAATTCTTTTCCTTGGAAAATGAATAACAAGATGGGAAGAGGTTTTTTAATTCCATCTTTTTGTAGAAAAAGTGATTAGGTGACTTGTTTTAAAGAAACCAATTCCATAGAATTTTTTTTTTACATCAAACACCCAAAAGATGGAAAATGACTCCATATATTGCATTTTTCATGAAAAATTAGTGTTATCAAGCACACCCTTAATTCTTTTCTATGATTTTACTTTTCTCATAAAATAATCTACATCACACTAAGTAATAATCAACTCACAACTTTTAACAATCATTTCATCAAACAACTTCAAGGCAACTTAAATATCTACGCATTTTATTATCAATATTTGAGAACTAGTAGTAGAAAAATTAATAGATGAAATAAAGGATATTCATAACATACCTTCAGTTAATGGAGTAACTTATTTATCTGAATTTTTTGTTGAATTGGTACAACAGCTCTATACGTTCGTCAAATACAAAACTAGTAGAAATAATGTTTCCGGTGGAGGTATATTTTGAAGGGAAATGGATAAAAATATTACCTCCAAACACGAACTTGCTTATCCACATCACTTTGGGCAACTTATGCATTTATACAAGTAGAAATGATGCTAGAAATTGCCAATATGACTTGGTCGGTGCTTGCCTTTCTTAGAGCATCCACAATGGGGATACAAAAAGTCAGAAGAATTTGTAAGTTTGCAAATTGAGAGGTCTCGAGTGGTGGGTTGAAGCGAGCAAATTTTGCAGAACAATTTGTAGTGGTTCTCCAAAGTTACAGAACGGATGCAAAATTTGTAAAGGGTTCCTATGAACTTCATTTGTCCGTAGTAATTCTTACGAACTTCTGAAGTTCATAGGAATTCGTATCAAATATAAATAATGATTTTTTATTACATATTTGGGTTTCTACGAACAACATTTCTTCGTTACATTTCCTACAAACAAATGTTGTTAGTAGGAAGTTTGGCCTTCACTTTCTCCACTGTGAGAGTTACCTACCCATGAAAGGTAAAGACACTTTTTAGTTTGCAAAATGCCTTTCGTCTAACATCCCCAGTCCTGATGCTCTTAGATAGAAACCCTTAATGGAAATGGCGTAACCATTCGATAAGTCTCATTCCCTCTCATCTATCACCAAACTCAACTACAAATACGGGTTGGTACTCTTTATATCTCTCAGACACACACATGCTATTGAGTGTCATGTCGGTGGGGACAAAAGTAATGCATCAATGACAGCCGCAATGATTGCTGAAGATGTTGTCGAACCCACCGCTCTTCGACTGAGAGAGTGGTGAATAAAATGGTTTAAAAATATTTTTTAATTTGAAATTTGGGGGTGAGGTGTTCAAATTTGAAATCATTTTTAAGGTTTCCGGATTTTGTATTTGAAATCATATCAGGGTTTAAGATATGGATTTTTATGAATTGCTCAGGTTTTTGTTGCCAATTTTAACTGATACACAACTTTGTCTTTGAAAATATGATTATTGTGTTCAATATATGGTAATTTATTTGAGATGAATCCACCCTAGTTGCTTCAACGGATAAGGACGGGCTTTCGACGAAAGATCGAGGGTTCGAACCCTTCAACGGATACTAGATAGTAAGTGGGGGGTATGTTAGGGTGGCTTTGGCTCAACATCCCTCCTGTATTAAGCTCGCATGGGGGATTTCAAAGGGTCGTTCGTGTGGAGGTTCAGAGTTATAAAAAAATGTCTGATACGATGTATACAATTATTTTCACATTGGTGTATTTTTGTTTAGCTATCTGCAATGTAAAAACCTACCGTTTGCATATTTTTCTTTTATACTAATTTACAGTTGCAATTTTACTTTTCTCCTAACTAAATTGTTATTGGAATTGAGGAACTGATATGTTGGGACTCATAATATTTTCCTTTTTCATAATGGATTTCTTTTAGAGATTACAAGTATTTATTTTCACTTTTAAAGATTCATTTGTAGTCACTCCCATGTTTTTATTTTTTTTAGTTATTAGTCCTATTTTAATAATTATGGAACAAGTATCATTCTCTGCGGAAAGAAAGAGAGACAGTTACAAGGCGATTATGGGCGGTTTTGAGACGTAAACTCAACTCAACTCAATAAAGCATTTTTCCAATTTAAAAAATACAAGGAGGGAAGCCCAACAAAACATTAAAAATGGGATTAAACAGAAAAAAACTATTTTTTCAATCTTACTAGCATGCAACTCGCGCGATGCGCGGGCGCATATAGTTTTTTATTGTCTACCATACTTCCACACCTACATATTGCCAATAACTAATCTAATGAGCATTGCATTGTGATTGATACTAACATTTGTTGATTTTCATACAAAACAATACAGAAATTTAAAATTCCTATCACTTTAAAATAAATTGTCACAATAATTTTTATTTACATGTTCTAATTACGGAATGATAACTTTGTAATAATGTCCAATTCAATTATTATTTTTATTTCAACACAAATGATCAACACCCAGAAGTGAAGTAGCCTTTTTCAATTGTGTGTGTATATTGTAAAATTTTTTGTACTTATTTACAAACCTATTCAATTTTTTCCAAATAGTAAAATCAAATCATAAAAAGTGAAAAAAAGATGCGATTACTAACACAAAGAAATAAATATCATACTAACAAAAAATCTAATGTTTCTAGATTTATGATATACACTATATGAAAACGAAATGTAGAAATAATTTTTGTTCTAGCTATTTATTAGACATATTATTAATAGTTAGAAGAAAACAAACTCTATCTCCATAATCTCACCAAAATCTAAAATTAACGATAAGGTATATCCTCCTCCCATCCTATATTTACCTTGTCACCATGAAACATACTGAAAAAAACACATAACTCCAAATAACATACCAAATTTAATTCTGATAATTTGGACTCCACCATACCTAGAAGAAACGTTTATCACTGCTACATACGAACTTGAAAACCTTCAGTTGTATAGACTCGCACATATACACGAATACATAGATTCAAGGTTGCATCGAATTAAAAATGAGATTTGTATATAGAAATATAAAACAAGCATTTAGAAGAAGAAGGAAAGAATTAAATAATACAAAAATAAAATCAGAATCCATTGATGATGATGAAAGATCGTTTGTTTACTGAGGTGTCGATGACGTGAGGTAATCTTAAGTTGGGTGGAAAGCGGTGATGGAAGGTGAATGATATGTAGGCATTAGAAATAAGGAGATGGAAGGCTAAAAGGTTACTGAAGGAAATAAGTTGGAAAGCAAAAGTTGGAGAGAGAAAATCCACCAAATTTAATTGGAGGCAAATGCATGTTACGAATATTATTGAAAACAATATATTATTTCAATAGATTCTCATTTATGTATATTTCATCATATAAAACTGACATATGTATTAACATGGTATTGATCTTCCAAACATTAATAATGAAAAGTGCATCTCCATAACTTTATTTTATTCAAGAAAGCCACAAATATATTGAAAAAGCATTTTAGAAATTAAAAATGTCTTCATCATTCCAGACGTCATTGTGGTCACTCAATCAGTGATCTATATTCCCTTGCTTCAGCAAATAAAAAAAAATTATTTTTAAATATCTACATATTTGATATAATAAACTTATATTCAAATGGCGATATACGTGCACTTACCACGAAAGAAACTCAACCTACCTACCATGTGTACATATTCAAAGGTGTGAGTATGATTTTTGAACTTATGTGCGGGAACCTAAGAATTTAAACAATCATAATATAGATCTGTACAACCATATACTTAGGGGTCGTTTGTTTTTACCTCTTAAGTCTGAATCTGAACCATTCAGACTTAAGAGGTATAAAAAAATGTTTGTTTTTTTAAATGATTAAGAGGTTAACGGTCATATTTGCCTCTTAATGATTAAGTGGTAGAGTTAGGTCTGAAGTCTGAATCTGAAGTCTAAATCAGTCTAAATACATTCATTCAGAAGTATATTCAGACGTAAAAACAAACACATTTTTCAGATTCAGTCTTCAGATTTCAGATTCAGACTTCAAATTTAGATAAAAAAACAAACGCAACCTTAGGCTCAGTCAAACAAAGCTCTCACTAGAGTAAAAAAATAAATAGATATGTACAAACACAGCTGTCACTGGAGGCAAAAAATGAAAACCCAAATTTTGACTCTCCACATGGATATTCCAACCGCCATGATCTGCTACTGTGAGGGGGTAGTGGCTCCATACCAATCTGCGATTTCTTCTTTTTGGCTTCATACCAATATGAGATTTCAGAAGTTCAAAAAAAACTCAGTAGGCTTACCAAAAATTTTGACTTTATATAAATATAGATATAAGATATTCATCGGTAATTATAAGAACATATATGTTTTTTTAAAAAAAGAACATATGTTTCGACACTTATCTCATTCGTCACGTTTCTTCACAATTGATAAATCTCATCCCAAAATGCAGAACTTGTGTCTCTCATTCTATCGATATCTACACTTTTATCTTTTTATCTCAATCAAGAAGATACATTAGTAAACAAAAGAAAAAACGGTGTAATATAAGGCTTCGGTTATATATACCTTGTTATTGCATGGAAATGTGGAATCAAAATAGCAACCACATTGTGTTAACCCATTAGGTATATATAGAAAATAGAGACAACCAAACTCATGGAAAAGAAAAGAGTTGAACATCTAAACTGAAAAAAAACAAGAAAAAAAAACATAATAGAGTCGGATATGGTGGGATGAGGACTCATAGAGTATATTGGGTGAATATAGTTATTCACTCACTGTGGGTCTCTTAGATATACTGGTCTCTTGGATATCTGTATTTAACCTTAGGAAGAGAGAGGGACATGGAGATAAGAGAGATTCACAATGAGCGTTAATAGTAACGAAGAGAAACTCACGTCATACACATTTGTCTATTAAATGCTATTAAAACCTCTAAAACTATTGTATTAGAGGTATAATATAGATATAAATATAGATTGGAACATTATGGATTTAATTCTACATGACAACATTATATATTATTAATCAACTGAATTTTTAATTAATTAAGAGATCACCTCTCTTTCCTATGATTTTTTTTCCCTATGCAAACTACAACTTATCTATTATTCAAATATATATTTTGCTTTTGACATTGCCTGAAAGAGATCCATGTAATATGTTTTGAGTGAGAAGCTGGATGATTTAAACAAAACCCCAAGCACTCCTTCCACCAACGGACTATTCATATTTATTCTCCTAAAATTGATGAATACATTTAAATTCAAGCCATAAAAGCGAACCACTATTTTTTAATGGGTATTTTTTATGGGGGTAGCTTTGTAATATCACCTATCTTTATACACTATTTTAATAACACTACTATCAATTTTGGACCGACTAAAAAGAAAACATGACTATTAATTTAGAATTTGGGACGAAAGGAGTAATATTTTGTTTTAGTAACATGAAACATCCTTTTGCTATGAAAGATTTTGTTTAAAACAGCTATGTTGGGGATCAGAGTTTTCAACCCTTATTTTTTATTCAAAATGTGATTAATTGTTGAATAATTTGCTACAACGTTCTTCCCTTCCAAGCTTAGACTGTTTTAACATCTGAAGTGTTATTAGCAATGCTATTGCACTATGAACTTAGCAATCCTCACTTCTATTATTATTTGTATAATTTCCATTGGTGACTTTCTTAATTGAAATTCCAATCATTATTAAGATTGACGTAAAGCTTGGATGCATGTTGAATATTATTTCCCAAGTATTTGGTCTACATTGGAGTACATTTTTATAAACTAACATATATTAGCTTTTGAACACAAGATAAATTACTCTTGAAAATTTACGTTGGATGTATGTTTGGTTTGAACACAATATTGATATTATTTCTCAACTTAGGTTTGTTAGTAATTTTTTTTTATGTTTTTAACTTTTTTATTTTGATAATCCTGAATCTTCACACGAACGAGCAATTTGAACCTCTCCGTGCAAGCTAAACAGGGGAAACATTGTGCAAAATCCACCGTCACACATGTCCCTCTTCAAATCAGGTGTTCAGAGGGAATCGAACCCAATACCGTGCGCCTAATCACATAGTTTAGAGCTCGCCCTTATCGCTGGACCAACCAGGGTAGACACGGTTATCAGTATTATAAAAGTTTATTCAAAACAGGGTAACTAAATATGGTAAATTCAAACTTTTACATTAGTTACTTACCATTCATTAGAATAATTGTTGTTATTATGTTTTCTTGAATGAATGTTGCACACTACCCTGTCATTAAGGTGAAGCATATCACGCCAAACACTTTTTGGATGTTGCTTAAGGTGATAACATAGATTTTATACACTTACAGTAGGGGTGGTAATTCGGACCCGAACACGACAACACGACACGATCCAACACGAAATTAGAATAGATATTCGTGTTCGGGTCGTGTTCGGGCCTGATTTTTTAAGCCCATTAGCGGGTCGTGTCGTGTTCGTGCCAAGAAATTGACACAAAATTGGCCCGACAATGACCCGTTAGAGCCCAATTGACATGACCCAATTTCAACCCAATTAGAACCCAATTTAGACCCAAATGGACATAGTAAATTGATGGGTTATCGTATTGTTAAATTGACCGGTTATCGTATTGTTAAATTGACGGGTTATCGTATTGTTAAATTGGCAGGTTATCGTGTCGGGGGGTGCCAATCGTGTCAAATTGACACAATTTTTTTTATCGTGTTATTAGTGTCGGGTCGTGTTATTAACGGATCGTGTTCGTGTTGGTAAAAATAAACACGACGTCGTGTCTTGTTCGGGTGGATAAAATCAAGTCGTGTCGTGTCGGCCCAGACCCAAACACGACCCATTGGCCTGAATTGCCACCCCTAACTTACAGTAGTTTACTTTACCATCTAATCTGGGAGTTTCCTCCCACTAAACTCTCACTAGGTGATCAGTAATCGCAAACAGAATGCATAAATTTTTACGACGATCACCGGATTCATGCCACTCAGGTAATATTTAGAGGGTGTGTTCGTGTTTGGTTGTCTGCGTGATGTTGCGTATGTTATGCGTTTGATGGTGTGTGACATGCCATGTGTCCCTTTAATTTTAAAATAGAAACTAAAAATGAAAACGAAATATTTATTGTTCTATATCAATAATTAATATTATTTTAAGTCTTAAAAGTAAATGCTCTATATAAAATATTGGATAAGAATTTGAAGGTTGGCAACAAGGTTTTTATTCTTATCTCTTTTTTTTTTGTGATACGTTTAGTACTTTTTATTGGTGTGATTATGAGGAAGTTAATGCTTGCATGCTTTTTGTAGAACGTCTACGCATCTCTCTTACTACTTCAATCTAACATATAGCAACGTCATCCCGTCACCACCTTGCCTCCTTTGTGCCGCGTTACTGCCCATATTCTCATTTCTCCAATTAACTTTATCACTCGTGTGTGTGCGTAACACATTGATTAAAAGAAAATTTCATCTAGAAAAGTGGTCATCCGACTAGAACTATAAAATCTAACTGAACAGTAGACAGGAATTACGTTTTTCTGTTTGTTTGTTTTCCCCTGTAAAAGGATGTGGGAGACATCTTACTATTACATATTTGAATGTAGGCCTTCAAGAATCCTCCAAACATCAAAACTAATTTTTTCCCTTTTTTCAAGTTAAGGTTGGTCTCGAGTTCAAGACATGGACCAACCTCTCCATATATGGGGTAATACCAGTTGACATCTACCTCTTCCAGACCTGCAGTTAAGCGAGAGCCTTATGCATTGGGAACGATCTTTTTTTTCGATAAAAAAATACAAGTGTCACTATAAAGATGGGACAGGTTCAGTAAACATAATCTTGCCCATCCTCTATATGCAACACTGTCTTTGAGCTATATGTATGTAAATGCTACCTCTTTTGATATACGAAATGGTGTTTCAATTTTGATCTACTAGTGTGTGGATGCAATTGAATTATATTTGGTTGATTGGTCAGTAAAATGATGAATTTGAGTTTGAAAGTGCTGCAAATTTGAACTAAAGAGTGCTGGAAATTTAATTAAAGAGTCTTGCAAGTGTTGAGGTTTTCAAATTTCAAAAGCTAGATTTGATTTATAAATTTTGCTGTTGGATTTATACATTTTAGGCTAGATCTATAGTTTACATGTCTTAACATATACATTTTGCTTTGCGATTTTCATATTATTTGGTCTGGTTAAAAAGTTTTAATTTTGGGGTTTTCCCATAAGCTTAAGGCACAATAAAACTCGAAGTTCACTAAGGTCTATTTGCTTTAACTTTAACTTTTTTATAGATGTGAATTTTTTTAGCCACTGGGTTAATCTCAAAGGTTTGGTTCTTAATAGTATCCTTGAGATTCTTTGGTTTTCTCTTATTTAGTATAGTACACATTACTATTAAATGAAGTTGTTCTCAGTGATTTGATCTTTTTAATATGGATTAGATGTCTAACTTTTCGACTTTCAATTAGTTATTTTGCATATATTGATTTTATCATCAAGGTATGCTGTCTTTTAATATGCTCTATGTTTTCTTTTCTTAGATATTTTTGGGGTGAAATATGGAAAAGTTTTCAAGGGTAACTGAGTCAAATTTGTGTGGGGCCTATAGAATAGAATAAGTCAGATAAGAAAATAGCACGTGTGTTCTTGGAATGATAAATAAAAATTATATACTTAAAACATTTATGAGTGAATTTGGAAGGGAGAAATTGATAAAATTTAAGTTACTATCTTGAACCCTCTAACTAGGGGTGTGTGTTTTTTCCGAACATCTCGATTTTTTCGATATCCGATCCGATATTTTCCGATTTTAGAACGTATATAAGGTTTTCGATTTTCGATTTTTTTGAAAAAAATCGGATCGAAATTTAGAAATAATTCTGAATTTCCGATTTTCCAATCCGATTTTTCCGAATTATTTCAGATTTTTTCCGAAATTTTTTCCGATTTCTGATTTTTTCAATTTTTTTAAACATTCTCGTGTGTCCCACATCGGCTAGGAGAGGAAGAGACGCACAAAAAAGTCCTTGATAAAAGGAGAATATCTCTCTATCCACTACACAAATGAAAAAAATGGTTAAATCTTTTTTTCGATTAAAAATAGTGAATTAACAACAAAAACTATATAAAACCTAGATATTAGTGCACAAGCAACACGTTTGGAAGCAATTATAGTTAGGTAAGATATTAACTATATGAAAGTGACTACCAACAAACTTTAAGAAGAGAAACTATAAATAAGAGGAAACCAAATTATATAGTAACTCTCTTCTACCAAACTAGTGAGGACCTTGTTTGGGTACGTTCTCATTGTGAATGTTCCTCACATAACCTGAATTGGCGACGTATAGTTCAGCAGAAGCATATAAATCGTCTTCTGTAATTCAGACTTATCGCAACCTTGGAAACAATAGTATTAACAATTGAGTAATGTTATATGAATCAAGTTTTTTTTATAAAGTGTGTCCCAAAAGCACTAAATAATTGTATCTACGCTTGGGGTACAATTTTAATGCACATGGAATTCAAATTTGATAAAAAAAAAACCTTGATACATAATTGACAACAGTGCCAGACCCAGGATTTCTAGTCGGAGGGTGCGAAATTTTTTTACAAAGAAGCAATTTTTTTTTGGATCGTTTTTACTTTTTTTGCAATTTTTAAACCCTAAAAATGTTAATATTTATATTCACCCATTTTTTGCTCCCACTTTGTTTGCAGACTTTTTTTAAAATACGTCAACAAAATAATTAAATAATAATAAAAAAATCAACATAATTGCCCAAAATTTGAAAATATATTCCAAATTATGTTTCAACAATTAAAATTAGCAAAAAAATGAGAAAACTAATATAATCACGGAATAGGCAACAACCCAATAATAAAAAATCAATACTTCTATTTTTAAAATACTAATCAGCCAATACCCAACAAATCTATATTTTTAAAAATTTAAACAAATATAGGCACAACAATTAAAAGTAAACTAACAAAAAATTGAGCATTTAAACTAATTTAATATTTAACCATGAACTTAAAATTAACAGCAAACACCCATTGAGCTTGAACTTAAAAATTAAATTGTGAATCTATGAACTGAATGAACTGGAAAATAAAATATTGGGCATGTGTTTTTGAACTAAATGAACTAAAAAAAAAGTTACCTGTTGTGTGTGCGAATCTATGAAGAGAGGGGAAGGGAAAATCTTTAGCCGGAGGGATAGAGGGAGGGGGCGGGCGACTGTCGGAGCATCGAGAGCCTCTCAATCTCATTTGGTACCCGCTGCATTTAACAACCATGGGGAATGCGCTGGTTTCAGTTTAGGTAGTTGCAGTAGTGATTCTCGGATGCGTTTTGAAGAGGGTGAGAGGGGCGGTCCGGCGAGAGGGAGAAGATGGTTTGACGGGAGGGAGAAGCTGGTCGGCGAGAGGGTAGAGAAAGAATTGAATAGGATAGGGTTTTGTTTGACATATAGCGAACGATCGTTTATGTTATTTTAAAGTTATTACGTTTCCGCCCCTTACCTTTAGAATAGCAGAATCTTTCTGCCTTTCAGTCTAAAATATTACACATAGGTCCCAATTTTTTTTTTTACATATATCTCGGAAAAAAATTCCCGAAAACCCGGGGGGGGGGGGGGGTGGGTGGGTGGGGGGCGGCCGCCCACCTTTGGGACCTCCTTGGTCCGCCCCTGATTGACAAATATTTCACCACAACAATCCACACCATAAAATAAAAACATCTTGATAGTTTATAATAGATAATTCATCAATAATCAACAACTCACAAGGTTACAAAACAACAATCTGGGGTCAAACTGATTCCAAAATTTAATCACTCCATGAGCCAAAAAAACACATATAATATATCATGTGAACTACTGATGAAATTGAATTATAAGAAAAAAGTACAAACACTTTTATTTAGATGAAAATACTAATGGCACATGAGAAGAGAATTCGTATGTGGGGACACCTTTTATTGGCACTATTTTAGTAACACCCTGATGTGTCTTTAATGCATTGATTGGTTATTGTGTTATTCACAATTAATATAGTTTGACCGAAAAATATATTGAAGACACCCTGATGTGTCTTTAATGCATTGATTGGTTATTGTGTTATTCACAATTAATATAGTTTGACAGGAAAATATATTGAAGACACCCTGATGTGTCTTTAATGCATTGATTGGCTATTGTGTTATTCACAATTAATACAGTTTGACTAGAAAATATATTGAAGACACCCTGATGTGTCTTTAATGCGTTGATCGGTTATTATGTATTGAAAACGCCCTAATGTGTCTTTAATGCATTGATTGGTTATTATGTTATTCACAATTAATCTAGTTTGACTGATAAATATATTGAAGACACATCAGGGTGTTAATAAACGGTATCCCCATATAATTCTTCTTCTTTAAAATACTCATTGTATCCGCACCTGCACTCGCAATGAATCAACGCACCAGTGCCTTATTTTGTCAAATCGTCGCACCCATACCTCGCACCATCTGCACCCGTGCTTCATAGGTTGTTCCTATATACATAAATGCGAGGAATGATAAAAATGACCAACGATGTCCTTACATACATAAATGCAAGGAGTGGAAACTATGAAAAATCATGTAGTGCCCTAAGCGTACGTTGGAATTTAACTAGAGGGCAAGTATAAAGTTAAAATCTCGGTTGAAATCAAGTATAAATTCCATCTCGCAACATAGTATTTCAATAAAACATATTGGTTTCACTTCAATAATGAATATCATTTATGTTCTTAGATTTTTTGCATAGTGAAGTGATGCCAATCGATATAGATCTTATATTACCTCTTTAGAGATGGTGGCAAACGAGTGGTTGACATTACATAACAATGACTTAAGTGGTTCAGCCCCTCGTGGAGAGAATTGTACATTTTGGGATGCAGATGTTTGTAAGTAAGATCATAACGACCAGGGTCGGTCCTAGATTGATAAAAATAGACAAGGCTCCGTGCAAAAAATATAAATAGGCCCCTTTTATCTGTATTGATATAAAAAAAGATCCCTCGACATATAATTAATAATAAATAGACTAGTAGGGAGTCATGTGCGATCACTCACTTAACGCAAGCTTAAGGCCACCCCTAAGAATGACCTTACATTGATTAACTAAAGTTGAATGAGGATGACTCAAGCCCTTTATAGTATAGGAGAAGCCCTTGAGTTTCTTGAACAAAACTCATTGTTCCCAAAATTATGAATTAGATCATTTAAGACGAGTTCATTCGCAAATTCTCTAATTATTACTGTTTCGTTGTAATAATCAACATATTAGAAAAATCAATCAATTCAAGGTAATTCATAAAAACTTAATTTAGGCAATTTCACCATAAACTTGAAAATTGCACAATATAAATTTAATAAGATTAGTCTTAAATGGACTACTTCCATAAAGTTCATTGAGTTTACTACTCAAACTCATATATATATATATATATATATATATGAGTTTGAGTAGAGAGAGAGAGACTCATGTGCACACTAAGTTTGCACATCATTTTTGTAAAATTGTAAAAAAAATATTTTTTAGTTGATTTTTTTGTGTGATATTTAAACATTTCAACGGACCCATGTAAAAACAATTAGCTGAATTTTTTTTTTTGCTATTTTTAAAAAAAATCTGTCAAACTTTCGCTGATTTTAAGCACTTTAAAAGCTGCGAAAGTTTCATCGATTTTTTAAAAATAGCAAAAAAAGTTTTTTTGAGCTGATTTTTTTATGTGGGTCCGTTGAAATGTTTAGATATCACATAAAAAAAATCAACTTAAAAATATTTTTTTTAATGCTTTAAAAAAATTGGTGTGCACCAGCACTGTGAAACTTAGTGTGCACAGGAATCTGCCTCTCCCTTTATCTATCTATCTATCTATCTATCTATCTATCTATCTATCTATCTATCTATCTATCTATCTATCTCTCTCTCTCTCTATATATATATATATATATATATATTATTATTATTATTATTGTGTGTGTATATACACAATATGTGAACAATTACATTTTACTTTTCCAAACACTACACAAATTGGATGTTTTATAATAATGTCCGTTAACAAAGCTAATCAAGGTAATAGTTAGAACTTTTACTAAAATTATTTACCATTCTGTACCCTTAATAATGAATTTTAACTTTAATTTAACATTAAGTGGGTAAAATACATACAAAATATTATGTGTAATAAAACTAAAAAATAGTAATATCTTTTTGGGATTTGGATACATTACTAATTTATTATGCTAGATTTCCATACAATTTTATTTAAATTAATAGTTTTTTTTCAAAAATCCTAGGCAAAGTCTAATTTTAAAACTAAAATGTATTTTAAGTTTAAATAAAAAAATTAGTAATCTATTACAGTAAAAGGAAAAAAGAAAAAAAAATCACTGACCTGTCATATTAGCAACTAGACTGATATTACTGGCCATGTGGATATATATGAAGCTTGAACCCAGTTACACCACTCTGCCTTTTCTGGTCCTCAATCAACCGTGCCGAAGCAACAACATAAGGGGTGATAAAACTTAAGTCCATAAGCTAGAGTGCTAATACCTCCCCTAGACCAGAAGGGATCTTCTCAAGGTAGTGGCATTTTGTCATAATGAGGGGTTGAAGACGAGGGAAATGACAAGAAGAAGCCTCCTCATGAATTAAATATATCTTCTCCAGTTGGAGGACTTTCAAACGAACAAAGCCCCCATCAACTGTCTTTCAAACTTCTCCCTTGAATGCAGTTTCTCCTAACTTGAGCACCTCAAAATCTCGTAACATCTCCAGAACATACATATGCTTCCAATCTAATAAGGTATGTGATATAGTTAGCTTTTTCAGTTTAGGTTGGAACTTGTACCATTGCGGAAGACCCGACAGTTTAGGAGGAGGATTCGGCAATGCATCGTTGCATAACTTTAAGGTTTCAAGGTGTTCTTCTTTGGCAAGACAATCAAACCCACTGGATCCTTCGCTTTCCTCCACAAGTGTGACTAAGTTCCCACGAATGCCTAGTTTCTTAAGATTGGGAGTCCTAGCTAAAATGTTCACTGAGCAACTATTGGGTGATGGCATTGAAATGGTTTGCAAGTTTGCGTTTACACATAGATTTTTGTCACCCTTGCGTGCTTTTATTGCAGGGCTAGGCAAAATAGTGTGTCTCCTTATGTATAGATGCCTTTGTGTAACATTTTCCAGATACCTGCTTTAATGACTTAAGCATCATGTAGTACTCAATGGAACCAAAACAAACTGATCACTTAACAATAATGCTAGTCTCAACACCGCACACATTTTTATATAGGAAAATGCTAGGGAGATCCACTTCTTGGACACATTTCGTAGACACACTGCATTAAAAGTTTATACTTTATTGTTTTGGGTCCCGCCAGGGCATCAAGCAATTCATTAAAAACTTGTACCTATTTTTGTCTTATTGATGGATCAACGAAATATGTCCACGAAGTGGGTTTCCCTAGCATTACTCTTTTATATATTATGATCGGTTATAAAATAACTTACACTTTAGATAACATATTGTTATACAGTTGTTTTAAAGGTGAAATTATATTGGAAAATATTAGTGATGCAGGAGTATAGGGATATAGTTGTTTTTTTAGCATTTATTCTTCATTTTTCCCTTTTTTTGCTCTTTTAGTATAAATAGCTATTGAGGCACTCATTATATCACTTTTGGACATTTTGAAATTAAGAGAATAGAGAGACAAATATGAGATCCTCCTATATTTTACATGTTGTTGTTGTTGTTGTCGTTATTGTTAATGTGTAGATAACTTCTTTCTTTTACGCTTTGACACTCTAGATTACATCAAGTTGGTATCAGAGCATGATTTGTTCTTGGAATCAACTATGTTCATAGGAGATTGGGACTCAGGGTGGATTCAACCGAGCGAGACACAATCTATCCTCGAAATCCTAGTTTTGTTATTTTGATGAAGACGAGATATCCTCGAAATATGAGCGTTACTTTTGTTGTATTTCTTCTAAATAAAGGACAAGACCATGCGCTAAAAATGGTCTATCACCTCATACCTTCTGCAAAAAAATAAAAATAATTTATAGCAAAACATATAGTTTCTTTTTTCACAAAAAATATTTTTTAACAAAAAGAAAACAATTATTTAACAAAACAAAAACAATTTTTACAAAAAAATAGTTTTAGAATAAAAACAGAATTTAGCAAAATAAAAATGGAATTTAGCAAGACAAAAATAGAAAATAACAAAAATAAAGACAATTTTTAATAAAATAAAAACAGTTTTAACACAAAAAATAGTTTTAACAAAAAAAAATTAATGAAATTTTTTTTCTTCTAAAAAATAGTTTTTAACAAAATAAAAACAATTGTAATGAAAAAAAGTTTTTAGCAAAAAAGAAGTTTACAAAAATATGGCAAATATTATTGAAAAAAATAGTTTTGCTATATGTAACAAAAATTGTAACAAAAATAGAATAAAAAATGATAAATTTGAATGCGAACATAGATACCATGTAAACAATTCCTTCCATGACAGAATAAAGACAATCAAATACAAAACACACAAAATAATGAACAAATTCATTATTTACCACACTTATCATTATAAATAAAGTATATTAAACTCCCTCTAAATAAAATACACAAAGCATGATGTGATTTGGTTACTTGTAACATTTCTTTCTTATACCACTACTCCCCAAGTTTCTCTCTTTTACTACATAGATTGTCTCACCCGTCAAGAGAGATAGGATTTGTTGTGACATGATGAAAGTCGTTTAAGTTTTCGATTTTCCCTTTTTCTTTAGATATTCAATGTGTGTCTGTATAATTAATAATTTTTTTATACACTCACTAAATTGACAAATTGACAAGAGTGATATTATTGAACTTTTGGTGTTAGAAAACGGTTATTTCATTTTACAACAACTCTTTAATTATTTAATAATTTTGCATCTACGTGTGTTGAATGTTTTTATTTTTTCAATCTGTTTATTAACTGTTCCCACATAAATACTAACTAGTGTATAAATAAGTTTATTTGTGTAACAAAAATATCAAATACATAAATCTGCATAAAAACCATTTAATATAGTAAACTTTTTATCATGTATATGAAACAAAATTCTAACCTCATTTATTCTTGCCTACGCCTCCCATTCCAAAACTTGAAATACCATCCAGCCTCTGAACAAAAAAGGTAGTATAGTTGATGAGAAGGGAGGGTGGGGATTAAAAAGCAGAGGTTGACAATAAGTAGAAGCAGGTGGGGCAATTAATAGACCGTGGTAGATGGGATGATTAAATTGAAATTTGCATCATCTATGAGTTGGTGAAGATTTCAGCCTTTATATCATCTATAAACCTAGGCAACAGTCCACCAAGGTCGAGTTGTCACTCTCAATATTACAATTTTAGAAACGGTACGAAAATACGACAATGAATGATATGAAATTAATCCGAAATTGATACGATATTTTGTGTTTGTATCATGTTTTTGACATGAAATCGTGTCATTTTCGTGTCAAAATTATGAATTGTATTAGTCGTATTATCGTGTCTTAATCGTATTTGTATTCGGATTACCGTATCTATTTATATTTAATCTTGCATGAAATTTTAAGAAATTATATTATTCGTATCATGTCGTGTAATATCGTTTTTATTTGGTTCGTCTTCGTGTTAACTAAAAAGAAACACGAATTTATATTGTGTCGTGTTTGTATCCGAAAAATTCTTATTGTGTCGTGTAGTATCGTATAGATTTAAAGCATGATCAAGATATACGAATTGTCCCTTCTACTGTTAAGCCGCTGCCTCACAAGCTAAAGCAAAATGGCCCAAATCATTTTCAACAGAGGTAGGATCCTTCGTAGCTGCATTGAAAGCGGATGCAAGGGGGGCAAGGGGTGGCCTTGGGCCCTCCAAATCTTAGAGAATTTCAAATTTTGACTTTGAAGTTTCAAAATTTTATGGAATTTTTTTTATAGTTTTGACGCCTACAAAAATAAATATATATTATTTGGCTCCCTCTTATTTACATTTCTGGATCCGCCTCGTCCTTTTCTCTCGAGATGTTATCTCTTCTCCCTCTCGCTACCTCGGTTGGTGTATAATACACCCATATTCACATGGACGACGCTCGATGGGGCAAAATACGAGTTCAAGCCCCCACTCTCAACCCACTCTCTTAGGCTCCGTCCCTACATATACACGAATGGTGACAGAGGGTTAGAAAAATGGGATTGGGTGGCGGTGTTGCAGTTATTTTGGGAGCTATGGTGGTTGTCAGTTAGTTTAGCGTTTGGTTTTAAGGTCGTGGTTGGGGATAGAGTAAATGGACAATTACCGTTTAGTCCCCAAGATCAAATTACATTTTTCACAAGTCCAACTTATTTTTTATTTTCCAAAAAGTAATTTGTCTATTTTTTTGGCAAATTTTTCTTAAAGTTTAAGATAGAAGAAAAAGAGTGTTTCAGAGTGTTTTATACGTTGCTGGAATTTTTGAAACAATTTAAAAACGTTGTATTAAACGTTAATTAAAAAATTATGAGTGATTTTTCGTCGAATGACTAGAGTAAATGGTAAGGTTAGAGGTTCAAAAAAAATTATTGGGCAAAGATTTATGTAAAGAATAAAGTTTGAGAATCTCTACTTTATTTTATAGAACTACAAAATAGCAAATTACCTTTGTGGGCCATTAGTAAAACGTGATTTAAAGTTGACTAACAAACCCTTTTTTGTGATTTATTTTTGACTCAAATACACTTTTGGTGGTTTTTGAAATGAACCCATATGAATTATAAATACTATCAAATATATTTTTGATATATCAACCAGGTAACAAAAAAGTATCACAAAAATGGGCTCCCATAATATTACTCTTTAAAATTCTTAGCAGCGTTGAGGATTTTTTTGACTGCTTTATCAACAGCAACCATAAGAAAAAAGTGTTGTGTGCATCAGCTGAGATGATATTAATCATTTCCTTTCCTACCATATATAGAGGATTTCATAAAACAAACAAAAAATAATCAATTGTCGGACAAACTAAACAGAGAGAATTACCTACTGTTGGGATACAGCTGTCAAAGATGTTATTAGTGCAACTTTGAAAAATGGCTTTTGCTGTTTGTACCACATCGGTAAGGGCAAACAAATGGAGTGTGTTAATATACAATTTTTTGGGAACAAAGGTTCAGCCCTTTGGGCATTCAAGTTTTTGTGGGTATGTGGGGCAGACCCAATGGGCCAAGTCACGCACGCGCGCGCGCGCGCCGCCGCCGTCCGTCCGGCCCGACCCGTGCCCGTGTCCAGGTCTTGGGCTTGGGCTTGGGCTCATTAAGAATTAATTTTTTGGACAAATAAATTAACGTTTTTGGGCTTTAAAAATTATTTTTTAACGGTAATTAATTCCGAAAAAAATTAAAACGTGGTTTATTCCGTGTTGATTTCTTCAACGGAGTTGCCCACTTCTTCCAGTTTTTTCTCCACGTTGTTTACCAACGTCTCTTTTCTTTTTGCCCCATAAAAGAGCTGGTTGCCTCCGGTTTTGGCACACAGTTATCTTCTTTCAACACAAAAAAATTTTCTCTACAGTTCTGAAAAAATTTTCTTCTCCCAGAATACTTTTTCCAGAATAATTAATCTCATTCGTGTACAGATTAATTATAGAATCGAGCAATTAATACAGAATGGGTGTATACAGACCGGATTGATTCTAGTGCTGTCAATCCGTAATTTAATTTTGGAGGCTGTTTTATCCTGGGGGTGACGGGGCTGCACACTGTCGGCACAATTGGAGGCAGAGCCGCGAAACACCTTAAAGAGAGCGACCTAGTCCGCGACTCAGCTGTGTTCTTCGCTGTCCAGTTTTCGGAATTCTTATATAATTTTTCTGCCCCAGAATTATTTGCTCCAATTGGGTAATTTCGTTCCTGAATTTAATTCTGCATTTAATTGTTTATTACTGCAACAACAATTTTAAGGTTTTCTTATTCTGCCATGGACGAAATTAACTCTAGTAACCTAAATAAGCCTTTCAAATATGAAGGCACTCATTTTAAACGTTGGAGCAAAAAATTGCTATTTTATTTAACTACGAAAAAGGTCGCATCATGTGTTCAATTTGACAAACCCGTAGTAAATAATCCACCTACTGTTGAGGAAAGCAAAACAATTAGAACTTGGGAGGAAAATGATTTTTTGTACAAGAACTATATTCTGAATGCTCTAAGTGACGAACTTTATGACTATTATGCCAATTATAAAACTGCGAAAGATGTTTGGGACGCACTTTTTAAAAAATATGACACGGAGGAGGCGGGTGCTAAAAAATATGCCGTCAGCCGTTATTTGAAATTTCAAATGACGGATGACAAATCTGCTGTTGCTCAAACCCATGATTTGCAAATGATTGCCCATGAAATTATTTCCGAGGGCATGGCTTTAGATGAGCAATTTCAGGTGGCTGTAATTATTGATAAATTGGCTCCACTGTTCAAAGAGTTTAAAAATATTTTGAGGCATAAGTCTAAAGAATTCTCACTAGAGTCATTAATTACTAAATTGATAATTGAGGAGGAATCCCGAAAACAGGACTATAAAGATGAAATTCTTGTTGTGTCTAACAACAAAAATCAGAAAAAGAACCACACTCCAGTTGTTTTAAAGGCAAACGGGAAAAATATGAAAAATCAGAAAAAGAGCCACAACCAGAATTTTAAAAATCAGACTCAGACTCAGAATAAGTATAAGAACCCTGGAAATGGACAGTCTAGCAACTCGGGACAGTTTCTCTGTTTCAAGTGTGGCAAGCCTGGCCATATGGCTCACAAATGTCGCAATGTGCCACAAGCACAAGCGAATTTGACCGAAGAAGACCTATGTGCTATGATTTCAGAAATCAACATGGTTAGCGGTGCCGAAGGGTAATGGTTGGATACTGGCGCTTCCCGCCATATCTGTTATGACCGTAGTCTGTTTAAGACTTATTCTGAGACTGCAGATAAGAAAGTGTTGTTGGGTGATTCTCACTCCACTGAGGTTGCTGGTACTGGAAATGTGGAATTGAAGTTCACTTCGGGAAAGACTATTATCCTCAAAGATGTTCTTCACACTCCCGAGATAAGGAAAAATTTGGTTTCGGGCTATCTTCTCAACAAAGCTGGCTTTACTCAAACTATTGGTGCTGATTTATTTACTTTGACCAAAAATGGAATTTTTGTAGGCAAGGGTTATGCCACTGATGGGATGTTTAAATTGAATGTTGATGCAATGAATAAAATTTCTCCTTCTGCTTATATTGCTTGTTCATTTAATATTTGGCATGCTAGGCTTTGTCATGTTAATAAACGACTTGTTAAAAATATGAGCACTTTAGGATTAATTCCCGAATTATCATTAAATGATTTTGAAAAATGTGAATGGTGTAGTCAAGCAAAAATCACTAAGACACCACATAAATCTGTTTTTAGAGAATCTGAACCACTTGATTTAATTCATTCGGATATTTGTGAATTGGATGGTGTCACAACTAGAAATGGCAAACGTTATTTTATAACTTTTATTGATGATTGTTCCGATTATTCATTTGTGTATTTAATGAAAAATAAAAGTGAAGCGTTTGACATGTTTAAAATTTTCCTTAATGAAATTGAAAATCAATTTAATCGGAAAATAAAAAGGTTACGTAGTGATAGAGGCACCGAATATGATTCTGGACCATTTATTGAATTTGATAAAACCCACGGTATAATTCACGAAAAAACTGCCCCTTATTCGCCCGAAATGAACGGTAAAGCCGAAAGAAAAAATAGGACATTAACTGAATTAGTAGTGGCTATTTTATTAAATTCCGGGGCTGCCTCACATTGGTGGGGTGAAATTATTTTGACTGTGTGTCACGTGCGTAATAGAATTCCTAAGACAAAAATGAAAATATCTCCTTATGAAATTTGGAAAAATATTAAGTCCAATGTGTCATACTTTAGAACGTGGGGGTGCTTAGCCTATGTACGTATACCCGACCCTAAAAGTTCTAAATTGGCAAGTAGAGCATATGAGTGTGTTTTTATAGGATATGCTATTAATAGCAAAGCATACCGATTTATGACTTGAAAAATCAAGTAATTATTGAATCAAATGACGCCGATTTTTATGAAGATAAATTTCCTTTTAAATTGAGGAATAGTGGGGGCGAGTCATCCACTAATATTTCTTTAAACAAAAAAAAAAATTGGGTAATTTTAATTGTTTATATTGAATCCATTTTAGAAATTCGAAAAAGTAAAAGGGCTCGTGTAGAAAAAGATTTTGGTCCCGACTTTTATGCTTACACCTTAGAGGAGGATCCTAACACTATTCAAGAAGCCTTATCTTCTTTAGATGCCGATTTATGGCAAGAGGCTATTAATGATGAAATGGATTCTTTGGAAACAAATAAAACTTGGCATTTAGTGGACCTTCCTCCTGGATGTAAAACTATTGGGTGTAAATGGATTCTTAAAAAGAAATTAAAACCTGATGGCACTGTTGAAAAATATAAGTCACGTCTTGTTGCTAAAGGTTTTAGACAAAGAGAAAATGTAGACTTTTTTGACACATTTTCACCCGTGACTAGAATAACGTCTATACGTGTAATATTTGCTATAGCTGCCTTAAATGATTTAATTGTACACCAAATGGATGTTAAAACTGCTTTTTTAAATGGAGAATTAGAAGAAGAGATTTATATGGATCAACCTAAAGGTTTTATTGTACACGGTCAAGAAAATAAAGTATGTAAATTAGATAAATCTCTTTATGGACTCAAACAGGCACCTAAACAATGGCATGATAAATTTGATAGCCTAGTCATCTCTAATGGGTTTAAAATTAATGAAAGTGACAAATGCATTTATTATAAATATGTTGAGAACATTTGCACTATCATATGTCTTTATGTTGATGACTTGCTCATTTTTGGTTCCAATTATCATGCCGTAGAAAATGTTAAATCATTATTATGTGCCAACTTTGATACGAAGGATTTGGGTGAAGCTAGTGTAATATTAGGAATTAATATTACTAGGTCAAAAAAGGGACTTTCTTTGGATCAATCTCATTACATTGAGAAAGTTCTAAAGAAATATAATTACTTTGACTGTAAACCTGCTAGTACTCCATTTGACCCTAGTGTAAAGTTATTTAAGAACACTGGCGACAGTGTAAACCAAAATGCTTATGCAAACATTATTGGTAGCTTACGTTATGCTACAGATTGCACTAGACCTGACATAGCTTATGCTGTGGGAGTACTATGTAGATTTACTAGTAGACCTAGTATGGAGCATTGGCATGCTATTGATAGGGTTATGTGGTATCTTAAAAGAACGATGAACCTCGGATTACACTATAATAAGCATCCCGCTGTCCTTGAAGGATTTAGTGATGCAGATTGGAACACCCTATCTGATGATTCTAAGGCTACTAGTGGATATATATTTAGCATCGCTGGTGGTGCAGTTTCTTGGAAATCTAAGAAACAAACTATTTTGGCTCAATCCACTATGGAGTCTGAGATGATAGCGCTAGCTGCTGCTAGTGAAGAGGCAGGTTGGTTAAGAAACCTCCTGTCAGATATCCCATTATGGGAAAGATCGATTCCAGCCGTTTTGATTCATTGTGATAGTACCGCGGCTATTTCAAAAGTTGAGAACCGTTATTATAACGGTAAGAAATGACAAATACGTCGTAAGCATAGTACTGTTAGAGAATTTATCTCTACGGGTGCTGTGAGGGTGGATCATATACGGTCTGAACAGAACTTAGCTGATCCTTTGACGAAAGGACTAGCTAGGGAAAAGGTGTGGAACACCACGAAAGGGATGGGACTAAAGCCCTTGGATAAATGAGTCATTTGTGATGGTAACCCAACATATAGACTGGAGATCCCAAGAAATATGTTCAAAGGGTAATAACAAGTCACAAGTGATATGGGTTGAATCATGCGATTATTAATTAAAATAGAACGGGGTTTTACTCCGAGTCCATCCCTAAGGAGCATGATATCCTAAAGCGAGTTAAGGATGCGTTATGATAACTCTTAATGAGATCTATAGCTTTATTTTGAGTGGGGTACTTAGCTACAGGAGTATTCTTGATAGACTCACCTATGTGAATGTGGAAGTGTGGCCGCTTCCTATGGATATTTTGGGCAAAATTCCTAAAGTGTTCACTATACTGGGATAGAAGCACATGGCCGTAACGTGCTAGCTAGTAGACTTACACCCAAGTAGGGTTGTGTGTGGGATGTTGTCAGAGATAGAGTTCAAAACTACGGTTACTCTAGTATATTCTGAATCATCTTTACTACGTAAAGGTTCAAGTCGAAAGACACCTTTGCTTATGCACAATTCTATGAATTATTGCTCGATAAAATGTTTTCAAATTTTGCAAGTGGGGGATTGTTGGGATACAGCTGTCAAAGCTGTTATTAGTGCAACTTTGAAAAATGGCTTTTGCTATTTGTCCCACATCGGTAAGGGCAAACAAATGGAGTGTGTTAATATACAATTTTTTGGGAACAAAGGTTCAGCCCTTTGGGCATTCAAGTTTTTGTGGGTATGTGGGGCAGACCCAATGGGCCAAGTCACGCACGCGCGCGCGCGCCGCCGCCGTCCGTCCGGCCCGGCCCGTGCCCGTGTCCGGGTCCTGGGTCTTGGGCTTGGGCTCATTAAGAATTAATTTTTTGGACAAATAAATTAACGTTTTTGGGCTTTAAAAATTATTTTTTAACGGTAATTAATTCCGAAAAAAATTAAAACGTGGTTTATTCCGTGTTGATTTCTTCAACGGAGTTGCCCACTTCTTCCAGTTTTTTCTCCACGTTGTTTACCAACGTCTCTTTTCTTTTTGCCCCATAAAAGAGCTGGTTGCCTCCGGTTTTGGCACACAGTTATCTTCTTTCAACACAAAATTTTTTTCTCTACAGTTATGAAAAAATTTTCTTCTCCCAGAATACTTTTTCCAGAATAATTAATCTCATTCGTGTACAGATTAATTATAGAATCGAGCAATTAATACAGAATGGGTGTATACAGACCGGATTGATTCTAGTGCTGTCAATCCGTAATTTAATTTTGGAGGCTGTTTTATCCTGGGGGTGACGGGGCTGCACACTGTCGGTACAATTGGAGGCAGAGCCGCGAAACACCTTAAAGAGAGCGACCTAGTCCGCGACTCAGCCGTGTTCTTCGCTGTCCAGTTTCAAGAATTCTTATATAATTTTTCTGCCCCAGAATTATTTGCTCCAATTGGGTAATTTCGTTCCTGAATTTAATTCTACATTTAATTATTTATTACTGCAACAACACCTACATATATGTCCACGTGTAAACGAACGTGTTTTCTTGTCTTTGGAGAAAATTACCATACAAAATGAGTATGATGGAAGAAATGTGCATATGTAGACTAAAACATAAGGAGGATAAACTATTCAATAATAGAAGCAGAGAAGCAGAGAAGATGTGTTTATCAACAATTGGATTCCCAAGGAGAGAAGATTAAAAATGACAAGAAAGTTAATTCACCTTTTTCTTCTTTCATTGTTGATACAAGAATGTGGAATTTGCTTTGGAATATTGAAGCCCCTCCAAAATTAAACACTTTTTGTGGAAAGCATGCCATAATGCTTTGGCTACCCATGAGAACCTTTTGAATAGGAAGTGCTGCATTTCTCCAATTTGCGGAATATGTGGCAAAGAAGTAGAAAGTGTGGAGCTCATTTTACTTAGATGTAAAGATGTTAAGGAGATCTGGAAGGGATGTAATAACCTCTCTCTTTGGATTCCTAAGGAGCAAGTCATTTTCAATATTCTGAGAGAAAACGATGAGTTTAAGGTTGCTTTAGACGCCCCTTCAACCGTAGATAGGATTGATACATGTTATATTGATAAGATATATTTATAAATATATATAAATTTATAGTATATATGTATATATATACAAAATAATAATGTACAATTCGGATCGGATTTTCGGATCCGGGTCTTGTATAAAATTCAGACCCTACCTGTTTAATAAACGGTCTTCGGATCTCGAGTCCAAAAAAATATGCTCAGATCCTATTATACTGATCGAGTTCGGGTCGAATCCGGATTCAGACCCGACCCATTGACAACACTACCTTGAAGGGTGCTTTGTGGTACAGTCTTTTGAATTCCAGAATGCTGGCATTGAAGTGACAATTGCCTTGGTAGGTCTGCACCACCATGTACGATGGCCTGAATTATTTTTTATATCAGATATTTGTTGGAAAAGTGGAATATAAACCTGTCATGGGTCAAGTCAAGGGGTCCTCTAACCGGGCAGCCCACTGTCTGGCTTCCAAGAGAAGTTTTTTCTATTTTTTTCGATTTTTTTCTTTTGTCTTTTTTTCACCCTTCTTCTTTTTTCCTTTTTTTTAAGGGATCTTAAGTATTTAGTCCTATTTATATTGATTTATTAGTCACTACTCTCATGTTTTTATTTTTTTAGTTGTTGGTCCTATATGGGACAAGTGTCGTTGTCTACAAAAAGAAGTATGGGTAGTTACAGGGAAGTTATAGGGGGTTTTTGGTGGTTATGGGATTTCTTACAATTTTGTAAACACATGGGAGGGGAGCCTAAATACATCTCCGTAGATGGGATTAAAGCCAAAAAACCTATTTTTTTTAAAGACTGAAAAACCACATTCACCCTTCTTCCTTTTTTTCTATTTTTTTATTTTTTTATTGTTGTGTCTAACAATTGATATAAAAATAAATTTTTATATAAAAAAATTGTTTTTCATATAGAAAAACAGGTTTTTCTATTAATATAAAAAAAATTATTGAAAGTATATTTTTTTTATTAAAATTAATATTTTTTTATAAATAAAGAAAAATTATGTTTTTGACATGATATCGCGATTGGTTAGTGCCGCTGGCGCGGATGCATAAAATATCGCAATTAATTAGTGCAGCTGGCGCGGACCCACATTCAACAAATTATTTGGGTCCGGGAATGTAGGTTCGCGCCAGCGGCAGTAATTAATCGTGATATTTTTTATTGAAAAATATCGCGATTAATTAGTGCCGCTGGCGCGGACCCAGATTTAAAAAATGATTTGGATCAGGGAATGTGGGTCCGTGCCAGCGACATTAGACGATTAATTAGTGCCGCTGGCGCGGACCTAAAAAATATCGCGATTAATCAGTGTCGCTGGCACTAATTCATATTCTACAAATGATTTGGGTCCAGGAATGTGGGTCCGCGTCAGCGGCATCATTAATCGCGATATTTTTTATTGAAAAAAAACTGTTTTATAGATTTTTTATAAATAAAAACAGTTTTTTTATTTATGAAAAAAAAAATAATTTTGATTAAAAGTTGTTTAAATTTAATAAAAAAAACATTTTTTTATATTAATAGGAAAACTGTTTTTTTTTAAGTATAAAGACCAGTTTTTTTAATATAAAAAACTGTTTTTATATGAACAAAAGAAATATAAAAACAATTTTAATATTCAAAGTTGAAAACTTTAAAGGTAAGAAGCTTAAAAAAAAAAGAGGTGCATGCGATCGCTTGGCGCGCTATACATGCGGTCCATATAAAGTTTCTCTTTCGTTGTGGGGGAGATGTCTTTGGAGTGTTGAGTTGTAAAGAGTTTCGGGAAGTCCTATTATCTGAGTAAAGTTTGGGCTTTTCCCTTTATTCTGATAAATAAATAAAATAAAATGCGTTGCCTTTAAATTTGGACCCCACGTTGAAAGTGAGTCATGTGACCACTTTGAAATTCGGATTCTAAATTTCAACTTCTTCATACAAAAAAATAATGAGCATTGTGTGGCGCAAACATGGTAATTTGTATGGCGTGAATGACAAAAAAATGTTTGAAACTACGTCCGTGAGCTTTCTGAAATATCACATTCTGCGCATCGAACTTTCTTTATTATCTAATTGGGCCACTTTGCTTTTTGAAAGGCTACAATGTTTGTTACAAAAAAATCAAATTTAAGAGTGAGGTTTGAGATCAATTTAATATTCATACAATTTTTTTATGAGTGCGTAATTTTGTATTATTTATATTCAAATTCAGACCTTGTTAAGTCATTTGTATCATAGATAATGAGCTTTTAGACCAACACGCACAGTTTGGACTAAATAAAGGAGTCGATGTACAAAAATTATTAGGATACGTCGGAACACGACACAGTTGACCCAAATGCACTAAGTATTTTTTTAGAAAATCGTTCGAGTATCCATTGAGACCGTGCCACAACTTTTCGAAAAGATCTTGAAAATATTTCACAATTTTAAAGTTCGGACAAAAAAAATGAGATCTTGAAGTTTGGGGGGTAAAAAATGGAATTAAGGTGGTGTTGTGAATAGTGACATGAATAGTGCCAAATATTGGGGATAATTATTAAAAAAAAGGACTTCCCAATTATTTTTAACTTTTTTCGAGACTCCATGAAATAATTACTAATTCAAATACAGTCAATCAAATGGAGTTCTACCCCAGCCCAAACACCTCACCTCATAACTTATAAATAAGACCATTGAGTTCATTATTTTTTATAGAAAATTTTAGAGTGCCCTTTAGAATATTTTTTGGTACCTTTATTTGGAGAATTATTTTTTTTAGGGCCAATAATTATTCTTTTGTGGGGATATTTTGTCAAAATCAATTGTAATGCATGATTAATTTGTAAATTTGTTTTATTAATGAAAGTTATTATTCATTCATGAGTTTTTATTTTGTCTTCAATTATTTAGTTTAATTTGTTTATTAGGACTAGGTGAAGTTTATTATGTTTGATTAATATTGTTTATAGTTCAAATTCGTCTTTATTTCTCGACATATTATAAAAGTTTTAAAAATTCGATATTCATTTAAAATGACATGACAATGTGTTTTAAATCTTTGACTTTGTTTGAAAAATCATTTTTTTTATTTTAAGTGTGAGTACTTTTTGGTGGGTTATACTTTTATTAAATTAATTGATAGCCTTTGCTTAAAGACTTCGTTAAAATTTAAAAGCGAACTTTTTAAGGGAATATGTATTTTAACCATCTAAATTTCGAGACGTTAAATTTTATTGTGAACTTAGCCGTGTTATTTTTCAAATTAAACGCAACGAGAGTCGTTTAATTTAAGTTATAAAATCGGGAATAACGAGTTTAATTTATTGCATAGTATTTATTAAACATGAAAAATGGATCTAACGTTTTATTGTTCTTAGACACTTGATTATTAAGTTCGTAGTTACACATTTTCTTTGTGTTATCTTAGTTTAATATTTCATCTCATCTCTAAATTCATTTCGTCTAGTTGGACACTCACAGTTATTTTGAACGAAAAAATTGGCAAATCTTCATAGATTGACCTGCACTTACACTCGTTATTCTATAATAGCTCGTGCACTTGCGGTATTTTATAAATTGACAAACAAGTTTTTGGCTCCGTTGCCGGAAATTTGTTCAACTTTTTTTAAAAATAAGTTGCGACTTTCGGACTAGTTTTTTTTCTTTTCGCATTTTTATTAATAAAAAATCATAAAAATATAAAAAAGAAAAAAAAATCAAAAATAAAATAATAAATCAGTAACTAATATTTTATGTTTTTTTTTCAATAGGTTAAAAAATAGATTTAAGTTTTTTTTAAGTAAAGGGTAGTTTTAGCACTAGTTAATAAAAGAAAAGATAAAATTTTTTAAAAAATTGTACGAGCAACATTTTGGACATTGCCCCTATTATCTAGTAGTTATCTGTAGTATCTAGATTACATCAGTAATGGCATATCCCGCTACATTAGTTATGGCATATCATGTCATCACAATCATCGACGTATCCAAATATCAGCAACTCTGCAGTGCATCTCCAACGTGCACCACTATGTATTCATCATGTGCCACGTTCACCTTCAACATGATCCACAACTTCACGTAATAATGGTATATTTTATGCTTTGGAGTTCATTGTTTTTCATAATTATATTGGGAGTATTTTTTACTAAATTTGATTTAAAAACGAGGCCGGTTTTCACTAAAAAAACAAAATTCGCCTAGGCGTTTTAACGAGTTGAAACTCGTCGAACGAATTTTATTCTCGTTCGAATGCTCATTTGATGTTTACTTCGATCGTGTATCTAATGAGGGTTGTAAGGACATTTTTCACATGTCCGAAATGTTTCATTTATTTATGTCGTACGCCGCTACATTTGGCACGTCTCCTCACGATCTCACATGACGGCCTCTATCCGAATTCCGGGAATCAAGCATGCATTATCTCCACTAATATGTCCCACATCTGCCTCAATGACTTCACGTTCCAAGATTTTAGGGACTTAATGCAAGTGGTACCCAAGGGAAGTCAAAACAGTGAAAAAAAGGCACAATAGGAGAGTTCAAGGGTATTTTCGTAATTTCACATCCATAGTTCGGAGGTCTGGTCAACTAGAAAGTTGAAGATCTCGCCGCAACGAAGATACTGGAAAAAACGGCACCGCAATCCGAGCTACGGTGAAGCAGTTATGACCTTTTGAAGATAGAGAAAATTCCTTAAAGAATGCTGTTTTTTTTGTACGCTGGATAGAATTTTAGAGTTTTAAGAACGTGGGACTCTTCATATTTTTTACTATAAATACCAACTTCGGGGGAGTTGTTTTGCAAGACTTTAGGAGACGAATTTGAGAGTCCAAATACATCTAGTCTTCATATTTTTGAGTCCCAAAACTCATGTTTTGATTCACACATTCTTGCCAAACCTTTGTGAATCCTTTTGCAACCCAAGAACACAACTTTGGTTTGTTCAACCCTTGTGGAGGAGACCGTTCTTCTTCTTCATTGCAGCCCTACTGGAAAGGGATAATTCCAGCCGCGACTACAGAATCCGATACCCGAGGGTAATTCTTAGTCAACTTGTATTTTCATTGTAATCCGATTGTAAGCCGTTTTCTTACAAATTATAGTGAAAATAAATGGTTTTGTCCCTGAGGGGGATTTTTCCTTAATTGCATGTGTTTGAATGTTCTTGCATAGATTATCTATTTATTCAATCACATACTGCTGCATGTTTAGGGTTTGTTTGTGTTAAAAGGGTTTTATATATGGTTTGATCATTTGAACGCGAGCACACACATTTCTCAAATTGGTATCAGAGCAGGTTACGCTAATCTATCGCGTATTCCTTTTTTTTTCGCAAAATTTTTCCAAGATAAAATTTTTCCAAGATATCAATTTTCTGAAAAAATTGATTTTTGAAAAAGTGCGTGTTCAAATGGAGAAGTCATATTATAAAATGCCTATTTTTGACGGGACAAATTATGCTTATTGGAAAGCCCGTATGAGGTCGGCTTTAAAAGCCATTGATGAACGTGTCTGGATTTTGGTTGAACGAGGGTGGACTCCTCCCACCGTGACTGTTGATAATGTGACCAACTTGAAACCTGACATTTCTTGGTCTGATGAAGAAATTAAATGGCCATCTTTTAATTCTAAGGGTTTAAGTGCTATTTCTGGGTCTGTCACACCTGATGAGTTCAAACACATAATGACGTGTACCACGTCAAAAGAGGCATGGGATGTTTTACAACTCACCCATGAAGGAACTAATGCTGTGAAAGAGTCTAAGTTGCAAAACTTGACAACTCAATTTGAAACAATCACCATGCATGATTCTGAATGCTTTGATGAATTTTATGCTAGACTTTCTGACATTGTGAATACTAGTTTTAATCTTGGTGAACAAATTCCGAATGCTAGAGTTGTTAAAAAGATTCTTCGTTCTTTACCTAAGCGTTTTATCCCTAAAGTCACTGTGCTAAATTCTATGGGTAATTTAAATACGCTAAAATTGGAAGAACTTGTAGGAGATTTGCAAACTTATGAAATTGATATGTTCCCTAAAAATGCTAAATCTAAAGATAAGGGAATTGCTCTTAAAGCCCAAGAGAGAAGGAGTGAGGGGTCAGCTAGAAAGAGGGTAGAGTCATCTAGAAAGAGAGAGACTGACACGTCAGATTCTGAGTGCGATTTTGACTTAGATGATTTGGCTCTTTTCGCAAAAAAATTCAAGAGGATTCTCAAATTTAAGAAAAATGGCAATTTTAGAGATAAAAAGAAATTTGAGAAAAATAAGTTTGAAAAGAAAAATGAAAAAGTTTCCAAAAATCCTTCTCTGAAAGAAAGTGAGAGATGTTTTGAGTGTGATGGTAGGGGTCATAGAGCTTTTGAGTGTGCCAATCGTCTGAATAGAGAGAAAGGGAAAGCTGTCCTTAATGCTACCCTTAGTGACGATAGTGAGGTCGAGAAGGTGGATTCTGGAGATGAGTCACCGCATGAGTGTAACTTCACCGCATTCATGGCCAACCAAGTGAGCACTCCTAGTTCTCCTCACGACGATGAGGATGATGCTTCACAGGGACACCTCGACAGTGAGATCGATGTGAGTGAGGGGGAGGATGACACAAGTGAGAGCGAGAGTGATATACAACGCGCCTACGCTGAGTTATATTCTGAGTCTTTTAAAACTAAAAAGTGTAACAAAGCATTAGTTCTTAAGATCACTTGCCTAGAGGAAGATTTAAGGAAAGTGAGAGAAAGAGAGTTCTCCACCTGCACCGCCCTGAGAGAGAGAGAATCTACCTGTGTCGAGAATGAGAATTTGTTTAGAGAGAGAGAGAGAGTACTCTAGAGAAAGAGAGAGGGGACTTGATAAAGCAAGTGGCTAGTCTTACGAGTCAGCTCCATTCCTCCGTGGAGACTCGGAAGAAACTTGAAGCCCTTGTTGCCCAGCTGACTCATGATCTTGAGAAAGCACGGGAAGTCAAGGTACAAATCGAGGACAAATCTGGGAAGATGGGAAAGATGCTCCTCGGCCCCGCTTTAGGTTTTGGTGATCGTCAAGGAATTGGATATGATGGTGCCTCCACGTCCCAAATTGCACCTGGACCAGTTCCTGAGTTTACTACAACTCCTTATGGTCACCGTAAAAAACCTCGAAGGAGAGTTCGACCAAGAAAAGCAAACCAAGGTCCGCCTTTGACTGAGCTCTTTTGTACTTATTGCAAAAGAAAAGGCCACCTTAAGGAAACTTGCTATATCATGGGTCAGACACGACGTACTACTGCTCCACCACGACATACTGATGAGTTTTCTAGTCTGAGAGAGCGAGTTGAGTTCTTAGCTGCCACGACTCAGATTTTGATGAAAGAATTCCGACGGATGTCTTCGCCGTTAGTGAATGCTTCTTACATTCCAGCTAAAACCAACAAAGGCAAACAAAAGGTCATCTCTGCTTGGGTGCCTAAGAAAGATAAAAAGGCCTTTGTTGTTCATGTTGCTCTCAAAGCACATAATACCTCACAGTGGTATTTTGATAGTGGGTGCTCCAGACACATGACAGGTGATGCCTCATTTTTTACTACTCTTGAGGATTATCAAGATGGCAGAGTCACCTTTGGAGATGGGAGTAAGTCTAGCATTATAGGACGAGGTACTATCGAGTTACCTAGTTTTCCTAAGCTAGAAAATCTTTTGTACGTCAAAGGTTTGAAAGCAAACCTTCTCAGCATTAGCCAGCTGTGCGACACTAACTTTGCAGTAAAGTTTGACCGGGACGCGTGTAAAGTCTACAATCAAGCCGGTAAACTTTTGATGCAAGGGGTGAGGACCGAGGATAATTGCTATGGGACTGAGCCCACATCCTCACTTGTCTGCAACAGCGCCACGATCACTCCTATGGATCTGTGGCACCAACGTCTAGGTCACGTGAACGTTAGAGATCTCAATCGTTTATCTAAAAAGGACCTAGTACGTGGCTTACCATCTCTTGGAAAGTCAACTTCGACCGTTTGTGGACCCTGTCAGTTGGGAAAACAAATTTGTAGTCCTCATAGGAAGTTACATTCCATTACCACCTCTCGTGTTCTGGAGTTGATTCACATGGATCTTATGGGTCCCACTCGTACTGAGAGTCTAGGTGGTAAGAGGTACATCCTCATGATGGTAGATGATTTCTCCAGATACTCCATTGTAGGTTTTCTGAGAGAGAAATTCGATGCTGTAGATTTCTTAACGACCAAGTGCCGTGTCCTGCAAAATCAACACGGTGTCACTATTAACAGAATACGTAGTGACAACGGCACTGAATTCAAGGAAGCAAAGGTGGATTTGTACTGTGATAGCCTTGGGATCAAACATGAGTGTTCTGCTGTGAGAACTCCTCAGCAAAATGGGATTGTTGAGAGAAAGAATAGAACGATCCAAGAGATGGCTAGATCTATGCTTCCAGGTCGTAAAGTTTCTAGGAGATTTTGGGCAGAGGCAGTGTCTACTCAATGCCACACGGTGAATAGGGTGTATCTGCGTCCACACACACACTTCACACTCCTTATGAGTTGTGGACTGGCAAGAAGCCCAACCTGGCATATTTCCGTGTCTTTGGGAGTAAATGCTACATCCTACGGGATAGAGAGCAATTAGGAAAGTTCGACTCCCGAAGCGACGAGGGAATATTTCTAGGATATTCATCGAATAGCAGAGCGTACCGAGTTTTTAACCTGAAGAGCTCTAAGATTATGGAATCAATAAACGTCACCGTGCAAGATGACGAACCTCCGACGGTTATTGATCCTAACCTTCAGTGTGAGGATGAGGATTGTTCTGACAGTGATTTACCTGTTCCTCTCTCACACTCTGTGGACCCTACTCCTGTGTTAGGGGACACACCTTCTTGGGTTCGCAAGAGTCATGACCCTTCTGCCATTGTTGGTGATCCCACTCTAGGGGTCAAGACTCGTGCTCAGCTAGAGAACGTTGTTAGCCATCTTTGCTACACGTCCAAAGTCGAGCCCAAGAACCATAAAGAAGCACTCAAGGATGAACACTGGATATCTGCTATGTAGGATGAGTTGCTTCAGTTTAAAAAGAATGATGTCTGGGAACTTGTCCCCCGACCTAGTGAGATTAATGTGATAGGTACCCGGTGGATTTTTAAGAACAAAATGGATGAAAATGGTACCATAATCCGAAATAAGGCTAGGTTGGTCGCTTAAGGCTACACACAGATAGAGGGTGTAGACTTTGGGGAGACATTTGCTCCTGTTGCGAGGCTTGAGTCCATCCGTCTTCTGCTCACCATCGCATGCCATCTGCGCTTCAAGGTGTATCAGATGGATGTCAAGAGTGCCTTTTTGAATGGCATTCTACAGGAGGAAATTTATGTGGAACAACCAAAAGGGTTTGAAGATCCTCAGCACCCTGAGCACGTCTACTATCTGAGGAAAGCCTTGTATGGTTTGAAGCAAGCACCCCGTGCTTGGTATGAGAGGCTTACTTCCTATCTCTTAGCTCGTGGCTTCAAGAAAGGGGGAGTAGATATGACGTTGTTTGTTAGGAGAGATGACGGTGCTATTTTGGTTGCCCAGGTCTATGTGGACGACATAGTTTTTGGATCCACATGCTCCCAGTATGCTCACCACTTTGAGGAGGAGATGAAAAGTGAGTTTGAGATGAGCATGGTTGGTGAGCTTACATTCTTCCTTGGTCTCCAGGTTCGTCAGCTAGAGGATGGGATGTTCATCTCCCAATCCAAGTATGATAGAGACCTAGTGAAGAAATTTGGTTTAGACTCCGCTAAGCATGCACGTACACCTATGAGTACCACTACCAAGCTTAGTAAGGACACTTCAGGCAAGGACGTAGAGCAAACCTTATATCAGAGTATGATAGGTAGTCTCCTCTACTTGACTGCCAGTCGTCCCGACATCGCCTTTAGTGTTGGAGTCTGTGCGCGTTATCAGGCATCCCCAAAAGAGTCACATTTACTTGCTCTAAAACGTATTATTAAATATGTAAGTGGGACTCTCTCATACGGGATTTGGTATTCCTTTGATACCGATGATCGTCTGTCCGCCTACTCGGATGCCGATTGGGTTGGGGATGTAGATGGATGTAGGAGCACTTCTGGTGGGTGTTTCTATTTTGGTTCTTCTCTTGTCTCCTGGCTGAGAAAGAAGCAAAATTCCATCTCTTTGTCCACTACGGAGGTTGAGTACATAGCCGCCGGGAGTTGTTGCACACAACTCTTGTGGATGAAGCAAATGCTGGAGGATTATGGGATATTACAGGACACCATGACCATTTCCTGTGATAACACGAGCGCGATACACATATCCCGCAATCCAGTTCAGCATTCGCGCACAAAACACATCAGGATACGTCAGCACTTTATTCGTCAGTTAGTTGAAGAGAAAGTCGTATCCCTGAGTTTTGTTCCTACCGACCGTCAGTTAGCCGATATTTTCACGAAACCTTTAGATGCCCTTAGATTTGAGAGTCTTAGGAAATCTTTAGGGATTTGCACAGTTGACTGAGGGGTTGGTCTATGTCTAGAATAGGATGCTTCTTCATGTTCATATCATATGCTTCCTATTGCTAGTCTGTTTTATATGTACCATTACTTTGTTGTACAGCTTTGTTTTATTCCTTTTGCTTTTTATATTTCTTTTAAAAAAAAAACAAAAAGATTTTCCTTTAAGAAAAATTTTGAGAAAAGCACAAAAAGATTTTATTTCTTTTTTTTCCAAATTTTTAAAAAATCCAAAAAGATTTTTGTATTTTGCTTCTTTTATGGATGAGCATGTAAGTTAGCCAAGTCACAACTTCATTCCATTTATCCATGTGACTGTTTGATAGAGATTTGAGAGGCTACATCATTTCATCCATGTGCTTTACATTGATTGGAGTCTTTGAGATGTAATTAGTGATATATTCCTACATGTTTGACTCCTATATCCTTTATTGCACACATGCACGGCTATATTTGATTATTGCACTTGTCTATCTCATGTTGGCTTGCGTGTTTTCATCTCAATCATGTCTATACAATGTACAATATGCGATAAAATTTGACAAGATTGGAATGCATGTAAAAATCGTTTTGGTGAGACTGTGTTTTTGTATAACGGGGAGGGGCTGCGAAAGGTAATCATCTATCCTTTGCGCAAAAGCCACCGTTAAAAAGGACCTAAAAAATGGAGGAATTTTAATATCCGAGGTCCAAAGAGGTTAAAAGAGCCCGAAAAAATTTAAAGGCAATAAAAAGCAATTCATGCCAAATATGGGCCACTTAGGTTTCACCTTCAATTCTCCAAAGTTTGAGAATTTAGAATGCCTCTATTCAATACAATATCTGAGGGAGTTTGGTTGGAGAATCTAAACGGGTTTGCACTTCCTTGAAAGTCCTGAAAAAGCATAAAATCATTTTGGACGTTATTGGTGTGAAAATCATTTTGAGCTTTGATTTGTTGATTTTATTGAGTCAATATCTTATACTGTCACTCTTTTACACCAAAGGAAGCATTTGAGTTCATTCGCTAGGAATGTCCAATATTCATCGTGCACATATGTCATGTTTGTATGCATTGATTTTCCTATCGAATTTGATCACACCACTTCATTTACGCTATCATTGACTTGGTTGCTTTCTATTTATTCATGGTGTGTTTTTATCCTAGTGACACCTCGCACTTGCTTATTTGATTTATTTCTCTAATTTGTCCATTTGGGGACATCATAAAAAGGGGGAGAAAGAATTATCATATTATGGGGGAGTTTGAATTCTGGGGGAGTTTTTGAGATGTTGCTTATATTTTTATCATATATTGATATCCATGTTATCTCATTTCAAACTCGATATGTGACGTGGTATTTGCTTTGTCTCATGTGTGTAGGTATGAAGATTGCAGATCTATATGTTGCACACCCTGATGAGAAAAATTTTGAGATTCCTGAAGAATTAAAGAACAAACGATGAAGACTATTCATTTGTACCTTTTCCAGTTTTGGGTTCATGGGAGGGTAGATTTGTATAGGCAAATTCATATTTGATAATTCGGATTTTTTATGTACGTACCGGCATAGACATAGGGGGAGATTTGTAAGGACATTTTTCACATGTCCGAAATGTTTCATTTATTTATGTCGTACGCCGCTACATTTGGCACGTCTCCTCACGATCTCACATGACGGCCTCTATCCAAATTCCGGGAATCAAGCATGCATTATCTCCACTAATATGTCCCACATCTGCCTCAATGATTTCACGTACCAAGATTTTAGGGACTTAATGCAAGTGGTACGCAAGGGAAGTCAAAACAGTGAAAAAAAGGCACAATAGGAGAGTTCAAGGGTATTTTCGTAATTTCACATCCATAGTTCGGAGGTCTGGTCAACTAGAAAGTTGAAGAAATCGCCGCAACGAAGATACTGGAAAAAACGGCACAGCAATCCGAGCTACGGTGAAGGAGTTATGACCTTTTGAAGATAGAGAAAATTCCTTAAAGAATGCTGTTTTTTTTGTACGCTTGATAGAATTTTAGAGTTTTAAGAACGTGGGACTCTTCATATTTTTTACTATAAATACCAACTTCGGGGGAGTTGTTTTGCAAGACTTTAGGAGATGAATTTGAGAGTCCAAATACATCTAGTCTTCATATTTTTGAGTCCCAAAACTCATGTTTTGATTCACACATTCTTGCCAAACCTTTGTGAATCCTTTTGCAACCCAAGAACACAACTTTGGTTTGTTCAACCCTTGTGGAGGAGACGGTTCTTCTTCTTCATTGCAGCCCTACTGGAAAGGGATAATTCCAGCCGCGACTACAGAATTCGATACCCGAGGGTAATTCTTAGTCAACTTGTATTTTCATTGTAATCCGATTGTAAGCCGTTTTCTTACAAATTATAGTGAAAATAAATGGTTTTGCCCCTGAGGGGGATTTTTCCTTAATTGCATGTGTTTGAATGTTCTTGCATAGATTATCTATTTATTCAATCACATACTGCTGCATGTCTAGGGTTTGTTTGCGTTAAAAGGGTTTTATATATGGTTTGATCATTTGAACGCGAGCACACACATTTCTCAAGGGTGTACTGTTTTGGGTCGTTAGAAAGTCGTTTGAAGCTCGTTCAATCGAGAAAGGCTTCTCGTTGGAATGAAACTGATTTTTGTTAGAACAAAAGGCTGATCTCATTCGAACGAGAGTGAAACTCGTTCGAACGACCAATGTCACCTTGATTTTTGTGTTTTCCTATAATTACCTGCTTCATGTAGGGATTTTTTCAAGATTTTTCAATTTACAAAAACTGCAAACCTACTGCAAAAAGTCTCCAACTTTAAAAGAGGAAACACCCTTTTTAATTCACACATCACCTCCCAAATATTATTGTGAATCACTTTGAAACTCTCACATAATTCCATACCAGAGTTACTCTTGTGGTGAAGGTGTCTCCACTACTGCTCTTGCGGTTCTTGCAGGAATCGTTGCTGAAGGAAGACGAAGGTCACCCGCAGGATGATTCGTCTAAAATGTTGTTGTTCACTTATAGATTTGTAAGTTGCGATTTGTGAATTGTATAAATGAAATAAAAAAGGTTTTCCCCGAAGTGGACTTTTCCTAGAATCATGTCTTGCTTGGTTTGATTCCATGCTTTCTTATTTCACGCTTTAAATCACATAGTTGCATGCTTTAAGGATAAAGGATTTAAAATTGGTGTGGGTGGTCATCTAAATTAAATAACTTAATGCCATTGGATTATTGCGCACTCTCAAATTGGTATAAGAGTCATTTACACAACTTTACCATGTAATTGATTTTTTGCAAAAAAATTCTTGACATCAATTTCGTTTCAAAAATTTGATTTTTGAAAAATCGCATATTTTCTAATGGATAGCTTATATAATAGGATGTCAACTTTAGATGGATCTAATTATGCCTATTGGAAATCCATAACGAGACCCACGTTAAAAGAAATTGATGAAAGAGTTTGGGTAACTTGTGAAATCGGGTGGACACCACCCACTATCGTGGTTGGCAATGAAATCAACCCTAAACTTGTGTCTTTATGGACTAAAGAATAATTTAAATGGATTAATTTTAACTCAGGGGGCTTAAGTGCTATTTCTGGAGCCGTCACACCTGACGAGTTCCATCGCATAATGACATGCACCATGTCAAAAGTGGCATGGGACATCCTGTAACTTACACATGAGGGTACAAACGCCGTTAAGGCGTCTAAATTATAAAACTTGACTACCCAATTTGAGACATAACAATGCTTGAGTCTGAGACCTTTGATGAATTCTATTCTCGCCTATCAGATGTTGTTAATTATAACTTTAATATTAGAGAAAAAATTCCTGAATCTATGATAGTAAAAAAGATTTTAAGATCACTACCTAACTAGTTTATCCCAAGAGCTATTGTTCTTAATTCTTTAGGGATATTAGATACACTTAGGTTAGAAGAACTAGTAGGGGAACTTAAAACTTATGAAATCGACATGTTCCCTAAAATGGTTAAACCAAAATAAAAGGGGATTACACTTAAAGCTCAGTCTAGAAAGAGAAAGGAGGTGTCTTCCAATTCTGAGTACGATGTTGACATAGATGATTTAGCCCTCTTTGCTAACTATTTTAAGAAATTTCTCAAACTTAAAAATAACGGTTCATCTAAAGATAAAAAGAGTTTTGAGAAAAATAATGTGGGGATTTTTTTTTTAAAAGATAAAAAGACATCCTAAAGAGAGAGGAGGGGAGTTGTTATGAGTGTGATGGGAGAGGTCACAAAGCGTATGAGTGCCCCACTAGGATAAAGCATCAAGGAAAAGGTAAAGTTGCCTTAAATGTCACCTTTAGTGATGACAAGGTCGAGTCGGTGAGTTCCGATGAAGAATCACCACATGAATGAAACTTCACCACATTCATGGCTAGTTATGTGAGTACATCTAGTGAACCTCACGACAATGAGGATGCTACTTCATAGGGAAACATCGACAGTGAGATCGATGTGAGTGAGGGTGAGGATGCAGTGAGTGAGAGTGACCTACAACGCGTGTATGCCGTGTTATATGCTGAGTCCTTTAAAATGAAAAAACAAAACAAAGGGTTTGAAACTAGAGTCCTAGCACTAAATAAGGAGTTAGGAGACACGAGAGAGAGTGAGTGAGTGTGTGTGTGTGTGTGTGTGTGTGAGAGAGAGAGAGAGAGAGAGAGAGAGAGTTTTAGAAAGAGAGAGGGGACTTGGCCAAACAAGTGGCTAGTCGTATGAGTGAGCTCCTTGCATCCATGGAGACTCGTAAGAAACTTAAAGCCCTTGTATCCTAACTCGAGAAAGATCTTGAGCGAGCCCGAGAGGTCAAGGTGAAAATCGAGGACACATCTAAGAAGATGGAAAATATTTTCCTCGACCCCGCTTTAGGGTTTGGTGAGAGGTAAGAAATTTCTTTTAACGGTGCAAACACTTTACATGTAAAATCGAAATCGGTTCCTGAATTCATAGTAAATCCTTACGGTCCTCGACCAAAACCTCAAAGAAAAGTTTAACCTAGAAAAGCGAACTAGGGTAGGCTTAAAAAAGACTATTTCTGCACCTATTGCAAGAGAAAGGGCCATCTTAGGGAGTTTTGCTATAGTTTAGGTATGGCTCGACGTACACATACTCCATCGCACCACTTAAACAATTTTAATAGCCTTTGAAAGGAGGTTAAGTGTCTAGTCGCCACTTCTCATAGTTTGATTAAAGAGTTCCGATGAATGTCTTTGACGTTAATTTATACTTCTAACATCCCGACTAGAACCAATAACAACATGGGTAATCAAAACGTTACCACTTCTTGGGTGCCTAAGCGCGAAGAAAAAGCCCTTGTAGAGGGACGTACAACCTCAAAGTTGATTAAAAAAACTAACACCTCAAGGAAGGTCATCTTTCTTAAAGGCCTTGAGCAAATCAGTAAACCACCTTATGGAAAACCCATCACTGATAAGAACCTTGATTTTGCCCACTAGATCTTTGATCTTCGATGGACTTAAGGATTGTAAACGAGTGTTTAGTACCTCGCTCAACACCGTGGAAAACCCCAACAACCTACAAGACATCATCACATGAATAACTTGAACACAACGATAACTGAAAATTGATGGACGACGATCCATTAAATGTTCGAGCAACTGTCGGTGTTGCATCGCCAAGATATATGGAAAATCTTGAATAGTCTATTTTACAACTTCGACAGGGGACACCTTATGAGGATGTACGCTAAACAGATAATCACTCGCAGAAGAAAAAACGTTATTCGAAGACCTATCACTTTCTTACGAAATTGGAGTAATGGCTCATTCAATCTCCTCGACATTTTGGAGAACAAGGGGCATAATAGCTTGGTCTATAAGGTCCCTAACTACTGCATGGGTACTCTCTTGAGTCACTTGTTCAATAATAGCAGTAGGTTCCTCCATAATGATTGGTCGATCAACTTTAATATGAAAGAAGTAAAGGGGGAATAAAAGTTTGAGAAAGGCAAAACATTAGCATAACAGATGCTGAAAAGTTTGCCTTTACCTAAATGAGCTAAATGGTTGCTTGATTAGGTAAATTGGATATTCTTAATGTACCAGTTTTCTTAAAGGACCTTTATGGTTGATTAACTAAGTAATTTGGGCACGCTTAAAGTCCCAGTTTACCTAAAGGACTTAAATAGGTTCTCGACTAGGTAATTTAGTCATTCTTAAAGTCCCAGTTTACTTAAAGGACCTTTATAGTTGCTCAGCTATGTAAATTGGGCATGCTTAAAGTCTCAGTTTACCTAAAGGACCTAAATGGTTGCTCGACTAGGTAAATTGGTATTCTTACAGTCCCAGTTTACTTAAAGGACCTTTATGGTTGCTCGACTAAGTAAATTGGGCATTCCTAAAGTCTAAGTTTACCTAAAGGACCTAAATGGTTACTCGACTAGGTAAATTGGGCATTCTTAAAGTCCCCATTTACTCAAAGAACATTTATGGTTGCTCAACTAAGTAAATTAGGCACGCTTAAAGTCCCCATTTACCTAAAGGACCTAAATGGTTGCTCAACTAGGTAAATTGGCATTTTTAAAGTCTCAGTTTACTTAAAGGACGTATATGGTTGTTCGACTAAGTAAATTGTGCATGCTTAAAGTCCCAATTTGCCTAAGAGACATAAATGGTTGCTCGACCACGTAAATTATCCATTCTTAAAGTCCCAATTTACGTAAAGGACCTTTATGGCTGCTCGACTAAGTAAATTCATCATTCTTAAAGTTCCAGCATACTAAAGGACCTAAATGGTTGGTCGACAAGGTAAATTGGGCATTGAGACATTACCACTTACTTAAAAAAAATATACAAAGTTAAGTGTAAAGGAAAATAATACATGTTATTGAAAAGTTTCTCGAAGAGATGCCTACTCAGCTGCCACCTCAGGCACTTCAACTTGCTCAATAACTCCCTCCTTTGAGGTAGCTTCTCCGCCCTCCAAGATACAAGCCCCAAATAACCCCACCAACACTTGTTCGTTTATTGTGGCCTTGGGGGGAATAACATGAAAGTCCTATAGGTATTGACGGGAGCCTCCTTGATGGGAGAAACCTTCAAGCACAAAGAAGTAAGAACAAGTTAGTTAATGCAAAATAATTAAGCAAATACTCAAAAAAGAGTTCATTGATAAGCAACAAATACTTACCACAGAGGTTGGTTCAAAAACTATGGTCTGTCGTACTTCAACCTCTACTATTTTCTCAGGAATGATGGGCAAAGAAGGAATTGGGTCTAAGACAAGGGCAATATGCTCCTCTAGTGGCAGGGATGATAAATGGATATCAATAGGAGATTGCTGAGAGGAGTGGTGTTGGGAACTTAGCGCCTCTGGTTCCTCACTTTGGCCATGTCCAATAATAACATCCTCCAACATAGTATAGTCCACAGAGGGAGGCTAGTTTCTCGATCAAATACATTCGATGCAGCCTGCATGCTTGGAGAACTAGAGGAACATCCTCTTAATATTCTTCTTCTTCAACTTCTTCAGTTGGAACAACATTTTATTCAGCATCCTCAATAGCACGAAGAACCCTCGTGCATGACCTAGTCCTCTTTTGGCCCCTAATGTTAGTAGGAGGAGTAAAAGATATGCCTCTCGTTGCCATATATTATGCCAAAGTTGCTCTGGCATCTGAAGATCTTTGATCCCACTGTCTCAATAAGTTCTCAATTATATCGGATCACTGGATGGTTAACTGAGGATCAACGATGGCCTTAGGTGGGGATGAAAGGGGGGGGGGGGAGATTGGAGGGAATAGTTTTTTTTTTCTTCATGGGGACTTTATTACTTGCCTTGGAAACTACCTCACTTAAGGCACCAATGGATGTTTCCTCCCCAACATCAGCTCAAGCAGAGGCAGGAATGTCCCCAGTCTCCTCAACATGTTGGGAGGTAGAGGCTCCTTTTTTTCCCTTCAAAATGGTTTCTCCCACAGGTGCCAAGGGAGGAATCTCACTAGGCATGGAACCATTTGACTCACTCAAGGGAACTTATGATTGATTAACTAAAAAGGTTCTCAATCCCAACTACGTTGGTGGAAAACATTCAACAACAGGATAAATGTGCTCTCGCTCAACAACTTTCAGGAACATGCCAAGATGATTGGGCCAAAATATTTTGAGGTAAGTAGGGGACCTACCACCTGGAGTATGTTTGGAAAGAATAAATATTTATACTTAAAGTTAATATGACAAAGTTTCTACAGTTTTTATGAGAAAATATCCATAGGCCATGGAAAAATTGGTAGGCTTCTCGGTGGTATTATGTTTCAAAAAGGGTACCCCTTGGTTAAATCCAAATTGCATGGCCATACAATGGGGTGAGTAAGTTGTGTAGTAGTTGTCTCACTCAGTGTATAAGGTAAGGTGGGAAGGAGTAAGAACTAAGAGGATGTTGGAAGAGGGTAAGTTGCGAGCATAAGACTCATCGATCACTGTAACAGGTCGAGAGTTCTCCTAAAAAATATTATTGGAAAAAATGGTCAATAAAAGAATAAGGACGAAGTTTGAAACACTTAACATTATCAATGAAAGAATGAAAAGGTTAAATTTATTGTTTGTGGTTCCAAGAAATGATGGGAGGAACCTTTATATCATGTGATATGGGGAGAAAACTTGTAGAAGCATAATCGTAGAACCTAGCATATGTGAATGATGTGAGAAGAACGTGGTTAGTGTAAGTTGACAAATCAAATCTACCAATAGATCTGGAAGAGTCACCTTGTATCCTGTCAAGACAAGTATATAATGATCCAAGTGTAATGGAAGCTAAAGAGCCTTCACTCTATAGAATAGTCGAACAACAAGATTGATAAGGTCCCTCCTCAGACATCCATGAGGATTTCCAGGAAGGAAGACGCTCAATATGATAACCTAAATATAACTAGTAAGTTCAATGATGCTCTCCTAATCTTCTCCAGTAGGAGGCATCACAAAAAAATGTTTGCATTTGGGATCATGTTTGGCTGCCTCTCTGGCTTGCACACTAGCTTTGTCCTCTAAGTAGTAAAAGGACCTAATAATCTCAAAAAAGGTACACTTATTGTAAGTCTTCATACACTTCTTGATCATCCCCCTTAACTCCTTTCAAGTAGTTACCTCATCTCCGGAGATGACTTCTACGAAGAAGGTATCTTTGCAAGCCGCCTCAATACCTATGAGTTCACATACATCCTCCAATGTAATTGTAAACTCCCCCACCCAAGAATAAAGGTGTGAGTCCGGTGGCTCCTGATTAAGTGCGAAAAGTAGCGCGTGTAAAGACGCTAATCGTTGTTTTCCTTTCGCCAACTCAATACAAAAACCTAAGTTACTACTACACTTGCGAGGCAAGCACAGCGGTAAGTCGGGTATCGAGAATCCACAAGGACAAGTTGTTAAAATTTAAGTGATTTAATACTCCTAAAATAAAAGTGTAAAAGATGATTGCAAACTAAAAGGAAAAGTTAATCTAGGCAATGTGTTGAAACTAGATTGTGAAAGCGCGTAAAAATTATAGGTTGCGTCGAATATCCCTCACCCGAGTCAATTAGTATAAAATGATCACATGGGATGACGAGTTATTACAAATGCATCTCGTTTCGACAGTTAATTAAATCAAGGGTTGTTACGCCCTAAATCGTCATAAAAGCCTAATAAGATTTTGGCGTCAATAAATATCCCGAAAATTACGCACGAAAGGTCGTAAGCACGGGACATACATGATATGCCCCGTCAAATCTCCTAGGAGTAATAACAAGGACAACACACTCGAAATAGACCCGTAAACTCCATCACCAAAGCAAAGCAACGCGTCAACCCGAGTGAGTTCAATTCAAACACAACCTAATTTAAGTTACCTAGAAAGCATGTTAAAAATGAGATAAATGGAAAGCGGTAAATAAACGCGGTAAAATTACACTACAAAGCAAGTAAATCAAAGCATGTAAATAAAGCAAGAAAACCTTAATTAGAAAGCTTATAAATTAACTAGAAAGCAAGAAATGAAGAAATACAAACTATATTAATGGAGAGGATGATGAATAGTCAACATTCAAGCCCAAAAGTGTGTCAATCCAAGAGGAAATGAAGAAGAACCAAGCAAATCACCCAAACCCTAAGCTAAACTAACCTAAAATCGTGTATCTACTGCTAACTATTCTTATTACAACAAAAATTGTATTTATAGTAAGTTGGATTAAAAGAAAAGAAGAAAGAAAAGAAATGAAAATATCTGCTGAAAAACAGGGGATCGATCGATCGACCACTTTGGTCGATCGATCGATCAAGGCCAAAAATCGATAATTTAGAATGATCGATCGATCGACCAAAGGGGTCGATCGATCGATCAAGCAGGTCTTAGCCAGGCAGCAGCACGCTGCATTCTTCCCTTCTCCTTCTCTTCTCCTCTTTTGCTTTCCTTATTTTTCCTCCGCTGAAATCGCCATAACTTCTTCGTTATGAATCAGAATCGCGCATCGTTCGCAGCCACGCGAAGCTAGAGAGGAGGGATACAACTTCCGTGATCTGTCAGGCCAGGTACCCAAGCTGTGAAAAGACTAAAATGCCCTTGAACGTGCAATTGCGTACGGAACTTCACCGGAATGCGTCCGAACTTCATACTTAGTACCTAAATACCTACAAAAGCCCAATCATACCTCATATAGCATGTTAACAATATAAACCGAGGTTGTCTGGTTAACGGGCTTAAATATAGATATTAAGGCACCCGAGGGGGCTAAAATGCATAGGTTCGGAGGATGAAATACGCGATATTTGCGTATTATCACACCCCCTAACTTACACATTGCTAGTCCCTAGCAATGAAATAGGATGCAACAAGAACAACAAGTAAACCAAAAGCAAGAGATAGTACAAAAGTATGGTATAAAAGCATAATGCCACTTTCGCGGGCGATTCGATTGCATTTAGCGTATGCAATAAGCCATTAAACCCCTAGGTCACCCTAGTGGACGAGTGTCGTCTCGTGAGGGTTTTCAGAGATGGTACCCACAAACATCACGTGGTTTCCTCAAAATATGCCCAATCCAACATGCGACAAGCCCAACAAAAGCGAAAAGGATTTCATACACATTATTAGCAAAGTGAATGAATTCACACAAAAGTCCAAATCATTAACATTATAGAATGCACCTCATTGAATTGAAACCTTAAATTGTGGGAGGGGAGCGAGCACAAGCAAAGTGTGATTTGGCGAAAATCTTATATAAATCGGGTACTACATTAAAGTAAGCATATATTCAATCCTCATGGGCATTACACCCATCAAGTGAATTCACTCGAAACAGGGAGGTAACACACGGGACATGCGGGCTAAAGAGTAAATGTAAATGGAAACTAGGCCACACACATGTCACAGATGAAGAACGCTATATATAAACTGAAAAACTGTAATCTCAATGAAAGGATACCACTCACTAAAAGAGGCGAAATGTATTTTCACAGATTAACACAACTATTATGACTTTTAAATTACATGCACCTAAGATCACATAGGACTTTAATAGGGTTATAATATAGGTATGGCTAAGGTACGAAACGAAGGAATATATGTACGAATTCAAAGTGTTCGGAATGAAAACTCGGGATAATGGGATAATGCGGGAAATATCAAAATCGGAAAACAAGTTCCAAAAAGGCATTAAATATATCATCGGGGAGAGTAATCAAATCTTATTGAACTATATATAACATTTACAACTTTCTCTTTCTTTTTCTTTTCTTCCTTTTTCTCACTTTTTCTTTTGTTTTCTTTTGCTTTTTGCTTTCTCTTTTTCTTCACTTTTTTCACATCTCTTTCTTTTCTTTACTTATCAAACTCTCATATGCCTAAATTGCAACCGACATCATAACAACATCATTCAATCCCAAGTAACATTCCAAACAAAGGTAGAAAGTGTATGTATGGGTTCAAACTCCAATTTGGAGCTGGTTATGCGATTGGGGTATGAAACGAAAGGCTAATATTTAGGCTCAAAGGGGTTAACGAGGGTAAACATATAAGGGTGTGGTCAAGGCTAATATGGGTGATATATCAAAGAGGGCCTATGATCATTTCACAAAGTTTACGCAATTCTCGAATCAAAACAATAAACGAAAATCATTCTCAAGTAACACATTTCAAGTATGAACTCAATTAATGAACGGTCAAATGAAAGAATAGTGAGATTACCAACGAATTCAACATTTTCAATGAGAAAAGAATAGTGTATACACACACAAACGACGAAAGGTACAAAGCTTACTCGGTGTAAGTATATACAATGCAACAAAAGATTACCGAGTTATAAAAATCTTAAACCAAATCAATATAACAATAAAAGTGCATATGCTCATGGGATAAAGTTTAATTCATGAAGTTATTCACAATATCAATGATTTAAGGACTAAAGTCTAATAACTTCTAAAATCGAGAACATGCATCATTGGGTTGTCTATTGGATTGGGCAATTATTGAAATTTATCATCGGAAACAAAGGCAAAATGCCCCCAAAAGGAGAAAAAATAAAGAAAATCTTTTTGAAATTTTTGAATTTTTCTAAGAAAAGCATACTAAGTAACTAACATGTGAGCAAAAACATGGACTAAAATAAGAAATGGATAGAATATCCCACACCCCCTAACTTAAAACTTGACATTGTCCTCAATGTAAATTAAGAACCAAGTCAAAGAGAGGAAAAGAGCGATATTACCCAAACGTGGAGCGATCCCCATAAGAACAAGTCCAATGAATCTACAAAACAAGTTAGTACCGAGCATAGAAAAAACAAATAACAAAGAGTTAACTAATTACAATAAACTAAATTAAAAAGGAAAGAAAAATAAAAAGAAAGAAAGAATAAAAAGCTAACTATATACAACCTACTATTTAGACTTCACACTAACTGTACACTAGAAGTCTAAATAGCTGAGGGTCCACCATAAGAACGATTTGACTTTGGAGGATAACCGGTATACCCTCACATACAAGCATGCCCTCCGAAAAATATGAATTCCGTTTTAACAACGGAAGGCATGTGTAAGGCAAAAGAAATGAACCATCGCCAATTAAAAGTTTTGGTGGGACGATGAGGGGTTTGGATTACACGGGTGACAAAAATAAGTGGGGACCAAGAAAAGCCGAATATCCTCCCAAGGATTTTGAAGTTGGAATGGGACGCGACACACACAAAGGCAAAGATGCGATCGTGGAGGGTGACTCGAGCAAGTACTCCTCATCGGCGATAGGGTTTAAAACATTAAAGTTCGAAACCGAATCATCGGGTACTTGTTCCGGTGGGGTAATAGAGAATGAAAACGGGGATGGAAGAAATTCAAACTCATGAGATGAATCGTCATCGCATGAAGTTGGAATTTCAAAGGAAATAATATCATTTTCAATGAAATGTTCTTCTTTGGAGGCCAAAGAAGAAATCATTTCATTGCAAATAGATATTACGTCATTTTCATCCTCACTTTCAATATCTATTACGAGATGGGCAAAGTCTAGAATGGCTTGTTACAAAGTAGGTACAAGTACCTCATTTGGTTCAAAACATTCCTCGACTTCAAAAGTCTCGGAAGCAAAATCGTCGTCGGACTCAAATAATAAATCCAACTCATGTTCCCACGAATGATTTTATTTTCGATAGTGATTTTCAATTTTCTCATTTTCATACATACGCAAGCCCTCACCGAATGTCATGGGTCGAGGTGCGAATGCATGAAAATGGGAACTTTGAAAATTACCATCGGACTTAAACGAAACTTATTATTATAAGAATTTTGAAAACTATTCGAATTCGTTTCAAATTTCCTATTATAAGGAGGTAAAGGCCCAAAATCATTATCATCATCATCAAAATTCCAATAACCTAAATTTTGACTTTCGTTATACTCGACCAAAGTCATATTTGAATTTGTTATACTTTGGGATTCTAAGTATTCACCGAAAGTCATAGGTTTGCGAGAATTTTGAGAATTATGACAAGGATTACCGAAAGAATTGGAATAAGACATGCTTACCCCCAAAATGGCTCGAAGTGGCGGATTCCATAAAGTAAGTGCGCGCGGGAAAAATTCGAGCGTTTCTAAGTGCTCAAATGTGGAAGTCCTGCAAAATATTAGCAAATAATACAAATAGAAAGAAAATACTATGAAATACGAAATCAAATAAAGTCTAAAACAAACTAGTCCCCGGCAAAGGCGCCATTTTGATTAAGTGCGAAAAGTAGCGCGTGTAAAGATGCTAATCGTTGTTTTCATTTCGCCAACTCAATACAAAAACCTAAGTTACTACTACACTTGCGAGGCAAGCACAGCGGTAAGTCGGGTATCGAGAATCCACAGGGACAAGTTGTTAGAATTTAAGTGATTTAATACTCATAAAATAAAAGTGTAAAAGATGATTACAAACTAAAAGGAAAAGTTGATCTAAGCAATGTGTTGAAACTAGATTATGCAAGCGCTTAAAAACTATAGGTTGCGTCGAATATCCCTCACCCGAGTTAATTAGTATAAAATGGTCACATGGGTCGAAGAGTTATTACAAATGCATCTCGTTTCGACAGTTAATTAAATCAAGGGTTGTTACGCCCTAAATCGTCATAAAAGCCTAATAAGATTTTGGCGTCAACAAATATCCCGAAAATTACGCACGAAAGGTCGTAAGCACGGGACATACATGATATGCCCCGTCAAATCTCCTAAGCGTAATAACTAGGACAACACACTCGAAATATACCCTTAAACTCCATCAACAAAGTAAAGCAACGCGTCAACCCGAGTGAGTTCAATTCAAACACAACCTAATTTAAGTTACCTAGAAAGCATGTTAAAAACACGATAAATGGAAAGCGGTAAATAAACGCGGTAAAATTACACTACAAAGCAAGTAAATCAAAGCATGTAAATAAAGCAAGAAAACCTAAATTAGAAAGCTTATAAATTAACTAGAAAGCAAGAAATGAAGAAATACGAACTATATTAATGGAGAGGATGATGAATAGTCAACATTCAAGCCCAAAAGTGTGTCAATCCAAGAGGAAATGAAGAAGAACCAAGCAAATCACCCAAACCCTAAGCTAAACTAACCTAAAATCGTGTATCTACTGCTATATATTCTTATTACAACAAAAATTGTATTTATAGTAAGTTGGATTAAAAGAAAAGAAGAAATAAAAGAAATGAAAATATCTGCTGAAAAACAGGGGATCGATCGATCGACCACTTTGGTCGATCGATCGATCAAGGCCAAAAATCGACAATTTAGAATGATCGATTGATCAACCAAAGTGGTCGATCGATCGATCAAGAAGGTCTTGGCCAGGCAGCAGCACACTGCATTCTTCCCTTCTCCTTCTCTTCTCCTCTTTTGCTTTCCTTATTTTTCCTTCGTTGAAATCGCCGTAACTTCTTCGTTATGAATAAGAATCGCGCACCGTTCATTGCCACGGGAAGCTAGCGAGGAGGGGTACAACTTCTGTGAGCTGTCAGGCTAGGTACCCAAGCTATGAAAAGACTAAAATGCCCTTGAACGTGCGATTGCGTACGGAACTTCACCGGAATGCGTCCGAACTTCTTACTTAGTACCTAAATACCTACAAAAGCCCAATTATACCTCATATAGCATGTTAACAATATAAACCGAGGTTGTCTGGTTAACGGGCTTAAATATAGAAATTAAGGCACCCGAGGGGACTAAAATGCGTAGGTTCGGAGGATGAAATACGCGATATTTGCGTATTATCAGCTCCAGCAAGAGACCAATGTCCTCTGAGTATTGTTGTTCTTGGCTAAATTGAAATTACCAAACCACGAAGTGGAAGACAGACCAACCAGGGACAATTTTACACCATATTTTTTATGAATATAGTCTGTTCATGCCCCCAAACCTTCGGATGAACCCCTAGATAACTGAAACTCCATGTTGGAGTATAGATAATCTACTCTGGCAACCCTAACTCGGGTAATGATAAAACAAGGTATGTATGCCCAATTCTCAATAACGTCGTCCTTACCTGCAAGCAAATTGATATATTCATCCTTACAAGTAAGGGAAGCAGGGAACTAGTTCGCCACCTCCTAAAATTGGTCCACATCCCCAAAGTAAGGAGCCCGACGGTATTTCCCCCATTGAAGTTAACGATCATCAGTATGGGAAGAGGCTCCCCTAATAGATGTGGTTTTCTTGACAATAGGTGCCATTATTAGGAAATGAAAGATTTAGATGAAAAGAATGGAATTTTTTTGGTGATTATCTCACAAAAGCACTGCTTGCTCTCTTTCACTGCTCAAAGAAAACAATCTGGCGCAAATCGTAAAAGTAAAAAACGTTTAGCGGTGGAGGAAACCCTTTTATAGGGGGAAAATTTTAATAATAAAACAAGCCTCTCTAATATACACGCACGCATGGGGGGGGGGGGGAGAGTAGTGATTACAATGAGAATTGTGATGCCTGAGGTTCCTCGCATGGAATGCATGCGCGAATCCTAGCCAGCCACATGTGCGGCTGCAGGGATGTATGTCAATTGAATTTAAAATGAAGCGATGCAATAATGATGATAAAGATTGGGGAAATTCAAAAGGCGCTTATATGGATGTATTCTACACTTGAGCAAGTAAATGGTTTTGGGGGGAAATATTTGAAGACCATTATAATTTCTCAAGTAAATTAGCAATTTTTAAACAAAATTGTAAAATACTAAAACTATGAGTAAACTCCATGACTAAGTTTAAATCTCATTCAAGAACAAACTCATTCGAGCACAAGCTCATTCGAGGGGAAAAGGATCCAAGGTCCCTCACGTACAATACAATTATTGTCTCCATATATTAATTTCCTATCTTTTTAAAATAACCCGTGCATACAAGTTGATAAAAAATTAATGCTGGTATTTCGTACAGATATTCCATCACAGGTAAACAAATATCTCTACGAAGGGGCAAATGTAGAAGTAGGTCTAACCTTAAAGTTGATTAAGTAAACTAACACTACACAAATGGAAGATCAAATATGGTCATTCGCATAAGACTAAGGTTGCTCGAGGGATCTCCCATAAAGATCAAGCTCAATTGAGAAATACGAAAAACACATCTTGGTGAATCATGTAGAGACTCAGCACAGGTGTTTGCAAGTTAAAGGATTCCTCAGAGTTCTCAATGTTTTTTTTGGTTTTGGTAAGAAGTTCACCTCATGTTTCCATTTTTTACCCCAGGTATTTTTGTCTCGAAAAAATATCTTTAGGATGGATTTCATCTTTTTCTTAGCGAGGTCATACCTCGATTCAAAAAATCCATAAAAGTGGAAGTCTTCACCCTCGGATTCACTGTTCGAGCTTTCAAAGTCATCACCCAACCAGTGGCAACGATGTCCCCTTGCCAAGAATAGTCAATGCATTCAAAGACCTACATGTCCTTATCAAACATGGCTTCCCACTTAGCAAGGAAGTGCAAAAATCAAGGGACCAAACATCCTTGAAGTTTTAAAGTTATGAGCAACTCAAGGATGCTACATATCTCTCCTTCCTGGAGAAACATATCTGACATGGTTTCCACGACATCGTCTAGACTGATTTTTGCTACAAGTACCACCCACTCAATTGATTCTCGTTCACACTTTTGGGCTTCCACAAATAGGCCACCGAATCTCTTATAGTCGGTTGTCATCTTGACGGGCAGTTTTAACCTAAACCTTTAGAGTGGATTTTATACTGCAAGCAATTACATGCCCCCCCTTATAATCGGGTGCGGACGATAATACAGGCTCGTGTGAAGAGAGACAGATCTTGGTCAGGGAGGCTTTTTGGGGTGATGGGCACTTCAACAGGCAAAACTTGGGTGGAAGGGTCAAATTCGAGGTTATTTTTTAGGAAGATGGTATTTGTTCCCGTTTTATGTGTTGGGAGAGGGTTGTGAGTGGTCTTGGGTTTAGGGTTAGCTGGTGGAGAGATGATAACCCGGTCTATAAGGCCTTAGATTATGTTTTTGAGGTGAAAGTATTGGTCGGTGGTGTGTCCTGCGACTTGGTGAAAGTCACATCGGGCATCATGTTTGAAGTTTTTAGGGAGAGGAATTGGCAATGGTCAGGGTTCCAATGGTTTGATGAGGTTTCAGGCTAGCAAGGCTTGATATACCTTTGACAAGGGATCATGGAGCTCGATGTACTCGTTTCTGATAGGATTGGAGTAACTTTAGGGTGCCCAAGAAGTGGTAAGTTGAGATATGTTGTTAATGGTTGAGATGAAGGTGTTGGTAGACCTGTCATACTTCTGCGATGTAAACTATTCAGCTAACTTTTTTAGTTCAAACTCTACTTTGATGACTCTTTCTTTGATTTCCACACCAGCCTCTTAGAGGGCTCAGAAGTGAGGGTAATGTTGTCCTCCCATAGATGCTCAGATATAAGGCAGGAAGTTCTTCTTCATAATGCTTACTTGTTCTTCCTCTAAGGTCATGTTGGTCATAGTAGCGACTTTCTCTTTCCACCTCCCAATTAAGATACTAACTAATTCCCAAGGGTTTTGCTTCATCAGTTCTAGGTTCCTACATATGATCTCTAGTTATTCATTGTACCTGTATTGGGATATGAATTCCCTAGCTACATCCTCCCTATTACGTATTCTGGATTCTTTGGGAGACATAAATCATAGGAGATCACTCTCTTTAAAGGTTTGTGGATACATTTAGGCCATTATTTCTTTTGAAGCTCCAAAAAGGGTTATGGCTCAATAGTAGCTGCGTAGACGCATAATTGGGGGTCCACTTCCCTTGAACATATCGAGGTCCATCATCTTGAACTCTTATGGTAATCTAGACTTAGGATAGGGAGACATATGGGTGTAGTACATATAGCTTCGAAGATCTGAACTTGGTCAAACTTTTTTGATAGTAGCTTGAGGTATTCCTTGACCTGTTTTAGTTCTTCTTCTTTTACGTCCACCAACACTGGAGAATTAGCCCCTGGTTGGGCGAGGCTCGGAATCAGGATTTGAGCGGGTGGCGAACCATTTGTGTGGGTGGGTCACATGAGGCAAGTTCGTATTCCTCTAGGACCCAAACAATTTCGGGGGTAGGTGGACCAATGGAACGAGTAAATATGATCTCAGGTTCATGAGCTTCAGGAGTCTGGACTTGATGTCACTTCATCTTTTGGACATCAGCTTGAAGGTTCTCAATCTTGGCACTGAGTTGGGGTAGGATGGCCTTTAAATCTGGTTGAACATTCGGTTCTTGGTCGGCGTTCTCCATTAATAGCTTATAGAGATAGATCTCAAATTCAGTCAAAGGAGCAGAGAAGCAGTGAAGCTTCAGGGTTGTTTAATGGAAGACCGAAGCCAATAGGGAGCCAACCCAAAATTGGGCATACGATCAACCTGAGAGGGAAAAATTATTGGGTTTATTTTTTGAAGAAAATAGGGAGTTTTTTCATGACATTTTGAAAAAGGAGAAAAATGTTTTTGGTATTTTTGTTCTTGAAAAGAGGGAAAAGGAAGAATCCTCAACATGATTATTATTATTAGGTTTTCACTTGTATTATATTTTCCTAAATGCAAGGAAAATGTCAGACAAGACCAGAGCCTGGGGGAAGGATAGGGTATAAAATATAAGACACGATTTGACTTGTTTTCAGGCTCACGGAGAGGGTCCTATTTTAAAAATGAGCGAAACGGCGCAGAAATTTAAGCGGTATAGCAACCCAAAATTTCATCAGAGTTTCGGATGGTAACCTACAAACTAATTTTGAGTTCCCCAAGGTTGACGCCTACATGAGGTTTATGCATTTAGTGGGTTAGTGGAAGGGTTCCCCCCTTTGGCATGGCTACCACGATATACCTCTTGCCTATAAGGGTAATCATTCCTCATTACGTGCGGACATTCCATTTGATATACCTAACTGTACATGAATTGCCTCATGATATAACTCGTACGGACAATGCGTGTGAGAGATAATTCGATATACTAGACGTACGCGAATGAGTTCCCTGTTATATAACTCCCGTCATGAGTTCGGTTAAGCAGTATGATGCGGGGGGAAATGTTGGATATACATCAAAGGTAGGAGGTTAATAAAAGGTGAGAATCATATCACTTAGGTTAATTGCACCCCAACGAAGGCGACACCCATCACAAAGTGACCCCTCCATATGGGACATAATTTTTGTTAATATTTCCAAGCTTAGGTGATGTAGTGTGCAACGATGCATAAGTCTTGATTAGTATCTTATGGAGATTTTTTTATTTGCATGCTAAGTAAGGGGAGTACTACCACTATAAGGGAGAATATACAAATATCATGAAATGAAAAAGTAAAGCTATCATGGAGCATGAAGACTATACTAAGGATGGTGATAGGGAAGCATGTGAATATATATGTGAATGAGATATATGTCCTAAGAGGGAGAGTGGAATGAGAATAATGTGTGTGAAAAAGCATGGGGATATATACAAGTGAGAGAAATATAGAAGTATGTTCTAGTGAGACTAAGCATGGATAAGTGAAGTGTGAAATATCTGTAAGTGAGCATGGAGATATATAGAAGTGAGAGAAATCAGTGTGTGTGCTAGTGAAGCTAAGCATGGATAATCCATAAGTGGTCTGTGGAGTGAGTAAATAAGGATGAGACTCTATATACAAGTGCAAGTGTCTGAAGTGAGAATGGAGAATATATACAAGGGGGCGTAGAGTGGAACATGGTGAAGATGTACAAGTGCATAAAAAATTATATATACATGAGAAGATAGCATGGTAGAGATAAGCATGAGATATATATACAAAAAGTCAGTAAAAGGAGTAAAGAGAACATACAAGTGGAGGTATATGTACATATGTAGAAAATAAGGAGAGTAAAAAAGTAACACCCATGTAGAAATAGAGTCTAGTCCTTTAGAAATATCCCTAGCGGAGTCGTCGTTATGGCCATCCTGGGTATATTCCTCCGGCGCGGGCTTGGGCCTCGAAGTCATGACAAGGGGAGAAAGAAGGAAGGAAGAAGGTTCCATCCCTCTCTATCTCTTTCCCTTTTTCGACCTTATACGTGTGGGTGATTTGAGGGCATGGAGATCCTCTTTCTTCCATCCATATCGGCGTCTTCGTAATCTTGCCTCAGATATAAAATTATCCATTGTTAAATGGGGGTAACACAAATAGATAGAGTCGCCAACCTATTTTGCTCAAAATAGTCAAAAGAATATCGCTTCCTCGAGAGAACGTCATCAAGGTCAAACTGATTCATGCGAAACCAAGTGATTCGAAGCTCTGAGGACTAAGTTATGAAATGGGAAGTTGTTAGGTACCTGTTCCGCTATTTAATTCTCCTATGGGCTAGTTAATCTTCTCCTTATTTTTCTGTCATATGTTTGTACATGTGTATAATATAAGTAATGGGAGAATGGAATTATCCGACTCGTATAATGGAATGGATGGAGTGGACTCATTTGTAGGAGTGTACCAAAAATAATCATAAAACATATGATGTAAGTGTTCGTTGAATCAGGATTAGCTATGAAAGGAGAATGTGCGCATCGGATGAGACACAAATATGTAGGAGTTCAAGACTTACAAAAAATATATAATATAATAGATATGAAATGAAAAGAGAGGACTCTAATCTCGGGATTGACCCAAGGCGCCTACGTAACCCAAGGGGCATCAAAGTCCATGTAGTTTAAAAACAACATAGGGGTGGGGTTCAACCCATAAATCCAACTGTATGACTCCTCTTGTGTGTTTTTAAAAGAAATCTATTTATGTGTGAAATTGTGAAAAAATGGAAGTCTTACTCTTGGAATTAATTAATGAACCCTCTTTTTGTCTTTTTTTTTTAGTTTTTATGAAAATAAGTTGTGTGTAATACTACTAATAAAAAGTGAATATTATTTGATGTGAGATAATGAAACAAAACTAGAAGGTATAACAAAATGAGAATAAAGTGTATAATAGCACTTAAATGAGTAAACTATAAAAATGGTGAGAAATGTATTTGCTTGAAAATATTTTTTTTTAATTTTAGAATGCACGTATGCTGATTTTTGTAGTGGTATGAAGGTTATATGGTAGGATGCAGTGGTTAGCTAAGTGAGGTGAGGGAATGTTGGAAAATGGACTTTTTTGGCAAAGGGAAGGCTCAATTCGAGGGGAATGTTTTTTGATTGTTGAAAGGGGCCTCTTCTAAGGCTAGGGTAAGGGCCCTTTTATAGTGGAGTTGATGGTTAAAGGGGGTACCAATAGGCAAGGCTCCTGGATTGGCATAGGGATTTTCTAGCTAGGCAAGGAAAAGTACACCCTACCAATAGGCAGGGTGCTTGGGGTGCCTACAGGTAGTCCGGCATGGATTTTTTTTGGATAAATGGGCATTAAATGTAAACCATAAGTCCGAATCGTGAATGTCCGGGACCATTGGAAAGGAAATTCAGAGCCCTTAAAGAATCCATTAAGACACTCTCGGGTCTAGGATTTGAACATAGTCAAATAGGTCTCAAAAGCGCCCGGCGGTATCCAAACGAGGGATTTTTGGTGGAAAACGGGTCATTCGTTCGATTCGTGCACTCAATGAACCATTCGATAGGTAATTTAGTACCATTTGAGATTCCATTAACATTCACTCAATTGGAGAGTTTATTGGAGTCAAGCAGGGCCTGCGAGCACCCACTGGCCTCCAAATCAATTATCGGAGTGTGACTTGGGGTATACGGTGAATAGACGGGTGTTAGAGACCTAAGGAAGTGCTTAAGGGGGGGGGGGGATTGGTATCCAAGGATTGGTTATTTATACTCTTATTCTTTATAGACTTTCTATTAACATTTTTGTGTAGTTAATATTTCAGGACCTCGACCACCCGTGCACAACCATGATAGATCATGTTGCTATCATCTCAAATTCATTGTTGCGAATTTACATAGGATGTGGGTGTCATTGGCCTACATGCTAATTTTATCTTCATTTTATTGTTACATATTCATATATGAGAGACATTCATAGTATTTTATATTTTCTGTGGTTGGGGAGTATTAGCTTGTATAGTTTGCATTTGTTGTATGGATTTTATTTGTATGTATGATAGTATCAGACTGGCTAGGAATTTTTCTTGTCTTGACTTAGCATTTCATTTTAGTATATTTCAGTGTAATAATGCTTAGAAGGTAACTTATTTATTTAGACTCCTGTATTGTTTAATTTAATCACGGTCATTCTATTATTAGATATTACGGGGTGTCACAAATACACCTTGACTTTAACCTTAAGAAAAAAACATTAATCTCGCCTAAATCCACATATGCTTTAGGACGCGAGTGACCGAAGTCAAAGAAAATTGTTTCCTATAATCCTATCTCGCGGCGTGTACATCTAACTATGGGTGCCATCACTACAGTGCCAACTTGTCATACAATTCATAATAATTTGAGGTAGCATGCCTTCACTTGAGTTCTAAGCTAATGATGCCAGTTGATGTCGACATATTTGGAAATTTCATGATGCTCGAACAACACCTACCCATTTGGCACCTTTCTTCCTATGTTTCCACTTCCAGCGTGAGATACATAGAGGTTCAACTAAATTATACTGCAAAAGTTTGAATGTGTACTAGTCTGCACATGAAGCAACATCACTTGTCGTGATTAACATTCATACTTCGATATCGTTTCTAAAGTTCAAAACGATGCTGCCACTACCCTTGATTGCCAACTATTCGAGAATTTTAAACATTTGTATACGACTTTCCTTTGTCAAGTTATTGCATTACTCAACATCATAAGCTTATCTTGATGTAAATGGATAAGACATTCCCAATACCCTAGGCAACCTAACACCGTTGCACATGGTGGTACTACCTAAATTTCATAAATCTTAGCCTTTAGTGCAAACCCTTGTCTCCAAAGATGGAAAAACTATAAAAGCCTAATCCTCTAATGATTCATGGTCACTAAAACTGTCTTATCCCCAAAGACATCGATTGTAGAACCCTTGTAAAATGATTGTATACTCAATAATATTAACTAACAATGAGGATCCCTTACAAGATACTACCGTACCCAACCTATGAGAGGTACCTCAATGATCACCTAATACTATAACTCTCCTTCCAATGATAGTGTAGTCATTAATGAGACTTTAGGCAGCCCCCAAAGTTTCTACTAAAATGCCTCCTTTGAGATCAGATCTTACCTCATATAATGGTTGCACGAGAGAAATAATTTATTACTTATCCACTCTATGTCTCCTTGACCTTCAAATACTATACATGCATCGCACTATAATTCAACATTTGCCATGGGCAATGGGTACATTTAGCATTAGGTATCAAACCCAGTTGGAACATTCATACGACGATGCTTTAAATCTACCACCATTAACCCTTGGTGTGCAACCCATTACTACTACCATCATTTATCCGTGTTCCGAGGCACATTAAGACATTACCAGTGATGAGACACTAACTCGGTGCCATAACACTCTTGATTACTATTATTACCTTTATATAATGGCAGGTGCCAAGCTGAGGGACATGCTTTGTGCGTTATGGGCCCACTACATTTCCGCTGTGTTGCTTTGACAACCGAAGTCCATGAGTGCTCACAATTCTTCTATTAACTCCTTCCTATTGAACACATCAAGACATTACTCGATACTCATCAATGTTTAAAAACCCTTCACTACTCTACATGGGGTATCACCCATTTCTGAAAAAATCAAGGTTACTACATGCTTTTATAGCGAATACTCACCTAGCCTCTTTACATCCTACTTGAGCATAGAGATGAGATGGAGTGATAACTAAACTCCACCCATAGATATTAACAAAGAAATTTTTGATGATGTTGTAATCCTTATCCCCAATTTCGTGGTTTCATGCGTGCATAAAGTGGAGTTCTCCCTCACCTTACAAGGCCGATCCCAAAGTCGAACCTTCGATGATTGAAGATCAAAACCCGATTTCACTGCCACACATCACTCTTGTTAGAAATTAAAACCTAAAACTCTGATACTAAGTTGTAATACCCTGACCCAAATTTAAGGGTCACCCTTGGGTCAACCCAAATCGATCCGAATCCACTAAGTGTAGAGTGATGTGAAACAAGCTAAATAATATTTCTGGTCAATTTAATTTAATTTAACAGAGGAGCTTGAAATTCATTTTTCCATGCACATACATAAAATATAACTAGTGTGGAACCCATTAGGCAATGCCATAGGGTTCGTGTAATCAAAGCTACTAACATAAATAGTAAGAATCACTTACATGCAAAACTCTCTCAAAAAATAAAATATCATTTCACCTATTGTAAAAAAGGGAATGGGGTTCGTCTATGCTCATTGGGGGTTGCCAACAACAATGCAATATAGAAAAAAATGACAAAAGGAAGGGATGAAATATCGAAGATACAATAACTAATAATATATGCATCAATTATGTTTTATTAAAAAATATTCCCTTTAACTTTGGTTGAAAGTCATTAACCTTAGATTCCTTACTTCACCATTTTATTACAAAAATGTTTCTTTAATACTTTATTATCATTCATTCCAAATCATTGAAGAGTATTTGTTTCACCTTTTAACCCGACACTTCCATGTCATTTACAAAAATAGCTTCTTAACACGCACATTCAGTGTACAAAAACATATTTAAGCTTGCATGTCACCCTGACCTTACATTCACTATTGATTATAAAAACTCTTATTTATGGTCTTTATTACTTAACTTCCTTTAACACGTTGACTTATCCACACATTACCTTGTTAACTAGTTATTTCCTTTAGTTCATATACCATGGAATTTCCAATTGACTCAGTCATTTATCTTCTCGAAATTTTACCAATTCCACATCTTTACTTTTATTTTTCGTTTAATTATGGACTTAACCGTATCTGATTTATGTTTACGGACTTACACCGAATGCCACAAATGTCACAATATGCTTCCATTGTAAGTGGTTTTGGGTATAAGTTGAAGTCGCACCCTAGGGCTCCGGGACCTCCGTAAATTTTCTTGACACTCCTTTATGAAAACTCTTTCACTTTTCATTAGGTTCATTTACTTGCACTCCAACTGCCATTTTTATCAAAACACCCATCTCTTCGTCATCCTTGTATTTTCACATTTGCATCTTTTTCCCCTTTAAAATTACTTTAACCATTTTACCAGACCTGAAGGCCAACAAAGGTAATTACCACCTTATAATCCTTGTTGTACATTCAAACATGTTTTTTCATTTAGTCCTTACTATTTATTCTTGATATATTACCCATATCTTTACTTTCACCAAGTCTTAAGGTTATTTTCTATACAAACCTTACTTATTTTAATAACTTGCCGTTTGGACCCAAGTTGGCTATAATTCACTTTATATCTCTCTTAAAATGATAAACAACATTTTATACGTCCCTTTACTTTAAAGTCACACTTTTTTATATAAACAATCATACAATTGTTAATGTAACACTTTCAAGCAATTAAGATCTTCATCATATTCACATAAATCTCTACAACAATTTGTGACTTTCCTTGACTTTTTATATATGAAGTGCCAACCATTTCTAAATTATATTTCTCTTCATGAAATAAAACATTTTCACATTAACCTTACTGATTATTTCACAAGAATATAAACCCAAATATTATGATAGTATTAGGAAATTATCCAGATACAAAAGTTTCATACTTTCGTAAACAACTTCATGAAAACACTAACTTTTAACACATAAAATATTTTATATTTTGAAATTTTACACTTTGAAACCGTGTTTAAGACTCACTTTTTTTAACATTTTATTTTCATAATTTTTCCTATTTATATTGTGAAAAGGTAACATTTGAAAGCCAAATATTAAATCCTTTTTATTGACACTTGATTTTCCATAAACTCATATCATAATTTCCTAAACTAGTAGAATGTATAAAATCACACACATATTTTTACACAATATATATCTAACATGCAGAATACGAATTTCATAATATACATGCCATAAACTTAACCCCACTTCAATAAAAGAAATCCTCCAAAGGTTGTGTGGGAAATGCTCCAAGACTCCAATAAAAATGTTCCATGAAATCTCCATTAAAATACCCACTTCAAGCTCCATGAAAGCTCAGTTAAAACGTTACACCTCAACTCGAAGAAATACCCCTCATAATTTCCTCTACAAATGACTCAAGAATTCCCCCAAATAATATAATCTACACTAAAAAATGTTTATTTGTTTTTGCCTAGAATAAAAGGTTAATTAATGGGGTCAAAATGGTATCAAACCCTTAGGGATATGCATAGAAATGGTATTTTTATTTTGGGAAGAGCGTGTCTTAAGTTAGATGTTTTTGGGACACAAAATGGGTAACTCTTCATTTCATAAATCAATGGCAAGTACTTGATGTCCCCACAGGGGACACATTTTGATCTAATAAAGAACCTAAGATGTCACGTTTCAAATGTTGGATGATTGGATTTAAAAAGGTAAATAGACATTTTGTCCTAAAATAATCCTCATGACTCCTCCTTTAAAAAAAATAACGAATTGACCCTAAGAGCCATGCCACTACGACGACAATTTAGTAGGGTAGATTTTTTTATTTTTTTCGAACAACTCTACCTTTCTTCTCTTAATATCTTTTATAGGAAATGTTCTCCATGGTTTTTGTCTTATTCAGCCTCTTAACTGTGAGGTGATGTAGTTTAGTACAAATATATACAACTCCTCTACGAGTGTTTAGGTATAATACAAAAGCAAATATATATATATATACTTAATAATTCACAATTTTACAATAATATGCCGCGAAATTGGATGCACACTTAAATTATTTTTCCCAAAATAATTTCTTGTCTCAATAATATTTTAGTATCAAAAATATAATTTTACCAAGGTGAGGTTTGTAACCCATATATAAAAATAACCTTAAAAATATGTCCGCAAATTATTAACACAATACAAGTGGTTCATGCACTTTTATATTTTCATTTAAGGTCAATTACCATTTGACCATTAATTATCGTTTTTATGCCCGCGTATCATGCATGCGCCAAACTAAGCTCGGATATGACATGCAATTTCATAATTGTTATTTTTAACCCCTGTATAATGCATATAAAATTTTGCATGCAAACCTTTTATGTGGAGCGTTCACTCGAAACGTAAATTACTCTTTTTGACACTTATGCGACCCATATAGCGGAACGCATGTGAATATTTTATGTAAAACTTTTGCGTGACCCAATTTTTTTTATAATTACTTTACTTATTAATATTAGGGCTATTATAATCAAGGAATATGAGGAAAAACCCACAATGGGAAAAAAATCTTGGGGCGACGGAACGACAAATGTACAATGGTATAGTTTTAGAACTAGAAGAAGTAGACTTACAACCCTCACGACTCAATAATAGAGTAGAGACTCTTTCCCACCATATTCTCCATAAAGAGCGCCAACATATGGAAAACGCTATACAACTATGATAGGTTTTGTTCTTTAACCAGTGTCATAAATTCCTCGCTCCAATACAATCTTCTTCAAGGGCGAAGCAACCTTTTCTTCATTTTGAGTTTGAAGATAAACTACGTGTTTCAGAATGAAACAAAGGTGAGAAGCCTATGTTGATTGTAGTACCACTTTCTAGGTGTGTGATGACCTAAAGCGAAAGTGTATTTAGAAATAATCGCTTAACTCATGAAACCAAAAAATAACACAAGAACAAATTAGAAAGAAATTTGTTCAAGGTTTTAAAAAGATTTCAAAGAAAACAAGTTTACTTCAAAATATTTTTATATTTCAAAAGTATTTAAACTTAAAATATCTCAAGAATATATTGAAGAGAAACACAAGATTAATAACTTGGAAGAATTGAAGATTCAACACCAAATAAGTTTTTATCTTAAAATAATTTTTCTCTCCGAAAGTGATTCTTATGGCAAGACTGTTTACAAAAATATTTTGTCCACAAAGAGATCACCAAATCATACTTACATTCACTCACAAAAATGAAGCAAAAAATAGTTACTTATACGCACAAGCTTGGAAGAGAAGCTTGGGGGTACAATTAGGTAAGGATTAGGCTCACATGAAGTGACATGGTGTAAAAGTAAAAAAGATACAATTAGATCTTTAGTTTGGAGGAGTATTAAGAAAGATGTGCACATTTTAACTTAAAAAGTTACTCTTTTGTGAGACTGTCACGCATCGTCGGATGCTCGATGTAGCAATCTTTTTCATCGTTCGATACAAGGCAACCTAAAGAAAATATATTTGAACAAAGGTGCGACGAAGTGAGACACTGCCTCTACAGGGAGAGAAAGAATCCCCGTGGCGAAGGTCCTGCGAAGAGACCTCAATAGCCTTCATAAAATGAATTTGAAATATTTTCCAAATATAGTTTTATATGAATTCAATAAACAAGTCTAACGATCCATATCAACACATGAACACACACAAAAACATTTTTTTATAAAAAAACTACACATGTGAGTAAAATGAGCATGAGTCTACCTGTCCGTTTACCTTCCCAATAGTGGTATAAACGGGTTTATATGAAAGTGGGGATGTCCATTGAAATATTTTCATGAAGCCTAGATGGAATGACCTCAAGGACATTACTCAAGTTATATTTGATCAACATAATAAGACAATCTAGTCCTATTGGGCATATGAGTAAAATGCATACTCTTATAATCTTGCCCTTTATTTATTCCGTGACAAAATATTAAAAAATGAAGATTACGAGTAATATAATAAAGTCTAGAAACCTATGGTAAATAGACATGAGACCAATAAAAATCATAAGACAAATATATACTACATATCTTCAAAGACAAGTTCCAAAGATATCTTGCACCTGTTAAGCTATCATACATTCTAGACAAAGGATATATAGGAATGCCAATGTATTCAGAAGTTTAGATAGAAAATAAGTGATTAATAACATATGGAATCAATTTATCATTCAATATGTGTACTCAAGTTCTAGAAATGACAATATCCTAGTCCTACAAACCGTATTGAGACGGTATAACATTTCTTGGATATATACTCAATATTTAGTTAGTTTATCATGAAATAAATCAACATAGGTTCATCATTAGAACTCCCCCTTAATGTGATCTTTCTCCCCTTTTTTTTTGTTGCATTGACAAATGTAAAGAAACATTAAATTAGACAAGTGTGATAAGAATGATCATATAATGAGTTATTTCAATAAAAATTAAACAAAGATAGAATACGAAATTCAAGAAATCTATTCAATATTTCACTAAAAAGAGATAGAAAAATAACATACAAATATTGATCATGTAAACACCAATACAAGTAAAAGTGCACCAAAAGTAAATAAAGTGAAGCACGTATGAAATTCAATAAGTATATATAACGGATTAATAGGCAATAGGTTTAGTGAGTGTATAATAAACCTAAGTAATCCATGGTGTTCTAAATAAAATCACATGATATAATGAGCTAGAAAATCACGGACAAGATACTCAAGATAGAGATGTGATGCGAACATAGACCATATATACATGATGACATAAGAATGTAATATGATGCCCAAAGAAACTAAAGGCAACCTCACCAAAATTTTACTTCTAACTTGCTGAGTACTAAACAACCAAAAGTGGCATATCAAAAGTCCCCCAAACTATAACAAAAAAATATCTAACCAATAAAACATCCAATTAAATCTAAGACAACAAAAAGAGGACCAAACAAACTGATTACCACCAAAATGTAGAATCACCAACTATACTTTTTCTTCATAACTATCGTCCTCTTCATCAGCGTCTTCTTGATATCGATGAGGTATACGTACCTCTATATAAAAGTCGATCACATCTCGTCGCATGGCATCCATTTGAATGAAGATAGAGGTCTGGAGCGTAGTCTTTTTCTTTTGAAATGAAATGATCCGTGAGGCAATCTCAGGATACATTAAACTAAACACCCCGATAGATATCTAAGTGATTTTCTCATTGAAAATACAAACACTAGTGGTCCTATGTCTTGACTGAGAAGTGCCACCGATAAGTCCTTGGGTGAGAGTTTATTCCACTTCATCTATGACAGGAGGTGGAGGTGTTTTGGTTAACCTTTTCTTACCATGAACAAAGGTAGTGAAGGTAATATTCTTTCCTTCTTTCTTCTATACCATTAGAAATTATATGAACATTATTTTCCAACAAAAGGCAATTTATGAGATGTTCAAATGAAAGGGTTGGTCGTTTTCCATTACCCTTATTAGTAATGCAATCATACATCATGTTATAAATTTCCTAGGCCAAATATAAAGAGACATTAGTGCCAAAAACATGTAAAAAGTTGCAATGATAGGTAATAATGGAATAATTATGTGAATTTTGGTTGATGTTTGCAGAAAATATGATGTGGATGAGAGATAATCAACATTTCTAGTTTGGGGTTGTTATAATAAAGTCTTGAAAATACATCATCACCAAGAATATTAAACCTATTTAAAAAATTAACATATGATCAAAGAACAACAATGAAATAAACATATACTTAGGTTCCACAAACAAACACACATTAGATAGAAAAATAATACAGTAAGAAATAAGAAGGAGAACCTTATTTGTAGTAGTTGAAGCGACAATTTGAAAATTCGGTTATAATTTACAATCACTGTATCTATTTACAATAATCCACCATAAAACATTCATGAACACCAAGATGAAATAAACAAAAAACCTAAAATATGATAAAAAAAACAACATACTAATATTTGTAAGGCCATTATAAAAATTCCAACATTCACCCAGTAGGTAAAATAAAAAAATAAAAAATGAAGATCATATATAAAGACCATAGCTATTATGTCAATGGATCCAATGAATTTGGATGAGCTCGTTGTGGGTCGATAGAAATGGTTGTGAATGATCACTAGAGAATAAAAAGGGACAAATAAGATAAGGTTAAGAGAGAGATAGGAGAGAGATGGGCTAAAGATAATATTTTTTTTATTCTTGCCATGAAGATAAGAATTGTGGAGAGAGAGAGAGAGAGAGAGAGAGAGAGAGAGAGAGATGTCGAAAGATGGGTTGTTACCCAGTTTTGTAAGTTGCTTTGGGGACATTATGCTACGGGTTATCTAGGATCGTTTGATAGTTGTGAAGTTAAGTTAAAGATTGACCTGATCTATGACACAGACTGTGATGTATATATATAAATTGTTTGTGGATGTAAACATACGATATTTATATTGTGGGGAATCATCTAGTTGGGGTGTGGATTTAAATGGATTTGAGACTAGGTACCGCACTCCAGGATAATGTATTCGTTTATGTTGAGGTCCATATTATTGCTCATGCATTCAGTTAAACATCACCTCACCACCTCATGACATGAAAACATAAATGAATTAATCCATCATACGGTTTGGTATGTGACCAGAAGATGGTGTGATTGCGTGGTGATCCCTCATTCTTTTGTGTGTTCATGTTTTAAATCTGTTAGGTACATTACTCCTATGGGTTTACCTATGGAGGCACAAAAGTATCCCTGATGGTTGAAACCTTTATGTTGTTTATTAGACTTATAATTATATTGTATAGTCCAGTGATGGACATGTTATTTAAAGATACCATGTCACGAGTATTAAGAGATTGGGTATATATTTTTGTTCGAGTGGCATGAGAGGGGTTGGTACCGAGGTATATTCTTATTATATATGTAATGAGTTATATTATGATGTATTTTTAAAATAGTGGATAACTTACTCGAGAGTCTAGTAATTGAGATTTGTTAGTTTAGTTATGCCTTGGGTTGGGACACTCGTGTAGATTATTTCACTTATAACGATGAGTGATGTATCATTTTCATGTGAGTGTCGAGGGCTTGTCATGATTATGTAAATGAGTCGCATCATTATGATTCCTTCAATATAGTAATATATGTTTATTGCAACTTTGAGGCTCTCGCCCAAAATATTAATAAATCTTTACCAAGTGTAGATATATAGGAGCAGTAGGGCTGAGAAGTCAAACTTGCCACTTCCACATTTAAGTCATTTCCATTTCTTAGATTTTGTTATTATTTTTATTCTGTCCTTTTAGTTTACGATTCATTTGTTTTAGAGATTTGTATGGGCTATGTTGGTTCCAATTTAAGACAATTGAGATTATTTGTTGGATTTGAGAAAATGTTTATTTATTTATTATTGACATGGAGTCATTTGGTTTATTCGTTATATATTATCTTATTTAGTCTCATGTTATGGATGGTTTAAATCTCGTTATAGTCTTTTATTATAGTTATAATGATGTCAATGATATAAAATGTATTAATGTGTCTTATTTTCGGCGCTGAGGCTTTGCCACCCAACACGTGGAAAATATGGAGCATCCCAGGTTCTAATGTTTTAGGTTCCGTGGGTTTTGGTTAGTTTATGAGTTGAATTATTTGATTTATTGTAGCTATATATCTAATAATCGTTGTGTTCTTATCTTTGAATCGTTGTATAATAAGAATTCTTGGTTTACTTTCAGATGGAAAACACGTGAGGTGGGAGACAACGATTGGCTTTTGTGACACCCTACCTAATTTAACCATGGGTGATAAGTCATTTACTAAAATAAACAGGAATTTCATTTGGTTCATCCTTAGCGTCACTGTCAAAACCCTTTTTAAATTATCTAACCAGCTATGTTAAGTTAAATCGACGCCAAATTTTATCTTTACATTAATGTAGCAACACGAGAAAAAATACTCAACCATTCATACAAATATAAGAGTCCGCATCATCACACGATAAATAGATAAATATGTACCGAATGAACCATAGGCTTCAAAACACAATCAAACTATAAGTCTAAAGGAATAAATTAAATCCAAAACATAATCTAATAAATAAAGTTGAAAGAATGTAAAAACTGAAGGGGAAACGCACCCAAAAGAAATACTGAATCATAATCCTACTCTAGGAATGAATAATTGAAACCTATACAAAAATACTGCTTGCCTCCACAAGTGTTGCTACTACGCATCCATGAAATGAATTATCAAGCTTGGCATCCCTATGGTTGAGCACCTAAAATATTTTGGAAAATAGATTTGACATGGGTTAAAGCCCAAAACCTTTTGAAAACATTTAGCAAGTATTTAAATCACAGTTTAAAAGAAATAATTAGATATACATGTTAGTTCCGCGTACACTCCTTTGAGTTCCTCACCTCTCAACTATAGTGCACACCTAATGTCTCCTACCTATCTATGCTACCCATACTAACTAGACAATATATATCTAACCAACCACAAAAGGTTAGCTCCCCCGTATTTCCCATACAATAAGCTACCATATTAACATTTCTCATACGTTATTGTTACACCATTTCATTAAGTTTCTGATACTTAAGTTGTCTTTATATATACATTATCTATCTTTTCTACTATCACACAAAAGTAGAATAATTGAACTTTTAGATATAAACAATCTATCTTATCTACCATCACACATAAGTAGAATAATCATAATTGTATATATTTATCACGGTAATTGTGTGTACCTCGATTTGTCATCACGGGCCCAGACGAGTAGCCCAGTGGAAACGGCTCAAAGTCTGGGTCCTTGCATCTCAACCAAATTCAGTTATGACTTAGTCTACTCCTAAAATATCGTAAGGAGATATTCTAGGAGTAGAGGATGAACGTGGGGGAGTCCAACACCTCCACTACCCAAAAACGAATAGGTATATAACAAACCCTAGGCCTGGGGCAAAAAGGCACGCATTGTATTTCCTGAAAAACATTCCCCGGAGTATAGAGAAATAATATTAAGAGCAACACCGTGGACGTAAGCATTCTTACTGAACCATGTAAATACTGTGTCGTGTGATTAGCATTTTTTATGTTCTTTATTTGCTTTAGTGATTGCGCTTTTCTTATTTATTCGTGCTCAATTTAATTGTCACCACAATTGGCGCCGTTTGTGGGAACGATTGTCTTTCTTTAAGAAATCCCTCACCAACAAAGAAGCTAAAATGTCTAGTCATAGTAGCAACACCCCTCAAGTAGGGTATATCCAAGAATAGCCTGCCCCTCGCAGGATCATATCTGAAGTTCGTCATTCAGATCAGAGGGATCGCCCAGAGCGACAAGCCTCCGAAGAAAGTCAGGGACCAACAAGGTCCACAAAAATCTCTAGGTTGATCGATGCCTATGAGGCAAAGCTACAAGAGCAAGGAGGGGTCGCTCATAAGCAAGAGGCTGAGAATGCTCGCCTCAAAAGGAGATTAGAGAGGATGGAGAATGATCTCCATCGCAGCACTAGGCGACATCCATACCGCACTCCTAGCCCTCAGGCGAGCAAGTCTCGCAGCCGAGGAAGGATCCCTAGATGCGGATCCCAAATAAGTGAGAAGCATGAGTCGGGTGATGACTCTCTCGACCAATAGCGACCAGCTCGCCATTGTAGGAGTCCAGCTCGAGCAGATGATGACATAGAAAATTTGGTCCGAAGAGAAATGGACCAGTACCCAGCACATCGGGGTGCCAGATCGACTAGAGAGCTTTCTCGGTGAGATCTCAGGACCCAAATGAAATCCCCTTTCTTAAGGGATATTGAAGAAAAAGAAGCCCCCAAAAATTTCACAATTCTGAGATTCAAGATCTACGATGGAAAGACTGACCCAATCGATTATGTTAGGCTCTACAGGCAAGCCGTGACTCTCTGGAACCACAGGGATGCACTAATGTGCCGGATTTTTACTCAAGTCTGCATGATGTGGCCCAGAAGTGGTTTGAGAGGCTCCTACATAGGTCTATCAAGAGCTTTGAGTCCCTGGCCGAGCTCTTTATTGCTCGCTTCATAACCAGCAACTCCCATCCAAAGAGGATGGATGCTTTACTAACAATGAATAAGATGCCTCAGGAGAGCCTCCGGGACTACGCAAAGAGGTACTGGGAGTTATTCAATGAGGTCGAGAAATGCTCAAAATATGTAGCAGTGGCCTCTTTCATGATTGGCCTACCCAAATCTTGCCTTCTGCACCAATCCCCGATGAAGAAGGAGGCCACAACCATAGATGACCTGGTGGCTCGCATTGAGAAGTACGCCAAAGTGGAGGATGTGACCCGCTTCAGTGAAGGGGAAAATGGTCGGACTAAGCTCGCTGCCAAGGGAAATGATAAGGCCAAAAACCAGAAGAAAGGAGGTAAGAATGGGGGCAAGAGTAGCTCCAAGAACGGAGGCAAGAATGATGTTTTGAAAGCATTTCAGGCAGTGAACACTATCTTCAAAGAACCAATCTATAAGATCCTAGCGAAGATCAAAGACGAGCCATTTGTTAAGTGGCCCATAAAGATGGGGGGAGATCCCTCAAAGAGAAACAACGCGTTGAGATGCGCTTTTCACAAGGAGGGAGGACATAAGACTGAGCACTGCAAGGCTCTTAAGTCTCACCTTGAAGAATTGTCCCAGACTGGGCACCTGAACGAGTTTGTAGAGAAGAAGACAGAGGGGGTTACTGCTAATGGAGACACAAGGACCGACAACGTACTCGAGGATGATGCTGGCCATGAATTTACAGTAATTCATGGGGCATTTGATATGAAGTAGATTCAAGGGAACTCAGATCGGATGGAAGTACAAAATCTCACAACAGTAATGCAAGATTTTCAGATTGATACGACGAAGACACAATCAGGGAAGCATCGGAGAGCAGTCGACATTGATTATAGAAAACACATCATGTTCATAGATAAAGATATAGTGGGGGTAAGAACCCCGCACCATGCCGCCTTGATCATTAATCTCAGGATAGCCAACTATGACGTCGATAAGTTGCTCGTCGACCAAAGAATATCATCTGAGGTAATGTATCTCGACCTATTCAGAAAATTAAAGTTAAGCGTTCCCGACCTAAAGGAAGCCATTGTCCCTCTAATTGGATTCGCTAGAAAAATGACTATCCTATTGGGAAAGATTGTACTGCCAGTGAGGGCAGGAAGTGTCTCCAAGATAATTGAGTTTTTGGTAGCCGACATTGACTCGCCCTACCAAGCTATCCTCGGTAGAGGATGGATGCATGCAATGAAGGCCATCCCCTCGACCTACCATCAGAAACTCAAGTACGTGACTGAGCGAGGAGTGATGGAGATCCACTGAGATCAAGAGATGGTAAGAAGGTGCTTCATAGTGACCATCCACCCAAAACCAGAGAAGAAGGTCGATAAATCCAAATAGAAGGTCGAGGAAGAAGGTTTGATACCTTCGAAATAGCAAATAAAGTATGGAAGACCAGGAGTGGAGGAGACCAGGCTCCTCCCCTCCAAGCGGGTAGTTGAAAACCTGGAAGAAGTCACAGCTGGTGGTAGCAAAAAATACAGGAGTTTCTTGATCGGGACCTCTCTTATAGATCAAGAGAAGAAAAAATTTACGATGCTATTGAGGAGAAACCTAGAAGTTTTTATGTGGGAACCATATAATCTGCCTAGAATTGATCGCAGTATGGTTTTCCATCGGTTGCACGTCGACCCCACTTTCAGACGTATCACGCAGAAGCATGGTGAACTGAGCCCGAGAAGGCCAAGGTTGTAGAGAAGGAAGTAGAAAAGCTGCTGGATGCAGGATCTATACGGGAAGTTCAATTCCCTAAATGGCTATCCAACCCAGTAGTAGTTCCAAAGAGCAATGGGAAATGGAGAGTCTGTATTGACTTCATCGACCTTAACATGTCATGCCCTAAGGACAGTTTCCCTCTCTCGAAGATCGACCAATTGGTGGACGCCATAGTAGCTCATGAGAGAATGAGTTTTCTGGATGCATGTTTTGGGGGTATCATCGGATCCCTCTGTATGCACCAGACTAAGACAAGACAACGTTCATCACCACCGTCGAATTATACTGCTACAAAGTTATGGCCTTTGGGCAAAAAAATGTAGGAGCAACCTACTAGCGGCTTGTCACCAAGATGTTTAAAGACAAAATGGGAGATACCATGGAAGTCTACATCGATGATATGCTCGTCAAGAGCAGGAACAAAGAAGACCACCTCTCAGACCTTCGAAATCCTCCGAAAATACTGAATGAAACTCAACGCGAGCAAGTGTTCTTTCGGTGTCTAGTCAGGAAAATTTCTCAGATACTTGGTCAGCGAGAGAGGCAATGAGGCCAATCTAGACTAGATTGATGCAATCAATAAGGTACAGCTTCCTGTATGATACGGGATGTGTAGAAGCTCACGGGCATGCTCGCTACTTTGAATCATTTCATTTCGAAGTCCTCTGAGAAGTGCAAGCCATTCTTCCAGCTCTTGAAAGGAAATAAGATAGTAGAGTGGAATCAAGATTGCTCGAAAGCATTAGAGGATCTCAAGGCCTATCTTAGAAAACCACCTTTGCTCATCATACCTCAAAAAGATTATCCCATGTACTTATACCTCGCCGTCTCTAGCCACGTCATCAGTTCTGCACTGGTATGCGAGAAAGAAAAAATCCAACACCTAGTCTACTACGCGAGCAAAACCTTATTGAACGCTGAGCAGCGATACCTACCACTAGAAAAGCTCGCCTTCGCACTAGTAATAGCTATGAGGAAGCTGAAGCACTACTTCGAAGCTCACACTATCATCGTCCTTACATCACACCCTTTCAAAGTAGTCCTGCAGAAAGCGGATCTATCTGGCAGATTATCCAAGTGGTCAGTCGAGATCGGATGATTTGACATCCAATTTCAACCCAGGAATGCAATCAAGGGGTAGGTCCTCGTCGATTTCATCGCTGAGTTCACAGGCGCGCAACCTTGCGACCACCTTCAACCCATGAATCAAAGGGAAGATCACTCATGAGAAGGAGTTTGGCGACCGTTTGTTGATGGAGCCTCCAACTCAAAGGGGGTAGGAGTAGGCATTGCGCTCGTTACTCCAGAAGATACAATCCTCTAGCAGGGAATTAGGCTTGGATTTGAAGACTCCAACAATGAGGAAGAATATGAGGCATTTATAGACGTCTTATAGAAGGCACTGGCGTTGGGGGCAAAGATGGCGACTCATAATTAGTCTCCAATCAGATAAGTGGGGACTTCAATGCAAGAGACGAAAGAATGGCAGCTTACCTCGCCTTGGCAAAGAAAGTAATGTCAAACTTTGAGGAAGTCAGTGTCCAACATTTTCCTAGAGGACAAAACAGCCATGCCGACGCCCTAGCATCCCTGAGTTCAACAATTAACTCTGATTTAAAGAGAACAATCCTTATCGACTTCCTTACCCAGCCTAGCATCAACCAGAGCGACGAGCTTCCAGACATGGGACATATGCTCCAGATTGAATTAGTGCCCAGTTGGATGGACCACCTGAGGGAATATTTAAAGGATGGTGCACTTTCAGAGGATAAGAAGGTCACTCATCAGATAAGAGTCAAAGCTGCCCACTTTCACTTATCTCCTAAGGTTAAACTATATAAGAAATCATTCACCGGCCCTTACCTTTAATGTGTTCACCCGAAGGACGTCGAGTAAGTTCTATGTGAGCTTTACGAAGGAATCTGTGGAAGCCATATCGGAGGGAGGTCACTAGCTTTTCTAGCAATGAAGGAAGGCTGTTGGTGGCCATACATGCAGAAAGATTATGCTGTATATGCTCGCAAGTGCGAGAAATGTAAACTACACACTCCTATGGTCCACCAACCAGCTAGCGACCTAAGATCACTTAACAGCCCATGTCCTTTCGCCCAATGGGGAATGGACATCGTAGGCCCTCTTCCTACTGCTGCAGGAAATCACAAGTATCTGTTTGTCACAAGAGACTATTTCACCAAATGGATCGAGGCAGAGCCACTAGTGAACATCCGAGATGCAGATATGATGAGATTCATATGGAAAAACATAATTACCCGCTTTGGGATTCCTAGAACCATTATCACCGATAATGGAACATAGTTCGAGAGTGGCTCATTCTAGAGTTTCGGCAATGACCATGAAATCAAGCACCATTTTAGCTCGGTAGCCTACCCCCAGAGCAACGGTCAAGCTGAAACTTCCAACAAAACAGTGATCGATGGGTTAAAGAAACAACTAAAGTGAGCCAAGGGCGCATGGGTGAGCGAGCTGTCGCACATTCTATGGGCCTACCGCACTACCCCACAATGAGCAACTGGGGAAACCCCATTCTCACTAACATATGGAATGGAAGTAATCATCCCTTTGGAAGCTAGCCTACCAACCATGAGGTCCACCCTGGTCGACCAGGGCCAGAATGATGTAGCACTACCCACTAAACTTGACCTATCTGACGAACGCAAAGAACTAGCCTTAGTGAGACTAACGATCTATCAGCAACAGCTCGCATAGCATTATAATAAGAAGGTCAATCCAAGAGAATTCCAGGTTGGGGGCTACGTCCTAAGGAAAGTCCTTGGAAGTGCAGTAAAACCGTCAGATGACAAGCTAGGACCGAACTGGGAGGGACCATTAAAGATAACAAGAGATGACCTACAAGGAGCCTATCACTTGGAAACGCTGGAGGGCAGAGAGATACCCCGCGCATAGAATGCAGCCAACCTGAAGAAATTCTATTTCTAGTTTTTTCAGTCATTTTTATCGAATTATTGGAATTGTCAACTCATTATTTATTTCTTGTGATTAATAAAAAGGTGTTTGGTAGTGGCATTCTATGAAGTGTTAATTCTATATTATGAACTTTATAAATTGCACATCCTTTTCAATCGACAGGCACACTACTCAATATACAAAACTAGGGAAGCCACCCTCCTCAGGTTTTCGTTATGAAACACGAACAGCCTTTTAGCATTGCCCCTAGCAATATATGAAGCCCTACAGGAGACCCTTAGGAAGTTCGGCCAAATCGAATTGGTTGCCAAACGATGTTTGGTTCAGAAAATCTTGTTGGATAGAATATCCAATGCCAGGTGTGTCCTCACCATTGCCACACTTAGGCCTAAGGTAATGTGATGACACGACCTAAAAGGTAAAGTGGGGCAAAATGGTATCCCATAAGCATACCGGACTTGGAGGACACTCAAACTCTACCCACATGAAATCTAGTCGGCTTCGAACAACCCAAGATGAGGAAATGAAAAATTAATGAAGTAATAAACACACAACATATGTTTAGTCGGAGAATCGCCCAAAACATAAATATTCCATTACTTCATTATATTTACAAAAGAGTTAAATTGAAATCCTATTGAGGAAGAGGACTTTGAGCGAGGTAATCATCCACTTGCACTCTTCGGCCGTCATCCGGATGAGGAGCTAATTCTTATATAGCTTCATTCGCGTCTGGCTCCAACAATGGCCTAGGGATAGCATTTATGGGAACCCACTAGTCGTCCCTCCTAAAAGGATTAGGCATCAGGGTTGAAGGAGAGATCTCATGACGATACCAGAGCACAGATTTCCTAGGAACCTTCAGCTCCCTGAGAGCGCTCAACCATCCTCTAATGAAGGATAGCTCCTCGACCTCTACCAACCTCGTCGGAGTATCTGTCCAACCCTGATCATAACCATCAACCCACACTCACCGAGGTCCTTTCTTGAATAAGTGCCTTAGCAGTGTGACATCTCTTTGTAGTCCACCAGCTATCACATATGCTTGATGAACATCTGCTTGAAGCTCATCAGCCTCCCTAGATGCACCTCCATCACCTGCACCAACTCGCCGACCAACCGATGAAGAGGAGCCCCTTAGAACTTGAGGCGCGATGCTTGGCGCATGCTCCCTGAGTCGCAACACTTCCCTCCTAAGATTTTTGTTCTCCTATTAAAGTACTTCTCCAACTTGATTAATCTCGGAGGCATCCAGAAGTCTAGCTCTCAAGGTGTTCACTTCCTCCTCAACAGAAGCACCGACCTCTTCCATCTCCTGAAGTCTATCCTTAAGTTTGGCGATGAGCTCAGACTGGTCCTAATAGCTCCTGTTCCTCGACCTAAGAGACTTACAAATCCTTACAAAAGCTTGGCGAACTTGATTGCTCGCATTAGGACTGAGGATCCTTCCCAATTGAGAGGTGGCAAGTATATATTCATTTACATTAATTAACTACAAGCCATAAAGAGCATTAAAGAACATAAGGATCAGTATGCAGAAAGGAAAAGTATTTTCATTCCATTCAGAAAAACAGAGGTCCAAGTACATCGGTAATTAAAAAGAGCAGTATAAATGAAGCAAAAAATACAAAAGAAGTCCTAAGAACAGGCTAGTTGGCAACCTCAGTTTGTTCAGAGGTTGCTGGTTGCTTTCCCTTGTCAACAGCATCAGGAGCACCTCCCTCAGATGGAGAAACTAATGTTCCTTGAGCAGAGGGAACATCAACAGGAACAGAAAGAGACGCAGGAACACCACTGTCAATATCCAGGGCAAGTGCCTCATCCACAACAGTCTTCGGGCCCAGATTTTTCTCATCAAACAAAGGAGAGTCGATGTCCACTCTAGCAGCCAAAAGAGCTTTGTTCCAGCCCTTCTTAAAGTTCAACCGACTGATGTAGCCAATTTGAACGTCGACATCTTCATATGCTGCGGCCCAATCGGCATTGTAGGAACTCTCTTTGAGGGTGGCAGCCTCAAACTCCACCTTTTGCACCTTCTCTGCCAGCACTTTATTTTCCTCTGCCACGGCCAGCTTGCTCGTGCAGACCAGATCGTAGGAATGTCTCAACTCATTTAGCTCCTTGATCGGCGCTTCCTTCGTTCTGTTGTCGTCGGTAAGGGAGAGATCGGTGGACTTCTGGACCTCGCTGGCGGTTTTCAAACTGGCCTCCAACTCAACGCTTTTCCCCCTTAGCTCAACATTTTGCTTCTCCAAGTCCGCATTCCTACTCACCAACTCGTCGCGAGTACGGTAGAGAACAGCGAACTCGATCACGACCTGCAAGAAAAGAGGGAGCATTAGAATAAAGCATTAAACAGAATATTACAAGTATAAAAAAATGGAAACAGAATTACCAAGGTTAGCCTCTGACTCGCTTGCAGAGCTAACTAGTCAGTCCCCATTGCTTTCTGTCGATCAGTAGGCAAAATTTCTCTCTCAAGCAACGTGGGAGCCAACTAAGGATAAATGGCGACAGGGGACCCCTCAGGCAATGCAGAAAGAGGCACCAAAGCTTGTCCCACCTTCATCCTCACTTCTACTCTCCTTCTCTCCTCTTCCTTTTCCTTCTTCTCCATCTCAACTCTCCTCCTCTCTTCTACCTTCTTCCTCTCTTTAAACGTCTTCCTCTCCTCCTCCTTTTTTCTCTCCTTCTCTCTCAATAGCTCCTCCTCCTTCCTCTTCTTCTCCTAATCAAGGGCAGCAGACCGAGAGCCAGTAGCAGCATTCCCCACTGCCAGACTTTTGCTTCTTCGTTTGGCGAGAGAAGAGCACATTATCATCATCATCATCATCATCATCGCCATGAATTAGATTCCTCCTGGGGAGAGCCATATCTTCCTCACTGGAAATTCTAGATGTACTTGAAGACTCCTGAGCCTCAGAGACCTCTTCCGATCTGGACGATCTTTCACCACTAGAGCTCCCCTCACTAGAACCACCTTCAGCACCTCCCCTGTTATCCCCATCAGAGCTACTCTCTTCCTCGTCCAACTGGATGGGGTCTGCAGCAACTTCTTCAGTAATGTCTAACTCAGGGATGCTGTCTACAGGTCGCGTAATAAAACTGGACCCAATGTTCTTGTACTCCAGAAAAAAATCAGCTGACCAAGGATGTTCACCGTCAGCCAAAGACTCTCCGATATTCCAAGCTTTAATTAATTCAGCAGCTCGAACCTCACTGAGGCCAGGTTCCAAGTTCTTTATCCTCGCTAAAAAGAAAATAGAAGAATATCAAAAAAATATTAACAAGAAGATCAATGAGAAGAGCAAAGGCTAAGATTACCTATGTACTCCTCCCCATAAAAGGGGACCGTGAACCTGTCAGACCTCGACCCTTAGTATGGGGGGAAATTGCCAATCTCTAGAAATAAAACCCTCTTGCCCGTAATCCTTGTGGGAATCAGGTAGATTTACTACCAATACCCTATTAGGACTCCTAGCCATGAGGTAAATAAGACCCGAACTGCTTCGCGAGAAAGAATAACAAAAGAAAATTTTAGCAAGACCTAGATTGGTGCCATATAGTTGGTTTATTCTATGGACACCATTAACTATCTTCCAAACGTTTGGCGAGAACTAGGCGGGGAAAATATTGAAATAACCAAAGAAATGCAAAAACAAATTACTGGGAGGGAAAGTAAGCCCCCTTAGGATAGTAAGAGAATGTGAATCCAATGAGCGTCCTCTATCTCTCTGACATTCTTAAGGACAGAGTCACACTCGATATCTACCCAGTCTGGCATATTGTAAAACTTCCTAAATTCAGACACTGATCTATTGCCTATCTTCGCCATTTACAAACCCTAACTACAAATGTGGAGAAGTCTCAACAGAAAAAACACAGAGAAAGAGCAAAAGGAACTTACGAAATGAAAGCTTGGCTTGGGACAATGCAAGGTCAAAATCACAGATGATGAATGAGATTGAAAGCAAAAAATGAGGACCTTGGGATGAGAGTGCAATAGCAGAATCTTGGAGAAGATAAGAAACTATGAAGAAGCTTGAAACGACAATGAGGAAATAATGTCCAAAGGGCTTTTAAACATTTCTAATCATATCGCATGAGACCCGAAGCAGGCTACCGTCAAAATCTAGTTGAGAACTCCAATCTTGGGAAGAGTTACACAATTTACAAGAGAGCCATTATAACAAATCATTTAAATTTATTGGGCTTTTTAGGGGCGATTGTGATGTGACACCCCGTGATCCGAAATAAGGGGTGGCCAGCCCAATACTCCAATATAACGGAATCATATATGGAATCATTCTCAGCATCTCAATAAAAATATAGAGTATCTAGGATAACCACCCACTATTTCAGAAAACGGGTTGTCAAAATTTTTAAATTTAAAGTAAATAAAAGAAAACAAACAACCCATTTCCTGAAAAGATAAGGGAAACCCCAAGGATGTATATGTATCTATAACAACAGGTAACAAATACGAGGACCGAATATGTTATCAGTCCACTGATTCATACAACATTATTAAACAATTTCAATAAATTTATATATTACATTACATTACTCAATTACAAAAGCTTGGGCCTCGCTCGAGTGAAAGAGACCCGATCTCAACTAGAATAAAAAATGAAAACGTCTATACCAAAAGTATCCCGTAATACCCGCAATGCATCACGGCTTGCCGAAGACATCGGAATATGAATTCAAATTAGGTATCCTTGCGACGGAGTACCTGAGCGGAAACAAGATGCATATGCAACAAGAAATGTAAACGGGTCAGGGCCCGGTTCTATATGATTACCAAATGGATAAAGAGTATGAAGGTTATGAATGATGATTCATGATGAGAGATATAACTATCTAACTACACAATTTAAAACATAAACTAAGCAGGAAGACAAAACAACTAACATTAATCTGAAAACTTCTCATGTGTACCAATTATCTCATATATATTTTCTTTCATAGGAAACATATGTAAAATCATAGTGTTATGCTCTTAATGGCATTTTTATCTCACTTTTACATTTTTGTAAAAATCCTTTCCTTATCAGGAAAATAATCATTTTCAAATGCTGTTTGTGGCATTTATATGTGCTCTTTGTGGCACATCAATTACATCAAGTCCCACTTGATTATGAATAGTTATATTTATAAACATATAACGATTCTAAGACCGCCCGTCCAGGTGTCCCCACTGTGCGCGCCCCAAAATGACCATCATCTTCTAGGGCCTATCATAAGACAACCTGGGCACCTATATCGCAAGACGTCGGGAAGCGGCCATGTGCCTGCGGGATAGTCAAGACTACACCCGGAATCTCCTACCCATCGCAAAAAAATATACAACAATAAACGCTCACATGGCCTATGGACTATATCCACCCTGCGTTAATTTGCCAGGGGGCATCACCTCACGCGCGAACTTCCCTTATGATGTCATTTAGAGAGGTGTGTTTAAACCATTTTTTTTTTATCATTTTCAAAATCAAGTAAATTATCATTTACTAGTTTCATGATTAAGTAAATTATCATTGTAAAAGCTGGAATCCCCGGAGTTTGATGATCACAATTAAAATAGTAATTTCCTTTTTAAACAAATGCGGAAGCGTTAAATACAAGTGATGGTTCCACAAAACAAAAAGGCCAGGTTTTAATATCTTAAGAAACAAATTAAAACAACATAATTCAAGTCCTAGAATTTGCCTAAGTCATCATTAACAATTATTCAACGTTAGGCGAAACCATATTAATGCAAGTGACTTGAATAAACCAAATTTTATCCAATATTTAATTTAAGTCCCAAATTAAATGAGTGTGATAATTAAACCGAATTTTATCTTGAATTAAACCTAAAGCATGCGTTCTAACTGATGTGCAAGATAAAATAAACAATGTCACACTACACCGCGATATACGAGGAAAAACCCACTAACGGGAAAAAACCTCGGGACGGCCCTAGCCTCAAATCCACTAAAAACGGTATTACAAAATACAAGACAAAAGACTTACTTCCTAAACTCGAACCCTCTCAAGCCGTGATGCTCCTTCTTGTATCAACCTCCAATTAGCGGATAACCAACGGACCTCCACCGTGGTCTCGGAATACACCGATAGGACTTTAAACGGTCACCGTCACCCGAACATGGAGCCTTTCTCCAAACGGGTAGAATCTCAACAAAGGTCTTCTTTGTGATGGGGTGTAGAAGCAAACCCGAAACGTCTCTTGAATTCGGTAGAGCAAACCGGTGCCAAAAATTCCAAGTAAGGATATGTATATATAGAACTTGGAATAAACAATAATGGGTGTAAACTAGAGTGTGTATGAATTTTCATTAAAAATTAACACTCAAAAACATGAACATTTTCCCTAAATAAATTTTCTCTCAAAATCTCTCTAAGAGTTGGATATGAAATGGAAAAGTTGTCTTGGAAAATGTGTTTCCCGCACATAATATTTCATGAAAAATGTTGGTTGAAAACCAAGTGGAGGAGTGGGGAAAAACTGCAAAAAACTGCCAAATAACTGTTCCCGCTGGAAGTTCGTTCGAACGAACGTGATTCTCGTTCGAACGAGACTTCTAACGAGTGACCAGCCTGGGCTCGTTAGAGGTTCGTTAAATACCTCGTTAGAACGAACCTTCGTTCGAACGACATATCGAACGACTGTCCAGTTAGGGTCGTTGGAAAAACTCGTTCGAACGAACATGGTTCGAACGACAAAACTCGTTCGAACGAAATCTGGTTCGAACGAAAAAACTCGTTCGAACGACATTTCAAACGAACAAATAGAAAGATTGAAAAATTCGATTTTGGCCCAGAAACTTTTACAAACTTTTATATACTTATTTTTAAGTTTCTAATTGATTCTTTCTGAAAAATAAAATGCAGTTTTAATTCACCTAACACCCAATACAAATTGTTCCAAGCTCCTATATACATATAAATACATTCATATCTTGGGAGCATGGAACCTAAGTTGATGACGTACAAACGAGGCACATAAACTACGACATGTTGATGATGCTTTATACTCTTTGCCGCTACGTCTTCAACAAACACTTCATAGGTCTTGAATATTACAATTAAATAAAATCCTATGAATAAATGTTTTTGTCCGGAATTGAGCCAAAACTATAAGAGGACTCAATTGGAAATTTGTGTCCTTACAAATCTCCCCTTTTGGCTATTCCGGGACAAAAACTAAACAAAAATCCTAAAGGGCCGTCAAGCTCTACTAGACTCAAAACATAACCCGCCCAATCTTGACTCAACCCAAGGATTAAACTCTTTGCCATAGAAAGATGCCACTATAGAATTATTCCTGCACACTTAAGCAAACTCATCAAATGCATAGGGAATATCAAAATATTAAATGCAATTTTTAATTAATTACTCCCCCTAAATTAATTCTCCCTTTAAACACATGACCTACTTAGAAAGACGTCTCCCCCTAAGATAAATCTCCCCCAAACGAAGATACGATAATAATAGGATTAGATACCATTTCTCCCCCTATCATCATTCTCCCCCTTTTTGTTCGGGAATAGGCAAAGGATAAAGAACTAAGAAACAGCAAGTGAAAGCTTAAAGTGATAAGACATGAAAGCATATGGGCAATTAAAAACAAGGCAAAGACAAACAAATATCATATATATATATACTAGAAATATATCAATGAACCACTTGCATATATATATAGATATAAACACACACATGACACAAAATACAATAAGTTTGCACACTCGTATGGCAAAAATGTGTCATATGGAAACGAAAGTGTAGGGGTGTGAACAAGCAACAATTAAATTTAGACCCAAACACTTAAGAAATGTTCACGGAGTTCTCATTTGATTGCAAACTTCATCACAGTTAAATATAACCTCATGTGACAATATAAAGATTGAACTCAATGAACAAACATACACAATGCATACAAGCCTAGCATGATGATGATTCTACAAACCAAATAGAGTCATGACATTAAAGACAACTAGGATAAATGGACATTGTGCAAACCGTTGATATACCATCCAATTCTCCCTCAATAAGCATCTATATTCTTTTGTTTTTGAATGAATATATCGAACAAACATAGGCCTTGGAAATTGCTTTCTTTGAATGCCAAATATTCTGTTTTTAGGCCTTTGGATCACGTATTTCTTTTAGATCCAATCAACGGTGGCTTACAATCGCAAAGGATTTAATTCATCCTTTCGGATCCCTTCCCCATGCATATATTTATTTATCATGTTTTCATATTTCGCACAAATCTCACAAGCAACGGATTTTGACATGCACTAGTCCTCCTAGGTCATAGATATGTAGATGACTAGATTGATAGGAGAACATCTCAAAAAGCTCAAATATAACATGTGACATTAAGATTTCAAAAGAGCTCGTGCATGTGTGAATAGAGGCATATAGAAATAGAATCCATTTAAACAATACAAAATCCAACTACTCCATATAAAACATGGTAAAGAACATTTTAAGGATTGAAAATCTAAACCAAAAGTTCTAGCCACATGGGAGCGTAAAAGATAGGATTCAAACACAAATATATGCCACATAAAGTGTGTCAAACAAAAATACACACAAAACAAAATCTTTTTGAGTTTTTAACATTTTAATCAAAAATAAAGATATATACTCAAAAGACTAAACAAAAATCATTTGTATTTTTCATTAAGCTTAAATGAAATAAATAAAACACAAATGATAAACAAAAATCTTTTATATTATGCAGTCAATTTAAACACAAAATATAATACAAAAAGATAAACAAGTCATAGTTTCTAGCATGTGATATGAAATAAGGCAATGACTAGAAAATGACTAAACAAGCATACATTTAGCATATGAATATAACATGAAGTACAAACGCTAAAGTATGCAAACACTAACACAATTATCCTTTAGATTTAGCAAGGGAGGAGTCATGTGTAAGTAAATGAGAATCAAAATCCCTATTTTGTAAGGCAACCAAGTCGGATTTCCTAACCCAAATTAATGAAGAATTACTATCTTGGGGTGTAGGAACGTTAGCTATCGTGGTTACTTTACCATGAGATTTTCTAGGAATTCGTTTAAGATCTAAACAAAATTTCCTAAGATGACCTTGTCGACCACAATGTGTACAAGTAAGAGCATGTCGAAAAGATTTATCTAAGGAGTGATCATTAAATGCATTCCTAGAAGATTCTCCTAAAACATTGGTTTTGACTTTAGGGTTAAAATCATTACAAGAATTGAAGCCTAAACCAAAAGTGTCATTTTTAATTTGGACCGTTCCTAACATTTTATCTAGTTTTTCCGAACGACACTCCAAATCAAATTTGACATTACTAGAATCTTTTAATTTATTTTCCAATTCAACAATGTTAGATTCTAGTAAAGAATTACGCTCTTCAAAACCAAGAAGCTCCTTTTTCAAGGATTCCATTAAACCCCTAAGGCTATCTCTCTCGCCTTCTACATAGTTAAGCTTCTCTTGAAGAGTTCTCTCATGTGTCCTAAGGTCTTCTATTAAGGCACTTTCATCAATGACCTTGACACTCTCTCTTAAACTCGCTTCTAACTTCAAATTAGCTCTTTTCAATTTAATAGATTCTTTATATAATTCATGAAAAGCATTTTGAAGTTCACTCATATCAACCTCATCTTCATTTTCACTCTCTTCTTCCTTTTCACTCTCACTATCATCAAAAATAAGAGAATCATGTACAATGACCTTGGAAGTGGCATGTGCTATAATTTCATCATCCGATGAGTTCTCATTATCACTCACATGTGCCATAAAAGCCACAAAATTTTTCTTAGTGGGGGATTCGGGCTTCTCTTCCTTATCACTATCACTAAGGGTCGCATTATATGAAATGGGTCGTTTACCCTCTTTCCTTAGTTTAGTGGGGCACTCAAAAGCCCTATGGCCATAACCTTCACAACCAAAACATTTATTAGACTCGTCCCTATCAATATTTTCATTACTAGGTTTAGGGATCTTATCGGCTTTAGAAATCTTCTCATTTTTTTCATGTTTAGAAGATTCAAATTTCTTAAAATCATTTTTAACTTTATCTTTGTTAAATTTAAGAAATTTTCTAAATTTACGAGCAAACAAAGCCATGTCTTCCGAGTCACTATCACTATCGCTCTCTACTACTTGTTTAAACTCTTTGCGGGCTTTTAACGCAACGCCCTTTTCAATTTTCTTTTCAGTTTTAGAGGGAAACATATCTAGTTCATAGGTTTGTAAATCACCTACAAGCTCTTCTAATTTCGTAGAGGCTAAAGTGGGTAAAGAATTTAAAACGGTCACCTTTGGAATAAATCTATCGGGTAGGGACCTTAAAATTTTCTTTACTACACGGTCGTCAGGTATTTTCTCTCCCAAGTTAAAGGATGAATTAACAATATCAGAAAGTCTAGCATAAAATTTATCAAATGTTTCTTTTTCATCCATTTTGATAGTTTCAAATTGAGTAGTGAGGTTTTGGAGTTTAGAAGCTTTAACGACACTCGTTCCTTCATGAGTTAATTGTAAAATATCCCAAGCTTCTTTAGCGGTTTCACACGTCATAATACGTCAGAATTCATCCGGTGCGACAGCGCTAAACAAGGCATTTAAACCTCGGGAATTAAAGTTTGCTAGCTTAAACTCATTTTCAGTCCATCTATCAACGGGTTTGGGAACATGTACATTTTCAATTAAATGTGTTGGTGGGGTCCAACCATTAACAACAGACATCCAAACACGTTCATCGATAGATTTAAGTGACGATTTCGTTCGCGCTTTCCAATACGCGTAGTTTGAACCATCAAAAATAGGAAATTTTGAAAATGGGGAAAAATCCATATTTAGCCAAAAAGTAAAGGATCTTTAACGAAATAAGTTATCGTTTTTGGCTCTGATACCAATTTGTAAAAGGTGGAATCCCCGGAGTTTGATGATCACAATTAAAATAGTAATTTCCTTTTTAAACAAATGCGGAAGCGTTAAATACAAGTGATGGTTCCACAAAACAACAAGGCCAGGTTTTAATATCTTAAGAAACAAATTAAAACAACATAATTCAAGTCCTAGAATTTGCCTAAGTCATCATTAACAATTATTCAACGTTAGGCGAAACCCTATTAATGCAAGTGACTTGAATAAACCAAATTTTATCCAATATTTAATTTAAGTCCCAAATTAAATGAGTGTGATAATTAAACCGAATTTTATCTTGAATTAAACCTAAAGCATGCGTTCTAACTGATGTGCAAGATAAAATAAACAATGTCACACTACACCGCGATATACGAGGAAAAACCCACTAACGGGAAAAAACCTCGGGACGGCCCTAGCCTCAAATCCACTAAAAACGGTATTACAAAATACAAGACAAAAGACTTACTTCCTAAACTCGAATCCTCTCAAGCCGTGATGCTCCTTCTTGTATCAACCTCCAATTAGCGGATAACCAACGGACCTCCACCGTGGTCTCGGAATACACCGATAGGACTTTAAACGGTCACCGTCACCCGAACATGGAGCCTTTCTCCAAACGGGTAGAATCTCAACAAAGGTCTTCTTTGTGATGGGGTGTAGAAGCAAACCCGAAACGTCTCTTGAATTCGGTAGAGAAAACCGGTGCCAAAAATTCCAAGTAAGGATATGTATATATAGAACTTGGAATAAACAATAATGGGTGTAAACTAGAGTGTGTATGAATTTTCATTAAAAATTAACACTCAAAAACATGAACATTCCCTAAATAAATTTTCTCTCAAACTCTCTCTAAGAGTTGGATATGGAATGGAAAAGTTGTCTTGGAAAATGTGTTTCCCGCACATAATATTGCATGAAAAATGTTGGTTGAAAACCAAGTGGAGGAGTGGGGAAAAACTGCAAAAAACTGCCAAATAACTGTTCCCGCTGGAAGTTCGTTCGAACGAACGTGATTCTCGTTCGAACGAGACTTCTAACGAGTGACCAGCCTGGGCTCGTTAGAGGTTCGTTAGATACCTCGTTAGAACGAACCTTCGTTCGAACGATATATCGAACGACTGTCCAGTTAGGGTCGTTGGCAAAACTCGTTCGAACGAACATGGTTCGAACGACAAAACTCGTTCGAACGAAATCTGGTTCGAACGAAAAAACTCGTTCGAACGACATTTCAAACGAAGAAACAGAAAGATTGAAAAATTCGATTTTGGCAAAGAAACTTTTATAAACTTTTATATACTTATTTTTAAGTTTCTAATTGATTCTTTCTGAAAAATAAAATGCAGTTTTAATTCACCTAACACCCAATACAAATTGTTCCAAGCTCCTATATACATATAAATACATTCATACCTTGGGAGCATGGAACCTAAGTTGATGACGTACAAACGAGGCACATAAACTACGGCATGTTGATGATGCTTTATACTCTTTGCCGCTACATCTTCAACAAACACTTCATAGGTCTTGAATATTACAATTAAATAAAATCCTATGAATAAATGTTTTTGTCCGGAATTGAGCCAAAACTATAAGAGGACTCAATTGGAAATTTGTGTCCTTACAATCATTTACCATCATCATTACCAATTCCATGTATGTTTCATTTTATCCGAAACCATTACCTTTTTACTTTTTGTAAATAATATAACTTATTATCCGGAGCCATGCTATAGCTTATATCGACACTACAACCTCGAAGGGGTAACTAAACTCTTGATTATCTCCAAGTATTTTAGGGTGTTATTTTAAAACCCAAAGATTATCATCTATCAAAGGAATGAATGAACTTTCAATTTATTCTCCAAACTCACCTTTATGGTGTTATTATGAACCACCAAGGTTAACATAGCTCAATTGAGCTTCCAAAATCTCCCAACATTCTTTGGGGTGATAATATAAACCATCAAAACTAATATAGCTCAATTGAGCTTCTAAAGTCTCCCAAACATAATACTACATCTCCTAGTTTTATGAAAATCAACTAGAAGAAAAAATGCCCTAACTTCAATTGGCATATCCCCGGAAAACCCCCACCAAAACCATTTCTAATCTAGGGTGGTATCTCAATTCATATAGAACTCTAGGACTCTAAGTTTACTTCATTCAAGAAGGTTCCTTGTTCCTATCGAGAAGAAAAATCTAGGAAACAAAAATAAGTTTTAAAGTGGAAAAACAGGGGACCGGTCGACCGGTCCCGAGACCGCGGTCGACCGCGTCTCAAGGTTTTATCTATGGAGGAAAACAGAAAGCTCAAAATGATATAGCCGGTCGACCGGTCAAAGGACCGCGGTCGACCGCGCAAGAATTTTATGCCTTTGTGGGAAAGCAGTAAGCCTGCCCCCGAAGGCCCGGTCGACCGGTCAGGGTACCGCGGTCGACCGGTCGTAGCAGACTTAGGGTTCTTTCATCTTCAAAAACTACACCCAAATGATGATTTACATTTTCCCAAATCTCAAACCTTGTCCATCTTGAACTCAACCAACAATCTTTATCTACCCAAAGATTTCCCTATTTGATTTACAACCATCAAGACCCATAATTTCTTTAACATAAATCAAGATTAGGGTTTAAATCCCACAAATTTCACATTTAAACCATAAATGAAAATACACAACTATCATACAATTTATACATCTTAAATCACATATTAGCAAGTAGAATACTTGCCTTAGGGTTGCAATTTCAGATTTATTTGTAGAAGAAGCATCAATCCATATTCAATCTTCATTTTTTCTCTTCTTCCTCCACTTTCTCTTCCTCTCTCTTTCTCTCTCTTTCTCTCTAGGGCTTAAGACCTAAAATAGAGAAATTAGGGGATTTAAAAGACTTAAATCGTGGCTTAACATAAGTCTCCCCACTTAAGTGGTTAATACCACATGAAAATGACTCGAAATTACGCGTTTGAGTTAAAACCAGGTAAAAGTGCCCGAAATACAAAAATACAATATGACACTTATTTTGACTGTCTCGCACCTTCCGAGACTAACTAAACCCTCTAAACTGGCATCCGAAAATTTTATAAATTATTTTGAGTTCCAATTTCATTTAAATTAAAATGTCATTTTTAAATACATGACACTATAAACATGCAACTGGATGATATTTACTTTCACATACATTAAAATATACATCAACCTAGTAAATATTAACTTTCAATTTATTCAATTAATATTTACTCCAGTCCCCACATTTTATATAATCACCTTATGCGGTAAAATTAATATAAAATGAGCCTCCCAGAATCGAGGGTTGTTACATACTCCCCCCCTTAAGAGGGAATTTTGCCCCCAAAATTCGGGCATACCCAAATCTCCTAAAGGGTATACTACTCTAAACTAGGATTCTACCATCCTAAACAAACCCCTCGTTATCACAGTCATCCTAAATGGACCTGGACTAAGGTCAACTTTATCGATCTCAACCTACATCATTTGTGCTCTGGCATAGCACACAACGTTCTTTTCTAACTATCGATTCTACCGTCTTTAAAAACGGAAGAAGATACCCTCACATCTCGGCATAGATCGCTTTACTCCCTCCTCGGGGATGTTTATACCAACTCTAATTGGTTTAACCCCAACATTACTCAACTTTTCTTCACATTGATTTATCCCCTCATAGCGTATGGCTCAAAAGCCCAATCTTTTAAAGAAATGTTCTGAGACCACTCCAAGTCTAAGGAATATATTACCCATTGGTTCCATCCAACGAGTACGCGAATTACTCAACCGGACACACTAGGACACTCACGGCGCCAAGCCATAGGAAATGATCCATAAGGCCATTCAAAGCCTAATGTTTGTACGGGAATTTCCCTCCATGCCGTTCTGCTCTCCGTAGCTATGCGTCCTAAAGCGCACATTCCAGGTATGCCTCTCGGCATTAAGTCGAGTTCCTTCCATACATCCATCCACTTTAGAGCGGTAGGATACACGCTATTTCCATACAGTTCCCATTTCTTCATGGAACTTTAGCCAAACTTCCGACATGAATATCTCGTCTCAGTTCACCCTATTTAATAGGCACCTCCCACAGTTCTACCATTCCTCCATCAAGAATGGGGCGTACTCTTCTACATCTAGTCCTCCTATAATGACCAGAAAAGTAATGATTTGGTCGAATAGTAAACAATTTTCTCAAAGAGGATTGTGACCATAACGATTTCGGCACTTCAATACAACCGTCTATAAATATACCCCTCTTCACTCCACCGATACTCTTCTTCGCACGAGTAGGTGAAATGGTCAATCATAGATCGGAATGCTCTCGCTACAGAGTCTTTTGAGTCATGCTCGTTTCATTTGGCTTTCCATGCCAACACAAATATTTCCGACGAGTTTCTTACTCGACGCATCTACTACCCCAATCGCATTTCCTTAGCGAATGAGAAAAATACCCAATCATTAGTTCTTCTGAAATCGGAGCACTAACTTGATTTCTCCCACGACCTATTGCAACAACTTGTTGCTTCGCCAGAAAGACTAAATTTTCCCTGCCCAGGAAGTAGTGCCTCCATTTCTTTAAGGTAATTTCCACAATAATGAATTTTAAATTCAAGCGTGGGATAATACTTCCCACATGTTTAAACATGTGAGACGCATAGACGACGAGTCCATGCTCCAGTATTAATACTTCATGCTCCGGGCAAAGACTTAATCATTTAACCCACTCTCAAGATCACTATCATGAGCTCAGGAGTGAAGGTCAACCAGTCCCTTAACTCCCCATGAGTAAAGTCTCCACGTAGCAACACATCTAAGAAAGGCCTTATCTTCTTCGGCCAAAACCACCCAAATCTCTCGAGACCCCATAAATCTCATTCCTAGGGATCTAATCCCACATAGAGTTAACCCACAACTCATTCATGGTCAACTCCTTACCGCCTTCCTAAATCAACATCACCTGCTCTAAGGGCCTTATGTTCTAATAAACCTAAGGTCGATCTACAAGTATACGTCCCACCTAAGTCGCAGATAGATAATACTAAATATATCCCTAGTGTCCAAGACCTATCTCAAATTCTGACAATTCACTCGGTTTCGTGCGTGGGACGTCTCGCCGAAGTGAAATCCAAACAAGGAACCCTCCCGTTACACTACTACCTCGCATCGTTGGTCATTAAGATGTGACGGTCTAAGACACATGATCGGGATCGGTACCATTCTAATTTACAATCCTTCTTACCATAGCATCATTTAAAGATCTTAACTGATCCGACATTCACTTCCTGTGGAGTCTTTCAAATACGTATCCCCTTATATAAACATGGCCCTCTCATCAAGGCACAATCTCGAAGTCTCAATCCGACTTCGTACCTCAGTCTCCCACACATCGATCAGAGGAGAGAACTATATACAGTGCTTATATCTCGCACTTTAATAGCCCTTAATCACTCTTCTACGTGATTCTCGGCTAATCTTCCAATCCCACTTCTAACAACAAAATAAATAAAGTAAAAGAGAAAGAAAAGGATAGCGTCTCTCCAATCACAACATCGTTAAGTGTTCATGCGGCGGAGTGTCTCGCCGAGGCGAAATCCAAACAAGGAACCTCCGACACATGCCTACTTAACTAGTTGATCATGGAGATAAGCGTAACATGCATAAACAAGACAAACAAACAATCACACACTCACACAAGATAACTAAACGAATAACAAAATCTCCTACCTACCTCGATTCACCTCTATAAAGTCTCAACCTGTATCCAGGGAAGAAATCATAGAACAACTAGTTCCATTTTGAACTAGAAGTAAGACAGCCTTACAATTTTATTCGCTTGCTATCACACCAAACCGACCAAAATATATTTACTCACATAATGTACATAAAAAAAGAGAAAGGAAAATAACATCTCTCCCCTCCCAACGACGTTAAGGTTCACGCGTGGAGCGTCCCGCAAAAAGTGGAATGCAAACAAGGAACCCCTCCTATGCATTACTACTTAACTTTGTTGGTCATGGAGATAAGTCATAACATCCACATACAATGCAAACAAGCAGCAAAAACATTTATATTAGTTATCACATATAGCACATACGCCATTAAAATATCATCACTCGTTTTATAACGAGTGAAGAGATCATAAAACTTCCCTACCACGGAAGTCGTATAGTTATATTTCTATAATAATGTCGATACTATTACAAACTCGATAGGCACACCCGAATCTAGAGTAGATATAATACTACTCAATCTTATTCTAAGGAATACACCACCCACTAATAAGGTGGAATTCCCACCAACAATTTAAGCCAAGCACTCCGGGTCAATACTAATGATTCTCAGACTCCATATTCGAGCCTTATGCAAACCAATATTACTTCCCTCAACTTCCCAACTAGGCACTTTATTTTTTGCCCTTGTTCTTCCAATCAACGTAATGAAAACGCGTGGTTCTTCCACATCACCATAGCACACGTAGTTCCTTTTACTTTCTCAATAAAAGAGAACACGCTCTCGGCCTCATCTTCCTTAGTTCAATGAAACCGTCCCAGGCGGATGTCTACCAATGCGGTTTCATGATCACTGCTCCATCAGAAGTGTTTGCGACACTTATTCTGGAGCCTATCATTCCATTAGGGCTCTCACTTATACCTACCCTTTTTTTTTTGAGTGCACGATTTCCCTAATCGCACAACTCTCTTTCACATGTCAGCCTCTAACTGAGCCTCGCGTGAACACTTGAGGATCTTACCTTCTCCTCCTTCCAGTTACCCCAGAGAAACTTACGATAGGAAGCATCTACCGGGTTCCTCCATGGGCAAAACCTCCAGCACCCACGAATAAGGTAACTATGTTCCCATCGTTTTCATACTACTCCTACGGGTGAAGGATTCTCCTCCATCATACTTCTGGGCACTTCTCTACGTAAATTTAACATCGCTTGAATTCCCAAGCTTAGTACCACTTTACACTTATAGCGGTACTTGGGGAAACTACATCAATTGTAATTAGTAGTCATAGTATCAATATAGAAATGCAACAAGAAAAGGAAGAGACCTCCAAAGCGGTCCTCATCCCCCACCATAATTTACAGTCCTTAGTAGTTCCTTCTCATGACGTCCTCACAACGAACTTCCTTGGCGTCCTCCAATCGACCTACTGTTCTCACACGAATGCGCAGAAGATTCAATAGATTCTACCTCATGGCAGAAGAACGAAATCTCACAAGATAAACCCACGATCTTAATCATAAGGCTTTATTTCAAATCAAGAGCAACGCTGAAACTTAAGGCGCCCACACAGATTCCAAAGGACTCTACAACCTGATGCTCTAATACCATCTGTGACACCCCGTGATCCGAAATAAGGGGTGGCTAGACCAATACTCCAATATAACGGAATCATAGATGGAATCATTCTCAGCATCTCAATAAAATATAGAGTATCCAGGATAACCACCCACTATTTCAGAAAACGGGTTGTCAGAAATTTTAAATTTAAAGTAAATAAAAGAAAACAAACAACCCATTTCCTGAAAAGATAAGGGAAACCCCAAGGATGTATATGTATCTATAACAACAGGTAACAAATACGAGGACCGAATATGTTATCAGTCCGCTGATTCATACAACATTATTAAACAATTTCAATAAATTTATATCTTACATTACATTACTCAATTACAAAAGCTTGGGCCTCGCCCGAGTGAAAGAGACCCGATCTCAACTAGAATAAAAAATGAAAACGTCTATACCAAAAGTATCCCGTAATACCCTCAATGCATCACGGCTTTCCGAAGACATTGGAATAGGAATTCAAATAAGGTATCCTTGCGACGGAGTACCTGAGCGGAAACAAGATGCATATGCAACAAGAAATGTAAATGGGTCAGGGCCCGGTTCTATATGATTACCAGATGGATAAAGAGTATGACAGTTATGAATGATGATTCATGATGAGAGATATAACTATCTAACTACACAATTTAAAACATAAACTAAGCAGGAAGACAAAACAACTAACATTAATCTGAAAACTTCTCATGTGTACCAATTATCTCATATATATTTTCCTTCATAGGAAACATATGTAAAATCACAGTGTTATGCTCTTAATGGCATTTTTATCTCACTTTTACATTTTTGTAAAAATCCTTTCCTTATCAAGAAAATAATCATTTTCAAATGCTCTTTGTGGCATTTATATGTGATCTTTGTGGCACATCAATTACATCAAGTCCCACTTGATTATATAGTTATATTTATAAACATATAACGATTCTAAGACCGCCCGTCCGGGTTTCCCCACTGTGCGCGCCCCTAAATGACCATCATCTTCCAGGGCCTATCATAAGACAACCGGGCACCTATATCGCAAGACGTCGGGAAGCGGCCATGTGCCTGCGGGATAGTCAAGACCACACCCGGAATCTCCTACCCATCGCAGAAAAGTATACAACAATAAACGCTCACATGGCCTATGGACTATATCCACCATGCGTTAATTTGCCAGGGGGCGTCACCTCACGCGCGAACTTCCCTTATGATGTCATTTAGAGAGGTGTGTTTAAACCATTTTTTTTATCATTTTCAAAATCAAGTAAATTATCATTTACTAGTTTCATGATTAAGTAAATTATCATTTACCATCATCATTACCAATTCCATGTATGTTTCATTTTATCCGAAACCATTACCTTTTTAATTTTTGTAAATAATATAACTTATTATCCGGAGCCATGCTATAGCTTATATCGATACTACAACCTCGAAGGGGTAAATAAACTCTTGATTATCTCCAAGTATTTTAGGGTGTTATTTTAAAACCCCAAGATTATCATCTATCAAAGGAATGAATGAACTTTCAATTTATTCTCCAAACTCACCTTTATGGTGTTATTATGAACCACCAAGGTTAACATGGCTCAATTGAGCTTAAAAAATCTCCCAACATTATTTTGGGGTGATAATATAAACCATCAAAACTAATATAGCTCAATTGAGCTTCTAAAGTCTCCCAAACATAATACTACAACTCCTAGTTTTATGAAAATCAACTAGAAGAAAAAATGCCCTAACTTCAATTGGCATATCCCCGGAAAACCCCCACCAAAACCATTTCTAATCTAGGGTGGTATCTCAATTCATATAGAACTCTAGGACTCTAAGTTTACTTCATTCAATAAGGTTCCTTGTTCCTATCGAGAAGAAAAATTTAGGAAACAAAAATAAGTTTGAAAGTGGAAAAACAGGGGACCGGTCGACCGATCCCGAGATCGCGGTCGACCGCGTCTCAAGGTTTTGTCTACGGAGGAAAATAAAAAGCTCAAAATGATATAGCCGGTCGACCGCGCAAGAATTTTATTCCTTTGTGGGAAAGCAGTAAGCCTGCCCTCGAAGGCCCGGTCGACCGGTCAGGGGACCGCGGTCGACCGGTCGTAGCAGACCTAGGATTCTTTCATCTTCAAAAAATACACCCAAATGATGATTTACATTTTCCCAAATCTCAAACCTTGTCCATCTTGAACTCAACCAACAATCTTTATCTACCCAAAGATTTCCCTATTTGATTTACAACCATCAAGACCCACAATTTCTTTAACATAAATCAAGATTAGGGTTTAAATCCCACAAATTCCACGTTTAAACCATAAATGAAAATACACAACTATCATACAATTTATACATCTTAAATCACATATTAGCAAGTAGAATACTTGCCTTAGGGTTGCAATTTCAGATTTATTTGTAGAAGAAGCATCAATCCATCTTCAATCTTCATTTTCTCTCTTTTTCCTCCACTTTCTCTTCCTCTCTCTTTCTCTCTCATTCTCTCTAGGGCTTAAGACCTAAAATAGAGAAATTAGGGGATTTAAAAGACTTAAATCGTGGCTTAACATAAGTCACCCCACTTAAGTGGTTAATACCACATGAAAATGACTCGAAATTACGCGTTTGAGTTAAAATCAGGTAAAAGTGCCCGAAATACAAAAATACAATATGGCACTTATTTTGACTGTCTCGCACCTTCCGAGACTAACTACACCCTCTAAACTGGCATCCGGAAATTTATAAATTATTTTGAGTTCCAATTTCATTTAAATTAAAATGTCATTTTTAAATACATGACACTATAAACATACAGTAAATATACATCAACCTAGTAAATATTAACTTTCAATTTATTCAATTAATATTTACTCCAGTCCCCACATTTTATATAATCACCTTATGCGGTAAAATTAATATAAAATGAGCCTCCCAGAATCGAGGGTTGTTACATGTGGGTGCCTCGATTTGTCATCACGGGCCCAAACGAGTTGCCCAGTGGAAATAGCCCAAAGTCTGGGCTCCTCCCATCTCAACCGAATGCAGTTATGACTTAGTCCACACCTAAAATATCATAAGGAGATATTCTAGGAGTATAGGATGGACGTGGGGGATTCCAACACCCCCACTCTCCAAAAATGAATAGGTATATAACAAACCTTAGGCCTGGGGCAAAAGGCATGCATTGTATTTCCTGTAAAATAGTCCCCGGAGTATAGGGAAATAATATTGAGAGCAACACCGTGGACGTAGGCATTCGTCCTGAACCACATAAATACTTTGTCGTGTGATTAGCATTCTTTATGTTCTTTATTTGCTTTAGTGATTGTGCTTTTCTTATTTATTCGTTCTGAATTTAATTGTCACCACAGTAATATATACCACTATAGCATCCCCCGGAATGGCCACCGCGATGCGTGCATACTCTGTATTCATGTCCATGTACCTCTCATACCAAATAGAGGACTATTGGTTTGGAATATCTCATTGAACCATAAATCAAACAACACACAATGGAGGCGACCATAGTTATAAGCCTTTGGGCTACACACATACCTAACATACTCATATGACATGCCAGTCCCATTAATACACAACACATAGTGAACAACCCTAAGTTCTATGTTATTTTGCTCACATCCAGACCTCACTGGAATTGCCAAGGTGGGATCTCCCTCTGTGCGGAACCTCCATGATAGCAGGCAAAGTAGGTATGTTCACACATATAACAAATCACATAATAGATATTCAGACAACATATATATATATATATATATATATATATATATATATATATATATATATATATATATATATATATATGTATACATGCAACCTATAATATATCCCGTACGTAGTATTTATATATCTCGAATGATCAATGTACTAACGATTCACACGTTGTATTATATTCAAGTTTTTTGAGTATCACACATTACCCGAAGGGTCCCAACTATCCCTTAAGTTATTTCAATAGTTAGAATATAACTATACTACTGGTATTTGTCTTAGATTATCGTTTAACCTTCCTATAACCTAGGTTATAAATTTTTGATACGCAACATAGTCGGTGAACTTTCGTTGGTCTTAATCCTAAACCTTACAGTCATTAAGACTAAGTCGGCCTCTACTATGTGTCTACTGACCTTCTCTAAGTCCTTATATAGTTAATAAATCATTACTAAGATTCCGGGTAAATTGGGGTAAAGAAAACCTTTCAAATAAACCAAGTTAGAAATTTCAACAGCAGTCGATCGATCGATCCATCCATCCATCCATCCATCGATAGACATTCATGGGTCGATCGATCGAACCTGCGTTTGACATTTTCGTCCAAGTTATGTTTTTCACCATTTTTGATCCATCAAACCTACAAGAAAACGTCCCAAACTCCCAACCAAATCAACTAAACTTCACATGGGAGTATTCAAATAGTTTCTAACGAATTAAAACATGAAGTCTTTAAGAAAATCAAATCACAAACAGATTTAATCTTCATATATCATAAAACCCTTGTTTTCATGTTCTTCATGTATATTCATCACTTTGTTCAGATTTCTCTCATGTTCATCATCATACATATGCTGACTTCATGCTATCTACATATATGGATTCATTCTACATGCAATCCTACCCCGAATCATGAGTTCTAATCATCTAAATTCCAAGAACTTCATTTAAATCATAACATTTAAAACCCTGCATTACATGGGTATTATAACATGCTTAAAAATGAAATATAAACACTTGCCTTGGTTTGGTAAGTTTGATTTTATTTTTTTGGATGATAAGGTGGTTCTCCCCTTGCTCCGATTTCGATTCTAGCACATCTGTGATGGAAAACGATGTGGAAAGCCTAAGTTTTCTTCTCCTCTTCCTCTCCTATGGCCTCTTCTCTCTCAAGTTTGTGGTAACCCTAGCCTATAAATCAAAGGGGTTGATATAACACTTCAATTTTCGGAGTTCCTTCTACCCAAATCTCCCAAATGACTGAAATACCCTCTCGTGGTGCCGACTTGGTCTAAAATTGCCCCGGGACCCAAACAATACACCCGAGTATACTATTTCGACTATTTTGACCCTTTCGAAATCAACTATGACCTCCAAATCACCATCTGAGTCACTCTATTCCAATATCCTATATCGAACCCAAATAGTCTCCACGCGACTTCCAATTGAGATATAATTAAGTGTTGTCTATATCATGTAACACCCCATGATTTTAAATTTTAAATAACACGTTTTAAATTAAAAAGTCGAAAAGGAATTTTTGGTGAAATTAAATTTTCGACAAAAAAGGTGGACTATTTAAATTAAAAGATTTTTGATCAAAATTTGATTAAATATAAAATATTTTTATGGGGATTCGGAAATTCTATAATTGAATAAACATGAATAAATCCTTAATTTTATAAATTGGTAAATCCAAACATTTGATTTTTGGTAAGATAAAGAGATAACCTATTTGTAAATATTTTAGTATTATGTTATTATTATTAATATTTTTTTAAACCTACTTGAGGTGAGAGAGAGAAAAAAGAGGCGCTAAACCTCCTATCTTTACCTGTTAGCGGATGGCTCCCTATAGGGGGGCTCACTTCTTTTATTATTATTATTAATAATAATGATAATAATTATCCCTTAGTTTGTTCCATTCCTTTTGGCGCATGGCTGCTGACTTTTGTTTTTAATATTAAATTATCCCTTGGTTTATTCCAATTGGCTACCTCCAATTGTAGTTGGGATGCACACGAAAAGTATGAAAATTGGCTGAAATTCTCGGGACGCACATGGGACTGTTATTATATCCTTTTTTTTTATAAATTCTAATTAAATCGTTTGAGAGTTGGAATCCAATTGGGACTCTATTCCCCACCTTATAAAAAGAGCATGGACTCACTTTAAAAAAAAAAAGTCACGGTTTTTTTTTCCTCATCAAACCCTCTTTCCCTACACAAATAAGAATACTCATACCATTATATTTCGACTTTAAATGTCCATGAAACAAAACTTCAATCATATTTCGGGAGGTCTAAACTACATATTTTCAAAAAGGGCCAAGACTGAAACTTGCTTATTTTTGCGAAATGAACGCAACCGAGTATTCAAAATTTTCAAGAAATAATTTTCCAGGCATGAATTATTCTATTCTCTCTATTTAATATTATGCGTTTTAAGTGTCACCTAAACTTTAAATCATGTATTTTTCTTAAAATAAATTAGCAACCTAATTAGGAAATGTAAAATCTAATTCGGGATTATTTTTCTTAAAAATTTTAATCTGATTTAATACTTGTGAACCTTGTGTGCTTAGGGTAGAGTTTGGACCATGGGTGATAAGAGTGTAGTTTTTCATGTAGAAACTATAGAAATTATATTTTATATAAACGAAACTTAGGAAATCACATAGAATTGTGTAGGTTTGATAAAAGTAGATATTGTTGGGTGCACCATAAACTCGCTTGTTGTTTGAAATCATAATTGTCAAATAAAATAAATTAGATTAATTATGTCGACGTCTTGAACGAATTAAATTAAAATTAATTCCGATCGCATGTGGAAATTGTGTGATTATTGATACATTAGAATGTGTGAATTATTGTGTTGATTAGTTTTATTATCACGGGGACGCCGACATTTTGGATAATATGCTTGGACCAAAATTTTAGGAATACTTTCTAGGTATGAGACTAGTAGGTGGGCTACGGTTAGCGATTTCTAGGTATGGGAGTAGTTAGTATGGATGGGAGATTTCGGGGTGGGGTTAATTTTGGTGTCGTTCCATTGATTTGGTTAACCTAAGTACGAGATTAGGAGGAAATTAATTATAGAAATTCATCCTACGAAATATGATAGGACGTGGTGGTGTTTTGGAGGCTTCGAGGTATAGGAGTAGTGGTTGGTTTCAAGCTTATGCTCTATAATAGGGTGGGTCGAAAAATAAAATCAAGAGAAATTAAAAAGAGGAGAAAATAAAAAATTGAGAAGAAACGCCTAATATAATAAACGGGTATTAAAATATATTGGCATCGTCAATAAGTACAGTGTTGACAGTTAAACGGGTTGGTTGGCTATTATGACGTGTCGTGTGTGAAACCTCATCAATAAGTGAAGGGTTGACATAATACGGATTGGCTGGCTATTATGAGGGGAATGAGTGGTGTAAAACTTTTAGTAGGAGTCCCACGAATAAAATGGAGTAAAACTTTAAGCGGGAGTCTCGCAACTAATATAAATGATGAAAATAAATAATCAGATGATTTGAATATAATTAGATGGATTGCTTTCGATAAATTAGATAAGTGGAATTAAATTTTGGGGTGGCATAATTACGGGATTAGGTGTTCGCAGTTTATTTTACTTGCAAGTTAGTAATTATTGCGTTAATTTAAAATATTCTATTATGATATTTATTATGTATAATGCTACTGTACAGGTCCAAGGGCCCTAATTGGGAAGAGTATCTTGGATTCATGCGGTGGGCTCTCACCTATTGCGTTGACTAACATTTTAGGTTTAAGAATTGGAGTAGCTGCATAGGAGTTATCGGAGATCTTTTGGAGGTGCAGCTGGAGTTTATTTATTAGTTGATTAGTAGTTTATATTTTTTCTTTCTGTCGCATTTTTATTATGAGACTCTATTTACAGATTTGGTGGGCCACTCGGTTCCACAGTTGTTTGCAATTTTTATTCAGACATTCATAGATGGATTATTTTATTCATCTTTATATTTATTGGAGATTGGATTAAATTGGAGATTAGCATGGTAATGGATTTTATATTGCATGAATAGTTATTATTTATTGGGATTGATTTAATTATTATTTTATGAAATGAATTTTATATGTCTCATATTTGTCACATGCTAAGAATGGTATTTTATTTAGTGACTCTCGGAGTAATTTGGCGGTAGCGGCTGGCCACCCCATTCATTAGATTGCATGGGGTGTTACATATCACTCGCTACGACATATATTAATTTCCACATTTTATTTACTACACAATTTGTAAATTTATATCCTAATATTAATCATTAACTCTCCCGATTAATATTTAAAACTCGCATAAATATTTAATTCAATTAAATTATGTCACACGTGTAATTTAAAATAAACTGAATTAATTAAATTCTAAATACTCATAAATACGGGGTATTACATTCCATAAGGGATGGCAACCACGATACTCAGCCAAAGAAACAACGACCATAAAAATATGTACCACAAGTAGCACCCGCATTGGACATGGCTGCCATCATTGGTCAGTCAGTCACCGTTGGAGTGCCCAACACATTACAACACCTTCAACAACCTCAACAACTACAATCATAAGTGGAAGTGATAGGTCACCTACAAACATATACTTAGGAGATGGCATGTGGGGGCCTTTGTTAAAGGTAACCCTCAGAGTTTGTAAGGGCTACTGATATTCTAGTGGCACATTAGTGGAGAAAGGGCATCCAGATGCACTTAAAGATAATTGAGTGCATAACCATTCAGATGTAGATGCTTGTCAAATTTAAGCTGGTAGGTAAGGAATTGCAGTGGTAGGAATCTATCACCCTCATGGAGGAGAGAAGCATCATGACTATTCCTGAGTTCTAGATCAGGTTTGACAAAAATATTTTCTTTCAGTAGTAAGAGGTCATAAGAATAGGGAGTTCTTGAGTCTGACACAAGGGAGCCACACAATTACGAATTATGAGTAGGAGTTCCCAACCTCTCACTATTTGCACCAAAAGAGGTGGATGGTGAGGAAAATAAGATGGATTGCTTCATGTGTGGGTTGAGATGCAAGATTAAGAAGATATTATTGGGGAACCGATTTACACCACTTATACTCAGGAGGTGAACGTCACTTTCTTACACTACTAGGATCATAAATAGTTTTATAAAGGAAAGGGAGAAAAGATTCTTAATGGATATTTGTGTAGCCATTTTGGCAAAAACAGGAATAGATGACATAAAGATTTTTCCCATGCAACGGAGGCCAATTAATCTAAGGGGCCTCGGATTGGAGATCATCCTCTCAAGAGTCATAAGGTTTATGATGATTATAACTGTTAGGGCCATCAAGGTCAAGGTAAGCAGTTCTATATTGGCCATCATGTCCAAGGACATAGGACATAGGCCACTAGAGCCAATAAGAAGGTAATCACCAACATGAGATGTTTCTTGGCACTTATTTCTCATGTGGTTAGGTAGCACATAGAACCAAGAGGTTTTCTAAAGGAAATAAAGACCCCAAGGGTAGATAAATCAACATGGATACTAGGAACCGCATTATCGATTCTGGTAATTACCATCACCTCTAGTTATTACGGTGCTAACATTTCCATCTACACCACAGGATCATCCACTCGGGCATCCGTATTTATATTATGGTCTTGTGTACCACATTGCTCCTAGAGATGTCCAAGCATTAGTTTAGGTGGTAGAGGCTATGTTTACTATCCATAGGCAAGCTGGATGTATTTTATTTGATACTAGTGCATTACATTAATTTTTTAGTAGATCATTCTCTCAATTAGTTGAGATGCTAAATTTAACTCCAAACACTTTATTGTACATAGATTCACCATTGGGTGGGGATACACCTATTCATTTGGTGTCTCGAGCTATACGTGTGGGTATTGGAAGGCTACGTTTTGAAATTGATCTATTGATTTTATACATGTCTTCATATGATGTTATTATGGGGATGAATTGGTTATCTGTATATCATGCCAATGTGGACTTTTTAGTATGTTCATTTTTTCCATTTCGGGATTGGAGATGTATTTGGTTATGATACCACAACCCGAGGGAGGGCCAAACACAAATTTATATTGTATTTTGGAGGATCTTCTGAGGGAGTCACCATGTCATTGGACTTTATTCCTATAGTTAGCAAGTTTCTTGACATCTTTCAAGAAATTCAGGGGTTGATTCTGAGTAGGGAGATTGAGTTTCTTATTAGTTTGTCTCTATGAACTAGGTTGATAGCTCAAGCACCTTGCTGTTTGGATGCATTGGAGATGATAGAGCTAAGAGAATAGATTTAGCATATTATTGGACAAGGGCTTATCAAGATGAGTACTTCACCTTGGGGGATCTCCGACCCTCTTCGTGAATGAACAAGAAGAGCGCATCATTAAGGATGTGCATTGATTATTATGAGACGAACAAGGTCATGATATGGAACAATTATTCGTTATCGATGACTTCTTCATTTAGTTAAAGGGTGATTCGTACCTCTCAAAGATTGATTTGAGATGAAGGTACAATAAATTGAGCATTCGAGATCATGATATCCCAAATATAATATTTCTAAAGAATTATGGGTCATATAAGTTTATGGTTATGTAAGTCGGGTTGACCAATGCACTAGGTGTGTTCATGGACTTGATGATTCGAATGTTCAGGGATATTTGGATGAGCTTTCCATCGTGTTTATAGATGATATCCTGATTTATTCTCAAACTATAAATGAACATTGTCTATATTTGTAAGTAATGTTATAAACACTACAAAACCTCCAACTCTACGCTAAGTTCGAGAAGTGTGTTGGTTGCAGGAGGTTCAGTTTTTGGGATAGATTGTGATAAAGGGGGATCTAAGTGGAACCGAGTATGGTGTTGAAAGTGTTAATGTGGGGACAACCCACGACACCAACAAAGGTGCATATTTTTTGGGTTTGGCAGGGTACAAATGTCGATTTCCCATGTCTTCTCGAAGATAGAAGGGACATTAATAAACATGACAAGGGAGGGACACTTTTTATTTGGGATGATTTTTTGCCAACAAGCTTTAGATGAGTTGATCACTAAGTTAACTCCATCCCAGTACTCAATTTACATCATACTATGGTGGACTATATGGTTTATATTGAGGCCTCACTATAGGAACTTGGGGGTATTTTGATCCATGAGGAGAGGACAATAACATATGCTTTCCAAAAGATTAAGCTTCACAAAGGGGATTATCCAACCCATTAATTTGAGTTAATATCAATTACTTTTGCCCTTCGTGTATGAAGGCACTCTTTGTTAGGAAAGAGGTTTGATTTGTTCATAACCCAGAAGAGCATAGCATATATTTTCACGTAGAAGGAGTTGGCCATGAGACATCGTCATTGTCTAGAGTTCGTTAAAGGCTCTGGGTTTTAATTTAATATCACCTGATCAAGTCACACATAGTGATAGACACCTTGATCCACATGCCAATAGTTATGTTATAGGTTGTTTGGAGGTTAAAGTGAGGTTTTCTTCATATAATGAATGAGTTGGCACATGACTTTATGGTTGTTCTTACCATTACACTTGAGATCATTATCAGGGTTATTAAGGCACAAAATAGAGAACTTTTTATTAGGAGAAGGCAAGGATTTGTTGACATAGAGGGAAAAGTCTTATTCAATTGCATCAGATGGGGGTTTATGGTCTCATGGTTCCATGACATATTAATAGTAGACGAGGATGAGTAGTTATGGTGATCACTGTTGATCGAGGCACCCGAGTCATGATTTGTTATAAATCTCAGTGGGTATAGATGTAAAAAGATATAAGACACCCGTGTTGATTAGCAGGCACGAAGAAGTACAACGCGGTGTAATGTCCAAGTGTATGACATTCCAAATGGTGATGGTGGATCACCAAAGACCGACGGATGTTCTACAATCTCTTAAGATTCCGCTGCGAAAATGGGGGAACATTTTAAACCATAAATTTAAGATCTGGTATAAATATAAGAGATTTTTTATAAAACATTAGTTTCAAAATCAGATCTAAGCATATATGTTCAAAAAATATACTTCAAGACTTGAAAAGAGAGAGTAATTGTATTTAAAAGGTTTGAAGGTAATTTTTTTTAGATCTAATAGAAAACGTTTAAAACCTTAACATTCAAAGAGTTATAAAACATTTTTTAGGCTAAATGCATGTTTACTTTAAACATGGGATATTTAAACTACATGTGAGGTTGTGTTGAGAAGAGTGCGTGCATGTTCAAATCAGGAAGTTATTTAATTAAACTCAATTTTTATCAATTAAGTCCTAAACATGCATCTAGGTGTGATTGATGATGATAAAATCAAGCAAAAACATTCAAACACACACAAGTGAGGAAAAATCCCCCAAAGGGTGAAAACCTTTTATTTTCACTATAACTTTGTAAAAACGGTTACACGGATTACAATGAAAATAAGTGACACAGAAATACCCTCGGGTGTCAGTTCTAATGTCGTCGGCTGAAATCTCTCGCAGGAACTCCAAGTGGGCAGCAATGAAGAAGAGAACGACTTCCTCACAAATTACTCCAGATGAGTAAATGATCATCTTGAAGGTTTAAATATTCACACACATATATGGGAATGGTTTTGGGAATAAAAAAGGTTTAGAAAACCTTCAAAAGATGAAGTCTAATTCTAGGCTGTTTTCACAGAATTTTGAGATTGTAGAAAGACTTAAAAATTGTGTAGAAGGTGAATAGGTATTTACACAAAAATAGAGGCGGTGGCTCGTTCGAACGAGATAGCCATGTCGCTCGAACGAAGGACATATGCCGTTCAAATGAGATTGCGCGACATGCCTATCTCGTGCAAACGATAGTCCAAAGTCATTTGAGCGAGCTTGTCGTTTAAGGCACTTCGCTTCTACACTTAGAAAAAATTCTGCTTCTGATAAAAAGTTAATCCAGACTTCAAAAATAATTTTCAAAAAAAATTCCCAAATATTTATGCAAATATTAAAGCTCCAATAAACCATTTTACCGATAATGCGTAGTGGAGTAGTGAGAATGAGCTGAGCAACACGTCACATGTAGCATGATGCACGTGAAGATAATGGATGCATTGAATTCAGATAAAGGCCATCGTGGATGATTGTGTTGACGTGCCAAAAGTAGCGATATCACACATACAAACTGTGATCAAGGGAAAAACAAAAAATTCCTAGATTCTACCCCTTACATTTATAAAATTATGTCCTTACATATCTCCCCTATGTCTATGCCGGTACATACATAATAGTCCGAATTATGCAATCAAATGACATACAAGATAATATCCCCATTAAGCCCTCAAACTGAGAATACTAAATGACATGTCTTCAAATCTTCAGCTCTTCAGAAACTCCCAAAACATTTCTCATCAGGGTGTGTAATCCAATAATGAACAATGTTGTACCTACACACATGAGATAAAGAAAATACTCGTGACAAGCAACAGATTGAAATATAATGATATGCAAAAATCAATGATCAATTAAGCTTAATCAAATCATTCATAAATCAACCAAACACCAAAATAATTCTCCCCCATAATTCTTCTCCCCTTTTTTATAATGTCCCAAAATAGACAGATATGAGAAGCGTAAATATGGAAAATGTCACATGGTAAAAAAAACTATTTTTGAATTTTTTTAAATTTTTCTCACAAAATATACAACAAAGAAACACACCATGAAAGAACACAAAAACAACCAAGTCGATGATAGCGTAAATATAGGGGTGTGATAAAATTCGATAGGAAAATCAATGCATACAAACATGACATATGTGCACAATGAATATCGGATACTCCTAACGAATGAACTCAAAATATTCCGTTGGTGTAAAAAAGTGGTAATATGAGACATTGACTTAATCAAATCAACAAATCAAAGCTCAAAGTGATTTCCACACCAATAACGTCCAAAACTATTTAATGCTTTTTCAGGACTTTCAAGGAAGTGCAAACCCGTTTAAATTCTCCAACCAAACACCCCCAGATTTATATTATGTATGCAGGTGATCTAAATTCTCAAGCTTTGGAGAATTGATGATGAAAACTAACGGCCCATATATGGCATATATTTCTTTTTATTACCTCTAAATTTTTCCAGGCTCTTTTAACCTCTTTGGACCCCGGATAATAAAATTCCTCAATTTATTAGGTCCTTTTTAACGGTGGCTTAGAATCGCAAAGGCTAAATGAACCTTTTGCAGCCCTTCCCCGTTCACAAATAAGCACACAGTCTAACCAAAATGATTTTTACATGCATTCCAATCTTGTCAAGTTTTATCGTATATTGTTAGTTGTATAGACATAATTGAGACGGAAACACTCAAGCTAATATGTGATAGACAAGTACAATAATCAAATAAAGCCGTGCATGCGTGCAATAAAGGAGATAGGAGTCAAACATGTAGACAGATATTACTAATCACATCTCAAATACTCCAAAACAATGTAAAGGACGTGGATGAAATGATGTAGCGTCTCAAATCACTATCAAACACTCACAAGGATAAATGGAATAAAATTGTGACTCGGCTATCTTAAATGCTCATCTATAAAAGGTGCAAATAACATACAAAAATCTTTTTGTACTTTTCTAAAATTTTTATAAAGGGAAAATCTTTTTGGATTTAAAAAAAAAATATATATATATATATATATATATATATATATATATATATATATATATATATATATATATATATATATAAGTAATAATACATATGAAACAAACTAGCAATAAGAAGTATATGATATGAACCTGAAAAAGAATCCTATTCCAGATACGGGCCAACTCCTCAGTCAACTGTGAAAATTTCCAAAGACTTCCTAAGACTCTTAAATCTAAGGGTATATAAATGTTTCATGAAAATATCGGCTAACTGACGGTTGGTGGGTACAAAACTCAGGGATACGACTTTCTCCTCAACTAACTGACGTATAAAGTGCTCGCGTATCCTGATGTGCTTTGTGCGCGAATGTTGGAATGGATTACAGGATATGTGTATCGTGCTCGTGTTATCATAGAAAATGGTCCTGGAGTCCCGTGAAATCTCATAATCCTCCAACATTTGCTTCATCCACAAAAGTTGCGTGCAATAACTCCCAGCGGCTATGTACTCAGCCTTCGCATTGGACAAAGAGATGGAATTTTGCTTCTTGCTCATCCTGGAGACAAGAGAATAACCAAAATAGAAACACCCACCAGAAGTGATCCTACAACCATCTACATCCCCGGCCCAATCGACATCTGAATAGGCAGACAAACGGTCCACGGTATCAAAGGAATACCAAATACTGTATGAGAGAGTCCCACTCACGTATTTGATAATACATTTTAGAGCGAGTAAGTGTGACTCTTTTGGGGATGCCTGATATCGCGAACAGACTCCAATACTAAAGGTTATGTTGGGATGACTAGCAATCAAGTAGAGAAGACTACCTATCATACTCAGATACAAGATTTGCTCTACGTCCTTACCTGAAGTGTCCTTACTAAGCTTGGTAGTGGTACTCATAGGTGTACGTACATGCTTAGCGGAGTCTAAACCAAATTTCTTCACTAGGTCTCTAGCATACTTGGATTGGGAGATGAACATCCCATCCTCTAGCTGATGAACCTGGAGACCAAGGAAGAAAGTAAGCTCACCAACTATGCTCATATCAAAATCACTTTTTATCTCCTCCTCAAAGTGATGATCATGTTGGGAGAACATGGATCCAAGGACTATTTCTTCCACATAGACCTGGGCAACTAAAATAGCACCGTCATCTCTCCTGACAAACAACATCATATTAACTCCCCCTCTCTTGAAGCCACGAGATAAGAGAAATGAAGTAAGCCTCTCGTACCCAGCACGAGGTGCTTTCTTCAAACCATACAAGGATTTTCTCAGATAGTAGACGTGCTCTGGATGCTTAGGGTCTTCAAACCCTTTTGGTTGTTCCACGTAAACCTCCTCCTGTAGAATGCCATTTAGAAAGGCACTCTTGACATCCATCTGATATAACTTGAAGCGCATGTGACATGCGATGGCGAGTAGTAAATAGACGGACTCAAGCCTTGCAACAGGAGCAAATGTCTCCCCACAGTCTACACCTTCTATCTGTGTGTAGCCTTGAGCGACCAACCTAGACTTGTTTCTAATTATGGTACCATTTTCATCCATTTTATTCTTAAAAATCCATCTGGTACCTATCACATTAGTCTCATTAGGTCGGGGGACAAGTTCCCAGACATTATTCTTTTTAAACTGAAGCAACTCATCCTACATAGCAAATATCTAGTGTTCATCCTTGAGTGCTTCTTTGTGATTCTTGGGCTCGACTTTGGACGTGTAGCAAAAATGGCTGACCACGTTCTCTAGATGAACACGAGTCTTGACTCCTCGAGTGGGATCACCAATAATGGCAGAAGGATCAATGTCTTGCGAACCCAAGCTGGTGTGTCCCCTAACACAGGCATAGGAGTAGGGTCCACAGAGTGTGGGTGAGGGACAAGTAAATTACTGCCAAAAAAGTCCTCATCCTCACACTGAAGGCTAGAATCAATAAACGCCAAAGGTTTGTCATCTTGCACGGTGATGTTTATTCAGTCCATAACCTTATAGATCTTCAGGTTAAAAACCCGGTACGCTCTACTATTCGATGAATAGCCTAACAATATTCCCTCATCACTTCGGGAGTCAAACTTTCCTAATTGCTCTTTATCCCGTAGGATGTAGCATTTACTCCCCAAAACACATAAATATGCAATGTTTGGTTTCTTGCCAGTCCACAATTCATATGGCGTTCTAAGTGTATGTGGACGCAGGTAAACCCTATTCACCGTGTGGCATGCAGTAGACATGACCTCTGCCCGAAATCTCTTAGAAACCTTACGACCTATAAGCATAGATCTAGCCATTTCCTGGATTGTCCTATTCTTTCTCTTAACAATCCTATTTTGCTGAGAATTCTTCATAGCAGAAAACTTATGTTTGATCCAAAGGGTATCACAGTAAAGATCTACCTTTGTTTCCTTAAATTCAGTGTCGTTGTCACTACGTATCCTGTTAATAGTGACTCCGTGTTGATTTTGCAGGACACGGCACTTAGTCGTTAAAAACCCTATAGCATCGGATTTCTCCCTTAGAAAACCTACAATCGAGTATCTAGAGAAATCATCCACCTTCACGATGATATACCTCTTACTACCCATACTATCAGTATGAGTAGGATCCATAAGATCCATGTGAATAAGCTCAAGAACACGAGAGGTGGTAATGGAATGCAACTTCCTATGGGGGCTACGGATTTGCTTTCCCAACTGACAGGATCCATAAGCCGTGGAAGTTGGCTTTCCAAGTGATGGTAAGCCACGTACTAGGTTCTTTTTAGCAAACGAGTTAGATCTCTAACGTTCACGTGATCTAGACGTTGCTGCCATAAATCCATAGGAGTGATCGTGGCACTATTGCAGACAAGTGAGGATGTGATCTCAGTCCTATAGTAATTCTCCTTTGTCCTCACCCCTCACACTAAAAGTTTACCGGCTTGATTATTGACATTACAAGCACCCCGATCAAACTGTACGGCAAAGTTAGTGTTGCACAGCTGGCTAATTCTGAGAAGGTTTGATTTCAAACCTTGACGTACAAAACATTTTCTAGCTTAGGAAATCCTGGTAACTCTATAGTACCTCGTCCTACAATGCTAGACTTTCTCCCATCTCCAAATGTGACTCTACCATCCTTATAATCCTCAAGGTAGGTAAAAAAATGAGGGATCACATGTCATATGTCTAGAGCACCCACTATCAAAATACCACTGTGAAGTATTATTTGCTTTGAGAGTGATATTAACAACAAGGTCCTTTTCATCTTTCTTAGGTACCCAAGAAGTGGTGACCTTTTGTTGTCCCTTGTTGTTGTTGGTTTTAGCCGGAATGTGAGAAGCATTCACTAACGACAAAGACATCCGTCGGAATTCCTCCATCAAACTCTGTGATGTGGCAGCTAAAAACTCAACTTTCTCTCTCAGACTCGCAAAATCATGAGTATGATGTGGTGGAGCAGTAGTACATCGTGTCCGACCCATACTATAACAAAACTCCCTGAGGTGACCTTTTGTTTTGCAATATGTACAAAAGAACACAGTCTTGGGTGGACCTTAGTTTGCTTTTCTTGGTCGAACTCTCCTTCGAGGTTTTTGACGAAGGCTATAAGGAGCCGTAGTAAACTCAGGAACAGGTCCAGGTGAAATTTGGGAAGTGGAGGCACCATCATAACCTATTTCTTGTCTATCACCAAAACTTAAAGCGGGGTCGATGAGCATCTTTCCCATCTTCCCATATATGTCCTCGATTTGTACCTTGACTTTCGGTGCTCTCTCCATATCATGAGTAAGCTAGGATACAAGCTCTTCAAGTTTCTTCCGAGTCTCCACGGAGGAATGGATCTCACTCGTAAGACTTGCCACTTGTTTAGTCAAGTCCCCCCTCTCTTTCTCAAAATAACTCTCTCTCTCTCTAAACAAACTCTCTTTCTCAACAAAGGCCAACTCTCTCTCTCTCTTGAGGTAGTGCAGGTGGAGAACTCCCTCCCTATCACTTTTCTTAAATCTTCCTCTAAAGCGGTGATCCTAAGAACTAACGCTTTTTAGTTTTAAATGACTCAAAATATAGCTCGGCGTAGGCGCGTTGAAGATCACTCTCGCTCTCACTTGCGTCATCCTTCCCTCACTCATATCGATCTCACTGTCGAGGTGGCCCTGTGAAGCAGCATCCTCGTCGTCGTGAGGAGCACTGGAAGCACTCACATGACTAGCCATGAATGCGGTGAAGTTACACTCATGCGGTGACTCGTCTCCAGAATCCACCGACTCGACCTCACCGTCGTCACTAAGGGTAGCATTAAGGACAACTTTTCCCTTTTCTCTGTTTAGCCTAGTAGCACACTCAAAAGCTCTATGACCCCTACCGTCGCACTCAAAGCATCTCTCACTTTCTTTCTTAGGAGGAACTTTAAAATCTTTTTCATTTTTCTTTTTAAACTTATTTTTCTCAAACTTCTTTTTATCTTTAAAATTACCATTTTTCTTGAATTTGATAATTCTCTTGAATTTTTAACAAATAGGGCCAAATCATTTAAGTCAAAATCACACTCATAATCTAACGTATCTATCTCTCTTTTTCTAGATGACTCTCCCCTCTTTCTTGCCGACCCCTCACTCTTTCTCTCCTGGGCATTAAGTGCAATTCCCTTATCTTTAAACTTGACAGATTTAGGAAATATATCAATTTCATATGTTTGCAAGTCTCCTACAAGTTCTTCCAATTAAAGCGTATTTAAATTACCCATAGAATTTAACATAGTGACTTTAGGTATAAAACGCTTAGGCAGTGATCTAAGAATCTTTTTAACAACTCTAGCATTAGGAATGTGTTCACCAAGATTAAAAGCTAGTGTTAACAATATCAGACAGTCTAGCATAAAATTCATCAAAACATTCAGATTCAATCATGGTGATTGTTTTAAATTAAGTTGTTAAATTTTGCAGTTTAGACTCTTTCACATCATTAGTTCCTTCATGGGTAAGTTGCAAAACATTCCATGCCTCTTTTGACGTGGTGCACGTCATTATGCGTTTGAACTCATCAGGTGTGATAGATCCAAAAATAGCACTCAAACCCTTAGAATTAAAAGATGGCCATTTAAATTCTTCTTCAGTCCATGTAGTGTCAAGTTTTAAACTAATCACATTCTCAACAGTGACGGAGGGAGGTGTCCACCCTCTTTCAACCAAAATCGAGACACATTCATCAATAGCTTTTAAAGCAGATCTCATGCGAGCTTTCCAGTATGCATAGTTTGTTCCTTCTAAAACTGGCATTTTATTATATAACTTCTCCATTATGTGCACACTCGTTTTCAAAAATCAATTTTTTAGAAAATTAATATCTTAGAAAATTTTTGTTAAAAATTACACGGTATAATTGTGTAACTGACTCTGATACTAATTTGAGAAGAGTGCACGTATGTTCAAATAAGGAAGTTATTTAATTAAACTCAATTTTTATCAATTAAGTCCTAAACATGCATCTAGGTTTGATTGGTGATGATAAAATCAGGCAAAAATATTCAAACACACACAAGTGAGGAAAAATCCCCCAAAGGGGCAAAACCTTTTATTTTCACTATAATTTTGTAAAAACGGTTACACGGATTACAATGAAAATAAGTGACACATAAATACCCTCGGGTGTCGGTTCTAATGTCGTCGGCTGAAATCTCCCGCAGGAACTCCAGGTGGGCAGCAATGAAGAAGAGAACGACTTCCTCATAAATTACTCCAAATGAGTAAATGATCCTCTTGATGGTTTAAAGATTCACACACATATATGGAAATGGTTTTGTGAATCAAAAAGGTTTAAAAAACCTTAAAAAAATGAAGTCTAATTTTGGGCTATTTTCACAGAATTTTGAGATTGCAGAAAGACTTAAAAATCGTGTAGAAGGTGAACAGGTATTTATACAAAAATCGAGGTAGTGGCTCGTTCGAACGAGATAGCCATGTCGCTCGAACGAGATCGTGCGACATGCCTATCTCGCGCGAACGACAATACAAAGTCATTTGAGCGAGCTCGTCGTTCAAGGCACTTCGCTTCTACACTTAGAAAAAATTCTTCTTTTGATAAAAAATTAATCCAGACTTCAAAAATAATTTTCTAAAAAATTTCCCAGATATTTATGCAAATATTAAAGCTCCAATAAACCATTTTACCGATAATGCGTAGTGGAGTAGTGGGAATGAGCTGAGCAGCACATCACATGTAGCATGATGCACGTGAAGATAATGGATGCATTGAATTCGGATAAAGGCCGTCATGGATGATCGTGTTGACGTGTCGAAAGTAGCGGTATTAGACATACAAACTGTGATCTAGGGAAAAACAGAAAATTTCTAGATTCTACCCCGGATATTTATAAAATTATGTCCTTACATGTGTGCGTGATAAAATGTGGGATTCAAACGTTTTTCTCATGGCTTATACAAATAAACCCGTGAGATAACTAAATCCTTGGTTGCTTTCTCTTGAGGAGAACAACCAAGGGGTTTTGTTTGAGAAGATTACAACCAAACTGCTATTCACTATCTTCTTCTTCTTCTTCTTCTTCTTCTTCTTCTTCTTTTTCTTCTTTTTCTTCTTCTTCTTCGATCTCTCCCCCTCGTTCTTTAAATTTATTTTGAGAAAACCTAATCTCGCTGTCTCTCTAACCTCACTCTTTTCTCTCTTCTCTTTCTAAAATGCCCAAACATTCTCAACATGAGAGAGTATAAGGGTTTATTTTAGGGTCTATGGAAGAGTCTGGAAACAAGTCACATGTGTGTAAGATAAATGACCAGGATCAAGTTAATTAGCACCACCTGGATCTAAAGTCTAGGATCGTTGCTAATAAGATACGCAAAGCGGTCCTAATAAACTAGCTGATTACATTCTTTATCTTAGACTGGAAGCACATCACATGGACCACTATCACAGTCGTTTGATCAAAGTGATTATCAGTAGACATAATTTCTCCTCCTAATTGTGAGATGGAAGAAACACAATTGTGTTTCTTTGTGAATTTTTGTTTCAAAACATATTTTAATTAATTAAAAAAAGTTTAAAATTTATTACAAAATCAGAAGAAAACAAATGAGATAAGTTTGGAAAAAATGGGAAAACATATTTATGTTATTTTAACTTAATTTTAGGGTATTTTTAGACACTTAACTCATGTAAATCCTATTTATGCAAATATGCTTAAAATTGTGGACATAATGCGTGTGTGTACCACAGTTGTCAATTTACCCATAAAACCTTATACCTTGTTTAGATTGAGCTTGAGTTGATGTGGGTAGCCAAGAGTACTATTCTCAAAAAGTCTCGAAAAATGATTTGTAGAAAATATACAAATTTAAAATGATAGAAATTAGTATGGACTAAATTTGTACCAATGAAGTCCTCTTAATTTTGGTGTTTCGCCTTGCATATATGAAAACTAATATTATCACTATCATGAGTTAGTACTACCATACTCATCCTCTCTACACCAAAATTGGATTTTAGTAACAATATTTTATCGTTACAAAAATAATCAGTAATGGCAATTTTCCATTAGAAAAAGGCTAGGGGAACAAAATTAGTAACAAATATTTATAGTTATTAACATTGGATTTAACAACGGTATTTTTCCGTTACTAATTCTAGATTTACCAACGAAATTTTAACATTACTAATTATGATTTAGTAATGGATATTTTTGTTACTATTTCTACCTTATTACACAATTCTGTAACACTTTTTTGTGATATTTAACAATAAAGGTCCGTTAGTAATTTTAATAGATATTTTAAAAAATATTTATTTTTCAAGATCCGATATTGAGTCCTGAATTTAAACAAATTCATATCTAATTTTTTACATCAACAGATAAATATAAACGAGACAAAGAATTTTAAAGTGGTTCAGCCTTATAAGAATGGCCTACATCCATTGTTTATGTTATTGCCAAGTGTTTTGGAGTTCTCGATATGTAATTCTATCAAGAAAATCCGGTCCCCTTGAATGAGGGTGATACAATGTATTTATAGCCCTTAGGCTGTCATGTGAAAGGGTGATACATTAAATGATATACATATGAAAGGATGATACATTTAATGCCCTTTAAGCGTGTGCGTCAATGATAAGCATTCAATGAATAGTTGAACTGTTGATTATCTGGAAATCAAAGTTGTGGACGAGATGCAGCTCGGACCGCCTTAGTTGCTCGTCGTTCAGGAGTTCCTCGGAGCGTTGGAGTTGGTCGGAGTGCACTTGCTGCTCGGAGTGAGTATGACTTGGTCGGGGAAATAAACTTCCTCGTTGCTATTGTGCCACGTAGATCGACACACGTCTTCTTATGATTCGTCTATATCAGCATATTAATTTTGGTATCAACAAAAGCCCCCAATGTTTCATTTTTCGAACTTTGAGGAATATGGAACATTCTTTCTCTGTATATGGCAATATTAAATGACCTTCCTGGTGTTTAGGAGCATTTTCTCCGTGTTCGAATGTCTTCCAAATTCGCTGAATCCGCCTTTTTGAATTTTTATAAGCGCTTCGAACTTCGCGCACTTTTTGTCCTTTTAGCCGCCGGTAGCGTAATAGTTTCTTTTTTGTAATCATTTCTTTCGTCGTTTCCCAAGGTAAAGTATTTAAGCTTCATAGGCAATCTCACCGTCTTCTACCTTTTCCAATTTCTTCTTTCGAGTTTTCATAGTCTTTCTCTCTCTTGTGTGTTCATCTTTTTCTTCGTCCGTTGTCAACAGATCTCCCTTTTTCCTGTAAGATCTTCTTCCTTCTTCTTCATTTCTTTTATTCGCCATGGTTTATGTTATTGAATCTCTTGAGAAATTCCGTTCTGGTTTTTCTATTCCATCTTGGGTAACTCTGGAGGATCTTTCTGAGCCTTTAGATTACTTTCGTTTGGCTGAGGGACATTGGTTCCCCAGCCTCTTTATTGCTGAATGTGGATTTTCTTTTTCACCAAACCCTTTGTGCTTAGAGTTCTGTCATTACTTCGATGTTGTCCCTGCAAAAATAGCCCCCAACACATGGAGAATAGTTAATGGGGTGTATAAGTTAAATCAAACTCACGGAACCCGTATAGGAATTCCTGAGATTATGTATTGTTATAGATGGGCTGTTCTAGACAATGTTTTTTATTTAAAAACTAGATTTTTGAATAGGGCTTTAGTAGTCAACCTCCCTTATGCTAATAGAGATTATTTTGAGTATGGGGTAGTTATCAAAAATTAGCAACGTGCCCCTTTGATTGGAGATGAAGTATATGAAGGTCCCAAATGCCCTCCATATGGCAATGGGATAGGTTATTTTCATTTTATTTTACTTCTGAAATTATGATTTCATTATCTTTGATAAAATGCATGACTAATATTTTACAAAGAATTTGTTTGCAGTTGACAGTAAGAGAAAAATTCCAAAAGAATCAGAAGAAAATATTAAGCATTTGAAACATATCTGGAGTTTGCATCAAAAAGTTGTAGACGAGCACATCAGGTTTGCTTCATACTTGTTGTAGTACATGAGCTATACATCATCCTTTACTGCTCGTCCTGTGGTTAGCACTAGTGAACCAGCGCCAGCTCCTGAGGATTCTTCACCAGACTCTCACTTTCCTCTAAGTCAGAAAATGGGTAAAAGAAGAGTTCCTGCTCTCTTTGAGGAGACTACCTCTTCTGGAGATGGGAAAAGAAACAAAACTGACGTCCCAAAGGGGACAAAGAAAGTAGATGCTGCCCCTTCTGTTGCTCCTCAGAAGGCTGCCGAGAAGCCCCCAGTGGCTCCGAGCAAGCAGGATGCACCTGTGGAAGTGATCACCATCTCCCCAACCAAAAGCTCTTCTTTGGTTGAAACTGTTGAAATGCCACCGAGGAGGCTGAAGAAATCCTCCTCGGTCAGTTTAGCTGAAACCATTCCCCAGCTGCAAGTTAGTGAAGCTGGTGTCCCAACTATTATTCCTCCGAGCTCTGCGATGAGCTCGGTGAAGACTTGGACTATTCCTGAAGTCCAAGGAATTGAGGAAAATATGTCTAGGGATGTGCTTACATCCCTGGCTACTCGTCACCTTGCTTCAGTAAGTTTCTCATATTCTGAATTTTTTTTCCATCAATACATGTATCTCTATGCTGACTTATCATTATCTTCTTTTTTCAGCTGGTGAGTTGTTTTAATACCATTGTGAAGAAGGATAAAGCAATCAAGGATTCTAGCTTCTCGTCTAGAGTGGAAGATGCTTTGTCTAGGTTAACCAAATCTTTGAAGGATTCTCGTCAAAAGTATGACGAGGATAAGGCTGAATGGGCGAAGAAATTGGCTGCGGTTGAGGCAGAAAAGATGCAGCTGGAAAATAAAGTGAAAGATTTGGATGGAGAGAAGAAGAAGTATGATGAGAAGCTCAAGAGTTTTGGGGATCTTAAAGCCAAGATGAAAATGGCAGAAGAAGAACTGTCCCTTCTGCGAGAAGCGAACCGCCAGAAGGAAGAAGTGGAAGCTAAATTGAAGGCCACCGAGGATCTTCTATCCGAGAAGCTCTCCTCGGAGAAAATGAAAAGAAAAATGGTGGTGAAAAAATCTTTCCGTACTGGTTGGGACAAAGGATGGGACAGGGGGGTAGCAGCAATGATGACTCAGGTACAATATGGGAGTTTGAAATACTTTCGAGATGGTTGGGTGGCTGCCCTGCAAGAATTGAAGGTTAATGAGGACTCAGAACTGTTTCAACAACACCTCCCTAGTCCTCCCCCAGTTATTAAGGATGAAAAAGAGGACGAAGCTGCCTCCGAAGAATCTTCAATGGCAGTGGGTGATCCAATCCTTACTCAGCCTGCCGACGAGGAGTTTTCATCTCTGCCTGCTCCTCCCGAACAAATTCGAGCTTTAACCGACCAACTTATTGTTCCAACCTAGCAACCGAGCTCCTCGTCCCAGCCTCCCGAGAAAGTCTTGGGAGACAAGGAAAAGGTGTGAATTTGTTCGGTATTCTCTTTCTATTTTTCTTCTTTTTCAAGTGTAACCAAGATCTTTGTAACTCTACATTATGATCTAATAAAATTTGAGTTCTTTTCTTCCATGCGATTGTCTCTTTTCAATCTGTACTCTGTCTTGATCTTCTTTTTGATGATTACTTTTTCTTTCTCTGTTAGTTTTTGGCCAGGATGGTTTTGCTATCTGCTAATGATACAAAGTTGATGCAGCAGTGCCATGAATATTATAAGGCTGGTCATACAGAATTGAGTGCATCAGAAGTTGTCGACATCCTTGGTCATGATGCTTCAGAGCAAGAACTTGAAGCTTATCAGTATCTGAAAGGCTTAATTGACCGAGCTGTGGCCAATAATGTGGCTTATTACGAAATTATTGAGGACCTGCAAGGTACTCTCGATGAACTTCAGCAGCAATATAAAGAATTAACTGCCCTGTTGCATGAGGGGTATGAGAAGAGGTATCAACATCTTTCTGTCGAGAAGGGACACGAAAAGCTCCTTGCTGGGTACGATATCAGGGAGAGAACCCTAAAGGGTGCAATTGAAGCATGTAGACAAATTGCAGAGCTACTGGTGCAAGAGAATAACAATTTGTAGAAAGAGTTAGCACAGTATAAGTCTACAGCTTCATCTTCCACTGCCTTGGTATCGTTCACCGATGAAGGATTTTCATTTTTAGAAGTGGAAAATGCTAAGTTACGAGAAGACTTAGAAGCTTTGAGAAGAGCTGAGCTTTCTACTGCTATTCGGGGACGAGGAAGAGGTTCTCGTGGGCGAGGAAGAGTTGCTCAGAATGTAGATGAGGGACAAAGTACTCAACCTGCTCGGGGACGACCAAGAGGTCTTCGTCGTACTGTTGAAGAAGCTCGTACTCAATCAGCATTGGAAAACCAAGCATTCCAATTGATGGCTAAGAACCAAGCCTTGTCTAAACTGTCCAAGAAAGTGAGAGAACTGGAACCACAACTCTCTTCAAAGAAATCAATGTTGGAGACTAATGAACTTTTCATCTAGAGTCTTCACGAGAATCTTGAAAAGTTAACATTTCAATTCCACAAACAGCCCAGGGAGTTCTGGATGGCTAAATACAACGAAGCACTATTCCATTTGGATGATCGTATCCAGAATGCCAATAATGAGGGCTACAAGCAAGGTTGGCTGAATGCCTTGGGCGTGCTGAAGCTCGAACAAGGACATTACCTATGGGACTATTATGATCCTGGGGTACTTGACTTGCCTGTGCCGCCGTATAATTTGGACGTGGAATGGATTCCAGCTCGTGACATTCCTCGGAGCTTAATTGTAAAATACCTTGGTGACTATAATCTTCATTCTCAGATCTAGGTATCTCGTCCCGAGCATCTACTGGACACTCCTTCAATAATGAACGTCAAAATGCTGAAGGATTTGAACTTCATCAATTCTCCTCAGTCTTTAAATGATCCGCCTGCTGGCGAGGAACCTGTATCGAAAGCTGAGGGGAAAAAACCAATAGAATAGGAATTTTTGATGTAATAATTAGTACACAATTTAATATCAATGTAATAAATTTGTGTAATTCATTTCGAATTCAATGAAAGAGTTTCATTTCTATTCGCAAATATGTATTGCTATTGTCTTGTACTTGTCAAACACTTTATACTTGTGCTTTCATAACAATATTGTGTGGTTCATCGACCAACTTGGTAACAAAGTTTACAAGTATCAGTAATGTAGCTCGATCAGTTAATAATAAAGTAATGAGTATAGAAATGTTTAAAATTTTTCCAACCAACCAAGGTTGTTAAATTATGCTTGTCGACCAACTATAGTTAGTGAGAGTTTTTATCCCCGACTAACCATACTTGATAAATTTTTGTCTTTTTCATAAAATGTGTCCGACCAACCAAGGTTGATAAATTCTCCTCGTCGACCAACTACAGTTAGTGGGTTTTGATCCCCGACCAACCATACTTGGTTCAGTTTGGAATACTTTGTTCTTCGAGGAACTTTCGTATTTTCTGGAATAGTTTTACCTTCCGACCAACATAAGTTGGCGTATTTTGCTTCCTAACCAATCGAGATTGGCATTTTTAGTAATGTTGAAGTTTTTCTCGCCCTTTTACCAACCGGAGTTGATCTGAGTTCGAACTATCATGTCAACTTTCCCTTTTACCAAAATTGGTCTGAGCCAGTGTCAGCCTCCTAACCAAAGGAGTATCGTGTTCTCGCCCTTTTACCAAACGGAGTTGGTCTGAGTTCGAACTATCATGTCCACTCGCTCTTTTACCAATCGGAGTTGGTCTGAGCTAGTGTACGCCTCCTAACTAAAGGAGTATGGTTTGTTCTCGCCCTTTTACCAACCGAAGTTGATCTGAGCTTGAACTATCATGTACACTCGCTCTTTTACCAACCGGAGTTGGTCTGATCTAGTGTACGCCTCCTAACCAAAGGAGTATGGTTTGTTATTGCCCTTTTACCAACCGGAGTTGGTCTGAGCTTGAACTATCGTCTTCTTTTTGCTGTCGAGCAGCGTAGTTTTAAACACTTTTTCTGTCGAGCAGCGTAGTGTTCACACTAGTATTCCCCGAAAAAATTTCAAATAAAGGAGAGAAGATGGTGAAATATCATCGTTTTATTCATATTGATGGAACTTCTTTACATTTGACATCACTGATAATACTTGCGTAGGTGTTCAGCATTCCATGCATTCTTGAATTCCTCTCCTTCTAGAGATGTTATTCGGTAAGTTCCTGCTCGAACAACTTCTGTAACTCGGTAAGGTCCATGCCAGTTTGCTTCTAATTTATTGTGCTTCTGAATGACATTCTTTAGAACGTAATCTCCTTCTTTTAAGTCGCATTTCTTCACCCTCTTGTTGTAGAACAGAGTTGTTCGTTATTGATAAGCAGCATTCCTAATGGCTGTCTCTTCTCTAACCTCCTCGAGCATGTCCAAATCTAACCTCCTCATCAAATCGATGACTGGGGAATTGAAATTCAACACTCTATGTGTTGGAATACCCAACTCGACAGGTATTACGGCCTCACTTCCAAACGCCAGCATGTATGGTGATTCTCTAGTTGCTGCTCGGGGAGTTGTTTAGTAAGCCCATAATACTGACTGTAGCTCATTAATCCAATTAGCTTTAGCCTCACTTAGCCTCTTCTTCAAACCATTTAGTAATGTTCTGTTCGTCACTTCAGTCTGCCCATTGCTTTGAGGATGGCCTGGTGCTGAATGAACCTTCAAAATGTTTGATTGATGACAATAGGCGGCAAACTCCTCGTTATCAAATTGTGTTCCATGGTCTGTAATAAAGGCATGAGGGAGACCATATTGGCAGATGATGTTCTTCCAAATGAACTGGTACACCTTCTCGTATGTCATATCAATAAGTGGCTCAGCTTCTACCCACTTAGTAAAATAATCCACTGCGACGACGAGGTACTTGAATCTTCCTCGGGTCGTTGGCAGTGGTCCAACCAAATCAATTCCCCACATGGCAAATGGCCAAGGGGAAGTTATGGGTGTCAACAATGCTTGTGGAGTTCGTCAGATGGAGGAAAAATGTTGACATTTATCACATCTCTTAGCATAGGCTATACAATCAGCCCTCACCATTGGCCTGTAGTATCCTTGCGTCATCACCCTTTGCAAAAGTGTCCGACCTGCTACATGGGCTCCACAGGACCCTTCATGGATCTCTTCAATCAATTCTTTCACCTCGGAGGGATGTACACATCTCTGCAAACCTGCCATAATTCATCGTCTATACAAAACACCATTAATTAGTACATACCAAGCAGCTTTAAACTTCAATTTCTTGGCAGCGAGCTTATCCTCCAGTAGTTCTCCCTCCTCAATATATACCCTGATGGGATCCATCCAAGATGGTCCCAAATCAAGGGTAATAATATTCATCGTCAGGTCTTAATCTATGCTCCGACTTTCTAATACTTCAATTGGTATCGTTCTTCGCAGCTCGGTACGAGTAGCTGATGCTAGTCGGGCCAATGCATCTGCTTGTGCATTCTCCATTCTTGGTATTCTGATCAACTGAATGGCATCAAATTCTGCCAATAACTCCATCACCTTTGCATGATACTTGACCATTAATTCTCCTTTAACTACATATGTTCCCATCACCTGATTCACAATTGATTGAGAATCACTGAATACCATCACTTGTTGCGCTTCCATAATTTTTGCTAAAGTAAGACCTGCTATCATGGCTTCATACTCAGCCTCATTATTGGAGGCTTTGAATTGTAATCGCAAGGCATATTCCATGTCAATCTCGTCTGGGGTGTTCAAAATAATCCCTGCTCCACAACCTGTTGTGCAAGATGACCCATCTACATATAATCTCCATGTAGGTAACTCGTCTTCAAATTTCTTATCTGACAAAGTTCCTCGGTGAAATATTTGTTGTTTCCTTTCATCCTCCCCTGATATTTTTCACTCTTCGTCGACCATCTCTTCTCGCTCTTTTACCAACCGGAGTTGGTCTGAGTTCGAATTTGATGATCTTTCTACATCCACAAGCCCTTTTACCAACCGGGGTTGGTCTGAGCTTATGTCTGTTGATTCTTTAACATCCACTCGCCCTTTTACCAACCGGAGTTGGTCTGAGCTTGTGTTTTTTGATCCTATAACATCCACAGGTTGATCAGCGAGCAAATTTTGCTCTTCGGGTGTATCAAGATAAGTAAATTCTGCTATAAAATCTGCTACAGCTTGCCCTTTTAGTGATGATCTGGGTTCATATACAATATCATATTAACCAAGCTCTATTGCCCAGTACATTAGTCTCCATGACTTTTCTGGCTTATGAAGGGCATGTCTCAATGGCATATCGGTATACACGATGATGGTATGGGCCTGGAAATATGGCCTCATTCTTCTACTTGCCTCAATTAATGCCAATGCCAATTTTTCCAGCTTTGGGTATCTGATCTCTGCACCTCGGAAAGCCTTACTTGTGTAATAAATTGGCTTCTGGACTCCATTATCCATTCTGATCAATGCCGAGCTGACTGCATTCTCTGATACTGCCAGGTACAAGTACAACTTTTCTCCCATTACAAGTCTGGACAACAGTGGAGGTGCTCCCAAATATTTCTTCAAGTCTTGGAAGGCTTTTTCACATTCATCATTCCACTCGAAAGTTTTTCGAAGTGTTTTGAAGAATGGGAGGCATCTATCATTTGCTCGGGATACAAATCTGTTGAGCGCTGCAACTCGTCCTGTAAGACTCTGCACCTCTTTCTTCGTCATTGGAGATCGCAACCCTAAAAGAGCTTTGATCCTTTCTGGATTCACCTCAATGCCTTGCTGGTTGACGATGTACCCGACGAACATTCCTTCTCGTACTCCAAATGTGCACTTCGTCGGGTTGAGCTTCATTTGGTATTTATCCAGTTGATCAAAGGTCTGACCTAAGTCAACTAGATGATCAGCATCTTTCTTGCTCTTTGTCAGCATATCATCGACATAGACTTCCATATTGCAACTGATTTGTTCAGAAAAAACCTTGTTCATCAGCCGCTGGTATGTCGCTCCTGCATTTTTCAAACCAAAAGGCATAACATTATAACAATAAGTTCCCCTAGGGGTAATAAAAGAAGTACTTTCCCTGTCTTCAGGTTTCATTTTGATCTGATTGTAGCCAGAGTAAGCATCCATGAAGCTGAGCAGCTCGTGTCCCGAGGTAGCGTCCACTAGTTGATCAATTCTGGGCAATGGAAAGTGATCTTTTGGGCATGCCTTGTTGAGATCGGTGAAATTAACACACATTCTCCATTTATTGTTTTTCTTCTTTACCATCACCACATTTGCTAACCAGTCTGGATATTTTACATCTTCAATGAATTGGGCTTTCTAGAGCTTCTCGACCTCCTCTTGTATAGCTTGATTCTTCTCGGGACTAAATACTCTTCTTCTCTATTTTACAGGCTTGATCTCCTTATTCACATTGAGCTCATGACATAAGAAGTTTGGATCTATTCCTGGCATGTCTTCATGACTCCATGCAAAAGTTTTCTTTCTGTTTCTCAAGAAAGTTATTAAATCTTGTTTTATTGAAGCATCCAACGACGAAACTATATGAGTTGTTCGTTCAGGGTGTTCATCGTCCAGAATAATATTTTCTGTAGATTCCACCACCTGTCCTTTTACAAGTTGGGATTCATCTCTAGGATCTAGTGTTTCAATTTCTGTACCTTCATCCACCTGGTAGGTAGTAGTCTTTTTCCTTGACTCTTCAAGCTCCTCTTGCTCGGCGGATGAATAATAGCATTCCCGAGCTACTTTTTGATCACCTTTCACAACTCCTACTCCAAAATTTGTTGGGAATTTTAAGCACTGATGTACTGCAGATGGAACTGCTTCGAACTTCTTCAAACCAACTCTTCCCATAATGATGTTGTAAGCTGATTGCACATTATTATCCATCACAAAGAAACGTATTCTTTCTGTCCGACAAGCAGGCCAAGTTCCAATGAATATATCCAACTTGATCGTCCCAAGTGGAAAAACCTTCTCGCCAGTAAAACCCAGGAGAGGTCTGTGATAAGGCTCCAATTGAGATAATTTTAAATTTAAACTGTCAAAGCATGAGTAGAACATGATGTCTGTCGAACTACCGTTATCTACCAGAACCCTTGAAATCATTACTTCTTTCATCCTCATTTTGATCACCAAAGGGTCGTCGTGAGGGTAAAGAACACCTGCAAGGTCATTTTTAAAAAACCAATAACTAGCTTATCTTTGTTTATCTTCCTCGGGCGATCCTCCTCAGCCAAATTTATCCGTTGAATGTATGAGCAAGCCTGAGCCTCACCGAGGTAAGCTTTTCTTTCTGCAGTAAGATCTCCTCCTCCTGCATCTCCACCTGTAATAACATTACAATCAAATGTTCCAAAGCGTATCGAAAATACCTCTCGTTCTGGCTGCCTTGGTTTCTTGTGAAGATCGGGGTCATCATTTGTATCATCTTCATGGTTTCTCTTCTTTTTCTCCTCTTCTCGTTGAGGAGATCTAGATCTCTCTTTAGTTCGGTCATTATTTCTTCTTTCACCTCCCCGATCAACATACTTTGCCAGCCTTCCTCTTCAGATGAGTGTTTCAATCTCGTTTTATAGAGCTATGCAATTTTTGGTCATATGGCCATGATCCTTATGGAACTCGCAATATTTCTCCCCATTCCTCGTGTCAGGGTCTGACCTCAGTTTCTTTGGCCACTTTACTTCCTCGTTGTTCTTGATTTCTTCCAAGACATGATTAATACCCATTTTCAAGGGAGTATAATTATCGAATTTCTTCAGGACTTCCCATGACGACTTATTATTCTTGGAATGCTTGTCATCGCCATTACCCTTATACTCTTTCTTCTTAGATTTGTCGACTTCCACCTTGGTTTCTTTATCCATATTCTTCTTCGCAGCCATAGCCTCCTCGGCATTCATGATTTTGGCCGCTTTTGCCATCAACTCTGACATAGTTTTAGGTGGATCTTTCGCCAAAGTGTAATACAACTTGTTAGGCAACAACCCACTCATTAAGGCGGTGATTGTTGTCTTCTCTTCATAATCTATGACTTCCAGCTTCTCATTATTGAAACGAGTTATGTAATCCCTAGTACTCTCACCAGATTTTTGTCTAACACTTAACAAGTGTGCTACCCGTTTGACTGGCTTTGCTCCAAAATAGAAATTGCCGATGAACAACTCGGCCAATTAAAAGAAAGTTGAAATCTTACCCGAGGAAGATTGTTGTACCATATTTGGGCAGATCCAGTAAGAGTTCCTGAGAATGCTCTGCATCTCATCTCGTCGGGGACAACATAGATGTCGGCAGCAGCATGATATTGCTCCATATGGAGAACATGATCTGTCTTTCCATCGTATTTGGGGGTCACCATAGGGGCTTTAAACTTCGACGGTGTAGGAAAATCCACAATGGCCTGGACAAATGGTGTCCCTTGAACAAAAGTTCGTTGTAGGGGATTCTTCGCCTTAGCCATTTCTCCCAATCTATCCTCCAACCGCTGAATGGACCCTTTCCACGCATCATTTCCTTCCTCGGGCCTATTAGTTCGAGCAATTGATTGTTCTGAAGTGGCCTCCTGAGATTTATCTTGACGAGCAACCGGTCGTGATTGTGCTGATCCCTCTCTTAGATCTGATGGTTGTCGAAAACTCCTCGACATAGTCTTAGGTGGACTCCTATTCCTCCTAGGGCCTAATCGACTGAAAGGAGACACCCTGCTCAGTCTTTCCAAGGCACTAGGTCTCTCTGGAGAGAGAGTGATACGTTGATCATTATCTGTAACCCGTATTGACGAAGTTCGCCCAGGTTTATAAGAGAAATCATCAGATTCCTCATTACGATACGCATCTGTACGCCTGGATCGTGAAGAAAGTAAATAGGTTTGCCTCTGACCACTTCGTTGTCCCGAATGTGCAGGTGCACCGCCATGAAGGGTTTATATGAGTTGCCGCATTATTTCTTGCATGGTGGTTTGTCCTTGAGCCAGATTCGTCATAATTCCAGCCAGATCTGGAGGTGCAGATGGATTTGGAGGATTTCCATCATTTCCAGCGTTTCGATTACTGGATTCCGGATTATCTGCCATTGATGATGAATGATTCTTGGTGAAAACGATAACAACAGTCGTTTCCCACAGACGCCGCCAATCTGTTGATGTAAAAAATTAGATTGCTTCTAATTATTTAATCACAGATAAATATAAATGAGACAAAGAATTTTAAAGTGGTTGAGCCTTATAAGAATGGCCTACATCCACTGTTTCTGTTATTGCCAAGTGTTTTGGAGTTCTCGATATGTAATTCTATCAAGAAAATTCGGTCCCCTTGAATGAGGGTGATACAATGTATTTATAGCCCTTAGGCTGTCATGTGAAGGGGTGATACATTAAATGATATACATATGAAAGGATGATACATTTAATGCCCTTTAAGCATGTGCGTCAATGATAAGCATTCAATGAATAGTTGAACTGTTGATTATCTGGCAATCAATGCTGTGGCCAAGATGCAGCTCAGACCGCCTTAGTTGCTCGTCTTTCAGGAGTTCCTCGGAGCGTATGAGTTGGTCGGAGTGCACTTGCTGCTTGGAGTGAGTATGACTTGGTCGGGGAAATAAACTTCCTCGTTGCTATTGTGCCACGTAGATCGACACACGTCTTCTTATGATTCGTCTATATCAGCATATTAATTTTGGTATCAACAATTATGTTTATCAAACTATAAAAAATAGTCCACCTAACATTCATGCAATCATATCAAATAAGATAAATTCCAAAGTTACAATGTTTTCATAAAATTCATCCAATATAACTTCCTAATACTTTCACCCTGAAAATGCGTTGTTTTAAAATTATACCCAAGCAAATGAAATATCAAAAGAAGTCCTTCATATTCCTCCATCTCTAAATCTTCATCAACAGGGAACAATCATACTGTTTTGCCTCCACCTCGATTGAATTCAATATTGTTAGATCACCAATGCAATTTAGTGAGGAGCTGAACTTATCCACAATCTTCTCTAACACAACTCTCTCTTCTAACCACTGAATTGAGTCCATCCAGCTTGTATAGAGATGTCCATCACCACTAATCAAACGAATTAAAACATGTTCAACGAGAAATTCATTAGCAAGGGTTAAAATATAGAAAACTATGAACACAAACTCCTTCTGTCTCAAAATAAAAGTGACTATTTGAAAGTCAAAACTTTTAAGAAAACGCATTAATGTAAATCAATGGTTAGGATTAAACTTATTCAACTATTGTGGAATTCAGTACATTAATTTTCAAAATGTGACTCTTAATTTGAGTTGTCCTATAAAATAAAGTGTCAATGTTAATTGAGATGAAAGGGAAAATAAACAAAGAACCTCCATAATGGATGTAATTCCACTAAGCTCAATAAACTTCCTTGTAATGTCCTCATGAGCCAAGATAATCATATAATGAAAATATCAATTTTTGAGATTTACATATGGATGATGAAATAACAACATATTAGTGGTGCAAACTATTAAACAATCTTGCATAATATATGTGGTCCAATTACAAATATATCGCACTTAATCATACTTTATATGCCAAATCTTTGACGAAGGGGAAAAGTCTGACACAAGCACACATAGATCATGAGGCATTAATCTTGCAAAAGTTTCAATATGTTTATTGCAGGCCACAGGATAAATGATTGAAGAAATTACAAGGACATTACAGATTGACATCACCTCAAACGTTTATTTTAAATTTGAAAACCCTGACATAGATGTTCTATAACCCCTAATACATAATTTATATAAGATGTGCCAGTGACCTATGCTAGTGAGACATGATACCAAATCTTTCACATTTTCTTCCTATATGCAAAAAGATACGTTCAATAACAAATTTTAAAAAACATTGGACTTACTTGAAAATAACCTATGCAAAAAGGAACTGTCTTTCGCAACAATAAGCTTAAGACAACCTAAAATAAAGACAGTAGTGTAACTAGATTTCAATTATAATTTCCATCTAGGCAAAATAGAATATACCTTATTGAAGTAACTAGACAGTAGTGTACTATGAGAACATTTTGATTCCAAAAAGGAGAACATCAAGTTCATCAACTTTCAACCTGAATGAAATAATCGTGTGGGAAACAAAATTTACATGTTTATCCATAGTCACCTACTAAAAAGTTCATTTTTTTAGCTTCCTCGGGACCTTATTCCACTGCATATCGTTTAAGTTATTTAATTTGATTTCTTTCTCGCAAACTTCAAAAACCTCCAGCGTGAGAAAATATTGCACCAAAGGTTACAAACATGATACATAAGTTCCAAACGTCATTGTTGATGTAAAAAACTAGATTGCTCTAATTATTCAATCACAGATAAATAAAATGAGACAAAGAATTTTAAAGTGGTTCAGCCTTATAAGAATGGCCTACGTCCACTGTTATGTTATTGCTGAATGTTTGGGAATTCTCGATATGTAATTCTATCAAGAAATTCCGGTCCCTTTGAATGAGGGTGATACAAGGTATTTATAGCCCTTAGGCTGTACATGAATGGGTTGATACATTAAATGATATACATATGAAAGGGTAATACATTTAATGCAGCGTGTGCGTCAAGATGATAAACATTCAATGAATAGTTGAACTGTTGACATTCTGGCAATTAATACTACGGCCGAGATGCAGCTCGGACCGCCTTAGTTGCTCATTGATCAGGAGTTCCTCGGAGCACTAGAGTACCTCGGAGTGTTGCAGTTCCTCGGTATATCCTCTTTGCCCGGGGAGAACATGAGTTGGTCGAGGAAATGAACTTCCTCGTTGTTATTGTACCACGTAGATTGACAAGTGTCTTTGTATGATTCGTCCTTATCAGCATATTAATTTTGGTATCAACAGAAGCCCCCAATGTTTCATATTTCGAACTTTGAGGAGTATGGAACATTCTTTCTCGGTTTATGGCAATATTGAATGATCTTCCTGGGTTTTAGGAGCATCGTATTTGAATTTATTTCCAAATTCAACGAATCCGCATTTTTTCGAACTTTTAAGAGCGCTTCGATCTTAGTGCCCTTTTTGTCCTTTTAGCCGTCGGAAGTTCAATAGTTTCTTTTTTGTAATCATTTCCTTCGCCGCTTCCCAAGGCAAAGTATTTACACTTCTTAGGTAACCATACCGTCTTCTTCTTTTTCCAATTTCCTCCATTCAAGCTTTCTATTCTCTCCTTCTCTCTTGTGCATTCATCCTAATTTTCGTTCGTTGTCAACATACCTCCTTTCTTCCTGTAAGATCTTCTTCCTTTCTTCTGTATCTCTTTTATTCAGTATGGTTTATATTGTGGAGTCTGTTGAGAAATTTCGTTCCGATTTTTCCATTCCTTCCTGGGTAACTCTGGAGGTTCTTTCTGAGCCTTTAGATTATTTTCGATTGGCTGAGGGACATTGGTTCCCCAGTCTATTCATTGCTGAATGTGGATTTTCTTTTCCGCCAAACCCATTGTGTCTTGAGTTTTGTCAGTATTTTGATCTTGTCCCTACAAAAATAGCCCCCAATTCATGGAGAATAATTAATGGGGTGTACAAATTAAATCTAACTCATGGGACTCGTATAGGGATCCCTGAAATTATGTACTGCTATAGATGGGCCGTTCTAGATAATATTTATTACTTAAAAACTAGGTTTTTAAATAGGGCTCTTGTAGTTAACCTCCCTGATGCAAATAGAGATTATTTTGAACATGGGGTGGTTATTAAAAATTGGCAATATGCCCCTTTAGTTGGAGATGGAGTATACAATGGTCCCAGATGTCCTCCATATGGCAATGGGATAGGTTTATTTTTCATTTTATTTCTTTTCTGAATTTACGAATTCATTATGTTTGATAAAATGTATGACTGATATTTTAATATGTGTTTATTTGCAGTTGAGAGTAAAAGAAAAACTCCAAAAGAATCAGAGGTTAATATTAAGCATCTGAAACTTATCTGGGGTTTGCATAAGAACGTTGCAGACGAGCACATCAGATCTGCATCATATTTGCTACAGTATAAGAGCTATACAACCTCTTATACTGCTCGTCCTGTTGAACCAGCTTCAACTCCAGAGGATTCTTCTTCAGATTCTCACATCCTTTTAAGTAAGAGAATGGGCAAGAAAAGAGCTCCTCCCGCTCTATTTGATGACATTTCATCTGCTGCTGAGGCCAAGAAAAGTAAAATTGATGTCCCATAAGGGACTAAGAAGGTGGATGCTGCACCTTCCAAAGCTACCGAGAAGCCCCCAGTGGCTCCGAGCAAGAAAATTTCTCCTGTGGAAGTGATTACTATCTCTCCGACCAAGAGTTCTTCCTTGGTTGAAGCTGCTGAAGTCCATTTGAGAAGATTGAGGAAATCATCCTCAGTCAATTTGGCTGAAACTGTCTCTTCCCCACCATCTGGTGTTGTTGGTGTTCCAATCATCATTCCTCCGATCTCTGCAATGAGCTCGGTAAAAATTTGGATCATACCCGAGGTCTAAGGAATTGATGAAAAAATTTCCAGGGATATGCTGACATCCCTAGCTACTCGTCACCTTGCTTCGGTAAATTTCTCATACTGTGAGTTTTCTTTCTTTCTCTGAATGCTTGCATTTTTGTATTGACTTTACTATTTTTCTCATCTTTCAGCTGGTGAACTGTTTCAATAACATCGTGAAGAAGGACGAAGCTATTAAAGCTTCCAGTTCCTCGTCAGGTGTAGAGGATGCTCTGCTGGGTTTAACCCAATCTTTGAAGGATTCTCGTCAGCAGTATGACGAGGACAAAGCTGAATGGGAGAAAAAAATTATCTACAGTTGAGGCCGAGAAGGTAAAGATGGCTGAGGTCTCCAAGAGTTTGGAGAATAAAGTGAAAAGTTTAGAGGTTGAGCATAAGAAATATGACGACAAGCTCAAGAATTTTGGAGAAATTGAGGATAAGCTGAGGAAGGTAGAGGAAGAATTGTCCGCCCTGCGAGATATCAAGGGACAAAAAGAAGTATTGGATGCGAAGCTCTCCTCGGAGAAACTGAAAAGAAAGCTCGCAGTTAAAAAATCCTTCAGCGCTGGCTGGGAAAAAGGATGGGACAAGGGGATTGCTGCGATGACATCCCAAGTTCAATATGGGAAGTTGAAATACTTCCGAGATGGCTGGGTAGCTGCCCTGCAAGAATTGAAGATCAAAGAAGATTCTGGGCTATTCCAACTACATCTCCTTGGTCCTCCCCCACCAATTGTGGAGGAAGAAGAAGATGAGCCTGTATTTGATGAATCTTCCATGTCCATAGGTGATCAAGTCCCTGCTTCTCTTCCTTCTGCCATCGAGGACATTTCTTCCATGCCTCCTCCTCCTGAGCAAATTTCATCTGCTGATCAAGTCGCTGTGACCACCGAGCAACCAAGCTCCTCGTCCCAGCCTCCCGAGAAAGTCTTGGGAGACAAGGAAAAGGTGTGAAGTTGTTCGGTATCATCTCTATCTTTCATTATTTGTAATCAAACAATGTAATCCTTTTGTGATCTAATAAAATACATCTTCGTTCATCTCTGTTGTTGATGATTTGTTTTTGTTGATTGTTGTCTTCTTCTCATCCTTAGTTTATGGCTAGAATGGAATTAATATCTGCACATGATACAAAGCTGATGCAGCAATGCCACGAATATTATAAAGCTGGTCATACAGATCTTAGTACATCAGAAATAGCTGACATCCTTGGTCGTGATGCTACAGAGCAAGCAATTGAGGCTTATCGGTACTTGAAGGATTTACTTGACCGAGTTGTGGCCAACAACGTGGCCTATTATGACTTTATTGAGGAACTTCATTATTCCTTAGAAGATCTCCAAGGTCAGCATAATGAATTAATTGCTTTGCTGCACAAGGACTATGAAAATAGATATCAACAGCTCTCTTCTGAAACAGGCCATAAAAAGATCCTTGCTGGATACGATGTTAGGGAAAGAACTTTAAAAGGTGAAGTTGAGGCCTGCAGGCAGATTGCTGAGTTGCTGGAACAAGAGAACAATAATTTGCAGAAGAAGCTAGCACAGTATGAATCTGCAGCGTCATCTTCCATTGCTTTAGTACAAGTTACCGATGAAGGTTTCTCGTTCTTAGAGGTTGAGAATGCCAAATTAAGGCAAGAACTGGATAACTTAAGGAGATCTGTTATTCCTGTGACTGCTCGGGGATGAGGAAGAGGTTCTTGTGGGCGAGAAAGAGCAGTTCAAAATGTTGCCAAGGAGCAAAGTTCTCCAGTTGCTGCTCGGAGTCGGTCAAGAGTTCTTAACCGTAATGTTGAAGAGGCTCGCACTCAGTCTACTTTGGAGACTCAAGCATACCAATTAAACGCCAAAGATCGGGCTTTATCTGAATTGTCCAAGAGAAATCTATCTTTGGAAGATTAACTCACTGCAACGAAGTCTGCTTTGAATGATAAAGATGTTTTTGCCAGGAACCTTCACGAACAATTGGATAGATTAACCTTCCAATTCCATAAACAGCCCAGGGAATTTTGGATGGCAGGATACAATGAAGCCCTTGTTCATTTAGATGCTCGGATTGAACATGCCAATAATGAAGGTTATAAGTAGGGGTGGTTGAACGCCTTGGGTGTACTGAAATTGGAGCAAGGGCATTTTTTATGGGATTATCATGCTCCAGGGTTACTAGATTTGCCTGTGCCACCTTTCAAATTGGACATGGAATGGATCCCAGCTCGTTCCATTCCTCGGAGTTTAATTTCTAAATATCTCGGCGACTATAGTCTTCATTCTCAGACTGAATTATCTCGTCCAGAGCATCTCTTGGACACACCTTCTGTGATGAACGCCAGAATGCTCAGAGATATTAATTTCATCAATTCTCCTCTTTGCTTAGAAGATCCTCCTGCCGGCGAGGAACCTGTTTCAAAAGCTAAAGGAAAGAAACCATTAGAAAAGTTTTTTCAGTGTAATAATTAGCGCGTATGTATAGCTTGTAATACATTTTTATCTTAATGAAAGAATTTCATTTTCTGTTTGCAAATTTGTATTGCGATTGTCTGGTGTTTATCAAACATTTTTACATTTGTGTATATGTATATGTTAAAAAGATAACAATATGATGTTGTTCATCAACCAACTTAGTAATCAAAATTACAACTATCAATGCTGCTCAATCACTTAATAATAAAGTAATGAGTATGAAATGTTTAAACTGTTTCCAACCAACCAAGGTTGTTAAAGTGTGCTTGTCGACCAACTACAGTTGATGGGTTTTTATCCCCGACCAACCATACTTGGTAAACTTTTTCCTAAAATGTATCCGACCAACCATGGTCGATAATTTATCCTCGTCGACCAACTACAGTTGATGGGTTTTTATCCCCGACCAACCATACTTGGTACACTTTTTCCTAAAATGTATCCGACCACCGACCAACTATACTTGGTTCAGTTTGGAATTCTTTGTATTTTCTGGAATGATTTTACCTTCCGACCAACTTGTTGGCTTATTTTCAAATCAAATGATATTGTTCTTCTCTCAACCGTAGTTGATTATTGAATTATCAGGTTCTTTCGAACTATCTTGTCCACTAGTTATCTTACCAACCTTAGTTGGTCACGCTAGTGTACGCCTCCTAACCAAAGGAGTATATTTTTTGGTTCTTTCGAACTATCTGTCCGCTAGTTATCTTACCAACCTCAGTTGGTCACGCTAGTGTACGCCTCCTAACCAAAGGAGTATGTTTTTTGGTTCTTTCGAACTATCTGTCCACTAGTTATCTTACCAACCTTAGTTGATCACGCTAGTGTACGCCTCCTAACCAAAGGAGTTTATTTTTTGGTTCTTTCGAACTATTGTCTTCTTTTTGCTGTCGAGCAGCGTAGTGTACAACACTAGTATTCCCCGAAAAACTTTCAAACAAAGGAGAGGAAAATGGTGAAAACATCATCGTTTTATTTATATTGATGAACCCGTTGTACATTTTACATCATTGATAATACTTGCGAAGGTGTTCAGCATTCCAAGCATTCTTGAATTCTTCTCCTTCTAAAGTTGCTATTCGGTAAGTTCCTGGTCGAACAACTTCTGTAACTCGGTAAGGCCCATGCCAGTTTGCCTCCAATTTATTGTGTTTCTGAATTACCTTCTTTAGCACATAATCTCCTTCTTTTAAATCGCATTTCCTCGTAGAAAAGAGTTGTTCGTTGTTGATAAGCAGCATTCCTAATGGCTGCCTCTTCTCTGACTTCCTCGAGCATATCCAAATCCAGTCTTCTCATCAAGTCGCTGACTGGGGAGTTGAAATTTAGCACTCTGTGTGTTGGGAGACCTAACTCGGCAGGTATTACAGCCTCACTTCCAAATTCCATCATATATGGTGATTCTCCAGTCGCTGCTCGGGGAGTTGTTCGGTAAGCCCACAATACTGATTGCAGCTCGTTAATCCAGTTAGCTTTAGCTTCACTTAGCCTTTTCTTCAAACCATTTAGCAGTGTTCTATTCGTCACTTCAGTCTGTCCATTGCTTTGAGGATGGCCTAGTGCTGAATGGACCTTCAAAATGTTCGACTGATGACAATAAGCAGCAAATTCCTCGTTATCAAATTGGGTTCCATGGTCTGTGATGAAGGCATGAGGGAGACCATATCAACAGATGATATTCTTCCAAACGAACTGGTATACCTTCTCGTACGTCATGTCGATGAGGGGTTCAGCTTCTACCCACTTAGTAAAATAGCCTACTGCGACGACGAGGTACTTGAATCTTCCTCGGGTGGTCGACAATGGTCCCACCAAATCAATTCCCCATATGGCAAATGGCCAAGGGGAAGTTATAGGTGTCAACAATGCTTGTGGAGTTCGTCGGATAGAGGAAAAACGTTGGCACTTGTCACATTTCTTAGCATAGGCTATACAATCAGCCCTTATCGTTGGCCAATAGTATCCTTGAGTCATTACCCTTTGTAAAAGTGTTCGACCTACTACATAAGCTCCACAAGACCCTTCATGGATTTCTTCAATCAATTCCTTCACCTCGGAGGGATGTACACATCTCTGCAAACCTTCCATAATTCCTCGTCTATATAAAATACCATTAGTTAATACATACCGAGCAGCTTTATACTTCAATTTTTTGGCAGCGAGCTTATCCTCTGGTAATCCTCCCTCTTCAATATATATCCTGATGGGATCCATCCGAGATGGTCCTAAATCAAGGGTAATAACATTCATCGTCAAGTTTTCATCTATGCTCCGACTTTCCAATACTTCAATTGGTATCGTTCTTCGCAGCTCGGTACGAGTAGCTGATGCTAGTCGGGCCAGTGCGTCTGCTTGTACATTCTCCATCCTCGGTATTCTCACCAATTGAATGGCATCAAATTCTGTCAGTAACTCCATCACCTTTGCATGATACTTTGCCATTAAATCTCCTTTAACTGCATATGTTCTTGTCATCTGATTTACAATTAATTGAGAATCACTGAATACAATTACTTGCCGTGCTTCCATAACTTTTACTAAGTTTAAACCCGCTATCATGGCTTCATACTCAGCTTCATTATTAGAGGCTTTGAATTGGAATCGTAAAACATATTCCACGTCAATCTCATCTGAGGTGCTCAAAACAATTCATGCGCCGCAACCTGCTGTGCAAGATGAGCCATCTACATATAATCTCCATATGGGTAATCCGTCTTCAAATTCCTTATCTGACAGGGTTCCTCGATGAAATATTTGTTGCTTCTTTTCGTCCTCCCTTGACACTTTTCGCTCCTCGTTGTCCATCTCTTCTCGTTCTTCAACCAACCGGGGCTGGTCTGAATTTGAAATTCATGATCCTTCTACATCCACAAGCCCTTTTACCAACCGGAGTTGGTCTGGACTTATGTCTGTTGATCCCGTAACATCCACAGGTTGGTCAGTGAGCAGTTTTTGTTCCTCGGGGGTATCAGGGTATGTAAACTCTGCTATAAAATCTGCTACAGCTTGCCCTCTCAATGATGATCTGGGTTCATACACAATATCATATTCACCGAGTTCTATTGCCCAGTACATCAGTCTTCCTGATTTTTCTGGCTTGTGAAGGGCTTGTCTCAATGGCATGTCGGTATAAACGACGATGGTATGGGCCTGGAAATATGGCCTCATTCTTCTACTTGCTTCAATTAATGCCAATGCCAATTTTTCCAGCTTTGGGTACCTGATTTCTGCACCTCGGAATGCCTTACTTCTGTAATAGATGGGTTTCTGAACTCCATTCTCCAATCTAATCAATGCTGAGCTAACTGCATTCTCTGATACCGCCAGATATAAGTACAACTTCTCTCCTATTATTGGCCTGGACAACAATGGAGGTGCTCCCAAATACTTTTTCAAGTCTTGAAAGGCCTTCTCACATTCATCAGTCCACTCAAAAGTTTTTCGAAGTGTTTTAAAGAATGGGAGGCATTTGTCAGTTGCTCGAGATACAAATATGTTGAGCGCTGCAACTCGTCCTGTAAGACTCTGCACTTCTTTCTTTGTTGTTGGAGATCGCAACCCTAAAAGAGCTTTCATCTTATCTGGATTTGCTTCAATGCCTCGCTGATTGACAATATATCCGAGAAACATTCCTTCTCGTACTCCAAATGTGCACTTCGTCGGATTGAGCTTCATCTGGTATTTATCTAATTGATCAAATGTCTGAGCTAAGTCAACTAGATGATCTGCAGCTTTCTTGCTTTTTGTTAGCATATCATCGACATAGACTTCCATGTTGCAACTGATTTGTTCGGTGAAAACCTTGTTCATCAGCCGCTGCTATGTCGCTCCTGCATTTTTCAAACCAAAAGGCATAACATTATAGCAATAAGTTCCCCTAGGGGTAATAAAAGAAGTACTTTCCCTATCTTCAGGTTTCATCTTGATCTGGTTGTAACCATAATACGCATCCATGAAGCTGAGCAGCTCATGTCCTGAGGTAGCATCCACTAATTGGTCAATTCTGGGCAATGGAAAATGATCTTTTGGGCATGCCTTGTTGAGATCAGTGAAATCAACACACATTCTCCATTTATTGTTCTTCTTCTTTACCATCACCACGTTTGCCAGCCAGTCTGGATATTTCACATCTTCAATGAATTGGGCTTTCTGGAGCTTCTCGACCTCCTCTTGTATGACCTGATTCTTCTCGGGGCTAAATACCCTTCTTCTCTGCTTTACAGGCTTGATCTCTTTATTCACATTGAGTTCGTGACATAAGAAGTTTGGATCTAATCCTGGCATGTCCTCATGACTCCATGCGAAAGTTTTCTTCCTGTTTCTCAAGAACATTATTAACTCTTGTTTTATTGAAGCATCCAATGACGAACCTATCTGGGTTACTCGTTCAGGGTGCTTCTCGTCAAGAATAACATTTTCTGTAGATTCTACCACCTGTCCTTTTACAAGTTGGGATTCATCCCTGGGATCCAGAGTTTCAATTTCTGTACCTTCCTCCACCTGGTAGGTAATAGTCTTTTTCCTTGATTCTTCAAGCTCCTCTTGCTCGGCAGATGAATAGTAGCATTCCCGAGCTATTTTTTTATCACCTTTCACAACTCCTACTCCGAAGTTTGTTGGGAATTTTAAGCATTGATGCACTGTAGATGGAACTGCTTCGAACTTCTTCAAACCAACTCTTCCCATGATGATGTTGTAAGCTGACTGCACATTCTTATCCATCACAAAGAAGCGTATTCTTTTTGTTCGACAAGCGGGCCAAGTTCCAATGAATATGTCCAACTTGATCGTCCCAAGTGGAAAAACTTTCTCGCCAGCAAAACCCAGGAGGGGTCTGTGATAAGGTTCCAATTGAGATAATTTCAAATTCAAGCTATCAAAGCATGAATAGTACATGATATCTGCCGAACTACCATTGTCCACCAACACCCTTGAAATCACCACATCTTTAATCCTCATTTTGATCACCAAGGGATCGTCGTGAGGGTAAAGAACACCTGCCAAATCGTTTTTTGAAAAACCAATAACTAGCTTCTCTTTATTTACCTTCCTCGGACGATCATCCTCGGCAAGATTTATTCGTTGAATATATGAGCAGGCTTGGGCCTCTCCGAGATAGGCCTTTCTTTCTGCAGTAAGGTCTCCCCCTCCAGCATCTCCTCCTGTTATAACATTACAATCAATTGACCCAAAACGTATGGAAAATACCTCTCGTTCAGGCTGCCTTGGCTTTTTTGGAAGATCGGGGTCTTCATCTGGATCATCTTCATGATTTCTTTTCTTTTTCTCCTCCGTCCGACGAGGAGATCTAGAACGATCTCTGGTTCTATCATCATTTTTCCTTTCACCTCTGCGATCTACATACTTTGACAACTTTCCTCTTCGGATGAGCGTTTCAATCTCGTTCTGAAGGGCTATGCAATTTTTAGTCGTATGGCCATGATCTTTATGGAACTCACAATATTTGGCCCTATTTCTCAGTTCAGGATTGGTCCTTAGTTTATCTGGCCACTTGATTTCTTCATTATTCTTGATTTCTTCTAAAACATGATTAATACCCATCTTCAATGGAGTATAATTATCATATTTCTTCAGGACTTCCCATGACGTCCTATTATTCTTGGAGTGCTTGTCACCACCATTACCTTTTTGCTCTTTCTTCTTAGATTTGTCAACCTCCACCTTAGTTTCTTTATCCATATTCTTCTTCGCAGCCATAGCCTCCTCGGCATTCCTGATTTTGGCCGCTTTTGCCATCAACTCCAACATAGTTTTAGGTGGATCTTTGGCCAAAGTATAATATAACTTGTTAGGCAGCAATCCACTCATCAAAGCAGTGATCGCTGTCTTTTCTTCGTAATCTATGACTTCTAACTTCTCGTTATTGAAACGAGTTATGTAATCTCTAGTACCCTCACCTGATTTTTGTCTAACACTTAACAAGTGCGCTACTCGCTTTACCGGCTTTGCTCCAAAATAGAAATTACCAATGAACAACTCGGCTAACTGAATAAAAGTCAAAATCTTACCCCGAGGAAGATTGTTGTACCATATCTGTGCAGATCCGGTAAGAGTTCCCGAAAATGCTCTACACCTCATCTCGTCGGGGACAGCATATATGTCGGCAGCAGCCTGGTATTGTTCTATATGAAGAACAAGATATGTCTTTCCATCATATTTAGGGGTCACTACAGGTGATTTAAATTTCGATGGTGTAGGAAAATTCACAATGGCTTGCACAAAAGGTGTCCCTTGAACAAAAGTTCTCTGTAAGGGATTCCTTTCTTTAACCATTTCTCCAAGTCTATCCTCCGATCGCTGAATGGAACCCTTCCATGCTTCATTTCCTTCCTCGGGCTGCTTAGTCCGAGCAATTGATTATTCTGACGTAGCTTCCTGAGATCTATCTCGACGAGTAACTGGTCTTGATTGTGCTGATCCTTCTCTCAAACCTGATGGTGGTCGAAAGCTTCTCGATGGGGATCTAAGTGGACTCATATTTCTCCTTGGTCCTAACCGACTGAAAGGAGATGCCCTGCTTAATCTTTCCAGGGCGCTAGTTCTCTCTGGAGAGAGGGTGATATGTTGATCTATATTCGTAGCCCGTATCGATGAAGTTCGCCCAGGTTGATAAGAAAAATCATTAGATTCTTCATCACGATATGACTCAGCACGCCTGGATCGCGATTGCCCACGATTACTCCTTTGCCTTGAATGGGTAGGTGCACCGCCGTGAAGAGTTTGAATGAGTTGCCTCATTGTTTCTTGCATGGCGGTTTGTCCTTCAGCCAGATTCGTCATAATTCCAGCCAGATCTGGAGGTGCAGATGGATTCGGAGGATTTCCAGTATTTCCAGCATTTCGATTACTGGATTCTGGATTATCTGCCATCGATGATAAATGATTTTTGGTGAAAAACGATAGCAACAGTCGTTTCCCACAAACGGCGCCAATCTGTTGATGTAAAAAATTAGATTGCTCTAATTATTCAATCACAGATAAATAAAATGAGACAAAGAATTTTTAAGTGGTTCAGCCTTATAAGAATGGCCTACGTCCACTGTTATGTTATTGCTGAATGTTTGGGAATTCTCGATATGTAATTCTATCAAGAAATTCCGGTCCTTTTGAATGAGGGTGATACAAGGTATTTATAGCCCTTAGGCTGTACATGAATGGCTTGATACATTAAATGATATACATATGAAAGGGTAATACATTTAATGCAGCGTGTGCGTCAAGATGATAAACATTCAATGAATAGTTGAACTGTTGACATTCTGGCAATTAATGCTACGGTCGAGATGCAGATCGGACCGCCTTAGTTGCTCGTTGATCAGGAGTTCCTCGGAGCGCTAGAGTACCTCGGAGTGTTGCAGTTCCTCGGTATATCCTCTTTGCTTGGGGAGAACATGAGTTGGTCGAGGAAATGAACTTCCTCGTTGTTATTGTACCACGTAGATTGACATGTGTCTTCGTATGATTCGTCCTCATCAGCATATTAATTTTGGTATCAACAGTCATAATTAGTTTTATACACATACTAAAAAATTATTATCTTCTTCAAATAATAGGACAAAACTGGAGCTTACAGAAAGTTGCAGAGAAAAAAATAAGAAAGAATGCTACCAGCAACATGATTCAAACAACTGAAAACCAAACAAGCATCACATTCTCGTTTGAAAGTATTCAAATTACATCTCGTTACATAAAATAAAGTAACTAGTAGCTCATTTAACAAATCAAACTATTAGCATCCGATCCGATATGAGTTGGGAGTTTCATGTTAGAAACTGTTAGCGTAGTGATTAAAAATGTGTTTGTTCTTCATATCAAACGGTTTATCTATTCTTAGTACTAAACACAGCTTGCACCATCTGCTTTTTCAAATTTTTTTATTTTCTCTTTGATGTTAATCTACTAAGTAATATATGTGTTTTCCCAAGAAACCCAAATCTACTTCATGTCATCCACCAAATAAAGATCAACAAGCGTGGATCACACCCTAAAAAAATAACAAATTACAAACCGCCCCGAGAAATAACTATTATTCTTTAAAAATCAATGTACCGTAAAAGGGTCAAGTGGGTATGGAAATTTGAAGAAATATTTACTTAAGAAACAGACTTTAAAACATCATTGTTTGGAAAGTAATACTGGAATAATGGTATCTTGTATCCTAAGACACCGAGTGATAAATCACATCACCACAAAACAGATGGATGCACGAAATGATACCTTTTGTGGATTCTGCACACCATTGTATCAGAAAAATATTGTAAATAAAAACACCTTATGTTTAGCCAACTCCACACTCGTACCTCCATCCCACTAGCCACCCATAACGAAAATCCACTACCGACAGTCAGCTTGATCACCACCTACCAATATTATGGTGGTTGTATCACCTACCCACATGAAATAATTGGCAATACCAATCTTATTATTCACCCAAAACTAACAACTCATTATATACAAATACAATTAAGTCACCAAGTTCATGTAATTAAACAATTACGTAGAAACAAACCTAACATTGTCCAAGGGTGAACTTAAAGGAGTCCCCCTACCTCGACATGAATCAAACTGAGTCCCATCAAGTAAAGTTTCAGTCTAATGAAATGAAATTCCAACAATAACCTCCATTTCAGATCCTATAATAATATACAATAAAAATATAGATTGTTTTGTTACCTTCAACTTCATCGCCATTGTCTGAAGTATCAAAATATCAGCCTTGTTTTAGAAGCTTCTTCTTCAACTGCAAGTTAATATAAAAATTGACTCAAATAACAAACAAGTAAATGTTGATATTGGGATTACAAATAATAATTTAGTCACATTACATATTTGAGGCCTTCGTGCATCTTCTCTCTGACTACTGGAATATGTCTAATTAACTTTAATAGGCTGCCCAAATCGGCAAATTGAATGTATATCAGAAAAAAATTTAATAAAGTGAAGAATGTTTTAATTTGATAGGGCAATATTCACATTCTGTGCATTCCAAAATTACATCTCTTCTCCATTAGTAGGGTCTATGTGAATCACCTTGCATATAAGGAAAACTAATATAACCTAACCTAACGAATATCATAGGCACCAATCAAACCACTAACCTCCTAACTAATCATAATTATTGTCACACCATTTTTCATACAATTTGTTTTCACATTGGTATTTAGAATTGCTTACTAAAAACGTCAACATACGCATTACTGACAATTTCGTGGGCCAGGCTATAATTTCAACTTTATGGATCCCTATAGGATTACTACAATTCAAATGTAAGTCTTTAGGTTTTATGCAGGATTACTTCTTAAGTAACTTTCCAAGGATCCAAGATGAATTGTTTGGGAGACACAGCACATATAACAAGAAACCCTTCGTGGTAAACAATCGTGACAAGTCGTACCTATCACTATCACAGACCGTTACATGGCAGAGAGTGACAATTTTTTGTTCAAGGCCGTGTCACGGTCAATGTCTGTGATAAGTTTTCCTTATCACTGACTTGTGGGGTGACCATTTGTTTTTCAAGGTCGTGTCATGGTTAAAGTTCGTGACACATTTTTTCTTATTACGGACATGTCACGGTAAAAAAATTTGATAGGGAAAACTTATCACATACTTTGAACGTAACTCGTCCTTGAGAATTATTAACTTGTCACGGACATGTCATGATCAAAGTCCGTGACCAGATTTCCTTGTCACAAACTTGTCAAATCTGGGAAACAATAAAAAAAATCAGCTGGGTAGTATGGCCACTGCCACTGCCCAGAAGTATATAATAACTTGTTGCAGTAAGTGTATGGCATATTTTATCAATATATAATAGTAACCAACATTCAAAAAGCTTAATAATCAAATACTTAACAAATATAAATAAGAAACGAGGTCATACAACATTCATTCATTATGAAACACTAAACAACATTCAATATTCATGATAATCCAACATTAAGAAAATAATAATCAAATTATTACAAATTATTCATTGCCTGCCAACTTGAACGAGAAATTAGGCCATGCTACATAAGAATTGACACAAGCCTCAATAGTCCAAACACTGTATTGTTCGTTCCAGCGCACTGTTCGTTATTTTTTCTCATAATCACTTTTATGATGTGGACACGTGCCTCATGTGTTTGCAACAAATGGTTATGCACCAAGGAACCTGAGCGTGTATACGGGCCCCTCAACCCCTTAGCCATTCTATCATCACCTCGTGTGACTACTTTATACACTCTATCCTAAGCAATTATTGTAAATGGCCTAGTTTGGATGAGGGGGATATGTGTGGGGGTAGCGAAAATGTCATATTGAGACAAGGGGAGTATCGGTGAGGGTTTCAAAGACGGAGTAGCGGTCCCCTCATCCACCACTTTCTTGTCGCCCTTCCCTGAGTTGGAATCATCTCGACCTTTAAGAGCACGCTTGACAAAAACATACATTTTATGCACTGTTCTCTCTAAGTTGTCAAACTTCTCGGCATTATTGGTCGTTAACACGTCCACATTATGTGCCAGCACACTGTTGATCAATGCAATCCTGGTGAGCCTCGACTTCCCCACCTGAGAGATGACCGCCAAGTATGGACCTTGTGATCCTCCCGAGCACTTGGCTTACTGCGTATGTAACCAGAAATGCATTGTCTACTTCACTTTGCGAGTTGTGCACTTCTTGAAGATTTTCGTGAAACAACAAAAAAGTACTAAATGAGATACATAAATAAAATGTATGTGATTAAATTTTTTTATTTTTATAACGTAATCAAAATTATAACTTACAATAGTGGCGACCAAAGTCGGATCCACCTCCTTATCCTTCACTTTCTTTATTCGAATTTCACATAGGTATCGAGCCTATGTCGCTTACCCCCAGGACCACTTCCCATCTCTTGAAATAAAATAATTCAAAATTAGTTGGTTAGTATATAATTATCACTAAATAGAATAAAATAAAACTACAATGAAAGAACATTCAAAACTTACCATCCTATACGAGATCTCATTATTGACAAACACCCCGAGGAGTTCACGTTGAACTTCTTGGCCCAGTTTTCCCTCCCCAATTCACTAGAGCGTATTTTCCTATACGAGATCTCATTATTGACAAACATTTCTAGTTTTTCAATGAGATTGGATCCTTCTCGCGTACCGTGTCCTTGCATTGTAAGACGGACTCCTGATCCCAACCAAAGTAACGCTCACGTATATTTTTCTTCCACATTTTATATTGGTCTCTTAGTTGTTCCAACATGGAGTCGCGTGCTTGTGGGAGCAAGATGAATTCTTCCTATCTAACAAACAAAATACAAAAAGAAAGTGAGTTAGTAGTATTTAAATGATAAAATAAATATAAATATAAATACAAAAACAAAAAGAAAGTGAGCAAGTACCTGTATTACTCCCCAAATGGCCATTTTAAGCTCATAGGGCACCTTCCTCCCATCAGTGTACCAGGGGCTAATAATTGTCTTTAGTAATTTCAAGGCCCTAGCTTTTAAGGCCGTCTTGTTATCCACTACAGTCCCTAACTTGACCCACTTTGGGGGCCTAGTGATAGATGATCCCTCCTTGCTCCCGTTTCCTGTACGCCCTGATGAAGACATTTTTGACAAATATTGTTATTAGTAGAAACTTATATATGAGAAAATGATTTATAAATATAAATAATGAATTAGTTTGGCATATTTACTAAACAAACTTAACGACATTAGAAGAATACAAATCCATATCATAAACCAATCTAAGCATTATTTTAAATGATTGGAATTGTTATAATATAAGAATTATTTCACATTCAGGTTATGTCACGGACTTTGAAATAATCATTAAACTGATTAAAATCCAAATTAACATATTCACTAACCAACCAACCAATATTGATTCGAATGAACAAATAATGATCAAATCCAATTGAATAAACGCATTAAAATGTCATCCAATAATAACAAGGCACTAGAAGAATACAAATTAACGACATTAAAAGAATAAAAATCTGTATCACAAACCAAACTAAGCATTGTTTCAAATTGTTAGAATACTTATTACAAATCTAAAAAATGTTTCAAGCAAATATAGTTTTCTAGGGCCAACCAACTCATTGGCCACGTAAATATTCAAATTCAACAGTGAATAATAATTCAAGAACCACAACGATAATATAATCACTATTCGGCATAATCACAACCCTAAGTGTTACAAATGCTTATGGCCAACCAACTCAATGGTCATCTAAATGTTCAAATTCACCAGTCAGCAACAATTCAAGAACCCCAAAAAATAATATGATCACTATTCCAAGGAATCACAACCCTAAATGTTTCAAATGCCTAGGGCCAACCAGTTCAATGTCCATCAAAATGTTCAAATTCACCAATCAATAACAATTCAAGAACCCCAAACAACAATATGATCACTATTCGACATAATCACAACCAAAAAAATAAGAAAATTGTAGAAAATATATATAAATTGTTGAAGTAGGTATCATAGAAAGATTATATGCACAAGGGTAGTCATATAATATTATTACCCATGTTCTAGTTTCAGTTTTATAAAGATGGATAAAATTAGGCTCCAACTTTATAATTAATTCTATATCAAATTTGAATTACCACAATATTGATTTTAACGACATCCCTAAAATCAATTTCAACAACAACCCTTAAATCGATTACCAAGATCAAATGCGAACATTACTTAAGGACTTGGTGTGTACTTGAATGTGCTTTTCTTAATAAATAAATTAAAAAATGAATAAAATAGAAATTGCTGATTTTAATAAATTTCGCATTGAATCCTGCCTCCATAAATAAGTTTGTACAAAGTACTCTGGTAAACTTCACATTGAATACTACTTCCATATTTGTGTATATATAGTGAATCACTAAAAAAGGCATCCTTAAATTTATTGAAATCACATTTTGAGGGGATAAATAATTTTTAAAAAATCACCCAAATTTGGCGGAGTCATCAAATTTCAACAAAAAACTCAACCAATTGGTAAATGAAAATTGGAAATATACCCATTGAAAATTTGAAATTTAGTATGTTGAATACATGTAATTTATTTGAATATGCCTAGTTAGTAAAGACTTGAATTAAAACAAGAACAATTGTAGTTAAATAACGAGACATATACATACATATATGAGTAAGAGAAAGATGGGTGCCTCTGATGAATAGAATAATGGAGAGTATGAGATAGGGACATCTCCCCTTAAAGCAGCCTAGAATTGATTGGAACTATGTGCTTAAATTGCCCCTTATATAGATTGAAGCAGGATTTGAATCGATTGGAATGTGTATGTTTTTAATATGAGTTTGAGAACAAATTGCTTGAGAGAGAGAGATGGAGTGTGTGTGTGTGTAGGTTTTATTGAAATGGCAGACATAACTATGTAGGATTAGGGCTTTAATTATTTTTGTTGTCACGGTCTATCAATGTTTTTTTACTGTGACAATGTACAAACATTGTCGTGATCAAAACCTTTGATATGGCTGTGACAACTCCCTTGTCAAGGTTTTTTACTGTGCTATGACCGTGATAAGTTGTTGTCATGGTCGTCTCACGGTAAATAACCTTGACAACAACTCCATGTTTTTTTGTTAAGATTTTTTTACTCTGACAACACTTTGCGGGTGAAAAGTAAAAAAAAAGGGTTTTGGTGTAGTGGAATCAGATAACAATTATTATTAATAAAATTGAGTCATTAAATTGCAAGAATTCATACCCTAAATGCCATGAATGCCAACTCAATGGCCAACTAAAAGTTCAAATTCACTAGTCAACAATAACTTAAGAACCCCAATCAACAATATGGTCACTATTCATTAGAATCACAACCAAAAAAAAAAAAATTACAGCAAATATAAATAAATTTATGAGATATGTATAACAAAAAGATTATATGCACAAGGGGACTCATACAATATTACTACCCATATTCTAGTTTAAATTTTATAGAGATGGCTAAAACTAGGCTACAATCTCATTTTTTTCACAAATACAGATTCAATATATACTTAATATTCAGAATATAACTATTCAAATGCCAATGTCCCAATCAATTAAACATGTTCATCATATTCATCCCCAAATCAATTCTAGTTAATATTCAGTTTCAATACTATATTTCAATTTCATTTTAAATATTCATTCAAATTCAAGAAACACTCGATTGCAGCATATAAATTTTAGAAAATATCCCAGCATACAAGTTCAGCCCCAAAGTCACCATATAGTAATTAATTCAAAACTTCAATATACAAATTTCAAGGTATTTAAGCATATCTCCTTGACTTTTCAAATAGATATTAAATTTTTCGGAATATCGCAATAATTTTAGCATATAGTAATTAATTCAAAACTTCAATATACAAATTTCAAGGTATTTAAGCATATCTCCATGACTTTTCAAATAGATATTAAATTTTTCGGAATATCGCAATAATTTTTTACCATATTCAAGTCTTCATCAAAGTTTAAATAAAGAAATTATATTTTTGAAACTAATATAAATATTTATAAATTAGAGATAATATATTAAAATTTCAGATAATATACATAATACCTGATTTTGAAACCTTGAAATCGATTTGGAGATAAAGCTAATAGAAGGTTTCCAAACAGAGTGAACAAACCTTGAAATCAACACCCCTAAAATCGATTTGGTACAAGCACCCACCCCTGGAATCGATTTGAACAACACCCTTGAAATTGATTTTAGAGAGAGAGAGAGAGAGAGAGAGAGAGAGAAATTGCTTTTTAGAGAGAGATCTGTTGTGTTGGAAACGCTTGAGAGAGATATATTGTTGGGTAATGGAAACGGCTAAGCGATCTGTTGTTGTAGGTTTTTTTTACTCGTCATGAATCATGCCAAGGTCTTTGACCGTGACACAACCATGGCAAGGTGTGCCAGGGATGTGTCGCGGTCAAAGACCTTGACAACAACTCTGTGTTTTTTGTTAAGGTATTTGATCGTGACAACCCTTTGCGGGTGAAACGTGGTTGGTGTAGTGACACTTCATAACATGTGATATTCACATATTTGTATAACACCATTAAACAAATGTATTTACTAACAACTCAACATGTTAAATTAAATATTCAGTATTTTAGGTACTGATAAAATTACACTATCAAAGCTATGGTTCATGTTTTGCATCCCAACTATGCTAACAAAATGGATTAGTCAAAACCAACAAATATGATAAAAACAATGGTATTTAAGAAAATGGGTTAGGCTATAACATTGTAGAAAATTATAATGAATTTTGTGAACATTAACACATCATCTGAATAATAAAAAACATTACAAATTGATTAAAAGATAAATGAAACTAAACACAAACACAACAACCTTTGAAGTTTTAAACCACAAATCCAAACAAATTTGTAAAGATATATGTCAATCTCATCGAAAGTAATGGAAAACAACAATGACGACAAAAATGGCCTACCCATTAGTTTGCAACTATTTCATAACAAATTAGTTTTCGGCAATGGGAGATCCACTATTTCATAAATTTTCATCAGTTTTAGGTTCAGCTCCATCAATTATTCAACACAATTATTTCAATTTGAATTATTTTAACCCATGTTCCACTATTTGATTGGATATCTATTTAGACCAGCAACTTGTGGTACATTAATAGTTTCAGCCGTTGTATCATGGCATACAAGTGATAGAATAATCAGAGTACCAATGTATGAATCTATAAAAAAGATTCATGGAGATCTTTCACCAATTTACAAACAACTTTATTCTTCCTCTTTTTTCACATACATATTAGATATGGTAAACAAAAGGTCTTCTGGATTAATTTTACAGAAAATGATTACACAGAGGCTAATGCATATAATAACATAACAATAGAACTCGGGTCACATCACGTGACTCATCATTGTAACCTAAAATTTAAATGCAATTGAATGAAAGGTAAAACGGAGAGGAAAACCTTTGATAACTAAATGGAATAAGACCAAACCGTTTCCACGTGCCCGAATGTATGGCATATCACGTGAGAGACAAGCGATGAGCGATTGCCCCAAATAATCATGAACTTTAAAAGATAGTCTCAAATCTTGAAGATCATATTAGCTAAGATAAGCTAATGAAATAACCCTTATCAATATGACTCTTGAGCCTAGTCGAGATAAGTACAAAGATAACTGAGAAGGGAGGATACCTAAGTCTATAAATAAGAGCGATCTGGCTCACATTAAGGGTAATTATAAATTGCATATGACAACATGGATTCTCAACTACAAGCCCTAGCACTCCAATTATCACCATCCTTTGACGTTAATAAAAACTCTCCACCCTCTTTTTCCCGTGGACATAGGCTGACCTCACGTTAGAACCATTTACATAGTGTGATATTATTATTCATGCATTCATAGTCGTCTTAGGTCCATTTTATAATTTTATCATTTATAGTGGGAACATCGCATCGTTTGTGGGAAATTCAAAGTTCTCACCAGTGTTAAATCCAGTAAAAGCTCTAAGTTCATAATGAGTGAAAACCAATCTTACCATACTCACACAAGGAGTCACATTCAGTCTGAAATGCACACCGTGAGGAGGGGTCACACTCCTATTTGGATGCCATCTCTGCAGTAACAATTAAGATCCATAGGACACTTAATTGGGAGATCTGGAACTAGTCGATAGTATCACCCATCGCTAATCGATCAACTAGAGGGAAAAGTTACTTCTCGTCTGGCCATCATTTATAAGGAAAGGCTTAACGATTGTGATCGGAAGATCACCCGTCTAGGGACACAGTTGACCCAGCATTAAGAGGACCGCACATAAGTTTCTCGTACTCATCACGATCATAGGAGGGGGCTTCACTCCCTAAGAAATCAACCTCGTAGGGCTTCTCATTCGAGGAGTCCTCATGCACTCCATCATGACCAACGGGTTGATCGCTCTTCTGAGAGAAATTCTATTAATCACAGGCACCGCCAACCCCAGCCCATGGTGTTAGCTTAAAGTATCCCGCCTTCCCGTTCATAGGTGCAGCTAATCCAAGTAAAAGAAAAAAATTGAGAGGACTCATCCAGAAGGAATTCGAAGGAAGTATGAATCCAAACTTTGTCAGGACTCCAAAAGACCTGGCTAGAAAATTTCTGGGGCATGGTTCAACTTCACCATTTATCGAATTAATAGAATATTTTGAGACCCCAAATAAGTTCTCTATGCCAAAAGTTATGACGTACGATAAAAAAGTATATCATGCCCATCACATCAAGAACTATCAGAAAGTCATGTCCCTTTGGAGCCATCATGATGCCCTATTGTGATGGGTGTTCCCATTTACTCTATGAGAGATCGACTTGAAGTGGTTTAAAAAGTTACCCCCAAATCAGTTTCCTCTTTTAGAGAACTGTTCACGCAATTCGCAACTTGATTTATCACAAGAAATAAAATGACTAAGGAGGTTGATTCGTTGATCTCTCTAAAAAAGAATAATGGGGAATCTCTCGGGAGGTATGCTCAAAGGTACTGGGAGTTGTATAAAAAAATTGACGATCGCAATGAATAACCGAAGATCTTTTATTTGAAGTTCAGTTTGGAGAAATCAAACTACCTCTACCAGTCACTAATAAAGAAAATGTCCTCCTCAATGTATATGGACAATGTATTTGATTGGAGTATATGGAGAATACTCATATGAAGTGTGTGGGGTGGGGTCAAGTTCATCATACACGAAAGGATCGCTTTCGTGATGGACAAATGGTTGATACGCATTGGGTGCGTAGTGAGGGGACTAATCATGACTGAGTGCACAAGGTTGCCATGACGACTGTTGGAACGTGTGAGGATCAACAACATCGGGTTGGGATACGTATTGCGTGGAGGGGTGATCAGGCCTCCACGAATAACTCGGGGACTCACACAACTCGGGATTAGGTATATCGGGATAATGGGCTGAGGTGGGTTCCGGAACAGTGTCATATGGATACACATGGTCCGTGGTGGGTTCGGATGGATATGACATGTAGGGGCACTCATGGGACATGTGATGGGCATAGGAACAATGGGTGCATGACAAAGGAGGAGGCACGGTGACACTTGACACCGAGGGTGATGGAATGGGTGGTGCGTGCATGGATGGGTCAAGAGTACCAACGGTACTCGTGAGAGAGGCGAAATCATGAAGAATACCATAAAGAGACCGCTCGGGATCACTCTCACACGTGTCACGTGTCAATGAAAAATGACCAAAGTAGTCCCGTAAAGGACGTTCTTCGGCCATGAGGGGAAAAATATTTTATGGAGTTTTTATTTTTTATTTTTTCAAAAGAAAAGAAAATATTTTATTGATTTTTCTAAAAATAAGGGAAGAAAATATTTTTGGATTTTTTTGATTTTTTTTTTTGAAGAAAAGGGTGGGGAAAAAATGGACTCTTGAATTGAACGGACTAACTAAAACCGACTACCGAAAAATGAAATTGGACACACACACAAGTCAAGAAAAATTCCTAACTAGCACATAGCCAATTTTTATCTTAAAATTTAGTGAGAGGGTAGTCAAATTTTAATTAAGTCCGCGAGCGATAAAAATCACGGAAATATTTTAGTGATCGCCTTTGCAAAATATTCTCCTATTGGGCTACCTAGTTGATTGATTTTAAATTTAGTGATGGCTAGGGTAGCACACAATGATAAGCGAGTGAGTCGGGTGATGAAATCCCTTCTCGTGAGTGACCGGGTGTAGGTCTTAGTCAATTAATTCATCACACCATTGAAAATAAATGCGAGAATAAAATCAAATAAGAGCACACAAAATAAATGACTCGCTAACAGGAGAGGCGCGAGGATTTGAGAAATGTACCTCCCACGGTTTTTATGCCGTGGGGTGCCGAAAATGTTGAGTCGATCGGGGGGAGATCACGCCTATCTCAGTCGTCCCCGGGAGTCCTACCGACCCAAGGTAGAGAGGCTTCTTTTCCTCGCCAATGGACGCCCTCTCTCTACCTTGTCCGATTTCCCTATCATGCTTGTCTTTAATTATTACAATTTTAAATGGAAAATAAATGGTGTCTCTATGCACCGCAATACAAGCAATGATAAAAATTCCTAAATACAAACCTTCTGAAAATATAAAAATGGTACAAAAAATAATAAAGTGCAAAAAATAAATGAAATACAAAATTGAATCCGCTCCGAGCTTCACAATCCCAAGAATGGCAACGGCGCCATTTGATATAAAAGACTTTTGTATGTATTTCCGTTGCTTGAAAAGTCCTTCTAATCAAAATCCTTATGTACCTACAAAATATATCAAACTCAAAAGTAGCGGTAAGTAAGGGTATCAATCCACTTTCTAGGGAGTAAAGCAAATGAAACAAATTCAATTGTAATTTACTTTTTATTTATTTTTTGTTCTTTTTCACTTTTCTAATTTTTTTTAGCTTTTTCGATATTAAAACATTAGGCTGAGGTGAGATTTTAAACTAAACTAAACTAAGATGAAAATAACTAACTAGAAAATGACTAAAATGAAAAATAAGGTCTAACACTAAAATAAAAGATAAAGTGAGGTAAATAATTGTGAGAACAATCAAGGAGTGGGATTACACCACAAATTTTAGCTATTCTAATTAATTAATTTAATTATTTGAATTCTCCCAAATTAATATCAAAATTACAAACCAACTCTCGTTGCAAGTGTAATTAGAATAGTAATCTTTTATAAAGTTAAGTTTAACACCCCACAACTCTAGAAAATTAGATCTACACTCCTTTTAATTAATCACCCGCTAGGATTGATCAATTAAAATTTATGTCAATCTTAGAAAATAAATTTAGAGTTGAAATTCAAGTTATAATACCCCACTTAAGAAATCCCTATCTCTAGTTCGAATCTAAAATGGGTATTATAATTAGAATTTCGATTTTCTCTCGAAAATCATTTACCCTCTCTCGAGGCGTAAATCTAAGGGTGAGGGATCAAAATTAACATTCAAAGGGACTTTTCAAGTAATTAAACTAATAAAAATAAAATAACATCGAATAAGGGTTTTACCCCACCCCTTGAAAGGAGTTTTACCCTAACATGGTATAAAATATGACAAATTAATATTCAAAGGCATAAAATAATAAAAGAAGGGAAGAAAACAATCAAACCAAATCTCTTTGATTAAGTTGAACTCCAATCCTTGAACTTGAAGAATACACCTCTTAATTGATCATTCAAATTATATGAAATTAAAATATCCACTCAATTAATTCTCTAACAATATTTAATCTCACAAATATCTAACAAAAATAAAAAGAATAAAATAAAACTATATACAAAAGGTGTTTTTCCCTACAATTCTCTCTCTAGAATTTTACTATCTAAGCTCTTGATATTTGATTTGGGGTCTTCTTCTTATTTTTGGAAGAATTAAGCTGCATGTGGGAATGGTGTGAGCAGCATGTGAGTTGAGAAGTGTGAGGTCACAAAAATCTGATTTGGGTTATTGGGTATTTTTGGATAAGAGGTTTTGAGTGATTAGATGGGGGTAAAATGGGTATAAGGAATTTAAGTTGGTTAATAGGTTGACTTGGTCTTGTGGGTTAAATGTGGGAATTGTTTTTTTTTTACTTTGGTTTGGTATTTGGAAAATGGCAGGTCACGTGTTTGGCTTTGGAGACAAAAGATTGAAAATGGGTTTGGTTTAACTCCTTGGTTCTTGGGTTGGAGGTTTGTTAGGGAGTTAATGGCTAGATCGGGGTAGAATCGCCGGTGGGTTCTCGCCGGATTGGAGAGGTGAGCTGGCCGGATTGGGTCGGAGCTTGAAAGTAGGCGGGGTGGTGGGGTCCTCGGCAGGTAGGCGGGGTTTTTTCGGCGAGGTGCTGGCGAGGGTTAGAGAGAGAGATGGCTGGCGAGGTTGAGAGGGAATAAAGGAGAGAGAGAGAGAGTGTGGATGGTGATGGGGGTTGTGGGTGTTGGTGAGAGGAGAGAGAAAATGGGTGATTTGGAGAAGATGATGAGGTGTAGGTTATGGTGTGTGCGGGTGTAGGGGATTGTGTGTGAGGGTGAGGGGTTAGTGTATGGTAAGTGTAGTTTAGTGGGTATAGGGTCAGGGTGTGTGTATTAATTTGAATCCCTTAAAAATTAAAACTAAAATTAAAATTAAAATTAATCTAAATTAAAAATTAAACTAAACTAAAAATAAAAAAGTAAAATAAAATAGACACGACACACTAAACAAACTCTAAAAAATACTAAACACAACTAATATAAAAACTAATAACTAAAAAAAAAATTAATTAATAACTACTTAAAAATATAAAATCCTATCAAATAAAAGACACAAAAATAAAAAAGATAAACCTAAAAAGAAATAAAAATAAAAATAGAAATCTATAAGACTAAAAACTAAAAGCCTAAAAAAATAAAATCTAATAAATCTAAAAATAAATGAAATCCTAAAAAAAACTAATTCTAATAAAACTAATAAAAAATAATGATAAAATAAAAATAAAATAGTAAATAGTAAATAAAACCTACAAATTCTAAATAATTCAAAAATAAAATCTAAAAAATAAAACGACACTAAATAAAAATCTAAAAAAATTAAAATAAAATAAAAAGGGATCAAACCAACATACACGGGGCTTGGGTGACGGTTTAGGGATAAGTTTAGGGTAGGCTAGGGTACGAGAGAGAGAATTAGCTCCATTCTAACTGCAATTGGCCTCGAAATGTATCTTTTGACACCGCAACTGCAGTTAAGCCTGCATGATAAACATTTAAGCGCATAAGACCTATATTGTCGAGAATTAGCAACTAAAGTACGTCTATTCGGAGTATAAATTGTACAGTTTTTGGTGCTTATCACACCACCCCCAAACAGAGCGTTGCTAGTCCTCGAGCAATAAGATAGAGAGAAAGAGAATGATAAGAAACCAAAAGTGTACCACTTTCGCGAGCACTTGCGATTGCACTTAGCATGTGCAACAAGCATTTAAACCTATAGGTTGCCCTACAGGACGAGCTGTGTCTCGTGAGGGTTTGCAGGGAATATACCCACAAAATTCTTATTTGCAAAAATTTATTGAAGGGCAGTCAATCTCTTATTAGATGTAGAATAATCGCACAATCCATCACATGAGAAAATATTTTCAGAAATACAAGCCAGAATGTGTAAAAAGATTAAGCTAAGTAAATACTCAAGGCACATCCTTCCTAGAACTCAACGTGTGTAGTGTGAATCAGTCAAAACGGGTCGAGAATCATAAGAGTAATTCCTAGATTGCCTTGTCGGAATCAACGCTTTAACTTCAAATCTCACTAGATATAACTCTCTCAAATGAACTCTCGAGATTAGGGTAAGTGTATCGCTCTTGTGTGTGAGGAGGTGAGTAAATGTAAGCAAGTTCAAACGTCTCACACACGTATAAGAAAGAACGAACAATTAGAAAGAAAATTGATCTCATGAAAGGAATGATAATCACTATAGTGAGAACGTCGAGTTATTCACCACGTCGACTTTCATTTGCCCGAACACCTAGGGGAAATATGGATGTATATGGGTGAGGGGGAAATGAAATGAGAAGGATATGATGATGTGGTGGATGGATGGATGATAAGTGATGGATTTGTAATGCGATGGGAAATGGATGAGTATGCGATAGAAGAGTGTATACACTTTAGGCACAAATGTCTTTATTTAAAAACTAACTACAAACTCTCTTTCTTTTCTTTTCTCTCTTTTTCTCTATTTTTTTTTCTATAATTTGCTATTTTTCTTTTTTTTTCTTTTTTTTGTTTTTCTCTCACTTTTCAAACTAAGAATGAAGACATTTACATTTGAAATCACACTCTTTTATTTGAAAATGATGATGGATGATATAAATGGAGGTGATAGGTGGGAGTGTATATGGATAAGAAAAATATGGGAATGTAGTGGGTGGATTGAATGGTAAATGGTAAGTGTATGGATGAAAATCTAGTATTCGGGACAAATTTCAAGACACGCGTTTCTTACAACTCGAAAGTGATGTCATTCTCAGTGATCAAGAAAAAAATGAAGAATAATGAGATCATACAACAATTTAAAGTGCGGACCCAAACGAAGTTGAATCAACTTGTGACTCGGAGATTGACCGTGACAATTTTTTTAAATATTGTCACAGGTTTGTCACGGTTATTAACCGTGACTAAACTTATCACGGTCCATGACCTTGACACGACCGTGACAATTCCAATGAACCTTGTCAAGGTCAATGACCGTGACACGTCCGTGATAAAAAAAATTGTCTCGCCCCGAATTGTCATGGTCATTGACCTTGACAAGTCCAACTTGTCAAGGTCAATGACTTTGACAATAGTGCAGATTTAGTGTAGTGAACAATCCTCCTTTTGAAGTGGAAACACGGTTGAGAGACCTCCAACGAGTATAATACCATTTTCGAGGTTTGTAAAGAACCTAAAGTGAAAGTATTTTGAAAAAAAATAACTCATAAATATATTTTTGAGATAAGTAAAGTCTAAAAATAACTCAAGAACAAATTAGGAAGAGATGTCTTTTACAAAGATTTTAAAGAAAAATATTTTAGATTTTACAAGTATTAAAACTTTAAAAATCTCAACAAGATAAAGTGGAGAAAAAAAGATTAAAACTTGGAAGAATATATGATTCAACATAAAAACAAGTTTTTATCTTACAAATATTTTTCTTTCTTAAAAACGAATCTTGTGGCAAAGTGTGTGTAACTAGTACTATGGAGACAAATAGGTGACTGTTGTATTTTTTCTAAACGAAGAGTCTCGATTTTTTGGAGTAGCGTACTTTCTCTCCAAGATAGAGATTTGTGAAACTTGGATCAAAAGGAACCCTTATGCCCAAATGTGCTACAAACAAAGCCAGATTCGCTACAACAATGGTGTAAGGACATTTTGTCCATCATATATTAGTGTTATGTCGTACGCCGTTACACTGTTGAAGAAATTCATTCAACGGATCCGAATATCAAAGAAGAGGAGGAACCAAAAGTCTGGCAGGTCGGACCGGTCCGTCCCTTTACCGGACCGGTCCGCCTGCTGAAAAACCAATACACCCCGGACCGCAAGCGAACCGATGATGCCTATATTTAAAAGAACCGGTCCGCGTCCTCGGACCAATCCACCTCAGACCCGGACCGGTCCGCCTGGGATAATTTCCAACAGATCGTGGTCAGATTTTTTAGGCTAAAAGTTTCTTTTATAAACCCACTATGGGGAGTTTGTTTTTAAGACTTGTTCACACGATTTTCAGAGTTCATAAACTCAAAAGTCTTCATCTTTGTGAGTTAAAAAACTCATGGTTTGATTCACACAACCTCTCATACATTTGTGAATCACTTTTGGTAACCCTAGAACACAAACTTTTGCTGTTCAACCCTTATGAAGAAGACCGCTCTTCTTCTTCATTACTGCCCTACTGGAAAGGGATATCTCCAGTCGCCGACTACAGAATCCGACACCTGAGGGTAATTCTTAGTCACTTGTATTTTCATTGTAATCCGAAATTGTGTGTTACAATATTATAATGGAAATAAATGGTTTTGCCCCTTTGGGGGATTTTTCCTCACTTGTGTGTGCTTGAATAACTATTGCTTGATCTCATCTTGTTTCAATCGCACCTAGTTGCATGTTTAGGGTTTGTTTGAGTTAAACTGAATTTAATTATACTATTTCTTATTTGAACACAAGCGCATACTCTTTCAAATTGGTATCAGAGCAGGTTACGCCATTTTATTGCGTATTCCTAATTTTCCGCAAAATTTTTCTAAGATATCAATTTTCTGAAAAATTAATTTTTGAAAACGAGTGTGTTCATTATGGAGAAATCATATAATAAAATGCCAGTTTTTGACGGGATAAATTATGCATATTGGAAAGCCCGCATGAGGTCTGCTTTGAAAGCCATAGATGAACGTGTTTGGATTCTAGTTGAAAGAGGGTGGACACCTCCCTCCGTCACTGTTGAAAACGTGACCAATTTAAAACCTGTCACTTCTTGGAATGAAGATGAATTTAAATGGTCTTCTTTAAATTCTAAAGGTTTGAGTGCTATTTCCGAATCTATCACTCCTGATGAGTTCCGACGTATCATGACGTGCACCACGTCAAAAGAGGCATGGGATGTTTTGCAACTTACCCATGAAGGAACTAATGCTGTGAAAGAATCTAAATTGCAAAATTTAACAACTCAATTTGAGACCATCACCATGCTTGAAAAAGAATGTTTTGATGATTTTTATGCTAGGCTATCTGATATTGTTAATACTAGCTTTAATCTTGGTGAACATATTCCTAATGCAAGAGTTGTTAAAAAGATTCTCCGTTCTTTGCCTAAGCGTTTTATTCCTAAAGTCACTATGCTAAATTCTATGGATAATTTAAATACGCTAAAATTGGAAGAACTTGTAGGAGATTTGCAAACTTATGAAATTGATATGTTCCCTAAAACTGCTAGGTCTAAAGATAAGGGAATTGCACTTAATGCCAAAGAGAAAAAGAGTGAAGGATCACCTAGAAAGAGGATAGAGTCATCTAGAAAGAAAGAGACTGACACGTCAGATTCTGATTGTGATTTTGACTTAGATGATTTGGCTCTTTTTGCAAAAAATTTCAAGAGGATTCTCAAATTTAAGAAAAATGACAATTTTAAAGATAAAAAGAAATTTGAGAAAAATAAGAAAAATGAAAAAGATTTTAAAGATCCTCTTAAGAAAGAAAGTGAGAGGTGATTTGAGTGCGACGGTAGGGGTCATAGAGCCTTTGAGTGTGCCACACGTCTGAATAGAGAGAAAGGGAAAGCGGTCCTTAATGCTACCCTTAGCAACGACAGTGAGGTCGAGTCAGTGGACTCAGGAGATAAGTCACCGCATGAGTGTAACTTCACCGCATTCATGGCTAGTCATGTAAGCACGTTGAGTACTTCTCACGACGATGAGGATGCTGCATCACAGGGACTCCTCGACAGTGAGAGTGATGTGAGTGAGGGGGAGGATGACGCAAGTGAGAGCGAGAGTAATCTTCAATGCGCCTACGCTGAGTTATATAGTGAAGCATTCAAAACTAAAAAGTGAAACAAAGCATTAGTGCTTAGGATCACCGCATTAGAAGAAGATCTAAAAGAAGCGAGAGAGACAGAGTCCTCCACCTGCACCGCTATGTGAGAGAGACAGAGAGTCTGCCTGTGTTAAGAAAGAAAGTTTGTTTAGATAGAGAGAGAGAGAGCACTTTTGAGAAAGAGAGAGGGGACTTGACTAAACAAGTGGATAGTCTTACGAGTCAGCTCCATTCCTCCGTGGAGACTCGGAAGAAACTTGAAGCCCTTGTTGCCCAGCTGACTCATGATTTTGAGAAAGCACGGAAAATTAAGGTACAAATCAAGGACAGATCTGGGAAAATGGGAAAGATGCTCCTCGGCCCCGCTTTAGGTTTTGGTGACGGCAGGGAATTGGTTATGATGGTTCCACCTCCTCCCAAATTGCACCTGGACCAGTTCCTGAGTTTACTACGAATCCTTATGGCCATCGTCAAAAACCTCGAAGGAGAGTTCGACCAAGAAAAGCAAACCAAGGTCCGCCTTTGACTGTGTTCTTTTGTACTTATTGCAAAAGAAAAGGCCACCTCAGGGATTTTTTCTTTAGCATGGGTCGGACACGACTTACTACTGCCCCACATCAGCATACTGATGATTTTACTAGTCTGAGAGAGCGAGTTGAGTTTTTAGCTGCCACGTCTCAGAGTTTAATGGAGGAATTCCGACGGATGTCTTTGCCGTCAGGGAATGCTTCTCACATTCTAGATAAAACCAACAACAACATAGGCAAACAAAAGGTCACCACCTCTTGGGTACGTAAGAAAGATAAAAAGGCATTCGTTATTCATGTCGCTCTCAAGGCACATAATACCTCACAGTGGTATTTTGACAGTGGATGCTCCAGACATATGACAGGTGATGCCTTATTTTTTACATATCTTGAGGATTATCAGGATGGAAGAGTCACCTCTGGAGATGGAAGAAAGTCTAGCATAGTAGGATGAGGTACTGTAGTGTTACTAGGATTACCTAAGCTAGAGAATGTGTTGTACGTCAAAGGTTTAAAAGTAAACCTTCTCAGCATTAGCCAGTTGTGCGACATTGACTTTGCAGTAAAGTTTGACCGGGACGCATGTAATGTTTACAATCAAGCCGGTAAAATCTTAATGCAAGGGGTGAGGACCGAGGATAATTGCTATGGTACTGTGCCTACTTCCTCACTTGTCTGCAACAGCGCCACGATCACTCCTATGGATCTGTGGCACCAACGTCTAGGTCACGTAAATATTAGAGATCTCACCCGCTTAGCTAAAAGGGACCTAGTACGTGGCTTACCATCTCTTGGAAGGACAACTTTGACGGTTTGTGCACCCTGTCAATTGGCAAAACAAATTCGTAGTCCTCATAGGAAGTTCCATTACCACCTCTCGTGTTCTTGAGCTTATACACATGGATCTTATGGGTCCCACTCGTACCGAGAGTCTGGGTGGTAAGAGTTATATCCTCATGATGATGGATGATTTCTCCGGATACTCCATTGTAGGTTTTTTGAGAAAGAAATCCGACGCTATAGAGTTTTTAACGACCAAGTGCCGTGTTCTACAAAATCAACAAGGAGTCACTATTAACAGGATACGTAGTAACAACGACACTAAATTTAAGGAATCAAATGTAGATCTTTATTGTGATAGTCTTGGGATCAAACATGAGTTTTCTGCTATGAAGACTCCTCAGCAAAATGGGATTGTTGAGAGAAAGAATAGAACGATCCAGGAGATGGCTAGATCTATGCTTCTAGGTCATAAATTTTATAAGAGATTTTGGGCAGAGGCAGTGTCTACTGCATTCCACACGGTGAATAGGGTTTATTTGCGTCCACACACACTTCAGACACCATATGAGTTGTGGACTGGCAAGAAGCCCAACCTGGCATATTTCTATATTTTTGGGAGTAAATGTTACATCCTACAAGATAGAGAGCAATTAGGAAAGTTTGACTCCCGGAGAGACGAGGGAATATTGTTAGGCTATTCATCGAATAGTAGAGCGTATCGGGTTTTTAACCTGAAGAGCTCTAAGGTTATGGAGTCAATAAACGTCACCGTGCAAGATAACGAACCTCCGACGTCTATTGATCCTAACCTTCAGTGTGAGGATGAGGATTGTTCTGACAGTGATTCACCTGTTCCTCTCCCACACTCTGTGGACACTATTCCTGTATTAGGGGACACACCCGCTTGGGTTCGCAAGAGTCATGACCCTTCTGCCATTATTGGTGATCCTACTCTAGGGGTCAAGACTTGTGCTCAGCTAGAGAATGTTGTTAACCATCTCTGCTACACGTCCAAAGTCGAGCCCAATAATAATAAAGTCGAGCCCAATAATCATAAAGAAGCACTCAAGGATGAACACTGGATATCTGCTATGCAGGATGAGTTGCTTCAGTTTAAACAGAATAATGTCTGGGAACTAGTCCCCTGACCTAGTGAGACTAATGTGTTAGGTATCCGGTGGATTTTTAAGAATAAAATGGATGAAAATAGTACCATAATCCAAAACAAGGCTAGGTTGGTCGCTCAAGGCTACACACAAATAGAGGGTGTAGACTTTGGGGAGACATTTGCTCCTATTGCGAGGCTTGAGTCCGTCCGTCTACTACTCACCATCGCATGTCATCTGCGCTTCAAGTTATATCAGATGGATGTCAAGAGTGCATTTCTGAATGGCATTCTACAGGAGGAGGTTTATGTGGAACAACCAAAAGGGTTTAAAGACCCTAAGCACCTTGAGCACGTTTATTATCTGAGGAAATCCTTGTATGATTTGAAGCAAGCACCCCGTGCTTGATACGAGAGGCTTACTTCCTATCTCTTAGCTTGTGGCTTCAAGAGTGGGGGAGTAGATATGACGTTGTTCGTCAGGAGAGATGACGGTGCTATTTTTGTTGCCGAGGTCTATGTGGACGACATAGTCTTTGGATCCACATGCTCCCAGCATGCTCACCACTTTGAGGAGGAGATGAAAAGTGAGTTTGAGATGAGCATGGTTGGTAAGCTTACATTCTTCGTTGGTCTCCAGGATCGTCAGCTAGAGGATGGGATGTTCATCTCCCAATCCAAGTATGCTAGAGACCTAGTGAAGAAATTTGGTTTAGACTCCGCTAAGCATGCACGTACACCTATGAGTACCACTACCAAGCTTAGTAAGGACACTTCAGGCAAGGACGCAGAGCAAACCTTGTATCAGAGTATGATAGGTAGTCTTCTCTACTTGACTGCCAGTCATCCTGAAAGAGTCACATTTACTTGCTCTAAAACGTATTATTAAATACGTGAGTGGGACTCTCTCATACGGTATTTAGTATTCCTTTGATACGGATGGCCGTTTGTCAGCCTACTCAGATGCCGATTGGGCTGGGGATGTAGATTGTTGTAGGAGAACTTCTGGTGGGTGTTTCTATTTTGGTTCTGCTCTTATCTCCTCGCTGAGCAAGAAGCAAAATTCCATCTCTTTGTCCACTGTAGAGGCTGAGTATATAGCCACCGGGAGTTGTTGCACGCAACTCTTGTGGATGAAGCAAATGCTGGAGGATTATGGGATTTCACAGGACACCATGACCATTTCCTGTGATAACACGAGCGCGATACACATATCCTGCAATCCTCTCCAGCATTCGCGCACAAAGCACATCAGGATACGCGAGCACTTTATACGACAACTAGTTGAGGAGAAGGTCATATCCTTGAGTTTTGTTCCTACCGACCGTCAGTTAGCCGATATTTTCATGAAACCTTTAGATGCTCTTAGATTTGAGAGTCTTAGGAAGTCTTTGGGGATCTGTACAGTTGACTGAGGGGTTGGTCGATGTCTAGAATATGATGCTTTTTCATGTTCATATCATATGCTTCCTATTTCTAGTTTATTTTATATGTATCATTGTTTTATTGTACAACTATTTATTTATTCTTTTAAAAAAAATCCAAAAAGATTTTTGTTTTTGTATATAAAAATTTTGAGAAAAGCCAAAAAAGATTTTTGTATTTTTATTTTTTAGGCACCTTTTATGGATGAGCATTTAAGATAGCCAAGTCACAACTTCATTCCATTTATCCATGTGACTGTTTGATAGAGATTTGAGACGCTACATCATTTCATCCATATGCTTTACATTGTATGGAGTCTTTGAGATGTAATTAGTGATATCTTCCTATATGTTTGACTCCTATTTACTTTATTGCACACATGCACGACTTTATTTGATTATTGCACTTGTCTATCACATATTGGCTTGAGTGTTTACATCTCAATTTTGTCTATACAATGTACAATATGCGATAAACTTGACAAGATTGGAATGCATGTGAAAACCGTTTGGTGACACTGTGTGTTTATTTGTAAAACGGGGAGGGGCTGCGAAACGTAATTATCTATCCTTTGCACAAAAGCCACCGTTTAAAAGGACCTAAAAATGGAGGAATTTTAATATCCGAAGTCCAAAGAGGTTAAAAGAGCCCCGGAAAGAATTTAAAGGCAATAAAAAGAAATTCATACCAAATATGGGCCATTTAGGTTTCACCATCAATTCTCCAAAGTTTGAGAATTTAGAATACCTCTATTCAAAATATTTATCTGAGGGAGTTTGGTTGGAGAATCTTTAAATGGCTTTGCACTTCCTTGAAAGTCCTGAAAAAGCATTAAATCGTTTTGGACGTTATTTGTGTGGAAATCATTTTTAGCTTTAATTTGTTGATTTGATTGAGTCAATGTCTCATATTTCCACCTTTTTACACCAAAGGAAGCATTTGAGTTCATTCGCTAGGAATATCCAATATCCATCGTGCACATGTGTCATGTTTGTATGCATTGATCTTCCTATTGAATATTGATCACACCCATTCATTAACGCTATCATCAACTTGGTTGCTTTTTGTTCATTCATGGTGTACTTTTGTTTAAAAAAAAATTGAAAAATTGAAAAATAGTTGTGTATTTCCTTGTGACACCCCGTCATTGCTTATTTGCATTATTTCTTACATTTGTCTATTTGGGGACATCATACAAAGGGGGAGAAAGAATTATCATATTATGGGGGAGTTTTGAGTTTTTGAGATTTGATAAGTATGCTTTCATCATAAACTTGATATGTCACTTGGTATTTGCTTTGTCTCATATGTGTAGGGCACTTCATTAATGATCTCTTTTTGCACACCCTGATGAGAAAAGCGTTGAAGATTCCTAAAGAGTTGAAGAACAAACGATGAAGTCTTATTAAATTATACCTTTTCAGTTTTTGGGTTCATGGAAGGGTAGATTTGTATAGGCATTTTTTTTTGTAAGTTTGATAATTTGGATTGTTATTATTTATGTATGTACCGGCATAGACATAGGGGGAGATTTGTAAGGACATTTTGTCCATCATATATTAGTGTTATGTCGTACGACGTTACACCGTTGAAGAAATTCATTCAACGGATCCGAATATCATAGAAGAGGAGGAACCAAAAGTCTGGCAGGCCGGACCGGTCCGTCCCTTTACCGGACCGACCTGCCTGCTGAAAAACCAATACACCCCGGACCGCAAGCGAATCGATGATGCCTATATTTAAAAGAACCGGTCCGCCTCCTCGGACCGATCCACCTCAGACCCGGACCGGTCCGCCTGGGATAATTTCCAACAGATCGTGGTCAGATTTTTTAGGCTAAAAGTTTCTTTTATAAACCCACTATGGGGAGTTTGTTTCTAAGACTTGTTCACACGATTTTCAGAGTTCATAAACTCAAAAGTCTTCATCTTTGTGAGTTAAAAAACTCATGGTTTAATTCACACAACCTCTCATACATTTATGAATCCCTTTTGGAAACCCTAGAACACAAACTTTTGCTGTTCAACCCTTACGAAGAAGACCACTCTTCTTCTTCATTGCTGCCCTACTGGAAAGGGATATCTCCATCCGCCGACTACAGAATCCAACACCTGAGGGTAATTCTTAGTCACTTGTATTTTCATTGTAATCCGAAATTGTATGTTATAATATTATAATGGAAATAAATGGTTTTTGTGTGTGCTTGAATAACTATTGCTTGATCTCATCTTGTTTCAATCACACCTAGTTGCATGTTTAGGGTTTGTTTGAGTTAAACTGAATTTAATTATATTATTTCTTCTTTGAACACAAGCGCATACTCTTTCAAATGGTTTTCCTCGCTAGTCACGGATAGGACCAGCATTCCTGGGGTTTTCTTATGAGAACCCACGACCAACGAAGGTCCAAGTTCGTCGTAGCAAATGAGCTCAGAGTTGTGCAACAATGGGTTGTTTAAGTGGGGTATTTTGGGAGTTGGACATGTAACCTTTAAGGGTATAAATAGAATGATATGAGGTTCTCATTAGGGTTTATTTTCCATTAGGATAACTATTCATCAAAGAGAGGCAAAGAAATTGATTGAGGTTTAATGTTCTAAACTTGATTCCAAGGTCAAATTGGGGTGTATTTAGGATTTGATTTGAGAGTGTGCAAAGCTCTTATAAGATCCTATCATTGTAACCCATTTTCTCAAATACTAAAATCTCTCTCTCTCTCTCTCTCTCTCTCTCTCTCTCTCTCTCTTGTGGGTGCATGCAAGGTAATATTTCCGAATCACTTTAAATCTCTTGTGTTCATCTTGTCGATTTGGTGCTTATTTATATTTCCATCAATCTTTCACATATATATTTTCTTGTTTTAGTTGGGTGTGGTGTTATTGGTGCACAATAAGTAGGTGGGTTGCAGGCTAGATGGAGGGGATGGGGGAGGTGGCAGAGTGAAAGGGGCAAGATGGCCAAAAGAGAAGGGGGGTAAAGGAGGGGGGTCATAGCGATATAGTGTTTGAGTTTTTTTATACATAGATTTTGTTATGTTTTTTCCTTTATTAGCATGTTGTTTTTTATCATTTTTATTTTCAAATCTTAATTTGATTATATAATATATTTAAATTCTTCTAATTGAAAAAAGGCACGTGTCAGTTACACTTGACGGATTTATTAACAATTTTGGGCAAAGTTTAATTTTTAAACAAAATTGTATTCAAGTCTAAACTTGAAGATTAGTAATGTATTAAAGTAAAAAAAAATACCCATATTTTTTTGAGATATACTTTTGAATCAGTGTGGTGGTGTCAAATGGATTTGACAACACGGGTTTAAAAAATGTCTGTGACAATAGTTGATATAAAATTTGTAAGACGAAAGAAAAGTCGGGTGGTTTGTGAATTTAGGAATTATTTAAAGGTTTCTTTTTTCTTTTAAAGATGGCTGGAAATTATTTGAGAAAAAAGAGATCATATATATATATATATATATATTGCAAGAGGCAGACTCCTCTACATAGCATCCATGCAGACCATTTTTTCTTCAAATAAAAAATGGATAATTCATGGTTAGTCCTATTCATTGGGTCAAATATGCATCAAATCGCATCGACTTTTGTTATTGCACCAAGTCCTTTTTTATACAGACTATATATATTAAGAAAAATGTACCCTAACACATACTCGTGTTAAAGTCACTTACTCTCTCTCTAAAAATAAATACATAATTCCATACTCTTTCTCTCTAATAGGCCACACCACCCCCACCCCACCCCACCGGAGACTCGTCAAAAATAGCCAACCGAAAAATCTCGTCGAAAACTACCGAAATTTTCATCGGAATATTTATATCTCCTCGTTTCTCTCTCTATCTCTCTCTCTTCGTCTATTTTTTTTTCCCGATCCGCACTAGCGGCACCATTACCCGAGCTAGAGAAGAAGAGTTTTCGTCGGAAAAATTGGAGTTTTTGCCCAAAAGAAGGTTTTATATAAACAGTAAATTTATCTGCTTTGATTTTTGTTAAAAAATAACGAATATGCGTGTTGTTTGATAGGTCTTGATGAGAAGATTCTAAATATATAAATTTTTTGAATTTTGGATTTGTAGATTTAAGTTATGGAATTTTAAAGATTTGATGGGTTTATTTTGAGAAAAAATGACGTAACAGCCCTCAAAGATATTTTGAGTGTATATATGTCATTTTAATATGCTTAGTTAGCAAAATAAGACTTTTGACACCATTGACTCATTCAAAAGATCTCTTGCCTTATTGAACAAGTTAATGGGACTTACTAACTATTACCCCAATAAAAAAAAATATTTTTGAGTTGATTTTTTGTAACAACCCAGGCTTTTGAGCGGCTATTTTACATTATTTTGCCCGATGGGCTAATTCTATAAAATAGGGAAAGTTAGAGCAAATATTTTTTCCCGTGATATTAAGGGATAACATTTACTATATTTTGTCTATTTACCGTATCAGAAGGTAAATGGCATTATATTGTGATGTAATGCGTCGTTATATGTAAAACGACGGTTATGACTCATATTTAATTTAGAGTGTAATTCATGAAATAAAATAAAATTGGAACATAAAAATAGTTCACATTCCTCTGAATGCCAAAATAGGGGGTGCGGTTGTTTTTAGAATAGCCGAGATAGTCGAAATAAGTGCCAAGTTGTATTTTGGAGTTTAGGGAACTTTTAACACGTTTAATGGTGTATTAACAATTAAGGAGGGCATTTATGTTTTAAGACCCGTTTAAGTTCCCCCACCCCTTCTTCTTTCTTCATTTGTGAGAAAAGCCAAAGGAGCGAGAGAGAGAAGAGATAGCTTGGGAGAAATGGAGAGAAAGAGAGAAAATGAAGATTTGAGGCCGGAATCCGTTGCTACCGGAAGAGAATCCAAGACTACAACCTCGAGGCAAGTTTCTTACTTGCTAGATGTTGATTTAATGTGATAAATTGCATGTGTAGTTAAGTTTTGCAGATTTAAACCATAAATTGGTTTTTGTTGATTTTGATGATTAAACCCTAAATTATTGGTTTTAATTTAATTTGAGGATAAATTACTAGATATTAATGGTGTAGAAATGAATTGGCTTGAATTGTGGTTGTTGATATATGGAAGAATCAAGGGTTTGGAGATTTTGGGGTTTTAGGGATAAAACAACTCGTAGCCTAACTTGGAAATTCTGCAGGACCGAATCGATTCGGCCCTAGCGAATCGATTCGGTAAGGGGGAAAGTGTCAAGTCTGAGCCGACCGAATCGATTCGGACCATCCGAATTGATTCGGGGTTATGCAGAATGCCAGGGTCTTCTTGACCGAATCGATTTGGACACACCGAATCGATTCTCTTTTGGGACCGAATCAATTCGTCCAGGGCGAATCGATTCGAAATCCCTGCATTTTTGGGATGTTTTTCAGTTTAGTTTTTAGCCCTTTTCTTTCAGGTTCGAAGTTTAGGAACCTTCCTTTGGGAAGTATTGGGGAGTCCTAGAGGGTGGTTTTGGGTAGACTAATTCCCTAGGATTAAATGGGATGTTTAGGCTTACCCCGAGGGCTAGTTTGTGTAGGTTAATTTCCGAATGATATAGGAGTTAACCTAAAGATGAGTTGGAGATAAAAATGTTTACGATGAGACTTTTGGGAGACACTCCTTGAGGGAGATTCATTTTAATAGTTTATGATATTATATTGAAGTCTTGGGGACTAGTTGAGGTTAATGGCACTTTGGGTCTTAAGTCATTAATAAAATATGACTCTAATAATAAGAAATGAATATTATTTAATGTTGTACTAATAAATAAGTACAAATGATTTTGAGAATGTAAAAACGGATGTTTTCAAATGAAAAGGAAGATTATTTTCATAAATGTTAAAAGGTATGGATACACACCCTCTCTAAATCGCTATCTTAAGGGAAGTTCGCGCGTTGTGGTGAAACCCCCTGACTAATGAATGCAGGGTGGATATAGTCCCTAGGCCATATGAGCGCTTATTGTATATTTTTCTGCGATGGGTAGGTAATTCCGGGTGTGGTTATGACTACCCCGCGGACATATGTTCGCTTCCCGACGTTTCAGTAGGATCCCAGGTTGTCTAAATGATAAACCCTGGAAGATGATAGCCATTTAGGGGCGCGCACAGTGGGGAAACCCGAACGGGCAGTCTTAGAATTGTTATATATATATATGTAATTATAACTATTCTAAATCAAGTTGGACTTGATGTATCATAAGTGCCATAAAGAGCACAATGAAATGCCATAAAGAGCATGAGGAAGTGCCATAAAGAGCACGATGAAAATGCCACAAAGAGCATGTGATGATGATTATATTCCTGTTAAGGAAGAGATTTTTACAAAGTGTAAAATTGAGATAAAATGCCACAAAGAGCATAAAAACTATGATTATATTTCCTGATAAGGAATGGAATTATGAAATGAATTAGTATACGATGAAATTGATTGGTAAACATTTGATAAAATGTTGTACCATTTATATACTCCTAAAGAAAGAAATGGGAATTATGTTTTGATGGTGAATGGATATAATTATGTATCCTTGAGTAGCAGTAGATGAGACCTCTCAATTATATATATATATAACATTGTGCTAAGGGTCTAATGTATCTCGACGATCAGCCTTTCCTGGTAGTAGTGTATCGGGGGGGTTCCTTGTTTGGATTTCGCTTTGCGAGACACCCCACGCACGAATAAGGGCATAGTGTTGTGACTGGGGATAAGTTAGCCTAAATTACTTGGATTAATTAGGACAGGGTCTAATGTATCTCGACGATCAGCCTTGCCTAGTAGTAGTGTATCGGGGGGTTCCTTGTTTGGATTTCGCTTTGCGAGACACACCACGCACGAATAAGGGCATAGTGTTGAGACTGAAGAGAAGTTAGCCTTCTATTCTTGATTTAACCTGAGCATCATTGATATTGCGCTAGGTTGATTTTAGACTGAGAGGTGATAAATATTATTGTTAACTGCGAGAGAATTACGCACTTAACTATCATGCATTTTATTCACATGGGAATCATATCAAACCAGGCCCTGACCCGTCTATATTTCTTGTGTCTGCGCATACTCTTTGCCGTTACAGTTGCTCTACCGCATGGACACCCGTATTTACATTTCCATTCAGGTTGTCATGGAACTACGGCATATTGCGGATGTTGTAGGTTACTTGTTTAGGCGTTTCTTTCCCTTGTACTCTAGTTGTGCTCAGTTTTTTATTCGGACGTTTTTGTCCAAGTCTTGCACTCATTTACTATATTGTAAATATTGAAATGTAATACTCGGTGTAACTATTTGCATTAGTCTGTGCACTGACAGCTTATTCGGTGATTATTATGATATTGTCGTTCTTTATTTATCGATTTTTGATACCCACCGTTTTTGCAAATGGGATTGTCTATATGTTTTTCTTTTACTTTCAAAGTTTTCTTTTATTGATAGTCCATTTTCTAAAATGATGGGTGGTTATCTCGTACTATTATTTTAATCGACAGTGATGCTGAGAATGGACCATCTATGATTCCTGTGATTATTAGAGTATTGCGCTGGCCCCCTATTATTTTAGTAGGCGAGTTGTCACATTTTTTCGATCGTATTTAAATATTTTAGGGAACCTCGCAAAAAGAATCAGCTCAAAATGATTTTTTTTCTATTTAAAGAAAATAGATATGTCAGCTAAAAACTTAAATATTTTGATCATTTTTTTAAATACACTATTTTTTGTGGGATTCCCTGAAATGTTTAAATAACACACAACAAATTCAACTCAAAAATATTTTATTTTATTATTTTTAAAAATTGGTCCGCACAAGAGCTTCTTATTTTAAAACCTCACATAAGACTTTATGTATATTAAAGAAATCAATGGTGTTATTTATGTTACTAAAAGTGGTCTTTTGCAAGTTGTATGAATTACCCAATTTTCGCTTGAGACAAATAAATTATTATACATGTAAACGGATTGGATATATGTGTGAAGTGATGTTTCTCATCCATATGATGGACGAGTGTGAAGGGATATACTATTTTTTTGTATTCCTCACATTTTAATATTTATCATGAAGAAAATTTGATTTATTTATTATTTAAGCATTTTTCCAAAGTAGTATACTGAATCTGATTATATAATTACAAGTTCTAATTCAATTGAGCTTCTAGAATTTAATAAAAAAAATGGGAGACTTACAATTTTATTTTTAGAGAATTTTGTTTGAAACTAAAGATGCAAGTGATAAAGTAATGGAAAATGCTATGTGTACCAAATGTTTACACTAAAAGTTGTTTACCGAGTGCATTAAATTATTGTACTTACAGTAGTGTACAACACTTATATGCACTTGGTAAACCACTTCTGGTGTAAAAACTTGGTATGTATAGCATCACCCTAAATTAATTATTGCTACTGTTTGGTGTAATGTTTTGAACTATGATTGTAGAAAATATAGGTGAAATCCATTCAACCTTTTTAGAAGAAAAAATGAAAAATAATTTTGTGGCTAATTGAGAAACAAGGTAATTGTTTGGGCACTTTTTGTTATAGATGTTGGTTCACTCATACGTATCTAAATTTATTTATATAAATCGTCTGCACATTTCTCGAATCTGCAAGCTAGCAATGTAAATGTTATTTGTGGACATAATTTGACTATGTATAAACTTATGCCATAATTGAATGACCGTTACGTTTATTCACTAAAGAATAAAAAAGGTTGTACCCAGTGCACAAGGCTCCCCGCTTAACTCCGAGGTTTGGTAGAGACACATGTTGGTTGACCTTACCCCCATCATATATGGATATGGAGATCCTGCTTCCATATCAGACATGAGACCAACCATAGCTTGGGCGAGAAAACTTGCCATCGCAGCAAGGTACAACCTCTTTTATTCACTAACGAAGATAAACATAATTAATTTTCTGACTATGAAAATTTTTAATGTTCGTGATCTCTAATTTTAAATAAACAACATTTAATACAACTTACAGACGGCCTTGGAAGCCGATATTTTTAGGCGAATAGAAGGAAAAAAGACCATGAAAAAATTAAAGCAAACAAAATAATGTCAACGATGTTGTGAGTTACAAAGGAATGTTAAATAATTCATCAAAAAGTACTATATTCTATATATCCATAAAATAGATAAGAACGAGCAATCACCAATGTCGCTCGTTTGGCCGTTTGTTCGGATAAGTCCAAGCCTGTGAAGCAGAATACTTTTGCTTATTATTGAGATGTGTCCTTTGTTTCTTCCAAATGTCCTTTCGCATTTTAATCCTTTTATCTTTCATAGAGGACAATGTAAAATATTTACCTTTAGACTCAGAGTTCAAGATGTTATCTGCATAGAATGGAAGTTTGGCGAAAGCCATACTGAAATGTAGCTTTAGCCTTTCAAGTTATAAAAAAAACTCTTCTTTTCCTTTTCCAAGTACATAGTGATGAAATCTAAATATTCATGCAACTTCATGAGCATTTTTTTGAAGCCCTCAGAATGAAGGTTATCATCTTCTGCATACTCTGTGTATATAAATGAATCAATCAACAAAAATCACAGGTCGTCATCTTCCTTAGCTACCTCCTCTTCAATCTCGGTGTCCGAGAATTCCTCTTCAATCTTAGGGTCCGAGTAGATAAGGATCTTTATCCCATCAATTCTGTTTCTCCGATGATCCTATTGAATTTTTTTGGAAACGATCATGGCAGAACATCTAGAGTAATTTACCTCAATCCATTCAATAGTGGATATATTACCTAAACCATATGAAATCTCCTCAAGCCATTCACATATAACCAACGCTAGTCGTCGAAGGCTCAGAAAGTGGCTACTGCAAACATTACATTCCTTAATATACAAGTCCTGAAGTTTCAAGAACTCGAGTTTAAAAAACTCTCCATCACTTGCTTCCTAAACAGGCCCCATGAAAGCCTCATCAAGCAACTTGAGGACCTCAAGGTTGGGCAGCCTTCCAATGGTTGACAATCCAACCCAAGGAATCCGAAACCCTGATAAAGTTAACTTTCTCAAGTTGAAGGGGAACTCATGCGTGGATGATAACTTAATCGACCATTCTCGATAAGATACCTTTAATATTTTAAGGTTAGTTAGACAGTCTAACTTAAGTAACAACTGACTCGTTAATTTCAAAAACGTACAACCAAGCTTCCATATATTAGGGGTCATTAACAAAGATTCTTCATTCAAATGGTGAAAACCTAGTGTGGAAATCATTTAAAGGTTATCCAAGATGATGGGATACACAGTGGTTGGTTCTATAATGACAAGAATGCAAGAGGTTAAACGACACGGATTAGTATTCTTCAAAATGTCCCTTTGGTCTCTCTTGACCCCTTTGATATATAAATGACTCAACTTTACCATCTTTCCAATGTCAATCGGTAGATTAATACCCTTAGAACGTCCTTCAACAATAAGAGTTTCAAGGTTGCAGAGGTTGGTTATTGATGGCGGGAGACTCCCAATAATAGCTAGAAGGGCTAAGTACCTCAAAAGTGTTAGTTGTTCTATTTCACTAGGAATGAAAGTTAAACTGATGGATCTTAAATCAAACACTCGAATATACTAGAAGGCCCCGTAAATGAAACTAGTTTTCTCTTAAAGTAGTGAGACTTGTTTGGAAGCACCAAAATGGGCAGCCGTGGGGAGAAAAAGGCGTTGAAAAAACATAATGCAAAACATCTGAACGCATGCACACATGATGATGGTATTTGGAGATATAAACTTATTCGGAACCATAAATGTGATAATAAATCTCGATTACTTTGCTTTCTCCAAAGATAAATCACGTAAAAGATCATGGAGGCGACATGTTTTGATTCCACCATCATACCTCTTTTTAGCAATGATAATCAAATTCCTCTGAATGGGATTTCAGCATCTTCTTGAAATGCTCCCAAAGAGAGAAAACTAATTTCAAATGACCAGGCAAGTGATTGTAACTCGAGGCTAATGTCTCCATGTACTATTTTTGGTCAGTGTGCATGTATGACTTTAAACTTTGAGCAACCCCCTTCCACCGCTGGGTACTTATTTCGATAGTGGAAAGAATTCTTGCTATTATGACAACTGCAAGTGGTAGCCCTTCACATTTCCTTGAAATTTTCAATCCGACCTCAATTAAATTTTGGGGGCAACTATATTTCCCAAATACCTTCTTATAAAAAAGATCCCATCTTGGGTTTTAGATGAAAAACTCCATACGAAGTGGATCGTTATCACCTTTGGCGAGCAAAACCACATATGTGCACCGACTAGTCAACAATATTCGGCTCTCGTTATAGTCATTGGGCAAAAACCATTTTATATAATTCTAGGCTACGATATCCCATATATCATCGATCACAAGAAGATATCTCCTATGGTCTAACCGTTTCCAAAGCTCTTCGGATAGCTTTTGATCAGTCATTTTATGAAATCCCGCATTCGATATGATTGAGAAATAGTGATCCACGTGCGAATATCCGAGGAATACGCAACCTCTACAAAAGGTTATTCATTATCTATTGTTAGTGGTGGCTCTCTTTGATAAAGGTTATTGGGATTACTAGCTCCTCGTAAACAAAATCTATTTGGTTTCGTTACTTTTCTTCAAAAATCAATTCATTTTTGTAGTTTCTCAACCGATACAAATTCTCCAACACCAAATTCAAAGCATCGTCTGCCATAGCTTTTGTATCCAAACCAAACACTCTCTTACCTAACCACAAAAGGAGGGGGAGGATGAAGATGATCAAATTGTTCTCTAATTAGTAAAGGTTTGGTTCTCACAAATAGTTTTTTCCCCTAACAGCCTCATTATTACGTCGGCAATAAAGGTTGGGCTCGTTTGATAAGTAATATTTGGGATGAATTGTGATTATTAGGAAAGAGATTCTAGATCATTTCGTTTTGTTTGGTTAATCAATGGATTCCTATCGGGAAATCAAAATTTTGTGTTTAATTCATTATTGGAAAGTGACATGGAAATGTACAATATATACTAATAATACCCTTTAACAAATATATATATGTGTGTGTGTTTGTGTGTGTGTGTGTGTGTACACACATGTATATATACATAATATTACGACTGACTATTTACAAATGTATGAACTCAAATATAATTTTTCTAAAAATTATATATTTTCCAATATTTAACAAATATAATAATTTATTGTAGATATGTGTGTATTATATTTGTTAAATATTGGAAAATATATAATTTTTAGAAAAATTATATTATATTGTAAGTTAATCACATTAATTATTACATGAGTAGAAAATAAATCCCTAATAAAATTTGTTCGACTTTAAATTTAATACAAACTGGCATAACAAAATTGTCTTCACAAAATAAATATATAGATTTTATGGATAGTTTTTATAATTAAATATTTTTAAGGGCATTTTGTCATTTTTTTCTTCACAAAAATTATTTGTAAGAATTCCCATGGGAAAGTAGGAATCCCACGTATATTGGATGGATTTTTATTCCACCCATTTTTCGACAATGGAGGTAATCTGATTTTATTGGGGCTCACATTCTCATGCAACTTAACCTCACACCAAACGCAGTAATCTTACACTTTCTTAGTAATGTTCGGAAGAAAACAGATTCCACCCACCTTTACCACGAACCAAACGGGGCCTTGGTGTATAATTTTAACCTAAATGATATCTAATTCTTTATATGGCTTAAATATTCAAAAAAAATATACACAATATTAGGAATCAAAAAGTGAACTAATTTGGATTGTATAAGAATTTCTCCACATGCATATAAATAAAATGTGACTGTATCATTTAAATCAAATAAAGGATTAGATATCATTTCTAGATATTTGATCAAATATTCACAAATAAAATATCAAACTATGTGGCGTGTAGTACTATAAACTTAAAAATTCATGTTAACTGTTATTCATGAGAGTGCGCCACCAATCAATGAACAAACTTGTTTAATTAAATTCCAATTTTATGCCCAATTATCAATTAAAATCTAACTCTTGCAAATAATTGTGATTGACTAATTATATAAAAGCAAGCATGCAAACAATCACAAATATGAGGAAAACTCCCCCAAAGGGGCAAAACCTTTTTATTTCACTATATTGTGTAACAACTTACAAATACAGAGAAATACATGTGACACCCTGCCTAATTAAATATCAGGTGATCAGTCCTTTATTAAATTAAATCAAAATATCCAGTTGGTTCAGATTAATGCATCACTATCGAAAAATTATTATTAAATACTAACCACCTAATATTTAAAAGGGTTGATGTCGAAATTTTAGCTTTAATTAATGAAAACTTAATTGACGAGTAATTAAACATTCACCATCCAAACCAAATTTAAATGAAAGGAAATAACTGCAATAATCAATGTAACTGGAGCAAACACTTCCAGTCTAAGTACCAAATACAATAATCCAATCAAAATAATCCAATAACTGAACTGAGTAAATAAATAAATCCATAAATCTCTAACTGTCTAATATAAAGGAGGCAACATGCCCTAAAAGAAGTAAATAGCTCGGAAGAAAGAATGGTAAATATGGAGACGTCTACTACCGAGGTCCTGTAACTTCCACAACAGTTACAGCACGTCAAATGAATGGAACTTATATGCTTGGTGTCCCTGTGGCTGGGCACCTAAAATAATTTGACAAAAGAGGAGAGATTTGCAAGAGACGGGTTAGAGCCCGAGTGTAAAATATTTTGAAAAGTTTAGCAAGTATTTAAAAATTACAGGAATGCAAAATAGTATGTGCATGTTAGTTTTTCAGGCACTTACTTAATATTCTCACTTATCAACTAATGTGCACGCCTAACACACCTCTAAACTCATGCTAATTATTTATAACCTAACTAGCCTGTAGACATAATCCTTCTAATTACTACCCGAAATACCAACTCGTATTTTCCCCGAACTAACATAATAAAAGTTTTACACCATTTATATCTTAATTTGGGAAGTATTTGTAAATCACATTAAGTGTTCGCAAACTTAGATTACTCAGAAATTTTTAAATATACTTTCATCCACATAATATCGCACAACAAGTAACACTAAAAGTATATATATATATATACACACACACACACACTATATACTATATATACTAATAGGCACCTCTAGACTCAGCTATTGTGCCCTCGTACTCTGCTATCAAGTCTCGGTACATCTCGCACTACATAAGGACTATGGGTTCGGAATATCCCACGAACCATAAAGTTCAAATCACACATATTGGAGGCAAACATGGTTCCAAGCCAATGGGTTACGCACATACCTACACACCCATACGATCATCAACACTATCATTCTCAGATAGCCCGTACCTAAGTTATATGCTCTTAAGGTACCAGTCAAATATCCCCACGCGGGCTCCTCAAGATAGGGCTGTCCCCTTTCATAACCTCCCATGATAGCAAGTCTAGTAGGTATGTCATACACATAATACATATCATTATAGGCATTCATGCTACCTATCAAGTTAATTAGGTATACGCACAACCCAAATATTGAACTTATACGTAATCTCTCATTATTACTTGCATTACACATACTATATTACGAATACTCTCTCCCCCGTAACATATAGATAAATTGTCGCTCCAATTGTCATAAAATATCATACCCAGTTTGTTACATAATAATTTTGTCCTAACCTAAATCCCAATTTACTGCTAAGCATCACTTCAAAAAGACCTGCTGCCCAGATTTGAAACCACAGAAAAATATCCCAGAAATTGAACTTATCGTTTGAACCAGAAGCTATCTCATTTGAAAGAGATAGCATGTTGTTAGAACAACATATCGTCAAGCACAAGTTCTCGTTCAAACCAGGTTCAATCTCGTCTGAACGAGATTGAGCCGTTTCCTCCCCAACCTGCACCCGCTACGTTTTTCTTTCAAAAACAGGCTTAAAACCTCTATGAATCAGTCCCAAACTCCTTCCATTCAATTAAAACTCGTTTTCCCACATAAAAGAATGATTTCTAACATCTTAAACACATCATTTCATGATTAATAAACCCACAAACCAAAAATCCCCAAATTTTAGATTCATAAACCCTAGTTCCTAAGATATCAAATTAAACCCTTTTAATCCCAAATTCAATTAGCAATTACCAACATAAATTCGTAGTTAATCTTCAAATTACATGGACCATTCACCTTTGTATCAATCTAACCTTAATACATCTTTTAATCATGACTTTTTCATCAATTTACATGTAATTCAAGGGGAGTTCATTACCTACACTAACATGAACACATTTAATGCTAAAAGAGCAAGATTTAAACACTTGCCTTACGAAAAATGGTCTGATCCTTTGGTGTTGTTGGTATGGTTGCGACCCTCGTTCTTTGATCTATGCGATGGTGGTCTCAGTGGTGAAAGAGGTGCACTTGTGGTGGCTCCCCCTTAGATTTTTCTTCCTCTTTCTTTCTTTTTGCTCTCTCTCTGAGTCTCCATCTTTCTCACAGCAGATAAACTAATCTAACCTACGTAGGAAACATTTTTATTTCTCCTATTTTCGTCCTTTAATGAAATTCAAAAATAAAAATTACCAAACTACCCTTCTGGGGTGCCGATTCGGTCTAAAACTGTCCCGGAATCCAAATTAAGCCCCCGGGTAGACTTTGTTGACTATCTCGACGCTTTCGAACTCAACGGTGCACTCTAAACGACCAGATGAGCGACTTATAAATATTTTACTTCTTATTCCATTAATTAAGTCTCGGCACGACTGACACGCGTGTCCCGACTTAATTTCTATAAATGTCGTATTTTTCACTCACGATAACATTAATATATTTTCACAATTATATATTAATTTACTCTCTCAGTAGTATTCAACATAATTATCACCAATAAATATTAACTCTCATCACGCTAGTAATTCTTTAGTTTAAATCCGGATTAATTATAAATAAATTCTCTCCATTTAAATTATTTAATCCTAGTCCCATAATTAAAATAAAATCTTTCAAAAATACGGGATATTACTGATTAAGGGTGAAAAGTAGCGCATGTCAAACACCGATCGTTGTTTTCTGTTTACCACCTAATACAAAAAACCTAAACTTATGACTACACTCAAAAAGGGAGTATAGCGGCTAAGTCCGGGGATCGAAAATCCACAGAGATGAGTTGTTAGAATTAAATTGGTTTAATAATTCTAAATAAAAGTGTAAAAAGTAATTTGTTAACAAAAAATAAATAAAAGTTAAACTAGGAATGAGTGTATTTAAACTAAATTAATAAAGAGAATAAAAACTATATGTTGCGTCGAATATCCCTCACCCCGAGTTAATTAGTATAAAATGGTTACACGGGTTCACGGATTATTAAGATAGCGTCTCGTTTCATCAATTAATTAAATCAAGAGTTGTCACACCCCTTAAATTTGCATAAAAAGACTAATAAGATTTTGGCGTCAACAAATACCCTAAAAATTACGCACGCAAGGTCGTAAATACGGAGCATACATAATATAGCCCGTTAAATCTCCTAGGCTTAATAACTAGGACAACACACTCGAAATAAACACGTAAAACTCCATCACCAAAGCGAAGCAACACGTCAACCCTAGGTGAGTTCAATCCGACACAACCTATTTTAAATAAGCCCCTAAGCCAATTAAATGACATTAAATAAATTAACTAATTAATTAAAGCACAACTAATTAAATTAACTACACAATTAATCTAGGCAAGAAATAATAACGCATGAAATAAATAAAGAACAAAGCTTAAATAAGATTGGAACTTACATTAATGGAGGATAAGGAATAGTGCTTTACTAACCAAAAAATGGGAAAAAAGACATAAGAGGGAGAAGCTCTCGATTTCTAACCTAAAAACTAATTAAAGATGATATATCCAAAAATAAACAAAGGGGTTCTTTTATACTAAGTTGAAATAAAATAAGAAAATAAAAAAGAAATAAGAAAATAAAAAAGGATAAGTCTCTTTTAACAATCAAAAAGAAAAAAGAAAAAGAAAATAAAAAAATAGAAAAGGAGGGATAACAGCAAAGAGGTCGGTGGAAACAGGGGACTGGTCGACCGGGGTCCCAAGGTCGGTCTACCGCGGCAATTGGAAGGGCAGCATTGTCAATGTCGAAAGGCCAAAACGGAATTCACGATCGACCGGCGGCATGGGCGCGGTCGACCGGAGGTGCCAGTCAGTCCCAAAACACAACATCCAAGCTGTAGCCAAAGCTCCAAAACCCATTTGCGAAATGGGACCAAAAATCAACGATCGAGCTAGTGTGTGTGTGGCCCACTCTCGTACCATGATAATTGTCAAAACCCACGCCCAAAACAAAGTCCCAAATGGCTCAAACCAAAACCCACCAAAAATGGCCAAAACAACAAAATATCAAAGTGGGTATTCCAAAAATCCGAGCCAAACGACCCACAACTATATTCGTACGCAACTCAAGCTTCAATTTCGGATGAAAAGCACCAATTTTGGGCGAACCCAAAACCCGAGCACAGCCAAAGCCAAAAACTGCCCATGGAGTCTCCTGGAAATTGAAAGAGAAAGGGACAAGGAGGTAATTAAATGAATTGTTAAAATATTAATATAATGATAATAAATTAAATCCTTATAATTCTTCCCCGATTAAAGGTTCGTGTTTCTTTCGTTCGGACTCCGATTTGAGCACCGTTCACGGCCACACGAAGCTTTGCCCAAGGGCTACAACTTCAGTGAAGACTTCGGGCCCGAAGTACAAAATTACCAAAATGCCCCCGAACATGCGAATCGCGACGAAACTTAGTCGGAACGTGCCCAAACTTCATACTAAGCACTTTAATACCAATAATAGCTCAATTATACCTCAAATAACATTTTAGCATATAAAACGGAGGTTGCCTAATTAACGAGCATAATTATAGGCATTAAAGTACCCGAGGGGGCTAAAAGCCTAAGTTCGAGGGTAATTAAATGCATAATTCGATACGAATCACACCCCCCAACTTACACATTGCTAGTCCCTAGTAATGAAATTCAACGCAAGAAGAACTATAAGAAAGTCACAACATGTATATATGCATCGAAATATAAATGCCACTTTCGTAGGGAACACGATTGCATTTAACGTATGCAATAAACCGTTAAACCCCTAGGTTACCCTAGTGGACGAGTGTCGTCTCGTGAGGATTTTCAGGGATGAAACCCACAAACATCATATGGTTTCCTCAAAATATGCCCAACCCAACATGCGACAAGCCCAACAATACGAACAAGATTTCAACATGTTATTAGCACAATGAACGAATTCAAACAAAAGTCCAAATCATTAACATTATAGAATGCACTTCATAGAATTGAAACCTTAAAATGTGGGAGGGGATCGATCACATGCAAAGTGTGATTCGGCAAAAACTTAAATAAATCAGAAACTAAATAGAGTAAGCGTGTATTCAATCCTCACGGGCATTACGCTCATCAAGTGAATTCACTCGAAACAGGGAGGTAACACACAAAACATGCGGGCATAAAGAGTAAATGTAAATGAAAACTAGGCTGCGCACATGTCACAAATGAAGAACGCAATATATGAAATTAAAAACTGTAATCTCAATGAAAGATACCGCTCAATAAATGAGGCGAAATGCATTTTCACAGGTTATTAAAACTATTTAAACCTTTGAATTACATCAACTTAAGATCACATAGGACTTGAATAGGGTTGTAATGTAGATTTGGGGTTAGGGGTATGAAATGAAAGGATGTATTTACGGATACAAAAGGTGTTCGGAGATGAAAATTTTGGGATAATGGAAAATAGCGAGCCATTTCAAAATTGAAAAATGGTTTCCAAACAAGCATTAAATATATCAATCGAGAGAGTAACAAGGATTATTGAACTATATACAACATATACAAACTTTCTCTTTGTTTTCTTTTCTTCTTTTTCTCATTTTTTTCTTTTTTTTCTTTTTTTTCACTTTCTCTTTTTGTTCATTTTTTTACTACATTTTCTTCTTTTCTCACTCTTTTCATGCTCAAATTGCAACCACAAAACAACAATATCATTCAATCCCAAGTAAACAATTCAAACAAGGGTATGTAAGGTAATATGTATGGTATAAAACTCCAATTTGGAGTTGGTTAGTGGATTTTGGGTAATGAAACGAAAGGCTAGTATTTAGGCTCAAGTGGGTTGACTAGGGAACATAAAAAAAGTGAGGTCAAGGTCATATGGGTGATATACAAATATGGCTTATGATCATTTCAAAAAGTTTATGCAATTCTCGAGTCAAAACAAACTTTGAAAATCATGCTCAAGTAACACATTTCAATAATGAACTCGATTAATGAACGATCAAATGAAAGAATACAGAGATTACCAACGACTGTAACGTTTTCAAAGAGGAAAGAATAGTGTATAACACTCACAAACGACGAAAGGTACAAAGCTTACTCTGTGTAAGTATATACAATGCAACAAAAGATTACCGAGTTATAAAAATCTTAAACCAAATCAATAAAACAAGAAAAACGCATGTGCTCATGGGATTAAAGTTTAATTCATGAAGTTATTCATAATATCAGTGATTGAGGACTAAAGTCTAATAACTTCTACAATCGATAACATGCATCGTTGAGTTGTCTACCGGATCGGACAATTATTGAAATTTATCATCCGAAACAAAGGCAAAATGCCCAATAAAAGAGGAAAAAAAAAGAAAATCTTTTTGAAATTTTTCTAAGAAAAACATACTAAGTAACATGTGAGCAAAAACATGGACTAAATAAAGAAATGGATAGAATATCCCACACCCCCTAACTTAAAACCTGACATTGTCCTCAATGTGAATTAAGAACCAAGTTAAAGAGAGGAAAAGAGTGATATTACCCAAAATTGGAGCGATCCCCATAAGAACAAGTCCAAAGAATCTACAAACCAAGTTAGTACCAAGCATAGCAAAAACAAATAACAAAAAGTTAACTAATTAGCCTAGACTAAATTAAAAAGGAAGGAAAAGATAAAAAGAATAAAAAGCTAACTATATACAACCTACTATTTAGGCTTCACACTAACTGTACACTAGAAGTCTAAATAGTTGAGGGTCCACCGCAAAAACGATTTGACTTTAGAGGATAACCGGTGTACCCTCACTCTCAAGCATGCCTTTCGAAAAATATAAATTCCGTTTGAACAACGGAAGGCATGTGTAAAGCGGAAGAAATTAACCATCGTCAATTAAAAGTCTTGGAGGGACGATGGGGGATTTGGATTGAACGGGTGACAAAAACATGTGGGAACCGAGAAAAGAAGAATATCCTCCCAAGGATTTTGAAATTGGAATGGGAGAGGGCGCGCATGAAGGAAAAGATGCATCCATGGAAGGCGACTCGAGCAAGTACTCCTCATCGGTGAAAAGGTTTAAAACATTAAAGTTTGAAACTGAATCATCGGTTACTTGTGATGGTGTGATAACAGAGAATGAAAATGGGGAGGAAAGAAATTCAAACTCAAGAGATGCATCATCATCGCTTGAAGATTGAGTTTCAAAAGAAATAAGATCATTTTCAATGAAATGTTCTTCTTTGGGGGCCAAAGAAGAAATCATTTCATTGAAAATAGATATTACGTCATTTTCATCCTCACTTTCAATATCTATTACGCAATGGGCAAAGTCGATAATGGTTTGTTCCAAAATAGGCACAAAGTCCTCATTTGGTTCAAAACATTCCTCGACTTCAAAAGTCTCGGAAGAAAAATCGTCGTCGGATTCAAATAATAAATCCAATTCATGTTCCCACAAACAATTTTCTTCCCGATAACGATTTTCAATTTTCTCATTTTCAAGCATACGCAAGCCCTCACTAAATGTCATAGGTCGAGGAGCGGACATTTGAAAATGGAAACTTTGAAAATTATGATCGGACTTAAACTTAGACTCATTATTATAAGAATTTTGAAAACTATTGCAATTCATTTCAAAATTCCTATTATAAGGAGTTAAAGGCCCAAAATCATTATCACCGTCATCAAAATTCCATTAACCCAAGTTTTTACTTTCGTTATACTCGCCCAAAGTCATATGAGAATTTGTAATTTTTTGGAACTCTAAGTATTGACCGAAAGTCATAGGATTACGAGAATTTTGAGAATTATAACAATGATTACCGAAATAATTGGAATAAGACATGTTTACCGCAAAAATGGCTCGAAGTGGCGAATTCCATAAAGTAGATGCGCGCACGGAAAATTCAAGCGGTTCTTGGCGCTCAAATGTAGAAGTCCTGCAAAATGGTTAGGCAAATAATACAAATAGAAAGAAAATACTACAAAATACTAAATCAAATAAATTCTAAGACAAACTCATCCCCGAAAACGGCGCCATTTTGATTAAGGGTGAAAAGTAGCGCGTATCAAACACCGATCGTTGTTTTCTGTTTACCGCCTTAATACAAATAACCTAAACTTATGACTACACTCAAAAAGGGAGTATAGCGTCTAAGTCCGGGTATCGAAAATCCACAGAGACAAGTTGTTAGAATTTAATTGGTTTAATATTTCTAAATAAAACAATAAAAGGTAATTAGTTAACTAAAAAGAAATAAAATATAAACTAGGAATGAGTGTATTTAAACTAAATTAATAAAGAGAATAAAAATGATAGGTTGCGTCGAATATCCCTCACCCCGAGTTAATTAGTATAAAATGGTTGCATGGGTTCACGGATTATTAAAACAACGTCTCATTTCTTCAATTAATTAAATCAAGAGTTGTCACACCCCTTAAATTCGCATAAAAGAGTAATAAGATTTTGGCGTCAACAAATACCCTAAAAATTACGTACGCAAGGTCGTAAATACGGAGCATACATAATATACCCCATTAAATATCCTAGGCGTAATAACTAGGACAACACACTCGAAATAAACACGTGAAACTCCATCACCAAAGCAAAGCAACACGTCAACCCTAGGTGAGTTCAATCCGACACAACCTAATTTAAATTAGCCCCTAAGCAAATTAAATGACATTAAATAAATTAACTAATTAATTAAAGCACAACTAATTAAATTAACTACACAATTAATCTAGGCAAGAAATAATAAAGCATGAAATAAATAAAGAACAAAGCTTAAATAAGATTGGAACTTTCATTAATGGAGGAGAAGGAATATTTCTTTACAAACCAAAAAATGGGAAAAAAGACATAAGAGAGAGAAGCTCTCAATTTCTAACCTAAAAACTAATTAAATATGATATATCCAAAAATAAACAAAGGGGTTCTTTTATACTAAGTGGAAATAAAACAAGAAAATAAAAAGAAATAAGAAAATAAAAAGGGATAAGTCTCTTTTAACAACCAAAAATAAAAAAGAAGAAGAAAATAAAAATATAAAAAAAGAGGGATAACAGCAAAGAGGTCGGTGGAAACAGGGGATCAGTCGACCGGGGTCCTAAGGCCGATCGATCGCGGCAATTGGGAGGGCAGCACTGTCAACGTCGAAAGGCCAAAATGGAATTCGCGGTCGACCAGTGGCATGGGCGAGGTCGACCGGAGGTGCCAGTCAGTCCCAAAACACAACATCCAAGCTGTAGCCAAAGCTCCAAAACCCATTTGCGAAATGGGGCCAAAAATCAACGATCGAAGCTCATGTGTGTGTGGCCCACTCTCGTACCATGATAATTGTCAAAACCCACGCCCAAAACGAAGTCCCAAATGGATCAAACCAAAACCCACCAAAAATGGCCAAAACCAACAAAATACCAAAGTGGCTATTCCAAAAATTCGAGCCAAACGACCCACAACTATATTCGTACGCAACCCAAGCTTCAATTTCGGATGTAAAGCACCAATTTTGGGCGAACCCAAAACCCGAGCACAGCCAAAGCCAAAAATCACCCATGGAGTCTCCTGGAAATTGAAAGAGAAAGGGACATGGAGGTAATTAAATGAATTGTTAAAATATAAATATAATAATAATAATAATAATAATAATAATAATAATAATAATAATAATAATAATAATAAATTAAATCCTTATAATTCTTCCTCGATTAAAGGTTCGTGTTTCTTTCGTTCGGACTCCGATTTGAGCACCGTTTACGGCCACGCGAAGCTTGGCCCAAGGGCTACAACTTCCGTGAAGACTTCGGGCCCGAAGTGCGAAATTACCAAAATGCTCCCAAACGTGCGAATCGCGATGAAATTTAGTCGGAACGGGCCCAAACTTCATACTAGGCACTTTAATACCTATAATAGCTCAATTATACCTCAAATAATATTTTAGCATATAAAACGGAGGTTGCCTGATTAACGAGCATAATTATAGGCATTAAAGTACCCGAGGGGGCTAAAAAGCCAAAGTTCAAGGGTAATTAAATACATAATTCGGTACGAATCAATTACAATAAAACTTGAGACACGAATACCCACACGCGTCGGTTCGTTGTCGTCAGCAAGGGATCCCTCAAGAGCTCCAATGGTCAGCAGTGAATACAGCCTTTCTCCTTCACAAAAATCGTTCCAAGAATGGGAATGATGAGTAAAAGGGTTTATAATGATTCACATATATGATTTAGAATGATTGAGTGAATCTCAAGGTGTTTGGGCTTTAAAAAATTGAAGACTTGGTGTAATAGGTCTCTCAAATAAAATTCCAAAGTCTTAGAACAAATACCTCCCAAAATAGGTATTTTTAGGAAAAATAGAAAACTGAGGCGGCGCGCCGAACAGGTTTGGGTTGGCCTTTATAAAGGCGAATCAGTTCATTTTTCCAATACCGGGGCCAAACTTCTAGTAAAATTCGAACCGGTTCACTTTTCAGAACCATGAATTTCTTCTTTCTTCCTTTAATTATAACAAGGAATGTGAAGTCGTAGAGCAACGTTTGAACCGATAATGATGCACATTTACTCATTGAAGATGACGGGAACTTCAGATTCAGATCAAGGCCATCATGGATGATCGTGTTGACGTGCCGAATGTAGTGGTATAAGGTATATATATTGTGATCCAGGACATTTAGAAAATTTCCTAGATTCTAAAACGGACATTAATAAAATGATGTCCTTACAAATCTCCCCCAATGTCTATGCCGGTACATACATAAAAATTATATGAATTATGATACCCAAACCCAAAACAAACGACATACAATTTAATATCCGCATTAAACCCAAAAACTGGAAATACTAGATGACATGCCTTCAAATAGGCTTCAACATCTTCAAATCTTTAACTTCTTCAAACTTTCTTTGTCATTATCAGGGTGTGCAAAAATAATCTCCAATGTTATACCTACACAGATGAGACAAGTACCCTTGATGCGCAATAGATTGAAAAATAATGATAAGGAAAAATCGATATCAATTCAGCTTAAACAAATCATTATCAATTTAAACTTGCAAATCTCCCCGATAATTCGTTGTCCCCCTTTTTTATGATGTCCCCAAATAGACAAATATGAAGAACACAAAGAATGAAAATGGTGAATGTCACAAGGTAACAAAACTTTCTCTTTTTGAATTTTTCAAAATTTTTCTAAAAAAAATACAACAAAAAATCTCACCATGAAAGAACACGAAAATAACCAAGCCGGTGATAGCGGAAATGTAGGGATATGAAAAAATTCGATAGGAAAATCAATACATACAACCATAACATATGTGCACGATGAATTTTGGATATTTCTAACGAATGGACTCAACATCTTCCTTAGGTGTAAAAATGGTGGAATCATAAGAAATTGACTAAATCAAATCAACAAATCAAAGCGCAAAGTGATTTCCACACCAATAACGTGCAAAACTATGTAATGTTTTTTCACGACTTTCAAGGACGTGCAAGCCCATTTTATATTCCATCCCAACTCCCTCATAAATAATAATGTTTTTTATTTTTTTCTTTTAAGGTGATGAAACTAAATCTTATTGGCCCACCTTTTTGGCATATATTTCTTTTTATTGCCTTTTAATTTTCGAGGCTCTTTTCAACCTCATTGGACCTTGGCTTCTGTTTTTGTGCCACACTTTTTCTAGGTCAAATTTAAATGGTGGTTTAATCGCAAAGGATAAATGAGTACAATTCGTAGCCCTTCCCCATTTTCCAAATATATCACACAAACTCACACCAACGGTTCTTACATGCACTACTTTCTTGTCAAGTTTTATCGCATTTGGTTCGTTGTCTAAATAGAATTGAGATGGAAACAGTTAAACCAACATGTGATAGACAAGTATAATATTCAAATAAGATTGTGCACGTGTGAAATAAAGGAGATAAGGAGCTAAACATGTAGAAGATATCATTTATCACATCTCAATGTCTCCAAACAATGTAAAGCACATAGATGAAATGATGTAACATCTCAAATCACTATCAAACAGTCACGTGGAATATGGAATGAAGTTGTGACTATGGCTATCTTAAATGTTGATCCATAAATGGTGAAAATAAAATACAAAACCCTTTTTGTGTTTTTCATAAATTTTTTATAAAAGAAAATCTTTTTGACTTTTTCAAAAAATAGAAAAACTTTTTGTATTTTTTTAAAAAGAAAAAAATGAAAACCAAAACAAATAATGATACAAATGATACAATCTAGAGATAGGAATCATATGATATGAACGTGAAAAGTGCATCCTATTCTAGACATGGTAACCACCCCTCAGTCAACTGTGCAAATTCCTAAAGACTTCCTAAGGCTCTCGAATCTAAGGTCTTCTAAAGGATTCGTCAAAATATTGGCTAACTGGAGGTCGGTAGGAAAAAAACTCAAGGATACAACCTTCTCTTCTACTAGCTCATGGATAAAGTGCTCGCGTACCCTAATGTGCTTTGTGCGCTAATGCTGGACAGGATTACGGATATGTGTATCGTGCTCGTGTTATCACAGAAAATAGTCATGGTGTCTTATGATATCCAATAATCCTCCAATATCTGCTTCATGAATATAAGTTGGATGCAACAACTCCCGGTGGCTATGTACTCAGCCTCCGAAGTGGACAAAGAGAAGGAGTTTTTCTTCTTGGTCAACCAAGAGACAAGAGCTGAACCAAAGAAGAAACACCAACCAGAAGTGCTCCTCCATCCATTTGCATCCCCGACCCAATTGGCATCCGAATAGGAGGATAAAAAGTCATTGGTATCAAAAGAATATCAAATGCCAAATAAGAGAGTCCCACTCACGTATTTGATAATACGTTTAAGAACGAGTAAGTGCGACTCTTTCGGGGACGTTTGATATCACGCACCGAATCCAACACTAAAGGCGATGTTGGGATGATGGTAGTCAAGTAGAGAAGACTACCTATCATACTCCGATACAAGGTTTGCTCTATGTCCTTGCCAAAGTGTCCTTGCTAAGCTTGATTGAGGTACTCATCGGGGTACGTTCATGCTTAGCAGAGTCTAAACTAAATTTCTTCACTAGGTCTATAGCATACTTGGATTGGGAGATGAACATCCCATCCTCTAGCTAACAAACCTAGAGAGCAAGGAAGGATGTAAGCTCACTAACCATGATCACCTCAAACTCACTCTTCATCTCCTCCTCAAAGTTGGGAGCATGTCGAGAGCACATGGATCCAAATACTATGTCGTCCACATAGACCTGGGCAACCAAAATAGCACCATCTCCTCTCCTAACAAACAACGTCTTATCAACTCCCCCTCTCATGAAGCCACGAGTTAAGAGATAGGAAGTAAGTCGCTCGTACGAAGCTCGGGGTGCTTGCTTCAAACCATACAGGGCTTTTCTTAAAAAATAGACGTGGTCAGGGTGCTTAGGGTCTTCAAACCCTTTTGGTTATTCCACGTAACCTTCCTCCTGTAGAATGTCATTCATAAAGGCACTGTTTACATCCATATGGTATAACTTGAAGCGCATATGACATGCGATGACGAGTAGTAAGCGGACGAACACAAGCCTCGCAACAGGAGCAAATGTCTCGTCAAAGTCTACACCATCTATCTATGTGTAGCCTTGAGCGACCAACCTAGCCTTGTTTCAGATTATGGTACCATTCTCATCCATTTTGTTCTTGTAGATCCACTTGGTACCAATCACATTCTTCTCATTAGGTCGGGGGACTAGATCCCAGACATCATTTTTTCTAAACTGAAGCAACTCATCCTCCATACCATGTATCCAGTGTTCATCCTTGAGTGTTTCCTTTACGTTCTTGGGCTCAACTTTAGATGTGTAGAAAATAAAGCTAACAACATTCTCTAGCTGAGCACGAGTATTGACCCCTAAAGTGGGATCTCCTAGAATGGCAGTAGGATCATGACTCTTGTGAACCCAAGAAGGTGTGTCCCTAAGTCAGAAGTAGGGTTCACCCTGGGTGTAGGAGGCACAATGGGATCATCAGTAGCAAGTGCAACATCCTCACACAAAAGGTTAAAATCAATAAACGCCGGTAGTTCATCATCTTGCACGGTGACGTTTATTGACTCCATAACCTTAGCGCTACTCAGTTAGAAACTTGATATGCTCTACCAGTCAATGAATACCCTAATAATATTCCCTTGTCGCTTTGGGAGTCGAACTTTCCTAATTTCTCTGTATCCCATAGGATGTAGCATTTTCTCCCAAAGACACAAAAATATGAAAGGTTAGGCTTCTTTCGAGTCCACAATTCGTAAGGCATCTTAATTGTGTGTGGAAAAAGGTAAACCCTATTCATCGTATGGCATGCGGTAGCCACCGCCTTTGCCCAAAATCTCCTAGCAACTCTACGACCTAGAAGCATAGATCTATCCATTTCCTGAATCATCTGATTCTTCCTCTCAACAATCTCATTTTGCTGAGGACTCTTCACGGCCGAAAATTCATGCTTGATCTCGAGGCTATCACAGTATAGATCTACTTTAGATTCCTTAAACTCAATGTCATTGTCGCTCCGCATTCTATTAATGGTGACACCGCGTTGATTTTACAGGACACGGCACTTGGTCGTAAGAAATTCCACAGCATCGAATTTATCTCTCAAAAAACTTACAATTGAGTAACGAGAGAAATCATCTACATAACGAGGATATACCTCTTACAACCCAAACTCTCAGTACGAGTAGGACCCATAAGATACATGTGTATTAACTCAAGCACTCGTGAAGTGGTAATGAAATTCAACTTCATGTGGGGGCTACGGACTTGCTTTCCCAACTGACAGTGTGCATAAATCGCGGAAGTCGACTTTTCAAGTGATGGCAAGCCACGTACTATGTCCTTTTTAGCTAATCTCTCCAAATCTTTGAAGTTCACATGACCTAGACGTTGATGCCAGAGATCCATAGGAGTGATCATGACGTTGTTGAAGACAAATGAGGACTTGAGCACAATCCGATAGCAATTATCTTCAGTCCTCACCCCTTGCAATAGAAGTTTACCAGATTGATCATATACATTACACTCGTTCCGATCAAACTTTACTGTAAAGTCAGCGTCGCATAACTGGATAATGCTAAGAAGATTCGCCTTCATACCTTTGACGTACAAAACATCCTACAGCTTAGGAAATCTTGCTATCTCTACTATACATCGTCCTACTATGCTAGACTTTCTCCCGTCTCCAAACATAACTTTACATTCCTCACGATCCTCTAAATAGGTAAAAACTGAAATGTCACCAGTCATGTGTCTGGAGCACCCACTATCAAAGTACAACTGAGAGGTATTGTGTGCTTTAAGAGCAACGTGAACAACAAGGGCTTTTATATCGTATTTAGGTACCCAAGTGGAGGTAACTTTCATTTTTCCCTTGTCATTGTTGGTTCTAGTCGGGATTCTGGAATTATCCACAAACGGCAAAGAAATCCGTTGGAACTCTTCCATTAAACTCTGAGATGTGGCGACTAGAAACTCAACGTGCTCTGTAAGACTCAAAAAACAGCTAGAGGCGTGTGGTGGAGCAAATGTACGTCGTGTTTGACCCAAACTATAGCAAAACTCCCTAAGGTGGCCTTTTCTTTTGTAATATGTATAAAAGTACATAGTCTTAGGCCGACTTTGGTTTGCTTATCTTGGCGGAACTCTTCTATGGGGTTTTGGTTGATGGCCATATGGATTCATAGTAAACTCAGGAATTGGTTGATGTCGCATGAGATGTGGAAGCACCATCAAAACCTATTCCCTGCCTTTCACCAAACCCTAAAGCAGGGGCAAGGAGCATATTTCCCATCTTTCTAGATATATCTTTTATCTTTACCTTGACCTCCCGAGCTCTCTCAAGATCATGAGTGAGTTGGGCTACAAGGGTTTCAAGTTTCGTCCAAGTGTCCAGGGAAGAATGACTAGGCACTTGCTTGGTTAAGTCCCCTCTATTTCTCTAAACAACTCTCTCTCGCTCTCTCTCTCTCGCTCTCGCTATCTCTCTCTAAACAGACTCTCTCTCTCTCTCTCTCTCTACGCAAATAGTCTATCTCTCTCTCTCTCTCAAGCCGGTGCTAATGGAGGACTCTCTCGTCTCTCCTAAATCTTTCTCTAAGGCAACGATCCTAAGTGTTAATGCTTTGTTAAACTTTTTAGTTTTAAAAGAATCAACATATAAATCAGCATACGCGCATCATAAATCACTCTCGCTCTCAGTTTCAGCATCCTCCCCCTCACTCACATCGCTTTCACTATCGAGGTGTCCCTATGAAGTAGTATCATTATCGTCGTGAGGTGCACTGTAAGTACTCGCGTGACTAGCCATGAATGCGGTGAAGTTACATTCATGCGGTGACTCATCTCCAGAATCCATTGACTCGACCTCACTATCCTCACTAAGGGAGGCATTTAAAGCAGCTTTGCATTTGCCTTGACGTTTCAATCTAGTAGGACACTCAAAAGCCTTATGACCTCTATCATCACACTCATAAAATCTCTCATCATCTTTCTTAGGTGTGTCATTTTTATCTTTATCATTTTTATTTTCAAACTTATTTTTCTCAAAATTCATTTTATCTTTGAAATTGCCATTTTTCTTTAATTTGAGAAATTTCTTGAAATTTTTCGCAAACAAAGCCAAATCGTCTAAATCAAAATCAAACTCCAAATTTGACATCTTTTCCTCTTTGCTCCTAGATGACTCACCTTTCTTTCTTGTAGACCCCTCATTCTTCCTAGCCTGGGCTTTAAGTGCTACCCCTTTATCTTTAGATTTTATCGTGTTAGGAAATATGTCACTTTCATAAGTCTGGAGGTATGCTTCCAACTCTTCTAATTTCAGACTACTTAAATTTCCTATAGAATTTAGCACAGTGATTTTAGGGATAAAACGCTTAGGCAGTGATCTCAGAATCTTCTTAACTACTCTAGCATCAGAAATGTGTTCACCTAGATTGAAACTAGAGTTTTCAATATCATATAAGTGTGCATAGAATTCATCAAAACACTCAGATCAAGCATGGTGATTGTTTCAAATTATGTAGTTAATTTTTTTAATTTTGATTCTTTGACTGCACTAGTGCCTTCATGGGTAAGTTGTAAAACATCTCATGCTTCTTTTGATGTGGTATACGTCATGATGCGTCGGAACTCATCGGGTGTGACGTTTCAAGAAATTTCACTAAGCCCACGTGAGTATGTGCTCCATTTAAATTCTTCCTCAGTTAATTCAGTCACATCTTGTAAATTTGTTACGTTTTCTACAGTGACAGTGGGAGGAGTCCACCCATTTCACACATAACCCAAACACGGGGTGGCAATTCGGGTTAGTCGTGTCATTTTCGGGTCGTGTTGATTTTTATTTTAGTATATGTTTTGGGCACTCCTGAATCTATACAAGCTAATCGGGTCATGTTCGGGTTATTACCGTAAACGGGTTATCGGGTCAAAAATTACCAGCTCTAACGTTCGTCAATGGCCTTTAAATGGGATTTCTTGGGGCTTTCCAATATGCGTAATTTGTCACGTAAAAAATTGGTACTCGATTATACAAGTTTTTCATTAAAATTGCGCTTTTTCAAAAATCAATTTTTAGACCAAAATTGATATGCAGAAAAATTTTGCGAAAAAAAAAAATTACACAGTATAATCGTGTAATTGGCTCTGATACCAATTTGCGAGTGCGCCAGCAATCAATGAACAAACTTGTTTAGTTAAATTCCAATTTTATTCCCAATTATCAATTAAAACCAAACTCTTGCAAATAATTGAGATTGACTAATTATATAAAAAAAAGCATGCAAATAATCACAAATATGAGGAAAAATCCCCCAAATGGACAAAACCTTTTTATTTCACTATATTGTGTAACAACTTACAAATACAGATAAATACAAATTGACACATGAATACCCACAAGCGTCGATTCGTTGTCGTCGACAAGAGATCCCTCAAGAGCTCCAATGGCCAGCAGTAAAGTCAGCCTTTCTTCATCACAAGAATCACTCCAAGAATGGAAATGATGAGTAAAAGGGTTTATAACGATTCACATATATGATTTAGAATGATTGAGTTTGGGCCCTAAAAAATTGAAGACTTGTAGTAACTCTCTCAAAAACGTTCTTCCAAAGTCTTAAAAAAATACCTTTCAAAATTGGTATTTGTAGGAAAAATAGAAAATTGTGTCGACGTGCCGAACCGATTCAGCTTGGCCTTTATAGAAGGAAAACCGATTCACTTTTTCAGTACCGATAGGGGTGGGCACGGTCCGGTCCGGGTTTTGCCTATTTTTTGGACCGGACCGAATATTCGATCCTCAATTTTTTTGGACCGAGACCGAACCGATTAATTCGGTTAACCTACTAATTCGGTCCGGTCCAGGGTAAAATTCGATCCTGACCCTATTTTATATATAAGTACATTTTATGAATGCTTTTATCTATTTTTCTCACAAATATATATACAAAAAAATAATACTCGAAACTCCAAGTGATATTTACATGGATTTTTTTAACCCAACTAAAAAAATGTTTATACATATATAAAATGTTCCATATTAAATTCATAAGTTATATACATTAATTCAAAAATTATACATAAGAAACACAATAATATTATTTTTATTATATATATATGGGAATCGGTCCGGTCCGATCCAAATCGGTCTTTTAATATAGTGGACCGCGGACCAAACCGATTTAATCGGTTTTTAGTTTTTGTGAATCGATTTTCGGACCGATTTCAAAATAGCCTTAATTTTTTGTTCGGTCCATTCGGGTCGATCTTTTTTTTGTCCACCCCTAAGTACCGAGGCCAAACTTCTAGCAAAATTCGCATCGATTAACTTCTGGCCGCACCGGTTCACTTTTCAAAAACATGAATTTCTTCTTTATTCCTTTAATCTTAACAAGGAATGTGAAGTCGTGGAGTAACGGTTGAATTGATAATGATGCACATTTACTCATTGAAGATGATGGGAACTTCAAATTCGAATCAAGGCCGTCATGGATGATCGTGTTGACGTGCTGAATTTAGCGGTATAAGACATGTATGCTGTGATCCAGGACTTAAAAAAATTTATAGATTCTAAAACGGACATTTATAAAATGATGTCCTTACAAATATCCATTAAGTCTATGCCGATACATACATAAAAATAATCCGAATTATGCTACCCAAACTCAAAACAAACGACATACAATTTTATATCCCCATTAAACCCAAAAACAAAAAATACTAAATGACATGTCTTTAAACAGGCTTCAGCATCTTCGAATCTTCAACTTCTTCAAACTTTCTTTGTCATTATCAGGGTGTGCAAAAATAATCCTCAATTTCGTACCTACACACATGAGACAAGAAACAATATCCGTGTTGCGCCATAGGTTGAAAAATAATGATAAACAAAAATCAATATCAATTGAGTTTAAACAAATCATTACCAATTCAAACTTTCAAATCTCCCTCATATTTTTTGTTCTCCCCGTTTTTAAGATGTCCCCAAATAGGCAAATATAAAGAACACAAAGCAATGCAAATGGAAAATGTCATAAGGTAACAAAACTCTCTTTTTGAATTTTTCAATTTTTTTCTCAAAAAAAATACAACAAAAAATCACACCATGAAAGAACACGAAAATAACAAGTCAGTGATAGCGAAAAAGTAGGGATGTGAACAAATTCGACAGGTAAATCAATACAAACACCATAACATATGTGTACAATGAATTTCGGATATTCCAAACGAATGAACTTAACATCTTCATTATGTGTAAAAATAGTGAAATAATAAGAAATTGACTAAATCAAATAAACAAATCAAAGCTCAAAGTGATTTCTACACCAATAACGTCCAAAAATATGTAACATTTTTCACGACTTTCAAGGACGTGCAAACCCGTATTATATTCCATCCCAACTCCCTCATAAATAATAATTCTTTTTCTTTTTTTTCTTTTAAGGTAATGAAACTAAATCATATTGGCCCAGCTTTTTGGCATATATTTCGTTTTATTGCATTTAAATTTTCGAGGCTCTTTTCAAACTCATTGGACCTTGGCTTCTATTTTTGTGCCACACTTTTTTTAGGTCCGATTTAAATGGTTATTTAATCACAAAGGATATTTGAGTACCTTTCATAGATTTTCGCCATTTTCCAAATATATCACACAAACTCACACCTACGCTTCTTACGTGCACTACTTTCTTGTCAAGTTTTATTGCATTTGATTCGTTGTATACACATAATTGAAATAGAAACACTTAAACTAATATGTTATAGACAAGTACAATATTCAAATAAGACTGCACGTAATGTTGTACCTACACAAATGAGACAAGTACCCTTGATGCGCAATAGATTGAAAACTAATGATAAGGAAAAATCGATATCAATTCAGCTTAAACAAATCATTATCAATTTAAACTTGCAAATATCCCCGATAATTCGTTCTCCCCCTTTTTTATGATGTCCCCAAATAGACAAATATGAAGAACACGAAGAATGAAAATGGTGAATGACACAAGGTAACAAAACTCTCTTTTTGAATTTTTCAAAATTTTTCTAAAAAAAATACAACAAAAAATCTCACCATGAAAGAACACGAAAATAACCAAGCCGGTGATAGCGAAAATGTAGGGATATGAACAAATTCGATAGAAAAATCAATACATACAACCATAACATATGTGCACGCTGAATTTTGGATATTTCTAACGAATGGACTCAACATCTTCCTTAGGTGTAAAAATGGTGAAATCATAAGAAATTGACTAAATCAAATCAACAAATCAAAGCACAAAGTGATTTCCACACCAATAACGTCCAAAACTATGTAATATTTTTTCACGACTTTCAAAGACGTGCAAGCCCATTTTATATTCCATCCAAACTCCCTCACAAATAATAATGTTTTTTATTTTTTTCTTTTAAGGTGATGAAACTAAATCCTATTGGCCGACCTTTTTGGCATATATTTCTTTTTATTGCCTTTAAATTTTCGAGGCTCTTTTCAACCTCATTGAACCTTGGCTTCTGTTTTTTTGCCACACTTTTTCTAGGTCAAATTTAAATGGTGGCTTAATCGCAAAGGATGAATGAGTACAATTCGTAGCCGTTCCCCATTTTCCAAATATATCACACAAACTCACACCAACGGTTCTTACATGCACTACTTTCTTGTCAAGTTTTATCGCATTTGATTCGTTGTCTAAACAGAATTGAGATGAAAACAGTTAAACCAACATGTGATAGACAAGTATAATATTCAAATAAGATTGTGCACGTGTGAAATAAAGGAGATAAGAATACAAACATGTAGAAGATATCACTAATCACATCTCAATGTCTCCAAACAATGTAAAGCACATGTATGAAATAATGAAGCATCTCAAATCACTATCAAACAATCATGTGGAATATGGAATAAAGTTGTGACTATAGTTATCTTAAATGTTCATCCATAAATGGTGCAAACAAAATACAAAACTCTTTTTGTGTTTTACATAAAAAAATTATAAAAAGATCTCTTTGACTTTTTCAAATTTATCAAAAATAAAATATTTTTGGGATTTTTAATTTTTCGAAAAATAGAAAATCTTTTTGTATTCTTATAAAAAGAAAAAAAGAAAAACTAAAACAAATAATGATTCAATCTAGAGATGGGAATCTTATGATAAGAACATAAAAAATTAAAGACTTGTTGTAGTTGGTCTCTCAAAAACCATCCTCCAAAGTCTTAAAACAAATACCTCCCGAAATAGGTATTTATAAGCAAAATTGAAAACTGAGTTGGCACGTCAGAGCAATTTGGTTTGGCCTTTATAAAAGGCAAACCGGTTCACTTTCCTAGTACCAAGGCCACACTTCTAGCAAAATCCGAACCGGTTCACTTTTCAGAACCATGAATTTCTTCTTTCCTCCTTTAATCTTAACAAGGAATGTAAAGTCGTAGAATAACGGTTGAACTGATAACTATGCACGTTTACTCATTGAAGATGATGGGAGCGTGATAACTTCGAATTCAGAACAAGGTCGTCATGGATGATCGTGTTAACGTGCCGAATGTAACAGTATAAGACATATATGTTGTGATCTAGGACACACCAAAATTTCCTAAATTCTAAACCTTACATTTATAAAATCATGTCCTTACAAATCAAATTATATAAATTTAATATGAAGTTATATTAATAGGGTTTTCATGAGCCATTTTAATGTGCCAAGTTAAAGAAACATGTAGTTTTAAATTTAACGCAGAGTGTCAAATGATAGCGCGTTCTATCGATTTTAAAGTGACGTACTAATATGTCATTAAATTATGATAAATTTAATCTTTCCTAATAATGTGGCGTTAAATTATTACTAGTTTAATATAACGTGTTGTTTTGAAATTATTATTTTTATTTAAACGTTATTTTAATTGTTTTTGTAACGTTAAAAAATTATTTTCTAAAACTATTTAAAAAATAAATATTGGAAAATTTTATTTTCTAAAAATTATTTCAAAAATACGATTTTTTAAAAAAATATATTAAAAATATTTAAATTACTTTAAAAAATTGTTATAAAAAACTATTTTGTATATAAATAACATTAAAACAATTTTTTAAAAGGTCTCTTACGAAGAAAAAAAATAGGGAAATAGTCATTTATAATTTTAAAATTGTTCTCCACAATTCCTGATCCTCTAGTACTATTAGTTTGTCGTGGAACCATAAACACCCCATCATACCCAATCAAATGTGATGGTGCCCCCGTCCATGACCTTTCCCCTCGCAAAAAAGATCCCATACTTCCCTTCATTATCCGAACAAAGACCTCAAGTGTAATGGTAAGAATTGCCATAAACACATGTGACAACTCATCATTTGCCCTAAGAAACATCCCATTATGATCTCAAATCGCAATATATTTATTATCAATCTAAGAATCAAGGGGTCCTCTACTACGTCCACCTTGTCTGGGTGATACTAGATATCAAAATGGAAATCCTTCACGAATTCTAACCATGTTTCCTCATGTTCAACTCCATCTGCATAAACAAAAATTTCAAGCAATTAACATCCAAGAGCATGTGAAATATGTCCCCCAATAAATAATGCCCCTACACTTGGAGGGCAAGTACAAGTGTTGCTAACTCTAATTCATAAGGGGTGTTATTCCCATCATGAGGTTTAAGCTTTCGAGAAGCGTGAGCTATAGACATGTGCTCCCGCATCAATACACCCCCCAAGTCTATAGAGAGAGGCATCGATATAAACCAATGGTCCACCCACACCTGAGATAAAATCAACTTAGACTTCAACTCATCGAAATACGATTGCAAAAAAGCATCCCATAGAAATTATACCCCCTTCCTTTTCAGGTTCGTCAAAGATCATGATTTCTTTTAGAATCCCTGGATAAACTGACATAATAATAAACCCAAAAAATTGCACACCTTAGTAGGTGCCATGTGTTATCCCCACTATAACAATACTAACACCTTACTTGGGTCCACAAAAATTCACCAGTGGGCAAAAGCCCAAATCATTATACAAAAATTCACCCTTGTACAATAAAGGCATTAATCTAGAACCAATCATTATATAAAAATGTTGGTTATTAAAAATAGTGAGAAAGAGAATTCATTCTATAACAAACATATCACAATCAGATTGTAATAATATTTAAAACATAATTCGTTAATTAAATAAGTGTCTCAGACATAAGGAAGGATGAAGCAACATAAACTCTCAAGCGAGGAGAAGGCAAAAGTTTAATCAAGCGACCACAACAAAGGTTTCTAAGAAACACCGACACAAACCCACAATTTGTAGATTAAAAATTATTTCTTATTGATTCGTTAAATGGATCAGATTTTTGGCTTGAGCTCTTCTCGTAAAAGTGAAACAAATATAGTGCTCAGAAATTTCAATTTCGTTCATCTGGCAAAATATTTATCATATCCATCTAAATCTCAATTTAAAAAAAAAAGAATTATATAAATATAAATATAGCCAACTTCATTCAACATCTATGTTTAAATGATTAATAATGTTAATGAAAGTTTTTCCGAAACTATTTGAAAGAGACCCTAAAAAGAGTACCAAGCTATTAAAAGCTTAGAGACGAAAATAGATAATAATATAACATCAACTCAATTCACAACGCCCATATTTCATTAGAGAACGTTGGTAATCAGTATATAGACGCATTAATATGTAGCCAAATTTGAAAAAAGCTAAAAAAATTATACATGGATAGGAGAAGGGGATATTTGAGAACAAAGAGATAAGATGATGAAAAACTTGATTACAAGATTAATAACAAAAAGTTATAAGTTTAGTAAACTCTGAAATAAACTCGTGGAACGAAACTGTTTTCAAAATGAACTCTAGATGTGTTAAAACAATTTTTCTGAATATGATCTTTAGACTTGTTAGATTGATTACCTTAGGTTTTTAAAATTTCAAACCTACAATTAAATCTCAAGTATGATATTGTTTACCAAAGTAATTAAGAACACTCAAGCAAATTAACACGCGATTTTTAACGTGGTAAAACCTTAAAATTAGGGAAACATCCACGGCCCCTCTACGGAGCAAAAAGAAAAAGTCCACTAAAATCACAACCAAGTTACAACACTAAAGCATGCAACTAAGAATCAAAATACAAGATCAGAAAACGTACATACCCGAGTTACTCCACTCTTAAAGGCATTCTATCTTGATTTTTTCTTCTCTACACAACTTTTGTTTTATCCTTAAATCCCGGATTCCAGTAGCCTCACAAACAAAATATCTCACCAAGAACCACAACTCCTAAGTGTTCGTGTAAGAGTGATAGTGCTTATGTACTAAACTAAATGCAATAATGCTTCTCACGCCTCTCAATCAAATACAAGCAATATCCTATTAATTACATGCAACTTTTATATGCAATGCAATTAATCTCAAATATACTTTGAATTCAAGACTTTAAAATTTTCAGATTCGAAAAAAAAAATTCAAATCAAGTTTTGTTTCAAAATTATTTATCTCCAAAATTTATTTCACCAACTTCTGAAATTATTTTTTGATAAAACAAATTATATCTCAAATCTGAATATAAGCCCAACAAGTCTTAAGTTTCAAATTTATTTGAAACTATATTCTTGGATAAAAAAAATATAACAATAATACACAAATGATCCAAGAAGAAAAACACAACAATCCTAACAATTAGTGTACTAAAAAATTCTCTAAGAGATATAGGGTTTGAGGAGTACACAAATTTGATATATTCTGCGTTTTTCGGCGAGTTTTCTGACAATAAAAATTCGAAAATTAATTTACGATCAACTCGGGTGTCGACAGGTGACGGCGGCATCGAGTTCTCTCTCTTCTCTTTTGTCTCGACCGACAGCGATCTCAGATCTCTCTCTCTCCGATTCCGCTGATCTCGATTTTTTTCGTCCGGTGGTACAACTCTGACAGTGATGGAACATTCTGGCATCAACAACAGCTCCGACTGTGATGAAATTTTCCGGCATCAACAACAGCTCGCTGTGATGGAATTTTCCAGTTTTGAGTCCGACGGCGACGGCGAAACCCTCTTCTCTCTCTCTCTCTCGATTTCGACTTCTCTCAAAGGAATGGAGGAGAAGAAGATATTTTTATCTCTCTTGTTCTATCAGCCACCACTTTCTCTTCTAATCTAAAGAATAAGAAACCCTAAAATATTATATATGATACTAAAAGGGTTTGTTATAAATGGAGGGTTTAGATCAAATCACCAAGATCTAAGGGTGTAGAAAGAAAGTGGGATAACTAATTTTGATTCGCTAAAAAGTGTTCACTACGATTGAGGCACTAATAATATGATTTATAGATAACCACTCAATCTAGGGTCACAAATGAATCTAACCACCAAGACACTAAAGAAACACAAAAAGCCTTATTAAAAAATAACACACGTGTTTTTTTAAGTCTAGAAAAAAATAACTTTTTCGACTAAAAAAAAATATTAAACAATTAAAAATTGAACCAATCAAATTTTTATCATAAAAAATTATTCTTACGTTAACCTCAAATATATTTTTAAAATCATATTTCAATTAAATGAAAAAATCATTTTAAATGATTAAAAAAAATATTCAAATGAATTTCTTTTTCCAAAAAAAAAATATTTGAAACAACACCACCATCATAAAAAATATGCACACATAATGAACATGTATATGCAGTGTATGTGTCCTAATTGTGGTTCATGAGTTGTATTTACCTCTTTGTGTCGCATTAGAGAACTTGGACTAGGATACTTTTGATGACGCTTGATTCCTTTTTGAGATAAAGTAACTCGGAAAAATCGAATCCTATTTTGTCTCGATATCCAAACTAGTTAGAACTCCTATATGGCACAGACTCAAGTAAGTCAATCATATAGTGTGTTCTCAATCTCCCCCCTTTGGATATTGGAGACAAAATTCCCTTGAGTATCCTGAACTCGTGGGTGAAAATGAAAAATCCTAGATTTCCTATACAAAAATCTCTATCTACCCATTTCCATCCTAGAACCAAAAATACGATAAAAAAATACATTACTCAACTACAATACATACCAATACCCTAATAAATAGGATAAGCTATACGACCGGGTCTGAAAAATGCTTGAAAAAGATAAACACTCAATGTCATATTAGTTGAGTTAGTACAAGATAAGATATAAATCGAGGCAAAGGTACTCAAGTTCTTCTCCCCCAATTTGTGTTTTTAGTGTCTTGGTGGTTAGAGTCATTTGTGACCCTAGATTGAATGGTTATCTATGAACCATATTATTAGTGCATCAATCCTAGTGAACACCTTTTAGCCGATTAAAATTAATTATCCCACTTTCTTTCTACACCCTTAGATCTTAGCGATTTGATCTAAAGCCTCCATTTATAACAAACCCTTTTAGTATCATATATAATATATTAGGGTTTCTTATTCTTTAGATTAGAAGAGAAAGTGACAACTAATAGAACAAGAGAGAGAGAGAAAAAATATCTTCTTCTCCTCCATTCCTTTGAGAGAAGCCGAAACCGAGAGAGAGAGCAGAGGGTTTCGCCGTCGCTGCCGGACTCAAAACTGGAAAACTCTATCACAACCAGAGTTGTGGTTGATGCCGAAAAATTTCATCATAGTCGGAATTGTTGATGACGCTAGAACGTCGCTACCGGAGCTATACCACTGGACAAAAAAATAGAGATCAGCGAAATCTGAGAGAGAGAGAGATCCGAGACCGTTGTCGATCGAGACAAAAGAGGTGAGAGAACTTAACGCCGTCGGAGCCGTCGTCACCTGCCGACACCGGAGTTGTCCGTAAACCAACCGTTGAATTTTTGTTGCCAAAAAACTCACCGAAAATCGCATAATATATAAGATTTGTGTACTCCCCAAGCCCTATACCTCTTAGGGAACTTTTTAGTACACTAATTGTTAGGATTGTTGTGTTTTTGTTCTTGGATCATTTGTGTATTATTGTTGTATATTTTTTTATCCAAGAATATAGTTTCAACTAAATTTGAAACTCAAGACTTGTTGTTGTGGCTTATATTCAGATTTGAGATATAATTTTTTTTGTTTCAAAAATTAATTTCACAAGTTGGTGAAATAAATTTTGGAGATACATAATTTTGAAACAAAACTTGATTTGAAATTTTTTTTCCGAATCTGAAAATTTTAAAGTTTTGAATTCAAAGTATATTCGAAATTAATTGCATTGCATATAAAAATTGCTTGTAATTAATAGGATATTGCTTGTATTTGATTGAGAGGCATGGGAAGCATTATTGTATTTAGTTTAATACACAAACACTATCACTCTCACACGAACACTTAGGAGCAGTGGTTCTTGGCGAGATATTTTGTTTGTTGGGCTATTCTAATCCGGGATTCAAGGATAAAACAAAAGCTGCATTGAGAAGAACAAATCGAGACAGAATGCCTTTAAGAGTGGAGTAACTCGGGTAAATACATTTTCTGATATTGTATTTTGGTTCTTAGTTGCATGCTTTAGTGTTACAACTTGGTTGTGATTTTAGTGGACTTTTTCTTTTAGCTCCGTACAGGGAGCCGTGAATGTTTTCCTAATTTTAGGGTTTTATCACGTTAAAAATCGCGTGTTAATTTGCTTGAGTGTTCTTAATTACTTTGGTAAACAATATCATAATCGAGACTTAATTGTAGGCTTGGAATTTTAAAAACCTACGGTAATCAATCTAACAAGTCTAAAGATCATATTCAGAAGAAGAAAAAATTTAACACATCTAGTGTTCGTTCAACGAGTTTATTTCGGAGTTTACTAAACTTATAACTTTTTATTATTATTCTTGTAAACAAGTTTTTCAAGTGGTATCAGAGCACTAGGACTGTGATACTTTTGATGAAGCTTGATTCCTTTTTGAGATAGAGTAGCTCGAAAAAATCTAATCCTATTTTGTCTCGATATCCAAACTAGTTGGAACTCCTATATGGCACCGACTCAAATAAGTCAACCATATAGTGTGTTCTCAGATGAAACATAGGTTAAGGGTTTATTTATATAGCATGTAGTAGCCACGTTGAGGCACGAAACCAAAACCCTAGTTTTATTTAGTTGGATCCTCGCTTTGTTGTGCGCTAAACAAATGGATGGTGGAGATTGAAGTTAAAACATTTAAAAAGGTGTTGTTTGTTTATTTTGTATTATATTTGTGTAAGTCTATGGTGGGTGGGTGTTTATTTTGTATGTATGTGTGGTAGTATTTTCTTTTATTGTTGTATTTACAATTTATTTTTGTTAATTTTAATTAAATTTTTTAGTAACTAAATTTATATCTTAATTTAAATTTAAATATGTTAGTTAAAGTTTGTTTGTAAAGTGTATACTAAGAGTGAATAACATATGCAAACTTTGTTATTTGATTAAATCAAAGTATATGCATATAGATCATGTTATTGTTGGCTGCACTACGAATGTTTCTGAAAACCAAGCCTTCCTTTTATCATCACCGACACAAACCCGCAGTTTGTACATAAAAAAATTATTTCTAAGAGATTCATCAATAGCCTTCTCTATTTTCATCTTCTTCCATCTACAAAACCCTAACCCCGTTAAAACGAAGATTCAACCCATGATTTGAAGGCATATTTGGTGTTTTCTCGAGTATGGGCTAGAACGAGCTTTTATTATTTTCGCGCGAGGAACGCAATAGTATGATTAGAAATTTGAGACAGAATCTTATGAGTTTCTTATGATGATTTTAAAGTACGGTGTTTATGGATTTTAAAGTACGGTGTTTAGTTTACTTTTAATCGTAGTAGCGCCTCGTGTTTTACTGGGGTGTTACAGTGCTCGATAATTTCAATTGGGGTGTTACAGTGCTCGGTAATTTCAATTTCTTCATCTGAGGAATTATTTATCACTTCCATCAAAATATCAATTTAAAAAAAAGGATGACATATATACAAATATAACCAACTTCATTGAACAACTACGTGTGAATGAATAATAATGTTAATGAAAGAATTTCTGCAGATCTGTTTGAAAGAGACCCTAAAAAGAGTACCAAACTATTAAAAGTTTAGAGACAGAAACGGATAATAATATAGCGTCAGCTCATACAAAACGCCCATATTTCATTAGAGAACGTTGGTAATCAGTATATTGACGCATTGATATGTATACAAATTTGAAAAAAGCAAAAAAATGACACGTGGAGAGGAAAAGGGAATATTTGAGAAAAAAAAGAGAAGATGAAACATAGGTTAAGGGTTTATTTTGGGTCTCTTTCAAGAGAGAAGATGAAACAAGCAATAGCTACGTTGAGGCGTTAAAAACAAAAACCCTAGTTTTAGTTAGCCAGATCCTAGCTTTGTTGTGCGCTAAACACAAAGCTAAACAAATGGATGGTGGAGATTAAAATTAAAAATTTTGAAGGTATTAGTGTTTGTTTATTCCGTATTATATTTGTGTAAGTTTATGGCGTATGTGTTTATTTTGTATGTACCATGTGTGTTAGTATTTTCTTTTATTATTGTACTTACTGTTTCTTTTTGTTAGTTTCTTGTGATCGTTTTAAAGTACGGGATGTACACATTATGCTTCTGGAATCTCTCGAGAGTAGTCGTTTTGTTCCTCATTTATTTGTACTCGTATTATTGATATCATGACGTTAATAACTTGATAAAATGATGTAATAACTTGATATCATGGCCTCCTCGATCGAGTTGGGTAAAACGTTAATAACTTGATAAAATGACGTAAAATGTTATTAACTTAGAAAATGTTGAAAATATGAAAAGATAATGGAATACTTGTTGATGATGCCGAAAAATAATAAAAAAGGGCATGACATCACCAGTGGTGAAAGTCCCCAAACAACTAATCAGTAGCATATGGTGAGCGGAACCAATGGTGTTGAGCCCGAGAAGTCTGTGGTGATTGGCTAGATTCCAAAATAACGAATGATAAATTCGAGAGAATTTAAATGAATAAAGAATGACAAATAATCTTGAATAAATTCAAATAAGTCTTAACCAACTAAAAAATTGGGAAAATAGCCATTATTCTAGCATGAAAATTTTTTACTTCTACACATGGATATTAACTTTGAAAATCATTAGTTTGAGTGAAAAACTTCTAAAGACCTACTCCAAATTCCAAAACTTTTTCTCCAAAGCCTCTTCAAGCTATCTCACCCTTTTATGGAGGTTTTAAGGTGTTTTTAAGCTTCTTTAAAGATGGTTTGACGAATATTTGAAGGGTGCCAGAGGGTAGCTACAAATTTGGGAAAGGCTTCTAGCCTAAGAGAGCTCAAATGAGTGAGAATGATGGAGAAATCTGATGAAAAAGGAATAATGAAATCTAATGCACTCACCTCTCTTATAATTCATTTACGACTCACACAAGCCAACAATCTATTGTGATACATTCCCCCACACACAAATGAGCCAAAATCTCTTCAACCCAAGTCTTATGAAAGTGGTGGGACAACCACAAAAAAATAGTGTTCGTTAAAGTACTCCATTCCAGAAGAGATAAATATTGAACTCTCACATTTATATCATGCATATTTTAATTGCCTACCGGTCCATGTATGCTATTAAATGCTAAGGCTTATGATGTTGCTTACATATTACAATTTATTCAATTATTGTTATTCTCTAGCCTACGGGTCTAATTACAATCATTGAGCAAAAATTAAGTGATGATATATATTGGAAAGACAATAATGATCATCAAATGCAGATGTCATAGTTTCCTTCATTATAATATCACCAATTAAGTTTATGAAATCCTGAATATGAATAATTTAGTTCATTTCACATGCGAAATTTAAAGAACATAAATGAAAAGTTTATTAACATGTGATTACAAGTCTTTACATTAACGTAATATCCATATTACCAAACCTTTCATATTATGAAAGGTTTGGTAATATTCATATTATGAATATTACATTAACGTAATATTCATATTGTGAATATTACATTAACGTAATATTTATATCCATTCTCACTCGTTACATTAACTATAATGAGAATGAATATGAAATGTAAAGATGATAGTAGTAGTGCACTGTGATGCTTATAATTGTGGAGAATATGGAGTTTAATCATCAAACGAGGTTATTCCTTACAAGCATTATATAATGTTAATCAATGGTTACTAAAGAGAAAAGTAATATATACATAATGTATGTGTTGTCATATCAAAGCATTAATGTAGTAAGCAATTTATCTCATACCTTTAACATGTTACGATCTGATTTTGTTTCCCTCAATTATTATTTTGGATTTTTTTAGCCTTCTATTGATGATCAATAATGTGTGGATCACTCAATATAATGTTTGAAGAAATTAAACAAATTACAATTGTTTAATATGTATCTTTTATGGTTTGAAACGACTTTTCATCTTAGAGTTTATAAGTTGAACTTATTGTATTACAAAAAGTATTTACTTTTGTTGCAAGGATTCTTACTTTTGATGCAAGGATTCTTTACAAAACAAACAAGAAATGTAAATAACATTCGTTCTCTTTTATTCTTAGGAAATCAAGCCATTTGTTTTTCATAAACCCTCGATGCTTTCAATTTCTCAGAAAATATTTGTGTAGACTTGAATGTGAGGGATATTTTCTAAAGAATTTTTCAATCCCTTTCAAAGGTTATGGTATTCCTTAGATGTTTTATATAAAATAAGGTTTGGACATATTTCTTTTAGATATAGTTTTGATCCGCATCAAAAGCGTAACATTATTGATGAAACTCTTTAATCTTGTACAAAATTAAATCTAGAATCCCTTTGATAATTTTTATGGTGTTTTGGAATTATTTCTTAATCTAGTTATTGTACACATGCATCTGAATGAAAGAATGTGACGATTATAGGCCTTGTTGGATGAATTGTTAATGCTTTCGTACATGAAAGTGATCATGCTCTTGAATTAGAATGTGAGGGCCATGACTCGCTTTAATAATTTGTTTGATTAAGTTGTTTATAAAAAATCATTTAAGAATGACTCAAAGATTATTGAGCACCTTATTATAATTATGAATAGAGTGGGAGACTATTAGAATTATTTTAAATAATTCTCCATAATGTGCACCATAATTATATAATACTAGGAGTCACTTTAATTAATAAAAGGGTACTCTTGGATATCTACCTTGATGTTGATATTAAGTAACTGTTAGAGATTTAGGTCATAGTTTCCATCATTCAGAGACTAAGAGACAACATAATGAAATTATAGAAAAGGGAGAGAAATCTAAATTCTCAACCGAGTATAAATTTCAAAATAGTATGTTGACCACACAGAGATATCTAACCGTTAGAATACCCCTAAATGGAAGTATGTTCTTGTCATATACAAATGAAGTCATGTCTCAAAATTCAACCTGATTCAACATCATTAAAGTTGACTGCTCCTTCAATTTTTCTAGTTGTGACATGATGAAAGTATGTTATTTTAACACCACTTTATATTCCGCATAATAATTATATATAATTATCAAAAAAATTCAAGATCCTTATTATATGTGAAAATTGAATCAATAATATATTCTTGATTAATATTATGATGTTCTTAAGAATAGTTTTATATGCTTAGATGTATTGTATATGGAAACAAATAAATGCCAGAATATTTTCTTCAATAAAGGCAGAGGTCCAGATTATTACCCAACAAATTGAAGAACTTATCAGGGCTAGTGTGTGCAGATGAAAAAAAATTGAAGGAAACCAAACAAATTGGGAATGGTGCCTTCGATGGGCGCATTCAGAAAATACTCTCATCTAAATGTGTAGTTGTGCAATCAAAATACCTAACAATATAAATATGGGGAAGGGCCCAAAAAAAAATAGTAGTGTTAATTAAAAAAAACAATTTTAAAATATAAATTCAGCCTACCCCTAGTAGAACTTTTTGTGATTTTTCTCAAAATAATTTAAATAACCTAAAAAAAATCCGCTAAGGGGCTCCTGCCCCCAAACCCCCGGAAATCACCCTTAAGGGAAGGGGGATCCATGCAAACCACAATGACAAAAACGGGGGGGGGGGGGGGGGGGGGGGGAGGAATAATGTTCTATTAATAGACTTCTGGTTACAAAATACTATATAATGAGTTTAAGAGTATTTTGAAGCTTCGATTTCTTGTATTTTGAATACTATATAATGAGTTTAAGAGTATTTTGAAGCTTCGATTTCTTGTATTTTTGAGTTTTTAAAGGCTTATTTGGTAAAATAGATCGTTGGGTTTTTCTTCAGATCCATTCATTCTTTACTCCAGAATGGTTATACAAGTATCTGCGCTGCATGTGAAAAGCTGTTGAATATTTAGCATATGTTTTGGTCTCTCTCTTCGATCCATTCTAAACTGTCTATTATAAAGAGTAGAGTATGGTTACCTGTTGCATGTCATCTGTTGCAGACGCTACCTCACCTGGAAGTGCTTCGTTGTTGGTTTGAAAGGGTCTATGCCATGACTCGTTTGAAAGGGTTTATGTGAATTCAGCTATCGGTTTTAGTATTTATAGTGTAGGTTGTAGTTGCCCTAATGTGTAAATGGTTTTGGGTGGTTCGTTTCATTTTGACTTGGTTAGTTTTATGTGAGGCTTGGGCTTTTGAGTGTTGGATATTTTCACTTCATTTCTCTTTTTGGTTAATATAATTACAACTTACAAAAAAAAGCTTTAGGGTCCGTCTAGTTTGTGGTGAAATATTTTTCATCATATTAAAAAATAATTCAGCTCAATAAAATTTGTGTTTGGTTGATCATTTAAAATGGTGAAATAAAATGAATATGGTGAAAAGTGGTGTGATACTTTAACCATTTTAATCCATGGGTAAAGTGAATAATTTATCACGTGAACACGATGAAATTTATCTTATTACTAAACTAAATTTTTGTATTTCCACTTTCAACTATCAAATCACACGATCACTACACATTACTTACATAAAAACTATTATCAAAATATTTTTTATTAAAAATATCATTTTTATAACTCTTTTAAAAATAATTTTTATAACTGTTTTAAAAATGTTTCTTTATTGAAAATAACTGTTAAAAAATTATTTCTAAAAAAAACGTTAGTTGTTTAAAACAGTTATAAAAAAGTTATTTTTAATACAGTTATTTAAACATTATTTTTTTTTAAACTTATAAAAACATTTTTTGTATTAAAAATAATGTTTTTATAACTGTTTTAAAAAAAATTATAAATATTTTAAAAATGTTTTTTATTCAAAATAACTCTTAAAAATTATATCTAAAAAAGGTTATGTTTTAAAAGCAGTTATAAAAATGTTATTTGTTTAAAGTTATTTTTAAAATAGTTATTAAAATGTTGTTTTTTTAAATTAAAAAGTTATAAAACATTTCTGTATTAAAAATAACGTTTTTATAGTTGTTTTAAAAATAAATTTTTCATAACTGTTTTAAAAATGTTTTTTAATGAAAAAAAATGTTGAAAAATTATTTCTAAATAAACGTTATTTTTTTAAAAAACATTTATAAAAATGTTATTTGTTATAAGATTATATTTAAAACAGTTATTGAAAAATTATTTTTTTTAAAGCTATAAAAATGTTTTGGTATTAAAAATAACGTTTTTGAAACTGTTTTTAAAATATTTTTTTTAAAACTGTTTTAAAATGTTTTTTTATTGAAACTAACTGTTAAAAAGTTATTTTATAAAAATAGTGATACAAATCTTATTTGTTTAAAACTAATTTTAAAATAGTTATTAAAAATAATTTTTTATAACTATTTTAAAAATATTTTTTTATTAAAAATAACTGTTTAAAAATTATTTCTAAAAAAATGTTATTTGAAAAAAACAGTTATAAAAATGTTATTTGTTTTAAAATTATTTTTAAAATAGTTATTAAAACGTAATTTTTTAAAAAAAGTTTTAAAAGAGTTATAAAAATGTTTTTGTATTAAAAATAACGTTTTTATAACTGTTTTAAAAATATTTTTTATAATTGTTTTAAAAACGTTTTTTCCAGGAGTACTCTAACTATTGATTGATAATTTCAGTTATGTTCCCTGCTGACAATACAACCATTGATTGATAAGTGTATTTCAGTTATGTTCCCTGCTGACAATACAGCCATTGATTGATAAGTGTACTCCTGGAAAAAATGTATTATGCATTTACTTGATGTAACAAGCCCCATATTCTCACGTAAAGGTTGGTCAGGCACGATATGCTGAAGATGGGGCTTGCCAATCAATTAATACCATTCTCAGCACAATGTAACTTAAATATGGTAATTTGACAGCCAATACTTTAAAACTTTACGAATATAACTTTGATAATAAATCAAACCAAACCAAACCAACACTGACTCGAGAATAAATTTAACTGCAAGTAACATCACAAACTCCAACATAATGTAAATAACTAAATAAATCTTGGGCTTATGCCCTTACAATACTTTCAAATAAAATAACTAAACTCTGGTAGAAAAGCACCTAGGCTAGAGTCCACAATCCGGAAGGCTGCTAAGCACTGAGAGATCACAAGGCTGGTACAACAACAGTCCCCTGTCTAGAAATAACTTGGGGGAAACATTTATAATTTTAGTCGGATCCTGAGGTGTGCACGAATTAACTTAATTAATTTATTATGCAGTAATACAGTTGATGCAAAATAAGTATTCCCCCTTTTCGATACTCACGTGGTTATAACACCTCACCTCTCATCTAAGTGTGACATGTCTCGCATTCCAAAGGTCCACAAATAAGAACTACGACTACGGGTCAATTTTATGCAATGATTAACTGATTTAAATGTGTCGACTACTTTTAATTATAAATATCCATAATTTTTTCAGTCTCCTAATCTCCACCTAAGAAGCATAAATATCCACTATGAAATAAATTATCACAAATTTACTTTATAGCCACATCCTTAGGCAAGTAATTTATTTATATATTATCCGGGGAATTTATAATATATGTCCTTCCATATATGTGACACACAAGGGAATCTCCTGTTGGTGTCAAACTCGTGCTCTATCGGCAATTCCGAATGAATCCTAACATCCAAATCGAACAGTCCGAAGGATCCCGACATCCTAAGCGGACACCACAAGCACACATAAGATGGGGGCGGTCCCTACGCAGGACACCTGTATACGAACCATACCCAGTTGTAATATAGGAAGGGTCAACGCCACACCTACCCCTCAAGGGTGGAGCCTCTACATAGTACCTGTGACACCCCGCCTAATTAAATACCGGGTGATCAGTCCTTTATTAAATTAAAATCAAAGTTTTCGGTTGGTTCATTCTTAGCATCAATGTCGAAAACTATTTTTCATTATTAATCACCTAATAATTAACTAAGCTAAGTGTCAAAACATTTCCTCATATAATTATTCCCAATTAATCCATTAACGAATTCCATGCTTTAAAATATAAGCCATTCCCATTCCACAAGAATAAATGCTGAAATAAATGAGACTGGATAAAACATTTCAGTTTAAAGTCTAAAACCAATAGAATCATAATAGTCAATCCAACAGGAAAAGAAAAGTTAATAAGAAATACAATCTCCAAAATAATTAACGTGAAACGGGCGACACATGCCCTAACTGAAATGTCTGAACTAAGAACTGAATGAAAAGAAAGAAGCGTCTAATATCAATGACCTACAACTTCCACAACAGCTGTAGCGCCAAGAAAGATCCATGCGTCTAAGTCTGGTGGTGATCCTGTGGCTAGACACCTGGTATAATATGTGTATATATATATATATAGCAAAAGAGAAGAGAAATAGTAAGAAACTGGTCAGAGCCCGATTTGTAAAAATATTTATATTAGCAAGTATTTAAAACTGCATTAATGCAATTATTATGTGTATATTAGTTTCGAACTCTCGCCTCAGATCCTCACCCCTCTACTAATGTGCGCACCTAGCGTATGTCTACCCCAACCTAGTCATCTATAATATTCCCAACTAGGTTATTAACATGAACTCCTAAATATATCTCAAGGGAGTGACCTGTATCTCCCATACGCTAATAATATTCTTTTATGCCAGTTACATATTTTATATTCACTATTTTGATAGGAAGTCTTTTAACCACTGGAATTAATTTACTTATCCATACTTCTACATTTTCTAATTTCACACATTAGAATAATTAATTCTCAAGTACATTGATATATATACATATAGTCACATCATCCATATATATATATATATATATATATATATATATATATATATATATATATATAAAAAAAAAACTTGCGCCCCTTGGTTAGGACCACTTGACACAATGCATACTTTGCTATCGTGTCTCGGTGCATCACTCGCTGCATAAAGGACAATTGGTTTGGCATCTCTCACGAACCACAAATCTCATAACACAAATATTGGAGGCGAGCATACTCACCGGCTAAATGGGTCACGCACATACCTACGCTCCCATTCAACCATCGAAACTATCCTACAAAACAAATAACACGTATCCAAGTTCATATGCTCTGGGTACCAGTCAAATATCCCCCCATCGGGTCACACAGGATAAGACTGTCCACTGCGCGAAACCTACGTTCGATAGAAAGCAGCGTAGGTATGCTATACACACAATAATGATAAACATATAATAATAGGCATTCCCGAAGACGTACAACAATTTAGGTATTCACCCGGCCTATATTTATATTTCTTAATGTAGTATATTTCTCTTTACTATTTACGCAAATTACTCGATTATTCACACTCTCGAATTTCCCAAGGTTAATTCACCTATTCAATACTTAAGGTTTCATTCTAGGATTATTTCCCAAATAATTCTGCACGAAGTTAATATTAGTAAATAGCAGTTTTCCTAACATAATTAACTGGGTAACATGATCTGGGGAAAATGGAATTTCTGGGCTTTTTGGGACCTGTCGTTCGAACGAGTTAGAAGGTCGTTTGAACGACTCTTACTTCTCTTTCGAACGAGACTCCATCTAGTTCTAACGAGACTCCATCTCGTTCGAACAAGATGGGGTCTTTTCCTACTTTGGCTAAACCTGTTACGTTTTACTGTTCATCTTCGTCTTCCTAAAAAAATTTAGTCCTAAAACACTTAAATTTCTCAATCCCGACACCAAAACATCAATCCTAAATAATGTTCTAACATATATAAATGATTTCCCTTAACTTTGAACTAGGGGTGCACAGCGAAACCGAAAATCCGAAAATCCGAACCAAACCGATGGCATTGGTTCGGTTCGGTTCGAGTTTTTTAATTAATGGTTCGGTTCTGGTTCCAAAAAAAAAAATGATTATTCGGTTCGGTTCCCGGTTCCAGCAGTAAAAAATCCAATCTGGTCCGAAAATCGATCCGAACCGGAACCGAACCCAAAATCGAGTCCAAAACCCAATCCGAACCGACTATATATAATATAATATATATATATTATATATATAATATAAAAAAAGAAAAGAAAAAGGGACGGCCGATCTTTTAAACAAAAAAACCCTAGGATATATAAACTTTATAAAGGCTTAAGGCTCTAAGCCTTTGTATTTTACAGCCGCCGCTCTTCTCTCTCTCTCACTTTGCTCTCCCTCTCTCACTTTGCCCTCCCTCTCAAGGCTCTCTAACACGGAAAGAAGGAAGTAGCTGCCAGCCTGCCATTAATACCGATTTTTGTTGGCTAACACAAGAAGACGTGATTCGATTTTTACTGAGCTCAATCGGTCTCTTCTCTCCCACTCAAGCACTGTCCATAGAGAGTTTGGGAATTATCACCACTGATTTAACTGCATTTTTAACTCTGTCTCTCAAAATGAAATCGATATGTTTCATTTTTTCTTAACGAATATGATGATCGATTATATGGTTATGGTATACCTGATTTCATTTTTTTTTTAACGAATATGAATCTCGTTATGAATATGTACCTGATTTCGTTTATTTTTTGTACCCAATCTGATAATCGGTATGAACCTGTTAACGAATATGTTTCATTTTTTTTAAAGAGGACCTGATTTCTTTTTTTTATACAGAAGGAGTTGATTTAATTTTTTTTTTGTACTTGATTTGATTTTATATGATAATCGGTATGTTTTATTTTTTTTAACGAATATGATAATCGGTATGTACCTGATTTCGTTTTTTTTTGTACCCAATCTGATACGGTATGGACCTGTTAACGAATATGTTTCATTTTTTTTAAAGAAGGACCTGATTTAGTTTTTTTATAAAGAAGGACCCAAGCACCATCTCATAATGCACTTGTTTATTTTCATTATTTTTTTCATTATTTTCCAAGCAAAAACTCATTTATTTTCATTATTTTTTTCAGGTGTCAAGTATGGGTGATAATACAAATCCATCTCATAATGCACCTGTTTCAACTGACCAAACAAATGCAACACCTCCTGTTATATCCCAAGCACCATCATCAGCTCAGGTAACATCTAAAAAACCTTATAAATCTGATGTTTAGGACCATTTTAATAAGGTTGAAAATGAAGATGGAAGTAAACCCAATAAGGTTATGTGTTCTTATTGTTCAACCGAATATGCATATTCTAGTCAAAATGGAACTAGCACTTTGTGGAAGCATTTGTCAAAATGTAACCAGTATCCCTTAAATGATAAGAAACAAAAGATCTTGGCTTTTCAAAAAGATAAGAATGAAGGGCAAGAAGAAGAAAGCAAACTCATTTCTTGGAAATTTGACCAACAACTATGTCGTGATGCACTTGCTAAAATGATTATCATAGATGAGCTACCATTTAAGTTTGTTGAGCATGAGGGTTTTCGGATTTTTATGGTCGTTTGTCAACCAAAGTTTCAAAATGTGTCACGCACTACAATAGCTAGGGATTGTTTGGATTTGTATGTTGGTTTGAAAAAGGATATGAAAAAAGCTTTGATCATTACAACAAATCGAATTTGTCTCACCACCGACACATGGACATCTTTGCAAAACATGAGTTATATGGTACTTACGGCCCATTTTATTGATTTCAATTGGAAATTGCATAAAAAAATTCTGAACTTTACCGTCATTCATAGTCATAAGGGTATTGCAATAGGATAAGCCATTGAGTCGTCTTTACTTCAATGGGGCATAGAAAAAGTTTTTACATTGACCGTTGATAATGCTTCTTCAAACGATACCGCAATTGGTCACTTGAAAAGGAAACTTTCAAAAAAAAATGCTTTTGTTTTAGATGGAGAGTTTTTTCATATGAGGTGTTGTGCCCACATTTTAAACTTGATTGTGAGAGATGGGATGAAAGAGGTGGAATCATCCATCGCTAGAATTCGTGGAGCCGTGAGGTACATTAGGAGTTCACCCCAAAGGGCAACACAATTTCAAGCTAGTTGTATTCAAGAAAAGTTGCCCTCAAATACCACACTTTGCCTTGATATTCTTACGCGGTGGAACTCTACTTACCTCATGTTGGAAACATCAATTAAGTTTCAAAGGGCATTTGAAAGGATGGTGGATGATCATGAAACAACTTTTGCTTCCGATCTTAAGGAAGGTGCTCCTATTGATAAAGATTGGGAAAATGCAAGGGTTTTGGCCAAGTTTTTGAAAGTTTTTTATGACATTACTAAACGTTTTTCAGGGTCTTTGTATGTTACTGCCAATCATTATTTTCATGATATATGTGCAATTGAAGCACTTTTGTCCCAATGGAGCAAGAATAGTGATTTGACCTTGAGTATAATGGCAATCAAGATGAAGGAAAAATTTGATAAGTATTGGGGGAACATTGATAAAATTAATATGATGTTATTGATTGCGGTGGTGTTAGATCCTCGTTACAAGTTGAAATATGTGAAATTTTGTTACTAAAAAATGTATCACTTTGAAAAGGTTAATGATTTGGATATGCGAATTAGAGACCTTTTGACTAGAATGTTCGTTCATTATCAAATGCTTGAAAGTATGGGTTCCCACTCAATAAGACAAACTCAAAGTTCAAATGAAATGGAGGTTGATCAATTTGGTGAAGTTGTGGAAGACGATGAAATGAAATCTCTTCGATCGGAATTTTTTCAACAATTAGAAAAAGAAGAAAATGTTGATGCAAAATCTGAGGTTGATAGATATTTAGAAGATGTGGAAAAAGATGTGTCTAACTTTGATATTTTAAGTTGGTGGAAACTCAATTCGACTAGGTATCCGGTTCTCTCTTTAATTGCAAGAGATGTTTTGGCTATTCCGGTATCCACGGTTGCTTCGGAATCGGCTTATAGCACGGGCGGACGTGTACTTGATCAATTTTGAAGTTCATTAACTCCTAGAATTGCGGAGTGCTTAATATGTGCCCAAGATTGGTTACGTTCATCACCAATTCCTTTAAATGTTGAGATGAGATTGGATGAAATGAGTGATCTCGAGTCCGGTAAGTTAACATTATTTGTTATTAAACATTCTCATTAAATATTTGTTTTGTTATTAAAGGTTCTCATTATATATTTGTGCTTTATTTCAGTCATTACGGAAGATCCCGATCTTGTTAATGTGTTCTCAAATCCTCCATATTAAGGTAAATGGCGTTATTTTTAACTTCTTCTTTCATTAAATATTTATATTTAGGCATGCTAATTTTATGTTAATTTTATTTGTAGGAAAATGGTGCTGTTTGGGTGCTGTTTGGAAGCTGTTTGGGTGCTGATTGGGTGCTGTTTGGGTGCTGTAATGTAGCTGTTTTTAGTTGTTTTGTGTGCTGTTTTCTAGGGACTAAGTGCTGTTATGTAATGACCTACTTGGATGCTATTTTATGACTTTTAGTGCTGTTTTTTCAAGTGTAATGTGAACTTTATGATGTTTTTAAGTGGGATGTGAGTATATATCATCATTGTTGTTTTTTAAAGTTGAAAATGAATGGTTAAATATTAAAATATAATTAAAAACTATTTTTGAAAGTTAATTGAATATTTTATTTCAAAAAGAGAATAGAACCGGGAACCGATCCGAACCAAACCAAGAACCGTTGGTTCGGTTTGGTTCGGTTCCAAAAAAAATCGGTTCCGGTTCCGGTTTCGGTTCCAAAATCCTGGAACCGAACCACCTCGGTTCTGGTTCTGGTTTAGTAATAAAATCGAACCAATCCGAACCGTGTGCACCCCTACTTTGAAGCATTAATTCATCATAAAACCGTTATAAAATCCAAAATCCCTAATTTAACAATTCAAAACCCTAGTTCTTCAAATTTCTAAACATGAACTCCAATTTAGATTCGTCCATTACAATTAATTATCAATTTGGGATTTCTAAACTATCTACATGAGGGATTTATCCTAATTCATTTTTCAGATTTCAATTCATATCCTTAAATCTCCAATTTCATTAAAACTCATAAATCCAAAGTGAGTATAATCTACCTACACCAATATGAACACATTTATTGCTATGAATCGCAAGTAATAAACACTTGCCTTAATTTCGAATGCCTGATCCGCTGTTGATATGGGTATGAGTGTGTTTCTCGTCTCGTGATCTACACTTTGGTATAGTTTTTGGTGTGTGTTCTTGAGTCTGGCACCAAGAACACCAATAGCTTCTCCTTCCTTCCTCTGTGCCTTTCTCTTTTCTCTCACGTAGGTTTAAAGCTGATAACCCCCCCTAACCCATGTACATCTATGTTTTATTTCCCAATTTTCGTTCATATTATTACTCCAAAATTCCAAAGGACAAAAATACCCCTACGGGGTGCCAGTTAGGCCTAAAATTACCCCGGAGTCCAAATAAAATGTCCAGGTAGAGTTTTCTAACTATCTAGACCCTTCCGGACTCAGTGCCGCACTCGAAATTACTATACGAGTTATTCAAAAATAATTTATCTTTTTATTCCGTACAATTAGTCTCGACACGACTCACACGCTCGTTCTGACTTAAAATACCAAACTGTCGTATTTCGCACTACGACAATTTATAAAAATTATATAATTCCATATTACGCATTTCCACCGTAATATTCAATAATTACCATCAATATGTATTAACCCTTGGCACGCTTGTTAATAATTATTTTAATCCGGGTTAATTAATAATTAAATTTTTCGACCTTTTTAATTTAGTTAATCCAACAATAATAATTAATCCCATAATTATATAATATCATAAAAATATGGGGTATTACATACTCCTCCCCTTACAATGGAATTTCGTCCCGAAATTCAAAAAAGTATACCAGGTACAAATAACGTTGTATATTTATTGCGCATCACATTGTAGCGCTCTCAAATAAACTACTCCGTACCACCCATATAGTACGCTATTTAATACCTTTAATAATGAGCACTTCACATATGTTCGTTTTAAACCCTGGGTTAACTTAATTTTATATATTCACTATTTGCCCTGCTACTATTTGTTCTTTAGTAGATTAATCATTCTTTAGATACATTCGATCTCGTCTCGTAACGATCGCACACAAGTAGGTTATTTGCGCTGTATATATTTTTGCACAGATAATATACTATAAGTATTAGCTCATCTCCGATCTCCGTAATAGCACCTGGTCACCCACCCTTAACTAACAAGCGGGAGAACAACAAGGCTTACTGTGCCATACCTCGACTTGCACGATGCCCAAAAGTGAACTTGTATGAGTTATGGTACACAAATTCCACTAGTGGAAGGGACTGCTCTCATCCTTCCTTGAGATTCAAGGGAACACCTATAATTTATTCTCCCACATCTGACTAGTCCGCTTATTCTGCCCATTTGTCTGATGATGGTAGGTCGTACTCATTCACAACTTTGTCCCATTCGGACACGATATCAAGCGGTACTCTATATAATCCTCACTATCTCGTTTATAAAGGTCTGCACATACTGTCCCGTACCCATAGTAAGACCAGTGTTAAATGGTAGAACGTGATCTACTTTGGTCAGCCGATCTATATCACCCATATAGGATCGTAACCCTTTTCGCAATAAAATCCTGGGGAATACTCTCCCCTTACTACTTAGGAATCCTTAACGTTTGAAGAAAACCCTACTGGTTTTGGATGGTCCACCCTTTTCCAACAGACATGTGACTCATTGCAAAATGAATTTATCAATATTTCTCTTCATTAAATCCCATCACCGCTATCATTTATAACTTGATACATCTTATATTCTCTCAAATGTACATTTAATCGTGATCCATGTGGCTTTGCCTCATTGCGTGTCACAGGTCTTTTCTCCGCTCTAATAATCAGTTTCTTATGAAACGTAAGCCTTTAACAACTCTTACGGAATAAACTTCAACTCCACGGGCTAAATATTATCGAATTCACATGACAATTACAATCTACTGCCTAATACAATACCATTCTTGTGAGCGTATAATCAAATCCTGATATCTCCACTTCTATCTTCATTTACCTTATTCCATATGTTCCGAACGCAAATAAAAATAATATTCAATTACCTAGGGTGCCCATACACCCTATGCCTTGCGCATTATTGTACTAATGAGATATTATCTCACATATGTACAATTACTAAGGTACGAATCCCATGTACTATCATCCAAACTTCTCTCCCACTCCCATCGTTCATTAGTTTCATGTGTGGGGTGTCTCGCAAAGCGAAATCCAAACAAGGAACCCCCCGATACACTATTACCTAACGTTGTCGGTCGTCGAGATCCGTAAGGTCCTTAGTCCATAATATGTACCTTCCCACAATCTCCGTACGTTGACATAAAAGTCCCCTTATGTTTGTAAAACTAATATGAAACATGGCACTATCGCTATCCCAAGTTTCGGCACTACATATAACAAGTTATATCTCGCTGCTTGATAAAGAACACAATACACCCTGAGTCACATCTGTAATTAAATACCTACGCATATATATATATATATATATATATATATAAGCCCAACTCTATTTCGAGGGAATCTTACCAAATTAATATTACTCTCCCCGGAGTAGCCAGCACGATATTCTATCACTCAATCTATTATCGTTCAAACATTCGGTAATTCTTATTACCTATTACCATCGTAAGCTTTACTTCCTTGACTCATTTGCAGTAGTAAAATAAGTTAATCTTTCAGTGCCCACCCGGCTTACTCACGGAGGACATATCAAAAGTATTGCTACCCAAGATAGATACATTTATAACCAAACTGTCCAAAACTAACGTAACCACCAAACTTGACTGGCATGCGAGTTTTAGTGTTAATCGTTCATATATATAAGTTGTGACACACTCTTGTCATGTAATTAAATTCTTTACTCACAAGAATGAAACAACCTCATCAATCTTTCCTAATCATATGTTCCTTACATGCACTTCTCGCTGTCAAACTACCCAGGGTTACTTGCACTAGTTATACATTTAGGATTTCATCCAATAGTTTCCCCCTCCTCATTGTGGGCAATTTATTTTGTCCTGCGGCTTTCACACGCATCCATGAAACGTTGGCCTAGCATCTCTAGGCCTCGTTTATGGCTTTACTCGCCACCCTATTTCTTCTTGGGACCCAAATGACCTTAAGGATTAATATACTATAGTTACTGAGGACTCCACTGGTTCTGCCTAAATTCACCACTCTCGGGTTGTACTTCTCAATGTGAACACATTCAACACTGGTGGTCCCATTCCCTACACATATAGTAACTTCTGAAGCCGTTTCCCGTCACTGGTCCCACTGACCATTTTGGAATGTCCTTCCCTCGGACTGGCAGTCTCAGCTCCCATTTGTTCTCCCGTCGTCCCCTTGGCTATGCGGGCCTTTCGAAACTATTACTGACCTTAACAAATCTGTTTGACTTCATCACCACTTTATAGAGAGTTAATTAATCAAAAATTTCTAAATGAGTTCCCCATTGGGTATAGTCCCATGTGGTGTTTCTCTAACACCGTTAAGTTCAGTTTTGCTCTTCGGCCAAATTCTCTAACCCTCCTGGCTCACTTCTTTTGGAACACATCAAAAAATTTGCTAATTATGGGAATCGAATCAATAGTGATCATTGTCTGCTTAAAGGTCTCCTTCCCTATATAATATAAATGGTTTGACGGTACTTCCTCCGGATGAGGTATAGCCACCTGAAACATCTCCCGACCCGGTATAGCAGAATTATACGCTTAATAAAATTATCTATCATGGACATATACGCAACAATCCAATCAATACCGATAATCGTCTCGCACTCTGACATATCTAATACATGCATGTTGGTAAGTAAAATAAGTCTCCCATTCTCTATCCCTATTCGCCAGTATAAAAGAAAGTCAATGACCCATTACCCCGCGATGAGTCTACACATGTAATCATCTTGTTGGGCGTGTCAAAAAAAATATTCCATGGCTCATGCAATGCTAGCGGTTATGAACGAATGTGAGACCGCTTATTAAATAAAATATGTATCCCATAACTCCAGAAATAGAGAATATACCCTCAGTGGCGGGTGGTGGCTACTGAATAGTTTCCTGCTGGACGTTGTACACACGCCCATAGGATATATGCCCCTGCTGCTGGGGTATTTTGCCCTTATCCAGGCAATCTTGCCTCCTATGACCCATATTGCCACAGTTGAAGCATTCACCAGCAAACTGTGCCACATTACGACTCTGTTGATTTCGGCCCTGTTACTCAGTTCTACTTCTTCCTTGGCCCTGCTGGTCCTGCTGAGCATCTTGATGAAAAATAATATCAGGTTGAGGACAATCCTTCCCCTTGTGACCCTGTTGTACACACTTATAGCGGAGTCCTAAAAGTCCTTTCTTCCTTTGGTCTTGTTGTCCTTGTTGGTCGGGTCGGGGTTTCTCTCCATCTTGATCCGGACAAGTTTGATATTTATGGCCGTCTCTTTTATATTTGAAACATCTTTTTGTGACATCACTTCGTCCCTGACTATGTTGGCCCTGACGCTTTTGGCTCTTCGCACATAATCTACTATCTTCATGGTCTTTACGATCCTGAGGAACTTGATGTTGTGGTATTTGAGTCTTTCCACAATTATTAATCCTAGTCATGCCATGTTGACTATCTTCTCTTGTTCTTTTACCTCCTTTAAACTGCATATTGTGATCATGGTATTGTAAGAGTGCAGTGGTAACTGCCTGTGCCACAATACCTGCGATATCGACGATTGATACTCTCTTCGGGCATATCTGAGGTATCGGTTGACCTTGCTCATTGACTCCCCAATAGTGTTAGCTTGCTCTTCTTATCGTGCTATCTGAAAATTGGAATGGACCGCATGATTCAACATTCATACAATTAAATCGTAGAAGTACGAATTTCCAACACGTAAGGATGAATACAACATTCCTAATACTAAGGCTCTAAATCAAAGAACGCTAAGCAAAAGCATAGAAAGTCGTACAGATCCTAAGGACACAAGAACCTGATGCTCTGTACCACCTGTGACACCCCGCCTAATTAAATACCAGATGATTAGTCGTTTATTAAATTAAAATCAAAGTGTCCAGTTGGTTCATTCTTAGCATCACTGTCGAAAACCATTTTTCATTATTAATCACCTAATAATTAACTAAGCTAAGTGTCAAAACATTTCCTCATATATTTATTCCCAATTAATCCATTAACAAATTCCATGCTTTAAAATATAAGCCATTCCCGTTCCACAAGAATAAATACTCAAATAATTGGGACTGGATAAAATATTCCAGTTCAAAGTCTAAAACCAATAGAATCAAAATACTCAATCCAACAGGAAAAGAAAATCTAATAAGAAATACAATCTCCGAAATAATTAACTGGAAACGGGCGACACATGCCCTAACTGAAATGTCTTAACTAAGAACTGAATGAAAAGAAAGAAGCTTCTAATATCAATGACGTACAGCTTCCACAACAGCTACAGCTCGATGAAAGATCCACGCGTCTAAGTCTGGTGGAGACCCTGTGGCTGGACACCTGGTATAATATATATATATATATATATATATATATATATATATATATATATATATAGAAAAAGAGAAGAGAAATAGCAAGAAACGGGTCAGAGCCCGATTTGTAAAAATATTTGTTTTAGCAAGTATTTAAAACTGCATTAATGCAATTATTATGTGCATATTAGTTCCAAACTCACGCCTTAGATCCTCACCCCTCTACTAATGTGCACACCTAGCGTATGTCTACCCCAACCTAGTCATCTATAATATTCCCAGCTAGGTTATTGACATGAACTCCTATATATATATCTCAAGGGAGTGACCTGTATCTCCCATACAATACGCTAATAATATTCTTTTATGCCAGTTACACATTTTATATTCACTATTTTGATAGGAAGTCTTTTAACCACTGGAATTAATTTACTTATCCATACTTCTACATTTTCTAATTTCACACATTAGAATAATTAATTCTCAAGTATATTTATATATATACATATAGTCACATCATCCATATATATATATATATATATATATATATATATATATATAAACCTCCGCCCCTTGGTTAGGACCACTTGGCGCAATGCATACTCTGCTATCGTGTCTCGGTGCATCACTCGTTGCATAAAGGATAATTGGTTCGACGTCTCTCACGAACCGTAAATCTCATAACACAAATATTGGAGGCAAGCATACTCACTAGCTAAATGGGTCATGCACATACCTATGCTCCCATTCAACCGTCGAAACTATCCTATGTAACAGATAACACATATCCAAGTTCATATGTTGTGGGTACAAGTCAAATATCCCCCTATCGGGTCACCCAGGATAAGACCGTCCACTGCGCGAAACCTCCGTTTGATATGCTATACACACAATAATGATAAACATATAATAATAGGCATTCCCAAAGCCTTACAATAATTTAGGTATTCACCCAAACCATATTTATATTTCTTCACGTAGTATATTTGAAGAGGTGCGTTTGCGTTCAATATTAAGAAATTATATAAGTAAACTAAGTTTTACCCAATTAAACCCTAAACATGCATCTAGGTGTGATTGAGGAGGATGTAAAACATATAAGAACATTCAAACACACACATGTGAAGAAAAATCCCCCAAAGGGGCAAAACCTTTTATTTTTCACTATAATTTATAAAATACAATTACACGGATTACAATGAAAAACACAAGTGACACAGAAATACCCGCAGGTGTCGGTTCTATAGTCGGCAGCTGGAACTTTTCCTTTTCAGTAGAGCAGCAATGAAAAAGAAGGACGGTCTTCTCAACAAGGGTATGAACAGACACACGATTGTGTTCTTGGGTTGCAAACGGATTCACAAGGGTTAGAAAAGTGGTGTGAATCAAACCATGAGTCTTGGGACTCAAAAAGGTGAAGACTTAGAGTTTTTAGGACTCTGAAAATCATCTATGAAAGTCTTGCAAAACAAATCCCCGAAGATGATTTAAATAAGAAAAATTGGTCCGAAAAAATCTCAACAGAATCTTATCAAATTTATTCCAGGCGGATCGGTCCGCTTCTGAGGCCGGATCGATCCGGGGTCCGACCGGTTCCTTTTTGAAAGACCCTTCTTCGGTTTGTAATAGATTCGGGGTTTACTAGTTTGAAGCAAAAGCGGATCGGTCTGACTTGAGGCCGACTGGTCTGGAGGCGGATCGGTTCTTTTTCCAGAAGGGCGGATCGGTCTGGGGCGGACCGGTTCGTTTTAAACAGGGTGGACCGGTCCGGTATACCAGAAAATTAATTCCATGCTGAAGATGCTTATTCGGATCGGTTGATGTAGATGCAATCTTGAATTTCTTCAATGGTGTAACGGCGTATGACATACAACTAGATAAAATGTCCTTACAAATGTCCCCTTATGTCTATGCCGGTACAAACATAAAAACATCTGAATTATCAAATATTAAATTGCCTCTACAAATCTACCCTTCCATGAACCCAAAACTGAAAAGATACAAATGAATAAGACTTCATCATTTGTTCTTCGAATCTTCAGGAATCTCAACGCTTTTCTCATCAGGGTGTGCAATTCCAAAGTAGTACCTACACACATGAGACAAAGCAAATACCAAGTGACGTATCGAGTTTGAAATGAGATAAACATAGATACCAAGTTATGATGAAAGCATACTTTATCCAATCTCAAAAACTCAAAACTCCCCCATAAAATGATAATTTTTTCGCCCCCTTTTTATGATGTCCCCAAATAGACAAATGAGAAGAATAAATCAAACAAGCAAAGCCGGGGTGTCACAAGGAATAAACTAATATTTTTGAAAGTTTTCAAATTTTTTCAACCAAAACAAAAATCACAGCATGAACGAACACAAAACAACCAAGTCAATGATAGCGAAAATGTAGAGGTGTGATCAAATTCGATAGCAAAATCAATGGATACAAACATGACATATGTGCATGATGAATATCGGATACTCCTAACGAATGAACTCAAGTGCTTCCTTTGGTGTAAAAAGATGGTAATAAGAGACATTGACTTAATCAAATCAACAAATCAAAGTTGCTAGTGATTTCCACACCAATAACGTCCAAAACGATTTCTTGCTTTTTTAGGACTTTCAAGGAAGTGCAAACCCGTTTAAAATTTTCAACCAAACTCCCTCAAATTTATATTTTGAATTGAGGTAATCAAAATTCTCAAACGTTGGAGAATTGATGGTGAAACCTAATGGCCCATATTTGGCATGAATTGCTTTTTATTGCCTTTAAATTTTTTCGGGGCTCTTTTAACCTCTTTGGACCTCGGATAATAGAATTCCTCAATTTTTTAGGTCCTTTTTAACGGTGGATTTTGCGCAAAGGATAGATAATTACCTTTCGCAGTCCCTCCCCGTTCTCAAGAAAACACACAGTCTCACCAAAATGGTTTTTATATGCATTCTGATTTTGTCAAGTTTTATTGCATATTGTATGTTGTATAGACAGAACTGAGATGGAAACACTCAAACCAATACGTGATAGACAAGTGCAATAATCAAATAAAGCCGTGCATGTGCGCAATAAAAGAGATAGGAGTCAAACATGTAGAAAGATATCACTAATCACATCTCAAAGACTCCAAATAATGTAAAGCACGTGGATGAAATGATGTAGCGTCTCAAATCTCTGTCAAACAGTCACATGGATATATGAAATGAAGTTGTGACTTGGCTATCTTAAATGTTCATCCATAAAAGGTGCAGAAGAAAAGATCTTTTTGGATTTTTCAAAAATTTTATCAAAATAAAATCTTTTGTGTTTTTCTAAAATTTTATCAAACAAAATGTAAAAAGCAAAAAGAAATGAAAACAAACTAAAATACAGACTAGCAATAGGAATCAGATGATATGAAAAACACAATGCATCCTATGCTAGACACGGACTAACCCCTCAGTCAACTATGCAAATCCCCAAAGACTTCCTAAGACTCTCAAATCTAAGGGCATCTAAAGGTTTCGTGAAAATATCGGCTAACTGACGGTCGGTGGGAACGAAACTCTTGGATACGACCTTCTCCTCAACTAACTGACTAATGAAGCGCTCGCGTAACCTGATGTGCTTTGTACGCGATTATTGGATAGGATTGTGGGATATGTGTATAGCGCTCGTGTTATCACAGTAAATAATCATGGTGTCTTGTGAAATCCCATAATCCTCCAACATATGCTTCATCCACAAGAGTTGCGTGCAATAACTCCCGGCAGCGATGTACTCAGTCTCCGTAGTGGATAAAGAGATGGAGTTTTGCTTCTTGCTCAACCAAGATACAAGAGCAGAACCAAAATAAAAACACCCACCAGAAGTGATCCTACAACCATCTGCATCCCCGACCCAATCGGCATTCGAATAGGCGGACAAATGGTCATCGGTATCGAAGGAATACCAAATACCGTATAAGAGAGTCCCACTCACGTATTTGATAATACGTTTTAGAACGATTAAGTGTGACTCTTTCAGAGATGACTGATATCGCGCACAGACTCCAACACTAAAGGCTATGTCAGGACGACTGGCAGTCAAGTAGAGAAGACTACCTATCATACTCCGATATAAGGTTTGCTCTACATCCTTGCCTGAAGTGTCCTTACCAAGCTTGATAGAAGTACTCATAGGTGTACGTACATGCTTAGCGGAGTCTAAACCAAATTTCTTCACTAGGTCTCTCGCATACTTGGATTGGGAGATGAACATCCCATCCTCTAGATGAAGAACCTGGAGACCAAGGAAGAAAGTAAGCTCACCTACCATGCTCATCTCAAACTCACTTTTCATCTCCTCCTCAAAGTGGTGAGTATACTGGGAGCATGTGGATCCAAAGACTATTTCGTCCACATAGACATGGGCGACCAAAATAGCACTGTTATCTCTCCTGGGGAACAACGTCATATCAACTCCCCCTCTCTTGAAGACACGGGCTAAGAGATAGGAAGTAAGCCTCTCGTACCAAGCACGGGGTGCTTGTTTCAAACCTTAAAAGGCTTTCCTCAGATAGTAGACGTGAGTCGGGTGCTTAGGGCCTTTTGGTTGTTCCATATAAACCTCCTCCTGAAGAATTCCATTCAGAAAGGCACTCTTGACATCCATATGATATAACTTGAAGCGCAGATGACATGCGATGGCGAGTAGTAAGTGGGCGGACTCAAGCCTCGCAACAAGAGCAAATGTCTCCCCAAAGTTTACACCCTCTATCTGTGTGTAGCCGTGAGCGACCAACCTAGCTTTATTTCTGATTATGGTACCATTTTCATCCATTTTATTCTTAAAATCCACCTGATACCTGTCATATTAGTCTCACTAGGTCGGGGGACAAGTTCACAGACATTGTTCTTTTTAAACTGAAGCAACTCATCCTGCATAGTAGATATCCAGTGTTCATCCTTGAGTGCTTCTTTGTGATTCTTGGGCTCGACTTTGGATGTGTAGCAAAAATGGCTAACAACGTTCTCTAGTTGAGTACGAGTCTTGACCCCTAGAGTGGGATCGCCAATAATGGCAGAAGGATCATGACTCTTGCGAACCCAAGCAGGTGTGTCCCGTAACACAGGAGTGGGGTCCACAGAGTGTGGGTGAGGAACAAGTAAGTCACTCCTAGATAAGTCCTCATCCTCACACTGAAGGTTAGGATCAATAGCCGTCGGAGGTTCGTCATCTTGCACGGTGACGTTTATTAATTCCATAACCTTAGAGCTCATCAGGTTAAAAACCCGGTACGCTCTACTATTTGATGAATATCCTAGCAATATTCCCTCGTCACTCCCAGAGTCAAACTTTCCTAATTACTCTCTATCCCGTAGGATGTAGCATTTACTCCCCAAAACACGAATATATGACAGGTTGGGTTTCTTGCCAGTCCACAATTCATAAGACATTTTAATTATGTGTGGACGCAGGTAAACCCTATTCACCGTGTGGCATGCAATAGACACTGCCTCTGCCTAAAATCTCCTAGAAACCTTACGACCTAGAAGCATAGACCTAGCCATTTCCTGGATCGTTCTATTCTTTCTCTCAACAATCCCATTTTGCTGAGGAGTCCTCATAGCAGAAAACTCATGTTTGATCCCAAGGCTATCACAGTAAATATCTACCTTTGCTTCTGTGAATTCAATGTCATTGTCACTACGCATCCTGTTAATAGTGACTCCGTATTGGTTTTGCAGGACACGGCACTTGGTCGTTAAAAACTCTACATCATCGGATTTCTCTCTCAGAAAACCTACAATCGAATATCTGGAAAAATCGTCCACCATTACGAGAATATACCTCTTACCACCCAGACTCTTAGTGCGAGTTGGACCCATAAGATCCATGTGAATCAGCTCAAGTACACGGGAGGCGGTAATGGAATGCAACTTCCTATGAGGGCTATGAATTTGCTTTCCCAACTGACAGGGTCCACAAACCGTGGAAGTTGGCTTTCCAAGCGATGGTAATCCACGTACTAGGTCCTTTTTAGCTAAATGAGACAAATCTCTAACGTTCACGTGACCTAGACATTGATGCCACACATCCATAAGAGTGATCGTGGCGTTGTTGCAGACAAATGAGGATGTGGGCTTAGTCCCATAGCAATTATCCTCTGTCCTCACCCCTTGCACTAAAAGTTTACCGGCTTGATTATAAACCTTACATGCGTCCCGGTCAAATTTTACGGCAAAGTCATCGTCGCACAACTGGCTGATGCTGAGAAGGTTTGCTTTCAAACCTTTGACGTACAAAACATTCTCTAGCTTAGGAAATCCTGGTAACTCTACAGTACCTCGTCCTACAACGCTAGACTTGCTCTCATCTCCAAAGGTGACTCTACCATCCTTATAATCCTTAAGGTGGGTAAAAAATGAGACATCACCTGTCATATGTCTGGAGCATCCACTATCAAAATACCACTGTGAGGTATTATGTGCTTTGAGAGCGACATGAACAAAAAGGGCCTTTTTATCTTTCTTAGGAACCCAATAAGAGGTAACCTTTTGTTTACCCTTGTTGATGTTAGTTTTAGCCGGGATGCGTGAAGCATTCACTGACGGCAAAGACATCCGTCGGAATTCTTCCATCAAACTCTGTGATGTGACAGCTAAAAAATCAACACGCTCTCTGAGACTATAAAATCATCAGTATGACGTGGTGGAGCAGTAGTACGTCGTGTTCGACCCAAACTATAGCAAAACTCCCTGAGGTGACCATTTCTTTTGCAATATGTACAAAAGAACACAGTATTAGACGCGCCTTGGTTTGCTTTTCTTGGTCGAACTCTCCTTCTTGGTTTTCGACGATGGCCATATGGAATCGTAGTAAACTCAGGAATTGGTCCAGGTGAAATTTGGGATGTGGTGGCACCATCAAAACCTACTCCCTGCCTATCACCAAGACCTAAGACGGGATCGAGGAGCATCTTTCCCATCTTCCCAGATCTGTCCTCGATTTGTACCTTGACTTCCCGTGCTCTCTCAAGGTCATAAGTAAGCTGGGCAACAATGGCTTCAAGTTTCTTTTGAGTCTCCAGAGAGGAATGGAGCTCACTCTTAAGACTAGCCACTTGTTTAGTCAAGTCCCCTTTCTCTTTCTCAAAACAACTCTCTTTCTTAACACATGCAGACTCTCTCTCTCTCATGGCAGTGTAGGTAGAAGACTCTCTCTCTCTCACTTCTTACAACTCTTCTTCTAACGCGGTGATCCTAAGAACTAACGCTTTGTTACGTTTTTTAGTTTTAAATGACTCATTATATAACTCGACATAGGCGCGTTGAAGATTACTCTCGCTCTCACTTGCGTCATCCTCCCTCTCACTCACATCGCTCTCACTGTCGAGGTGTCCCTGTGAAGTAGCATCCTCATCGTCGTGAGGTGCACTAGGAATACTCACATGACTAGCCATGAATGCGGTGAAGTTACACTCATGCGGTGACTCATCTCCCGAGTCCACCGACTCGACCTCACTGTCATCGCTAAAAGTAGCATTAAGGACAGCTTTGCCCTTTTCTCTGTTCAGACGTGTGGCACACTCAAAGGCTCTATGACCCCTACCATCGCACTCATAACATCTCTCACTGTCTTTCTTAGGAGGGTCTTTAAAATCTTTCTCATTTTTCTTTTCAAACTTATTTTTCTGAAAATTCTTTTTATCTTTGAATTTTCCATTTTTCTTAAATTTGAGAATTTTCTTGAAATTTTTAGCAAATAGAGCCAAATCATCAAGTCAAAATCACACTCAGAGTCAGATGTGTCAATATTTTTCTTTCTAGATGACTCAACTCTCTTTCTTATCGACCCCTCACTTTTTCTCTCTTGGGCATCAAGAGCAATCCCCTTATCTTTAGGCTTGACAGATTTAGGGAACATATCAATTTCATATGTTTGCAAGTCTCCTACAAGTTCCTCCAATTTTAGCGTATTTAAATTACCCATAGAATTTAGCACAGTGATTTTAGGGATAAAATGCTTAGGCAGTGATCTAAGAATCTTTTTCACAACTCTAGCATTAGGAATATGTTCACCAAGATTAAACCTAGTATTAACAATATTAGAAAGCCTAGCATAAAAATCATCAAAACATTCAGTTTCAAGCATGGTGATGGTCTCAAATTGAGTTGTTAAATTTTGCAATTTAGATTCTTTCACAGCATTAGTTCCTTCATGGGTAAGTTGCAAAACATCCCATGCCTCTTTTGACGTGGTGCACGTCATGATACGTCGGAACTCATAAGGAGTGATGGATCCGAAAATAGCACTTAAACCTTTAGAATTAAAAGATGAACATTTAAATTCTTCTTCAGTCCAAGTAGTGACAGGTTTTAAATTGGTCACATTTTCAACAATAACAGAGGGAGGTGTCCACCCTTTTTCAACTAAAATCCAAACACATTCATCTATGGCCTTTAAAGCAGACCTCATATGGGCTTTCCAGTATGCATAGTTTGTCCCGTCAAAAACTGGTATTTTATTATATGATTTCTCCATTGAACACGCTCTATTTCAAAAATCAATTTTTCAGAAAATTGATATCTTAGAAAAATTTTGCGAAAAATTAGGAATACGTGATAGATTAGCGTAACCTGCTCCGATACCAATTTGAAGAGGTGCGCTTGCATTCAATATTAAGAAATTATATAATTAAACTCAGTTTTACCCAATTAAACCCTAAACATGGATCTAGGTGTGATTGAAGAGGATGTAAAACATATAAGAACATTCAAACACACACATGTGAAGAAAAATCCCCCAAAGGGGAAAAACCTTTTATTTTTCACTATAATTTGTAAAATATAATTACACGGATTATAACGAAAAACACAAGTGACACAGAAATACCCACAGGCATCGGTTCTATAGTCGGCGGCTGGAACTTTCCCTTTCCAGTAGAGCAGCAATGAAGAAGAAGGACGGTCTTCTCCATAAGGGTATGAACAGACACACGATTGTGTTCTTGAGTTGCAAACGGATTCACAAGGGTTAGAAAAGTGGTGTGAATCAAACCATGAGTCTTGGGACTCAAAAAGGTGATGACTTAGAGTTTTTAGGACTCTGAAAATCATCTATGAAAGTCTTGAAAAACTAATCCCCGAAGATGATTTAAATAAGAAAAACTCGTCCGAAAAAATCTCAACAAAATCTGATCAAATTTATCCCAAGCGGATCGGTCCACTTCTGAGGCCGGATCGATACGGGGTCCGACCGGTTCCTTTTTGAAAGACCCTTCTTCGGTTTGTAATAGATTCGGGGTTTACTGGTTTGAAGCAAAAGCGGATCGGTCTGACTTGAGGCCGACTGGTCTGGAGGCGGATCGGTTCTTTTTCCAGAAGGGCGAATCGGTCTGGGGAGGACCGGTTCATTTTAAACAGGGTGGACCGGTCCGGTATACCAGAAAATTAATTCCATGCTGAAGATGCTTATTCGGATCGGTTGATGTAGATGCAATCTTGAATTTCTTCAATGGTGTAACGGCGTATGACATACAACTAGATAAAATGTCCTTACAAATGTCCCCTTATGTCTATGCCGGTACAAACATAAAAACATTTGAATTATCAAATATTAAATTGCCTCTACAAATCTACCCTTCCATGAACCCAAAACTGAAAAGATACAAATGAATAAGACTTCATCATTTGTTCTTCGAATCTTCAGGAATCTCAACGCTTTTCTCATCAGGGTGTGCAATTCCAAAGTAGTACCTACACACATGAGACAAAGCAAATACCAAGTGACGTATCGAGTTTGAAATGAGATAAACATAGATACCAAGTTATGATGAAAGCATACTTTATCAAATCTCAAAAACTCAAAACTCCCCCATAAAATGATAATTTTTTCTCCCCATTTTTATAATGTCCCCAAATAAACAAATGAGAAGAATAAATCAAACAAGCAAAGCCGGTATACCAGAAAATTGATTCCATGATGAAGATGCTTATTCGGATTGGTTGATGTAGATGCAATCTTGAATTCCTTCAACGGTGTAACGGCGTATGACATACAACTAGATAAAATGCCCTTATAATATTTCACTTTACTATTTATGCAAAATTACTCGATAATTCACACTATCGAATTTCCCAAGGTTAATTCACCTGTTCAATACTTAAGGTTTCATTCTAGGATTATTTCCCAAATAATTCTGCACTAAGTTAATATTAGTAAATAGCAATTTTCCTAACATAATTAACTGGGTAACATAATCTGGGGAGAAAAGGAATTTTTGGGCTTTTTGGGACCTGTCGTTCGAACGAGTTAGCAGGTAGTTTGAACGACTCTGACTTCTCATTCGAACGAGACTCCATCTCGTTCGAACGAGATGGGGTCTTTTTCTGCTTTGGCCAGACCTATTATGTTTTATTGTTCATCTTTGTCTTCCTCAAATATTTCAGTCCTAAAACACTTAAATTTCTCAATCCCAACACCAAAACATCAATCCTAATTAATGTTCTAACATATATAAATGATTTCCCTTAACTTTGAACCATTAATTCATCATAAAACCATTATAAAATCCAAAATCCTCAATTTAATAATTCAAAACCCTAATTCTTCAAATTTCTAAACATGAACTCCAATTCAGATTCGTCCATTACAATTAATTATCAATTTGGGATTTCTAAACTATCTACATGAGGGATTTATCCTAATTCGTTTTTCGGATTTCAATTCATATCCTTAAATCTCCAATTTCATCAAAACTCATAAATCAGAAGTGAGTATAATCTACCTACACCAATATGAACACATTTATTGCTATGAATAGCAAGTAATAAGCACTTGCCTTAATCTCAACGGTCTGGTCCGCTCTTGATATGGGTATGAGTGTGTTCCTCGTCTCGCGATCTACACTTTGGTATAATTTTTGGTGTGTGTTCTTCAGTTAGGCACCAAGAACACTAATAGCTTCTCCTTCCTTCCTCTGTGCCTTTCTCGTTTCTCTAACGTAGGGTTAGAGCTGATAACCCCCACTACCCCGTGTACATCTATCTTTTATTTCCCAATTTTCGTCCATATTATTACTTCAAAATTCCAAAGGATAAAAATACCCATACGGGGTGCCGGTTAGGCCTAAAATTACCTCGGAGTCCAAATAAAATGTTCGGGTAGAGTTTTCTGACTATCTCGACCCTTCCGGACTCAGTGGTGCACTCGAAATTACTATACGAGTTATAAAAAATAATTTATCTTTTTATTCCATACAATTAGTCCCGACACGACTCACACGCACGTCCTGACTTAAAATACCAAACTGTCGTATTTCGTACTCCGACAATTTATAAAAATGATATAATTCCATATTATGCATTTCCACCGTAATATTCAATAATTACCATCAATAAGTATTAACCCTTGGCACGCTAGTTAATAATTATTTTAATCCGGGTTAATTAACAATTAAATTTTTCGACCAGTTTAATTTAATTAATCCAACAATAATAATTAATCCCATAACTATATAATATCATAAAAATACGGGGTCTTATAGTACCTATATGCCTACACAAAGTCAAGTCCACCCGTGCCGATGTGTGGTCATTGGCCCGAACGCGTGTACCCCCAAGCCGATAGGTAAGTCCACTGGTATATCCATACACAAATATAATATAATACATATTATTTTTCGATATAATATTTTATGGTAATTACTCTATAATTACCATACAAATCCATTCAAAGTCCACACAAATCCACGACAATACATATTATTACTCCATATATTATGTATAAGTAATTATCCTATAATTATCATAGTATTACAACCCAAGTCTAGAACATTTCCCCATTTATTGATAATTTACCACCAATTAAAGTATTAATTTTCCCATATATAACTACTTATTAATTATCTCATATAATAAGTATAGGTAGTTACTCTATAATTACCTAAATATCCCACCTAACATCCACAAGTACCCAATTAATATTTAATCATGAGATAATTATTAACTCCCAATCCCTTTTATAATTACCCCTCAGTTAAATAAAATTTCCCCAAGTTGATGTGGACACATTTATATTTTTAATAAATTCGTTATTGATCCAAACATGGTTCTACTCACTCTCTTGAACTCCTAAAAATACCCACAACCAAAACCCAAACCCAACTTAGTTTGCCCCTCCGAACCGAATCGATTCGATTTGGTACAACAACCCAGATCTGCTTATTTGTTTCGAGACGGGATTCTTATACCTCCTTCTAAATTAACTTTCAATGGTTTACACTACTTCATAGTTATATAGTTGAGTCCCTAAAACCTATTTAGTCTTCTTAGAATCATTAATTACATGATTTAATCCCAATTTCATACTCAATTTTTCCAGAATTTATGAACATTGAACATCTATTTCAACTCTGATTTTCATGCAATTTCCAAAACTGTTAGTCCATAATATAGAACATATATCATGGGGTTTTCATAAGATTTTAAACCCATATACTACAATTACTATCCTCTACATTAAATGGTCTAGATGTCCCCAATTCTACTATCAACAACCCTAAGGAATCTAACCCAAATTTCAGTAGTTCGATGTTTAATTCCTGGGAACAATTCTACAATATAGGATCAACCCTATACATGTGTTATTCATCATCAAAGCCAACATAATTAAATTAATTCCCGAAAATATAAAAATGGGATAATTACATGCATTATGAAATAAATTGGAAACATAAATTAGCAAGAAATATCTTGCCTGAAAGATTTATGGAAGAAGGTCCCTTGAAACCCTTTTTTTGTTTCTCTCCTTGATTCTCCCTTGCTCTTGCCCTTTTTCCTCTTCTTTTGCTCTTTCCTCTCTTTCTCCCGTTACTGTCAATTTAGGTCTACTATAATGATGGTGGGGGAGTGGTTTACCCCCACTTAAACACTTAGTGTTAATCCCGAGTTGGGCCTAAAACCCAACTTTTGTACCCCCAAATGGACCCAAACCCACAATCTAATTAGCCCCAAAGCTTCCCAATTTATACACCTATGACCCAGGCCCAATTCTAGATATTTAAAACACTAAACCGGGTCTCCAATGCTCCCCAAAACGCATCCCAAATATTTTTATTTCACTTGGACATTTTACTATGCTAAAACGACACGCGCCCAAAAAAAATTTATGTGTTAATTATTTTTCGCTCCCTTAAATTTTAAGTCCTCCTAAATTAATTTATTCTAAAAAAAATAAATCCGAAATCATAAATTTCTATTAAATCAAAATATTTTATTCCAAAAATCTACGGGGTGTTACATTCTCCTCCCCTTATAACAGAATTCCCTCCTTGGAATTCGTTAAAGCCCAACCTATATTTTTACCTGCATTATTTAACCAAGTTTTTCACCCAATTATTCCATACTCATACCCATGAGATAAAAGAAAAGGCTCACCCATGCCAATCATAAAATTACTAGGGTGTTCATATATTCCAAGTTATATGTACACACACGTAACATTAACAAAGATAGATGGCACATATACATTTAATTTGTAACATTTATACCAAGCATCACCATACACCAAATATACCACCATATATGTACATGCAATAAAAATAAAGATCTGAGTATCTGGCTTCCTTAAACTCTCGACTTTTGCCAATTTCGTGCGTGGGACGTCTCGCAAGGAAAATCCAAACAAGAAACCCTCCCGATACACTACTGTGGGGCTCAGTAAGTTATTGAGATCCATCGGCCAAGATTAAAATTAAAGATATAGATATGAATGTGCGCAGTGATAATATAATTTTTAACTATAGTCTCATATTATCAAAGGGATACACTAAATCCTAATAAATATATCCATTTAATTGTACTCAAATCAACAATCCAGAATGTCCGAGGTTATAACATCTCTCAACTCCCGACCTTTGCTACTTTCATGCGTGGGATGTCTCGCAAGCGAAATCCAAACAAGGAACCCTCTCGATACACTACTACATAGCATTGTCCGTCACTGAGATCCATCAGTCCAAGACCCGTGTTTATAATATACCCCCTAAATTTTATAAGGATCTCGAGGTTCTATTATTAACCATTTTACTATATTTAAACTCAAAGTGTCACAATTTTCTTTACTATTTTCCACAGTGAAAATAAACGTTCATACCAACTAGTCACACCACATTCGATTATTAAAATTAATTGTTTTCGTAAATATCAACACAACCACTATGGTTTAAGTTCTCCTGAGGTAAATCCCCATTACCTAACACACGAGGCATCATAAATGCATGTCCCTCAACTCGCGGGCGAACCAAAATAAAACGGAGTCCACCCTCCCCAATGTGAAAATGAGATATCGCCTACTAATAGTACCGGGAACTAGTACTAAAATAAGTATGTCCTATCAAATATAAATGATTAGTGATCATACCATTAATGTCTATGCTGGCGCTGGTCCCTCTCATGGTGCGAGGTGATATATGCGCACGTATTGCAGCTGCAACTGCTGTCCTTGAGGTGGAGCGGGTAGCGCTGACGCGGTTGGCACTACCGCCACTGGCTGTACATGCAATGGTCTACGCTCCTTATGGGGTACCTGGTGTCACCGTTGTCCTCCTAACTCCTTTGCTGCTCGATTCCCCTAAGGGAACCTCCTGGCGAAGGGGCCCTTCTCACCGTAAATAAAATAATTACCCTGTAACTGTTGCCTATCTTGTGGTACCTCGTGTTGATCCTGATTTTGATGCCCTTGGCCTTGGTGGCCTCCCTGTTGCTGTCCCTGCTATCCATAGCCCTGTCGATCCTGTCTGTTACTATTATTGGACCCCCTATATCTCTTGTGTTTCCCTGCAGATTGAGGATCCCAAGACTGCTGGACCTCCTGACTGCTACTCCCACTAATCCTATTTTGCTAGCCACACGCCTCAAAGCGGTGTCTCTTCTCCCCCATATCTTTATGAAATGCCCTATTATCTTGGCAGTACAATAAATCAGCATTCACTACTTGGTTATATGTAGTGAAAGTCGGATTCCCCAACATTGATCGTCTAATGTGCCAAGCCGATCCCTTAATGAAATGCTCCATCTTCATCTGTTCAGTACGAACATCACCCCTTGAAAAATACGATAGGGTTGTGAATTCCTCCTCGTACTCCGCACCCGTATGTCCCTCATGTTTTAGATTCATAAATCTAGTCCTCATCTCGGACTGCGTAGCTAGGGGAAGTATTTCCCCTCAAACCTCTCCCAGAACTGATCTATCGTGAGGTTATCCCTCTCCTCGACTGTCGTCATTGCCTCCCACCACTGAAGGGCGTCTCCTACTAATGTGAAAGATGCTAACATCTATTTCTGAACGGGCATGCACTCCAACATCCTTAAGTTCCTCTCAATATCTTTCTTTCAATGACTAGCAATTAGAATGTCAGACCCCCTGTAAACTCTTGAGGCTGGCCTTTAACAAAGGCCTCCCTCGTGCAGTCCCATGCGTAGCCCAGTGCCTATGCAGGGATAGCCACTTGCTATGGTGGCTTCTGTGGTGCCTGAGGTGGCGAAAAATGTTGTAGGATGGCCTCCATCGCTGCGGTTACTACCTGGGACACTATAGTGACTATCTCCGCTAGAGTAATCAACTGTGGGGCCTATGGAGCCTGTGGTGGCTGCGGTGGCTCCGGGTGAGTCTCCTCCTCCCCAACTGGTGGAGCTACTCTCCTAGGTTTGCCCCTACGTCTGTTTACCATCTGAAATCAAACAAGGTTCGAATTAGTATAAATCACATGAATACAACGAGTCCTAAATATAGGCTCTATATATCAAGGAATGCAACGCATAACATAATGAGTACAAACACAGATCCTAAGGACACTCGAACCGTGCTCTGATACCAACTGTAACAACCCCTATTTTCTTACGTAAAGATTGACCAGGCACGATAAGCCGAAGATGGGGCTTGTCAATCAATTAATATCATTCTCGGCACAATATAGCATAAATATGGTAATTTAAAAGCCTATACTTTAAAACTTCATGAATATAACTCTGACAATAATTAAAACCAAACCAACACTAATTGGAGAATAAATCCAACTGCAAGTAATATCACAAAATCCAACATAATGTAAATAACTAAATAAATCTTGGGCTTATGCCCTTACAATACCTCCAAATAAAATAACTAAACTTTCGCAGAAAAGCACCTAGGCTAGAGTCCACAATCCGGAAGGCTGCTAAGCACTGAGAGATCACAAGGCTGGTACAATAATAGTCCTGTTATCCCTGTCTAGAAATAAATTTGGGGAGGGGACATCTATAATTTGGGTCAGAGCCCGAGGTGTGCAAGAAGTAACTTAATTAATTTATGATGCAATAATATAGTTGATGCAAAATAAGTATCCCCCCTTTTCGACACTCACATGCTTATAACACCTCACCTCTCATCTAAGTGTGACACGTCTCGCATCCCAAAGGTCCCCAAATAAGAACTACGACTACGGGTCAATTTTGTACAATGATTAACTGATTTAAATGTGCCGACTATTTTTAATTATAAATATCCATAATCTTTTTGGTCTCCTAATCTCCACCTAAGAAGCATAAATATCCACTATGCAATAAATGATCACAAATTTACTTTATAGCCACATCATTAGGCAAATAATTTATTTATATAGTATCCGAGGAATTTATAATATACGTCATTCCATATACGTGACACACAAGGGCATCTATAATTGGTGTCAAATTCGTGCTCTATTGGCAAGTCCGAAGGAATCCTAACATCCAAATCGGACAATCCGAAGGAATCCTGACATCCTAAATGGACACCACAAAACACACATAAGATGGGGGCGGTCCCAACGCAGGACACATGTATATGGCCCATACCCAGCGATAATACAGGAAGGGTCGGCGCCACACCTACCCCTTGAAGGTGGAGCCTCTACGTAGTACGTATATGCCTACACAACGTCAAGCCCACCTGTGTCAATGTGTGGTCATTGTCCCGAAAGCACAAACCACCGAGCCGATATATAAGCCCAATGGTATGTCCACACACAAATATAATATAATAGATATTATTTTCCCATATAATATGTAATGGTAATTACTCTATAATTACCATAAAAATCCATCCAAAGTCCACACAAATCCACAACAATACATATTATTACTCCATATAGTATGTAGAAGTAATTATCCTATAATTACCATAGTGATACAACCCAAGTCCACAATATTTCCCCATTTATTGATAATTTACCACCAATTAAAGTATTAATTTTCCTATATATAATTACTTATTATTTATCTCATATAATAAGTATAGGTAGTTACTCTATAATTATCTAAATATCCCACCTGATATCCACAAGTATCCAATTAATATTTAATCACCCGAAAATTATTAACTCCTATTCCCTTTTATAATTATTTAACCCCTTAGTTAAATAAAATTTCTCCAATTTGATGTGGACACATTTATATTTTTAATAAATTCGTTATTGACCGAAATATGGTTCTACCCACTCGCTTGAACTCTTAAAAATATCCACAACCAAAACCCAAACCTAACTTAGTTTGCCCCTTCGAACCGAATCGATTTGATCCTGGACAAATCAATTCACTTCCCATACCGAATCGATTCGCCCAAGGCTGAATCGATTCGATTTGGTACAGCAACCCACATCTGCTTATTTATTTCAAGATGAGATTCTTATACTTCAATATAAACTCACTTCTAATGGTTTATAGAACTTCATAGTTATATAGTTGAGTCCCTAAAACTTGTTTAGTCCTCTTAGAATCATTAATTACACGATTTAATCCCAATTTCATTCTTAATTCTTCCAGAACTTATGAACATTGACATATATTTCAACTCTGATTTTCATGTAATTTTCAACACCGTTAGTGCATAATACAGAACATCTATCATGGGGTTTTCATCAATTTTTAAACCCATATACAACCATTACTATCTTCTACATTAAATGGTCCAGATGTTCCCAATTCAACTATCAAGAACCCTAAGGAATCTAACCCAAATTTCAATAGTTCGATTCTTAATTCCTGGGAACAATTCTACAATATAGGATCAACCCTCTAAATTTGTTATTCATCATCAAAACCAACATAATTAACCTAATTCCCGAAAATATAAAAAGGGGATTATTACATGCATCAAGAAATAAATTGGAAACATAAATTAGCAAGAAAAATCTTACTTTAAATATTTGTGGAAGAAGGCCCCTTGAAGCCCTTTTATTTATTTCTCTCCTTGATTCTTCCTTGCTCTTGCCCTTTTCCCCTTATTTGGATCTTTCCCCTCTTTCTCCCGTTACTGTCAATTTAGGTCTACTAAAATGATGGTGGAGGAGTGGTTTACCCCCACTTAAACATTTAATTAGTGCTAATCCTGAGTTGGGCCTAAAACCTGTAATACCCCGTATTTTTATGCTATATTAATTTGGGGATTTATTAAATTTAATATGAGTGATTTATTTAATAAAAATCCGAAAATTAATTATGTTATAATTATTAACGTGTCGAGAGTTAGTAATTATGGAAAATTTGTTGAATATTACTAATGAGCAAAGTAATATATTATATTGATTATATTGAATGTCATGAGTGAATTAAATGACAATTTCGAAAATTTAAGTCGGGACGTGCCCGTGTCACGTCGGGACTAATTTTGTTAAATAAAAAAGTGAATATTTTATAAGTTGTTCGTATGGTTGTTTTGAGTGCGCCAACGCGTCCAGAAGGGTCGAGATAGTCAGAAAAGTGTACCCGGGGGTTTAGTTTGGGTCTCGGGGCATTTTTAGGCCTAACTGGTACCCCGGGAGGGCAATTTAGTCATTTCACCTTTTTGGGTAATTAAACCCACGAAATTCAGCAACCTATATAAGCCATTTAGGTTAGTCAGCTAGGGTTAGAAAACAAAAACACAAGTGACGGCCATAGGAGAGGGAAGGAGAAAGCTCCAAGGCAATCCAAGGCCCCAAAAGTCATCCGTTTGCACCACAACCACCACCACCGCGTAGATCGCGAGACGAGGAACGCAGCCATACCAAAATCAGCCGTGAATCAGAATACCAAAAATCCCAGGCAAGTATTTCTTGCGTATTTTCGTTGGTGCAATCTTCATATTAGTTTAGGAATGATTTGTGATGAAAACTATGGAAGAAAACCCAATTTGTGATAGGAGAATCCATGTAGTATTGATTTATATGATGATTCTGGAAACCTTGCCATGTAGAGGAAATTAACCATGAAATTTTGATGATCATAAGAAAGAAATTCTGGAGAAAGACTTGTTAGAAAACTGTTTAAGAAAATTCTAGGGTTCTTGGTAATTAGATATAATTTTGGGTTGAAAATCCATGTTTAAATGATGAATATGTACATGCCTTACGTTAGAAACATCTGGTATATTGTTATAATGTTAGTAGTAGAATTCTAGGACGATTGGAACTTGAAAATATGGATTTGGTGTAAATTTGGAGATGAAACCCGTAACTGCATTTCTGCAGATTTTTTGTAGACCTGCTTGATCGATCGATCGAGCCTAGAGCTTCGATCGATCGAGCCCCAGACCTCGATCGATCGACCCCTCCTGGCAGACTCTTATTTCCATTGTTTAATTAGTTAAATTAAATTTATCGCAAAATAATTCTTGGGTATTCTTAATGAAATGTTTTGGGAAATAGGAAGGACCAGTAGGACATATGAATAAGTGTTGGGAACTTTATTATAAGACAAGAATCTTGTTTTTTTGGATAATTATATCATGAACGATGAAACTACGTATTTCAAGTGAGAGATTGCGGCGAATAGCTACGATAGTAAATAGAGGTATACTTACTGAATTTTCTACTTGGAAGGATAGAGTTCATGAATGTCACGTAATAAGTGAGAAAACCCTTCGAGTTAAGGTTAGAGATGAAACCTTATACGTAATACTAATAATGTGAAATTTAGGATAAATATTGTAATTATGGGTGACAAGAAGAACCTATATTAATATGATAAAGTGGTATATTTATATGATTGTGTGTACATATATTATATACATGTGAAAAACATACCACGCTACTTCCTATCCTTGAGGTTACCGCGCTGGGACAATCTTATCTCGATGGGACCTTTATGGGGGATATTGTCTTGTACCCTAGAAGATAGATATCCTTGGTACAGGCTATCGAATTGATAGTTCAGACGGTCCTAATAGACGCGAGTATGTGCCATCCTCTTAGAGACTTGGAATCTATGCTTCGCCTCGATATTGGTTGTGTATGTGTTAATACAGTTCGAGAGTGATTCCGAACTTGTATTCCCCTTGATATAAGTGGTATGGGGTTTGGATAGTAGAAGTATGCACGCACCATAGTTTTATTTGGGGTGCTGTTATTTTATATATATTATACGAGTAGTTAATATATATATGAGATTTAGAAATTTGAAACTGCCTACTGTGATTTGATAAGTAGGACATGGTTGAAGACACATATAGTAAATACTTGTTTGTGAAAGTATAATATGACACTGGGATACTTTATAAATTCATAAAAACTACAACGAGAGTTGTGCTGCTAATTGGAAGTATTCTTTTTAAACAATGATATTGTTCGGTTTTGAAATCTTATGAGTGAGTTAAGATAAGATAAATTATTGGGAAGGTTAGTATGATAAAATGATAAGATAAACCGTTGGGAAGGTTAGTACGATAGGCGTGCACATTAGAAGAGAGGTCAGAATTTTCTCAAGAGAGTGTCGCTATAATATGTTGTTGCATTGGCCTGTATCAATTTAAATACTTGCTAAACGTAATTTAAATTAAACACACTTTCGGGCTCTGACCCGTTTCTTTTTCTCTCTCTCTCTCTTGTATATATATGTATATATTTCAGGTGCCCAGCCACATGGGCGTCTTTCTTAGGATCCCTTGAGAGGAACGTGCTGCAGCTTAGGTTGGAGTTGCAGGTCACTTGCGTAGACGACTTCCTTTATTGACTCCACTTCTAGCATTCTCATTTATTAGGCATGTGTCGCCCTTTTAAGTATTTCATTGTTATTGGGACATTTGTACTTCAGTTATTTCTAGTATTGTTACTATGGGATTTATTCAGTTTGTATTGTGTTACTTTATATTTCGCATGTTGACATTCGATTTACGAATGTTTTAAATTAATTAGATTGTGTTCCAGATTTTATTGTGGTGTGATTCTTAATTGTAGAAATGTTGTTTTTAAATAAATGAATCTTTTTCTTTAAATAAAATTTGGAAAGTTATGTATGAAAATGGTTTTGACACTTAGCTTAATTATTTAGGGTGTTAAATTGGAAAATTTATTTTTATCGACAGTGATGCTGAGAATAAACCAACTGTTTACCTTGATTTAATTTAAAAAAGGAGTGATCGCCCGGTATTTAATTAGGCGGGGTGTCACAAAACCTAACAGTTGGACGCCCAAATGGACCTAAACCCATAATATAATTAGCCTAAAAGCTTTCCAATTTATACACCTATGACCCAGGCCCAATTCAAGATATTCAAAACACTAAACCGAGTCTCCAACGCTCCCCAAAATGCATCCCAAATATTTTTCTTTCACTTGGACATTTTACTATGCTAAAACGACACGTGCCTAATATTTTATCTACGTGTTAATTATTTTTCGCTCGCTTAAATTTTAAGTCCTCCCGAATTAATTTATTCTAAAAAAAATCCGAAATCATAAATTTCCATTAAATGAAAATATTTTATTCCAAAAATTTACGGGGTATTACACTTGAGACAGACACGGTGAAAATCAAGATAAAAATATAACTGAAGTTATCTTATCGAACCATAAGTATGTTGTCATGTAAAAATATTGATCATCGCGTAATTTGCCTATCAACTAATGTTTAGTCTATTATTTTCATTCAAGATAATATGTGGGGTTATGGTACTCAAGGTGATTCGAATGTTGGGATAGTCTAATAAACCTTTGTTATTTGTGAATATGTAAGTAGGTACAAATGCCATGTAAATACTTTATTTAAAAGTTAAGTGTTTTGAGCATTTTATATTTTCATCATAAAATGAATTATTAAGAAAATGCAGAAAGATATTTGCATGTAATTTCTTGACACAAAAGAATTATAAGATCAATAAAAAGGTTAAGGATCTTATCTAGGCATTTACTCTTATAAACAATTTAGCATAAAACTAGGTGGTTGGGATTTTACTTGTTTTCTCCATTCCGTTTGAGCTTTTCGATCACGAAAGAGATGTTACATAATAAGAATTATGAATACCTCTCCAACAGAGTCACCATATGTAAGAGAGTTGGTTTAGTTTAAAAATACAGGATTTGGGTACGTATTTGACTTGAGAAAATTCAGTTGCTCCTACGTATTTGTCATAGTTGGAATCAAAGTCTCGTAGTTCATGCGTTCGTACTATTTGTCGAAAAACTCATTTAGGTGGTTCTCGAAGAGGTGTGAGGTGGTGAAACTCTTCTCAAAACTCATCTCAAGACTATGCCCAAAACACTTCTCAAAACACTTTTCTAAAACTCTCTCTAAAACTCTTAAGAGAAAAACTTTTCTCTTCCAAAAGAAACTCCCTCTAAAATGTAATGTAATATCCCACCCCGATAAAATAAATAAAGTATATGTTGATTATATACAAGGAAGAGTTATTAGTAAATATAGGAGAATGGTGGAGAATTATTGGAGAAAAATAAAAGAAAAATGGATGCTTCGAGCGACATGAGATGTCGTTAGAAGCGATAAGTGATGTCGCGCGATGGAGATCGTTCGAACGACATCTCTGGTCGTTCGAGCGACACCTCCGGTTGTTCAAACGAGGTCTGATGCGTGCAGGCCTACCATACGCATGGGATTCACTAACCGTGGTTTAGATCTATTGATGAGTATAATTTTAGTTTGTAATTCGCATATATTAGGGTAAATATATGTAAGTTATGATAATTTTGCATCAACAGAGTTGTTGGTTGATTTATATGGTTTCATGGATTTTAGACAAATGTTTTCAAAAAGGTTTAGAACTCAATATAATTTCTGAATATTATGTCAGACCATTTGGGTATGAAAGTATGTAACCAAATATTATTTTTGTAGTTTTCTAGAAAAATTCAAAATAAGCATTTTTATGGAAATAAAAAATGTAAGAAAATACTGTTTTGGTGCAGTGGTAGTAAAAAGAAATAATGAACATTTTTATAGGATAAAAATGTGTAAGAAAATATTATTTTTGTATATTTTTAGTAAAAATAAATAATGGACATTTTGTATGGAATAAAAATGTGAGAAAATGATATTTTTGTGTATTTCTAGTAAAAAGAAATGATGAACATTTTTATGGAATAAAAATATGAGAAAATGATTTTTTTTGTATTTCTAGTAAGAAGAAATGAGGGATATTTTATGGGAATAAAATACTGGATAACGTAAATTTTGTTGAAATATTTATGAAATAAATATTTCTAAGTTTCTTGCAAAAATGAAGATTTTATGAATAAATGGACATTTGTTGAGTTTAAAAATATTGATCAAATGTCTTTATTACTTGAAAAGTATGTTTGTTGTAAATGGTATAAATTTCTAGAATGAAATGTTTGTTTAATCCACTTGGTAGGATTTTAGTGTTTAAAGTCCACTTTATATGCATATAAACTTGTAGTATTTTGTTAATAAATATGTGAACAAGTTTAAAGAAAGTCTTGTTGGGTTTTACACAAAATGAGACAAAAGAAAATTTTAGTCCTCAAATTGTGTGGGAAAAAGGATATTGGGAATGTGAATAATGTAGAGTATGAGACTACATGTGCTAAATGAAAGAAATGTTAATTTCTAATAATAAAAAGTAGTCTTATGTAAAGGGTATTATTTTATGTATTAAAAGCGTTATAGTGTCAGGTATGAAAGTTGAGCAAAAGTGTTATATTAAACAAGCGTTAAATGGATAAATTGTTTTAAATGTTAAGTTGAAAACTTAATAACCATTTTGAGAAATAACACTTGTTAAAAGACTAAATTGCAAGTATGCAAAATAAAGGGTAAATTGGTAAATTACTTAAAGTGGAACATTTTTGTGGAGTATAAATGTCAAAGAATGTCTTTACACTGGTATGGGTGAAAATGAATTAAGTCCTAAAATGTGAATGATTGTAGTATAAATCACGTGTGTGTGTATAAGGGACTTAAAGGCAAAAAAATAATTTTCCAAGTGTTAATGAAAAAAGGAATGGTTAAGTCCGGGTTTTGGTTTCGGCCGAGTAAAAGTAAAGAAGTGGAATGATGTGGACATGTATAAAATGTTAAACACATTAATAAGGACTCAGATGCAATCGGGAAATAAGCAAGAAGGGCCCGAAGCCCTTAGTTGAATAGCCCTAAATCACTGTCCAGAGCATATGGTGCGCATAGCCGTTGGTGTGGAGCCCGTGTAAGTTTGCGATAAAGGAAGATTCCGAGAAAATATGTAGGGAATAAGGAACATGTCAAGAAATGGGTTGTGTAGTAAAATGCGTTAATACAACCTAGCTTGAATGAATGAAATAAATATTTCAGAAAATGTGAAATAGACAAGTAAATGTGTAAATCTATTAATGTCCATAAGTTAAGGTAAAAGGGCTATAGTAAAGTGGGCAAATGGGTGGTCATGTAACCTAAGTTGTTAAACCCATGATTTGCAAGAGTGTGAATTGAAAATGCATGTATTAAAATGGTACTTTTCAATGAAAATACTAAAGTATATTTAAATGAATAGAAATGGGTGATTTCGGTAAAGAGATGGGTTGGGATAAATCAAGCGCAATGGCGTTAAATGTTGAACCGGGTGTGCTAAATAAACTGAGAAATGCTAACTATGAATAAAGGAAGTCTTTACAAGGTTAAGGTGGATTAATCTGGATGAGTATGGTTTTCGAAAGTAAAACAGTCAGTGCATTGGAATATGTATTTTTTTATATATGTAGATACATATATATTTTCGCATACACGTGATTGTAGCGTGTGGGTATTCTTTTATGTCATTCGTTTCTATATTGCTTATATATTCCCACTAGGCATAGGCCCACACCCTCTCTTTGTTACAACATATTGGGTGCGGGTTCGTATTTTGAGGGCGTTATACAGGTAAGTGTACTTTATTATTTTACGTTAGTAGCTCTGTTTACTTGGGGCCGGGGTGCTCCCATGGGTCCTACACGTAGTTTATCTTGAAACTGGAATCGCATGCTAAATAAGTGAAATGTAAATTAAAATAAAACTGGGCTAGCAACATTATGTAGGTTGTTTCATTGCACTTTACACCTAACGCTCGGGCCGGACCGGGTTGACTACGGGTAACCCATAAATCTGGGTCGGGTCGTTAGAAATGGTATCAGAGCTATAGGTTCAAGGTTCCTTTTAGGTGTGACATGGTGAGGTCGGTATTAGATCTTTCGACGTCGATGTTGGTTTGGGCCAGTCACACTAGTTTGGTGATGGTTGTGGTTTGTGTCCTCGATGGTGAAGTAAAAAAGGTTAGCACAATAAGTAAGTTAGTGCCAAGTGTCATACGTTCAAGTTAGTTGTATAAATCGCCTTCGCATTTCTGATTAAGTGTGTTAATAATTTATGGGTTTCCACATAAGCCTATAAGTGGTGACACCGTGGTTCGTAGTGTGAGGTGTTGTGTTCCTGCCTTGTTGACGTAGAGTCTTTAGGGATGTTGGTAGAATGTGATGACGCCCATTGGGAAAGTGGCACCAAATTGTGTATGATCAATGGTAGAGATTGATAGTTATACTGACATAACTATGCAATGGGAAATCGTGATTTTAAATTATATGTCGCCTTAGGTACGATACATACGAGGAGTCCATATCAATGTTATAGTTAGGCGAATTCGATCCTTGGGGTAATATCGTGATTGGTGGGTAATTCGATGAACATGCAAATTGTATGGGTCAATGCTAAGGGATAAGTCAGGCTCAGTTAATAGAATGCTATCCTTACGAGTGAACCCTTAGTGGTTGCTGGTCGATGAATGTATTTACAAGTATTAGCTACATGGTGAGGAAGTTTGAGTCACATAGTTGCGATCTTGAGTTTAATAGGTCCCGATTCATGTGCCTTGAATATAATGTGGATTTAGATAACTTTAATAATTTAGGTAACCTAGGAGTGAACCTAGATAATCATGGTGACTTAGTATTGAGTAAATGAGTTATGATGCTTTAGAATATGACCTCTTGCGGAATCATAAGGGCGGGCCTACTCTTGAGCAATACCCGGTGTCTTGTGTCCTACCAAAACCTGGATGGCATTAATTTAGAGTTTGGTGATCGTAGTTTGACATTGAGAAATATGATCCCTTGTGGCATTCATAGGCATGAGCCTTACTGTTCATAAGCAATGCTCGACGTCTCGTATCCTAGCAAAATATGTATAGTTGTGTTAGTTGGTAAATTAACACATAGTATGAGGTTTACATAGTAAGGAAATTCAGTTATAGTGGTTGAGCACTATTTAAGGACATTGCCCGTCACAATTTAGTATGTCGTATACCGCTATAAGTTGCTACAAGTCGTCGAAGGATTGAGAAGCTTACATCTATAAAGACGAATCCGAATTACAAGAAGACTTCAACATTCAAGCCCAACAAGGATGAATTTGATAAAATGTGTTTAAGTTTCATTTTCATTTCACATTAAAAGTGTTGGGATAATTTTTATAAAACTTAAAATGGTTTTTGGAATTTTTAATAAATGATTTTTATTTTTCAAAAAATATTTAATCATAAATGTTTTGGATAAATATCTCCTGATCCCGTGAACAGTTTTAAGATTTAAGGATTCCAAGTTATTTATAACTTTAAAATTCTTTTTTAAGGGGATCGGTGATTGTCGTTCGAACGACGTCACATCTCGTTCGAACGAGATGGAGGTTCGCTCGAACGACGTCGCATGTCGTTCAAACGAGAGTTGTTTTTAGCTGACACGCCACCGCCTTGATTTTTATTATAAATAAGAGTGTCAGGCTACTGATTTTTGGGTGGAGAAAAACTAGTTTTTGACAGAATACGTTTTTCTATTCTCCAACCATATTTGAGGGTTCATAACTTTTGTTTTATAATTCACAATATCAATAGATTTTGTGTGGGTTGTTTTATGGAACCCAAAGCATAGTTTGCTATTGTTCATTCTTTGTGGGGATATCTCTACAACCGAGAGATGCGTGCTATTGTGGAGTGAGTCGCTATAAGGTTTATGACTGCGTGTCATTGAGGATCTTCTGTGTGTTGATTCTTTGCTGAAGACTGCGTGTCTGTTATGGTATAGCTGCGTGTGAACCATTACTAATTTCTAGTCGATGCTTTGAAGGTTTGACGAAGACACCGTGCGTTACACTTGTGGGCGATTATCAGGTTGTATGTAAGTCAATGGTCTTGTAAACTTGTCAAAGTTCTAGAAATAAAGGTTTTGCCCTTCGAGGATTTTCCTGAAATTTGTGTCACATACTGTATTTATAATGGTTGGCACTTCCAGGCACATAGTTATTTGAGTTTAAGGGCTGAATTGATTTGATTCATAAATTGACTTTGATTAAATAAATTTGTGGTTGGAATTTTTGAAACTATTTAAATCGGTATCGCATACGGTTTCTAAAATTGGTATCAGAGCAGGTTACGCTAATTTATCGTGTATTCCTATTTTTCGCAAAAATTTGTGTGATATTGATTTTTTGAAAAATCTAATTTTTGAAAGTTTGTCACAATGTTTCCAAACGAAAACTTATATAGTCGGTTGCTAATTTTTTACGGGTCTAATTATGCTTACTGGAAAACCCAAATGAAATCCCATTTAAAAGCAATCGATGAGAGAGTTTGGTTAATTTGTGAAAGAGGATGGATTCCTCCCACTGTCACCGCGAATAATGTCACTAATTTAAAACCTGTGTCCGACTTCACTGAGGAAGAGTTTAGGTGGAGCACTTATAATTCACGAGGGCTTAGTGCAATTTTCGGACATGTCACCCCTGACAAGTTCAGACATATTATGATGTGCACCACGTCTAAAGAAATGTGGGATGTTTTGCAACTCACCCACGAAGGCACTAACACGGTCAAAGAGTCTAAAATTCAAAATTTGACTACTCAATTTGAGACGATCACTATGTTAGAGACTGAGTGTTTTGACCAGTTTTATGCATGTTTGTCTGACATTGTCAACACTACCTTTAACTTTGGTGAGCCTATACCTGATGCACGAGTGGTTAAAAAGATTTTAAGATTGCTGCCAACCAAAACGCTTTATCCCGAAAGTAACTGTTTTAAATACCTTAGGTAATTTCAATCGTCTGAAATTAGAAGAGTTGGTTGGAGACCTCCAGACGTACGAAATTGACATGTTTCCCAACACCGTCAAACCTAAGGATAGAGGGAGAGCGCTTAAAGCCCAATCTATGAAAAAGAAAGTGAGTTTTTATGAGTCCGAGTGTGAGAACAAGTCTGATTTTGACATGGCCCTGCTTGCAAAGAATTTTAAAAAGTTTCTCCAATTTTCGAAACAAAATTCTTCAAATAAAAAGTTTTCTAAGAAAAACAAAAAGAAAGACAAGGACAAAGAAAGCGGTGAGAAAAAAAATAGGGTGAAGAAAATTTGATATGTTTTGAGTGTGAGGGGAGAGGGAACAAAACTTTTGAGTGCCCCACTAGTCTTAGGAGAGAGGGCAATAAAGTTGCGATGCCAGCCACCCTTAGTGATAGTAAGGGAGATGAGAAAGATGAGGGAGATAAGTCCAATTAAGGTTTAGCACATGGGATGTGTGTAGATTTTTCGAGTCGTGTGAGCTCACCCACTTTGTGTCACAATGATAGTGTTCACGAGAGCAAAGGTGATGACTCGAGTGTTTCTAGTGGCGATGAGAGCGAGTTTGAGAGTGGAGATGAAAGTGAGCTTCAAAAAGCTTTTAGAGATTTGTACATCGAGACCTTAAAAACGAAGAAGTATAATAAAGATTTAGGTCGTATGGTCTTAGATTTGGAGAGAGAGAAGGAAGTTTTAAGGAGGGAAAAATGTGACTTGATCAACACGGTGTCAAGTCTGATGACACGTGTATCCCAACTCGAGAGTGATCTCGAACGTGCCCGGGAGGTCTAAGTCCCTTTAGAGAACTCGTCTAAGAAAGTTGAAAAGATTGTTCTTAATCCAAATTTGGGTGGTGGTGTGAATTTAGGAAAAGGTCATGACGGTGTAGCCACTTCTATTATTGCACCTGAGCTGGTTCTCACTTTTGTGACTCGACCCAACCCACCTAGGCATCCCGTATTTGTTAGGAGAACACGTCCTAGAGTTTTTGAGAGAGGTGTACCTAGGCCAGTTTATGTTTCCCATTGCAAAAAGAGAGGACACCTTAGGGAGTTTTGTTTTAAATTGGGTTATGTGTCACGCTTTGCTCCAAGACATATTCGCACACATGCACCCACCCATGATACTTTTCTTGCACATAATGATAGAGAGTTTGCACATATTCGAGAGCAAGTAAAGTTTTTGGTCAAGACTTCTCATGATTTTATGGAGTTGTTTCAAAAGATGTCATTGTCTTTGGAAAACTCCATCGCACCTACTGGATGAGGTCTAGACATTTTTGCTAGCATAGGATGATTTACATGATGACACTTTTGCCTATTGCTAGTATGTACCATTTGTTTTATACTTTGGTAGCATTTTTGTTTGATTTTATTTTTTTTGGTACTATTTTAGCACTGCGTTTTCCCATTCCAAGAACTGTTTTCTCAAAATTTATACCACTGGACATAACTGCATGTTTTCATGAACAAACTGGGAAGATTTTCTTTTCTCGTTCTAACGAGAACATATGTCGCGAGAAGTCTTCTCGCGAGATCACCTGTCGTTCAAACAACAAGGTGTCTAGTTCGAACGACACTTGGAAAAAGCCATTGTTTTGCAATCCCCTGGTTTATCTTGTTCTCTTATTAGGTTCTGCTGGGTTGTTTCTGAACAGTGTTCAAAAAATCCAAAAATATTTTCTCTTTTACAAATTTTTTTGAAAAAAATCCAAAAAGAGTTTTGTAGTTTGTTTGCACCTTATATGAATGCACACTTAGGATGACCAATTCAAACTTTATTCCATATTCATGTGACTATTTGATAGTATTTTGAGACAATATGTTGTGTCATTTATGTGCTTTACAAAGTTTGGAGTCTTTGAGAGGATATAGTGTTGCTACCTACATGATTGACTCTATTTGTCTTTTATTGCACACTTGCACGAATTTTTTTAACGTTTGTGCTTATCTATCACATGTTGTTTAGTGTTTCCGCTTTAATTTTGTCTATACAATGAACCAAATGCGATAAAACGTGATAAAAAGTAGTGCATGCTATAAACCGTTTGTGAGTTTGTGTTTTTATTTTGTAGAACGGGGAAGGGCCACCAAAGGTACTCATTCAGCCTGTACGATAAAGCCACAGTTTAAATGGACCTAAAAAAGTGAGGAATTGAAAATTATCCAGGGTCCAATGAGGTTTAAAAGGGCCCCAAAAAAATTGAATGGCAATAAAAAGAAATATATGCCAATAATGGGCCAATAGGATTTTTAGTTTCATCACCTCATAAGAGAAATAAAAAGCATTATCTATTAATGGGGGAGTTTGGATGGAATTTAAAACAGTTTGCACGTCCTTGAAAGTCATGAAAAAGCATTACATAGTTTTGGACGTTATTGGTGTGGAAATCATTTATACTTTGATTTGTTGATATGATTAAGATGATATCATATAAATTCAACAATTCTATACCTAAGGACTATTTTTTATGATCATTCGTTAGGAGTACACTTATGCGTCGTGCACATATGACATGATTGAGTTGATTTTCCTATCGAATTTGTTCACACCCATTCGTTCCGTATCTATGATTTGGTTGTCTTAGTAAAAATTCGTGGTGCGATTTTTTATAACATCATTTTTTGTATATTTTGTATGAAAAATCTGAAAAATAAAAAATAGTTTGTTTATTTTGTTTACCGTGACACCCCGATTTAAGTTATTTGGTTTATTCTTTCCCTTGTCTATTTCGGACAAATAAAAAGGGGGAGAACGAGTTATCATATTATGAAGGAGCTTTAATATGGGGGAGATTTGATTATGCTTTAATGTTTATGTTTATATCATTTGAAACTCGATACGTCATGAGGTTTTTGGTTTATCTCATCTGTGTAGGTACAATTGAAGATCATTATGTTGCACACCCTGATGAGAAAAGCTTGGAGATTTGAAAAGTTGATTGTTGAAGCATTATTTAAAAAGTTTGAAGACTTAGCATTTTATCTTTCCACTTTTGAGTTTATGGGAGGGTAGATTTGTATAGGTAATTTGATATTGATAATTCACATATTTTTTATTTTATACCGGCATAGACATAGAGGGAGATATGTAAGGACATTGTCCGTCACAATTTAGTATGTCGTATACCGCTCAAGTTGCTATAAGCCGTCGAAGGATTGAAAAACTTACATCTACAAAGACAAATCCGAATTACAAGAAGACTTCGGTATTCAAGACCAACAAAGATGAATTTGGTAAAATGTGTTTAAGTTTCTTCTTCATTTCACATTAAAAGTGTTGGGATAATTTTTATAAAAGTTAAAAAGGTTTTTAAATGATTTTTATTGTTCAAAAATATTTTATCATAAATGTTTTGGCTAAATATCTCCTGATCTCGTAAACAGTTTTAAGATTTAAGGATTCCAAGTTATTTATAACTTTAAAAGACTTTTTTAAGGGGAACAGTGACTGTGTCGTTCGAACGACGTCACATCTCGTTCAAACGAGATGGAGGTTCGCTCGAACGATGTCGCATGTCGTTTGAACGAGAGTTATTTTTAGCTGACACATCACCGCCTTGATTTTATTATAAATAAGGGTGCCAGGCTACTGATTTTTGGATGGAGAAAAACTGGTTTTTGACAGAATACATTTTTAAATTCTCCAACCATATTTGAGGGTTCATAACTTTCGTTTTATAATTCACAATCCCAATAACTTTTGTGTGAGTTGTTTTATGGAACCCAAAGTATAGTTTGCTATTGTTCATTCTTCATGGGGAGATCTCTACAACCGAGAGCTGTGTGCTATTGTGGAGTGAGTCGTTACTAAGTTTATGACTGCATGTCATTGAGGATCTTTTGCGTGTTGATTCTTTGCTGAAGACTGCGTGTCCATTGTGGTATAGCTACGTGTGAACCATTGCTGATTTCTAGCTGATGTTTTAAATGTTTGATGAAGACACTGTGCGTTACACTTATGGGTGATTATCAGGTTGTATGTAAGTCAATGGTCTTGTAAACTTGTCAAAATTCTAGAAATAAAGGTTTTGCCCTTCGGGAATTTTTCCTGAAATTTGTGTCGCATACTTTATTTTTAATGGTTGACACTTGCACGCACGTAGTTATTTGAGTTTAAGGGTTGAATTGATCTGATTCATAAATTGACTTTGATTAAATAAGTTTGTGATTGGAATTTGTGCAACTATTTAAATTGGTATCGCTTAAGGTTTCTCACACTTATAAGAGATAAAAAGGTGCAGGCTTGTGAAATCGTGTTGATAATTCCCTGGAGGTATATACTAAGGTTTGTCTAATGAAATGTTGATGCGAGTGGTAGTCATTCCCTAGTAATAGTGAAACTCAGGTTGTGTAGCATAGATCATGGTATGTCTTGTGATTTCTCAAAATAGACGTGTAAGGGGTTTAGAGGAATAAATGAATTTGATGTCGTCGTCCATGGGGCATTGGGAATCATTGTTTTATTTAAGTTTACATAGGTAATGGTATACCATTGATGATTATAGCACAGTTAGGTCATGTAAATTTATGGCAGTACCTTGGAGTTAGTGTTACAGCTTTTGTTATAGGCATGTATCATGATATGACCTTCGAGGATAATTTCGAAATAGGTTGGTCAATGCTAGGTGGTGAACCTGGGAGACTTAAAACACGATGATGTTCATCATGGATTTTAGAGATAGCACTCGGGATGAAGTGCTACGCATAATTATAGCACCTACGTGTGCTACCCCTACGAGTAGTAATTACTTTACCGAGGGAAATCATTAAGCATGTGTGATGCCTGAGAATTGGGATGCCATTAGAATGATTACGATTTCGTATCATGTAGGCGGTGATGAGGGTGGTAATAATGGTCCATGAGTTATATGTTTGAAACTATATGAGCGTTGTGTTTCACTGGATGAGAGTGGTCTTGAAAACTGAGGGTAGCTACCGCGTGTTGAAATTTTGGAGGCCTAGGTGTGATAGGTCAGTAACTAATGATAAGTGTCAAGATAAGTAACTTCGTCTTGATTTAGGATAGTTATGCTTACCAGTGTTGGATAGGTAGCATTATCCCTAAGGAGGGAAGCCCAGCATTTCGACTTCTCAAAGGAAATTTGTTTGTGTTCCGTCCGTCTGGCACGGACGAATGATTCTTAAGTAGAACTCGTCAGGGTTAACAGGCCACGCCAGTATGCGTGGCAAGGCTATGGTGCTTAATAAGTAATGGTAAGAATTAAAGACTTTAAGTGTACGTCATGGATTTGTACTTCATGTGGTTCGATTCATTGCCAGAATTGGATTGTTTCCCTTAGGCGTGGCAGTTGTTTGATTATTTGCACTTCTTGTGTCTTCGTTGATCCTGGTAATGGGAAGTTGTTGATTAATTTTGATTCGGGTGTGGAATTTCATAAGCTCAATAGTTATGAAGGTTAGGCTGGTGTGGCTGATGCATCATGGTATATGAGTGCGCTTTTCTTCGGATGCACCTTATTCTACACTATCCTGTGTGTACGCATGGTCTCACATTCTTGCATATAACATGCATTTGTTACATAATTGCCATAGGTTAACATGTCTGTTAGTTAGACGGTATAACAAGTTATGACTTAGTCATGTGTCCCGAGGTTGTGACTTGATATTATTATGAATATTGGAACCTGATAAACATTGGATGATATTGTTGCACTTGGTTCAAAAATTTTGAGATCTAAGAGATGATCGTTGGTGTATATGCATGTTGTGATACCTAGGGTGACCCTAGGTCAGTATAGGGATCTCGTAGGAGATATAGGTCGGGTAGAACTATGTGATAAGGTGATTATCTTTGATATGTGTATCAAGGAGTGTTGAAATTGTATCAGCCTAGGCTAGGCATGATCCAAGACTGTAACGTAGGTTTTAAATCCTAACGTAGTAATAATCCATATTAATGAGCTCATTGTTGATGCTGCGATATCTGATGAGTATCAATTGTCTCAAGTTTTTTTTTAGATAAACATGTTAGGCATGCTTGAGATTTTGGCAATAAGGCTTAAGGTTCGTCGTGATGGGATTAACGACGTGGTTAATTAAACTGGAATCTTTGGGGTTAGACCACAGTGTTGAGGATACTTAGAATGGAAACCTGTTCGTGGGTAATTGGAGTATAAATTGTGACAAACCAAGAATTTCGAGGACGAAATTCCTTAAGGAGGGAAGTTTGTGATATTCTGCCTCGATAAATTAAATAAATTATATGTGGATTATACATGAGGAAGAGTTAGTAATAAATATAGGAAAATAGTGGAGAATTATTGGAGAAAAATAAAAGAAAAAAGGATGCTTCGAGCGACATGAGATATTGTTAGAAGCGATAAGCGATGTCGCGCGATTGAGATTATTCAAAGTACATCTCTGGTCATTCGAGCGACACCTCTGGTCATTCGAAAGACGCCTGATGCGTGCAGGCCTGCCATATGCATTGTTGAGCTCTCGATGGTTGGTTTAAACCTAGGACAACAATGTTGTGATATTTCTAGGGTATTGGTTTTATATCAGAGGAGAAAACCGTGGGATGTGATAGTTCTTACTACAGGTCTGCCAAATTGTTGTCGCCCTTAGGATCGTAAATCAAATGATCGTGTCAACCCTGGAGCCTAACTATTTTGGAGATAGCAGTTGGAATATTTTATATATGCTTTGTATACCTAGCTTTGGTATAAGAGAAGGTTTGGGCAGTAACCCTCACACAAAAATCGTCTCCTCCATCTCTCTCTCTCAACACTCTCAAATAATTCTCTCCACAATCTTTAAACCATCTGATTTATTTAGATATAATGACTACACTCACACCATTAGACAGCCATTTCCACCAATGTTAAGGTATGAGTTATGAAGTTGAGGAGCTATTTGTTGGGTATTTGAGGAGGTATTCCTAGAAGAAGTTGAATATATTGTTGGGGGCCATGAAGAAGGATTGCCATGGGGAGTATCTAGATCTTGTATGGTGGATCTTTTTGTAACTTATTTTAGGGCCACCTTTGGAGGTGGGGGAATCACCCATCTTCACCACCACCACTTTGAAGTCATTTGAGGTGGGATTCACTAACCTTGGTTTAGATCTATTGATAAGTATAATTTCAATTTGTTATTGGTATACATTAGGCTAAATATATGTGGGTTTTGATAAGTTTGCATCAATAGAGTTGTTGGTTGATTTCTATGGTTTCATGGGTTTTAGACAAATGTTTTAAAAAAGGTTTAGAACTCAATATAATTTCTGAATATTATGTCAGACCATTTGGGTATGAAAGTATGTAACCAAATATTATTTGTGTAGTTTTCTAGAAAAATTCAAAATAAACATATTTATGGAAATAAAAAATGTAAGAAAATACTGTTTTGGTGCAGTGGTAGTAAAAAGAAATAATGAACATTTTTATAGGATAAAAATGTGTAAGAAAATATTATTTTTGTCTATTTCAAGTAAAAAGAAATAATGGACATTTCTTATGGAATAAAAATGTGAGAAAATGATATTTTTGTGTATTTCTAGTAAAAAGAAATGATGAACATTTTTATGGAATAAAAATATCAGAAAATGATATTTTTTTGTATTTCTAGTAAAAAGAAATAAGGGATATTTTATGGGAATAAAATATTGGATAACGTAAATTTTGTTGAAGTATTTATGAAATAAATATTTCTAAGTTTCTTGCAAAATTGAAGATTTTATGAATAAATGGATATTTGTTGAGTTTAAAGAAATTGATAAAATATCTTTATTACTTGAATAGTATGTTTGTTGTAAATGGTATAAATTTCTAGAATGAAATGTATGTTTGATCCACTTGGTAGGATTTTAGTATTTAGAGTCCACTTTCTATGCATATAAACTTGTAGTATTTTGTTAATAAACATGTGAACAAGTTTAAAGAAAGTCTTGTTGGGTTTAACACAAAATGAGACAAAGGAAACTTTCGTCCTTAACTTGTGTGGGAAAAAGGATATTGAGAATGTGAAAATTTAGATTATGAGACTACATGGGCTAAATGAAAGAAATGGTAATTTCTAATCAATAAAAAGTAGTCTTGTGTAAAAGGTGTTATTTTATTTATTAAAAGTGTAAAAGTGCCAGATGTGAAAGTTGGGCAAAAATGTGATATTAAACAAGTGTTAAATGGCTAAAGTGTTATAAATGTTAAGTTGAAAACTTAATTACCATTTTGAGAAATAACACTTGTTAAAGGACTAAATTACAGGTATGGCAAATAAAGGGTAAGTTGATAAATTATTTAAAGTGGAACATTTTTATGGAATATTGTCAAAGAATGTCTTTACACTAGTATGGGTGAAAATGAATTAAGTCCTAAAGCGTGAATGATTTTAGTATAAATCACGTGTGTGTGTAAGGGACTTAAAGGATAACAAACAATTTTCCAAGTGTTAATGAAAAAACGGATGGTTAAGTCCGTGTGTGGATGAGTAAGGTTTTCAGAAGTAAAACGGTTAGTGCATTGGAATATGTATTTTCTTTTATATATGAAGATACATATCTCTCTCTCTCTCTCTCTCTCTCTCTCTCTCTCTCTCAATATATATATATATATATATATATATTTCCGCATGCACATGAATGTAGCGTGTGAGTATTCTTTTCTGTCGTTCGTTTCTATATTGCTTGTATATTCCCACTGGGCATAGGCTCACACCCTCGCTTTGTTACGACAGGTTGGGTGCGGGTTCGTATTTTGATGGCATTATACATGTAAGTGTACTTTATTATTTTACGTTGCTCTGTTTACTTGGGCGCGGGGTGCTCCCATGGGTCCTACACGTAGTTTATCTTGAAACTGGAATTGCATGCTAAACAAGTGAAACTTTAATTAAAATAAAACTGGGTTAACAACATTATGAAGGTTGTTTCATTGCACTTCACACCTAATGCTCGGGTCGAACCGAGTTGACTACAAGTAACCCATAAATTCGGGCCGGGTCGTTACATGTAAGGCGGTGATGCTTACTTATAGTAAAAAACAACCACTACACCAAAAACAACAATTTGGCACACCCTGATATTAAAAATCTGGCACAGTTTAAAAGTGTGCCATATTTTGGCACAGTTGAATAGCAATTTGGCACACTTTAAAACAGTGCCAAAATTGAGTACACTTACTAAAATATAAATAGTCTAAAAAAATAATATGCTTCCTTCTAAATTTTTGTCTCCCGCTCTCTCTCCTCTCTCAATTAGCTCTCCCGCTCGTCTCTCCTCCCTCTCGTCTCTATCCCTCACGCAAGCTTCAATTGCAATGGAGTCACCCAAGAGCTTCAATTGCAATGGAGTCTGAATCTCAAATCTCCAAATCCTTGGGCTTCCCCTCCCCAAATCCCACCAACGACTTCAATTTTCTCTTCACCCACCTCAACACCCTCTTATCCACCCCAACTCACAAAACAAACCACCACAACCTCAAATTATCCTCAACCTCCATAACCCTAACCCAACCAAAACCCACTTCCCAAAGCTGGTTGAAACCCTCCACCAAAGACTCCCCCATAATTCGCACCCTCTTTAAAAACCTCTCCGTCTTCGAACGCGCCCTCAGCGGTGCCTTAACCGGTGGCATCGCCTGCGCCTTCACCTACGTCTGTCTCCACCCCTTAGACATCATAAGAACCAAGCTCCAAACCAAAGGCGCCTCTCAAATCTACACCAACTCCCTTGACGCCGTTCTCCAAACCTTCCAATAAAAAGGCATTCTTGGCTTCTACTCTGGTGTCTCAACTATCATAATCGATTCCACAGCCTCATCCGCCGTCTATTTTGGCACCTGCGAGTTTGGGAAATCTATTTTATCTAAATTCCCACAATACCCATCTCTCCTTATCCCTCCACAAGCTGGTGATATGGGTAATATTGTCTCATCAGCTATAATGGTGCCTAAAGAGTTGATTACTCAGAGAATGCAAGCTGGGGAAAAAGGGAGATCTTGGGAGGTTTTGTTGAGGATTTTGGAGAAATATGGGTTTCTGGGTCTTTATGTTGGTTACTCAGCTACATTGTTGAGGAATTTTCCTGCTAGGGTTTTGAGTTATTCCTCTTTTGAGTATTTAAAGTCTGCTGTTTTGGATAGGACAAAAAAGACTAATTTGGATCCCTTTCAGAGTGTTTGTTGTGGGGCGTTAGCGGGTGCGATATCGGCTTCCATGACGACGCCGTTGGATGTGGTGAAGACAAGGCTGATGACTCCGGTTCATAGGGATGGGATGAATAGCGTGGGGGAGATAGTGAAGCAGATTTTGAAGGAAGAAGGGTGGGTGGGGTTTAGTAGGGAGATGGGGCCTAGGGTGCTTCATAGTGCTTGTTTTTCGGCTTTGGGTTACTTTGCGTTTGATACGGCTAGGCTTACGATTTTGCATCAGTATCTCAGAAGAAAGGAGCTTCAGGATGTTTATGTTGATTTTGCAGTCCCACTGGATTGAGTGAGTCCTCCCTTTTCTTGGCTATAATAATTTATGAGTAATGCTATGGGTAGTTACATAAGCTGATGTGTCATTGTAATGAAGAATTGTAGATCACTAATTTCACGACTCATCTCGTGACAGTGTACAATACTCGTAGCATTTTGTTATTGCACTGCCGTTTGTGTAACTTTCTTGTGTAATTTTCTTGTATACAGGGGAGGAGCATTTCCGAAGGTGAGGGATTAGTGCAAAAGTGGCATTGCAAATTGTAAGCGTTACTTCCTATTTGTTGTATTAGTACTTGTACTTTGTTAGGTTTAGTTGAGTTTAGGTTATTTTTTAGTTAAACATCAGCTTATTGGATAAGTTCCAAAGTAGCCAATTTAATAAATTGAATATGAGCAATGTATGTCTTTGTGCACGTGTGTGTGTGTGTGTGTGTGTGAGAGAGAAAGAGAGAGAGAGAGAGAAAGAGTTATATACATATAGAGAAATAAGTGGTTTGGTTATTAAGGGTAATGCGGCGAACGGGGTTGGAGCTTGGGGGTTTGGCGACGCTTTCTTATGAGTTGGGTGAATATGAGATTTGTCGAGTTAATTATTTATTTACACTATGTTTGTTTAAATGCTTGACGGAGTTAAAGTTTTGTTCAAATGCAGGGTGAATATGGTTTTGTATGAAACATGGAGTTATGGTATTATTTGTGTTGCATACAAAATCCATGTTTCATGACTAGGATACGCTCTAAATAGTTCATAAATAGTTTTCGTAAATAGTTTTTGCAGGGGTTTTATATGAACATGTTTCACCTTTGAACATTTAAGATATGCCCCTGTTTATAAATAGGGGTTATATAAACTGTTATATTAATAGGATATGTCGTGCTTATAAAACAAATATGACTCATGGGTTGCCCTTAACAGTGGCATCCTAAATGGATCATTGCATAACTATGGATGTTTCCCATATTTTATTCAAGCAGGTATAATGGAGGTACACATACTTTATTCAAACAACCAATTTTCCGATGTTTTTGTGAGTGTATCTCAAATTATTGTATAAGTGAGGGTGTAATATGAAAGTTCAAATGTTATTGAGGGTGAAAGTAAAAAAATTATTCATATGCTGATTAATGTTTTCCTTATGTAGATTGTACCAGAGATACGCTAGACGATGGAATCTGTAGGCTTTATTGAAATCGACACACCGGTTCTACAGGTTTATTAATTTCTTTCAAGAAGTTATGGCTCGAAGAGTTCATCGGGTGGCTATCAAAATACCAATGAAATCTGGTTAGTCTCAAAGTCTCAAATTCTCTTTAAATATTGCAACATTAAATAAAAAATGGTCTAAAATTGTGGCAACAAGTAGCCAAGCGTAAAATGGCTTACTTTATGAGCTTATTTAGTTAAATTGGTGGAAGGGATTTGCTAGTGGTTTGGTTTTGGAATTTTCTGCTACTGTTGTTGAGTTTATTTCAAATGTTAAAACATGTTGGATTTAATGAATAAACCAATGAAACCATGTTGAAATTTTCTAAAATCAATAAACGTTCTAAATTGATTAAAAACAAGCCGTTAGAGGGTGAAAACCTAAACCAACCCCCAAACGACCCCTTAAGAGGCACAAACACCTCGTACGGGACCAATGTAACTTGTAGGAACTGACCGCGTAGTCACGGGTGTCCCGATTTTAGAATATGATGATAATTTGAAAATATCTAGAAGAGGCTTAATAACAAACCGTTAAAGGGTGAAAAACTAAACCAGTCCCCAAACGTCACCGTAAGAGGCATGGACACCTCGCATGGGACCAATATAACTTGTAGGAACTCACCGCATAGTCACGAGTCTCCCGGTTTGAGAATATGATTATAATTTGCAAAAATCAACACTTAGACTTAAAAACAAGTCGTTAATGGGTGAAAACTTAAACCAGCCCCCAAACGTCACCGTAAGAGGCACGAACACCTCACACGGGACTAATGTAACTTGTAGAAACTGACCGCGTAGTCCCGGATATCCCGGTTTGAGAATATGACGATAATTTGCAAAAATCAACACTTAGACTTAAAAACAAGCCGTTAATGGGTGAAAACTTAAGCCATCCCCCAAACGTCATCGTAAGAGGCATGAACACCTCACACGGGACCAATGTAACTTGTAAGAACTTATCGTGTAGTCCCGGGTCTCCCAGTTTGAGAATATGACAATAATTTGCAAAAATCAACACTTAGACTTAAAAACAAATCGTTAAAGGGTGAAAACCTAAACCAGCCCCCAAACGTCACCGTAAGAGGAACGAACACCTCACACGAGACCAATGTAACTTGTAGGAACTGACCTCGTAGTCACGAGTCTCCCGGTTTGAGAATATGACTATAATTTACAAAAATCAAAACTTGACTTAAAAATAAGCCGTTAATGGGTGAAAACTTAAACCAGTCCCCAAACGTTAATGTAAGAGGCACGGACACCTCGCACGGGACCAATGCAACTTGTACAAACTAACCGCGTAGTCGCGGGGCTCCCGGTTTGAGATAATGAAGATAATTTCAAAATATGCAGATTTGGCTTGAAAACAAGTCGTTGAAGGGTGGAAACTCAAACCAGCCCCCAAACGGCCCTGTAAGAGGCACGAACACCTCGCACGGGACCAATGTAATTCGTAGGAACTGATCAGGTAATCATAACTTGCGTAAGATTTTCAATTTTATAATATAATAATAATTGCAACTCCTATATGTAAATTTTTAGCTCGAGTAAGTTTTTTTTTATAAATTACTTGGTTACTAATATCGTATCTTTTTTGTATCCTATTTTTTTCGCAGGATAATATTTTATCGTTTGCATTTATTCACGTGGAACACACGAAGAACTCAATGGTTTACAACAAGGGGTTTATTCATGATTCTATTTTTTTATGTTATAGCCGTGCGGGCTTTTGTAGTTTTATTGTGAACTTTTATGGACGTGCATGCTTTTGTAAGTTTATTGATATATTTTGTGTCCGTGCGGGATTTATGTGACACAGGTTTTATATTAGCAGGTTTTAGAATGTTCAGAAAATAGAGGAAACTCTGCCCAATTTTTTTTTGGTCTTTGAACTACTAAAGACTTGTAATATTTTGAAGTTTGTATGTACATTAGTTTATTAACAACGTGCAAGATTTGCAATTTGTGAATTTTCTTGTTTTCAAATAAATTTTTTTCTTTCTTTTATTCAAAAATTTGGCACAGTTCAAAACTATGCCAAAAGTGTATCAAATTTTGGCACGATTTTGAACTGTGCCAAAAGTATTTCAAACTGTGCTCAATCTGGCACAGTTCAAAACTGTGCCAAAAGTGTGCTAGAAATATCAAATTCTGGCACGGTTTAAAAGTGTGCCAGAAGTGTTCTTGTTTGGTCAAATCTGGCACACTTTTGAGCCGTGCCAGAAAAAAATGGCCATTTTGGAACACCTGACTCTGGCACAGTTCAAAATCGTGCCAGATTTGATCTGACACAGTTTTAAACCGTGCCAGATTCCTATTTTTGGTGTAGTGAATCCAAGTGGGATGCCACATGCCACATATATTGTGAAAGCATGTGTATCATAACATATGTTGCACCATTAATACTAGATATTATCTAGTTGATGCATAAATCATACATAAATGCACCGGGTACGTTGGAGGCTCATAATAATGTTTGAGTCGCGTAAACACATGTGGTATTATGGACTTTTATCAATATTAACCATCTACAGTCTCATTTAATAATTAAATGAGTGGCTTATCGTTAAATCCTTCCTATAGGCTCGATAATGTGAGATTCAAATTTAGGTTTTTATATTGTTCAATAGTTCACAACCTAAATAGGGAGTTGACATCCTATTAGAATAGTTGCGGTACAATCTTGGTGGTTTATCTCAAACTATGGGAACTTATCTGATGGTTCAAAAACTTTCTCTATAGTTCAAAATGGGATTATGACCGGTACATTTAGGAATGTATTGAACAAGACCACCCATGAGATTTAAGTCCAAGGTTTGTCTTTCTTAGACTTAGGGAATCTCACACTATTTCTAAATGGTGGATAGATTCTTAATCCCATGAATTATGAGGATTGGAATGCATGCACAATTGTTGACTTGACTGCTATGGGTGCGATTCAACTTTCTATTAGGTCAATAGAGGTCCCCATAAGTTCGGAAATCATTGTGTGAGTACGTTTGAGATCATAAATCGAAGGAATCCACGCCTAGGAGAAATCTGGGATTAAGATACCCCATAGATTAACTTATATATTTTGTTTCCACCAGAAAAACTAGGTCGATGGATTATTTTATAATCCGATGGCGTAACATATAAGTTAAGTCTGAGAATTAAGGAATTAATTAGTTGCTGGTTCAATTGACGACCAATTGATTTGACCAATGGGCATCAAAAGCTTAACGCGAGGAATCATATTATGTACAACATACAACTTTGTAAATAAGACCTCTTTATTCTAAGTGATTTATAGATTATTAAATTTTAGTGGAGTCATGATTATTTAGTAGAGTTAATCAAGATTAAATAAAGAAATGAAATAACTGTGATAGTTGTAATTGGGATATCCAAGTAAAGATTAAATAAAGAAATGAAATAACTATGATAGTTGTAATTGGGATATCCAAGTATTTACTTAAAAGCTATTTTAATTATTTGTCTTGGGTCACTAGTATAGTCAAATACACAATCAGTAGCCCAAAAACTCTATAGAATCCCACTTTGCTTAAAGCCCATTTATTTTGCCAATATATATTGGTGTAATATAGGGTTTTAGGTCAATAATCCATTATAGAGGGCTAGAGACAAAGCGAAAAAACACTATTCACATTTTTGTGAAGGGTTGAGGAGAGGGAGTTAATTCTCTAATTTTTTTACCACAGTGTCATCTCTAAGAGTGCTCACACAAGGCTTATTTTGGGTGGATCATATACTAGAAGATTCAAGATATTCTGAGCTTTCTAGTAAGGTTTTGTACATATTAGAGGGAAGTAATATCTCTATCCTCCTCAAACTTTTTCTCTTCATACGGCTCACAATATGATGTGTTGTGGTAATGTTTCTTGAAACCCTAGGTATAATCTTCAAAACTAGTTCTTGTTTTCTTTCCAATTCACGATTAATCAAAGATCTAATGCTGAAATTTTTTCCTCATTTTAGATTTAAATCCCGATTTCCTAACACCTGGAATCAAATTCCTCGGTTGAAGATTGATCATATTTCGGAATCAAATTCCTTTAATTCAAATTGTATACTCTACATATTTAAACCATTATAAAATGTCCAAATACCATTTAAATTTAAAATTAATGGTTTGGTTCAATTTCAAACCAAACTAAACTGTTTTCAAATATAATATCAATAAAAGTATTTTTATTTAAAATTATTACCGAAATCTTATATAATATTCTAAAAAAGCCCTCAAAATAACGGTGTATCACAGGCATTAAAATTGAATGAATAATTTTTCAAAATACGCTCAAGTTTAAAATATTAAGTGGACGAGGGATTTTCACAAAACCCTTACGGTCACCCTTGGTGTTTTGATAATGTGATGTGATTACGTCCTCGTATCAGATTGATTTGCCCCCCAACAAATGGATTTAACCATGGTATGGGGTATTCACGAGACTCTTAAGTGATAGTTCATTGAAATTGAATGTGATTGAGCTTGGTCCTCCCACCTTGTAATTTCTACACGAGCGAGTTTAAGTTTAACGAATGAACCGACATTATACACGTAAATATGACTAATGATATCCTCCCCGTCGTAGCACTGTCATCAAATATGGGACCAAAAGACACCAGCTATTGATATATGTTTGATATAAGTTTCCTAAACATTCCGGATAACATAATAAAAGATGAAAATATGTCTAGATCAAGTTAGGATGACTTAAGATCCCATCGAGAAATCTCACTTCATAAGGGACTAGGATGTCCGACTGAATTGATTTAAATTGGCAATAAAGGGGTGCCACTTTAAAATTTTATCAAACTAATTCTCAATTTAAATTGAAAATTATTTTTTTGAATAATGATTGTAAGATTTCAAAAATAAATTCAGCTTTTTCTCACTATTTTAGTCTTACCGTTTTAACTGAACTAATTTTCAAGGATTGAAAATGTCATTGGATATTGTTCAAACTTAAGGGAATAATAAACTAGTTTAACCTGAGATTCCCATCTACATTTTAAAATTGTTATGTGATCAATCTGTCGTGTTAGTATTTGCCTTCCCTCTCCATCAGAGAGAATTGATCACAAAATCACGACTATTTTAAAATTTATGGTAAATATTTTAAATTGAATGTTCCATATGTTTGGTCCCCCAACGGGGAAGTACTATATGGCCGTTTTAATTTTAAAGAAATGATCGGTGGGAATTTATAAACACCGATGTTGGTTGTTAACACTACACCAAAATGGGAGATTTGTGAGTGCTGTTAGCAGTCACAATTGACCTTTATAACTGCTATTTACCGTCATAATTTAGGGGGTGGTAAAAGCAAAATAGTAACTCCTAACAGTAGTCACAAAATTTTATAATCCTTACGGGGTTATGACTGGTGACCCCAATTTGTAACTGTCATTTATAACTGCTCTCAGCATTTAGGAATATTAGATTCGTAACTTCTGACAGCAGTCACGAATATTAGATTCATAACTACTCACAGCAGTTACGAATGTTATATTTGTGACTGCTGACAGTAGTTATGAATCTTATATTTGTGACTGGTGTTAGCAGTTACAAAATTTATAGTAGTGACAAATTTGTGACTTCTATTAGCAGTTATAAAATTGAATTTGTTAAATGTGGTAACAACTATTACAAATATCTTTATATTTTCACAAAATGATGAAATAATGAAAGTAAAATAAATATCATGATAACAAGTCTAAAAATTTTGACAACATTTCATTTATATTTCTCATATTCCAAGTATCCAGTACACATAAAACTTGTTTAAACTTAATTTAACATCAAATACCCCTTCGTGGGCGCCAAGTACAAAATGAACATAGAATAAAAAATAAACTAAAAAATAATGACACAACACTTCAATGACATAAAATGTTATGAACATGTAACAAATCATTTTAAATCTAGACCAGGAGTCACCACGTAGTGGATACGCTTCGTGAAGTCTAGGTATATCAGTCGTGGGGGGTATTGATACGATGACATCCTCCCTCGTGTACTCGAGGTATGTCTGTTGAGCAAGTTCAATGGACTCAAATTTTATGAATACGGCACCTCGGTATCCATTGACTTGTGCTTGTGTTGCTTGCCACGAAGTGTAAACACCTGGATTTAGGCCTTTGAATACTACGTATGCCGGGTATGCCATGTGTATGCCTGCAAATAATAAAATGTAACTATGTTAGTTACAATAAAGAATGTGGGGCACAATATCAAAACATAATATAAATATAAAAAAAGTGTAAGCACTTCAGGATCATCTAGTTGACCAACATCAAAATTGGGACCTATACTTTCTGAGGCAACAAAAAAATTCCAGTTTAATTGATGCTACTGAGAAGTGTATCTAATCATCTATAAGATGAAATTAGCAACCATGTACAAACAATAGCAAGGATTAAAGAATCCAAGAAAAAATGGAATGTGGTCCTCTCTCGATAACAGAAAATACTGAATTTTCCATTAATAAGCATACCAAAAAAATAAATAGTACAATTGTGTTTCATACAACTAGAAATGGACAACTTAAAAAAAGAACTCTCGAGCAAATCAGAAATACTCATGTTAATCCCAAGAAGCTCCATTGTCTTCATGAGACACATCTTATGACCAAGGTCAACCCATAATAGAATCACAATGGTTGTGTTGTCCCTCAAATTAGTGATCTAATACAGAGAATTCATAAAGCCTGCGTGTAAGATGAAACCAACACATATTTGTTTCCAAATGCAGACCTATAAAGGATCAAAATAGGGAAAAAAGAAGTGCAAATATAGGGAGGGTAAATTTGAGCATCATAGTGATATCATAGATATCACTGCTCGTTTGCAGGAACATTGCATTCTCTATAAATATGAGTGCAAAAAAATTTCATTTGAGAAAGAAAAGATTTGTAATTTTTCCATCTCACCTTTAATTGCCATGGAGGATGATAACATATGTTCAATAAGCATCTCATTACTGCATATGAGTCAAACTCAATCCACAAACCATTAAACCAAGCTAGCTTAACACATATGATCACTTCTGGACCTGGGCATCCTCTAGCCATTAGCATAAAAGGCAATGTGATACCATTTTTTGCTCCGATTTTGACGGTTATTGCTCGCTATCTTTTCGCTTATTTTGTACATGCGCAGAAACATGGGATACAAATTGTGAGTTTCTTTTCCTTCCTATTTTATCGCATCAGTTATTTTTAACATTGCCAATGGCCATGCTTCTGTTATAGTAGTAAACAGTTCGAAGTGAGAATTTAAAATTCAAAATAAAAAAGAAGAGGGGTTGGGTAATTGCTAAAACAGTATAAGTTTTTGTCGAAATTGAGCTCAGTTGGTAAATGTAGCACTTCATACAAAATCAAGTGTTTATTTTCTACTATATCTTCAGGCCTCCAACCGAAAACAACCTCAAGAAGACACATTTGTCCTGTTAGGCAAATTTCAACACCAAGACCAAACGAAAGAAATGGCAAAAACTAAATAAAGCAAAAACAAAAAGAAAACATTTGTCCTGGTACTAAATGGAATGTAACTTACCACATAGAGGTCAGTAGGGAGTGTATAGACTCCGACGCAGCACTCCCTTTTCGCCCCTTGCTGGTATATTACCGGACTAGCCAATATTATATTGGTGAAAGATATTTCTAAAAAAATTAAAACAACAAGGGACTTAATGTGTAAATCATCCTAATCAGCACATATGAAAGCATGCTTCTTAATTTTGTTTGGTTTAGAGGTTCTTCGAACAAATTTGGTACAGATAATATTATATCCTAATTTTTGTTCAGGATTGTTGGTTTTGATGGCTTCAATTTAATTATTGGTTTATATGGTGGACATATTCTAACATTCAAACAAAACTCCTTCATATATTATATAGATAAGTTACCCATTATGAAATTGTAGCTCAAAAAGAATATATTTATTCCATTTATTGTTCAAGTAAAGTCGCCCTTGGTCCGTATCGTTGCCAACATAAAAGCCATCAGCCTCTAGCTCAACACATTTTGCTTAAACGTATTTCTTTTTTAAAAGACAATCCAAAGAAGACTACCCCGTCATACCACATTCCGCATTAAGTAGCATTCTATGTTCCTGTTCCGCGCACTATAAGTACTCACGCTCCAAGTAACAGTATCGCAAACATAAAAACCTCTTCCTTTGAAAAATTATTCTACTCTAATTTTCACTTCATGGGGAAAAAATCAGTCACCGAGTGTTTTAAGGGATGCATTCAGAAGTTGCTTACAAATCAAACATTAAAAGCTGACAGCAGCCGAGATTGTTCAGAAACTTTTAGCTTCCAATACAAAATGAAAAATTACACCAACATGAAATTTATGGAATACCGACCCCGCTATAGTTAGAACACAAGAAGTTTTCAGGTCCTGGGGCTACACACTTATACCATCGTTTAGGGAACAGATCTGGCCCTATTGCAAAAACTTTAAAAAGGCAAAAAAAAATGACGTGCAACGGGGATCATATCAGTTGCTCTGTACAATATAGTGCATAGGAAAGGGGGGCAAACATAAAAGAGACAGTCGAAGTGGGATTTCAAGTAGACACTTGGAAAAGATTACAGGCTAGGGGGTTTTTCTTCCTAAGAAATAACAAAGAGAAAGTGGCATTACTTTTATTTGAAGGAAAACAACTGTACTAGTCATTGGTGGTCTTGAAGTTTATGTTAACCAAGGAAACAAGCTTTTAAGAGATATATAAATTTCACTGATAAAATTATAGGATATATGGGATGCAAATTTAGAAGCAAATCAATGAATTAAAAATGCACTGACAAAATGCACAAAGAGAACCTCTAATGAACTTGGTAAGAACTTGCAATGACAAAGATAGATTTGATTTTCATGAGCATACCTCCATCTCTTTTGATGAATTAAATTCATCAAAATTTAGTGGCTTCTCTAGATCAGGAATAACAGTGCTCACAACCACTATTTCTTTATAAACTACAACATTTAAACCAGGACTACCATTAGCTTATGCATCAGAAGCAGCAAAGGCTCCGGTACTAAATATACTTGGGGGTTGGGAGACCATTTCCTCCACATTAGCAGGCTCAATTTTAGTAGACTCGGTCATTTCAACATATATTTCAGACACAGCTGCAACCTCCAAATAAGGCAAAACTATGTTTTGAACTTGATGAATCTCTAATGTTGGTTCACTTGGACCAATATTAGAGATTATCTCTGTGCTCAATCAATTATGAAGTTATTGAAAATATATCAATCGAATCCAACTGAATATATCAAGCATATCGGGTATCAGGTATCAATTGAATCCAACTGATATATTAAACATATATCAATCACTGCTCAAATATACATCAGGTATATCAAGCAGTTGAATACCAATATATCAGTTATCAAGTAGTGCTCAATCATATATCAAGCAGTGCCCAATTAGGTTGGTTCGATTAGTTAATATATTTGATGGTATGCAATACAAATTCTCAATTGAATTCAGTACTCAATTCAATTCAATCAGTGCTCAATTCAATCACTGTTCACTTCAATCAGGGTTAAAAAGTTACTCGATCTTATATACATTATTAGAACTAGTTAGTTCTAAGTTAGATATACCTATTAATTATCTAACAGACACTAGATAGATTTAAAACATATTACTAATTGATTAAAAATAGATTACTTATATTCAAAATAGAGTTCAAACATTACTAATTGTTCACTTTGACAATTTGTTCAAATTTCTCACGACAAATTACTCTGGATCACTTAAGGATAAGACAAAGCAATGACCAAACCACCCAAGATTTCTCGACATCCTTAATAGTGTCCGCCCCATGACTTCGACGATACAATGGATGATTCTCTTCTCCTAGCTCAACACTACTAACGTAAACCTTACATTCAAATATCAGCAATTGATGGCCATGCACCACCGTTCCAGTAGCAGCTGAAGCAACAACTTGTCCACTTGCAATCTTCCTTTGATTTGAAAAATCTAATAAATTGACATATGGATCATGTGGAGGATCAGTTAAATCTCCAAAGTCTGGCTCAATTGACGGGGGGTGGGGGGGTGGTAGGAGTGTAATCGCGGGGACTTGAATACGGGACTGGAGTGTAATTACGAGGACTTGGATATGGGACAGGAGTATAATTGCGAGGACTCGGATGCGAGACAGGAGTGTAATTATGAGGACTTGGATTTGGTATTTTGAATCCATTCGATTCAAAAGCACTTAAAAGCATAGTAACGGATGATTTGAGAAATGCCATATCCTCATCATTTTTTTCTTCTCGTGTCTTTGCTCTAGTCAACTGTTATACTATAGGAGCAATTGACTTAAGTTTACCTTTGGACACGGGTCCAACACCACGAGTCGCCCCTAGTGTCTTTTCCTCTAAAGGCAGTCAATGCATCTGTATCAATACTGTTTTGGCTTGAAGAACAATTGCCTTAAGTTTACTTTGGGATAATATCAGTTTCGATATTCTTCGTTGCATAATTCACAAAGTCTTTAACACCATTAACATATACTTTCCCAACTCTACAACTTTCACCCATCCACTCTTTATATTGCGAAAACCCCATTAATTCTACAATACAAACAAATAGAAACTCAATAAATTATAAAACTAAATGAAGTTTCAGCTGATTTTTAGAACATAATCTCTGGCCTATCATTGCATTAATACTATCATTGCATTAAAACTCACAGGAAAACCCGACCGAGCACAAAACTTTAAAACTTCACCAAGCACAAAACAATGATTATTCAATTAATTTTTAAAAATAAATATGAATAATATAAAATGATTATTGAAAAAAATCTAAAGTATTCCCAAATAAGATAATATTCAAAAAACGAAAGAGGTTAAACGATGTGTAGATATACTCACAAAAAAATAATCAGATTTAACGATGTGTAGATATACTACCAACAAAACAAATAAACAATGCAAGGTTCATAAATCAACAATTTCTAAATCAGATTTAGAAATAATTAAAACAAATAAACAATGCATATGAAAATTTTGACCTAACGAAGCATCATATATGAAATTATTAACGAAGCATATGAAAATTTTGACCTAACGAAACATCAGAACACAAAACAATGTGTAGATATACTCATCGAACACAAAACTTGTTAGACTGATACATATTTATCAATGAGGAAAACAAAATAATAAATTGTATGACCCAAATCTCAATATGAGTATTTATGACTGATATAAATGAGCAAAACAAAATGTAAATGGAAATCAAAATCAATTTATGACCAAAAACCCAAAATTTCTCGCTCCTTTATACCATTCCTCTCTCCTCACTATTCATCATCTCCGACTCCCACACATAACCAAAAACCCATCTGAAAAACTAACGCAACTGCCAAATCGTATTAAGTGGTAACAAATCGTTCTAACATATTAATATATCCGACATATTGTTAACAAACCCATCATTAGTGCTATCATATTAATAGATCAGACATATTAACAAAATCGAAATAAAAAAAACTCACTAAAATCGTGCTAACAGATCAGACATGTTAACAAAATCAATTTACATATTAACAGTTTTGCAATCATCTTAACATATGTTTGCAAAATCGAAATGAAAACTCACCAAAATTCACTATTTTGTTAACATATTAATAGTTCACACTATTTTGTTAACAAAATCGAAATGAAAACTCACCAAACTTGAAATCGATTTTTGTTAGATACAGTGAGAGGAGAGAGGATGGAAATTAAACTAGGGAGAAATTTTTGTGACCCCTCCCAGCAGTCACAAATTAAAGTTGGCCAAAATTTGTGAGTGGTTGAAGCAGTTACAAATTTATGACGGTCAATAGCAGTTATAAATTAACTCAACACAAAAATTTATCACTGCTACCAGCAGTCATAAATTTATGACTGTCATTAGCAATGATAAGCACCCAAAACTGTATAATTTATACTCCGAATAGACGTACTTTAGTTGCTAATTCTCGGCAATATGGGTCTTATGTGCTTAAATGTTTATTTTGTAGGCTTAATTGCAGTTGCGATGTCAAAAGTTATATTTTCAAGCAATTTGTAGTTAAAATGGAGCTAATTACCAACTCCGTAACCTTATCCCGTAACCCTAGCCTATCCTAAACTTACCCCAAATCCTGTGTGTGTTTTATTTGTGATTTTTAGTTTGAGTCATGTTTATCTTTAGGATTTATTTTAGATTTATTTACTATTTTCTAGGTTTTATTTTCTATTTTTCTATTTTATTTTATTTTAATTTTTATTAGTTATTAGTTTTATTTTATTAGAATTAGTTATTTTTTAGGATTTCAATTATTTTTTTAGTTTTATTAGATTTTATTTTAGGATTTTAGTTTTTAGTTTAATAGAATTTTATTTTTATTTTTATTTTTATTGAGTCTTTATTTTATTTTTAGAATAGGAATTTGATTTTTAGATTTTTAGTTTAATGATTTTTAGTTTTTTTTAGGTGTTATTAATTTTAGTTGAGTGTTTACTATTTTAAGGGTCCAAATTAAACACACCTACACTCACATACCCCCTAAACTAACACTACATATCCTCATCCTCACCTACACCCTATTATCCTATACCCTCACCCACATAATAACCCCCCAACATCATCTTCTCCAACTTACCCAACCTCACTCTCTCTCCTCTCTCCTCCATAACCACAAACAACCAAACACCTCAAACCTCCAACAACAAAACCACAAACCACCATTAATTTCTCTCTCTCTCCCCCTCTAAACCACCCTTATACCCACCACAACCACCTGCATATACCCCCATTCAGCCGAAACCGCTGGCCGAAACCGCCCATCTCCGACCCTTGCCGGCGTATTTCCAAACCGCCCTAGCAGGCTAGCCGCTGCCGCCGACGAGCTCTGGCCGACCTCCTCATTCCCACCGACCTTAACACTTGCCACTCGCCGGAGCGCCCATGTCCGGTCACTCAACTCACCCATGTCCAACCCATTTGTAGCCAAGCCTCCACACGGCTTCCACCTGCCAACCAAAACCAAAAACCAAAAGTAAACACCCATTTGTCCCTCAAGTCAAATAAAACCAAATACCCACATTCCATACACACAACCCATTTCCCTCTTCCCAAACCAATGACCAAATCGTGCACGTGCCAAAACAAAACCAAAACCAAATGCCAATCAAACCCACATGTGCCTAATAAACTAACTTATACCCCTTATACCCATTTTACCCCCAACTACCAATTCTAACCCAACTTCCCATAAATACACTCACCCATATCAGATTTTTATATCCTCTCAACCCACATGCTCCTCTCACCATTTCCATGCACACTTATGTCAATTATCCAATATACCCCTAGCCTCCATGTGCACCATATAAGTTGAAGATTTGGGCCATTTGCAAAGGATCTCAAAATTGGTTTTTACACCTTGTGTGATAAAATTCTCTCCACCCCTCTATGTTGAGTATTTGCATTTTTAGCAAATACCTCTATGTTTAGTATTATCATCGCCCATTTTTAGAATGGTCATGTGATTTTTATGAGCCCCACCCCATTCCACTTTCCCCACCATATTTCCTTCCTCACCAACTAGAGCACCATGCTTATAGGGCCCTAGTTGCCCTCACCTTTAATCTCAACAAGGCCCGTGGCCGATACCTCTTCAGCCTTGCCACCCTCACCCTTACCTTAATACCCACCGGCCCATGGTCCACCGATGCTTTGCATCGCGTGATGCACTTTGCCATACAAGTGCATTGACCATTTTTAGCCTCTATCCAACAAGACTGATGATTCAGTCTTATTTGGGGGAGATTCTCATCACCCAATTTTTCTGCCGCCCTGCGCTTTCATAGATCTTATCTTTAGGGTGAGAATGGTTCGGTCTGGCTGAAGACATTAAACTTAGTGCTACCGAGAGGCAACCCGCATTTCTTGTACTAGTCTCATCCTTTTTGGGGGTGGTGTTTCACATCACCCTATGCTTTATCATGTTTATAGACTTGTACACTTTTTTTTTTCTTATCACTCACTCATGTTTATTCTTGGCTACATATTTCCACTTCATGAGCGATTGATTCTGGTAAACTCTTTCCTACCTTATGCTCTCAATTTTAAAAATTATTTTACTTAACATCGAGGACGATGTTCCTTTTTGTTTGGGGGTGGGGAATTTTATCAAAATCGTGCCTCTTTTGAAAATTTTTGTTTTTTAAACCTGATTTTTAAAATTTTCGTGCAGTTTCTTTCATCTCAATCATTGATGTGAATTTTCAATCATCCATCTTTCAAAGTCTAGGAATCAAGCTAGAGAATATTTTTTCTAAATAGCTTATGTGATACATAACAAGACATGTTACACCATGAATTTCTACACTCAACAAAATTCGCGCACTTATAAAGTCATTACGGTTTGAGTTGAGGAGTAATATAATTCTCAAGAGAACCTTAAGGATCACTAGTAGAGACTTTAGCTTGTGAGATTTGTGCCTTTCACCCTTTCAGAGATTTTTACGCAATCTCCGAGTCACAAGTTGATTCAACTTCCTTTGGGTCCGCACTTAAATTGTTGTACGATCTCATTATTCTTCATTAAATTTTGGCTTGATCACTGAGAACGACATCACTTTCGAGTTGTAAGAAATGCGTGTCTTGAAATTTGTCCCGATCACTAGTATTCTCATCCATACACCTACCACTTTTTCCCCATATCATATTTCCGTTCACTTCACCCATATTTTACCATATATTCCCCACACCATCCATATACATACCACACCTCATTTCATATATCTTCCATCATTTCAAATAAAAGAGTGTTGATTCAAAATGTAAATGTCTTCAGTGTTGAAAAGTGAGAGAAAAACAAAAACAAAAAAAAAAGAAAAAGAAAGAGAGAAAAGCATAAAAATAGCAAAAATAAAAGAAAAAAAATAGAGAAAAAGAAAAGAAAAATCGAAAAAAAAGAGAGAAAAGAAAAGAAAAAGAGTTTGTAGTTAATAATAAAGACATTTGTGCCTAAAGTGTATACACTCTTCTATCACATCCATTTTTCATCCATTTCACATTGCATATTCATCACTCATCCATCACCATTCTATCCTATCCTCCCTCACACCATCCTACATATCATATCCTTCTCATCCTATTTCATTTCCCCACACCCATATACATACATGTTCCCTTAGGTGTTCGGGCAAATGAAAGTCGACGTGGTGAATAACTCGACGTTCTCACTATAGTGATTAGCATTCTTTCATGAGATCATTTTTCTTTCTAATTGTTCGTTCTTTCATATATGTGTGTGAGACGTTTGAACTTGTTTACATTTACTCACCTCCTCACACACAAGAGCGATACACTTACCCTAATATCGAGAGTTCGTTTGAGAGAGATATATCCGTGAGATTTTGAAGTTGAAGCGTTGATTCTGAAAAGGCAATCTAGGAATTACTCATGTGATACTCGACCCGTTTTGACTGATCCACACTACACACGTTGAGTTCTAGGAAGGATGTGCCTTGTGTATTTACTTAGCTAAACTTTTTACACATTCTAGCTTATATTTCTGAAATCATTTATCTCATGATGGATTGTGCGATTATTCTATGTCTAATAAGAGATTGGCTGCCTTTCAATAAATCATTTTGTAAATAAAATAATTTTGTGGGTATATTTCCTGCAAACCCTCACGAGACACAACTCGTCCTGTAGGGCAACCTATAGGTTTAAAGGCTTGTTGCACATGCTAAGTGCAATCGCAAATGCCCGCGAAAGTGGTAAACTTTTGGTTACTTATCTTTCTCTCTATCTTATTGCTCGAGGACTAGCAACACTCTGTTTGGGGATGGTGTGATAAGCACCCAAAACTGTACAATTTATACCCCGAATAGATGTACTTTAGTTGCTAATTCTCGACAATATGGGTCTTATGTGCTTAAATGTTTATTTTGTAGGCTTAATTGCAGTTGCGGTGTCAAAAGTTATATTCCCAAGCAATTTGCAGTTAAAATGGAGCTAATTACCAACCCCGTAATCTTATCCCGTAACCCTAGCCTATCCTAAACCTATCCCAAGTCCTGTGTGTGTTTTATTTGTGTTTTTTTATTATTTTTTAGATTTTTAGTTTGAGTCATTTTTATTTTTAGGATTCATTTTATATTTATTTACTATTTTCTAGGTTTTATTTTCTATTTTTCTATTGTATTTTTTTTTTTTTTTTTATTAGTTATTAGTTTTATTTTATTAGAATTAGTTATTTTTTAGGATTTCATTTATTTTTTTAGTTTTATTAGATTTTATTTTAGGATTTTAGTTTTTAGTTTAATAGAATTTTATTTTTATTACTTTTTATTTTTATTTTTATTGAGTCTTTATTTTATTTTTAGATTTTTAGTTTTTTTTAGGCGTTATTAATTTTAATTGAGTCCTTACTATTTTAAGGGTCCAAATTAAACACACCTACACTCACATACCCTCTAAACTAACACTACCTATCCTCATCCTCACCTACACCCTATTATCCTATACCCTCACCCACAAAATAACCCCCCAACATCATCTGCTCCAACTTACCCAACCTCACTCTCTCTCCTCCATAATCACAAACAACCAAACACCTCAAACCTCCAACAACAAAACCACAAACCACCATTAATTTCTCTCTCTCTCTCTCCCCCTTTAACCCACCCTTATACCCACCACAACCACCTGCACATACCCCCACTCAGCCGAAACCGCCGGCCGAAACCGCGCATCTCCGACCCTTACCGGCGCATCTCCAAACCGCCCCAGCAGGCCAGCCGCTGCCGCCGGCGAGCAACCCAGCTCCGCCCGACAGGATTCTTGTCCCAAACCTGTAGCCGACCAGCTCTGGCCGACCTCCTCATTCCCACCGACCTTAACACCTGCCACTCGCCGGAGCGCCCATGTCCGGTCACTCAACTCACCCATGTCCAACCCATTTGTAGCCAAGCCTCCACACGACTTCCACCTGCCAACCAAAACCAAAAACCAAAAATAAACACCCATTTGTCCCTCAAGTCAAATAAAACCAAATACCCACATTCCATACCCACAACCCATTACCCTCTTCCCACACCAATGACCAAATCGTGCACCTGCCAAAACAAAACTAAAACCAAATGCCAACAAAACCCACATGTGCCTAATAAACAAACATATATCCCTTATACCCATTTTATCCCCAACTACCAATTCTAACCCAACTTCCCATAAATACCCTCACCCATATCATATTTTTATATCCTCTCAATCCACACGCTCCTCTCACCATTTCCATGCACACTAATGTCAATTATTCAATATACCCCTAGCCTCCATGTGCAACATATAAGTTGAAGATTTGGGCCATTTGCAAAGGATCTCAAAATTGGTTTTTACACCTTGTGTGATAAAATTCTCTCTACCCCTCTATGTTGAGTATTTGCATTTTTAGCAAATACCTCAATATAGAGGTGTGTAGTGAAAATTATCTCTAGGATAAATTTCACCCCACTCCTCTATTATGAATTTTTGCATTTTTAGCAATTAATTCAAAATAGATTGATGTAGTGAAATTTATCACTTATGGGAGGTAAATTCTAATCCATTCCTTTATGTTGAGATTTTGCATTTTTAACAATGATCTCAATATAAATTAATGATCTATAATTTATTTCTTCGGGTGAATTTTAATGTACAATTTTATAATTTTAGGATTTGCATTTTTAGCAAATCTCTTTTATTATTTAATTGTCCATTATGAATTCATCCACTATCCTTTTTTTTTTTTTTTGTAATTTTTAGTTTAGATTCAATAAATACATGAGTGAGGAATTGTAATTGAGAGATTGATGATGTAATTGAAGATTTCATTTCAATTCAAGGCTTAAATGGGTTTGATTTCCTCCTATTGATTACTTTTAGTTTAATCTTCTCATGCTTTTATTTGTTTATCTTATATTTGTGGATGATGATTATTGAGGGATAATATCCCATTCATGGGATGAAATTTTGAAGCCCTCATGAATCCAATTTAGTTAGTTTACTTTTTAGCACAATCTTAGTAGTACTTTAAAAATTAGTATATAGTTAGTTAATTAATATTCCTTTGAAAAATCCATAAAAAATAGAAAAAGTAAAAAAAAAAAAATATAATAAAATGCAAATGAATCTATATATATGTCCTCACCAATTTTGTTTTACCCTTAGATTTGGATTGACTCCCTTACTTACCCTCTACACTAGTTTTGTTATAATTTTGTAGGTTCAAGGGAATTTTGATAGAAAGAAGTCGCAACAACGACAAAAATCTACATTAGAGGCAATTTTTCTTATTCATCAAGCAATTACAAAATTAGTATATAAGTCAAAATTTGTGACTCCTCATAGCAGTTATAAATCTGTGACTGATCATAAGAGTTATAAATTAGGCCTACTAATAAATTTTTGATTGCTTATGACAGTTATAAATTTATGACTGCTGATAGGAGTCACAAATTAATTAAATGGTAACATTTGTGACTCTCATTAACGGTGACAAATTAATTGACTCAAATTTTTTACTCCCCTTAACTCCTGATGGGAGTTACAAATAATTTTGTGACTTCTCCCGGGAGTGATAAGTTTGCCACCCCAATTAGCAGTTACAAAAAACCAGTCACAAAATTAGCATTTTGGTGTAGTGTAAGGTTAAAGTAAAAATAATGTTCTTAAAATTACCTTCATCATTGATTGAACAAAGGATTCTTTTGGATATGGTGGGGAAGACCGTATCCATTTCGTAATCTGAAAGTGAAAATCATCGGTAGCCAAAGAATGGTGTTAGTTATTAAGAAAAGATTTACTTATTTCTAGAAAGGGAAGTATGAGGTTAAAGCTAAGTCTTAGGTAAAACGCCTTGTGCTCAGAAAGTTAATATTCCCCAGTAGTACTTAAATAGTCGAAGGGCAGGTATTCATATCCTGATATATCTTACCCCCTCAGGGATGTATTTCAAATCTTGACCCATATTTCCATATTAATATTGTTCTCCACAACTCCTTATCCTCTGGTACTGTCGTGGAATCGTAAACCCCCCATCATACCCAATCAAATGTGATAGTGCCCCCCCTAATCAAGTTCCTGACCTTTCTCCTGGAAAAAAAGATCCCATATATTTCCCATTATTTTCCGAACAATGATCTCAAGTGTAATGGTAAGAACTGCCATAAACATGTGTGATAACTCATCAGTTGTCCTCAGAAACATCCCACTATGATCTCAAAATCATAAATATATTCATTGTCAATCTACGAATCAAGACGTCTGCTACTACGTTCACCTTGTCTAGGTGATTCTGAATATCAAACTGGAAATCCTTTATGAATTCTAACCAATTATGTGGCCTTATGTTCACCTCCCTCTACATAAACAAACATTTCAAGTTATTAAGGTATGAGAACAGGTGAAATCTCTCCCCAAATAAATAATGCCTCCACATTTGGAGGGCATGTACAACTGTTACTAATTCTAATTCATAGGGAATGTTATTCCCATTATGAGGCTTAAGCTTTCGGGAAGCGTAAGCTATAGTTATATCCTCCCGCATCAATACATCCCAAAAGTCTCTATAGAGAGGCATCGATATAAACTCCATGGTCCACCCCACTATGAGGTAAGCACCAAAGATAAAGTTAACTTAGACTTACATCGAAACACTGTTGTAAAAAACGCATCCCATAGAAATGATACCCCCTTTCTTATTAGGCTTGTCATAAGCCATGATATCTTTGAGAAGCCCTGGATAAACTAACTATAGTACACCGATTAACCCAAAAAATTGTGCATCTTAGTAGGTTTATCCCCACTCTAACACTACTGACACCTTACTTGGGTCCACAAAAATTCACTATCTGTAGTGATGTGAACTATAAACTACACCCACCTCAGCCAAAATCAACACTTCTCGAACTTGGTATAGAGATTGAGGTTTCGCAGAATTTTTAAGACTACCCATACGTGTTGAGTGTTCTCGTCTATCGTATGAGAATGAATCGAAATGTCATCAATGAACACAATGAAAAACTGATCCAAGTACTCTCCAAACAGGCGGTTTATCAAGTTCATAACCACTGCTAAACTCATATGCTCCATATCGTGTAAAAAATGACGTCTTTGGAACATCCTGCTTCCGAATCCTCAACTAATGGTAACTAGATCTTAAGTCCATCTTTGAGAAATATAGTGCACCCCTCAAACTGGTCGAACAAGTCATCGATATGGGGTAACGAATACTTATTTTGTGTGATGAATTTGTTCAATTCCCAGTAACCCACACACAACCTCAACAATCCATCCTTCTTCTTTACGAATAGTAATGAATCTCCCCATGGTGAAGTACTCCTCCTAATAAATCTATGCTCAAGCAACTGTTGAATTTGATCACCAAGATCTCTCATCTTTAACGAAGACATATAATAAGTTTCCTGGGTTATCGATTTAATGCCCAGAGCTAAGTTAATCGTGATTTATATCTCTCCACTTAGAGGTAACCCTTGAATCTCCTAAAATACATCAAGAAACATACTACCAATATGAATGGAATCTAGTGATACAACAACTCAGAGGTATCATCCTCAATGTAATACAAATGCGTTCTCGTGAAGTGGCATCGCAACCAAATGCATCGACAAATTGGCCACAAATCATAGCCACCTAAATATCCATACATATATCTCGACACATTAAATGAATTGGTGTATCCCGACAAAGTGATGAATCTATATATAATAAAGTGTCTGACGATAAATTTAACATCCCAACTGGTAGAGTGAAGGCTCTACTAAAAAAAAAAGTGTGATGACCCCATATAAAAACACTTGCCCTAAGTATTAATGGATATGAAACATACCCTATACTTCCTGAACTAATGCATGAATATCTCTAGGAGGAATGTAATATACGCACCAATACTACAACTATGTATGACCCTACGATTCAGCTGGTGGTGGAACTAGTAATGATGGAGCTACAACAACTGATCAGACTACTAACTCTTGACACTAGATCTGTGGTTCCTGATAACCCTATTGACATCTTTATCCCTGGCACCCTAATTTCCCTTACTAACCCTTAAGAAGGTAATGCATGTTTTGAACATATAAGAACTATAACGAGCTTTAGAAATCGGATAGGCAAACAACTAATTGTTTGCAACTGCAATACTGCCTTGCTTAACTTTTTTCTACAATTCAATTATCTTACGGTGTGTTTGATAAAAAAAATGGAAAATAAGCGCTAAGAGTCAATTTCCACGGAATTGAAAACTTGAAAAAATTTTCCATGGAAAAAATTTGTTGGTGTTGTTTGATTGCAATTATTTTCCAGGTGGAAAATGTTCTATTTTCCATCTTTTATGTGTTTGATTCCCAATATTTTATATGGAAAAAAAGTAGAAAATATATATAAAAAACAGAAAAATAAAAAAAAATCCCAGAAAATTAATATAATAACCAAAAATTTTAAAAAAACACAAAATATGAATAAAAATCCAAAAAATAAAAAATACTGAAAATGAATAAAAAAATCAGAATATAAATATTATCCCCACAGTGAATTTTAAAAAAACAAATATTAAAAAAACAGAATTTATTTGTCAAGAGTATTAAGAAAAAATAAAAAATGAATAAAAACCAAATCCACCACACCCTGCCCACGCCCCCACCCCAACCCCCAATTGTTTCGTCCCCCCTGTCACCAAGCCTGTTTTTTTTTTAATTTTCTTATTTTTTTATTTATTTTTCCTAATATTTGCATTTTGATTAGTTTTCTAAGGTATATATTTATTTCCATTTTTTAATTGTTTGAGCGCTTTTTCATTTTCTTTTATTTTTTCTTAATTAATAATTTTTCGACTTTTTAATAAATTTCTGGGTGTCTTTTTTAATTAATTCAGGAGTTAATATCTATTTTCGATATTTTTGTTCATTTTCTGTATTTTTTTCATCATTTTTGTGTTTTTATTGATTTCTCTTATTTTCTGAGCTTTTTTTTTGGGTTTTTTTTTTTAAATTAATTCTGGGAGTAATATTTATTTTATCTATTTTTTTCATTTTGGGTACTTTTTTCATTATTTTTGTTTATTTATTTAATTTTGTTTTTTAAAATATTATGAGCATTTTATTAATTTATGTTGTTTGTTTTCTTAATTAATAAGTTTTTGACTTTTTAATAAATTTATGGGTGTTTTTTTAAATTAATTCCGGGGCTAATGGGTTTTTATTCACTGTATGGATTTTTAACATTTTTTTGGGTTTTTATTCATTTTCTGGAATTTTTTCATTATTTTTACTGTTTTATTCTCTTTTTAGATTTTTTTCATTTTTTTTTGGGTTTTTTTTTTCCATTTTGTGGATTTTTTTAAATATTTTTTTGGGTTTTTATTCACAATCTAGATTGTTTTTCATTCTTTTTCGTTTTTTATTCATTTTTTGGATATTTTTCATTTGTTTTGGGGTTTTATTCACTTTCTGGATTTTGTTTCTTCATTTTTTTGGGTTTTTATTCTATTTATTGTATTTTTTACATTATTTTGGGGGTTTTATTGACTTTTTGGATTTTTTTCTTCCTTTTTTTTAGGTTTTTATTCACAATCTGGACGTTTTTCAAAATTTTGGGGGTTTTATTCACTTTCTGGATTTTTTTCATTATTTTTGGGTTTTAATTCAATTTATGATTTGTTTTCATTATTTTTGGGTTTTATTTATTTTCTTGATTTTTTACATTATTTTTGGGGTTTTATTCACTTTCTGTATTTTTTTCATTATTTTTGGGTTTTAATTCAATTTATGATTTGTTTTCATTATTTTTGGGTTTAATTTATTTTCTTGATTTTTTACATTATTTTTGGGGTTTTATTCACTTTTTGTATTTTTTCTTCATTTTTTGGATTTTTTTTCTTCATTTTTTTGGATTTTTATTCATTTTCTGGATTTTTTTCTCTCATTATTTTGGGTGTTTTATTTATGCGTGACAATTTAGAAATGACCCAAAAAAAGGACACGAAATTGACACGATTTGTCGTGTTCGTGTCATTTTTTTTACACAAAGACGTGTCATGTTATCGTGTTTTTTAGGCGTGAAATTTAAGAAATTCTGGTCTTCGTGTCCTGTCGTGCCATGTTATTTTTTATTGGGGTCGTGTTCGTGTCAACTAAAAAAAACACGAATTTGTGCCGTGTCCGAAAAAATCTTGTCGTGTCGTGTCTGCCCGAAACACGACCCATTGACTCGAATTGACACTTCTATTATTATTAACTTTTTGGATTTTTTTCATTATTTTTGGTTTTTTATTCACTTTTTGAATTTTTTCATTTTTTTTGGATTTTTATTCACTTTCTTTATTTTTTTTCATTATTTTTGAATTTTTATTCATTTTCTTTATTTTTTTCATGATTTTTGGCGTTTTATTCACTTCCTGTATTTTTTTCATTTTTTGGGGGTTTTTATTCACTTTCTGGATGTTTTTTTTTTCTCATTATTTTGGATTTTTTATTCATTTTCTGTATTTTTTAATAATTTTTTTGATGTGCAATTCTCTTCCCTGCAAAAATGAATAACAAGGTGGGAGGAGGTTTTTTAATTCCATCTTTTTGTAGAAAAAGTGGTTACGTGACTTGTTTTAAAGAAATCAATTCCATAGAATTTTTTTTTTATCAAACACCAAAAAGATGGAAAATGACTCCATATATTGCATTTTTCGTGAAAAATTAGTGTTATCAAGCACATCCTTAGTTCTTTTCTATGATTTTACTTTTCTCATAAAATAATCTACATCACTCTAAGAAATAATCAACTCACAACTTTTAACAATCATTTCATCAAACAACTTCAAGGCAACTTAAATATCTTCGCATTTTATTATCAATATTTGAGAACTAGTGGTAGAAAAATCCATAGATGAAATAAAGGATATTCATAACATACCTTCAGTTAATGGAGTAACTTATTTATCTGAATTTTTTGTTGAATTGGTACAACAGCTCTATATGTTCGTCAAATACAAAACTAGTAAAAATAATGTTTCCGGTGGAGGTATATTTTGAAGGAAAATGGGTAAAAATATTACCTCCAAATAAGAACTTGCTTATCCGCATCACTTTGGCGAACTTATGCATTTATACAAGTAGAAATGATGCTAGAAATTGCCAATATGACTTGGTCGGTGCTTGCCTTTCTTAGAGCATCCACAATGGGGATACAAAAAGTCAGAAGAATTTGTAAGTTTGCAAATTGAGAGGTCTCGAGTGGCGGGTTGAAGCGAGCAAATTTTGTAGAACAATTTGTAGTGGTTCTCCAAAGTTACAAAACGGATGCAAAATTTGTAAAGGGTTCCTATGAACTTCATTTGTCCGTAGTAATTCTTACGAACTTCTGAAGTTCGTAGGAACTCGTATCAAATATAAATAATGAAGTTTTATTACAAATTTGGATTTCTACGAACAACATTTGTTCGTTACATTTCCTACGAACAAATGTTGTTCATAGGAAGTTTGGCCTTCATTTCCTACGAACATCTATTGTTCGTTGGAACTGTGAATACAAATTTTATACTTCCTCCACTGTGAGAGTTACCTACCCATGAAAGTTAAAGACACTTTTTAGTTTGCAAAATGCCTTTCGTCTAACATCCCCAGTCCTGATGCTCTTAGATAGAAACCCTCAATGGAAATGGAGTAACCATTCGATAAGTCTCCTTCCCTCTCATCTATCACTAAACTCAACTGCAAACACGGGTTGGTACTCTTTATATCTCTCAGACACACACATACTATTGAGTGTCATGTCGGTGGGGACAAAGTAATGCATCAATGACAACCGCGATGATTGTTGAAGATGCTGTCGAACCCACCGCTCTTCGACTGAGAGAGTGGTGAATAAAATGGTTTAAAAATATTTTTTAATTTGAAATTTGGGGGTGAGGTGTACAAATTTCAAATCAATTTTAGGGTTTACGGATTTTGTATTTGAAATCGTATCAGGATTTAGGATATGGATTTTTATGAATTGCTCAGCTTTTTTTTGCCAATTTTAACTGATACACAACTTTGTCTTTGAAAATATGATTATTGTGTTCAATATATGGTAATTTATTTGAGATGAATCCACCCTCGTTGCTTCAACGGATAGGGACGGGCTTTCGACGATAGTAAGCGGGTGGCTTTGGCTCAACATCCCTCCTGTTTTTAGCTCGCATGGGAGAATTCAAAGGGTCGTTCGTATGGAGGTTCAGAGTTATAAAAAAATGTCTGATATGATGTATGCAATTATTTTCACAATGGTGTATTTTTGTTTAGCTATCTGTAATGGATAAACCTACCGTTTGCATATTTTTCTTTTATACTAATTTACAGTTGCAATTTTACTTTTCTTCTAACTAAATTGTTATTGGAATTGAGGAACTGATATGTTGGGACTCATAATATTTTCCTTTTTCATAATGGATTTCTTTTAGAGATTACAAGTATTTATTTTCACTTTTAAAGATTCATTTGTAGTCATTCCCATGTTTTTATTTTTTTAGTTATTGGTTATGTTTTAATAATTGGGGAACAAGTATCATTCTCTGCGAAAAGAAAGAGAGACAGTTACAAGACGATTATGGGCCGTTTTGAGACATAAACTCAACTCAACTCAATAAAGCCTTTTCCCAATTTAAAAAATACAAGGAGGGAAGCCTAACAAAACATTAAAAATGGGATTAAACAAAAAAAAACTATTTCTTTCAATCTTACTAGCATGCAACTCGCGCGATGCGCGGGCGCATACAGTTTTTTATTGTCTACCATACTTCCACACCTACATATTGCCAAGAACTAATCTAATGAGCATTTCATTGTGATTGATACTCACATTTGTTGATTTTCATACAAAATAATACAGAAATTTAAAATTGCTATCACTTTAAAATAAATTGTCACAATAATTTTTATTTACATGTTCTAATTACGGAATGATAACTTTGTAATAATGTCCGATTCAATTATTATTTTTATTTCAACACAAATGAATCAACACCCGGAAGTGAAGTAGCCTTTTTCAATTGTGTGTGTATATTGTAAAATTTTTTGTACTAAAAGTTTTATTTACAAACCTATTCAATTTTTTCCAACTAGGAAAATCAAATCATAAAAAGTGAACAAAAGATGTGATTACTAACAAAAAGAAATAAATATCATACTAACAAAAAATCTAATGTTTCTAGATTTATGATATACACTATATAAAAACGAAATGTAGAAATAATTTTTGTTCTAGTTATTTATTACACATATTATTAATCGTTAGAAGAAAACAAACTCTATCTCCATAATCTCACCAAAATCTAAAATTAACGATAAGGTATATCCTCATCCCATCCTATATTTACCTTGTCACCATGAAACATACTGAAAAAAACACATAACTCCAAATAACATACCAAATTTAATTCTGATCATTTGGACTCCACCATACCTAGAAGAAACGTTTATCACTGCTACATACGAACTTGGAAACCTTCTGTTGTATAGACTCGCACATATACACGAATACATAGATTCAAGGTTGCATCGAATTAAAAATGAGATTTGTATATAGAAATATAAAACAAGCATTTAGAAGAAGAAGGAAAGAATTAAATAATACAAAAATAAAATCAGAATCCATTGATGATGATGAAAGATCGATTGTTTACTGAGGTGTCGGTGACTTGAGGTAATCTTAAGTTGGGTGGAAAGCGGTGATGGAAGGTGAAGAATGATATGTAGGCATTAGAAATAAGGAGATGGAAGGCTACAAGGTTACTGAAGGAAATAAGTTGGAAAGCCAAAGTTGGAGAGAGAAAATCCACCAAATTTAATTGGAGGCAAATGCATGTTACGAATTTTATTATAGACAATATATAATTTCAATATATTCTCATTTATGTATATTTCATCATATAAAACTGACATGTGTATTGACATGATATTGATCTTCCAAACATTAACCATGAAAAGTGCATCTCCATAGTTTTATTTAATTCAGGAAAGCAAAAAACATAATGAAAAAGCATTTTAGAAATTAAAAATGTCTTCATCATTCCAGACGTCATTGTGATCACTCAATCATTGATCTATATTTCCTTGCTTCTACAAATAAAAAATACTTTATTTTTAAATATATACATATTTTATATAATAAACTTATATTCAAATGGCGATATACGTGCCCTTACCACAAAAGAAACTCAATCTACCTACCATGTGAACATATTCTAAGGTGTGAGTATGATTTTTGAACTTATGTGCGGGAACCTAAGAATTTAAACAATCATAATATAAATCTGTACAACCATATACTTAGACCCGGTCAAACAAAGCTCTCACTGGAGTAAAAAAAATAAATAGATCTGTACAAACACAACTCTCACTGGAGGCAAAAAATGAAAACCCAAAAATTTTGACTCTTCACATGGATATTCCAACCGCCACGATCTGCTACAGGGAGGGGGTAGTAGCTCCATACCAATCTGAGATTTCAGAAGTTTTTTTTTGCTTCATACCAATCTGAGATCTCAGAAGTTTAAAAAAAACTCAATAGGCTTACAGAAAATTTTGGCTTCATATAAATATAGATATAAGATATTCATCGGTAATTATAAGAAGAGATAAGTTTTTTACAAAAAAAAACTTATGTTTTGACGCTTATCTCATTCGTCACGTTTCTTCACAATTGATAAATCTCATCCCAAAATGTAGAACTTGTGTCTCTCACTCTATCGATATCTACACTTTTATCTTTTTATCTCAATCAAGAAGAGACATTAATAAACAAAAGAAAAAACAGTGTAATATAAGGCTTCGGTTATATATACCTTGTTATTGCATGGAAATGTGGAATCAAAATAGTAACCACATTGTTAGCTCAGTAGGAATATATAGAAAACAAAGACAGCCAAACTCATGGAAAGGAAAAGAGTTGAACATCTAAAGTGAAAAAAAAAAAGAAAAAAGAAAAACATAATAGAGTCGGATATGGTGGAATGAGGACTCGTAGAGTATATTGGGTGAATATAGTTATTCACTCACCGTGGGTCTCGTAGATATACGGGTCTCTTGGATATCTGTATTTAACCTTAGAAAGAGAGAGGGACATGGAGATAAGAGAGATTCATAATGAGCGTTAATAATAAAGGGAGAGAAACTCACGTCATACACATTAGCCTATTAAATGCAATTAAATCCTCTAATACTATTGTATCAGAGGTATAAGGTATAATATAGATATAGATATAGATTGGAACTTTATGTTCAACAATTTTTGTAATCAATAATGTGTACCAGACATTATGGATCTAATTCTACATGACAACATTATACATTATTAATCAACTGAATTTTTAATTAATTAAGAGATCACCTCTCTTTCCTATGACTTTTCTTTTTTTCTTTTCCTATGCAAACTACAACTTATCTATTATTCAAATCTATATTTTGCTTTTGACATTGCCTAAAAGAGATCCATGTAATATGTTTTGAGTGAGAAGCTGGATGATTTAAACAAAACCCAAAACACTCCTTCCACGAATGGACTTTTCATATTTATTCACCTAAAATTGATGAATACATTTAAATTCAAGGCATAAAAGCGAACCACTATTTTTTAATGGGTATTTTTTATGGGGGTAGCTTTGTAATATCACCTATCTTTATACACTATTTTAATAACACTACTATCAATTTTGGACCGACTAAAAAGAAAACATGACTATTAATTTAGAATTTGGGACAAAAGGAGTAATATTTTGTTTTAGTAACATGAAACATCCTTTTGCTATGAAAGATTTTGTTTAAAACAGCTATGTTGGGGATCGGAGTTTTCAACCCTTATTTTTTATTCAAAATGTGATTAATTTTTGAATAATTTTCTTCAACGTTCTTCCCTTCCAAGCTTAGACTGTTTTAACATCTGAAGTGTTATTAGCAATGCTATTGCACTATGAACTTAGCAATCCTCACTTCTATTATTATTTGTATAATTTCCATTGGTGACTTTCTTAATTGAAATTCCCATCATTATTAAGATTGACGTAAAGCTTGGATGCATGTTGAATATTATTTCCCAAGTATTTGCTCTACATTGGAGTACATTTTTATAAACTAACATATATTAGCTTTTGAACACAAGATAAATTACTCTTGAAAATTTAGGCTGAAAGTATGTTTGGTTTGAACACAATATTGATATTTTTTCTCAACTTAGGTTTGTTAGTAATTTTTTTTTATGTTTTTAACTTTTTTATTTTGATAATCCTGAATCTTCACACGAACGAGCCATTTGAACCTCTCCGTGCAAGCTAAACAGGGGAAACATTGTGCAAAATCCACCCTCACACATGTCCCTCTTCAAATCAGGTGTTCAGAGGGAATCGAACCCAATACCGTGCGCCTAATCACATAGTTTAGAGCTCGCCATTATCGCTGGACCAACCAGAGTAGACACGGTTATCAGTATTATAAAAGTTTATTCAAAATAGGGTAACTAAATATGGTAAATTCAAACTTTTACATTAGTTACTTACCATTCATTAGAATAATTGTTGTTATTATGTTTTCTTGAATGAATGTTGCACACTACCCTGTCATTAAGGTGAAGCATATCACGCCAAACACTTTTTGGATGTTGCTTAAGGTGATAACATAGATTTTATACACTTACAGTAGGGGTGGTAATTCGGACCCGAACACGACAACACGACACGATCCAACACGAAATTAGAATAGATATTCGTGTTCGGGCCTGATTTTTTAAGCCCGTTAGCGGGTCGTGTCGTGTTCGTGCCAAGAAATTGACACAAAATTGGCCCGACAATGACCCGTTAGAGCCCAATTGACACGACCCAATTTCAACCCAATTAGAACCCAATTTAGACCCAAATGGACATAGTAAATTGACGGGTTATCGTATTGTTAAATTGACAGGTTATCGTGTCGACCGTGCCAATCGTGTTATTCTTGTTGGGTCGTGTTCGTGTTGGTAAAAATAAACACGAGGTCGTGTCGTGTCGTGTTCGGGCTGGATAAAATCAAGTCGTGTCGTGTCGTGTCGGGCCAAACCCAAACACGGCCCATTGGCCTAAATTGCCACCCCTAACTTACAGTAGTTTACTTTACCATCAAATCTGGGAGTTTCCTCCCACTAAACTCTCACTAGGTGATCAGTAATCGCAAACAGAATGCATAAATTTTTACGACGATCACCGGCTTCATGCCACTCAGGTAATATTTAGAGGGTGTGTTCTTGTTTGGTTGTCTGCGTGATGTTGCGTATGTTATGCATTTGATGGTGTGTGGCATGCCACGTGTCCCTTTAATTTGAAAATAGAAATTAAAAATGAAAACGAAATATTTATTGTCCTATATCAATAATCAATATTATTTTAAGCATTAAAGTAAATGCTCCATATAAAATATTGGATAAGAATTTGAAGGTTGGCAACAAGGTTTTTATTCTTTATCTCTTTTTTTTGTGATACGTTTAGTACTTTTTTATTGGTGTGATTATGAGGAAGTTAATGCTTGCATGCTTTTTGTAGAACGTCTACGCATCTCTCTTACTACTTCAGTCTAACATATAACAACGTCGTCCTGTCACCACCTTGCCTCCTTTGCATTGGCGGATCTGGGCCTGGGCTGACCAGGGCTGTAGCCCAGCCCAAAAAAAATCTGTTACTTACCTTTAAACCCAGACCAACTGTTAACATAGACCAAATTCCAAATTTCACCCACCCGGTACAAATACACACCCAACAGTGTTGAAAAGAACTAAAAGAAAAAAAACAAAATACAACTTGTAAAAAACTGCAACTGTTTGACTAAAAACAAGTGGGTAATTTCTCCAAAAATCAAAAACAAGGGAAATCTTTGCTCCCTCATACCAAAATTCAAAATCCCAAAAATTTCCCCTCCCTCTCACGTAACTACTGCCAACCCTTACCCCACCCTGAAATCAATCAGCCTATAACTTCTTTTCACCCATTTTCCAGGCCAACGATTCATCCCTCTGACGATACTCATGGTTTGAAACTCTCTCTCTCTCTCTCTCACACTCTCTTTCGTGCTTTTTTTATTTTCAAGATTAGATTAGTGGACTTTTCTAAGCATCACATTTATGCACTTACGTAATTAATTGATTATTTGATTTTGGTAGAAATTTTTTCAAAATATTAAAATTTCAGGTTTGAATATTTTAGGTTGATTCCCATTTATGATTTGATTCAATTTTATAGGATTTAATTGTTTATCTATCTATTGATGATTACAATTTCGGGCACAAATTCATTAATTTTTTTTATTGAAGAATTTGCATCTTTAATGACTAGTTGTACATAGTTTTGGTAGAATTTATTTTTTATGTATGAATTCAAATAATAAAATACGCTTCGTGATGGATTTATCTCTTTTTAGATTAATTTTTTTCATTAAAATTTTTTAATTACATGTTAGCCCACCCCTTCGGATGGTCCTGGCTCCGCCCTTGCTCCTTTGTGCCGCGTCATTGCCCATATTCTCATTTCACCAATTAACTTTATCACTCGTGTGTGTGCGTAACACAATGATTAAAAGAAAATTTCATCTAGAAAAGTGGTTATCCGACTAGAACTATAAAATCTAACTGAACAGTAGACAGGAATATACGTTTTTCTGTTTGTTTGTTTTCCCCTGTAAAAGGATGTGGGAGACATCTTACTATTACATATTTGAATGTAGGTCTTCAAGAATCCTCCAAACACCAAAACTAATTTTTTCCTTTTTTAAAGTTATGGTTGGTCTCGAGTTCAAGACATGGACTAACCTCTCCATATATGGGGTAATACCAGTTGACATCTACCTCTTCCAGACCTACAGTTAAGCGAGAGCCTTATGCATTGGGAACGACCTTTTTTTTCGATAAAAAAATACAAGTGTCACGATAAAGATGGGACAGGTTCGGTAAACATAATGTTGCCCATCCTCTATATGCAACACTGTCTTTGAGCTATATGTATGTAAATCCTACCTCTTTTGATATACGAAATGGTGTTTCAATTTTAATCTACTAGTGTGTGGATGCAATTGAATTATATTTGGTTGATTGGTCAGTAAAATGATGAATTTGAGTTTGAAAGTGCTGCAAATTTGAACTAAAGAGTGTTGGAAATTTAATTAAAGAGTCTTGCAAGTGTTGAGGTTTTCAAATTTCAAAAGCTAGATTTGATTTATAAATTTTGCTGTTGGATTTATACATTTTAGGCTAGATCTATAGTTTACATGTCTTAACATATACATTTTGCTTTGCGATTTTCATATTATTTGGTCTGGTTAAAAAGTTTTAATTTTGGGGTTTTCCCATAAGCTTAAGGCACAATAAAACTCGAAGTTCACTAAGGTCTATTTGCTTTAACTTTAACTTTTTTATAGATGTGAGTTTTTTTAGCCACTGGGTTAATCTCAAAGGTTTGGTTCTTAATAATATCCTTGAGATTCTTTGGTTTTCTCTTATTTAGTATAGTACACATTACTATTAAATGAAGTTGTTATTAGATGTCTAACTTTTCGACTTTCAATTAGTTATTTTGCATATATTGATTTGATCATCAAGGTATGTTGTCTTTTAATATGCTCTATGTTTTCTTTTCTTAGATATTTTTGGGGTGAAATATGGAAAAGTTTTCAAGGGTAACTGAGTCAAATTAGTGTGGGGCATATAGAATAGAATAAGTCAGATAAGAAAATAGCATGTGTGTTCTTCGAATGATAAATAAAAATTATATACTTAAAACATTTATGAGTGAATTTGGAAGGGAGAAATTGATAAAATTTTAGTTACTATCTTGAACCCTCTAACTAGGGGTGTGTGTTTTCTCCGAACATCTCGATTTTTTCGATATCCGATCCGATATTTTCCGATTTTGGAACATAGATAAGGTTTCCGATTTCCGATTTTTCCGAAAAAAATCTGATCGAAATTTGGAAATAATTCTGAATTTCCGATTTTCCTATTTTTTCGATCCGATTTTTCCGAAAATATGCCGATCCGATTTTTCCGAATTATTTCAGATTTTTTCCGAAATATTTTCCGATTTCCGATTTTTTTAAACATTCTCATGTGTCCCACATCGGCTAGGAGAGGAAGAGAGGCACAAAAAAGTCCCTGATAAAAGGAGAATATCCCTCTATCCACTACACAAATGAAAAAAATGGTTAAATCTTTTTTTCGATTTCTTTAAAATGAGAATTTCGAGTAATCAAAATTCCTATATTAATTTTTTTTAAATTTTGGAATTTCTGAATTTTTAGTATATTTTTTTAATTTCCGATTTTTCGATTTTTCCGAATTAGGAAACTTTTTTGATTTTTTGAAAAAATTGGATCGGAAATCGGAACAAATATCTTATTTCCGAAAAAATCGGAATTTTTTCCGAAGGGTCACTTTCCGATCTGATCCCGCCGAAACACAACCCTACCACTAACAATCAATGTTGTAAAAAATGCATTAATTTTATTTTCTATTATCATTAAAAATAGTGAATTAACAACAAAAACTATATAAAAACTAGATATTAGTGCACAAGCAACACGTTTGGAAGCAATTATAGTTAGGTAAGATGTTAACTATATGAAAGTGACTACCATCAAACTTTAAGAAGAGAAACTATAAATAAGAGGAAACCAAATTATATAGTAACTCTCTTCTACCAAACTAGTGAGGACCTTGTTTGGGTACGTTCTCATTGTGAATGTTCCTCACATAACCTGAATTGACGACGTATAGTTCAGCAGAAGCATATAAATCGTCTTCTGTAATTCAGACTTATCGCAACCTTGGAAACAATAGTATTAACAATTGAGTAATGTTATATGAATCAAGTTTTTTTTATAAAGTGCGTCCCAAAAGCACTAAATAATTGTATCTACGCTTGGGGTACAATTTTAATGCACATGAAATTCAAATTTGATAAAAAAAAACCTTGATACATAATTGACAAATATTTCACCACAACAATCCACACCATAAAATAAAAACATCTTGATAGTTTATAATAGATAATTCATCAATAATCAACAACTCACAAGGTTACAGAACAACAATCTGGGGTCAAACTGATTCCAAAATTTAATCACTCCATGAGCCAAAAAAACACACATAGTATATCATGTGAACTACTGATGAAATTGAATTATAAGAAAAAAGTACAAACACTTTTATTTAGATGAAAATACTAATGGCACATGAGAAGAGTAATTGTATGTGGGGACACCTTTTATTGGCACTATTTTAGTAACACCCTGATGTGTCTTTAATGCATTCATTGGTTATTGTGTTATTCACAATTAATACAGTTTGACAGGAAAATATATTGAAGACACCCTGATGTGTCTTTAATGCATTGATTGGCTATTGTGTTATTCACAATTAATACAGTTTGACTAGAAAATATATTGAAGACACCCTGATGTGTCTTTAATGCATTGATTGGTTATTATGTATTGAAAATGCCCTGATGTGTCTTTAATGCATTGATTGGTTATTATGTTATTCACAATTAATCTAGTTTGACTGATAAATATATTGAAGACACATGAGGGTGTTAATAAATGGTATCCCCATATAATTCTTCTTCTTTAAAATACTCATTGTATCCGCACCTGCACTCGCAATGAATCAACGCACCAGTGCCTTATTTTGTCAAATCGTCGCACCCATACCTTGCACCATCTGCACCCGTGCTTCATAGGTTGTTCCTATATACATAAATGCAAGGAATGATAAAAATGACCAACGATGTCCTTACATACATAAATGCAAGGAGTGGAAACTATGAAAAATCATGTAGTGCCCTAAGCGTATGTTGGAATTTAACTAGAGGGCAAGTATAAAGTTAAAATCTCGGTTGAAATCAAGTATAAATTCCATCTCGCAACAAGGTATTTGAATAAAACATATTGGTTTCACTTCAATAATGAATATCATTTATGTTCTTAGATTTTTTGCATAGTGAAGTGATGCCAATCGATATAGATCTTATATTACCTCTTTAGAGATGGTGGCAAACGAGTGGTTGACATTACATAACAATGACTTAAGTGGTTCAGCCCCTCGTAGAGAGAATTGTACATTTTGGGATGCAGATGTTTGTAAGTAAGATCATAACGACCAGGGTCGGTCCTAGATTGATAAAAATAGACAAGGCCCTGTGCAAAAAAATATAAATAGCCCCCTTTTATGTGTATTGATATAAAAAAAAAGATCCCTCAACATATAATTAATAATAAATAGACTAGTGGGGGGTCATGTGCGATCACTCACTTAACGCAAGCTTAAGGCCACTCCTAAGAATGACCTTACATTGATTAACTAAAGTTGAATGAGGATGACTCAAGTCCTTTATAGTAGAGGAGAAGCCCTTGAGTTTCTTGAACAAAACTCATTGTTCCCAAAATTATGAATTAGATCATTTAAGACGAGTTCATTCGCAAATTGTCTGATTATTACTGTTTCGTTGTAATAATCAACATATTAGAAAATTCAATCAATTCAAGGTAATTCATAAAAACTTAATTTAGGCAATTTCACCATAAACTTGAAAATTGCACAATATAAATTTAATAAGATTAGTCTTAAATGGACTACTTCCATAAAGTTCATTGAGTTTACTACTCAAACTCATATATATATATATATATATATATATATATATATATATATATATAGAGAGAGAGAGAGAGAGAGAGAGAGAGAGAGAGAGAGAGAGAGAGAGACTCATGTGCACACTAAGTTTGCACATCATTTTTATAAAATAGTAAAAAAAATATTTTTGAGTTGATTTTTTTGTGTGATATTTAAACATTTCAACGGACTCATGTAAAAACAATTAGCTGATTTTTTTTTTGCTATTTTTAAAAAAAATCTGTCAAACTTTCGCTGATTTTAAGCACTTTAAAAGCTGCGAAAGTTTCATCGATTTTTTAAAAATAGCAAAAAAAGTTTTTTTGAGCTGATTTTTTTATGTGGGTCCATTGAAATGTTTAGATATCACATAAAAAAATCAACTCAAAAATATTTTTTTTAATGCTTTAAAAGAATTGGTGTGTGCCAGCTCTGTGCAAACTTAGTGTGAACAGGAATCTGCCTCTCTCTCTCTCTCTCTCTCTCTCTCTCTCTCTCTATATATATATATATATATATATATATATATATATATATATATATATATATATATATATATATATATATTATTGTGTGTGTATATACACAATATGTGAATAATTACATTTTACTTTTCCAAACACTGCACAAATTGGATGTTTTATAATAATGTCCGTTAACAAAACTAATCAAGGTAATAGTTAGAACTTTTACTAAAATTATTTACCATTCTGTACCCTTAATAATGAATTTTAACTTTAATTTAACATTAAGTGAGTAAAATACATACAAAATATTATGTGCAATAAAACTAAAAAATGGTAATATCTTTTTGGGATTTGGATACATTACTAATTTATTATGCTAAATTTCCATACAATTTTATTTAAATTAATAGTTTTTTTTCAAAAATCCTAGGCAAAGTCTAATTTTAAAACTAAAATGTATTTTAAGTTTAAATAAAAAAATTAGTAATCTATTACAGTAAAAGGAAAAAAGAAAAAAAAAATCACTGACCTGTCATATTAGCAACTAGGCTGATATTACTGGCCATGTGGATATATATGAAGCTTGAACCCAGTTACACCACTCTGCCTTTTCTGGTCCTCAATCAACCGTGCCGAAGCAACAACATAAGGGGTGATAAAACTTAAGTCCATAAGCTAGAGTGCTAATACCTCCCCTAGACCAGAAGGGATCTTCTCAAGGTAGTGGCATTTTTTCATAATGAGGGGTTGAAGACGAGGGAAATGACAAGAAGAAGCCTCCTCGTGAATTAAATATATCTTCTCCAGTTGGAGGACTTTCAAACGAACAAAGCCCCCATCAACTGTGTTTCAAACTTCTCCCTTGAATGCATTTTCTCCTAACTTGAGCACCTCAAAATCTCGTAACATCCCCAGAACATACATATGCTTCCAATCTAATAAGGTATGTGATATAGTTAGCTTTTTCAGTTTAGGTTGGAACTTGTACCATTACGGAAGACCCGACAGTTTAGGAGGAGGATTCGACAATGCATCGTTGCATAACTTTAAGGTTTCAAGGTGTTCTTCTTTGGCAAGACAATCAAACCCACTGGATCCTTAGGTTTCCTCCACAAGTGTGACTAAGTTCCCACGAATGCCTAGTTTCTTAAGATTGGGAGTCCTGGCTAAAATGTTCACTGAGCAACTTTTGGGTGATGGCATAGAAATGGTTTGCATGTTTGCGTTTACACATGGATTTTTGTCACCCTTGCGTGCTTTTATTGCAGGCTAGGCAAAATAGTGTGTCTCCTTGTGTATAGATGCCTTTGTGTAACATTTTCCAGATACCTGCTTTAATGACTTAAGCATCATGTAGTACTCAATGGAACCAAAACAAACTGATCACTTAACAATAATGCTAGTCTCAACACCGCACACATTTTTATATAGGAAAATGCTAGGGAGATCCACTTCGTGGACACATTTCGTAGACACACTGCATTAAAAATTTATACTTTATTATTTTGGGTCCCGCCAGGGCATCAAGCAATTCATTAAAAACTTGTACATATTTTTGTCTTATTGACGGATCAACGAAATATATCCACGAAATGAGTTTCCCTAGCATTACTCTTTTATATATTATGATCGGTTATAAAATAAGTTACACTTTAGATAACATATTGTTATACAGTTGTTTTAAAGGTAAAATTATATTGGAAAATATTAGTGATGCAGGAGTATAGGGATATAGTTGTCTTTTTAGCATTTATTCTTTATTTTTCCCTTTTTTTGGTTTTTTAGTATAAATAGCTATTGAGGCACTCATTATACCACTTTTGGACATTTTGAGATACCACTTTTGGACATTTTGAGATTAAGAGAATAGAGAGACAAATATGAGATCCTCCTATATTTTACATTTTGTTGTTGTTGTCGTTATTGTTAATGTGTAGATAACTTCTTTCTTTTACGCTTTGACACTCTAGATTACATCAAATTGGTATCAGAGCATGATTTGTTCTTGGAATCAACTATGTTCATAGGAGATTGGGACTCAAGGTGGATTCAACCGAGCGAGACACAATCTATCCTCGAAATCCTAATTTTGTTATTTTGATGAAGACGAGAGATCCTCGAAATATGAGCGTTACTTTTGTTGTATTTCTTCTAAATAACGGACAAGTCCATGCGCTAAAAATGGTCTATCACCTCATACCTTCTGCAAAAAATAAAAATAATTTATAGCAAAACATATAGTTTCTTTTTTCACAAAAAATATTTTTTAACAAAAAGAAAACAGTTATTTAACAAAACGAAAACAATTTTTACAAAAAAATAGTTTTAGAATAAAAACAGAATTTAGCAAAATAAAAATGGAATTTAGCAAAACAAAAATAGAATTTAACAAAAATAAAGACAATTTTTAATAAAATAAAAACATTTTTAACACAAAAAACAGTTTTAACAAAAAAAAAATTAATGAAAAAACATTTTTTTTCTAAAAAATAGTTTTTAACAAAATAAAAACAATTTTAATGAAAAAAAGTTTTTAGCAAAAAAGAAGTTTACAAAAATATGGCAATTAATATTGAAAAAAATAGTTTTGCTATATGTAACAAAAATTGTAACAAAAATAGAATAAAAAATGATAAATTTGAATGCGAACATAGATACCATGTAAACAATTCCTTCCATGACAGAATAAGGACAATCAAATACAAAACACACAAAATAATGAACAAATTCATTATTTACCACACTTATCATTATAAATAAAGTATATTAAACTCCCTCTAAATCAAATACACAAAGCATGATGTGATTTGGGTACTTGTAACATTTCTTTCTTATACCACTACTCCCCAAGTTTCTCTCTTTTACTACATAGATTGTCTCACCCGTCAAGAGAGATAGGATTTGTTGTGACATAATGAAAGTCGTTTAAGTTTTTGATTTTCCCTTTTTCTTTAGATATTCAATGTGTGTCTGTATAATTAATAATTTTTTATACACTCACTAAATTGACAAATTGACAAGAGTGATATTATTGAACTTTTGGTGTTAGAAAACGGTTATTTCAGTTTACAACAACTCTTTAATTATTTAATAATTTTGCATCTACGTGTGTTGAATGTTTTTATTTTTATTTTTTCATTATGTTTATTAACTGTTCCCACATAAATAGTAACTAGTGTATGAGTAAGTTTATTTGTGTAACAAAAATATCAAATACATAAATCTGCATAAAAACCATTTAATATAGTAAACTTTTTATCATGTATATGAAACAAAGTTCTAACCTCATTTATTCTTGCCTACGCCTCCCATTCCAAAACTTGAAATACCATCCAGCCTCTGAACCATGTTACATGAACAAAAAAGGTAGTATAGTTGATGAGAAGGGAGGGTGGGGATTAAAAAGCAGAGGGTGACAATAAGTAGAAGCAGGTGGGGCAATTAATAGACCGTGGTAGATGGGATGATTAAATTGAAATTTGCATCATCTATGAGTTGGTGAAGATTTCAGCCTTTATATCATCTATAAACCTAGGCAACAGTCCACCAAGGTTGAGTTGTCACTCTCAATATTACAATTTTAGAAACGGTACGAAAATACGACAATGAACGATATTAAATTAATCCGAAATTGATACAATATTTTGTGTTTATATCATGTTTTTGACATGAAATCGTGTCATTTTCGTGTCAAAATTGTGAATTGTATTAGTCGTATTATCGTGTCTGATCGTGTTAATCGTATTTGTATTCGGATTACCGTGTCTATTTATATTTAATCTTGCATGAAATTTTAAGAAATTATATTATTCGTATCATGTCGTGTAATGTCGTTTTTATTTGGTTCGTCTTCGTGTTAACTAAAAAGAAACACGAATTTATATTGTGTCGTGTTTGTATCCGAAAAATTCTTATCGTGTCGTGTAGTATCGTATAGATTTAAAACACGAACAAGATATACGAATTGTCCCTTCTACTGTTAGGCCGCTGCCTCACAAGCTAAAGCAAAATGGCCCAAATCTTTTTCAACAGAGGTAGGATCCTTCGTAGCTGCATTGAAAGCGGATGCAAGGGGGGCAAGGGGTGGCCTTGGGCCCTCCAAATCTTAAAGAATTTCAAATTTTGACTTTAAAGTTTCAAAATTTTATGGAATTTTTTTATAGTTTTGACCCCTACAAAAATAAATATATATTATTTGGCTCCCTCTTATTTACATTTCTGGATCCGCCTCGTCCTTTTCTCTCGAGACGTTATCTCTTCTCCCTCTGGCTACCTCGGTTGGTGTATAATACACCCATATTCACATGGACGGCGCTCGATGGGGCAAAGTGCGGGTTCAAGCCCCCACTCTCAGCCCACTCTCTTAGGCTCCGTCCCTACATATACACGAATGGTGACAGAGGGTTAGAAAAATGGGATTGGGTGGCGGTGTTGCAGTTATTTTGGGAGCTATGGTGGTTGTCGGTTAGTTTAGCGTTTGGTTTTAAGGTCGTGGTTGGGGATAGAGTAAATGGACAATTACTGTTTAGTCCCCAAGATCAAATTACATTTTTCACAAGTCCAACTTATTTTTTATTTTCCAAAAAGTAATTTGTCTATTTTTTTGGCAAATTTTTCTTTAAGTTCAAGATAGAAGAAAAAGAGTGTTTCTGAGTGTTTTATACGGCGCTGGACTTTTTGAAACAATTTAAAAACGTTGTATTAAACGTTAATTAAAAAATTTTGAGTGATTTTTCGTCGAATGACTAGAGTAAATGGTAAGGTTAGAGGTTCAAAAAAAATTATTGGGCAAAGATTTATGTTAAGAATAAAGTTTGAGAATCTCTACTTTATTTTATAGAACTACAAAATAGCAAATTACCTTTGTGGGCCATTAGTAAAACGTGATTTAAAGTTGACTAACAAACCCTTTTTTGTGATTTATTTTTTACTCAAATACACTTTTGGTGGTTTTTGAAATGAACCCATATGAATTATAAATACTATCAAATATATTTTTGATATATCAATTGGGTAATAAAAAAGTATAACAAAAATGGGCTCCCATAATATTACTCTTTAAAATTCTTAGCAGCGTTGAGGATTTTTTTGACTGCTTTATCAACAGCAACCATAAGAAAAAAGTGTTGTGTGCATCAGCTGAGATGATATTAATCATTTCCTTTCCTACCATATATAGAGGATTTCATAAAACAAACAAAAAATAATCAATTGTCTGACAAACTAAACAGAGAGAATTACCTACATATATGTCCACGTGTAAACGAACGTACGATGGCCACTGTCTGCACCACCATGTACGATGGCCAGAATTATTTTTTATATCAGATATTTGTTGGAAAAGTGGAATATAAACCTGTCATGGGTCAAGAGGTCCTCTAACCGGGCAGCCCACTGTCTGGCTTCCAAGAGAAGTTTTTTCTATTTTTCTCGATTTTTTTCTTTTGTCTTTTTTTCACCCTTCTTACTTTTTCCTTTTTTTTTTAAAGACTGAAAAACCGCATTCACCCTTCTTCCTTTTTTTCTATTTTTTTATTTTTTTAATGTTTTGTGTCTAACAATTGATATAAAAATAATTTTTTATATAAAAAAAATTATTTTTCATATAGAAAAACAGTTTTTTCTATTAATATAAAATAAATTATTGAGAGTAATTTTTTTTTATTAAAATTAATATTTTTTTATAAATAAAGAAAAATTATGTTTTAGACATGATATCGCGATTGGTTAGTGCCGCTGGCGCGGAGGCATAAAATATCGCGATTAATTAGTGCAGCTGGCGCGGACCCACATTCAACAAATTATGTGGGTCCGGGAATGTGGGTTCGCGCCAGCGGCACTAATTAATCGGGATATTTTTTATTGAAAAAATGTCGCGATTAATTAGTGCCGCTGGCGCGGACCCACATTTAAAAAATGATTTGGATCCGGGAATGTGGGTCCGTGCCAGCGACATTAGACGATTAATTAGTGCCGCTGGCGCGGACCTAAAAAATATCGCGATTAATCAGTGTCGCTGGCGCGGATTCACATTCTATAAATGATTTAGGTCCAGGAATATGGGTCCGCGCCAGTGGCACGATTAATCGCGATATTTTTTATTGAAAAAAAACTGTTTTATAGATTTTTTTTATAAATAAAAACAGTTTTTTTATTTATGAAAAAAAAATTAAATTTGATTAAAAGTTGTTTAATTTTAATAAAAAAAACATTTTTTTATATTAATAGTAAAACTGTTTTTTTTTTAAGTATAAAGACCGGTTTTTTTAATATAAAAAATTGTTTTTATATGAACAAAAGAAATATAAAAACTATTTTAATATTAAAAGTTGAAAACTTTAAAGGTAAGAAGCTTAAAAAAAAAAGAGGTGCATGCGGTCGCTTGGCGCGCTATACATGCGGTCCATATAAAGTTTCTCTTTCGTTGTGGGGGAGATGTCTTTGAAGTGTTGAGTTGTAAAGAGTTTCGGGAAGTCCTATTATCTGAGTAAAGTTTGGGCTTTTCCCTTTATTCTGATAAATAAATAAAATAAAATGCGTTGCCTTTAAATTTGGACCCCACGTTGAAAGTGAGTCATGTGACCACTTTGAAATTCGGATTCCAAATTTCAACTTCTTCATACAAAAAAATAATGAGCATTGTGTGGCGCAAACATGGTAATTTGTATGGCGTGAATGACAAAAAAATGTTTGAAACTACGTCTGTGAGCTTTCTGAAATATCACATTCTGCTCATCGAACTTTCTTTATTATCTAATGGAAAATTATAGGTGAACCGCCACCCTGACCGCATTGGGACTGCATGTCCATTTTCTTTTTCTTTAACCTTCTTAGTATTTAATCTATAACAATTAATGTAAAAATTATTTTTTATATAAAAAAACAGTTTTTCTATTAATATAAAAAAATAGTTTTTTTTAAAGTAAACATTTTTTTATTAAAATTAAAAAATATATTTTTCATAAATAAAAATGTTTTTTATTAAAACAGTTTTATTAACAATTAATAAAACTGTTTTTTTTTATTAACAATTAATGAAATATCGCGATTAATTAGTGCTACTGACGCGGATTCACATTCCCGGAGCGACATCATTTGTTGAATGTAGGTCCGCGCCAGCGGCACTAATTAATCGCGATATTTTTTTGATAAAATATCGCGATTAATTAGCGCCGTTGGCGTGGACCTAAATTCAACAAATGATTTTGGTCCGAAAATGTGAGTCAGCGTCAGCGGCATTAATTAATCGCGATATTTTATTAAAAAAAATATCGCGATTAATTAGTGCCGTTGACTCGGACTCACATTTTCGGAGCAAAATCATTTGTTGAATGTGGGTCCGCGCCAGCCACACTAATTAATCGCGATATTTTTTTCAAAAAAATATCGCGATTAATTAGTGTCGCTGGCGCGGACCCACATTCTCGAACCAAAATCATTTGTTGAATGTGGGTCCGCGCCAGCGGCACTAATTAATCGCGATATTTTATTAAAAAAAATATCGCCATTAATTAGTGCCGTTGACTCGGACTCACATTTTCGGACCAAAATCATTTGTTGAATGTGGGTCCGCGCCAGTGGCACTAATTAATCGCGATATTTTTTTCAAAAAAATATCACGATTAATTTGTGCCGCTAGCGCGGACCCACATTCTCGAACCAAAAACATTTGTTGAATGTGGGTCCGCGCCAGCGGCACTAATTAATCGCGATATTTTATTGAAAAAAATATCGCGATTAATTAGTGCCGCTCGCGCGGACTCACATTTTCGGACCAAAATTATTTGTTGAATGTGGGTCCGCGCCAGCGATACAAATTAATCGCGATATTAAAAAATATCGCAATTAAAAAACATCGCAATTAATCGCATATTAAAAAATATCGCAATTAATCGCGATACAAAATTAATTGCGATATTTTTTAATATCGCGATTAATTTGTACCGCTGGCGCGGACCTACATTCAACAAATGATTTTGGTCAGGAAATGTGAGTCCGCGCCAACGGCACTAATTAATCGCGATATTTTTTTCAATAAAATATCGCCGCTGACGCGAACCCACATCAGTTGTTTAATTTTAATAAAAAAAATTAATATTAATAGGGAAACTGGTTTTTTTATATATAAAAACTGTTTTTTTTTAATTTTATAAAAGACTTTTTTTTAATTTTAAAAAAAAAACTGTTTATTTTTATATATAAAAAACTGTTAAAAACAAAAGAAAAACTGTTAAAAACAAAAGAAACAAAAAACAAAAGAACAAAAAAAAAAAAAAGGAAAGAGACAAAAATTAGGTCCCAATGCGGTTCTACATGCGGTTCATGTAGAACCGCTCATTATCTAATTGGGCCACTTTGGTTTTTGAAAGGCTACAATGTTTGTTACGAAAAATTCAAATTTAAGAGTGAGGTTTGAGATCAATTTAATATTCATACAATTTTTTTACGAGTGCGTAATTTTGTATTATTTATATTCAAATTCAGACCTTGTTAAGTCATTTGTATCATAGATAATGAGCTTTTAGACCAACACGACACAGTTTGGACTAAATAAAGGAGTCGATGTACAAAAATTATTAGGATACGTCGGAACACGACACAGTTGACCCAAATGCACTAAGTATTTTTTTAGAAAATCGTTCGAGTATCCGTTGAGACCGTGCCACAACTTTTCGGAAAGATCTTGAAAAGATTTCACAATTTTAAAGTTCGGACAAAAAAAATGAGATCTTGAAGTTTGGGGGGTAAAAAATGGAATTAAGGTGGTGTTGTGAATAGTGACATGAATAGTGCCAAATATTGGGGATAATTATTTAAAAAAAGGACTTCCCAATTATTTTTAACTTTTTTCGAGACTCCATGAGATAATTACTAATTCAAATAGAGTCAATCAAATGGAGTTCTACCCCAACCCAAACACCTCACCTCATAACTTATAAATAAGACCATTGAGTTCATTATTTTTTATAGAAAATTTTAGAGTGCCCTTTAGAATATTTTTTGGTACCTTTATTTGGAGAATTATTTTTTTTAGGGCCAATAATTATTCTTTTGTGAGGAAAATTTTCAAAATCAATTGTAATGCATGATTAATTTGTAAATTTGTTTTATTAATGAAATTTATTATTCATTCATGAGTTTTTATTTTGTCTTCAATTATTTAGTTTAATTTCTTTATTAGGACTAGGTGAAGTTTATTATCTTTGATTAATATTGTTTATAGTTCAAATTCATCTTTATTTCTCGACATATTATAAAAGTTTTAAAAATTCGATATTCTTTTAAAATGACATGAGAGTGTGTTTTAAATCTTTGACTTTGTTTGAAAAATCATTTTTTTATTTTAAGTGTGAGTACTTTTTGGTGGGTTATATTTTTATTAAATTAATTGATAGTCTTTGCTTAAAGACTATATGTTAAAATTTAAAAGCGAACTTTTTAAGGGAATAGGTATTTTAACCGTCTAAATTTAGAGACGTTAAATTTTATTGTGAACTTAGCCGTGTTATTTTTCAAATTAAACGCAACGAGAGTCGTTTAATTTAAGTTATAAAATCGGGAATAACGAGTTTAATTTATTGCATAGTATTTGTTAAACATGAAAAATGGATCTAACGTTCTATTGTTCTTGGACATTTGATTATTAAGTTCGTAGTTACACATTTTCTTTGTGTTATCTTAGTTTAATATTTCATCTCATCTCTAAATTCATTTCGTCTAGTTGGACACTCACTGTTGATGTAAAAAATTAGATCGCTCTAATTATTCAATCACGGATAAATAAATGAGACAAAAGATTTTTAAAGTGGTTCAGCCTTAAAGGAATGGCCTACGTCCACTGTTATGTTATTGCTGATTGTTTGGGAATTCTCGATTACAAGCTTCTCTCAAGAAATTTCGGTCCCCATGAATGAGGATGATGCAATGTATTTATAGCCCTGAGGCTCCCGTATGAAGGGGTGATACATTAAATGATATACATATGAAAGGGTAATACATTTAATGCAGCGTGTGCGTCAAGATAATAAGTATTCAATGAATAGTTGAACTGTTGATTATCTGGCAATCAATACTGGGGCCGAGATGCAGCTCGGACCGCCTTTGTTGCTCGTTGCTCAAGAGTTCCTCGGAGCGCTGGAGTATCTCGGAGTGTTATAGTTCCTCGGGGTATCCTTGTTGCTCGGAGCGAACATGACTTGGTCGGGGAAATAAACTTCCTCGTTGCTATTGTGCCACGTAGATTGACACGTGTCTTCTTATTACTCGTCCATATCAGCATATTAATTTTGGTATCAACAGAAGCCCCCAATGTTTCTTATTTCGAATTTTGAGGAGTAGGGAACATTTTTTCTTGATATATGGCAATATTAAATGACTTTCCTGGTTTTTAGGAGCATTTTCTTTGTATTTGAATTTCTTCCAAATTCACAGAATCCGCCTTTTTGAATTTTTATGAGCGCTTCGATCTTCGTGCATTTTTGTCCTTTTTAGCCGCCGGTGGCGTATTAGTTTCTTTTGTGCAATCATTTCCTTCGCCGCTTCCCAAGGCAAAGTATTTAAACTTCTTAGGTAACCATACCGTCTTCTACCTTTTCCAATTTTCTGCATTCAAGCTTTATGTTCTCTCTTTCTCTCTTGTGCGTTCATCTTTTCCTTCGCTAGTTGTCAGCTCTTCCTTTTTCCTGTAAGATTCTCTTCTTTTCTTCTGTATTTCTTTTATTCACTATGGTTTATCTTGTGGAGTCTGTTGAGAAATTTCGTTCCGATTTTTCCATTCCTTCCTGGGTAACTCTGGAGGTTCTTTTTGAGCCTTCAGATTATTTTCGATTGGCTGAGGGACATTGGTTCCCCAGTCTATTCATTGTTGAATGTGGATTTTCTTTTCCACCAAACCCTTTATGCTTAGAGTTCTGTCAGTACTTCGACGTTGTTCCTGCAAAAATAGCCCCCAATTTATGAAGAATAATTAATGGGGTGTATAAATTAAATCTAACTCATGGGACTCGTATGGGGATTCCTGAGATTATGTATTGCTATAGATGGGCTGTTTTAGATAATGTTTATTACTTAAAAACTAGGTTTTTGAATAGGGCTCTTGTAGTTAGCCTCCCTGATGCAAATAGAGATTATTTTGAACATGGGGTGGTTATTAAAAAATGGCAATATGCCCCCTTGGTTGGAGATGCAGTATACCAGGTTCCTAAATGCCCCCCATATGGCAATGGGATAGGTTTATTTTCATTTTCCTTTATTTATGAAATTATGCTTTTATCATGTTTGACAAAATGTATGACTGATATTTCATTATGTGTTTATTTGCAGTTGACAGTAAAAGAAAAACTCCAAAAGAATCAGAGGTTAATATTAAGCATCTGAAACTTATCTGGGGTTTGCATAAAAACGTTGCAGACGAGCACATCAGGTCTGCATCATATTTGCTGCAGTATAGGAGCTATACGACTTCTTATACTGCTCGTCCTGTGATTAGATCTGTTGAGCCAGCCTCAACTCCAGAGGATTCTTCTTCAGATTCTCACATCCTTTTAAGTCAGAGAATGGGCAAGAAAAGAGCTCCTCCTGCTCTATTTGATGACACTACTTCTGCTGCTGAGGCCAAGAAAAGCAAAATTGATGTCCCAAAGGGGACTAAGAAGGTGGATGTTGCACCTTCCAAAGCTACCGAGAAGCCCCCAGTGGCTCCGAGCGAGAAAGTTGCTCCTGTGGAGATGATTACTATCTCTCCGACCAAGAGCTCTTCCTTGGTTGAAACTGCTGAAGTCCCTTTGAGGAGATTGAGGAAATCGTCCTCAGTCAATTTGGCTGAAACTGTCAATCTGGCTGAAACCATCTCCTCTCTACCAGCTGGTGGTGTTGGTGTTCCAACCATCATTCCTCCGAGCTCTGCCATGAGTTCGGTAAAAACTTGGATCATACCCGAGGTCCAAAGAACTGATGAAAAGATTTCTAGGGATATGCTGACATCCCTAGCTACTTGTCACCTTGCTTCAGTAAATCTCTCACACTCTGAATTTCCTTTCTTTCTTTGAATACTTGTATTTTTGTACTGACCTGTCACTTTTTCCCTTGTTTAGCTGGTGAATTATTTTAACAACATCGTGAAGAAAGATGAAGCAATTAAAGCTTCCAGCTCCTCGTCGGGGGTAGAGGATGCTCTACTAGGTTTGACCCAATCCTTAAAGGATTCTCGTCAGCAGTATAATGAGGACAAAGCTGACTGGGAGAAAAAGTTGTCTGTAGTTGAAGCGGAGAAGGTGAAGCTGGCTGAGATCTCCAAGAGTTTGGAGAATAAGGTGAAAAGTTTAGAGGTCGAGCATCAAAAGTATGACGACAAGCTCAAGAACTTTGGAGAGCTTGAAGATAAGCTGAAAAAGGCAGAGGAAGAGTTGTCCGTCCTGCGAGATGTCAAGCGCCAAAAAGAAGAATTGGATGCGAAGTTAAAGACTGCCGAGGATCTTCTATCCGAGAAGCTCTCCTCGGAGAAATTGAAAAGAAAGCTCGCAGTTAAAAAATCCTTCAGCGCTGGCTAGGATAAAGGATGGGACAAAGGGATTGCTGCGATGACGTCCCAAGTACAGTACGGGAAGTTGAAATACTTCCGAGATGGCTGGGTAGCTGCCCTGCAGGAATTGAAGATCAAAGAGGACTCTGAGCTATTTCAGCTACACCTCCCTGGTCCTCCCCCACAAATTGAAGAAGAAGAAGAGGATGAGGCTATCTCTGATGAATCTTCCATGGCCATGGGTGATCAAGTCCCTGCCTCTCAACCTTCTGCCAACGAGGACATTTCCTCCATGCTTCCTCCTCCTGAGAAAATTCCTACTCCTGCTGACCAAGCTGTTGTTACCACCGAGCAACCAAGCTCCTCGTCCCAGCCTCCCGAGAAAGTCTTGGGAGACAAGGAAAAGGTGTGAAGTTATTCGGTATCTTTTCTATCTTTCATTATCATTTGTAATCAAACAATCTAATCTTTTTATGATCTAATAAAATACATCTTCGTTCTTCTCTGTTGTTGATGATCTGTTTTTGTTGACTGTTGTCTCCTCTTCATTAGTTTATGGCCAGGATGGAATTGTTATCTGCCAATGATACAAAACTGATGCAGCAATGTCACGAATACTATAAGGCTGGTCACACAGAGCTAAGTGTATCAGAAATTGCTGACATCCTTGGCCAGGATGCTTTAGAACAGGCAATTGAGGCTTATCGGTACTTGAAAGCTTTACTTGACCGAGCTGTGGCCAATAATGTGGCCTACTATGAATTGATCGAGGAGCTTCATTGTACCTTAGAGGATCTTCAGAACCAGCAAAATGAATCAGCTGCTCTATTGCATAAGGGGTATGAGGATAGGTATAAACAACTTTCTTCCGAGACAGGCCACAAAAAGATCATAGCTGCGTATGATGTCAGGGAGAGAACCCTAAAGGGTGAAGTTGAAGCCTGTAGACAGATTGCTGAGCTGCTGGAGCAAGAGAACAACAATTTACTGAAGGAGCTAGCACAATATAGGTCTGCAGCCTCTTCTTCAACAACTGTAATCCCAGTGACTGATGAGGGATTTTCTTTTCTGGAAGTTGAGAATGCCAAATTAAGGCAAGAGTTAGACACCATAAGAAGGTCAGATGTTTCTGCTGCTCGGGGACGAGGAAGAAGTTCTCGTGGGCGAGGAAGACTTGCTCGCAATGTTGAAGAAGCTTGTACCCAGTCAACTCTAGAAACTCAAGCGTTCCAATTGAATGCAAAAGATCGTGCTTTGTCTGAAATGTCCAAGAAAATTTTATCCTTGGAGGATCAACTTACTGCGACGAAGTCTGCTTTAGAGAATAAGGATCTTTTTGCCAAAAACCTTCATGAGCAGGTGGATAGATTAACTTTCCAATTCCATAAACAGCCTCATGAGTTTTGGATGGCAGGCTACAATGAGGCCCTTTGTCACTTGGATGCTCGTATTGAACATGCCAATAATGAAGGTTATAAGCAGGGATGGTTGAACGCCCTGGGTGTATTAAAATTGGAGCAAGGGCATTATTTATGGGATTTCATGCTCCTGGGTTACTAGACTTGCCCGTGCCACCTTATAAATTGGACATGGAATGGATCCCTGCTCGTTCCATTCCTCGGAGCTTAATTTCAAAATACCTTGGTGACTACAATCTTCATTCCAAAATCGATGTATCTCATCCTGAGCATTTATTGGAAACACCTTCTGTGATGAACGTCAGAATGCTCAGAGATATTAACTTCATTAATTCTCCTTTTTGCCTAGAAGATCCTCCTGCTGGCGAGGAGCCTGTTTCAAAAGCTAAGGGAAAGAAACCAATAGAGTAGGGATCTTAATGTAATAGTTAGTATACATTCATTTATTTATCAATGTAACTTGTAATTTATTTTGAATTTTAATGAAAAACTTTCATTATTCGCAATCTTAATTGCTATTGTCTTGTAAAATACTTTACATCTGTGCATATGTATCTGTTAAAAAGATAACAATACTGCGTTGTTCTTTGACTAACTTAGTAATAAAAAGAATTACAAGTATTAGGAATGTTATTCGATCACTTAATAATAAAGTAATGAGTATAAAAATGTTTAAAATTTTGCCAACCAACCAAGGTTGTAAAATTGTGCTCGTCGACCAATTATAGTTAGTGAGAGTTTTATCCCCGACTAGCCATACTTGGTAAATTTTTTCATCTTTTTCATAAAATATGCCCGACCAACCAAGGTCGATAAAATTTCCTCGTCGACCAACTATAATTAGTGGGTTTTTATCCCCGACCAACCATACTTGGTTCAGTTTGGAATATTTTGTTCTTCGAAGAACTTTTATAATAATCTTACCTCCCGACCAACATAAGTTGAAATGTGAGAGTATATTTTGTTTTCAAACCAACTGAGATTGGCATTTTTAATAATGTTGTTCTTTCCCTCAACCGGAGTTGATTATGGGTTCGAACTATCAGGTTCTTTCGAACTATCTTGTCCACTAGTTATCTTACCAACCGTAGTTGGTCACGCTAGTGTACGCCTCCTAACCAAAGGAGTATATTTTTTGGTTCTTTCGAACTATCGTGTCCACTAGTTATCTTACCAACCGTAGTTGGTCATGCTAGTGTACGCCTCCTAACCAAAGGAGTATATTTTTTGGTTCTTTCGAACTATCGTGTCCACTAGTTATCTTACCAACCGTAGTTGGTCACGCTAGTGTACGCCTCCTAACCAAAGGAGTATATTTTTTGTTCTCGCTATCTTACCAACCGAAGTTGATCACGCTCGAACATTTTTAGTGTAGTATTTCACACTAGTATTCCCTGAAAAACTTTCAATAAAGAAAGAAGATGGTGAAACATTATCGTTTTATTCATATCAATGGAACTGCTTTTACATTTTACATCACTGATAATACTTGCGGAGGTGTTCAGCATTCCATGCATTCTTAAATTCTTCTCCTTCTAGAGTTGCTATGCGGTAAGTTCCTGGTCGAACAACTTCTACAACCAGGTAAGGTCCATGCCAGTTTGCTTCCAACTTATTGTGCTTCTGGATAACCCTTTTCAGCACGTAATCCCCTTCTTTTAAATCGCCTTTCTTTATCCTTTTGTTATAGAACAAAGCTGTTCGTTGTTGGTAAGCAGCATTTCTAATGGCTGCATCTTCTCTAACCTCCTCAAGCATGTCCAAATCTAATCTTCTCATTAAGTCACTGACTGGAGAATTGAAATTCAGCACTCTGTGTGTTGGAAACCCCAACTCGGCAGGTATGACAGCCTCACTTCCAAATGCCAGCATATATGGTGATTCTCCAGTTGCTGCTCGGGGAGTTGTTCGGTAAGCCCATAGTACTGACTGCAGCTCATTAATCCAATTAGCCTTAGCTTCACTTAGCCGCTTCTTCAAACCATTTAATAGTGTTCTGTTCGTCACTTCAGTTTGTCCATTGCTTTGTGGATGGCCTGGCGCTGAATGAACCTTCAAAATGTTTGACTGACGACAATAGGCTGCAAACTCCTCGTTGTTAAATTGTGTTCCATGGTCTGTGATGAAGGCATTAGGGAGACCATATCGGCAGATGATGTTCTTCCAAATGAATTGATACACCTTCTCGTACGTCATATCAATCAGTGGCTCAGCTTCAGCCCACTTAGTAAAATAATCCACTGCAACGACGAGGTACTTGAACCTTCCTCGGGTCGTCGGCAATGGTCCAACCAAATCAATCCCCCACATAGCAAATGGCCAAGGGGAAGTTATGGGTGTCAACAATGCTTGTGGAGTTCTTCGGATGGAGGAAAAGCGTTGGCACTTGTCACACTTTTTGGCATAGGCTATACAATCAGCCCTCATCGTCGCCCAGTAATAGCCCTGCGTCATCACCCTTTGCAAAAGTGTTCGACCTGCTACATGAGCTCCACAAGATCCTTCATGGATTTCCTCAATCAATTATTTTACCTCTGATGGATGTACACATCTCTGCAAACCTGCCATAATTCCTCGTCTATACAAAACACCATTAGTTAGTACATACCGAGCAGCTTTATACTTCAATTTCTTGGCGGCGAGCTTATCCTCCGGTAATTCTCCTTCTTCAATGTACGCCCTGATGGGATCCATCCAAGATGATCCTAACTCAAGGGTAATAATTCTCACAGTCAAGTCTTCAACTATGCTCCGACTTACTAATATTTCAATTGGTATCGTCCTTCGCAGCTCGGTACGAGTAGCTGATGCTAATCGGGCCAAGGCGTCTGCTCTCGCATTCTCCATCCTCGGTATTCTCACCAGTTGAATGGTATCAAATTCTATTAATAACTCCATCACCTTTGCATGGTACTTCACCATTAATTCTCCTTTAACTGCATATGTTCCCATCATCTGATTCACAATTAATTGAGAATCACTGAATACAATTACTTGCCGTGCTTCCATAACTTTTGCTAAATTAAGACCTGCTATCATGGCCTCATACTCAGCCTCATTATTGGAGGCTTTGAATTAGAATCGCAAGGCATACTCCATGTCAATATCATCAGGGGTGTTTAAAACAATCCCTGCTCCACAACCCGTTGTGCAAGATGATCCATCTACATATAATCTCCATGTAGGTAACTTGTCTTCAAATTTCTTATCTGACAGAATTCCTTGGTAAAATATCTGCTGTTTTCTTTCATCATTCCTTGGTATTTTTCGCTCCTCGTCGACCATCTCTTCTCGCCCTTTTACCAACCGGAGTTGGTCTGGGTTTGAATATGATGATATTTCTACATCCACAAACCCTTTTACCAACCGGAGTTGGTCTGGACTTGTGTCTGTTGGTTCTGTAACATCCACAGGTTGGTCAGCGAGCAACTTTTGTTCCTCGGGGGTATCAGGGTATGTAAACTCTGCTATAAAATCTGCTACAGCTTGCCCTTTTAATGATGATCTGGGTTCATACACAATATCATATTCACCGAGTTCTATTGCCCAGTACATCAATCTTCCTAATTTTTCTGGCTTGTGAAGGGCTTGTCTCAATGGCATGTCGGTATACACGACGATTGCATGGGCTTAGAAATATGGCCTCATTCTTCTACTTGCTTTAATTAATGCCAATGCTAATTTTTCCAGCTTTGAGTACCTGATTTCTGCACCTCAGAAAGCCTTACTTGTGTAATAGATCGGTTTCTGGACTCCATTCTCCAATCTGATCAATGCTGAGCTGACTGTATTCTCTGATACTGCCAGATACAAATACAACTTCTCTCCTGTTATTGGCCTGGACAACAATGGAGGTGCTCCCAAATACTTTTTCAAGTCTTGAAAGGCCTTCTCACATTCATCAGTCCATTCAAAAGTTTTTCGAAGTGTTTTGAAGAATGGGAGGCATTTATCAGTTGCTCGGGACACAAATCTGTTGAGCGCCGCAACTCGTCCTGTAAGACTCTGCACTTCTTTCTTCGTCGTTGGGGATCGCAGCCCTAAAAGAGCTTTGATCTTTTCTGGATTTGCCTCAATACCTCGTTGGTTGACGATGTATCCGAGGAACATTCCTTCTCGTACTCCAAAGGTGCACTTCGTCGGGTTGAGCTTCATTTGGTATTTATCCAGTTGATCAAAGGTCTGACCTAAGTCAACTAGATGATCAGCAGCTCTCTTGCTTTTTGTCAGCATATCGTCGACATAAACTTCCATGTTGCAACTGATTTGTTCGGCAAAAACCTTGTTCATCAGCCGCTGATATGTTGCACCTGCATTTTTCAAACCAAAAGGCATAACATTATAACAATAAGTTCCCCTTGGGGTAATAAAAGAAGTACTTTCCCTGTCTTCAGGTTTCATTTTGATCTGGTTGTAGCCAGAATATGCGTCCATGAAGCTGAGAAGCTCATGTCCCGAGGTAGCATCCACTAGCTGGTCAATTCTGGGCAATGGAAAATGATCTTTTGGGCATGCCTTGTTGAGATCAGTGAAATCAACACACATTCTCCATTTATTCTTCTTCTTCTTTACCATCACCACATTTGCTAACCAGTCTGGATATTTCACATCTTCAATGAATTGGGCTTTCTGGAGCTTCTCGACCTCCTCTTGTATGGCCTGATTCTTCTCGGGACTAAACACTCTTCTTCTCTGCTTCATAGGCTTGATCTCCTTATTCACATTGAGCTCATGACATAAGAAGTTTGGATCTATTCCTGGCATGTCTTCATGACTCCATGCAAAAGTGTTCTTCCTGTTTCTCAAGAAAGTTATCAACTCTTATTTTATTGAAATATCCAACGACGAACCTATCTGGGTTACTCGTTCAGGGTGCTCGTCGTCCAGAATAACATTTTCTATAGATTCCACCACCTGTCCTTTTACAAGTTGGGATTCATCCCTGGGATCGAGAGTTTCAATTTCTGGACCTTTCTCCACTTGGTAGGTAGTAGTCTTTTTCCTTGACTCTTCAAGTTCCTCTTGCTCGGCAGACGAATAATAGCATTCCCGAGCTACTTTTTGATCACCTTTCACAACTTCGACTCCAAAGTTTGTTGGGAATTTTAAGCATTGATGTACTGTAGATGGAACTGCTTCGAATTTCTTTAAACCAACTCTTCCCATGATGATGTTATAAGCTGACTGCACATTTTTATCCATCACAAAGAAGCGTATTCTTTCTGTTCGGCAAGCAGGCCAAGTTCCAATGAGTATATCCAACTTGATCGTCCCCAGTGGAAAAACTTTCTCGCCAGCAAAACCCAGAAGGGGTCTGTGATAAGGTTCCAATTGAGATAATTTCAAATTCAAGCTGTCAAAGCATGAATAGTACATGATGTCTGCCGAACTACCATTGTCTACCAACACCCTTGAAATCACTACATCCTTCATCCTCATTTTGATCACCAAAGGATCGTCATGAGGGTAAAGAACACCTGCCAGGTCATTTTTTGAAAAACCAATAACTAGCTTCTCTTTGTTTATTTTCCTCGGACGATCATCCTCGACAAGATTTATTCGTTGAATATATGAGCAGGCTTGAGCCTCTCCGAGATAAGCCTTTCTTTCTGCAGTAAGATCTCCTCCTCCAGCATCTCCTCCTGTAATAACATTACAATCAAATGACCCAAAACGTATGGAAAATACCTCTCGTTCAGGCTGCCTTAGCTTCTTTGGAAGATCGGGGTCTTCATCTGGATCATATTCATGGTCTCTTTTCTTTTTCTCCTCTGTCCGACGAGGAGATCTGGAACGCTCTCTAGTTCTATCATCATTTTTCTTTTCACTTCTGTGATCAACATACTTTGATAGCTTTCCTCTTCGGATGAGCGTTTCAATCTCGTTCTGAAGAGCTATGCAATTTTTGGTCATATGGCCATGATCTTTATGGAACTCGCAGTATTTGTCCCTATTCCTCAGATCAGGGTTTGTCCTCAGTTTATTTGGCCACTTGATTTCCTCGCTATTCTTGATTTCTTCCAAAACATGATTAATACCCATTTTCAATGGAGTATAATTATCGTATTTCTTCAGGACTTCCCATGACGTCCTATTATTCTTGGAGTGCTTATCACCGCCATTACCTTTCTGCTCTTTCTTCTTAGATTTATCGATCTCCACCTTTGCTTCTTTATCCATATTCTTCTTCGCAGCCATAGCCTCCTCGGCATTCATGATTTTGGCTGCTTTCGCCATCAATTCGGACATAGTTGTAGGTGGATCTTTGGCCAAAGTGTAATACAACTTGTTAGGCAGCAACCCACTCATCAAAGCAGTGATTGCTGTCTTTTCTTCGTAATCTATGACTTCCAACTTCTCGTTATTGAAACGAGTTATGTAATCTCTAGTACTTTCACCTGATTTTTGTCTAACACTTAAGGCTTTGCTCCAAAACAGAAATTGCCAATGAACAATTCGGCTAACTGAATGAAAGTTGAAATCTTACCCCGAGGAAGATTGTTGTACCATATCTGTGCAGATCCAGTAAGAGTTCCCGAGAATGCTCTACACCTTATCTCGTCAGGGACGACATAGATGTCGGTAACGACTTGATACTTCTCTATATGAAGAACAGGATCTGTCTTTCCATCATATTTGGGGGTCACTACAGGTGCTTTGAATTTCAATGGCGTAGGAAAATCCACAATGGCCTGAACAAAAGGTGTCCCTTGAACAAAAGTTCTCTGTAAGGGGTTCCTCGCCTTAGCCATTTCTCCCAGTCTATCCTCCAACCACTGAATGGAACCTTTCCATGCTTCATTTCCTTCTTCAGGCCGCTTAGTCCGAGCAATTGATTGTTCTGACGTAGCTTCCTGAGATCTATCTCGACGAGTAACTGGTCGTGATTGTGCTGATCCTTCTCTCAAACCTGATGGTGGTCGAAAACTTCTCGATGGGGCCCTAGGTGGACTCATATTTCTCCTAGGTCCTAACTGACTAAAAGGAGACACCCTGCTTAATCTTTTCAGGGCGCTGGTTCTCTCCGGAGAAAGGGTGATATGTTGATCAGTATTCGTAGCACGTATCGATGAAGTTCAACCAGGTTGATAAGAAGAATCATTAGATTCCTCATTACGATATGACCTAGTACGTCTGGATCACGATTGCCTCTGACCACTCCTTTGCCCCGAATGGGTAGGTGCACCGTCGTGAAGAGTTTGAATGAGTTGCCTCATAGTTTCTTGCATGGCGGTTTGTCCTTGAGCCAGATTCGTCATAATTCCAGCCAGATCTAGAGGTGCAGATGGATTTGGAGGATTTCCAGCATTTCCAGTATTTCGATTACTGGATTCTGGATTATCTGCCATTGATGATAAATAATTTTTGGTGAAAAATGATAACAACAGTCGATTCCCACAGACGGCGCCAATCTGTTGATGTAAAAAATTAGATCGCTCTAATTATTCAATCACAGATAAATAAATGAGACAAAAGATTTTTAAAGTGGTTCAGCCTTAAAGGAATGGCCTACGTCCACTGTTATGTTATTGCTGATTGTTTGGGAATTCTCGATTACAAGCTTCTCTCAAGAAATTCCGGTCCCCATGAATGAGGATGATGCAATGTATTTATAGCCCTGAGGCTCCCGTATGAAGGGGTGATACATTAAATGATATACATATGAAAGGGTAATACATTTAATGCAGCGTGTGCATCAAGATAATAAGTATTCAATGAATAGTTGAACTGTTGATTATCTGGCAATCAATACTGGGGCCGAGATGCAGCTCGAACCGCCTTTGTTGCTCGTTGCTCAAGAGTTCCTCGGAGCGAACATGACTTGGTCGGGGAAATAAACTTCCTCGTTGCTATTGTGCCACGTAGATTGACACGTGTCTTCTTATTACTCGTCCATATCAGCATATTAATTTTGGTATCAACAGACAGTTATTTTGAACGAAAAAATTGGCAAATCTTCATAGATTGACCTATACTTACACTCGTTATTCTATAATAGCTCGTGCACTTGCGGTATTTTATAAATTGACAAATAAGTTTTTGGCTCCGTTGTCGAGAATTTGTTCAACTTTTTTTAAAAATAAGTTGCGACTTTCGGACTAGTTTTTTTTCTTTTCGCATTTTTATTAATAAAAAATCATAAAAATAAAAAAAAGAAAAAAAAATAAAAAATAAAATAAAAAATCAGTAACTAATATTTTATGTTTTTTTTCAATAGGTAAAAAAAATAGATTTAAGTTTTTTTTTAAGTAAAGGGTAGTTTTAGCACTAGTTAATAAAAAAAAAGATAAAAAATTTTAAAAAATTGTACGAGCAACATTTTGGACATTGCCCCTATTATCTAGTAGTTATCTGTAGTATCTAGATTACATCAGATATGGCATATCCCACTACATCAGTTATGGCATATCACGTTGTTGATGTAAAAAATTAGATCGCTCTAATTATTCAATCACAGATAAATAAAATGAGACAAAGATTTTTAAAGTGGTTCAGCCTTATATGAATGGCCTACGTCCACTGTTATGTTATTGCTGAGTGTTTGGGAATTCTCGATTACAAGTTCTATCAAGAAATTCCCGTCCCCTTGAATGAGGGTTGTACAATGTATTTATAGCCTTGAGGCTATCTTCTGAAAGGGTGATACATTAAATGGTATACATATGAAAGGGTAATACATTTAATGCCCTTTAAGCGTGTGCGTCAAGATGATAAGCATTCAATGAATAGTTAAGCTATTGATTATCTGGCAATCAATGCTGTGGCCGAGATGCAGCTCGGACCGCCTTAGTTGCTCGGAGCGCTGGAGTTCCTCGGAGTGCTAGAGTTCCTCGGTGTATCCTTATTGCTCGGAGCGAACATGAGTTGGTCAGGGAAATGAACTTCCTCGTTGCTATTGTGCCACGTAGATTGACACGTGTCTTCTTATTATTCGTCCATATCAGCATACTAATTTTGGTATCAACAGAAGCCCCCAATGTTTCATATTTCGAACTTTGAGGAGTATGGAACATTCTTTCTCGGTATATGGCAATATTAAATGACCTTCCTGGGTTTTAGGAGCATTTTCGTTGTATTTGAATTTCCTTCCAAATTCACAGAATCCGCCTTTTTGCATTTTAAAAGCGCTTCGATCTTCGTGCATTTTTTGTCCCTTTATCCGCCGGTAGCGTAATAGTTTCTTTTTTGTAATCATTTCTTTCGCCGATTCCCAAGGCAAAGTATTTAAACTTCTTAGGCAATCATACCGACTTCTACCTTTTCCAATTTTCTGCTTTCGAGTTTTCCATAGCCTTTCTTTCTCTTGTGCGTTCATCTTTGTTTTCATTCGTTGTCAACAGATCTCCTTTTTTCCCTGTAAGCTTTTCTTACTTCTTCTTTTATTCATCATGGTTTACGTTTATTGAATCTCTTGAGAAATTCCGTTCTGATTTCTCTATTCCACCTTGGGTAACTTTGGAGGATCTTTCTGAGCCTTCAAATTACTTTCGTTTGGCTGAGGGACATTGGTTCCCCAGCCTTTTTATTGCTGAATGTGGATTTTCTTTTCCACCGAACCCTTTATGCTTAGAGTTCTGTCACCACTTCGATGTTGTTCCTGCAAAAATATCCCCCAATACATGGAGAATAGTTAATGGGGTGCATAGGTTAAATCAAACTCATGGAACTCGTATAGGAATTCCTGAGATTATGTACTGTTATAGATGGGCTATTCTAGATAATGTTTATTATTTAAAAACTAGATTTTTGAATAGGGCTTTAGTAGTCAACCTCCCTGATGCTAACATGGACTATTTTGAACATGGGGTAGTTATAAAAAATTGGCAACATGCCCCTTTAGTTGGAGACGAAGTATATGAAGGTCCCAAATGCCCTCCATATGGCAATGGGATAGGTTATTTTCATTTTATTTTATTTATGAAATTATGATTTCATTATGTTTGAAAAAATGTATGATTGACATTTCAATATGTATTTATTTGCAGTTGACAGCAAGAGAAAAACTCCTAAGGAATCAGAAGTTAATATAAAGCATTTAAAACATATCTGGAGTTTGTATCAGAAAGTTGCAGACGAGCACGTTAGGTCTGCTTCATACTTGTTGCAGTATAGGAGCTATACATCCTCCTTTACTGCTCGTCCTGTGGTGAGCATTAGTGAACCATTGCCAGCTTCTGAGGATTCTTCACCAGACTCTCACATTCCTCTGAGTCAAAAGATGGGCAAAAGAAGAGTTCCTGCTATCTTCGAGGAGACCTCCTCTGCTGGAGATGGAAAGAGAAACAAGGCTGATGTCCCAAAGGGGACAAAGAAAGTGGATGCTGCCCCTTCTGTTGCTACTCAGAAGGCTGCCGAGAAGCCCCCAGTGGCTCCTGTGCAGAAGGATGCACCTGTGGAAGTAATCACCATCTCTCCAACCAAAATTTCTTCTTTGGTTGAGGTTGTTGAAAAGACACCGAGGAGACTGAAGAAATCCTCCTCGGTCAGTTTTTCTGAAGCCATTACTCAGCTCCGAGCCAGTGGAGCTGGTGTTCCAACCATTATTCCCCCGAGTTCTGCAATGAGCTCGGTAAAGACTTGGACTATTCCTGAAGTCCAAGGGATCGAAGAAAACATGTCTAGGGATATGCTGACATCCCTAGATACTCGTCATATTGCTTCAGTAAGTTTTTCTTACCCTGAATTTTTCTTTCTTTCAGTCAATATATGTATCTCGGCACTGACTTATCATTACCTTCTTTTTTAGCTAGTGAGTTGCTTTAACACCATAGTGAAGAAAGATGAAGCACTCAAGGCTTATAGCTCCTCGCCTGGAGTGGAGGATGCCTTTCTGGGTTTGGCCCAATCTCTGAAGGAATCCCGTCAAAGATACGACGAGGATAAGGGTGAATGGGAGAAGAAGTTGAATGCGTCTGAGGCAGAGAAAGTGCAGTTGGGAAAGAAGGTGAAGGACTTGGAGAGAGAGAATAAAAAATACGCCGAGAAGCTCACAAGTTTTGGGGAGCTTGAGAATAAGTTGAAATCGGCCGAGGAAGAGCTGTCCCTTCTGCGAGAAGTAAATCGCCAGAAGGAGGAGGTGGAGGCCAAATTGAAAGTCACCGAGGATCTTCTATCCGAGAAGCTCTCCTCGGAGAAAATGAAGAGAAAAGTGGCTGTGAAAAAATCCTTTCGAACCGGTTGGGACAAAGGATGGGATAGGGGGTAGCAGCAATGCTGACTCAGGTGCAGTATGGGAGTTTGAAATACTTTCGAGATGGTTGGGTTGCTGCCTTGCAAGAATTGAAGGTGAGCGAGGACTCTGAACTGTTTCAACAACATCTCCCTGGTCCTCCTCCAGCTATTGAAGATGAAGAAGAGGATGAAGCTGCATCCGACGAGTCTTCGGTGATAGTGGGTGATCAAGTCCTTGCTCCACAACCCAATCAGACAGCCACCGAGGAGATTTCTTCTTTTCTTGCTCCTCCCGAACAAGTCCCAACTTCTGCCAACCAAATCGTTATTCCCACCGAGCAACCAAGCTCCTCGTCCCAGCCTCCCGAGAAAGTCTTGGGAGACAAGGAAAAGGTGTGAAGTTGTTCGGTATTCTCTTTTTGTTTTTCTTTTTTCTTCAAGTGTAACTCAGATCTTTGTAACTTTGCCTTATGATCTAATAAAATTTGAGTTCTTTTCTTCCATATGATTGTCTCTTCTTTATCTGCACTCTGTCTTGATCTTCTTTTTGATGATTACTTTTTCTTTCTCTGTTAGTTTCTGGCCAAGATGGATCTGCTGTCTGCTAATGACATAAAGTTGATGCAGCAATGCCATGAATATTATAAAGCTGGTCACACAGACCTAAGTGCATCAGAGGTTGCCGACATCCTTGGCCATGGTGCTTCAGAGCAGGCAGTGGAAGCATATCAGCACTTGAAGGATTTACTTGATCGAGCTGTGGCCAATAACGTAGCCTATTACGAAATGATCGAGGATCTTCAATGTACTTTAGAAGACCTTCAAAATCAGTATAAGGAATAAACTGCCCTGTTGCATGAGGGGTATGAGAAGAGATATCAACAGCTTTCTGCCGAGACAGGCCACAAAAAGATCCTTGCTGGGTACGATGTCAGGGAGAGAACCCTAAGGGGTGAAGTTGAAGCTTGTAGACAGATTACCGAGCTGCTAGAGCAAGAAAATAACAATTTGCAGAAAGAGATGGCATAGTATAAGTCTGCAGCATCTTCTTCAACAACTGTAATCCCAGTGACTGATGAGGGATTTTCCTTTCTAGAGGTTGAAAACGCCAAATTAAGGCAAGAGTTGGACACCTTGAAAAGGTCCAGTACCTCTACTGCTGCTCGGGGGCGAGGAAGAGGTTCTCATGGACGAGGAAGAGTTACTCAGGAGACTGTCGAGGAACAAAGTACTCCTCCTGCTCGGGGTCGATCAAGAACTCTTCGTCGTAATGTTGAAGAAGCTCGTACTCAGTCAATATTGGAAACTCAAGCATTCCAATTGAATGCAAAAGATCGGGCTTTGACTGAACTGTCCAAGAAAGTTAGAGATTTGGAAGAAGAACTATCTGCCAAGAAATCAGAGTTGGAGAATAATGGACTTTTCATCCAGAGTCTTCACGAGAAGCTTGAGAGGCTAACATTCCAGTTTCATAAACAGCCCAGGGAGTTTTGGATGGCTGGATATAACGAGGTACTATTCCATTTAGATGCTCGTATCCAGAATGCCAATAATGAGGGCTACAAACAAGGCTGGCTGAATGCCTTATGTGTGTTGAAACTCGAGCAGGGACACTATTTATGGGACTACTATGAGCCTAGATTGCTCGACTTGCCTGTGCCACCATTTAATTTGGACATGGAATGGATCCCAGCTCGTGCCATTCCTCGGAGATTACTTGCGAAGTATCTTGGTGACTACAGTCTTCATTCTCAGATCGAGGTATCTCGTCCCGAGCATCTATTGGACACACCTTCAATAATGAATGTCGGAATGCTGAAGGACTTGAACTTCATTAACTCTCCTCAGACTTTAAATGATCGGCCTGCTGGCGAGGAACCTGTATCGAAGGCTGAGGGGAAAAAACCAATAGAATAGGAAATTTTCATGTAACAGTTAGTATACATATCCCATTTATCAATGTAACTTGTAATTTATTTTAATGAAAGACTTTCATTTTCTGTTTGCAAATCTATATTGCTATTGTCTTGTGCTTGTCAAACACTTTATATTTATGCGTATGTATCTGTTAAAAAGATAACCATATCGTGCTGTTCATCGACCAACTTAGTAATAAAAAGTTACAAGTATCAGAAATGTTGCTCGATGAGTATAAAAATGTTTAAAATTTTTTCCAACCAACCAAGGTTGTTAAATTATGCTTGTCGACCAATTATGGTTAATGAGAGCTTATCCCCGACTAACCATACTTGGTAAATTTTTATCTTTTTCATAAAATATGTCCGACCAGTCAAGGTCGATAAGTTATCCTTGTCGACCAACTACAGTTAGTGGGTTTTTATCCCCGACCAACCATACTTGGTTCAGTTTGGAATATTTTGTTCTTCAAGGAACTTTTTTAATAATCTTACCTCCCGACCAACATAAGTTGGCATTTGAGAGCATATTTTGTTTCCTAACCAACCGAGATTGGCCTTTTTAGGAGTCTCGTGTTCTCGCCCTTTTACCAACCGGAGTTGATCGTGGGTTTGAACTATCATGTCCACTAGCTCTTTTACCAACCTGAGTTGGTCACGCTAGTGTACGCCTCCTAACCAAAGGAGTATATTTTGTTCTCGCCCTTTTACCAACCGGAGTTGGTCGTGGGTTTGAACTATCATGTCCACTCGTTCTTTTACCAATCGGAGTTGATCACGCAAGTGTACGCCTCCTAACCAAAGGAGTATATTTTGTTCTCGCCCTTTTACCAACCAGAGTTGGTCGTGGGTTTGAACTATCATGTCCACTCGTTCTTTTACCAACCGGAGTTGATCACACAAGTGTACGCCTCCTAACCAAAGGAGTATATTTTGTTCTCGCCCTTTTACCAACCGGAGTTGATCGTGGGTTTGAACTATCATGTCCACTCGTTCTTTTACCAACCGGAGTTGATCACGCAAGTGTACGGCTCCTAACCAAAGGAGTATATTTTGTTCTCGCCCTTTTACCAACCGGAGTTGGCCGTGGGTTTGAACTATCATGTCCACTAGTTCTTTTACCAACCTGAGTTGGTCACGCTAGTGTACGCCTCCTAACCAAAGGATTATAGTTTGTTCTCGCCCTTTTACCAACCGGAGTTGGTCGTGGGTTTGAACTATTAGTGTTGCTTTTATTGCTGAACAGCGTAGTGTTGTACACTAGTATTCCTCAAAAAACTTTCGATAAAAAGAAAGAAGATGGAGAAACATCATCGTTTTATTCATATTGATGAAATTGCTTTACATTTTACATCACTAATAATACTTGCGTAGGTGTTCAGCATTCTATGCATTCTTAAATTCTTCTCCTTCTAGATTCTCTATTCGGTAAGTTCCTGGTCGAACAACTTCTGTAACTCTGTAAGGTCCGTGCCAGTTTGCTTCCAATTTATTGTGCTTCTGAATGACCTTCTTTAGCATGTAATATCCTTCTTTTAAGTCGCATTTCTTCACCCTCTTGTTGTAGAACAAAGCTGTTCGTTGTTGGTAAGCAGCATTCCTAATGGCTGCATCTTCTCTAACCTCCTCGAGCATATCCAAATCCAATCTTCTCATTAAGTCGCTGACTGGGGAATTGAAATTCAACACTCTATGTGTTGGAAGACCCAACTCGGTAGGTATTACAGCTTCACTTCCAAATGCCAGCATATATGGTGATTCTCCAGTTGCTGCTCGAGGAGTTGTTCGGTAAGCCCACAATACTGACTGTAGCTCATTAATCCAATTAGCTTTAGCCTCACTTAGCCTCTTCTTCAAACCATTTAGTAATGTTCTGTTCGTCACTTCAGTCTGTCCATTGCTTTGAGGATGGCCTGGTGCTGAATGAGTCTTCAAAATGTTTGATTGACGATAATAGGCAGCACACTCCTCGTTATCGAATTATGTTCCATGGTCTGTAATGAAGGCATGAGGGAGACCATATCGGCAGATGATATTCTTCCAAACAAACTGGTACACCTTCTCGTATGTCATATCAATAAGTGGCTCAGCTTCTACCCAATTAGTAAAATAATCCACATCAACGACGAGGTACTTGAATCTTCCTCGGGTCGTTGGCACTGGTCCAACCAAATCAATTCCCCACATGGCAAAATGGACAAGGAGAAGTTATGGGTGTCAACAATGCTTGTGGAGTTTGTCGGATGGAGGAAAAACGTTGGCACTTGTCACATTTCTTGGCATATGCTATACAATCAGCCCTCATCGTTGGCCAGTAATATCCCTACGTCATCACCCTTTGCAAAAGTGTCCGACCTGCTACATGGGCTCCACAGGACCCTTCATGGATCTCTTCAATCAATTCTTTCACCTCGGAGGGATGTACACATCTCTGCAAATCTACCATAATTCCTCGTCTATACAAAACACCATTAGTTAGTACATACCGAGCAGCTTTAAACTTCAATTTCTTGGCCGCGAGCTTGTCCTCTGGCAATTCTCCCTCCTCAATATATGCCCTGATGGGATCCATCCAAGATGGTCCTAAATCAAGGGTAATAACATTCATCATCAGGTCTTCATCTATGCTCCGATTTTCCAGTACTTCAATTGGTATCGTTCTTCGTAGCTCGGTACGAGTAGCTGATGCTAGTCGGGCCAGTGCGTCTGCTTGTGCATTTTCCATTCTTGGTATTCTGATCAATTGAATGGCTTCAAATTATGCCAACAACTCCATCACCTTTGCATGATACTTGACCATTAATTCTCCTTTAACTGCATATGTTCCCATCATCTGATTCACAATTAATTGAGAATCACTGAATACCATCACTTGTTGTGATTCCATAACCTTTGCTAAATTAAGACCTGCTATCATAGCCTCATACTCAGACTCATTATTGGAAGCTTTGAATTGGAATCGGATGGCATATTCCATGTCAATCTCGTCTGGGGTTTTCAAAACAATCCCTGCTCCACAACCTGTTGTGCAAGATGACCCATCTACATACAATCTCCATGTAGGTAACTCGTCTTCAAATTTCTTATCTGACAGAGTTCCTCGATGAAATATCTGCTGTTTTCTTTCATCCTCCCCTGGTAATTTTCTCTCCTCGTCGACCATCTCTTCTTGCCCTTTTACCAACCGGAGTTGGTCTGGGTTTGAATTTGATGATCTTTCTACATCCACAAGCCCTTTTACCAACCGGAGTTGGTCTGGACTTATGTCTGTTGATCCTGTAACATCCACAGGTTGGTCAGCGAGCAATTTTTATTCCTCAGGGGTATCAGGATTTGTAAACTCTGCTATGAAATCGACTACAGCTTGCCCTTTTAATGATGATCTGGGTTCATACACAATATCATATTCACCGAGCTCTGTTGCCCAGTACATCAGTCTCCCTGATTTTTCTGGCTTATGAAGGGATTGTCTCAATGGCATGTCGGTATATACGACGATGGTATGGGCCTAGAAATATGGCCTCATTCTTCTACTTGCTTCAATTAATGCCAATGACAGTTTTTCCAGCTTTGGGTACCTGATCTCTGCACCACGGAAAGCCTTACTTGTGTAATAAATTGGCTTCTGGACTCCATTCTCCAATCTGATCAATGCCGAGTTGACTGCATTCTCTGATACTGCCAGATTGGAGAATGGAGTCCAGAAGCCAGAATATGCGTCCATGAAGTCTTGAAATATTTGGCAATTCAGGGAGACTGATGTACTGGGCAATAGAGCCATGTCCCGAGGTAGAATATGCATCCATGACGCATATTCTGGCTACAACCATTACTGAGATCGTGTCCCGAGGTAGCATCTACTAGTTGATCAATTCTGGGCAATGGAAAGTGATCTTTTGGGCATGCCTTGTTGAGATCGGTGAAATCAACACATATTCTCCATTTATTATTTTTCTTCTTTACCATCACCACATTTGCTAACCAGTCTGGATACTTCACATCTTCAATGAATTGGGCTTTCTGGAGCTTCTTGACCTCCTCTTGTATAACTTGATTCTTCTCGGGACTAAATACTCTTCTTCTCTGCTTTACAAGCTTGATATCCTTATTCACATTGAGTTCATGACATAAGAAGTTTGGATCTATTCCTGGCATGTCTTCATGACTCCATGCAAAAGTTTTCTCCCAGTTTCTCAAGAAAGTTATCAATTCCTGTTTTATCGAATATCCAACAACGAACCTATCTGGGTTACTCATTCAGGGTGCTCGTCGTCCAGAATAACATTTTCTGTAGATTCCACCACTTGTCCTTTTACAAGTTGGGATTCATCTCTGGGATCAAGTGTTTCAATTTCTGTACCTTCTTCCACCTGGTAGGTAGTAGTCTTTTTCCTTGACTCTTCAAGCTCCTCTTGCTCGACAGATGAATAATAGCATTCCCGAGCTACTTTTTGATCACCTTTCACAACTCCTACTCCGAAGTTTGTTGGGAATTTTTAGAACTGATGTACTGTAGATGGAACTGCTTCGAACTTCTTCAAACCAACTCTTCCCATGATGATGTTGTAAGCTGACTGCACGTTCTTATCCATCACAAAGAAGCGTATTCTTTCTGTCCGACAAGCAGGCCAAGTTCCAATGAATATATCCAACTTGATTGTCCCAAGTGGAAAAACTTTCTCGCCAGCAAAACCCAGGAGGGGTCTGTGATAAGGCTCCAATTGAGATAATTTCAAATTTAAACTGTTAAAGCATGAGTAGTACATGATGTCTGCCGAACTACCATTATCTACCAGAACCCTTGAAATCACTACTTCTTTCATCCTCATTTTGATCACCAAAGGGTCGTCGTGAGGGTAAAGAACACCTGCCAGGTCATTTTTTGAAAAGCCAATGACCAGTTTCTCTTTATTTACCTTCCTCGGGCGATCCTCCTCAGCCAAATTTATTTGCTGAATGTACGAGCAAGCTTGAGCCTCTCCGAGGTAAGCCTTTCTTTCTGCAGTAAGGTCTCCTCCTCCTGCATCTCCTCCTGTAATAACATTACAATCGAATGACCCAAAACGTATGGAAAATACCTCTCGTTCTGGCTGCCTTGGTTTCTTGGGAAGATCGGGGTCATCATCTGGATCATCTTCATGGTATCTCTTCTTTTTCTCCTCTGCTCGACGAGGAGATCTGGAACGCTCCCTAGTTCGGTCATCATTTTTCTTTTCACTTCTGTGATCAACATACTTTGCTAGCTTTCCTCTTCGGATGAGCGTTTCAATCTCGTTCTGAAGAGCTATTTAATTTTTGGTCATATGGCCATGATCTTTATGGAACTCGCAATATTTCTCCCTGTTCCTCGAGTCAGGGTCTGACATCAGTTTCTTCGGCCACTTTACCTCCTCGTTATTCTTGATTTCTTCCAAGACATGATTAATACCCATTTTCAAAGGAGTATAATTATCGAATTTTTTCAGGACTTCCCATCACGACCTATTATTCTTGGAATGCTTGTCACCATCATTGCCCTTATGCTCTTTCTTCTTAGATTTGTCGACTTCCACCTTGGTTTCTTTATCCATATTCTTCTTCGCAGCCATAGCCTCCTCGGCATTCATGATTTTGGCCGCTTTTGCCATCAACTCTGACATAGTTGTAGGTGGATCTTTGGCCAAAGTGTAATACAACTTATTAGGCAACAACCCACTCATCAAGGCAGTGATTGCTGTCTTTTCTTCATAATCTATGACTTCCAGCTTCTCGTTATTGAAACGAGTTATGTAATCTCTAGTACTCTCACCAGGTTTTTGTCTAACACTTAACAAGTGTGCTACTCGTTTTACTGGCTTTGCTCCAAAATAGAAATTGCCAATAAACAACTCAGCCAACTGAAAGAAAGTTGAAATCTTACCCCGAGGAAGATTGTTGTACCATATCTGGGCAGATCCAGTAAGAGTTCCTGAGAATGCTCTGCATCTCATCTAGTCGGGGACAACATAGATGTCGGCCGCAGCTTGATATTGCTCTATGTGAAGAACAGGATATGTCTTTCCATCGTATTTGGGGGTCACCACAGGTGCTTTAAATTTCAACGGTGTAGGAAAATCCACAATGGCCAGTACAAAAGGTGTCCCTCGAACGAAAGATCGTTGTAGGGGGTTCTTTGCCTTATCCATTTCTCCCAATCTATCCTCCAACCGCTGAATGGACCCTTTCCACGCATCATTTCCTTCCTCGGGCCTATTAGTTCGAGCAATTAATTGTTCTGAAGTAGCTTCCTGAGATCTATCTTGACGAGCAACCGGTCGTGATTGTGCTGATCCTTCTTTTAGATCTGATGGTTGTCGAAAACTCCTCAACATGGCTTTAGGTGGACTCCTATTCCTCCTAGGGCCTAATCGACTGAAAGGAGACGCCCTGCTCAGTCTTTCCATGGCACTGGTCCTCTCTGGAGAGAGAGTAACCCGTTGCTCAGTATCTGTGGCCCGTATTGATGAAGTTTGCCCAGGTTGATAAGAGAAATCATCAGATTCCTCATTACGATACGCATCTGAATGCCTGGATCGTGAAGAAAGTAAATAAGTTTGCCTCTGACCACTTCGTTGTCCCGAATGTGTAGGTGCACCGCCATGAAGGGTTTGTATGAGTTGCCGCATTGTTTCCTGCATGGCGTTTTGTCCTTGAGCCAGATTCGTCATAATTCCAGCCAGATCTGGAGGTGCAGAGGGATTTGGAGGATTTCCAGGACTTCCAGCGTTTCGATTGCTGGATTCCGGATTATCTGCCATTGATGATGAATGATTATTGATGAAAAACGATAACAATAGTCGTTTCCCACAGACGGCGCCAATCTGTTGATGTAAAAAATTAGATCGCTCTAATTATTCAATCACAGATAAATAAAATGAGACAAAGATTTTTAAAGTGGTTCAGCCTTATATGAATGGCCTACGTCCACTGTTATGTTATTGCTGAGTATTTGGGAATTCTCGATTACAAGTTCTATCAAGAAATTCCTGTCCCCTTGAATGAGGGTTGTACAATGTATTTATAGCCTTGAGGCTATCTTCTGAAAGGGTGATACATTAAATGGTATACATATGAAAGGGTAATACATTTAATGCCCTTTAAGCGTGTGCGTCAAGATGATAAGCATTCAATGAATAGTTGAACTATTGATTATCTGGCAATCAATGCTGTGGTCGAGATGCAGCTCGGACCGCCTTAGTTGCTCGTTAGTCAAGAGTTCCTCGGAGCGCTGGAGTTCCTCGGAGTGCTGGAGTTCCTCGGTGTATCCTTATTGCTCGGAGCGAACATGAGTTGGTCGGGGAAATGAACTTCCTCGTTGCTATTGTTCCACGTAGATTGACACGTGTCTTCTTATTATTCGTCCATATCAGCATACTAATTTTGGTATCAACACACGTCATCACAATCATCGACGTATCCGAATATCAGCAACTCTGCAGTGCATATCCAACGTGCACCACTATGTATTCATCATGTGCCACGTTCATCTTCAACATGATCCCCAACTTCACATAATAATGGTATATTTTATGCTTTGGAGTTCGTTGTTTTTCATAATTATATTGGGAGTATTTTTTATTAAATTTGATTTAAAAACGAGGCCGGTTTTCACTAAAAAAACAAAATTCGCCTGGGCGTTTTAACGAGTTGAAACTCGTTCCAACGAATTTTATTCTCGTTCGAATGCTCATTTGATGTTTACTTCGGTCGTGTATCTAATGAGGGTGTACTGTTTTGGGTCGTTAGAAAGTCGTTTAAAGCTCGTTCAATCGACAAAGGCTTCTCGTTGGAATGAAACTGATTTTTGTTAGAACAAAAGGCTGATCTCATTCGTACGAGAGTGAAACTCGTTCGAACGACCAATGTCACCTCGATTTTTGTGTTTTCCTATAATTACCTTCTTCATGTAGGGTTTTTTTTCAAGACTTTTCAATTTACAAAAACTGCAGACCTACTGCAAAAAGTCTCCAACTTTAAAAGAGGAAACACCCTTTTTAATTCACACATCACCTCCCAAATATTATTGTGAATCACTTTGAAACCCTCACATAATTCCATACCAGAGTTACTCTTGTGGTGAAGGTGTCTCCACTACTTCTCTTGCGGTTCTTGCGGGAATCGTTGCTGAAGGAAGACGAAGGTCACCCGCAGGATGATTCGTCTAAAATGTTTTTGTTCACTTATAGATTTGTAAGTTGCGATTTGTGAATTGTATAAATGAAATAAAAAAGGTTTTTCCCCGAAGTGAAGTTTTCCTAGAATCATGTCTTGCTTGGTTTGATTCCATGCTTTCTTATTTCACGCTTTAAATCACATAGTTGCATGCTTTAAGGATAAAGGATTTAAAATTGGTGTGGTTGTCATCTAAATTAAATAACTTAATGCCATTGGATTATTGGAGACTCTCAAATTGGTATAAGAGTCATTTACACAACTTTACCATGTAATTGATTTTTTGCAAAAAAATTCTTGACATCAATTTCGTTTCAAAAATTTGATTTTTAAAAAATCGCATATTTTCTAATGGATAGCTTATATAATAGGATGCCAACTTTAGATGGATCTAATTATGCTTATTGGAAATCCATAACGAGACCCACGTTAAAAGAAATTGATGAAAGAGTTTGGGTAACTTGTGAAATCGGGTGGACACCACCCACTATCGTGGTTGGCAATGAAATCAACCCTAAACTTGTGTCTTTATGGACTAAAGAATAATTTAAATGGAGTAATTTTAACTCAGGGGGCTTAAGTGCTATTTCTGGAGCCGTCACACCTGACGAGTTCCATCGCATAATGACATGCACCACGTCAAAAGAGGCATGGGACATCCTGTAACTTACACATGAGGGTACAAACGCCGTTAAGGCGTCTAAATTATAAAACTTGACTTGAGACATAACAATGCTTGGGTCTGAGACCTTTGATGAATTCTATTCTCGCCTATCAGATGCTGTTAATTATAGCTTTAATATTAGAGAAAAAAATTCCTGAATCTATGATAGTAAAAAAAATTTTAAGATCACTACCTAACTAGTTTATCCCAAGAGATATTGTGCTTAATTCTTTAGGGATCTTAGATACACTTAGGTTAGAAGAACTAGTAGGGGAACTTAAAACTTATGAAATCGACATGTTCCCTAAAATGGTTAAACCAAAAGAAAAGGGTATTACACTTAAAGCCCAGTCTAGAAAGAGAGAGGAGGTGTCTTCCAATTCTGAGTACGATGTTGACATAGATGATTTAGCCCTCTTTGCTAAGTATTTTAAGAAATTTCTCAAACTTAAAAATAACGGTTCATCTAAAGATAAAAAGAGTTTTGAGAAAAATAGAGTGGGGATTTTTTTTAAAAGATTAAAAGACATCCTAAAGAGAGAGGATGGGAGTTGTTACGAGTGTGATGGGAGAGGTCACAAAGCGTATGAGTGCCCCACTAGGATAAAGCATCAAGGAAAAGGCAAAGTTGCCTTAAATGTCACCTTTAGTGATGACAAGGTCGAGTCGGTGAGTTCCGTAGAAGAATCACCACATGAATGAAACTTCACCACATTCATGGCTAGTTATGTGAGTACATCTAGTGAACCTCACGACAATGAGGATGCTACTTCATAGGGAGACATCGACAGTGAGATCGATGTGAGTGAGGGTGAGGATGCAGTGAGTGAGAGCGAGAGTGACCTACAATGCGTGTACGCCGTGTTATATGCTGAGTCCTTTAAAATGAAAAAACAAAACAAAGGGTTTGCAACTAGAGTCCTAGCACTAAATAAGGAGTTAGGAGACACGAGAGAGAGTGAGTGTGTGTGTGTGTGTGTGTGTGTGTGTCTGAGAGAGAGAGAGAGAGAGTTTTAGAAAGAGAGAGGGGACTTGGCCAAACAAGTGGCTAGTCGTATGAGTGAGCTCCTTGCATCCATGGAGACTCGTAAGAAACTTAAATCCCTTGTATCCTAACTCGAGAAAGATCTTGAGCGAGCCCGAGAGGTCAAGGTGAAAATCGAGGACACATCTAAGAAGATGGAAAATATGTTCCTCGGCCCCGCTTTAGGGTTTGGTGAGAGGTAAAAAATTTCTTTTAACGGTGCAAACACTTTACATGTAAAACCGAAACCGGTTCCTGAATTCATAGTAAATCCTTACGGTCCTCGACCAAAACCTCAAAGAAAAGTTTGACCTAGAAAAGCGAACTAGGGTAGGCTTAAAAAAGACTATTTCTGCACCTATTGCAAGAGAAAGGGCCATCTTAGGGAGTTTTGCTATAGTTTAGGTATGGCTCGACGTACACATACTCCATCGCACCACTTTAACAATTTAAATAGCCTTTGAGAGGAGGTTAAGTGTCTAGTCGCCACTTCTCATAGTTTGATGAAAGAGTTCCGATGAATGTCTTTGACGTTAATTTTTACTTCTAACATCCCGACTAGAACCAATAACCACATGGGTAATCAAAAGGTTACCACTTCTTAGGTGCCTAAGCGCGAAGAAAAAGCCCTTGTAGAGGGACGTACAACCTCAAAGTTGATTAAAAAAACTAACACCTCAAGGAAGGTCATCTTTCTTAAAGGCCTTGAGCAAATCAGTAAACCACCTCATGGAAAACCCATCACTGATAAGAACCTTTATTTTGCCCACCAGATCTTTGATCTTCGATGGACTTAAGGATTGTAAATGAGTGTTTAGTACCTCGCTCAACACCGTGGAAAACCCCAACAATCTACAAGACATCATCACATGAATAACTTGAACACAACGATAACTGAAAGTTGATGGACGACGATCCATTAAATGTTCGAGCAACTGTCGGTGTTGCATTGCCAAGATATATGGAAAATCTTGAATAGTCTACTTTACAACTTCGACAGGGGACACCTTATGAGGATGTACGCTAAATAGATAATCACTCGCAGAAGAAAAAACGTTATTCGAAGACCTATCACTTTCTTGCGAAATTGTAGTAATGGCTCATTCAATCTCCTCGACATTTTGGACAACAAGGGGCATAATAGCTTGGTCTACAAGGTCCCTAACTACTGCATGGGTACTCTCTTGAGTCACTTGTTCAATAATAGCAGTAGGTTCATCCATGATGATTGGTCGATCAACTTTAATATGAAAGAAGTAAAGGGGGAATAAAAGTTTGAGAAAGGCAAAACATTAGCATAACAGATGCTGAAAAGTTTGCCTTTACCTAAATAAGCTAAATGGTTGCTTGATTAGGTAAATTGGGTATTCTTAATGTACCAGTTTTCTTAAAGGACCTTTATGGTTGATCAACTAAGTAATTTGGGCACGCTTAAAGTCCCAGTTTACCTAAAGGACTTAAATAGGTTCTCGACTAGGTAATTTAGTCATTCTTAAAGTCCCAGTTTACTTAAAGGATCTTTATAGTTGCTCAGCTACGTAAATTGGGCATGCTTAAAGTCTTAGTTTACCTAAAGGACCTAAATGGTTGCTCGACTAGGTAAATTGGTATTCTTACAGTCCCAGTTTACTTAAAGGACCTTTATGGTTGCTCGACTAAGTAAATTGGGCATGCCTAAAGTCCAAGTTTACCTAAAGGACCTAAATGGTTACTCGACTAGGTAAATTGGGCATTCTTAAAGTCCCAATTTACTCAAAGAACATTTATGGTTGCTCAACTAAGTAAATTAGTCACGCTTAAAGTCCCCATTTACCTAAAGGACCTAAATGGTTGCTCAACTAGGTAAATTGGCATTTTTAAAGTCTTAGTTTACTTAAAGGACGTATGTGGTTGTTCGACTAAGTAAATTGGGCATGCTTAAAGTCCCAATTTGCCTAAGAGACATAAATGGTTGCTCGACCAGGTAAATTGGCCATTCTTAAAGTCCCAATTTACGTAAAGGACCTTTATGGCTGCTCGACTAAGTAAATTCGTCATTCTTAAAGTTCCAGCATACTAAAGGACCTAAATGGTTGGTCGACAAGGTAAATTGGGCATTGAGACATTACGACTTACTTAAAAAAAATAAACAAAGTTAAGTGTAAAGGAAAATAATACCTTTTATTGAAAAGTTTCTCGAAGAGATGCCTACTCAGCTGCCACCCCAGGAACTTCAACTTTCTCAATAACTCCCTCCTTTGAGGTAGCTTCTCCGCCTTCCAAGATACAAGCCCCAAATAACCCCACCAACACTTGTTCATTTATTGTGGCCTTGGGGGGAATAACATGAAAGCCCTATAGGTATTGACGAGAGCCTCCTTGATGGGAGAAACCTCCAAGCACAAAGAAGTAAGAACAAGTTAGTTAATGCAAAATAATAAAGCAAATACTCAAAAAAGAATTCATTGATAAGCAACAAATACTTACCACAGAGGTTGGTTCAAAAACTATGGTCTGTCGTACTTCAACCTCTACTATTTTCTCAGGAATGATGGGCAAAGAAGGAATTGGGTCTAAGACAAGGGCAATGTGCTCCTCTGGTGGTAGGGATGATAAATGGAGATCAATAGGAGATTGCTGAGAGGAGTGGTGTTGGGAACTTAGCGCCTCTGGTTCCTCACTTTGGCAATGTCCAATAATAACATCCTCCAACATAGTATAGTCCACATAGGGAGGCTAGTTTCTCAGTCAAATACATTCGACGCAGCCTGCATGCTTGGAGAACAAGAGGAACATCCTCATAATATTCTTCTTCTTCAACTTCTTCAGTTGGCACAACATTTTATTCAACATCCTCAATAGCACGAAGAACCCTCGTGCTTGACCTAGTCCTCTTTTGGCCCCTAATGTTAGTAGGAGTAGTAAAATATATGCCCCTCGTTGCCATATATTATGCCAAAGTTGCTCTGGCATCCGAAGATCTTTGATCCCACTGTCTCAATAAGTTCTCAATTATATCGGATCACTGGCTGGTCAACTGAGGATCAACGATGGCCTTAGGTGGGGATGACAGGGTGGGAGATTGGAGGGAATAGTTTTTTTTCTTCATGGGGACTTTATTACTTGCCTTGGAAACTACCTCACTTAAGGCACCAATGGATGTTTCCTCCCCAACATCAGCTCAAGCAGGGGAAGGAATGTCCCGAGTCTCCTCAACATGTTGGGAGGTAGAGGCTCCTTTTTTTTCCCTTCAAAATGGTTTCTCCCACAGGTGCCAAGGGAATTTATGATTGATTAACTAAAAAGGTTCTCAATCCCAACTACCTTGGTGGAAAACATTCAACAACAGGATAAATGTGCTCTCGCTCAACAACTTTAAGGAACATGCCAAGATGATTGGGCCAAAATATTTTGAGGTAAGTAGGGGACCTACCACCTTGAGTATGTTTGGAAGGAATAAATATTTATACTTAAAGTTAATATGACAAAGTTTCTACAGTTTTGGTGAGAAAATATCCATAGGCCATGGAAAAATTGGTAGGCTTCTCGGTGGTATTATGGTTCAAAAGGGGTACGCCTTGGTTAAATCCAAATTGCATGGCCATACAATGGGGTGAGTAAGTTGTGTAGTAGTTGTCTCACTCAGTGTATAAGGTAAGGTGGGAAGGAGTAAGAACTAAGAGGATGTTGGAAGAGGGTAAGTTGCGAGCATAAGACTCATCGATCACTATAACAGGTCGAGAGTTCTCCTCAAAAATATTATTGGAAAAAATGGTCAATAAAAGAATAAGGACGAAGTTTGAAACACTTAACATTATCAATGAAAGAATGAAAAGGTTAAATTGATTGTTTATGGTTACAAGAAAGGATGGGAGGAACCTTTATATCATGTGATATGGGGAGAAAACTTGTAGAAGCATAATTGTAGAACCTGGCATATGTGAATGATGTGAGAAGAACATGGTTAGCGTAATTTAACAAATCAAATCTACCAATAGATCTGGCAGAGTCACCTTGTATCCTGTCAAGACAAGTATACAATGATCCAAGTGTAATGGAAGGTAAGGGAGCCTTCACTTTATAGAACAGTCGAACAACAAGATTGATAAGGTCCCTCCTCAGACAGTCATGAGGATTTCCAGGAAGGAAGATGCTCAATAAGATAACCTAAATATAACTAGTAAGTTCAATGATGCTCTCCTAATCTTCTCCAGTAGGAGGCATCACAAAAAAATGTTTGCATTTGGGATCATGTTTGGCTGCCTCTCTAGCTTGCACACTAGCTTTGTCCTCTATGTAGTAAAAGTACCTAATAATCTCAAAAAAGGTACACTTATTGTAAGTCTTCATACACTTCTTGATCATCCCCCTTAACTCCTTTCAAGTAGTTACCTCATCCCCGGAGATGACTTCTACGAAGAAGGTATCTTTTCAAGCTGCCTCAATACCTATAAGTTCACATACATCCTCCAATGTAATTGTAAAGTTCCCCCACCCAGGAATAAAGGTGTGAGTCCGGTGGCTCCAGCAAGAGACCAACGTCCTATGAGTATTGTTGTTCTTGGCTAAATTGAAATTACCAAACCATGAAGTGGAAGACAGACCAACCAGGGACAATTTTACACCATATTTTCTATGAATATAGTTTGTTCATGCCCCCAAACCTTCGCATGAACCCCTAGATAACTGAAACTCCATGTTGGAGTATAGATAATCTACACTCGCAACCCTAACTCGGGTAATGATAAAACAAGGTATGTATGCCCAATTCTCAATAGCGTCGTCCTTACCTGCAAGCAAATTGATATATTCATCCTTATAAGTAAGGGAAACAGGGAACTAGTTCGTCACCTCCTAAAATTAGTCCACATCCCCAAAGTAAGGAGCCCGACGGTACTTCCCCCATTGAAGTTAACGATCATCAGTATAGGAAGAGGCTCCCCTAATAGATGTGGTTTTCTTAACAACAGGTGCCATTATTAGGAAAATGAAAGATTTAGATGAAAAGAAGGGATTTTTTTTTGTGATTATCTCACAAAAGCACTGCTTGCTCTCTCTCACTGCTCAAAGAAAACAATCTGGCCCAAATCGTAAAGGTAAAAAATGTTTAGCGGTGGAGGAAACCCTTTTATAAGGGGAAAATTTTAATAATAAAACAAGCCTCTCCAATATACACACACGCATGGGGGGAAGAGTAGTGATTACAATGAGAATTGTGATGCCTGAGGTTCCTCGCATGGAATGCATGCACGAATCCTAGCCAGCCACATGTGCGGCTGCAGGGATGTAAGTCAATTGAATTTAAAATGAAGCGATGCAATAATGATGATAGAGATTGGGGAAATTCAAAAGGCGCTTATATGGATGTCTTCTACACTTGAGCAAGTAAATGGTTTTGGGGGGAAATATTTGAAGACCATTATAATTTCTCAAGTAAATTAGCAATTTTTAAACATAATTGTAAAATACTAAAACTATGAGTAAACTCCATGACTATGTTTAAAGCCCATTCAAGAACAAACTCATTCGAGCACAAGCTCATTCGAGGGGAAAAGGATCCAAGGTCCCTCACGTACAATACAAATATTGTCTCCATATATTAATTTCCTATCTTTTTAAAATAACACGTGCATACAAGTTGATAAAAAATTAATGCTGGTATTTCGTACAGATATTCCGTCACAGGTAAACAGATATCTCTACGAAGGGGAAAATGTAGAAGGAGGTCTAACCTTAAAGTTGATTAAGTAAACTAACACTACACAAATGGAAGATCAAATATGGTTATTCGCATAAGACTAAGGTTGCTCGAGGGATCTCCCATAAAGATCAAGCTCAATTGAGAAATACGGAAAACACATCTTGGTGAATCATGTAGAGACTCAGCACAGGTGTTTGCAAGTTAAAGGATTCCTCAGAGTTCTCAATGTTTTTTTTAGTTTTGGTAAGAAGTTTCACCTCATGTTTCCATTTTTTACCCCAGGTATTTTTGTCTCGAAAGAATATCTTTAGGATGGATTTCATCTTTTTCTTAGCGGGGTCATACCCCGATTCAAAAAATCCATAAAAGTGGAAGTCTTCACCCTTAGATTCACTGTTCGAGCTTTCAAAGTCATCACCCAACCAGTGGCAACGATGTCCCCTTGCCAAGAATAGTCAATGCATTCGAAGACCTACATGTCCTTATCAAACATGGCTTCCCACTCATCAAGGAAGTGCAAAAATCAAGGGACCAAACATCCTTGAAGTTTTAAAGTTATGAGCAACTCAAGGATGCTACATATCTCTCCTTCCTGGAGAAACATATCTGACATGGTTTCTACGACATCGTCTAGACTGATTTTTGCTACAAGTACAATCCACTCAATTGATTCTCGTTCCCACTTTCGGGCTTCCACAAATAGGCCACCGAATCTCTTATAGTCGGTTGTCATCTTGACGGGCAGTTTCAACCCAAACCTTTAGAGTTGATTTTATACTGCAAGCAATTACATGCCCCCCCCCCTTATGATCGGGTGCGGACGATAATGCAGGCTCGTGTGAAGAGAGACAGATCTTGGTCAGTGAGGCTTGTTGGGGTGATGGGCACTTCAACAGGAAAAATTTGGGTGGAGGGGTCAAATTCGAGGTTATTTTCTAGGAAGATGGTATTTGTTCCCGTTTTATGTGTTGGGAGAGGGTTGTGAGTGGTCTTGGGTTTAGGGTTAGCTGGTGGAGAGATGATAACCCGGTCTATAAGGCCTTAGATTATGTTTTTGAGGTGAAAGTATTGGTCGGTGGTGTGTCCTGTGACTTGGTGAAAGTCACATCGGGCATCATGTTTGAAGTTTTTAGGGAGAGGAATTGGCAATGGTCAGGGTTCCAATGGTTTGATGAGGTTTCAGGCTAGCAAGGCTTGATATACCTTTGACAAGGGATCATGGAGCTCGATGTACTCGTTTCTGATAGGATTGGAGTAACTTTAGGGTGCCCAAGAAGTGGTAAGTTGAGATATGTTGTTAATGGTTGAGATGGAGGTATTGGTAGGCCTGTCATACTTCTGCGATGTAAACTATCCGGCTAACTTTTTCAGTTCAAACTCTACTTTGATGACTCTTTCTTCGATTTCCACACCAGCCTCTTAGAGGGCTCAGAAGTGAGGGTAATGTTGTCCTCCCATAGATGCTCAGATATAAGGCAGGAAGTTCTTCTTCACAATGCTTACATGTTCTTCCTCTAAGGTCATGTTGGTCATAGTAGCGACTTTCTCTTTCCACCTCCCAATTAAGATAATAACTAATTCCCAGGGGTTTTGTTTCATCAGTTCTAGGTGCCTACATATGAGCTCTAGTTGTTCATTGTGATATGAATTCCCTAGCTACATCCTCCCTATTACGTATTCTGGATTCTTTAAGAGACATAAATCATAAGAGATCACTCTCTTTAAAGGTTTGTGGATACATTTAGGCCATTATTTCTTTTGAAGCTCCAAAAAGGGTTATGGCTCAATAGTAGCTGCGTAGACGCATAATTGGGGGTCCACTTCCCTTGAACATATCGAGGTCCGTCATCTTGAACTTTTATGGTAATCTAGACTTAGGATAGGGAGACTTGTGGGTGTAGTACATGTAGCTTCGGAGATCTTAACTTGGTCAAAACTTCTTTGATAGTAGCTTGAGGTATTCCTTGACCTGTTTTAGTTCTTCTTCTTTTACGTACACCAACACTGGAGAATTAGCCCCTGGTTGGGCGAGGCTCGGAATCAGGATTTGAGCGGGTGGTGAACCATTTGTGTGGGTGGGTCACGTGAGGCAAGTTGGTATTCCTCTAGGACCCAAAAAATTTCGGGGGTAGGTGGACCCATGGAACGAGTAAAGATGATCTCAGGTTCATGAGCTTCAGGAGTCTGGACTTGATGTCACTGCATCTCTCGGACATCAGCTTGAAGGTTCTCAATCTTGGCACTGAGCTGGGGTAGGATGGCCTTTAAATCTGGTTGAACATTCGGTGCTTGGTCGCCGTTCTCCATTAATAGCTTATCGAGATAGATCTCAAATTCAGTCAAAGGAGCAGAGGAAGCAGTGGAGCTTCAGGGTTGTTTAATGAAAGACCGAAGCCAATAGGGAGCCAACCCAAAGTCGGGCATACGATCGACCTGAGAGGGAAAAATTATTGGGTTTAGTTTTTGAAGAAAACAGGGAGTTTTTTCATGGCATTTTGAAAAAGGAGAAAAATGTTTTTGGTATTTTTGTTCTTGAAAAGAGGGAAAAGGAAGAATCCTCAACATGATTATTATTATTAGGTTTTCACTTGTATTATATTTGCCTAAATGCAAGGAAAATGTCAGATAAGACCAGAGCCTGGGGGAAGGATAGGGTATAAAATATAAGACACGATTTGACTTGTTTTCAGGCTCACGGAGAGGGTCCTATTTTAAAAATGAGCGAAACGGCGCAAAAATTTAGGCGGTATAGCAACCCAAAATTTCGTCAGAGTTTCGCATGGTAACCTACAAACTAATTTTGAGTGCCCCAAGGTTGACGCCTACATGAGGTTTATGCATTTAGTGGGTTAGTGGAAGGGTTACCCCCTTTGGCATGGCTACCACGATATAGCTCTTGCCTATAAGGGTAATCATTCCTAATTACGTGCGGACATGTAAATTGATATACCTAATTGTACATGAATTGCCTCATGATATAACTCGTGCAGACAGTGCGTGTGAGAGATAATTCGATATACTAGACGTACGCGAATGAGTTCCCTGCTATATACCTCCCGTCATGAGTTCGGTTAAGCAGTATGATGCGGGGGGAACTGTTGGATATACATCAAAGGTAGGAGGTTAATAAAAGGTGAGAATCATATCACTTAGGTTAATCGCACCCCAATGAAGCCGACACCCATCACAAAGTGACCCCTCCATATGGGACATAATTTTTGTTAATATTTCCAAGCTTAGGTGGTGTAGTGTGCAACGATGCATAAGTCTTAATTAGTATCTTATGGAGATTTTTTTATTTGCATGCTAAGTAAGGGGAGTACTAACACTATGAGGGAAAATATACAAATATCATGAAATGAAAAAGTAAAGCTATCATGGAGCATGAAGACTATACTAAGGATAGTGATAGGGAAGCATGCGAATATATATATGTGAATGAGATATATGTCCTAAGAGGGAGAGTGGAATGAGAATAATGTGCGTGAAAAAGCATGGGGATATATACAAGTGAGAGAAATCTATAAGTATGTGCTAGTGAGACTAAGCATGGATAAGTGAAGTGTGAAATATCTGTAAGTGAGTATGGAGATATATAGAAGTGAGAGAAATCAGTGTGTGTGCTAGTGAAGCTAAGCATGGATAATCCATAAGTGGTCTGTGGAGTGAGTAAATAAGGGTGAGACTCTATATACAAGTGCAAGTGTGTGAAGTGAGAATGGAGAATATATACAAGGGGGTGTAGAGTGGAGCATGGTGAAGATGTACAAGTGCGTAAAAAATGATATATACATGAGAAGATAGCATGGTAGAGATAAGCATGAGATATATATACAAAAAGTCAGTAAAACGAGTAAAGAGAACATACAAGTGAAGGTATATGTACATATGTAGAAAAGAAGGAGAGTAAAAAAGTAACACCCATGTAGAAATAGAGTCTAGTCCTCTAGAAATATCCCCAGCGGAGTCGTCGTTATGGCCATCCTGGGTGGATTCCTCCGGCGCGAGCTCGAGCCTCGAAGTCGTGACAAGGGGAGAAAGAAGGAAGGAAGAAGGTTCCATCCCTCTCTATCTATTTCCCTTTTTTGACCTTGTACGTGTGGGTGATTTGAGGGCATGGAGATCCTCTTTCTTCCACCCATATCGGCGTCTTCGTAATCTTGCCTCAGATATAAAATTATCCATCGTTAAATGGGGGTAACACAAATAGATAGAGTCGCCAACCTATTTTGCTCAAAATAGGCAAAAGAATATCGCTTCCTCGAGAGAACGCCATCAAGGCCAAACTGATTCATGCGAAACCAAGTGATTCGAAGCTCTGAGGACTAAGTTATGAAATGGGAAGTTGTTAGGAACCTGTTCCGCTATTTAATTCTCCTATGGGCTATGTTAATCTTCTCCTTATTTTTCTGTCATATGTGTGTACATGTGTATAATATAAGTAACGGGAGAATGGAATTATCCGACTCGCATAATGGAATGGACGGAGTGGACTCATTCATAGGAGTGTACCAAAAATAATCATAAAACATATGATGTAAGTGTTCGTTGAATCAGGATTAGCTATGAAAGGAGAATGTGCGCATCGGATGAGACACAAATATGTAGGAGTTCAAGACTTACAAAAAATATATAATATAATAGATATGAAATGAAAAGAGAGGACTCTAATCTCGTGATTGACCCAAGACGCCTACATAACCCAAGGGGCATCAAAGTCCATGTAGTTCAAAAACAGCATAGGGGTGGGGTTCAACCCATAAATCCAACTGTATGGCTCCTCTTGTGTGTTTTTAAAAGAAATGTATTTATGTGTGAAAATGTGAAAAAATGGAAGTCTTACTCTTGGAATTAATTAATGAACCCTCTTTTTGTCTTTTTTTTTTTTTTAGTTTTTATGAAAATAAGTTGTGTGTAATACTACTAATAAAAAGTGAATATTATTTGATGTGAGATAATGAAACAAAACTAGAAGGTATAACAAAATGAGAATAAAGTGTATAATAGCACTTAAATGAGTAAACTATAAAAATGGTGAGAAATGTATTTGCATGAAAATCTTTTTTCTAATTTTAGAATGCACGTATGTTGATTTTTGTAGTGGTATGAAGGTTATATGGTAGGATGCAGTGGTTAGCTAAGTGAGGTGAGGGAATGTTGGGAAATGGACTTTTTTGGCAAAGGGAAGGCTCAATTCGAGGGGAATGTTTGTTGATTGTTGAAATGGGCCTCTTCTAAGGCTAGGGTAATGGCCCTTTTATAGTGGAGTTGATGGTTAAAGGGGGTACCGATCGGCAAGGCTCCTGGATTGGCATAGGTTTTTTCTAGCTTGGCAAGGAAAAGTACACCCTACTAATAGGCAGGGTGCTTGGGGTGCCTACAGGCAGTCCGGCATGGATTTTTTTGGATAAATGGGCATTAAATGTAAACCATAAGTCCGAATCGTGAATGGACGGGACCATTGGAAAGGAAATTCAGAGCCCTTAAAGAATCCATTAAGACACTCTCGGGTCTAGGATTTGAACATAGTCAAATAGGGCTTGAAAGCGCCCGACGGTCTCCAAACGAGGGATTTTTGGTGGAAAACGGGTAATTCGTCCGATTCGTGCACTCATTGAACCATTCGAAAGGTAATTTAGTGCCATTTGAGATTCCATTGACCTTCACTCAATTGGAGAGTTTATTATAGTCAAGCAGGGCCTGCGAGCACCCACTGGCCTCCAAATCAATTATCGGAGTGTGACTTGGGGTTTACGGTGAATAGACGGGTGTTAGAGACCTAAGGAATTGCTTAAGGGGGGGGGGGGATTGGTGTCCAAGGATTGGTTATTTATACTCTTATTCTTTATAGACTTTCTATTAACATTTTTGTGGAGTTAATATTTCAGGACCTCGGCCACCCGTGCACAACCTTGATAGATCATGTTGCTATCATCTCAAATTCATTGTTGTGAATTTCCATAGGATGTAGGTGTCATTGGCCTACATGCTAATTTTATCTTCATTTTTATTGTTACATTTTCATATATGAGAGACATGCATAGTATTTTATATTTTCTGTGGTTGGGGAGTATTAGCTTGTATAGTTTGCATTTGTTGTATGGATTTTATTTGTATGTATGATAGTATCAGACGGGCTAGGCAATTTTCTTGTCTTGACTTAGCATTTCATTTTAGTATATTTCAGTGTAATAATGCTTAGAAGGAAACTTATTTATTTAGACTCCTGTATTGTTTAATTTAATCACGGCCATTCTATTATTAGATATTACGGGGTGTCACAAATACACCTTGACTTTAACCTTAAGAAAAAAACATTAATCTTGCCTAAATCCACATATGCTTTAGGACGCGAGTGACCGAAGTCAAAGAAAATTGTTTCCTATAATCCTATCTCGCGACGTGTACATCTAACTATGGGTGCCATCACTACAGTGCCAACTTGTCATACAATTCGTAATATTTCGAGGTAGCATGCCTTCACTTGAGTTCTATGCTAATGATGCCACTTGATGTCGACATATTTGGAAATTTCATGATGCTCGAACAATACCTACCCATTTGGCACCTTTCTTCCTAAGTTTCCACTTCCAGCGTGAGAGACATAGAGGTTCAACTAAATTATACTGTAAAAGTTTGAATGTGTACTAGTCTGCACATGAAGAAACATCACTTGTTGTGATTAACATTCATACTTGGATATCGTTCCTAAAGTTCAAAACGATGCTGCCACTACCCTTGACTGCCAACTATTCGAGAATTTTAAACATTTGTATACGACTTTCCTTTGTCAAGTTATTGCATTACTCAACATCATAAGCTTATCTTGATGTAAATGGATAAGACATTCCCAATACCTTAGGCAACCTAACACCGTTGTACATGGTGGTACTACCTAAATTTCATAAATCTTAGCCTTTAGTGCAAACCCTTGTCTCCAAAGATGGAAAAACTATAAAAGCCTAATCCTCTAATGATTCATGGTCACTAAAACTGTCTTATCCCCAAAGACATCGCTTGTAGAACCCTTGTAAAATGATTGTATACTCAATAATATTAACTAACAATGAGGATCCCTTACAAGATACTACCATACCCAACCTATGAGAGGTACCTCAATGATCACCTAATACTATACTTCTCCTTCCAATGATAGTGTAGTCATTAATGAGACTTTAGGCATCCCCCAAAGTTTCTACTAAAATGCCTCCTTTGAGATCAGATCTTACCTCATATAATCGTTGCACGAGAGAAATCATTTAGTACTTATCCACTCTATGTCTCCTTGACCTTCAAATACTATACATGCATCACACTATAATTCAACATTTCCCATGGGCAATGGGTACATTTGGCATTAGGTATCAAACCCAGTTGGAACATTCATACGACGATGCTTTAAATCTACCACCATTAACCCTTGGTGTGCAACCCATTACTACTACCATCACTTATCCGTGTTCCGAGGCACATTAAGACATTACCAGTGATGAGACACTAACTCGGTGCCATAACACTCTTGATTACTATTATTACCTTCATATAATGGCAGGTGCCAAGCTGAGGGACATGCTTTGTGCGTTATGGGCCCACAATATTTCCGCTGTGTTGCTTTGACAACCGAAGTCCATGAGTGCTCACAATTCTTCTATTAACTCCTTCCTATTGAACACATCAAGACATTACTCGATACTCATCAATGTTTAAAAACCCTTCACTACTCTACATGGGGTATCACCCATTTCTGAAAAAATCAAGGTTACTACATGCTTTTATAGAGAATACTCACCTAGCCTCTTTACATCCTACCTGAGCATAGAGATGAGATGGAGTGATAACTAAACTCCACCCATAGATATTAACAAAGAAATTTTTGATGATGTTGTAATCCTTATCCTCAATTCCGTGGTTGCATGCGTGCATAAAGTGGAGTTCTCCCACACCTTACAAGGCCGATCCCAAAGTCGAACCTTCGATGATTGAAGATCAAAACCCGATTTCACTACCACACATCACTCTTGTTAGAAATTAAAACCTAAAACTCTGATACTAAGTTGTAATACCATGACCCAAATTTAAGGGTCACCCGTGGGTCAACCCAAATCGATCCAAATGCACTAAGTGTAGAGTGATGTGAAACAAGCTAAATAATATTTCTAGTCAATTTAATTTAATTTAACAGAGGAGCTTGAAATTCATTTTTCCATGCACATACATAAAATATAACTAGTGTGGAACCCATTAGGTAATGACATAGGGTTCGTGTAATCAGAGCTGGTAACATAAATAGTAAGAATCACTTACATGCAAAACTCTCTCAAAAAATAAAATATCATTTCACCTATTGTAACAAAGGGAATGGGGTTCGTCTATGCCCATTGGGGGTTCCCAACAATAATGCAATATAGAAAAAAATGACAAAAGGAAGGGATGAAATATCGAAGATACAATAACTAATAATATATGCATCAATTATGTTTTATTAAAAAATATTCCCTTTAACTTTGGTTGAAAGGCATTAACCTTAGATTCCTTACTTCACCATTTTATTACGAAAATGTTTCTTTAATACTTTATTATCATTCATTCCAATTCATTGAAGAGTATTTGTTTCACCTTTTAACCCGGCACTTCCATGTCATTTACAAAAATAGCTTCTTAACACACACATTCAGTGTACAAAAACATATTTAAGCTTGCCTGTCACCCTGACCTTACATTCACTATAGATTATAAAAACTCTTATTTATGGTCTTTAGTACTTAACTTCCTTTAACACGTTGACTTATCCACACATTACCTTGTTAACTAGTTATTTCCTTTAGTTCATATACCATGGAATTTCCAATTGACTCAGTCATTTATCTTCTCGAAATTTTACGAATTCCACATCTTTACTTTTATTTTTCATTTAATTATGGACTTAACAGTATCTGATTTATGTTTACGGACTTACACCGAATGCCACAAATGTCACAATATGCTTCCCTTGTCAGTGGTTTTGGGTATAAGTTGAAGTCGCACCCTAGGGCTCCGGGACCTCCGTAAATTTTCTTGACACTCCTTTATGAAAACTCTTTCACTTTTCATTAGGTTCATTTACTTGCACTCCAACTGCCATTTTTATCAAAACACCCATCTCTTCGTCATCCTTGTATTTTCACATTTGCATATTTTGCCCCTTTAAAATTACTTTAACCATTTTACCCGACCTGAAGGCCAACAAAGGTAATTACCACCTTATAATCCTTGTTGTACATTCAAACATGTTTTTTCATTTAGTCCTTACTATTTATTCTTGATATATTACCCATATCTTTACTTTCACCAAGTCTTAAGGTTATTTTCTATACAAACGTTACTTATTTCAATAACTTGCCGTTTGGACCCAAGTTGGCTATAATTCACTTTATATCTCTCTTAAAATGATAAACAACATTTTATACGTCCCTTTACTTTAAAGTCACACTATTTTATATAAACAATCATACAATTGTTAACATAACACTTTCATGCAATTATGATCTTCATCATATTCACATAAATCTCTACAAAAATTTGTGACTTTCCTTGACTTTTTATATATGAAGTGCCAACCATTTCTAAATTATATTTCTCTTCATGAAATAAAACATTTTCACATTAACCTTACTGATTATTTCACAAGAATATAAACCCATATATTATGATAGTATTAGGAAATTATCCAGATACAAAAGTTTCATACTTTCATAAACAACTTCATGAAAACACTAACTTTTAACACATAAAATATTTTATATTTTGAAATTTTACACTTTGAAACCGTGTTTAAGACTCACTTTTTTTAACATTTTATTTTCATAATTTTTCCTATTTATATTGTAAAAAGGTAACATTTGAAAGCCAAATATTAAATCCTTTTTATTGACACTTGATTTTCCATAAACTCATATCATAATTTCCTAAACTAGTAGCATGTATAAAATCACACACATATTTTTACACAATATATATCTAACATGCAGAATACGAATTTCATAATATAAATGCCATAAACTTAACCCCACTTCAATAGAAGAAATCCTCCAAAGGTTGTGTGGGAAATGCTCCAAGACTCCAATAAAAATGTTCCATGAAATCTCCATTAAAATACCCACTTCAAGCTCCATGAAAGCTCAGTTAAAACATTACACCTCAACTCCAAGAAATATCCCTCATAATTTCCTCTACAAATGACTCAAGAATTCCCCCAAATAATATAATCTACACTAAAAAATGTTTACTTGTTTTTGCCTAGAATAAAAGGTTAATTAATGGGGTCAAAATGGTATCAAACCCTTAGGGATATGCATAGAAATGGTATTTTTATTTTGGGAAGAGCGTGTCTTAAGTTGGATGTTTTTGGGACACAAAATGGGTTACTCTTCATTTCATAAATCAATGGCAAGTACTTGATGTCCCCACGGGGGACACATTTTGATCTAATAAAGAACCTAAGATGTTACGTTTCAAATGTTGGATGATTGGATTTAAAAAGGTAAATAGACATTTTGTCCTAAAATAATCCTCATGACTCCTCCTTTAAAAAAAAATGACGAATTGACCCTAAGAGCCATGCCACTACGACGACAATTTAGTAGGGTAGATTTTTTATTTTTTTTCGAACAACTCTACCTTTCTTCTCTTAATATCTTTTATGGTAAAATAGGAAATGTTCTCCATGGTTTTTGTCTTATTCAGCCTCTTAACTGTGAGGTGATGTAGTTTAGTACAAATATATACAACTCCTCTACGAGTGTTTAGGTATAACACAAAAGCAAATATATATATATATATATATATATATATATATATATATATATATATATATATATATATATATATATATATATATATACTTATTAATTCATAATTTTACACAAATACATGCCGCGAAATTGGATGCACACTTAAATTATTTTTCCCAAAATAATTTCTTGTCTCAATAATATTTTAGTATCAAAAATATAATTTTACCAAGGTGAGGTTTGTAACCCATATATAAAAATAACCTTAAAAATATGTCCGCAAATTATTAACACAATACAAGTGGTTCATGCACTTTTATATTTTCATTTAAGGTCAATTACCATTTGACCATTAATTATCGTTTTTATGCCCGCGCATCATGCATGCGCCAAACTAAGCTCGGATATGACATGCAATTTCATAATTTTTATTTTTAACCCCTGTATAATGCATATAAAATTTTGCATGCAAACCTTTTATGTGGAGCGTTCACTCAAAACGTAAATTACTCTTTTTGACACTTATGCGACCCATATAGCGGAACGCATGTGAATATTTTATGTAAAACTTTTGCGTGACCCAAATATTTTATAATTACTTTATTTATTAATATTAGGGCTATTATAATCAAGGAATATGAGGAAAAACCCACAATGGGGAAAAAATATTGGGGCGACGGAACGACAAATGTACAATGGTATAGTTTTAGAACTAGAAGAAGTAGACTTACAACCCTCACGACTCAATAATAGAGTATAGAATCTTTCCCACCATATTCTCCATAAAGAGCGCCAACATATGGAAAACGCTATACAACTATGATAGGTTTTGTTCTTTAACCAATGTCATAAAGTCCTCGCTCCAATACAATCTTCTTCAAGGTCGAAGCAACCTTTTCTTCATTTTGAGTTTGAAGATAAACTACGTGTTTCAGAATGAAACAAAGGTGAGAAGCCTATGTTGATTGTAGTACCACTTTCTAGGTGTGTGATGACCTAAAGCGAAAGTGTATTTAGAAATAATCGTTTAACTCATGAAACCAAAAAATAACACAAGAACAAATTAGAAAGAGATTTGTTCAAGGTTTTAAAAAGATTTCAAAGCAAACAAGTTTACTTCAAAATATTTTTATATTTCAAAAGTATTTAAACTTAAAATATCTCAAGAATATATTGAAGGGAAACACAAGATTTAAAACTTGGAAGAATTGAAGATTCAACACCAAATAAGTTTTTATCTTAAAATAATTTTTCTCTCCGAGAGTGATTCTTATGGCAAGACTGTTTACAAAAATATTTTGTCCACAAAGAGATCACCAAATCATACTTACATTCACTCACAAAAATGAAGCAAAAAATAGTTACTTATACGCACAAGCTTGGGGGTGCAATTAGGTAAGGATTAGGCTCACATGAAGTGACACGGTGTAAAAGTAGAAAAGATAAAATTAGATCTTTAGTTTGGAGGAGTATTAATAAAGATGTGCACATTTTAACTTAAAAAGTTACTCTTTTGTGAGACTGTCATGCATCGTCGGATGCTCGATGTAGCAATCTTTTTCATCGTTCGATACAAGGAAACCCAAAGAAAATATATTTGAATAAAGGTGTGACGAAGTGAAACACTGCCTCTACAGGGAGAGAAAGCATCCCTGTGGCGAAGGTCCTGCGAAGAGACCTTAATTGCCTTCATAAAATGCATTTTAAATATTTTCCAAATATAGTTTTATATGAATTCAATAAACAAGTCTAACGATCCATATCAACACATGAACACACACAAAAACATTTTTTTATAAAAACTACACGTGTGAGTAAAATAAGCATGAGTCTACGTGTCCGTTTACCTTCCCAATAGTGGTATAAACGGGTATATATGAAAGTGGGGATGTCCATTGAAATATTTTCATGAAGCCTTGATGGAATGATCTCAAGGACATGACTCAAGGTATATTTAATCAACATAATAAGACAATCTAGTCCTATTGGGCATATGAGTAAAATGCATACTCTTACAATCTTGCCCTTTATCTATTCCGTGACAAAATATAAAAAAATGAAGATTATGAGTAATATAATAAAGTCTAGAAACCTATGGTAAATAGACACGAGACCAATAAAAATCATAAGACAAATATATACTACATATCTTCAAAGACAAGTTCGAAAGATATCTTGCACCTGTTAAGCTATCATACATTCTTGACAATGGATATATAGGAATGCCAATGTATTCAGAAGATTAGATAGAAAATAAGTGATTAATAACATATGGAATCAATTTATCATTCAATATGTGTACTCAAGTTCTAGAAATGACAATATCCTAGTCCTACAAACCGTATTGAGACGGTATAACATATCTTGGATATGTACTCCATATTTAGTTAGTTCATCATGAAATAAATCAACATAGGTTCATCATTAGAACTCCCCCTTAATGTGATCTTTCTCCCCCTTTTTTTCGTTGCATTGACAAACGTAAAGAAACATTAAACAGACAAGAGTGATAAGAATGATCATATAATGAGTTATTTCAATAAAAATTAAACAAAGATAGAATATGAAATTCAAGAAATCTATTCAATATTTCACTAAAAAGAGATAGAAAAATAACATACAAATATTGATCATGTAAACACCAATACAAGTAAAAGTGCACCAAAAGTGAATAAAGTGAAGCACGTATGAAATTCAATAAGTATATATAACGGATTAATAGGCAATAGGTTTAGTGAGTGTATAATAAACCTAAGTAATCCATGGTGTTCTAAATAAAATCACATGATATAATGAGCTAGAAAATCATGGAGAAGATACTCAAGATAGAGATGTGATGTGAACATAGACCATATATACATGATGACATAAGAATGTAATATGATGCCCAAAGAAACTAAAGGCAACCTCACCAAAATTTTACTTCTAACTTGTTGAGTACTAAACAACCAAAAGTGACATATCAAAAGTCCCCCAAAATATAACAAAAAACTATCTAACCAATAAAACATCCCAATAAATCTAAGACAACAAAAAGAGGACCAAACAAACCGATTTACACCAAAATGTAGAATCACCAACTATACTTTTTCTTCATAACTATCGTCCTCTTCATCAGCGTCTTCTTGATATCGATGAGGTATACGTACCTCTATATAAAAGTCGATCACATCTCGTCGCATGGCATCCATCTGAATGAAGATAGAGGTCTGGAGCGTAGTCTTTTTCTCTTGAAATGAAATGATCCGTGAGGCAATCTCAGGATACATTAAACTAGACACCCCGATAGATATCTAAGTGATCTTCTCATTGAAAATACAAACACTAGTGGTCCTATGTCTTGACTGAGAAGTGCCACCAATAAGTCCTTGGGTGAGAGTTTATTCCACTTCATCTATGACAGGAGGTGGAGGTGTTTTGGGTAACCTTTTCTTACCATGAACAAAGGTAGTGAAGGTAATATTCTTTCCTTGTTTCTTCTATACCATTAGAAAATATATGAACATTATTTTCCAACAAAAGGCAATTTATGAGATGTTCAAATGAAAGGGTTGGTCGTTTTCCATTACCCTTATTAGTAATGCAATCATACATCATGTTATAAATTTCCTAGGCCAAATATAAAGAGACATTAGTGCCAAAAACATGTAAAAAGTTGCAATGATAGGGAATAATGGAATAATTATGTGAATTTTGGTTGATGTTTGTAGAAAATATGATGTGGATGAGAGATAATCAACATTTCTAGTTTGGGGTTGTTATAATAAAGTCTTGCAAATACATCATCACCAAGAATATTAAACCTATTTAAAAAATTAACAAATGATCAAAGAACAACAATGAAATAAACATATACTTAGGTTCCACAAACAAACACACATTATATAGAAAAATAATACAGTAAGAAATAAGAAGGAGAACCTTATTTGTAGTAGTTGAAGCGACAATTTGAAAATTCGGTTATAATTTACAATCACTGTATCTATTTACAATAATCCACCATAAAACATTCATGAACACCAAGCTGAAATAAACAAAAAACCTAAAATATGATAAAAAAAACAACATACTAATATTTGTAAGGCCATTATAAAAATTCCAACATTCACCCACTAGGTAAAATAAAAAAATAAAAAATGAAGATCAGATATAAAGACCATAGCTATTATGTCAATGGATCCAATGAATTTGGATGAGCTCATTGTGGGTTGATAGAATTGGTTGTGAATGATCATTAGAGAATAAAAAGGGACAAATAAGATAAGGTTAAGAGAGAGATGGGCTGAAGAGAATTTTTTTTTTATTCTTGCCATGAAGATAAGAAATGTGGAGAGAGAGAGAGAGAGAGAGAGAGAGAGAGAGAGATGATGTCGAAAGGTGGGCTGTTACCCACTTTTGTAAGTTGTTTTGGGGACATTATGCTACGGGTTATCTAGGATCGTTTGATAGTTGTGAAGTTAAGTGAAAGATTGACCTGATCTATTACACAGACTGTGATGTATATATATAAATTGTTTGTGGATGTAAACATACGATATTTATATTGTGGGGAATCTACTAGTTTGGGTGTGGATTTAAATGGATTTGAGACTAGGTACCGCACTCCAGGATAATGTATTCGTTTGTGTTGAGGTCCATATTATTGCTCATGCATTCAGTTAAACATCACCTCACCACCTCATGACATGAAAACATAAATGAATTAATCCATCATACGGTTTGGTATGTGACCAGACGATGGTGTGATTGCGTGGTGATCCCTCATTCTTTTGTGTGTTCGTGTTTTAAATCTGTTAGGTACATTACTCCTATGGGTTTACCTATGGAGGCACAAAAGTATCCCTGAAGGTTGAAACCTTTATGTGGTTTATTAGACTTATAATTATATTGTATAGTCCTGTGATGGACATGTTATTTAAAGATACCATGTCACGAGTATTAAGAGATTGGGTATATATTATTGTTCGAGTGGCATGAGAGTGGTTGGTACCGAGGTATATTCTTATTATATACGTAATGAGTTATATTATGATGTATTTTTAAAATAGTGGATAACTTACTCGAGAGTCCAGTAATTGAGATTTGTTAGTTTAGTTATGCCTTGGGTTGGGACACTCGTGTAGATTATTTCACTTATAACGATGAGTGATGTATCTTTTGCATGTGAGTGTCGAGGGCTTGTCATGATTATGTAAATGAGTCGCATCATTATGATTCCTTCAATATAGTAATATATGTTTATTGCAACTTTGAGGCTCTCGCCCAAAGTATTAATAAATCTTTTCCAAGTGTAGATATATAGGAGCAGTAGGGCTGAGAAGTCAAACTTGCCACTTCCACATTTAAGTCATTTCCATTTCTTAGATTTTGTTATTATTTTTATTCTGTCCTTTTAGTTTACGATTCATTTGTTTTAGAGATTTTTATGGATTATGTTGGTTCCAATTTAAGACAATTGAGATTATTTGTTGGATTTGAGAAAATGTTTATTTATTTATTATGGACATGGAGTCATTTGGTTTATTCGTTATATATTATTTTATTTAGTCCCATGTTATGGATGGTTTAAATCTTGTTATAATCTTTTATTATAGTTATAATGATCTCAATGATATAAAATGTATTAATGTGTCTTATTTTCGGTGCTGAGGCTTTGCCACCCAACACGTGGAAAATATGGAGCATCCCAGGTTCTAGTGTTTTAGGTTCCGTGGGTTTTGGTTAATTTATGTGTTGAATTATTTGATTTATTGTAGCTCTATATCTAATAATCGTTGTGTTCTTATCTTTGAATCGTTGGATAATAAGAATTCTTGGTTTACTTTCAGATGGAAAACACGTGAGGTGGGAGACAACGATTGGCTTCTGTGACACCCCGCCTAAGTTAACCATGGGTGACAAGTCATTTACTAAAATAAACAGGAATTTTATTTGGTTCATCCTTAGCGTCACTGTCAAAACCCTTTTTAAATTAACTAACCAACTATGTTAAATTAAATCGACGCCAAATTTTATCTTTACATTAATGTAGCAACATGAGAAAAAATACTCAACCATTCATACAAATATAAGAGTCCGCATCATCACACGATAAATAGATAAATATGTATCGAATGAACCATAGGCTTCAAAACACAATCAAACTATAAGTCTAAAGGAATAAACTAAATCCAAAACATAATCTAATAAATAAAGCTGAAAGAATGTAAAAACTGAAGGGGAAATGCACCCAAAAGAAATACTGAATCATAATCCTACTCTAGGAATGAATAATTGAAACCTATACACAAATCTTGCATGCCTCCACAAGTGTTGCAGCTACGCATCCATGAAATGAATTATCAAGCTTGGCATCCCTATGGTTGGGCACCTAAAATGTTTTGGAAAATAGATTTGACATGGGTTAAAGCCCAAAACCTTTTGAAAATATTTAGCAAGTATTTAAATCATAGTTTAAAAGAAGTAATTAGATATACATGTTAGTTCCGCGTACACTCCTTTGAGTTCCTCACCTCTCAACTATAGTGCACACCTAATGTCTCCTACCTATCTATGCTACCCATCCTAACTAGACAATACATATCTAACTAACCACAAAAAGGTTAGCTCCCCCGTAATGCCCATACAATAAGCTACCGTATTAACATTTCTCATACGTTATTGTTACACCATTTCATTAAGTTCTTATGCTTAAGTTGTCTTTAGATATACACTATCTATCTTTTCTACTATCACACAAAAGTAGAATAATAGAACTTTTAGATATAAACAATCTATCTTATCTACCATCACACATAAGTAGAATAATCATAATTGTATATATTTATCACGGTAATTGTGGGTACCTCGATTTGTCATCACGGGCCCAGATGAGTATCCCAGTGGAAACGACCCAAAGTCTGGGTCCTCGCATCTCAACCGAATTCAGTTATTACTTAGTCTACTCCTAAAATCTCGTAAGGAGATATTCTAGGAGTAGAGGATGAACGTGGGGGAGTCCAATACCTCCACTCCCCAAAAACGAATAGGTATATAACAAACCCTAGGCCTGGGGCAAAAGGCACGCATTGTATTTCCTGAAAAACACTCCCCGGAGTATAGAGAAATAATATTAAGAGCAACACCGTTGACGTAAGCATTATTGCTGAACCACGTAAATACTGTGTCGTGTGATTAGCATTCTTTATGTTCTTTATTTGCTTTAGTGATTGCGCTTTTCTTATTTATTCGTGCTGAATTTAATTGTCACCACAATTGGCGCCGTTTGTGGGAACGATTGTCTTTCTTTAAGAAAACCCTCACCAACAAAGAAGCTAAAATGTCTAGTCATAGTAGCAACGCCCCTCAAGTAGGGTATATCCAAGAATAGCCTGCCCCTCGCAGGATCAGATCTGAAGTTCGTCACTCAGATCAGAGGGCTCGCCCAGAGCGATAAGCCTCCGAAGAAAGTCTGGGACCAACAAGGTCCACACAAATCTCTAGGTTTATCGATGCCTATGAGGCAAGGCTACAAGAGCAAGGAGGGGTCGCTCCTAAGCAGGAGGCTGAGAATGCTTGCCTCAAAAGGAGATTAGAGAGGATGGAGAAAGAACTCCATCGCAGCACTAGGCGACATCCATACCGCACTCCTAGCCCTCACGCGAGCAAGTCTCGCAGCCGAGGAAGGAGCCCTAGACGCGGATCCCAAATAAGTGAGAAGCATGAGTCGGGTGATGACTCTCTCGACCAATAGCGACCAGCTCGTCGTTGCAGGAGCCCAGCTCGAGCAGATGATGACATACAAAATTTGGTCCGAAGAGAAATGGACCAGCACCCAGCACATTAGGATGCCAGATCGACCAGAGAGATTTCTCGGTGAGATCTCAGGACCCAAATGAAATCCCCTTTCTCAAGGGATATTGAAGAAAAAGAAGCCCCCCAAAATTCCATAATTCTGAGATTCAAGATCTACGATGGAAAGACTGACCCTATCGATCACGTTAGGCTGTACAGGCAAGCCATGACTCTCTGGAACCACAGGGATGCACTAATGTGCCGGATTATTCACTCAAGTCTGCATGATGTGGCCCAGAAGTGGTTCGAGAGGCTACCACATAGGTCTATCAGGAGCTTTGAGTCCCTGGCCGAGCTCTTTATTGCCCGCTTCATAACCAGCAACTCCCATCGAAAGAGGATGGATGCTTTACTGACAATGAATAAGATGCCCCAGGAGAGCCTCCAGGACTACGCAAAGATGTACTGGGAGTTATTCAATGAGGTCAAGAACTGCTCAGAATATGTAGCAGTGGCCTCTTTCATGATTGGCCTACACAGCTCTTGCCTTCTGCACCAATCCCCGATGAAGAAGGAAGCCACAACCATAGATGACCTGATGGCTCGCATTGAGAAGTACGCCAAAGTGGAGGATGTGACCCTCTTCAGTGAAGGGGAAAATGGTCGGACTAAGCTCGCTGCCAAGGGCAACGATAAGGTCGAAAACCATAAGAAAGGAGGCAAGAATGGGGGCAAGAGTAGCTCCAAGAACGGAGGCAAGAATGATATTTCGAAAACATTTCAGGCAGTGAACACTATCTTCAAATAACCAATCTACAATATCCTAGTGAAGATCAAAGACGAGCCATTTGTTAAGTGGACCAGAAAGATGGGGGGAGATCCCTCAAAGAGAAACAACGCGTTGAGATGCGCTTTTCACAAGGAGGGAGGATATAAGACCGAGCACTACAAGGCTCTTAAGTCTCACCTTGAAGAATTATCCCAGACTGGGCACCTGAACGAGTTTGTAGAGAAGAAGATAGAGAGGGCTACTGCTAATGGAGACACAAGGCCCGACAATGTACTCGAGGATGATGGTGGCCATGAATTTAAAGTAATTTATGGGGCATTTGATATGAAGCAGATTCAAGGTAACTCAGCCCGGATGGAAGTACAAAAGCTCACGACAGTAATGCAAGATTTTCAGATCGATACGGAGAAGACACAATCAGGGAAGCATCGGAGAGCAGTCGACATTGATTATAGCAAACACATCATGTTCATAGATAAAGATCTAGTGGGGGTAAGAACCCCGCACCATGCCGCCTTGATCATTAATCTCAGGATAGCCAACTATGATGTCGATAAGTTGCTCGTCGACCAAGGAATATCATCTGAGGTAATGTATCTCGACCTATTCAAAAAATTAAAGTTAAGCGTTACCGACCTAAAGGAAGCCACTGTCCCTATAGTTGGCTTCGCTAGAAAAGTGACTATCCCATTGGGAAAGATTGTACTGCCAGTGAGGGCAGGAAGTGTCTCCAAGATAATTAAGTTTTTGGTAGTCAACATTGACTCGCCCTACCAAGCTATCCTCGGTAGAGGATGGATGCATGCAATGAAGTTCGTCCCCTCGACCTACCATCAGAAACTCAAGTATGTGACTGAACGAGGAGTGATGGAGATCCACCGAGATCAAGCGATGGTAAGAAGGTGCTTCATAGTGACCATCCACCCTAAACCAGAGAAGAAGGTCGAGAAATCCAAATAGAAGGTCGAGGAAGAAGGTTTGATACCTTCAAAATAGCAACTAAAGTATGGAAGACCAGGAGTGGAGGAGAACAGGCTCCTCCCCTCCAAGCGGGTCGTTGAAAACCTGTAAGAAGTCACAGCTGGTGGTAGCAAAAAATACAGGAGTTTCTTGATCGGGATCTCTCTTATAGATCAAGAGAAGAAAGAATTTACGGTGCTATTGAGGAGAAACCTAGAAGTTTTTATGTGGGAACCATACGATCTGCCTGGAATTGATCCCAGTATGATTTGTCATTGGTTGCACGTTGACCCCACTTTCAGACGTATCACGCAGAAGCATGGTGAACTGCGCCCGAGAAGGCCAAGGCTGTAGAGAAGGAAGTAGAAAAGCTGTTGGACGCAGGATCTATACGGGAAGTTCAATTACCTAAACGGCTATCCAACCCAGTAGTAGTTCCAAAGAGCAATGGGAAATGGAGAGTCTGTATTGACTTCATCGACCTTAACAGGGCATGCCCTAAGGACAATTTCCCTCTCTCGAAGATCGACCAATTGGTGGACACCACAGTAGCTCATGAGAGAATGAGTTTTCTGGACGCATATTCGGGGTATCATCGGATCCCTCTGTAAGCACCAGACTAAGACAAGACAGCGTTCATCACCACCGTCGGATTATATTGCTACAAAGTTATGGCCTTTGGGCTAAAAAAATGTAGGAGCAACCTACCAGCAGCTGGTCACCAAGATGTTTAAAGACAAAATGGGAGATACCATGGAAGTCTACATCGACGATATGCTCGTCAAGAGCAGGAACAAAGAATACCACCTCTCAGACCTTCGAAATCCTCAGGAAATACTGAATGAAACTCAACGCGAGCAAGTGTTCTTTCGATGTCCAGTCAGGAAAATTTCTCGGATACTTGGTCAGCGAGAGAGGCAATGAGGCCAATCCAGACTAAATTGATGCAATCAATAAGGTACAGCTTCCCATATGATACGGGATGTGCAGAAGCTCACGGGCGTGCTCTCCGCTTTGAATCGTTTCATTTCGAAGTCCTCTGAGAAGTGCAATCCATTCTTCCAGCTCTTGAAAGTAAATAAGACAGTAGAGTGGAATCAAGATTGCTCGAAAGCATTGGAGGATCTCAAGGACTATCTTAGAAAACCACCTTTGCTCATCATACCTCAAAAAGATTATTCCATGTACTTATACCTCACCGTCTCTAGCCACGCCGTCAGTTCTGCACTGGTGTGCGAGAAAGAAAAAATCCAACACCCAGTCTACTACGCGAGCAAAACCTTATTGGACGCTGAGCAGCGATACCTACCACTGGAAAAGCTCGCCTTCTCACTAGTAATAACTATGAGGAAGCTGAAGCACTACGTCGAAGCTCACACTATCATCGTCCTTACATCACACCCTTTCAAAGTAGGCCTGTAGAAAGCGGATCTATCTGGCAGATTATCCGAGTGGTCAGTCGAGATCGGATGATTTGACATCCAATTTTAACCCAGGAATGCAATCAAGGGGTAGGTCCTCATCGATTTCATCGCTGAGTTCACAGGCGCGCAACCTTGCGACCACCTTCAACCCATGAATCAAAGAGAAGATCACTCATGAGAAGGAGTTTGGAGACTGTTTGTTGATAGAGCCTCCAACTAAAAGGGGGCAAGGGTAGGCATTGCGCTCGTTACTCCAGAAGATACAATCCTCTAGCAGGGAATTAGGCTTGGATTTGAAGACTCCAACAATGAGGAAGAATATGAGGCATTTATAGTCGACTTGCAGAAGGCACTGGCGTTGGGGGAAAAGCTGGCGACTCATAATTAGTCTCCAATCAGATAAGTGGGGACTTCAACGCAAGAGACGAAAGAATGGCAACTTACCTCGCCTTGGCAAAGAAAGTAATGTCCAACTTTGAGGAAGTCAGTGTCCAACAGTTTCCCAGAGGACAGAACAACCATGCCGACGCCCTAGCAGCCATGAGTTTAGTAATTGACTCTGACTTAAAAAGAACAATCCCTATCGACTTCCTTACCCAGCCTAGCATCAACCAGAGCGGCGAGCTGCCAGACATGGGATATATGCTCCAGATTGAATTAGTGCCCAGTTGGATGGACCACCTGAGGGACTTTTTAAAGGATGGTGCACTTTCAGAGGATAAGAAGGTCACTCATCAGATAAGAGTCAAAGCTGCCCGCTTTCACTTATCTCCTATGGTCAAACTATATAAGAGATCATTCATCGGCCCTTACCTTCAATGTGTTCACCCGAAGGATGTCGAGCAAGTTCTATGCGAGCTTTACGAAGTAATCTTTGGAAGCCATATCGGAGGGAGGTCACTAGCTTTTCTAGCAATGAAGGAAGGCTGTTGGTGGCCATACATGTAGAAAGATTATGCGGTATATGCTTGCAAGTGCGAGAAATGTAAACTACACGCTCCTATGGTCCACCAACCAGCCAGCGACCTAAGATCACTTAACAGCCCATGGCCTTTTGCCCAATGGGGAATGGACATCGTAGGCCCTCTTCCTACTGCTGCAGGAAATCGTAAGTATTTGTTGGTCGCAAGAGACTATTTCACCAAATGGATCGAGGCAGAGCCACTGGTGAACATACGAGATGCAGATATGATGATATTCATATGGAAAAACATAATTACCCGCTTTGGGATTCCTAGAACCATTATCACCGATAATGGAACGCAGTTCGAGAGCGGCTCATTCTAGAGTTTCGGCAATGACCATGGAATCAAACACCATTTTAGCTCGGTAGCCTACCCCCAGAGCAACGGTCAAGCTGAAACTTCCAACAAAACAGTGATCGATGGGTTAAAGAAATAACTAGAGCGAGCCAAGGGGGCATGGGTGAGCGAGCTGTCGCACATTCTATGGCCCTACTGCACTACCCCACAATGATCAACTGGGGAAACCCCATTCTCACTAACATATGGAAAGGAAGTAATCATCCCTTTGGAAGCTAGCCTACCAACCATAAGGTCCACCCTGGTTGACCAGGGCTAGAATGATGTAGCACTACTCACTGAACTTGACCTATCTGACGAACGTAGAGAACTAGCCTTAGTGAGACTAACGAGCTATCAGCAATAACTCGCAAAGCATTATAACAAGAAGGTCAATCCAAGAGCATTCCAGGTTGGGGACTACGTCCTAAGGAAAGTCCTTGGCAGTGCAGTAAAACCGTCAGACGACAAGCTAGAACCGAACTGGGAGGGACCATTCAAGATAACAAGAGATGACCTACAAGGAGCCTATCACTTGGAAACGCTGGAGGGCAGAGAGATACCCCGCGCATAGAATGCAGCCAACCTGAAGAATTTATATTTCTAGTTTTTTTCAGTCATTTTTTATCGAATTATTGGAATTGGCAACTCATTATTTATTTCTTGTGATTAATAAAAAGGTGTTTGGCAGTAGCATTCTATGAAGTGTTAATTCTATATTATGAACTTTATAAATTGCACATCTTTTTCAATCGACAGGCACACTACTCAATATACAAAACTAAGGAAGTCACCCTCCTCAGGTTTTCGTTATGAAACACAAACAACCTTTTAGCATTGCCCCTGGAAATATATGAAGCCCTACAGGAGACCCTTAGGAAGTTTGGCCAAATCTAATTGGTTGCCAAACGATGTTTGGTTCAGAAAACCTTGTTGGATAGAATATCCAACGCCAGGTGTGTCCTCGCCATTGCCACACTTAGGCCTAAGGTAGTGTGATGACACGACCTAAAAGGTAAAGTGGGGCAAAATGGTATCCCATAAGCATACCGGACTGGGAGGACACTCAAACTCTACCCACATGAAATCTAGTCGGCGACAAACAACCCAAGATGAGGAAATGAAAAATTAATGAAGTAATAAACACACAACACATGTTTAGTCGGCGAATCGCCCAAAACATAAATATTCCATTACTTCATTATATTTACAAAAGAGTTAAATTGAAATCCTATTGAGGAAGAGGACTTTGAGCGAGGTAATCAGCCACTTGCGCTCTTTGGTCGTCATCCGAATGAGGAGCTAATTCTTCCATAGCTTCATTCGCGTCTGGCTCCAACAGTGGCCTAGGGATAGTATTTATGGGAACCCACTAGTCGTCCCTCCTAAAAGGATTAGGCATCAGGGTTGAAGGAGAGATCTCATGACGATACCAGAGCACAGAGTTCCTAGGAACCTTCAGCTCCCTGAGAGCGCTCAACCATCCTCTAATGAAGGATAGCTCCTCGACCTCTACCAACCTCGTCGGAGTATCTGTCCAACCCTGATCATAACCATCAAACCACACTCGCCGAGGTCCTTTCTTGAATAAGTGCCTTAGCAGTGTGACATCTCTTTGTAGTCCACCAGCTATCACATATGCTCGATGAACATCTGCTTGAAGCTCATCAGCCTCCCTAGTTATACCTCCATCACCTGCACCAACTCGCAGACCAACCGATGAAGGGGAGCCCCTTAGAACTTGAGGCGCGATGCTTGGCGCATGATACCTGAGTCGCAACACTTCCCTCCTCAGAGTTTTGTTCACCTATTAAAGTACTTCTCCAACTTGATTAATCTCGGAGGCATCCAGAAGTCTAGCCCTCAAGGTGTTCACTTCCTCCTGAACAGAAGCACCGACCTCTTCCATCTACTGAAGTCTATCCTTAAGTTTGGCGATGAGATCATACTGGTCCTAATAGCTCCTGTTCCTCAACCTAAGAGACTTACAAATCCTTACAAAAGCTTGGCGAACTTGATTACTCGCATTAGGACCGAGGATCCTTCCCAATTGAGAGGTGGCAAGTATATATTCATTTACATTAATCAACTACAAGCCATAAAGAGCATTAAAGAACATAAGGATCAGTATGCAGAAAGGAAAAGTATTTTCATTCCATTCAGAAAAACAGAGGTCCAAGTACATCGGTAATTAAAAAGAGCAGTACAAATGAAGCAAAAAATACAAAAGAAGTCCTAAGAACAGGCTAGTTGGCAACCTCAGTTTGTTCAGAGGTTTATGGTTGTTTTCCCTTGTCAACAGCATCAGAAGCACCTCCCTCAAATGGAGCAACTACTGTTCCTTAAGCAGAGGGAGCATCAGCAGGAACAGAAAGAGACGCAGGAACACCACTGTCAATAGCCAGGGCAAGTGCCTCATCCACAACAGTCTTCGGGCCTGGATTATGCTCATCAAAAAATGGAGAGTCGATGTCCACTTTAACAGCCAAAAGAGCTTTGTTCCAGCCCTTCTTGAAGTTCAACCGGCTGATGTAGCCAATTTGAATGTCGGCATCTTCATACGCTGCGGCCCAATCGACATTGTAGGAACTCTCTTTGAGGGTGGCAGCCTCAGACTCCACCTTCTGCACCTTCTCTGCCAGCACTTTATTTTCCTCTGCCACGGCGAGCTTACTCGTGCAGACCAGATCGTAGGAATGCCTCAACTCATTTAGCTCCTTGATCGATGCTTCCTTCGTTCTGTTAGCTTCGACAAGGGAGAGATCGGAGGACTTCTGGACCTCGCTGGCAATTTTCAAACTGGCCTCCAGCTCAATGCTTTTCCCCCTTAGCTCAACATTCTGCTTCTCCAAGTCCATATTCCTACTCACCAACTCGTCGCGAGTACGGTAGAGAACAGCGAACGCGATCACGACCTGTAAGAAAAGAGGGAGCATTAGAAGAAAGCATTGAACATAATATTACAAGTATCAAAAAATGAAAATACAATTACCAAGGTTAGCCTCTGACTCGCTTGCAGAGCTAACTAGTCAGTCCCCATTGCTTTCTGTCGATCAGTAGGCAGAATTTCTCTCTCAAGCAATGCGGGAGACAACTAAGGATAAATGGAGACAGGGCCCCCCTCAGGCAACGCAGAAAGAGGCACCAATGCTTGCCCCACCTCCATCCTCACTTCCACTCTCCTTCTCTCCTCTTCCTTTTCCTTCTTCGCCCTCTCAACTCTCCTCCTCTCTTCTACCTTCTTCCTCTCTTTAAACTTCTTCCTCTCCTCCTCCCTTTTTCTCTCCTTCTCTCTCAATAGCTCCTCCTCCTTCCTCTTCTTCTCCTAATCAAGGGCAGCAGACTGAAAGCCAGTAGCAGCATCCCCACTGCCAGACTTTTGCTTCTTCGTCTGGCGAGAGAGGAGCACATCATCATCATCATCATCATCATCGCCATGACTCAGATTCCACCTGGGGAGAGCCATATCTTCCTCACTGGAACTTCTAGATGTACTTGAAGACTCTTGAGCCTCAGAGACCTCTTCCGATCTAGAATATCCTTCACCACTAGAGCTCCCCTCACTAGAACCACCTTCAACACCTCCCCTGTTATCCCCGTCAGAGCTGCTATCTTCCTCGTCCAACTGGATGGGGTCTGCAACAACTTCTTCAGTAATGTCTAACTCAGGGATGCTGTCTACAAGTCGCGCAATAAAACTGGACCCAATGTTCTTATACGCCAGAAGAAAAGCAGCCAAAGACTCTTTGATATTCCAAGTTTTAATTAATTCAGCAGCTCGAACCTCACTGAGGCCAGGTTCCAAGTTCTTTATCCTCGCTAAAAAGAAAATAGAAGAATATCAAAAAAAATATTAACAAGAAGATCAATGAGAAGAGCAAAGGCTAAGATTACCTATGTACTCTTCCCCATAAAAGGGGACCGTGAACCTGTCAGACCTCGACCCTTAGTATGGGGGGAAACTGCCAATTTCTAGCAATAAAACCCTCTTGCCCTTAATTTTTGTGGGAATCAGGTAGATTTACTACCAATACCCTATCAGGACTCCTAGCCTTGAGGTAAATAAGACCAGAACTGGTTCACGAGAAAGAATAACAAAAGAAAATTTCAGCAAGCCCTAGATTGGTGCTATATAGTTGGTTTATTCTATGGACACCATTAACTATCTTCCAAATGTTTGGCGAGAACTAGGCGGGGACAATATTGAAATAACCAAAGAAATGCAAAAACAAATTACTGGGAGGGAAAGTAAGCCCCCTTAGGATAGTAAGAGAATGTGAATTCAATGAGCGTCCTCTATCTCTCTGACATTCTTAGGGACAGAGGGACACTCGATATCTACCCAGTCTAGCATATTATAAAACTTCCTAAATTTAGACATTGATCTATTGCCTATCTTCGCTATTTACAAACCCTAACTACAAATGCGAAGAAGTCTCAATAGAAAAAACACAGAGAAAGAGCAAAAGGAACTTACGAAATTAAAGCTTGGCTTGGGAGGACGCAAGGTCACAAGCATAGACGATGAAGGAGATTGAAAGGGAAAAATGAGGACCTGGGGATGAGAATGCAACAGCGGAAGGTTGGAGAAGATAAGAAACTATGAAGAAGCTTGAAACGACAATGAGGAAATAATGCTCCAAAGGGCTTTTAAACATTTCTAATCATATCGCATGAGACCCGAAGCAGGCTGCCGCCAAAATCAAGTTGAGAAATCCAATCTTGGGAAGAGTTACACAATTTACAAGAGAGCCATTATGACAAATCATTTAAATTTATTGAGCCCAAATTGTGGCCCAATAACTTTAGGGGCAATTGTGGGTGCCTCGATTTGTCATCACGGGCCCAGATTAGTTGCCCAGTGGAAATGGCCTAAAGTCTGGGCTCCTCGCATCTCAACCGAATTCAGTTATGACTTAGTCCACTCCTAAAATCTCGTAAGGAGATATTCTCGGAGTAGAGGATGGACGTGGGGGATTCCAACACCCCCACTCTCCAAAAATGAATAGGTATATAATAAACCCTAGGCCTGGGGCAAAAGGCATGCATTGTATTTCCCGAAAAATAGTCCCCGGAGTATAGGGAAATAATATTGAGAGCAACACCGTGGACGTAGGCATTCGTCCTGAACCACGTAAATACTTTGTCGTGTGATTAGCATTCTTTATGTTCTTTATTTTCTTTAGTGATTGTGCTTTTCTTATTTATTCGTACTGAATTTAATTGTCACCACAGTAATATATACCACTATAGCATCCCCCGGAATGGCCACCGCGATGCGTGCATACTCTGTATTCATGTCCATGTACCTCTCATACCAAATAGAGGACTATTGGTTTGTAATATCTCATTGAACCATAAATCAAACAACACACAATGGAGGCGATCATAGTTATAAGCCTTTGGGCTACACACATACCTAACATACTCAAATGACATGCCAGTCCCACTAATACACAACACATAGTGAACAACCCTAAGTTCTATGTTATGTTGCGCACATCCAGACCTCACTGGAATTGCCAAGGTGGGATCGCCCTCTGTGCGGAACCTCCATGATAGCAGGCAAAGTAGGTATGTTCACACATATAATAAATCACATAATAGATATTCACACAACCTATATATATATATATATATATATATATATATATATATATATATATATATATATATATATATATATATATATATATATGTGTATACATGCAACCTATAATATATCCCGTACGTAGTATTTATATATCTTGAATGATCAACGCACTAACGATTCACACGTTGTATTATATTCAAAATTTTCGAGTATCACACACTACCCGAAGGGTCCCAACTATCCCTTAAGCTATTTCAATAGTTAGCATATAACTATACTACTGGTATTTGTCTTAGATTATCGTTTAACCTTCCTATAACCTGGGTTATAAATTTTTGATACGCAACATAGTCGGTGAACTTTCGTTGGTCTTAATCCTAAACCTTACAGTCATTAAGACTAAGTCGGCCTCTACTATGTGTCTACTGACCTTATCTAAGTCCTTATATAGTTAATAAATCATTACTAAGATTCCGGGTAAATTGGGGTAAAGAAAACCTTTCAAATAAACCAAGTTAGCAATTTTAGCAGCAGTCGATTGATCGATCGATCCATCCATCCATCGATAGACATTCATGGGTCGATCGATCGAACCTGCGTTTGACATCTTCATCCAAGTTATGTTTTCACCATTTTTGATCCATCAAACCTCCAAGAAAACGTCCCAAACTCCCAACCAAATCAACTAAACTTCACATGGGAGTATTCAAACAGTTTCTAACGAATTAAAACATGAAGTCTTTAAGAAAATCAAATAACAAACAGATTTAATCTTCATATATCATAAAACTCTTATTTTCATGTTCTTCATGTATATTCATCACTTTTTTTCAGATTTCTCTCATGTTCATCATCATACATATTCTGACTTCATGCTATCTACTACATATATGGATTCATTCTACATGCAATCCTACCCCGAATCATGAGTTCTAATCATCTAAATTCCAAGAACTTCATTTAAATCATAACATTTAAAACCCTGCATTACATGGGTATTATAACCTGCTTAAAAATGAAATATAAACACTTGCCTTGGTTTAGTAGGTTTGATTTTATTTTTTTGGATGATAAGGTGGTTCTCCCCTTGCTCCGATTTCGATTCTAGCACATCTGTGATGGAAAACGATGTGGAAAGCCTAAGTTTTATTCTCCTCTTCCTCTCCTATGGCCTCTTCTCTCTCAAGTTTGTGGTAACCCTAGCCCATAAATCAAAGGGGCTGATATAACACTTCAATTTTCGGAGTTCCTTCTACCCAAATCTCCCAAATGACTGAAATACCCTCTCGTGGTACCGACTTGGTCTAAAATTATCCCGGGACCCAAAAAATACACCCGAGTATACTATTTCGACCCTTTCGAAATCAACTATGACCTCCAAATCACCATCTGAGTCACTCTATTCCAATATCCTATATCGAACCCAAATAGTCTCCACGCGACTTCCAATTGAGATATAATTAAGTGTTGTCTATATCATGTAACACCCCATGATTTTAAATTTTAAATAACACGTTTTAAATTAAAAAGTCGAAAAGGTATTTTTGGTGAAATTAAATTTTTGACAAAAAAGGTGGACTATTTAAATTAAAAGATTTTTGGTCAAAATTTGATTAAATATAAAATATTTTTATTGGGATTCGGAAATTCTATAATTGAATAAACATGAATAAATCCTTAATTTTATAAATTGGTAAATCCAAACATTTGATTTTTGGTAAGATAAAGAGATAACCTATTTGTAAATATTTTAGTATTATGTTATTATTATTAATATTTTTTTTAAACCTACTTGAGGTGAGAGAGAGAAAAAAGAGGCGCTAAACCTCCTATCTTTACCTGTTAGCGGATGGCTCCCTATAGGGGGGCTGACTTCTTTTATTATTATTATTATTAATAATAATAATAATAATTATCCCTTAGTTTGTTCCATTCCTTTTGGCGCATGGTTGCTGAATTTTTTTTTTAATATTAAATTATCCCTTGGTTTATTCCAATTGGCTACCTCCAATTGTAGTTGGGATACACACGACAATTATGAAAATTGGCTGAAATTCTTGGGACGCGCATGGGACTGTTATTATATCCTTTTTTTATAAATTCTAATTAAATCCTTTGAGAGTTGGAATCCAATTGGGACTCTATTCCCCACCTTATAAAAAGAGCATGGACTCACTTTAAAAAAAAAGTAACATTTTTTTTCCTCATCAATCCCTCTTTCCCTACGCAAAGAAGAATACTCATACCATTATATTTCGACTTTAAATGTCCATGAAACAAAACTTCAATCATATTTTGGGAGGTCTAAACTACATATTTTCAAAAAGGGCCAAGACCGAAACTTGCTTATTTTCGCGAAATGAACGCAACCGAGTATTCAAAATTTTTAAGAAATAATTTTCCAGGCATGAATTCTTCTATTCTCTCTATTTAATATTATGCGTTTTAAGTGTCACCTAAACTTTAAATCATGTATTTTTCTGAAAATAAATTAGCAACCTAATTAGGAAATGTAAAATCTAATTCGGGACTATTTTTCTTAAAAATTTTAATCTGATTTAATACTTGTGAACCTTGTGTGCTTAGGGTAGAGTTTGGACCTTGGGTGATAAGAGTTTAGTTTTGCATGTAGAAACTATAGAAATTATATTTTATATAAACGAAACTTGGGAAATCACATAGAATTGTGTAGGTTTGATAAAAGTAGATATTGTTGGGTGCACCATAAACTCGCTTGTTGTTTGAAATCATAATTGTCAAATAAAATAAATTAGATTAATTATGTCGACGACTTGAACGAATTAAATTAAAATTAATTTCGATCGCATGTGGAAATTGTGTGATTATTGATACATTAGAATGTGTGAATTATTGTGTTGATTATTTTTATTATCACGGGGACGACAAAATTTTGGATAATATGCTCGGACCAAAGTTTTAGGAATACTTTCTAGGTATGAGACTAGTAGGTGGGCTACGGTTTGCAATTTCTAGGTATGGGAGTAGTTAGTATGGATGGGAGATTTCGGGGTGGGGTTAATTTTGGTGTCGTTCCATTGATTTGGTTAACCTAAGTACGAGATTAGGAGGAAATTAATTATAGAAATTCATCCTACGAAATATGATTGGACGTGGTGGTGTTTTAGAGACCTCTAGGTATAGGAGTAATGGTTGGTTTCAAGCTTATGCTCTATAATAGGGTGGGCCGAAAATAAAATCAAGAAAAATTAAAAAGAGGAGAAAATAAGAAATTGAGAAGAAATGCCTAATATAATAAACGAGTATTAAAATATATTGGCATCGTCAATAAGTACAGTGTTGACAGTTAAACGGGTTGGTTGGCTATTATGACGTGTCGTGTGTGGAACCTCATCAATAAGTGAAGGGTTGACATAATACGGATTGACTGGCTATTATGAGGGGAATGAGTGGTGTAAAACTTTTAGTGGGAGTCCCACGAATAAAATGGAGTAAAACTTTAAGCGGGAGTCTCGAAATTAATATAAATGATGAAAATAAATAATCGGATGATTTGAATATAATTAGATGGATTGCTTTCGATAATTAGATAAGTGGAATTAAATTTTGGGGTGGCATAATTACAGGATTAGGTGTTCGCAGTTTATTTTACTTGCAAGTTAGTAATTATTGCGTTAATTTAAAATATTCTATTATGATATTTATTATGTATAATGCTACTGTCCAGGTCCAAGGGCCCTAATTGGGAAGAGTATCTTGGATTCATGCGGTGGGCTCTCACCCATTGCGTTGACTAACATTTTAGGTTTAAGAATTGGAGTAGTTGCATAGGAGTTATTGGAGATCTTTTGGAGGTGCAGCTGGAGTTTATTTATTAGTTGATTAGTAGTTTAGATTTTTTCTTTCTGTCGCATTTTTATTATGAGACTCTATTTACAGATTTGGTGGGCCACTCGGTTCCACAGTTGTTTGCAATTTTTATTCAGACATTCATAGATGGATTGTTTTATTCATCTTTATATTTATTGGAGATTGGATTAAATTGGAGATTAGCATGGTAATGGATTTTATATTGCATGAATAGTTATTATTTATTGGGATTGATTTAATTATTATTTTATGAAATGAATTTTATATGTCTCATATTTGTCACATGCTAAGAATGGTATTTTATTTAGTGACTCTCGGAGTAATTTGGCGGTAGCGGCTGGCCACCCCATTCATTAGATTGCATGGGGTGATACATATCACTCGCTACGACATATACTAATTTCCACATTTTATTTACTACACAATTTGTAAATTTATATCCTAATATTAATCATTAACTCTCTCGATTAATATTTAAAAATCACATAAATATTTAATTCAATTAAATTATGTCACACGTGTAATTTAAAATAAACTGAATTAATTAAATTCTAAATACTCATAAATACGGGGTATTACATTCCATAAGGGCTGGCAACCACGATACTCAGCCAAAGCAACAACAACCATAACAACATGTACCACAAGTAGCACCCGCATTGGACATGGTTGCCATCATTGGTCAGTCAGTCACCGTTGGAGTGCCCAGCACATTACAACACCTTCAACAACCTCAACAACTACAATCACAAGTGGAAGTGATAGGTCACCTGCAAACATATACTTAGGAGATGGCATGTGGGGGCCTTTGTTAAAGGTAACCCTCAGAGTTTGTAAAGGCCACTGATATTCTAGTGGCACATTAGTGGAGAAAGGGCATCCAAATGCACTTAAAGATAATTGAGTGCACAACCATTCAGATGTAGATGCTTGTCAAATTTAAGCTGGTAGGTAAGGAATTGTAGTGGTAGGAATCTATCACCCTCATGGAGGAGAGAAGCACCATGACTATTCCTGAGTTCTAGATCAGGTTTGAAAAAAATATTTTCTTTCAGTAGTAAGAGGTCATAAAAATAGGGAGTTCTTGAGTCTGACACAAGGGAGCCACACAATTACGGATTATGAGTAGGAGTTCGCAACCTCTCACTATTTGCACCAAAAGAGGTGGATAGTGAGGAAACTAAGATGGATTGCTTCATCTGTGGGTTGAGATGCAAGATTAAGCAGATATTATTGGGGAACCGATTTACACCACTTATACTCAAGAGGTGAACGTCACTTTCTTACACTACTAGGATCATAAAGAGTTTTATAAAGGAAAGGGAGAAAAGATTCTTAATGGATATTTGTGTAGCCATTTTGGCAAAAATAGGAATAGATAACATAAAGATTCTTCCCATGCAACGGAGGCCTATTAATCTAAGGGGCCTCGGATTGGAGATCATCCTCTCAAGATTCATAAGGTTTATGATGATTATAACTGTTAGGGCCATCAAGCCCAAGGGAAGCAGTTCTATATTGGCCATCATGTCCAAGGACATCGGACATAGGCCACTAGAGACAATAAGAAGGTAATCACCAACATAAGATGTTTCTTGGCACTTATTTCTCATGTGGTTAGGTAGCACATAGAACCAAGAGGTTTCCTAAATGAAATAAAGACCCCCAAGGGTAGATAAATCTACAGGGATACTAGGAACCGCATTATCGATTCTGGTAATTACCATCACCTCTAGTTATTACGGTGCTAACATTTCCATCTACACCACAGGCTCATCCACACGGGCATCCGTATTTATATTATGGTCTTGTGTACCACGTTGCTCCTAGAGATGTCCAAGCATTAGTTTAGGTGGTAGAGGCTATGCTTACTATCCATAGGCAAGCTGGATGTATTTTATTTGATACTAGTACATTACATTAATTTTTTAGTAGATCATTATCTCAATTAGTTGAGATGATAAATTTAACTCCAAACAATTTATTGTACATAGATTCACCATTGGGTGGGGATACACCTATTCATTTTGTGTCTCGAGGTATACGTGTGGGTATTGGAAGGCTACGTTTTGAAATTGATCTATTGATTTTATACATGTCTGCATATGATGTTATTATGGGGATGAATTGGTTATCTGTATATCATGCCAATGTGGACTTTTTGGTATGTTCATTTTTTACATTTCGGGATTGGAGATGTACTTAGTTATGATACCACAACCCGAGAGAGGGCCAAACACAAATTCATATTGTATTTTGGAGGATCTTCTGAGGGAGTAACCATGTCATTAGACTTTATTTGTGACAACCCGAATATAATTTTGATAAATTATATTCAAATCATGTTTATATTATGTGATATGAATAATGTATTATTAGTATATCTAATATTAAGTACTTATGTTTAGTCTAATCCTACTTTCATAAATCATGAAATGTCGAGTTATGTACGAACACAAGATTTGGTTATTTTCGATAGAAATGTTCCTGTTTAAGACTAGTTTTGACCATTGTAACATTACAATTGACTTGAGGTGAAAACTACATAGTTGTAGACATGTGAGTTAGGGTCGTAACACAACAAACGGTGCATCAAACGGATGCTCGAGGAAGAAGTTAGGTCGAAATTATGAGAAGGGGCAAATATGTCAATTCCCTTAAGTGGTAAATTGTCTTTTATTAAACCAAATGGTTTAATTTGATTGGTTGGCTTGGGAGGCAGCCTTGGCCGACCTTATACCCTTGAAATATACTTATCCTTCAGCCAAAACCAGCCATGTAAGGGTTTTAATCTTAGGGAAAGAGAAAGTAGAAGTAAGGAGAAAAAGTGTAGAAAAAATCCGTAGAAATTACGTAAAAAGCCCTGAAGGTAATCCTAATTGCAATTCTCGTTATTTATCTTATATGACTGATTTATATTATATAAATCATCATAAGTTTACGAAAGTTTCATCCCTTTATATGTATGTATGGTTAGATGCAAGTTTATGTTAAATTGAATGTAGAAACCCTTAAAATTGCTTTGTATTGTATATCATTGTTTTGCCTTTACCTATGTTTTATGGAATGTGACTTAATTGGAATTATATTGTTGATGCATAGTCATGGAAAGTTACATAATTATGTTTGAATAATATTTGTTATTGAGGTTCAATACTGATCTAGTTGGATTGACAGGTGTAAGGTCTAATCAACCCAGTTCAGCTCCACCAGAAGGAAACCTGAATACGTAGTTGTCAACCAAGGTGAGTGTACTCACTAGAAAGAGATATTTGTATCGTGTTATTGATATGATCATAATATAATGAATATGAAATTGTTCATTTCGGTTTACCGAAATGAGGGGTTACTCATCGACCAGGAACGGGGGATATTTATCTATTAATGACAAGGGGTTACTCCTCGACCAGGAATGGGGGAGAATTGTCTATTTAGACATGATATGTGAATCATGATTTGAAAAAGTTGGTCATTCATTATGAATGAACCGGATAAGTTAATACATAATTATATGGACATGATTTATTGCATTTAAATTCATGCAATAGTATAGTAGTGATACATTCACTAGGCTATTTTGCTCATGATTCCTATGTTCACATTTTTTAGGAAACGCGATGTCACTGCCAAATCTAGGAAGTCGGGCTGGGTTAGCCAGGAATGGGAGAAACAAAGATTTTGTTTAAATGTAAATGATGTAATTAAGTTAACTTATCCTTCAAGAAAGTTTTTATGGGCATGATTACTCTGATGTTGTAAAAAGGTTTTCAGTTATATGGATTTACAATGATGACTCTGAAATTAAAACTCGTGTTTATGGTTTGGTTAGATTAATTATGGTTTGAATCACTTTCACTTTCAGACTTAATTATAAGTAACTGGGTTGGGGTGTGTTAGCTTTTGGTATCAGAGCCTAGGTTTTAGAGGTTCTGGAGTGAGAAGAGTCTAGATTTGGCAGTGAATGTTAGAAATATATTTTATTTGATACTAACGATTATGTTAGGAAATATATGTATATCTGCATGTTGTTATATCTTTGATTCATTTCAGATATAAGAGAATGGAACGAGGGAATTTAAATGTGGTAATAGATGATGAGGCTTCAAATATTCCAGCAGAAGCGGAGGTTGAGCAACCTGTTCAGATAAATGTGGAACCCGAGCCAGAACAACTGACAGATATGCAAAAAATGGCACGTGCTATGACTCTAATGGCAGAGCAGCAAGCTAGATTTATGGCACGGATGGAAGAACAACAGACCAGGAAACTAGAGGCACAAGCCTTGGCTAGGGCTGAGGAGGTGATACACCGGGAAGAAATAAGTACTTCACATGAGAAATTTATTAAGATGAACCCACCCTCATTTGAAGGAGCAGTTGATCCAGCAGAGGCAGAAGTATGGGTTAAAGAAATTGAACTTATCTTTGAGGTAATGAGGATGCCTGAAAATCAACAGGTAACCTTGGCGGCGTATATGCTGAAAGGAGAAGCTAAGTACTGGTGGGATGCCACAAAACATTTGTTGATTACTCCAGGAGGTGGGAATGTGATCTCATGTGATGCTTTTGTTAAAGCCTTGTATGATAAGTATTTTCCTTCGATGTATCAAAAACAAAAAGAGAAAGAATATTTCCTGTTGAATCAGGGGAGTATGACAGTTAGAGAATACGAAGCTAAACTTACAGCTTTATCTCAATTTGCTTCGAGGTTTATACGGAATGAGGAAGATATGTGCAGTCGATTTCTCGATGGGCTTGAGTTAGTCATTAAATCACGGTTATCGGCTTTACAGACTGTTAGTTATTCAGCCTTGGTGAACAAAGCCATGTTGGTAGAAAGGGACGTGAATGAAGTTAGAGGGAATCGAGAACGAGGTGTAAAGAGAAGCAGATTTGATCCAAATTATCAAAAGAGTAGTGGTACAGAATATTCGAGGTTTGGAGGGCAGAAATTCCAACAGGGTAGAGGTGGAATTAGTTTGCAAAGGGGTGAGGCTAGTGGTGGAAGAGGTTCAGGAATTTCAGCACCAGGAGATGCTAATGTTTGTTTCTTTTGTGGGTCATCGGGTCATATAAAGAGAAATTGCCCAAAGTTACTGAATATAGAATGTTTCAACTGTCACCAAAAGGGTCATCTGAGAAAGAATTGTCCTATGTGGGCAAGAACAGTTTCAGTCAGTAGTGTGGGGCCTCATAAAGGATCCTCTCCACGAAGTTCCACCAGGGGAAGAGGTACAGGACAAGTAAGTGGATCGAAGGAAGGAGGAAGAGTGTTTGCAATGACGCTGCAAGATGCCCATGCTACACCTGAAGTGGTTACAGGTAAACTCTCTATTGCGAACAAAGATTTATATGCACTCATTGATCCTGGATCTACGCATTCATTTGTGGCATTAGATATTGTTTCATATTTGGGTAGACCATGTTCATTTCTCAATTGTGCCTTATATATTTCTACCCCAATGGAAAGTGTGATTCTGGTTGAGCATGTTTATAAAGATTGTGTCTTACGAATGGGTGAGCGAGATTTCTATGTTGATTTGATACCGTTGTCCATTCAGGATTTTGATATTATATTGGGGATGGATTGGTTATCATCGTATCATGCTTCCATTGATTGTTTTCGAAAGGAAGTTACATTTCATCTTCCTGGTGAACCCAAGTTCCAATTTGTAGGAGAAAGGAATGTTGTCCCTAATTGTCTTATCTCAGCAATAAAGAGCAGAAAGTTATTGAGTAAGGGTTGTACAGGGTATTTAGCGTATGTGGTTGATGTTAGTAAGGAAGCACTTAAAGTTGAAGATATACCAGTGGTTAGAGAGTTTTCTGATGTCTTCCCAGAAGAATTGCTAGGATTGCCACCCGATAGGGAAGTAGAGTTTTCTATTGAATTAATTCCAGGTACTGGTCCAATTTCTCTTTCTCCATATAGAATGGCACCAGCGGAGTTGAAAGAATTAAAAGTGCAATTACAAGATCTGATAAGCAGAGGTTTCATTCGGCCTAGTGTTTCGCCATGGGGAGCACTAGTGTTATTTGTGAAAAAGAAAGATGGGACAATGCGATTATGTATTGATTATCGACAGTTGATTAAGGTGACCATTAGAAATAAGTACCCTCTACCTCGTATCGATGACTTGTTTGACCAATTACAGGGGGCCACTGTATTTTTGAAGATTGATTTGAGATCGGGTTACCACCAACTGAAAGTGAAGGATTGTGATATTTCCAAAACAGCTTTTCGGACTCGATATGGGCACTATGAGTTTTTGGTGATGCCTTTTGGATTGACTAATGCTCCGGTTGTTTTTATGGATTTGATGAACCGGGTATTCCACCCTTTCATTGATTCATTTGTGATAGTATTCATAGATGATGTGTTGATTTACTCGCGTAGTATGGAGGAACATGAGAAACATTTGAGACTCGTATTGCAGATTTTGAGAGAGAAGAAATTATTTGCTAAATTCAGCAAGTGTGAGTTTTGGTTGAATGAAATTGTGTTTTTAGGGCACGTTGTCTCAGGAGATGGGATATATGTTGATCCAAGGAAGGTGGAAGCAATTGTTGAATGGGAGAGTCCTAAGAATGAGACAGAAATTAGGAGTTTCCTAGGATTGGCAGGTTACTATCGCAGATTCATTAAGGGATTTTCAGCAATAGCATTACCATTGACAAAGTTGACCCGTAAAGAAGTGAAGTTTGTGTGGGATGAAAAATGCGAAAGGAGTTTTAAAGAATTAAAGAAGCGGTTGGTTTCAGCCCCTATACTTGCTATTCCATGTGGGAATGAGTCTTTTGTGATCTATACAGACGCTTCATTTCAGGCGTTAGGATGTGTTCTTATGCAGAATGGGAAGGTAATAGCATATGCTTCCAGACAATTAAAGACGCATGAACGAAATTACCCTACACATGATTTGGAGCTAGCAGCCATTGTTTTTACTTTAAAGTTGTGGAGACATTACTTGTATGGAGAAACTTGTGAGATATTTACGGATAATCAAAGTTTGAAATACTTGTTTACACAGAAGGAAATGAATTTGAGACATAAGCGTTGGATAGAGCTGATTAAAGACTATGACTGTACCATTCATCATCATCCTGGGAAGGCCAATGTGGTAGCAGATGCTTTGAGTCGAAAATCATCAGGGATGCTTGGTTGCATATGGTGTTCCCGTGTTGGAAATATTCTTGACTTGGCATCGATGGGGATTGAATTGAAGTTTTCAAAAAGCGAAGGATTATTAGCACATGTCACAGTGAGACCTTTATTGGCAGAACGCATACGAAATTTACAGATCAGTGATCCATTCCTTGAGAAGAAGAAACAAGAAGTTCGGGATGGTAGAGAGAGTGACTTTGAGATTAAGAATGATGAATCGTTGTGTTATAAAAATAGGATTTGTGTACCGAATGATCCACCCTTAAAGAAAGATATATTAGAAGTGGCACATAGTTCTATTTACTCTATGCATCCGAGAGGTACCAAAATGTATAGAGATTTGAAAGAATATTACTGGTGGAACAATATGAAACGTGAGATTGCAGAGTTCGTAGCTAAATGTTTAGTATGCCAGCAAGTGAAAGCAGAGCATCAGAAGCCGGCAGGATTATTGCAGTCTTTGCCTATTCTGGAATGGAAGTGGGAGCATATAACGATGGACTTTGTTACAGGATTACCCCGGTCACAAAAGGGGCATGATTCTATTTGGGTGATTGTAGACCAATTGACGAAATCAGCTCATTTTCTCCCAATTAAGACCACCTACACTGTTGACAAGTATGCACGTATGTACGTTGATGAGATTATCCGTTTACATGCGGCGCCAGTGTCAATTGTATCAGATAGAGATCCAACGTTCACTTCTAAGTTTTGGCCTCGTTTACAGAATACCACGGGCACAAGTTTGAAGTTCAGCACTGCATTTCATCCACAAACCGATGGGTAATCTGAAAGGACAATTCAAATATTAGAAGACATGTTACGGGCTTGTGTATTTGACTTCAAAGGTAATTGGGATGATCATTTGCCATTGATGGAATTTTCGTATAATAATAGTTATCAGTCCACCATTGGTATGGCTCCTTATGAAGCTTTATATGGGAGGATATGTAGGACACCTTTGCGTTGGGATGAAGTAGGTGAAAGAAAAATTTTGGGTCCGGAATTGATAGATATGACAACAGAAAAGATCAAAATGATTCGGGAACGGATAAATATAGCGTAAAGCAGGCATAAATTTTATGCAGATAAGAGGAAGCATCCATTAGAATTTCAGAAGGGAGATTTTGTATTCCTGCGTATTTCACCGTGGAAAGGCGTTATGAGATTTGGCAAAAAGGGGAAACTAAGTCCAAGATACATTGGACCATATGAAGTGTTGGAAAGAATTGGGCCCCTGGCTTATAGATTAGCATTACCTCCATATTTATCCCGTTTACATGATGTGTTTCATGTATCGATGCTTCGTAAGTATTTGACGGATCCATCTCATCAGTTGAAAACTCAACCAATTGAACTGAAGGAAGACTTGTCGTACATCGAGGAACCATTGGAAATTATTGATCGTAAGGAACAGGTATTGAGGAATAAAGTTATTCACTTAGTTAAAGTTATGTGGATGAGTCATGGAGTTAAGGAAACAACTTGGGAAAAGGAGGATAGCATGAGGAAACAGTATCCCCATTTGTTTCGTAAGTGACCTTTATATTAAATTTCGGGGACGAAATTTTCTAAGGGGGGGGGGGGGGGGGGAAGTTGTGACAACCCGAATATAATTTTGATAAATTATATTTAAATCATGTTTATATTATGTGATATGAATAATGTATTATTAGTATATCTAATATTAAGTACTTATGTTTAGTCTAATTATACTTTCATAAATCATGAAATGTCGAGTTATGTACGAACACACGATTTGGTTATTTTCGATAGAAATGTTCCTGTTTAAGACTAGTTTTGACCATTGTAACATTACAATTGACTTGAGGTGAAAACTACATAGTTGTATACATGTGAGTTAGGGTCGTAACACAACAAACGGTGCATCAAACAGATGCTCGAGGAAGAAGTTAGATCGAAATTACGAGAAGGGGCAAATATGTCAATTCCCTTAAGTGGTAAATTGTCTTTTATTAAACCAAATGGTTTAATTTGATTGGTTGGCTTGGGAGGCAGCCTTGGCAGACCTTATACCCTTGAAATATAATTATCCTTCAGCAAAAACCAGCCATATAAGGGTTTTAAGCTTAGGGAAAGAGAAAGTAGAAGTAAGGAGAAAAAGTGTAGAAAAAATCCGTAGAAATTACGTAAAAAGCCCTGAAGGTAATCCTCATTGTAGTTCTCGTTATTTATCTTATATGACTGATTTATATTATATAAATCATCATAAGTTTACGAAAGTTTCAGACCTTTATATGTATGTATGGTTAGATGCAAGTTTATGTTAAATTGAATGTAGAAACCCTTAAAATTGCTTTGTATTGAAACCCCTTGCATTCAAACTTGCATATATCTTTGTGTGCTTACTGGAATTGAGAAATTCCAATTGGATATGAAAGTAGACTCATATATCCATATAATATCTGGAAATTAGAATTTATCTCCTTGTGGTTAGGCTGTAATGATGATTTCAAGTTGGTACATAGTTGCTGTTTGTATACTTGATTTCGGTATGCCCTGAGTTTGGTCAAGATTTTGAGATAGAAAATGAAGTCCAAATATTATGAAACTTTAATTCTGTACTATTCAGTATGTCTAATGAAAGTGTGTTGAAAATAATAGAAAGTTATTCTGTATAAAAATTATGAAAATTCTGGGAATTCGAAGGATCAATAGAGGAGCTTGTAGGGCAGATTTCTTGTGTTGTAGAAAAATGGTCATAACTTGCCCTTGGAAGCTTGAAAAATTACACCGTCACTTGTACTGGATAATGTATTCATTTATGTTTTCATATTGATAAGGTTGGACCCCTGAATTTATAAAATTTAGAAATATAGGATGGTTAAGTATGTATGACAATAATTTCAGGCCATATTGGATACCCCTTGAATGAATGTTTGTATTTCGTCCTTACGAAGGGTACTTTGAGTACATGTTTCATGTGTATATACATTGACAATTATAATTTAATGTTTACTTGACTTTGGTTATAAATTCCTCATAAGGTATTTCCTATGGTTGAATGTCCGTAACTTTATCAACATGTATATCATTGTTTTGCCTTTACCTATATTTTATGGAATGTGACTTAATTGGAATTATATTGTTGATGTATAGTCATGGAAAGTTACATAATTATGTTTGAATAATATTTGTGATTGAGGTTCAGTACTGATCTAGTTGGATTGACAGGTGTAAGGTCTAATCCACCCAGTTCAGCTCCACCAGAAGGAAACTTGAATACGTAGTTGTCAACCAAGGTGAGTGTACTCACTGGAAAGAGATATTTGTATCGTGCTATTGATATGATCATAATATAATGAATATGAAATTGTTCATTTCGGTTTACCGAAATGAGGTGTTACTCCTCGACCAGGAATGAGGGAGATTTGTCTATTAATGACAAGGGGTTACTCCTCGACCAGGAATGGGGGAGAATTGTCTATTTAGACAGGATATGTGAATCATGATTTGAAAAAGTTGGTCATTCATTATGAATGAACCGGATAAGTTAATACATAATTATATGGACATGATTTATTGCATTTAAATTCATGCAATAGTATAGTAGTGATACATTCACTGGGCTATTTTGCTCATGATTCCTATGTTCACATTTTTCAGGAAACGCGATGTCACTGCCAAATCTAGGAAGTCGGGCTGGGTTAGCCAGGACTGGGAGAAACAAAGATTTTATTTAAATGTAAATGATGTAATTAAGTTAACTTATCCTTCAAGAAAGTTTTTATGGGCATGATTACTCTGATGTTGTAAAAAGGTTTTCAGTTATATGGATTTACAATGATGACTCTGAAATTAAAACTCGTGTTTATGGTTTGGTTAGATTAATTATGGTTTGACTCACTTTGACTTTCAGACTTAATTATAAGTAACTGGGTTGGGGTGTGTCATTATTCATATAGTTAGCAAGTTTCTTGACATCTTTCAAGAAATTCAGGGGTTGATTCTGAGTAGGGAGATTGAGTTTCTTATTATTTTGTCTCTATGAACTAGGTTGATAGCTCAAGCACCTTGCTGTTTGGATGCATTGGAGATGATAGAGCTAAGAGAATAGATTTAGCATTTTATTGGACAAGGGTTTATCAAGAGGAGTACTTCACCTTGGGGGATCTCCGACCCTCTTCGTGAATGAACAAGAAGAGAGCATCATTAAGAATGTGCATTGATTATTATGAGACGAACAAGGTCATGATATGGAACAATTATTCATTATCGATGACTTCTTCAACTAGTTAAAGGGTGCTTCGTACCTCTCAAAGATTGATTTGAGATAAAGGTACAATAAAGTGAGCATTCGAGATCATGATATCCCAAATATAGTATTTCTAAAGAATTATGGGTCATATAAGTTTATGGTTATGTAATTCGGGTTGACCAATGCACTAGGTGTGTTCATGGACTTGATGATTCGAATGTTCAGGGATATTTGGATGAGCTTTCCATCGTGTTTATAGATGATATCCTGATTTATTCTCAGACTATAGATGAACATTCCCTATATTTGTAAGTAATGTTATAAACACTAAAAAACCTCCAACTCTACGCTAAGTTCGAGAAGTGTGTTGGTTGCAGGAGGTTCAGTTTTTGGGATAGATTATGATAGAGGGGGATCTAAGTGGAACCGAGTATGGTGTTGAAAGTGTTAATGTGGGGACAACCCACGACACCAACAAAGGTGCATATTTTTTGGGTTTGGCAGGGTACAAATGTCGATTTCCCATGTCTTCTCGAAGATAGAAGGGACATTAATAAACATGACAAGGGAGGGACACTTTTTATTTTGGATGATTTTTGCCAACAATCTTTAAATGAGTTGAACACTAAGTTAACTCCATCCCAGTACTCAATTTACATCATACTATGGTGGACTATATGGTTTATATTGAGGCCTCACTATAGGTACTTTAGGGTATTTTAATCCATGAGGAGAGGACAATAACGTATGCTTTCCAAAAGATTAAGCTTCACAAAGGGGATTATCCAACCCATTACTTTGAGTTAATATCAATTATTTTTGCCCTTCGTGTATAAAGGCACTCTTTGTTAGGAAAGAGGTTTGATTTGTTCATAACCCAGAAGAGCATAGCATATATTTTCACGTAGAAGGAGTTGGCCATGAGACATCGTCATTTTCTAGAGTTTGTTAAAGGCTCTGGGTTTTTATTTAATATCGCCTGATCAAGTCGCACATAGTGATAGACACCTTGATCCACATGCCAATAGTTAGGTTATAGGTTGTTTGGAGGTTAAAGTGAGGTTTTCTTCATGAAATGAATGAGTTGGCACATGACTTTATAGTTCTTCTTACCATTACACTTGAGATCATTATCAGGGTTATTAAGGCACAAAATAGAGAACTTTTTATTAGGAGAAGGCAAGGATTTGTTGACCTAGAGGGAAAAGTCTTATTCAATTGCATCAGATGGGGGTTTATGGTCTCATGGTTCCATGACATATTAATAGTAGCCGAGGATGAGTAGTTATGGTGATCACTGTTCATCGAGGCACTCGAGTCATGATTTGTTATAAATCTCAGTGGGTATAGATGTAAAAAGATATGAGACACCCGTGTTGGTTAGCAGGCACGAAGAAGTACAACGCGGTGTAATGTCCAAGTGTATGACATTCCAAATGGTGAAAGTGGATCACCAAAGATCGACGGATGTTCTACAATCTCTTAAGATTCCGCTGCGAAAATGGGGGAAGATTTTAAACCATAAATTTAAGATCAGGTACAAATATAAGAGATTTTTTATAAAACATTAGTTTCGAAATTAGATCTACGCATATATGTTCAAAAAATATACTTCAAGACTTGAAAAGAGAGATTAATTGTATTTAAAAGGTTTGAAGGTAAAATTTTCAGATCTAATAGAAAACGTTTAAAACCTTAACATTCAAAGAGTTATAAAACATTTTTTAGGCTAAATGCATGTTTATTTTAAACATGGGATATTTAAACTACATGTGAGGTTGTGTTGAGAAGAGTGCGTGCATGTTTAAATAAGGAAGTTATTTAATTAAACTCAATTTTTATCAATTAAGTCCTAAACATGCATCTAGGTGTGATTGATGATGATAAAATCAAGAAAAAACATTCAAACACACACAAGTGAGGAAAAATCCCCCAAAGGGGGAAAACCTTTTATTTTCACTATAATTTTGTAAAAACGGTTACACGGATTACAATGAAAATAAGTGACACAGAAATACCCTCGGGTGTCGGTTCTGATGTCGTCGGCTGAAATCTCCCGCAGGAACTCCAGGTGGGCAGCAATGAAGAAGAGAACGAATTCCTCACAAATTACTCCAGATGAGTAAATGATCATTTTGAAGGTTTAAAGATTCACACACATATATGGGAATGGTTATGGGAATAAAAAAGGTTTAGAAAACCTTAAAAAGATGAAGTCTAATTCTGGGCTGTTTTCACAGAATTTTGAGATTGTAGAAAGACTTAAAAATTGTGTAGAAGGTGAATAGGTATTTATACAAAAATCGAGGTGGTGGCTCGTTTGAACGAGATAGCCATGTCGCTTAAACGAAGGACAAATGTCGTTCAAACGAGATTGCGCGACATGCCTATCTCGTGCAAACGATAGTCGAAAGTCATTTGAGCGAGCTTGTCGTTTAAGGGACTTCGCTTCTACACTTAGAAAAAATTCGGCTTTTGATAAAAAGTTAATCCAGACTTCAAAAATAATTTTAAAAAAAAATTCCCAAATATTTATGCAAATATTAAAGCTCCAATAAACCATTTTACCGATAATGCGTAGTGGAGTAGTGAGAATGAGCTGAGCAACACGTCGCATGTAGCATGATGCACGTGAAGATAATGGATGCATTGAATTCAGATAAAGGCCACCGTGGATGATTGTGTTGACGTACCGAAAGTAGCGATATCAGACATACAAACTGTGATCAAGGAAAAAACAAAAAATTCCTAGATTCTACCCCTTACATTTATAAAATTATGTCCTTACATATTTCCCCTATGTCTATGCCAGTACATACATAAAAGTCCGAATTATGCAATCAAATGACATACAAGATAATATCCCCATTAAGCCCTCAAACTGAGAATACTAAATGACATGTCTTCAAATCTTCAGCTCTTTAGAAACTCCCAAAGCTTTTCTCATCAGGGTGTGTAATCCAATAATGAACAATGTTGTACCTACACACATGAGATAAAGAGAATACCCGTGACAAGCAACAGATTGAAATATAATGATATGCAAAAATCAATGATCAATTAAGCTTAATCAAATCATTCATAAATCAACCAAACACCAAAATAATTCTCCCCCATAATTCTTCTCCCCTTTTTTATGATGTCCCAAAATAGACAGATATGAGAAGCGTAAATATGGAAAATGTCACATGGTAAAAAAAACTATTTTTGAATTTTTTAAATTTTTCTCACAAAATATACAACAAAGAAACACACCATGAAAGAACACAAAAACAACCAAGTCGATGATAGCGTAAATATAGGGGTGTGATAAAATTCGATAGGAAAATCAATGCATACAAACATGACATATGTACACGATGAATATCGGATACTCCTAACGAATGAACTCAAAATCTTCCTTAGGTGTAAAAAAGTGGTAATATGAGACATTGACTTAATCAAATCAACAAATCAAAACTCAAAGTGATTTCCACTCCAATAACATCCAAAACTATTTAATGCTTTTTCAGAACTTTCAAGGAAGTGCAAACCCATTTAAATTCTCCAAGCAAACACCCCCAGATTTATATTATGTATGCAGGTGATCTAAATTCTCAAGCTTTGGAGAATCTATGATGAAACCTAATGGCCCATATATTGCATATATTGCTTTTTATTACCTCTAAATTTTTTCGGGCTCTTTTAACCTCTTTGGACCCCGAATAATAAAATTCCTCAATTCTTTAAGTCCCTTTTAACGGTGGCTTAGAATCGCAAAGGCTAAATGAACCTTTTACAGCCTTTCCCCGTTCACAAATAAGCACACAGTCTCACCAAAATGATTTTTACATGCATTCCAATCTTGTCAAGTTTTATCGCATATTGTTAGTTGTATAGACATAATTGAGATGGAAACACTCAAGGCAATATGTGATAGACAAGTACAATAATCAAATAAAGTCGTGCATGCGTGCAATAAAGGAGATAGGAGTCAAACATGTAGACAAATATTACTAATCACATCTCAAATACTCCAAATCAATGTAAAGGACATGGATGAAATGATGTAGCGTCTCAAATCACTATCAAACACTCACAAGGATAAATGGAATGAAATTGTGACTCGGCTATCTTAAATGCTCATCTATAAAAGGTGCAAATAACATACAAAAATCTTTTTGTACTTTTCTAAAATTTTTATAAAGGGAAAATATTTTTGGATTTTAAAATACATATATATATATATATATATATATATATATATATATAACAAAGTAATAATACATATGAAACAAACTAGCAATAGGAAGCATATGATATGAACCTGAAAAAGAATCCTATTCTAGATACGAACCAACCCCTCAGTCAACTGTGAAAATTTCCAAAGACTTCCTAAGACTCTCAAATCTAAGGGTATATAAAGGTTTCATGAAAATATCGGCTAACTGACGGTTGGTGGGTACAAAACTCAGGGATACGACTTTCTCCTCAACTAACTGACGTATAAAGTGCTCGCGTATCCTGATGTACTTTGTGCGAGAATGTTGGAATGGATTACGGGATATGTGTATCGTGCTCGTGTTATCATTTAAAATGGTCATGGAGTCCCGTGAAATCTCATAATCCTCCAACATTTGCTTCATCCACAAAAGTTGCGTGCAATAACTCCCAGCGGCTATGTACTCAGCCTCCGCATTGGAAAAAGAGATGGAGTTTTGCTTCTTGCTCATCCTGGAGACAAGAGAAGAACCAAAATAGAAACACCCACTAGAAGTGATCCTACAACCATCTACATCCCCGTCCTAATCGGCATCTGAATATGCAGACAAACGGTCCTCGGTATCAAAGGAATACCAAATACCGTATGAGAGAGTCCCACTCATGTATTTGATAATATATTTTAGAGCGAGTAAGTGTGACTCTTTTGGGGATGCCTGATATCGCGAACAGACTCCAATACTAAAGTCTATATTGGGACGACAAGCAATCAAGTAGAGAAAACTACCTATCATACTCCGATACAAGATTTGCTTTACGTCCTTACCTGAAGTGTCCTTACTAAGCTTGGTAGTGGTACTCATAGGTGTACGTGCATGCTTAGCGGAGTCTAAACCAAATTTCTTCACTAGGTCACTAGCATACTTGGATTGGGAGATGAACATTCCATCCTCTAGCTGATGAACCTGGAGACCAAGGAAGAAAGTAAGCTCACCAACTATGCTCATCTCAAAATCACTTTTTATCTCCTCCTCAAAGTGATGAGCATGTTGGGAGCACATGGATCCAAAGACTATGTCATCCACATAGACCTGGGTAACCAAAATAGCACCGTCATCTCTCCTGACAAACAACATCATATTAAATCCCCCTCTCTTGAAGCCACGAGATAAGAGATATGAAGTAAGCCTCTCGTACTAAGCACGGGGTGCTTTCTTCAAACCATACAAGGCTTTTCTCAGATAGTAGATGTGCTCTGGATGCTTAGGGTCTTCAAACCCTTTTGGTTGTTCCACGTAAACCTCCTCCTGTAGAATTCCATTCAGAAAGGCACTCTTGACATCCATCTGATATAACTTGAAGTGCAGGTGACATGCGATGGCGAGTAGTAAACGGATGACTCAAGCCTCGCAACAGGAGCAAATGTCTCCCCACAGTCTACACCTTCTATCTGTGTGTAGCCTTGAGCGACCAACCTAGACTTGTTTCTAATTATGGTATCATTTTCATCCATTTTATTCTTGAAAATCCATCTGGTACCTATCACATTGGTCTCATTAGGTCGGGGGACAAGTTCCCAGACATTATTCTTTTTAAACTGAAGTAACTCATCCTGTATAGTAAATATCTAGTGTTCATCCTTGAGTGCTTCTTTGTGATTCTTGGGCTCGACTTTGGACGTGTAGCAAAAATGGCTGACCACGTTCTCTAGATGAACACGAGTCTTGACCCCTAGAGTGGGATCACCAACAATGGCAGAAGGATCAATGTCTTGCGAACCCAAGCTGGTGTGTCCCCTAACACAGGCATAGGAGTAGGGTCCACAGAGTGTGGGTGAGGGACAAGTAAATTACTGCCAAAAAAGTCCTCATCCTCACACTGAAGGCTAGAATCAATAAACGCCGAAGGTTCGTCATCTTGCACGGTGATGTTTATTCACTCCATAACCTTAGAGCTCTTCAGGTTAAAAACCCGGTACGCTCTACTATTCGATGAATAGCCTAACAGTATTCCCTCATCACTTCGGGAGTCAAACTTTCCTAATTTCTCTTTATCCCGTAGGATGTAGCATTTACTCCCCAAAACACATAAATATGCAATGTTTGGCTTCTTGCTAGTCCACAATTCATAAGGCGTTCTAAGTGTGTGTGGATGCAGGTAAACCCTATTCACCGTGTGGCATGCAGTAGACACGACCTCTGCCCAAAATCTCCTAAAAACCTTACGACCTATAAGCATAGATGTAGCCATTTCCTGGATCGTCCTATTCTTTCTCTTAACAATCCTATTTTGCCGAGGAGTCTTCATAGCAGAAAACTCATGTTTGATCCCAAGGGTATCACAGTAAAGATCTACCTTTGCTTCCTTAAATTCAGTGTCGTTGTCACTACATATCCTGTTAATAGTGACTCCGTGTTGATTTTGCAGGACACGGCACTTAGTCGTTAAAAACTCTATAGCATCGGATTTCTCCCTTAGAAAACCTACAATCGAGTATCTGGAAAAATCATCCACCATCACGAGGATATACCTCTTACCACCTAGACTCTCAGTACGAGTAGGATCCATAAGATCCATGTGAATAAGCTCAAGAACACGAGAGGTGGTAATGGAATGCAACTTCCTATGGGGGCTACGGATTTGCTTTCCCAACAGATCGGATCCACAAACCGTGGAAGTTGGCTTTCCAAGTGATGGTAAGCCACGTACTAGGTCCTTTTTAGCAAACGAGTTAGATCTCTAACGTTCACGTGATCTAGACGTTGGTGCCATAAATCCATAGGAGTGATCGTGACACTGTTGCAGACAAGTGAGGATGTGATCTCAGTCCCATAGTAATTCTCCTTTGTCCTCACCCCTCACACTAAAAGTTTACCGGCTTGATTATAGACATTACAAGCGTCCCAATCAAATTGTACGGCAAAGTCAGTGTTGCACAGCTGGCTAATGCTGAGAAGGTTTGCTTTCAAACCTTTGACGTACAAAACATTTTCTAGCTTAGAAAATCCTGGTAACTCTACAGTACCTCGTCCTACAATGCTAGACTTGCTCCCATCTCCAAAGGTGACTCTACCATCCTTATAATCCTCAAGGTAGGTAAAAAAATGAGGCATCACATGTCATATGTCTAGAGCACCCACTATCAAAATACCACTGTGAAGTATTATGTGCTTTGAGAGTGACATTAACAACAAGGGCCTTTTCATCTTTCTTAGGTATCCAAGAAGTGGTGACTTTTTGTTTACCCTTGTTGTTGTTGGTTTTAGCCGGAATGTGAGAAGCATTCACCGACGACAAAGACATCTGTCGGAATTCCTCCATCAAACTCTGTGATGTGGCAGGTAAAAACTCAACTTTCTCTCTCAGACTCACAAAATCATCAGTATGATGTGGTGGAGCAGTAGTACATCGTGTCCGACCCATACTATAACAAAACCCCCTGAGGTGGCCTTTTCTTTTGCAATATGTACAAAAGAACACAGTCTTAGGTGGACCTTAGTTTGATTTTCTTGGTCGAACTCTCCTTCGAGGTTTTTGACGAAGGCTATAAGGAGCCGTAGTAAACTCAGGAACAGGTCCAGGTACAATTTGGGAAGTGGAGGCACCATCATAACCTATTTCCTGTCTATCACCAAAACTTAAAGCGGGGCCGATGAGCATCTTTCCTATCTTCCCAGATCTGTCCTCGATTTGTACCTTGACTTCCCGTGCTCTCTCCATATCATGAGTAAGATAGGATACAAGGTCTTCAAGTTTCTTTCGAGTCTCCACGGAGGAATGGAGCTCACTCGTAAGACTTGCCACTTGTTTAGTCAAGTCCCCCCTCTCTTTCTCAAAATAACTCTTTCTCTCTCTAAACAAACTCTCTTTCTCAACACAGGCCGACTCTCTCTCTCTCTTAAGGTAGTGCAGGTGGATGACTCCCTCCCTATCACTTTTCTTAAATCTTCCTCTAAAGCAGTGATCCTAAGAACTAACGCTTTTTAGTTTTAAATAACTCAAAATATTGCTCGGCGTAGGCACGTTGAAGATCACTCTCGCTCTCACTTGCGTCATCCTTCCTTCACTCATATCGATCTCACTGTCGAGGTGGCCCTGTGAAGCAACATCCGCATCATCGTGAGGAGCAATGGAAGCACTCACATGACTAGCCATGAATGCGGAGAAGTTACACTCATGCGGTGACTCGTCTCCAGAATCCACCGACTCGACCTCACCGTCGTCACTAAGGGTAGCATTAAGGATAACTTTTCCCTTTTCTCTGTTCAGCCTAGTAGCACACTTAAAAGCTCTATGACCCCTACCGTCGCACTCAAAGCATCTCTCACTTTCTTTCTTAGGAGGATCTTTAAAATCTTTTTCATTTTTCTTTTCAAACTTATTTTTCTCAAACTTCTTTTTATCTTTAAAATTACCATTTTTCTTGAATTTGATAATTCTCTTGAATTTTTAACAAATAGGGCCAAATCATTTAAGTCAAAATCACACTCAGAATCTAACGTATCTATCTCTCTTTTTCTAGATGACTCTCCCCTCTTTCTTGCCGACCCATCACTCTTTCTCTCCTGGGCATTAAGTGCAATTCCCTTATCTTTAAACTTGACAGATTTAGGAAATATATCAATTTCATACGTTTGCAAGTCTCCTACAAGTTCTTCCAATTTAAGCGTATTTAAATTACCCATAGAATTTAACATAGTGACTTTAGGGATAAAACGCTTAGGCAGTGATCTAAGAATCTTTTTAACAACTCTAGCATTAGGAATGTGTTCACCAAGATTAAAAGCTAGTGTTAACAATATCAGACAGTCTAGCATAAAATTCATCAAAACATTCAGATTCAATCATGGTGATTGTTTTAAATTAAGTTGTTAAATTTTGGAGTTTAGACTCTTTCACATCATTAGTTCCTTCATGGGTAAGTTGCAAAACATTCCATGCCTCTTTTGACGTGGTGCACGCCATTATGCGTTTGAACTCATCAGGTGTGATAGATCCAAAAATAGCACTCAAACCCTTAGAATTAAAAGATGACCATTTAAATTCTTCTTCAGTCCATGTAGTGTCAAGTTTTAAACTAATCACATTCTCAACAGTGACGGAGGGAGGTGTCCACCCTCTTTCAACCAAAATCGAGACACATTCATCAATAGCTTTTAAAGCAGATCTCATGCGGGCTTTCCAGTATGCATAGTTTGTTCCGTTAAAAACTGGCATTTTATTATATAACTTCTCCATTAAGTGCACACTCGTTTTCAAAAATCATTTTTTTAGAAAATTAATATCTTAGAAAAATTTTGTTAAAACTTACACGGTATAATTGTGTAACTGAATCTGATACCAATTTGAGAAGAGTGCACGTATGTTCAAATAAGGAAGTTATTTAATTAAACTCAATTTTTATCAATTAAGTCCTAAACATGCATCTAGGTGTGATTGGTGATGATAAAATCAGGCAAAAACATTCAAACACACACAAGTGAGGAAAAACCCCCCAAAGGGGCAAAACCTTTTATTTTCACTATAATTTTGTAAAAACGGTTACACGAATTACAATGAAAATAAGTGACACATAAATACCCTCGGGTGTCGGTTCTAATGTCGTCGATTGAAATCTCCCGCAGGAACTCCAGGTGGGCAGCAATGAAGAAGAGAACGACTTCCTAATAAATTACTCCAAATGAGTAAATGATCCTCTTGATGGTTTAAAGATTCACAAACATATATGGAAATGGTTTTGTGAATCAAAAAGGTTTAGAAAACGTTAAAAAAATGAAGTATAATTCTGGGTTGTTTTCACAGAATTTTGAGATTGCAGAAAGACTTAAAAATCGTGTAGAAGGTGAACAGGTATTTATAAAAAATCGAGGTAGTGGCTCGTTCGAACGAGATATCCATGTCACTCGAACGAGATCGTGCGACATGCCTATCTCGCGCGAACAACAATCCAAAGTCGTTTGAGCGAGCTCGTCGTTCAAGGCACTTAGCTTCTACACTTAGAAAAAATTCTGCTTTTGATAAAAAATTAATCCAGACTTCAAAAATAATTTTCTAAAAAATTTCCCAGATATTTATGCAAATATTAAAGCTCCAATAAACCATTTTACCGATAATGCGTAGTGGAGTAGTGGGAATGAGTTGAGCAGCACATCGCATGTAGCATGATGCACGTGAAGATAATGGATGCATTGAATTCGGATAAAGGCCGTCATTGATGATCGTGTTGATGTGCCGAAAGTAGCGGTATCAGACATACAAACTGTGATCTAGGGAAAAACAGAAAATTTCTAGATTCTACCCCGGACATTTATAAAATTATGTCCTTACATGTGTGCGTGATAAAATGTGGGATTCAAACGTTTTTCTCATGGCTTATACAAATAAACCCGTGAGATAACTAAATCCTTGGTTGCTTTCTCTTGAGGATAACAACCAAGGGGTTTTGTTTGAGAAGATTACAACCAAACTGCTATTCACTATCTTCTTCTTCTTCTTCTTCTTCTTCTTCTTTCTCTTCTTCTTCTCTCTCCCCCTCGTTCTTTATATTTATTTTGAGAAAACCTAATCTCACTGTCTCTCTAACCTCACTCTTTTCTCTCTTCTCTTTCTAAAATGCCCAAACATTCTCAACATGAGGGCGTATAAGGGTTTATTTTAGGGTCTATGGAAGAGTCTGGAAACAAGTCACATGTGTGTAAGGTAAATGACCAGGATCAAGTTAATTAGCACCACCTGGATCTAAAGTCTAGGATCGTTGCTAATAAGATACGCAAAGCGGTCCTAATAAACTAGCTGATTACGTTCTTTATCTTAGACTGGAAGCACATCACATGGACTACTATCACAGTCGTTTGATCAAAGTGATTATCAGTAGACATAATTTCTCCTCCTAATTGTGAGATGGAAGAAACACAATTGTGTTTCTTTGTGAATTTTTATTTCAAAACATATTTTAATTAATTAAAAAAGTTTATAATTTATTACAAAATCAGAAGAAAACAAATGAGATAAGTTTGGAAAAAATGAGAAAACATATTTATGTTATTTTTAACTTAATTTTAGGGTAGTTTTAGACACTTAACTCATGTAAATCCTATTTATGCAAATATGTTTAAAATTGTGAATAATTTGTAAATTGTGGACATAATGCGTGTGTGTACCACAGTTGTCAATTTACCCATAAAACCTTATACCTTGTTTAGATTGAGCTTGAGTTGATGTGGCTAGCCAAGAGTACTATTCTCAAAAAGTCTATAAAAATGTTTTGTAGAAAATATACAAATTTAAAATGATAGAAATTAGTATGGACTAAATTTGTACCAATGAAGTCCTCTTAATTTTGGTGTTTCGCCTTGCATATATGAAAACGAATATTATCAGTATCATGAGATACTACTACCATCCTCATCCTCTCTACACCAAAATTGGATTTTAGTAACAATATTTTATCGTTACAAAAATAATCAGTAATGGCAATTTTCCATTAGAAAAAGGCTAGGGGAACAAAATTAGTAACAAATATTTATAGTTATTAACACTGGATTTAGCAACGGTATTTTTCCGTTACTAATTCTAGATTTGCCAACGAAATTTTAACATTACTAATTATGATTTAGTAATGGATATTTTTGTTACTATTTCTACCTTATTACACAATTCTGTAACACTTTTTTGTGATATTTAACAATAAAGGTCCGTTAGTAATTTTAATAGATATTTTAAAAATTATTTATTTTTCAAGATCCGATATTGAGTCGTGAATTTAAACAAATTCAATTATGTTTATCAAACTATAAAAAATAGTCCACCTAAGATTCATGCAATCATATCAAATAAGATAAATTCCAAAGTTACAATGTTTTCATAAAATTCATCCAATATAACATCCTAATACAATCACCCTGAAAATGCGTTGTTTTAAAATTATAACCAAGCAAATGAAATATCAAAAGAAGTCCTTCATATTCCTCCATCTCTAAATCTTCATCAACAGGGAACAATCATACTGTTTTGCCTCCACCTCGATTGAATTCAATATCGTTAGATCACCAATGCAATTTAGTGAGGAGCTGAACTTATCCACAATCTTCTCTAACACAACTCTCTCTTCTAACCACTGAATTGGGTCCGTGCAGCTTGTATAGAGATGTCCATCACCACTAATCAAACGAATTAAAACATGTTCAACGAGAAATTCATTAGCAAGGGTTAAAATATAGAAAACTATGAATGCAAACTCCTTCTGTCTCAAAATAAGAGTGACTATTTGAAAGTCAAAACTTTTAAGAAAACGCATTAATGTAAATCAATGGATAGGATTAAACTTATTCAACTATTGTGGAATTCAGTACATTAATTTTCAAAATGTGACTCTTAATTTGAGTTGTCCTATAAAATAAAGTATCAATGTTAATTGAGATGAAAGGAGAAATAAACAAAGAACCTCCATAATGGATGTAATTCCACTAAGCTCAATAAACTTCCTTGTAATGTCCTCATGAGCCTAGATAATCATATAATGAAAATATCAATTTTTGAGATTTACATATGGATGATGAAATAACAACATATTAGTGGTGCCAACTATTAAACAATCTTGCATAATATATGTGGTCCAATTACAAATATATCGCACTTAATCATACTTTATATGCAAAATCTTTGACGAAGGGGAAAAGTCTGACACAAGCACACATAGATCATGAGGCATTAATCTTGCAAAAGTTTCAATATGTTTATTGCAGGCCACGGGATAAATGATTGAAGAAATTACAAGGACATTACAGATTGACATCACCTCATACATTTATTTAAAATATAAAAACCTAAAATAGATGTTCTATAACCCCTAACACATAATTTATGTAGGATGTGCCAGTGACCTATACAAGTGTGACATGACACCAAATCTTTCACATTTTCTTCCTATATGCAAAAAGATACGTTCAATTACAAATTTTAAAAAACATTGGACTTACTTGAAAATAACCTATGCAAAAAGGAACTGTCTTTCGCAACAATAAGCTTAAGACAACCTAAAATAAAGACAGTAGTGTAACTAGATTTCAATTATAATTTCCATCTAGGCAAAATAGAATATACCTTATTGAAGTAACTAGACAGTAGTGTACTATGAGAACATTTTGATTCCAAGAAGGAGAACATCAAGTTCATCAACTTTCAACCTGAATGAAATAATCGTGTGGGAAACAAAATTTACATGTTTATCCATAGTCACCTACTAAAAAGTTCATTTTTTTAGCTTCCTCGGGACCTTATTCCACTACATATCGTTTAAGTTATTTAATTTGATTTCTTTCTCACAAACTTCAAAAACCTCCAGTGTGAGAAAATATTGCACCAAAGGTTACAAACATGCAGGGGCGGACCTAGGTGGTCCCGAAGGTGGGCGGCCGCCCACCTAGGTTTTTCGGAATTTTTTCCCGGGTATAGGCTTTTTTTTTTTGGACCTTTGTGTAATATTTGATAATAGAAGGTGTAAAGCTTTTGGGGCACAAATGAAAATACTCTTATCTTATTTCTACTCTACACATACGCAACAACACGCGTTTTTGTTTTTTTTCACCTAACAATCCGCTTCTCCTCTTTCTCACTCACCTCACCCGCCCGTCCGTACCCTTCTCCTCTCCAGCAGCGGCTGCGCAGCGCAGCTCCTCCGGACCTCCGACCCTCTCCTCCTCTACTGTGCAAGTACTCCTCCGTCTCCCTCCTCCAGCCCTTTACTCCTCCGCCCTCTCCTCCTCTGCTGAATCACTCCACTCCGGCCTCACCTCTCTCTCCGTCTCCGCCCTCTCAAGTGCAGCTCTGCTCTCAGTGGCGGAGCCATCTCCTCCTCTCCAGTTCTGAGAAGCAAGCAGGCAGGTAAACATCCATCTGATCTGATTGAGTTCTTAACATTTTTGTTGGTTTAAATTTCTTGGTTGAAACTTGAAATTGTTATTTTTTTGACATTCTTGAGCTCTTGACATGGTTAATTTATTGTAAAAACATTAAAAAAAATAGTTTATTGTAAAAATTAGTTTATTGAAAAAACTAATTTTTGACATTGTTAGTTTAATCTAAAAATTATATTGCTGAAATTAGTTTATTGTAAAAACATTATTAGTTTATTGTAAAAACATTGAAAAAAATTAGTTTGTTGTAAAAATTTGTTTATTGAAAAAACTAATTTTTGACATTGTTAGTTTAATCTAAAAATTAGATTGTTAAAATTAGTTTATTGTAAAAATATTGTTAGTTTATTGTAAAAACATTGAAAAAAATTAGTTTGTTGTATTTTATGGAATATAGGGCAATATGTTGAAATATGTTAAAAAGACACGCGGAGGAGGCGAGGTAATATGTTGAAATATTCTCGATAATACGCAAGGTTCTATAAATTGTAATTTTTTTAATATTATTTAATTTAATTAAATATTATTTTATTACATTATTTTATTTTTCGCCCACCCTTCATTAAAATCGGGTCCGCCACTGCAAACATGATACATATGTTCCAAACGTCATAATTAGTTTTATACACATACTAAAAAATTATTATCTTCTTCAAATAATAGGACAAAACTGGAGCTTACAGAAAGTTGCAGAGAAAAAAATAAGAAAGAATACTACCAGCAACATGATTCAAACAACTGAAAACCAAACAAGCATCACATTCTCGTTAGAAAGTATTCGATTTACATCTCGTTACATAAAATAAAGTAACTAGTAACTCGTTTAACAAATCAAACTATTAGCATCTGATCCGATATGAGTTGGGAGTTTCATGTTAGAAACCGTTAGCGTAGTGATTAAAAATGTGTTTGTTCTTCATATCAAACGGTTTATCTATTCTTAGTACTAAACACAGCTTGCACCATATGCTTTTGCAAAAAAAATTATTTTCTCTTTGATGTTAATCTACTAAGTAATATATGTGTTTTCCCAAGAAACCCAAAGCTACTTCATGTCATCCACCAAATAAAGATCAACAAGCGTGGTTCATACCCAAAAAAAATAACAAATTACAAACCGCCCCGAGAAAGAACTATTATTCTTTAAAAATCAATGTACCGTAAAAGGATCAAGTGGGTATGGAAATTTGAAGAAATATTTACTTAAGAACAAGGTTCTAAAATACGCGGGACGTGATCGAGGCGTGGAGGCCAAGCCTTAAGCCTTAGAAGCCTAGGCGGGCCTTAGGCGTAAAAAGTCATGAAAAGGCGTTTGGCCTTTTTAATATATTTTAATATTTTTTTAACCATAACAAGGCTATTAAAATATCATAAAAATACTAAAATTGTACATATCATAAAAATATGTCGGAATATTTGCAAATTAAAATACTATTTGATTATTTTGGATGAGATAATGGTCCGGTTTGTAAAAAAATATTTAAAAGGCAATATCCTTTCACTAAAGCATTGTTGGTTTTAGAGAAAAAGTGAGCCTTAAGAGTTTTACTAAGCACAAGGCGTCAAAAACTTAAGGCGGGGTGTTTCTCCCAAGCCTCAAGCGTAAGCGGAGCATAGACGGATTTTTTAGAACAGTGATTAAAAAACAGACTTTAAAACATCATTGTTTGGAAAGTAATACTGGAATAATGGTATCTTGTATCCTAAGACACCGAGTGATAAATGAATATATGTTCACCGAGTGATAAATCAGATCACCACAAAAGAGATGGATGTACAAAATGATACCTTTTGTGGATTCTGCACACCATTGTATCAGAAAAATATTGTAAATAAAAACACCTTATGTTTAGCCTACTCCACACTCCTACCTCCATCCCACTAGCCACCCATAACGAAAATCCACTACCGACGGTCAGCTTGATCACCACCTAACAATTTTATGGTGGTTGTATCACCTACCCACATGAAATAATTAGCAATACCAATCTTATTATTCAACCAAAACTAACAACTCATTATATACAAATACAATTAAGTCACCTAGTTCACGTAATTAAACAATTACGTAGAAACAAACCTAACCTTGGCCACGGGTGAACGTAAAGGAGTCCCCCTACCTCGACTTGAATCAAACTGAGTCCCATCAAGTAAAGTTCCAATGTAATGAAATGAAATTCCAACAATAACCTCCATTTCAGATCATATAATAATATACAATAAAAAATATAAATTGTGTTTTTACCTTCAACTTCTTCTCCATTGTCTGAAGTATCAAAATATCAGCCTTCTTTTAGAAGCTTCTTCTTCGACAGCAAGTTAATATAAAAATTGACTCAAATAACAAACAAGTAAATGTTGGTATTAGGATTACAAATAATAATTTAGTCACATTACATATTTGAGGCCTTCGTGTATCTTCTCTCTCACTACTAGCATGTGTCTAATTAACTTTAATAGGCTTCCCAAATAGGCAAATTAAATGTATATCAGAAAAAATTTTAATAAAGTGAAGAATGTTTTAATTTGATAGGGCAATATTCACATTCTTTGCATTCCAAAATTCCATCTATTCTCCATTGGTAGGTTCTATGTGAATCACCTTGCATACAAGGAAAACTAATATAAGCTAACCTAACGAATATCATAGGCACCAACCAAACCACTAACTTCCTAACTAATCATAATTATTGTCACATCATTTTTCATACAATTTGTTTTCACATTGGTATTTAGAATTACTTATTAAAAACGTCAACATACGCATTACTGACAATTTTGTGGGCCAGGTTATAATTTCAACTTTATGGATCCCTATAGGATTACTACAATTCAAATGTAAGTCTTTAGGTTTTATGCAGGATTACTTCTTAAGTAACTTTTCAGGGATCCAAGATGAATTGTTTGGGAGACACACCACATATAACGAGAAACCCTTCATGGTAAACAATTGTGACAAGTTGCACTTATCACTATCACAGACCATGACATGGCAGAGGGTGACAATTGTTTGTCCAAGGCCGTGTCACGGTCAAAGTCTGTGACAAGTTTTCCCTATCAATTTTTTTTTATCGTGACATGTCCGTGATAAGAAAAAATGTGTCACGAACTTTGACCATGACATGACCCTGAAAAACAAATTATCACCCCACAAGTCTGTGATAGGGGAAACTTATCACAAACTTTGACCGTAACTCATCCTTGAGAATTATTAACTTGTCACGGACATGTCATGATCAAAGTCTGTGACAAGATTTCCTTGTCACAAACTTGTCAAATCTGGGAAGCAATAAAAAAATCAGCTGGGTAGTATGGCCACTGCCACTGCCCAGAAGTATGTAATCACTTGTTGCAGTAAGTGTATGACATATTTTTATCAATATATAATAGTAGCCAACATTCAAAAAGCTTAATAATCTAACACTTAACAAATATAAATAAGAAACGAGGTCATACAACATTCAATATTCATAATAATCAAACATTAAGAAAATAATAATCAAATTATTACAAATTATTCATTGCCTGTCAACTTGAAGGAGAAAGTAGGAGATGCTACATAATAATTGACACAAGCCTCAATAGTCTGAACACTGTATTGTTCGTTCCACCGCTCTATTCGTTCTTTTTTCCCACAATCACTTTCGCGATGTGGACCCGTGCCTCATGTGTTTGCAATAGATGGTTATGTACCAAGTAACCTGAGCGTGTATATGGGTCCCTCAACCCCTTAGCCATTCTATCGTCACATTGTGTGACTACTTTATACACTCTATCCTAACAAATTATTGTAAATGGCCTTGTTTGGACGAGGGGGATATGGGTGGGGGTAGCGAATATGTCATATTGAGACGAGGGGAGTATCGGTGAGGGTTTGAAAGATGGAGCAGCGGTTCCCTCATCCACCACTTTCTCGTCGCCCTTTCGTGAGTTGGACTCATCTCGACCTTTAAGAGCACGCTTGACAAACACATACATTTTATGCAGTGTTCTCTCTAAGTTGTCAAACTTCCCGACATTATTGGTTGTTACCACGTCCACCTTGCGTGCCATCTCAGTGTTCATCAATGCAATCCCGGTGAGCCTCGACTTCCCCACCTGAGAGATCACCAGCAAGTATGGCCCTTGTGATCCTCCCGAGCACTTGGCTTGGTGCGTATGTAATAAAAAATGCCTTGTCTACTTCACTCTGCGAGTTGTGCACTTCTTGAAGCTTTTTCCTGAAGTAACAAAAAAGTACACAATTAGATAAATAAATAAAAAGTATATGATTATAAATTTTTATTTTTATAACGTAATCAAAATTATAACTTACAGTAGTGGAGACCAAAGTCAGATCCACCTCCTTATCCTTCACTTTCTTTGTTCGAATTGCACATAAGCATCGAGCCTATGTCGCTTACCCTCAGGACCACTTCCCATGTCTTGAAATAAAATAATGCAAAATTAGTTGGTTAGTATATAATTATCACTAAATAGAATAAAATAAAACTACAATGAAAGAACATTCAAAACTTATCATCCTATGTTTCACCTTGGTTTAAGACAAACACCCCGAGGAGTGTACGCTGAACTTCTTGGTCCAGTTTGCCCTCCCTAATTCACTAGGGGATATTTTCCTATACGAGATCTCATTATTGACAAACGTTTCCTATTTTCCAATGAGATTGGATCCCTCTCGGGTACCGTGTCCCTGCATTGTAAGACGGACTCCTGATCCCAACCAAAGTACCGCGCACATATATTTTTTTTCCACATTTTATATTGGTCTCTTAGTTGTTTCAACATGGAGTCGTGTGCTTGTGGGAGCACGGCGAATTTTTCCTATAAAAAAAAGGAAAGAAAGTGAGTTAGTAGTATTTAAATTATGAAATAAAATATAAATATAAATACAAAAACAAAAAGAAAGTGAGAAATTACCTGTATTACTCCCTAAATGGCCATCTTATGCTCATAGGGCACCTCCCTCCAATCAGTGTACCAGGGGCCAATAATTTTCTTTAGTAATTTCAAGGCCCTAACTTTTAAGGCCGTCTTGTTATCCACTACAGTCCCCAACTTGACCCACTTTGGGGGCCTACTGCTAGATGAGCCTTCCTTTCTCCCGCTTCTTGTATGCCCCGATGAAGAAATTTTCGACAAATATTGTTATTGGTAGAAACTTATATATGAGAAAATGATTTATAAATATAAATACTGAATTAGTTTGTCTTATTTACCAAACAAAATTAAAGACATTAGAAGAATACAAATCCATGTCATAAACCAATCTAAGCATTGTTTCAAATGATTGGAATTGTTATAATATAAGAATTATTTCACATTCGGGTTATGTCACGGAGTTTGAAATAATCATTAAACTGATTAAAATCCAAATTAACATATTCACTAAACCACCAACCAAGATTGATTCGAATCAACAAATAATGATCAAATCCAATTGAATAAACGCATTAAACTGTCATCCGATAATAACAAAGCACTAGAAGAATACAATTTAACGACATTAGAAGAATACAAATCCATATCACAAACCAAACTAAGCATTGTTTCAAATTGTTGAAATACTTATTACAAATCTAAAAAATGTTTCATGCAAATATAGTTTTCTAGGCCAACCAACTCAATTGCCACCTAAATATTCAAATTCAATAGTGAATAATAATTCAAGAACCACAACAACAATATAATCACTATTCGGCATAATCACAACCCTAAATGTTACAAATGCTTATGGCCAAACAACTCAATGGTCATCTAAATGTTAAAATTCACCAGTCAACAACAATTCAAGAACCCCAAAAAATAATATGATCACTATTCAAAGCAATCACAATACTAAATGCTGCAAATGCCTAGGGTCAACCAGCTCAATGTCCATCAAAATATTCAAATTCACCAATCAACAACAATTCAAAAACCCCAAACAACAATATGATCACTATTCGACAGAATCACAACCAAAAAATAAGGAAATTGTAGAAAATATATATAAATTGTTGAAGTATGTATGGCAGGAAGATTATATGCTCAAGGGTAGTCATATAATATTATTACCCATGTTCTAGTTTAAATTTTATAAAGATGTCTAAAATTAGGCTCCAACTTTATAATTAATTCTATATCAAATTTGAATTACAACAATAGTGATTTTAACAACATCCCTAAAATTGATTTGAACAACACCCCTTAAATCGATTACCAAGATCAAATGCGAACATTACTTAAGGACTTAGTGTGTACTTGAATGTGCTTTTCTTAATAAATAAATTAAAAAAATGAAAATAAAAAAATAGAAATTACTGATTTTGGTAATCCTGCCTCCATAAATGAGTTTTTACAAAGTACTCTGGTAAACTTCACATTGAATACTACCTCCATATTTGTGTATATATAGTGAATCACTAAAAAATGCATCCTTAAATTTATTGAAATCACATTTTGAGGGGATAAATAATTATAAAAAAATCACCCAAATTTGGAGGAATCTCCAAATTTGAACAAAAAACTCAACCATTTGGTAAATGAAAATTGTAAATATACCCATTGAAAATTATAAATTTAGTATGTTGAATACATGTAGCTTATTTGAATATTCCTAGTCAGTAAAGATTTGAATTAAAACAAGAACAATTGTAGTTAAATAACGAGACGTATACATACATACATATATGAGTAGGAGAAAGATGGGTACCCGTGATGAATAGAATAATGGAGAGTATGAGATAGGGAAATCTCCCCTTAAATCAGCCTGAAATTGATTGGAACTATGTGCTTAAATTGCCCTTTAAATAGATTGGAACTTGATTTGAATTGATTGGAATGTGTAGGTTTTTAATCTGAGTTTGAGAACAAATTTCTTGAGAGAGATAGAGAGAGCGTGCGTAGGTTTTGTTGAAATGGCATACATAACTGTGTAGGATTAGGGCTTTAATTGTTTTTGTTGTCACGGTCTATCAAGGTTTTTTACTGTGACAATGTACAAACATTGTCGTGATAAAAAACCTTGATATGGCCGTGACAACTCCCTTGTCAAGGTTTTTGGCTGTGGCACGACCGTGACAAGTTGTTGTCATGGTCGTCTCACAGTAAATAACATTGACAACAACACCATGTTTTTTTGTTAAGATTTTTTTACTCTGACAAAACTTTGCAGGTGAAAATTGAAAAAAAAGGTTTTGGTGTAGTGGAATCAGATAACAATTATTATTAATAAAATTGGCTCATTAAATTACAAAAAATGAATTCATACCCTAAATGCTACGAACGCCTAAGGCCAACCAACTCAATGGCCAACTAAATGTTCAAATTCACCAGTCAACAATAACTTAACCCCAATCAACAATATGGTCACTATTCGTCAGAATCACAACAACAAAAATAAAAAAATTACAGAAAATATAAATAAATTGTTGAGATACGTATAACAGAAAGATTATTGGCACAAGGATAGTCATATAATATTACTACCCATATTCTAGTTTAAATTTTATATAGATGGCTAAAACTAGGCTATAATCTCATTTTTTTCACAAATACATATTCAATATATACTTAATATTCAGAATATAACTATTCAAATGCCAATGTCTCAATCAATTAAACATGTTCATCATATTCATCCCCAAATCAGTTCTAGTTAATATTCAGTTTTAACACTATATTTCAATTTCATTTTAAATATTCATTCAAATTCAACAAATACTCGATTTCAGCATATAAATTTTAGAAAATATCCCAGCATACAAGTTCAGCCCCAAATTCACCATATAAATTTTAGCATATAATAATCAATTCCAAACTTCAATATACAAATTTCAAGGTATTTAAGCATATCTCCACGACTTTCCAAATAGATATTCAATTTTTTCGAATATCGCAATAATTTTTTACCATATTCAAGTCTTCATCAAAGTTTAAATAAAGAAATTATATTTTTTAAACTAATATAAATATTTATAAATTATAGATAATATATTTAAATTTCAGATAATATATATAATACCTGATTTTGGAACCTTGAAATCAATTTGGAGATAAAGCTAATAGAGGGTTTCCAAATAGAGTTAACAAACCTTGAAATCTACACCCCTGAAATTGATTTGGTACAAGCACCCCTGAAATCGATTTGAACAACACCCTTGAAATCGATTTGAACAACACCTTTGAAATCGATTTTATGTGTGTGTGTGTGTGTGTGTGTGTGAGAGAGAGAGAGAGAGAGAGAGAGAGAGAGAGAGAGAGATCTGTTGTGTTAGAAACGCTTGAGAGAGAGATATTGTTAGGTATTGGAAACGGCTAAGCGGTCTGTTATTGTAAGGTTTTTTTACTCGTCACGGATCATGCCAAGGTCTTTGACCGTGACACGACCATGGCAATATGTGTCAAGTATGTATCGCGATCAAAGACCTTGACGACAACTCTGTGTTTTTGTTAAGGTATTTGATCGTGACAACCCTTTGTAGGTGAAACGTGATAAAAAAAGCTTTTTGGTGTAGTGACACTTCGTAACATGTGATATTCATATATTTGTATAACACCACTAAACAAATGTATTTATTAACAACTCAACATGTTAAATTAAATATTCAATTTCTTAGGTACTGATAAAATTACACTATCAAAGGTATGGTTCATGTTTTTCACCCCAACTATGCTAACAAAATGGACTAGTCAAAACCAACAAATATGATAAAAACAATGGTATCTAAGAAAATGGGTTAGGCTATAACATTGTAGAAAATTATAATGAATTTTGTGAACATTAACACATCATCTGAATAATAAAAAACATTACAAATTGAGTAAAAGATAAATGAAACTAAACACAAGCACAACAGACTTTGAAGTTTTAAACCACAAATCCAAACAAAATTGTAAAGATATATGCCAATCTCATCAAAAGTAATGGAAAACAACAATGACGACAAAAACAACCTAACCCATTAGTTTGCCACTATTTCATAACAAATTAGTTTTCGACAATTGGAGATCCACTATTTCATAAATTTTCATCAGTTTTAGGTTCAGCTCCATCAATTATTCAACACAATCAGTTTTATGTTCAATTTGAAATATTTCAACCCTTGTTCCACTATTTAATTGGATATCTATTTAGACCAACAACTTGTGGCACATCAACGGTTTCAACCCTTGTATCATGGAACATAAGTGATAGAATAATCAGAGTACCAATGTATGAATCTATACAAAAGATTCGTGGCGATCTTTCACCAATTTACAAATAACTTTCTTTTTCCTCTTTTTTCACATGCATATTAGATATGGTAAATAAAAGGCCTTCTAGATTAATTTTACAGAAAATGATTACGTTAAGGATAAGCGTATAATAATATATCAATAGCAGTCGGGTCAAATCACGCGACTCATCATTGTAACCTAAAATTTAAATGCAATTGAAAGAAAGGGAAAACAGAGAGGAAAACCTATGATAACTAAATGGAATAAGACCAAACCGTTGCCACGTGCCCGAACGCATGGTATATCACGTGAGAGATAAGCAATGAGCGATCGACCCAAATAATCCTGAACTTTAAAAGATAAGATCAAATCTTAAATATCATATCAGCTAAGATAAGCTAATCAAATGGCCCTTATCACTAGGACTCTTGAGCCTAGTCAAGCTAAGTACGAAGATAACTGAGAAGGGAGGATACCTAAGTCTATAAATAAGAGTGAGCTGGCTCACATTAAGGGTAATTATAAATTGCACATGACAACTTGGATTCTCAACTACAAGCCCTAGCACTCCAATTATCACCATCGTTTGACATTAATAAAAACTCTCCACCCTCTTTTTCCCGTGGACATAAGCTGACCTCACATTAGAACCATTTACATAGTGTGCTATTATTATTTCTGCATTCATAGTTGTCTTAGGGCCATTTTATAATTTTATCATTTATAGTGGGAACATCGCATCATTTGCGGGAAATTCAAAGTTCTCACCAGTGTTAGATCTAGTAAAACTCGATGTTCATAATGAGTGCAAACCAATCTTACCATACTCACACAAGGAGTCACATTCAGTCTGAAATACGCATCGTGAGGAGGGATCACACTCCTATTCGGATGCCATCTCTATAACAACAATTAAGATCCATAGGACACTTAATTGGGAGATATGGAACTAGTATGTAGTATCTCCCACCGCTAATCGATTGACCAGACGGAAAAAGTTGCTTCTCGTCTGGCCATCATTTATATGGAAAGTCTTGACGATTGTGATCAGAAGATCACCCGTCTAGGGACACAGTTGACCCAACAGTCAGAGGACCGCACAATAGATTCTCGTACTCAGCACGATCATAGCAGGGGGCTTCACTCCCTAAGAAATCAACCTCGCCCGGCTTCTCATTCGAGGAGTCCTCATGCATTCCATCATGACCAATGAGTTGATCGCTCTTCTGAGAGAAATTCTATTAATCGTAGGCACCGCCAACCCCAGCCAATGGTGTCAGCTCAAAGTAGCCTGCCTTCTTATTCATAGGTGTAGCTAATCCAAGTAAAAAGCGACAAATTGAGAGGACTCATCCAGAGGGAATTCGAAGGAAGGATGGATCCAAACTTTGTCAGGACTCCCAAAGACCTGGCTAGAAAAATTCTGGGGCATAGTTCAGCTTCACCATTTATTGAACTAATAGAATATTTTGAAACCCCAAATAAGTTCTTTATAACAAAAGTTAGGACGTATGATAAAAAGTAGATCATTCCCATCACATCAAGCACTATCAGAAAGTCATGTCCCTTTGGAGCCGTCATGATACCCTAATGTGATGGGTGTTCCCATTTACTCTATGAGAGATCGACTTGAAGTGGTTTGAAAAGTTACCCCCAAATCAAGTTCCTCTTTTAGAGAACTGGTCGAGCAATTCGCGACCTGATTTATCACAAGAAATAAAATGAACAAGGAGGTCGATTCGTTGATCTCTCTAAAAAAGAATAATGGGTAATCTCTCGGGAGGTGTGCTCAAAGGTACTGGGAGCTGTACAATAAAATTGACGATCACAACGGTTAACTGGAGATCTTTTCTTTCAAGTTAGATTTGAAGCAATCAAACAACCTCTACCAGTCACTAACAAAGAAAATGTCCTCCTCGATGGATGACCTTATGACCACTATTTAAAAATATGCCAAGGTAGAGGATGAGCTCATCAATACATAGTCCCTAACCAATCAAAAGAATAATGAGCCTAAGAAGGCCCCCAAGGGTACAAATCAACTGTATTTAACCAATAAAGGATTAAGGAACGAAGCCTCAAAAGGTAGCCCCAGATATCAGGCCATTGAGAGAAATTACAAGGTACTAGGGACAATCTTTAAAGTTCCCATTTACAAGATTGTTCATCAAATCAATGATAAACTCTTTTTAAGTGGCCTCCTAAGATGGTCATCGACCAGGCGATAGAGATGCCAAACTCAGGTGTAGCTATCACCAAAACCACATGCACCTCGCAAAGGATCGCAAAATGTTCAAAAAGAACTAGGAAGAACTCATACAAGCAAGGAACTTTAAGGAGTGCATCACTGCAACAAAGCTAAAAGTAATGATGAAAATCAATATGGTCCATAAAGTAGATGAGGATCTTCTGCCAATAGGATTGGTCGCTCCCATTCATGTCTACACAGACCCATCTCAACATACAAGAAACAATCTTAGAGGGGATGTGAGAATTGCAGCCAACATCTAATAAGCATTCCAGGTGGACTTATCCAAGTCGATCCTAGCCAAGAGGGAAAGGAAAGAATTGGATACTGATCGTGCCATTTTGTTCACCAACGAATATCTAGTTAGTGTTAATCTACCTCCTAATGATGCCTTAGTGCTCACCTTGCGAGTTGTAAACTTTGACCTAAAACGGGTGCTAGTAAACTAAGAAAGATCTTCATAAATCATGTGTGTGACAGTTATTTACAATACGAACTATCATATTAAGAACATGGACACTAACGTCGACCTATTAATTGAATTTAATGGAGATGTGAAGACCCCCTTGCGGAAAATTAAGTTGTCAGTCAAGATCGATCTAGCTAATAAGGAAGTATAATTACATATGATCCAATTAAATTCGCCTTATATTGCCATATTGGGCGGAGGATGGGTATATGATATGATGGTTGTACCCTCTTCACTTCCTTAAAAGCTCAATTTTTTTAGTGATTAGGTAATGGTAAAAATCAGAATAGGTCAAGCAGAGGCATGAAGTTTATTTGTTCAACCATCAACGCAAAGAATCCCTATTTCAATAACACTCAAGATAATCAACCTAAGTAACAATGATAGGGCGTTTGACCCGAAGTTAAAAAATCGATTGGATCTAGTCTAACGGGTGTTAGAGGAGCTAGTATCTATTCTTAGGGATCTAGCACAACCAGAAAAAACCTTCCTCATCAGATCGAAGCCACCCAAGAGTGAAACAAAATAACTTTCTCACTTCCTCAGAAAAAATGCAGACGTCTTTGCTTGGAAGCCCTATTATCTCCCTTGAATAGATCCAGAGGTTACATGCCACAGATTTCAAACTGAATCGAGTATTAAGATAATAAAACAGAAACCAAGGAAGTTTACCCTAGATAAAGTTAGAGCTATGAAAGTTGAAGTTGATAACTTATTCCAAGCCAGCTCCATTAGGGAGGTCCAATTACTAAATTTGATCTCCAACACTGTTACTGTAAGGAAATAAGAGTGGAAAATAGAGGGTTTGCATGGACTTGACCGATCTCAATAGGAATTTCCCTAAGTATAACTCCCTAGTGCGACAGATAGATCAACTTGTGGCCTCCATGGCATGAAATTAATGAGCGAGGTTTAAGAATGAATACTTCAACTACCACCAGATACCTATTTTTAGTCCAGATATTAAAAAGACCTCATTTAATCATAACCTTGGGACTTTCCTGTTACAAAGTAATGCCCTTTGGTTTGAAGAATGCAGGGGCCACTTATCAGAGATCGGTTACTAAGACGTTCAAGAGATTGATCGATTCTACCATGGAGGTATATATTTATGATAAGATCATCAAGAGAAAGTATTCGGTTGATCATCTAGCAGACCTTGAAAAGACCTTCAACATTCTCAAAGAGTATAGAATGACGCCTTCAATTATGTATTTGGTGTGAGCTCCGAAAAGTTTCTAAGATACTTGATGAATGAGAGAGGCATTGAGGAAAATCTAGATCAAATCAAAGCTCTACATAATTTAAAAAATTCAACCACTATCAGAGATGTCCAGATTATTACAGGAATGTTAGTGGTACTTAATCATTTAATTTTAAGATCCTCTGATAAATATTGATCATTCTTCTAAACTTTGAATAAAGACATGATCTGGACAGAATAATGTGATCAAGCTTTAGAACAGATTTGAAAGTACTTAGGATCCCCTCATTTGCTGTCAATCCCCAAGGAAGGAGCAGACCGGTACCTCTATTTGGCTGTCTCAGGATATATGACTAGCATAAAATTGATTTGTCTTCACAGTAGGAACAAAGACTAATGTGCCATATGAGATACACCTTTCTTGAAGCAGAGAGCAGATACATGCCTATAGAGAAAATGGTTTTAGCCCTAGTGATTATCGCAGGGAAGTTAAGGCACTGTTTCGATGCTCATACGATAGTTGTTCTAACAACTTACCCCCTGAAGGATGCTCTCAAGAAGGTCGATCTCTCTAACAGAATGACTAAGTAGTCCCTCAAGCTGGCCTAATTTGATTTAATAATAAGGCCACAACAAAAATCAAAAGTCAATTCCTGGCAGACATTATGGATGAATTCACAACATCGCCAAGAGAAAAGAACAAACAGTCACATCCTATCGAATCATTAATGGTCCACAAGGATGAGAAATGTTGAAAGATATTTGTGGATGTCTCATTAAAAAAGAATGGCATAGGAGTTGGGATAGAGTTCTTGACACCACAAGGCGGACTTATTTAGTAATCCATGAGTTTGGGATTCAAAGGCTCAAATAATAAAGAAGAATATGAAGTCAGAGTGCATGGTCTCCGCAGGGTGATCAGTTTGGGTTCTCATCGTATTGTTTTATTTTTTACTCTAGACTGATCAAAAACTAGCTCAACGGATAATATAAAACAAGGAATCCTAGGATGATAACTTTAAAAAATAAGTCCAAAATATTTCTTCAATAGTTCAGGTCTGCCTCAATTGAATAGCTCCCAAGGAATGATAATAACCATGCAGATGCCCTCGTCACTCTAGCCTCCGCCATAGATATTGATTTGAAAATAAAAATTTAGGTAGAATATATAGACCGACTGAGAATTAAAAGAAAAAAAAGTAACTTAATGTTCTTCAAGTAGAGTTAACCCCATCCTGGATAGACACCATTATCTCCTACTTGAAGATCGAAGATCTACCTCCAGATGACAAGGCAACGCAAAAGTTAAAGATCAAATTGGCTAGGTTATGCCTCAACTCAAATGGGAGGCTCTACATAAAATTGTTCATCGATCTGCTACTAAAATGAATTTCCCTAGATAAAGAAGAAGGAATTTTAAATGAAATGTACGGAGAAATATGGGGAGCACACACAAGTGGTAGGTCATTATCCTATAGGGCAATATCCGAGGCATACTAGTGGCCATTCATGTAGAAAGACTCAACGAGGTTTGCCAAAAAGTGACCAAAGTATTAATTGTTCTCACCAAGGATCAAGCAACCTACGAGGGGTTTGAAACCCCTCAGAAGACAATGGTCATTCACTTAATAAGGCATGTTTATAGTCGTTCCACTACTAGCCACATAAGGAAATTAAGGATAACTGATTGTGACGACCGACTACTCCACTAAATAGGTTGAGGCCGAGCCACTCACCCATATTCGAAAGTCAAACGCTGGAAAGTTTATTTAGAGGAATCTCACCACATGGTTTAGTATCCCAATAGCACTAGTAATAGACAATGGGACACAGTTAGATAATGATTCATTTCTCGACTTTTGCGCCAAACAGGAAGTCAAGATACACTATGCATCAGTAATCTTCCCTCAATGCAATGGGTAAGAAAATATCACAAGTAAAACCCTTATATCAAGTAGTAAGAAGAGATTAGAGAAAAGTAAAGGATGATGGTAGGCAATCTTCCATCCGTTATGTGGGCATACAAGATGACCCCCAAAATTTTTACAAAAGAAACTCCATTCTCCCTCGCTTATGGCATTGAGGCAGCAATCCCCCTAGAGATCAGACTGCCATCACTTAGGTTAAAGATATTTGAGGACTGCCGAAATGACGATCGAATAATTATTGAGTTGGATCTAGCTGATGAAAGAAGGGATCAAGCCTTGATACACTTGACCGCCTATCAGTAGGAACTAGTAAAGAAACATGATAATTGATGATACAAAAATGGTACTGTGGGTACCCGAATTTGCCATCATGGGCCCAGACGATTAGCCTAATAAAAAGGCCCCGAAGTCCGAATCCCTAGCACCTTAACTAAATTAAGTTATGACTTAGTCCTCTCCTAAAATCTCGTATAGAGATATTACAGGAGAGAAGGCTGGACGTGGGGGAGTCCAACACCCCCACTCCCCGAAGATAAACATTTATATAATAAACCCTAAGCCTGGGGCAAGAGGCACGCACTGTATTCTCTGTAAATGCTCCCCGGAGTATATAGAAATTATACTGACTGCACCACCATGGATTAAGGCATTCTTGCTGAACCACGTATATACTGTGTTGTGTGATTGACATTTTATGTTCTCTGTTTTCCTTGGTGATTGCGCTTTTCTTATTTAATTGTGTTGAATATAATTGTCACCACAATTGGCGCCGCCTGTGGGAAACGTTAGTCTTCCTTGGGAAAGCCCTCACCAACAAAGAATCCAGAATGTCTGGTCACAGTAGTAACGCCCCTTAAGTAGGAAATATTCAAGAGCAGCCTGCTCCTCGCAGGATCAGATTCGAACTTCGTCATTCAAATCAGAGGGCTCGCCCAGAGCGATAATCCTAGGAAGTAAGTCAGGGACCAGCGAAGTCCACACAAATCTCCAGATTGATCGATGCCTATGAGGCAAGGCTCCAAGAGCAAGGAGAGTCTTCTTGCAAGCAAGAGGCTGAGAATGCTCGTCTCAAAAGAAGGTTGGAAAGGATGGAGAGAGAACTCCATCGTAGCACCAGGAGACGTCCATACCGCACTCCTAGACCTCAGGCGATCAAGTCTCGCAGCCGAGGAAGGAGTCCAAGACGCGGATCCCAAAGAGTTGAGGGACACGAGTTGAATGACGATCTGCTCGAGCAACTGCGACTAGCTCGCCATTACAGGAGCCCAACTCGTAGTGATGAAAACATATGAAATTTAGTCCGAAGGGAGATGGACCAACACCCAACACATTGCGATGCCAGATCGACTAGGGAGCTCGCTAGACGAGCTCTCAAGACCCAGATAAAATCCTCTTTCTCAAGGGAGATAGAAGAATAAGAAGCACCCAAGAAATTTTCTATTCCGAGATTTAAGATTTATGACGGAAAAATTGACCCTATTGATCACGTTAGGCAGTAGAGGCAAGCTATGACTCTCTGGAACCACCAGGATGCCCTGATGTGTCGGATCTTCCCCTCGAGTCTGCATGACGTGGCGCATAAGTGGTTTGAGAGGCTCCCTTGTAGGTCCATCAGAAGCTTTGAGTCCCTTACTAAACTTTTCACGGCTCGCTTCATCACCAGCAGTTCCCATCCTAAGAGGATGGATGCTTTGCTAACAATGAAGAAGACATCACAGGACAGCCTTCGAGACTATGCAAAGAGGTACTGAGAATTGTTTAACGAGGTCGACGACTGCTCAGAGAAAGTAGTAGTGTCCTCTTTCAATATCGGCTTACCAAACTCCTACCTTCTGCACCAATCCTCGACGAAGAAGGAGGCCACAACCATTGATGAACTGATGGCCAGCATCGAGAAGTACGCCAATGTGGAGGATGTGATATGCCTCAATACAGGGGAGAATGCTCGGACTAGGCTCGCTGACAAGGGCAACGATAAGGTTAAGAACCAGAAGAAAGGAGGAAAGAATGTCTCCAAGAACGGAGGAAAGACTGATGCTTCAAAAGCATTTCAGATAGTAAACACTGTCTTCAAAGAACCAATCTATAAGATCTTGGCGAAGATCAAAGACGAGCCATTTGTTAAGCGGCCTATAAAGATGGGAGGAGATCCCTCGAAGAGAAACAATGAAATGAGATGTGATTTTCATAAAGAGGGAGGACATAAGACTGAGCACTGCAAAGCTCTTAAGTCTAACCTCGAAGAACTGGCCTAGTCTGGGCACCTAAATGATTTTGTGGAGAAGAAGACAGAGAAAGTCGCTGCCAATGAAGAAGCAAGACCTGACAACATACTCGAGGATGATGATGGACATGAATTCATCGTAATTCATGGGGCATCCGATATGAAGAAGATTCAAGGAAATTTAGCTCGGATGGAAGTAAAAAAGGTTACAGCACTGATGCAAGCTTTTCAAATCGATCCAGCAAAGACACAATCAGGAAAACGTCGGTGAGCAGATGACATCAACTATAGTAAACATATCGTGTTCAAAGATAAAGATCTGGTAGGAGTAAGTACCCCACATCATGATGCCTTGATCATTACGTTCAGGATGTCCAACTACGACATCGAAAAGTTGCTCGACGACCAAGGAAGATCATTCGAGGTAATGTATCTCGACCTGTTCAGAAAATTAAAGTTGAGCATCGCCGACCTGAAGAAAGCCACTGTCCCTCTAGTTGGCTTCGCTAGAAAAGTGACTATTCCATTGCGAAATATCGTGCTGCCAGTAAGGGCATGGAGTGTCTCCAAGATGATTGAGTTTCTGGTAGTCGACATTGACTCTCCATACCAAGCTATCCTCAACAGAGGGTGGCTACATGCGATGAAGGAAGTCTCCTCAACCTACAATTAGAAACTCAAATTTGTGACCGAGCGAGGAGTAATGGAGATCCATGACGATCAAGTGATGGCAAGAAGGTGCATCATAACAGCCATCCGCCCAAGACCAGAGAAGAGGCCGAAAAGCTTAGAGAGAAAGTCGAGGAACAAGAAGGTCTGACACCTTCGAAATAGCAGTTAAAGTACGGAAGACCCGAAGTGGAAGAGACCAGGATCCTCCCCTCTGAACGGTTCGTCGAAAACCTGGAGGAAGTTACAGGTGGTGGTAGGGAGAAAGATAGAATTTTCTTGATTGGAGCTTCTCTTACAGATCAGGATAAGAAGGAGTTGACGATTCTGTTGAGAAGCAACGTAGACATTTTCGCGTGGGAACCATACGAGCTACCTGGAATTGATCCCAGTCTGGTTTATCATCGGTTGCAAGTCGACCCCACTTTCAAACCTATCACATAGAAGTCACGACGAACTGCTCGCAAGAAGGCCAAAGCCGTAGAAAAAGAAGTCGAAAAACTGCTGGACGCAGGATCCATTCGGGAAGTTCAATTCCCTAAATGGTTATCCAACCTAGTAGTAGTTCCGTGGAGTAATGGAAAATGGAGAGTCTACATTGACTTCACTGACCTTAATAGGGCATGCCCTAAGAACAGTTTCCCTCTCCCAAAACTTGACCAATTAGTGGATGCCACAGCAGCTGACGAAAGAATGAGTTTTCTGGATGAATATTTAGGGTATCACCAGATCACTTTGTATGCACCAGACCAGGACAAGACAACATTCATCACCACTGTCGGCTTATACTGTTAAAAAGCCATGCCCTTCGGGCTAAAAAATGCAGGGGCAACCTACCAGCGGCTGGTCACCAAGATGTTCAAAGACCAAATGGGAGACACCATGGAAGTCTACATCGACGATATGCTCGTCAAGAGCAGGAACAAAGAAGACAACCTATCAGACCTATCGAGAACCTTCAAAATCCTTAAGAAATATTGAATGAAGCTTAACGCGAGCAAGTGTTCTTTCGGTGTCCAGTTAGGAAAATTTCTTGGGTACTTGGTCAGTAAGAGAGGCATCGAGGCTAATCCGGAACATATCGATGCAATCAATAGGGTATAGCCCACTCGCACAATACGGGACGTACAGAAGCTCACTGACATGCTCGCTGCCTTGAACCGTTTCATCTTAAAGTCCTATGAGAAATGTAAACCATTCTTCCGGATCTCGAAGGGAAACAAGACAGTAGAATGGAATTAAGATTGCTCGCAAGCATTGGGCGAGCTCAAGGCTTACCTTAGCTCACCACCCCTGCTCGTCATACCTCAGGAAAGAGATTCCTTGTACTAATACCTCGCCGTTTCCAACCACACCGTCAGTTCTGCACTGGTGTGTGGAAAAGTAAGAATCCATCACCCCATTTATTACGCGAGCAAGACCTTATTAGAAGCTGAGCAGCGGTACCTACCACTAGAGAAGCTCGCCTTTGCACTTGTAGTAGCTTCGAGGAAGCTGAAGCACTACTTTGAAGCTCACACCATCATCCTCCTTACATCACACCCCCTTAAAGCAATCCTGAGGAAAACGGATTTATCGGGCAGACTGACTAAATGGTCGGTCGAGCTCGAACGATTTGACATCCAATTTCAACCAATGAATGCAATCAAAGGACAAGTCCTCGCTGATTTCATAGCTGAATTCATAGGCGAGAATCCTCTTGACCAACTTCAACCCATGAAGCAAAGAGATAATAGCGGAATATAGGGAGTTTGGAAATTATTTGTTGATGGAGCCTCCAACTCAAAGGGGGCAGGAGTAGGCATTGTGCTTGTTACTTCAGAAGAAACAATCCTCGAATAGGGAATCAGGCTTGGATTTGAAGCCTCCAATAATGAGGCAAAGTATGAGGCTTTGATAGCCGGCCTCTAGAAGGCACACACTTTGGGGTCGAGGTAGTTACAGGTGTTCGACGACTCATAATTAGTCTCCAATAAGATAAGTGGGGACTATAATGAAAAATATGAAAGAATGGCAGCCTACCTTGCCTTGACAAAAAGGATAATTGACAGAGCATAAATTCTTCAGAATTTAGCCCCTTAATTTAGTGATTTTAATATCTCGAATAATGTAATTGAGCCATTTTTATGCCATATCACTCTATTGCCTATTCCTAACAATATTCCCTAGGTTTTGTATAATTTGGATGAAGTTCTCAGGAATGGAATGCAAGAAAGAATCCAAAAGAAAAGAAAAGTTGCAAGCAAGAAATGTCCAAAGGCAAAAGTGTAATTCCATTCAGAATTCGAAAGTAACACCAAAAGGGAAGTTGAAGAGAATGAGTTCACAAGAGCATAGGAAGAAACGACATTCAAATCGGAGGTCTAGATAAGAAGATATGGTCAGTCAAAGCTGCAAGGAAAAAGTCAAAGAAGAAGAGATCCGGACCGATCCGATCCGGTCAAGTCCAGTGCACCCCGGATGGATGGCAAACTGATGGAAGTAAAATCCGAACCAATCCGAGAACAGCCGGACCGATCCGGAAGAAAATAAAAGAATCGATCCGATGGATATCGGATCGATCCGGTAAAGACCCGGACCGATCCGGTTATGCGAATTCCTGGCATTAATTTGCCATTTATTGTGCAGATTTGATGAGTGCGTAGCTATGAAACTTGTTCCACAAGCAGGGTTAGAGGCCGACTTTCGATGATTTGTGCTATAAAAAGCCAAGTTCTACATCATTTGAAGGAGGCTAGGGTTAAGAGTTTTTAGAGAGAGTTTTTTTTAGATCAGATTTTTAGGTCAAATTTCCATTTCCTTCAAGATTTGCATGAACCCTAGTTTGTATTCTGAATCTCAATTCCGTTTTTGTGCTGAATTCAAGTAATATCATTCTATTCTCTTGTGTTTTAATTTTTGCAATTTTCTTACAATGTTCTGCAGTTTCATAATTTCATATGTGAATTTGTTTTTCAACCAAATCATGAGTAGCTAATTTCCCAAAGGTTGGGGTACATGAACTCAATCCTAATACAAATTATTTGTATGGAAAATTAGAAAATAAATGAAAATATTGATTGAATCGTGAATGAAAATCATATATGCATTGTCATATCTTTTAATCTCTCTTGCCCTAGGTACTTGGGATGTTTAAGAATGCTTTGTATGTATAATTTGTCGTTCACCGCTTTATATTGATCTTTGATTTCATATGATGCGGGCTTGAACCTCATATATGTAATGCTTAGAGATTATAAGGACTGGATTTAATCAAGAATTTTGATTTATAATTCTAGTATTCTAAAGGATAATTTGTTAAGGATCGAGGGATTGTACCCTACTCTAATTTTCTCTAAATTATTAAATCCAAGTTTCGTTGTTGATTTCTAATTGTTTTTCATAAGTAAATTTTTAGAAAGTTTCCCATAAATCAATCATCTTTTTATTTCTTTTCAGAAATCATTTCAAGGTTTGGTAATTCTTCTTGTTATTGTTTGGCAATTTCGATCCATGTGAAGACGATCCCGACTTACCGGGTTATTACTTGAGCGACAAGGCTTGCACTTGAGCCTAGATAAATACGCACTTTTGAGACAAATATTAAGTCGCGTCAAGTTTTTGGCGCCGTTGCCGGGGATCCGAAATTGTTAAATTTTCAAGAAAGTTATTTTTATCTACAAGTGATTTCATAAAAAAAATATATATATATTTTTTCATTTCTTCTCTTGTGTACTTATATGCAGAATTCATCTCCCACCCAAATTCACGAAAATCCTATTACCGAAGCCAGTTCTGAAAATTCTGAGTCTCCTCATTTTTGGGTTCCACCTCCTTCGCCTAATAATTCCATCATAAGTCGTTCTTTGAGTCAAACCGGGAGTGAGAATTCTGAGCCTTTCGTTAGCGATATGTCGGATCATGGTAGTGTCGGTGTTGGTGCTGGAGAGGATGATGTACCATATCAACCCATGAAAGATCTTTTATTTCCGGAGAGAACTGTTACCCCTGGTTGCATTTTACTCCCGTATAATGCCGGTCAGTTCCACTTTCGGAATGGAATGATCCAAATTCTTCCTACATTTCATGGGATGGAGTCGAAAAAACCATATCTCCATATTCGAGAATTTGAAGATACGTGTGAGACATTTGGAGACCAAACTTGTCCACAAGAGGTAATCCGGTTGAAGCTCTTTCCTTTTTCCTTAAAGGATAAAGCTAAAACTTGGTTATGGTCCCTGCCCCCAAATTCCGTGTTATCCTGGAGAGATATGCAAAATAAGTTTATCTCAAAAATTTTTCCACAACACAAAACCAATTCTGTTAAAGCCCAAATTCAAGCTTTTCGTCAAAATGAGAATGAGGCTTTTGATAAGTGTTGGGAGAGATATCAGGAGTTAGTTAATGCGTGCCCCCATCATGGTTTTGAACCTCATCATCTGATTTCATTTTTCCATCAAGGCCTTACTGTAGCGTCTAAACAACTTGTTCAAACCATGTGCGAGAGACCTTTTTGGGAGTTAAGTACGAGCGATGCTGAGGCTCATTTGAAATATGTGGCAGAAACTACCCAAGCATGGGATACTTCTGATCCTAATAGTCAAAATAGAAATCGACAAGTGTCCAACTTTCCAGCTGCGTCTGGTATTTATCACTTGGACAAGGACACTTTGATGGATCGAAAATTTGACCAATTGGAGAAGAATTTCAGAGATATGCTAGATATGCGATTGAGAGATGTGTCTGGACCCGTACATGCCGGAAATGAGAAGGTTTGTGCCATTTGTAATGCAGGCCATTCTACCGAAGGATGTCCTACTATTCCTGCATACAAGGCCATGTACACTGAACAGGTTGATGCGATAGGAGGTTTTCGGGGAAATTATAATGCTTAGCAAGGGAATGCATATAATCAATCGTGGAGGAATCCTGGGTTCAGTTATGGACAACCCCAAGGTGGGATGGTTCCTAACCCACAGATGACTCTACCACAACCCCCTCAATTTCAGCAAGTGGCAAATCCTATGCACGTACCACCTCCTGGTCCTTATGTAGCTCCACCTAGGAGATCTCTTGAGGATAATTTCAATCAGTTCATCCAATCCCAAAAAGAGAGAGATGCTAAATTTGAGCGAATGTTCGCTGAAATGCAAACTAACATTTCTAGGTTGCAGTCTGCAGTGAATACTCAAGAGAAGGGTAAACCTCCTGCCCAAGGCCAAAGACCACCTCTTCAGGGTCAACCCACGGTTTGCTCCACATCATCAGATTTGCACGAACAATGTCAAGCTGTTACTACTCTTCGTAGTGGCCGCGTAATTGATCTAACACCTAAATTGCCAAAGGTGAATGATGATGGAGGGGAACCCGAGATTGCCAAGGAATCTGAAACTTCTGAGTCTGAAAAACCTTCCTTAGAAAAGGAATTGAAAGATGAGGAAGTTGAACCTGAAATTGAAGTCAAGTTACCTACTGTTGCTCCATTTCCTCAACGCTTAGAGTCACCCCAGAAAGGTGCTTCGTGTACCGAGGTGTTGGATGTGTTGAAACAGGTAAAACTGAACTTGCCGTTCCTTGATGCTATTCAACAAATTCCAGCATATGCTAAGGTTATTAAAGATCTTTTGACTGTCAAGAGATGTCTTAAGGTGAAGAAAAATGTTTTCTTGGCACAAAATGTAAGCTCAGTTCTTCTCAATGATCTTTCACCAAAATTCAAAGATCCAGGTGCACCTACCATTTTGTGTATCATAGGAGAAACAAGAGTGGAAAAAGCATTGCTTGATTTAGGTGCGAGTGTAAACATCCTCCCATACTCCATCTATAAGAAGCTTGATTTAGGTGATTTAAAACCTACCCGAATCACTCTACAGTTAGCGGATAGAACAGTCAAAGTGCCTCGTGGAATTGTAGAAGACGTGATAGTTCAAGTGGACACGTTCTACTTTCCCGTTGATTTTGTCATTTGGGACACCGAGCCTGTTCCCCATACGAGAAATCATGTTCCAATTATATTGGGCCGACCGTTCTTAGCTACCGCTAATGCTTTGATCAATACACGGAATGGCCAAATGCAACTCACTTTTGGAAACATGACTCTCGAGACTAATATTTTCAATGTCGCTAACCAAATGGGTGATGAGGATGAGATTCTTGAAGTGGATCTTATTGAGGAAGTTGTGGATGAAAATATTGAGACAATCATAGGAGGAGATGTTCTGAAAGTGTGCTTAGTGCAAAGTGGTGCACAAATGGGTGCTTATACTGAGTTTGAGAGAGAGGTGGAAGAGTTGAAAAGTTGGTTACAAGAGGAAGAGAGTTTTGAGAGTTTGAGAGCGGTCGATTGGATTTCTAGGTATGAAGAATTGTCTCCGAGGGAGATACCCATGGTCCCCTCTGAACATAGATTTCCTAGTCTTGAGTTGAAGAAACTACCCTCCCATGTCAAATATGCCTTTTTAGGTGAGAATGATACATTTCCTATTGTTGTGTCTTCCCATCTAGAAAAAGGGCAAGAGGGTATGTTGTTAGATGTGTTGCGAAAGCATAGAAGTGCTTTTGGTTGGTCCATAGCAGATTTGAAAGGTATAAGTCCTTTGATTTGTACCGATAAAATCCATCTTGAAGAAGAAGTGAAGCCCTCGCGTGAGATGCAAAGGCGATTAAACCCAACCATGAAAGATGTTGTAAGGGCGGAAATCATCAAATTGCTAGATGCTGGGATTATTTATCCCATTTCGGATAGTAAATGGGTGAGCCCAATTCAGGTCATTCCAAAGAAATCCGGGATGAGTGTGGTTGAGAATGCTAAGGGAGAATTAATACCTCAACGCACCACCAACAGGTGGCGTGTTTGCATTGACTACCGAAAGCTCAATGCCGGAACTCGAAAAGATCATTTTCCCTTACCATTTATCGATCAAGTTATTGAACAAGTGGCGGGCCATCCTTACTATTGTTTCCTAGATGGATATTCCGGTTATAATCAAATTGAAGTGGATGTTCTTGATCAAGAAAAGATGACTTTTACATGTCCGTTTGGTACGTTTGCCTACAAACGTATGCCATTTGGGTTATGTAATGCGCCGGCAACTTTTCAAAGGTGCATGTTAAGTCTCTTTAGCGATATGATTGAAAAAGGTCTTGAGGTGTTCATGGACGATTTCAGCGTTTTCGGTTCATCTTTTGACCATTGTTTAGCTAATCTTGAGAGAGTTCTATTCCGATGTGTGGAAAAAGACTTAGTCCTCAATTGGGAAAAATTCCATTTCATGGTTACCGAGGGTGTAGTCTTGGGCCACATAGTCTCATCTAGGGGGATTGAAGTTGATCGAGCAAAAATTGAAGTAATAGCTGAGTTACCCCCGCCAAAATCACTTAAAGATGTGAGGTCCTTTCTAGGCCATGCTGGATTTTATAGGAGGTTTATTAAAGACTTTAGCGCCATCGCTAGACCTTTAAGTAATCTTCTCATGAAGGACACTCCATTTGAGTGGAATAAAGCATGTCAAGAAGCATTTGATAAACTCAAAAGCATGCTTATTTCCGCACCTATCGTGCAAGCTCCGGATTGGTCACTTCCCTTTGAGCTTATGTGTGATGCAAGTGATTACGCGATTGGGGTTGTTCTTGGACAGAGGAAAGATAAGAAAGCTCATGTTATTTACTATGCGAGAAGAACATTATCTGGCCCTCATCTTAATTACTCTACCACAGAGAAAGAGTTACTAGCAGTCGTTTTTGCTCTCGATAAATTTCGCTCTTACATTGTTGGGTCGCCTATTGTTTGTTTCACTGATCATTCGGCACTTAAATATCTCTTGAGCAAGAAAGATGCCAAACCCCGTCTAATCAGGTTGATCCTACTCCTACAAGAGTTTAATCTCTCGATTAAAGATAAGAAAGGAGTAGAAAACGTCGTTGCTGACCATTTGTCACGACTCCCGTTCGACGTGCCTATTGATCCCATTCCCATAGACGAGTATTTTCCGGATGCGAATCTATTTGCTACCTCTTCTCTCCCTTGGTTTGAGGATATAGTCAATTACCTTGTCACTGGAGTTGTTCCATCTAGTTGGAATCCACAAGAGAGAAGGAGGTTCATTACTTGGTCACGCATGTTCTTTTATGATGATCCATATTTGTTTAAGTATTGTGCTGATCAACTCATCCGGAGATGTGTACCAGATGAGGAAATCCAAGGAGTAATTCGATTCTGTCATTCGGAAGCATGTGGCGGTCACTTTTCTAAAAATAAAACTGCTGCGAAAATCCTTCAAAGTGTTCTTTATTGGCCCACAATCTTCCGGGATGTGAATGCTTTTTGTAAGACTTGCGATAGATGCCAAAGGATGGGAACTATTACTCGCCGTGATATGATGCCATTATCCCCTATTTTAGTCTTGGAGTTGTTTGATTGTTGGGGTATTGACTTCATGGGGCCCTTTCCCCCTTCTTTTGGTTTTCTATACATCCTCGTCGCTATGGATTATGTCTCCAAATGGGTAGAGGCTATAGCTACAAGGACGAATGACATCAAGGTGGTGATAAAATTCATTCAAGAGAATATACTTTCTCGCTTTGGTATGCCTAAGGCCATAATTAGTGACAATGGAACTCATTTTTGCAATAGGCCGATGGATAAACTAATGCGGACGTATGGAATTGTTCATAAGGTTATCACCCCCTATCACCCCCAATCGAATGGCCAATCCGAGCTTGCTAATCGGGAAATCAAGAATATCTTGGAAAAGACAGTTGATCCTAATAGGAAAGACTGGTCTCTTAGATTGACTGATGCTCTCTGGGCTTATAGAACCGCATACAAGAATCCCCTTGGGATGTCCCCATTTCGATTTGTGTATGGCAAACCTTGTCATCTTTCGGTTGAAATCGAACACAAAGCGTATTGGGCTATCAAAAGGGTGAACTTCAAAATGGATGAAGCCGGTGAAACACGTAAACTTCAGTTGAATGAGTTGGAAGAAATACGCAATGATGCGTATGAAAGTGCCAAAATTTCTAAGGACCGATTGAAACACGCTCATGACAGAATCATTCGTAAGAAAGAGTTTCATTCGGGACAAAAAGTACTTCTTTACAACTCGAGGTTGCACTTGTTTCCCGGAAAATTGCGGTCACGATGGTTTGGTCCTTACATTGTGATAGAGGTATTTCCCCATGGAGCCGTTGAGCTAATAGATGAGAAAGGGGGGACCACTTTTAAAGTCAATGGGCATCGTCTCAAGCCTTATTTGGAAGCCATGGTTAAAGAAGCCGACACAATCTGGCTGTCGGACCCCATTTATGGGGATTGATTGAAAGAAGAGAGTGAGGTCGACGCACCCCCGACATGTATGGGGTGATTGTTGTACATATGCGTCATAGGATGTAGAAGTCATAGGCTAGAGTCCGTTCTAAGGGTGAGAATCCGAAGGGTGCGGGGTGTTTTGTTATCAATGAGTTGCGAGGATAGGGGAAGTATGTAAGGTTGAAAAATCATATTTGGAGTTGAGTTTGGGCATTTCTAGGATGAGAAGAAGAGAGAAGAAGAAATCTGGAAATCAGCAATCGGATCGGTCCGGTGAAATTAAAAGAACCGATCCGGTCATCCGGATCGGTCCGGTGCTCAAAACCGGATCGGTCCGGTGTCTGCAGATTTAAATTCCCAAGAGACACCTCTTTAATCCACCTCTTCAATCCACACCCTTTCACTTCACCCAATCCATCCCTTCCTTCAAAATTTCGTCCCCTCATTTCCCACCACTTCATTCCCTCCATTACACCCCCTCATACCTATAAATACATACCTCCCCCTACCCATTTTCTTCACACCTCTACCTATCTTCTCTCTTATATCTCCATAGATATCTCCTTCCTCCATACTCATGGCTGCTCCCCAAAAATATACCTCCATTGAAGTTCTTCCTAACGGAAATGGAGAGTATCGTTCTCGCCAAGAAGCAAATTGGTGCCGAAAGTTTTTCAGCCTTACACGAAAAATCCATATCGAGCGTCAAGTGTTGGGGATCAACTGCCCAACTCGGTCACAGCCCTTTTCCTGTCACGGGGATGGTGCCGTTTCTTTAATGAACCATATGAGGCTGTTTGGGAAAATGAAGTCCGTCAGTTCTACGGATCTCTCGTCCGTACCGCTGAATTTGAGTCCCAAGCCTTTGTGGATTCCATACCTATCCCATTTTCACTTGATCTCGTGGCAAGGAAGCTCGAGTCTTTTGGTGTGATCACTCCGGCCCAATTTGACTATCCAAGTCCTGATCCCGTCCTCACTAAAGAAGTTTGTATCTCGCGGATCCAGCCCAGTGCGGTTTGGACCACCGAGACCTTTCCCGTCGGTCGTTTGTCCGACAAAGCTCGCATCACCTTTCATATCGTTTGTGCCAATATCTTGCAAACTTCTAATGATTCAGAGATGCGGCCGCACCAAGCCACCATGATCTATCATTTGTTCGATCCGACGAATGGTAATCAATTTGGCCTGCACATTTTACGCCGATATCCTTTTTGTGGCTTATGATAAAAAGGGTCGCGCTCCTCTTCCGTATGGTCGACTCATTACCTCAATGCTTCGGGATGCCGGGATTGCGCCACCTCAGGATCTTGTCAAACTTCCTAAACCTTTAGGACAAGAGTCTCGCACTCGAAGTGAGCGGCAAATTCAGCTAATCCGTGCGCGGCACGGTGACGATTCTAGTGAGGAGGAAGACGATGACGAGGAGAACGTCGTTGAGGAGGACGTGGAAATGGTTGAGGGTGAAGAGGAGGAATATGATGAAGCGGCTGATCCAGATTATGTTTCGGAGGATACAATTTTGCATGAGCGCGTTCTCTCTCTTGAGACGCGATTTGACGCTCATGTGTCCTCCTACGAGAGGGACATGAGTTTGGTCCTGCGTATGCAGGCCGACTTGTTCCGTCTTCAGGCGGGACCCGAGGCCCCTCTTCCTCCGTACTACTACAATCCCTATGATCCAAATGCTCCGGGCACTTCCCATCCACCACCCGCCCCTTAGGCTCCCTTTCTATTTTTAGGATTTTTATATCTATGTTTGTAGTTTTGCTTACACAGTTGTTTCCACAGTTTGTTAGTATTCCACAGTTTTAAATATGATATTGGCTTGTTTTATCTATCGCACTCTTTATGTTGTCTTCTTTTTCTCTCTTATCTATTTGATTGAGGACAATGCAAATCATTGAGTTAGGGGGGATGACAGGTGCGTATTCATAAATCTTCGCTTATATTCATATGTATCATTCTTGTGTTCTAAAAAAAAAAAAAATTGAAAAAATTTGAAAAAAAACCAAAATTTTTTTTGTTCAAAATAAATAAAAATTTGAATTTAAAATTTTCAAAAATATCACCTTTATTCTATTTGAAGTCTCAAATTGTTAACAATCATAATGCACTAAGCCAAAATTGACCGAAGATGGAAATTGAAAGAAAATTGACGACTTTACGAATAAGTGTGGAGATTAGTTCAACCCGGTGAGATTTCGAGCCTTTCAATATTTTATGAGTTTTTAAATCAATCCGAGTTTATGATTAACGCAAAGTTATTTTCAGCATTTTAATAAGTCGTTGATGATCTCAATCCTTTGTTTTGATCGGTTATGGGAAATGTGTGAAATGTTGTCTCGAAATTCGTGCTAAATATATCTCTAAACTTAATGAATCTCGAGATGCATATGGTAATGTGATTAGCAATTTGGACAATGAAATAGGCCCTCATTTGTTACCCAAAAATATTAGCCATAAAAAGTTGTGAAAAATTATCCCTTTACAACCCACTTTGAGCCTAATAAAATATTTTCCTTTCGTTTAATAACCCGAAAAACCCAAATAGCCCGGAATTTTGAAAATTGAGAAAATTTATCAAGTAAGTCCAAATTGTGCAATAAAAAGGGAAAAGAAAAAAAAAAGAAGAAAAAAAAAAGAAAAAGAAAAAAAGGAAAAGAGAAAAAGAAAGAGAAAAATGAGCAAATGCCCGAAAAAGCACTAATGGACGTCATAAGGAAATTTTCCAATTCCGAATAGCCCATGCATTCTCATTTTTACCCTTTACACTTTATGACCCAAGAAAGTCCTAACTGAGTCCAAATGGCGAAATTAATTACTGCAAGGAGAGCTAAGACATGAAAAGATAATATGAGAGATTAAATGGTGTGAATTAGAGGTGATGTTCCCATTTCCAAATAACTGTATTCCGATGATGAGATCTTTTCACCATAAATTTCCTTCTTTTCAATTTTGTATGCGTGAATTTGTGTCCATTATATTTACTCTTTATATCATGCATACCGAGAGAAAATAACCACAATCCGAGTGATTCGTTTGTGAGTGCAATCCGTAAGAATTTGAATCAAAACGAATTTTCGGACTGTAACGTAATGCTCAATCGGTGGAAATTTGAGGTTTAATTGATGGCTTTGCACACACACACTATGGTTTGAGACAGTTGAATATGAGTTGATGGGGATTATTTTACGAAAAGTTTAAATCGTGCAATTTTTAAGTATTTTGATATTTATTTGAGTCAATAAAGAATTTTGTGGGTGTATTCACTGCAAACCCTCACGAGACAAAACTCGTCCTACTAGGGTAACCTAGAGGTTTAAAGGCTTGTTGCATATGCTAAATACAATCGCGTGCCTGCGAAAGTGGAATATTATTTCAATAAAGAAGTTTTCAAGAAATAAATGTTGGTTAGATTCAGATACATTGCCCGGGACGTGCAAAGTCCTAAGTTAGGGGGATTTGACAGAGCATAAATTCTTCAGAATTTAGCCCCTTAATTTAGTGATTTTAATATCTCGAACAATGTAATTGAGCCATTTTTATGCCATATCACTCTATTGCCTATTCCTAAGAATATTCCCTAGGTTTTGTATAATTTGGATGAAGTTCTCAGGAATGGAATGCAAGAAAGAATCCAAAAGAAAAGAAAAGTTGCAAGCAAGAAATGTCCAAGGGCAAAAGTGTAATTCCATTCAGAATTCGAAAGTAACACCAAAAGGGAAGTTGAAGAGAATGAGTTCACAAGAGCATAGGAAGAAACGACATTCAAATCGGAGGTCTAGATAAGAAGATATGGTCAGTCAAAGCTGCAAGGAAAAAGTCAAAGAAGAAGAGATCCCGACCGATCCGGGTAGGAATCGGACCGATCCGATCCGGTCAAGTCCAGTGCACCCCGGATGGATGGCAAACCGATGGAAGTAAAATCCGAACCGATCCGAGAACAGCCGGACCGATTCGGAAGAAAATAAAAGAACCGATCCGATGGATATCGGATCGATCCGGTAAAGACCCGGACCGATCCGGTCATGCGAATTCCTGGCATTAATTTGCCATTTATTGTGCAGATTTGATGAGTGCGTAGCTGTGAAACTTGTTCCACAAGCAGGGTTAGAGGCCGACTTTCGATGATTTGTGCTATAAAAAGCCAAGTTCTACATCATTTGAAGGAGGCTAGGGTTAAGAGTTTTTAGAGAGAGTTTTTTTTAGATCAGATTTTTAGGTCAAATTTCCATTTCCTTCAAGATTTGCATGAACCCTAGTTTGTATTCTGAATCTCAATTCCGTTTTTGTGCTGAATTCAAGTAATATCATTCTATTCTCTTGTGTTTTAATTTTTGCAATTTTTTTACAATGTTCTGCAGTTTCATAATTTCATATGTGAATTTGTTTTTCAACCAAATCATGAGTAGCTAATTTCCCAAGGGTTGGGGTACATGAACTCAATCCTAATACAAATTATTTGTATGGAAAATTAGAAAATAAATGAAAATATTGATTGAATCGTGAATGAAAATCATATATGCATTGTCATATCTTTTAATCTCTCTTGCCCTAGGTACTTGGGATGTTTAAGAATGCTTTGTATGTATAATTTGTCGTTCACCGCTTTATATTGATCTTTGATTTCATATAATGCGGGCTTGAACCTCATATATGTAATGCTTAGAGATTATAAGGACTGGATTTAATCAAGAATTTTGATTTATAATTCTAGTATTCTAAAGGATAATTTGTTAAGGATTGAGGGATTGTACCCTACCCTAATTTTCTCTAAATTATTAAATCCAAGTTTCGTTGTTGATTTCTAATTGTTTTTCATAAGTAAATTTTTAGAAAGTTTCCCACAAATCAATCATCTTTTTATTTCTTTTGAGAAATCATTTCAAGGTTTGGTAATTCTTCTTGTTATTGTTTGGCAATTTCGATCCCTGTGGAGACGATCCCGACTTACCGGGTTATTACTTGAGCGACAAGGCTTGCACTTGAGCCTAGATAAATACACACTTTTGAGACAAATATTAAGTCGCGTCAATAATGTCCAGCTTCGAGGAAGTCAGTGTCCAGTAGTTTCCCAGAGGACAGAATAACCATGATGACACCCTTGCGGCCCTGAGTTTGGCAATCAATTCTGGCTTAAAAAGAGAGATCCCCATTGACTTCCTTGCCCATCCGAGCATCAACTATAACAATGAGCTGCCAAGCGTGGAGCGTGTGCTCCAGATTGAGTCAGCACTCAGTTGGATGGACCCTTTAAGGGACTATTTGAAATATGGCGCACTTCCAAATGATAAGAAGACCGCTCACCAGATAAGAGTCAAAGCTGCTCGCTTTCACTTATCTCTTGAGGGCAAGCTGTATAAGAGATCGTTCTCTGGTTTTTACCCTCAATGTGTTCACCCGAAGGATGTCAAACGAATTCTACGCGAACTCCACGAGGGAATATGTAGAGGCCATATTAGATAAAATTCATTATCTTTTCGAGCAATGAAGGAAGGCTACTGGTGGCCATATATGAAAAAGATTCTACAGTATATGTTCGCAAATGCAAGAAATGCCAACTTCATGCTCCCATGTTCCATCAACCTGCCAGCGACCTAAGATCACTTTCCAACCCATGGCCATTCGCCCAATGGGGAATGGACATCGTGGGATCTCTTCCTATAACTACCGGCAATAGAAAATATCTGTGGGTCGCAACTGACTACTTCACCAAATGGATCGAGGTAGAACCATTAGCGACCATCCGAGATGCATATATGATGAGATTTATATGGAAAAATATAATTACCCGCTTTGGTATTCCCAGAACCATCATCATGGACAATGGAACACAGTTCGAGAGCGGCTCTTTTTAGAGTTTCTGCAATGACCATGAAATCAGGCACTATTTCAGCTCGATGGCCTATCCTCAGAGCAACGGTCAAGCCAAAGCTTCCAACAAAATGGTGACCGATGGGTTAAAGAAACGATTAGAGTGAGCCAAAGGTGCATGGGTGAATGAACTACCGCATATTCTGTGGGCTTACTGCACTTCCCCACATCGGGCAATGGGGGAAACCACATTCTCACTAACGTATGGAATGGAAGTGGTCATCCCATTGGAAGAAGGCCTACCTACTATGAGGTCCACCCTTATTGACTAGGGCCAGAATGATGCAGCATTTCTCGCTGAACTCGACCTAGCTGACGAACTTAGAGAACTTGCCTTAGTGAAACTAGCGAACTATCAGCAACAACTCGCAAAACACTATAACAAGAAGGTCAATCCAAGGGCATTCCGAGTTGGGGACTTTGTCCTAAGGAAAGTCCTTGGCAGCGTAGTAAAGCCATCAGACGGTAAGTTGGGGCCAAACTGGGAAGGACCATTCAAGATAACAAGAGATGATCTGCAAGGAACCTATCACTTACAAAAGCTGGAAGGCAGAGAGATACACCGAGCATGGAATGTAGCCAACTTTAAGAAATTCTATTTCTAGTTTTTTCTTTCATCTTTTATCAAATTTATGAAACTGGCAGCTCATTTACTTGTGATTAATAAAAGTTGTTTGGCAGTTGCATTCTATGAAGTGTCAGTTAACTAATATATGAACTTTATAACTTGCACACCCTTTTCAAGTGACAGGCACACTACTCAGTTCACGATAGCAGGGAAATCACCCTCCTCAGGTTTTTGTTATGAAGCACGGACAACCTCTTAGCATTGACCCTGGAAATATATGAAGCCCTACAGGATATCCTTAGGCACTTTGGCCAAGTTAAATTGGTCCCCAAACAATGTTTGGTTAACAAAACCCTGATCGGATAGAACATCCAACACCAGGTGAGTTCTCGGCAATTGCCACACTTAGGCCTAAGGAAGTGTGATGACATGACCTAAAAGGTAAAATGGGGCAGAATGGTATCTCATAAGCATATTGGACTGGAGGGACACTTGCTCAACAAAGCAAACTTACCAATCTAGTCGGCCACAAGAGGCCCAAGATTATTAAGCGAAGAATAAATTATGTAAAAAATATAGAACACATGTTTAGTCGGCGAGATCGACCAAAACATAGATATTATATTACTTCATCACAATTACAACAAGAATGTACAACTCATGTTTAGTCGGAAAGATCGCTCAAAATATCAATATTACATCACTTAATTACATATGTACACAGAGTTATAACTGGTAAAATCCTAATAAGGATGAGGCCTCTGAGCAAGATAACCAGCCACTTGTGCTCTTCGACCATCATTCGGATGAGGAGCTAAATCCTCCTCGACCTCATTCGCATCTGACTGCAACAGGTGTCGGGGGGTGGCGTCAATAGGGATCCACTGATCATCCCTCCTGAAGGGATTGGGCCTCAACGATGAAGGGGAGATCTCATGACGGTACCAGAGTACAGAGTTCCTTGGGACCAGCAGCTCCCTAAGAGCACTTAACCATCCCCTGATGAAAGACAACTCTTCAAAATCTGTTAGCCCTCATCGGAGCATCTGCCCAACCTTGGTCATAACCATCAGCCCACACCCGATGAGGACCTTTCTTGAATAGATGTCTCAGCCGTGTAACATCCCATTGAAGCCCAGCAGTAACCATGTATGCTCGACGGACATCTTCTGGGAGCTCGTCCATTTCCCTAGATGAACCACCTATGTGTGGACCTGCTCGCGCAGCAGTCGATAAGGTAGAGCCTTGTAAGGCTGGAGGAGCACCGCTCGGCTCTATGCCAACTCACGGAACAATCGACGAAGAGGAACCTCATAATACACGAAGGGAGATGCTCGGCGTATGCTCCCTGAGTCACGAAACCTCCCTCCTCAGAGCCTCATTCTCCTGTTGAAGAATTTCTCCGACCTGGTTGATCTTAGAGGCATCCAGATGCCTAGCTCTCAGAGTATTCACTTATTCCTGGACTGAGGCACCGACTTCATCCATCTCTTGAAGTCTGTCCTTCAGTTTGGCAACGAGCTCAGACTGGTCCTTAAACTTATGATTCCTCGTCCTAAGGGACTTGATGATCTTAACGAAGGCCTGGAGAACTTGAGGACTCGCGTTAGGACCATGGGTCCTTCCTAGTTGAGAGGTGGCAGGTATATACTCGTCTAAATCAATTAACTACAAGCCATAAAAGAAGTTAAAAAGCAGAAGAATCAATGTACAGAAAGGAAAGAACTCTCACTTCATTGAAATAAAAGAGTACAATTACGTCAATTTGTTCGAGAAAAGTACAAGTAAAGTAAAAATATAGAGAAACCCTAATAGTAGATTAGCTAGCGACCTCGGTTTGTTCAGAAGAAGCTGCCTATTTCCCCTTATCAGCAGTAGTAGGAGCATCTCCCTCAGGAGGGACAACTTCTGTTCCATGAGCAGGAAGAGCACCAGCCTAAATAGTCTGGGAGACAGGGGAAATACCTTCAATGATTGGGTTAGGGGCTTCATCTACAACAGTCTTTGGGCCTGGATCATGCTCGTCAAATAGGATTGAGTCAGTATCCACCCCAGCAGCCAAAAGAGCCTTGTTTCAACCCTTCTTGAAGTTCAGTCGGCTGATGTAGCCAATCTGAACATTGATAACTTCATACGCCGCGGCCCAACCATCATTGTAAGAACTCTCCTTCAAAGCATCTGCCTCAGACTCTTTCTCCTTTAGCTTCTCCACCAGCACTTTATTCTCCTCCATCACCGCTAGCTTGTTCTAGCAGACTAAGTCATAGGCCTGCCGTAGTTCATTTAGTTCTTTGATCGCTGCCTCCCTCACCCGATTGGCTTCAATAAGGGCCAGATCAGAAGACATCCGAGCAGCATCAGCAATCTTCAAGCTGGCCTCGAGCTCGATACTCTTCCCTTTTAGATCAGCGTTCTGCTTCTCCAGCTCATCATTCATATTCACCAGCTCATCGCGAGAGCGATAGAGCACGAAAAACTCAGTCATGAACTACAAATAAAAATAAGGCATTAGAAGAAAGCAATAAACAGAGTTTTACCAGTGTTAAAGAGAAGAAATAGACATACCAAGGCTAGCCTCTAACTCGCTTGCAACGCTAACTGGTCAGTCCCCATTTCCCTTTGGTGATCAGCAGGCAAGACTGCTCTTTCGAGCAGCGCAGGAGCAAGTTAGGGAGAGATGGAAATTGAGGCCCCCTCTGGCAACATAGATACGAATACTAAATGTTGCCCATCCTTCGTCCTCGCTTCCATTCTTCTCCTATCTTCCTCCTCTCTTTCTCCTTCTCTTTCTCTACCCTCTTCCTCTCCTCAACCTTCTTTTTCTCTTCATCCTTCTTCCTCTCCTTTTCTCTCTTTCTTTCTCTTTGTCTTAACTCCTCTTCTTCTTTTCTCTTCTCCTCCTGCCCATGAGAAGAAGAATGAGAACGAGTGGCAATAGCCCGACTACTGGACTTTTGCTTCTTCGATCGCTGAGCGAGAAGCACATCATCCTCATCATCATCATCACGGAGCAGGTTCCTCCAGGAGGGAACCATTTCCTCGCTAGAACTGCTGGATGTACTTGAAGACTCTTGAGCCTCAGAAACCTCTTCTGAGATGGAGGAACTTTCACTACTAGAACTCGCCTCACTAGAACCTCCTTTAACACCCCCTCTGATATCACTTTCAGAACTGCTCTCTTCCTCGTCCAACTGAATGGGATCACTCGCAACTTCTTCAGAAATATCTAAGTTAGGAATGCTGTCCACATGCCTCATAATGAAACTAGACCCAATATTCTTGTACTCCAGCAGGAAAGAAGCGAACCGGGGATATTCACCGTCAGCCAGAGATTTCTTGATATTCCAAGCTTTAATCAGCTCGGCAGCTCGAACCTCGCTAAGGGAAGGTTCCAAGTTCTTTGTCCTCACTGTAAAGAAAACAGGAAAGTATGAGAAAACTCACACATTAACAAGGATATCAAAAGAGCAGAGCGAAGACTACCTATGTACTCTTCCCCATAAAAGGGAACAGTGAATCTATCAGACCTCGCCCCCTCAGTTTGGGGAGAGAACTGCCAATTCCTAGCAAGAAAGACATCTTGCTAGTAGTACTTGTGGGAATTAGGTAAATTTACTACCAATACCTTGTTAGGACTCTTGGCCTTATGGTAAAGAATACCAGAGCTTGTTCGATCGAAGGAATAACAAAAACAAACTTCAGCGAGCCCTAATTTAGTGCCATAAAGTTGATTTATTCTATGGACACCATTGACTATCTTCCAGACGTTGGACGAACACTGTGCAGGGACAATGTTGAAATAATGAAAGAAATGCTGGAACAAATTATTTGGAGGAAAAGTAAGCCCCCCTTGGGAAAGTAACATGACATGAATCCAATGAGTGCCCTCTATCTCTCCAACATTTTTAGGGAGAGAGGCGAACTCAATCTCTACCCATTCTCGGATATTATTAAACTTCCTAAACTCAGAAACTGATCTATTACCTATCTTTGTCATTTATAAACCCTAAATTTCAAATTCAAGGAAAACTCAACAGAGAAAGAACAGAGAGAGAGCAAAGGGGACTTATGAGATGAAAGTTTGGCTTGGACGATGCAAGTTCATAAGCCCAGATGATGAGGGAGACTGAAAGAGAATAAAATTAAGACTTGGAGAAGAGGGTACAACAACTAAAACTTGCAAAAGATGAGGGAACACTTAGAAGTTTGAAACGACAACTATGGAACGCTGCTCCAAATAACTTTTAAATGCTCCCAATCATTGCGCACATGACACGAAGCAACTGCCGCCTAAATCAGTTCTCAACTTTGGGAAGAGTTACACAATTTATAAAAGAGCCATTATGGAAAATCATTTAAATTTATTGAGCCCAAATTGTGTCCCAACAACTTTAGGGGGAATTGTGGGTACCCAGATTTTCCATCACGGGCCCAGACGAGTAGCTTAATTAAAATGGCCCAAAGTCCGAATCCCTAGCACCTTAACTAAAATTTTTTAGGACTTAGTCCTCTCCTAAAATCTCGTATAGAGATATTCCAGGAGAGAAAGATGGATGTGGGGGAGTCCAACACCTCCACTCCCCGAAGATAAACATGTATATAATAAACCCTAAGCCCGAGGCAAGAGGCAGGCATTGTATTCTCTGTAAATGCTCCCCGAAGTATATAAAAATAATACTGACTACACCACTATGGACGTGGGCATTCTTGCTGAACCACGTACATACGGTGTTGTGTGATTGGCATTTTATGTTGTTTATTTTCCTTAGTGATTGCGCTTTTCTTATTTAATTGTGTTGAATATAATTATCACCACGGGTACCATGAGGTCATAGATATAAGACGTTCAAACAGGAATATTACAATGACAGTAACACACAATATAATAGTAGAGAAAGAGATGAGGTGAAGAAGATGAACACCTGAATTTAAGTGGTTCGGTCAAAGCCTACGTCCACTATATGTGTGAGAGTGAAATCCACTAACAAATATGGCTCTAACGGCCTGGGTTACAACACTCAAGCTTTTTATCTCTTATAATGTGTTTAATAGAGTTTCAGTTACAGTTTCTAATAATCATTCCTTTACAATGAAGAAGATGAGATGTATTTATATGGCTTAGGGGGTGTAATGCACCCCCTAAGCATACTGAAAGCGTGCAATGATGAAGACATCCACTAAGACAGTGACAGCAGTCCATGCACATGTATTTAATGATGATGAAATATCCCCTCACGTGAGGGGAATAATCTTAGTTATAAAAAAATTACTCACATGCGACACGTCACCTTGATACCTTCTGTTGCTCATCTGGTATGGTATCTTCTGTAGATGTCTCGACCTGGCCGAGTACGATGCTGCTGATGTAGCGCTTGACCTTACGCAGGAAACTAGAAAGTGTGGTCTCGACTGAGGAGCTCAGGCAGAGTCAGACTAAACATGCCATCTCAAAGTGTCGGCTAGGAGAGAGGACGAGAGACGTCCCTATCACTGTAGTACTTTCCTGAAGTGTCGGCCTACTAGACGGCCGAGGTTATTTATACGAGGCCGACCCTAGTTCTAGACAAGTCTTAGAAGTGACCTGTGAGTTCCTTTTGGAAGCTCGGCTGGTGGGAGTTAAGATGTCTTGTCCTGGGATGAGGTCATATTTGGTCATATCAATCACCCATATCCCTTAATCATCTATGTGAAGAGGTGGATGTGGGATACGAGTTTGCATTGTCCCTTGATGAGACATTTCTGACTCATCAGATGAATACATGTTGATGTGTAAGGTATTGACACATGGGGTAGCGTTTAATCCAAGTCTGACTTGATGGTTGAGCGCTTTGGACTTCGCACCTCAAATGATGATACATTTTGGGAAATTATCTTAATCATTACCTTGGTATTTAAACTCAAAACCCCTTTCTCTCTCCTCATTACCTTCACAAACTCCCGCATATTGCTCTCTCTCTAACCCCTTGCATTATTTATAACTTATTTCTTTCATTCACTCCTTTCGGTAACCAACTCCTTCAGGTAATCATCCCTATATTCTTTTCTTATACTGTTTTCCATTAAAAATCTATTGGGTTAGCGGTGTAATATTTTTTCGGTGAGAATTTTTAGTTTTACGGTGAGGATTTTGGGGTGTTTAGCCTCATTTGGTCCTCTCTTATGCTGTTATTAGGTTTGGGTAGTGGTTGGAGAGGTTTATGAGTTTTTTTCAACATTTCGAACTCTTTTCGCTGACCTCCGGTCAGTTTCTCCGGTGAACTTCAAGGTTGTGTTCTTGAAGTTCTTGGTTGAAAAGGTTTTGACATCTTATTTGATCTTTGGTCAATTGCAGTCAAAGTTCCAAACTGTTTGTTCGCTTTTTAATTTTAGCCAAAGTTGAACCACGTCTTTTGATGTTAAGACACCTGTATAAATTAGCCAAGGAATTTCCCATCCTCAAAGAGAAGTGTTTCGAACACATTCAGAGAGTAGAGTGAGAACAAGCCTAGAGCCGTAAGGCCGAAACCTTTCCTCTATGTCCTATCTATCCACCCCTTTTGGTTGTCATGTACTCCCAAGCTATTGAGCCCTGTGACCCCCAATTACCGAGCCAAGTGCCCCCATGTCAGTGTCATCCTCTTCTCTAGATAACCCTATGTCTATATCTCAGGCATCTGAGAGTGTAGACTCATATGAGGAAGCAATGGCTTATTCCGCATCCCACTCTGACGGGTCTGATGTTGATGAGGCTACTTCTTGTGTCTCGTCCTCTTATATAGCCGAGATTTCAAATCGATCTGACTATCTTTAGATAATTGAACCTAGTGTAGCAATTCCTCCTCCCATGGACATAATTCCTCTCTCAGCTGCAATCGGGGCCGAGCTTGAATGGAGGTTATGCAATCGGGGCCAAGTTTTCACGGAGGATCCCTAGTGGTAACCCAAATAATCCTTAAGTCGAGGTTCAGGAAAGAAATAGTGAGGAGAGTGAGGTTGATGAAAGTACGGAAGCCCCCAATTTTTAAATTCAAATATAATGAAATGGTTCAAATTTTAATTTTTCAAAAGTTATTTAGAATTTTCTTTCCTTAAAGAGAACAAACCAACATATAAAAATAAATAAAACTAAACTAACAGTGAAATTAAAACTACACACACAATTTTCATTTCGACTTAAATACACATTAATCGAATTCAAGTTAAACTTGCATGTTATCAAGATAAAGTAATTTTGCACTTGAATTAAATTAAACATACCCAAACATTAAATTTGCACCAAATTAAATATATTGTGATTTTGAACTAATTTTATCTTTTATTCCTAAGCATGCATCTAGGTGATATAGCAAGATAAAATAAATCACAATCGCACTATGCCGGATGTACGAGGAAAAACCAAATGGAAAAAACATCGGACGACCCTAGCCTTAAGTCCATTAAGTACGGTTTTACAATTACGAGACAGATGACTTACTTCCTCGACCTAACTCCCTTCAAGCCTTGACGTGTCTTCTTGTAAACACCTCCACCTAGTCGACAACCCCGAAACTCTACCAGAATCTTGGAATCCACCAATGAGACTTTTGGACAATCGTCAACCCTCAATGAAGCCTTTCTCCAAGTGGGAAAGTCATATCAAACAAAGCTCTTCTCCTTTACGAGTTGAAAAGAAAACTCAAACTCTCTTCTTCATTGGTGTATAGAAAACCGGTGCCAAAAACTCCAAGCACTTTATATATGTTGAAACTTAGGTATATACAAACATATGGGTGTATATGTGTTTTGAAAGGAATTTAGTCCATAAAACTTAACACATAAAAAGGAACTTTTTCTCAAAGTATTTTTCTCTAATGACTCTTGAAAATGTGAAAAAGTTATCTTCAAAAAGTTAGTTCCCGCACTTAAGAAGTATGTAAAAAAGGAAGTGAGTCAAAGTAGTGGATAAGTGGAAAAAACTGGCTTAAAACTGTTCCCGCTATTTTTTCGTTAGAAATCTCGTTCGAACGAGAATTCTAACGAAGAGACAGAAAGAAAAAAAAAATCTCATTTAAAAACTTGTTCGAACGAGAAATCATTCGAACGAGGTCGTTTTAACGACCTATCTAATGAGATCTCAGGCCATGGTTCTAGATAATTTCGATACGAACGCGTGGCTGCCAGTTTCGTATTTTTCTGATTTTTTTTGGATTTGATATGATTTTTCTACTGAAAAGTGTCCGAGAACAAAATATTTAGAACTTATAATTCAAGTTTAACAAAAAATTCTAACACCCAAAATAAATTTCTAACATACACCTAATAAATAATGTTCCAAGCTCCTATATATATATATTAAAATGCATTCATACCTTAGGAGCAATGGAACCATGTTGATGACGTAGAAACGAGGCACAACACATACGAAATTTGATGAAGCTTTAATATCTTGGCCGCTACGTCTTCAACAAACATGTCATAAGCTTGAATGGATAAACTTGAACTCTATCCTATGACTCAAATGTTTTTGTCCGGAATTGAGCCAAAACTACAAAGGACTCAATTGGAAATTTGTGTCCTTACAGTTGACACATTTGTTGCTGAAGGATACGAGAGTACGGTGTCTGAAGATGACCTCTAGGTCTGGAGGCATTTATACGGCATAGATTCTTCTATTTCTATGAGAAAGCCTCTTAAGGAGGAGAGAGTTTTCCATGTCCGAGAGGGTGAAGTTTTTATTCACGAGAAAATGTTTAAGCTCGGCTTCCGCCTTCCCATTCACCCTACAATTCGGGCCATTCTGGCTCATTTTAAACTCGTCCATCTCATCTTTCTTCGAATGCCCGAAGAGTTGTCCTTAGCTCTATCATCCTATGGAAGACATTCCATCAAAGTGACCTTCTACTTATCATTTTTTTGGCCAATTATACCCCTTCGTCTTTTAAAACTCAGCCTGGCTACTACCACCTCATAGCTAGGAAGTCCGAGAAGAAGATCTTATTAGTTACCTAAAGTTCAAAACATAACTGAAAACCTCACTTCTTCTTTATTTTGGGGCTTGGGAGTTTGGCCCTACCCATGCCTGTGGGACCTCTGAGCCCATTACCCCTCTTAAGTGGGGTAAAGTCTCTGAGTCGGCTAGACTCGATCCTGGATTGAACCTTGAGGCTTGTGAAAAGGTTGAGAAGATTCATATGGACGGTGATAAAGGTCGTCTCATGAAGTTTGAGCACTTAATGACTCCTTACTATTTAGATCAGAATGGTCTGGGGGTTGAGCCCCTTATTAATCTATGCAAGTAATTAACCTTGCTAACTGTTATTTTGTATTTCATAGATACCGATAACTAACTTTGAGGTCTATATTTTATCGGTCGTCCAGAAGGCATCTCAGATGATCTTTGGAAAATGGTGGCTCCCAATTTGAGCAAGATTTCCAACAAGCACGGCCAACGGACTGACCCCCCTGCTGCTCCGATAAATAAGAAGTAAACTGCAGGTGGCCCCAGTCGAGCTGATGATGCTGGGAAAAAAGGAAGAGTCGATTTGATGATACTACCACAACTCGTCCTTTAAAGAAAGTTCGTCCTGATCAAGCCATTCCAATCTTGTCTGACGACACACTAGCTGCTCGGCTATCGCAACTAAAGATTACTGATGAAAGTGTTATCGACTATGGAAAAAAGGCCATAGATGGGATTGGCTGTATCATCTACAAGGTCGACAAGAATTTTCTCTAGTCGATGGACATCTCTCTGTTGACTGAATTTTCCCTTCACAAGGTTATTTCTAAGAACGTCCCAATGTAGTCTCTTCTTTATTCATGCCTCGTACTGACTTGTCTTTTGATTATATTTTAAGGTTCGATCTCTCTTCATTCTATGGGAGATTTGATTAGTAAGAGGATGCCCTTGATTCAAAAAGATAGGGAGGTTGTCATTATGGAGAACAATCTCATAGGTGAGCTGCAGACTGTAAATGCGGCTTTACAAGAGGCAAATAATCAAAGTTAAAAATCTGAGGACAAGTCATGCCACCACCCTGAAGACTGAATCCGAGAATTGGTAAGTCAAGATATATGTTGCAGTTGAGACTGCTTTACACAAGGCTAAGGCACAAGCTATAGCGTAGTTCAAAAAGTCTGAAGAGTTTGAAAACTATAGTGTTGAGTATCTATATATGGGCATCAAGATGCCTGGTCGGTGCGCTGCTATCAAACATGCCGAGATCGAGGATTTGTCCCCTGGCGACTTCTCAGACCTAAACTTCAGTGACATCATCTTCAGACTGACTTAGCCGATGTTAAGAAGCTCTTTGATCCTGTGGTGACCAACACCCATGAGGTCACAGAGACTAACAAAAATACGATCGACTTGGGACTTAACTTTAATGGGGCCAAGACCACAAACATTGGGGCTGATGGGGACACCTAGACAGCTAGTAATGGGTCAGCCCCAACTAGTGATGGCGACGGTCTGCAGCTTTGATCTGTATAACTTTGATAATTTTCTCTTTAAGTTCTTTGTAATGTCATTCGGCCTTTCATGGCCTTAAATTTTTGTAATCTCATGCTTACAATTAATGGGATTTTTGTTCTTATCAATATTGTGTTTCCTCTGAGCTCAAATTATTAGTAGCATAAGTTTTGTCTCTTCTTTTATAAACTTAATGATGTCTGAGGAATATGAATCATAATTTGCATCTACCAATTTGTCATAAGTCTCCTTTCGTCGTTTTGAGAGTGTATGGATGAGTGTCGTCTCGTCCATGCACTATTTTCTTCGGCCGAGAGGTTTATTTCTCCAGGTTAATGATGTTTAATAATAAACCTCAATCAAGTGATTTTTTAATTTTCATCCACTAAATTATGGTGTTATAGCATAAGTCCCCTCTTGTCATTTTGAGAGTGTATAGATGAGTGTCGTCTCGTCCATGCACTATTGTCTTTGGCTGAGAGGGTTATTTCACCAAGTTAATGATGTTTAATACTGAACCACAACTAAGTGATTTTTAATTTCCATCCAACAAATTATGGCGTTATATCATGAGTCCCCTCTTGTTGTTTTGAGAGTGTATGGATGAGTGTCGTCTCGTCCATGCACTATTGTCTTCGACCGAGAGGGTTATTTTACCAAGTTAATGATGTTTAATACTGAACCACAATTAAGTGATTTTTAATTTACATCCACCAAATTATGGTGTTATAACATAAGTCCCCTCTCGTCATTTTAAGAGTGTATAGATGAGTGTCATATCGTCCATGCACTGTCGTCTTCGGCCGATAGGATTATTTCACTAAGTTAATGATGTTTAATAACAAACCTCTTTCTATGTTCTTGACAATTCGTGGACGAGGTTGATCCCGTCAGAACAGTCTTTTCAGTGATGGCAACTTAAGACTACTTCACCACGAATGATGTTTTGTACCTTAAGATGAGTTGATACATATAAACAAGCATCCAAATAAATAGACAACACATTATGGAACACTTAATATTTTTATTTAATTTCATTCATCCTAGTCTCATATACATGTATTACAATGAAACTAGAAGAAAAATAACATAATTGAAATCTTATTGGTAATACTTTTTTAGGTGGTCGTCGTTCCATGGGTTGGAGAAGAGCTCTCCTTCTAGATTCTCCAATCGGTATGTCACTGGTACCACCTCTGCAGCCACTCTGTAGGGGCCATGCCAATTTAAATGGAGCTTATTAGTCTTCTACCACGTCTTCTTCAACACTAGGTCTCCTACGTTCAATGGTCGAGCCTTTACTCTCTTATTGTAGAATATCACTGTTCTTTGCTAGTAGGCAGCTTGACCAATCTTAACATCTTCTCTTCTTTCTTCCATAAGGTCTAAATCAAGCCTCCGCTCAATAATATTCTCTTTTGGGTCGTACGTTAAAATCCTTTTGGGTAGGTAGACCTATTTCCATTACCACTACTACCTCTGAACCATAAGCCAACATAAATGGAGTTTCCCCGGTAGGAGTCCTATTCTGTGTCCTATATGCCCAGAGGACAACATATACTTCTTCGACCCACTTGCCTTTGGCATCTTCTAAACTCTTCTTTATTCCCTCGAGGATCGCCCCGTTTATTACTTATGTTCGTCCATTAGCCTGGGGTCGGCCAGGAGCAGCGAAGAGTTTCTTTATGCCTACCCGTTCGTAATATTTTTCTAGGGGGACATTCTTAAACTTTGTTCCATTTTCAAAAATCAGAGTATTAGGTAGGTCGTACCTACAGATGATGCTTTTCAGAATAAATTGAAAGGTTTTATTCTCCATGATTATTATCATCGGCTCGGCCTCTACCCATTTTGAAAAATAATCAATCGTCACGATCAAGTAGCGATAATTTCTCACATCTCTAAGAAGTGGTCCAACCAGGTCAATCCCCCAAATAGCAAAGGGACAAGGATACATAATGGAGGTAAGGGGTTGATGAGGTTTATGGGGTATGGTAGAAAACCACTGGCACTTGTAACATTTCTTAACGTATGCAGCTGCGTCCTTTGCTAATGTCGGCCACTAATAACCTTGCGTAATGATCCTCTTAGCTAATGGTTGTCCTCTAATGTGGCTAGAGCATGACCGTTCACACACATATTTTAAAATATATTCAACTGTAGATGCGTGGACACATCTGAGGAGAGGAAGTAGGAATCCTTCCTTGTATGAAACAAAATTCATCCAAGAGGAGAACTTGGAAGTTTTGTACCTTAACTTATTTTCTTGGTCTTGGACTCAAGTAGCTCCCCATCTCTAATATAACGCACTTTAGGATCCATCCAATAGGCTCCCATACTCACATTAAAACAAAATTCAACGGTATTCTCTTCTTTTTTGATTATCGACCGATGAAGAACCTTAATCGGGACTGTTCGTTTGATTGTTTTGGTGGCTGAAGATAACATTGCCAAGGCGTCGACTCAGCCATTGTACAGTCAGGGTATCCTCTTCAACTTTACTTCTGCAAAAATGCTTCAATGTTGTCTTAACCCCTCCCAGGTACTTTTCCATTTTGTCATCTTTAGGCTCGTATACCCCAAACTTTTGTTAATAACCTATATGGAATCACTATGAACGAGGAGTTTTCCAACAATCAATGCCCAGGACAGGGAGAGACTTTCTAGGAGATCCTCACACTCAAATTATTTATTGGAAGCTTTGAAGTTAAATCTCAATATATACTAATTATTGGTCCCATCTTTTGCCGACACTATCAATCCCGCCCCGCTTCCATTCTTATATGAAGATCCAATAATAAAAAGGTTCCACACAGTACCATGTGGTGAGAAATTACCCTCTTCCAGGACTCCATTCTTGAAAATATAACATTCCTCCTCATTCTCAGACACTTTATTCCTTGTTGAACTGGTCACGGCATCAGCAAGGGAAGGACATACTCTACTTTCTTGCCCACAAGCTGTAGCTTCAACATCTTCAGTGTCGGCCTCATCCCAAGTAAACTCGGCCACAAAGTCAACTAGGTCTTGCCCCTTTATAGCCATTTTCGGCTGGTAGATAATGTTGAACTCTCCCAATTCGATTGGCCAATCCATTAGTCTTACTAAATTCTTAGATTTGTGAATTACTCATTTGAGGGGTGTGTAAGTGAGGACCACTATGGTATGTAGATAAAATGAGGGCTTCATCTTCCTCGAGGCATGGATCGATGTGTAGGCTAACTTATCCATCTTGGGATACTTTTTCTCAACCCCTTAGAGTGCCTTACTATTAAAATACACCTGTTTTTTAGTTCTATCCCCTTCTCTTACAATGGCGACACTAATGGCTGACTCAAACGCTACCAAATAAAAATACAATTTCTCCCCTTGAACTGGTCTGGATAGTAGGAGTGAAGAGCCAAAGTAGGAATTCAAATCCTTAAATTCTCTATCACACTCCTAATTACATTCAAAAGCTTTTCTCAAGACTCGAAACAAAGGAAGGCCTTTATCAGTGGCTCTAGACACAAACCTATTTAATGTTTCCACTCTTCTGATGAGACTCAGTACATCCTTTATCATTATAGGAGTCTTCTTCTCCAAAAAGGCCTTGATCCTCTCAGGATTAGCTTCGACCCCTCTCTAATTCATAATGAATCCTAAAAACTTTCCTTCTCCCATGCCGAAGACAGACTTGGCGTGGTAGATCTTCATTCGGTACTTGTCCATCATGTAAAAAGTGCGCTCAAGATCATCCATATGTGTGTTGGCCTTGAGTTTCTTCGTCAACATATCATTAGCTTACACTTCCATCATCTTTATGATCTGTTCCTTAAACATTTCATCTACTAGCCTCTGATACATCGCCTTTACATTTTTTAACCCAAAGGGCATGACCTTGTAGCAATAGGTCCCATTGTCAGTAATAAAGGTTGGCTTTTCTTCGTCGACCGGGTCCATAAATATCTATTTGTAGCCTGATTAGACATCCACGAAGCTCATCAATTCATGTTCAGCTGTAGCTTCTACCATTTAATCAATCTTGGGCAGAGGGAGCTATCTTTCGTGCACTCTTTGTTCAGATCTGTGAAATCAACACACATCCTCCATTTGCCATTGGCCTTATGACGATGATAGCATTTGCCAACCATTCAGGGAATATGACTTCTCAGATGAAGTCGGCCTTCTCCAATTTCTTGAATTTCTCTCTAATAACGTCATACTTCTATCTTGAGTAGACTCTTATTCTTTATCGTATCGATTTTGCATCATCAACCACATTGAGCTTATGACACATAATTGTTAGATCAATATCGGGCATGTTTTTATGGCTCCAGGCAAAGATGATCTGGCTCTTCTTCAATGACTAAAATAGCTCTTCCTTTACCTTTCGCCTTAGGTTTTTGATAATTTGGTCATTTTTTTCGGCTCTTCCTCATTAAGGATGATGGATTCTACCTCCTCAGTGGCCTCACCCTTTTTGAGTTTCTTCTCATCTCTTGGATTTAGAGTATAAATATTGTAGGCCGTAGTTTCCCTCTTGTATGTTCCATCTCCTCGGTTGAGTTGAAGTAGCCTTCGCGTGCCTCAATTTGATCCCGCTGAACTTCCCCTGCCCCATATGGGGTCAGGAATTTAATCATCTAGTGGACAGTTGAGGGCACAACCTCAAATTTCTTCATTTTTTCCCTTTTAAGAATCATTTTATAAGCCGAGTAGACGTTGTCATCCATCACGAAGAAATTGATTTTTCTTGTGAGGCATTTTGGCCAAGTGTTTTACATTATCCCCTCCATATCATACACTCCCAATGGCTTCACTTTCTCTCCACTGAAACTGATGAGCGGTTGGTGGTATGGCATCAACCTCTTCTTAGTCGGATCTAAACCTTTATAGAAATCCCAGAACATGACATCGGCTGAGATTCCATCAATGAGAATTCTTATAACCTCATAGCCATAAACAAGAGTGATGAAGACCAAAGGGTCTTCATGTGGGGATAGGATTTCTTTGAAGTATAAACTCAAGATACCGATTACCAATGAATCCATATCAACCTTTACCCTATTTCACTTCAATTGAATTAATGGTTTTAGGCTTTGGAGGGAGAGCTTTTGCCTCGGTGACATGAGCCTTCCTGTTTGCAACCTCCTTTCCTCCACCGGTGAGATCCCCATAGATCATATTGACTTGATTTGAGATCATATTAAGCCTACACTTTGGATCAACAAACTTTGGGAGGAGGTCAGAGTTATTTTCGTCAAAGTCATCCGACTCATCATCGTCTCGTCTGGTCGGACCATCAGGATTACACTTATCGTCTCTCCTCTTCCTTTGGGTTTCATCTCGGCCACCCTTTGAGGAACCCCTGATCACATATTTCCTCAGCTTTCCAGCCATTAGCATCTTCTCTATTTTATCATTCAGAGTGAAACGCTTGTCGATCAGGTGCCCATAGTCTTGGTGAAATTCACACCATAAATTTTTATTCCTCGTGTGAGGAGGAGCCTTCATATTTTTGAGCCACCTCAGGGATCAATTATTCTTGATTTCATTCAAAATATGCTCACAGCAGATCGTGAGAGGGGTGTAGTCGTTAAACTTATATTCTGATGATCTATTCTTTCCATCTTTACTCTTCTTTTGGAACTTGCTCCCACCGATCATCGCCTGTTCATCCTTGTACTGTACTGCCATAGCTTTCTCGGTGTTCATGACCTTACCAGCCATCTCCAATAGCTCGACCATAGACTTTGGAGGGTCCTCAATAAGCTTCCAAAGCAATTTCCCCTTTTTAATACCTCCTATCAATTCGGTTATCGTAATACTTTCTTCATAATTCTCCACTAATAGATTTTCCTTGTTAATCCTCACAATGTAATCCATGAAACTCTAAATCCTCCCCTTCTTGACATGTAACATGTGATTAGTCTTCTTTTGAGGTCTCATCCTAAAACAACAGTTGTCTATGAACCTTTCTGCGTGTTGCTATTAATTTTTAATGGAGTTCTTCGGGAGTGAAGTAAGCCATACATGATGAACCCCACTCAAAGTGTTTGAAAAGTTAGGGTATCTCATCTCATTTCAGATGGAGTAAATGTCTGCAGTCGACTAGTACATCTCTACATGGTGCACATGGTTGGTACTCACATCATACTTTGGAGCAACCACTGGGCTGAGCCTCTTAGCCATGAAAGGAGAGCCTTAAGTATAGCCCCTCTGCAAGGGATCTCGGCTCTTGAGGATATCTCAAATTTCATCTTCCAACCTTTAAATTGAGTCATTCCAGGGCATCTGTATCGCTACCACAGCGTCGGCCTGGACGATATTATCCCTTCCTACCACAACTGACCGAATATAAGGTTCTCTTGCTATTGACATGTGTCGATTGTTTATTTCTCGTTGGCCATCATCTCGGCCGCATGGATGCCGATTGTCTTCCCCTTTACTTTTTAATACAACATTGCTCCTTGACCTGGATAACCTTTCTCTTAGATCACCAACTGGGCCGAGCCTCTCAAAGGCCGAACCTCTACTTAGTCGATCAAAGGCCAAGCCCCTTGGTTGTGCATCACGACTCGATCTCCTATTATAATGTCGGCTTCCTTGAATGGTACGTACAATATTTTCAGATATTTCATATGGCTCTTAGCAAGAAAATTGAGCATCTTCATCCTTATAATCATCATAACGATCCTCTGGGTAGAGTTTTCCATACCTCCCCAGGAGTAAATACCTAGGGTCAACAACATCCCTATATTATTGAAGAGGTGGTAGCTCCTTGAGTAGTGCCTAGGGTGGTCCCCCGGCGTCCTGATGATGCTCCATGGCTGCCAGAGTAATCATATCCAGTAGTACCCCAGCGGGTCTAACTATCACATTTTTCGCTGAAGGCAACCATCTGTTCTTTAATTTCCTATTGGGCGGCCACCAAAAAATTCAACGTCACCACCACCTCCATCTCTGACTGAGGAGGTACGTGACTAGAGCTAGGACCACTAATTGGTGGTGGAAATTCTGATGCCATGTATTAAACCTAGTGGATGAGCTGTAACTGAAGAGTAATAGATTAGTAGCTCAACATGAACTCTTTCAATGGTGAAACAGCTCCACAATAGGGGAGGATTGGTTCACCACGGGAGTCTCCGGTGAGGACAAGCTAGAGGAGGAAGCGATAATAATTATCTTTTCCACAGACGGTGCCAGACTGATGATACAAAAAATGGTACCTCTAGGTCATAGAGATAAGAAGCTCAAATAGGTATACAACAATGGAAGTAAACACACAATATAACATTAGAGAAATAGACGAGGCAAAGAAGATGAACATCTAAATATAAGTGGTTCGACTGAGGCCTATGTTCACTATGTGTGTGAGTGAAATCCACTAACAAATATGGCTCTAATGGCATGGGTTACAACACTTGAGCTTTCTCTCTCTCTTCTGAATACAAATGAGAAGAGTTTGTCTTGGGTTTTGATTAAGCGGTCCCAAAGTTTATGGACAATCTTTCCACTAGTAAATCACTTACCCATAGATTTTCCTCCCATCTTACCTTGCTATCCTTGGCCCTACTAACCGTTACCACTCCTCCATTGGTCCTACTGGCCCAGTTATACCCGTTGTTTTCCCTGTTGGCCCTGATGGCCTTGCCTAAAGCCTCCCTGTCCCTACCTGTAATCAGCGAATCTGAATTGCTTAGCAGGGTCCCCCTGGTGGGAACTCTGCTCACCCTATCTAGGTTGACTCTGAGCCGACGGTGCCCTGTTGGCACTGCTACCCCCGGTCTTGCCCTGGTTGCTGGACTCCCCTCCTCCCTTTCTCCCCTTAACATGGAAGCGGTGATCTTGACAGCGTAACAAGGATGCATTCAACACCTTTATGTACGTCCACAAAGAAAGATTATCCCATGGATTTTTCCTGATCCTCCAAGTGAAGCCATCCATAAATAACTGGATCTTCTTTTCTTTAGTAGGTATCTCCCTTGGCACGATATTTGTCAACCTCGTAAATTCTTCTTCATAATCAGTAACAGTCCTACCCTCCTGGGTGAGATTTAGAAACTTCCACCTCATTTCAGTATGAACGGAAGATGGGAAGTATTTACGGTCAAACCTCTCCCAAAAACCCTGTACGACATTCTCTCTCTCTTATTCTCAGTGGTAATAGACTCCCACCACTGGAGTGTTGCTCTGACTAGCTTAAACTTAGCTATAATGTTCCTCTGAACATCAGTACACTCGTATATCCTCAGATGCCTCTGGATGGAATTTTTTTACTGGCTCGCAACCAACATGTCTGAACTCCCTTGAAACTCGGGGGGGGGGGGGTGCTTCTGGAAGGCATCTCTAACTCGCTCCCAAGTAGAAAGGAACATCTGCATCTAAACTGGGGCCACAACCTAGGTCTGGGATAGTGCCTGTTATGCCACCATAGTCAATGTTGTATTAACTACATGTGCAACCATGAAAGAAACCTCTGCGGCATTCATAGAACCCTGAACTAGAGTTGGTTGAGGCTTTTATCGCGCCTCTGGGTGGATCGCGTGGCACGTCGAGGAGGTATCTGAAAGGAGAAAGAATTTTCCATCAGTCCACAATTCAATATGTCTTAAAAATAGATGAAGAAGTAAATGTGTTATAAAGAATGCAAAAATCCTAATAATTGGGCTCTTTATAAAAGAACGTTATGCTAAAAATTGCAGTAAGCCACACAGATCCTAAAGACACTAGAACCTGATGCTCTGATACCACCTGCGACACCCCGTCTAATTAAATATCGGGTGATCAGTCCTTTATTAAATTAAAACAAAATATCCAGTTGGTTCATTCTTTGCATCACGGTCAAAAAGCTTTTTAATAAATACTAACCACTTAGTATTTGAAAAGCTGATGTCAATTTTTTTTATTTTATTCATTTTTCATAATTAACATGTATTGATATAAAATAATTAAATAATTAAATAACACATTCACCATCATACTTTAACCAACAATATAAATACTGACATCACGAAATAAAAAAAATGACTGGAATAAGCATTTCCAGCCTGAAACTCTAATACCCTAATCCAAAAGTGAAATCAAATCCAACATCTGATAATAATACTTAAATATAAATTTCTCTTAACTAACATGTGAACAAGAACGGTTCATATTCCCCACTTGAACAAGGGTAATTCATAAGAAAGATCTAATTGATATGGAGGCGTCTACTACCGAGGTCCTGCAACTTTCACAATAGTTGCAGAATGTTATATAATCTGAACTCCTAAACTTGGCATCAGTGTGGATAGATACCTAAAATTATTTGCACAAAGAAAATAAATTTGAAGAAAAATGAGTCAGAGCCCTAGTGAAAATAGTTTAAAAAAAATATTTGGTAAGTATTTAAAATGCTTAGAAATAGATATTATATACATGTTAGCTTTACTAACTCTCACTTGATATTCTCACCTCTCAACTAATGTGCACGCCTAACGTACTTCTAAACCATTCTAGTTACCGTTATCCCGCATAACTAGTTCGAGTTCATTAAGCTTCTAAACTAATATCTAATAATGCCCACTCGTATCGACCATACGATAACTATTGAATTTTTTTGTGTCTATATGGCAATTATGAATTTCTCATTTTAATTCAAGTTCCTACATTATTAAATGAATTTAGAAATCACAATATCACTCATCTACTAAGTATACACAATATATATATATATATATATATATATATATATATATATATATATATATATATATATATATATACATATGCTGAGTTGCAGTGCATGGATACTCTACTATCAAGTCCCAGTACATCACGTACTGAATAAAGGACTAAGGGTTCGGTATCTCTCTCGAACCATAAATACAAATCACACAATATGGAGGTGAATATAATTCCAAGCCTATGGGCTACGCACATACCTACACACCCATATGACCACCAACTTATCATTGTCACAGATAGGCCTTTCATAGGTTCTATATTTTGAGGTACAAGTCAAAAATCCCCCCAATGGCACATCAAGATACGAATGTCCCGACACCTAAACCTCTCGTGATACCAAGCAACGTAGGTATGTCATACACATAAAATCATATACTAGGTATACACACAACCCAAACATTTGTATCATCAATATAGGTATTCTCCCTACCTATATTATATGCCCCATACGTAGTATATATAACTCCTAAATATCCCACGTGTGATTATCCGTCAAATATACTTATCATTGTGTATTTCCAAGTATTCATCTCCACTTGAAGTGTGCCAATTACTCTTTAATATTTTTCAGTAGGTATCACCCTCATCTCCTATTGGTCAAAGTCATTGTTCTACTCGACCCCTCGAGGTAATATAGAATTCTTCCAACTAGGCTTTATCCCACAATTATACTTAATTAATCTTTATTCTTAAATCCTTCTCATGTGACTAACTCTCAAGGTCACTCTTGGCCCATTGATATTTTAAATTTACTTCTCTTCATCTTTAAAATTCATCCCTAAAGTTAATTCGGTCGTTCCCCACGAGTTCTAATCAAAAATGAAAAAATCTATCAAATTCTGGGCAACCGAATCGATTATCCCTTGGACCGAATCGATTCGCCTGAATTAAGTCTCGTCCTCTACCTTTGAACAACTACAGGTTTCTCCATTTTCACAAATCCAAAACTCCAATAATCGATCCCAAACTCCTAAACAATCACATTAAACCTTATACCAACATATATAAATAATTTCTAACGTAGAAGAATCATTAAATCTTCCCAAAGTTCATCCAAACCATATTTATTGAATATAATCTTGAAAACCCCTAGAATTTCATATTTATTTAAAACCTCATTAAAGATTTCAGATTTCTTAACCAAGATTAAATGTAAATTAGTGGGTTTCATACTACATGCATGAGGGAACCTGTCCTATATCAATTTCAACCTAAGATCATGGTATATGTCTTCTAAATTCCCCCAAAACACATAAATTCCATAGATAATTCAACCTACTCTAACATGTATATCATGTGTCTTCATAACTTTGCAAGTTTAAATACTTGCCTTGATATGAAGGTTTGAATCTCTGAATAATTTTTGTATAGTTGGTCTCCTTCCCTTCCAATCCACGCGCGATGGCAGTGTTTGTGGTGTAATTGGTGCAATATTATATTATTCACTAAGTAATATTGAATTTAATTTAATAAATTCCACATTTAACGATCACTAAAAATATGGGGTGTTACAACCAACTTCGTCTTTCACTACTCGTCGATGAAAGGAACCTGACCTTCACTTGTGGTAGCGGTCGATGGTGTCTTCAACTTATCTCTGACAGTTGCCAGGTCGATCAGTTTCCTTGATATGCTACTCATTTCCTCGAGGTTAGATGGGATCTGGGGGAATAAGAAGTCCTAAATGGCTAAGTCCTTTTCGGCCCCTACATCTTCCCAAGGATGACCAAATACACTTCCTTCATAGGAAAAGAGCGGGTCAATGTTATCTAAGAAGATATTGAGGTCTTCTTCTTCTTCTTCTTCTTCTTCTTCTTCTTCTTCTTCTTCTTCTTCTTCTTCTTCCTCGTCATCCTGCTCTTCCTCTCATTCTTCCTCTGATCAGAGTCAGAGTATGTTAAGATCACATGTGGGGTAGCTAGAATAGGACTGTCTTCGATTATGGTATTATCGAAAAATTAAACGTAAAGGATGGTTGTGAAGTTGGTGAGGGAATGGTAGGTGAGATTGTAATCGATCATAATGTGAGCTACTCTCCAGTGGGGATGAACTCTGGGGGGGTCATCCTCCTCTAAGATTTTTCCAAATCTCTAAGCGTAACTTAATATTCGGACGGTTTGGTGTTCAAAAAGCGATGTGTAGTAGAAAAATTAGATTGGTTAGTAGTAATCAAGACTTAACAATAAATCAAATTGTTTATGGGCGACCTATCAGGTACCCCTTTGTTGAAAGAAACCCCAAAATTATTTTGATCTGCTTGTTTTGTGGAGTCTCTGGTAATGTTTAAATACTACACAAAAAATTAACCCAAATAAATATGTTTTTTACTATTTTAAAAAAAATGGTCGACATTGATGGACCTCATATGTGGTTTGTATGAAAGACTTTATCCCTCTATATGTGTTTGTGTGTGTAGGTTGTGAGTGTGAGAAGAACCTAAGCGATGGTCATAAACCTTAGGCTGCGAGTTTGAGAAGAACATAAAATGCAATTTGAAAAGCCTGGGGAACATTGTGGAGAGAGAGGTCATTCAAATACAGATCCAATAAGATCGCAATATAAATTAAAAACAAATTCAACAACAAATCTAATAAATAAATAAAAATTGCACACAACAAAAACCTAGGAGTAAAGAAAGCGGAGAAGTAATTTTACAGAGATGGATGTTTTAAATAAAGAAAAATTATCAGTATATGATAAGAAACGCCAAATTTCAGCCTGAATATAAGTCTTGAAAGTGTTCCAACATCAGCAAGAAAAAAGAAACGTATTTAATACAAAAAGTACTGACGTCTCAAAATCACAGTTATGAAGCGCAATTTAACATTATCAATAAATCATCAATTGTGACGTGAGATAGAAATCATATCCAATATGTAATGGAAAGAGGTGAAATTCAATAATGAATCTGAATAATTAAAACCAACAAAGTTTAAAAAGAGATAAGGATTACGAGATCAGCCATATTAATTAGGCCTTAAAGGCGAGAATCGCTTTTACTATTGATGTAGTGAAAATGGATTCTATTGGCCTAGAGGAGAGAGGCAGGTTCAAAAAGGTGCTTAATTTTGTCATTGTAAGCGTCCACCGCCAATTCCTTATGAGGTTTCTCAGACATTAATTTCTTGTAGAGATGCGAGTCAATGAAACTTAGGCCATGAGTTTAAGAGGTCGAGAATTCTGAGAAGAAGGCAAGGTGTGGGATTTTCATTTGGGTATGTGGTAGTTAGGAAAACTTTATTTATGCCGGGAAGGAAAATTTCATTTCATTTTTTTATTTTCACTTTTAAAGTATTGAATTGAATTAAAATTGTTAACGGTTAATTAGATTACTAACGATAGTGTATGGTAAGAAACACTAATGGTGTAATACTGTTAGTAATCATAAAAATATTCCATTACTAAAATAGCGTTTTGGTGTTTGTGTGTGTGAGAGAGAGACAGAGAGAGAGAGAGAAAATGCATGTTGATTTCGAACATGGAATATCTAAATTACACGTGAGTGTGTTTGAGAAAATGTAGGATTCAAATGTTTTTCTCATGGTTTATACAAATAAAAACTTGAGATAACTGAGTCATTGGTTGCTTTTTCTATAGAGAATAACCAAGAGGTTTTGTTTGATAATACGACCACCAAATTCCAATTCAATATCTTTTCCTTCTCTCTCTCTCCCTCTCTCTCTCTCTCTCCTTCTCTTTATTTATTTTGAGATAACCTACTCTCATTCTCTCTGTACCCTCACTATTTTCTCTCTTATCTCTCTAAAATGACCAAACGTTCTCAGCATGAAAGCGTATGGGGGTTTGTATAGAGGTCTATGGAAGAGTCTCAAAACAAGTCACAAGTGTGTGAGATAAATAATCAGATTAGGTTAATTAGAACTACCCAAAACTAATGGATATCATTATTGCTTACAGGAGATGCAAAACAGTTTAACCAATTAGACGATCACTTTATTTTTATTGGACTGCAAGCATATCACGTGGATAACTATCACGGTTGTTTGATCAAAGTGATATCATCATACATAGTAGCTCCTTCGGACTGTGAGAGAGAAGAAACAAAATTGTGTTTCTTTGTAAATTTTTGTCTTAAAAATACATTTTAATCAATTCAAATTGTTTAAAAATTTATTTCAAAATCACAAAATATAGAATTTTTTGCAAAAATTAGGAAAATATATTTATGTTATTTTTAACCTAATTTCTAGTTTTCTGGTAGTTTTAGACACACTTTTTTTTATGAAAGAGGGATTAAACCCCCAGACATATATTTATTAATGGAGAAAGAGCCTCTCCAAGGGCTTACAAGCAAATGAGAACTACAAGACGCCATTAAAGATTAAATATGGGAATTTATAAATATCCCCATTACAAATCGGAGAAAAGACTATCGAGAAAATTGGAAGGAAGATCTAATGTAGCTACATCCCATCTTATCGAACCTATAGTCACCTCTAACAGTAGAAGGAAGATCAAGAGCATTGTAAAAAATCTTCAAAGAATCATCACCAGAACCATGATTGGCCAAAGCATCTGCAACCATATTAGATTCCCTATAGCAATGAGAGAGAGTATAATTTAACATCAATAACATTGACCTGATTTCCTCAGTTAAAGGGATCAAATATAAATCCTATTGATGCAAATGTGCTTAAAATTGTGAATAATTTGTAAATTGTGTAAATAATGCGTGTGTACCACAATTTCCAATTTACCCATATAACCTTATACCTTGTTTGTATTGAGCTTTAGTTGATCTGGGTAGACAAAAGTACTATTCTAAAGAAAACTAGAAAAATGTTTTGTATGAAATATCCAAACTTGAAATGCCAGAAATTAGTATGGACTCAATTTGAACATAGGAAGTCCTTCTAATTTAGGTGTTTCACCTTGCGTATATGAATACTACAATTATAGACATAATGAGTTAGTGCTAGCGACTATCAACAACATGAGTTATTACTATTATCCCCATCCTCATCACTAGTTTCTACTACCATTTTAGTTGGTTCATTGTGGTGACTACCATAGCTTTCTGAAAATGAATATTACATTACGTAAAGACTTCCATACATAAGTAATAAATATGAGATTTGTTTTTATTAAATTTTCCATGAGCAATGAATTAAATTATTCATGTTGATGTTTATTAAATAATGAAATAAAGCATGGCATCTGCATTTGATGATCAATATATCCCTTCCCAAAATATATACAACCCATTAAAATTTGTTTGACCATTATAATTGGACATGTAGGGGACTAAATTACATATATTGAATAAATAACCATATATATGCTACATTATAAAGTGTCAAAATCCAAACATATAATATCATAAATGGACTTGTAGGCAATTAAAACATGCATGATATGAATGCATTGGTATATATTTATCTTTTTGGAATGAAGCACTATAATGAAAACCAAATCTTACATTATATATGTATTAGAAATAAACATACATGCGTACATTAACACCCGTAACACATGAATAATTTGCATCGTTATCTATTCCTTAATTCTACATCCAAGAAATATTTTAAATGGTCGGAATATGAAAATCAAATTGACGAGGGACTTGCATAAGACATTATGTCAATAATAATAAATGATTAAGATATAAATCATTTAATTTCAAATCGTCATGTATAATGTCTTGAGTTATGCATGAAGACCAAATTAAATAGAAAGTTCCCAAAATCCTTCAAAGTTAAATCACACATAACAACATTATATGGAAGGGAACAGTATGTTGTTTTTGTGTTTAGGATTCTTTATTTGATGTAACGTTAATTAAATTTAAAAATCTCGATATTTGTGTTTGATGTCCTATAATTTCTTAATCGAAAATATGTCGCCCATTAATATTAATTTATTCATAATTACCAAACTTACGATTCTTGCGTTTGATGTCCAACAATATTAGTTATGATCAAGTGAATCTACACAATACACAAATAATTTAACATTCACATACACGAGTTTATCATTTACAATTTCAAATTATAGATTGTAGTTGGCATCAAATCTAACCTAAACATGAACATTAGAGTTAAAATTGAATCATACATCTAATATCCACACATATAAGTTATAGTCTATGTTTGATATTTAATCCAAATTTAATATGAATTTTTATATACTCTAAAATGCTATACAAGACTTAAAAGTCCTCTTTGTTCAGGGTGTCGACGTGGCACATCAAATTAATATTTTTATTTCTCTCACCAAAAGCTTATACATTGATAATTTTATGACCATTTCACTTATCCGACTCTACACTTCTTCTTGCCCAATGTCTATTACTATTTCCCAATGTCTGCTTGATATTCGTTTTTTTTATCTCCCATATTTCTCCCTGCCCTTTCTCCTTCCCAATTTATCTGTTAACGATCTTATAACAATATCAACACCACACTATTTTCTTCTCCCATTCACCATTTTTAGGCGTTTACTACAACAAAACAAGGGTTACTCTCTCTCTCTCTCTCTCTCTCTCTCTCTATCTATCTCTCTCTCTCTATCCACAACAAAATGGGGCCCTAACATTAGGATATTGTTATGTTTTGATGATTCAAATCTCACAATTACATGTAGTCAGTACTGGAAGTTACTATAGGCATCATCAAAGAAAACTGTATTCAGGTGAGGTGAAAGCTAGACTTGTATGTTGATTCTTCTCCTATTGGACATGTCCAAGGTTATAAATGCTCTTGATTTTGATGATGTTATCCTTGATCGGGATTTATTACGACCTTTAAATATGGATCTATGTGACTTTGTTCATTATACTCCTACTTTTTTGACTTTCTAATCGTGGGTTTGTTGAGTGTTTGGGATGAAGGTATTGTTTTGCTTTTCCTTTCTTATCAAGCGGTTGGATAAGGATTTACAGTGGGAGAGGATAGTTATGTATCTATACGACGATGTTTTTCAATGAATAAGTTGTTTTTGTTCGATCTGCGATGGATTCAAAATAGTCAATCATTCGATTTATTAACAATTGATGTTTCATTTCTTTCGGATTTCACCATTTTATCCGTTTGACTCATTTGTTTGTTGATTTCTTATGGGTTCTATACATTCAAGAAAATTGAGATGATTCCTATGTGTTTTGTGTTCATTTTCATGGTGATACTTCTTAATTTTTGTTAGTTTTATGGCACGAGTTTACAATTTGTGTTACAAATTTGAATATCTTGGGTAGTTTGGGAATTGTCTATTCAAGTGAGTTGTGTGTTGAGTTGTTACTTACCGGGACTTTGGTTTAGTAGGTTTTAAATGTGCTTACTAAAAAAATGTCAAACCCATCGAATGATTCAAAAGTGGTGAAACCCCATAATTGAAAATACGCCAGTAATGTTCACTAATGTCAAACCCAAACCCTCATTTCAAATCTAGTCTTAAACACTAACATCAAATTAAAACAATTGAAAAAAAAAGAGTGTACTATTTGCACCTCAATGAGTATTAAATTATCAATTCTTATGATTTAATTAACCATTTAAATACATGTGACATTTGAGTCTTGTAATGCCATTAGAGTATTTTTTTTAACACTATTGATATTCAGTTTCTTAATCAATAATTATTTAAATATATAAGTTCATACATGATACATGAGACATACACAAATTAAGGAAAATTGAATCCTCTTCTTTGAACTATCTAACTTGCTTTGTTGCTAATGAGTTGTTTGGGAAAAATATAACCTCTTTTAGAAAGCATAGTGTGAATTTAAAATACGGAAAACATGTCAGAATTTCAAAGGGTAATTGTTACATACACCCATACTCACATATTATTAATATTTATTCTACTTTTGTTTGTTTATTGATTAAGTCTCTTATTTTTCTGGACCACTGGATCGATTTGCCCTGTGAGTTTATTGTCTTTTTTGGCTTCTAATATTGATTTGAAATTGGTTGATTATATGGTAGTGTCAAATGAATAACCCCATGTGTGATTTTATTCATTTCATATTGTATTTATATTTTATCACTTTTAATCTTAAGGTTCTAGTTCTGGGTTAATGTATTTGAATTTTAAAATTTTGAGAAATCTCATGAATTGGTGAACACACGATTTTAATTTAGTCAAAGGTGAATAAAAATATTTTTCACCAATATATATTTCATGTATTAATGAATAAAATTACTTTTACATCTTTATTTTTTCCAATTTACGGATTGTTTTCGAGCATTTGCACGACAATTTTCTATAATTGTTCGCGAATCGCACGGGTTAACACCTAGTTAGCATTTAAATGAAATCATAAATTTAATATCCATACATATGAATTATAGATTGTATTTGGGATACAATTAAACTTAAATATGAATATTAGTAACAAAACTTAATCATACAACTATTATCCACCCATATGAATTATAGTGTGTGTTTGGCATCCAATCAAACTTAAACATTTCTATTCATGCACATGAATTTTATAGAGTGAGCTATTGATGTCAACATTAGTACCAAAAATAGAAAAAATACAATTTGAAAGGCCTAAACAACGTCAAATTGCCTAAATATTGAGTGCCATTTTATACAATGAGTTTTATTTATTTCGACATTTCGAAGCGACCATTTAAGTTTTGCAGACTTCCTAGAAAGTTGAGAATTTTAATTCTGAGAGCGTGTCTACTCGAAACCAAGATGGAGAGAGGACACCCAATTAGAATTACTTGTCAATAAAGAGATAAGCTTTTTATTTAATTCAATTTAGTGGTAGAGATAACAAATCCTAAAGTATACATAACAAATTATTTACCACGTGGATTATACCAAATTTTATCTTTAGTATTAGGTGACTTAATCTAAGTGTGGAAGGGTAAATAATATAGCACAACACAAACGTGTACGAGGAAAAACCCACAACGAGAAAAAATCTTGGGACGACACAACGACACATGAACTTCGGCAGGACTTATAGAGGGTAACTACATCTTATAACACCTAATGCATAACTTCCTCCTAATGCGCTTTTACGTCATATCTTCCACCAGTGAGAAGACGTTAACAACTGTAACACGCTTGACAACGGCCACCAATTTGGTCACAACCAATGTCTTCTTCAAGACATAATCAACAATTTTCCTTTTGAGGGGAAACAAGGTTGAGAAACCTCCAGTGAGTATAATACCATTTTTTAGGTGGGTGAAGAACCTAAAGTGAAAGTATTTTGAAAAAAAAAATTCATTCATAAATATATTTTTGAGATAAGTAAAGTCTAAAAATAACTCAAGAACAAATTAGAAAGAAATGTGTTAAAGGTTTAGAAAGATTTTAAAGAAAATAAATTTACTCCAAAATATTTTTAGTTTTTACAAGTATTATAACTTTAAAAATATCAAGAAGATAAAGAAGAGAAAAAAAGATTAAAATTTGGAAGAATACATGATTCAACATAAAAAGAAGTTTTTAAATACAAATATTTTTCTTTCTTAAAAATGAATTTTGTGGCAAGGTGAGTGTAACTAGTACTATGGAGGCCAATAGGTGATTGCTTGTATTTTTCGTAAATGGATTTGTGGAGTAGCTGTACTTAATCGCCAAGATGGAGATTTATGAAAGTTGGATCAAAAGGTCAGAGTTGTGTAAGTTCAAGTTCGCTAAAACAAACGAGCTCAGAGTTGTGCAACAATGGGTTGTAAGTGGGGGTATTTTGGGAGTTTCCCATGTAACCTTTGCGGGTATAAATAAAATGATATGAGGGGTTTCTCATTAAGGTTTATTTGACATTAAGAGAAATATTTATCAAAGAGAGGCAAAGAAATTGAGTGAGGTTTAATGTTCTAAACTTGATTCCAAGGTCAAATTGTGTTGTATTTGCGATTTGATTTGAGAGTGTGCAAAGCTCTTGTAAGATACTACCATTGTAACCCATTTTCTCAAATAGTGAAATCACTTTATCTCTCTCTCTCTCTCTCTCTCTCTCTCTCTCTCTCTCTCTCTCTTGTGGATGCAGACATGGTAATATTGTCTCATCACTTTGAATCTTTTGTGTTCATCTTGTTGATTTGGTACTTAATTATATTTTCATCGATCTTCCATATATATATTTCCTTGTTTTGGTTGGGTGTGGTGTCATTGGTGCCCAACAAGTAGGAAAAATCGCAGGCTAGATGGAGGGGATAAGGGGTAGCGGAGAGAAAGGGGGCAGGATGGCCGAAAGAGGGAGAGGGGGTGAAGGAGGAGCACCGTAGCGATATTGTGTTTGATTTTTTATATACAGAGATTTATTGTGTTTTTCCCTTATTAGAATGTTGTTTTTTTATTATTTTTATTTACAAATATTAATTTGATTTTATTATACATTTAAATTCTTCTAATTAAAAAAGGCACGTGACAGTTACACTCAACGAATTTATTAACAATTTTGAGCAAAGTTTAATTTTTAAACAAAATTGTATTCAAGTCTAAACTCGAAGATTAGTAATGTATTAAAGTAAAAAAAATACTTTTATTTTTTTGAGATATACTTTTTGAATTAGTGTGATGGTGTCAAATGGATTTGACAACACGGGTCTAAAAAATATTTGTGATGGTAGTTGATATAAAATTTGTAAGACAAAAGAAAATTCAGATGGTCTGTGAATTTAGGAGTTATTTAGAGTTTTCTTCTTTCTTTTGAAGATAGCTGAAAATTATTTGAGAAGAAACGGGCCAACTATATATATATATATTGCTCTTGTGTGGACTAGTCCGTAATTTAAGAGCGCGGACCGGACATGTGTCACTTGACTGTGACCGTAGAATTTATTGGCTAAATTATAAGCACACTCTCTCTCTTTTATGGGTTTACCGTCAAGTGACACATGTGCGACCCGTACTCTTAAATTGCGGACTAATATATATATATATATATATATATATATATATATATATATATATATATATAATAATGCTCTTGCGCGGACTAGTCCGCATTTTAAGAGTGCGGACCGAACATGTGTCATCTAACGGTGCGTTTAGAAATTATCGTCTAAATTATAGGCACACTCTCTCTCTTTTCTGGGCTCACCACCAGGTGACACATGTCCGATCCGCAAGGTGACACATGTTCGATCCGCACTTTTAAAATGCGGTATGGTCCGCACAATAGCAGGACTGTATATATATATATATATATATATATATATATATATAGGCAGGCTCCTCTACATACCATCCGTGCGGACCATTTTTTCTTCAAATAGAAAAACATACTTTTGAGTTGATTTTTTGAGTGTTATTTAAATATTTTAGGGAGCCCCACAAAAAGAATCAGCTCAAAATGATTTTTGGCTATCTAAAAGAAAATAGATATGTCAGCTAAACAGTGAAATATTTTCATCTTTTTTTTCTCAAATACTAAAAGAAATCATTTTGAAATGATTGTTTTTTTGTGGGTTCCGTGAAATGTTTAAATCATACAAAAAAAAAACTCAAAAATATTTCATTTTATTATTTTAAAAAATTGGTCCGTCGAGAAGCTTCTCATTTAAGGACCTCACATGAGACTTTTTGTATATTGAAGAAATCAATGGTGTTATTTATGTTACTAAAAGTGGTCTTTTGCAAGTTGTATGAATTACCCAATTTTCACGTGAGACATATAAATTATTATACATGTAAATGGATTGAATATATGTGCGAAGTGATGTTTTTCACCCACATTGTGGACGAGTGTGAAGGGATATACTGTTTTTTTTCTCATATTTAAATATTTATCATACAGAGAAGTTCTATTATTTATTATTTATGCATTTTTCCAAAGTAGTATACTGAAGCTCGTTTTCTCATCAAATAATTACAAGTTCTAATTCAATTGAGCTTCTAGAATTTAATAATAAAAAAATGGGAGACGTACAAATTTTATTTTTGGAGAATTTAGTTTAAAACTAAAGATGCAAGTGATAAAGTAATGGTTGCTACTGTTCAGTGCAATGTTGTGAACTATGATTTTAGCAAAAATAGGTGAAAGCCATTCATCCTTTGTTTTTAGAAGAAAAAATGACAAACAATTTTGTGGCTAATTGAGAAACACGGTAATTGTTTGGACACTTTTTGTTATAGATGTTGGTTCACTCATATGTGTCTAAATTTATTTACTTATATAAACTGCCCATGCATTGCACGAGTCTTCAAGCTAATAATGTAAAAGCTATTTGAGGACACAATTTGATTATTTAGAAACTTATGCCATAATTGAATGATCACTAGGTTTTAGCCCTGCGTGGTGCGCGGGAATTTTGTAGTATTTGTTGTACAAAGTTAATAATTTAAGTTAAATAGAAAAAGTTTGTACATATAACAAATTAGAGCGTATAGAAAAACATAAGTAATAAAAAGAAGACGAAACATACGACCATTTCCAGAGCATAAAGTTCTAAGCAAAATTTGCATAATATTAGCAAAAAATCATTTTGAGTTAATGTTTTTTTTAGCTTCTTAGAAAAGTTTAAATGTCGCACAAAAATATCGACTCATTTCTTTTACAATTTAAAAGAAAATTGGTCGGACTTTGTGTTCCAGTTTATTCACACACACACACACATATATATAAAATAATACTCTTGTGCGGACTAAACCGCATTTTAATAATGCGGACCGAACATGTGTCACCTAATGGTGCACCTAGAAATTATAGCCTAAATTATAGGCATGTTCTCTCTCTTTTCTGGGCTCACTGTCACGTGACACATGTCCGGTCCACATTCTTAAAATGCGGACTAGTCCCCACAAGAGCAGGACTGTATATATATATATATATATATATATATATATATATTATATGTATCAAATCTCATCATTTAACAAACCCATAAAATTCATGAAAAATTAGGGTGAAGGATATTGATGATTGTGTAACAGATCTAAGTAAGAACTATTTGTTGGGATAGGTATTTTTAGGTGAAGGAAAATGGAACCCTTTAGATCACATCGTGTTAATCAGAAGTTAGGTTTGGCCTCTCAACATTTTTTTGAGGGAAAGTACCTAATTATTTCTTGGAACTAAGAAAACTAATTTAGATGTATATACACTATTATTTTGCCATTAAATGTCGTGTATAAAAAATTGAGCTACATGTCGATTTGAGTAAACCAACAAAAAAAGTTCACCCTAGCATTTGAAAAAAGGTCCAAGCTTCATATAACAAAATAGACTTCTCAGGCCAAATTTAACAGCAAGGAGTCTTAACAGTATTTATCAATACTTCCATGATCATATGAAAATGACACAAAAAAGTGGGAAACAAAACTGAAACAGATTAGCCATTTTTGAACCAAAATTTCTAAAAACTCTATGACGGATAACTAAAAAAGTAAACAGAAAACGCATTAAAAGTAGATTCAGATTAAAACTCACGAATATATATCCAAAGTTCAAAGAATCAGTAAAAACAAATGAAAGTGGCAGTTATTATAGGCATCATCAAAGAAAATTGTATTTAGGTGAGGTGAAAACTAGACTTGTATGTTGATTCTTCTCCTATTGGACATGTCTAAGGTCATAGATGCTCTTGATTTCGATGACGGTATCCCTGATCGGGATTTATTATGAACTTTAAATATGGATCTGTGTGACTTTGTTCATTATAATCCTTCTTTTTTGACTTTCTAATCATGGGTTTGTTGAGTGTTTGGGATGAAGGTATTGCTTTGTTTTTCCTTTCTTATCAAGCTGTTGGATAAGGATTTACAGTGGGAGAGGATAGTTATGTATCTATATGAGGATGTTTTTGAATGAATAAGATGTTTTTGTTCAATGTGCGATGGATTCAAAATAATCAATCAGTCGATTTATTAACAATTGATGTTTCATTTCTTTCGGATTTCACCTTTTCCTCCGTTTGACTCATTTGTTTGTTGGTTTCTTATGGGTGCTATACTTTCAAGAAAATTGAGATGATTCCTATGTGTTTTGTGTTCATTTTCATGTTGATACTTCTTAATTTTTGTTAGTTTTATGGCATCAGTTTACAATTTGTGTTACAAATTTGAATATCTTGGGTAGTTTGGGAATTGGCTATTCAAGTGAGTTGTGTGTTGAGTTGTTACTTACTGGAACTTTGGTTTAGTAGGTTTTAAATGTGCTTACTAAAAAAATGTCACACCCATCGAATGATTCAAAAGTGGTGAAACCCCATAATTGAAAATACACTAGTAATGTTCACTAATGTCAAACCCAAATCTAGTTTTAAACACTAACATCAAATTAAAACAATTGAAAACAATAAAAGTGTACTATTTGCACCTCAATGGGTATTAAATTATTAATTTTTATGATTTAATTAACTATTTAAATACATGTGCCATTTGAGTTGTGCAATGCCATTAGAGTATTTTTTTTAACACTATTGATATTCAGTTTCTTAATCAATTATTATTTAAATATATAAGTTCATACATGATACATGAGACATACACAAATTAAGGAAAATCGAATCCCCTTCCTTGAACTATCTAACTTGCTTTGTTGCTAATGAGTTGTTTGGGAAAAATATAACACTTTTAGAAAGCATAGTGTGAATTTAAAATATGGAAAACATGTCAGAATTTCAAAGGGTAATTGTTACATACACCCATACTCACATATTATTAATATTTATTCTACTTCTTTTTGTTTATTGATTAAGTCTCTTATATTTTTCTGGACCACTGGATCGATTTGCCCTGTGAGTTTATTGTCTTTTTTGGCTTCTAATATTGATTTGAAATTGATTGATTATATGGTAGTGTCAAATGAATAACCCCATGTGTGATTTTATTCATTTCATATTGTATTTATATTTTATCACTTTTAATCTTAAGGTTCTAGATCTGGGTTAATGTCCTTTTTTTTAACGATGAAAAGGCCTCTGGCCAGCAACAAAGAAAACACAGAAAAGACTAAGCAGAACCTCCTCTCAAGGAGTTTACAAAAATTTGATCAACAAGGACATAACAAATAGACTCGTTAAAACATGAACAAAAAGGGTTGGCAAGTCTGTCGGCCGCGCTATTCTCCTCGCGAGAGATCCACCTAACTGCGAGATACCTCTTCATTAAGATCCGACGAATGTCATGGATGATAGCTCTCCATTCTTTTGGACACTCAATATCACCATAGACCATGTTAACCAGTTGTTGACAATCGTACTCAATTAGGTCGTTCGACCATCCATTCGTTTTGAAAGTCAGGCATGCTTCCCTACACACCAACAGTTCTGCGCCTAAAGGGCTATCTACCATCACTTTAACACGAAAAAGGTGGCGAATATGGTTATCCAAATCTTAAAAAAATCCCGCGATGATAGCGGACCCATTGGTCTTACGGAAGGAGCCATAAATATTGCATGTAACATCATATGTCCTATTTCTTGATTGCTTGTCAACAGAAACCATCCCACTACCATCAATGCCATGGCTATCAAGGGGGTTCAGCACTCCAGACTCCATCCATTGGGAAAACCCACTGCTACAATCCCCAACAGATACACGCTTTGTTGTCATTTGCTCATTGGGTCTGTCAGAGGCAAGATAAACCCACCTATGAACTGTCTAATTAGCCGAGCTACTCGCAGAGGTTGTACTCCTCCTTCTGTGAGCTGTCTCATATGTAGATTGTAGGGGGGGTGAGGGTGTATGCCTGCCACCATGAGCTGTTCCATGATCTGTCCCATTTGCACACTTATCGCATGCACTGTCCCTCCTTGACCTGGTTGACAAGGCTTCCAGAGTACAGAAAGCTGAGCTGCTTTTTGCCGTTGTATCGTCCCTGTCAATAGCCGTACCATCAGCTTCGTGGATGAGGCCTAAGCCAGCAGATGATGATCTCCCCGTACCCAATGCCACATCTTTATCACGTGATTTGTAAGTTTTTTCAGACCCCTCACTGATGTAAAGAGTCGTAGAGAGAGACCCATCATAAATAGGCATGCAGTGTACAGTGGAGGGGACATTGTTATACACAGTTGAAGCCTTTGATGTACCAGGTCTGTCCCCCTTTTTATCAGTCGAAATATTGCCTCTTTTCTCCTTGGGTCTAAATAATACTCCGTGAATATCGGACCACATGTGGTTGAATTTAGTGATGAAAGACGAGTCCACCCACTCATGATTATTAAAGATTAAATCGTTCCTCCTTTTCCACACCAACCAACACATGACAAATTTTTTTGTTAGATATAAGGATAGGTCCTCTCATCCCCACGTCATCAATAATTTATCAACCCATTTCAAAAGAGAATGCCCTTCAGCCTCCAGAAATATATCTCCCAATCCATTTAAAAACCACAGTCTCTCAACCCCTTTGCATCTAAGCATTATATGTTCTATGGATTCAGATTCCTTACTACAAATTTGGCATAATGGAGATAAGGCACACTTTCTTCTAAACAGATTTAGGGATGAAGCTAGGGCATTTTTGCACACTTTCCAAGCAAAGTATTTAAGCTTTGGGGGGAGATTTAGCTCCCAATTTTTTTTCCATATGGCTGGGTTTGGGTGGAAGGAGGAAGATGGGTTAGACAGGTTTTTTTTCTTCAAGGTATCCTTTCTCCCTTCTTCAAAAATCCAGTAGCCTTGTCTATCAGAGTAACTCCCCTTTTCAGAGGGTATCCATACTATCGAGTCAGCTCCATCTGTTTAGCTAATAGGTATTTTCATAATAGCTGGGGTTTCCACTTCTGAAAAGATCCCTTTAATTTCCTCCTCATTCCAAGCCTTGTTTTCCATAATCTCAACCACCTTCTCCAACCCACAGTTGTGAGGTCTTCGAGTTTGAATTCTACGGTTAGGCAGACCTGGGATCCAAGCATCGTCCCAAATATTAACATCCCTTCCCGAGCTAATAACCCACCCCACTTGTGGGGCAAGCTGATTTCTACTCTCCAACAAGCCATTCCAGAAAAGAGATGGGTTAGCCCCCTTCTTAGCTTTGAAAAAAGAACCTGTTGGGAAGTAAATGCCTTTGATGATTTTTGCCCAAAAAGCATTGGTACTTTTAAGGGGTCTCCATTCTTTTTTGTCTAGTAAAGCAAGATTAAAACTCTTAAATTTCCTAAAGACAAGACCTCCCTATTCTTAGGTTCACATAGCTCATCCCACTTGCGCCAATGGATCTTCCTCTTGTTTTCATCTCCTCCCCACAAGAATCTGCACACCATAGAGTCTAGCTTATTACACGTTTTTCTTGGCAGAAGGGCACATGACATAACGTAGGAAGGAGTGGCCCGAGCCACAACTTTAATATGGGTCACTCGTCCTCCTGGAGAAAGGTATAAGTTTTTCCATCCTTGCAATTTTGATTTCATCCTATCTTCAAGGTATTTAAAGGTAGTGCTTTTAGCTCTACCTCACGAGGATGGGAATCCTAGGTACTTAGCTTTGGGGTCCAGCCTTGTTACTCCAAAGATGTCTTGAACACGCACTATTGAAACCTCCTTAGTGTTGGATGAGAAAAAGGCCCCCGATTTAGCAAAGTTGATACTCTGGCCGGATGCCTCAGCGTACATACCAAGCAACTGGAGAACATTTGTAGCCTCTCTCTCATCCGCCTTGAAAAAAAGGATAGCATCGTTCGCGAAGAATAAGTGAGAAATGACGGGGCAACCTTTTTTTATCCTAATGCCTAAAATTTCTTTATTTCTGACTGCCATGTTTATCATCCTGGAAAGGACATCCTGAATAATGAGGAAGAGATAGGGAGATAGCGGGTCACCTTGACGAAGTCCCATCTCCGGGACAAATGAGCCCATGTCTCTTCCATTGTCCCGGATAATGAACCTTACTGTTGAGATACACTGGTGATCCCACCCAATCCATTTCTCGTTGAACCCCATTTTCCTCATAACTTCTTCCAAGATTTCCCATTCCACCCTGTCATACGCCTTATTCAGATCCAGCTTTAAGGCTACCATTTCATTCTTCCCCTTTTTTGTGGTTTTGAGATGGTGAAAAACTTCATGGGCTACTATCACGCTATCCTGAATTTGGCGTTTAGGAACAAAGGACGCCTGATTGGGGGTGATAGTTTTTTTTAACATGGGTTTCAATCTATTGGCTAGGAACTTAGATATAATCTTGTATCTAAAATTACATAGGCTGATAGGACGATAGTGATTGAGGGATTTAGGGTGATCGATTTTTGGGATCAACACAATATTTGTGTGGTTCATTTCTTTTAACATATAATTCCCCATCGCAAACCCTCTAACCGCTTTACGAACCTCATTACCATCAATGTCCCAAAACTGATGGTAGAAAATTCGAGAAAAGCCATCCGGTCCTGGGGCTTTATGGCCCCCCAGCTGCTTAACTGCTTTGTTGATTTCCTCATCTGTAAAACGTGCACATAACTGCCTATTATCTCTATCTGATATTGTTTTTTCCACCGCCTCAGGAGGACTTCGCATATCTCTTCTCCTATCACTATCAAATAAATTTTCAAAATGGGAAAGACATGCCACTCTCAAATCTACCTCCTTGTGGATTCTGTTACCATTCGAGTCTAGGATTCGAATCAAATTATTTCTATTTCTTCTCTAAACTGTGGAGGCGTGGAAGAAGCGGGAATTTTGGTCTCCATATTTAAGCCAGTTAACTCTAGATCTTTAGTGCCAGAATTCTTCTTCCCTAGCCCAAGTCTCATCCATCTCCTCCAACAGATGCTTCTTAGTGTCTACATTGTCATTACCTCTCGATGCACTTTGGGTCGCTAGAAATTTATCGTTAAGTTCCTTGAGTTTGATCTTGTTGTTCCAAAAATGTTCCCTCTTCCATATTTTCAATTGTTTGCGCACCCTATCAAGCTTTTTAGATACATCATAAACATCACATTCGAACCGGGCAAACTTTATTGCAAAGTGTGGGAGCCCATTTTTTATAAGACCATAATGAGAGTAGCCAACAAGGTTCTTATAAATTAAATTAAACACTTGGGCCAACCCAAATCATGACTTTTAAGTTCCATAAGAGTGATTTAGTAGTATAACAACACTCTTGGATATGGCCAAATCAGGTACCAAAAATCTCGCTTGAGATATTCAAGTACCTTATGGAAAATCCTCATGCTGTTTTAAGTTCTTTGAACAACTCAAACTCTAGAACAAGATATCTATTAATTGTACACCCTGACCCAGGGAAAAGGGATTATAACCTAAGATTTTGAGACGCACTTAATAAATAGTAGACATCTCCGTGGACATAGGCAAGCTGTCGAACCACGTACATCGTTGTTGTGTGCGATTCTTAATTTCTTTCTTTGTGATTGTTTTCCTAGATTCTTTCATTGTGATATTTTCTGCGCTCATAATTGGCGCTGTCTGTGGGAATTAACTTTTATTCCTGCGAAAACATTCATTGATAGAAAGTCGTAATGTCTCACCGTAGTAGCAACGTTCCTCAAATTGGTGATGTGCAAGAGAACTCAGTTCCTCCTAGGGTTAGGTCGAAGATTCACCAACAGTCAAACCCAAGGCTCCATCAAGAAAGGCAATCTTCTGAATAAATACAAGGGAAACCTAGGTTTACACATATATCTAGGTTGGTTGATGCATATAAAGCCAGGCTTCGAGAACAAGAGGAGGCAATGCGCCTCTGGGAGGAAGAGAATGTTTGCCTTAAGAGGTGACTTGAAAGAATGGAGAGAAATATCCACAAAAATAGAAGGCAGCGCTGTGATAGGACTCCAAGCCCTCAAGAGTTAATTCTCCCACCCAAGGAAGGAGAACCAGGTGCGACCAAGATCGACTTTAACGTGACACATCAGAAAAAAATCGATCAGAATGTGGCGAGCCAGAGAAATAACCCAGGAGCCACGATCGGTAAGGTGACGAGATTAGGAATCTAGTCCATAGGTAAATGGACCTACATCTATCTCATCGAGGAACCATATACACTAGAGAGATAGCTAGAAGGCTCTCAATACTAAGATGAAATCTCCCTTTTCAAGGGAGATTGAGGAAAAGGAACCCTAAAGAAATTCACGATCCCCAAGTTTAAGATTTATGATGGGAAGACTGATCCCATCGACCACGTTCGGCAGTACAGGCAGGCCATGACCTTATAGATCCATAATGATGCATTGATGTGTTGAATCTTCCACTCTAGCCTACATAACTTAGCACATAAGTGGTTCAAAATGTTTCCCTATAGATCTGTCAGGAACTTTAAGGATCTTACGAAGATGTTTACAAATCGATTAATAATCAGTAGCTCCGACCTTAAAAAGACGGATGCACTGCTCACAATGAAAAAGAAACTACAAGAAAATCTTCATGATTACCCCAAGAGATATTGGGAAGTTTTAACGAGATTGAGGACTACTCAAAGAAGCTCGCTACCATTTCTTTCAAGATCGGCCTACCTACCATGTCATTATTGCACCAATCCCGAACTAAGAAAGAGGATAGTACTATCGACGATCTAATGACTCGTATTGAGAAAGATGCCAAAGTCGATGATATAGTCTATCCTATAGTAGGGGACAATGTTCAAGCAAAAGAGAACAAGGGGCCAGAAATGAGTGACACTCAGAAGAAGGGAAACAAGAACGGGGGCATGAATGGCTCCAAAAATGGAAACAAGGCTAACCCCTCCAAAGCATTTCAGGTTGTTAAAATAATCTTTAAAGAACCTATTTACAAGATCCTCAGCAAAATCCAAGATGATTAGTTCGTCAAATGGCCCAAGAAGATGGGTCACGACCCAAATAAGAGGAACGATGCACTGAGATGCACATTCCACAAGGAGGGTGGTCATCAAACCAAGCATTGTAAGGATCTGATGTCACACTTATATGCGGGGCTCCTCAATAAATATATTGAGAAGCAAATAGATAAAGTCGCAACCAATGACGATCAGAAGACAGACAATGTCCTCGACGATGATACATGACATGAGTTTGCAGTAATCCATGGGGCATCAGACCTCAAGCAGATCCAAGGTAATGTTGTGCAGATGGAATTTAAGAATATCACTGTCCTGATGGAAGATTTTCAAATCGACACTGCCAAGACACATGCAGCAAAGCATCCGTGATAAAAAAAACATCGACTAAATTAAGCATATCCTGTTTATCAAAGAAGATCTGATTCATGACACATTGGTGCTCACACTCATGATTGACAATTCGAATATCGATAAGCTACTCGTGGACTAAGGGAGTTCTTCGAAGTGACGTACCTAAAAACTGTTACATAAGCTAAAACTGAATATTGTCGACGTCAAAGAGGCCATTGTGTCATTAGTTGGTTTTACAAGTAGGATCAATATGTTGCTGGGCAAAATAATTCTACCGGTAATGGTTAAAATATCTCAAAGCTATTTAAGTTTTTAGTGGTGGACATTGAGTCCCTATTCCATTCGATTTTCGACAGAGGTTGTCTCCACATCATTAAATTTTTACCATCCACCTACTACTAGAAACTGAAATGCATTATCAATCGGGCATGGTCGAAATACATGGCGACCAGGCTGCAGTCAGGAAGTTGTTTATTGTAGTTATTCCTCCCAAGAAAGAAAAGGTAAAGGAGGTTCAAGAGGAATCCCAATAAGGCATTGTGCTCTCCAAATAACAACTACGGTATGGCCGACCAGGGGTGGAGGAGACTAGGATCCACCCTGCCGAAAGAGTCGTAAAACCCTAGAAGAAGTGGGAGCCGATGAAAATTTTCCCAAAAGGAAATTTTTTATCAGAACCACTCTCACCGATCAAGAGAAGAAAGAGTTAGTAGAATTTCTAAAGAGAAATTCGAACATTTTTGTTAGGAAACCATATGAACTGGCATGGATCGATCCAAGTATAGCCTGCAATTATTTTCTCGTTGATCCAATTTTCAAACCGATCGTTCAAAAGGCTCGCTAAATAGCCCCAAAAAAGGCCAAGGTAATAGAGAAAGAATTAGGGAAGCTGCTGAATGTAGGACCCATAAGGGAGGTTCAGTTCCCTAAACTATTATCCAACCAAGTGGTGGTACCTAAAATCACTAGTTGCTGGAGGGTTTGTATTGATTTCACCAACCTTAACAGATCTTTAACCAAAGATAACTTCCCTCTCCCAAAAATAGATCAGTTGGTCGACGCTACAACGACACATGAATGAATGAGTTTCTTATACACTTATTTTGGCTACCACCAGATCCCTTTATTCAAGCCCGACCTATATAAAATTCCTTCATACCCCCATTAGGTTATATTGTTACAAGGTTATGCCTTTCGGTCTAAAAAAATGTAGGAGCAACCAATCAAAGGTTTGTCACCGGGATGTTCTGCAAACAAATGGGAGAAACGATGAAAGTATACATCGATGACATGCTAGTCAAAATCAAGAACAAACTCGATAATCTTACAGACATTACGATAACCTTTAGTATTCTCACGAAGTATCAGATAAAGCTTAATGCAAGTAAGTGTTCATTCGGTGTCCAATAAGGAAAAGTCTTAGGTTATCTAGTCAGTAAAAGGGGAATTAAGGCTAACCCAGACCAGAAAATTGCTATCTCTAAAGTCCAGCCTCCTCGGACATTGAGAATTTTAGAAAACTGACTGGAATGCTTGTAGCACTCAATCAATTCATCTACAAATATTCGTAACGCTGTTGACCATTCTTTCAGCCTTTAAAAAAGGACAAAGGCCTCATGTGGGACGATGACTGTTCGCGAGCCCTAGAAGAAATTAAGTCCTACCTTAGCAAGACACCCCTACTGGTGATTCCCAATAACGGAGATCCACCATATCTTTACATATCAATGTCCGATAATGCTATGATCTCTGCTTTAGTGTGTTATAAGGAGGGAGGATAACACTCGATTTACTACGCCAGTAAAACACTCTTAGACGCCAAAAAATGGTACCTATATTTAGAGAAACTTGATTATTCACTCATAGTCTCCTCGAGGAAATTAAAACATTACTTTGAAGCCCATTCAATTACTGTAATCACCTCATACCCTCTCAAAGTTGTTATAAGCATATCTCTCCGGAAGACTCTCTAAGTGGTCAGTGGAACTTGGGACATTTGATATCCACTTCCAACCTAGAACAATGATTAAGGGGAAAGTATTTTATGACTTTATCACTAAATTTACATGCAACCAAATGGCAAAGTCGACAAGAGAGGAAGCACAGTCTGAGGAGTGGACCCTATACGTTGATGGAGCCTCCAAATTCAAAGGGAAAAATATAGGCATCATGGTGGTCACCCTAAATAACACTGTGATCAAATAAGGAATCAGATTGGGATTTGAATCCTCCCATAATAAATCAGAATACGAAGCACTGATCATTGGCCCGTGCAAAACCCAATTGCTGCGGGCAAAGCAATTTCGCATTTTTTGTAACTCCAAACTGGTGTCCCAGAAAGTAAGCATAGATTTTAACACCAACGATGACCGAATGGACACCTACCTGGTTGTCTTAAGAAGACTTATGATCAAATTTTATCAATTAGATAGACAATAGTTCTATCAAGGACAGAATAGTCATGCTGACGCTCTGAGAGCATTAAGCACAACAGTTGGCTCTGACCTAAGGAGAACCATTCAGATAGAGTTCCTCGCCCAGCTTAGTATTCACTAAGCACTCGTAGCCGAATAAGTCCTCCTCACAGATAAAGCCCCAAATTGGATAAATCCCATCATCGACTATCTACGGAGTGACATATTTCCAGATGATAAAAGGTCGGCCCATCAGTTCAGGGTCAAGGCTGCTAATTTCTACCTTAACCCTAAAGGGAAGCTTTACATGAAATTATTTATAGGCACCTACCTCTATTGCATTCACTCACAGGACATTGAATGAGTTATTAATGAGATCCATGAAAGCATTTTTGGAATCCATGAAGGTGGAAGATCATTGACCTTTTGTGCGATTACGAAAGGATATTGATGACCCAACGTGTAGTACGACGTAGGTGCATATGTTCACAAGTGAGAGAAATGTCACAAACACTCACCTATGGTCTACCAACCTACCAGCAACCTACAATCCCTGACCAGTCTATGGCCTTTCACTTAATATGGATAAGATATTGTGGAACCACTACCTATCGCATCTGGGAATTGTAAGGATCCTCAGGTCGACATAGATTACTTCACCAAATGGGTAGAAGCAGAACCACAAGCAAACATATGAGACTCTAACATGACAAGGTTCATGTGGAAGAACATCATAATGGACTTTGGGACTCCCAGAACCATCATCATCGACATTGGTACACAAATTGAAAGAGGTTTCTTTATGGCCATTTGCGACGAGTACATCATTAGGCACCACTTTAGTTATGTGGATTATTTCCAAAGCAACGAGAAGGCAAAAGCTTCTAACAATACCATGCTCGATGGGATTAAAAAGTCATTGTAAAGTGCTAAATATGCCTGGTTAAATGAGCTCCCATATGTTCTATTGGCTTATCGTACCACTCCTAGGAGACCAACTGGAGAAATCCTCTTTTCATTCACTTTTGGAATGGAAGTTATTATACCTTAGGAAGTAGGTGTCCCAACTATAAGAACCACTTTGGTAGACCAAGGCCTCAACTATGAAGCACTACGCATTGAGCTTGACCTAGCAGATGAACGACGAGAGCTAGACTTGATCAAATGGGCTTTCGACCAACAATAACTAGATCTTCAAGGAGCACATCACTTGGAAACACTAGAGGTAAGGGAGATACCAAGAGCATGGAACGCAACCAATCTCAAGAAGTTCTACTTTCAGATCTTCTTCTTTATCTTTTAGTTAGCAAATTTTCAATTTTGAACTTGTGTTTCTAGTTAGACAATACATAATGAATAAAGGCCTGTTGGCCCCTTTATTCTTATATTTGGCATTAGGTGCTAAACTTATCTTGATTATATCTCATCAAATTTGAACCTTTTTCCAATAATAACTCATTTTTGCATATCAAAATGTCTTAAAAATATGGTTACCAAGTCGATTATAAGCACTGCGAATCACCCTCAGGTCCTTGTTGTAAACACATGATGCCTCATGAGTTGCTCAAGTAACAACAAAAGCCCTACAGGTGATCCTTAGGCAATAAATCTAACTCCGGTGCCCATTAGCCAAGTGCATTCTTGCTATCATCTCACTTAGGACTAAGGGAGTGTAATGACACAGCGTAAAAGGTAAAGTGGATGAATGATATTGCTAATGCATATTGGGCTTGGAGATTGTTCAAATACATAAAATGCAGAGGGCAAATACTTAAATATAATTTGATCCGTAGAAAAAAGCCCAAAATGATTCAAACTAAGTGTAAGCTATTACCCAAGGATTAAGGTTGGTTAATCAATATTGTTCTCATCAACAAAGATACCAGGTAACCATCGAGCAAAAAAGATCAACATATGTTTAGTCAACAAATGTTCAAAACATCAAAAATATTAAATAACACTTTTTCATTAACTTTAATGCAAAGTTACATTTACATCAAAATCGAAACATACAAGAGATTCACAACGGCCTAGGATGGCGAGAAAGGCAATCTACAATGCTTTCTCTCCGACCATCATCTGGGTGAGGCACAAACTCTTCTTCCAAATTTTCGAAGGGATATTCCGAAAGTTGATCGGGAATATAATCAATTGGGATCCACCAATAATCCTTAGGAAAGGGATTATGGTGATAGGTCGGGCAATCGATCTGATACTTCTACCATAAATGAGAGTCCTTAGGAAATTTTAGCTCTCTAAGGGCAGTGAGCCACCCCTAAGAAAAGTCAAGGTCCTCCGCCCCCTTCAACTTGAATGGGGTATTTGTCCATCCCTAGTCATAACCATTTGACCGGACCTATCTAAGACTCCTTTTGAAAAAATGCCTCAACCTCGTCACATCCCTCTGAAGACCAACCAAAACTACATATGCCTGCTGAACATCCCCTTTTAGCTCAGCAACCTCCCTTTACAAAGCTTGGGTCTCAGCTTGAGTGACTCCTGGACAATAATGAAGATCCTCGCAGCACTAATGAGGACTCTGGTGGGGTGCTCCCCTTTAGACGAGAAATATCCCTTTTCAAATGATCATTCTCCTTTTGGATCAGCTTGCTCACTTTATTTACTTCATTGGCAACCATGAGTTTGGCCTTCAGGCCATTCACCTTACCTTAAATATAATCCCCAACTTCTTCCATGTCTTGGAGATTATCTTTCATCTTCGCGAAAAACTCAAATTGGTTCTTATATTGCTAGTTTATTACTCCAGAGATTTGCAAATCTTTACAAAGGCCTTGTGAACCTCCAGATCACTATTTCACCTATGAATTTATCGCAATGGAGAGTTTACCGGTATACTCTCATATATATATCAATGGGCTACAAAAAATAAAATAAGTAGTAAATTCAATATACATGAGTCCCAATACAAGATCATCAATAAGGAAGTGTCTTGTTCATTCAAATATTAGTGGGGTCCAACACCAATGACAAGTTTGAAAGCTACAAAACACAACGAATAAAGAAAAAAAAAACTAGACCAGCATCAAAGGTCTACACCTTCTCAAAAGATGCTGAACTTTTTCCCTTGTCAATAATTGAGGCAGTTTGATCGCCAACAACCACAATCGCTCCAGGACTACCTGCAACTTGGTCAGCAAAAACGTCTTTAATAATAGAACTAATTAGTTATGTCCTAGCTTAAATCGGAAGATAATCGATCAGAGTCCCTCTAATGTCCATCAGGTTTGGACCTGGATCGTGTTGAGAAAATAGAGGGGAGTCAGCTAGAAATTCAGCTACGACCAAGGCTTAGTCCCAGGACCTCTTGAAGCCAAGCTCAGAACATAGGCAATTTGGTGCCCACCATCGTTATACGCCATTTGTTAGACTTCGTTATATTCGCCATCACGGACAGTAGTAACCTTTCCTTCCAACTTTTACAACTTAGCAGATAACTCCTTGTTGGCCTCTGCCACCTTCAACTTATCAGCGTCCACTTGGGTATAAGACTTTTGGATCTCGATAAGCTCTTTTTTCTAACTGCTCCTTAATAACGTCCAAGGCCTTCTATTTCCCTTGATCAAAAGTGGCCTTTTTATTGGCCAACGCCTCCTCGAAGTTATTCAAAGACCCCTCCAGTTCAATATGCTTTATCGACTGGTTAGACTGACCACGAAGTAGTGTGGTAAAATCATAAATAAATTATAGAAAAGGAAGGAATGCAAGTCAATTTGTGGAGGATCGAGGAAAAGAATTAATTAATTACAAATAGGAGATGACATACCAATTCAAGCCCTTGACTTGATTTTAGGTCCAACTGGTCGGCACTTATCTTCAGCGATTGCTCGCGATCGAAAGAAAGCACAACCACCTATAGCAGTGCAGGGGTTAGATGGTGAGAATTAACCACACTACTCCCTTAGAAATAATAATAGAAGAAGGCACAATAAGGGCCTTCAAGGCCTGTGCCCTGTTCTCCTCTCCCCTCTTCCTCTTCTCCTATCTCTTTCTCTCTTTCTCTCTTTCCCGCACTCTTTTTTTCTTCTATTCTTCTTATCTCTTCTTATTCTTTGCTTCACTTTCCTTGGTTACAGATTTGGAACCACCTGCATTAGTGGATTCCCATTTCTTCCTCTTCAGAGACTTCATGCGATCAAATAATAGATCACCATCATCTTCATAATAGATTAAACACCTCCTTCTTGGTGGTGCCATTCTATCCTCTTATTCTCCTTCTTCACTAGTTCTTTCTTCGTTGTATTCCTTTTTCCCATATTCCTCTCCACTCTCTCCCTGTTCTTTTTCTTTGCTAATTTCTTCCCTCTCTTCTTCTAATAGAATAGATTCAGAAAGGCCACCAACCTCCTCCTTTTAAACCTCTAAATTAGGAATGGAGTCTACTGTCCTAGAAGTGAAACTGGAAGTGGTGTTCCTATACTCGAGCAAATAATCAGTCGGTCGGGGATTCTCACCTTCAGCAAGATATCCTTAATCCGCTAAGATTTTAAAAGTTCATAGGCCTTAAACTCACGAGGATCAGGTTCTTTATTATTTACCAATGCTAGAAATGTATATACTCCTCCCAAAGGTAGGGATCCTAGGTCCCCTGTACCTTACGCACTCTGATTGGGGATGATATTGCCAATTCCTAACAATGAAGCCTTCATTCCAGTAATCCTTATGAGAACCGGGAAAGTTTAGAACTTGAACTCGGTCAACACTCGTAGATTTCAAGTACAGGAGTCCACTTTTTGTACACGAAAAGGTATAGCAAAAACAAATTTCTACAATCCCAAAGTTGCTCCCATATAACTCATTTATCCTATGTACTCCATTCATAATTTTTGAAATATTTGGAATACATCAAGCAGGAACAGTGTTCAATTATTTGAAGTAATGTAAAAATAGGCGATTTGGGGGAAATGTCAATCCCCCTTGAGAGACCAACAAATTATGGATCCAATGATTGTCGTATATGGTACGAACATTCTGAGGAAGTAGGACACGCTCAATATCCACCCAATTAGGGATATTGTAGCACTTTCTAGATTTGGAAAGTAATTTATTATCAAGTGTTACCCTTTTCAAACAGAACCCTAGCTACATCTACAGCGACAGTGCAGAAGAGAACAACCAAGAGAAGAGTTTAAGCTATAACTTACAAGTGTTGAATATGCCTTGAGAAATCACTAAAGAAAGAAATCTCTAGTTTTGATGTAGAAGATGAAGAGAGGAAGCATAAAGGCTAAGAACAAGTGAAAAATAAATGAAAACACTGAACTGACGGTTAAATTACGCATGAACGGTTTTAGAATATCTCAAATCATGACTCTCGCTTCCCTAATAAGATCTAAACTCTTCAAAGTTATCCTCAAAAGACAAGCATGTCCTCGCCAGCTGTCACAAATAATAAAAGTTACATTTTGTTATTTCAGACCTTAGGCCTATTAGCTAAATTAAAATCTATTGGCCCAAAGATTTTAGGGGCAATTGTGGGAGCCCATTTTTTATAAGCCTGTGAGACTGGATGACCAAATTCTTATAAATTAAACACTTGTCCCCGCCCAAATTATAACTCAATTTCCACACGAATATTTTAGTAGTAAATTAACACTCGTGGATATGGTCAAATCATGTACCAAAACTGTTAGATGAGATATTCAAGTACCTTTTGGCAAATCCGCACGCTATTTAGAGTTCCTTGAACAAATGAAACTCTAGAACAAGATATTTATAAATTGTGCACCCTAACCAATGGCAAAAGGATTGTAACCAGAGATTTTGAGAAACACTTTATAAATAGTAGACCTCTCCGTGGATGTAGGTAAGTTTTCGAACTACATCATTATTATGTGTAATTCTTAATTACTTTTTCTGTGATTATTTTCGTGGATTCTTTCATTGTGATGTTTTCTGCACTGACATAAAGTTTTCGCCGTACAGTTGGCTTATGCTAATTACGTTCACAATCAACCCCTTTATGTACAACACATCATTTAATTTAGGGAATTCGGGTACCTGAACACTATTAATAAAATGCATAGTGATAAAATACTAGACCTACTCCCGTATCCAAATACGAATTTTCTTTCCTTGCGATCCTCAAGGTGGGTAGAAAATGATATGTCACCAGTCATGTGCCTAGAACACCCACTACAAAAATGCGATTGGTAAGTATTTTGAACCTTGAGAGCAACATGAATAATAAGAGCTTTATCATCTTGGTTAGTTACCCAAACAAAGGTAACCTTTTGTTTGCCCTTATCACTATTGGCTCTATCATAGCATTCAAAGCGTTCTTAAAAGGAATAGACATCCATTGAAATTCATCCATTAAGCATTGCGAAGTAGATTCTACAAACTAAAATTTCTCTCTAAGATTAAAAAGGTCACTAGAGCATTGCGCAAGAGTAAGTATACGCTTAGTTCTACCTAACTTGTAATAAAATTCTCTAAGGTAGCCTCTCCTTTTATAAAAAGTGCAAACATAGACTTATTTGGGTCTACCTTAGTTCTCTTTCTTAGGTTGAATTCTCTTCTGCAGTTTAGGTCAAAGCCCATAAGGATTTACCACAAATTAAGGAATCCATTTTGGTGTAATATTGAAAATGGATGCACTATCATAACCTATTCCTCATCTCTCACCAAAAGCAAAAGAAGGACTGAGGAACATCTTTACAACCTTCTTTGATGTTTCCTATATAGTAACCTTGACCTTTCGAGCACGTTCGAAATCTTTCTCATGTTTGTATACAAGGTCTTTATGTTTCTCACGAGTTTCCATGGATGCTTAAAGTTCTCTCATAAGACCAACCACTTCGTTGGTCATGGCACAATTTTCCCTCTCAACTAAAATGATTCTCTCCCCCAAGGGAACTCTCATGGGAGACTTTTTTTATCTCTCATTTGTCCACTTGCTCTCTGAGGTTTAAACTCTAAGCGTTAAATATTTTTTTCTTCGTTTTTAAAGGACACGTCATAAAGATTAGCATAAACACGTTGAAGGCCATTATCGCCCTTATTTAAGACATCATCCCCCTCACTCTCTCCAGAATGAATAAACTCACTATCGAGGTCATTATGTTTTGTAGCTTCCTCATCTATGTTAGGTTCACTGGATGTACTAACATGACTAGTTATGAATGTATAAAAGTTACATCCATGCAGTGATTTATCCCCATAATCTACCGACTTGACTTCACTATCACGAGGCGTTGCATTGAAGGAAACTTTGTCATTTCCTTATTTATTTAAATGCATAGTACACTCTTGAGCTTTGTGACCCTTCCATCTCACTCGTGACACCTCTCTTCACATTTCTTACAATTATCTTTTCATTCTATTGCATAATTTTTCTCTCCCGGTTTATATTTTTGTCTTTCTCAAAACTCTTGTTTTCTTTATAAGTATTTTGTTTTATTAATTTTGAGAAACATTTTGATTTTTTTTAAAAAGGGGCCAAATCATCAAAATCAAAGTTGTATTCGGAGTCTGACAACACTTTCTCTCTCTTTTTAGATTGAAATTTTAAATCAATTCCCTTATCGTTAGGTTTAATAGTTTTGGAAAATATGTTGATCTGATAAGTCTGAAGGTCTCCTATAAATTCTTCTAAACTAAGCGTATCTAATATACCCAGAAAATTACGTACATTAATCTTAGGAATAAAACAGGTCGAAAGTGATCTCAAAATATTCTCAACTACACATGTTTTGGGGATTTTGTCACCTAAATTGAAACTAGAGTTTAATATGTCTGACAAACATGGGTAAAACTCATCAAATGACTCCAACTCTACCATAGAGATCGTCCCTTAGTGTTTGGACAAATTTTATTGCTTAAAAGATTTTACAACATTGGTACCCTCATAAGATAATTAGAGGATATCCCGAGCTTTTAAAGACATGGTGCATGTTATAATGCCGTAAAACTCGTCAGGGGTGATATCTTTAGAGATGGAACTCGTACCGATTGAGTTAAATTTACTCCATTTAAAGTTTTCCTTTGCCTAGGCATAGGCATGTTTAGGACCTATGACATCGCCATTTATCATTGTGGGTAGTGTCCACCCTCTTTGACAGACAAGTCTAACAAGTTCATCAATGGATTTTAACACACACCTCGTCCTATCTTTCCAATATACATAATTAACCCATAAAAACTGGCAGTCTATTATACAAATTATCATTTTAAACCTAAATTTTAAGGATCACACAAAAAATAGTGTAACCTGCACTTATACCAATATGAGAAAATGGGTTAAAATGGATATTATGCATATTAGTTCGTTACACACAAATTTCAATTTTATTCTTAATTAGCAATTAAGTGTTCGTGTGGTGATAAAGTACAATTTCAATTCTAATCAATCATAAACAGTTAAAATACACATGCAAAGTAGATAAAAAAAATCACTAAAAATGGCAAAATCATTGTTCAACACTATAATTGACATATATAGCCGACTTGTAGACTACTTAGAACGACTAAGTATAAAGGCATAGTCTTAAATTTCTTCTATAGAATACGACCCAATTTAGAGTCGTCCACAGGAAGTATTATTCTCCATGTATCCACCTATTAGACTTTGTCTTCTTTCGTAGTTAAACCTCAGTTCCACATGTCAGCCATAGAGGTTAAACTCGATAGGGGTTTATGCAAGGTATTTGGAAACTAGGCATTCATAAATCTCACAAATCACATAGGAGAGAAAAGATTTGTGAAAGAACAAGTCATTTTGAAAAGTTAAAAGTGAAAAACTTTGAAATAAGTATTGAAAATTCATTTTACTAAAATAAGTTAAAATTCTGAACAAAACTGTTTTTATAAAAAAAAAATGGGGTCGTTCGAACGAAATCAAATCTCATTCAAACAAAAACTGCATTTTTTTTCTAACGAAATCTAGTCTCGTTCTAATAAAACCTCATTTCCTTTGGAAGAACCTTATAACGAGAATGTTCTATAAGAGAAGGAAACCTCATTTGAGGTTCTTTTGAAGTTGGTTCAAACGAGGACCAAGCCTCGTTAGAATGTCCTTCTGAAGAGAATGTTCTATCAAGATAGGGAACTCTCATTTGAAGTTTGTTTAAAACTGGTTCAAGCGAGAACACACATCTCGTTCAAAAGATGATCCAAACTCATTTGAATGGGACCAATAAACATTTTCTTTTTAAGATCCTTTTATAAAAATCCTCAATTTATAATAATGCATCCCAATATAAAATTCATATACATTCATGAAAACAAAAAGGTTTATACCTCCAAAAAGTATTGGTGTGCCTTCGAATGTTCTTGGAGATGTAATGCTCGTTTTGAGATGCTGTTTGTAAGGGATATGCCAAAAATTAAAAAATAAGCCTATGAAAATTTATAAATCTTGCTCTTACAACGTTCATACTTCAACCAAAATAGCACAAACACTCTTACAAACTCTAGAGTATGTTATTAGTCATTTTTCTATCTTCTATAAAATACTCACATGATTCATTATCATACATATATTTCACGTATCATATCACTATTATCATAAGACATGTTAAATTTTTTTACCTAACACATGATTTATTACACTTTTCATACTTGTATACACACCCACACAGTTTTCAACCTAACACATGTTTTATTACTCATATGTTGATACACATAACATGATTAACGCAACTTACATTGTTTCCAAGTATGTTAATTCACAACCATGAACTTAATAAAGTCATGCAACACTGCAATGAAAAAGTGGGTGTGAAAAACATTTTCAATTCGTAACTTAAAGCCCAACCCCCTCCCCCCCCACCCCCCCACCCCCCCACCCCCCCCCCCCCACCCCACACACACACTTTGTCTCACACTCACATTTCCTTAACCTATTGTATGGGGTCATTTCACTATTTTATCAAAAATAAGGTTACAACTTTACAGTTCTTATACCTTTGATTTGGTTATTTTAGGAACACTATCCAATAAAGATTGTAGCAACTTCGTCACGTTCGCTATGTCAAGATAACCCTATGTACAAGCTCATATAATATCGTCATTATCTTATCTTCATATTAGAATAACCCTATACTTTGATTATCTATTTAAACAATCCATTAAAGTTTTGTTGGTAATTTTTTAAGTACACATATATACGTAATATATAATATACAATTGTTGTATAACAACTCATTTATATTTTTAAACTACTAGATTTTTTGTTTTTTGCCAAAACAAAATAAATTTTATTCAAAATCAAGGTATTTTACATGTGAGGTTTCGAGCTGCAGACCAGACTTTAGTGACTTGATTCTGATCAGGACTAAAAAAAGGAAATAAATAACTAGGTACATATGTAAGCACCATAGACCCGAAAGGAGTCGCCACTGACATAGCAGTAAGAACATCGGTTTTAAACTATTAGTTTGTGGAATCATATGGTATTGCGTATTAGATATCCATATCCCTAAAAATTAGATGGCTATACTAACTCATAATACCAATGTGGTGTCACCCTTATGAATTATTGATATGTTTTAGTAACCACATTCTCTCACCCTTTATTAGTAGGCATAAATCGCCTTGTGCTACTTTTTGAATTTTCTTATCAGGAAATGAGATGACAACAGGATACACAATATCATTGTTGTTCTTATGTTTTCTCATAGTAGTGGTGTAAAATAATTATTTTGTGACTGGTCGAATTGATGTTGTAAAGGTGTGCTTTTAGTATTATGATCAAAATTTTATCCCCTAACAAAGCCTCAATTAGTAGTGTTAAAATGGACCCCAAAAAACAAATAATTCTATATTAAGTAATTCATTTAAATATTGAGTTCATTTTTAAAAATTACTAGTCTAATATAGGACCTATTTTTAAAAAATATGAGAAAAAGTTGGCCCATTTCAAAAACTTATGAGTCAAATTTGGATCTCATTTTAAAAGTTTCGAGTTAAATATGTGTATGTTTACTTTTATTCGAAATCATAATACCTACTTGAGTAGTCATAATGGGTTGGCCTGACCCAAATCATGTTTTGTCCATATTTAGCCCAACCTCTATTTGACCCGTTCTTAGAACAACTCATAGCTGTAAGGTGCAAAACTTGAAAGTGCCTTTGGCACAAGTCCCACATCGGTGGGTTATAAAATTTGACTAGAGTTAATATACTCTGTTTTAAGACTAAAGGTTCAGTCCTTTGGGCATTCAATGTTTTGTGTGTATGGGTGGGAGACTTAATGGGCCAAGTCACACACGTGCACTGCCGTCGCCATCTGACCATCCCGGCCCGTGCCCGTTTCCGGGTCTTGGGTCTTGGGCTCATTAAGAAATAATTTTTTGGAAAAATAAATTAACAGTTTTGGGCTTTACAAATTATTTTTTAACGGTAATTAATTGCAAAAAAATGTGGGCCTTTAACTGTTGAATTTTCCCACCCACGTTTCCTATTTTCTCTCCACGTTTTTGCCCACTAACTTTAATTTTTTTTTACATAAAAGGAGGTTTACACCTCCGTTTTCAATAACTTTTTTCTGTTGTTTCTTAGAAATAATTCTCAGCAAACAAATTTATTTCGTACACAGAATTAGTTATTCGTCCCCTGAATAATTATTACAACACATAAATAATTAATCCTCTTCCCTAGATTAATCATAACACAGAAGCGAGCAATATTACTGAATGGGTGTTGATTGAACGAATATGGTTTGTGCTACCAGTTCGTAGTTGGATTTTCTGAGGCTGTTTTATCCTGGAGGTGATGGGGGGTGATGGGGCTATACACTATCGGCACAAATTGGAGACAGAGCCGCGAAACACCTTAAAGAGAGCGACATTGTCCGCGACTCATCCATCATTATTAACTATCTAGTTTCGAATTGCTTATATTTTTCTATCTCGATTTATCAGCTCCTAATTGGGTAATTTCGTTCCTCATTTTAATTCTGTATTTTTTAATTGCTGGTACAACAATTATAAGGGGTTCTAAAAATCTGCCATGGACGAAATTAACTCTTCCAACCTTAACAAGCCTTTCAAATATGAAGGCCAACACTTTAAACGTTGGAGTAAAAAACTGTTATTTTATTTAACTACGAAAAAGGTCGCATCGTGTGTTCAATTTGACCAACCCGTAGTAAATAATCCACCTCCTGTTGAGGAAAGCAAAACTATTAGAACTTGGGAGGAAAATAATTTTTTGTGCAAGAACTATATTTTGAATCCTCTAAGTGATGAACTTTATGACTATTATGCCAATTATAAAACTACAAAAGATGTTTGGGATGCACTTTTTAAAAAATACGACACAGAGGAGGCGGGTGCTAAAAAATATGCCGTCAGCCGTTATTTGAAATTTCATAGAAACTTTTTGAGATAGTAATTTTTGTATATATGTTCATTTGAAATCTTACATATGTTCATTTGAAATCTATCTCATAAATTTTCTATAAATATTTATAATTGTGTAATAAATATATATATGTAAGATAATTTTTTTGATTAATTCAAAAACTTAATTTTTTTAATTTTTTTTCAGAATATTATGATTTCTTAATTTTTTTGAAGTATTCGAATCAAGTCGAGATCCAAATCCATATTTAAAGTCAAACTACCCTCGAAACTTCTTTATGTAATCTCATCCAAAAGCAAGTGTTATCTCTGATTGATGCATATGTTTTCTTTCATTAACCCGGTCAAATTAGTTCTCCATTTTCATATAATTGTATGTGCATGTAATGTATTTTAGTATTAATCAAATTAGTTTTCGCATTATCAAGGTTATCCTTATCATACCTCTAATACCGTAATATTAGAAGTTATTAATGATGGATTAACATCTATTACGGGTCATGAATTTAGTTGGGTGTTAGTAATTAGTTCTCTCTTAAAGTTCATTGCTTTTTATTTTTCACGTGTGACTTGCGGAGTTTTCATTTCAGAAAAATCACTTCGTCTTCAAAATCGGAAAGTCATTTCTTCTAAATTGACATGTCATTAATTATTCCTTGGTTTCCAGGTTGTTATATATAATATTAACATGGCGTACACAAAAAATTGAGAAGTCTATTTCATCTCCAACCAATCTCTTTCTTCGTTTTTTGTTTTTAAATCTCAATTCATTTATGTAAATTTTCTAGGAAAATGGTTTGATTGATTGACAGTTGTTGCAGTTCACATGAGGTGTCACTCCATGAAAGGAACAAAATATCTAAAACAAATGTGATATATGGTTTGATTCGATGAGAGGTTTTCTTGGTCACATGAAAAGTCACTCTAAAAGAAAGAGGATCTATGTTGATCACTTATAGAAAACATAATTTCTAGCTCCCAATAAGCAATGCTATCTAGAGGCATGAGGGATTGTGGTGTAGTCACTCCACACACTAATGGTTGCAGTTCTTTGGTTGGAAATAATATGTCTGGTTCTGAGGGTGATGCTCCTGAAAAGTTGAGTTTTATGGTCATATCAATAAATTGATGTCTTTTAACCTGCTATCATATTAAGTTTGTAGGAACCTTTTTGTGTGTGTTTGAGCAAAACTCCAAATATATTCAATTTTTAATTTACGCACCAAGTTGTGTGAACCAATTACACTTCAAAGAAATTTTATCTTGTTTAATCCTAATCGTGCATCTAGATGATTAAAGAAAGTAAAATAAATAAAGTTCACAACGTCGGATGTTCAAGAAAACCACTAAGGGAAAAAACCTCGGACGACCCAACCCAGACAATCACTATGATATGGTTTTACAAATTACATGCAATAGACTTACTCAATGACTCGATCCCCAGAAGTCTCAACGTTCTTCTGATCTTTAACCACTCCTCCACATTTCCCACGCAGACAATCCTTCTTTGACAATGCTCGTCCACAACACACGCATCCATGTATGCCTCGATGTCCATCGATATGGCTTTGTGTTGTCTACGATGTTGAGCCTGAACTCCTTCATTTATTCACCATAAAACCCAATGAAACACTTTGTTCAATATGGTTGAAAAACTCCAATGGTGCAAGCAAACATCACAATAGCATATGTGAATGAAAACTCGGATCTTTGAAACTCCAAGGATGTTTTAATCTATGAAAACCTTAGAAAAATTTATGCATAAAATGTACTGTTTTTATACTGATTTTAGTTCTGTACATACTTAGAAATAATGTTGTAAACACTCCTTAAATTATACTATTGAGGCGACATCTCATTCAAACGAGATTGCCTGTCCCTCAAAAGAGATAGTTATATCGCTCGAACGACATGCTCATGTCGCTCGAATGACATTCATATCTCACTTGAACGATAGGTTATGTTGTTTGAACCAAAAATAGTAGAGATTGCAAATTACACAACTCTAATCCATCATTATCTCAGAATAAAATGAAGTGTAAACATTTCAAAACACTTTAAAACAATTTTAAAATTATTTCTTTAATAAAATAACATCCTTAAACATATTAAAACATTTTTTGAGTCCCATTAATATTACGCATTCGTACCTGAGTGATCTCGGAATGCAATATGATTGAAGATGAAATTAGCACCACAAACCTGCATGGTAATTCTTTGAAGCCTTGTCGCAACATCTTCAATAAACTTTATGTCATAGTCTTTATGGAATCGCGACAATATAAAATCTACCTATAACACAAGTACAATGCTTTGTTTTGAGAATTAGTCAAATACTAAAATGGACTCAATTGGAAATTTTGTCCTTACAAAGTTGAAGTTGTATTATTTTATTTTCATTCTCTTTTTTGAGTTTGTTTGTAAATATGATTGATTGAATCAAACGTACTCTAAAATGTACAAAAACTATTTGAAACATAAATTATTTATTTCATTTCTCTTTGATTTAGCTTTACAGTGTACATGAAATATATATGAGAAAATAATCAAATAAAAAACAAGAAGCATCACATGAGCATTCCATATAACACCCATGCATCACATGGGTTAATTGCTAGTGCTTTTGTATGTACATTCTCTCACCCTCTATATGAAGGCATAAATTGCCCTGGTGCTACTCTTTGAATTATCTTATTAGGAATTAAAGGACAATAGGATACACAATATCATTGCTGACCTTATGTTTTCTCATAACAAAGGTGTAATATAATTATTTAGCGACTAGTGGGATTGATGTTGTAATGATGTGCTTTCGGGAGTCGAATCAAAATTTTATCCCCTAACGAAGCCCCCGTTAGTAGTTTTTCTTAGAAAATAAATGTTTTATTAATAATTAGGAGAAAAAGCCTTTCCTATTGATCTTACAAGAGATAATGAAGTAAATTAGGAAAATTTACGATTTCTTGAACAAGAAAAAGAAGGCCTTAAGGTGTACTTAAGGGTTGACATCTCCTCCTTAGATAGAGTCAGAAAGGTATCCACTTGAGACTTTTTAGAACTTTCCTTATGTTTAGTTCCACCCACCCAATCTGGCTCGAGAATTATTGAGTCTTTATGGTTGCCTAAGATATCAAATGAATTGCTGACTTAAGAGTTTAACAATTAATAATTATTATTTTCACAATTTTTCCCAATCCTGTCTTCAATAAATGCACGAGCTAAGGTTGAATTCGAGCTCATTCCTAAATCATATATTGGGATTTCAACGCATAAATTAATTTCAATACATGAATCTTCCTTTACTACCAGCACCGAATCCATTGAATTAGCTTACATATTTTCATATAAATTTGAAATGTCCTCAAGAGGAGGCATTTCATCATACGAATCACTCTCCAAGCTAACTTTTACCTCAGTTAATTGGTCCATTTGTTCCAAATAATTATTTGAATTTGAATTTTTTCCTCATTTTTTCCATTACTCTCACTGTCATTGTTTATGGATGGCAAGTGGGTGTTTCATACCACATTTTCGGAGTTAAATAGAATTAATTTAAAATGGGCCCCAAATAACAAATCAGTCTATATAAACTCATTCATTTAAATACGGGGGTCATTTTAAAAAATTATTAGTCTAATATAGGACTCATGTTTCAAAAAAGTGAGAAAATGTGTGCCCATTTTAAAAAATTAGGAGTCCAATTTGGAGCTCATTTTAAAAGCTATGAGTTAAATACGTGTATGTTTACATTTATTTTAAATCATAATACCTACTTGAGTAGAAATGATGGGTTAGCCCGACCCGAATCCTATTTGGTCAATATTTGTCTCAACCTCTATTTGACCTATTCATACTTAATTCAACTCATACTTTTGCGAAAAAGATTTCTTATTCAACAACATAAGATCAAGAAGAGTACTGCAGAGAGCCGGCCAACTGTGCCAAGGAAATTTAACAAGGATGGGAAGTTTACATTAGATAGAATGGGGAGACAACTTTCAAAACTAGGTCTTGATCCAAGTTTAGTGATTAACCGGGCCCGTTGCATGCTGAGGGGTTGTAAAAGGGAGGGAATTATTGGTGGTTATGCTATTGATGTGGATGGTGAAAACTCTAACAAGAAGCTGTGATTGAGGTCAACATCCCGGTCAAGGACGAGTTCAAGGCCACCAATGTAACAACCATTATGTTCTCACGTAAAGGTTGGTCACACACAGTATGCCAAAGATGAGGCTTGTTACACAATATATATCATTCTCAGTATCAAACCATGATAAAAAAATTATATTTCTTTCTTTTAAGAATGACAAGCACAACAAGACATTTAAACGGTAACTAATAATAAATAAAAATAATTCAACACTCAACTAGTCATAAAATCTAGGAACAATACAACTTGTCCAAAATAATAGAATAATAAACTAGGGATTACGCCCATACCATATTCCAAAAGAATATCAACTAACTGAAGTGGAACTAGAAACCTATACTAGAATGAAATGAACAGAAGTAATCACCGTGTAAATACGACCGCAAGTCTGATCTCAAATCAGTCGTGTCACCCCTATCTATATAAACCTGGGGAGCGAGGACATTGTATAATTTGGGTCATTGTCCTAGAGTTGCAAGAATTAACTTATTCAATTTAAAGTGCAATAAATACAGTTGATTCAAATTAAATATCCCCCATCGTCACTCACATGAGATTTACATCTCTCCCCTCAGCTAAGTGGATATTACCGACATCCAAACAAGTCCCGAAATAATATATGAAAACCTTGTCAATTAATACCAAAAGCATTAACTTTAGTCAACAAGATAAAACATAATCCTCTATATTCATATTATCCATGCCCCAGATATCCCAGTCTCATAAATCTCGTGAAGGTGACATAAACATCTATTATGAACAATATAGTATGGGTTTGTAATTTATCGTCTACCTTTTTAAACAAATTAATTAATCCAAGTTAATTTTTTTAGTCCAATTCTAATCATTTACATTCATGATACCACTTCCCAGAGTATCCCAGTGATGTTACTCGTAAAGTCACATAAACATCTATTATGTACACTACGAAGTGTGCCGCATGTAATATATTGTCTATATTCTTAGACAAATTAATTAATCTCATTTAATTCTGAAAATATATATCTATATATATATATATATATACGCGACACGCAAAGGCATCTACCAGTGGTGTCTCATTCATGCTCTATCGGCAAGTCGGAAGTAAATCTCTGTCCAAATCAGACATCACAAAACACACGTATGTGGGGCGGTCCCTACGTAGTACACCTGTTCAAGACCCATACCCAGCAACGGCAAAGGATCCCATCATCAACACCTACATCTCATAGATGGCTCTACTACGTAGTACATAAAATGACATATACAACTGTAACACCCCGTATTTTTAAATATAGGATTAATTAAATTAAATATGAAAAATTGATAGATAATTAATTCGAATTAAAATAAAAATTAACTAGGGAGATAAGGGTTAGTATTTATCGATGAGAATTATATTTAATATTACTAAGAGAATAAAGTAATATATGATTGTGAAAATGATTGAGGATTGATGAAAAATTATCATGACTGAGAAATACGACAATTGCGGTAATTAAGTCAGGACGCGCGTGTCAGTCTTGTCGGACTAAATTAATGGAGAAAAAAGAAAATTATTTATAATACACCCAAATGTTCATTTCGAGTGTGCCGATGTATCCGGAAGGGTCGGCATAGTCAGAAAAGCCTAACCAGGAGTTTAATTTGGGGGCCAGGACAGTTTTAGGCCAAACTGGCATCCCGGGAGGGCATTTTGGTCATTTGTATTTTGGAGTATTATTAACTACAAAAATTAAAGGGATAAAATATCATGTACGGTTGTTAGATTAGGGTTATCAGTTGTTACCCACATAGAGGCCAAAGGAAGAAGAAGGATAAGAGGTTTCTAAGGCTAGAACCTCCATTACTACACCACAAACACCACCATCGCGTGGATCGAAGAGAAAGGATTGCACCTATACCATCTTCTTCAATGGTTCAGACCAATTTATCAATAATTTTGTCCATGATAGTGTAGGTTAAAAATACGCATGAATTGCATATGAAAAGTGGTGAAATACGGAGATTTAATTCACAATTGAGGTTTATATTAGTTTAATTCCTTCATGTATGTAGATTAGAACCCATGAAATTTGGATTAATATTGATGAACGAATCTAGGTTAATTAAGTTCTTAAACTGAAAATTAGTAAAATAAGGTTCTTATGATGAAATTTGGAGTATTAGAAATCATCCTTATATGTTAGAATAGTTATTAGAATTTATTGTTGGGAGTTTGGGATTGATCTGTAGAGATGTTAGGATAAAAAATGGGGGGGGGGGGGGGGGGGGAATACAAGTGTTAGAGGTTGAAGACTGAACAACTCAGGTTGTGTGAAGTCATGCGAAGTCTCGGTCAAACGAGATTAGATCTTGCGCAAAGTGACATCAAACGAGATAGGCATCTCTCATGAAGTAGTCATTCGAGAGACATGTTTATCTCGTTCAAACAAGATGCAGTTCTCGTTCAAACGACGTGTTAGAATTCTGGACAATTTCTTATTTATTCCAATTTGTGCCATTTAGTTAATTGGAGTGAGATAAAATAATATACACTGAATTCAGTATAGGGCGAAAATAATGGGAGTTATTTCGGTGAAAAAAATTAAGGTTTTTCGAGCGGTGAGTTATATTTGGAAATTCCGCGAGAGAGAATATTCATAATTTAATAAATATATTGTAAGTAGTAATGAGAAGAATACTACGCATGGAATATAAAATTCGGGTTGTGTAAATAGCTAATTATTCTAATGAATTGTGTCAATGCATATTATATGATTTATTATTATTTGTATGACATATCTACACTGTTTTCTATCGCGGGAGGTTTTGAAAAGAGACAATCTCATCTGATGAGCCCACTGGACGTAGATGGGGGGTATTAGATTGGTGCCACTGGACGTAGAACCTAGGAATGACTTATCGGTGAATTGATTAGTCAGCGGTCATGTGGTCGTGTAGGTATGTGCATAACCCATAGGCTTGGAACTATGTTCACCTCCAATATGTGTGATTTGTATTTATATGGTTCGCGAGTGATTTCGAATTGGTAGTCCCTATTTAGTATGAGATGTACCAGGACTTGACATCAGAGTATGCATGCACCGCAACTAAGCTTAGGGGTGTCGTATTAGTATATATATATATATATATATAATATAGTGATGAATATGTATATATACTTGTACTATTATCTACATCGTGAAATTTGTAGATAAGTAAGATAATGAATTCCCAAATAACTTAAGTATATAAACATTTAACCTTATTGTGAAACTCTTACTCAAGAGAGTAAATGCTCGAACATTTAGCAATAATAGTATGTGGGAAATACGAGTAATTACTGTGAGTGATAGTTAGAAGGTATATGTCTAAAATATAGATAGGTGTGATGGCAATGACAGGAACGGTTTAGAGGTACATTAGGTGTGCACAATAGATGAGAGGTGAGAATCTCACGTGAGAGATCAAAAGGCTAAGATGTAAATACAATTTTCTTTACTGCATTTCAAATACTTGCTAAACTATTTTAAAATATTTTACACTCGGGCTCTAACCCGTCTCTTACAGAAATTTATTTTCTCTTGTTGTATTTATTTTAGGTGTCCAGCCACAGGGACGTCAGACTTAGACTGTTGGACCATTTGACGTGCTACAGCTAGTGTGGGAGTTGCAGGTCCTCATATTTAGATGCCTCCACTCTATTAACACAGTTCTATACTTTAGTCATTTCAGTTAGGGCATGTGTCGCCCATTCTCATTTTATTTATGTCTGAGAAAAATTGTACTCATTTCATTTCAGTATTTAGTTTCAGTTGGATTTAGTATTACTACATTTTGATGCTTTGGATTTTAATTTAACTGGGATGATTATGCATGTTCTTTTACATTCAGTTAGATGGTGTTTATTCATTATTTAATTTTTCATGAGGATGTTGGATGTGTTAATGATTTAACAAATTAGTATTCATTAATGGGTTAAATGCTTTGATACTAGCTTAATTAATCATTAGGTGATTAATAAGGAAAATGTTTTTTGACAGTGATTCCAACAAAGAACCATTCGAATATTGTGTTTTTAATTTTATAAAGGACTGATCAATTGGTATTTAATTGGACGGGGTGTCATAGGTGGTATCAGAGCATCGGGTTCAAGAGTCTTTAGAATCTGTGTGTCTTATTACGTTTCAGCTTAGCGTTCTTTGATCTAGATCCTTACTATAGGATTGTTATATTCCTCCATGTAAGTGATTTATGCTTTCCTGCGATTAAGTGTAGTTAATCCGATTCATATGCGAGTTCGATTGGGCTTCGTACACCGAGTAGCAGAGGACGACCAGCGAGGGTCGTTAGAAGGACTGCAAGAGAAGAGGCATAGTAGAAGATATGGAGTATTCGAGGAACGGTGATCGTGATAGGAGTCACTGAAATTAGTGTCTAAGAAGATGATAAAATGGTCAAACACTGGGGAGAAATGACTTCACAAACACCGTCATAGAAAAAATTAGTGCAAATTCAAACTCACCCACCGTAGTCGATAAAGAAGAGAGTCTGAGGTACGCTTTTGAAGAATCGCCTATAAGAATATGAAGATGAGATAAAGTGTGATGGGGGAATGGAATGAGAAATTAAAAAGTCAAAAGCATAGGGTGAAGTGCAGTAACACTCATAATTATATTTTTAGGCAAAATTTTAGCTCATTGGAGCATCATAGAGTGGTGATAGTCAGTCACCACGTATAAAGAAGCATATATAGAGTTAAATAAGGGATTGAGTGAGGTTTCACTAGAAGATCTTCCATATACTGTTCAGACGAAGCTACGAATGGAATTACGAACTTATCACGAGTAGGTCAGGTAGAGACCGACCATGAAAGATAACTTAATTTGTTTAGCAAACTTTGTAACCAAAGAAGGAAGTACGGAGAATATAAAGGCCCCATAAGTTGATATTGGACTCGTGGGTAAAGTACCCAATCATGAATGGGAAATACGGGTAAGGTGACTAATGTTGGTGTTGTCAAGGCCATACATTTATAACAGTACATAAACGTTTCCAAGAGAAGGGAACCCAAAAGGATTGGAAATTTTAAACAAAAAGCAACCTAAAATTTAACCGTACTAGGGAAGCACCACAAGGCGGTATACCCAGTAGGAGGACCCGTTTAAATGATTTAGCTAATTTGAATTCTTACTAAGTGGCGATAGATTCAGTCATGGTTTTCAAGGCCAACAATAAGTTCCATGGGGCTAGCGGAGCCAAAAGGGATAACGAGGGTAACGATCGGGGTGAAGACTGCAAGGTCATAGATAAGGATATCTTGACATGGCTGCGGGGACAAAGATAGAGTAATGGAACATGAAGATGTCCTATATGTGGTGAGTAGGACCACCTACACTAAACTACTATACAACGAGAAAGTGGGAATTGTCAGACAGGGAAGGTAAATAAAGACAATTCTAGTGGAGCATAACAGCAACATGAGAGAGATTCCTAGCAGGAGAATCGGACTAAGAGATTTAAGCCTAGAGGTTATCAACTTGATAAATCATTGGGTTCAGGTAGGACCAATAAGGTCCTCAACAGTAACATCAACATTTCCATTCCTCAAACTGTTAGGGCTGAGGAGATGGCGAGGGAGGCCAGTACGGGTAGGGCCAGAGCACAAGAGTTTTCCAATACATTGTTACGATTATGAAATTACAGGTCACATAAATAAGGATTGCCCAAAGCGGGACATAATGAAACCACAATATGAGATCTTGGATATACAACCATTACAGTTGAACAATAGGTCAGTTTCGGCACGGGAATTATGCTCGGGGACCCATTAACCATGCAAGGTAGATGATAAATGGTGATAAAATAATTGCCTTACCCTTATAAGTAAGGGATGGAGTTTCAGGTGACATGGGTTAGTCACAATAGTTAATTATTAACACTAAAATTCAAATGTGCGTCGAGTTTAGTGGGTGCTCTCATGATTGTAGCCTTATGAAGTATATGACTACCATTGGGTAGTGAGAATTTTGTGCCAACTGTAGGGAGGATAAAGTGTGGACACTTAGAGAATTTTTTATATATATATTACATAAAGATTTTTGCCCCTTTTGTGTGTTATAACAGTAGAGCATATTATTATTATTATATTGTATAATGACTGGATATCAGAGTTTGAGCGATAGTAAATTGTGTGATAAGACTATCGTACTCGTTATATCGGGGTAAAATATATTGGTTTGTGAGGTATCACCTAAAAGAAGGTCAAACCTGCACATATATTGTATTGTATCATAGACTTCGGTGAGTATGTTGTCTTGTTATATTTGATCCTGGTGAGTAAGTAGTTTTACTAATTTGACTCATAGTATATTGATTTATTATCGAGCTAAGGGATATAACTCGTTAATTATATAGCGCTCAGAACTTAGTGATAATGAGAGCATCATATTAGCAGTCGTCTTAGAGACATGAAAGTGGACGAGTATACTTTTATTGACAACATAGAGAAATTGGGGGGAAAATGTTATGGACTAAGGGCTTAACGGAGCTTGACGACCAGCAATCCTAGATAGTAGTGTATTGGGGGGTTCCTTGTTTGGATTTTTCTTGTGAATCATCCAATGCATGAAACTCAGTTAACGATGGAAGATTGGAGATGTTTTGACTTTAGTACATGGGTTTGGTACCATAGTTATTACATATATATGTAGTTATAACTGTGAGTTAATAGTTATATTACAAATTAAGGGAGGTAAAACCGTATAGTGCTAATATATAAAAATGTTATTAAGTAATTACACCACGAACAAACCAGTGGGGAAACCTGAGATATAATTAAGTGGAAAATGTAAGATGGTCGAGTATGAGATTACTATGTAGTCATGCCAAGTACGTGAGGCATAGTTTGAGATAAATGTATCACATTTAATATGGTTGTGCAGAAATGCACGAGGCATAGGGTGTATGGGAGCCTAAGTTAATCATGCCTTTGAAAACAATTATAGTGAGAAATAGTGAAAACACGTGAATATACGTCGACGTAAGAATAAAGTTGAGGTAGAACTAGAATGAGATAAAGGGGTAATGAAATTGCCTAATGATCAAGGGAATCACTAGAGACCAAAAAGTAGTAAGATAAGGAATCTTATAGTGGGTTAGAGTTTAAGAAATGTACAATGTAAATTCTTGAGAATAATCAACAGTCACTCGGTACAAAGAAGTAATATGACGAGGGCTACATCATAACAAATTTAGAAGATTTCGAAGTCTGTCACGAGTAGTCGGGTATTATTATAAATATCTCCCACCAACTGATGGATCACTAGTTCGAATGATAGTGTAAAGACCATTGGACAAAAGAGTATCAGTAATGAAGGGACATGGGAAAAAACAAAATGTACCAAAAATATTAAGGGGGTGGAAATGTATGTATGATGATAACTAATGATTAAGGGAATTAGCACATTGAGATATTGGAATTTTCTTTTTTCCAGTAGAGGAAATACTTTAGCCTTCTATAGAGAGGCTCATATTAGGGATAAAACGAAAATGAGTTTTTAAAGTGTTATGTAATCACCAAGGTGAATCGTTAGATTAAATGATGAAATATTTTGATATGTGATGACTAAAATGAATTAGCCACTAGAATGGAATGGTAAGGGAAGATCGTTGGATGGAAGGATGTCATTAGTAGAGATATAGGGAAAATAGCAGAATGACACTGAGATAATGAAATTTCATGGAGTACCTTTAGATATCGTGCCAGACAGAGACAAGATTTTCGTGTCTTGATTTGAAGAGAGTTTCCAGGAAGCTATGCGCAATGAGTTACGATTGAGTATAACTTATCACCCGCGGATGGACGGGTAGACCGAGAGGATTAATTAGGTGTTAGAGGATATGTTGTGTATGTGTGTCCTTTATATTAAGGGTGTTTGTGAGAAGTACATTCCATTGGTGGAGTTTGCATATAATAATTTCTATCAGTTTATAATTGGTATGGCCCCATTTGAGACGTTTTATGGTAAGCCATATCATTCTCCTCCATGTTCTCTAGAGGTGGGGGACAACAAGCTACTAGGTTCAGAGCTGATAGAAAAAACTACGGCCAGGGTAGAGATGATTCGGGGTTGTATATGGGTAGCTCAGGATAAACATAAAATCTATGTCGATGCCAAGTGGTTCTTTCGTGAGCCGTTTGTAGGTGACCAAGTTTTACTGCGAGTATCTCCCATATAGGGGATAATGAGATTTGGGAAGAAAGGGAAATTGGCACCAAGGTACATGGGGCCATTTCCCATCATCAAAAGGATTGGACCGGTGGCATATAGACTTGAATTATCGGAGTACCTTTATCGTATACATTATGTGTTCCATATTTATTCATTTAGATGGTACCTTCGGGATGAGTTGGCTCACACCCATATTGCACTGGAGCAGATTGACTTACAGCCTGATAGTTCGTGTGAAGAGAGACCGGTGGTGATCCTAGACCATAGCTGTTAGAGAGGAAGTCTAAGAGTCTATTGAAAACGCGTATAGATCGAATCATTAAAAAAATTACACATGGTGTATATACATAGGATATTCAAGATATCATACCTTTGCGGTTCCTTCTGGCTTGAACCGTAGAGATTTGATCTCTTTCATGTTACACTGACCCGTGTTGCAAATTTAACGGTGTGTCAGCCACAAAAATGAAATGATTTTTTCCAAAAATCATTATAGCCTCAAAAAAAGATCTTTCATGATATTTTATGTCTTTTGACCTCTAGAATCTGTAGAAAATATTTCAGCCCCATCCGTTCAATGGTTCTCAAGTTATGTCCCTAACAAGTAGATACCATAACATATCACGCATCTATCTGGATAGCTGCAATTTCGTAAAGATGTATAAGGCAGGCGGAACAAACGACATCTAAATGAGTTGAAATTTCTTGTGCCTCTTCCTCTATATGTTAGGAATCCATGATTCTACTTTCATAATTTTTGGACTCTAACCGATTTTATAATATAAGAGCTTTGAAAGAGACCTCGGGATCTTCCATGCTATTCATTTAAGCCAATACATGTCATTGGTGTGTGGGAACCAATTATCACGACCCTAATACTCCTTTTTAGGTTTATTTAATGATCTATATTGATCCCTCACTTATTAGGAGATAAAGGTTGCTTATATAGGCTAGCACGGGGACCCCCAGCAGAAATAGAAAACTAGCTTTCTACAAAATTTAGGAATTCTAATTAAACTCTATAATAATTTCCATAATTCTATAAATTATTATTCATTCCACTAAATAATAATAATTGCACACTAGTCTACTATCTCAAAATTATAATTTTGAGCTCCACCTTATTAAATGCTTAATAATCTCCCCACATTAAGATTACAGATACCCATCGATTAAATTAAATTACTAACAATCATATTTAATCAACCTCTTATAAATTCCTTGAGACCGTTCGCTTAACTTATTTGATATGTCGGATAATTAAATCCACCGGACGGGGGATAAATAATCAAAACTTATAAGCTACATCAAGAGGGTATCATCAATCTCTTTACTGAGGCATGGATTCCATTTATAATTAACTTTCGCCATACACAATCTACCAAGCGTAGTGATCCATAAATGAATCTCACCTAATAAGTCAAACTAACGAACAATTGATGCACATGTCCATCAATTATGTTTGGATTATGAGCTTAAGAACTCATAACAACCATGAGATGTTCATTATCTTATATAGTCAGTATAAAGACAGTTATCTCTAATTGGTCCCGTTCAATACACACAAAGTGTACTAGCACAATAATCGAAACTATATTTTTTCCCGTAATTAAGATAGACCTACTAAAATAGTGTTCTATAATTTTACTGGTGGTATGTCCATCTCCATCTAAGATTGTGAACCAAACTTATATTCTACAAGGACCGATGATCTGATCTTCTGCGTGTAAGCCAATTTCTACACACCAAATCATCTACTTTGTAGAATAAAAGACACATATGCATAATTATATAAAATAATATGATCCAAACATTACATGTGAATATTCTCGTTAAATAGACATACTAAAATTCATTAGTGAACCATAACTTTTAGTATACAGCCCTAACAATCTCCCACTTATACTCAAAGACATGGAGTCATGCATCTATCAACCAAACCTCACACCTAAAGTAAAAGGCTTACCAGTTTTCAACTAATGCAATCACAACCACTAGAAACTCCCTTATGCGTAATTTCTTATACAAGAGGTATTATACACTTTCTGGAATCTTAAATTTGACTAAATATATGAGTTCGTAACCTACAAGTTACTTATCGGTTTACTTGGAAAACAAATATATATTCATTAATCCTTTTCAGGTACTTGAATATTTATTCTACCGAAACCAATGTTCTATTTTCAAGTAATACAAATTTCCAAATCTAAAAGACCGAATGTCTTTCTTGGAATATTCCATAACAAAACCTCAAAAGAACAATATCAATATGATAACTTAGATAAGTAAAAGTACATTTTTTTATGATAAAATGTTAATTTGATCCTAAAAATGTTATAAAATTTTCTAATCTTTTCATATTGAACTTATTGGACTACCACAGTCTAACTGTATGACATATCCCTACATCACGTGCGACGATAAATATATATATACATCTAGTAGCTAAAAACACCACCACGCTTCCATCACTCCATTATACAAACTGAACACATCTAACCATTTATCATAATCATGAATTTGAGTACCTCTCTTACTTGATTCACTTTCAACTGGTGGGTACGACCCCATCTTGATGAATCTATATGGTACCAAATATCATAAATTTTTCAAGAATGTTATGCATCCTTGTAAAGGAATACCTTATTATAGTTACAGGGCTTGTTATCTTCTTCTCCAGAGGTCACGAAGGGTGACCATCCTAAGAATAAAAAATGCTCCCACTATGATAAAGTTATCCCTTTATGGGTGTACAAATCATGATGCGTTTATATAGTTTTTACCATGATGAGAATTGGCAATCCTCCCACTACGATAAGGTAGAAAAATGTCATACTCATTTCTTTATGATGTTTTCGCCTATACTAATGGTATGAAAGAAATTCTCATAAGCCTATTAAAACTTCTTTGTTTTGAACAATGCTTTTGGGAATGTGATCTAGAATATAGATTTAAACATGTATCCTTGTTCCAAATTGTCAGGTTTTTTTCTCAATACAAGTGTTTCACTAACCATTATGTAAAATACTGGAATTGAGATGAAAATGATCAATTATTTTTAAAGGGAATAAAGAAAACTTACTTGGAAAACAATCTTGACATATGCGTATCTATATCTTATAAATAACCATCATGAATTTTATCACGTGTGAAAGAAACCAAATTCTTCTTCCTTTGAGACATCGTTACTAAAAGTAACTTGTGGCATAATCTTCATGGATATAATTCGAACTAATGATCTATAATTCCTACATTCCTGAATAGGTAGTTCTAGAATTACACCAATCATAATAAATCAATTATAATATTTTTGTAGAAGTAATACCTCCTGATCATCTTTTATCTAAACCATACTCATTAACTAGAAGTGCCTCGACTTTCGATGAATGTAAGAATCCACCTTCCACCAGTTTAGAATTCATTTAGACAAAATGACCTGAGTATTTGGATCTATTGATATATTATGGTTTGTAGAGAATAATATTTTATCCATTTAGTGATAAATCATGAATATTATTCAAAAACTACAACGTACAAAATATGAGACTTATTTTATAATGATTATCCACTTTAGTACTAAAGATGAATATATCGTTTATTACCATTAACACCACACGTGTTATTAAAATAAAACAAATATCCTTTCATAAAAGAGTAGAAGCTAAATTAAAGTTCTTTCTATTCTTACATACTTATAATCAATCATTTAAAATTAATCTATAATTATCAAAATTGAGACTCACGTCTCCCACTGTAATTATAAATTCCCAATAGTAGACAAATTCACCTATCACTAGTTGATTGGTTTCCTGGAACCAATGATTAATAGCTCGTGTTTCTACAATCCAGGTTACCGTAAAACAAACCATTAAACATTATTCAACTTTTTTTGCAAATAAAATGTATCTACCTTGTTCTTTTAAAGAAGATAAGTTTATTAACTCCTATTAGTATTTAGACTGCTCTTAGTGGATTCACTTATGATTATGCAATTCACTAACTATTTTTGAAAACAAGCCACTGCCTGAATTTCAACTTAATAGTTTCTGAAATAGTTTCTGATTTAACTTTAGCTTCTATCAACCTTTCGGCTAAGAAGTGATGTTATTTCAGTAACTTGAATGCTTATATGATCTCATGATAAAAAAATTTTGAGGTGGATATCGACATGCGTTTCCCCGTCTATTTCACCTCTTTAGATTTCTATTTCCTTCAGATGACAAATAACCATCAAAACAAAATCTTATAACTAAGGTTAAATCAATCATACTAATATTCCTCTAAAGTTATTCATGGCAACCTGCCTAACTATATGCCCTAATTATCAAACATTAGATGTGAGATAATCATCATATTATAGGCATTGGACACTGATTAATATTAATGTCACAATACATCTAACTTAATAAACAAGTCATATTATATCATACCATTAATCTTTTCCATTTATATTCCATATTTCCTTATAGAATTCTTATAATGTGACTATTCAAGACAACACTAAGAAAATACACATATGCATTACTTTATCGTCAATACTATGCCCAATTTAAATCAAGTCTTTTTAGTTATTTCCAGAAGGTATATAAAACTAAGTATGAAATATGTGAATATTGGAGTTACCATTTAAAACTAGAGAATCACATAATAAAGAACATATTATGACAAGTAATTAACTTTGAATTCAATTTAAATTTGGTTCCCTCTACCATTTTAAAATAATTCATTAGCATCCAAACTATTTGTTGAATAACATTCCTCTTTGGATAACCTACTATACATAATCACATTAGGCAGGACAATTCCTTTAATTTTACCATCTAAGCATACAATATGCTAAATAAAATTAATAGCTGACACTTTGGTCCCACAAAATAATATCATTCCTCTATGGAGAACCTACTATAATTTTGTGTCTAAGTGTATACCACCTATTAATTTTAAACCATTCCATATCACATAGGATCCTACTTTGGGGGGCGCCTATATGAATATGAGCGTAAAATTACCCCTAAGGAAATTTAGACTCGCTACCACAATAATTAGTATAGCTCTTTGGAGAACCTACTCGTTATTGAAAACCTATAAACCGTTGGTGGAGAGCGTGGGATTTGTTTATGACCAAATCCCTCTCCCACTTCATAATTTAAAATTTTTGTGAGGGTCGTAAAAAGAGAACTTTAATTTAAATGTTTTTAAAAAATACAAGGTAACTGACGCATGTCAAAATTTACGGTTGCGTAAATTTTTGTGCGTCCAAAACATGTGTAATAAATGTAAATTCGAAATTCCCTTATATTCACAAAATAAATCCAAAATTTTAATTTATATTTTCTAATTACACATTAAAAAACCCATAATTTAAAAAATTTAAATTAAACACTTAACTATATAGACTATTCAATTTTAAATTGTCCAATTAAAATAATGGGATTTTTCAATTTATTTATTCAATTAAAATAACTAATTTCCTTATTTTAATTATCCAAAAATAATAAAATTATTTTAAATTAAAATAATTCTGGAAATTAAATTTAATTTGAGTAATAAATAAAACCCATTAAATTTAATGAATTTAAAATGAACCACAAAAATTTGATTTTCTAAGAAAATCATGATCTAAAGAGGGGTCGGTATTTCACGTTGTCCATAATTCTAAGGGTCGTTAACATTTATTAATAATGAATAATATAGGCATAAATCAAAATGAATAAAAAAATTGAGATAAATAAGGATTTTCAACTATTATAGTCAACATGAAATTATGTTGGGAACTCAACAGTCATCCTTTAACCCAAGAGTCATTCTTCAACTCAACAGTCATCCTTGAACTCAACAGTCATCTTTAAACCCAAGAGTCATTCGTGAACTCAACAGTCATCCTCGAACCCAAGAGTCATTCTTGAACTCAACAGTCATCCTTGGACCTAAGAGTCATGAACCCAAGAGTCACGATCAAAATAGTAACAAATTACAGATGTCTTATGCCTCTATTAAGGAGTTCATATTCTACATCAATATTACATTAATCCAGAATAAAATAAATAATCGCGGTGTCCAATCACATAAAATAAAAATATAAATGCATGACAATAATAGTGGGATTAGATCGCTACAAAATAAAAGTTAGCACATATCTAAATTCTACCCACATTCCTACACATATTTGATTATTTTATTTTATTTTATTTTTATTGGACAACGTGGTTGAATTCAACCTATATGTGGTATTAGCATGGTGCTGATACTAATTGTTGGGACGTGCGTGTCAGTTGTGTCAAGACTATATTAACGGAATAAAAAGTAAATTATTTATAAATCACCAAAGTGCTTATTTCAAGTTCTCCAATGTGTCCAGAAAGATCGAGATAGTCAGAAAAGCCTACCTAGGGATTTAGTTTGGGTCCTGAGATAGTTTTAGGCCAAACTGACATTCCAGGAGGGTGTTTGGGTCATTTGTATTTTTGGAGCATGATTAACTATGAAAATTAAAGGGGGAAATATCATGTACGCGGGTTAGATTATGGTTATCAGTTTTTATCGATAGATAGGCTAAAGGAAGAAGAAGGAGGAGAGGTTTCTAAGGCTAAAACCTCCATTACTACACATTTTACACCACAAACACCACCACTTCATAGATTGATGTGAGGGTATCAAACCTATATTATCTTCTTCAACGGATCAGACCTTTAACCTAGAGTCAATTGTTTAAAATTAAAAAATATTAGCAATAATTATGTTCATGTTAGTGTAGATGAAAAGTACATATGAATGGCCTATGAAATTGGATGAAATTAGGATATTTAATTCACGATCGAGGAGTGAATTTATATTAGTTTAATTCCTTCATGTATGTAGATTAGAACCCACAAATTTTGTATTAGAGTTGACATCTTTAATTTGTCGTATGACTTCAAAATCATCTTTAGTCTAATAAAAAGGATTGGTTTTGTTTGCTCCTTTTAATTTGGGAGTTAGGATTTGTCTTTTTGAAGCAAGGTCTTTAATAAAGTCTGTAGCACAATTCAGCAAACCTAAAAATGATTGTAATTGTTTTTTATCTTTAAGTTGGTCTGAAAATTCAAGAATCTTTTTACTTATGTGTTTTACTAAGGATATTTTTCCTTTATATATATGCATACCCAAAAAGTCTATTTCAATATGAAATAATTGCATTTTCCTTTCGAAAATAGTAATACCATGTTTATCTGATTCTAAAATAATATTTTTAAGCTGGTCTACATGCTCTATCTCAGTCTTACTGGCTACGAGAATGTCATCTATGTAAACAAGATAAATTCTCAATATGGTCTAAATATATTATCCATTCTTCTTTGGAATACTTGAGGAGCATTCAAGTATCCAAATGACATTACTAATTCATACTTTCCTTGGGGCACACTAAAGGTTATCCAAGTAACATTGTCTGGATGCATCTTAATTTTCCAGAAGCCTGACTTACAATCAAACTTATTGAAAATAATTATGTCTTAAATTAAATTGATTAAATTATTCTTGTCCGGTATCTTACAAGAATCGAATTCACAATTATTATTTAGTTGTCTATAATCTATAACCATTCGCCTTTTCCCTCTTTTACGTTCATATGAATTTTGAATATAGAAGGCAAGGGTATTATGTCTACTTTTACTTTCTCTAATAATGCCTAACTTAAGAATTTCATCTATGTCTCTTTTGAACTCTTCCATGTCTTCTTGTGAATATCCTTTCTTATAGGTTCCACCATTAATAGTGGCGTCTGGATTTATATGGATAATTTCATAATAACTTTGATATTTATCCCACTTAGCAATGGGATTTTCTCCTAAAGTAGGCTCAGCTAATTGCCTAATCTTTTCTTTTTCCACTTCTATATCAATTTTCTTTTGTTTGGATATATCTTCAACCTATAATAAGGTTTGTTGGGCTTGATCTATAATGTCTTATTGTACAAGTACAATTTTCTTATAAAACTTTTGGTCTTGACACTTGCATTCTTTCTATAAGGGTTTACTGATTTCTAGGGCTTATTATTGGTTTGAGGGTCTAGGTCCACCATGCGCAGCTGAAGAACTCTGATGGTTTATGGGTCTATAATTAGGTTTGATCTACATGAGGTCAAAAGTAGTCTTGTGATTTATTAGAGGGGTGATAATATTAAACCCCTCGTCAATACTAATTAATATCTTATCATTATGCTGAGTATAAGGATGATATTTACTAATAAAGTCTTATCCTAAAATTATATTTCCCGTGAAACTAAGACGAGGATCCATTATCGAAAACTGCTGATTTACAGTTTTGTTAGTCTAATTTCCTAATTTAAAATAAATAGGATAAGTCTGAAAGTATAAGGTAAATGGTTCTCCATTAGCTACCTTACCATAGATCGCTTTCTTACTATCTAGAAAATAATCTTCAGGGAAGGCATTAGCCTTACAAATACTCTGTGAGCACCCTGTATCTATAAAAACTGAAAGTCTTTTAGGATACTCTTTATTTTTCACGAATAATTCTACTAAACAAGCATATGGTTTAGTAGATATTCCTAAATTATTCTTTTATATAATAAATATTCCTTTTTGAGTTTTATCTATAAAATCTAATGATGTTAAATCTTATGCACCACTATCAGAGCAGTGTCCTTTTAAATCATAGGAAATTCCTTTTCCTTTTAAGTCTTCATTTTTTTATAATCTTTTCGCTACATATCTATCAATGTCTTGATAATAAGTTTTAATGTCTTGATCTATTTGAGCGTCATACTGTTTAGTATAAATTGCTCTAAATCTAATTCTCTAATAGTTTTCATGGTAGTGCAATTGACAAATGACTCAAACCATAAATAATTTTATTTGTATGGTCTCAAAGCATTCTACACCTATAAAGTCTTTCATGCTGCATTTCATTTCAAATGTGCAATAATGTCTTTCATCAAAGTAAGATCTAGGTATATATGTTAGTAACTCAGGATTACTAACTGTCCATCTTTTCTTTAAAAAGGGGCTTGGAAACTCTCCATTTTTTTCTTTAAAAGGGCCTAATATACATTTATACCAAACTTCTTCAAAGTGTATATATTCGTCATCTAAATCATCTTTATTTTCTTCCATCATATATAAATCTAAAGTGTCTTGGGAGTCTTCATACTCATCAGTGTCACTATTATAGTCTTCTGAATCACTATCTGTATATGCGCGATGAATACTAGTATTATCGCCATCTTCTATGTCTGATATTTCTATAGCATATAGAATATCTAATTCTTCTTAATCTGCATAATATAATATTGTATTAATAATCTTAATACCTTATTTACCTTTCTTATTAGGGTAGCATTTAGCAAAGTGTCCTTCTTTTCCATAAGTCTAACATTCTTTGATGGCAGTCTTAGATTGAGCTACATATTTTTATTTCCAACCTTCTTATGCTTACTAGTGTTCTTCTTAAAATATCTTCTTTAGTTAAAAAAATTTCTTAGTCTTAGAGTTCTTTTTTCTAAAGGTAGTAGATGGTCTAAATTTATATTTCTTTGGAAATTCTAAAGGTCTAGTCGTAAACATCTTATGTATCCATTATAATTTCTTTTTCAATTTCTTGGATTCACTTCCACATCCCTATTGGATTGGAGCAATGTCTCTTTCGTCTTTGATTGGAGGAATTTGTTTGAAAGTTTCGTCTATTAACTTTTCTTGAGTTATATCACGTCTTTTAAATATGATACATTCTTTCGGAAAATTATTTCTTTCACTAAGGGAGTTATTGTGAACTCCATCTACTCCTAGACAATTCCTATATTCATTAATTAGGATTTGTCCTATGGCTGGTATATTTCTAAAGTATTCATCTTTTAAGGTCTCTTCGAATTTTTTAAATTGGTAATATAGTTGTTCATAATTGTTGTTATATCCATTGATCTTATCTAGTTTTCAAATGCTAAGGGCAGCTAGCTTAGTTTTTGCTAAGTCTTTCTCATTAATTTAAGCTAAATGTCCATCTCCAATGAATTCTGATGTAAACAATTGAATATAATCTCCAATTGATCTTTATTCTAAGTTTCCTTTCATTTTCTCAATTGTAGCTAAGGAGTCTTCATCTGTAGCCTTTCTTAAACTATCTAAATAGTCTTTTTCAATACCTTTAATGGATTGCTCAGCGTATTGCTTACTTGAAGTTGCATCCCGTTGTTCATTAGATGTAAAGAACATGTTCATATAATTACGTCAGTCGTCTAAATATTTCTCCCTATCTTGGACGTTATCTAAGTTAAGGTATATCCCAACTGGATTTATGGCTTAACTTGACATAGTCTTAACAGGAGTGGAACTCTTATCACTAATTGGAAATTCTTTGATATAATCAGATTTAGTCTTTACCAATGTATTTGAACATATAGGAATGTTTATTCTTATTGGTTTGCTAAAATGTCTAGAAGCATCATCTAGCCTACTATTGGTTCCTATTTCTTATTTTTCAGGACCACTCGAGTAGCCAACATTAGTCTTTCTTCTCCTTCTTCTATTATTCTTAAATTTCTAAGAAGTTCTTTGGTATTATTAGATTCTTTTAATTTTAATATACGGTCTTGAGCCATCATATTAAATCTTTCTCTGTCTTGAAATCTAACAGAATGACTTTTCTTAAGGTGATCTTTAAATGTCTTCATGTCCAGTTCTGAGGGCTCATGTCCAAAGTTTTGGATCCTAGCTTTTTCCCTAACTAAGTCTTGTTGTTCAAATGATCTTCTAGGTCTAACTACTGGAGCTTGTCTTAACAAGATAGAGCTAGGTTTACTACTACATTATCCTTTTGAAGGATCATTGATTAGGGCTTTTCCCATATATCCAAATCTAACTTCTTCAGCCTGGATGTTCTTATTGGTAATCCTAGGGGACCAAACTGGATGGTAACATTTTAAGTGACATTATCTTGATTAATAAACAAAGGTTTATTTCGTACAGTCTTAGTTTCTTGAAATTCTGGCAATTGCCAAAGGTTCTTAGCTTTTTCTTTCATAGGTCCAGCATTCCTAGTACTGTAAGTATGATTATAGTCTGAATTATTGGTTCTAACTAATATTTTTTCAGTAAGTCTACCGCTAGGATTTCCGGATTGCATTCCTTCATAAGGGAATTGCAAGAATTTCACATAGATGTGAAATTCTATATTTATATTGGCATCTGAGATAATATAGTATTTATAGACACTAGCATATAAGATTAACTTAAAATGTTTGGCTGTGTCTATAGTTACTGTAAATGCCGAAATATCATTAAAGTATCTTGTATTGTCTGACATTTCTAATTGGGCTATCCTAATAAGGGTTTTCTTAAAATCCTTCCATCTTTTGTCTATTAAATAACATAATATGTTGGTATTATTTTAGGATTTATGTAATCCTTGGATTCTTATTTGAAAGAGTCCAAAGGTCAAGAATTGGAACTTCCTATCAATTCCTCTTGATGTTAGCCATTTTGAGTCAAACACTTGAAGCTCGGTATAGGATTTGTCTAACACGTGATTTTTACAATGATAGGTCATGTTATAGTTAAGAGTTTTAGGAGTGGATCCTTCTTTAAACAAGTCTATGTATCTAACTGCTGGAAGTTGTCCATTATGTATGGAGTCTTCTATAATTTTTCATCAACTTCACCCTACTATTTCCATTGGAGAGGGTTAGTGACATGTCTTTCTTTCCACCATGTTTTCACATTGGAGGATGAATCTTCAATTCTTTGGAGCATAAAATTACTATATCCAATGTTTGGGGTAGGTCTAGCTATCTTCAATTCTATAATTGGACTTATGTAGAGTGAGTTATAGATATTTTAGTGCAAGGTGTGAAATATGCAAAAAAAAAATTGTGAGACTTTGTGATTTTAAGAGTCAAATGGGATAAAGACTCTTGGGATTCGAATTGAAATTTTGGATATAATTGGGATACGAGCTAGTTGTGATAAGCTTAATATTTATTTATGTTATAAGTAAGTGAATACTTATAGGATAAAAATCGAATATGTTTATTCGGGAAATATGGGCTAATGTTACGAGAGATATACACGATTAGCCGATTATATTGTATATATACACGAGCATATTGAGACGTATATGTGATATGTTTAAATATATATGTATGTGATTGGTATATTTATATGAAACATACCCCTCTAGTGCTATCATGGGAAGTTATGCATTTTGGGTGAGGCCCCTGGCTTGAGGAGCAGGGAGCGTATAGTCTCCAGGTCATAATGTCCATTTTATATTGTGTGATTTTTATCAGGAATGAGACGTGGTGGGTATGCTTCGTTCTCATTTCCTCGGAGGAACTATGATTGCTTCCCATTCATTGTGATTTGGTTTTTACCAAGTCGGTGCGATAGTCCGATCGCTGGTACCCATGATGATGTGTGAGTAATTCCCTGGAAGATGATAGCATTGAGAGACTGCATCCATTGAGTTATAGCTCTGAGGGATGGTTATTTATACTTATATAGTGTGTGATATATAAGTATGGATATACTTGATGTGTATAGTATAATGTATATATATTTATTTAAGATGTGAAACATATATATACGGACATAATAACGCATGGAATGCGAGATAAATGTTGGATGAGCTCGCCTTGATTACTTGTTTAAATGAAAATTTGATGAGGAGATGTTTCATTACCATGATTTGAATGCATGGGGACCTTATAGATACAATTTAAGGTATGCAGGCTTTATTATTGAGCTGTGAGTTTAAGCTCATTGTTGTTTGGGCTAAGGACTTAGTGTTAGTACAAGCGCTTGGTGGTGTGGCTCCTGGAAAGAATTAAGAGTTTTGACCACATTTTTTCGATAGGAGAGATGGGATTATCCGAGTGGCATATTTGAACTAGCGAACCTCCACGACCGACAAAGTTAAGTAATAGTGTATAGGAGGGGTTCCTTGTTTGGATTTCGCTTGCGAGACGCTCCACGCATGAACCTTAATGACGTCGGGAGTGGAGAGATGTTATATAATGCAAGGATGCTAGTTTTGACGATAAGTCACCTAGTGTAGAGCAAACACTATCGAGTGAGATCCGTTTGATGACGGTATAATCATATAGAGTTATAAGTGCTACAGAGAAGCACTGAAAATTATTCTCTCATCGCAAGTATGTGGGTGAGTTAAGGTGAAGGAAATCGATTTGAGACGTTTATTCAGGCCTTGAATAGAAGGAAAATTCAGAGGAAATACATTTTGGGTATAATGTTCATAGCGCTTTTGCAGAGAGTAGGTGCCCAATTAGTTAGATTTTGCATTTCACTAAGATGGCAGGATATAGTGGTAGAAGTACGCTGGTAGGTTAACGAGGTAAAATTTAGAACATCCCGTTGGTGTCCCTTGGACCTTTATATCTCGATGACCGACGATGTAAGGGAGTAGTGTAACGGGAGGGTTCCTTGTTTGGATTTCGCTTTGCGAGACGTCCCATGAATGAAACCGAGCAAATGTCGGAAGTTGAGAGAGGTCTTGGGCACTAGGGAAATATTTAGAATAGTACTCATATTACGTGTGTTAGAGACACCTTAATCTTAAGACTACCACGAAGTAAGGGCAATAAGGCACTGATATACGAAGACTATTGTAAGATAACCACAAGAAGATCGATGGGATAATCTTAAGAAGGATTGAATTTCCAAGTATCGGGTGAATTAAATTTTGAATTATTCGGGTTAAGGGATACCCATGTGTTAGTACCAGGCCAATGAAATGAGGCCCATTATTTAGAGTGAGTGTGATGTATCAAAATGTTTGCAATGGTGGTGCATATATGCACGGATGATAGGGGGTATGGGTACCCTGATTAGTAAATCCCAAAAATGTCCGAGATTGAAAGATGTGAAAATATATATGTATAATATATGCCTGAAGGGCGGCTATAAACAAGGTTAAACGGTATAGCGTATTGAATGTCGTGCGAGAATGATGATAATGCAAACATTTATGTGCAACGAGAGCTAACACACCCGAGATGGGATTGAAAGGTTGTGGAAAGTCATTTAAAAAAAGTACCTCTTAATGAAAAGGTTACCCAATTTATTGTGAGAAAGTGGAGCGGGGTCTTACTCAAGCGAGTATTGAAGAGTGGCTTGCGCGTGACTGTATGGTTAGCATACTCCAAGTAAAGAAGGAGTGTATGTAGTACCAAATTCCGGAAAAGTATATGATAGTTAATACTTTAATTATTCGCCATAGGGAATATACCTTGTAGATTACAAGAGAGATAGTAATCTGAATATTTATATAATACGTAGCGATGAGAATAAAACACATTGAGAAGTGTACAATTATGATGGGAATATGCCTATGAATCTTAATAGGATGTGTGTATGCCTATTATGTGATATTATTATTAAGAGCACTAATGGGTGATAACCCCGGGGGTGCAAGAACATTATTGATTAAGTGCGCTAATGGGTGTTAACCCGGGGTGCAGGATTAATATATATATATATGTATAGGGATGATGTGACTATATGTGTATATATATCGATTTACGAATATTTCTACTGTGTGAGACTAGTAGATATGGTATTAATAATAAATACTTTATGCTAAGTGGTCTTAACAAAAAGGGTGCAAGATTAGGGAAAATATATAGAGATGATAAGACTATATATATGATCATACGCCTTGAGATGGGTGGAATACAGTGAGAGACCATTGTGTTAGGCTATATCTAAATTTGGTTAAGCTAGGACGTAATGTATATACCGATCCTAGAGTAGTGGTACAGGCTATATCTGAATTTCGAGGAAGAAATTCTGTTGTAAGGGGGAAAGTATGTAATACCACGTACTTTTAAAGATATTTAAATTACAAAGGTGGGCGTAATTTGGTAAATTGAGGAATTACTGTGAATAGTAATTATGGAATTTATGAGTGAAATTGAATAAATTCAGAATATAAAGTAAATAGTAAATATTAGTTTGTAAGTGCCAGATTAATATTTACATGGATTATTTTTAATTACATGTCGCAAGTTGGGTAAAGCGACAAAGAAAATATTTTAAATTGGAAAATACGCATATTGAACATGTTGAGGCAAAATTAATGAATTTTAGTTAAGTACCTCGGATGGATATTTCGACTGCGCCATTAGGTTCGGAATGGCCGAGATAGTCAAAATAGACTACCCGGGGGTAGTATTTGGGTTCCGGACATTTTTGGACTAGTAGGGGCTCGTAAACGGGTACACGAGTCATTTAACAATTGGGCATTTACCCAATTTCGGGTTTAAAGACTTAAGCAGCCCCCTTTCCCTTTCATTTCTTCCCTAAGAGAGAGAAGAGAGTAGAGAGAAGGAAGAGAAGAAGAAGAAGAAAGAAAAGAAGAAGAAGAAGAGAAGGAAAATCCGACCAAATTCGCGGGATTCGACTCGAGAACGTCGGATTTATTCCACAAGGCAAGTGTTTAACTTGCATATTGATTTAGTGTGTTAATTTCTCATATTTTAGTTGGTATAAAACTAAATATTTTTGGGTTGAAATTTCGTGGATCAAAGGGGTTTTCGAAAGATTAAAACGGATATAACTCGATTAATACCCAATTTGAGAAACTTGAAATTAATTGAAATTAATTGTTGGATCTGGGTTCTAGGATGATGGGAACCCTTTGAATGTGTGTATATATGGTTATTTGAGGTTGAATGATGATGAGAGAGGAGATAAAAAGCTTGGATGTGTTTTAATGGAGGTTTGGATATTTGGAGAAGAAGGTGAATAGTGACCATCCCACTTCCGGGTTGTTTCGGACAGGAAGACAAATGATTCAGCTCTCGGTCAAAACACGAAAGTTGTAGATAATTTCGATACGGTCGTGTGGGATCTGACCGCGTATTTTTTTATTTTTCTTCGAATTGTTATGATTTTTATAAGATGGAAGTTCCGGGGTGAAATCACCAACTCGGAAATGCACTCGGATATTGGAAAAATAAAGGGTAGAATTATTTGGAGATAAATATTTGGGGTTCCTAAAAATAGTGTGGGGACTTCTAAATATTTTTTTTAGTAAGGCGTGTACCTTGGGTTAGTTGAAAGTAAAATCCAAGATTTACCCAAATAGGGGTGTTCGTGAGGAAAAATACTTAAAGCGGTATTTAAGTGTGATTTGAATGTTAAATAAGGGAACATGTATTGGGGTAGTGTTTTAATTGTGTGACGGATTGTATTATTGTGAATGAGAATATTCAAGGTTATTGGCTATCTTACGAGAGTTTGGAGATCATAGCCATAAAAGATTGAGAATAGATAAATAATATATATCGGTGTCGTTGGTATTGTCATCGTTCGGTGAGAAAATATCGGAAATGATGTATTGAGGATTAGTTAAAATTGATTAATGCGTAGGATATTCGAGAGATAAATATACTACGTGGGAAATTTATTATACGGGTTGTGCGTATGCTCGAATGTTATTATATACATGGGTTAAATAATTACCTATGGGGAATTATGTATAGGTGAGAGAAATACCTATAATTATAATATGGTTGTGTGAATACCAAATAGATGATATATGTATATAGGTGGAATGTGTACCTATATGATTTTTTATTATGTGTATGACATACCTACCATACTTGCTATCACGGGAGGTTGACGTTCGAAAGAGGACAATATTATCCTATGTTGCCTTCGGGGGGATTTTAGATTTGGTACCTCAAGAACATAGGGCTGTGAAAGGCTTATTTGTGAGTTGATAAGTTCGCTGCTTATGGGAGCGTAGGTATGTGCGTGACCCGTAGGTACGTGAACTATGTTCGCCTTCAATACGTGTGATTTGTATTGTTACAGTTCCTGAGTGATGTGGAACGGGTAATCCTTTTTGTACGAGATGTACTTGGATTGGATAGCAGAGTATGAGTGCACCGCAGCTGAGGCTAGGGGTGCTATATATCTATATATGTATTGCGATTAACATATATGTGTACTTGAGATAATTCACGGATGCTTAGTAAATGAGAATGACTAAGCCACTTATATTATAGTTCGGTGGATAATTAATATACTTGTTGCGTATAGTATACTGTTGATATATATGAGATGAGATATCATATAACCTAACCATGTATAAAATGAAAAGAATGAATAAAGTGTGATATTACTTCCGGTAGATTTATATCCGGATTTATATGAATGCGAATAATAGGTTCTAATGAGAACATTTAATAAATACGAGATGGTATAAATATGTTATGTACTGAAGGCCTAATGGATCTCGGTGATCAACATTGTCACGTAGTAGTGTATCGGGGGGGTTCCTTGTTTGGATTTCGCTTCGCGAGACACCCCACGCACGAACGTAACGTAATGTTGGGAATGGGGAGAAGTTTAGTCCTTAGTACCCGAATCGATGAGGTTTATTAGAAGATGGGTAATTACATTAGTTAGGTAGGGTAGCTTAACTAGGTTGTCTAAAATGGTATGCGCTAGTTGTGCACTGTTAGAAGAGGGGTGAGATGTATCTCATGTGAGAGCGATACCAGTTTAAAATATGAGAAATAACATATTTTAAAATATGGATTTTATGCACTTGCTAAAATATTTTCAACAATCGGGCTCTGACCCATTTTCTCTACTTCTCCCCTCTCTTGATATATATATATATATATATATATATATATATATATATATATAGGTGTCCAGACACAGGGACGCCTGGATACTAATTCATTCGAGTCAGACGTTTGCTGCAGCAGCTATGGATGCAAGCAGGTTTATTGTAGACGCTTCCATCATTGAGATCTAGATAGGAGGTATTGTAGTCATATTCGGGCTAATGGCCCAACTGTACTCATTTATTCATTTACCGCCTTTTGTGTGGAATTCGATTTGGTTGTATTATTTGGACCGACTGTTGTCCTTATTTTATTTGGATGGTTTGGTTAAAAAGATTAGTTAATTTAAAATTTTGACGTCGGCCTAATAGGATATTAGTAATTAATTAGTTTTCGACAGTGATGTTAAGAATGAACCACATAAGACTCCTGTTTTAATTTGATATAGGAGTGATCGCCCGGTATTTTATTAGGCGGGGTGTCACAGATACATGTCGAACACCCTGGTCAAGATGACGAGCAACAGACGCTCCACAAGATAAGGACGACTAGAGTCGGTGATAAACTAAAAGACCGAGGAGAAGAATTTTATTCAAATGTAACCCTAATAGAACCCCTAACTCTATATAAAGGGGACACTCCCCATTGTGAAAGGGGTCTTAGAAGCTATAGAAACACTCTCGTGTAAAACTCTCCCATGATTCTAATGGAACACAACAGCAACCTCGTGGATGTAAACCATAGATGGTCGAACTATGTAAATCTTTACCTCTCTCGTATTTATTTTTATACATGCATCGTGGTAAATTGGCACCCCCCCTACGGGTAGATTTTTTGACACCACAATTGGCGCCATCTGTGGAAAACGACACAAAACGTCTTTCTTTCATGTTTACGAGATGGAGATTTACATTGCGACGCAATAGCTTACACGCACAAAAACTCATCAAGAGCTATGTTTTTTCTTCTTTGCATTTAAATAATATATTTTATGTACACATCTTTTCGTTTCACCATTATTCTCATATGTTTATATTCATAAATTTTGTGTTGAATTCTCATTTATGAATTTGCATAACATTGAGTTTCATATCCAAGAAGGTTTGTATGAATCTTTAAGCGTATACCTCGTTGATGTTTTCTTGGTGTGGGCTCTTTAGATGTTTTTCTAGGTTACATTTTATGATTCCCATATCCCAGTTTTTGTGACAGGAGATAAACGTTAAAAGCGACTCTCTCTCACAGGGACGTTGGCCACATCTTTACAAGCATATCTAAATATATTCTCTCAACAAACATGTTTTCACAAAGATGCACAGATTTTGAACACACAATCTTCCCAGGAATCTTATTTCCGTTCGCACAGTTTGTGCCAAAACATTTAGGATTTTAACCATTTTTAACCCATCAGGCAATGAATCACCAATTTACTGTGGCAGCGGAGACTTCTGTTATATATTTGGGAAATTGATCAAGAATCCTATGAGAGGGATATAGTAATATCTCGATGGTCGACAACCACCATACAGAGGCTTCCACACATCATTGACGTCACCCGACCACCCTTCTTGGCTGGCGACCACTACTATGCTACAACGACGAGCCAGGAGGGGCATGTCTTCAACTGTGATCATAATCGTTGGCACCAAAATAGAAGAGAGCATTAGCTAGGAAGAAGGACCACCCTTCATGGTCTGCGAGCAGTGTGCCACAGTGATGAGGTCGGCGAACAGTGTGCGACTAGACCAAATCACTAGTCGACTGCGAACAGTATGACATGCTCGCAGGGAGATCGCCACTGGACGAGGACGACTATCTGAGGCTTCATCCGCACGCCTTATGTGCTTTAATTAACACATTTGAAATCTATTTGGGGCACAAGTCCAGCTGGGTTTTAAAACTCCTTCACTTGCTCAAAATCAACAATTGTTGTTTAAGCGACCATGTAGCTTTATTACAATTATTACAACGATATTAGTTTGGCACTTTTTATGCGACTTTATTGCAAATTATTTTATTTACATAATTGGTGGGGTGCGCTTCTAACAGTACTCATGTCATTTATTCGATCATTTAATTTTTAATATTATCATCTAGCTACAATAGTTAAATCTTGGCAAAAGGAGATTATTGGTTATTTAGCACAGTCCCGACGGATGCTCATGCATAGTTATCTCAGTGATATTTTTATCATAAAAATCATTGGATCACTCATTACATATATACACTACTACGAATTTTTTCCTCGGCAAATGGCTGAGCGAAGGCATGTCATATATATTTTGCTGAACAAATCATTCTCATGATAATTTCTATTTGATTTAGCCTCAACAGATGATCGTGCAATTTATTAACTTTCACAGGTACAAGATTCCGTCCCGACGGATGCTCGGCCACAATCTTAAGCTCTTGGAAACCTTATTAATGTTTTGATAGATGCTTGAGGACAGATTGCTTGATATCTACTAGATACTGAACAACTTTGGCCCGACGGACTTTCCAATCAACATCTATTTTATTAATGGTCTGATGGATAGTCGAGCATACTACAACACTTAGACCCAAAAAAAGCTTGGGCAAAGTTATTATTACTCCGACTGATGCTTAGGATCTAAGATTCTTGATCTGAAGGATGATCAGGCATATTCAAGGTTTATCTTGGCAAATGATCGGCAAAATATTTCTATATATTTAGTCCCGAAGATATTTACCACACATGTCGCACTTTATCCCCAGTGGATGGTTGGTCAGGATAATTCTCATATGTAGCGCAACTCCAATTAATGGATACGCACATTTATTTGTGCATTGTTCATTTCTATCTCACAATATTTTATTTTCTCAAAAATCATTCTCACGATTTTTATCATCACGAATTTGTAAGCAGGGTGTTATCTATACTTTATACTTCACAATTGTCACTACACAAATTTTCTGTGAAAACAATTTTTTTTAAACTAACTTACGATTAAGTATTTGCTTAGATATATTTGCAGAAATTCCAAATTAAATCCTATGTCCTACATCTTCATATATTTGACAAATGTTGCATCTTTTATTCGACTTTATTACAATAATTTTGTTCACATAAATAGTGGGGCGCACTTATAGAGCACCCATGTCATTTATTCGATCATTTAACTTTCAATATTGTAGTCTAGCTATTATTGGATGGTCGGTGTAATATCTTTACTAATAATTAGCGTAGCACCGAAGGATGCTCGGGCACGACCATCCTCGTGAGATTTCATCATAAAAATTATGGGATCATTCATTTCATTCATTCAATACTATGAAATATTTTCCTCGACGCATGTTCGAGCAGATGTACATCATATATTCCTTGACTGAATAAATGAATTGCATGATAAATTCTATTTGATTTACCCTCGACAAATGGTCGAGCAACTTATTAACCTCCATAAGTACAAGATTCAGTCACGACGAATGCTCGGCCACAGTCTTAAGCACTTGGAAATCTTATTAATGCACTAACGGAAGCTCAGACGTTGATATTTCTTCAATTTCAGTATTGATTATTTGGCTCTATGATTCTTGACATGGAGGATGATCAGGCATATTCAAGGTTCATCTCGGCAAATGATCGACAAAATATTTATATATATTTAGTCCCGGAGATATTTCCCACACGTTTCACATTTTATCCCTAACAAATGGTTGGTCAGGATAATTCTTATATCCAGTCCCGACAGATGGTTGGCACAGTGATTAATGATCGAAATTACATTTATTATTGTTATTTAACCCTAATAAATGTCTTGTAAATTTAGTTTTCACTAACACTGCAGGATCGTTGCTAATATCTTCTCGATCTTCTTACCTCGACGGATGCTCGAACATGGATCACTCGTAATATCTACTAGTTCCCCTATAATTTTTGCCTCTACAGGCATTCAGGCATCAGTTATTTAATCTGGAAATATACTTTTCACTAAGATTGCAGGATCGTTAGTAATATCTGCTCGGTCCTTGATAATCTTTCCTCGACGGATGTTCAGGCATCATTTGTCTTACCAAATCTCCGACAGATGCTCGAGCATGGATCGTTCGTAACATTTACCAGATCCTTTACAATTTTGCCTCGACGGACCTTCAACTTTGATGGATAGTCGACATTATATGATCATGTGTCAAGCTCCAATGGATAGTTGGGAAATGAAATTCTTATTCAATTCAACCTCGATAAGTGGGAAGTTGGGAAACCTGTATAACAAAGGTCCAATAACTCAGAAAGTAGTATGGAGTGCAACGATCAAGTATATTTATCAACAAGAACGAATTCAGCATATAGGAAGTCACGTAACCAGCAAGGTCATAGTCAACCGTGGTTCCTAAGGATTGAAGTTGAGCATCGCCGGACTTCTCTTTATCCGCTCCAGCTAGAGATTTCATGGTTTATGGATGACTCACGTCTCATCTCCACCAACCTGCCTTATGGTCTACTGACTTAAGAATTTTTGGCCCACTGACTTGAAAACTAAGGCTATCACAACCACCCGCCCAAACATTCTTTCTAATCTTATGTTCAATCATCATCGACCTACGTCAGGGTCTGCCCCTAATGGTCGACGTTCTTTCACATGCAAGGAATATAAAGTGTTAGCAGCAACACTAGACCACCCTCAATGTATCAGCAACATCGTCAGATAACCCATAGTGATCAGCGATCACTAGGCAACGAAGTAACGCGTCATCAACACTAAGATATCCACTCCAGAGGAACAATGTTTCTTGAATGCCAAATCAAATCAATGAATTTCTACATGAAGATGCTTTGAACTCCTATCAATTTCTTTAGATGCACGAGCTATATGGAGTCTTCCACATCCTCCTGGAACCACCATGCTTGGTCAGCGAACAAGTGTGCCTCGAGGACCGATACATTACATGGAGCTATATGAGCAAGATAATCCTTAATTTTATATCCGACTTGACGAACGATTAACACGATATGTAATAGATTTTGAGAGGTATCGAAAATATAAGGGGAAATTGACTAATTTTCAAACCATTTTGACTAGATATTATTGCATAAAACTGTGCTACAAAATTGAATCCACCAATACACAGAGCTAATGACAATTACAAGTGTTTACAGGATCTATCTAGAAATGGGGAAACAATTCAAGGTATATGTGTACAAAAAAGGATAATTCCCTCTGGTCCATAACGGTTCATGTTGGAGTATATATTCAACAGAGGTTTCGTGTGTCCATGAGATGGAAACAGGGGATTTATAAAAAGCAAAAAAACCCAAAGAGCCCAATGTTTATTTCCTACCATTTAGCATCACGGAGATGGTTAAGTTCGTTATGTGGTTGGTCGAGATGATAGTCGCAAAATCATATGTTTTTGTAAAGGTTTATTTCATGTCTATATGATTCAATGTATCTGTTTAATAATGTGTTTCGTAATGAATGTCTGTGTGATTCAATTGTAATGGACATGTTTTCCAAGAACTGTTGGAATGGACCAACTGTTATTAGATTTTTGGAAACACCGTATCTAGTTTCTATGTGATTAAACAATTGGAATGGCTATGTGATTCAAAAAAAGTGTTTTACTATCATTAAAATTGTTTTCTAAATTGTTATTAATGAATGAATAGTTGTGATTAAAGATACACAACTGTTTTCTAAACTATTTTAGTATAAATGAATGAATGGACTAACTAAATGTTTTTTAAAATGTTTAGTATCTCTAAAATCATTTTTTAAACTGTTGAAACTGAGTGGAGTAAAATGTTTTCTAAATTTTATATGAGTGCCTTATGTATCATCATTGAAACCATTTTCTAAATTCTAATGGATGCCTTATCTAAATTCCAATGAATTTTTTTATCATCATTGAAACTGTTTTTTAAAATGTTGGACAATAATAAACTGCGTGGAAATTGAAAAATGTCAAACATAACAATTGAATCAATACTATGAAAATTTATTACTTAAATTTACACGATTCAATATTGTGAAAATTTACGCCTATAATATACAAAACATTAATTATTTTGATTTAGTTGCGTTGTAAATTTTTTTGCTAAAAATATGATGTTTATACTATGTCCGAGAAGGACTATTATTCTAATGCCAACTCAATACGACGTAAGGCCCATTCAAAGACATACACTTTTGAAAATTCACATCGTGCCTTCAGGCACGAGCATACCCTTATGTGTGTGTGTGTGTGTGTGTGCGTATTTATAGTTAAATCACACAATACATCATCGCTAGTTCTTAGTCCTTAATTTTTTTTTTCAATTTTTTTATTTTCCTGCTCAAATTAACATTTCAATCACCACATGTTTAAAATATAAAATAAAAATACATTTTGTATGTAACTTTAAAAAATTCAAAAAAATTTGGTGGCGCGGAACCTTATTAACAACGGATTTTCAGCCATTTTTTCTTGAATTTTTTAAAAAATAGTGCAAAATATATTTTGACCTAATTTTTTGAGTATATGTTTATTGGAAGGTTCACTCCGTGGATAAAATAAAAAAATTTAATTTTTTTAAGGTATAGAAATAGGTATGCTATATAAATAATGTAGAAAGTATGATGTCTAAGAGCTTTGTTTTCTCTTCTCTCTCTCTTGTTGGATATTATGAATGCAAATACAGAAATTGAACTCTTTATATATCATAATAATGTCAACTTCAATACAAAAATGTAACTTCTGAATAGATAGTAGAAAGCTTCAAGGCGTGATGTCACTTTCCTAAATACAGTATTTGCCCCACACAAATAATTTCGGTATACAAACGGGAATCCGCAAATCCGTACTCAAGATACAATGAAGCAACTTGCACTGCCTACAACTTGTATATTTGAAGACAGCCTTTGTATGCAGCAGCGAAGAACAGTCAATCAAGTTCTTATTCTGTTTATGTGCACAAAACAGAATAAGATAATTTATATCTCCTGAAAATTGTAGGAGAGTAATAGCAAGGGTTGGAAATTTCGGAACTGAGTAATATCTGTTATATGTCCAAATTCGTTTTAGGCAGCCTTTATTTATAGATAATGAAAGGCTTTGTCTTCAAGAGTAATGACTGTTAGATTAACAGTCTTAATCAATTTCGAAATGGTATGACTGTTAATTACCAATAGTCTTAAGTCATTTTCGAACAGGAACAATTAATACCGAATCGGTTTTGCACGGGTCAACCAAAAAGTGATCGGGCCCGAGCTAATGCGATCCGACCCGGACGAATCTCGGAAACCGCCTGCCACTGCGGACACGCGGCGTGCGAAGTGCAAAGTGCGCCACTAGCGCCTCTACATCCCATTTCCCCGCACCCGCACGCGCGCGCGTGTGCGTATGTGTACGGTGCATCGCACCGTATTGAGGTCTCTTGAATAGCCTCTTAAATGCTAGATGAATTAACTCTTCATATTTCATTTTTACTTATTAAGTGTACAAATTCTTAATATTTTTCCAATGTGGGACTCAAAGGTTGCCCACTCCTTTTATAGCTTAGTGGTAACACTTAGCTTTGTACATTTTCCAATGTGGGACACTATCCCTTTTTATATTTGGGTTAGCTTCCCACTTCTTCCTCACACTTCCAGTGTGGGACAAGCTCTTACACCAAAAAAACTCTTACTCAATTATTTTAAAAATCACCAACATTCCTCCACCATTTTCAAAATAAGTTTTGTAAATCTTTGATTGTCTGTAAGACTGTGTATAAGCGTTGGTGTCTCACGACTTGAACCAATACCCTGTAAAGGTTCGTCAAAGTTAACCATGAAAGTATAGTAGACTTATCTTTGAACTATCAATCTATATTGATTATCCGGAATTGTCTTCACACACAAATGTTTTAGTCACTGATTATCCATTTAAGCCGACACATGTATTAGGCCTTGTGTCTGTACCTTGATTTCATGAGTGCTTTAGAGTCAAACCCAATTCTCATAGGAAGCGGCACCACTTCCACACTCATATAGGTAGATTATCATAGGTGTCCATGTAACTTAAAACACCATAAATCTATTAAGGTTAAACTCATCCTCTTTCATTATTCATTACATGTTCTAAGCACTTATCATTGGGATGTTAAATTTTAGAGTGCTTACAATCACGTCGTATGATGTACTTTAATCATTGAACTTGAGACTTGAATATATCAAGTTTCAAGTTGAGTTTCCATCAAGAGTGATTATTACTAATGGGCTCTAGTCCCATCCCTATTGATGTCTTAGACACCAGTCCTCTTGTAAGACCTTTTGTAAAAGGATCTGCTAAATTTTGACTTCATTTTAAATAATCCACTGTGATTAAACTATCTATAATCACTTGTCTGACATAACTATGTCTCAGGCCAATATATCTAGATTTTCCATTGTACACTTTACTATAATCTCTGGAAAGTGTAGACTCACTATCACAATGTATAGATATTGGAGGCATTGGTTTTGGCCAAACTGGAATTTTGATTAATGAATTTCTTAACCATTCTGCCTCTTTACTAGTTGCAACTAATGCTACAAACTCAGTTGCCATAGTAGAATAAGCTATACAAGTTTGTTTCTTTGATCCCAAAGAAACAGCTCCTCCACCAAGAATGAAAATCCATCCACTTGTTGAGGAATGATCCTCCCGCTCAGTTATCCAACTGGCAACCGAAAACCCTTCCAATACTGAAGGATATCCAATATAGTATATACCATAGTCTATAGTTCCTTTCAAATATTTTAATATTCTATTGACAGCATGCCAATGCAATAAACTTGGATTACTAGTATATCTACTTAATTTACCAATAGCATAGGCAATATCAGGTCGAGTACATGTCATGGCATACATTAAACTACCAATTACTCGTGCATATTCCAATTATGAAATAGCTCTACCATTATTAGGGATCATCGTTAGCTGTGGTTCAAAAGGTGTACTAACAGGTGTGCAATCAAACTGATTAAATTTCTTTAAAATCTTCTCGACATAATGAGATTGAGTGAGAATTATATTTTTATCTTTCCTTATTATTCTCATTCCTAATATGACATCAGCTACACCCATATCTTTCATATCTAATTTAGAAGACAGAAAACTCTTTGTATTTTTAATGATTTCTAAATCACTACCAAGAATTAACAAGTGATCACACATTTACAATTAGCAAATTTAATATAAACACATTTATCAGATTCATGAATTTTAAAACCATAAGAAATAATGACTTTATCAAATTTTGCATGCCATTGTTTAGGTGCTTGTTTTAGGCCATATAACGACTTAATAAGTTTACATACTTTATTTTCTTGTCCAGGCATAACAAACCCTTCAGGTTGTTCCATGTAAATTTCTTCTTCTAAGTCACCATTTAAAAATGCAGTTTTCACATCCATTTGATGAATCTCAAAATTATATATAGATGCTAATGCAATTAAAATTCTAATAGTGGCGGTTCCAGCAATAGGAGCATAGGTATCAAAATAATCAATTCCTTCTTTTTGTGTAAAACCTTTAGCAACCAATCTAGCCTTGAATTTATCAATTGTTCCATCTATTTTCATTTTCTTTTTAAAAATCCATCTACACTAAATGGGTTTAGACCCAGGAGGTAAATCTACTAACTTCCAAGTTTTATTTCCCAAGATTGAATCCATTTCATCATTTATAGCTTCTTTCCAAAATGCTGAATCTACAGACTTAATTGCCTCACTATAAGTTTGTGGGTCTGTTTCAACGCTAAGAGTCAAATCATATTGATTACAAGATGTGTCTCTTGTTCCTTTAACAAGATAGACTACAAAGTCGGGACCAAAGCTTTTTTCTTTACTAGGTCTTTTACTTTTTCTAATATCTTCTTGTTCTACTGGTGGAGTTACAGGTAACTGTGAAGGAGTGCTTACTTATTTTTCATTATTAATTCTAGGAATAGAAGAAAACCTTTGTTCATAAAAAATTGCATCTCTCGATTCAATTATTGTATTTACCACAACAGAATCATTAGGTTCACTAACCAAAAATCTATAGGCTTTACTATGTTGTGCATAACCTATGAAAATACAGTCAACACCTTTGCTTCCTAATTTCTTTCTCTTAGTTTCAGGTAGTCTTACAGTAGCTCTACAGCCCCAAACTTTAAGATAACCTAAATTAGGTTTACTATTCTTCCATAATTCGTAAGGAGTTTTCTTATTATCTTTAACAAGTATTGTATTCAGAATATGACATGCAGTTAAAAGTGCTTCTCCCCAAAACCTTTTTCTTAAACCAGAATGAGAAAGCATAGCGTTAACCATTTCAGTTAGTGTTCTATTTTTTTCTTTCTGCTGCTCCATTTTGTTGTGGTGTATAAGGTGCAGTAATTTCATGAATAATTCCCATATCTTCACAAAAATGAGGAAAGTGATATTCACCACCTCTATCAGATCTAAGACATTTTATTTTAGAATCACATTGATTTTCGACTTCATTTTTTATGTCTTAAATCTATTAAGCACATCATCCTTGGAGTTTAAAAGATATACGTAATAATATTTTGAAAAGTCATCGATAAATGTAGCAAAATATTTACTACCACCTCTTGTAGGTGTTCCATGCAATTCACAAACATCACTGTGTACTAATTGCAACAAAGATGTAGTTTTTTCTATTTTTGGAAAAGGCAATCTTGTTATTTTTGTTTGCACACATATTTTACACTTTTCATTCATATCATTCTCATATTTAGGAATTAAATTTCAATTAACCATGAAATTCATTTTCTTTGTATTAACATGTCCTAAACGACTATGCCATAATGAAAGACAATCAATGATATAAGCAGAAGAATCTTTTCCACTGATATTGAGCTTAAACATGCCCTCATAAAAATATCCTTTTCCTACAAAGGTACCATTCTTAGTCAGAATAAATTTGTCTGACTCAAATACAAGCTTAAAGCCAAATTGTTAAGAAGACTTCCGGAAACTAAATTTTTCCTAACATCAGGAACATGAAAAACATTGGTGAGGCTAAGTATTTTCCCGAAAGTGAATTCGAGATCCACTGTCCCTTTGCCTTTAACTGCAGCAGTAGGTGAATTTCCCATGTAGAGAACATCTCCTTCCACTGTTTCATAGGCAGAGAACAAGTTCTTGTCCTTACAAACATGCCTTGTGGCACCAGAATCAACCCACCAAGAGTTGTCTTCTCCAAGCATATCAGCCTCGGATATCATAACAGCAAATTTTTACTTTGTGTCTGATGTCCCTCCTTTTTACTTTAGTTTCTTGAACTCTTGACAATCCTTCTTGAAGTGACCTGGTTTGTTGCAATGAAAACAATTTCCTTTCTTCTTTTTGTTTGCTTTAGAATTATTTGAAAAATTCTTCCGCTTGTTATTTTTCCCATGATTGCCATATTTTTGCTCATTTCCTTCCTCCACCATATGGACCTTAGAAACATAATTTTCTTATTCCTTTTTACCATCTAGAATTCAAGACTCTTGTTCAATTCTTAAATGAGTCTCTAATTCTTCAAGTGAAAGATCCTCCTTTTTGTGTTTGTGTTCTTTCTTATAATCTTTCCAAGAAGGAGGAAGTTTTTCAATTATGGCAGCAACAATTACATTATCATCCATATTTAATTTTTTCAGTTTGCAATGATTTATGATGTGTTGGATGTCATGAAATTGTTCTAGCACAGGCCCATTATCATGCATTTTAAAGCTTAAAAACTGACCCATTAGGAACTTATTACTTGTAGCGTCTTTCGTAAGATATTTGATCTCCAATGTTTCCCACAAAGTTTTTGCAGTCCCAACATTTTGGTACAAGTCAAAAAAATTGTCAGCAAGTGCATTGAGAATGTGACCACGAAACAAGTAATCATCGGTCTCCCATTTTGTGCGTTGCCTAGTCTGTTCCAAGGTTTCATCTTCATCTTCATTTGGTTTCGGTTGTGACAAGACATATACAATCTTCAATGTTGTTAGAAGAAAATGAACCTTTTTTGCCAACGCAGAAAATTACCACCATCAAAATGGTCCAACTTGACAAAGCTTTATGTTATTTGTCGAAGTGATTTGGAAGATTCGGCCATTTCTGATAATACTGTATTTAGATTGTTGGATATTATGAATGAAAATAAAGAAATGGAACCCTTTATATATCACAATAAGGTCAACTTCAATACAAAAATGTAACTTCTGAGTAGATAGTAGAAAGCTTCAAGGCATGATGTCACTTTCCCAAATACTGTATTTTCCCCACACGAATAATTTCGGTATACAAACGGGAATTCACAAATCCGTACTCAAGATACAATGAAGCAACTTGCACTGCCTGCAACTTGTTTCTTTGAAGACAGCCTTTGGATGCAGCAGCAAAGAACAGTCAATCAAGTTCTTATTCTGTTTATGTGCACAAAACAGAATACGATAATTTATATCTCCTAAAAATTGTAAGAGAGTAATAGCAAGGGTTGGAAATTTTGAAACAGAGTAATATCTGTTATATATCCAAATTCCTTTTAGGCAACCTTTATTTATAGATAATGAAAGGCTTTATCTTCAAGAGTAATGACTTTTGGATTAACAGTTTTAATCAATTCCGAAATGGTATGATTGTTAATTACCAACATTCTTAAGTCATTTCCGAACAGGTACAATTAATACCGAATCGGTTTTGCACGGGTCAACCAAAAAGTGATCTCGCCCGAGCTACTGCGATCTGACCCGGACGAATCTCGGCAACCCGCTACCACTGCGGACACGCGACGTGTGAAGTGCAAAGTGCACCACTAGCGCCTCTATAGCCCACTGGCCCGGACCCGCACCCGCACGGGCGCGCGCGCGCGCGCGCGTGTGCGTCTGCGTACGGTGCTTCGCACCACATTGAGGTCTCTTGAATAGACTCTTAAATGCTAGATTAATTAACTCTTCATATTCCATTTGTACTTATTAAGTGTACAAATTCTTAATATTTTTCCAATGTGGTACTCAAAGGTTGCCCACTCCTTTTATAGCTTAGTGGTAACACTTAGCTTTGTACATTTTCCAATGTGGGACACTATCCCTTTTTATATCTGGGTTAGCTTCCCACCTTTTCCTCACACTTCCAATGTGGGACAAGCTCTTACACCCAAAAAACTCTTACTCACTTATTTTAAAAATCACCAACATTCCTCCACCATTTTCAAAATAAGTTTTGTAAATCTTTGATTGTCTGTAAGACTGTGTATAAGCATTGGTGTCTCACTACTTGAACCAATACCCTGTGAAGGTTCGTCAAAGTTAACCATGAAAGTATAGTAGACTTATCTTTGAACTATCAATCTATATTGATTTTCCGGATTTGTCTTCACACACAAATCTTTTAGTCACTGATTATCCATATAAGCTGACACATGTATTAGGCCTTGTGTCTGTACCTTGATTTCATGAGTGCTTTAGAGTCAAGCCCAATTCTCATAGGAAGCGGCACCACTTCCACACTCATATATGTAGATTATTATAGGTGTCCATGTAACTTAAAACACCATAAATCTATTAAGGTTAAACTCATCCTCTTTCATTATTCATTACATGTTCTGAGCACTTATCCTGTGGATGTTAAATTTTATAGTGCTTACAATCACGTCGTATGATGTACATTAATCATTGAACTTGACACTTGAATATATCAAGTTTCAAGTTGAGTTTCCATTAAGAGTGATTATTTTTAATGGGCTTTAGTCCCATCCCTATTGATATCTCAGACACCAGTCCTATTTTAAGACCTTTTGTAAAAGGATTTGCTAAATTTTGACTTGATTCTACATAATCCACTGTGATTACACTATCTGTAATCATTTGTCTGACATAACTATGTCTCAGGCCAATATGTCTAGATTTTCCATTGTACACTTTACTATAAGCTCTGTAAAGTGTAGACTCACTATCACAATGTATAGATATTGGAGGCATTGGTTTTGGCCAAACTGGAATTTCGATTAATGAATTCCTTAACCATTCTGCCTCTTTACTAGTTGCAGCTAATGCTACTAACTCAGCTGCCATAATAGAATCAGCTATACAAGTTTGTTTCTTTGATCCCCAAGAAACATCTCCACCACCAAGAGTGAAAATCCATTCACTTGTTGAGGAATGATCCTCCCGCTCAGTTATCCAACTGGAATCAAATAACCCTTCTAATACTAAAGGATATCCACTATAGTATATACCATAGTCCATAGTTCCTTTCAAATCTTTAAATATTCTATTGACAGCATGCCAATGCAATAAAATTGGATTAGTAGTATATCTACTTAATTTAGCAATAGCATAAGCAATATCAGGTCGAGTACATGTCATGGCATACATTAAACTACCAATTACTCGTGCATATTCCAATTGTGAAATAGCTCTACCATTATTAGGGATCATCTTTAGCTGTGGTTCAAAAGGTGTACTAACAGGTGTGCAATCAAACTAATTAAATTTATTTAAAAATTTCTCAACATAATGAGATTGAGTGAGAATTATATTTTTATCTTTCCTTATTATTCTCATTCCTAATATGACATCAGCTACACCCATATCTTTCATATCAAATTTAGAAGACAGAAAACTCTTTGTATTATTAATGTACAAAGAATTAACATGTCATCTACATATAAACAAATGATCACACCTTTACCATTAGAAAATTTACTATAAACACATTAATCAGATTCATGAGTTTTAAAACCATAAGAAATAATGACTTTATCAAATTTTTCATGCCATTGTTTAGGTGCTTGTTTTAGGCCATATAACGACTTAATAAGTTTACATACTTTATTTTCTTGTCCAGGCATAACAAACCCTTCAGGTTGTTCCATGTAAATTTCTTCTTCTAAGTCACCATTTAAAAAGGCAGTTTTCACATCCATTTGATGAATCTCAAAATTATATATAGATGTTAATGGAATTAAAATTCTAATAGTGGCGGTTCTAGCAATAGGTGCATAGGTATCAAAATAATCAATTCCTTCTATTTGTGTAAAACCTTTAGCAACCAATCTAGCCTTGAATTTATCAATTGTTCCATCTATTTTCATTTTCTTTTTAAAAATCCATCTACACTTAATGGGTTTAGACCCAGGAGGTATATCTACTAACTTCCAAGTTTTATTTCCTAAGATTGAATCCATTTCATCTTTTATAGCTTCTTTCCAAAATGCTGAATCTACGGACTTAATTGCCTCACTATAAGCTTGTGGGTCTGTTTCAACGCTAAGAGTCAAAGAATATTGATTATAAGATGTGTCTCTAGTTCCTTCAACAAGATAGACTACAAAGTCGGGACCAAAGCTTTTTTCTTTCCTAGGTCTTTTACTTTTTCTAATCTCTTCTTGTTCTACTGGTGGAGTAACAGGTAATTGTGAAGGAGTTCTTACTTCTTTTTCAGTATTAATTCTAGGAATAGAAGAAAACCTTTGTTCATAAAAAAGTGCATCTCTCGATTCAATTATTGTATTTACCTCAACAGAATCATTAGGTTCACTAACGAAAAATCTATAGGCTTTACTATGTTGTGCATAACCTATGAAAATACACTCAACACCTTTGCTTCCTAATTTCTTTCTCTTAGTTTCAGGTAGTCTTACAGTAGCTCTACAGCCCCAAACTTTAAGATAACCTAAATTAGGTTTTCTATTCTTCCATAATTCGTAAGGAGTTTTAACAGGTATTCTATTCAGAATATAACATGCTGTTAAAAGTGCTTCTCACCAAAACCCTTTACTTAAACCAGAATGAGAAAGCATAGCGTTAACCATGTCAGTTAGTGTTCTATTTTTTCTTTCTGCTACTCCATTTTGTTGTGTTATATAAGGTCCAGTAATTTCATGTATAATTCCCATATCTTCACAAAATTGAGGAAAGTGATATTCACCACCTCTATCATATCTAAGACATTTTATTTTAGAATCACATTGATTTTCAACTTCATTTTTGTATGTCTTAAATCTATTAAGCACATCATCCTTGGAGTTTAAAAGATATACGTAACAATATTTTGAAAAGTCATCGATAAATGTAGCAAAATATTTACTACCACCTCTAGTAGGTGTTCCGTGCAAATCACAAACATCACTATGTACTAATTGCAACAAAGATGTAGTTTTTTCTATTTTTGGAAAAGGCAATCTTGTTATTTTTGTTTTCATGCATATTTTACACTTTTCATTCATATCATTCTTATATTTAGGAATTAAATTTAAATTAACCATGAAATGCATTTTCTTTGTATTAACATGTCCTAAACGACTATGCCATAATGAAAGACAATCAACGATATAAGCAGAAGAATCTTTTTCATTGATATTGAGCTTAAACATGTCCTCATATAAATATCCTTTGCCTACAAAGGTACCATTCCTAGTCATAATAAATTTGTCTAACTCAAATACAAGCTTAAAGCCAAATTTGTTACAAAGACTTCCAGAAACTAAATTTTTCCTAACATCAGGAACATGAAAAACATTGGTGAGGCTAAGCATTTTCCCGGAAGTGAATTCAAGAGCCATTGTCCCTTTGCCTTTAACCTCAGAAGTAGATGAATTTCCCATGTAGAGAACATCTCCTTCCACTGTTTCATAGGCAGAGAACAAGTTCTTGTCCTTACAAACATGCCTTGTGGCACCAGAATTAACCCACCAAGAGTTGTCTTCTCCAAGCATAGTAGCCTCGGATATCATAGCAGCAAATTTTTACTTTTTTTTTTATGTCCCTCCTTTTTCCTTTAGTTTCTTGAACTCACGACAATCCTTCTTGAAGTGACCTGGTTTGTTGCAATGAAAACAAATTCCTTTCTTCTTTTTATTTGCTTTAGAATTATTTGAAAGATTCTTCTGCTTGTTATTTTTTCCATGATTGCCATATTTTTGCTCCTTTCCTTCCTCCACCATATGGACCTTAGAAACAGAATTTTCTTGTTCCTCTTTACCATTTAGAATTCGAGACTCTTGTTCAATTCTTAAATGAGTCTTTAATTCTTCAAGTGAAAGATCCTCCTTTTTGTGTTTGAGTTCTTTCTAATAATCTTTCCAAGAAGGAGGAAGTTTTTCAATTATGGTAGCAACAATTACATTATCATTCATATTTAATTTTTTCAGTTTGCAATGATTTATGATGCATTGGATGTCCTGAAATTGTTCTTGCACAGGCCTATTATCATGCATATTAAAGCTTAAAAACTGACCGATTAGGAACTTCTTACTTGTAGCGTCTTCCGTAAGATATTTGGTCTCCAATGTTTCCCACAAAGTTTTTGCAGTCCCAACATTTTGTTACAAATTGTCAGCAGTGCATTGAGAATGTGACCACGACACAAGTAATCATCGGTCTCCCATATTGTGCGTTGCCTAGTCTATTCCACGGTTTCATCTTCATCTTCATTTGGTTTCGATTCTGACAAGACATATACAATCTTCAATGTTGTTAGAAGAAAATGAACCTTTTTTCTGCTAACGCAGAAAATTACCACCATCAAAATGGTCCAACTTGACAAAGCTTTCTCTTATTTGTCGAAGTGATTTGGAAGATTCAGCAATTTCTGATAATACTGTATTTAGATTGTTGGATATTATGAATGCAAATACAGAAATGGAACTCTTTATATATCACAATAATGTCAACTTCAATACAAAAATGTAACTTCTGAATAGATAGTAGAAAGCTTCAAGGCGTGATGTCACTTTCCTAAATACAGAATTTGCCCCACACGAATAATTTCGGTATACGAACGGGAATCCGCAAATCCGTACTCAAGATACAATGAAGCAACTTGCATTGCCTGCAACTTGTATATTTGAAGACAGCCTTTGGATGCAGTAGTGAAGAACAATCAATCAAGTTCTTATTCTGTTTATGTGCACAAAACAGAATAAGATAATTTATATCTCCTGAAAATTGTAAGAGAGTAATAGCAAGGGTTGGAAATTTCGGAACTGAGTAATATCTGTTATATCTCCAAATTCGTTTTAGGCAGCCTTTATTTATAGATAATGAAAGGCTTTGTCCTCAAGGGTCATGACTGTTGGATTAACAGTCTTAATCAATTCCGAAATGGTATGACTGTTAATTACCAACAGTCTTAAGTCATTTTCGAATAGGTACAATTAATACCGAATCGGTTTTGCACGGGTCAACCAAAATGTGACCGCGCAAGAGCTACTGCGATCCGACCCGGACGAATCCCGACAACCCGCTACCACTGCGGACACGCGGCGTGCAAAGTGCGCCTCTAGCGCCTCTACAGGCCACTGCCCCGCACCCGCGCGCGCGCGGGTGCGTGTGCGTACGGTGCTTCGCACCGTATTGAGGTCTCTTGAATAACCTCGTAAATGCTAGATGAATTAACTCTTCATCTTTCATTTGTACTTATTAAGTGTACAAATTCTTAATATTTTTCCAATGTGGGACTTAAAGGTTGCCTACTCCTTTTATAGCTTAGTGCTAACACTTAGCTTTGTACATTTTCCAATGTGGGACACTATCCCTTTTTATATTTGGGTTAGCTTCCTACCTCTTCCTCACACTTCCAATGTGGGACAAGCTCTTAAAGATCTTACACCCAAAAAACTCTTACTCACTTATTTTAAAAATCACCAACATCTCTCTCTCTCTCTCTCTCTCTCTCTCTCTCTCTCTCTCTATATATATATATATATATATATATATATATATATATATATATATTATTTACATAGAAATTATGTGTATAATGGAATACCATTTTGAAAAGAGGAAAGAAGCAGAAAGTATATGTGTTTCCTATATTATTTGATCTCTTAATACTGTGAAAATATGAAATGTATTGACAGCAATTAGATATATTGTCGAAGTAGCAAAAGGCATGTGTAATCGTCATAATGAGTCTCTTGTCACCACTTTTTGCAGGCAAATATGGGACGGGACAATATTACAAGGCCATAGGTTATTCAATTCTTTGTATCATGTTGTAACAATGAAAATATGAACTTTTCAGTTATGTAATTTGTCGCAATAATATGGGACAATATTATACGGCCATAGGTTCTTCAATTCTTTGTATCATGTTGTAACAATAAGAATAAGAACTTTTCAGTTATGTAATTTGTCGCAATAATAGCCATCTGAACTTTTCAGTTATGTAATTTGTCGCAATAATAGCCATCCGATCATAGCTTTGTGAAGAAAGTATTTATTTTATAGCAAAAACTCTCAACCCCGGAAGCCGGCTGTTAAGAGTGGTTATTTTATTATTACAAGCATCACAAGAGTACACGCTAAAAGAAAATTTGAAAGGTAAGGAACTGGTATTGGGAGATTACAGCATACCCCTTTCCAGCTGACATTTATTAAATCTGAGTGACGCTCCAACTGAGGGACTGTCTCTTATTTATTAAGTTAAACAAAGCCGGTACCAAACCATTAGGCCTCGGGTGTGGCAGCATCAGCTAGGGTGAGTTGTGCCTCTAATATGGGGGAAGTGTCACTGCCCGTTATAACAGTTGAGAAGCTTTCGTTCCACGTATCACTGTGCTCGAGGTTAGATTCGTTCAATAAATTATTTACAATGTCCCACACACCACCCTTGAAGTGGTCAACTTCACGAGTCTCAGTGTAGGCCTGCAACCAAAAGAAATTAAAAGTTTATATCACTAAATTAAATATATTATGATCAATTCATATGGTGTTTTATATAATAATCAATTTTGAACGAATGAAAGAATAATCACCTTGTTGTCATACTTTGTTCTGTCCCACGGGTTAGACCACGCGATCATCCTATCACAATCATCGCCATAGGGTGTTTTGCCGCGATAAACAACAGCGGCATTTGATCCGGAAGATGCTCCAGCTGTTTTGACGTGCAAAAATGCACCCCATTGGCCATTTGCAATCCTTATTGGATATGGAGCCGGACCAATGTGGCCATACCAATTGTTTTCGTAAACATACGTTAAAGGGTCTCCGGTAGCATTGTAAATCAGGCCAAGTGTGGAGACACCAGTACCCCACTTCTCCTTAAGCTTCTCCACGTACGTAAGAGCATTAAAGTCTTTTTCTCCCGCATTTTTCATAATCAGCGCCACATGTGCCCTGTCTACGCGTGTTATTGTCTTGCCTGAGTACTCTGGCATTCCCTCCAAAGTTGAGTTTGTGATAGGGTTGCCAAACACGTTGTATGCCATATCGCAAATGTATAGCCACCTATGTGCTACTGTGTCATATATATATAATATATACTGGTATTGTCAGTTCCCGTGGCAGAAAAAAAATGTTCATGCTCGTGCAGATGACATGAAAAAAGGAAAAAAAATTTAAAAATTAATAAAAAAATTATAATATAATTATCATTCATGTATGTATGATATCACATGCATGAAATATGATGCACAAAATATTATACATGAACTAAAATTGTATATATCTATATAATACGGACACGTGATTTTTAAATGTCATGTTAAAAGTGTTTCTTTTAATAAAAAGGATTTTTAATTTTTTTATTAAAAAGGGGGGAGGGGGTGGGCGTGGGCTGGGTGTATATATATGCAGAGGGGATCCTTGATGGGTCCCTCCGAATCTCGTGTCCAACAGTTTTTTTTTCTTTTTGTTACAAATCTCCTAAAATATTTAAATATTATACCAAAAAAAGGAAAATCCAAACTTATTTTTATATTAAAAAAAACGTTCTACATTCCCTCAAACACCAATTATTCAACATTCTCCTATTTTTAAAGGTTGTCGCTAGTGGCACTCATGAGTGTTTTTATATGATGATGAACTTTTTGAAACAAAAGAAAAAAAGTTTAGACTAAACTTGTATTAAAATATGTTCGAATGATTTTTTAGTATAAAACCCTGAAACTCTAAAAAACTGATATATTTGATCATTTATCTTAAATAGTAAAAAATGCATTTTAGTTTTTTTTTTTTGGGAAGTCCTAAAATATTTAAGAGTAATGATACTCTTATCGAGTGCAAGTATCGATTTAGTATAAATGCATTTTATATGACTTGTACACTGGTGGGGCCTACACCATAAAATAATCATATCATACCATTGTACAAATAAATAAAACAGTACCGATACTAGCCCGGTAGTTACACTCGGTGTGCTTATCATTTTTCAATATTTAAACATAGTACAAAAAACACAAAAAGTCAAACATATTTAGGGATTTAAAAAAAACTTCCACACCCTTTTTCAGGGGACTCAATCAGGGATTTTCTCTTTGTTTTTCTCTTTCACACACACACATAAGAGAGAGAGAGAGTACAAGTTCCTCTATTAATTTATTTCCTCTATTAATTTACGCTTGTCGAATTTAGTAGAACACAAATTAAAATAGTTTTAGGAGATTTAAAAAAGGGTAAAATATATGTTAATTTTAATATGTTAAAAGTTGATATATATATATATATATATATATATATATATATATATATATATATATATATAGAGAGAGAGAGAGAGAGAGAGAGAGAGAGAGAGAGAGAGAGTAATGATATTCTTACCAATAATTAGTACCAAGTTAGTACAAAATATGCTTTATATGATTTGTATCCTGGCGAGACCCACACCATAGTACAAATTATATAAAACATATTTGGTACTAACTTGGTACTAACTATTGGTAAAAATAACATTTTTCAGATATATAATAGTGCTCCCATACGATCATCTCGTATGGAAAGCAATCCGGATTACAGTCATGCATGAGAGAGAGTTAAATTCGGATCACCCCTCCTCTCTCCTCTCTCCTTTCAACTTTATTTCCTGTCTCTTTCTCCTCTCTCCTCTCACCTCTCAATTCCTCTCTTTTCACGTTTATTTCCTTTCACCTTTGTTTCTTTTCTCTCTCCTCTCTCCTCTCACATTTGTGTTCAAATTTATTTGACGAAAATATATTGCTCCAATACGGCTCCCATACAATTAAAGTTGTATCAAATCATGTAATAATTGCCACACAATAAATTAAATGTGAATGATTGTATAAAAAAAAATTAATGTGCAAAATAATTGTACCAAAAAAAATGTAAAAAACTAAAATTTTATCTAGACATCTTCATCATACATATTTAATATTAACATTTGATAAAAATATATTTCAAATTTTAATAAAAAACAGTTTTAATAAAGAGTTGTTTATGAAATAATCCCTCAAATAATTTTTAATACACGTTTACTCCAAACTTTTTTATTTTGTTCCAAAAACCTCATCACCACCTAAAACCACTCAATGTGTGTCGCTAGCGCGCCCCTTTAAATGTAAGAGAATATTGATTAAATGAGTGTTTGATGGACCTTTTAAAAAAAAGGATTAAACTTAGTTTTTTTATTTATGTGGCGAGGGACTTTTTAGTAGCAAACATAGTTTTTTTATTTATATAAATAAATATTTGTTTTAATTTTAATTAAAAAAATGATTGATTAATGCCGTTGACGCGGACATACATTCTCGAGCCAATATCATTTGTTGAATGTGGGTCCGCGCTAGCAGCACTAATCAATCGTGAATCCATGTTTACTAATAAAAAACTATGTTCACTAATATAATAAAAATCTATAAAACAGTTTTTTTAGTTAAAAACAACATCTACAAAAATATTTTTTTAATTTTAATAAAGCAAAACATTTTTAATTAGTTTTAAAAAAAAATAATTTTGATAAAATATCGCGATTAATTTGTGCCGCTGGCACGGACCTACATTCAACAAATGATGTAGCTCCGAAAATGTGGCTTTGCGCCAGCAACACTAATTAAACGCGATATTTTATTGAAAAAATATCGTGATTACTTAGTGCCATTGGCACGGACCCACAATCAAAAAATGATCTGGCTTCGGGAATGTGCGTCCGTGCACTGCGACAGTAATTACTCGCGATATTTTATTAAAAAATATCGCGATTAATTAGTGCCGCTGACGCGAACCGACAATAAACAAATGATGTGGGTCCGGGAATGTGCGTCCGTTCGCACCGACATTAATTAATCGCGATATTTCATTAAAAAATATCATGATTAATTAGTGCCGCTGGCGCGGACCCACAATCAAGAAATGATGTGGGCCGGAAATGTGTGTGCGCGCGCAACGGCATTAAGCAATCGCGATATCATGTCAATAAACATATATTTTTTTTTTTTGAAAAAAGTATTTTTTTAATTTTAATAAAAAACTGTTTACATTTGAAAAAATGTTTTTTGTACTAATATGATAGGTTTTTTTTATATAAAAAGATGTAAACAATTTTTATGTGTAAACGATTTTTTATTAAAATTTAAAAATTACTTTTTTCGTAAATTACAAAAAAAAAATTCCATCTTTAAGTAACCTGCAAATTAACTTTGTACAGAAGTTTAAAAAAATTCTAATTTGTTGTTGACATAAAATGAGGTGGAGAACTATGTTTGACTTGAGAGGTGAGATGAGAGAGAAAATAAATAAACGAGAAAGGAGAGATGACTTGAGAGGAGAGAGGAGAGAGGAGAGAGAAAAAAAATAAAATTGAATGTAGAGAGGAGGAATAATCCGAAATTAACTCTCACAAATATACTATTGCAGTCCGAATTATTTTCATACGGGATGATCATATGGGAGCACTATATATATATATATTCAGAGAGAGAGAGAGAGAGAGATTACAAGTTCCTCTATTAATTTACACTTGTTGAATTTAGTAGAACACAAATTAAAATAGTTTGAAGAGATTCAAAAAAGGGTGAAATGTATGTTAATTTTAATCTGTTAAAAGTTGATACATAGTTAATTCATTTATTTTAAATAGTAAGAAAATCATTATGAATTGAGTTTTTACAAATCTTCTGAAATTTTTATACATCATTCAAATGAAAAATGAAACATATTTTTAGATTAAAAAAAACATTCAACACCGGCTTTTGAATTTACACTTGTTGAATTTAGTAGAACACAAATTAAAATAGTTTTAAGAGATTTAAAAAAGGGTGAAATGTATGTTAATTTTAATCTGTTAAAAGTTGATACATAGTTAATTCATTTGTTTTAAATAGTAAGAAAATCATTATGAATTGATTTTTTACAAATCTTCTGAAATTTTTATACATCATTCAAATAAAAAATGAAACATATTTTTAGATTAAAAAAAACATTCAACACCGGCTTTTGAAGGGAACCCCCCCCCCCCCCCCCCCCCCCCCACACACACACACACAATTATTTTGGTGGAAATAGGTTGACTGGAAAGAAATGGGTAAATCGAGTTGGTTCGGATTGTGTGTATATATATATAAAATAGAGAGAGAATGAAATGAAAAAGTAGATTCATGTAGTTCATTTTAAATAATTGGAATAAGTAGAAAACTAATTATTAAGAGTTAGTTTTGTTTTCAAGAACTAAAAGGAAGTTCAAATGTAAACTCTATAGAGCAAAGACCTTCCAAATTATGAAGAAAAATTGCTACCGGAAAAATAAAAGACAATGAAAGAAGGGAAAAGATGAGATACCAGCTATGTTTGAGCTCCCACTTAACGTGAAATATAGAACCGTCTTTCCTTGTTGTCTTCATGGGTAAGGATTCTCAGTATATATAGTACTCTGTGGGTTCCAAGTGGACCTAAGAAATAGCCATTTGATTTTATATTTTCAATTTTTTGAATAACAAAACAAATAATTTTTATTATTATATATAAAAATAATAGTTTTTTCCTAATATTTTCACAAAAATAGTTATTTGTAACATTTGAAAAAATTTATACACAATGTCTGTTTATTTATTTTTATAAAAACATTATAAACTTTTTTTTAAAAGCAGTTTTTTCTAACTTTTTCACAAAACGATTTTTTGTAACAATTTTTTAAAAAATTAACAAAATACATCCATTTTTTTTATAAAGACAGTTTTTCTAACTTTTTCACAAAACGATTCTTTTGTTTTATAAAGCTACATCCAGATATTTTTTTTTAAATATGGAAAACCTTTTTTTTCCCATAATATAGTTTTTGTAATATTATTTTTAAAAATTTTATAAATAATGTCCATTTATTTTTTTTATAAAAATTTGATATTGTCTTTCAGTTATCCAAGACCTCCAAAACCACAAAAAGGAATTTTGATTACACAAAACCAAAATTATAGTTGAAAAGAGAGAATTCAGGTTTTTATTTGCATTTACACTTTTAATAATATCGTATTAAATGTATAATATAAATTAATCCATAAATTCCAACACTTTAATAGAAAAAAAATCATGACACGACTGAATATGTGTTTAGACAATCTGTCGGACATTTTGTAATAGCATAGGTATTTTAAAATCAATGCTACCATTTGATAAGCCAAAGTGATGATATATTATAATACATATTGTTGAAGAGCATAAGGGTAGTAGTTTATTAATAAAATATAGTTTAAAGGAAAATGATAATATGTTTTCTTATGACAGATTTTAAATTTTAAAATAGTAAGTATTAAAGCTTCATGTATTCCTTATTAAATATATGTTAGAACTATATTTCTATTATTTTTAGAATCTTAATATGTGTCCATAAGACACATATTATCAGGACCATAATTTAAATAATGATCATAAATTTCAGCACTATAATAGAAAGATAACATTACGAACAACATAAAAAGTCCACAATACTCTGAAACATTATTTAAATAAGGCCGAGGCTCAGAACGAATTAGCCATTATATATATATATTCTCAAACGAACTACTGATGATACAAACAAACAAAGTCGAACCTCGACACAGGAAAATTTTTAGTGCCGATCTCAATCGGTAATGTCGGTAAAAGATTTAAGGGTTAGCCACAATAATTGAAAAGATAATTTTTACCTGCAACTCAAACATTGGTCGAAATAAAATCCAACTAAAAGCTTCATAGTGAACAATTAAATAAACATTAAAAGCTATTTTATCAATAATAATATTAAATTATTTTTACTCTCTCTTTTTGGGTATATATGAAATAGTCACTGGAATAATTTTTAATACACTTTTAGTCCAAACATTTTTACTTTTTCTAAAAAGTGACTCACCACATAAATACATTAAAAAAGAGGAGCTTCGGTGAGGTAGTCGAAGCTCCGACCGGGGGTGCGGACTTTTAAAAACATTATACAAAGCTTGATGCATAAGCCCAATTTCAAAAAAATAAATTAATTAAAGAAAACCAAATTGTAGAATGAGAATCCCACAACACATATACTCACCCTGAAGACCTCGATATCAACTAAGTTCATTAGCTAAACCACAATATAAACCCACACAAATCCTCCCATGGACAGAAACCCAACAGATCGTCCATACATAGACACACACAAAGACACGGAGAGAGAGAATGGATTTACATTACTTGGTTTTTAAACCAAACAAAAAAGTCTTGGAAACAAACACTCTGTTTTGGACATAAAGAAAGGAAAAAAGGGCTTTAAAACCCAGGGTGTCCAAAACAAATAGGTTTTAAATTTTAAATATATATGGGTTTTAGTACTCATTCAATCCCAGACTATCTTTATTTTTTGAGATTTATCACCCGTTCTCATATTACAGTTTGTAAACAGGAACTGCCAATTATGCCTCTGGTACAAATCCCAAATCAAAAAAAGCTTTATTCATTTTTTTTATTAAAAAACAAAAATGTTTTGTCTATATGAAAATTAGTTTTTTTAATAAAAAATATTTTCCAATAAAATAACAATTATAGTATATAAATTAAAAAACAAATTTTTTATATACCATTTTTTTTACTATTTAAAAAATTGTTTTTTATTAGAAAACCCTGTTTTCTGCCTTTTTTAATATATTTAAAAATCAGTTTCAATGAAAAAAAACATTTTTATACAGTCTTTTTAACTGTTTGTTTTTAAATAAAAGACAGTTTTTATATAAACTATTTGGCTGTTTATTAGCTGTTACTTTTAATTAAAAAAAAACTATTTTGAATAAATAAAAAAACTAGTTTCAACTTTTTATTTAGTCTAGACTTTTTTAATGGATTTTTTTACAAGAAAACTATTTTTTTAAACATAGTCTTTTAGCTGTTCTTATATAAAATATTTTGTATAAACAGTTTCATATAAATAAAATAGATTTTTTAAACAGGGTCTTATACAAAAATTCTTTTTATTAAAAAATTTAAAAACAAACTCTTGTTTTATAAACAAATCATTCAAGATAGTTTACATTTCAGTTAAAAAAAACAAACCATATGTTTTTTTTGTAAACTGTAGTTAAAAAACTGTTTTTTAGTCTTTTTCATATGTATAAAAATAAGTTAAAAAATAGTTTCGTATAAAAAAATAATTTTATTATAAAAAGACTGTATATATGAGAATAGTTTTTTATATAAAAACAGTTAAATTGTTTATATAAAGAGGTTTTTTAATTAAAAAAATAAATATTTTTTTAATGAGAAACAGATCTTTATATATATGTAAAAGAAATTTTTTATACAGTCGAAACAATTTTTGTTATATAGAAAAGTTCTATTTTAATTTTATAAAATTATTGTTCTTTTATCTAATAAACTATTTTTTGATAAAAGAAAAGATTTTTTATGTAGACAAAAACTTTTTTTTTAATATAAGAATCAGTAAAGTAATTTTTATTTGGTTTTCTGTACGCAGGGGTATATTGGGTAGTTCTTGTCCAAAAGTTGGCACTCTAATAGTCAACAAACGGTAATCGTGAGAATGGGTGCTAAAGCCCAAAAAATTAAAATAATGGGGGTTTGACTCCGTTTTCAATAATTAAATGGGTACAAAAACTTAAATAATCATGTTTTTAAAGGTATGCGGTAGCGGTACCCGCTTCCACCCACCATATATGGTTAAATAGTGGGAAAAGTTGCTAATAGTCATTAATAATGTAATTTTATCGTATTTTTCCCATTTTTCATGCTCTTACTACTCAAATATTTATTATAATTTCACTATACAATAGTGTTAATATTTGTTCTAGTATAAATAAATTTATTATTATTTTGTTACCTATGTGCAGCTCTGGGGTCAACAGTTCCACGAGGACGTGCACTGCCACGTGCGCCAGGAAGGAAGAAGTCTCCAAGTCAATGTGGTCTATTAAAGATAACTGATTGACCTTATCATGGATAAATGCAGGCGAAGATCAAAGGATATATGGCCGAATAAAGGGGGACAAATCTTAGTAGGTAGGATTGGGGTGTAGGAGTCTCACTGTAAAAAAAACTCTATTGGGACTAGTAAATTAATGACGATTTTGAGTAGATGTTAATATCCCGTATTTTTGTGTGAATTTACTTTATTCTAAAATTATGAAAATTGGAATTAATTAATTTAAAGGGAGAAATTTAATTTATAATTTATCTGAATTTAATGGTAACAATTACTAGCGTGACGAGAGTTAATAGTTATTGAAAATAATTATGTCGAATAATAATTATGTTGAACATTACGTAGTGAGTAACCTAATATATGATTATGAAAATAATATTATGGCCGATGACGAGATATACGGCAATTGAAATACAATTATTTGGGACGCGGGTATGAGTCTTGTCAATATTATTTATTGGGGGTTAAAAAGATAAATTAGTTTTAAATAACTCGTACGACTGTTTTGAGTGTGCTAGTGTGTCCGGAATGGTCGAAATAGTCACAAAACACTACTCGGGTGTTTTATTTGGATTCCGGGGCACTTTAGTCCAAAACGACATCCCGGAGGGGTATTTTGGGATTTTAGGAAATTAAATGGACCGAAATTAGGATTAAAATGTAAGCTACGTGGGTTAGAGGTTGCTTTCAGTTGCAACCTACATGAAAGAGAGGGAGAGAGAACTAAGGAGGAGGAAGAACTCCATAAGAGCACTAGGCCAAGAACTCAAGCTTTCACACCAAGAATTACACCAAAGTGTAGATCACGATGGGAGGACGAACCCATACCATTTTAAGCCAGAGATTCAAAAATCCACAAAAAGGCAAGTGTTTATCTTGCTACATTTTAAGCATATATTATTCCTATTAAACTCTAGTTTCTGAAATAATCATATTACCATGAAATTTAGGTTTTATTGTTAAAGAAATTTTAGAATCTGGAGACTGTTTTGCATGTAGAGGATTTACCCTTTTGTAAAACTGTTAAATCTGGAAATTTTATGTTATAATCACAAAATAAATTGAGGGTTTTGATTGATTAAAAATGTTGGGTTCATTATGAAGAGAATTTTTAGAAATTGAGGAAATTATTTAGATTCCCTTCAAGAATATAATGATTTGACCTGTAAATTGTGTTAGAAAGTTCCCTATTGTGATTAGGAATAGTTTAGAAACATTTAATTCCAAGTTGGTTGAGTTCTGGGTTGAAATTGAAAGTTGGAAGGTTGGGAAAAATGATTTTGCGGAAGAACAGGGCCAATTCGGAATTCTCGTTCGAAGACCTGCCCAGGTTGTTAGAACGACCTCGTTCGAACGAGAATTCCAACGAGTTTAGCAACGATATTTTGGGGTTTAAAATTCGTAATAATTATGTTCGAATGACCTCATTCGAACTATAATCCCTTGACTTCTAACAAGATTCCAGAATCCAACTGAGAGAAGTAACTTACGTTAGTAACTGGTTACTTAAATTCCTAGTAATTAGAGAGTTGGGTGTGTGCTTGTTCTTTCGATATAAAGAGATTGTAGAGCCTTGGAGAGAATGTATGTTCGAGAGAGGAATCATATGGTTGGATCGCGGTGAGTGGTAGGAATAATAATACTACTTACATACTTTTGAAATCAGGTTTCGTGAATGCTTATTGTATTATATAAGTTGTGTGCATACTTATTACTTGAGATATTATGTGTATGACATACCTATGCTACTTTCTATCGAGTGGAGGTTTACGCATTGTGGACGATCATATCTTGTGTTCCTACGGGGGGATCTTGAGTCGTACCACTAGAGAAGAGAACCTAGGTACGGGCTATCCGTGAGAACGATAGTGTTGACGGTCGTATGGGTGCGAAGGTATGTGCGTAGCCCATCGGCTTGGGACTATGTTCGCCTCCAATATGTGTATGTTATTTTTTATGGTTCTCGAGAGATTGAACCTGTTGTCCTTTATGCGTTGAGCGATACAATAGGACTTAATAGCAGAGTAAGCAAGGTACCAAGGGGGTCCTAACTATGGGTGCATTACTAGTATATGTATACATAGGGGAAATAAACATATGTATACTGATTATTTGTCTTGGGATGCGTGATGGTAAATTTGGTGAAATATATGATTATCATATAAATTGTTGATAAGAAAGAATGTTATGATAATTAAAGTTAAACATCTAATTATCTACTCTTAACTTATAGTAACGATGTATTCATGCCACGCAGATGATTGATTCGATAGTGTTGAGTATACTACGTATGTCATCAAATTAATCAGGTAGGGTAACATAACTAGAATGGGTTGTTAGGTTCGCTAGGCATGCACATTAGATGATAGGTGAGCATCTCAAGCGAGTACGCTAAGTTAACATAAATAATATATGTGCTATTAAATCAATTTAAGGACTTGCTGATTTTTAAACTGTTTTCAACTCGGGCTCTGACCCATTTTTCTGTAAATTTCTTTTCTTGTCCAATCTTTTTAGGTGCTCAGCCACAAGGACACCAGACTTAGGAGATTCCATTCATTTGACGAGCTGTGACTGCTGTGGAAGTTACAGGACATTGTTAGTAGGCGCTTCTGAGTCTATCCTCCTTTATTTTTTAGTTACTTACATCAGTTGGACTTGTCGTCCCCTCTTATCCTTACATTGAGAGATTTGGGATTTGTTTCATCCTATTATTAGTTGTTCGATTTCATGTTATTGGATTATTGTATGGGATTTTGACAGGAAGTGTTTACTCCAGCGTCTTTATATTATTGTCGTCATTTCTATTGTTATGAGTTTGTGTTGAATGGTGATGCTTATTATTTCCTTTAATGACAGTTATTATTGATAAGATAAAATTTTAACATCAACCTTTTTAAATATTAGGTGGTTAGTTTAGTTAAATAAAAATTAAGGGTCCGTTTGATACACATTGGGCAAAAGTGTTGGCATGACAAATTTTGCTCTGGAAAAATTTGCCTGGGCAAAATTTGTTGTGGCAAAGATGATTTCGTGCTGTTTGATAGGCTTTATTTGCACACTGGTAAAAACTGTATTTGCCAACTTTTTCTGTTTGATAGGCTTTATTTGCACGCTAAAAGACATTTATTTGCATACTCATGGTGTTTGATAGTCCAAATTTATCCTGACAAATACAAACTTTGCCAACATAATATTGGCAAATTCATGCGATTTTTCACATTTGCGTTATAACCAATTCTGCTTACTTACGTTTTTATTTTCATTTAGTTGGGCATAGTTATTGTCATGTACACCTGTATTTATTTTAAACTTCTTAAAATATCATTTGTTTGGACGAAACTTGTTTTGGATTAGAGCACATTTATTTGGACAAAATCTATTGAAATTAAAATAAGTTGTTGATAATCGATCATTGACAAAATTATTATAAAAAGACTCATTGATAATGTTGTGGAATTGTTTTAAAAAGATCCATAGAAACGAAAGTTACATTTTAATGACTAGTTAATTAAATTATTTCCTAGGCAGCCACGGAACACAACAATAAAAAAATTTGGACTAAATTTATATTAAAAAATATTTGATGGACTTTTAACAATAAAAAAAACACTTTTAACATAACTTTATAAATGTTTTATAAAAGTTTATATTTATAAAAAAAAACTGTTTGTAAGTTAAATCTAGCAATTTAAAAAAATGTCCAACTTTTTTTCTTAATTAAAATAACTTCCAGTTTAAAAAAAATGAAAACAATTTTTTATAACTATTTTATAAAACAATTTTTGTAACATTTTTTCTTGAAACATTATAAACACGGTCTAACTTTTTATTTATAAAAATGGTATAAACTTTTTATAAAGTCATATTTTATAAAAAAAAAAGTTGTCTTATAATCAATAAAGTTTTCAAAAAATACATCCAACTATTTTTGTTTTAAAAAATGTACAGTAATTTTTTAATTAAAATAACATCCTATTTAAAAAAAAACATTACTATTTTACTTTTTTACAAAACAATTTTTTGTAATACTTTAAAAAAAATGTTATAAATAATGTTGAACGTGTTGTTTATGAAAAAGATGCAAAATTTTTATTGAACCCTATTAAAAAATGTCCTAAAAAAATTTATTTTTTGAAAAAAAATGGTTGGGAGAAATTTTACAGTTTTAGATATATCCAACATTGTTTTTATGAAAAAACGTTCAGTTTTTCAAAATGTCCAAATTTTTTTAATAAAAATTGTGTCAAATTTTTTTAACAAAAAATAATGAGAAATATTTGTTTTTATTTGAAAAAAGATAAGTGAAAAAAAAATAACCGAAATATTTATTTAAAAACTATTATAAAAAATAAACATTTTACAAAATCTTCTCCACATTTATAGGCAAATGCCATGGCAAAGATTTCTCTTCAAATGACCAAAGCAAATTTTGCTCACAATTTTGAGCAAAAAAAGGTCACGTGACCAATTGTGGGCAAATTTTGGCATGGGCAAATACTCCTGCCAAACACTACAAAAGTAGGTAAAATTGTGAGCAAAAGTGATTTGCTATGGCAAAAAGAGCCTATCAAACAGGCCCTAAAGTTTTTCGACAGTGATGCATTATCTGAACCAACTGGATATTCTGAATTTAATTAGGCGGGGTATCACAAGTGGTATCAGAGCATCAGTTTCTAGTGTCCCTAGGATCTGTATAGCTTATTATGATTTAGCGTAGCGTCCTTTGATATAGAGCCCTATATTTTAGGATCGTTGTATTCTTTATGCATTTTACGTTCTTCAGCTATTTTTAGATATTAACTGTAGACTTATGAAACTTTTCTCTCATTTCAGATGCCTCCTCGACGTGCACAGTGAGTTCCCAGGGACACCCAACTCGAGCATCAACCTGTACCATCTCAGGGTATTATGAACGCCGCTGAAGTTGCTGCCATCATAGCTCAGGCGATAAATGCAGCATTGGCAATTGTACAGCAGGCACCACCTGAGGCACTAGTAGTGGCCTTAGTCCAGGGCCATGCATTCTCGTATGTTTGGGAACGTGTTAGAGATGACTTTTCGAAGGCATATTCTTCAGAATTTATAGGGAGCTCCAATGTGGTAGTGGAAACCCAATGGAAGAAGGATATCTAGAGGCACTTGAGGATGAATGCGTGCATAGATGTACAGAGGCAGATACTAGCTATGATTAAGCTAGTGGGAGCAGCATTGCAGTGGTGGGAGTCTATTACCACTGTTGATGAGCGAGACACTCTTACCATTCATGATTTTTTGGTGCGGTTCGATCGCAAGTATTTCACTTCAACTGTCCAGACAGAGATGAGGTGAAAAGTGATGAACCTAAATAAGGAGGGGAAGACAGTGGTAGAGCATGAGGCAAAGTTCACCAACCTTCTGAACATAGTACTAGATGAAATCCCAGCTGAAGAGAAGGAGATCCAGAAATTTATGGATGGGTTGAATTGGAGTATTCGTCAGCACTTAATAGGTAATGTTTCTTTGACCACATATTCCGATGTGGTTAACACAGCATTACTCCACTGCCAGGACCACCATTTTCATCTGTCAGAGGTCAAGCGAGTAGGAGAGTCCAGCCAACAGGGCAAGACAGGAAGTAATGGTGCCAATGGGGTATAGGCAGTTTAGGGTCAGCATAGGCATGGTGATCAGGGTTCCCAGTAGGGGGATCCTAAGAGATTCAGGTCAGGAGGTTTTCAACATGGACAGGGAGGTTTTAGGCATGGTCAGTAGGGTCAGCTGCAGTTTCAGCAGGGCCAACATGGCTAGGGGAGGGGTGGTAACGTCCAATAGGGCTGTGGACAATAGGGACAGAGGGGAGGACACTTCCTAGGGAGATGTTTTACTTATGGCAACACTGGCCACAAGCGTCAGGACTGCCCTCAGAAGGGTATAGCCCAGCAGCAGCAGCAAGGTGCTCGTCAGGAGCCCCAGAGATTGATATTTCCCACCGCTCTCCTAGCACCCCCACTGATGCCAGCACTGCCCCATATTCTAGCAGTCTTAGTTTAGCAGGGATTTCAGTATGGACGAGTTTACAACCTTTATCAGATAGTAGTCCCTTAGGATCCACCCATAATTGGGGGTACATTTTCTATTCAGGGGACTTTAGGGCGCATTTTATTTGACACGGGGTCACACACTATTATATTACCCCGAGGTTTGCACGTACTACGATATTATTAAACACAACGGAGAGTACAGTCACTTGTGTGGATTCGGCATTGAGCAGATGTTCTTTGATTTCTTTTACATGTCCGGGCATGGGAGTAAATATTGGGAGGTTTACTTTACCTGCTAACATGCTCGTATTGGATTTGTTCGAGTATGATGTGATTATAGTTATGGATTAGCTTGTTAAGTATAGGGCCATGATCGATTGTTTTAGTAGGAGTATCATCTTTGCCATACCCGGTCAGGAGATGTTCCTGGTGGTGATGCCTCATCTTGAGGGAGGATCGTACACACATTTATACTACATAGAGGAGGATACCTCTAGGGAGGTGGTGATACCACATGATTCGATTCTTGTCATTCGAGAGCTTGTTGTTGTGTTTCAGGAGATTCTAGGGTTAGCACCGACTAGGGAGATAGACTTTGTTATAGATTTAGCATCGGGCACTCGACCAATAGCCTGCACACCTTACCGTATGTCTCCACTGGAGATGAGGGAGTTATGGGATCAGATTGAATAGATGCTGGGGAAGGGGTTTATCCGTAGGAGTATTTCATCGTGGGGTGCTCCCATGATGTTCGTTAAGAAGAGGGATGGATCTTTATGGTTGTGCTCGACTATCGGGAGTTGAATAAAATCACAATACGAAATAAGTATATGTTACCCCTAATCGATGACGCATTCGACCAGTTGAGAGGAGATACCTTCTTTTCGAAAATTGACTTGAGGTCAGGATACCATCAGTGCGTATCAGGGAGCAGGATGTGTCGAAGACTGCCTTCTTGATGAGATATGGTTCCTACGAGTTTAGGGTTATGCCTTTTGGGTTAACCAACGCCCCAGTCGTGTTTATGGACTTGATGAACAGGGTGTTCAGAGAGTTCCTGGACCAGTTCGTCATCGTCTTGATATATGACATTATGGTTTACTCACATACCGAGGAAGAGCATGCCGAACACTTGAGACAGGTTTTGTAGACACTGCGTCAGTATGAGTTGTATAAAAAATACGAGAAATGTGGGTTTTGGTTAAAGAGGTCTAGTTTTTTGGTCATATTATTTCTGATAGAGGGATATCCATAGATTCGGGGAAACTATCAGCGGTGAGGGAGTGGGTACATCCCACGACACCGATCGAGATACACTGTTTCTTGGGCTTAGTCGGATAATACAAGATATTCGGGGATTTTTAAAGATAGCGGGTCCACTGCCGCATTTGACTCGCAAGGGGGTGTCGTTTATCTGGAGTGATGCCTATCAGTTGGCCTTTGGGGAGTTAAAAGACAAGATGAAATCTGTTAACATTGCTCAGGTAGGGAGTGGAGTATCTAGTCTACATTGATGCGTCCTTACTAGGACTTGGCGGTGAGATTCAACAGGAGAATCAGGCTATAGCTTATGCCTCCCGTAAGCTTAAGCTTCACGAGAGGAATTGCCCCACCCATGACCTAGAGTTAGTGGCAGTCGTGTTTGCACATCAAATTTGTAGACATTATCTCATGGGGGAGAAATTTAGCTTGTTCACAGATCTCAAGTCACTACAGTAAATCTTCACGTAGAAGTAGCAGAATATGCATCAGTGTCAGTTGCTTAAATTTGTGAAGGTTTACCAATTTGACATCCAATACCACCCTGGGAAGGCTACTATGGTAGCAGACGCGTTGAGCCATTGGCTAATAGGTGAGGTGGTCGAGGTGTGGAAAGCGAAACCGAAAGAATTAGGACACCGGGGCACAGTGGCTCGCTCTTTCATGTCTATGATAATAGTTACGCCTCAGATTATTACGAGAGTAGTACAAGCTCAGGTAAGGGATCCGTTCTACCAGAGTTAAATAGTGAAGCTTCTAGCTGAGGGGACAATTCTTATACAGTGGGTTCAGATGGGGGTTTACGTTTCAATGGAAGATTTATTGTCCCTGAGGGAGAAAACTTATGACATGAGATGATGACAGAGTCGCACGGTTCACGATTCGCGGTACATCCCAGTGGGGATAAAATGTACCAGGATATAAGGTGACAACAATGGTGGAGAAGGATGAAGAAGGATATTACCGTGTTTGTCTCGAAATGTGCTACTTGTCAGTTGGTAAAGGTGGACCATCAAAGATCGACAAGACTTCTACAGCGATTAGAGGTTCCTATATGGAAATGGGAGAGAATTTCCATTGACTTCATCACGAGATTGCCTACATCGCAGAGGGGTCACGATTCTATATGGGTGATTGTGGATCGATTGACCAAGGTATCCCACTTTCTGTCAGCTCAGATGGATTACACCACGAGACAGTACACCCAGATATTCATAGCAGAGATAGTGAGACTTCACAGAGTGCCTCTCAATATCATGTCTGACAAAGATAAAATATTTGTGTCTCGATTTTGGGAGAGTTTCCAGGAGGCGATGGGTACAGAGTTGCGACTGAGTACAACTTATCACCCGCAAACTGATGGACAAACCGAGCGTATAAATCAAGTTAGAGATTATGTTGCGTATGTGCATTATAGATTTTGGCAGAGGCTGGGAGCAGTATCTTCCACATGTGGAGTTTGACTATAATAACTCCTACCAGTTTACTATTGGTGTGGCTCCATTTGAGGCACTAAATGGCAGACCTTGTCGTTCCCCAACATGTTGGTCAGAGGTGGGGGACAACAAGTTACTTGGCTCGGAGGTGATCCAGGATACTTTGGCGAGGATAGAAATGATAGGGAGACGTATTCTGGTTGCTCAAGATCGACAGAAGAGTTACGCCGACGCTAAGCGGTTCTTCCGAGAGTTTAATGTTGGGGACTAAGTATTACTACGAGTGTCTCATATGAAGGGGATTATGTGTTTTGGGAAGAAGGGGAAGTTGGCGTCTTGATATGTGGGGCTATTCCCTACTATCGAGTGAATTGGGCAAGTTGCTTATAGACTTGGGTTACCGGAACACCTGCATATGATCCATGACGTGTTCTATATTTCTTCGTTGAGGAAGTACTTTCGAGATGATTTGGCTCATACTCACATTGCTTTAGAGGAGATTGACTTACAGCATGATAACTCTTATGAGGAGGGATCAGTTGCTATCCTAGACCATAGAGAAAGAAAATTGAGAATAAAGATAGCACCGTTATGGCGTGTTCAGTGGTGGCATCATAATGCCGAGGAGTCTACCTCATAGCACGAGGATGAGATGCGCGAACGTTGTTCAGAATTATTCTTGCCAGGTATATTTTCATTTCCGAATTTCGGGATAAAATTCTGTTATTAGGGGGAAGTATGTAATACCTCATATTTTTGTGTGAATTTATTTTATTCTAAAACTATGGAAATTGGGATTAATTAATTTAAACGGCGAAATTTAATTTATAATTTATCCAAATTTATTGGTAATAATTACTAGCGTGATGAGAGTTAGTAGTTATTGGAAACAATTAAGTCGAATAATAATTATGTCGAACATTACGTAGTGAGTAACCTAATATATGATTATGAAAAAAAATATTATGTCCAGTGACGAGATATATGGCAGTTGAAATACAATTATTTGGGACGCGAGTATGAGTCACGTCAATATTATTTATTAAATAACTCATATGGCTGTTTTGAGTGCGCTAGTTTGTTCGGAAGTGTCGAAATAGTCAGAAAACACTACTCGGGTGTTTTATTTGGATTCAGGGGCATTTTAACCCAAAAAGACACCTAGGAGGGCTATTTTGGTCTTTTGGGATTTTAGGAAATTAAATGGACGAAAATTAGGATTAAAATATAAGCTACGTGGGTTAAAGGTTTCTTTCAGTTTCAACCTATGTGAAAGAGAGAGAGAAAGAGAGAGAGATGAGGGATAGATAACCAATGAGGAGGAGGAAGAACTCTATAGGAGCACTAGGCCAAGAACTCAAGCTTTCACACCAAGAATTACACCAAATCGTAGATCGCGACGGGAGGAAGAACCCCATACCAGTTTCAGCCAGAGATTCAAAAATCCACAAAAAGGCAAGTGTTTATGTTGCTACATTTTAAGCATATATTATTCCTATTAAACTCTAGTTGATGAAATAATCATATTACCATGAAATTTAGGTTTAATTGTTAAAGAAATTTTAGAAGCTGGAGATTGGTTTTCATGTAGAGGATTTATCCTTATGTTACAATCACAAAATAAATTGAGGGTTTTGATTGATTAAAAATGTTGGGTTCATTATGAAGAGAATTTTTAGAAATTGAGGAAATTATTTAGATTCCCTTCGAGTATATAAGGATTTGACCTGTAAATTGTGTTAGAAAGTTCCCTATTGTGATTAGGAATAGTTTAGAAACATTTAATTCCAAGTTGGTTGAGTTTTGGGTTGAAATTGAAAGTTGGAAGGTTGGTAAAAATGATTTTGGGGAAGAACAGGGCCAGTTCGGAATTCTCGTTCGAAGACCTGCCCAGGTCGTTAGAACGACCTCGTTCGAATGAGAATTCCAACGAGTTTAGCAATGAGATTTCTGGGTTTAAAATTCGTAAGAATTATGTTCAGATGACCTCGTTCTAACTATAATCCCTTGACTTCTAACGAGATTCCAAAATCCACTTCTAAGGCCCATTCGAGTTAAAAATCATTATAGGCTTATCCAAATGAGAGAAGTAACCTACGTTAGTAACGGGTGACTTAAATTCATAGTAATTAGAGAGTTGGGTGTGTCATTGTTCTTGGGATGTAAAGAGATTATAGAGCCTTGGAGAGAATGTATGTTCGATAGAGGAATCATATGGATGGATGGCGGTGGGTGGTAGAAATAATAATACTAGTTACATACTATGAAAATCAGGTTGCGTGAATGCCTATTGTATTATATAAGTTGTGTACATACTTATTACTTGAGATATTATGTGTATGACATACCTATGTTACTTGCTATCGAGTGGAGGTTTATGCGATGTGGACGATCATATCTTCCGTGCCTATGGGGGGATCTTAAGTTGTACCATTAGAGCATTGAACCTAGGTACGGGCTATCCATGAGAACGATAGAGTGGACGTTCGTATGGGTGCGTAGGTATGTGCATAGCCCATCGTCTTGGGACTATGTTCGCCTCCAATATGTGTGTATGTTTTTTATGGTTCTCGAGAGATTGAACCTGTTGTCCCTTATGCGTTGAGAAAAGCAATAGGACTTGATAGCAGAGTAAGCAAGGCACCAAGGGGTTCATAACCATGGGTGCAGTACTAGTATATGTATACATAGGGGAAATAAATATATGTATACTGATTATTTGTCCTATGATGCATGTTGGTAAATTTGGTAAAATATATAATTACCACATAAATTGTTGAGAAGAAAGAATGTAATGAGAATAAAAGTTAAACATCTAATTATCTACTCTTAACTTATAGTAATGTTGTATTCGGGCCACTTAAATGATTGATTCAATAATGTTGAGTATACTACGTATGTCATTAGATAATCAGGTAGGGTAACATAACTAAAATGGGTTATTAGGTTCACTAGGTGTGCACATTAGATGAGAGGTGAGCATCTCAAGCGAGTATGCTAAGTTAACATTAATAATATATGTGTTATTACACAATTTAAGCACTTGCTGATTTTTAAACTGTTTTCAACTCGGGCTCTGACCCGTTTTTTTATAAATTTATTTTCTCGTCCAATCCTTTTAGGTGCTCAGCAACAAGGACACCAGGCTTAGGAGATTCCATTCATTTGACGAGCTGTGACTACTATGAAAGTTACAAGACATTATTAGTAGGCGTTTCTGAGTATTTCCTCCTTTATTTATTAGCTACTTACATCAGTTGGACATGTGGTCCCCTCTTATCCTTACATTCAGAGATTTGGGATTTGTTTCATTATATTATTCGTTGTTCGGTTTCATGTTATTGGATTACTGCATGGGATTTTCACTGGAAGTGTTTACTCCAGCTTCTTTATATTATTGTTGTCATTTCTATTCTTATGAGTTTGCGTTGAATGGTGATGCTTATTATATCCTATAATTATAGTTATTATTGATAAGATAAAATTTTAACATCAACCTTTTTAAATATTAGGTGGTTAGTTGTAATTAAATAAAAATGGAAGTTTTTCGATAGTGATGCATTATCTGAACCAATTGGATATTCTGAATTTAATTAATAAAGGACTGATCACCCGGTATGTAATTAGGCGGGGTGCCACTATGTCCCTAAAACTAATTATTTGGAAAGACCAAAACATATGTCCTGTATATGTGTATTATTTGAAATGGTTTGTCACGACCCCATCCCAAAATAGTAACAGGGAATGGGTGTCTTGACATGCCACCATGGAAACAAATTTTCTTGTATTTAAAAAAATTCTTATAATGTGTGCAACGAAAATACAATCACATGGTTATGAATTGTAAAATACTGAAATGAAGGAATTACGTCATCAGAGCTTTCTGCAGGAAACTTCATTTATATTAAAATATCAGTGAGTTAAATCTTAAGACACAATTTAAAACCTATTATTGAAGAGCCAAACATGCTTTATCTAATTAAACAAACTTCTACTTAATGTAACAAAAAGAGCTCTAAAAGCTAAATCTTCAACATAGTCATTTTTTATTCCATCCATGAGCTTAATTATTTCCTGAAAAATGGTTATTTATACTATGTTAGCTAAAAGCCAAATGAGATTCAATCTCTAGACATTCTAAGGTTTTCAGAAGATAGATACCTATTCAAGTCAAAAGAGAAGGCATGCACATATATAGATAGGAACTTATATATATATATATATATATATATATATATATATATATATATATATATATATATATATATATATATATATATAAAGTAACTGATACTATATATATTTTTAGAATAACCAGTCTAAGAATTGAACAAATAAAACAATTAAGCAATATGTCAATTATTCAGTTTTAGCGGTCATGTATGGTCTAATACCCAGACAAATAGTGTTACTAGATGTTACTTCCTGATAACATCACAGACAAAAAATCATGATCTCTAGAACAACGCCTTGTTTAGGGCACAACAGTAATAAACCAGTTGGGAAGCTACCACCCAAATATTTCCACCCGGTAGTCAAGGCCAACATAGTAAGAGAGTTTCCATAGGTTGAATCAATAACTTCATAACTCAAATAAGATGTTTATATCGAGAGATATATACATATAACAAATGACAGAATCATCGGTATCAGATGTATTTTGAGAATAAAAGCATTTCACAAAATATACATAATGTGTAAATAAAATATAATCAAAATGCATAAGAAATTGCATAGAGTACTCACCTAAAATAGAGGCTCGAAAATACAGATATTGACTCTTAGATCACAGATTAATCTAATAAATATAATAAAGCTTTAATTACGTATTCTATAAAAATCCCAATTCTAAATATTTTGTTTTAATCCGAAAATAACTTATTTTAAAAGGTTACTAAAACCAATTTCTCAATTTTCTAAATATTCTCCTCCAAATGAATGCGATGGCTACAAACATTGGGGCTTACACCCTGGATGTCTAAAATGTTCCATTCGATAAGAGTGCTATGTTTAGTAAGAGTGTGGACCAATTGCTCTTCTTGATCTGGGGTCAAGTTAGAAGCAATAATGAATGGGTGATGTTGGTTTGGGCCTAAGAAAGTATATTTCAACTCAGAAGGAATGGCTTAAGCTCCAAACTAGGTGGTGGCTCATGAGAGGAATCAGACTCAGACACTAAAACAGAGTCCAGGAGAATATCGAGATGGGGGTTAACTGGGTCATCCACAGAAAGAAATGTGTCGATAGATAGAGAGGCTTAAATGGAGTAGCCCATGTGGATGTTTCCATCAGTGGGGTGGAATCTAACAAAGTATTCACATAAGAGATGGATGAATCAATATCAAAGTCGGGCCCAAAGTAAGCTAGACATTGTTGAAGAGAGTCTACGGGGTAGGTTTTATCCAATATTTCTTGGACCAAGGAATCAATTACACACAACTCATCAATAGAGTCAACATCGTTTTTTTTGCATAAGGTGGAATATATTGACTTCAACAGTCATGTTGCCAAAAGAAAGATTCATTAACCCATCACGATAATTGATGATGGCATTTGCAATTTCCGAGACCCAAGATGATAGGAATATTACTGGGGTCGGGAGCAAGAGTGTCTAAGACGATGAAATCCACAGGATAGTAAAAGTCAAAGACATTCACTAAGACATCTTCAACTATTCCTTTAGGCACTTTCACGGAACAATCATCAAGTTAAAGAGTAACCCAGGTGGGTTTCATATTTTGTAAACCTAACTCAAGGTAGAGGGCGTAAGGTAATAGATTAACACTAGCCCCAAGATCAAGCAAAGGCCGAGTAGTGAACTTATCTCCTAACATGCAAAAGATAGTAAGGCGACTGGGATCTATATACTTCACAACACCATTCTCATGGAAAAGGGACGCAGCTTACTCAGTGACAAAGGCATCACGAGGCACATTGGTCCAATGCTTGACAGTGCATAAGTCCTTTAAGAATTTGGCATAGGAAGGAACTTGTTGAATTGCAGTGAGGAAGGGAATGTTAATGTGAACATTATGAAATACTTGCTTAATTTCATCAAATTGTTGGGCCTTTTCTGTTGGGGCCAACCTATGAGGGAAGGGTGCTTTGGGTACAAAGATAGTGGTGGCCTCATTAGGTTTAGACACATTATTTTCTGTGGATTTATTGTGTGGTGGAACCTTAGGGAGTGGTTCTAATGGGAAATTTAGGGTGGGTAGGATTGGAACGTCAGGGGAAGCATCGTTTTGGTTTGTCTTGGTTTTATTTGGAAGGGGCAAAATCGCGTAAGAGACTTTGTGGGTGAAATGGAAAATGGGTTTGGAGGTGTGGAACGGGTTAAGGATCGTTAGGATCTCGAGTTGGGTATTAATGTGTATGTGGGAGCCTTGATTTTGCCCAGAATGGGCTGTTGAGGTTGAGGTTATGGAGCAGGTGTGCGTGAGTTTCCAGTGGGTCCTATTATGGGATTGTCGATATAGGAAATGGGTTCTGCTTGGTTTGGATTGTGGGGGTTTGTCGTGGGTTGTAGCGGGTCTGATATAGCAGGGGGGTGAAGTGAGAAGATCATTGGAGAAGATGAAGTAATGTAAGGGTCGCCGACAAAGGTATCCGGACTTCGGGTTGAAGCTGGTCGCCGGGACCGATTCTTGGGGGATAAAATCGGGGCTAAGTCCGGTTTGGGCAGCTGATGGTTAGTTAGTTTGGAGTGTGGAGGTGGGTGAAAATGGAGGAGAGGGAAGATGGGGGTTAGGGGCTGAACATGGGTTTAATGTAGGGTAAGAGTGATGAGAGAGAAAGAGGATGTGTGGAAGGTTGAAAATGAAGTGGGCGTGTTAATGTGTGATGAGGGTGTATGGTATTTGGGTGAGGCTTAGGAAGGTGATAGAGCATGTTGGTGTGTATTTAATTTGTACCCTAAATAATAGAAAATTAAAACTCAAAATAAAATAAAATCAAACTAAAAAAAATAAATAAAAGAAATAATAATAAAATGCTAAAAACTAAAAACTAAAAAAAAACTCGACACGCAAATTGAAACACATGGACCCTAACATATACAACTACGAAGAAATAAACACGAATCAAATAAAAAATAAAAATAAAACAAATAAAATAAAATAAATAAGATGAAATTAAACTAACTTCAAACAAAAATAAAGGAAAATTGAGGAACAACTACTCGACGCGCAAAAATAAAATATAAAAATTGCTAAAAATATATACACGACTCGAAAATAAAATATATTTTAGAAACTAAAGAAGACACGAATAAAAAATCTAAAACATATAAAATAAAATAAACGAGAACAAAACAAACAAACACGGGACTTAGGGGCTAGGCTAGGGTTACGGGACAAGGTATTTTGCTCCATGAATTGCATATTTGCTTTGAATTAATCACTTGGGTCCGCAACATGCATTGGACCTACAAAATAGACATTAGAGTGCATAAGATCATTTTTATTAAAAATGAACGACTAAAATGCATCAATTCGGGGTATAAAATAGACACTTTCGGGTGCTTATCAACCCCCACCCCCAGTTTGGGTCTCGTGTCTATTTTTGAATTTTTTTCCTATCCACAAAATGAGAGTCTTGTGGTTGGGAGATCGGTTGTTATGTTTTACGTTGGACGTGAACAGGGTGTTAGTGTGACTTGCATGATGTTTTGGTGAGACTGGGGCTGCCAGCCCCCCCGGGCACATTTTTAAGCTTAAGTGTGCATGTTTTCGAATTCGTGCCCTATTTGAAAAGAGGTAGTTTTGCAGAAGCGCAGTCACTCGCTACATGTTACTTTGGATGCACACGAGGTGCTCGAGCCTCTCACGGTGCCATTGGGAGTTTCTGCCCCTCGAGGCACATTTTCAAGACTAAGTGTGCTTATTTTCAAACCTATTTCCTATCCTCAAACCGAGAGTCATGTGGCTGCGTGAACGGTTGGTACGAGTTACATTGGATGAGCACGAATTGTTTGTTCCACTCACGGTACCGTTTTGGTTCCCACGGGGGTTCCACCCCCCCTCCCCCCGCGTCTGTGGCACTTTTTCAAGCCTAAGTGTTCCTGTTTTTGAATTCGTGTCCTATCCTCCAACGGGAGTCCCGCGATTTTTACGTTGGATGTGCACTAGGTGTTCATTCCACTTAGGATACAATTTGAGTGCCAATGAGGGTGCCCACCTCCCCCCCCCCCCCCCAGCACGTTTTCAGGCATAAGTGTGTATGTTTTCAAATTAGTGTCCTGTCCTCAAATCGTGAGTCTCACAGTTGTCGGACAATTTTTATGTGTTACGTTGGATGCGCATGACGTGTTCGTTCCACCGGTCATGCAGTTTGGTTGCGCAACCGGTTGATACGTGTTTCCTTTGATGCGCTTGAAGTGTTAGTGACACTCGCGTACCATTTTAGTGTCGCTGGGGTGATCCGCCTCGCGTGACAGGTTTTTAAGCATAAGTGTGCCATTTTTCAAATTCGTGTCCTATCCTTAAACCGAAAGCCTCGTAGCTACGCGATCAATTTTTAGTCTTACGTTGGATGCTCACGAGTTTTTCTTGACATTCACGGTGCCGTTTGGGTGTTGTTTTGGATGCCCGCTGCCCACGGAACGTTTTCAAGCCTAAGCTTGCTTGTTTTCAAATCCATGTCTCATCCTAATACCGGGAGTACCAAGGCTGTGTGGACGGTTTCTACGTGTTACATTGGACGTGAACGAGGTGTTCATTCCACTCACGGTATCATTTGGTTACATGTTTTTGAATTTGTGTTTGGGTCCTATTCTCAATCTGAGAGTCATGTGTATGAGCGATGGGTTGCTACGTGTTAGATTGGACACACATGACATTTTACTTCCACTCATTTATCTTTTTGGACTGGTGTTGTCCCCCTCCCTTAGGATATTTTCAAGCTTGAGTGTGGCTTTTTTTTGAATTCATGTCATGTTCGCAAAGCGAGAGTCCTGAAGTTGCACTATTGGTTGCTACGTGTTACGTTTGAAACACACGAGGTGTTTGTTCCACTCGTGGTGCCGTTTGTGTTCCATTGGGGTCCCCCCTGCCCACGACATGTTTTCAAGCCTAAGTGTGCCTGTTTTTGAATTTATGTAATATCCTCAAACCGGTAGACCCACAATAGTTCGACCGATTGATATGTGTTATATTTGACTGGCACAGAGAGTTCGTTCCACTCGCAGTGCTATTTTGGGTTCTTGGGGGTGCCACCCATGGCACATTTTCAAGCCTACATGTGCATGCTTTTAAATTCGGGTTTGAATCTTATCCTCAAATCGAGAGTCCCGCCGATGTGCGACCAGTTTCTACATGTTAAGTTGGATGCCCAAAAGGAGCTCATGCCAATAGCATATACCATTTGGGTGCGGCTAGGGCTTCCACCCTGGCACATTTTTTAGCCAAAGTGTTCCAGTTTTCAAATTCGTGTCCTATCTGTTAAGAGGGAGTCCCACAACTGCATGACCGGTTGCTATACGTTACATTGGATGCACACGAGGTGTTCATGAAATTCATGGTGCCGTTTGGGTTCTGTTGGGGTGCTCGTCCTCCCGTGGCACATTTTCAAGAATTTTTGAATTTGTGTCCTATCCTTAAACCAAGAGCCCCTCGACTAAGCGAACAATTTCTACGTGTTACGTTGGATGCGCTCGAGGTGTTCTTTCCACTCATAGGTATGTTTGGGTGACATTAGGGATGCCCCCACGCGGCACATTTTCGAACCTAGGTGTGCCTATTTTTCAATTCGTGTTATATTCACAAACCTGGACTCCTACGACAAGGCTACCAGTTGCTATGTGTAACATTGGATGCACACAAGGTGTTCATGCTACACACGATGCCGTTGGGGTGCCATTAGGGGTGCCCGCCCCCCGTGGCATGTTTTTCAGGATAAGTTTGATTGTTTTTCAAATTTGTGTCTTATCCTCAAACCACAAGTCCCACGATTGAGCGATCGATTGCTACATGTTACGTTGGATACGTACGAGGTGTTAGTTCCACTCACGTACCATTTTTGTGCCACGGGTGGTGCCCCCCCTCCGTGGTACGTTTTGAAGCCTAAGTGTGCCTTCTTTCGAATTTGTGTCCTATTTTCAAACCAGGAGTCCTGCAGCTCCACGGTCATTTGCTAAATGTTATGTTGGATGATCACGAGGTGTTCGCACCACTCGCGGTGTCGTTTGGGGTGGCGTTGTGGCTACACCCTTTGCGACACATTTTCAAGGCTAACCGTGTCTGTTTTTGAATTCACGTCCTATAAAAAAAAGGGAGTACGACAACTGTACGAGCGCTTGTTACTTGTCACGTTAGACTCGTATGAGGTGTTCATGACACTCGCGGTTCCATTTGGGTGTCGTTCTAAGTTCCCACTCCCACGGCATGTTTTCAAGCCTAAGTGTGTCTCTTTACGAATTTATAACGTATCCTAAAATTGGGATTTCCATGGCTGGATGACCGATTACTTTGTGTTACGTTGGATGTGCTCGAGGCGTTCATTCCACCCGCAGTTCTATTTGGGTGCTACTGAGGTGCCCCCTCGCATGCGCGACATGTTTTGAAGCCAAAGTTTACATGTTTTCAAATTCGTGTCCTATCCTCACAATTAGGAGTCATATGGCTGTGTAGTCAGTTGGTAGAAGTTATGTTAGATGCGCATGAGGTGTTCGTGCCACTCGCGGTGTTGTTTCGATCCCGTTGGGGATGCCCCCTACGACATGATTTCAAGCCTAAGTGTGCCTATTTTTGAATTCATGTTTGGGTCCTATCCTCAAACTGGGAGTCCCATGACTGCTCGACTAGTTGCTACATGTTACATTGGACACGCACGAGGTGTTAGTGCCACCCGCATACTGTGTGGGTGTCGTTGGGGGGGGGGGGGGGAATACCCCACACGGCAGGTTTCCAAGCCTAAGTGTGCCTATTTTTTAATTTGTGTCCTATTCGTAAATTGAGAGTCATGTAGTTGCGCAGTCGATTGCATTTCTTAGGTTCGATGCACATGAGGTATTCATGGCACTCACATGTTTTCAAGCCTAAGAGTGCCTATTTTCGAATTTGTGTCATATCCTCAAATAGGGAGCTTGGCGTCTGTGCAGTCAGTTGCTACATGAAACGTTGTATGAGCATAATGTTTTCTTGCCACTTGCAGTGCCATTTTGGTGCCATTATGGGTGCTCTCCCCCCGGGGCACGTTTTTAAGCCTAAGTGTGCCTCCTCTCAAATTCGTGTTTGGGTCCTATCCAGCAATTGGGAGTCTTGCGGTTGCATGTTTGGTTACTATGTGTTATATTCGACATGCGCGAGGTGTTTGTGCCACTTGAGGTGCAATTTAGGTTCCAGTCCCCCGTGACACTTTTTCAAGATTTAGTGTGCCTATTTTGAATTCGTGTCCTATAATCAAATTAGGAATACTGAGGCTGCAAGGCCAGTAACTACATGTTATGTTGGATGTGCATGAGGTGGTCGTGCCACTTGTGGTGCCATTTGGTTGTTGTTGGGGTCCCCCTAACATGTTTTTAAGCTAAAGTGTGCATGTTTTCGAATTCGTGTCCTATACTCAAACAAGGAGTCCGACGACTGTACGACCATCTGCTATGTATTACATTAGATGCACACGTCATGTTATTTCCACTCACGGTGTCATTTGGGTGTTGTTTGGGGTTCCGTCTCCCCGTGGCATGTTTTTAAGCCTATGTGCTCATGTTTTCGAATTCATGTCATGTCCTCAAATCGAGAGTCCCAGGGCTGTGTGGTCGGTTGGTATGTGTTACGTTGGATGCTCACGAGGTGTTCATTCCACTCGTGGTGCCATTTGGGTTCCATTTGGGGTTTTCACATCCCCACAGTACGTTTTTAAACCTAAGTCTGCATGTTTTCAAATTTGTGTCCTATTCTCAATCCCGAAGTGATATACCCAAGTGTAACCTCTCCCTAACCCGGGACTTGCTCATCCCAAGTCGACCTCACAAATCACACTTTCTGTAAGGAATCAAGCATCAGTACTCTCAATCTCGTCCATCCTCTTAGGCCCACACACTTCGACAACCCTATGTATCTGCAAGTCTCGTCTCATGTGCTATCCCAGATAGCCGAGATCTCATTAGTCCTGTTATACTCCTATCTCGACCATATGTCTTCTCAGCCAAGACCACACTTCCTAGCTTATGATCATATAGAGATCTGGGGTTCTCACATTCATCCTGGCCGAGAATAATTCAGACTACATCTCCATTATGTGCAATACAAGACTTCAGCATGGCCAGTCCATGTGGATTGGAAGTTATAACTGAATCACATGTGCACGTAGAGGAATATTTGCTTAATCATTACTTATACATTTTAAAGGACATATGTCAAGATCCATTTTGTGACTCGAACAAGGACATACATATTACATGCTTGGGGGTGCATTGTACACCCCAAACACTATTTAGACCCTTTTTCTTCCCAAGAAGAAAGAATAAAATTATTCAAACCCTACTCAAAGCCTTGCTGTTATTATTGTATAGAGAGAAAGTGAGAGTATTTTATCACTAAGGCCATTAGAGGCCATTTTTATAGTGAAACTCATACATAGCTGCACAGTGGAGTAGGCCAGTGGCTGAACCACTTATATTGTAGTGTTTATTTTTCTTTCCCTTATCTCCTTATTCACTTATATACTTGTTTATGCTTCATTATTGAACCATCACAGATGTTATTGATTGATGTCATATTAGTTTACTTGATGATAATAAATTAGGTATCATTAGTTGGCACCATCAGTGGGAAGGAAGATTCTTCATCTTCTTGCGTTTCATTTTTTCCTTGTTTATCACTTGATTTTCTGGTGGTGATCTAATTCCACACTTGGTTAGACCTGTATCACCAATTAAAGAGCTCTTGTTGAATTTTTCAATCTTTTCTTTAGTTCACTTAGCTCATCTAGTTCACCCCTTGTTTTACACATTCGTCGGAGTCCATGGCCTTCGATTTACCTCCTGGTGTTGGACCCAACTCTATCTAGGAGCCTCCTTAGTAAAAATTGGCTAAGGTTGTGGTGGTGTTGCAGTCATTGGTGGCCATCCATAAGAGAATATAGTAGAAGCTTGTTGTTTTTAGTCAAAATGTGATAAATATGCCCACCGACGTTGTACCGAAGATAACTACGACCGCCAGATAGGTCATAGAACCAGTGATAAGGGGCCACCCTCAGGCCCACATAAAGAAGCAACATAGCCACAAATATGTGTCTGACCCTATGAGTCTGGGACTGGGAAGATGGGGCCAGGAATTCCAAGATGACCAATGAGGTGATGGGTATGACTACTAGCATCCCTATGAAATTTCTAGAAATACATTGCGCTCAGTCCCAAACAGTTGAGGAAATAGTGGTAGGTCAAGCCGAGCTGGAAAACCCCGGGCTTCAACAATTGACACATTGAGTAAATGGTCGATCTTTGATAGACTCGTCCCTATTAGAGACCTATGATACCAACTCTCCTGGTCACGTAATATTATAGGTCCTAAGAGAAATGGAAGATGTGGTGACTGTACACCTCCACGATGCTAAGATGAGGAATAAAGAGAAGTTAACATCTGTCAAAGAATAACTAGTAGAGAACATATGTAATGCCCAACCGATAGAGAAGGGGTTGGGATAATGTTATGGCAACCGAGGTAGATATTGTAGCAGTGGGTGAGAAGCCATGGACAAGCTCTGTAGAAAGGCTTAAAGACAAAATGGAGGTATCATGAAGAGCCGAGACCCCATGTCGAGGGGTTACATGGAAGGGTCTCCATGTATTACAATAATAGTGAGCTTTCCAACCCCGACTAAGTTGAAGCCGCTATTTGTCACGTAAAAGTACGATAAGAGAACAAACCATGTTCATTATGTGGAAATATACCAGTCGACAACCAATATCTATTCGATCTCTGATGAGATGAAATGTCAAGCTTTCTCAAGTACCCTTACTGGTGCTGCCCATGTTTGGCACACCTCTCTCCCCAATAAATCTATTGAGAATTTTAAATAATTGGCAGAAAGGCTCATCCACAACTATTATTTAGAAGTAGATCCTCGAAAGAAGGCCACACAGTTGTTGTATGTCAAACAGGGTAAAAGTGAGTCTTTGAGAGGAAAGCTCAAAGCGGAAGACTATGAGGAAAACATTGCTATGACTGCCCTCATGGGGGATTATAGAAAGGAAAACTCCTATGGAATCTTGCAAAATATCCTCCAAAGACCATAGCAGAACACCTAGCCATAACTGGGAGGGTTATGAATAGGGAGGAGGTAATGGCTTCCAAGGGAGATGACGATAAAGGAGAAAGTAAGAGTAATCCCCAAAAATAAAAAAGAAAGGAAGGTAAGAAGAGGTCGGCGGATGACAAGTTTGTTGACTACACACCAATGACGGTCAGTCTAGACATGATACTAAACGAGATAAAAGATGATCGATCTCTGGGATGGATAGAAAAGCTGAGAGACCCTCCCCACAATAGGGATAAGAGAAAATAGTGTGAGTTTCACCAGGACCATGACCACAACACTGATAATTGCTTTTCACATAAGGATGGGATCGAAAAGATGTTGAAGCAGGGAAAACTCAAAAAATATGTTGATAAGAGCGGTGCCAGAGGTGATAGGGATGACACAAGAAAGAGATGAGATGACAAGCCAAGACGAGATGTCCAGGCCAAGAAAAATGATGATGTCTCTAATAATGATGATGAGGCCGACCTTTCGTTAAAGGCACCAGCACCTAAAGTATGACTACATAGGATCTCCTTGGGAGTGAAGATGATATGTGGTGGCTTAGAAGGTGGTGGAAAGGATGTGGCTGACATGAAGGACCATGTTATAGAGGCTAAAGCGGCCCTAAAAAGTGAAGTGGTAAATACAACCAAAGTTAACACAAAGATGAGTAAGAGAAGAAATTATACATGAATACCCTAGTGATAGGTTTCTCTAGATTAGACTTCAAGGGGATCGTGGCCACTTATGATGACCCATTGGTGATTACTACGAGGGTACCTAGATATGATGTTCCCAGAATACTCTTCGACTGAGGAAGCTCAATTGATGTGATGTTTTGGGAGTGCTACAAGGTGTTAGGGCTTAGCAAGAAAATACTTGTACCATACCACCAACCTCTAATCAGCTTTAGTGGTGAAAAGGTCCATCGCCTAGGGATTTATGAGATGGATGTTTGTATAGGAGACCTTTCCGAGGTGCCTCACTAAAAGAATAAACTTATTTGCAATAGATAAGAATGTTTATTCGTTTTATAATATTATCATGGGAAGGGTAGCCTTCAAGTAATTTGAGGTAGTTCCCTCTAAGCTACACCAGATGATAAAATTCTCGACTCCTTATGGAGTAGCTAAAGTTCAGGGTGATCAAGTAGAGGCGCGAGAATGCAACTTCAACTCATCCGAAGAAAGACACGCTCATAAAAAGACACCACTTTGTATAACATTGATACTCTTGATCCACGAGACGAGACAAAGTTGAAAAAAGGCGAACCCACTGAGGAGGTAGAATCCGTCGTCCTCAATGAGGATAAGAAGGAAAAAAGCATCCAAATTGGGAAAGCCCTGATGAAAGAAATAAATGATGAACTAATTAAGTTATTGAGGAAGAGATATAGTATCTTCACCTGGAGTTATGAAGACACGTCGGGAATAGACTTGAAGTATGAGGTGCTAAGAGATAAAGTTAAAAAATTAGAAAAGGTTGAGTTCATCAACGAAGTAGTCTACTCAGAATGGTTGTCTAATGCAGTCATCATACCAAAGTCATACAATAAATGGAGGATTGTCCGAAAGATAACTTTACTCTCCATAGAATTGATCAAATGGTAGATTCCATGGCTAGGCATGAATTGATGAGTTTAATTGATTCCTATTCAGGATACAACTAAATTTTTATGGAAATCATCGATGCTGAAAAGACCTCATTCATCATTGATAAAGGAACGTATTGCTATGAATTCATACTCCTCAGCCTAAAAAATGATGGGACGACATATCAAAAACTAGTTAATAAGATGTTTGAGGAAAGGATTGGCAAGGCCACGAAAGTCTATGTGGATGATATGCTAATGAAAAGACTCACGATCAAGACACACATAGCTGGCCTTGAGCGCACCATTAAAACCATGGACGAATACTAGATGAAGCTCAACCCTGCTAATTGTGTGTTCGGGTGGGAGTAGGCAAATTCGTGGGATTTATTGTCAACTAGCGGGTAATAGAGGAAAATCCTGAAAAGATAAAGGCCATTATTTAGATGAAGACCCCGAAAGACCATGAAGGATATTCAGTGGCTTATATGACGAGTCTCTGTACTTAACGGGTTTCTATCAAGGGCCACAGACAAATGTCTTCCTTTCTTTAAAATTTTGAGGAAATCCTTTGAATGGCATGGTGAATGTGAGAAATACTTCCAGAAGCTTAAGGATTACTTGGGCTCCCCAATGCTGTTGTCCCGACCAGTTCAATGAGGGAGGTTGTGTCTATGCTATGCTATATTATAGTCATCCATTAGTGCAACCATCGTACGAGAGATGATGGGATGTAAAAACTAGTTTACTTTAATACTAAGACCCTTCAAGGTGCCAAGCATAGGTACCCATAAATTCAAAGGTTAGTGTATGCCTTGATACATGCTTTAAGAAAGATGAAGCCCTATTTTTAGGCTCACACGATAGTAATCCTCACTGACTCCCCTCGTAGATAGGTCATCCATAAACCTAAGAAATTGGGTAGGCTATTGACCTCGTCTATTGAATTTGGAGAATTTAATATTGTGTACCATCCTAGAGCATCAATCAAAGGGAAATCATTATCTGACATTGTAGACGAGTTTACCTGGAATGAGGTCGATAGTGAAGAGTTTGTGATACCAACAACTGAGCAAGAGAAAGCAAAGGAAGTCCTGGTCGATGCCGAGACGAGTGAGACAAGGCCTGTTATGGAAAAAAATGACAAATTTGTGTTCTAAAATGGATTTTGGGGTGAAGGGGCCTTCTCAAAAGGAGGCACAATTTGGAGCTTGTTCATAGATATCTCCTCACGTGAAACAAGACGTGGAGCCAGCCTAATAACGTCAGCCTAAGATACAGAGTATGCCATGAGGTATAACTACAAATCGTCTAATAAGGAATCAGATTATGAAGCACTCTTAGAAGGACTCTCCTTGCCAAAGTACTAATTATTGGCCATATTTTAGTTCATAGTGACTCCCAATCGGTGGTAAATTAGATATTAGGAGTATATGAGGCCAAAGAAGAAATGATGGACAAGTACCTGGCACGAGTGAAGAAAATGTTAAAGAACTTTAAAAAGGTAAATCTTAAAAGGATACTTAGGTTAAACAATAGTTGGGTTGATGCCCTGGCAAAGTTAGCATCCACAATGAGAACTGAGATCAGACGGTTAGTGCTAGTGGAGACCCTATACCGGTCAACCATTGAAGAAGATGACAATACAACTAAGTTTTATTTAAACCTGAAACTAGAGGCATCATAGACGGACCCCCCTCATCTAGTATATCAGAGATGATGAATTTCCAGAGTCAAAATTTGAAAGGAGGCAGTTGGGATTCAAGGAAAAAAAAATCTCGATCATAGGTGATGTCTTGTACAAAAAATGATTCATCCTACCTTTAAAACGATGTGTTCATCCTACCGAGGTAAAGTATGTTTTGAAGTATGTGCATGAGAGTTCCCGCTCAAGCCAGATAGGAGGAAGGTCTTTGGCAAATAGGATAGTTACTCAAGGATATTGGTGGCCGACCTTAGCTAAAGACGCAGCCGACTATGTGAAGAGGTGCGACAAATGTCAGAGATATGCCTGCATCCCTTCTCAACCTCACCAACCGCTGACATTTATTACTTCTCCTTGGTAATTTACAGTCTGGGGTATTGATTTGATAGGACCCCTACCATGGGTGATAGGTAATTATAGTTACCTAATTGTGGCGATATACTATTTCTCAAAGTGGGTAGATGTTGAGTCCCTGGTCACTCTAACCAAGAAGAAGACCTTTAAATTTATTTGGAGGAATATCATCTGCAGGTATGGTTTTCCCAACACTTTGATCTTCGACAATGGTAAATAGTTTGAGAACTTATCCCTGAAGGCCTATTATAAGAAGGTCATCATTAAGCAATTATATTCAATGGAAGGCTAATCTCAAGCAACTGGCCAGACTGAGGTGACTAACACGACTATCTTAGATGGGATTAAAAAGAAATTGGAAGACTCCAAGGGTATGTGGACTAAAGAAGTACACATTGTCTTGTGGTTCTACAGGTTGACAGAGAGCACACCAAGAGTCAAAACATACAGCCTGGAAGAGAATGCAAAGGAGCGTAGACTGGACCTAGACCTAATCGAAGAGAGACGAGAATATGAAGAGGTCAGACATGCTACTTATTAGTAGAGGAATACAAAGTTTTACAAGAAGAAGGTCAAAGCTAGGCCAATAGCCACTGGAGATCTAGTTCTGAAGAAGACCTGGCAAAAGCCGAATAAGGTCCACCCAAATTGGCATGCCCATACAGGTTCACAGAAGGAGTGGTTCCAAGCATCTATAGGCTTGAGAATTTAGAGGGAGAGCCATTCCAAAACCATGGAATGCCGACCATATTAAGAAATATTATCATTAGAATTTTGTATAAGTTTTATTTCACCATTATATGAGAAATATTGCAGAGTGATGAATGAAAAATTCATTCAAGTTTCCCTCATATTTTCTTATATAGAGTGTTCAATTTCATGCTTCAAATTGTCCTAAGTAAAAAAAATCAGTTGTATAATGAATTAGCATTAACTCACTCCCGGTGATAAGATAATCCAGACGAGACTTACCTCCCCCCCATAGATTCTTAATAACACCGAGAAGGGGAACAATGCGATAACATCACTAAAATGGTGAAAATGCAAAGAAGCCAAAAAAATCATTTAATTATGGTTTATTTAAACATCACAACATGGTGGAACTAGAGTCAAACTATCTCGGCGAGACGACAGTGTAGGACAAGACGATACCCATCCATACACTCTCAAAGTGATGAGAGGGGACTTGTAGTTAAACACCATTAATTTGGTGGATTAAAATTGAAAAAATATTTAACTATGGTTCATTTAAATATCAATAGTTTGGTGGTATCAGAATCAATCCCTCTCGGCGAGACAATAATGCAGGAAGAGACGACACTCATCCATAGACTCTCAAAAATAATGTGAGCGGACTTGTAGTTAAACACAATTAACTTGGTGGCTCAAAATTGAAAAATAATTTAATTATGGTTCATTTAAACATCATAAATTTAGTGGTGTCAGATTTAGTCTCTCTCCAGGAGATGATAATGCAGGACGAGACGAATACCCACTCAAAACAACGAGGGGGACTTGTAGTTAAACACCATTAATTTGATGGATCAAATTTATCATTCATTTAACTATGGTTTATTTAAACATCATTAATCTAGTGGTATCAATGTCAAACTCTCTCGACGAGACGATAGTGCAGGACTAGATGACACTCGTCTATACACTCTCAAACAATGAGAGGAAACATACACAATGTGGTGATCCCTAATTTAAAAAATCATTAAGGTTGTTAAAATTACTTCTCGGATAAGGATGAGAATATATATACAAATAATTAGTGTAAAGGCAAGGCAAGTAGACATGGCATAGTAAGAAGGGTTGGAAGAAATAAGAGATACAAATATATTCAAATGTTGTCAAAATGTTAAGAAAAGGCTATAGACATATTCTAGATTTAAATCATCAGAATTCAAAAATAAAAAATTAGTTGTTCTAATATTACACAAGTAAAGGGCATCAGGCCACATACGATTGCCCAAACAGAAAAGACGAGTCAAGTGGCTTAAGTTCTCTTAGTCTTCACCTGGACCGACCCATCAATGATATCATTCTTCTCAGCCTCAACATTTGCATCTCTCTCGGCCCCAACATAACCCTGGGTTGTCTCGGCCTCATCCCCAGTCGACTTATCATCACCTTTATCATTAACTATATAGACGACCGGCTTAGGTTTTGTCGACCCTTCAATATGGGTTAAGGTTGCCATGGCCAGCGGGTCAGAAAAAGTCAATTGCGTCAACCTGCATTGTCTAGTGTGAGACGGAAGGGAATTTAAGGGTAGTCCAACAGCAGGCTATTCTATCTCCTCCCTTAAGGTACTACCGACTGTACCCTAAGAATTCCTCAGAAGACTTAAAATGTTCAATTGCCTTTTTCTTGGACTCCTCAAGGGCCTTGTCAATAGCGATATTCACTTTCTCCTATTCGTCAGCTGCCTGCTTATCGACCAAAGCCTTGATGGAAGTATCATGATCATAATTCAAATTTTCAATGGACTTTGTGTTCTGAGTCCTTAGGGTGTCTACTGGGTTCTTGTGGTCATTCTCCTTAGCCAAATTCTATCTCTTAAGACCTTCCTCATTTTTAATGGCCTCTCGAGCCAGGCGAATCTCGGTAAGAAATAAAAGATGTCAATATGAGATGAGACTACACATGTTAGTAGTAATCAAATAAAAGCACAAGATTTTATCTAAACAACTCCGTCCAGGCATAAGTCATTCAAAAGAGAGACATCCATTAACTCCAAGAAACGATTGTTGGTCTCTGGTGTTATGGAGGCCAGCACCTCAAAATCCTTCTTTTCTTCCCTATGAGGGACTCCGTCGTAATTTTAAAATTGTCCAGATGGATCAAGAGTGCATCTTTAGAAGGAATTGGAATTTCTTGTGTTAGCTTTATCCTGAACGAGTTTCCCTTGTACTTCTTTTGTTGATGGGAGACTTGGACATCCTCAGATACCTCCTTCCTCTTTTTTGATCCCTTGGCTTAACTGGGGTTACTAAAGGTGGATTTCTTTTTCTGAGGTGGGGGTGCAGACTTTTTCCCCACTTATTTCATCAGACTACCAAGGTTATAAGCATCCATCTTTCACATAGCTTCTGGTGTGTTTGATTGACAATATTCAAATTAAAGATGAGGTTAGTATCAAGGACAATAGAGGTATGACACGACAGTTGCAACAAAAATACTTACATATCTCAGTTAGGGGTCCACCCCCAAACCTGCCTGCTCCTAAAAGTAGGGGTCATTAATTGCTCAAACTCTATAAGACCACCCTTTTTACCCTGTTTCCTAACCTTCTCCACCTTCATAATGGCATTAACACTCAAAATTGGGTCTAACCTGACCAACATAGGTGATTTTTCCCATCTCTGAGGAACCCTGCGCTCTGAGGCACTGTAAGGAACATCTGGGCCAAACTCCTAAGCTTTAGATATGAGGAAGTAAAGGGGCTTCTAGTTGTGATTAGAAGTTTGATTCACAAGACAAACTTTCTTTGTTGGTTTCTAGGCTACGAGATGATTGCAGCCAGAATCATTCTTTAGGGATGACAGGTTGAAACATCCCCTAAAAATGCTAATTGGAAGGTCATTATGATGAACTAACTTCGAAAGACACACAAAGCCGGGGATGATCCTCCAGGAAATTAATGATAGTTGTGAGGAGTCGAGGCTTAGATCGGATAAATTGACTTGTATAATTGCTTGGCGAGAAGGCCGTACTTACTTTCTGAGGGGTAGCCCCGCGTTGCTGTTCATGTGGTTGTCTGAAAGTTTCGGCTTGAGGACTCCTCTAGAATATCCTTTATCAGCTATGCCCATATTTTGCGCCATTTCATCAGTGTTGGATTAGATATCGAGAGCTGGGAGAACTGGTTTGTGGAGCACGGGGCTCTGAATTTACGCTGGTTAGTACCTTGGTGGGGACAACTGTTGCCCATTCTGGAATTGGGGGAATATCCGTACGTTCGGCTGGTTGGTCTCAGACATACCTCTTTTTATTTCCCTTGGGGACTTCTATCCAATTTGGCTGGGAGCAGATCGTGCCATCTCGAACACTTGATTTCTTTGGGGTAGAGGATCTAACAGAGCATCTACGCATGCTGCTAGGCTATTTGTGGGAGTGACAACGTCCGTCGACCCGCCCTTCTCATTCTGTTGGGAGAGTCTGACACATCTCTGGGGATTATATGAAGTGGTTGTGGAGAAGAGTAGTTAACAAGATGTTGGTAGTAGAGACTGGACAAAGGTGGTTTGTCTTATCCGATACCAATGAGGGAGGTGTTGTGGTTTTTTCGAGGTTGGTTCGAGCTTATCGACCTGTGGAGAATCATCGGCACTCTATTCAGGCAGGGGAAGCTTGGGGACCCCAGGATGTAGATAACGATGGAGCGGGCTCCTCTGGTAGTTGTGGGTAGGACTCTTGGGAAGTTTGTTTTATAAATGGGGAATAAATTTGGGACTTTATTTTGCTTTTTAGGAAGGTAGGGGGAAAGGAGTTATCCGTCCCTATGTAATTGCACTGTAATTTCTTATTAGTAAAATAAATAAGTTTTTGATCATCCAGCTGTGCATTTTGATGACTTTTATATTTTGAATTATCTATACCATTTTCTAAGGCATGCATAATCCTTTTGTTCAAGTATATGTTAGAATGAATTATCGTTCTCGGAGATAAGAAAAAAGTAGTAAGAATGGGTCGTGCTCATGTAAGACGTATGAGCTGCCTACGTACCTATGGGGGTTCTGTAAAGTTTTATTTTTTTCTAAAAGCAAATGGTATTGTAGAGGATCAGGCCCACGTAGTTCTTGGTAGAGGGAAATGAACATTTTTTTCAGAGTAAAAGGGGTATTAGAAGAGTCATAGCACGCCGAGATTTCGGACTAGGGGTAGAATTACTTGAGACGGTCCAGGTTGACTGGACGAGCCATCCCTTCTCCATCAAGGTCGATGAGCATATCGGCACCTCTCGTCAAGATCTTGTTTACAATGTAGGGGCCACTTCAATTGGGCTTATATTTCCCTCTGGGGTCCCAGATGGGTTCTATGATTTCTTTAAGGTCTAAGTCCCCTTATCGGACACCGTGGTCTTTGACTCTATTATTGAATGAATGCGCTATTCGGCGATGGTACCCTTATATGTGATACAATGCTTTCAGTCTCTTTTCATTAAATAGTGACATCTCGTCAAGACGTCTTTGATTCCAGTCCTCCTCATTGACTTTGTTTTTAAGCATGACGCGTAGCAAAGGGATTTTTAGTTCCACAGGTAGGACTGCTTCCATGACTTATACTCAAGAGTAAGGGGTGGCCCCAATAGAGGTTCGTATTGAAGTTTGGTAGCCCCAGAGGGTGTAAGGTATTCGGTCGACCCAATCCTGATAGATATGGATCATCTTACTGATGATGGCCTTGAGGTTTTGTTAGCGGCTTCGATTACACCATTAGTTTGGGGTCGGTAGGGAGAAGATTTGTGTATCTGAATTCCATACTCGTTCACCACTTCTGTGACTTCTATCTTGAAGTGTAACCCATTATCTAACACTAACTTGTGTGGGACCCTATATCTGCATATGATGTTCTTCCTGATGAATTTGGCCATTTTTTGGCATTCAGAACTGCGTATGACTCGGCTTCGACCCATTTGGTGAAGTAATCAATGGAGACTAGGATAAACTCATTCCTGTTGGACACCTTGGGTGTAACGTTCCCTATGCTGTTAATGCCTCAGGTGGAGAACGTCCAGGGAGAAGTCATGTTCTATAATTCTCGTGGGCGAACGTTTTGAAGGTTCAAAAACTGTTGGAATTTAAGACATCTCTAGACATAGGCGGTGCAATTTTGGACCATGGTGGTCCAGTAGTAGCCTTATCGAATGATCTTCTTGGTAAGTATGTGACCGTTCTTATGGGCTCTGCATTCCTCGCTGTGGATCTTCCACATTATTTCTTCAACGTCAGCCCCTGTGATGCAGTTAGGTGGGTTCCGTCGAAGTTTCTTTTGAATAGTGCTTTGTGAGGGTCGCTCGGTCTTTCTTGTTGGAACCTTCGAGATACCTACCAGGCTTGAGGAGGTGCCAGATATCATAGTACCAACAGTTGGCTAAATCGGGATCTTCTTCAGTGATGAGCTCCATGTGGTAGCAATGGGTTGGTTTATCTTGCTTTTGAACCAGGAAATGGGCCATCATTATTCCTTTGGGCATGTAGATCATGGAGGCTAAGGTAGCAAGGGAATCGACTAGGTTATTCTTTGCTTGAGGTAGGTAGTAGAAGGTGATGTCTTGGAATTGGGAGACTAGTTCTTTTATGTGGGCAAGGAAGGGTTGGATTTTCTCATCATTGACTTTCCATTTTTGAGCATTTGACCGATGATGAGGGCAGAATCCCAATAGACATCTAGGCATTGAATATCTTTCTTGAAAGAAACGTTGAGGCCTACTTTACACGCCTTGTATTCAGTCATGTTATTGATGCAGGGGAAATTCAACTTGGTAGCGATGGGAGTGTGGGAGTCATCTAGGGCAATCAGAAGTATCCAAATGTCAAATCCCTTTTTATTGGCAGCTCCGTCGAAGAACATCTGCCTTCGAAGGTCATCTTATGCGGCACAAAGGATGTTTTCATCTGAGAATTTGTAGATCCAGACATCAGCTTATTCCATGGGTAGTCATCTAGGTAGTTAGAGATGGCTATTCCTTTTATGGCCTTCTGCGTGACGTACACGATATCAAACTCAGCTAGGAGCATCAACCATTAAGCCATTTGGCTGGATAAGGCGGTTTTCTCAAGAAGGTACTTGATGAAGTCCATTCGGGATACGAGTTTGATGGGGAAGGCGAGGATGTAGTGTCACAACTTTTGGGTGGCCCAAATAAGCACGATACATGGTTTTTCCAAAGAAGTGTAGTTGACTTTGTATCCGGCCAATTTGCGACTGGAGTAATAGATAGATCTTTCTTTGTGGGATTCTTTAAGGTATTGGGCTAGCAAAGCCCCAGCTGTAGTGTCGGTTATGGCTAGGTACAGGAGTAAGGGGAGACCAGGCTGCGGTGGCATGAGTACCGTAGGTCGAGTTAGGTATTATTTGATTTGGTTAAAGGCTTCTGGCAGGCTCCATTCCAAACCTCGGTGGATCCTTTTTGAAGGAGTTTAAAAATAGGCTCGCAGATGAAGGTTAGTTGACTGATGAACGGGCTGATGTATTGTAATTTTCCACGGAATCCTCGAACTTCCTTTTCTATTTTGGGAGGTAGCATCTCAAGTATGTCTTTCAACTTTGCAGGATCTGCTTTTATCCCCTTCTCACTAACCATGAATCCTAAGAGTTTCCTTTTGGTAATGCTGAAGACATATTTATGTGGATTGAGTCTCATCTTGTACCATCGTAGTCGTTCGAAGAACTTTCAAAGAATGGGGACATGACCTTCTCTACTTTTAGATTTGATAATCATATTATCCACCTAGACCTCGACTCCTTTGTGAATCAGATCTTTCAGGATAGTTGTGGCAGCCCTCTAGTGGGTAGCCCCAACATTTTTTAGACCAAATGGCATAACCATGTAGCAAAAGGTTCCCCACGGGGTGATGAACACAGTTTTATCGTAGTGATCCGTGTGCATTTAAATTTGTTATATCCGACAAACCCGTCGATAAATTACTTAAGTTCATGGCTGGCTGTGTTGTCCACGATCATGTCGATATTGGGTAGCGCGTAATCATCCTTCGGAGAGGCTTTATTCAAGTCCCGGTAGTCTACACACATACAAAATTTCCCTCCTGATTTCGGTACAGGCACTATGTTGGCTAGCCATGGGGAATATCCAATCACGTGAATGAAGCCCACGTTCAGATGTTTGGCACTTCTTCTTTGACTTTGAGCGACCATTTAGTGCAGAGATTTTGCAACTTTTGTTTAAGTGGCTTATAATTTGGAAGAGTGGGGATCTCTTATTGAGATATTTCGGGGTCAATGTCAGGCATATCATCATAGGACCATGCAAAGACATCCACGAATTCCTTCAGTAAATCTTCGAGTTATGCGTGCTCATGCTCGTTAAGGGTAGCCCCTATCCTAATCTCGCGCAATTGGCTACTAGAAACGAGATTAAAAACAACAGTTTCTTCCTCATTAATTTGAACGCGATTATGTTGTTTGTTATTAACCTTATTTATATCTGTTAAGAATTTTTCATTTGCAAAATCATCATCATCAAAAGTTCGATTAGAAACTAAATCATTAATGTAAGGCACAACAAGATACTTTAAATCTTCATTTATTTCATTGATAGGAAAAACAACATTGAGAACCTCACCAAAGTATGTCTTGATTACATTAGAGCAAATAGAGACAATAGAAAAAAATATGGGCTAAGCATCGAGGTTAGGTGGGTATAGGTAGAACGGGTACAACATGCCAGTTGAGGAGAGGTGTATCAGTAGCTTTAATCAGATGGGACGGATCCATTGATGTAGTGATTGAATAAACCATGCAGAGTGTCAGCCTAAGTGTTTGAAGTTAAATGAATCCTCGGAGTCACTATCCTCAGAATCTTCGATATCTTTGATGAGAGATTGCATATGGTGTTAGGAACTTTTGGCCCATGGGTAGCTGTCTTAGAAAAAGATCTCCATTCTAGGCTTCATATTTTTATCTGTATGGTCATACCATGGTTCTGAGACCGCAAAAGGGGAAGTCTTTACCCTCTTTGATGAATCGTCCATTCAAGGAGTCACCCGGGACAGTTTGGGTGCAGTCTAGTCTCATCTTCGGTTGGGACTGGAGGATCATTATGAGCTCTTGTTTTGATGTTTAATACCCCAAACCACAAGTAGGAAAAGCTTTCTTCAGCATAATAGGTTCGAGTATCCCTTGTTGTCGCCGTCCTAGCCCCAGTTCGGGCATAAAGTGCATGTTTTTAAACGTTTAAATCACATTAACATTGCCATGAGGGTCATATTCTGGACAAACCCTTTCTCTGAAATCATTCCCTATCAGGAGTATAAGAGGCTCAACTCGGAACCCTGATAAGAGCATATCATTTGACCCATGTTGTATCTCAAGGAATGGACTACTGGTACTTGCACTCTCGGCACTGTCCAAAATGGCGATGACCCGTCTATCGGCAAAGAACTTCAATTTCTGATGGAGTGAGGAAGAAACACCCATGATATTGTGGAGCCAAGGTTGTCCAAGCAACAGATTGAAATAAGATGGGATGTCAGTGACTTAAAATTCAATCGTAGGGTTTATAAGGCTAACCCATATTGCAATTTTTATGAATCGCATCACTTCCCAACGGATATTACCGTAGGCACAGACAGCAGTGGAGGTTGGAGCGAGGTCTCTTACTTTCAGTCCTAAGTAGTTGAATGTTATTAATGGGCAAACATTCAAGTGTATCCATTATTGACAAGAGAGAGTGGGACGATCTTCCCTATAACTTCAACGGAGATGTTGAGTGCATGATTGTGGTTTGGTCCAATTTTGGGGATTTCTTCTTCAGAAAAGTATAACATCCGGGTAGAGGTCAAGGATCCGACTAAATTTATCGCTTCTTCAGGTGTGGTAGATGGAGGAACTATGGGTCCAGTGAGCAACTTGATCAAAGCATTTCTACGCAACTAGGAAGACATAAAAAGTCCCCATAAAGTGATGTGAGCTTGAGTTTTCTTCAGTTGATCGAGGAACTTGCTCTCCTCGAGGCTCATTTCGGGTATAGGAAGGTTTTCAACATCTTTCCTTTTGTCATTGGCAGGTAGCAAGATTGGGATTTGGTAATGCCTCCCTGATCTAGTTATGTGATTTACTGAAGAAGGGAAGAATATGATTAATGTTTCCTCATTGATCTCGAGTTATTTCACCACATTGTTTATTTTTCGGAGGAGTTCTTCAAATGACATCATCCCACACATGTCGGCTACTGAGTCAGTCTTCTCTGAATCTTGCTCTTCATCTGAATCTTCAAATCCTTTCCCCTCATTCAGTGGAAACAATTACGTCTTTCCATGCAAAATTAATGCATTCCACAACTTTAATGGCCTCTTCGTATAGGTTTTCCCATTTTACGGGGAGATGTAAGGGTCAATGGACCAGGCGCCCTTGTAGCTTCAAAGTATCAAATAACTCAGTCATACCGCAAATGTTGTTGATTTTCCTGAATAATTCTTCCATGATCTGGACAAAATCATCTAATCTAACTTCATCGGTCAATACCACCCAACTGTCTGACTTTCGGGCCCATCTCTGTGCTTCCAAGAACAGCATACTGAAATTATTATAATCAATGGTCATCTGCGAGGGAAATTTCAGCCCGAACTCTAAGAGGTTATTTAATACTTTTGATAATTCCATATTTCTATTTTCAGAACGGGTACGAACAACGATGCAAGATCTCGTGAGGAGTGACAGTGCCTGATCAGTAAGGCTAGGAGGGTGTAGGAGGAAATATGGGCAAGTTTGGAGAGGTTTGGGAGATTATATGGGTGTGATTTGAGTTGAGGGATCAAATTCTAGGTTCTGTTATAGGAAGAAGGCATTGGCATGATTTGGGAGTAGGTTGTGAGTAGTGTTTGGCTTAGGATTGGCTGACGGGGCAACGACACCCCAGTCAATTAGACCTTGGATTATGTTATAAAGGTGACAACATTGGTTAATGGTATGGCCAGTGGTTTGGTGAAAGGTGCAATGGGCATCTGCCTTGAAGTTTTTGGGATGTGAATTTGGAAATGGACGAGGGTCCAAGGGTTTGATAAGATTTTGGCTTAACAGAGCCTGATAAACTTTGGAGAGGGGAGAATGGAGCTCGGTGTATTCCTTTCAAATTGGGACATGGCGGCTTTCTGGTGCCCATGAGGTGGTTGGTTGAGAGATGTTGTTGATGGTTGAGACTCCAGCACTGACAGGCTTATTATACTTTCTTGGAGCTAACTGTCTGCACACTTTCTTTGGTTCAACTTCTGTGTTAGCAAGACCTTCTTCGATTTCTACTCCTACTTCTCTAACAGCTCGGAAGTGGGGATAGTATTATCCTCCCATTGTTTCTCGGACATGGGGTAGGAATTTCTTATTCACTATGCTTACTTGTTCTTCTTCGGATGGCCGATTGGTCATGGTGGCTGAGTTTTCCCTCCATCAGGTTATGAAGTTACTGACTGATTCTCCAGATTTATGTTTGAGCAGCTCTAAATCACGATGGGTGACCTTAAGCTCTTCATTGTATTTGTACTGAGACATGAATTCCCGGGCTACATCTTCCCAGCTATGGATTCTGGCCTCCTCGAGAGATAAAAACCATCGGAGGGCGCTATCCTTCGAAGTTTACTGAAATAATTGGGCCATTACTGCTTCAAAATCCCCTAGGAGAGTCATAAAATAGTTATAATTATGAAGATGAACAATCGGGGGTCCATTTCTTTCGAATTTCTCGATATTTGGCATCTTAAACTTCTCAGGTAACCTTTCTTTAGGGTAAGGAGACATGTGGGTGTAGTCCACGTAATTTCTAGAGATTTTGACTTGGTCGAACTTCTTGGTCAACATCTTGAGATCTTCTTTAACTTTGTTCAACTCCTCCTCCTTTGGATCCATGACTATAGGCAAGTTAGCCCTTGGCTGGGCAAGGTTAGGCATAGGAAGCTGGGCAGGCGATGACCCATTTACAGGAGGGGCACGTGGAGCGTGCTGATACTCTTTGGGAACCCATATGGGTTCGGGTGGAAGGAATAGAACCTCGGGCTCTTTAGGAATAGGGACCTGGTTTCGTTGAATCTCGTGGACCTCGCTTTGGAGATTATCAATTTCGGATATGAGATGAGCTAAGACTGCCATCAAATATGGCTGTGCAACTTGTGCTTGATCGGTGTTCTCCATAGACAGTTGATGAATTTCAGACTCATGGGAAGTAGAAGGAGAACGGATGGAACTCTGAGGTGATTTGACTGAAGAGAAAAGCCAATAGAGAGAAGGCCAAGGGTAAGTGATCGACCTGAGAAGGAAAAAATTGGGGTTTATTTTTTAAAAAAGGAATGAAATTTTTTTTGACATTTTTTTTCCTTTTTGAGATTGGAAGACAAAATATTTTTTGATTTTCAATAAAGAGAGGAGAAATGTTTTCGGATTTTTGATCAAGAGAGTAGAAATGTATATATATTGATACTTTTCACAAAAGGAGGAGAGAATGAATGAGAGGCAAGTCTCAGCATGATTATTATAATTATTAGGTTCTCTCTTGTATTAGGTTAACCTAAATGCAAAAAGGAAATGCCGGACGGAACCCGAGCCTGGAAAAATTGGGATTTACAACATATGAAAAACTATGGATGGACTTGTAACCAGGCTCACAGGCAGGGTCTCATTTTTAAAATTGTGCGAGAATTCGGGAGGCATGCCGACCCGTCATTTTGGTAGAGTTTTGGGTAGAAACCGACAATCTACCATGTGTCTCCTAAGTTTGACGCCTATATGAGAGTATGCAGTTGGTTCGGTGAATTGGAAGGTGTTCCCCCCTTTGGCATGACCTCCACGATATACATCTTGCTTTTGAGGGCAATCGGTACGTGTGGACAAACCATTTGATATACCTAAGTGTATGTGAATTGACTCATTATATACCTTGTGGAGATGGTACGTGTGAGAGCGAATTCGATATGATCGACGTACGTGAACGAGTTCCCGGTGATATACCTCCCATCATGACGTCGGTCAAGCGATACGATGCGGGGGGAACAATTCGATATACGTCAAAGGTACTAGTCCAATGGAAGGTGAGAGTTATATCGCTTAGGCTAACTGCGCCCTGTCGGACCAGCTCGTGATTTCCTAGTTACGGGACAAAATTTGGTCAATAACAATGCTCTTTGGTGATGTTGGGTTAATCTTGCAGGATTTCTTTATTAGTATCTTATGGAGAGAGTATCTTTCTTGATGATGACCAACAGGACCGAAGCATAGGTACCATAGCAAAGTTACACTACACAAGGATAAGTGATGTGTAACTATCTACAAGTGAATGTGTGGTAAGTAAAGATGAATATATGCAAATGAAAAGTGAGTGCTAGTGACACTTAGAATGTATTTCTAAGCGACATGTGAAAATTTGTGATCCTAGGTGCACGTGGTGCGAAGTATACATGGAGAATTTTTCTACAAGTGTGTGAATAGCAGCATAAGCATGGGTACACATGAATAATAAGGAGGAGTATGCAGAAAAAAAGGATATATAAGAGAATAAAACATCCATTTAAATAGAGTCTAGCCCTCAAAATAAAGTCCCCGGTAGAGTCGCCACTGTGGCCATCCCCCGATCCTCGCGGAGAGAGAGAGCATGGGTGGAGGAATCTCTCTCTTGGTGGGAGGATCTTGGTCCCGCGCATCCCTATTGAGAGCACTTCGGCCGTCATCGATAATGTGTGAGGTGAAAAATGTAGAGAGATGGAGTCGCCAGTCCATTTTACTCAAAATAGACAAAAGATGGTGGAGCCATCCTGAAGGACAGCATCAAAGATACATATATACATACGAAACCAAAATGATTCGAGTAGGGTTCAGAGGCTAAGTTACGGAATGGGAAGGTGTTAGGCACCCATTCTGCCTTTGCGGTCTCTCATTGATTTGTTTTCCTCTTTTTCTCGTGATATGTGTGCATGTATATATGTAGTGGAGGCAGGAATCATCGACTTGTATCATGGAAGAGAGAAAGAGAGTCATCCATAGGAATGTTACTAAAAGTAATATTAGAAAATAGGATTTATGCGATTATCCTTCTGTTAATCGTTATAATGTAACGATAACACGTATATCATAATAAGATATTGGTAACAAATATAGGTATATGTAGATATGCAGAGATGAAAATCTAATAAAAAAGATAGAAAATTGGAAAAAAATAGGACTCGAGTCTTGGGTTTTATCTCGAGACTCCTAGATAGCCTATAGACGCATCAAAGTCTATGTAGTTCACCTGTAAATGAGGGGCGGGGTTTATCCCATAAATCCAAGCAGGGATTTCTCTTACATGTGTCTATGTGTGTAAAGTGGTGTTTTAGTGTGAGAAAAGTGTGACAAAAATATGAGAATTCCCGTTTGGAGTTTATGAGCAAACCCTCTTTCTCTTGTTATTTTTGGGTTTTTTATTTGAAAAATAATAGATGTGCAATAATACTAAATAAAAGGTATATTAGGATATATGTGATGGGTAGACTAAAATTGCTAAGTAATAAAACAAGTTAATGCAAATTTAAGAGAATTTAAGGAGAGAGTTCGAGAAAATTGGACCTTCTTGAAGATCTAGAGCTTGATCTTGAATGTTAGAGAGCATACCTTGCACTTCGATGATGATGGTGAGTGGTTAATTCACCAAGTTTGGTGAAAAAGATGGTGAAAAGTGAATGTTGGAAAAGGATTTGAATGTGAAAACCAAGCTGACTTCGAGAGGGATTTTCTGAGTTATTGAGAGTGATAGAGCTCAGATCTTGGGGTCCTTTTGCAATGTGGTCAGACCCTCCTTTTCATAGGCCTAGGGAATTATCGATCGGCATATGCCTGATCCAGCCAATCGGTAGGTGTCCTTAGGTACATTGTTGATAGGCAGGATTTTGAACCTGTCGGTTGGCACTCTCGTTCAAGTTCCTTTGGAAAAATGGTCATAGAATGTAATATGTTGATCCGAATCTAGCACTGGGTATATCATTGTAAAGGTAATTCAGAGACCTTTGAAAGTCCTTTGGACTACTCCCGGGTCCAAAAGTTGACTTTGGGTCAAATGTTGCTCGAAAGCGCTTGTTGGTCCTTTAGACGGGAATTCATCGAACGACGAAGGGTCGTTCGTCCATACTATAAGTCAAAATCGCACATGGGGTTGATCATTGGAAAGTTTAGGAGATGTACTTTGACATTCCAAAGAGTTTGACTTGGTTTGGAGAGCTGACTTTGGTCAATCGGGGTCTAGAAGCGTTCGACGACCTTTCAGAGTAAAACAGATCGTTCGTTCGTACCGTATGTTAGAAATGGGGCCGGAGTGGACCATTGGAAAGGGGTTTTAGTGCCCTTGGAGGATTTTTTCAGTCTCATTCGAGATGAAGAGTTGAATTTGGTCAAATAGAGGCCAGGAGCACCCGGTGGCATCCAGTTGAAGTTTCGAGGGAAAATGGGTCGTTCGTCTACACCGTAAGTCAGAATCTCGCACGGAGTGGACCGTTGGAAAGTGGTTTTAGTTCCTTACGAAGATTCATTTAGTTTTGATCGAGCTGAAGAGTTTGATTTTTGGTCAAATGGAGCCTGGGAGTGCCTGATGGCTTCTAGATCAGTACTTGGGGTACGACCTAGGTTTGTAGTGATGCAAGGAGGTGCTAAGGACCAAAGGGAGATTAGGAGGTGCTAGAATGGGGAGTCTACACTAAGGAATGGTCACGACCCCATCCATGACCCCCAATGTGTATGTGTGGTGTTTCATCATGCATATGGTTATGGACTAAGGCCATGACCCCTCCACGACCAAGTTTGGATGGAATTTTGGTGCAAATTTGGTGCCAAGATGGTCACGACCCAAGTCCTTGATCCATAGTGGTCATGGACTTGGGCCGTGATCACTTCCATGAGCATCCATAACAAAGGTTGGTTATAGATCTGGTCATGCCAAAGTTAAAGATGGTCATAGACAAACTCCACGACTAGCTAGTCACAAACCTGGTTCATAAGCTCCATGTCGTGACCCTTTGCAAGATTTGGTGTAGTGTTTTCTACTAAACGATTCCCAAGACCAAAGTTTTGGATTGGTGATTATGGGTTCAACTTTCTTGAAGGATTGATGCACCTTGTTTATTAAGAGATTAGACTTGGTCATATTGGTAATAGTTATATAGGTTAGATATATGACTTTTGTACTATTTTTTGTTAGAACTAGCGTTAGGATTGCACTACACAAAAATAGGTGAATGGTTACGGTAAGATGGTTATGCTCCAGGTTTGTGACCAGCACCATGACCATGGTCAAAGTACACGTGAGCAAGGTCAAAGTACACGTGACAAATTCCATGACCATAGTGCTCCGTGACCTAAAATGGAAGGTTTCACGGTCTTGCACCATGAACAGGTTGGGTCACGAGTATGGTTCGAGACTACTGTGTGAGCATTATTGTGACAAAATTGTGTTCAAATTCTATCCAACTTGGGTCACGTTCGTAGATCGTTTCCACATCCATGATCATTCCCATAATTCCCTTACAATTATGGTCACGGCTTTGGGTCATGACCATTTTGAATTATTCATGACTCTAGGTCACGGTCAAAGGTCGTGACCAGCCCAATAGTGATGACGTGGTCACGGATGCTAACGTGGAAAAAACGGTCAGTACTGTGGGTCACAATCATGGTCCGTGACTATCCTCTTTATTTATAAACTCACCAAACTATTAAATTATTTCACCCAAAAACCAAAAACCTCTATCTCCCTCTCTCTCTCTCTGGCATTCCCCCTATCTTCAGCTTTCCATCTTCCTAACGTTCCCTATCCTCCGACGTTCTCTCTCTCTCTCTCTCTCTCTCTCTCTCTCTCTCTCTCTCTATTAGGTACCATTTTCTATCCCCCTCTGTTTGTATTAGTGTGTGTAAATGTTTATATTATTGTGTGCATTAGTGTTATATATGTGTGTGTGTATATACACAGACATATATATGTCTATATGTGTGTGTATATATACAGTGTGTGAATTTATAATGTAAATATATATATATATATATATATATATATATGTGTGTGTGTGTGTGTGTGTGTGTGTGTGTGTGTGTGTGTGTGTGTGTGTAGATAGTGTATGTGCAAGGGCGAAGCTAGGATCCTTCATTAGGGTTGCCTTATATGAAAGCCAAAATTACATGACTTGCAAATTTAGGGTCAATTGCCTTTTGAAGTTGACATATGTGTATTTTTAGTACGTGTTACAACATTTTGCACGTTTTCATTTTTGGCTCTATATTCCATTTTAACAAAGTTTTTAAATTTATTTTACGACAAGTTTTCAATCGTGTCACAAAAATAAAAATAATTCCCAAAGTGCAAATATGAAAAATTTAAGAACTCGAATTAAAAATATACATAGCTACATGACCTTAAATAGAAAAACCAAAAAAAGTTAAGAAAAAATTCATAACCTAATTTAGATCAATATTTGAAATGTACAGTCAAATAATATCTACTGAGATTGAGCCTAAGTATTATTTCATATTGTTCTTATATTTGGGTACTTATTAAACAGTTACATAACATATTATAATACATCTTTAGATTACCACATTCACAATTGAACACCTCATTTATTTAATGCAATACAAATTGTAGAAATCCATGGATAATGAATAAAATAATGATATTGTTAATGTTTCAACAAGGAAAAGAAAAAGAAACAAACAAACTAACAAAAATATTGCCTCTTAATAATTTTGTTGGCGAAGGACAGATAGATAGGTCAAGTTTTTATTCTATTTTCCACATACATCTCTCATTAAAACAAATTGAAATTGTAAATTCCTCAAAGTGAGGGCTTCGTTTGATTAATTGGGACTAGGATATTTTTATTGGTTAGTAATTGAGTTGGTCCAACTGTAAGGTAGTAAGTAAAAAAACTTGTTTACCCTAGGCTAAAGCTCATGTCTACCCCCTATGTTTCTGCCATTGCATATGTGTGCGTATATATATGTGTATTTATGTATGTGTTTATATCTATGTGAATGTATGTGTATATATGTATTTTAACTATTTAAAAAAAATTCAATTCTTAAACCCTAACTAGTGGAAAATTTACGCTTTTTTAAAACTACATTAGTGGAAAGATACCCTAAACCCTCTTTAAAAAATCCAAATTTAGAAATAATTTAGTGGGAAAATACCCTGAACCCTTATTACTAAACATTAATTTAGTGAGAAACTACCCTAATTTAGATGATAGAATGATTATGGGATAATATTAATTGTTGGTTTTCTTATTGGATGGTGATGTTGGATTTCTTGGATTAATAATACACTTAATTTTTCAAAATGTCTCATAATAAACCTTAAAAAAATCTCTCTTAACACTGTCACATTCACGTCCTCATATATTTTTCTCAGGAAAAATGAGGCGTAATGATAATCACTAGCAACAATTGTACGATAGGTTGCATTTGGACAACATGTATACTTCTTTTATTAGTGATTGCTATTTAGAAGGTACTCCTATTTATAGTTATGTGAATAAGAATATCGAACAATTTAACTACCTTGAAAATCGTGGAGCTCATCTCGAGAAAGAGTACCTTTTCAACCGTATTTTATTTTTGCTACTGGAAAGTTGGGATGACATGTTAGAGAATATATTTCGCGTGCATAATCCCAATATAGTCCCGACCTTGCTTATGCAGTTAGAGAAGGCAAAAAGAAAAAAGAATTCACCGTTATGGATATAACAAAGTATAGAGAGCATTGACCTAAACTCTGATGTCTCATGATATATGCACATTAAATTTAATCTTTCCAATAAGAAGAAGAAGATAGGATTCTGAGTTCAATTCACGTATATATATATATATATATATATATATATATATATATATATATATACATCCCCCTATTTGGCCAAATGAAAAAATTCGTACGTTTTTAAAAACTAATACCAAATGGATGGAGATCAGACACATTGAAAATATTTTAAACTATTACTTTTGAAAGGTAGATACACACACATATATATAGTCATAAACTTGATTAGTTAGTCATAATTTATATTATTATAATTATTTAATCGCTTATTAGTTTTTATTTTGTAGATAATGTCGGGCAAGGATGGACAAAATGTACCAAGTGACAAGTTGAGGCCCCAACCATGAGAATTCTCATCACCAATCGCTATGAAATTATCAACTCCACCATTGGTTTAGTCCACTGCTCCAAGCACGATAGGTAACAAACCGACATAACTTTAATTCCCCCACCCAGCCCTTGCGACACCGCCCGATCAAACGAGAAGAAGCCCATTGGGTTCTCCCTACTTAGGAATAACACTGGTGATAAAAATGACCTCCAGATATTTGTCGCTTGGAAAACGAATGTGGGAGTCGAGGGAGCATACAACTAAAAACTAGTTGATCAAGCCATCAAAGATGACATCTATGAACAAAGAGGTTTTCATATTTCGATCGTTCAAAGCAAATGGTTCATTCTCGGGTTGCAGAACAACTAAGAACATATTGGATAAACGTTCAATTGATGAACATACCGTTCAAAGAAAAAGGTTATTTCTTGGATTGCAGAACGGTATTTTTGCATTAGACACAAAGTGCCTCTAAATATTGAATGTTGGTGTTTTATTGGAATGATTTTTTGGAAAATGAGGTGAAGGACAAGAAGTTGTTCCAGAGGGAGAAAAATAAATAATATAGGGGGAAAATTGATGCCCAAAGGCTGGGCTCCAAATCTTATGAAGATTTGAAGAATGAATGGTTGAATAGGACAATGATATTGATACAATATTAGCACTTTAATTTAATTATGAATGTTTAGGTTGATGTATGAATTTTAAATTTGATTTACGAATGGTTAATATTATTTCTGAACGCTTAGTTTGATGTATGATAGTTTAGTTTGATCTACGAATGTTTAATTTGATTTAAGAACGTTTAATTTTATTTATGGATGGTCAATTTCAATTACGAATGCTTAATTTTATTTATGATTGTTTATGGGCACGTACACCATTCACGGGACACCGAATTTGAGAATAAACTATCCTGAGTTTGTGGTTGGACCAAATTGGCCTTGGCACCTCCCCTAATTACCTTTTTTGACTCTACACTAGTCATTATATTGACGTCTCATTCCAAGCGTAAAACATGAGTCATCAGCTCTTAAAATTTGTTCTTCCAGGGCTTGAACCTCATCCTAAGCTCTAGTTTTAGTGTGCTTGAATTGCACAACATTGTCATTCTCTAGTAGCTTATCTATTTAGCCCAATTTCTCGTACGTGATAGATGTTGTTGTACTCGTTAATGAGATTTAGTTGATATCTCCAGTGTTTGTCCCATAACTTTCACCTTTTCAAATCAACTTCCATCTTGTATTTTCCTAACACATTTTTCACATGTTCTTGTACATGTACATTTGTTGATTAGTTTCATTGATATAATACTCATAAAATGAAAGCTAATTAACATCCCATATGGGAGAAAATCAATATTACTAATATCTTCTAAATTTGAAAACTGTAAGTTGTTCATGAGGTTGTTATGTTCTGAAAATTATTAATACCAAACTTAAGGACAACAGTGCATAGGCAATTTCAATTTTCAAAACAGAACGACCTCATCACCAACTTTGAGTTTCCAAATTTTGAGGATATCAGTAATGTTGATTTTATTCCATGTGGGATATTAATTTCCTTCATTTTATGAAGATTATACTAATGACACTAATCAATAAATGTACATGTATAGGAATAAGTGGGAATTGTGATGGAAAAACTCGAGATGGAAGTTGATTTGAAAAAGGTGAAAGTTATATGTCCAACACCTGAGATAGAAACTCGCCGGCATTAATGAGGACTACAAATTGTACCTCGTACGAGAAAATTAGGGCTCTAGAGAAATATAGTAGGCCACTATATATAGACAACGTTGTGCAGTTAGAGCATGCCAAAACTAGAGCTTAGGATGAGGCTGAATCCTTGGAAGAAAAAATTCAAAGATTTGGCACCTCGTGTTTTACATTTGGAACGAGACATCGTTGATTGACTAGTGCGGGGCAAAATAAGGAAAATGCGGGCATTTCAGGATCAATTTGGTCCAATCACAAACTAAGAAGATTGTATTTAATGATCATCTTGGATCACTGGAACTAGGTATTATTTACTTAAAATAACATTTTGATATACTTGATATGCATAATCTTTTAAATCTTTCATTCCTATATGGGCACATTTAGGAACAAAGACCTCGTATGTGACCAACGTAACTCGTAACAACTGATTGCATATCGCGGGACTCCCTGTTTGAGAAAATGATCAGAATTTGTAAATAGGCACACTCAAGTTTGAGACATAACACTAGTGGGGAAAAATCCCAAACAACCCCTTAACGGGCCAAAAGGGGGTATAAACACCTCGTACGTCACTGACCGCGTAGTCACAGGACTTTCGGTTGGAGAATAGGACCGAAATGTGCAAATAGACACACTTAGGTTTGAAAATGTGCTCCAAGTGAGGAAAAATCTCGAACAAGACAGAAACGGGAAAACGGACACCTAGCATGTGATCAACGTAACTCATAGAAACTGACTATATAATCGCGGGTCTCCCAGTTTGAGAATAGGACCAAAATTTACAAATAGACACACTTGGGATTTAAAATGTGTCGTTAGTGGGCAATAACCCCGAACAATCCTACAAGGAGCACGAACACCTCCCACGTGACCAACGTAACTTATAGTAACTAACTGTGTAGTCGTGGGACTCCCAGTTTGAGAATAGGAATGAATTCACAAATATACACACTTAAGCTTGAAAATGTGTCACTAGTGGGTTAAAACCCTAACAACAACCAAATGGTCCGCAAGGGGCATGAACACCTTGCATGTGACCAATGTAACTCATAGCAACTAGTTGGGCAGTCGTGGGACTCTCGGTTTGAGAATAAGACCAAAATTTGTAAATAGGCACACTTAGGCATAAAGACCCGCTAATGGGAGAAAACTCTTAACAACACCCAAATGGGCCCGTAAGGGGCACGAACACCTTACACGTGATCAACATAACTCATAGTAACTGATCGCAAATTCCTGGTACTCCCTATTTAATAATATGACCAAAATTTGCAAATAGACACACTTAGCCTTGAAAATGCGACGTTGGTGGGAAAAAAACTCAAACATCCCCCAAACGTCCCTACAAGAGGCAAGAACAGATCGCAAGTGATCAATGTAACTCGTAACAACTGGTTGCGTAGTCACATGACTCTCGGTTTGAGAATACCATGCATATTTTTTCCATATAAATATGGTCACGGACTTAAATCGTGACCATATTTATAATTTTTATAATAAATACTGGTCACGAATTGGGGTCGTGACCAGATTGAACCATGTGTACAAGATTGGTCCCGACTTAGGTCTGTGACTATGGTTTCAAACTAGGTCATGGATTGGGGCCATGACCACATTAAACCAAGTGTAGAAGTTTGGTCATGGCTTAGTTTCGTGATCAAGGTTTCAAACCTGGTCACGGATTGGGTCCGTGACCATGGTCTCAAGGTTGGTCACTACCTTTTTCCAGAACCAACGTGCAGTATCCTGGCTCACCCTCTAATCCGTGACTATGTATTTTGGTTAGGGATCAAGTCCGTGACCATTGATTTTGGTCACATATTCGATCCATGACCCTGAGGCTTGGTCACATCCCGATTCCGTGACTATCCACCTATTTTGGTGTAGTGTTGGGTTATATTGGGGAGAATGTGAGTGAGTAAAACCTTACAGTTGTATGTATGTATGTTGATCTTAGAGAGGGACGAGCCAAAGTTATTGGAGGTTACTTTAGGTATTGAGAGATTATATGTCGTTTAACTAACTTGATAATTAAATGATATGGAGCATAAATATGTACAAGAGAGATATTATATGTGTATATGGACAGAGACTTATAGTTTATAGACGCAATAAAGTACGAGTTGGATTTAATAAGGTAAAAAGTTGATAAACCTAAGAAGTTAATGCATGACTCAATTTTTATGAATTTAGATGATTTGGGGTATGTTCATGTGTGCATGGGATCCCACTTGATTGTATATATTTGATGTGGTTTCAAGAGATAGTAAACATAAATGAGACAAAAAGTTTGCATTTGGGGATGATGATATTTTGGGTACTCTTGAGATTGTGCATTATTATGTATCTTTATATATTATGTTATGTGTCACATTCAACACTGCCCCTTATTTATTATTTTTTTTTTTTGGGGGGGGGGGGGGGGGGTTAAATACCAAAAGTCCCTCAATTTTTTTTTAATACACATTTAAACCAAGCATTGTATTTTGTTCCAAAAAGACCCTTAAACACTCATTGAACTAATAGTCTCTTATTTTTAAAACTCCGCGCTAACGGTATGGTGAAGAAGTTTTTGGAGAAAAATAAATAGGATTGGACTAAATGTGTATTAAAAAATGTTCGAGGGACTATTTGGTATATGTGTCTTTTTTCACACCTTACTTGTTTTTAGTATCTCACCATTGGATATGGACAATTTGTAATCAATGATACATTATTTGATACATAAAATGTAGCCTGCTAAGATATAAATTTTCCTTTTCATTTCTTTATCTAGTAACAAAAGAAACTATAATCAAGACAATAAGTTATGTGTGAATTTGTCAAATTTTATTGAGGCCAACATGTTGTGTAACATTCAGTATTGTCCCATATTTTTGTTTTTCACACCTCACTCATTTATTATTACACCATTGACTATGGACAAATTGCAACCAATCACATATTATTTGAGACAAGCAACATTGGCCAAAATGATTATTGATTTTATGTAGGCCAATTGTCATTTTTTAAGAGTAACGTTATGAGTTCTAAAAAAAATTTCAAATAATTTCCAAACAGTATTGAAGTGTTATACACTGGCAGAACCCACAATACAAGATACACCACTTAATAATATTTGAAGGATGATTTGAAGGATTTTTAAGACACTCATATCATTTTTTTTTTTCATAACTCACTTTGTATTTATTATCACTCCATTGACAATGGAAAAATTGTAATCAGTAACACATTTTTTTCCCCGAACCAATAACACATTGTTTGAGGCCTTTCATCTTACACAATTAATCCCCACTTAAATTGAAGGGTCCTGATAATTACACCAAAACACAACAAAAAATTATATACAAATTTTACTAACTACACCCAAAGTTTTGTACCTTCTTTTCTTCTTTTAAAATGTTTAATATACCCCAAGCTAAACACAATCAAACACCACACACTCTAAATCAAATACCACACAATATCAAAACTCTTCAACTCCCACCAAAAGTTGAACATCCAATGTTCTCTTGGTGATTTTGAGGTATTAAAACACATATACCAAGTATATAATAGATAAAACTATTAGAAAATTGAAAATAAGATTAAAAAAACTAGGAATATTGTACTTATGGCCTCCAGTACCCGTAAGTGATGAGTAGTTTCGGTTGGAAGTGGCCATGAAAATCGTTGTCATGGTAGCGAGTGTAACATCCCTTATTTATGAGCATTTAATATTTAATTAATTTGGCCAATTTAAATTACTAGTGTGTCATAATTTAATTGAATTAATTATTATAAGTTTATTTAAATATTAATCGAGAGAGCTAATGGTTAATATTTATGGAACTTAATTACTAAGTGAATGGTAATAATTTATGTGACAACCCGCTCACCAAAATAAGGGGTGGCCAGCCCGATACTTCAATAATAAGGGGAATCATAGATGGACCATTCTCAGCATCACAATAATATAGTAAGTATGTGGGAAAACCACTCTATATTTTAGAAAAACGGGTTGCCAAAAAAAAAATTTGGTTTATAAGTTAAGGAAAGACTTTAAACAACCCAATTTGAAAAGAAAGTGGAAACCCAAAAGAACTTAATTGCACAATAACAAATATACAATAAGGGGAGCAAATATGCTATCGATCAACAATCACTACAATGTAATGCAACAGTTTAATGTAAATTACATAATACATTACAATAAGCAAACACAATAGCTTGGGCCACACGCCCGAGTAAATAACCCGATCATAACTAGAGTACAAAAATGAAGGCGTCTGCAACAAAATATCCCGTAATATCCACAAAGTATCACGACTCCCTAAAAACACCGGATAGGATAGTCAGAACGGGCGTCCTTGCGGCTGAGCACCTGAGCGAATACAGATTCATGCACAACAAGAAAGATGAACGGGTCAGGGCCCGGTTTTATATGATAGCCAGATGAATAAAGAGTATGATAGTTATGGATAGTTAATCATGAATGATAAAGATGAGAATGTATCAACATAATCTCAAAGCATAAACTAAGACGATTTAAATCATTATACTTTTTATTTAGTTATGCAAGAGGATATACATGATTATCATTAATTAAAAGCCTCCATCATTTTTCACTATTTCATTTTATTTTTCCATTCCTTATCAGGAATATAATTACTGTCATATGCTCTTTGTGGCATTTATCATACATCAAGTCCCACTTGATTAAGAATAGTTATATTCATATACATATAACGATTCTAAGATCGCCCGTTAGGGTTTTGCCCACTGTGCGCACCCCTAAATGACCATCACCTTCCAGGGCCTATATACCAAGACAACATGGGCACCTACAACACAAGACATCGGGAAGCGGCCATATGCCCGCGGGAGAGTCATAACCACACCCGGAATTACCTTACCATCGCAGAAAACATACCATACGCGCTCATATGGCCTAGGACTATATCCACACTGCATTCATTAGCCAGGGGGCTTCACCTCACGCACGAACTTCCCTTATGATGGAATTTAGAGAGGTGTGTTTAAGTAATTATCATTTACCATACTCATAATTAAGTAAATTATCATTTACCATATTCACTTTCATTTTCATTTCCATTTTAATGAATACATCCCATTTTATTCGGAGCCATACTTATTTCATATCATCATTATAACCTCAATGAATGAATAAATTCTCAATTTATTCTCCAAACATTATTTTGTGGTTTTATAATAAACTACCAAGACTATCATATTTCGATTGATCCTCTAAAGTCTCCCAATATGACCTTACAACTCCTAGATGCCTAAGAATTAAATAAAGGAAAAAAATGCCCTATCATCAATTTGTACACCCCCAAAATAACCCCATTTAATCCAATTCTAATCTAGGGTAGTTAACTAACTCATCTAGGACTCTAGGACTCTAAATTGACTTCATACAAGAAGGTTCCTAAGCCCTAAGCCTAAGGAAAAAGGGTTGGAATTGAGTTAAAAATATAACTCACAATTGCAGGATTTTCGAATCGATTCGCCCTGGATGAATCGATTCGGTCTGAAAACGAATCGATTCGGACCAGCCGAATCGATTCAGACAGAAAAACCTGACATTTTGCATAATTACCGAATCGATTCGGACATGTCGAATCGATTTGGTCCACTCAGACCTGTATGCTGCCCCTATAGTGAATCGATTCGCTAGGGGCGAATCGATTCGCTAGGGGCAAATCGATTCACCCAACCCAGAATTGCCTAATTCGGCTATGGAGTCTTGGACTCCAAATTTCCCCCAACACATTTCTACCCAAACCAAGATCATTTATTGCAACCAACCACACATGAATGCATCTAGCAACTATAATTTACCCCAATAAACATCTCAATCAACTTTCAAGGGTTCAAAACCTACAATCCCGATTCAAACCCAAACGTTGTTAAACCATAACCAATCCACAACAATCAATACAAATTATTCATCTTAGACCATATATTAGCAAGTAGAAAACTTGCCTTGTGGTAGAAATATCAGATTTCTCTTGGTAACAACAATCCAAGCATCAATCTCTCTCTTTTCTTCTTTTTCTCCTCTTTTCTCCACAACTCTCTTCTTCTCTCTTTATCTCTAGGTTAGTAAATACACACTTAAGAAATGAATTGAGGTGCAAGAATAAATCGTGGCTTTAGTCTAAATTCCCATCTTAATTGGTTAATACCACATTAAAATGATTCATAACTACACATTTATGTTAAAACCAGTCAAAAGTGCCCAGAATCCAAAAATACAATATGGCACTTATTTCGACTATCTCGCACATTTCGGGACTAACTATGCCCTCTAAATTAACATCCAGAGATTTTATAAATCACTTCAAGTTCCGGTTTCATTTAAACCAGAAATGTCAATTAAAGCATGCGACACTATAAAATGCAACATTATGATATTTACTTACACATACGGTAAATATGCAACAATCTAGTAAATAACAACTTTTAATTCATTCAATTAATATTTACTCCATTTTCTCACCATTTTATATAAGTGCTCCATACAGTAAATTAATATAAATTAGGTTCTCAAAAGCGAGGGTTGTTACATACTCCCCCCCCCCCTTATGAGGGAATTTTTCCCTCAAAATTCAGGTGTACCGTGTATAAAGAGATGCGGATATTTTTCTCTCATATCATCTTCACATTCCCTTGTTAATTCCTTGGCGTCATGATCACCCCATTGAACTCGCACCAAGGGTACCACTCGAGATCTCAAACGTCGCTCTCCGTGTTCTAAGATAGCAACAGGTTGTTCTTCATACGAAATATCGAGTTGCAACTCGATATCCTCCAAAGGAATATGCCAAAGGGCTCCTTCACACCTCTTATACTTCTTCAAAGAGGAAACATAGAACACATCATGGAGTTGTTGTAAGTGTTCCGGTAGGGCAAGTTGATACGCCACTGGACCTACCTTGGTAATAATAGGAAAAGGTCCAACATAACGCGACGCAAGCTTCCCTTTCTTCCCAAAACACTTTATACCTTTCATAGGCGATACACGTATCAAGACTTGATCTCCAATCTCCAACTCCACATGCCTTCTATTCGCATCGGCATAACTCTTTTGACGGTCTTGAGCTATTCGAATGCGATTTTGGATAAGTTTAATCATGGAAGAAGTATCCTAGATCATTTCAGGTCCAAGAAACTTATTATCCCCCACCTCCAACCAAAAGTGGGTAATCTACAAGGCCGGCCATAAAGTGCTTCATAGGGTGCCATCCCAATCGTGAATTGGTACGAATTATTATAAGCAAATTCGACCAAAGGGAGATATTATTCCCAACTACCTTTGAAATCAAGCATACACATGCGGAGCATATTCTCCAATATTTGGTTAACCGTTTTTGTCCGCCCATCTGTTTGAGGGTGATAAGAAGTGCTTAACTTCAATTCGGTTCCCATAGCTTCTTGGAAACTTTTCCAAAAGTGGGAAACAAAAATCTTATCTCGGTCGGAAACTATATTTATTGGCACCCCGTGGAGCCTAATAATCTCCTCAATAAATAGCCGGGCATAGCGAACAGTGTTGTAATCGGTGCGTACCGGTAGGAAATGTGCCAACTTAGTCAACCGATCAATAATAAACCAAATAAAATCGTGACCACTCTGCGATGTTGACAAGCCCGTGATGAAATCCATCGATATACTCTCCCACTTCCACACCGGAATCTCCAAGGGTTGCAACAAACCCGTTGGTCACTGATGATCTATCTTGACCAATTGGCAAGTAGTACATCGGGATACGAACTCAGATATATCTCATTTCATGCCCGTCCACCAATACTGACGGCGCATGTCTTGGTACATCTTGTCCCCACCAGGATGCACTGAAAATTTAGACCCATGAGATTCTGTAATCACGGCCCATCGTAAATCCGCTTCATTCGAGACAACGAGTCTCCCGTGGAAACATAATCCACCCTCCGAGCTTATAGAGTAGGATTCCTCTTCCTCGGTCAACAATTGGCGTATACGGTCCTGACAACCTTTATCCCTTCCTTGGGCCTCTACAACCCTTACGACAATAGTAGACGTAACGGTCAATATTGACATAAATGCCCTAGCAAGCGTTTCCTCCTGACTAAGCTCCTTCCATTTGGCTTTCCATACCTCCTCTAACTCCCCCTCGGGCTTTCTTCTCAAAGCATCCGCCACCACATTCGCCTTGCCCGGATGATAGTGGATGTCAAATTGATAGTCTTTCACAAACTCTAGCCATCGACGTTATCGCATATTTAAATCTTTCTGTGAAAATAAATATTGCAACGATTTCTGGTCCGTGAAAAGACTAAATTTCTCCCCTAGGAGGTAATGCCTCCAAATCTTCAAGGCAAAGACTACTGCGGAAAGTTCCAAATCATGCACCGGACAATTCTATTCACGAGGCTTTAGCTTGCGAGAATCATAAGCAATAGCCCGTCGCTCTTGTTGAAGTACTCCTCCCAATCCTTGCAGATATGCATCGATAAAGACTAAATATTCCAATCCTGGCCTTGGTAACGTAAGGATTGGACCAGAAGTCAACCTATCCTTGAGCTCGTCAAAAGCTTACTGACAAGAATCATCCCACACAAACCTCACCCCTTTTCGGGTTAGATTTATCACAGGGCTAGCAATTTTAGAGAAACCCTTGATAAACCGACGGTAATAACCCGCCAAACCCAAAAAACTACAAATCTCGATAGGTGTAGTGGACTGACCCACTCCCTCACAGCAACAACTTTACTTGGGTCTACCGAAATACCTTGGGCCGTCACAATATGACCCAAAAACTGTACCTCCTGCAACCAGAAGACACACTTCTTGAACTTGGCATACAATTGGTGATCCCTCAACCTTTGCAGGACCAACCGCAAATGAGTAGCATGGTTAGATTCTGTTCGAGAATACACAAGGATGTCATCAATGAACACAATAACAAACTGGTCCAAGAAGTCCCGAAATACCGTATTCATGAGATCCAGAAACACGGCAGGGGCATTGGTTAGTCCAGAAGGCATAACCAAAAATTCGTAGGACCCATATCTCATTAAGGAATCGGTCTTGGACACATCTTGCTCCCGTATCCGCAACTGGTGATACCCCGTCCTCACCCTCCACTAATGTGCACACCTAACATACCTCTCTATATGACCCATCTAGCTATCTACCCCGTAACTAGTCTTGTCATATATATATATATATATATATATATCCTACTTTTCACACTACTCTAACCTGAGTAAGTTTAATATACGTTTTATAAGTTATTAATCACACTAACTTATTTGAATCATTTCTCATTTGATACCATATAAGAATCTCACAAGTTATATAATTATACATTTCACATCATTTATTCACCCGTATATAAATCTTCAGCATATATACGTATCACTACGTCACAACATTCACACACATGTTGTATATATATAAATGATATCAGAACCACGTAGGAGGCAGCCATAGTTCCCCCTGAAAGTGACCGACCCAAACCATAATGGCTCACCCCTAATAACAGACGCTATGACCTGGGGCTTATACTCACTGTGCATTCTCTAGCTAGGGGACTCACCCATATTGCAAAACCTCCTAAGATAGCATTAATATTGGTATGCTTTACTATAAATATTATTCACACAAATATTCATAAATCATATATATACTACACATCACCATATATATATATAATCTAGGCTACCCATGCACAAATACTATAACACTAGCCTAACATTCCCAAGTCTATATACCGAATTGATATTCAAATAATTCCCACAATTATATTTATCACTCAAGTTGTTTCACCCAATTAAAATCACCGGACATACATCACTATCCCGAAATCTCACCGTGTAGAACTTAATCCTCAAATCCCATATATTAAGATTAACACCCTTTTTACTTTTGAATATTCCTTAATTTATTTTTTAACCCGAAAATAAATAAACCCAACCAAATCCGTACCTAAACACTCGTGGCACTTGTCCAAAATTTCACCGAGTCCATTTCCCGGCTCAATTGAATTAATCACGAATTTATATTCATGATTTGGGAGACAAAATAATTTATTTTATTGGAAGAAATTAAATTCATGATTTGGGAAATTTTTAAATTTCAGGAATTTATCAATTTGGCGAATTGAGGTTTAATTATTTAGACTATTTTTGTGTTGCATTTTGAGGTCAAAAATTTGGCAATTTGGAGTGCACGGTTGAGTCCGGATTGGTCGAAATAGTTGGAAAAGAGTGGCCAAAGGTATAATATTTTGGAACTTTTATAGACACATTTGAGCTTCCAAATAAGTGTTTGAACCCTTTTTATAAGGGCCTCAAGCCAAAAAACGAGATTGAGTTATTAAATCCTAAAAGTGAGAGGGTGTGGCATTCATAATATATCTTTAAAAAAAACAGTTTAGAGAGAGAGTGGGTGCAAGTGGGAGAAGCCATGGGAGCCAAAAATCAAGAACAATAGAGGATAACATTCAATCAACTCACCATCTTCATCAAAGATTCAGATTCTACAAGCTCTAAGGCAACTGGTTTAACTTGCATCTTGAATAATTGCTTATTTCAACTCATATCATAGTGGGTGTTATAAAATGATATGGTTTTGGTTTAGTTGATATATAAATTGGGTTTTGGTGGGTAGGATGGAAATGTAGAACAATTTCTTGAATTTGAAGAAGTGTATGAAATTGGGTAAATTAAACCGTCATTTTAGAAAATATTTTTCGATGTTTTGGTTACGAAAATGGCGATTATGTCCGCAATACCTCGTAGAAAATTACGTTTCTACATTTTGTTCGCTGATGCATTTTCTCCAAAAATGGCTCCAAAATGCCTCAAACGGCATTTTAAAATTCTGTGCAAATTCGCGGGGCAAACGTTTAAGAAATGTTTTTTTAGTTTTTATTATGTTGGAGGTTGCCTAGATTGATTGATTATGATTGTTGTTTAATAATAAGGACATTAGTCCTAAAGTGGACATTAGGTTTACATAAAGTAAGGCAAGTGAGTATTGGGATAATTGAGAAAATAATCCATAAGGGAATTAAGTTTGAAATTGAGTAAATTGAAAACTTTAGATTAATAATTGTGCAAAAAATTATTGAGGAGAATTTTGAATAATAAATTTGGGATATTTTATTTTCGGACCAACCGAGTGAGTCCGGACATATTGGTTGAGTGATGCCACGATAATTAATTAATGCGTGATTAATTCAATTGAGTCGGGATATGGACTCAGATGAAATTTTGGACTAGTGCCACGAGTGTTTAGGCACGAATTTGGGTGGGTTAATTTATTATAGGGTTATATAATAAATTAAGTATTCAGAAGTAAAAAGGGTGTTAACCTTAATTTGTAGGATTTGAGAAATATGTTCTACATGGTGAGATTTCAGGCTAGTTATGTATGTCCGAGTGATTTTAATTGGGTGACACAACTTGATTGATAAATTTAATTATGGGAATTATTTGAATATGAAGTTGGTATATAGACTAGGGAATGATAGGCAAGTGTTATGGTATTTGTCCACGGGTAGCCTAGATTTGATATATATATATATATATACGGTGATGGGTAGTGTATATATGTGATTTATAAATATTTGTGTGGTTAATGTATATAGTAAAGCATAAGGCTTGTGTACAAATGTAGTATACCGATAGCCTGGACTTAAGATATATATATAGTGATGCGTAGTGTGTATATATATATGGTGTATAAATATTTGTGTGAATAATATTTATAGTAAGGATCTTAGGAGGTTGCGTTATGTGGATGAGTACCCTGGCTAGAGAATGCAGGGTGAGTATAAGTCGAAAGTTATAGCGTTTGTTATTAGGGGTGAGCAGTTATGGTATGAGACGGTCATGTTTGGGGGGAAATATAGCCACCTCCTATGTGGTTGTGATAGAATTTATATATATACAACATGCGTGTGAATGTTGTGATATAGTGATACGTATATATGGTGCAGATTTATGTACCACTATACCAAAAAGGCCAAATTGGCATCCTTCAATTGTCCAGCCTTGTCACGGTCAATGACCATGACAAAAAAAATACGTGTTTTTTATCACGGTCATTGACCGTGACAAGGATGTGACAAGTCCGTCTCAAGTACTGTTGTCACAGACTTGTCACCGTCCATGACCGTGACAATATTATAAAGTTATCACAGTCAAGGACCGTGACATGTCTCTGATAATTTTCTCAGTAAAAAAACCACTCCTTTTTTACTACTGTTTTGGTTTCCCTCCCCTTTTCTCTCTCTAAGCGACAGCTTTGTCTCTCTCACTATGATTTTGTTACATTTTCTCTCTCTAATTCTCTTCCATTTGTATATATATGTGTGTGGGTGTGGGTGTGGTGGGGGGAGGGGGCAGAGCTGGGGGTGCGGGTAGGGAGGGGGGTATATGCGTGTGTGTATGTATATGAGCGTGTTGAGTATATGTGTATGTGTGTGTGTGTGGTGGACAGTGGTAGTGGGTGGGAGGGGGCAGGGCTAGGGGTTGGGTGGGAGGGGGTGGGGATACGTGTGTGTGTGTGGGGGGGGGGGGGGGAGGGGGATTGTTAATTTTTTTATATTAAATTTTGATTGGTTTATTAGATATTGTCCCTCGTATGCAAGTAGTGACCCTTGTAAAGGAATTGATTGATTAAATATTGATTTTTTTTTATATCAAATATTGATTGATTGTTAATTCTTTAGTAAATTAGTGTCCCTTTCATATGCAAATTGTACATTAGTAAATTAATAATTGTGTACTTTAATTGTTAGTTTAATTGATGAAATGAATTAATTGATTAGATGGATTAGGAGTACGAATTACACATTTGTTGTTGCTATTGCGGTTGGATTATAGTGGATCGATGTTGGGTTGGTTAATTTTAGAAGTGGCATGACCACTGGATTATTGTCCATATGGGGGTGGAATTTTTTAACTTTTTCCTAAAATTACTTTGTATCACGAACAATATATATATAGTATGATAATTAAATGAAACATACTTGAAATTACATATAGTGCACATAGCCATTGGACCCTTGTACGTGGCACAAGAGTACAAAAAGTATCGATTGAACGGTTACGTACAAATGTATAGAATTAGGACATTTCATATAAGGCTCTTACTTTCTTTCGAGCGTGCGCAAAAGATAATAACCTCGTTGAAGTTGACATGGCATATTATGGTGTAATTCGAAATATATTTGAACTGGATTATATAAGCTTCAAAGAGGTTGTATTTTACTGTGACTGGGTAAGATTTGAGGATAAAAATGCTTGTAAAGTTAAACGTGTCACCAATTTAATCATGGTTGACTTGTGCAAGTTGAAAAGCAACGACCACGTGAGCGATGCGCCATTTGTGTGTGCATTTTAAAAGGTCAACCATGTATTTTACTTGGAGTATATCAACAACGAGCCATGGTTAATTGTCCTGCAAGCGCTACAGCGTTTAAATGGTAGTTTGGATGATTTGGCTGCTCTTACCAAATATCAATCCATTTTTTATGATAACCCGAATTTGAAACAATTTTTCAATTTGTAATTAATATTCCAATTTGTACTTTATCAATCCATTTTTAATGCTTTTAAATGGTTTTCACGTTATCATTTTCACTCTTTTTATCTTTCTCTCTTTCCCTTTGCATATGTATGTGTGTGTGTGTGTGTGGGGGGGGGGGGGGGGGGAGGCAATGTGTGTGGTGTGCGTTGGTGTGGAATTCAGAATTGAGGTGTTAAACAGTAATAATTCATTTGAAGTGGTAGTAATTGTACATATTTTCATGTCTTCTTCTAATTCATTTGAATTTGTATTAATAACAACATTTTTTTATAGAAAATGTCTCATTCAGGTATTAGGGCAAGGATGATGATGCTGATAATGATGATGTCGTCTGGGCTCGGTGGTAGTTGAATTGGGGATGGCCGGTGAGAAAAATATGGGGATATTAGTGAGATCCCTCGAGCTGGTAAAGCCGATCATTGGCCCAAGGTACACTAGTTGGAGGGAGGTGCTAAATGAGCTCAAGTTAGCTATTTTGGCGGCACTACAGGTAATGTATTTATATTTATATGAATATTTCAATTTCAATTTCAATTTATATTTGTTCGCAACTAACATTGTATTTGTTTGATAGGAACAATTTAGCCTCGCCCTAGAATTACGCGATTCTGTCTTGGAGCAGTTGAGGGAGCAACATAAGACGTGAAAGAAAAATTTGTGGGCCCGGTACTTTGGAAAGACTCGAGACTCCATTATCCAAATGCGTGAGTCGGTCCCGTCGATGGTGCCGATCTCATCGGCATAATGGAAAAAGTTCATTGACAATGAGATCGAGGAATGACAATCGAAATCTCGCCAATCGGGGAGGGATAATGGGAAAAAATGACTGATGTGCACTACTCCGACCGGACATCTTACATCGAGGTGGATCATAGGATGATGGTAAGGTTTTATTTTTCTATAATTACAGAAATATGTTATTCTGCATTATTTTACTTTGCGGGCCCAATACTAATTTCGCATTATTTTATTTCAGGGGACGGGGAGTGGCCGTGGGTAGGGCACATAGACTCGATGCTTATGTGGCTATTCGGATGATGGTAAGGTCTTACATCGAGGTGGAGCATAGGATGATGGTAAGGTTTTATTTTTCTATAATTACAGAAATATGTTATTCTGCATTATTTTACTGTCCGGGCCCAATACTAATTTTGCATTATTTTATTTCAGGGGACGGGGAGTGGCCGTGGGTAGGGAACATAGACTCGATGCTTATGTGGCTATTCGGACGAAGAAGGGGAATGATAAGGAGGTGTCCCTGATTTTCACGTCCACGATTGTAAGTCATCCAACAGTTTAGTTTTTGTTAATTACATTATAATTTTTTATTTACTTATTTAACTAATCGTGTGCTTTCTTTTGCTTCAGGCAAAGCTTAAGGAAGTGCATGAGTTGTAGTCTGAAGCCGACAAGGCATCTTTGTCCATGGACGCACTCAGCCAAGTGCTTGGCACTAATCGCAAGGGGAGGACATGATCATCGGATTGGAGATGAGAAACACCGGGTTGGCTCAAACGGTGAACTCGCATGACACGAAGTTATCCCATTTGGAGGCGACAATCCAAGATATGTTCTCATTCATGAAGTGTTCATTGGGAAAAATGGTAAAGGGGAAAGGGATCTAAAAATTGGTGGAGGAGGATGAGGATGGGGATGTCGCTGCTTCATTATTGACACGTGCGGGCCCCCCTTTTTGATAATCCAGTCCCCTATTTGGCTCCCTTCGACCAACCTATGAAGACACTTGGTTGGCTGAGCGTGTTAATAGATGACATATTTGATGGAGAGCATATAGGGTGGGGTTGAGGGAGCCGATTACTGTCCAGGGTATGCTAGTTCACAGATGTGCGCTTCAAAACATCGAGGCGAAGGTGCTCCTTACGCATGTGATAATCGGGAAGGAGAACTCCCCATTGTGGTTTTACGAACAGTGCAGCATGATACATATTCAGGGGTGTCTCAATTCCTTTGTCGTGTTTCCTATCCATCTCCTCAAACCTACCCAGACATGTAGTGATATTATTTGAATTGTTTTAAGTTGTTACATTTGGAATATCTTTGAATTATATTGTGATGCAAATTTTTTTGAATGTATATTTGCATTATCTCTATTTTATTTGGATATATGATGTTTGAACATGTATAATGTTGCTATAACATGTACAAATATACTGTTGGGCAGTGGCAATGGCTAAACTGCCCAGTAGTTTTTTTTTTCAATTCTACCTAGAATTGTCATGGTTAATGATCGTGATAATTTTTTTTAAAGGGTCACTAGTTTGTCAACTGTTATTGACCGTGACAAACCTTGTCACGGTCAATAACCGTGACATGACCGTTATAAGTATTATGAAATTTTCACGGTCAATGACCATGATAAGTCCGTGACAAAAACAATTGTGACTCCCAGAATTGTCATGGTCATTGACCTTAACACGTTGAACTTGTGACGGTCAATGACAGTGACAATTCAACAGTTTTGGTGTAGTGTACGGGTGAATACATGATGTGAAATGTATAATTATATAACTTGTGAGATTGTTATATGGTATCAAATGAGAAATGATTCAAATAAGTTAGTGTGATTAATAACTTATAAAACGTATATTAAACTTTCTCATATTAGAGTAGTGTGAAAAGTAGGATATATATATATATATATATATATATATATATATATATATATATATATATATATATATATATATATATATATATGACAAGACTAGTTACAGGGTAGATAGATAGATGGGTCATATAAAGAGGTACGTTAGGTGTGCACATTAGTAGAGGGGTATGGTGTCCTCAAGATTGTGTGCTGCACTAACTTAAATATGATGAGCATTCATGCATTTTAATTTACTGCAATTAAATTCACTTGCAAAATGTTTTAGGTTCTACCCCTTGCTATAAAATATTTTCAAAACCATTTAGGGTTCCAGCCATAGGGATTCTAGAATTGTTATATTCTAGGGTTACACAACTGCGGCATATGTAGATGTTGAAGGAATTTGATTTATCCACTTCAGTTATTTCATTCCTAGGGTAGGATGCAGTCAGTATTTCCTTTGGGCATGTATCCTTAGTTATTCCATTTTGTTTTGGTTAGATGATGTATTGAGTTTATTCCTCTTGTGGTTATTTTTGTTATTTGATTAGCAGCCGATGGTTGTCTCGATAAGGATTATATTTATTCCCTTTTAGTATTGTCTGATTAAATAATTGTGTGAATGGTTAATTATATATTCTTTTGAATGTTGTTAGAGATGTTTAATAAAAAATAAAATTTGACACCATGCCTTTTGAATACTAGGTGTTTATTAAGTTTAAAATGTTTTTGACAGTGATGCTAAGAATGAACCGAATGAGAGTCCTGTTTAATTTTATATAGGACTGATCACCCGGTATTTTATTAGGCGTGGTGTCACACCTATGACCATATCCACTACTCTTATTATTTTCATTGGCTAATTTGGTGTGAAAAAACCGTTTCGTAGTATCCGGGTTGGATGAGTATACTTAGGGTGATAGGATTTTAGAAAAAGCATCCGGTGAGTAATTACTCAGCAGGATGGATATACATACGATGTGTGTGTGAATGTTATAGTATAAATATACGTATATAATAGTGTACATATTTATATACTGGTAAAACACATGACGTGCAATTGGATTAATTATATATAACATGTGAGATTGTTATATAATTTTAACTTAAAGTTATTAATTAAGAAAATGGGTGATATAACTTATGAATCAACAGTAAGATTACTCAGGCTAGAGTAGTTTGTCAAGAAGTGGTTATAACAAGGCTAGTAGGTGTGCATAATAATTGAGGGGTGAGTATTATCTAAGGGGAGTGCGACACTAGCTTAAATATAAAAGACATTCATGAATTTTATCTACTGCAAACTTAATCACTTTCAAATGATTTTCAAACTGTTTTAGGTTCTGACCCTTCTTACAAATTTTTTCAAAACCTTTTAAGTGTCCAGCCATAGGGATGCAAGACGTGATTATCTATTCTAGAGATACACAGATGCGACACGTGTGCATGCATGCAGGGGTTGAGTAGACGCCTCTTTGATTTATTTCCAGATTCGGAATCATATCGCAGTTGTAGTATATTATTTGGGGTGTGTTGCCCATATACTTTCAGACTCAGTATTTAGATTGTTTACTCATTTGTTGGATTATCGTCTTGGATCTGGATTTATAGCCGATGTTTTATTCGGCAAATCATTTATCTATTTTTTTCAGTATTTGTTTTAGACTCAATTTGTGTGTATGGGTTAGTCTATTTAATTTCTGCATTTATTTATCTATTTAATAAAAGATAAAATAAACACAATTGTAATTAACTAATAGATGATTATTAATTATTATGGTTTTCGATAGTGATGTTAAGAATGAACCAAATGAAAATCATGTTTTAATTTTAATAAAGGACTGATCACCCGGTATTTAATTGGATAGGTGGTCACAACAAGTGGCCGTGGTAATTTGATTAGTTTGAGATGCCACCAAAATTAACCCACATGCGGTTAACTTTGGCCGTGAAAATAGTTGTTATGGTGGCAAGTGGTCGTGGGTTCTGGCTTCGCAAAATTTTATTTTTGTTTTAAAACCCTAGTTTGTCTATTTCCTTTTTTTATGTAATATACCACCAACTTCATATTAGGGTTCTTAAATGGGTTTATGCAATATATTTCCATTTGAGAGAGAGATGGGTTTGTGAGGAATGTTAGAGAGAGAGGGGAAATAGAAAAAGTGATGTTTTAAATTTTTGGGGTTTTAAACCTCGGATTACTGTACTTACGGTCTCCCATCACCGTAAGTGACAAGTAGTTTCGGTGGATTATAATCGTAACCCATTTATTCACGGTTGGAAGTGGTCGTGAAAATAGTTATTACAGTGACAAGTGCCCATGGAAAGTGGATTACTGTGAAATGCAACCTAAATGAACCCACGTACGATTAACTTCGATCGTGAAAATAGTTGTTACGGTGACAAGTAGCCGCGGGTTCCGGGTTCGCATTTTTTTGAACCCTAGTTTCTCTATTTCCTATTTATGTAATATATTACCAATGTTCATATTAGGGTTGTTAAATGAGTTTATGCAATATATTTCCATTTGAGAGAGAGGTTTTTGAGAGAAATTAGAAAGAGAGGAAATATAAAATATGAGGTTTAAAATTTCTAAATTTTTTCTATGAGTCAAGATGAATCTGGTGTTGTGTGCTTTTAATGTTTTGTAAATTCTTTGGTACTTATGTGGTGTTTTTTAGAAAAAAATATGTATTTTAAAGTAATATTTTTTGTGGAATTATCATGAACCTAAATTGAATTTAGGTTTTTACAGTCTAGTCCTTTGACTAAACATTTTGAACAAAAAACTGATGAATTTTTTTTAAACGATTAGGTCCAACATATAAATATTGTCAATCTAAAAAATTCATAAACCTAATCGGCCATTGGAGGTTTCTCTGCAACTAACTACTATTATCTGAAATTGAAAATAACATCAATCTTCATGCTTTTTTTGTCTTTCCAATAATCGATTACATTGTTCTTCATCGATTTTACCCGCATCACTTGGCTCTATCATTTGTAAGTTTATCTTTATCAGTAGTTGTTTTTTCATTTTCGATCGATTACAATAGGTCAATGTACTTTGTTTTGAATAAATGAACTTATTGTAATTTTGTAATTCATGTGATTGAATAACGTTTTATATGTTTTATATGAATATGTTTTGATTTTGTGTATTTTATGCATTTATGTTTGGATTCTTCATATATAAGATTATATTTAGCACTATTTGTAATTTTTAATTGAATGTTTTGAATGAATATTATTGATGTTTCATTCTAATTTTAAGAGTACTTGATTTTTAGTTGGCATTGAATCATTTATTTATATAGGTCTGCGCCAGTGGAACTAACCAATTCGGCATCAGTTTTAAAGTACACGCAGTGTTTATAAAGTAGACGTGATTGTTTTTTGAAAAAATGCGTCTACTTTATAGCTTCATGTGTAGGTTTTTAAACAGTGCCTGTAATTTTATATTAATTATATATAAACATTTTGATATTTCATGCATTAAATTATTGCACAAATTTTTAGAATTGTTGACCTTGAAGTAAATGTTTTTCGTTTCCCTTTTACTACAGGACATTATGGTAAGTAGTATAATAACAAGGTGTTGTTATTTGGATAATATGGCTTGTATTGAAATTTTTGAAGATAGCTCATTAGATTTCATATGCAATGAGTTATGTATTAGGTTTACTAATTTAAGAAGTGGGAGTTTTTCATTGCGGTATTTATTTGGTGATGTTTGTTGTATGTTGCGGTCCCAATTGATCGTGAAAGTTGATTTCATTTGGATATATGTCATTGATTCATTAGCATTGCCAAGTAATATATGTCGTGAACGGGTTAAATGCTCTAATAGAATTTCTTAAGGGGTTGACTGCAGTAATACAAGTTCTGAGAGGGTTGACAGTGGTGATACAAATACACAGATGTTAAAGTCTTTATCATCTAGCACTGCAAATGATTTTAATAGTTGCATTGAAAATAATTTTTATCTTGGAGTTGTGGAGCCAAGTAAGTCGAAATTCTATCTTTCGAATGATTAGAAGACATATTTAAGTCATGAGGAGAAGTGTTTTGAAGGAGGTGTAGTGGAATTTCGAGATAAATTGCGAAAGTATACAGTTGAGGTTGGGTTCAAGTATGTGTCTTTGAAGAATGATAAAACTCGAGTGACGGCTGAATACTCTAAAAAGACTTCTGAGAATTGCACGTGGAGAATTCATGCTTCATTATCTACAATAAATGAATACTTTTACATACTGTTGATACCAAATTTATTCTGTTGACATGGACCGATCATGTGGAGACACGTGTCAATCTACATGGCAATCGTAAACATTTTTGAACAACACACTGACTCCGAGGACCTCAACCTCCCCGACCAACTCAGGCTCTCCGGGAAACAAGTGTTCTCCGAGGAACTCTAATGTACCGAGCAACTCATATATATCGAGCTACTTAGGCGGTCCGAGCAGCTTAGGCGATCCGAGCTGCATCTCGTACAAAGCATTTATGACCGGATAATTAAGAGGATTGAATGCGGATTAAATACTGATTATTATCATATAGATGTACACGCCTATTGGACATCCATGTAATATTCTCTCGCATGTATAGCCTCAAGGCTATAAATACATTGTAACCTCCTCATTAGCAGGGGACTCAGAATTTCTGGGTAAAAACCTGTAATCGAGAATTCCCAAACAGTCAGCAATAACAAGACAGTGGACGTAGGCCATTCCTTTAAGGCTGAACCACTTTAAAAATCTTTTATCTTGTTTATTTTTATTTGTGATTGATTAATTAGAGATAATCTAATTTTTTACATCAACAGATTGGCGCCGTCTGTGGGAAACGACTGTAATTATCGTTTTTTATCAAAACAATTCACCATCAATGGCTGATAATCCAGAATCCAGTAATTGAAATGCTGGAAACCCCCCAAATCCATCTGCTCCCCCAAATGTTCAAGATTTGGCTAGAATAATGGCTAATCTGGCTCAGGGCCAGATGACCATACAAGAAACTATGCAACAACTCATACAAACTGTCCAAGGTGGAGTATCTACCCATTCAGGACAACGAAGCATTCAAAGAAATACCCGGTTACCTCCTAGACGAATGCTACTTTCAGAGGAATCTCGATATAAACGTGTCGATTCATATCGCACCGATAGATCTAATGATTTTTCTTATCAACCTGGTCGAACTTCATCAGTACGAGCTACAGATACTGAACAGAACATCACGCTCTCTCCAAAAAGGACTAGTGCTCTTGAAAAATTGAATAGATTTTCTCCCTTTGATCATTTGGGTCCTACAAGGAATAAAAGTCCCCCTAGGATAGTGTCGAGGAACTCTCAACGACCATATGAGTTAAAGGAAGGCTCCGCCCAATCACGCCCAGCTGCTCGTCGTGAAAAATCCCAATAGGTAAATTCAACACGATCGGTTGCTCGGACCAATAGGCCAGAGGAAGGAAACGATGGATGGAAGGGATCTATTCAGAGGCTAGAAGATAGGTTAGGGGAAATGGATAAAGCCAAGAATCCTTTACAAAGAACTTTCATTTGAGGAACACCATTCATACAAGAAATTATTGATTTCCCCACCCCATAAAAGTTCAAAGCCCCAGTGGTAACACCAAAATATGATGGAAAAATTGATCATGTTCTACATATAGAACAATATCAGGCAGCTGCTGATATTTTTACTGTTCCAGATGAGATGCGATGTAGGGCATTTTTAGGAACTCTCACTGGATCTGCTCAAATATGGTACAATAATCTTCCTCGGGGGAAGATTACAACTTTCTTTCAATTGGCCGAGCTCTTTATTGGAAATTTCTATTTTGGAGCAAAGCCAGTTAAACGAGTAGAACATTTGTTAAGTGTTAGACAAAAAGCAGGTGAGAGCACCATTGATTACATAACTCGTTTCAATAATGATAAGCTCGAAGTTATTGATTACGAGGAAAATATAGCAATTACTGCTTTGATGAGTGGACTATTGCCAAATAAATTGTACTACACTTTGGCCAAAGATCCACCCAGGACCATGGCAGAATTAATGGCAAAAAAAGCCAAAATTATGAATGCCGAGGAAGCCATGGCTGCAAAGAAGAGCATGGACACTAAGGAGACCAAAGTTGAGGCTGAGAAGATTGAGAAGAAGGATCAGAAGAACAATGGTGGTAACAAGCAGTCAAAAGCAAAGAAAACATTGGAACAGATGAAGAAATTTGGAAATTATACTCCTTTGAAGGTAGATATAAACCATGTTATGGAAGAGATCAAGAACAACGAGGAGCTAAACTGGCCTGAAAAAATGAAGACAGATCCTGACAAGAGGAATACGGCCAAATACTGTGAGTTCCATAAAGACCATGGTCACACAACCAAAAATTGCATAACTCCTCAGAATAAAATCGAAACACTCATCAGAAGAGGAAAGCTAGCCAAGTATGTTGATCGTAGAAGTGAAGGAAAGAACAACGAGCAAGCAAGACAGAGATCCACATCTCCTCGTCGAGCAGAAGAAGACAAGAAAAGAAATGATGAAGATGATCCAGAAGACGACCCCGGTCTCCCCAAAAGACCAAGACAGCCAGAACGTGAGGTATTTTCAATTCGTTTTGGATCATTTGACTGCAACGTTATTACCGGTGGAGACGCAGGAGGTGGAGACCTTACTGCAGAGAGGAAGTCCTACCTCAATGAGGATCATGCTTGTTCATATATTCGACGGATAAATCTAGATGAAGATGATCACCCGAGGAAGGTGAACAAAGATAAACTGGTCATCGGTTTCTCTAAAAATGACCTCGCAGGTGTGTTATATCCTCATGATGACCCGTTAGTAATAAAAATGAGGATGAAGGAGGTAGTGATTTCACGAGTATTGGTGGATAATGGCAGCTCGACAGATATTATGTTCTACCCATGTTTTGATAGTTTGAACCTAAAGCTATCTCAGTTGGAGCCATATCATCAGCCCCTCCTCGGTTTTACTGGCGAGAAATTTTTTCCACTTGGGACGATCAAGTTGGATATGATCATCGGTACATGGCCTGCTTGTCAAATGGAAAGATTGTGCTTTTTTATGATGAATAAGAATGTTCAGTCAGCTTACAATATCATCATGGGAAGGGTAGGATTGAAGAAGTTCGAAGCAGTACCATCTACTGTGCACCAATGCCTAAAATTTCCAACCAACTTTGGAGTAGGAATTGTGAAGGGTGACCAAAAAGTAGCTCGGGAATGCTACTATTCATCTGCCGAGCAGGAAGAACTGGAAGAATCTAGGAAAAATACTACTACCTATCAAGTGGATGAAGCAGCAGAAGTTGACACATTAGACCCTAGGGATGAGTCACAGCTTGTGAAGGGCCAAGTGGTTGAAGTTATTGAAAATGTCATTATGGACGACGAGCACCCGGAACGAACAACTCAAATAGGTTCGTCGTTGGATGCCTCATAAAAATAGGAATTGATAGTTTTCCTAAGAAGCAGAAAACAAACTTTCGCATGGAGCCACGAAGATATGCCAGGGATAGACCCAAATTTCTTGTGTCACGAGCTTAATGTGAACAAAGAAATCAAACATGTGAAGCATCGAAGAAGAGTGTTCAGCCCCGAGAAGAACCAAGCTATACAAGAGGAGGTCGAGAAACTCCAGAAAGCTTGCTTTATTGAATATGTCAAATATTTAGACTGGTTAGCAAATGTGGTGATGGTAAAGAAGAAGAAAAATAAGTGGAGGATGTGTGTAGACTTCACTGACCTCAACAAAGCATGCCCAACGGACCATTTTCCATTGCCCCGAATTGATCAATTAGTGGATGCTACCTCGAGACACGAGCTGTTGAGCTTCATGGATGCCTATTCTGGTTATAACCAGATTAAAATGAAATCTGAAGACAGGGAGAGTACCTCTTTTATTACCCCTAGGGGAACTTATTGTTATAATGTTATGCCTTTTGGATTGAAAAATGCAGGTGCAATATATCAACGGCTAATGAACAAGGTGTTTACAAATCAAATCAATTACAACATGGAAGTTTATGTTGATGATATGCTGACGAAGAGCAAGAAAGCCTCTAATCATCTCATTGACTTAGGCCAGACTTTTGATCAATTAGATAAATATCAAATGAAGTTAAATCCCACCAAATGCATATTCGAAGTATGAGAAGGCATGTTTCTCGGATACATTGTTAATCAATGACGAATTGAAGTGAATAATGCCAAGATCAAAGCTCTGTTGGAGCTGCGATCTCCTACGATGAAGAAGGAAGTGCAAAGTCTCACTGGGCGAGTTGCAGAACTTAATCGATTTGTATCACGAGCAACTGATAGATGTCTACCATTTTTTAAAACAGTTCAAAGGACTTTTAAGTGGAATGATGAATGCGAGAAAGCCTTTCAAGAGTTGAAGAAATACCTGGCAGCACCTCCGCTGTTGTCCAGGCCAGTGATGGGAGAAAGACTGTACTTGTATCTGGAAGTTTTGGAGAATACAGTTAGCTCGGCATTGATAAGAGTGGAAGATGGAGTGAAAAAACCAATTTATTACACTAGCAAAGCTTTTCGAGGAGCAGAGATCAGATATCCGAGGCTAGAGAAGTTGGCATTAGCACTGATTGAAGCCAGTAGAAGGATGAGGCCATACTTTCAAACCCATACTATAGTGGTGTACACTGATATGCCGTTAAGGCAAGCCCTGAACAAATCGGAGAAATCAGGAAGATTGATGTACTGGGCGATTGAACTTGGTGACTATGACATAAATTATGAACCAAGATCCTCGCTTAAAGGCCAAGCTGTGGCAGATTTTATCGTAGAGTTCACCTATCCAGATACCTTCGAAGAGCAGAAATTGAATACCAACCAGCCTCAGGATGTTACAGGACCATTAAATTTAAGTCCCGACCAACTTAGGTCGGTAGACGAGCTAGAGAAGATGGTCGATGATCAACAGGAAGTGTTAGAAGAAGACAAAAGGAAGCATCAAATATTCCACCGAGGAGTTCTATCTGATCAAGAGTTTGATAAAGAATTACCTGTGTGGAATTTGTATGTAGATAGTTCTTCGTGTACTGCAGGTAGTGGAGCAGGAATTATTTTGAACAGCCCAGATGAGATGGATGTGAAATATGCTTTGCGCTTTCAATTCAAGGCTTCCAATAATGAAGCTGAATCTGAAGCTATGATTGCAGGTCTTAGTCTAGTAAGAATCATGGGGGCAGAACAGGTCACTGTATTCAGTGACTCATAGTTGATCGTAAATCAAGTGCTGGGAGTATATGTATCCGAAGGAGAATCAATGATCAAATATCATGCGAAATTAATAGAGATGCTATCGAGCTTTAATGCAGTACAGTTGGTTAGAATACCAAGATCGAAGAATGCAAGAGCAGATGCTTTAGCTCGGTTAGCTTCAGCCACGCGCACCGAGATACAAAGAGCAATCCCAATAGAAATCTTGGCTACTCGGAGCATTGACAAAGATCTGATGATGAACTTCATTGCCCTTGATTTAGGACCATCATGGATGGATCCTATCAAGATCTATATTGAAGAGGGGGCTTTACCAACTGATAAACTCGTAGCCAAGAAACTGAAGTTTAAAGCTGCTCGTTATGTATTGACCAATGGCATTTTATATAGACAAGGAATTATAGCAGGACTGCAAAGATGTGTGCAGCCCTCCGAGGTAAAAAAATTGGTTGAAGAAATCCATGAAGGGTCCTGTGGAGCTCATGTGGCAGGTCGGACACTTTTGCAAAGAATAATGATGCAAGGATATTATTAACCGACGATGAGGGCAGATTGTATAGCCTATGCCAAGAAATGTGACAAATGTCAACGCTTTTCTTCCATTCGAAGAACTCCCCAGGAATTGTTGACACCCATAACATCCCCTTGGCCATTTGCCATGTGGGGGGTAGACTTGGTCGGGCCACTCCCAACGACCAGAGGAAGATTCAAATACCTCATCGTCGCTGTGGATTATTTTACTAAATCAGTGAAAGCTGAACCTCTTATTGATATGACTTATGAGAAGGTGTATCAATTTATCTGGAAGAATATCATTTGCAGATATGGTCTTCCCCATGCATTCATCACCGACTATGGAACTCAATTTGACAACGAGGAGTTCGCTGCATATTATCATCAGTCAAACATATTGAAAGCTCACTCTGCACCAGGTCATCCCCAGAGCAACGGGAAAATTGAGGTGACAAACAGAACGTTGCTGAATGGTTTGAAGAAAAGGTTGGATGATGTGAAGGCAAACTGGATCAATGAGATACATTCTGTGTTGTGGGCTTATCGTACTACACCACGAGCAGCAATAGGAGAATCTCCCTACATGGTGGCAATTGGAAGTGAAGCTGTTATACCTGCCGAGCTGGGTCTCCCCACACACAGAGTGCTGAATTTCAATTCTCCTATCAGTGACTTGATGAGAAGGTTGGACTTGGATATGCTCGAGGAAGTTAGAGAAGAAGCAGCAATAAGGAATGCTGCATACCAGCAACGAACAACTCTGTTCTACAACAAGAGAGTAAAGAAATGTGACTTGAAAGAAGGGGACTATGTACTGAAGAAAGTAATTCAAAACCACAACAAATTGGAAGCTAACTGGCATGGACCCTACAGAGTGACATAAGTTGTTCGTCCAGGAACCTACAGGATTGAGACCTTGGAGGTGGAAGAATTTAAGAATGCATGGAACGCAGAACATCTACGCAAATATTATCAGTAGTAGCAGTTTCTATGTAATGCAATTTTTTCGATATGAATAAAGCTTTGCATGTTTTACCCAATTCTCTCCTTTTGTTGAAATTTTTTCGGAGTATTAGTGCTACACACTACGCATCAAGTTCAGAATAAAAACCCTATCAACTACGGTTGGTCGGTCTACCAACTAAGGTTGGTCGATAAATAAAAACCCTATCAACTACGGTTGGTCGGTTTACCAACTAAGGTTGGTCGATAAATAAAAACCCTATCAACTAAGGATGATCGGTCTACCAACTAAGGTTGGTCGATAAATAAAACCCTACCCACTACGGTTGGTCGGTGCATCAAGTTCAGAATAGAAACCCTACCAACTACGGTCGCTCGGTCTACCAACTAAGGTTGGTCGATAAATAAAAAATCCCCTAACTACGGTTGGTCGGGGAATGAAATTTCACCAACTCCGGTTGATCGGAAACAAATATCTTAATAAATTCTAGTTGGCCAAAAAGTCAATTACAATCATCTTCAGTTGTTTAAATCAAACAAGATCATGAGATAAAGGATGTTTTATCACATAAAGATCATGAAATAAACAACCAACAAGCAAAAACATTCTACAAATTATTTAGAAGAGAATGAAATGACAAAAGGCAAATTCTCATTCACACTAAGTAGAATTACAAATATGTATCGAGAAGGATTACATATACTGTGGAAAGTAGAAATTATTACATAAATTCCTATTCTATGGGTTTCTTTCCTTCTGCCATTGAAGCAGGTTCCACTCCGGCAGGAGGATCATCTAAGGCATAGGGGGAATTTATGAAGTTTATGTCTTTCAACATTCGAATATTCATTACAGAAGGACGAGAAAGCAGGTGCTATGGCCGAGATATCTCAAAATTAGAGTGAAGACTGTAGTCGCCGAGATACTTTGAAATCAGGCATTGAGGAATGGCCCGAGCAGGAATCTTGCTCATATCGAGTTTGAAGGGTGGCGTAGGCAACTCGAGCAACCCAGGGTCATAGTAATCCCATAAATAGTGACCCTGTTCCAACTGCAGCACACCCAAGGCATTCAGCCATCCTTGCTTGTACCCCTCGCTGTTCGACTACTGGATCCGGTCATCAAGGTGATAAAGGGCTTCATTATAACCAGCCATCCAGAACTCTCGGGGTTGTTTGTGAAACTGGTAGGTTAGCCTCTCCAACTGCTCGTGGAGGTTCTTTGCTAAAAGTTCTTTGCTCTCCAAGACAGACTTTTATGCAGAAAGCTGCTCGTTAAAGTTTAGAATATTTTTGGACATATAAGCTATTGCTTGATTCTTCGCCATCAACTGGAAGGTCTGATTCTCCAAGGCTGATTGAGTTCTTTGTTCTTCAATAGTAACCCGAGCAGCTCTTACTCGTCCCCGAGAAGCTCTTGCTCATCCTCGAGCAGAGGTAGAAGGCCCAATCCTTTTTAAAGTTTCCAGTTCATCTCTCAAGTTAGAATTTTCGACCTCCAAGAAAGTGAAACCCTCGTCGTTGATAAGGACCAAAGCGCTCGATGTAGATGCTGCAGATTTCAGTTGAGATATCGCTCCTCGCAAGATATTATTTTCCTGTTCCAATAATTTCGCGATCTGCCTGTGCTCCTGAACCTCGGTCTTCAAAGTCCTTTCCTTAATATCATAAGCAGCGATGATCTTATCATATCCTTTGCCGACCTTTAGTTGTTAGTAATTTTCCTCATACCCCTGATGTAAAAGGGCAGATGACTCCATATATTGCTGTCGGACGTCTGCAATTATTCCTTTAAGATCCTCGATCATCTCATAATATGCCATATTATTGGCAACAACTCGATCGAGCAAGCACTTCAAATATTGGTAAGACTCCACTGCTCGCCCAGAGGCATTCGAACCCAGGATATCAGAGATTTGTGACTCATCCAAGTCAGCATGGAAAACCTTGAAGTAGTCATTACATTTTTTCATCAGATCAGTATCGTGAGTTAATAATAGTTCCATCCTGGCTATAAACTATTAAAAAATAGATAGAAAGAATCAATAAAGATACAAGTAGAGCTAGTAGAAGAAAAAGTCAATTTGAATAGCCTAAAGTTTGAATTTTCATTACATCACAAGGAGAAGTACATAACCCATAATTACATTCAACAAAAACAAAAGCAAAAGAGAAAGGTCTAAACAACTCTACACCTTCTCCTTATTTTTTAAGATTTCCTCGGGAGGCTTGGATGAAGAGGTAGGTTGCTCGGGGGGCGTAGAAAGTTTCTCGGTAGATATTGGCAGTTGCTCGTCCAAGTTAATGATATATTGAAGCTACTCGGCTGAAATACTGGAAGGATGGGGCTGCTCGTAGCGAAGCTCAACAATAGGGACCTGATCCCCAACCATCATTGAAGATTCTTTAGAGGCATCTTCGTCCTCTTCTTCTTCGCCAGAGGAAGGAGGAGGACCATGAACATGACGTTGAAACAGCTCAGAACTCTCTGAGACCTTTAACTCCTGCAGAGCAGCAATCCATCCGTCCCTGAAGAATTTAAGGCTACAAAAATCCAATTGAGAGGACATGGAAGCGAAGAATTTGTTCCAACCTTTGTGCCAGCCAGCACTGAAGGACTTTTTAGTCGCCAGTTTCCTCTTTACCTTTTTCGAGGAAATCTTCTCAGATAAGAGTTCCTCAGCAGCTTTCAATTTCCTTTCTGCCTCTTCCTTCTGACGATCAGCTTCACGGAGTCTGCCCAGTTCTTCTTTAGTAGTTTTAAGCTTGGTCTCAAGCTCTCCAGCATTTTTGAGCTTTTCCTTAAGCTCAGTATTCATCTTCTCATATTCTTTCATTTTCCTCTCCAACTCTTGAGAGGCCTCCACAGCTTTCCCTCTCTCTTACTCAATGGTTTTCAGTTGCTTCTCCCAAGCAACTTTATCTTCTTCATATTTCTGACGAGAATCCTTTAAGGATTGAGTAAGACCTACAAAAGCCTCCTCCATACCTCTTGAGGAGCTCGAAGTTTTAAGAGCCTCATCCTTTTTCAGAATAGTGTTAAAACAGGTTACCAGCTGGAAAAAGAAAATAATTATAAGACAGTGCAGGGATAGAACATTGAAAAAATGAAAAGTTTAGACTAGTAATACTTACTGAGGCAATATGTTGGGCTGCCAAGGTGGTAACCCTATCCCGAGAAAGAGTATCTTCAAGGCCTTGGATTTTGGGAATAATCCAAGACTTCACAGAGCCGATGGCAGAGCTCGGAGCAATAAAAGTGGGAAGACCACTTCCAGCAGTTAGAGGCTGAGAGGTGGATTCAACCAATTTATCCGAGGAGATTTTCTTCGATTTCCTCGTGGGAGCAGGAACATTCTCGACCAAGGATGTTGTCGTAGTCGGTGAAATGACTACAACCTCGCTTGGAGGAGAAACAGCTACAATCTTGCTCGGAGCCACAGGGGGCTTCTCGGCAACCTTTTTAGCAGCAGCAGGAGGGGGTACATCAACCTTCCTTGTCCCTTCCTCTTGGACATCCTGCTTATTTCTCTTTGCCTCAACATTGGCAAAGTCTGATTTGTCGAAGTATGAAGGAACTTTTCGTCTCTTCATTCTGATACTGAAGGGAAGATTTGATTCAGGAGAGGAACCTTCAGAAGCTGGTGCTGGTTCTATGTCACTTAATACTGGACGAGCAGTAAAAGAAGAAGTATAACTCTTATACTGCAACAAGTACGAGGCTGATCTGATATGTTCGTCAGCAACAGTTTGATGTAAACTCCGGATAAGTTTCAAATGTCTCAAATTGACATCAGTTTCTTTAGGGGATTTCTTTTTGCTATCAACTACAAATAAACAAAAATTAAAATGTCAATGATGGATTTTATCAAACACAAAGAAAACATAATTTCAAAAATAAAATAAAAACAACCTATCCCATTTCCATAGGGAGGGGATCTAGGACCCTTATACACATCATCTCCATTTAATGGAGCATGTTGCCAATTTTTCATAACAACCCCATGCTCGAAGTAATCCATGTTGGCATCAGGGAGATTGACAACTAAAGCCCTATTTAAAAACCTAGTTTTTAAATAAAAAGTGCTATCACTAACAACCCATCTATAGCAAAACATAATCTCTGGAATTCCCAAACGGGTTCCATGAATTTGATTTAACCTACGAACTCCATTAACTATTCTCCAAGTATTAGGAGCTATTTTTGCAGGTACCACGTCAAAAAATTGACATAACTCCAAACATAAGGGATTTGGAGGAAAAGAAAAGCCACATTCAGCTACAAAGATACTGGGGAACCATTGTCCCTCAGCCAAACGAAAATAATCAGAAGGCTCAGAAAGCTCCTCCAAAATGACCCAAGAAGGAATTGAAAACTCAGAACGAAATTGGTCAAGAGATTCAATGATGTAAACCATGATGAACAAAAGAAATAAAAAGATAAGGAAGAAGATCTCACAGGAAAAAGATGAATCAGGCGACAACGAACAATGGAAGAAACGAACGCACAAGATAGAGAAAAAGTGAAGAAATTCTAAGATGCAGATTTGAAAAAGTAAAAAACGATCGAGTTTTCTGAAGCGTTTAAATACTTTGTCTCAGGAATAAAGAAAAATAATGATTACCAGGAAGGACGATTGCGTATTCGGCGGCTAAAAAGAAGAAAAAGGCACGAAACACGAAGCGGTTATTGAAATTCAGAATACTTTAAAAATCCTGATAATCTGTACTAAAAAAAGGGTTATAAGCAACGAACGTTTTTCTAAAATCCATAAATTTTAGGCAACGTAATGTTCCATACTTTTCTTCAACACCAAACTACGAAACATTGGGGGCTTCTGTTGATACCAAATTTATTCTGCTGACATGGACCAATCATGTGGAGGAACGTGTCAATCTACATGGCACTCGTAAACATTTTTGAATAACACACTGACTCCGAGGACCTCATCCTCCCCGACCAACTCAGACGCTCCGAGCAATAAGTGTTCTCCGAGGAACTCTACTGTACCGAGCAACTCATATATACCGAGCTACTTAGGCGGTCCGAGCAGCTTAGGCGGTCCGAGCTGCATCTCGTACAAAGCATTTATGACCGGATAATTAAGAGGATTGAATGCGCATTAAATGCTGATTATTATCATACAGATGTACACGCCTATTGGATAGCCATGTAATATTTTATCGCATGTATAGCCTCAAGGCTATAAATACATTGTAACCTCCTCATTAGCAGGGGACTCGGAATTTCTGGGTAAAAATCTGTAATCGAGAATTCCCAAACAGTCAACAATAACAAAACAGTGGAGGTAGGCCATTCCTTTAAGGCTGAACCACTTTAAAAATCTTTTATCTTGTTTATTTTTATCTGTGATTGATTAATTAGAGATAATTTAATTTTTTACATCAATACATACAAAGTTTGAATAATGAGGATACATGTAGATGTGTCTTTTGTAGTCCGTCAGCCAAAATGATAGCTGATGATCTTAGAGATAACCCACTATTGAGACTAATTGATGTAGTTAGAGATATGAAGAAGAATTATGTTTTTGGTATAGCCTATCAACATGTATGGCGTGCGAAAGAGATGGATGTTGTTGATATATATGGTGATGAAAAGGTTTCTTATACATTAATGAATAATTATCGTGACCTTCTATTGCAATATAATCCTAGGTCGCATTGCATCCTTTACGTGAAACATGGGAGTAAAAAATTCAAGAGAATATTTATAATATTTAGAGGATGTATTTATGTATTTCAATACTGCAGACCTGTTTTATTTCTTGATGGTTCCTTTTTGAAGAGCCGTTACCGTATAACAATATTGTCAGCAACTGCAAGGAATGGGAACAATGGTAAATTAATTCTGAATATTTTATTTCGTGTATTGCATTGACATTTTGTTTGTTCCATTCCAGATCATCAAAATACAAGTATAAAAATATAAAGTACCTTTGAATGTCATTGTTTTAGTTCACATGTACTTTTCATTTTTATGCCTGTATTCTGATGATATGTCTTATTATATTGAATGCTAACTAAAGTACACGCATTGTACATGTCAATTACACATGAATGTTTCTATTAATTTCACGTGTACTTTTCATTTTTATGCGTGTACTTTGATGATGTTGTTGTTATGTTGAATACAAACTAAAGTACATGCATAGTACATGTCAAGTACACGTGAATGTTTCTGTTAATTTCATGTGTATTTTTCATTTTTATACGTGTACCTTGTTGATATGTATTGTTATTTATAAATAATAAATCCAAGTACACGTTAAAAATGTAAAGTACCTTTGAATGTCTTTGTTTAGTTCACGTATACTTTACATTTTTATACGTGTACGTTGATGTTAGTGTTGTTATTTGAAACTAATTCAAAGTACAAGCAAAAGATTGGAAAGTAAACGTGCATGTCTTTTTATCACGTGTATTGTATATTTATCACGTGTATTGTATATTTTTATGTTTTGTCTTGTTATTTACAAACAATTTAAATTTAACCTATAATATATTTCCCCTGTGTTTTAAGGTCTGTGCCAGCAGCATCAATTTACGATGTGTTCTACATGGATATGTTATTTATTTTAATTTTGATATATTTTTATCAATTTCCTGTTGCATATGCTGTTGTTTATCTGAAACCGAAGATAACTGGATGTGGTTTCTTGTCAATTTTCATAGTTCAGTAGTTGAGTAATATCGAAACATAACATTTATATCAGATTGAAACAATGGTTTACTTAAAGCTGTTTCGAGGGTCTTTCCATTGTCTGCACATTCCTACTATATACATAATTTACAAGGGAATATAAAGAAGAAAATTCGTGGAAATTGTGGTGGATTTCGAAAGAAAATTTTTAAAGATTTTTTGTATTGTGCATATGCTGTCTCAGTAGATGAATTTCAAAAGAATATTGAAGCCTTATAGAAGGAAGAGGGAGATGTTGTTGCTGATTTCATTGATAGTTTGCCTCCCGAGAATTGGTCTTGTGCATATTTCCCTGGTAAACGGTATGGTGACATGGCATCTAGTGTTGTGGAGTCATTCAATTCATGGATATTGGAGGAAAGACATTTACCAATAATGAATATGCTCGATAAATTGAGAGTGAAGATTATGAATTTCAATGCAAACAAACTTGTTGAGTCTGACACTTGGACAAATGAGCTATGCACTTTTTTTTCAAAAGTTACTAAATGAAAATTGGAATAAAAGCTGACATTGGACTACTAGTCACTCAAGTCAAAATGTATTTGAAGTCCATTCTGAAGTGCAAGCAACAGTTGACTTAGGAGAAAGGACATGTTCTTGTAAGAGTTGGCAGATTAGATGTTTTCCATGTTCTCATGTTGTTTATGTTGTATAGAGGAAAGGGACCAGTATTTATGATTATATTGAGGAGTACTATAAGGTATCTTTCTACAAAAAAATCATTCTCGATACCAATAGTTCATCTTCCTAATTTGATTTCTTTAAATATTTCTATACCTGAAAATCCATCTGTCCTTCCACCAATGACTAAGAGACCGATAGGCAGGCCAAGAAATAAGAGAATAAAGTCTTTTGGTGAGATCACCGTAAGGGAAGTTACTTGCTCGAGGTGTGGTAAAATGGGTCATTACAGGTCTACTTGTAAAGAACCCATTTGATTATATTTAAAATTGTTGAATTCATTCATTTTAACCATTTGATTTAAGAAATTAATTAATAAACCATTTGTTTCGAATAAATTAATGTAATTTTAGTTTTTAATTTCATTTAAGTTTTTTTTTGTGTAGATGTACCTGTTTTTTTCATAAAATACACGTGGTCATTTTTCCTGATGTTCACGTGTACATTACATTTTTATACGCATGCTATGTACAGTACACGCGCATTGTAATAACCAAAGCCATTTTATCAATGCGTGTACTTGATGTAATATGCGTGTACATTATGAAGTACTCGCATAATATATAAAGTACACACATTTAAAAATTATTTTGTTCAGTTCAATGAGCGTGTACTATATAAAAGCATGAGTGTACTTTATTTATTACATTTAGTTTAGATTTATTTTCTTCATTTTTGACATTATGAAATCTATTATTAATTTTTGTAAGGGTTTTAAACATTTATTACATTTAGTTCATTGATATTCTCACATTCCTACGTGTATTATGGTCCACATCAGTGACATTAAACATGACATAAAAATCAATTCAATCACTCTAACAGTAATTTTATGTAAAATAAATGAACATTCATATTTGAATAAATTATTGTGATTTACTTTAAATTTATTTTATTCAATTTTGACATTGTAATTTCTATTATTAATTATTTTTAAATGTTGCTTCTATTATATTATTTTTCAATATTTAATGAAGAAGTCACTCATACTTTCTCATTCCTACATGTATTATTATCTATAAGTAAAGAACATATTTTATTATGTTTCAAACTGATTATTGCAGGTCTACATGTAAAGAACCCATTCAATTGTTTTAAATAAAATGAATGTAATTTTAGTGTTTAGTTTTTAGTCTCTTGTTTTAATTTAATAAATGAATATAATATTAATGTTTAGTGGTTAGTTCTCTTTATCAATGCATTTACTTTATGAAGCACGCGCATAATATATAAAGTAAACACACGTAAAAGTGGTTTTCGTCAGTTCAATGAGCGTGTACTATATAAAAGCATGCGTGTACTTTATTTATTACATTCATTTTAGATTTATTTTATTCTTTTTTAACATTATAAAATCTATTATTACTTTTTGTAAGGGTTTTAAACATTTATTACATTTAGTTCATTGATATTCTCACATTCCTACGTGTATTGTGGTCCGCGCCAGCAGCATTAAACATGACATAAAAATCATTTCATTCGTTGTAACATTAGTTTTAAGTAAACTAAATGAACATTCGTGTTTCAATATATTATTGTGATTTACTTTAAATTTATTTTATTTCATTTTCACATTGTAATTTCTATTATTGATTAGTTTTTAAATGATTTGCTTCTATTATATTATTTTTCAATATTTAATGAAGAAGTCACTCATATTTTCTCATTCCTACGTGTATTATTATCTACAAGTAAAGAACATATTTTATTATGTTTCAGATTGGTCATTGCAGGTCTACATGTGAAGAACCCATTCAATTGTTTTGAATAAAATGAATGTAATTTTAGTGTTTAGTTTTTAGTCTTTTGTTTTAATTTAATAGATGAACATAATATTAACGTTTACTGGTTAGTTCTCTTTATCAATGCGTGTACTTTTGATGAAATATTCATGTAATTTATGAAGTACACGCATAATATATAAAGTACACGCATTTAAAAATGGTTTTTGGTCTGTTCAATCAGCGTGTACTATATAAACGCATGCATGTACTTTATTTATTACATTTAGTTTAGATTTAATTTCTTCATTTTATTCAATTATTCTGAATAAAATGAATGTAATTTAAGTGTTTAGTTTTTAGTCTCTTGTTTTAATTTAATAAATGAATATAGTGTCAATATTTACTGGTTAGTTCTTTTTTTGGTGTGTGTGCAGCAGTTCAGCAAAGCACACGCTTTTATACTGAAATAAACATAATCATATTTTCCAATGTTCATGTGTACTTTACTAAATTTACGTGTACTTTACATTTTTACACTATGTATGAGTCATGGGTCAATATAACACTATATTATGTAGGTTTTAGTGTATGATATAACTCACAAGACATGCATGAAAGAAATAATTTTTTATTAAAATAAAAAAATAACGTACAATTCTTGACATAACAAAAATTGAAGAAAAAAAATAAAGAAGACTTCTAGTTGGGAAACTGTTAAAGTCATATATGGTGTCAGAAAGAGAGTCGATTAAATTTGAGCATGCTCGAATTTCTCCTTTGATGCAAGCTACAAGTCCTTCATGGTAAGCCTTGTTCTCCTTCAGCTTGCCAATTTTAATCGGAAATTCTTGTGTATAGAAAGACATGAGGTTTTCATGTGTTTGAGGAGGGTCCTCATCCACATCAAATAAATCTATAGGATTTGGTGGAAGTCCAGCGTAGCCTTCCCTCACATATGTTTGAAACTTCTCAAAGGCCGTTTCATATAAGGAAAAAAAATTTGTTTCTTTCATCCTTGTCAAGGGCACCTCGCAAATTTTCTGCTGGGATACACATTATGTAATCTTTACCCTAGATGTAATGGCTAAGAAAGAAAAAAATATTACACTTTCATAGAAAAAGTTAAAGCTATTTATTTCTTTGACCAAAAGTAGTTGGGAAGTGAGTAGTTGAGCTTAATAAATTGATTTTGGTTATTGTGTCCTTTTGAATAAATATATAAAGTAGTTTTCAATTAAAAATAAAAAATTATTACATTAACCAGTGCATGTAGATTGTTCATATTGCGTGTACATTGTTTATATTAGTGTACTTTGAAGAATTCATATGTGTAGTTAGTAATTATCACTTGTAGTTTTGGTTAAAATGCGTGTACATTGTTTCATAACACTTGGGTGCATTGTTTGTTTATACCTTACGTGCATTGTGGTCCGCGCCAGCGAAAATAAACCATTTTGGTGTAATAAATATTATAAACAATAACCAATATCACACAAAACAAATTACAAATATGGTATGTATTTGAATCAATATATAAAAGTTTTTCTCCTTTTGGGGAAAGAAATATTTTTATAGAAAAATTTCCCTTAGTACATATGCTCTGTATTTTAGCATGTTAGGGACTTGAAACAATTTTTGTATTTCCTCGTTTCTGCTAATTTATGCAGAACACCCCACAGTCAACCATAGAATTAAAATAAAAGAAATATACAAATTAGTAACATGTGAATGAAATATTTTGAAAATTTACAAATTAGTAATTGTTAGAAATGAACTTTTGCTTACGTATTATATTGCTTAGGGCATTCATGATCTTTTATTAGGTCAAATTTGAGATCACTTTCCAGTAAGAAATCTACTGCCCTTTTTTCTTGCTCTGTCAATGGATCATCATCCAATGTAAACTCACTTGATGTACCTTTATTAAACTTTCTCTGAGTTTTGAAACCATCGTTTTTCATTATTTCTACTTCAGTCTTCAATAGGTACAATGTTTTTTGGAAGACAAAAAATTATTAAGAGTATATGAAGATTAAAAAGTGAAAAGTACACGCGTACTATTAAAGTACTCGTGATTTTTATTTGTCCATTTCACGTGTATTTTAAAATGTGATGCGTGTACTTTGACTAAAGAGTGAAAAGTACACGCATAATATTAAAGTACGCGTAATTTGTAATTGTTCGTTTCATGTGGATTTTAAAATATGGTGCGTGTACTTTGACTAGAGAGTGAAAAGTACACGCATAATATTAAAGTACACGTAATTTGTAATTGTTCATTTCACGTGCATTTTAAAATATGATGCGTGTACTTTAATAATCTCGGTGATTATGTGCAACTAATACAAAGTACACGCATTATATGGTAAAGCACACGTGTATCATATAAGTACAGGTAACATTACTCATTAAGTTTAGGCACTAACCATTTTTTTCGCATCATCGAAGTATATTGTGTTTTTTTCCTTATCGTCGGGTCGAAGGGAATCCATGTGGACAACTTTCTTTTGTTTTTTGTATATCGCAAGTAATATGAAATGTCCTACGTTATGTCGTAGTACAATGAACAAATTATTACAAGTGCCTAAGTATTCAAATAAATCTCTGTATAACTCCCCCTTCTTATTGACTTCATTTTTGCTACAACCTTCTAACTGAATAAAAATTATAGACATTATGTTAATAAAAAAACAAAAATTTCGTTTCACAAAGCTTTCGATTTAATTGTACTTACCCAACAATAATAAAAAAAAGTATGTGAGTGGGAGAGCCCTTCCTTTGATAATTTTAACCTCAATACATCACTAAAGGCAAGTATTATCTGTTTCACACAATATAAAATTGTGAGGAAATAATAATATTGAAATTTAATGAATGTCTAAATTTGGATGTGATAACCTGCCTATAAGATACCGGGCAATCACTCCTATATCAAATTTTAACAGGAGTCACATATGGATCATTCTTAGCATCACTGTCAAAAATTCATTTAATTACTAATAACCTATTAGGCTGGCATCAAAATTTTTACTTAACTACTCTTTTTAAACAATTACAAATAAAACATCCACACAGTTTGCGCAAATGAAACTGAAATGAAATAAAATAACCGAACACTCGGTCAAATATACAACCAAATCGAATGCTGCAGAAAAAACATAACTAAATGCAATTGGGTTATTAGCCCGAATCTTTATACAATACCTCCTATCTAGAGTACAATGATATAAGAGTCTACCGAGAACCCTCGAGCATCCACAGCTGCTGTAGCAGACGTCTGACTCGAAGGAAGTGTCATCCAGGCGTCCTTGTGTCTGGACACCTATAATATATATATATATATATATATATATATATATATATATATATATATATATATATATATAGCAAGAGAGGAAAAGTAGATAAACGGGTCAGAGCCCGAGTTTGAAAATATTTTGCAAGTGCATAAATTCTTTATTTTTAGAAAAATAGATTTTATCTCATATTTAAATTGGTATCGCACTCCCATGAGATACCCCTCACCTCTCCTCTAATAGTGCACACCTAACGCACTTAACTTTCTAGTTAAGTTACCCTGCCTAACTGATCTGATACCCCCGTCTACTAGAAACCTCTACTACCCAAGCACTAAGGGCCAAACTTCTCTCCATTATCAACACTCCGCTAAGTACGTGCGTGGGGAGTCTCGCAAAGTGAAATCCAAACAAGGAACACCCCCGATACACTACTACATGGCAGGGTTTATGGTAGAGATCCATTAGGCCCGTAGCACACAACTAAAGTATGAATACATACTTATCTATTTATATACATATCACATTCATTCTTATATATACCTTACAATATACATCTGGATAATATCTCCAGGACTGAGGTTTACCAATTCAATTTCATCTTTATAAAACACATCCAGATCTATCTCCCGAACTGAGGATTCATATACAAAGTATTTATCAATACTTATCATTTTCATTTCAAAACTTTCCATTTCCCTTCTCATATCCAGTAAATGTATTTAAAAGCCAATTCATTAGCATGAATTGCTTTAACATATCATATACTTTTAAAAAGCCAGTTTTATTAACATAAAAATGCTTTTCTATTTTAAAACATCCCATTTCCCTTCTTCCATCCAGGAAATGTAATTAAAAGCCATTTTTATTATCATAAAAATGCTTTTACCATATCACAGGCTTCCACTTCCCTTCTTCCATCCGGGTCGTGTTTCCGAAACCAATTCATATAACCCATTTCCCTTCCTATATCCAGGAAATGTAATTAAAGCCAATCCATTATCATGAATTGCTTTAACATATCTAAGACCGTCCCTCCGGGTTTCCCCACTGGACGCGCTCCTAAATGGCTATCGTCTTCCCGGGCCTATCAAACAAGACAACCTGGGAACCTAACAAATCATCGAAAAGCGGCCATATGCCTGCGGGATAGTCATGACCACACCCAGAATCACCTAACCAGCGCATAAATATACAATAAATGCTCATATGGCCTATAGGACTATATCCACCCTCCATTCATTAGCCAGGGGGCTTCACCATACATACGCAACTACCCTTATGATAGCGATTTAGAGAGGTGTGTATCCATATTTTATTATTTATGAAAATCATTTCCTTTTTCCATTTTGATAACTTCCATTTATTCATTTTCAAAACCATTTGCTTCATATCATATATATATACTTTAATCACATAGTATATATATATATATATATATATATATATATATATATATATATATATATATATATATATATATATATATATATATATATATTCGTCCTCGAATACATACATATGGCCATAATTGGCAACTACATCTAGCGATGACCATTAATCCTAAAGATTCTCTCAAAGGATCATAATCATGCTTTCATATACGCATGATACTAAACCCAAGTATTTCCTTACTTTGATAACTAATAAATACCTCATTTTGATTTAAGGACTTATTGGATATCTCCCATTTATACCGAGTCTCAATAAGCGAATATATATATATATATATATATATATATTCCCAATTTCATCCTAGTTATCTCATAGGATACACTCAACAGTAATCATTATAATTATGCTTTCTATACGCATAATTATATGGGCCTAAATGCCCACAAAAATATCCCAGGGATTATCCTTTCCCGAACAACTTAAATTTAGTGGGTTATGGATTTTATTTTCCATGAACCCAAGGACTACATCTTGTCCGTATAATCACTTAAAGGTCCCCACCATAAGCTAGGAACCCTAAACCTTCAATTTCTACGATTATTCTGTTTTCCTCGAAAATATAGTTTAAGGGTTATACATGAAACACCCCCACCTTAACCTCCTAAATTTCCTCAATTAGAGGACTATATACTCCTAAAGAGTCCCTTAGGTTATCCCAAAAATTAACCTCGAATCAATTAGAATCGGAGTCCATCCTATCCAATTCACCCTAGGAAAATTGCCCAAGTTCCTGTAGGGTCGATCGATCGACCCTTGGTCATCGATCGATCGAGGCTTCTATCGAGCGACCTGTGCCAGTCAATCGATCGACCATACCGGACAGCTTCTTCTCTGAGAATCTGTTTTTGGCCATTAAAGCTTCCGCAAGCTTTTGGTATCCTCATCTAACTTCCTACAACCTCAACCAACAAGTAATACACATATAATAAGGGTTCTAAACGTCCTAGAACCTGAAATCACCAATTAATTTAGGTTAAAACCCAAGTTCCTCCAATTGAATTATTTTGGGGTTTAAGTGTTTTAACTCCCGAAAACCCGTTTTATCCACGAAAACCCAACCCAAAATCTTTAGGGTTTGTTATACCAATAATGATATGAGATATTTATGCTAAAAAATAAATAAAGCAAGTAAACACTTGCGTCGTGGATACCATCTGACGATCCCGATTCGAGTCCGGCCGAGTTTGGCCCGATTTCTCCATTTCTCTCCTCTTTTCTTCCTCCTCTCTCTCTTCTCTATCTTTTCTTTCTTTCATTTATCTTTTCTCCCTATCCCCCTCTTTATATAGATGAGAAAAGGGTTATACCCCTTAAAACCCAAAAGTGACTCGTTTACTCAATTACGAGCCCTTTTAACTCTAAAAATTCTCGAAACTCCATTTCGGTAATCGGACACTCTGTTCCGACTATCTCGGACATTTCGAGACTCACGGTGGAGTCGAAATTCCCATCCGAGGTACTTGACCGCAAATCACTATTCTAACCCATATATCTTAATGCGGATTTTCTAATCAAAATCTTACCTTTTTGTCGCTTTACTCCACGGTGACATATAATTAAAATACTTCGACCTATTTAATCCCCAAAAGTAGTTACAATATCCATCGAAAATCATCTAATCCTTAAAATCCCAAAAATCATTGTTTCGGGAAATTCTTTAAATTGCCAATTTATACTTAATTATGGAATTTAATTGTCTCCAAAATGGCGGGTTGTTACATTGGACTGCATACTTGGCTTGATATTTCTTGATTCTTGAGGACTTCAACAAAATCTTCCCATGGCACATACGAAACCAGTCCTTTGAAAATAAATTCCCTGCATTTTATATAAGCAATAAGAATTGTACAATAATAATAACCTTATTCTTTTGCACCAAAGAAACTATAAATTAGCGAGTTGGCATATCATAAAACAATACACTTTACCCTGGCTCAGCCTTTTGAATAAACTCTTCAATTTTTTTCTTCACAGCTTCATCGAGATATTTGTATGCTTTGACTGCTTCAAGCTTGAAGCGAGTTTCTTTCATTTGTTGAGCTATTGTTAGATGGAATTTTCTCAACATTGTCTCTTTTTATTTTTTAATTGGTTCATGGTTCTCGATTTCTCTGTCATCTTTTCTTTTCTTTTGTCCTCTAGTAACATGCCCTTTTATTTTGGGTATTTCACGGGTGCCCTGAACTATCATTTTTTCTATGTTTTTTAATTGCATTCTCTTGTACATTGAGGCTAGTTCAATCTTGAGGCTCAAAATTTCAATCTTCAAGCTCAAAATTTCGTCCATGATTTGTTTATTAGTGTTTTCCTGATATATTTAAACAAGGAATGTTGGACTGTAAGCATTTTTTGAAACAATGATTTAAGTTCTCTTGCGTGTATTTTGATAAAATTTGTGTTTTTCATCCAAATTTGTATGTATATTATAAATTACACGCATGTACTTATTAAAACAAACAAGTGTACTTTATAAAATACACGCGTGTACTTTATAAAATTTATAAAATACACGTGTACGTTCATCATAGTTTGCATTTACTTTAGAAAGTACACACGTGTACTTTATATCTATTATACTTTATAGTTACCTATTCAGTTTTTTTCACTATTGATTCATCAAGCATTTTTTTCAACTCCGAAATTTCATCATTAAGGATTTTATTATTTCTTTCCTGATATATAAAAAGAATGTTAGAATATAAGTAATACTTGATTAAAATAATATCAAATAAAAGAGCGTGTAGTTTAGGAAAAATTCATGTACTCTGTGTTATTTCTAATGAAAAGTACCTATTGAGTTCTTTTCAATTCTGATTTCTCAAAATTTTACCTCAATGTCCCCATTTCTATGTGAACATCTCTCCATTTTTGCAATGTATCATCATACCTTTTGTTTAGATCTTCATTACTCAGAGACAGATAACCATTTTTTTATTCTAAAATTCTTGATAATTCTGCCTATTTTTTTCAATGATTCGTCCAATTATTTAATTCTATCTGAGTCACTCATTGTGACTTGATCAAGCTTTTCTTTTAAAGAATTGTTTAACTCTACTAGTTGGGCATTTTCCACCTCCAACTTATTTAGTAACTCTTTTTCCTTCACAAGGTTGGAATTCTCCACCTTTAACTTCTTTATTTTCTCTTGGGCTTCCAAAAGTGAATAACTATCTACTTGTAACTGTACATTCAAAATGGTAAGGTTCGCACTCTCCACCTCCAAAGAGGTCACCTTCTCTAGTTCACCATTAAGGTCTTCAACTGCATTAGATAGTTGGTTATTTTTTTCCAACAATTCCCTTTTCAAAATAGCAATTTGTTCCTTCAAATTAACCTTTGGTTGAACATGTCCCTTCTTTTTCTTTGGAGTCACAATGTTTTTAAGGGGAATATTCCAACCATATGAAAACTCATTATCATTAATATCTTCAGTAACTTTTCCTGGTGATGAATCGGCATGTATAGGACTTCCTGTATAAATGTTCAAAAAGTAACTTGGCCTTTCAAACTAAGATTCCCTTTATACAAAACTATCCTTACAAGCTAGTTTATTTGTAGCCTTCTTCAAAGTTGCTGTTGCGATGTTATTCTTCGCAAACCATTTTCTCAAAGGAGAAAAATTCCACCTCAGGAATTTTGGCATCTTATCTTTAAATTTTTCAATAGGAGAAATAATATCAAATTTCTCATATGCCCAATGCTGTGATCATACAAAAAAAAATGATATTAATAATTGTAATGCCTAGGTATTCATAATGGAAAGTATAAGTGATTTTAATACACACAAAATTTAACGTGTACTTTGCAAATATAACAAGTGTATTTTGAAAGTACACGTGATTTTAACAAAGTAAATGTGTACTTTTTCAATATAAGTTCACGTTTACTTTATAAAGTACACTTATTATATTTACAAAAAATATAACAAGTTTATTTTGAAAGTACATGTCCACTTTATAAAGTTCATGAGCTCCATCTCTCAGAATCAAAAGCTTGAATAAAAAATTAAGTATATGGAGAGATTTATAAAGTATACTCGTTATATTTATAAAATATAGTACACGTGTACTTTGTAAAATACAAGTGTACTTTAAAAATACAAGTGAAAATATCACGTGTATTTTCAAAATACACGTGATATTAATACACTACATACATGAATTAGTTTAAATAACACGTGTACTTGATAAAAATCATGTGTACTTTAATGGTACACGTGGTTTTTACAAAGTAGACGTGCGTATTGGTACGTATATTTTGAATATCGGGATGTTGTTTTGCTCACCAGTAGGAAAATGACACATCCAATAACTGTTCTAGGTTTTGCTCTTGCTGATTTGTCAAGTGAATTTATGGGAAACTCATGCACAATAGATGCCCAATCATACTTATTCATTTCCTCAATATTATCGATGTATTTCCAAAAACATTATACAAGGGAGAAGTTTGAGTTTTATAAAAACAATATGTTCAAGAAGTGGAGACAAGGAATTTTTACAAAATCGGCAATGCCTTCATCTGTCTCTAATTCGACTAATTTCTTCAAACCATTCAATATTTCTGTCTTTCCTATTCTTTTTTAGAAGTATCGTGAAAGTAATTCAGGTTTTTGAGCACTATTCAGTCTCTTTTGCAGTTCTATTGATTCTCTCCCCTCAACCATTGGTATGCCAAATATTTCACTTATACCTATTGGCATTATTTCAATCATACTCTTTATATAGAAACTTTTGGTTTTCGTATTGTACAACTTGATAATTGATAAAATATTTTTATCGGTCTTCTTGTGGACCACTTCTACTACTTCCCCACTGTAGTAGGCATTGAAAAGCTCCCAAAACGGAGTCTTCGTAAGAAGTTCAATATGCCTATTGTTTATTTTCTCTTTAATCTCACGCAAACAATGAGGAAATCTAACAACATTTGATCGATATTGGTCATTCTTCTTTGTAGGACGTTTATATTTCAATGCCACACTAAAACTAGAACTAGAACAAGAACTGGAACTGGATGAAGAACTATCATTAGAACTGCTATTTTTTGGGTTCTTTCCTCTTCTTGCCTTCATCTTAATCCTCATTCTATTGATCTATAAACAAAATTTAAATTACTAACCTATAATGATATGTACAAAAAATAAAATACATGCGAATTAGAATAAAATAATAAAATACAAGCATATTTAGCAAAAGTACATGCAATATTCTCATAAACAATTCATAGAAGTCTCAACAAAATACATGCTAACGGGGGTAATGTATATCGTCCATTTCATGGTAATACCTAACGGAGGTTGTTCGATAAGTCAAAAATCAAGATTCTCTATTTCTGACATATTCAGTAAAGAAGTGATACAATAGCTGCATGATAAAAGCTCCAACATTATCAAAACCCATTAAGAATACTGCTCAATTTTTTTAGCTAAATCCTTCTCTTTCGATTCAGTTGCTTCAAGATGTTGCACATCAAAAGTGCAGTAAATGTCTTCATAGTAATAGTAGAAACCAAGTAATAGTTTAGCTATATTGTTGATGCGAAGGAGAAAATGAATTGCATCATTATTAGTACTATTAACTGTCAATGTGAAAGGTTTTGTATTGTTAAGATCTTCCAAGGTGCAAGAAAAAGTTTTGTAGTTGAACATGCTTGATGGTATGATTACTAAATAATAACACAATAATATAAAAAAGTACACTTATATTACACATTAGTACATGCATATTGGATTGAACAAATTGAATTTTAATTTGCCTGTACTTTGTGAATTTTACTTGTACTTTCAACAAAGTACACGCAAAATGAAAAGGTACGCGCAATAATACTTCTCACAAACTATTAGAATATCATTCAAATGCCGCCGGCACGGACCAAAATAACTCCTAAATATTAACACAATAATAATATTTGTTACAAAATCATGAAATATCATTCAAATGCCGCTTGCGCGGACCAAAATAACATAGGATTGATCAAATATGGATTTGAAATATATATTTTATAAACTACACGTGTAAAACATAAAAGTACACGCATATTGGATTGGGAAATTCAATTTCAATGTGCATGTACTCTGTGTATTTTGCGTGTACTTTTTGAAAGTACACGCAAAATACACATAGTACACGCAATAAAATAGGGCTTATGCATGTACATATTCCAATCATGTATATGTTCCTAATCCTCGATAAATAATGTATATAGGAGGAAAATTAAAATGATGAAATACATATATCTAACATACAAAAAGTGTGTTTTGCAATTAAAATGAGAGCAACAAATATATTTGTTCATATCGTGAAGAAGAAGAATGTGATTTCATCAGTCCATATGTAATGCCTACAAATTTATACATATGAGAACACAAAATACACAAGGACAAAAAAGGTGATATGAGAATGTATACCTATTTGTTAGTTGTTTTTGGAAGAATTTGATTGAGAATGTAAAATGCTCAGTAGAACATCAATGATTAGGGTTTGATCAAAGAGAGTTAGGATTTTGATCGAAGAGAGTTTTTGGCGCTTCGATCAGGGGTATTTATATGTTGTTGTTGACCAAAATTTGATTGAGAATGAGATTTGTTTTGGGTTTTTGATCGAAGAGATAGTACGATTAAGGTTTTGATCGAAGATAGAATACAATGTTTTTGGCGCATCGATTTCTAAAAAGTTCGTGTTTGTTTTAATTTCGGGGAATTTATATGTTGGACCTAATCATTTAAAATTTGTTGGGCTTGATTTTTTTGTCCAAAATTATTAGTCCAAGGACTAGACCAAAAAAACCCCAATTGAATTCAATGTCATCTTTCAACAACCAGTAAACCGAGTACATTGGAAACACAAATTGAGAAAATCCTCTTACAGTGTTGAATTGTGACATCTAAATCATTTTAAATTGAATTGGCTCTTTCCTTTAGATTTGACAAATTGACACCAAGATTAATTATAGTTGTCCAAATTTTGGCATTAGAAAAGTATTCCTAAGTGAGGGATGGCTTAATATCATAACCGCGTACATTGGGAACAGAAATTGATAAATTCCTCTTATAGTGTTGAATTGCCACATATAAATAATTTTAAAATGAATTGATTATTTCCTTTAGATTTGACAAATTAACACCAAGATTAATTACAAAGTTCAAAATTTTGACATTAGAAAAGTATTCCTAAGGGACATAGTTGGTTTAATAACATAACAATCGGATAATACCATATGGCCAACAAGATTTTTTAACGTGTTTGAGTAGAGTCTTGATGTTTCCTACAAAAAATGTGTACATTACAACTTAAATTTAAATTCAGAAGGATATATATATATATATATAATAAGGAGTAAAAGGTTTTGCAATATTCCATTAGTTACAACTTAATTAGAGGTTGAGATTCAACCATCAAAACCATCCATAACTAGATGAAAGGTTGGATTTTCACTCACACACTAATAAAATCTACTATAGTACACCACAAATTTATTTCACCTTTAATTTGAAATTCTAACCACTTTTATCAAAACCATCCATCACTCACGTCTCTCCCCCACCCCCTCTTTCTCTCTCTCTATCTTAGATCCCAACACTTATATTGATCCTCAATCTTCATCTCAGCTCCAAAAGGTAGAATGGTAAGCACACACACCGTCTCTCTATTTTCGGAGTTTTTCTCTGTTTCAATACTCTCTTTTTTGTTCGACTTTTGGAATTTTTTACCAATTTTTTCGACGGAAAGTTTAGAGATCTGAAATGTCATAAACTGTGTACGGTCTTTCTGTAGGTCTCCGATGCTGCAGAAATTCATCTCAATGGATAGTAACTATTGGAATACATGTGTGGAGTTTCATTTTAGATCGAAGTTCTCAAAGGGTTTTGCCTTGATGAACATCATGTCCATGTTTTCAGATCTGTCTTGGAATACATGCGTGGTATTTTGATTTGTCTGATCAATGTTTATTTTGTTGAATTCAAAATAGGGGTGCAGTGTTTGAGGACAACTTTGAATATTGGGTGAGATCTCTCCTTCATTCATTCCATTTTTTCTTTCTAATTTTGGGTTTTATATTTTGATGAAAGATAAGACCTAATTTAAGGTTTTGATTTTGATTTTGAAAAGGAGTTAGTTTTTTTGTTTTTTGTTTTGTTGAGATTTGTAGATCTAATTTGATTTTGAAAATAAATTAGGTATTTTTTTTTCTATGGTTTATGGATTTCTCACAAATTTGGTGTTTAGTTAGTGCCATTTTTTGTCAAAGTTTGATTTTGCAGGTACTAATTTGGCTTTTTACGAATTTGGTTTTTAAATTGCAGGTACTAACATGCGTTGTTATTTTGTTTTTTGATACTTCTTTGATGTAATTATGCTAAACATGAAATCTGAGAAATTTCAGAATATGATGCAAGTTTAACTGTTGGTTGAAATTTCATAATTTTGTTTATTTTTTGGCTTCGTTTGTCAGATTGTGTAGACGTTTCTCATTCTATTTTTAATTTAATGTGCAATTTCATTGGGGACCAAGTAATTGCCAAACAATGCGGAGGTATCGATATAATTGTGTTATAGGGGTTATTATTTTGATTGTATATCTATTTTTATAGTATTCAGTATTCTGGTGTGAGAATATACATTGGAACTATTGGTCAATTCTTTTACTTTTTAAAAATAAATATTCCTTGCATTTAATATATGGGTTTAAGTTACTTCTATGCATAAGAGTATGTTTTGGGCATCCTCTTACTTTTTATTTGTGAAACTAAGCTTTTGTTTACAAATTGGTTTAATAGTTTAAGTTTAGCGTTAATTTTCATTTTGTCGGTGTTAATTGCATTATTTTTTATTTGTGAAACTAAGCTCCATTTGTGAAAGTTGGTTTAATAGATTTAGTTTAGCGTGAATTTTTCATCTTGCGGGTGTTGTTTGCAAAAGTGTATAAAAAGGTATTACATTGTGGAGGGTATTGTGTTGTTTGGGGTTTTTGTAATTTAATATTTATCTTCCAATTTTCTGTTTGAAATTTTCTTATTTGGGCTATTGAAGTTCCGCAATCAAACCCATGTGTGGGTGATAGAGTAAAAGTGATATCTTTCATAAAATTTACTGAGTGGGGGATAGAGTAAAAGCGATCTCTTTCATATAATTTAATTTGAAATGTTGTTTAGTTTGTTGAATGTGGATATTGGCACACTATAAGTTATAGTTTAGTTTTTAGCTATGATGGGTAGGCCTCCAACTTTGGATTGAATATTAGGAGATTATCTCCCTTTTCTTATTTGTATTTTGAATAGATCAACATTGTTAGTATGGGATAGATCAACACTGTTGTTTCCATCAATGGTGCCTATACAAGTATATCTGCGCAAACTTATGTTGATTCAGGCAGTGATATCTTACATTAGTTTATTTTTCATATATTGGGTTTTGTGTTGTTTTAGGTGTAGGGGTTTTCAGTAGTGATTTAAAGTATTCAGTTCCTCTAACACTTAATTTGGTTGCACAACAGCTCTTTGAATAAGTTAGTAAACACATCAAACAAACATCTTATTATTGGCTTTATGGTTTTGAATATGGTGGCCATAAAGTTGATTTTTCTTTCTATTTTTGTAACCCTATTTTTTACTAAGATTGGGGTTGATTCATTGACTGTTGATGAAGAAGTTTTTAGATTGGAAAAATTATATTCAAATTTTCTAAATATTGAATTGGATCAACTCAACTCTAAGATCCATTCATCGGAATCTCATTTTGACAAGAAGACTGAGAACTGAGAGAAGTCATATGGCATTTGTCATTTCAAAGTGAGATTTCTTCCCTACAGAAAAAGAGACATCAGATACTGAGGAGAAGGAGAAGGTGCTAAAGGCTCATACACGAGTTGGTGAAGTAGAAAAACAGGTTGCAAAACTTTAAAAGGAAAGAGAAACGAAAAATGGGGAAAAAGCGGCTTCTCTATTATAAACTAAGAGTGCAAATACAAAAACTATATTTCTCTATCATATTCTCTCTCTGAATCAATATATATACTCGGTTTCTCCCTTTTCTTCTCATTCATGATTTCTACTATTTTGCGAGTTATTCTAAAGAAATGAAAGGGTTTTCACATACTCTATGCATTAACCCTCCTTTCCCAATTGAAATATTGCATTTGTAATCGAAAATACTTCTTCCTGAAATGAATGATCCATGTAACTATTGTTAGAATTAGTGTTTCTTACCGTATGCACTTATATTGTCTCTAATTTTAATTATTTTCCTTTTATATTTCAAATGAGACGAGTTTGTATAACACAATCTAACTTCTAATTTGAATGATCTATGTAACTATGCCCTATTTATTCCTTTCTAAAAATTAGTGAATATTTTCTAAATTTAGTGTATCCTTTGCTCTATTTTTACCATTATGACCTCTTTGAATTGTTTTGGCATTATGCACTGTGTGCATCTCAGGTGCTCTGTTCTAAATCTTATGTAATTGTGTTTTATGTGTTCTCAAAGTAGTAATAGGTGTACATCTCAGGTGCTCATTTGATTTGATATCATGGAGCATTCCAAATGACTATTGGACCATTGCATTGAAAGGTTCCAAAGGGCAAGGTAAATTTTATGTCAATCTACAAATTCAATACTGTATTATTTATCATCAATTGTGAATATTAAGATAATAACTTAGTATAATTTCCTTTTTATTGGCAATAATTTTGTATAATTTTCTTTTTATTGGAAATAATTTAGTATAATTTCTTTGCTATTGTTGTTGTTAGGGAGAGAAAACAGGCATGTAAATTTACTAGAGCTGGCAAAGCATTATGAAAGAAAGAGCTGGAGAGAGGGGTTAACTTAGGAGCATTTGATGTATTATACTACAACCAACAAGCCTAAAATGAACAAGTTGGGTATAGGGAGCCGTGAAAAATCTCATCAATTCGTGACAATAACTGGGGCAAGTGAAAATCTTGCTCTTCAGGCTCTGAATGCTAGCGATTGGCACCTTGGAGGAAGGTTTGATGTATTCTACAGCCACCCCCAGATTAAATCGTTTACCGATTCAAGACATTTGGAGTAACTCTATGATAGATACAAAGATTCATATATTGATATTATTTTGGCTGATGGTGTCACTCTCCTTTGCAATGCCATTGAGGTGGACCATCAATATATTATTATGTTGGTTGTTTCATGGAACATGAGGGATGACACCATGTGTGAATTTTTGAAGATGGAATTTGTTGGGGGATTACAAGGTCTTGGAATTGATTGCCTTGAGAAGTTATGTGAAAGAATATCATTAATACGCTCTGAGCTGAAAGATCAACAAAAGTTCCGCGAGATGATTAACTTTGGCTTTTGGCTGTGCGCTTGGTCGTACCTAATCAATGAACTTGTTGAGTACTTGACTGAGAATGGCATAATTCAAAAGAGCCGGATTTAAATGTGAATTCACTTTGATATTATATGTTTCTTTTATATTTTTATAGTTAAAAATGCAGCATATCAGGTATGAATTTCAACATCAGTCCTGATATGGCGTTGATCTTAAAACTTGCTAGCAAACTGATTGAAAAGAAAAGAGTCAGAATACCTGATATGCTAATATACTGATACCTTATATGCTTATACTTGATACCTGATATACTGGTACCTGATACCTTATATATCAATACCCGATCAATAGCACCTGGTACTGATACTAAAATGGAACTCATATATGTTGTTTTTTCTCTCCATATTCATGTTTTACCGCAAATATGAGATCCATTTTTTACGTTTTAGTGTTGACTATTTTTAATCATTTTTTGGTACTAATACCTGGTACTGATTAGGACGTCCACTTCAAGATATGAAAGTTTAGGATTTTTTTAATCAATTTTTTAGTTGTTGAAGTTAGATTATGCATTCGTTTTGCAACAAATATCAAACTGATTTATGCTCCTTAACAATTGTTTAAGTTGGTACTAAATCTGAACTGTTTTTTTTTTGTTTCAGCATAGGGACATAGTCTGGCTCCATTCAATCTGCTTTGGTGTGGAGTGTTGAATCTCAAAGGGCCTCACTCGATGCAATATGGTGAAGTTAATTTTAGTTGTCCTGTTTATTCTTCAATATTATAGTCTGTTTTTTTTGTACTGCAAAATGGATAGTTTGCAGTGTATTCTTAAAGTTCTGTCATTTTGTATTAGATATCTAATACTAGAAATTTTTTGGTTAGGAGAGAGATGGGGTCACCGACAAACATTTTCGGTTGGAATAGAGTGATGAGGGGATCTGAGATGAGTAGAGATAGCATATATGAAGGATACAATCCGATGGTCATACGCTTAGCCAAGGTCTCTAACCTAGGTACTCAGGTTCGTTTGAATCTTTAAGAAAGTTTATTCGAACATATGGATTTGGAGGACTTTGGAAAGGGATTTTCCCAAATGTTGAAAGAGAATTTTGAGTGAACATGGTAGATTTATCTTGTTATGTTCATGCAAAACATTTCATCATCCAAAGACAGATTTTTGTTGATAACATTTATGATCACACTTTTGCCTCTATCAAGTTAGGCCTTTCAGCGACTGCTTTGAGTTATCCAACAAATGTAGTGAAGATGAGAATGATGAACCACACTGCGAGCGAGGATCACCCATGAACAAGTTAACAACCAATGGTAATCTCTTATATTAGTTTTTTTTATATCTAAACCCTTTGTTTTCCATCTTCAAATCTTAGGTTTTTATGCCTTGATATCAAGGGTTGGATTTCATTTGAGTTTTGTTGTGTGGTTTTCTTTTGTAGTGTATTCTTGATTTTGTTAAATTTTAGTGTTCTTCTATTTCTTTTTTGTTAAATGTATGGTCTTATATTCATTTGATGTGTCTTTTTTCCCCTTTAATTATCCACAGGTTACTCTAGATATACATATGGGCTGGTGCAGAAGGAGGGCCGCCACTGGAGGTTACTCTAGAGACCTCCGCAGGTTCTTTTACCGTCGAGATGTATTACAAGCACACCCCCAAAACCTGCAAAAACTGCATGGAGCTATCTCACTGGGGATGTTAAGACAACCTTTAGTTCCACATAGTCATTAAGGATTATATATTGCAAACAGATATTAGGATGTGTATGAGCAGATAATTAGGATCCATGTACTTCCATTATGGGAAAATACCAAAAAGATATTTTAAGAATTATATTCATTGAGTCTTCAAGATTTTTCCTCATTTTTGGGTTGAAAAAAGAATGAGGTGCATACAGTTGCAGTTATTGTTGCTATACAATAACCTCGTGCCCTTTCTTATTGAAGTTCGTTCTGTGTGTTAGATTTATTAATTATATCCTCTTCTTTAATAACTGTTTTATTTTCTTTCAACATTTCTACTTAATTTTTTTTTGAATTCTACTTAGTTTGTTTACTTTCTAAGCCAAGTTATTTTTATTTTTTTAGCACAAGCAAAAGCGGATCAGGTGAGAAGAGTTCACAAAGAAAACAATGCTGAGAAGAGTTCACGAAGGCATAGGTTCTTCTATTGGCTCACTGAAACTATGGTCTATGCTCAACATAAGAACGAGAATGTCCCGAAGTCCCAAGAACTGTGACATTTTTGCAATCGGAACAAAGACCACTACATCTCATCTTCGAGTGTATCATCTTTGTACACAATTCAGCCTCAACTTTCTTCCTTAAATACCTAATCAGGTCCAAATGAATCCAAATAATAAGTGTGCCGCCAATAGGATATACAAAGTGCATTGAGAAATTAATCTGAAAAGGGTATATCTTACTATTTGTGTACAATTTTCAAGTCACGGAAGAAAGAAGAGAGCCATTTAGATGAAGGTGGCAGAGGTTTTAATGTCTACAGTCATGAAGGTCTCGATTTAACCAATTTTTCCTTTCTATGGACATTTTTTCTAAGTTTGATGGTGGATATCTCGGGCAGTGTATGTTTATTTTTCTTTGTTCTCTAACCACTTTTATTTGCATTCTTAGGCATATTCGGGGTACAATTTTTAAAGTTTTTTTATTTTTTATTTTCTTTCTAATAAGATCAATTTTTCTTCTAATGGTGTTGGGTTTATACTGACCAAGGGTCCTTAGAAGGAAGGCAAGCACGCCAGTACGTATATCTCTGATTTGAGAGCTGGCACCGGAGAAAGCAGCCAACTAGTAAGAGGAAGGCCAGAGAATAAATCAAGTAGGCATTACTTGCTTTGAAAAATAACTGTTATCTGAGCACTCTGTTTGAGATAGCTAGGTACTTTGATAGGCCTATGGATGAAACGTTTAAATAGACAAACACGAGGAAGAAAATTCAAGGTCATGGTGTGCCTATGCCATTTTTCTTAATTTTCCAGACCAATAAAATGACCTTTCCATGGATTTTAATGTTGCAGTTCTCATATGCATGACACATTCAAGGTGTGGAAGCATTTCATATGAATTACACATGGAATTTTTTGCCTCAATGTTTTGATGTCTTTTGGCACTTGCAAGGCACGGTAGCATGTCATAGGCATATGTTTTTTTAATTGATGATGGTGTTATTCTTTGGAGAAAATTTTGGGCCAATTTAGTCAACGATAGCAACCTGAAATGTACCAGTTCAGTTGTACAAGTTCTTCAGAATATATTTTGTTATTCTTTAGCATATATTGTACCGGTTCAGTTATTCTTTAGCAAATATTGTACCAGTTTAGTTGATATAGTTAGTAAACTACATGAAATATATGGCTCATCTTTCGCTCAAACATTTATGTACTGACATCTCTTTCTCTATTTGAGTCTGATTTTGTTACGGGGGTTACTCAAAATTTGAATGTATATGTGCTTATCTAAGTGTATTCCAACTTTTGTATGCCAACTTTTGTAATCTAAGTGCATTAAATGATCTTAATCTAAGTGTAGGTACAATCGTAAAATGCTCTTGAAACACAAGCATTAAATGATAGTTTAGTGATTTATGCCATCAAAAGGTGTAATTGGTACAGTACCACATCATATCATTTGTTTTTCTTAGATGTTATATGTGAATTGGTTTCATGAATTTAGACCATTTGAATGTCGTTAGACAAATTGTTATTTGTTAAGCAGGGTGGATAATCTTATAAACTAAGGAGATTATAGAATTTTTTTTCTAAAAGTTATACTTTATTTTGTTGGGGAACGATATTTTTATCCTTTTGTAATTACGTACTTTGAAAATTTTTGTCGTTTCTCGATTACATACTTTGAAAATTTTCACTGTGCCTTCAGGCACGGGCATTCCGCTAGTATATATATAGTGATCCTCTCGTACGGACCAGTCCGCATTTTAAGAATGTGGACCGAACATGTGTCACCTAACGGTGAGCCTAGAAAAGAGAGAGAGTGTTCTTACAAATTGAAATTAATAACAAACTGTTTAAGGAAAATCAAATTATGAATCATCATCACAATCATCATCCTTGCCTTAATCCCATCATATGGGATCAACCACATGGATTCACCTTTTCCATTCAAATCAATTATATGCATTATTATCATTAAAGTTTAATTCCTTACCGTCTCTCTGAATAATTTCCTTCCACGATAGCTTAGAGTGACCTCTTTTTATTTTACCCTCTATTTCCAACAATCTTCCTCTTGTTTTATCCACTTTTAAATTTAGCTTGACCTATTGTTTCAAGAACCGTCAAACCGAGTATATTGGGAACACACATTGACAAACTCCTTTTATAGCGTTCCATTATGACATCTAAATAATTTTCTAATGAATTGACTATTTCCTTTAGATATCACAAATTGACACCAAGATTAATTATAGTTTTCTAAATTCTAAAATTAGATAAGTATTCCTAAGTGATAGAGAAGGCATAACACGACAACAAATTGATAATACCATATGATCAATAAGATTTTTTAACATGTTTGACTATTTTTCCCCAATTAAAGTTTGTACATTGTCAATTTAAATTCAAATAAAGAAACATATATATTGTAACATCTCTCCATTTAAAACTAAGTTTTGCACCCATAATTCAATGAGAGATTATTTGTAAAATGGCTCCATTGAGTCATGTAACAGATATAACCCATTTCTATATGTATAAAACCCATATATGATACATAGTAATAGCCTATTTTCTTTTTAAATTACGGTGTCCTGAAGATGTTGGTGTTTCATTAATTATTTGTATTGGGCCTACCATCATCAACCAAGCAGAAAATATATATTTTTTATAAATCTGAATCTCCACACGAGCGAGGACTCGCAACCTCCACACTAACGAGCTCTTTCAACTCTCTCATGCGAGATAAATAGGGAGAATACTATGCACGAGCCACTCTAACACACGCTCGCTTAAAGTATGTTATCCTCTGGGAGGTTTCGAACTCGAACCCTATAGACTTTTTCGGTTCACCTGTACCGTTGGACTAACCAGGGTCGATGGATAAGGAAAAAATATAGAATGAACATGAATTAATAATTCCCTATGCATCCGAACCAAATATATAATTTGTCCTATTCATTTCTTTATCTATTAACAAAAGAAACTCTCAAGCAAAACAACAGGTTACGTGTGAATTTCTTCGATTTTATATAGGCCACTATATATTTGTTATAAGAAAATGTTATATAAAAACCAACCGCTAAGGGATCTGAACCTTTATACATGGAGTATACATGACAACTAAAAACAAATTCGCCACAACGGAGGCCACGGCCAAAAAATCTCGACTAAATGTCTCTATGTAAATATTCTACAAACTCTAAAATATTAGGAATTGTGGCGACATATCTATCCTTATACAAACTCAATAAGATACTCAAAAAAATTTAACGAATTCTAGACGGCGACATATCCAACCCTTCAAAACATCTTGAATTTCTCTCCTGCCAAATTGTACAAAAGATGCAATGAAGGACCACATGCGAAACCTTGTCGTCCCCCTTACATCCCTTCGGGGGATGCCAACGCTCTAATAATGCTCTCACCCACTCCGACATAGCCCACTTGATTCGGCTAAAGGATAGAAAAAATCACCATTGATCATAAAAAAATCATTTCTGATCCATAACAGGAAAACATATTGGGTTTTTTTGCTGTAATTGTTTTTAATTACCTCTTAAACTTATGTATAAAAAGTATCTCCCTTAGTAGTTTTGCTATCTTGTACTGCAATTTTTTATCATAATTTCACTATATTGGACATTAAAATTTTAAACCTCACTAATATTTATTGAACACTCAACAAAATTATATAATTTTATCATACGTGACAATTAATTTTTATAAAAATTCGTCATCCTAAACTACCTAGTTTCAAGATGCCATAGTTTTGTGAATAAATTTTATATTAACTGTACAAGATGCAATTTTTTTACAATAAACTATTGTGTACTCCAGGACCACCATTATTTGGTTTTTCCTTCATTGTATTTTCAATATGATTTGGCAAGAAAGCGATATTAACGATACCTCCTCTAAATTCGTTTCATCCGCGAATCTAGTACTAATACATTCCTATGACCCACTCACGTCACACAAAATAGACCCCAATCATCTGGAAATAAACTCGTAATTTCAGTTGCCTATAACACTGTCGGCTCAATGATTATTAGACATAAATCCCTCGTCCTAATCAAACCAAAAACTTTGCTAACTGATGCTCTATCTAGACATCCCGCACCTGTCCCCAACTCATTGCTGGAAAGATCCACCCATGTGTTTCCACTCATTTACATATAAGACACCTCTCTATGTCATTCCCTTATCTCTAGCCCCACCGGCCTTGTCGGGTTGTCTTTATCATGAACCTGGTAGTCTCGACCTTAATTTCTACCCCTAATGTCCCTTTGGATCCGCTAGTCCCATAGAATTGTTGATGGCCTTTACAGCCCTAACTGAACCCACCGTCACTCGATAGAAATTTCATTGATCTCGATAATTAATTTGGGTCCCCTACTCGGTATCCATTTCCTTTGATGCCTCACTAGCTCTAAAAATCCAATCTTACTCTTCTGATAGATCCTCCAAATCCTTTAGCTCGCCTCTCTCAAGATCATTGATAGAAATGTAAAAGTACAATATTGACAGTAACGACACCAGCAGGCCTAGCCGGATCTCCTATCCGCGCTTGTATTATCAATCTACGGGTTTATTCTCAACTTATGAACCATACTCGTTCTTCCTATCCCTCACATCGGTAACAAAGTTTTTGAATTTTGTCAACTCTTCTTCACCTCAGTCAATTGTCCGTCCCTTTTGGGAATTTTTTTGAAATTTCCCTTGCCTCTCCATTTAACTTATAGTGAGAGATTTTGTAGTGATCCGCACCCCAAATTCATGGTTATTCATGGTATCTTCCCATGAATGTGATGAATGGCTCTCATCACCCCATACTGGTTCTAAGGGCAAACTTCTTTCCCCGAAATTTAGACTTGAGTGTCACTACACTCTACTATATGCGATCCCAATTGGATGTTCTCCATCTATTGGTAAATCAGGCTTCTGCATGTCCCTCAAATTCTAGCGAATGATTCTTCTGAAATAAATTCTTCTCTGACCTTTTCCATTTGTTGACTACACTTGGGGTTTTAATGTTGCATCATCATCCTTCCTGATGGCCCTTGGGGCATCTACTGCGTCCCCACGATTACTCCAACTTCAATTGTTCTAACACTATGGCAACTTCCACCTCGTCTCTATTCCTAGACTACTCCTTGCCTTCTGATAACTCCTCCCTCCTGTATTATTTCTATCGTCTTACGCTTATTGTTCTATAATGTCTGATCCGCCACGCTTAAATGAAATCATATATGAATCACATCAACTAAACATTATAGCGGGAGAATGTAAGTCACATCCGTAAAGGAATACAACAATCCTATAATAAGGCTCTATATCAAAAAACGCTACGCTAAAATGTGAAAAGTCACACAGATCCTAAAGTCACTAGAACCTGATGCTCTGATACGATATGTGACACCCTGTCTAATAAAATACCTGGGGATCAGTCTTATATCACATTAAACATGAATCTCATCTGGATCATTCTTAGCATCACCATCGAAAAACATTTTAAAACTTACTAACCACCTAGTATTCAAAAGACATGGTGTTAAATTTTATCTTTTTATTAAACACATCTAACAACATGCGAAAGAATATATAATTAACTAGTCATACAATCACTGAATCAACAATACTGAAAAGGAATAAATAAAATCCTTCCTAAGAGAACCACTGACTACAAATCAAATAACAAAAATAAACCACAAGCGGAATAAATTGAATACATCATCTAATTGAAACAAAATGGAATAACTAGTGCGACATGTCAAAACGAAGAACCAAATGCATCTTACTCTAGGAATGAAATTCTTGAAACGTCTAAATCAAAGTCATGCAACATACACACATATCGCAGTTGCGTAATCCTGGAATAGAACAATTCTGGATCCCTATGGTTGGACACCTAAAAGGTTTTGAAATATATTATAGCAATGGTTAGAACCCAAAACATTTATAAATATTTAGCAAGTGAATTCAAATGCAGTAAATTAAAATGTAAGAATGTTATTTATATTTAATTTTGTGTTGCACACTCTCTTGAGGATACCTCACCCCTCCAATAATGTGCACGCCTAACATAACTATACATAACCCATCTAGCTAACTACTCCATAACCAGTCTTATCATAAATATCCTATGATTTCCCACTTCTTTATCCTTAGTGGGTTTTGTATACTTTATAAGTTATTAATCACATAACTTATTTAAGGCCTTTCTCATTTAATGACATATAACTTTCTCACGAGTTATATCACCTATATGATTCACATTAAGTATATGAATTATAAGTTATTATTCACACTAACTTATTTAAATCAATTCCCATTTGATACCATATAACAATCTCACAAGTTATATCATATATACAATTTGACACCATGTCTTTGAATATTAGGTGGTTAGTAAGTTTTAAAAAGCTTTTCGACAGTGATCCTAAGAATGATCCAGATCAGATTCCTATTTAATTTTAAATAGGACTGATCACCCTATATTTTATTAGGCGGGGTGTCACAATTTTCAAGTTTTAATGAATAATTAAATTATAAATTAAATTGCAGTCCGATTTTAAAATCTCAAGTCTAATATTTTTCAGTTATGAATTTTAATCCAATGATTGAATTAATATTAATTATTACAACAATTTTTATTTTTGTATTTATTCAGTTTCGTTTTCTTTTGCATGTAGTGTTTAATGTTCATAAAATAACATGAAAATATAATAAGTACTTAAGCTTCATAAAATAATTAAACCTAACTATACGATTATACTATATGAATATTTTTTAATTTATTCTTTAATTATTTAACAATTTTCCGTAATTGAGTTAATCAAATAGTCTTAGAAATGCGTAATAAAAATATGCAATCACGCAAGATTTTTCTAATGTGTAATCCGATAGGGGAAACAACAAAACGGCTAATATTCTCATTCAACACTATAATCAGGATTCACACAATTTTTCAATTGTCTAGAAAACTTACAATATTCAGATCTATAAAAAGATCATTTTATAACTCTCTAAACAATCGACCGTTGATTATAGCTCTAGCATAGCACTCCATGCACATCAATATCCACCGATCTCAGGGCCTCAATAAGTATCGATCTTAACTAAAAGTCGGGGGGTGGATTGGTCCAGGTCAACTCACGACTCCAATTGTAGTGTAAAAGAACTTTATAAAATTATATTTTTTTAGCCCAAAAATTTTGAAATAGGTGAAACAAACTTTGAGAAAAAAATAGCCTTAGAAAATAATTTCAAGAAACATTCATTTGAGTCAGTTTTGCTTGGAAAATAATTTCAAAAAAATAGCCTTAGAAAAAATAGCCTTATATATCTTGTTATGAAGTTGACATAACACCCAAACTATATTGCATTATTGACTTGTCATATTTGCTGTGTAAGGACATATTTTTCATACTCCGTTTTTACATTGTGTATGTCATACACCGCTACAACCATCGAATGAAGTTCAAGTTCATTCCATATTTCTCCATTGTATTGTAAGTTACGATTTGCAAAACATTAGTGAAACAAACATTTTTATCTGTAAGGGGTGTTTTTTTTCCGGAAATTTGCCCTTATTTGTGATTGTGTGATTTAATTGGATTATTATCTTGAAAACTTAGTTGCATGTTTTAGGGTTAAATAAAATTTGGTGAGAATTGACATAGAATTAAATATATTTGGGACGTTGACCACCAATACCCACTCTCAAATTGGTATCAGAGCCAGAAACACTAAATTACTTTATTTGTGATCCCTATGACTTCAGTCATAAATTTTGGTTCCCTTGATGATTTTAGAACACAACTGTTTAAAGGGTCTAATTGGAAATCTTGAATGAGATCTAAATTTAAAACTTTTGTTAAAAAATAATAATTTTATGACGTGTATGTGACAACCCGCTCATCGAAATAAGGGATGGCCAGCCCGATACTCCAATATAACAGGAATCATGGATGGAATCATTCGCAGCATCGAAACAATATAATAAGTATACATGATAACCACCCAATAATTCAGAAAACGGGTTGCCAAAAATTTTGTTTTATAATTTAAAGAAAGCATTTTAAACAACCCAATTTGAAAAGAAAGTGGAAATCCAAAAGAACATATATACTACCTCCACATCAAGTATACAAGAAGAGGACCGAATATGTTGTCGATCAACAGGTACATGCATAGTATAACAACAACTTTGTTAATGTTACATAATATATTACAATAAGCAAATACAAAAGCTTGGGCCATACGCCCGAGTAAATAACCCGATCGTAACTAGAATACAAAAATGAAGGCGTCTACACAAAGTATCGCGTAATATCCGCAAAGTATCACGGCTCCCCAAAAACACGGGAGTAGGAAAGTCAGAACGGGCGTCCTTATAGCGGAGCACCTGAGCGGATACAAGATTCACGCACAATAAGAAATATGAACGGGTCAGGGCCCGGTTTTATATGATCACCAGATGAATAGAGGGTATGACAGTTATGAATAGATAATCATGATAGGTAAAGATAAGAATCTACCAACACAATTCAAAGCATAATCTAAGGCAATTTAAATGATCATAAATTTAATTCAGTTATGCAAGGGAATATGAGTGATTAACATTAGTTAAAGTCTCCATCAATTTCCTTATCGCATTTCATCATTCCGTTCCTTATCAGGAAACATAATCACAATTATATGCTCTTTATGGAAATTGTCATCGATCAAGTGCCACTTGATTTAGAATAGTTATATTCGTAAGCATATAATAATTCTAAGATCGTCCCTCCGAGTTTCCCCACTGAACGCGCCCCTAAATGACTATCATCTTCCAGGGCCTATCAACAAGACAACCTGGGCACCTAACGCAACATCGGGAAGTGGCCATATGCCTGCGACAGAGTCATGACCACACCCAGAATCACCTCACCAGCGCACTAAACATATAATAACCCATCATATGGCCGAGGACTATAGTCTCCCTGCGTTCATTAGCCAGGGGACATCACCTCATATGCGAACTTCTCTTGTGATAGCATTTAGAGAGGTGTGCTTAAGTAAATTATCATTTACCATATTCAGTTCCATTTTCATTTTTATTTTCATTCCAATTTTCCATGTGTGTGTTTCATTTTATCCGAAACCATTTTCCTGTAATATTATCATATTTTTATCCGGAGCCATACTCATTTCAGGACATCACCTCAATGAATGAATAAACTCTGAATTTACTCTCCAAACCTTTTAGGGTTTTATAATAAACCACCAAGATGATCGTACCTCAATTGATCCTCTAAAGTCCCCAATTATGACCTTACCACTCCTAGACCCCTAATAAATAACTAGAGGAATGAAATGCCCTAACATCAATTTGACCACCCTCGAAATAACCCTATTTAATCCAATTCTAATCTAGGGTAGTTATCTAACTCATCTAGGACTCTAGGACTCTAAGTTTACTTCATACAAGAAGGTTCCTAAGTCCTAAGCCTAAAGAAAAAGGGTTGGAACTGAGTTAGAAAATCTACTCAAAAATGCAGGATTTCCGAATCGATTCGGTCTGGAAGCGAATCGATTCGGACCATCTGAATCAATTCGGTCAGGAAAACCTGACTTTCTGCATAATTGCCAAATCGATTCGGACTGGCCGAATCGATTCGGTCCACTCAGACTTGCAAACTGTCCCTATGGCGAATTGTTTCGCCCTGGTCGAATCGATTCGCCCCTGTAAATTAGCCAAAGATGGGGCTATGGGTTATGAACCCTAGATTTCCCTAAAACTCAAATTCTCTCCATTTTTACACACATCCAATAACATTAATCTACCCCAAATCATTCTATATGATTATCAACCACTATTATCCACAATTTCATCAACATAAACCATAATCAAGGTTCAAATACCATAAATTACATTTTTGATCCATAAATGCTAATACACAACTATCACACCATTTACTCATCTTAAATCACATATTAGAAAGTAGAAAATTTGCCTTATGCTTCCGAATTCAGATTCTAGGAAGATGGAAGCAAGATCAATCCTCAAATCTCCAATTTTTCTCTTTTCTCCTCTTTTTTTCTCCAAAGTTCTCTTCTTCTCTCTTTCTCTCTAGGTTTAATAAATGCACTTAAGAGAAATAAATGAAAGGCAAGACATAAATCATGCCATTAGTCTAAATTCCCAACTTAAATGGTTAATACCACATTAAAATGACTCACAACTACGCATTTATAACAAAACCAGTCAAAAGTGCCCAAAACATAAAAATACAATATGGCACTCATTTCGACTATCTCACACATTTCGGGACTAACTACGCCCTCTAAATTGGCATCCGGCAATTTTATAGCCCATTTCAAGTCCCGGTTTCATTTAAACCATAAACGTCATTTAATGCACATGACACTATAAAATACAACATGATGATATTTACTTACACATACAGTAAATATGCAACAATTTAGTAAATATTAAATTTTAACTCATTTAATTAATATTTACTCCATTTCCAAACATTTTATATAATTACTTCACACAGTAAATAAATAAAAAATTCTCAAAAGCGAGGGTTGTTACAGTGTCGTGGTTGTGAGGGGTTTAGTAATAAGATAGATGAGTGCCCCCTAATTTAAGGAAGGAATTTAACAAATCAAGAACACATGTTTCCACCCTTAGTGATAGTGATTCTTCGAACACTTTTATGCTAGTAAGTGAGAAGTTGCCACCTTCGTGGCTAGTCATGTAAGTGATGATGAAAAATCTTCATATGAAGATTTTTCTTTACATAACTCTTCTGTGGCCATAGCGAGTGAAGCCCAAGAAAGTGAGGGTGACTTGATTGAGAATGAGAGTGAGGATGAGAGAGACTTGCAAACTACCTTCAATGAATTATATGCAGATCCTATAAAGATAAAGAAGGCAGTTTGAATTTAGAAGCTAAGTTGAAGGTACGTTCCATAGAAATTAATAATGATTCTTCAGTAGAGTATCTTATGGCATGTGAAAAAACTCTTTGAGAGAAGCTAGATTATGTCGAAGGTGAGAGAGATAGTCTTCGGGGATTAATAGAGGCTATGAAAAATAAGCCTCTAGAGTTTGAGGAGTCTAGGAATTTAATCGATTCTAGGATTGATGGCATTGATGAGCTTGATGAGAGATTGATAGACACGAGCAAGGTTAAGTTTAATTTGGACGCTACGTCGAAAAAGTTGGATAAGATGTTAGGCACCATCCAAACCAAGGGTGATACGTTAGGAATTAGCTTATATGATCTTGTTGCACCCATTCCCAATGCTAATACCATGCAAATGAGAGGACCGCCTAGGAATTTTAGGAAGGATCCACCGAGGAATATTAAGAGAGGACCACCTTTAGGTAATGATCACCGCCATAACTACACTTAGACTCATTGCGATCGAAAAGGTTGCCATAAACGCTTCTGTTACAAGCTTCAAAATGCCCCTAGGAAGATTAATTATAGAGTTGCACCAGTTACCAAAAACCCCTCGCGTCGTTACATGCCTATTGGGGTTAGGAAATCGAATTTAAAGGCTTTATGACTCAAGATTCATGAGTCTTTATTACTTCCATGTGATTCGTCTCATGTTAGATCTGACGGTTGATCGTGTTTGATATTTGTCATGCTCTAGGTACACTTCATGACATATCTTTGCTAGTGTTATGACTTATGTACCACGATTGTATTCATGACTCTCTGTTCCTTTTACCTCGCACTTAATTGGTAGTTTTTGGATTTTGAGGTCAAAACTCTACATGTACACTTAAATTGGACACACATATTAGAAAAACTCACTAAAAGTCAAGAAATGTTAAAAATCATTAAAAAATATGCTAAATATTTTTAGAACAGTTAAAAAATTATTGAAACCTTATTTTTTCAAGAAAAATAGTTTTTTAATTTCTTAAGATTACTTTCTTATAAAAACAGACTTTTATTAAAAAATAGTGAAAAAATTTGTTAAAAAATTAGTCGCACATATTTTTTGATAAAAAAATTTAGTGTAATGATGTAGAATTTTTTTGTAATAAAAAATAATTCTTTATATTATAGCATTTTTGTGGCATGGACTCACATTCATTAAATGATATGTGTCCACGCCAGCGACACTAACCAATCGAAATGATGTGGGTCTGCGCCAGCTTTTAAGGAATAGTTTTTCACATTTAAAAAAATACAGTTTTTAAGGTTTTTTTTATAAAAATAGTTTCTAAGAAATGAAAAAACTATTTTCTTGAAAGAAAAAAAATTCAACAATTTTTTAACTATTTAAAAATTTAGTTAACAGTTTTTCTCAATTTTTATTTTTAGAAAACAATTTTTTTTTTAATCTAGTATATATTTTTTTTAAATGTAGTATAAGTTTTTTAACAAAACATTGTGCCAAGTCAATGTGTCTAATTCATGTGTACATGTAGAGCCACTATTTCGTTTAATGGTTTGATGTTCTGGTAAGTAGGTTTTAAATAAGGGATTTATATCATATTTGTTCATGATTTCAAAAATATATTCTTCTTGAATAAAAAAATAGCATTGGTTAGTTTGGAGATCATTGAATTGATTTGCATATTTTATATTGTATTGTTAGATTGGTATCTATGTGTATTATTAGTGTCATAATTATTGCGGGATAAATATTTGATACTTGACACTTTGATATAATTTTTTTGATTATTTTATGAAAGTCTCTAATAACAACCCACGTATCATGAAACTAAGTACATAAAATAAAAAAATATTATAATTTAAGAGTATGCTAGCTTGCCATTGGAAATTGTATTTTTTTTTCCAAAAAACATGTACATATTTAACTACGCGTGCACAATAGTCTCGCTCGCTATTTAAGAGTATGCTATATTGCCATTGGAAATAGAATTTATTTTCCAAAGAAATAAGTATATTTTTAATCACGTGTGCACAATCGACTCAATTGCGCATCGCCCGAATTTATAACTAAGTTGTAACCAATAACAGATTGTGTGAGGCTTATCATCTTATGCAATTAGTCCCGACTTAAAATAAATTCGATCACTTATTTCAACAACCGGTAAACTGTGTACATTGGGAACACAAATTGACAAAGTCCTCTTATAGAGTTGAATTGTGACCTCTAAGTAATTTAAAAATGAATTGACTATTTACTTTAGATTCGAAAAATTGACACCAAGATCAATTATAGCTCTGTAAATTTTGACATTAGAACAGTAACCCTAAGTGTAACAGCTGGCTTAACAACTTGATAATATCATAAGATTTTTTTTACGTGGCTTACATAAAATTTGTACATTACAAGTTAAATTCAAATTAAGAAGGAAACATATGTATATATATATATGTGTGTGTGTGTGTGTGTGTGTGTGTGTGTGTGTGTGGTGACAATTTAACTCAACACAAAATAATAAGAAAAGCAATCACTAGAATAAATAAAGAACTTATAGGAACAATAATCACACAACACAAGATGTACGTGGTTCGACAAGAAGGCCTACGTTCACGTTGGTGATCTCGGTGTTATTTCTCTATTCTCCGGGGGAATGTTTACAGAAAATAAATACATGCCCTTTTGCCCCGGGCTGAGGGTTTGTTATATACAAACTTTTTTGGAGAGTGGAGGTGTGAGACTCCTCCACGTTAACCCATAATTCCTAGAATATCTCTCTTGAGAGATTTTAGGAGTTTGAATAGGTCATAACTAAACCAATTGAGGCGTGAGACTTTGGGTCGGGTTTTATTGGGCTACTCGTCCAGGCAAAGGTGACAAATCGAGGTACCCACAATTGCCCCTAAAATTGTTGGGTCACAATTTGGGCTCAATAATTTTAAATGATTTGCCATAGTGGCAGTTTTGTAAATTGTACGACACTATTGAGTTTGGAGAGCCTTTTCCGAACTGATTTAGGCGGCAGATTGCCTCGTTTTCTGTGTGCTATGATTAGAAGGGTTTAAAACGTCTTTGGAGAAGCCTCTTCTCATTGTCGTTTCAAATTTCCTCACATGTTCTAACTTTCTTCAAGCTTTTAGTTGTAGCTCTACCAATCTCAAGTCTCATCTTCCATCTCCAAGCTTTTTTCTCATCTTCTCATTATCCCTGCTTGCGACTTTGGATCGTCTCAAGCTATAAGTTCTTCTTTCTTCTTCTATCTGCTCTTTTTATTTGAACTTCTTCATTTCTGCTATTAGGGTTTTTCTTTTCTGATGACGAAAATACGAAATAGGTCGATAACTGAATTTTGGAAATTGTATAACATTCCAAACTGGGTAGATTTTGAGAGATTGAGGACGGTCACTGGATACATGTTCTTTTATTGTCCCAGGGGGGGCTCACTTTTTCCCCAAATCGTTTATTTTTGCACTTTTTTAGTTACTTTGATATAGTCCCAGAATAGTGCTCGTCAAATGTCTAGAAAATTGTCAATGGTGTGCATAGAATTAATCAACTCTATGGCACCAATCTAGGGCTTGCTGAAATCTGCTTTTGCTACTCTTTTTCTCGAAAAAGTTCTGGTCTTCTTTACCTCAAGGCTAGGAGTCCTGATAGGGTATTGGTATTAAATTTACCTGATTCCATAAGAACTACTGGCATGAGGGGTTTATTGCCAGAAACTGGCAGTTCCCTCCCCATACTGAAGGGTCGAGATCTAGGAGATTCATGATTTCCTTTAATGGGGAGGAGTACATAGGTAAGCATAGTCCTTGCTCTGCTTGTTGATTATCTGTTTAGCATATGGTTTTTCTTATTCCTTTCTCTCTTTCTCTTTATAGCAAAGGCAAAAAACTCAAAACAAAGTGTTAATGAGATTAGAGCTGATGAGCTGGTTAAGGCCTGGAAAATTAAAGAACCCTTGGCTGACGGCGAGCACCCCCGATCTGCTGCATTTCTACTGGAATATAAGAACACTAGATCCAGCTTTATCGCACGACCTGTGGATAGCATCCCTCATCTAGACATCACAGAAGAAGTTACTTCCGTCCCAATTCAATTGAACGAGGAGGAGAGTAGCTCTGGTGTGAGTGAGGGTGCTGACAAAGGTAGTGTTGAGGAGAGTTCAAAAGATCAAGAGTCTTCAGGGGCTTCAAGTAGTTCTAGTGAAGAAGATATGATTCCCCCAGGAATAATTTGATTGAAGATGATGAGGAAGATAACTTTCTCTTTTCTCGTCGATTAAAGAAGTAAAAATCTGGCAGTGGGGATGTGGCCACTAGTTCTCAGACTGCTGCTCATGAGTAGGAGAAAAAGAAAATGACGGAAGCGGCTGAGAGGGAGAGAGAGCGGAAGAAGGTGGAGGAGAGAAAAAGGATTGAGAGGGAGAAGAAGGAGAGAGGAGGTGAGGATAAAATTGGGGCAGTCCCTGGTGCCTGTGTCTGCTTTGCCTGAGGGGGCTTCTATTTCACTTTCCCCTCACTAGCTCCTGCTATGCTCGAGAGAGCAGTTTTGCTGACTGATCGACCGAAGGCAATGGAGACGGACCAGTTAGCCCTGAAGGCGAGTCAGAGGCTAGCCTTGGTAAGTCAGCTCTCACTCTTCTTATTTTGCAAAGTTTTCGTTTAATACTTCTCTTATTAATATTTCCCTTTTCTCTGCAGTTTGTGACTGATTTCGCCGTCCTCTATCGCAGTCGCGATGAGCTGGTGAGGAGACATAGCGAGCTGGAAAGGAAGAATGCCAAGCTGGAGGCCAGCTTGAAGACTGCCCATTTAGCTCAAATAACTTCTGGCCTTGCCTTGGCTGAAGCCAACAAAATAAGGGATTTGGCGAGCAAGGAGTTGGAAAAGATGAGGCGGTCATATGATCTGGTCTGCCCGAGCAAGCTAGTTGTGGCAGAGGAGAATAAGGTAATGGCAGGGCAAGTGAAGAGGGAAAAATCTGAGGTGGTGACCATCAAAGAGGGCTCGTACAATATTGGCTGGGTTGTAGCGTACGAGGATGCTGAGGCTCAGATTAGGTACATTAGTCGTCTTAACTTTAAGAAAGGTTGGGATAAGGCCCTGCTCACTACCGAGGTGGATATGAACTCTGCCCTCTTCGATGAGCATGACCCTGGTCCCAAGCCTGTTATGGACAAGGTGCCTCTCCCTGCTGCCAACGAAAGAGTTTTTACTATTCGGATTGCTGATGCTGATACTCTCCGTAGTCAGGGGACTATGACAGCTTTGCCTGAGAAAGGTGTCCCTAGAACTTCTATGGATAAGGGAAAATGACCAGCGACCTCAGAGCAAGCAGAGGTTGCCAGCTAATTTTCATGAGAAAATTCTTTGTATTTTTTATTTTCCAGTATTTCATTTTGTTCGTTGGTGTATTTGGACCCCTTTTCTTAATTAAAATTAAATTCTTGTTCCCTTCACATACTATTTTTTTTTCTCCATTGCTTATATGGTTTGTAGTCTATCGATCTTGAGTATATTCCAGCCACCTCTCGCCTAGGACGAATCCTTGGTTCTGAAGTGAGCGACCAAGTTTGAAGTATTTTCGTAAGAGTTTGCAAGTCTTTCAGAAAAAGAAATCAAGATTATAAGGACTAGACCGAGCTAGTTGCCAAGCTGAGAGATAAGCTCAAGGAGATGGAGGAGATCGGTGCTTCTATTTAGGAGGAAGTAGATGCTCTGAGGGCCAAACTTCAGGAGGCCTCCGCGATTAATCAAGTTGGAGAGTTACTTCAATAAGAGAATGATTCTCTAAAGAGTGAAATCTATTGACTTAGGGAGCATGCACCGAGCACTGTCCCTCGAGTTTTGCGAGGTTCCTCTTCGTCGACTAGGCCACGAGATGGTGCTGACGATAATGGTTCAGCTAGGGGAGATTGCCAAGGTTCGAGATGATGTTCGCAGGGCATACGTGATAGCTGCTGGTCTTCAAAAGGATGTTACTCTGCTGAGGCATCTGTTCAAAAAAGGTCCTCGACAGGTGTGGGCTGATGGTTATGATCAGGGCTGGAGCGATGCGCTGACAAAGTTGAGAGAGGTCTAAGAGTTTTCTTTCATTAGAGGATGGTTGAGTTCTCTTAGGGAGTTGAAAGTCCCCAGGAACTCGGTCCTCTGGTATCGTCATGAGATCTCCCCCTCAACTTTGATCCCGAACCCTTTCAGGAGGGATGATCAGTGGATCCCCATAGATTCTATCCCCAGGCAACTATTGGAATCAGGCTCTAATGAAGTCGAGGAGGAATTAACTCCTCACCCAGATGATGGTCGAAGAGAGCAAGTGGCCGACTATCTTGCTCAGAGACCTAATCCCCATTAGGATTTATTAATCTTGACCCATGTAACTCCTTGTAAATGTAACGAAGTAATACGGAAATTATGTTTTGGGCGATTTGCCGACTAAACATGTGTTATTTACTATTTACTTTATTAATTTCTTGTTTTGATTATCTTGGCCTTTTCTTAGCCGACTAGATTTGATATGGTCAGAGTTATTTTATTAAGTGGGTATCCTCCCAGTCCAGTATGCTTATAAGATACCATTTTACCCCACTTTACCTTTTAGGTCGTGTCGTCACACTCCCTTAGGCCTAAGTGTGGCAATGGTGAGGTTTGGATGTTCTATCCGAGAAGGTTTTTCTTTAGCCAAACATTGTTTAGCGACCAACATGAGTTGTCCGTGATGCCTAAGGGTCCCCTGTAGGGCTTCATATTTTGTTAGGGGCAATGCTAAGAGGTTGTTCGTGTTTAGATGATGAAAACCTGAGGAGGGTAGTACCCTGCTTTTATACGTTAAGAGGAGAGACTGTCACTTGGAAAAGGTGCACAATTTATAAAGTTTACGAGAAGAAATCAACGCTTCATAGAGTGCCGCTGCCAAACAATCTTTTATTAATTGGAAATGAATTGAAAATTTCATTATTTAACAAAAGATCAATCACAAAAAACTAAAAGTAGAATTTTTTTAAGTTGGCTGCGTTCCAAGCTCGAGGTATCTCCCTGCCCTCCAGCATTTCTAAGTGATAGGCTCCTTGTAGGTTGTCCCTCTTCACCTTGAATGGTCCCTCCCAGTTTGGTCCTAACTTTCCATCTGACGGTTTACTGTGTTGCCAAGAACTTTCCTCAGGACGTAGTCTCCAACTTGGAATGCTCTTGGATTGACTTTCTTATTGTAGTGCTTTGCTAGCTGTTGCTGATAGCCTGCTAGCTTCACTAAAGGTAGTTCTCTGCGTTCCTTAGATAGGTCAAGTTCAACGAGTAATGCTGCATCATTATAGCCTTGCTCAACCAGGGTGGACCTCATAGTGGGGAGGCTAGCTTCCAAGGGAATGATTGCCTCCATACCATACGTTAGTGTGAATGGGGTTTCCCCGGTTTCACGTCGTGGGGTAATGCGGTAAGCCTATAGGATGTGTGGCAGCTCGCTCACCCATGCCCCATTGGCTCGCTCCAATCGCTTCTTCAACCCATCAATCACTATTTTGTTGGAAGCTTCGGCTTGTCTGTTGATCTGAGGGTATGCCATCGAGCTAAAATGGTGTATGATCCCATGGTCGTTGCAGAAACCCTGGAAGTGGCCACTTTCGAATTGGATTCCATTGTCAGTGATGATGGTCTTGGGGATTCCAAAGCTGGTGATAATGTTCTTCCATATAAATCTCATCATATCCATGTCCCTGATGTTCGCTAACGGTTCTGCCTTAATCCATTTGGTGAAGTAGTCTGTCGCGACTAATAGATACTTGTGATTGCCAGTGGTACTTGGAAGAAGACCAATGATGTCCATTCCTCATTGGGAGAAAGGCCATGGGCTAGTTAGTGATTTGAGGTCGCTGGCTGGCTAGTGAACCATAGGAGCGTGGAGTTTACATTTCTCGCACTTGCGAGCATATGCCATTGAATCCTTCTGCATGTAAGGCCACCAGTAACCTTCCTTCATTGCCCGAAAAGATAATAACCTGCCCTCAATGTGGCTTCCAAAAATTCCCTCATGTAGCTCGTGAAGAACTTAATCGACGTCCTTCGGGTGAATGCATTGGAGGTAACAATCGGTGAAAGACCTCTTATATAGCTTGTCCTCAGGGGATAAGTGAAAGTGAGCATCTTTGACTCTTATCTGATGAGCGACTTTCCTATCCTCTAGTAGTGCTCCGTCCTTCAAATAATCTCTTAGGGGGCCAATCTAGCTGGGGGGCTATTTCAATCTGGTGAACTTGTAATTCTTTGCCCTGGTCAATGCTCGACTGAGCAAGGAAGTTGATCGGGATTATTCTCCTCAAGTCGAAATTAATTGCTGAGCTCAGGGCCGCTAGGGCGTCAGTATGGCTGTTTTTCCCTTTGGGAAACTGTTTGACACTTACTTGTTCGAAGTTGGACATTAATTTCTTTATTGTGGCTAGGTGGGCCGCCATTCTCTCATCCTTAGCGCTGAAGTCACCACTTATCTGGTTGGAGACCAGTTGTGAGTCACCGAAAACTTAGAGTTGCTTTGCCCCTAGAGCATGTGACTTCTGTAGGCCTGCTATCAACGCTTCGTATTCCGCTTCGTTGTTGGAGGCTTCAAATCCAAGCCTGATTCCTTGCTTGAGTATTGTGTCTTCGAGGGTAACCAGCACTATGCCTACTCCTGCCCCTTTGGAGTTGGAGGCTCCGTCAATGAAGAGTCTCCAAACACCTTGTTCTGGGCAATTTTTCTCTTGACCAATAGGTTGGAGATGGACGTAAGGATGTTCTCCTATAAATTCCATGATGAAATCGGTGAGGACCTATCCCTTGATTGCATTCCTTGGCTGAAACTGGATGTGAAATCGCCCGAGCTCGACTGACCATTTTGAAAGTCTACCAGACAGATCTGCTTTTCACAGGACTGCTTTGAGGGGGTGAGATGTAAGGACGACGATAGAGTGAGCTTCTAAGTAATGTTTCAATTTCCTCGAAGCTACCACTATCACAATGGCGAGTTTTTCTAGTGGTAATTATCGATGTTCGGCATCCAGGAGAGTCTTGCTCACGTAATAAACGGGGTGTTGGATTCCTGCTCTTTCTCATACCAGTGCAGAACTGACAGCGTGGCTGGAAACTACGAGGTATAGGTACAGGGAATCATTTTCTTGAGGAATTATGAGAAGGGGTGGTGTGCTAAGGTAGGCTTTGAGTTCCTCTAAAGCCTTTGAGAAATCTTCATTCCACTCCACACTTTTTCTTTTCTTCAACAATTGGAAGAATGGCTAGCATCATTTCGATGACTTTGAGATGAACCGATTTAGGGCGGCAAGCATTCCTGTGAGCTTCTACACATCTCTTATTATTCGAGGGGACTGTATCCTATTGATGGCGTCGATCTGATCCGGGTTGGCTTCGATGCGTCTCTCGCTGACCAAGTACCCGAGAAATTTTCCTTACTGGACACCGAAGGAACACTTACTTGCGTTGAGCATCATTCGATACCTCCTGAGGATTTCAAAGGTCCTTGATAGGTCGGAGAGGTGGTCTTCTTTCAGCTTGCTCTTGATGGGCATATCATCGATGTAGACCTCCATGGTGTCTCCCATTTGGTATTTAAACATTTTGGTTACCAACCGCTGTTAGGTTGCTACTGCATTTTTTAGCCCAAAGGGCATAATTTTGTATCAATACAATCTGACGGTGGTAATGAACGCTGTCTTGTCTTGATCTGGCCCATACAGGAGGATTTGATGGTACCCTGAGTATGCATCTAGGAAACTCATTCTTTCATAAGCTGCTGTGGCATCTACCAATTGGTCGATCTTTGGAAGAGGAAAATTGTCCTTGGGGCATGCCGTGTTGAGGTCAGTGAAGTCAATACAGAATCTTCATTTTCCATTGCTCTTTAGGACCACTACTAGGTTGGACAGACACTTAGGGAATTGAACTTCCCGTATGGATCCTGCATCCAGCAGTTTTTTTACTTCCTTCTCTATAGCTTTGGCCTTCTCAGGTGCAGTTCGCCTTGACTTTTGTACGATCGGCTTGAAAGTTGGGTCAACGTGCTACCAGTGATAAACCACACTGGGGTCAATTCTAGGCAGCTCGTAGGGTTCTCACGCGAAAACGTCTAAGTTATTTCATAAGAGTACTGTCAGCTCCTTTTTCTCTCGATCTGTGAGAGAGGCCCCAATTAAGAACATCCTATCTTCCACCTCAGGTTTTCTACGACCCTCTCAGAGGGGAGGAGTTTGGTTTCCTCCACCCCGGGTCTTCTATATTTTAACTGCTATTTGGAAGGTATTAAACCTTCCTGTTCTTCAACCTTCTCTTTGGCCTTCTCGACCTTCTTCTCCGATTTTGTGCAGATGGCTGCTATAAAGCACTCTCTTGCCATCACTTGATCTTTGTGGATCTCCAATACTCCTCGCTCAGTCACATACTTGAGTTTCTGGTGGTAGGTAGAGGGGACAACCTTCATTGCATGCAACCATCCTCTGCTAAGGATGGCCTGGTAGGGTGAGTCAATGTTGACCACCAGAAACTCGAGCATCTTGGAGACACTTCCTGCCCTTACTGGCAGCACAATCTTTCCCAAATGGATGGTCACTTTACCAGTGAAGCCAACTAGAGGGACAGTGGCTTCCTTTAAGTTGACGATGCTTAACTTCAACTTTATAAATAGGTTGAGATACATTACTTCGGATGATCTACCTTGGTCGATGAGCAACTTATCGATGTTGTAGTTAGCTATCCTGAGTGTAATGATCAAGGCATCATGATGTGGGGTCCTAACTCCCACTAGATCTTCATCTGTGAACACGATGTGTTTGTTGTAGTTCATGTCTTCTACTCGTCGACGCTTACCTACCTACATTTTAGCTGGATTAATTTGAAAAGCTTGCATCACTTCCATTAGCTTTTTAACTTCCATTCGAGCTGAGTTCCCTTGAATATACTTTAGGTTCGATGCCTCATGAATTACTGTGAACTCATGGCTAGCATCCTCCTCGAGAACTTTGTTGGGCCTCGAGTTTCCATTGGCAGTAACCTTCTCTGCCTTCTTTTTCACAAACTCGTTCAGGTCCCTAGTTTGGGCCAACTCTTCAAGGTGAGACTTGAGGGCCTTGCAATACTCAGTTTTGTGCCCTCCTTCCTTATGGAAAGCACACTTTGGCGCATTGTTCCTCTTCGAGGGGTCTCCTCCCATCTTCTTGGGCCACTTGACGAATGGCTCATCCTTGATCTTAGCTAGGATCTTGTAGATTAGTTCATTGAAGACAGTGTTCACTGCCTGAAACGCTTCTGAGGTTTCACTTTTGTTTCCATTCCTGGAGCCACTCTTTCCCCCATTCTTGCTTCCTTTCTTTGGGTTCTCAGCTTTGTTGTTGCTTTTGGCAGTGAACTTGGCGTGACCATTCTCCCCCGCACTCAGGCGCATCATGCCCTCAACCTTGGCGTATTTTTCAATGCAAGCTATTAGGTCGTCAATGGTCGTAGCCTCCTTCTTAGTGAGGGACAGGTGCAAGAGGCAGGAGTTGGGTAAGCCAATTTTAAAGGACGCCACCTCGACCTCGTTGAATAAAACTCGATATCTTTTTGCATAGTATCTGAGGCTTTCCTGGGGAATTTTTTTCATTGTTAACAGGGCATCCATCCTCTTTGGATGGGAGCTGCTAGTAATGAAGCGAGCTATAAAAAGTTCTGCTAGGGATTCAAAGCTCCTGATGGATCTGTGAGGGAGTCTCTCGAACCACTTCTGGGCCACATCGTGCAGGCTTAAGGGAAATATCTGTCACATTAATGCGTCCCTATGGTTCCAAAGGGTCATGGACAGCCTATACTGCCTGACATGGTCGATAGGATCGGTCTTCCGATCGTATATCTTAAATTTGAGAATTGCGAATTTCTTGGGGGCTTCTTCTTTTTCTATTTCCCTTGAGAAAGGGGACTTCATCTGGGTTCTGAGAGCTCACTGGGCTAATTTTCTGCTCGATCGAGCACCCCGATGTGCGGGATGTTGGTCCATTTCTTTCCGAACCATATTTTATATGTCATCATTTTCCCGTCCTGGGATCCTATAACAGTAAGCTAGTTGTTGTTGCTCAAGCAAGTTTTCATCTGATCTGTGCTCCTCAAATATTTGAGACCCACGTCTAGGGCTCCTTCCTTGGCTGCGAGACTTACTCGCCTGAGGGCTAGGAGTGCACCATTGACGTGGCCTGGAATTGCGATAGAGTTCTCTCTCCATTCTCTCTAGTCTTCTCTTAAGGCGAGGATTCTCAGCCTCTTGCTTGCGAGTAGCTTCCTCTTTCTCTTAGAGCCTGGCCTCATAGGCGTCGATCAGCCTGGAGACCTGTGTGGACTTGGCTAGTCCCTAACTTTCATCTGAAGATTTTCGTTCTGGGCGAGGTCTAGGATTTGAGCGTCGAACTTTTGATCTGACCCTGTGAGGAGCAGGTTTCTCTTGGATATCTCCTGCTTGGGGAGCATTGCTGCTGTGACCAGACATTCCAAGATCTTTTTGTTGAGGGCTTTCTTAAGGAAAACACAGTTTCCCACAGACGGCGCCAATTGTGGTGACAATTTAACTCAACACAAAATAACAAGAAAAGCAATCACCAGAATAAATAAAGAACTTATAGGAACAATAATCACACAACACAAGATGTACGTGGTTCGACAAGAAGGCCTACGTCCACGGTGGTGCTCTCGGTATTATTAATCTATTCTCTGGGGGAATGTTTTACAGAAAATGAATACATGCCCTTTTGCCCTGGGTTGAGGTTTTGTTATATACAACCTTTTTCGGAGAGTGGAGGTATGGGACTCCTCCACGTTAACCCATAATTCCTAGAACATCTCTCTTGAGAGATTTTAGGAGTTTGAATAGGTCATAACTAAACCAATTGAGGCATGATACTTTGGGTCGTGTTTTATTAGGCTACTCGTCCAGGCCAAGGTGACAAATCGAGGTACCCACAATATATATTTATATATATATATATATATATATATAAGTTAAGGCACCACTAAATACATGAGATTACTTGTAAAATGACTCAATTGAGTCCCGTATCGAATAGAACCAATTCATATAACTATTAAACGCATATGAGATACATAGTAGTAGACTATATTCTTTTATTTTTAAATTTTGGTTACCCGAAGATTTTGATGGTATGTAAATTATTTAATTGTCCCTACTATCTCAATCAAGGAGAAAATATAGAAAGGGCAAGGAGTAATAATTTTATATTATTCTCAACCAAAGATACAATATGTCCTATTAATTCCTTTATCTATTAACAAACGAAAATATGAGGAAAAAATAACCAGATGTCTGAATTTCTCAAATTTCATTAAGGCCAAGTTGTTATGTTTGACATTAAACATTATCTTTTTTTCCACACGGTCAGTTGTAAATTTTGTCACACCAATGATTATGGACAAATTGTAATCAATCACCCATATCAGAGACATGCGTGTACCCGAAGATTTTGAAGGTGTGTAAATTATTTTCTTGCCCCTTCTATCATCAACCAAGGAAGAAATATAAAAAGGGCATGGAGTAATAATTTTATATTATTCCCAACCAAAGATACAATTTGTCCTATTAATTCCTTTATCTATTAACAAAAGAAAATATGAGAACAAAACAACAAGATGTCTGAATTTGTCAAATTTCATCTAGGCCAACTTGTTATGTTTGACATTAAACATTTTCTCTTTTTTCCAGACGTCACTTGAAATATTGTCACACCATTTACTATGGACAAATTGAAATAAATCACCCATTGTCGTATTCATTTATGTATCTATAAATAAAAGAAACTATCAACAAGACAATAAGTTATTTGTGAATTCTTCCAATTTTATTTAGGCCAACATGTTTTTTGTGACACTAACTCTTGATGCCATATTTTGTAGTCTTACGTAAACCAATTACAAATTAACACGTGGCACATATTCAACTGAGAGCACACGACTTACTTTGAAGCCCGACCTACTACTAAAGGGAACTCCTGACCTACTACTCTACCCTGAGTTACTTGGAGGCCTAAGTTACTTCTCCAGAAATACCAAGCAACATTGACAGCAGTCAGAACGCCAACAATTACATTTAATGTCTTATTGTACATGTAAATGCCTAATTTATAAAGGCATTCCATCCATTCACATTACGACTGCTCACATACTCTATGAGTATAAATACATTGTAATACCCTCATGAGAAGGGGGTATCATTCGAAGGCACACAAACCCTAAGGTCAATAACATAACAGTGGACATAGGCTTTTCTCTAAGGCCGAACCACTTTAAAAATCCTTGTGTCTTGTTTGATTCAATTTTTATTTATTTGTTGATCATTAAATTAGGATATCTAGTTTTTTGTATCAACAGATTGGCGCCGTCTATGGGAACGACTTGATCAAAGTGTTTTCATACAAATATTAACATGACTGATCATCTAAAAAGCAGTCACAGAAATGATAGAGTCCCACCCAATCCGTCTGCTCCTCCAAGTGGTGCAGATATGGTTGGAATTCTAGCCAGTCTGCCTAGAGGATAAGAGCAGATGCAGGAAACAATGAGGCAAATGGCCTTAGCATTTCAAGAACGTACTTATACTCCATCAAGCCAAGGGGGTATGCCGCCTCCACCACCTAGGATTGTGGATCAATTGAGTACCGAGAGGGATTCATCATATCGCCCTAGCAGAAATTCACCAATCAGATTGTCTCATTCTTATGAAGGTCAGTCTTTGGTCCCACAGAGACAAAGTGCATTACAAAGACTTAGCAAAGAGTCTGCCTTTGAAAGATTGGCCCCCAGAAGGAATAATAATTCCTAAAGGGTTGCGTCGGGTAATTCTCGGCGACCAATTGATCTAAGGGAAGGTCTTGCTCAGTCTAGACCCAACATTGTACAAAAACCACATTCTCAAGAAGCAAATTCTGCCCGATCTATATCTCGGGAGAATGCTGGGAATAATAATGATGCGTGGAAAGGTTCCATTCAGAGATTGGAGGATAGGCTAGGAGAGATGGCCAAATCAAAGAATCCTTTGCAAAGAACTTTTGTCAAAGGATCACCTTTTACGCAAGCGATAGTGAATTTTCCTACCCCTGGTAAATTCAAAGCTCCGGTAGTTACACCGAAGTATGATGACAAGACAAATCCAATTCTTCATATAGAATAATACCAAGCAGTTCCAGACATTTATGATGTTCCTAATGAAATGAGATGTTGTGCATTCTCAGGAGCCATAATTGGATCAGCTCAGATATGGTATAATGGACTTCCTCGGTGACAGATTGCCAGTTTCCAGTAACTAGCTAAACTCTTTACTAGTATTTTTTGTTTTGGAGCAAAACTAGTAAAGAGGGTAGCTCATCTGTTAAGTGTTAAGAAAAAAGTGGGAGAATCAACCAGAGATTACATTACTCGTTTCAATAATGAGAAGTTGGAGGTGATTGATTACGAGGAAAAAATGGAAATTATAGCTTTGATGAGTGGTTTGCTCCCAGAATAGCTTTACTATAACTTGGCCAAAGATCCCCCGAAGACAATGACCGAGTTGATGGCCAATGCTGCAAAAATAATGAATGCTGAGGAAGCAATAACAGCAAAGAAATGGACAGATGCCAAGGTCGATGCAAAAAGTGAAAGCAAGTCAAAGAGAAACGATTCCAAAAATGGCAATGGGAAGAATAAAAGGTGAAAAGACGACCGAGAAAAAGAGCAGTTGGAGAGATTAGATAATCTCAGAAAATTCACAAATTACACGGCCTTGAAAGTTGATATTCATCATGTTCTGGAAGAAATCAAACACAATGAAGAGTTGAGTTGGCCGAAGAAGTTGCGAACACTTGCTGATCGGCGAAGTAAGATTAAATACTACGAGTTCCATAAAGATCATGGACACACCATCAATAGGTGCATTGCTTTACAGAATGAGATTGAGCCATTGATACGTCGAGGAAAACTCAACAGATTTGTGGACCAGCATAATGGAGACAAACCAGCCCGACAAGGTCGGCAGTGGTCAAAAAATCCTTGCAAGCTACGAGATGAGAGGAAGAGAAATCATGACAGTGATCCTAAAGATGATCCTGATCTCCCGAAGAGGCCCAAGCAACCAGAGAGGGAGGTATTTACCTTCAGTTTTAGTAAATTTGAATGTAATGTGATAACTGGTGGTGACGCAGGTGGAAGAGATCTATCCGCTGAAAGAAAAGATTACCTCAATGAGGCTCAAGCTTGTTCTTACATACAACGAATAAATCTTACCGCTGAAGATAGGCCGAGGAAGGTGAACAGGGAAAAGTTGGTAATTGGATTTTCGAAAAATGATTTATCTAGAGTATTGTATCCTCACGATGATCCCTTGGTAATAAAAGTCAGGTCAGATAATATTGTTATAGATAGAGTGCTGGTTGATAATGGTAGTTCTATAGATATTATGTTTTATCTTTGCTTTGAAAGTTTAGGATTAAAACTCATCCAATTAGAACCGTATCATCGACCTCATATTGGTTTCTTGGGGGAGAAAGTGTACCCATTGGGAACCATCAAAATAGATGTGTTGATCCGGACTTAGCCATTATGCAGAACAGAGAAGGTAAGATACTTTGTCATGGATAAAAATATAATTTTACCTTACAATGTGATTATGGGCAGAGTAGGATTGAAGAAGTACGAGGTTTTTCCTTCTACTGTGCATCAGTGTCTTAAATTTCCAACCAACTTTGGAGTAGGTGTGGTGAAAGGTGATCAAAAAGTAGCTCGGGAGTTCTACTATTCATCTACCGAAGAAGATTTTGAGGAGAGAAAGAAGAAAACCACTACCTATCAAGTTGACACATTTGAAGATGCTTAAGTAGAAACCCTTGATCCTAGAGATGAATCTGAACTGGTAAAAGGGGAAGTAATGGAGGAGACAGAAAGTATTGTGCTTGACGAGAACAATCCAAAAAAAGACAACCCAAATCGGGACTTCAATGGATCCTGTTCTTCGGCAACAACTTATTGATTTTTTACAGCAGAGAAATAAGTTTTTTGCTTGGATTCATGAGGATATATCTGTCATAGATCCAAGTTTCTTATGCCATGAGTTGAACGTTGATAAAACTGTGAAACCAATTAAGCAGCGACGAAGGGTTTTCAGTCCCGAGAAGAATCAAGCAATTCAAGAAGAAGTAGAGAAATTGCAGAAAGCTTCTTTTATTGAATATGTAAAGTATCCAGATAGGTTGGCAAATGTGGTGATGGTAAAGAAGAAAAATGACAAGTGGAGGATGCGTGTTGATTTTACCGATCTGAACAAAGCTTGCCCGAAGGATCATTTTCCATTACCAATAATTGATCAGCTGGTAGATGCTACGTATGGACATGAATTGCTTAGCTTTATGGATGCTTATTCGGGATAGAATAAGATCAAAATGAAGCCAGAAGATAGAAACATTACTTCTTTCATCACACCCCGAGGTACTTATTGTTATAATGTTATGCCTTTTGGTTTGAAAAATGCAGGTGCTACATACCAGAGACTGGTGAATAAGGTGTTTGAGGAACAAATCGATAAAAATATGGAAGTCTATGTTGATGATATGCTCACAAAGAGCAAAAAGGCCAATGATCATATTTCCGACCTCACCCAAACATTCGACCAGCTGGAAAAGCACCAGATGAAGCTCAACCCAACAAAGTGCACATTTGGAGTTCAACGGGGCATGTTCCTCGGGTACATAGTAAATTAGAGGGGAATAGAGGCTAACTCGAATAAAATCAAGGCATTAATTGAAATGCCATCCCCAACTTACAAGAAAGAAGTACAGAGATTGACTGGAAGAGTTGCAGCACTTAACAGGTTTGTTTCCCGAGCAACTGATAAATGCTTACCATTCTTCAAAGTGCTAAGAAAGACTTTTGAGTGGAATGAAGTGTGAAAAAGCTTTTCAGGAGTTGAAACAATATTTAGGGACACCACCACTTCAATACCGACCAGTGTTTGGGGAAAAGTTATACCTGTATCTTGCGGTTTCAGAATCAGCTGTTAGCTCGACGTTGATTAGATTGGAGAATGGTGTTCAAAAGCCTATTTACTACACTAGCAAGGCTTTCCGAGGAGCTGAAATCAGGTACCCAAAGCTGGAGAAATTAGCATTGGCTCTCATTGAAGCAAGTACAAGTATAAAGCCATATTTTCAAGCTCATATCATTGTGGTGTACACTGACTTACCACTCATGCAAGCTTTACATAAGCCTAAAAAATCTGGACGATTGATGTATTGGGCAGTGGAGCTTGGTGAGTATGATATCGTTTATGAACCCAGAACCTCTCTTAAAGGCCAAGTAGTGTCAGATTTCGTAGCTGAGTTCACTTATCCAAACCACCCCGAGCAATATGGGGCAGCCTCAAAAGAGACTATTGATATGTTTCTTTTTAAAAATCTGGGTGATCAAGCTTTTGATGATGATATTCCCATATGGAGTTTGTATGTAGATGGCTCTTCTTGTGGGACAGGTTCTGGAGAAGGGTTTATTCTTGTTTCCCCTGATAATATTGATATAGAATATGCCTTGCGATTTCAATTTCAAGCTTCTAACAATGAAGCTCTAATTGTGGGTCTACACTTGGCGAAATCATTGGATACTGAACAAGTTGTGGTATATAGTGATTCACAGTTGGTCGTGAACCAACTCCTTAATATTTATGCTACCAAGGGAGAGTTGATTATGTGATATTTAGCCAAAGAAAAGGAAATTATCAGTGGGTTATGAGCAGTTTAAGTAGTACGAATCCCCAAAAAAAAATGCATATGCAGATATAGTTGCTCGGTTGGCTTCAGCAACACGCACCGAGTTACGAAGAACGATTCCTCTGGAGCTATTAGCTAATCGGAGTGTTGATGAGGATGTCATGATCAATTTCATTACTATGGATTTAGGTCATTCTTGGATGTATCCAATCTGTGAATGCATTGAAGAGGGAAATTACTTGCTGATCAAGCCATGGCCAGAAAACTGAAGTATAAAGTTGCTCGGTACATTTTGCAATATGGAGTTTTGTACAGAAGAGGTTTCTCAGCTAATCTCCTTCGATGTGTACATCCTTCAGAGGTAAAAGATCTGGTGGAAGAGGTACATGAAGGGTATTGTGGAGCTCACGTAGCAGGGAGAATATTGGTGCAAAGAGTTATAACTCAGGGATATTATTGGCCGACGATGAGGGCAGATTGTGCTAATTTTGTAAAGAAGTGTGACAAATGCCAGAGGTTTTCTAGCATTCGAAGAAATCCCCAAGCGTTATTGTTCCTATTACTTCACCTTAGCCATTTGCTATGTGGGGGATTGACTTAGTCGGACCATTACCAGCTACCCGAGGAAGATTCAAGTACCTCGTTGTTGCAGTGTATTATTTTACTAAATGGGTGGGGGTTTAACCTTTGCTTGATATATCCTGTGAGAGAGTCTGCCAGTTCATCAGAAAGTTTATCATCTGCAGGTATGGATTGCCATATGCATTTGTCACAGACCATGGGACACAATTTGACAATGAAGATTTTGCTGAGTATTGCTCTTAGTCAAATATCAAAAAGTTGCATGCTGCTCCAGGACATCCCCAATGTAATGGTCAGACGGAGGTAACGAACAAGACGATTTTGAATGGGATGAAAAAAAGATTGGATGATGCGAAGGGAAATTGGATAAATGAATTGCATTCTGTCTTATGGGCATACCGGACTACGCCCCGAACAGCAACTGAAGAAACACCATATATGCTTGCATTTGGCACTGAAGCTATGATTCCTGCTAAGTTAGAATTACCTACTCACAGGGTCCTCAATTTTGATAGCCCTTTGAGTGATTTGATGAGAAGACTGGATCTGGACATGACCGAGGAAGTTCGAGAAGATGTTGCCTTATGAAACGCAGCTTATCAATAGATAACTAGTCATTTTTACAACAAAAGGGTGAAGCCAAGCAACTTGAAGGAAGGGGGCTATGTGCTGAAGAAAGTGATTCAGAAGAATAACAAGTTGGAACCTAATTGGCATGGACCTTATCTCATCTCGATAGTCATTCATCCTGGCACTTACAGAATTGACACCTTGGAAGGAGAGGAATTTAAGAATCCATGGAATGCAAAACATCTAAGAAAGTACTATCATTGATGTATTTGATTCAATTTTCTATGAATGTCATTTTTCCTCATTTTGTTGATTTTTTATGGGAGTACTAGTGCTATGCACATAACAAATCCAAATTTTAATTTCTATTTTACTCGATTAACTAATTGTTGGTCAGCATCAATTAACTAATTGTTGGTTGGAAATATATAAATCCTACTCATTGGCTTTTTGTAACTGATTAACTTAATGTTAGTTGGCAATTTACGAAGCAATATATCTTCATGTTTTATTGGGTGCGATTCACTCCCGTACCACATTTGTATTTGATCGTATTTAAATATACATGACTTCATTGGTGTGGAGTACAAACACAGTTCAATACAAATACGACACATCATTAAATCGCAACCAGTTATTCAAAAATGAGGGTCGGCTAAAATCATTGATTTTATTTAGGCCAACATGTTATGTCTAACATTAACATTGTCCTTTTTTCACACTATTTATTTTCTATAATTTTAGGTTGACTCGTGATTTTTATGAGTATGTCGCGACACACTGACATGACGTGTCATAATTGGTTATTGTTTTATACATGTGGGGAGAATTTAATTATACTAACATATCGTGACAAACTCTGTCACTGTGTCACAGCCGACACATGAAAATCATGAAAGGACGTAGAAAGACTCATCTTTGTTATACCTCTAATACACTAGTATTATTGGTGTAATAGCAAATTAATAAATGAATAGTCTCTCGTTAATGATAATTATAATATTGGGTAACCAAAAGTGTCATTTGTGGTCTTTGGTAGCTAAAAGGCAACTCCAAAATTTTATAAAAACTAAAAATAAATGGACATTGTTTATAAAATTAATAAAAAAAAGTGTTACAAAAAACTGTATTGTGGGAAAAAATAAGGTTATCAATATTTAAAAAAAATAGTTAGATGTAGCTTTAAAAAACTGTTTAGGGAAAAAGTTAGAAAAAATGTCTTTATAAAAAACTGGACGTATTTTATTAAAATTTTAAAAAATTGTTACGAAAAACTGTTCCGAGAAAAAGTTATAAAAACTGTTTTGATAAAAAATATTATAACGTTTTTATAAAAATAAATAAATTGACATTGTTTAGAACTTTTTTAAATGTTACAAATTAACTTTTTTTCTGAAAAAAATTAGAAAAACAATTTTTGTCATATATAATAATAAAAAAAATCCGTTTACAAAATAAATTGTTTTGTGTTAAAGCTATTTAAAAATTTGTTTTCATTATTTAAAAAAAATTGGACATACCTTCTTTTAAACTGTATTCTTCTAAAACAAGGTTTTATAAAAAGTTTAATAACATATTTATAAAAATAAAATAAATTCAATAAACGGAAATTGTTTATAAAATTTTACAAAAAAATTTTATTGCGGAATAAAGGACCATATTTAAAAAAAATAACTGGATATAGCTTTTAAAAAAAAATCATTCCATGAAAAGGTTAGAAAAAATTATCTTGATTAAAAAATGTCCGTCAGCTATTAATTTTTTTAAAAATGTCACAAAAAATTATTTTCAAAAAAATTTAGAATAAACTGTTCTTTTTTAAGTTTATAACATTTTTATAAAGGTAAATAAACGGACATTGTTTAAAAAAAAGTGAATTTTACAAAATAACTATTTTGTGTAAAATTAGAAAAAATCTATTTTTGTTATATATAATAATAAAAATGATCCCTTTATAAAAATTGCTTTGTTAAAAAGTTGTTTAAAAAGGTGCTTTCGTTGTTTAAAAAAATTGTTGGACATATTTTTTTTTTAAATTGTATTCTCTTAAAACAAGGTTTTATAAAAAGTTTAATAACATAGTTGTAAAAAATAAAATAAATCCATGTTGTAAAAAAGGGTATATATACAAGGTTTCTTAAAAAAAGTTTTGTAAATTAATAGTGTTTTTGTTATATATGATAATATAAAAGAGATTTGGTTACAAAAAAAATTGTTTTGCAAGAAAGTTTAAAAAATTCTCATATGTTCAATGTTCCATTTTTAATTCATTATCCATCTCAAATTCTATGTAGCTAAAGTGCACAACCCAAAATATCAAAAAACATCCAAAAAATATCGAAAACACATCAAGAAAAAATAAATTCTCATTTACTCAAACCTCCAAGGTTCATATCTCTCTTTCCCTCTATCATTATAAGCACACATATATTTAAGGCATAAAATAAGACTCAATATTGTTAGTAGTTAAATAAGCGTGAGATATTTTGACGTAATATTGTAATTAAATAAATGTCTTGGTAATTTAGTATACTGCAAGTATATTTTATTTGTAACAAATATGTAACACATATCTATACTCTAATCTTTATGTAATTGATTAGTATAAAAAAACTACTACAGTCTATTTTTTTTTATTTTATACAATTAAATTAAATTTTAATTGTGCCAATTACATATTGTTAACGCAAAAATTCTCCATCTACGAGGACCAATCAGAAAAGAACACGTGTCATCCTACGTGGCAATATTCGACACCCGAGGAGTGTTAGTCGGCACCCGAGGAGAGTTAGTCGACACCCAAGGAGAGTTAGTCGACACCCGAGGAGAGTTGGTCGGCATACCAACCGGGAAGATCAAAGGATAACTACGCATTTAATGAGCATTAATGTACATTTATACTGTAGATGACAACACATAGCATACCAAGCAATTCAACAATTAGATTCGTTGAATGTAGGCATAATGTATAAATGTCTACATACAATGAATCTCTTTATTTCCCATCACTATAAATACATGTATCCCCTTAGCCAAAAGGGGGGGAAGATCCGAGAGATCTGGGAGATCCGACAACGATGAGAGACACCATAGACAAGATCCACACCCTTTTTCTCCCTCTCTCTACCACATTGTGGTATTGTAAACCCCTGGGAATAAAATAACAGTGGACGTAGGCTTTTCCTTATAGCCGAACCACTTTAAAATCTTTGTCTCTCATGTGTGTGATTGGATTGCTTTTATCTATTTATCTGTGATCATAAAAATGGGATTCGATCGAGTTTTTTGCATCAACAGATTGGCGCCGTCTGTGGGAACGTGTTACAGCCATTGTTCTCCATCAAAAGCTAAGTTTTTATTTTCTCTACGTATAATCAATTGTACATACATCTTTTGATTCAATCGTGATTTTTATGTTTATATACATAAATTAATTCTCCAATTTTTATCTACAAAATGTTGCATATCATGATTTTTAAATCATAACTATTAGATTAATTCTTATTTAGAAATCTGAAAAATAGTGGATTTCATAAATCACAACTCTTTGCTTGATTTTCAAGTTTTAATTTTATATCATGGAATAAATATTTTAAATGATTACGTATACCAATATATATGACGGTGATAAGATTTGATAATTTTCATTGATAATTTTCGTTATAAATTTTGTATGATCTTTGATGTCTATTCAAATTCTCATCATATTTTTAATAAAAGAATGGGAAAAGGTTAAAGACAATAAAAAGTTTTCTCATGGAAATCATGACCCAGATCTAATTTCTCTCTCTTCAAGTTTGAGTCTATTTGCATTCACTTTTATGAACTATATACTTAATTTGGTTCATCTTCCATCTATGACAATAAAGTCAAATTGATTGATTTTTTATATAAATTTGGTAATAACTTCTATCATTCTGCATATTTTTATCTCTCCAAATAGGGAATATGAAGGGATCAATATAAAAAATAATTTTCTCTCACCTGAAAAATCATTACCCACCTCTTGTAAAAGAGGATCAGCAAAACAATCATGACCATATCAAGACTCTGGGCACAAATTTGATATGTTGGCCCCTCGCTCATCACATCATAAGGTTTCTTTGTCGAAATCACACGATCTAGTGGATTATGTAATTATTCATTTAATTAACATTCTTAAGGCTTAAATTTTACATCGAATGTTATTTTTCTGATCTAAGCATTCGAGATATTCTGGTCATCCAACCATATATTCTATAACTTGAGATATCCTTAAATGTTGGTCGGCAACATCCATGTTGTTTGTCGACAGCAGTAGAATCTTAGGGTATTAAAAAATGCGAAGCACCCCAGATATTTCTTTAAACACGAGTTCAACTTGGGGACAAGCAGGGGGCTTAAGTTTTTTTTTTAACTTGTGATCACCCCAAAAATATTTTTAAAACGAAGTGATAAATAATTTTCAAACAGCAACTTATACCTGATTAGTTGTTGGAGATTAAAAATAACTTTACAAAAAACTCTACATCTTATTTATGATGCATATCTGATAAAAATTTGTCCATCTCACACACATTTGGCACAAAAAAATTATTTCATATTTTGAAATTTTATGCTGATACACATCACATATTGTTTGGCTGATTAATTATTCTCATGATAATAATTATTTTCCCTAGTCTCGACAGGTGCTCGGGCAGCCTATTAAAATTTCATAGCAACCTATCAGCGGCTGATGAACAAGGTCTTTGTAGAGCAAATCAGTTGCAATATGGAAGTCTATGTTGACGATATGCTGACAAAGAGCAAGAAAGTTGTCGATCATCTAGTTGACTTAGGCCAAACCTTTGATCAGTTGGACAATACCAAATTAAGTTCAATCCGACGAAGTGCATATTTGGAGTACGAGAAGGCATGTTTCTCGGGTACATTGTCAATCAACGAGGCATTGAAGCAAATCCAGAAAAGATCAAAGCTCTATTAGGGCTGCGATCTCCGACGACGAAGAAAGAAGTGCAAAGTCTTACAGGACGAGTAGCAGCACTCAATAGATTTGTATCGCGAGCAACTAATAGATGTCTCCCATTCTTCAAAACGCTCCGAAAGACTTTTGAGTGGAATGATGAATGCGAGAAGGCTTTTCAAGACTTGAAGAAATATTTGGGAGCACCTCCACTGTTGTCCAGGCCAGTGATGGGAGAAAAATTGTACTTGTATCTGGTAGTATCAGAGAATGCAGTTAGCTCGGCAGTGATCAGAATGGAGAATGGAGTGCAAAAGCCAATTTACTACACAAGTAAGGCCTTCCGAGGAGCAGAGATCAAGTGTCCAAAACTAGAAAAATTGGCACTAGCGCTGATTGAGGCGAGTAGGAGAATGAGGCCATATTTCCAGGCCCATACTATAGTCGAATATATTGACATGCCATTGAGATAATCCCTTCACAAACCAGAAAAATCAGGGAGATTGATGTACTGGGCAATTGAGCTCGGTGAATATGACATAATTTATGAACCCAGATCATCGCTTAAAGGGCAAGCAGTAACTGATTTTATAGCAGAATTCACCTATTCTGATACCCCAAAAGAGCAAAAGCTACTCAACGAGCAACCTGTGGATATTACAGGATCAACAAACACTAGCTCAAACCAACTTAAGTTGGTAAAAGGGCTAGTGGATGTTACGGGATCATCAAATTCGAGCTCAGACCAACTTAGGTTGGTAAAAGGGTGAGAAAAGATGATCAACGAAGAGCAAGAGGTATCAAGAGATGATGAAAGAATGCAACAAATATTCCACCGAGGAACTCTGTCAGACCAAAAGTTAGAAGACGAGTTGCCTATATGGAGGCTATATGTAGATAGTTCATCTTGTACCACAGGCTATGGGGCAGGGATCGTGTTGAATAGCCCGGACGAGATCGATATGGAATACGCCATACGATTCCAATTCAAAGCTTCCAATAATGAGGTTGAGTATGAGGCCATGATCGCAGGTCTTAATTTAGCAAATGTTGGGAACATATGCAGCCAAAGGAGAATTGATGATCAAGTATCAAGCAAGGGTGATGGAGTTGGTATCAGAATTTGTTGTTGTTCAACTGGTAAGAATACCAAGAATGGAGAATGCGAGAGCAGACGCCTTAGCCCGATTAGCATTAGCTACTCGTACCGAGCTACGAAGAATAATCCCAATTGAAGTATTGGCTAGTTGAAGCATAAATGAAGATCTGATGATGAGTTTTTATTACCCTTGATTTAAGACCATCATGGATGAATCCCATCAGGGCATATATTGAGGAGGGAGAATTACCAGTTGACAAGCTCGCAGCCAAGAAATTGAAATTTAAAGCTGCTCGGTATGTATTAACTAATGATATTCTGTATAGACGAGGAATTATGGCAGGTTTGCAAAGATGTGTACATCCCTCCGAGGTGAAAGAATTGATTGAAGAGATCCATGAAGGGTCCTGTGGAGCCCATGTAGCAGGTCGGACACTTTTGCAAAGGGTGATGACGCAGGGATACTATTGGCCAATGATTAGGGCTGATTGTATAGCCTATGCCAAGAAATGTGACAAGTGCCAGCGTTTTTCCTCCATCAGAAGAACTCCACAAGCATTGTTGACACCCATCACTTCCCCTTGGCTATTTTCCATGTGGGGAATAGATTTGGTCGGACCACTGCCAACGACTAGAGGAAGGTTCAAATATCTCGTCGTCGCAGTGGATTATTTCACTAAGTGGGTAGAAGCCGAGCCTCTTGTCAATATGACGTACGAGAAGGTATATCAATTTGTCCGAAAAAATATCATTTGTAGATATGGTCTTCCCCATGCATTCATCACCGACCATGGAACGCAATTTGATAATGAGGAATTCGCTGCCTACTGCCATCAGTCCAATATTTTAAAGCTCCACTCGACACCAGGTCATCCCCAAAGCAATGGACAGACTGAAGTGACGAACAGAACACTAGTAAATGGCTTGAATAAAAGACTAAGTGACGCAAAAGTAAATTGGATCAACGAGTTACACTCGGTACTGTGGGCTTATCGTACTACTCCCCGAGCAGCAACTGGAGAATCACCATATATGATGGCGTTTGGAAGTGAAGCTGTTATACCTACCGAGTTGGGTCTCCCAACACACAGAGTATTAAATTTCAATTCCCCTGTTAGTGACTTAATGAAAAGATTGGATTTAGACATGCTCGAGGAAGTTAGAGAAGAAGCAACCGTCAGGAATGCTGCTTACCAACAACGAAATTGTTGGTAAAGAAAGTGGTTCAAAATCACAACAAACTGGAGGCAAACTGGCATGGACCATACCGAGTTACAGAAATTGTTCCATCAGTATGAATAAAATGAAGATATTCTGCCAGTTTCTCTCCTTTTATTGAAATTTTTTTGGGGAATACTAGTGCTACACACTACTCGGCTCAGACTACTCGGCACGACAAAATATTCCTAAAAATGACAACTCCGATTGGTTAGGAAGCAAAAATATTCCTAAAAATGCCAACTTCGGTTGGTTAGGAAGCAAAAATATTCCTAAAAATGCCAACTCCGGTTGGTTAGGAAATAAAATATCCCTAAAAATGCCAACTCGGTTTGGTTAGGGAACGACATTCCTAAAAATGCCAACTCCGGTTGGTTAGGAAACAAAATATCCCTAAAAATGCCAACTCGGTTTGGTTAGGGAACGACATTCCTAAAAATGCCAACTCCGGTTGGTTAGGAAACAAAATATCCCTAAAAATGCCAACTCGGTTTGGTTAGGGAAAGACATTCCTAAAAATGCCAACTCGGTTTGATTAGGAAACAAAATATTCCTAAAAATGCCAACTTCGGTTGGTTAGGAAACAAGATATTCCTAAAAATGCCAACTTCGGTTGGTTAGGAAACAAGATATTCCTAAAAAATGCCAACTTCGGTTGGTTAGGAAGAAAAAAAATATTTTCCAAAAGTACCAAAGTTGGTCGGGAAGAGAAAAATTCACCAATTTAGGTTGAAAATTAAAAGATGTTGATCATCGTTAGTCGGAGAAATTTTATGAGTATATGAGAAAAAGATCAAGTTAATTTTTTTTTACTTGTGATTTTTTAAAATTGCTGCTAAATTGGTCGAGAAGCAAAACATCATTAATTTTGGTTAGTCAAATGATTACCACAAATTCAAGTTAGTCGACAATAAGTTTTAATCAGCTACAGTTGGTCGACAAATTACATAATGTTGTTATCTTTTTAACAGATATACAGTCAAGCTAGTCGAGAATCAGTTGGTCGACAAAATACAAAATTTTGTTATCTTTTTAACCGATATGCATAGACATATATAAAGCATTTTACAACCATAAGATTGCAAACAAAAATGAAAGTCTTTCATTAAATCCAAAAAACAAAATACATTGAGAATGAAAATGTATACTAACTATTATATTGAGATTCCTACTCTATTGGTTTCTTTCCCTCTACTTTTGAAACAGGTTCCTCGCCAGCAGGAGGATCATCCAAAGCATAAGGGGAGTTTATGAAGTTAAGATCTTTCAGCATTCTGATGTTCATCACAGATGGTCTGTCCGGGCAGCTCTTGCTTGTCCCCGAGAACCTCTTGCTCGTCCCCGAGCAGAGGTAGAAGTCAAAATCAGCATCTACAGCACTGAGATCTTTGCTACTACTGTCTCGACCAATAATGAAGAAGAAGTTGTGTGAAAATGTTTCGAAGTCCACCACTAGCTTGGTACTAATCAGATTGAAGAGTTGGGTTCAAAAGCTAGTATGTTACTCGACAAAGTATTCAGAGGATCATAAATCAGAAGAATCAAGCACGTGAAGTTAGCGCTCAGTTGCTCGGCACAGGAGGCAGTTGGTCGGCTAGAAAACCAATCAACATACTTGAAGATTATGACAAGCTACAAGCTGCATACTATGGCATGGCTGCATCTAAATTTCCAGGGGTGATACATAGCACACGGAGTTCCTCAAAAGAAAGATTAGCAACCATCAATCAGCCTGCATCTTATGTCGTCCAGGAGATAATGCATTTTATGTTGAACAAATCAAGAAGGTAGATCAAGAATTTCATAAGCACCAAGAAACACTGCAGAATAAATACTCCATCCTTTCAAGTAAACCATCAAGCATGGATCATTGGGGGCTTCTGTTAACGCAAAAATTCTCCATCTACGAGGACCAATCAGAAAAGGACACATGTCATCCTACGTGGCAATATTAGACAGCCGAGGAGTGTTAGTCGGCACCCGAGGAGAGTTGGTCGGTACCCGAGGAGAGTTAGTCGACACCCAAGGAGAGTTAGTCGGCACCCGAGGAGAGTTGGTCGGCATACCAACCGGGAAGATCAAAGGATAACTACGCATTTAATGAGCATTAATGTACATTTATACTGTAGATGACAACACATAGCATACCAAGAAATTCAACAATTAGATTCGTTGAATGTATACATGATGTATAAATGTCTACATATAATGAATCTCTTTATCTCCCATCACTATAAATACATGTATCCCCTTAGCCAAAAGGGGGGAAAGATTCGAGAGATCTGGGAGATTCGACAACGATGAGAGACACCATAGACAAGATCCACACCCTTTTTCTCCCTCTCTCTACCACATTGTGCTATTGTAAACCCCTGGGAATAAAATAACAGTGGACGTAGACTTTTCCTTATAGCTGAACCACTTTAAAAATCTCTGTCTCTCATGTGTGTGATTGGATTGCTTTTATCTATTTATCTGTGATCATAAAAATGGGATTCGGTCCAGTTTTTTGCTTCAACACATATGTTACTGGGTTATTTTTAATCTTTATATAGTGAGGGATACTAATGATGTAGTGAGAGATTTTGACACAACATTAGTAGTAATTAAATAAATTTGTTGGTAAAATTTAGTATACCGTAAGTATATTTTGTTTGAAAGAAATATGCAACTAATATACATATCTTAGTCTCTATGTATTTGATTAAAATCAAAAGTCTAATATAATCCATTCTTAAATTTCTATGCAATTCAAATAAATTCTAATTGTACCTATTTTCTATGATTTTGGTTTGGTGGATTAAGAGAGAGAAAAACATTTTCATGTATCTCTTTTCTTCATAAAAAATGCTTCTTTTTTTAAGAACTTTTAAAAACTATGATTTCTTTTTTTTTTTTTAAATCATTTCTCCCCATTCATAAAAAAAATCATATTTTTATACTTAATTTTTATATCATTTCGCAAAGACATATTCATTTCTTGAATTATCTTTATTACATATTTATTACTATAAAATTAAATATATTTTTAGGAAATTAGTAAAAGCTCACTAATAGCGTGAAATAAAAGCAACTTTATTATGATAACATTGACAATGGGCAAATTGTAATTAATAACAAATTATTTAAGGCATATCAGATTATGCATCATCATCATAATCATCACCCTTGCCTTAATCCCATTATATGGGATCAACCGCATGGATTCTCCTTTTCCATTCTAATCAATTATATGCATTATTATTATTAAAGACTACTTCCTTGCAGTCTCTCTGAATAATTTCCTTCCACGATAGCTTAGAGCGACCTCTTTTTCTTTTACCCTCTATTTCCAACAATCTTCCTTTTGTTTTATCTACTTTTAAATTTAGCTCAACCTTTCGTTTCAAGAATCGTCAAACCGAGTATATTGGGAACACACATTGACAAACTCCTTTTATAGCGTTCCATTATGACATCTAAATAATTTTCTAATGAATTGACTATTTCCTTTAGATATCACAAATTGACAGCAAGATTAATTATAGTTTTCTAAATTCTAAAATTAGATAAGTATTCCTAAGTGATAGAGAAGGCATAATAAAATAACAAATTGATAATACCTTATGACCAATAAGATTTTTTCAACATGTTTGACTATTTTTCCCAAATAAAGTTTGTACATTCTCAATTTAAATTCAAATAAATAAACATATATATTGTAACATCTCTCCATTTAAAAAACAAAGTGTAGTACCAATAATTCAATGAGAGATTACTTGTAAAATGGGTCCATTGAGTCATGTATTGGATAAAACCCATTTCTATATGTATGAAACGCATATGTGATACATAGTAATAGCCTCTCTTTTTTTAAATTACGTTATCCTGAAGATGTTGATATTTCGTTAATTATTTGTAATTGGCCTACTATCATTAACCAAGGAGAAAATATATATTTTTTGCAACTCTGAACCTCCACACGAGCGAGCGCTTTGGACTTGCAACCTCCACACTAATGAGCTCTTTCAACTCTCTCAAGCGAGCTAAATAATGAGAATACTATGGCAGAGCCACTCTAACACACGCTCGCTCAAAGTATGTTATCCTATGGGAGGTTTTGAACTCGAGACCTATAGTCTTTTTCAGTTCACTCGTACCATTGGACTAACCAGGGTTGATGGATAAGGAAAAAAAATAGAATGAACATGAATTAATAATTCCCTATGAATCTGAATCAAAGATGTAATTTGTCCTCTTCATTTCTTTATCTATTAACAAAAGAAAATATCGAACAAAACAACATGCTACGTGTGAATTTCTCCAATTTTAATTAGGCCACTATATATTTTTTATAAGAAAATGTTATATAAAAAACAACCGCTAAGGGATCTGAACCTGTATACATGGAGTATACATGACAACTAAAAATAAATTCGCCGCAACGGAGGCCACAACCAAAAAATCTAGACCAAAGGTCTCTATGTAAATACTCTACAAACTATAAAATATTAGGAATTGTGTCAACATATCTATCCTTATACAAACTCAATAAGATACTCAAAAAATTTAATGAATTCTAGATGGTGAAGTCTCCAACCCTTCAAAACATCTCGAATTTCTCTCCTGCCAAATTGTCCAAAAGATGCAACGAATGACCACATGCCAAGCCTTGTCGTTCCCCTTACATCCCTTCGGGGGATGCCAACGCTCTAATAATGCGCTCAACCACTCCGACATAATCCCATGGATCCGTCTTAAGGATAAGAACAAATCACCATTGACTATGAAAAAATCATTTTTGATCCGTAACAGAAAAAAATATTGGGTTTTTTTGCTATAAATGTTTTTAATTACCTCTTACACTTATGTATAAAAAGTATCTCCCTTAGTAGTTTTGTTGTCTTGTACTGCAATTTTTTTTTATCATAATTTCACTGTATTGGACATTAAAATTTTAAAACTCACTAATATTAATTGAACACTCAACAAATTTATATAAAACGTCATTGCACAGTAATTATATCATATATGACAATGATTTTTAATATACCTTTGTCATCCTAACCTGCCAAATTTCAAGATTCCATAGTTTTATGACTAAGTCTTATATTAATTGTTTAAGATGAAATTTTTTTTACAATAAACTATTGTGTACTCCAAGACCACCATTATTTGGTTCTTCCCTCATTGTATTTTCTATAAGATTTGGCAAGAAAGTCATATTAACGATAGCTCCCCTAAATTCGTTTCTCACGCGAATCTAGTACTAATACATTCCTATGACCACTCACGTCACACAAAATAGACCCCAATCATTTGGAAATAAACTTGTAATTTCAGTTGCCTATAACACTGTCGGCTCAATGGTTATTAGACATAAAGCCCTTGTCCTAATCAAACCAAAAACGTTTCTAACTGATTCCCTAGCTAGACATCCTGCTCCTGTCCCCAACTCGTTGCTGACAATATCCACCCATGTGTTTCCACACTTTTACACATAAGACACCTCTCTATGTCATTCCCTTATCTCTAGCCCCACCGGCCTTGTTGAGTTGTCCTTATCATGGACCTGGTAGTCTCGACCCTAATTTCTACACTAAATGTCCCTTTGGATACGCTAGTCCCATAAACTTGTTGACGGCCTTGACAGCCCTAACTGAACCCATCGTCACTTGATAAAAAAATTCATTGATCTCAATCATTAATCTGGGTCCCCTACTGGGTATCCTTTTCCTTTGATGCCTCACTAGCTCTAAAAATCAAATCTTACTCTTCTGATAGATTCTCCAACTCCTTTAGCTCCCTGCTCCTGAGAGAATTGATAGAAATATAAAATTACAATCTTGACGGTAACGACACTGCGGGCCCAGCTAGATCTCCTATCCGCGCTTGTATTATCTATCCATGGGTTTATTATCAACTTACAAACCATACTCGTTCTTCGTATCCCTCACATCAATTACAAAGTTTTTGAATTTCGTCAACTCCCCTTCACCTCCGTAAATTATTTGGCCCTTTTTGGATATTTTTTGAAATTTCCCTTGGCTCTCTATTTAACTTCCAGTGAGAGATTTTGTGGTAATTCGCACCCCAAATTCATGGTTATTCACGGTATCTTCCCCTGAATGTGGTGAATGTCTCTCTTCACCCCATACTACTTTTAAGTGAAAACTTCTTTGCCCAAAATTTAGACTTAAGTGTCACTACACTTTACCACATGTGATCCCAGTTGGATGTTCTCCATTCATTAGTAAATCACCCTTCTGCATCTCCCTCGAATTCTAGCGAATGATTCTTCTGAAATAAATGTGTAAGTGTCATTTATTGACTACACTTGGAGTTTTAACCTTGCACCATCGTCCTTCCCGATGGCCCTTGGGGCATCTACTGCGTCCTCGCGATTACTCTAACTTCAATTTTTCTAACACTATGGTGACTCCCAACTCGTCACTATTCCAAGAATACTCTATGCCTTCTGATAAGTCCTCCTTCCCGCAATCCTTCTATCGTCCTACGCTTGTGGTTCTATAATGTTTGATCCGCAACGCTCATACGAAACCGTATATGAATCACATCAACTAAACGTTATAGCAGGAGAATGTAAGTCGCATACGTAAAGGAATACAATAATCCTAGAATAAGGCTCTATATCAAAGAACGCTACGCTAAAATGTGAAAAGTCACATAGATCCTAAAGGCACTCGAACCTGATGCTCTGATACGATATGTGACACCATGCCTAATAAAATACCGGGTGATCAGTCTTATATCACATTAAACATGAATATCATCTAGATTATTCTTAGCATCACCATCTAAAAAAAATTAGAACTTACTAACCACCTAGTATTCAAAAGACATGGTCTCAAATTTTATCTTTTTATTAAACATCTCTAACAACATGCGAAAGAATATATAATTAACTACTCACATAATCACTTAATCAACAATACTGAAAAGGAATAAATATAATCCTTCTCGAGACAACCACTAACTACAAATCAAATTACAAAAATAAACCACAATAGGAATAAACTGGATACATTATCTAACTGAAACAAAATAGAATAACTAGTGTGACATGTCCAAACGAAGGAATGCATCTTACTCTAGGAATGAATTTACTGAAATGGCTAAATCAAAGTCCTGCAACATCCACACATATCGCAGTTGCGTAATCGTGGAATAGAACAATTATGGCATCCCTATGGTTGGACACCTAAAAGCTTTTGAAAATATATTATAGCAAGGGTTAGAACCCAAAACATTTAAAAATATTTATCAAGTGAATTCAATTGCAGTAAATTAAAATGTATGAATGTTCTTCATATTTAATTTAGTGTTGTGGACTCTCTTGAGGACACCTCACCCCTCCACTAATGTGCACGCCTAACGTAACTATGCATGATCCATCCAGCTAACTACTTCATAACTAGTCTTATCATAAATACCCCACGATTTCCAACAACTTTATCCTTAGTGGGTTTTGTATACTTTATAAGTTATTGATCACATAACTTATTTAAGTCCTTTCTCATTTAATGCAATATAACTTTCTCTCGAGTTATATCACCTATACGATTCACATCAAGTATATGAATTATAAGTTATTATTCACACTAACTTATTTGAATCAATTCCCATTTGATACCATATAACAATCTCACAAGTTATATCGTTTTTACAATTTGACACCATGTCTTTGAATACTAAGTGGTTAGTAAGTTTTAAAAAGGTTTTCAACAGTGATCCTAAGAATGATCCAAATGAGATTCCTCTTTAATTTTATATAGGATGGATCACCCTATATTTTATTAGGCGGGGTGTCACAATTTTCACGTTTTAATGAATAATTAAATTATAAATTAAATTGAAGTTCGATTTTAAAAATTTCAAGTCAAATAGTTTTTAGTTGTGAATTTTAATCCAATGATTGAATTAATATTAATTATTACAACAATTTTTATTTTTATATTTATTCATTTTCATTTTCTTTTGCATGTAGTGTTTGTTCATAAAATAACACGAAAATATAATAAGTACTTATGCTTCATAAAATAAATAAACCTTACTATACGATTATACTATCTGAATATTTTTTTAATTTATGACTTAATTAAATTATTCTTTAATTATTTAACCATTTTCCATAATTGAGTTAATCAAATAGTCTTAGAAATGCGTAATAAAAATATGCAATCACGCAAGATTTTTCTAATGTGAAATCCGATAGGGAAAACAACAAAACGGGTAATGTTCTCATTCAACACTGTAATCAGGATTCACACAATTCTTCAATTTTCTAGAGAAACTTACAATATTCAGATCCATAAAAAGATCATTCTATAACTCTCCAAACAATCGACCGTTGATTATAGATCTAGCATAGCACTCCATGCACCTCGATATCCACCGATCTCAAGGCCTTAATAAGTATCGATCTTAAGCAAAAGTCACGGGGTGGATTGGTCCTGGTCAACCCACGACTCCAATTATAGTGTAAAAGAACTTCATAAAATTATATTTTTTAGCCCAAATATTTTGAAATAAGTGAAACAAACTTTGAGAAAAAAATATCATTAGAAAATAATTTCAAGAAAGATTCAATTGATTTAGTTTTCTTAGAGAAATTATTTTTCTTGATTTAATCTACCTATTTGTTGAAAACATTTTTTTTCTTGTATATTTTGTTACGCTTATTAAATCTCAAATGGTCTTTTGAAATTGTTGGATGTGTATGTATGCTTTGTGTTGTCACCTGTTTTTGTTTTTGAATTATCTTGTTATTTTTTTTGAACCGATATGATAATAAATTAACTGTTCTTTCAAATCCCCCTTTATTGAATTCGTTATAGAACACAAACTCAACTCAGAAGTCTAAATGTAATCATAAATTTCCTATAATATGGCTACAGGTAAATAAATACAATCGGTATTATTTACAAATTGGCACCAATATTAATTATAGCTTTCTAAATTCTAAAATTTGATAAGTATTCCTAAGTGATAGAGCAGGCATAATATGACAACAACTTGATAATACCATATGACCAATAAGATTTTTTTAACATGTTTGACTATTTTTCCCAAATAAAGTTTGTGCATTATCAATTTAAATTCAAATAAATAAACATATATATTGTAATGTCTCTCTGGTTAAAAAAAAGTGTTGCACCAATAATTCAATGAGAGATTATTTGTAAAATGGCTCCATTGAATCATGCATTGGATATATACCATTTCTATAAGTATGAAACCCACATGAGATACAAAGTAATAACTTATGTTTTTTAAATTATGTTGTCCTGGAGATGTTGGTGCTTCTTAAATAATTTGTATTTGGCTTACTACCATCCACTAAGGAGAAAATATATTTCTTTACAACTCTGAACCTCCACACGAGCTAGCTCTTTGAAATCGCAACCTCCACACGAACGAGCTCTTTCACTTCTACCATACAAGCTAAATAGGGAGAATATTGTGTTAGAGCCATCCTAACACACGCCGTGCTTAAAGTCTGTTATCCTTTGGGAGGTTTCTAATTCGAGACCGATGGTCTTTTTCTGTTCACCCATACCGCTAGACTAACTAGTGTCGATGGATGAGGAAAAAATACAGAATGAGCATGAATTAATAATTCCATATGAATCCGAACCAAAGATAATTCTTCCTATTCATTTCTTTATCTAATTATACATGGAGTATACATAACAACTAAAAACAAATTCGCCACACCGGAGACCACGACCAAAAAATCTCTACTAAAGGTCTCTATGTAAATACTCTACAAACTCTAAAATATTAGGAATTTTGGCGACATATCTCTCCTTATAGAAACTCAAAAAAATTTAACGAATTCTAGATGGCAAAGTCTCCAACCCTTCAAAACATCATGAATTTCTCTTCTGCCAGATTGTCCAAAGGATGCAACGAAGGACCACATGCCAAACCTTGTCGTTCCCCTTACATCCCTTCTGGGGATGCCAACGCTCTAATAATCCTCTCACCCACTCCGACATGGCCCACTGGATCCGTCTTAAGGATAAGAACAAATCACCATTGACTATGAAAAAAATCATTTTTGATCCATAAAAGAAAAAGATATTGGGTTTTTTTGCTATAATTTTTTTAATACCTCTTAAACTTATGTATAAAATGTATCTCCCTTAATAATTTTGCTATCTTGTACTGCAATTTTTTATCATAATTTCACTATATTGGACATAAAAATTTTAAAGTTCACTAGTTTTTATTGAACACTCAACAAATTTATATAAAACATCATTGGAAAGTAATTTTATCATACATGACAATGATTTTTTCTATAACTTTGTCATCCTAAACTGCCAAATTTCAAGATGCCATAGTTTTGTGAATAAGTTTTATATTAAGTGTTTAAGATGCATTTTTTTACAATAAACTATTGTGTACTCCAGGACCCCATTACTTAGTTCTTATATCCATGTATTTTCTATACGATTTGGCAAGAAAGTGATATTAACGATACCTGCCCTAAATTCATTTCTCACGCGAATCTACTACTAATATGTTCATATGACCCACTCACATCACACAAAATAGACCTCAATCATCTGGAAATAAAATCGTAATTTTAGTTGCCTATAACATTGTCGGCTCAATGGTTATTAGACATAAAGCCCTCATCCTAATCAAACCAAAAACTTTTCTAACTGATGCTCTAGCTATACATCCCGCTCCTGTCCCCAACTCATTGCTTACAAGATCCACCCATTTGTTTCCGCTCTTTTACACATAAGACACATCTCTATGTCATTCCCTTATCTCTAGCCCCACCGGCTTTGCCGAACTGTCATTATCACATACCTGGTAGTCTCGACCCTAATTGCCTCCCCAAATGTCCCTTTGGATCCGCTAGTCCCATAGACTTTTTGATGGCCTCGACAGCCCTAACTGAACCCACCGTCACTCGGTAGAAATTTCATTAACCTTGATTATTAATCTGTGTCCCTTACTGGGTATCCATTTCCTTTGATGCCTCACTAGGTCTAAAAATCCAATCTTACTCTTCTGATTGATTCTCCAACTCCTTTAGCTCCCCTCTCTCGAGAGCATTGATCGAAATGTAAAAGAACAATCTTGACGGTAACAACACCCGCAGGCCTAGCCGGATCTCCTATCCGTGCTTGTATTATCTATCCACCGGTTCATTATGAACTTAAAAACCATACTCGTTCTTCGTATCCCTCACATCAGTTACAAATTTTTTTAATTTCGTTAACTCTCCTTCACCTTCGTCAATTGTCCGACCCTTTTTTGAATTTTTTTGAAAGTTCCCTTGCCTCTCTATATAACTTATAGTGAGAGATTTTGTAGTAATTCGCACCCCAAATTCACGGTTATTCACAGTATCTTCCCATGAATATGGTGAATGGCTCTTATCACCCCATAATCTTTGCCCAAAATTTAGACTTGATTGCCACTACACTCTACCACATGTGATCCCAATTGGATGATCTCCATCCATTGGTAAATCTCCCTTTTGTATCTCCCTCGAATTCTAACGAATGATTCTTCTGAAGTAAATTATTCTCCGACCCTTTCCATTTATTGACTACACTTAGGGTTTTAACCTTGCACCATCGTCCTTCCCGATAGCCCTTGGGGCATCTACTGCATCCCTGGGATTACTCCAACTTCAATTTTTCTAAAACTGCGGCAACTCCCACCTCGTCAATGTTCCAAGAATACTCTATGCCTTATGATAAGTCCTCCCTCCTGCAATCCTTCTATCGTCCTACGCTTGTTGTTCTATAATGTTTGATCCACCTCGCTCGAATGAAACTGTATATGAATCACATCAACTAAACGTTATAGTAGGAGAACGTAAGTTACATACCTAAAGGAATATAACAATATTATAATAAGGCTCTATATCAAAGAACGCTATGCTAAAATGTGAAAAGTCATATAGATCCTATAGACACTTGAACCTGATGCTCTGATACGATATGTGACACCCTGCCTAATAAAACACTAGGTGATCAGTCTTGTATCACATTAAACATGAATCTCATCTAGATCATTCTTAGCATAACCATCGAAATTCTTATTAAAACTTACTAACCACCTAGTATTCAAAATACATGGTGTCAAATTTTATCATTTTATTAAACATCTCTAACAACATGCGTACCGGTGGTGAGGGAGTGGGGACAATCCACGACACCGATGGAGATTTTCAGCTATTTGGGGTTAGTCAGTTATTATCGTCGCTTCATCAAGGGGTTCTTAAAGTTTTCTAGTCCTTTAACGAACTTGACTTGGAAGGGAGTACTATTCGTGTGGAGTGACGCAAGTTAGGGTTCGATAAGCTAAAGGAAAGGTTAACAGCACCACCCGTACTTACATTCCCTAGGAGTGGATTGGAGTACTGGGTCTATACTGACCCATCCTTGTAAGGACTTGGGGGTGTGTTACAGGAGGAGGAAAGGGAAATAGTTTATGCTTCTCGAAAGCTAAAACCACATGAGAAGAATTACCCCACCCACGACCTTGAGTTGGCAGCGGTTGTTTTTGCTTTAAGGATATGGTGGCACTATCTTCTGGGGGAGCAATTTACCTTGTTCACGAATCATAAGTCACTCCAGTATATCTTCACACAGAAGGATCTGAATATGAGGCAGAGATGGTGGCTAGAATTCATGAAAGACTATCAGTTCAACATCCAGTATCATCCAAGTAAGTCTAACGAAGTGGCAGATGCATTGAGCTAGCAACCTACTGAGGGTTTGGCAGAGGTCTGGAAGGCAAAGTGGAGTGAGCTTCGACATGATGATGAATTATCCATGGCATGCATGGCAGTTTTAGCTATCACTCCTGAGATTATGATGCGGGTAGTGAGGGCACAAGCGGGATATCAGTTCTATAAGGATAGAGTGAGATAGTTGCTAGCCGAGGGTATAGAGTCTTACTTGATTAGCTCAGAGCGAGGGCTAAATTTTAATGGGAGATTAGTAGTGACCGGGGATGAGGATTTGAGGCATGCAGTTATGATTGAGTCATGTTTCGAGGTTTGTGATACACCCATGTGGATATAAGATGTACTAGGACATGAGAAGGAAGTACTGGTGGGCAGGGATGAAGCGAGACATAATTGAGTTCGTCTCGAAGTGTGCCACTTGTCAGCATGTGAAAGTGGACCACCAGAGGCCTTCAAGGATGCTTCAGCCACTCAAGATTCCTGTATGGAAGTGGGAAATCATTTCGATGGACTTCATCACTATGCTACCTACATCGCAAAGGGGACATGATGCAATATGGGTGAGAGTGGATCGATTGACAAAGGTGGCCCATTTCTTCCCGGTTCGTACCGATTTTGATATGATGCAATACGTGCAACTATTCATTTTAGAGATAATTAAGCTACACATGGTTCCTATTAATATTGTGTCATACTAAGATAAAATATTTATGTCACATTTTTGCCCGAGCTTTTAGGAGGCCATGGGCACAGCCTTGCGATTGAGTACGGCGTATCACCCGCAGATAGACGGGTAGACTGAGAGGGTAAATCAAATGCTTAAGGATATATTGAGGATGTGTATCCTAGACTTGGGGGAGGTTGGGAGTGATAGCTTCCATTGGTAGAGATTGCATATAACAACTCTTACCAATTGACTATCGACATGGCTCCATTCGAGGAACTTTATAGGAGGCCTTGTCGTTCGCACGCCTACTGGTTAGAGGTGGGGAACAATAAGATATTGGGGACGGAGATGATACATGAGATTTTTACCAAGATAGAGTTAATTTGAGGATGTATTTGAATAGCTCAGGATAGGCAGAAGAGTAATGATGGCACCGGTAGGTGACACGTGGAGAGGTGGGCGACCATATTCGGGTATCCCTTATGAGGCGGATTATGAGGTTCGATGAGAAGGGGAAGTTAGTATTAATATATGTGTAATCGTTTCCTGTTATTATGAGGGTGGGACCAGTAGCATGCAGATAGGGACTCCTAAAGCATTTTCAATGGATGCACGACGTGTTCCATGTGGCATCACTGAAGAAATACATGAGGAGCGAGAGAGCCTTTTGGTACGTTCCACTTGAGGAGATCTATTTGCAGCCAGATGTCTCGTATGAGGGAAGACCCGTGGCAATTCTGGATTATAGTGAGAGTAAACTATGATCCGAGGTGGTGCCATTAGTGCGAGCGCAGTGGGGACATCACAATGTTGAGAGGTCGACATGGTAGCGGGAGGAGGATATGCGATAGCAGTATCCAGAGTTATTCATCGCATATATGTTTTAATTTCGAGGACGAAATTCCTTTGTAAGGGGGGGAAGTATGTAATACCCCGTATTTCTACATATTTAGAATTTAATTAATTGAGTAATTAAATAAGAAAATACATTTTAATTTATATTACGTGAGTAGAGTAATTTAATGTGATTAAATATTTAAATTATCCGAGTGAAGAAATTTAATGTGATTTAATAATAATTATTATTGTTATGTGATTAAATAATTATTATAGTTATTAAATATTAATCGAGAGATAGACACGGATTAATATTATGACTCAAATTTACTAAGTGTGAATAGTAAATATTGATAGTTAAGTGGTATGGCATAGCGAGTGATATGGACGTACTTGATTTTATCTCACTCGAAAGTCGCGTGTAGGCTAATTTAAGGGTGAGACAGGAAATTAATTTTTTAGTGACTCGAATGATAATTTAGAGGTCAAGAATGACTTTGGAAGGGTCAAAATAGCCAAAATGGTATACCCAAAGATACTAGTCGGGTACGGGACATTTTAGGGATAAACCGGGACCGTTCAGGGGCCTTTTAGTCTTTTGGCATATAGGGGTGAGAAGACCTATGTATTTTGGTGTGTTTTATTAGCCGATGGGAATTACGGCTAGGGTTATAAACCTCAAAAAAAAGGAGACCATTAGAAAAAAGATATAAACAATTCTCAAAGCCTAAGGGAGAACTCGTGAAGTATTCAAAGGGTTCTTGCACCACAAACTAGTTGGGGAAAAAGTTTGGAGGAGAAAGACAATCAATCATCAACAACAATCACCAAATCAGATCACCTCTAAATAAGGCAATTGGTTAATTTCAAATTAAATTGAGTTATAATATCCATGTGTAGGATTTACGAATAATATGATTTGATGAATATTATTGGAGAAAAAGAATTGGATTTAATACGTGTGGGTTAGGGATTTGCATTTAGAATGATTTAGACCTATATAGGATTTGAAATCATAGAAGACTTGATGATTAAAAGTAAATTAAATATGGATTTACGATTGAAAATATGGGAAGAACATATTAAATTAGGGTTCTTGAATAATTAGAAGATTTGAATTATTCTTGACTGAATTTGGGAAGATTTATGATGTTTAAATCATTCGAAATCATCCTAGTATATGTAGGAATTGTTTGGGATATTTAGTTGTAGATTTGGTGGGTTATCATGTGAGTTGGATGATTGAAAATAGTGGGAAAATGCATGAAGAAAATTAACTGCATCTCCACTTGTTCGATCGATCGATCGATCGACCCAGGAGAATTTTGGGTTCTTTTGTAGGTTGAGTTCTAATCGATTGCCAATGTTCAAATGGAACCTTAAGGGTAATATTATACCTATGTAGGGACTTATAGAAGGTCATTAGGTATTAAATGGGGGTCCATTATAACCATTGGGTGTATAATTTGGAGGAATGGACCGACGAAGATAAACCTATCGAGTCGTGTATCAAGGATTATGATTTTGAATTACGAGTGGAAATAACTTCAATCCAAACTAATTATCAGTAGGCTAGAGAGATTTTAGCTACTGAAATAAATAGAGGGGTAACTAGGTCCCTTAGAGTTGTGTGAATACTCAATTAAAAAGTGATAGTGAGATAAATCGTAAATGTATAAATACGATGAATATTAGAGAGAAAATATTGCGTACTAACAAAATTATTAGGTAGTGTGTATACCTACTAAATTGTATCAATACTTAGGTGGGGAGAAATACCTAACATATATTTGCCTATATTAGGGTCGAGGTATGATTCCTAACTAATATATGGAAATAGTAAATTGGGGTCGAGATGAAAGAGTTTCGAACCAATATATATGTACAATTTCATTATTAGGGTCAATGTAGGATTCCGAACTAATACATGAAGTAAAATTTGGGGTCGAGGTAATATTTTGAACCAAATTCTTTTCCTTGGGGTCAATGAGCTATTCCAAACCAAGAGTTCTTAATATGTGCTATGGGGACATAATAGTGAAGAATGGTTTTATAAGTATATATTGGGTGTGAAATGTGTACTCTATAACTAATATACTTATATGAGATGGTAGATAATAAGATGTCGTGAATTCATCTAAAAGTAAATTAAGTGGGGAAACTTAATTATCATAATTCATCGAAAGAGGTGAATATCTTAAGAATGAATCAAGTAGTGAAACTTAATTATAAAGGGTTAAAGATAACAGGACGTGAAAATTTATCTAAGTATATAACATATTAAATATGTTTACTATTAGCATAATGTATGGGCGGCATGGGAACTTAGTTGAGCAGATAAGTTCAGTTGTGTATATTAGTCTAGTGAGCTTGGGTTGTACAACTAAGTGGGCTAAGGATAAGATCGTTTGGCGTTCACTATAGATGAGGAGTGAAGAAACTCAAGAGAGTACGGAATCTTAACATGTGTAATCAATAACTCATTTTAGTGTGATAAACACTTGCTAAATAGTTTCAGAACGTTTTGAGTACAAACCCTTGCTATCAAAATATTTTCAAAACCCTTTTAGGTGTTTAGCCACAGGGACGCTAGACTTGAGGATTCAGTCCAGGGACTCGTAGCTGCAGCTTTGTGGAGCCTAGCAGGACTTTGCATAGATGATTCATTTTTTGAGATCTAGTGTAGGATCTCCTTTTAGTACTCTCTACTGGGACATATTGTACATTAACATTATTTCAGTTGTTCAATTTGAATATTATCGATTTATTTAGAAGTTTTTGAATTGTTAGCCGATTGTTGACAAGACAAGACTTTATTCATTATATATTGTGTGGTGGTCTGAATTCTAGTATATTGTGAATGTTTCCTTACTATTTCCGCATTAATATTGTATTTGTTTAATGAAATATAAAATTTGACACCAGTCTAATTTCACTTAGGTGATTACTAACTAAAAAGTTTTTAATAGTGACGCTATGAATGAACCAACTGAGAAACCTATAATAATTTAATTTAGGACTGGTCACCCGGGATTTAATTAGGCTGGGTGTCACAACAAACATTAAATATGATGAGATATGGTGTGGTCAATTATCAAATGAGAATAATAAATTTGGTAATCTAAGAGAGTAAAACTATCAGTCTAATGGGATAGACAACAAGGAATGTGAATTTAATAATTAAATAATTTAAAGAAATAGACAAGGGTTACAAGATTTGAAGACATAATATTTTTCACTTAGTTCATGTAAATTGTGATAATTATATTTTTAAATCTATTCGAGGATTGGGGTGTGAGAGATAAGGACCCACTTGTAGTTATTTTGAAATGGAAATGGTTTATTCTTTACATGGATGATTGAAGAATGGAAGTTACGATTGGTGTTTATTTGGGGATATGAGTAGGACTACTTCTAGATGAGAGGTGAAGTACTCGTTACATGTGAGCATCGATGGGGAGACGTGAAGTATAAGTTAGTAACAAACTTCATATTAGTCGGTGAAGAAGACTTGCAACTCTATGGCTCTGATCCAAATTTTAAATGCCCCCCCCCCCCCCCCAGGTATTCTTAATGATAGGGATAGCGGGATTGATGATGGATCAGGGTTGCAGTTGCATTGTATGTAATGGATCTCACTCCATTGATTCTAGTGTAGGTTGTACTTAAGCATTTGTTATTTATTTCATAATGAGATTTTGACGGGCATAAACCCAAGTGTTTTTTTTATATCAGTTGTTTTTAGTCTTACGTTTTGCACATTGTATAATGACTCAGTTTTATTGTGTGTTGAATAACTTTTATTCGAATGTTTTATTCATTGTGAATTTTAATATAAATGAAAGAAGTTTATATTCCTTCAGTGCTGAGAATGGTATAAATTTTTAATAGGCCCTATCTTCGGCGTATCGTGCCTGGCCATCCTTTACGTGAGAAAATGGGGGTTGTTACATGTATTATATGAACCTATCGCTATACGAGAAGTATATATTACAAACCTACAAAGAAAGGACCCAAACAGAAAGGCCCAACCAAAATCCTATAACATCTACAACCCTCGGTGAAAATCCTCCACAAACTCTAAGTTGTTAAAACTAAAAACGGCATGCCTCTCCTCATACCAACTCATTAGCGTACTCAGAAAATTGTAACGTATCTTAGAAGGCGCAATCTTCGTACCTTTAAAGCATCTTGCATTCCTTTTTTGCCAAATCGTATAGAAAATAAAATGAGGGAATAACCAAATAATGGTGCTCTTGGAGTACACAATAGTTTATTGTAAAAAAATTGCATCTTAAACACTTAATATAAAACTTATTCACAAAACTATGGAATCTTGAAATTTGATAGTTTAGGATGACAAAGTTATATAAAAATCATTGTTATGATCAAATTACTATGCAATGATGTTTTATATAATTTTGTTGAGTGTTTGATAAATATTAGCAAGCCTTAAAGTTTTAATGTCCAATATAGTGAAATTATGGTAAAAACTTTGTATTACAAGATATAAGAACTACTAAGTCAGATACTTTTTATACATAAGTTTAATTTGTAATTAAAAAAATTATAGCAAAAAAACCCAATATTTTTTTTTCTCTTACGGATCAAAAATGATTTTTTTCATAGTCAATGGTGATTTATTCTTATCCTTAAGTCAGATCCAGTGGGCTATGCCGGAGTCAGTGAGGGCATTATTAGAGAATTGGCATCCCCCGAAGGGATGGAAGAGGGACAACAAGGTTTGGTGTCTTGTCCTTCATTACATCTTTTGGACTATTTGGCAAGAGAGAAATTCGAGATGTGTTGAAGGGTTGGAGACTTCGTCGTCAAGAATTAGTTAAATTTTTATGAGTATCTTATTGAGTTTGTCTAAGGAGATATATGTTGTCACAATTCCTAATATTTTAGAGTTTGTAGAGTTTTGGCATAGATACCTTTAGTCCTGATTTTGTGGTCGTGGCCTCCATTTTGACGGATTTGTTTTTAGTTGTAATGTATACTCCTTGTATACAGGTTCTGATCCCCTAGCGGTTGTTTTTTATATAGCATTTTCTTATAAAAAAATACATACATGCCTAAATAAAATGGGAGAAATTCGCACGTAACTTGTTATTTTGTTCGATATTTTCTTTTTTTAATTAGATAAAGAAATGAATAGGACAAATTATATCTTTGGTTCGGATTCATAGGGAATTATTAATTCATGCTCATTCGGTATTTTTTCCTCATCCATCGACACTAGTTAGTCTAGTGGTACGGGTGAACAGAAAAAGACCATAGGTCTCGAGTTCGAAACCTCCAAAAGGATAACAGACTTTAAGTGGGTCATGTGTTAGGGTCGCTCTGACAGAATATTCTCCTTATTCATCTCTCATGGGAGAGTCGAAAGAGCTCGTTCATGTGGAGGTTGCGAGTCCAAAGAACTAGCTCGTGTGGAGGTTCAGAGTTGTAAAAAAATATATTTCCTCATTCTGTATATTTTGTTCAGATTCATAGGGAATTATTAATTCATGCTCATTCTGTATTTTTTCCCCATCCATCGACTCTAGTTAGTCTAGTGGTACGGGTGAATAGAAAAAGACCATAGGTCTCGAGCTCGAAACCTCCCAAAGGATAACAGACTTTAAGTGGGTCATGTGTTAGGGTCGCTCTGACAGAATATTCTCCTTATTTAGCTCGCATGGGAGAGTCGAAAGAGCTCGTTCGTGTGGAGGTTGCGAGTCCAAAGAACTAGCTCGTGTAGAGGTTCAGAGTTGTAAAAATATATATTTTCTCCTTAGTTGATGATAGTAGGCCCAATACAAATTATTTACAAAGCGCCAACATCTCTGGGACAATGTAATTAAAAAAAAAGAAGCTTTTACTATGTATCTCATATGGGTTTCATACTTATAGAAATGGTATATGTCCGATACATGACTCAATGGAGCCATTTAACAAATAATCTCTCACTGAATTTTTAATAACCCGTTCTTTTGGAGACGATTAAATTCCATAATTGGATATAAATTGGCAATTTAGAGAATTTCTCGAAATAGCAATTTTTGGAATTTTGAAGATTTAATGATTTTCGATGGATGGTATATTTACTTTTGGTGTTAAGTAAATGAATTGGAGTATTTTAATAATGTGTCGTTGCCGGGTAAAGCGACAGAAGATAATATTTTAATGGGAATACCGCATTTATTTATTTTGGGTTGAAATAGTGATTTGCGGTCAAGTACCTCAGATGGAAATTTTGACTGTTCCGTGAGTCTCGGAACATCCGAGATAGTAAAAAAAAAGTGTCCGAAAGTCGAAATTGAGTTTTGGGGAATTTTAGAGTTAAAAAGGGCTCGAAATTGAGTAAACGAGTCGTTTTTGGGTTTTAAGGGGTATAAACCCTTTTTCTTTATTTATAAAGAGGGAGAGAGGGAGAAAAGAGAAAGAAAAGAGAGAAGAGAGAGAGGAAAGAAGAAAGAGGAGAAAATGGGAGATTTCGGCTAATCTTCGTGGGATTCGGCTCGAGGTCGTCGGATTTCATCCTTCAGGCAAGTGTTTACTTGCTTTATTTCAATTATGCATTTATTTCATATCATAGTTGGTAGAACCCTAAAATAAAATTGGGAAAACTTAGATATGAGTTTACATATTGATGTAATGTAAACTCTTAATGATTTTTAGTGTTAAAACCATGTCAATGGAGTGAAGAAATGGATTGAAATGGGTTTAAATGATAAGTTGGGGTTTTTATGGTTTTAGGGTTTAAAACTAAGAGAAATGGTTTAATACCCCAAAATAATTGATGGGTTAGTTGTAAAACATAGATTAGATGTTTATTGAGTTGTTGGGTGAGGTTAGAAACAACAAAAATGGAGAAAAATGGAGTTTGGGATTTTAGGGAATATGATGAATAGTAAACCCGTGGCTTGTGGGGTCATTTAGGCCGGGAAAAGAATTGATTTAGCTCTTGGCCAAAACACGAAAGTTGTATATATTTTCGATACGGTAACGTGATCGCTGACCGCGTATTTTTATGATTCTTCCTCGATTTGATATCATTTTTACAAGAGGGCAGTTTCGGGTTGAAATCATCAACTCGAAAATCAAATCGGGAATTGGAAAAATAAAGGCTAGAATTAATCGTGTAGATGTTTGGGATGATTTTTTGTGTAGTTTAGAAACCCCGATAATGAAATTGGGTTGTTGGATGGAGGATTTGAGGAATTAAGTTTTGAGGATCTGGTGTGACCGTCAAGGAAAAAGAGCCTACTGGTTGTATTCGTAGGCTTATTTGTAACCCGCGGTCGGCCGGGGGTCTAGGACCGGTCGACCGGTACCCTATTTTTAGCCCAAGATTTTGGAGATTGTTATTCTTTCTCCTCTTTGAGTTTAAAGTCTAAGGGCCTTCTAAATTAGAGTATTATAGAGGGTTATGTCCTAAAGGACTTGAGGAATTGGGAATATATATACATATATGTATATTCACTTAGAGTGAATTAGTATAATTGGAGATATCCAATAAATCCTTAAGAGATGATTAAGGTAATTATTATTTATCAAAGTAAGAAAATACTTTGGGTTTAGTATCATGCGTATATGAATGCATGATTACAATTCTTTGAGAGAATCTTTGGGATTATTGGTCATCCCTAGATGAGATTGGAAATTATGGCCATATATATATTCGAGGAGGAATATATGGTATATATATATACTAGGTGATTAAAGTATATATAAATATGATACGGATGTGTATTATATAGTATATTCCTTGTGTATGAGAACAAGGTATATATATGTTCATGAGAATAAATGATTTTGAAAATGTAAATATGAATATTTTCAAAATGGAAAAAGAGATGATTTTCATAATAGTAAAATATGGATACACACCTCTCTAAATCGCTATCATAAGGGAAGTTGCGTGCGTAGGGTGAAGCCCCCTGCCTAATGAATGCGGGGTGGATATAGTCCTATAGGCCATATGAGCGATTATATTTTTCTGCGCTGGTTAGGTGATTCTGGGTGTGGTCATGACTATCCCGCAGGTATATGGCCGCTTCCCGACATTTGTTAGGTTCCCAGGTTGCCTTGTTTGATAGGCCCCTGGAAGATGATATCCATTTAGGGGCGCGTCCAGAGGGGAAACCCGGAGGGACGGTCTTAGATATGTTAAAGAAATTTATGTTAATAAATTGGCTTTACTTACATTTCCCGGATGAAAGAAGGGAAATGGGATAAATGAGTTGGCTTCGGTAACACTTCCCAGATGGAAGAAGGGAACTGGAAGCATATGATATGAAATCATTTTTATGATAATAGAAATGGCTTTTAAATACATTTCCTGGATGTAAGAAGGGAAATGGGATGTTTTAAAACGGAAAAACATTTTTATGTTAATAAAACCGATTTTTAAAAAGTTATATGATATGTTAAAGCAATTCATGCTAATGAGTTGTCTTTTAAATACATTTCCTGGATATAAGAAAGGAAATGGAAAGTTTTGAGATAAAAATAATAAGTATTGGTAAATAATTTGTATATGAATCCTCAGTCCGGGAGATAGATTCGGATGTGTATTATAAAGATGAAATTGAATTGGTAAACCTCAGTCCGGGAGATATTATCCGGATGCATATTGTAAGATGTATGTATATATGTATTTATACATTAGTTTCATGCTACGGGCCTAATGGATCTCTACCATTAACCCTGCCAAGTAGTAGTGTATCGGGGGGTTCCTTGTTTGGATTTCGCTTTGCGAGACACCCCACGCACGAACTTAGCGCAGTGTTGAGAATGGATAGAAGTTTAGCCCTTAGTGTTCGGGTTGTAGAGGTTTCTAGTAGATGGGTGAATTAGATTAGTTAGGCGGGGTAGCTTAACTAGAAGGTTTAGTGCGTTAGGTGTGCACTGTTAGAAGAGAGGTGAGGGGTATCTCATGGGAGTGCGATACCAATTTAAATATGAGATAAAACATATTTAAAAAAATAAGGCATTTATGCACATGCAAAATATTTTCAAACTCGGGCTCTGACCCGTTTATCTACTTTTCCTCTCTTTCTATATATATATATATATTATATAGGTGTCCAGACACAGGGACGCCTGTATGGCACTTCTTTCGACAACAGCTGTGGATGCTTGTAGGTTCTCGATAGACGCTTCCATTCTTGTACTCTAGATAGGAGGTATTGTATACATATTCGGGCCAATGGTCCAATTGCATTTATTTATTCTTTTATAACAGCATTTAATATGGTTGTATATTTTGACTGAGTGTTCGGTTATTTTATTTCAATTCAGTTTCATTTACACATAAACTGTGTGGCTGTTTCATTTACAATCGTTTAAAAAGAGTAGTTAAGTAAAATTTTGACGCTCGCCTAATAGGTTATTAGTAATAAAATGGATTTTCGACAGTGATGCTAAGAATGATCCATATGAGGCTCCTGTTTTAATTTGATATAGGAGTGATCGCCTGGTATTTTATTAGGCGGGTTGTCACAGATGGTATCAGAGCATCAGGTTTTAGTGTCCTTAGGAATCTGTGCGGACGTACTACGCTTTCAGCATTGCTCTCGATTTGTTATAGAGCCTTATGTTTAGGATTGTTGATTTCTCTTATGAGATTTCGTTCTCCTGCCATAATATAAGATTGTAGAAATATTTTGCGCGCTCGTTTGAGATTCGTGTGCGAGGCTTAGATGGCAGCAGGAGGTGGGGCTTAGCTGGAGCAGCCGGAAGAAGTCGGGAACGAGGACCGTAGTAGAGGTCACTTCCTTTGCAGTGTTTGCTAAGGATTGGTGCAACGACTGCTAAGGTATAAGTAGTTATGAGTACCGTAGTACCGCCGTCGGAGAGGGTGGTAGTAAAGTTAAATTTCCCAGTGAAGTAAGGGTGCGAAAGGGATATTATGGATAGCTTTAACCGTGAGTCCACGTGATCCAGCAGGAATGAAAAGAATGTTGTTTTGGATTATTCACATAAGGTTCGGCCAAAGGTCGACAGTGAATAAAGAGTAATATGGAGAAGTGAACCTTGTACCTAAGTGAGTTAGGTGCAATTAATAATCAGTCCTTTCTAGGAAGGATAGGCTCACTAGATAAGTGTTGCTAACACTTATGGAGAATGTGTATGTTCGAGAACCCCATTGGTGGACATCCACCCAGGGAATTTGTTAAAATGAAGTTGTTGTTATGAGTTTTACCTCAATAAAGGGGGTATATTTGGGTGACTAGATAAAGTCGCGGTGTTTCTTTAGCCCTAGACTCGTGTGTGTAATTTGAATTATGGCGGTATCGATAACATTATATAATGTATGTCTATTTGTTTTCCGCAGTAGCGGAGTTTTATTTTCCTTGATTCGCCATAAAGGCGGGTGTTGATATATTGAATATATATATATATATTTGGTTTTTGATACTCGTCTTATATGTTACACGAGTATGGTAAGGTTGTGGTATATTCGGAGCGATAAAGGATGGAAAGACTATCGTGTCCGCAGTTCCAGGGTGGAACAGGTTGTTGTTGCGATATCTCGCCTGGATACAAGTTGAGCTCGTCCCTATTGTTATGGGTCACTACACCAAATCTGACTAATTGTCACGGTCATTGACCTTGACAAGTTCATCTTGTCAAGGTCAATGACCGTGACAATTCGGGGTGAGACAATTTTTGTTGTCACGAACGTGTCACGATCATTGACCGTGATAAGTTCGTTAGAATTGTCACGGTCGTGTCATGGGCCATGACTGTGAAAAGTTCAGTCACGATTAATAATCGTGACAAAGCCTTGACCCTTTTTTAAAAAATTATCACGGTCAAAGACCGTGACAACCTTATTTGTCAAGGACTTGTCACGGTCAATGACCGTGATAATTCTCGACATTATTTAAAATAAATCTGCTGGGCAGTATGGCCACTGCCACTGCCCAGCAGTATATTTGTACCTGTTATAACAACGTTGTACCTGTTCAAACATCATATATCCAAACAAACCAAGATAATGCAAATATATATTCAAAATAGAAAAAAACATACATGACGATATAATCCAAATATAATTCAAATGTACTAACTTAAAAATAATGTCACTACATGTCTGGGATAAATGTGATGAGGAGAGTAGGCCACACGATATACGAATTGACACACCCACTAATATACATTGTGCCGCATTGTTCGTGCAACCACAATAGGGAGTTCTCCTTCCCGGGTATCAAATGCGTGACGAGCACTTTGGACTCGATCTCTTGAAGTGCACGTCCATGAACTATTCCAACCTGGACGATATTCGGGTCCCTCAACCCCCGCCCTATCCGCTGGCCATCAAATACGTCCAATATGAACAAGCTCGGCCAACCAATTTTCGACATCGGTCTGGGGAAGGGAGCCAAATAAGGAAGTGGATCATCGAAGTACGCATGTGTCGGTGATGAAGCAGCGAGGTCCACATCCTCGTCATCCTGCGCCTCGTTCTCCCGCACCTCCTCCTCCTCCTTCTCCTTCCCTTTTCCCTTACGGTCTCTGCCCAACGTACGCTTCATGAATGAGTACATATCTTGGACTGTCGCCTCCAAATGGGACAGCTTCGCGTCATGTGAATCCACCGTTCGAGCCAACCCGGTGTCTCTCATCTCTAATCCGATGATCCTAGATTTGGCCACCCGTGCGCTCACCCCCCTTGTCCTCCCCTTGCGATTAGAGCCAAGCACTTGGCTGAGTGCGTCTGTGGACAAAGACGCCTTGTCGGCATCAAACTGCGACTCATGCACTTCCTTAAGCTTTGCCTTAATTGACAAAAAAGCACATGATTAGTAAAATAAGTAAACTAAAAAATTATAACGTAATTAAGAAAAATTAAACTGTCGGATTACTTACAATCATGGTCGTGACGCTCGGGGACACCTCCTTGTCCTTCCCCTTCTTCGTCCGAAGAGCCACAAAAGTATCAAGCCTATGTGGCTTACCCCCTGGGCCACTCCCTACCCCCAGAAATAAAATAAAGTAAAATTAGTATCGGCCCCGCAAAGTAAAATAATGAAGAATAATATATTTCTGTAGTTATAGAAAAATTAAATCTTACCTTCATCCTATGCTCCACCTCGGCGTAAGACGTCCGGCCGGAGTAGTGCACGTTCGTCTTTTTTGCCTGATTTTCCCTCCCCGATAGGCGAGATGCCAATTGTCGATCCTCGATCTCATTGTCAATGAACTTTTGCCATTGTGCCAATGAGATCGAAATTGAAATCTAAATTGAAATATTCATATAAATATATTACATGTAGTGCCGCCCAAACAGCTAACTTGAGCTCATATGGCACCTCCTTCCAACTTATAAACCCCGGGCCGATGACCATCTTTAGCAGCTCGAGGGATCTCGCTAATAGCTCCGACTTGTTCTCGATGGTAATCCCAAATTTTCCATATTTGGGGAGCCTAGGGGCCGAGGATCCCTCATCGCCTTCGCTACCATCGAGCCCGGACGACATCATCATAACCAACACCATCATCCTCACCTTAATAACTGAAGGAGACATTTGCTGTAAAAAAATGTTATTTGTACACATAGACACACACGTAGCCCCCCACCCCTACCCCACCACCCACCACTCATCCCTGCCCCCACCCCCACCCCTCACCCCACCCCCACCACACACACGCACACATACACGTACACACACCACCCCCTGCCCCCCACTACACACACAATAATCCAATAATGATTAATAATTATATATACTATGTTTCATTTAATTATGTCTTATTTATATTCAAATTCAATTATTAATAATTATATATAGTATGTTTCATTTAATTATGTCTTATTTATATTCAAATTCAATTATTCAAAAGTTAAAAAATCCCACCCCCATATGGACAATAATCCAGTGGTTATGACACTTTTAAAACTAACTAACCCAACATTTACTAAACAAAATAATCCAACAGCAATGTCTACAACAAATGTGTATATTCAAATTCAATTATTAATAATTATATGTAGTATGTCTTATTTAATTATGTCTTATTTATATTCAGATTCAATTATTAATAATTATATATAGTATATATTAATTTACTAAAAAAATTAATAATCAATCAATTTTTTACAAGGGACACTACCCGCGCACACACATAGACACACATGTAGCCCCCCCCCCTCCCCCACCCCTCCATCCCTCCCCCTCCCACCCACCCCCACCACACACACGCACACGTACACGTACACGTAAACACACCACCCCCTGCCCCCCACCACACACACAATAATCCAATAATGATTAATAATTATATATACTACGTTTCATTTAATTATGTCTTATTTATATTCAAATTCAATTATTAATAATTATATATAGTATGTTTGATTTAATTATGTCTTATTTATATTCAAATTCAATTATTCAAAATTTGAAAAAATCTCACCCCCATATGGACAATAATCCAGTGGTCATGTCACTTTTAAAACAAACCAACCCAACATTTACTAAACAAAATAATCCAACAGCAATGTCTACAACAAATATGTATATTCAAATTCAATTATTAATAATTATGTAGTATGTCTCATTTAATTATGTCTTATTTATATTCAAATTCAATTATTAATAATTATATATAGTATATATTAATTTACTAATTTACAATAAGGGGCAATCATATATTAATTTACTAAAAAAATTAATAATCAATCAATTTTTTACAAGGGAGACTACGCACACACACATATACACATACACACATATATATACACATATATACACACACATATACCCATACATATACACACATATATATACACACATACATATACACACATATATATACACACATACACACATATAGAAATGAAAGAGAAAGAGAGGAAAAGAATATACCTTAGAGAAAGAGAGAGCGCGGAAATTGCTTGTAGAGAGAGAGAAAGAGGGAAACCAAAAAAAATGGGAAAAAAAAGTCTAGGTCTTTTTTTACTGATGATATTGTCACGGTCGTGTCAAGGTCTTTGACCGTGATAATTATTTTTAATAATTGTCACGGCCAATGATAGTGACAAGTCCATGATAAATATATTTGTCACGGTCATTGACCGTGACAACAATTTGTCACGGTCTTGTCACGGTCTATGACCGTGACACAAAACGTGAGATTCTTGTCACGTACAATGACCGTGACAAGGGTGACCGGCTAAAAGGTGACATTTTGGCCATTTTGGTGTAGTGGGTAAATGGAAGTTTGATGAGAAGAGGTTTCATCATCATGATTTGAGTATGTAGCGACCTTATAGATATGATTTGAGGTGCGCCAGATTATTGCTGAGCTGTGAGTCTAAGCTCATTATTGATTGCGCAGAGATTGAGTCCAGTGCGATGCGCTTAGTGGTGTGGCTCCTAGATGGAGTCGGGAGTTCAGACCACATTTTGTTGGAATAAGGGGGATAGGGTTATCCCAGTTGCATGTTTGAAATAATGGACCACCATGACCGACAAAGTTAAGTAGTAGTGTGTGGAGGGGTTCCTTGTTCGGATTTCGCTTTACGAGACGCTCCACACATGAATCTTAATGGCGTCGGGAGTGGAGAGATGTTATAGGATGCAAGGATGTTGGTTTTGTGGAAAAGTCTTATAGTGTGGATGAACCACTATAGACTATGAGCCATATGATGATGGTATACTTGTGGAAATACTGTGCTATGGAAAAGCACTAAAGTGGTCCTCTCGCCACAAGTGGGTGGGTGAAGTAGGACTTAGAGAGATTGATTTGAGGATTATAACCAGGCCTTAATGAAAAGGAAAGTTTTGAGGAATATGATTTGGGTATGATGTTCATAGTGCTCTTACAGAGATTGAGCACTTCGATTAGTTAGATTTCCTTTTGTATGGGAGGAAGGATAGAATAGTAAGAATGCATTCGTAGGTTATCGTGGTAGGATTTAGGACGTCCCGCTGGTGTGCCTTAGGTCGCTATATCTCGATGACCGACAACGCGAGGCAGTAGTGTAACGGGAGGGTTCCTTGTTTGGATTTCGCTTTTGCGAGACGTCCCACGCATGAAACCAAGCAAATTTCAGGAGGTGGGAGAGGCCTTGGGCACTAGGGATATGCTTAGGGTTATACTCATTTCGCGTAGGTAGGGTAACGCTTAGACCGTAGCATTTTAGGATGTAAGTTCGATAGAGTTAGTGGCGCCGATGTAGGAGAATGGAATTTTGCGGGTTGGGAGGACCCACATGTGAGTATTACACCGAGGAAAGGAGACCCTTATTGGGAGAGAGTGTTGTGTGTTGAACGTTCACCATGGATGTGCAGATGTGCACGGGTTAGAAAAGGTATATGGGCACCATAGTGAGTTAGTTTATATACCGCCCGAAATAGAAGGGGCGTAGTATATAAAGTTGAAGCTTTGCAAGATGTAAAGCGGTAGTTATGGACTCGTTTCTCTTATGGGTAGTAAGAGAAGCCATCGGAGTAATGCATCATCATTGTGTGTTATGGGTAGAGGTTTAGATGAGATTATGATGAAGCTAGTATGTTTGAGTACACCTTGAGGAAGGTGGAATATGGTAAAGGACTATCGTGTTAGCACCTTTAGATTTGGGGGGTACTAAGACATAGTGGGATTTATGGTCCTAGTTTGGTGATGTAGGTTGTATCTGAATTTCGAGGATGAAATTTCGTTGTAAGGGGGGAAGTATGTAACAAGCCATCCTTTTGGAGACGATTAAATTTCATAATTGGATATAAATTGACAATTTGGAGAATTTCTCGAAATAGCGATTTTTTGAATTTTCGAAGATTTAATGATTTTCGATGGATGGTATATTTACTTTTGGGGTTAAGTAATTGAATTGGAGTATTTTAATAATGTGTCGTTGCCGGGTAAAGCGACAGAAGATAATATTTTAATGGGAATACCGCATTTATTTATTTTGGATTGAAATAGTGATTTGCGGTCAAGTACCTCGGATGGAAATTTTGACTGCGCCGTGAGTCTCGGAACGTCCGAGATAGTCGAAAAAGAGTGTCCGAAAGTCGAAATTGAGTTTCGGGGAATTTTAGAGTTAAAAAGGGCTCGAAATTGAGTAAACGAGTCGTTTTTGGGTTTTAAGGGGTATAAACCCTTTTTCTTTCTTTAAAAAGAGGGAGAGAGGGAGAAAAGAGAAAGAAAAGATAGAAGAGAGAGAGGAAGGAAGAAAGAGGAGAAAAGGGGAGATTCCGGCCAACCTCCGCGGGATTCGGCTCGAGGTCGTCGGATTTCATCCTCCAGTCAAGTGTTTACTTGCTTTATTTCAATTATGCATTTATTTCATATCATAGTTGGTAGAACCCTAAAATAAAATTGGGAAAACTTAGATATGAGTTTACATATTGATGTAATGTAAACTCTTAATGATTTTTAGTGTCAAAACCATGTCAATGGAGTGAAGAAATGGATTGAAATGGGTTTAAATGATAAGTTGGGGTTTTTATGGTTTTAGGGTTTAAAACTAAGAGAAATGGTTTAATACCCCAAAATAATTGATGGGTTAGTTGTAAAACATAGATTAGATGTTTATTGAGTTGTTGGATGAGGTTAGAAACAACAAAAATGGAGAAAATGGAGTTTGGGATGTTGGGGAAGACGATGCAGAGTAAACCCGTGGCTTGTGGGGTCATTTTGTCCAGAAAAAGAATTGATTTAGCTCTTGGACAAAACACGAAAGTTGTAGATATTCTTGATACGGTCGCGTTGGCGCTGACCGTGTATTTTTCTGATTCTTCCTCGATTTGATATGATTTTTACAAGATGGCAGTTTCGGGTTGAAATCATCAACTCGGAAATTAAATCTGGAATTGGAAAAATAAAGGCTAGAATTAATCGTGTAGATATTTGGGATGATTTTTGGTGTAGTTTAGAAACCCCGATAATGAAATTGGGTTGTTGGATGGAGGATTTGAGGAGTTAAGTTTTGAGGACCTAGTGTGACCGGTCGATCGTGGCCCTATGGCCGGTCGACCGCGTCAAGGAAAAATAGACTACTGGTTGGATTCGTAGCCTTATTTACAACCCGCGGTCGACCGGGGGTCCAGGACCGGTCGGCCGGTACCCTGTTTTCAGCCCAAGATTTTGGAGATTGTTATTCTTTCTCCTCTTTGGGTTTAAAGTCTAAGGGCCTTCTAAATTAGAGTATTATAGAGGGTTATGTCCTAAAGGACTTGAGGAATTGGGAATATATATACATATATGTATATTCACTTAGAGTGAATTAGTATAATTGGAGATATCCAATAAATCCTTAAGAGATGATTAAGGTAATTATTATTTATCAAAGTAAGAAAATACTTTGGGTTTAGTATCATGCGTATATGAATGCATGATTACAATTCTTTGAGAGAATCTTTGGGATTATTGGTCATCCCTAGATGAGATTGGAAATTATGGCCATATATATATTCGAGGAGGAATATATGGTATATATATATACTAGGTGATTAAAGTATATATAAATATGATACGGATGTGTATTATATAGTATATTCCTTGTGTATGAGAACAAGGTATATATATGTTCATGAGAATAAATGATTTTGAAAATGTCAATATGAATATTTTCAAAATGGAAAAAGAGATGATTTTCATAATAGTAAAATATGGATACACACCTCTCTAAATCGCTATCATAAGGGAAGTTGCGTGCGTATGGTGAAGCCCCCTGGCTAATGAATGCAGGGTGGATATAGTCCTATAGGCCATGTGAGCGATTATATTTTTCTGCGCTGGTTAGGTGATTCTGGGTGTGGTCATGACTATCCCGTAGGCATATGGCCGCTTCCCGACGTTTGTTAGGTTCCGAGGTTGCCTTGTTTGATAGGCCCCTAGAAGATGACAGCCATTTAGGGGCGCGTCCAGAGGGGAAATCATGAGAGACGGTCTTAGATATGTTAAAGCAATTTATGTTAATAAATTGGCTTTACTTACATTTTCCGGATGAAAGAAGGGAAATGGGATAAATGAGTTGGTTTCGGTAACACTTCCCGGATGGAAGAAGGGAAGTGGAAGCATATGATATGAAAAGAATTTATATGATAATAGAAATGGCTTTTAAATACATTTCCTGGATGTAAGAAGGGAAATGGGATGTTTTAAAACGGAAAAGCATTTTTATGTTAATAAAACTGGCTTTTAAAAAGTTAAATGATATGTTAAAGCAACTCATGCTAATGAGTTGGCTTTTAAATACATTTCCTGGATATAAGAAAGGAAATGGAAAGTTTTGAGATAAAAATAATAAGTATTGGTAAATACTTTCTATATGAATCCTCAGTCCAGTAGATAGATCTGGATGTGTATTATAAAGATGAAATTGAATTGGTAAACCTCAGTCCGGGAGATATTATCCGGATGCATAATGCAAGATGTATGTATATATATGTATATATATATATGTATATATATATATATGTATATATATATATATATGTATATATATATATATACATATATATATATATATATATATATATATATATGTATATATGTATTTATACATTAGTTTCATGCTACGGGCCTAATGGATCTCTACCATTAACCCTGCCAAGTAGTGGTGTATCGGGGGGTTCCTTGTTTGGATTTCGCTTTGCGAGACACCCCACGCACGAACTTAGCGCAGTGTTGAGAATGGAGAGAGGTTTATCCCTTAGTGTTCGGGTTGTAGAGGTTTCTAGTAGATGGGTGAATTAGATTAGTTAGGCGGGGTAGCTTAACTAGAAGGTTTAGTGCGTTAGGTGTGCACTGTTAGAAGAGAGGTGAGGGGTATCTCATGGGAGTGCGATACCAATTTGAATATGAGATAAAAACATATTTTAAAAAAAATAAGGCATTTATGCACTTGCAAAATATTTTCAAACTCAGGCTCTGACCCGTTTATCTACTTTTTCTCTCTTGCTATATATATATATATATATATATATATATATATATATATATATATATATATATATATAGGTGTCCAAACACAGGGACGCCTGGATGACACTTCTTTTGAGTCAGACGTCAGCTGCAGCAGCTGTGGATGCTTGCAGGTTCTCGATAGATGCTTTCATTCTTGTACTCTAGATAAGAGGTACTGTATACATATTCGGCCCAATGGTCCAATTGCATTTATTTATTCTTTTAGAACATCATTCAATATGGTTGTATATTTTGATCGAGTGTTCGGTTATTTTATTTCATTTCAGTTTCATTTACGAATAAACTGTGTGGATGTTTCATGTACAATCGTTTAAAAAGAGTAGTTAAGTAAAATTTTGACGCTCGCCTAATTGGTTATTATTAATAAAATGGATTTTCGACCGTGATACTAAGAATGATCCATATGAGACTCCTGTTTTAATTTGATATAGGAGTGATCGCCCGGTATTTTATTAGGCGGGTTGTCACAGAATTATTGGTGCAACACTTTTTTTTAAACGGAGAGATGTTACAATATATATGTTTCCTTATTTGAATTTAAATTGATAATGTACAAACTTTATCTAGGGAAAATAGTCAAACTTGTTAAAAAGTCTTATTGGTCATATGGTATTATCAAGTTGTTGTCATATTATGCCTTCTCTATCACTTAGGAATACTTATCTAATTTTAGAATTTAGAAAACTATAATCAATCTTTGTGTCAATTTGTGATATCTGAAGGAAATAGTCAATTCATTAGAAAATTATTTAGATGTCATAATGGAATGCTATAAAAGGAGTTTGTCAATGTGTGTTCCCAATATACTCGGTGTAACGGTTCTTGAAACGAAAGGTCGAGCTAAATTTAAAAGTGGGTAAATCAAGAGTAAGATTGTTGGAAATAGAGGGTAAAAAGAGGTCGCTCTAAGCTATCGTGGAAAGAAATTATTCAGAGAGACTGTAAGGAATTAAACTTTAATGATAATAATGCATATAATAGATTTGAATGGAAAAGGAGAATCCATGTGGTCGATCCATATGATGGGATTAAGGCAAGGATGATGATGATGATGATGATGATGATGATGATGATGATGACGTATAATCTGATATGCCTTAAACAATTTGTTATTGATTACAATTTTTCCGTTGTCAATGTTATCATAATAAACTTGCACGTATTTCACACTATTAGTGAGCTTTTTTTAATTTTCTAAAAAATTATTTAATTTTATAGTAATAAACATGTAATAAAGATAATTCAAAAAATGAATATGTCTGTGAAAAGATATAAATATCAAGTATAAACATATGATTTTTTTTACGAATGGGGAGAAATGATTTAAAAAAAATAATAAATCATAGATTTCCAAAGTTCATAAAAAAAAAAACCATTTTTTATGAAAAAAAGAGATACGTGAAAATGCTTTTCTCTCTTCTAACCCACCAAATCAAAATCATAGAAAAATAGGTAGAACTAAAATTTATTTTAATTGCATAAAAATTTAAAAGTGGATTATATTAGACTTTTGATTTTAATCAAATACATAGAGACTAAGATATGTATATAGGTTGCATATTTCTTACAAACAAAATATACTTACAACATACTAAATTTTACCAACAAATTTATTTAATTACTACTAATATTGTGTCAAAATCTCTCACTACATCATCAATATCCCTTACTATAAAAAGATTAGAAACAACCCAACAACATATGTAATAGGCAGAATTAAAATTTAATTTAATTGTATAAAATTAAAAAAAAAATATACTGTAATAGATTTTTTTATACTAATCAATTACATAAAGATTAAAGTATAAATATGTATTACATATTTGTTACAAATACAATATACTTGTTATATACTAAATTTTACCAATACATTTATTTAATTACAATATTACATCAAAATATTTCACGTTTATTTAGTTACTAACGATATTGAGTCTTATTTTATGCCTTAAATATATATGTTCTTATAATGAGAGAGGGAAAGAGCGATACGAACCTTCGAGGTTCAAGTAAATGAGAATTTATTTATTTTTCTTGAGGTTTTTTCGATATTTTTGAGATGGTTTTTCATGTTTTGGATTGTGCACTTTAGCTACTTGGAATTGGGGAGGGACAATAAAAAAAGAATGGAACATTGAACATATGAGAATGTGTTAAATTTTCTTACAAAACAATTTTTTTGTAAATTGATCTCTTTTTTAATATCATATATAACAAAAACAGTATTTATTTACAAAACTTTTTTTAAGAAACCTTGTTTATATACCATTGTTTACAACATGTATTTATTTTATTCTTTACAAATATGTTAGTAATTTTTTTTATAAAACCTTGTTTTAAGAGAATACCGTTTTAGAAAAAGTTATGTCCAACTATTTTTTTAAATAATGAAAACCCTTTTTTAAATACTTTTTAACAAAATAATTTTTACATAGGGATCTTTTTTTATTATTTTATAAAACAAAAATATTTTTTTTTCTAATTTTACAGAAAATAGTAATTTTAAAATTTTTTTTTAAGCAATGTCAATTTATTTACCTTTATAAATTGTTATAAACATAAAAAAGAACAATTTTTTATAACTTTTTTAGAAGAAAGTTTTTGGTGCCAATTTTTAAAAAGAAATAACAACATACGTCAATTTTTTTATAAAGACAATTTTTTCTAACTTTTTCAAAAAATATTTTTTTTAGAAGCTACATCCAGTTATTTTTTTAAATATATGCTTTTCTTCGCAATAAAGTTTTTTTTATAAACAAGGTCCATTTATTGAATTTATTTTATTTTTATAAATATGTTATTAAACTTTCTATAAAACCTTGTTTTATAAGAATAGAGTTTAAAAAAAAAGTGGTAAGTCCAATTTTTCTTTAAATAATGAATTTTGTTTTTAAAATAACTCTAACACAAAACAATTTATTTATAAACGTATTTTTTTATTGTCATATATAACAAAAATAGTTTTCCACTTTTTTTTCACAAAAACTATTATTTTGTAACATTTAAAAAAAATATAGAACCAATCTCCATTTATTTATTTTTATAAAAATGTTATAATTTTTTTTTTTATAAAAATTGTTTTTCTATAAGTGTATCAAAAAACAGTTTTTCGTAACAATTTTTTAAATTTTCAATAAAATACGTCCATTATTTTATAAAGACCTTTTTTCTAATATTTCCCAATTTTTTTTTATTTTATTAATTTTATAAAGACATTTTTATTAATTTTATACACAATGGCCATTTATTTTTATTTTTTATAAAATTTTGGAGTTGCCTTTTAGTTACCAAAGACCACAAATGACACTTTTGGTTACCCAATATTATAATTATGATTAAGGAGAGATTATTCATTTATTAATTTCCTATTACACCTATAATACTAGTGTATTAGAGGTATAATAAATATAAGTCCTTCTACGTCCTTCCATGATTTTCATGTGTCGGTTGTGACACAGTGACAGAGCTTGTCGCGATATTTTAGTGTAATTAACTTCCTCCCCACATGTATAAAATAATAACCAATTACGACACGACATGTCAGTGTGTCGCGGCATACTCACAAAAATCACGAATCGACGTAAAATTATTGATAATAAATACAAGTAAGGTGTGAAAAAAGGACAATTTTACTGTCAGACATAACTTGTTGGCCTCAATAAAATCAATAATTCTAGTCGACTCTTATTTTTGAATAAATGGTTGCAATTTAATGGCGTGTCGTATTTGTATTGAACAGTGTTTGTACTCCACACCAACGAAGTCACTTATATTTAAATACGATCATATACAAATGTGGTACGGCAGTGAATCGCACCCAATAAAACATGAAGATGTGTCAATGTATACGGATCGAAATAAAATTGAACAAATTCACACATAATTTGTTATGTTGTTCGATATATTCTTTTTGTTAATAGATAAAGAAATGAGTAGGAGGAATTTATATCTTTAGAAGCCACATCAATGTTTCAATGAATGTGTGATTGATTGCAATTTGTTCATAGTCTTTGGTCTGATAATAAATATCAGTGAGAGGTGTGAAAAAAATAGACAATGTCAGTGTCACACAAAACATGTCGGCCTAAATAAAATTTGATGAATTCACAAATAACTTGTTGTCTTGTTGATAGTTTATTTTGTTTATAGATACATAAATGAATACGACAATGGATGATTTATTACAGTTTGTCCATATTAAATGGTGTGCCAATATTTCAAATGTCGTGTGGAAAAAAGAGAATGTTTGATTTCAAACATAACAAGTTGGCCTTAATGAAGTTTGACAAATTCAGACATCTTGTTGTTTTGTTCTCATATTTTCTTTTGTTAATAGATAAAGGAATTAATAGGACAAATTGTTTGATTGGTTGGGAATAATATAAAATTATTACTCCATGCCCTTTCTATATTTCTTCCTTGGTTGATGAAATAGAAGGGACAAGAAAATAATTTACACACCTTCACATTCTTCGGGTACATGCATGTCTCTGACAATGGATGATTGATTACAATCTGTCCATAATCAATTGTGTGACAATATTTACAAGTGACCGTGTGGAAAAAAAAGACAATGTTTAATGTCAAACATAACAAGTTGGCCTAAATGAAATTTGACATATTCAGACATCTTGTTGTTTTTTCCTCATATTTTCTTTTGTTAATAGATAAAGGAATTAATAGGAAAAATTGTATCTTTGGTTGAGAATAATATAAAATTATTACTCCTGGCCCTTTCTATATTTTCCCCTTGATTGAGATTGTAGGGACAATAAAATAATTTACACACCATAAAAATCTTCGGGCAACCGAAATTCAAAAATAAAATAATATAGTCTACTACTCTATATCTCATATTCGTTTAATAGTTATATGAATTGGTTCTATTCGATACGGGATTCTATTGAGTCATTTTACCAACAATATCATGTATTTACTGGTGCCTTAACTTTTATATATATATATATATATATATATTTCCCTTTGAATTTGAATTTAACTTGTAATGTAAAAATTTATGTAGGCCATGTTAAAAAAATCTTATGGTATTATCAGGTTGTTATGATATTAAGCCAGCCATTTCACTTAGGGTTATTGTTCTAATGTCAAAATTTACAGAGCTATACTTAATCTTGGTGTCAATTTATCGAATCTAATGTAAATAGTCTATTCATTTTTAAATTATTTAGAGGTCACAATTCAACGTTATAGGAGGACTTTGCCAATTTGTGTTCCCAATGTACACGGTTTACCGGTTATTGAAATAAGTGATCGAATTCATTTTAAGTGGGGAATAATTGCATAAGCTGATAAGCCCTCAAACAATTTGTTATTGGTTTGGCAAAAATAAATGTGTTATCGGTTACAGCGTAGTTATAAATTCGGGCGATGCGTGATCGAGTCGATTGTGCGCATGTGGTTAAAAATATACTTATTTTTTGGAAAATAAATTCTATTTCCGATGACAAGGTATCATACTCTTAAGTAGCGAACGAGGCTATTGTGCACGTGTAGTTAGAAATGTACATGTATTTTTGAAAAAAGAATATAATTTCCAATGTCAAGATATCATACTCTTAAATTATAATATTTTTTTAATATATGTACTTAGTTTCATGATACGTGGGTTGTTATTAGAGACTTTCATAGAATGATCAAAAAAATTATATCAAAGTGTCAAGTATCAAATACTTGTCCCTCAATAATTATGACACTAATAGTACACATGTATACCAATCTAACAATACAATATAAAAGTATGCAAATCAATTCAACGATCTCAAAACTAACCAATCCTATTTTTTTAAATCAAGAAGAATATATTTTTGAAATCATGAAGAAATATAATATAAATCCCTTATTTAAAACCAACTTACCACAACATCAAACCATTACACGAAATAGTGGCTCTACATGTACACATGAATTATACACATTGACTTGGCACAATGTTTTGTTAAAAAAATTACACTACATGTAAAAAAAATATACTACATTAATAAAAAAAATTAAATTGTTTTCCAAAAATAAAAATTGAGAAAAATTGTTTACTAAATTTTTAAACAGTTAAAAAATTGTTGAATTTTTTTCTTTCAAGAAAATAGTTTTTTCATTTCGTAAAAATAGTTTTATAAGAAAAAAACTTAAAAACTGTATTTCTTTTTAAATATGGAAAACTATTCCTTAAAAGTTGGCGCGGACTCATATCATTTAATGAATGCTTTAATATAAAAAAAAATTATTTTTTATTCCAAAAAAAATTCTATAGATTTTAATGGAAAAGGAGAATGTAAGGAAATTATTCAGAGAGACTGTAAGGAATTAAACTTTAATGATAATAATGCATATAACAGATTTGAATGGAAAAGGAGAATCCATGTGGTCGATCCATATGATGGGATTAAGGCAAGGATGATAATGATGATGACGTATAATCTGATATGCCTTAAACAATTTGTTATTGATTACAATTTGTCCGTTGTCAATGTTATCATAATAAATTTGCATGTATTTCACACTGTTAGTGAGCTTTTTTTAATTTTCTAAAAAAATTATTTAATTTTATAGTAATAAACATGTAATAAAGATAATTCAAAAAATGAATATGTCTGTGAAAAGATATAAAACTCAAGTATAAACATATGATTTTTTTTACGAATGGAGAGAAATGATTTAAAAAAAAATAAGAAATCATAGATTTCCAAAGTTCATAAAAAAAATAACCATTTTTTATGAAAAAAAGAGATACGTGAAAATGCTTTTCTCTCTCCTAACCCACCAAATCAAAATCAAAGAAAAATAGGTAGAACTAAAATTTATTTTAATTGCATAAAAATTTAAAAGTGGATTATATTAGACTTTTTCATTTTAATCAAATACATAGAGACTAAGATATGTATGTAGGTTGCATATTTCTTAGAAACAAAATATACTTACAATATACTAAATTTTACCAACAAATTTATTTAATTACTACTAATATTATGTCAAAATCTCTCACTACATCATCAATATCCCTTACTATATAAAGATTAGAAACAACCCAACAACATATGTAATAGGCAAAATTAAAATTTAATTTAATTGTATAAAATTAAAAAAAAAATACTGTAATAGATTTTTTTATACTAATCAATTACATAAAGATTAAAGTATAAATATGTATTACATATTTGTTACAAATACAATATACTTTCTATATACTAAATTTTACCAATACATTTATTTAATTACAATATTACGTCAAAATATTTCACGTTTATTTAGTTACTAACGATATTGAGTCTTATTTTATGCCTTAAATATATATGTGCTTATAATGAGAGAGGGAAAGAGCGATACGAACCTTGGAGGTTCAAGTAAATGAGAATTTTTTTTTTTCTTGAGGTTTTTTCGATATTTTTGAGATGGTTTTTGATGTTTTGGATTGTGCACTTTAGCTACTTGGAATTTGGGAGGGACAATAAAATAAGAATGGAACATTGAACACATGAGAATTTGTTAAATTTTCTTACAAAACAATTTTTTTGTAAATTGATCTCTTTTTTATTATCATATATAACAAAAACTGTATTTATTTACAAAACTTTTTTAAGAAACCTTGTTTATATACCCTTGTTTACAACATGCATTTATTTTATTCTTTACAAATATGTTAGTAATTTTTTTTATAAAACCTTCTCTTAAGAGAATACTGTTTTAGAAAAAGTTATGTCCAACTATTTTTTTAAATAATGAAAACACTTTTTAAAAACTTTTTAACAAAATAAATTTTACATAGGGATCTTTTTTTATTATTTTATAAAACAAAAATATTTTTTTTCCAATTTTATACAAAATAGTAATTTTTAAAATTTTAATTTTTTTTAAGCAATGTCAATTTATTTACCTTTATAAATTGTTATAAACATAAAAAAGAACAATTTTTTCTACTTTTTTAGAAGACAGTTTTTTGTGCCAATTTTAAAAAAGAAATAATAGCATACGTTTATTGCGGAAAAAAGAATATATTTAAAAAAATAACTAGATGTAGCTTCTAAAAAAAATATTTTTTGAAAAAGTTAATAGCATACGTCAATTTTTTTATAAAGACAATTTTTTCTAACTTTTTCAAAAAATATTTTTTTTAGAAGCTACATCTAGTTATTTTTTTAAATATATTCTTTTTTCCGCAATAAAGTTTTTTTTATAAACAAGGTCCATTTATTGAATTTATTTTATTTTTATTAATATGTTATTAAACTTTTTATAAAACCTTGTTTTATAAGAATAGAGTTTCAAAAAAAAATTGGTAAGTCCAATTTTTCTTTAAATAATGAATTTTGTTTTTAAAATAACTCTAACACAAAACAATTTATTTATAAACGGATTTTTTTATTGTCATATATAAGAAAATTTGTTTTCCATTTTTTTTCACAAAAACTATTATTTTGTAACATTTTAAAAAAATATAGATCCAATGTCCATTTATTTATTTTTATAAAAATGTTATAATTTTTTTTTTTATAAAAATAGTTTTTTTTATAAGTGTATCAAAAAACAGTTTTTCATAACAATTTTTTAAAATTTCAATCAAATACGTCCATTTTTTTATAAAGACCTTTTTCTAATATTTCTGAATTTTTTTTATTTTATTAATTTTATAAAGACATTTTTATTAATTTTATAAACAATGGCCATTTATTTTTATTTTTTATAAAATTTTTGAGTTGCCTTTTAGTTACCAAAGACCACAAATGACGCTTTTGGTTACCCAATATTATAATTATGATTAAGGAGAGCTTATTCATTTATTAATTTGCTATTACACCTATAATACTAGTGTATTAGAGGTATAATAAAGACGAGTCCTTCTACGTCCTTTCATGATTTTCATGTGTCGGCTGTGACACAGTGACAGAGCTTGTCGCGATATGTTAGTGTAACTAACTTCCTCCCCACATGTATAAAATAATAATCAATTACGACACGACTTGTCAGTGTGTCGCCGCATACTCATAAAAATCACGATTCGACCTAAAATTATCGATAATAAATACAAGTAAGGTGTGAAAAAAGGACAATGTTAATGTCAGACATAACTTGTTGGCCTAAATAAAATCAATGATTCTAGCCGACTCTCATTTTTGAATAATTGGTTGCGATTTAATAACGTGTCATATTTGTATTGAATTGTGTTTGTACTCCACACCAATGAAGTAACTTATATGTAAATACGATCAAATACAAATGTGGTACGGGAGTGAATCACACCCAATAAATCATGAAGATGTGTCAACGTATATGGATCGAAATGAAATTGAACAAATTCATATATAATTTGTTATCTTGTTCCATATATTCTTTTGTTAATAGATAAAGAAATGAGTAGGAGGAATTTATATCTTTAGAAGCCACATGAATGTTTCAATGTGTGATTGATTACAATTTGTTCATAGTCTTTGGTCTGATAATAAATATCAGTGAGAGGTGTGAAAAAAATAGACAATGTTAGTGTCACACAAAACATGTGGGCCTAAATAAAATTGGATGAATTCACAAATAACTTGTTGTCTTGTTGATAGTTCATTTTGTTTAGAGATACATAAATGAATACGACAATGGGTGATTTATTACAGTTTGTCCATAGTAAATGGTGTGCCAATATTTCAAGTGACGTGTGGAAAAAAGAGAATGTTTGATTTCAAACATAACAAGTTGGCCTTAATGAAGTTTGACAAATTCAGACATCTTGTTGTTTTGTTCTCATATTTTCTTTTGTTAATAGATAAAGGAATTAATAGGACAAATTGTTTGATTGGTTGGGAATAATTTAAAATTATTACTCCATGCCGTTTCTATATTTCTTCCTTGGTTGATGAAATAGAAGGGACAAGAAAATAATTTACACTCCTTCACATTCTTCGGGTACATGCATGTCTCTGACAATGGATGATTGATTACAATCTGTCCATAATCAATTGTGTGACAATATTTACAAGTGACCGTGTGGAAAAAAAAAGACAATGTTTAATGTCAAACATAACAAGTTGGCCTAAATGAAATTTGACATATTCAGACATCTTGTTGTTTTTTCCTCATATTTTCTTTTGTTAATAGATAAAGGAATTAATAGGAAAAATTGTATCTTTGGCTGAGAATAATATAAAATTATTACTCCTGGCCCTTTCTATATTTTCCCCTTGATTGAGATTGTAGGGACAATAAAATAATTTACACACCATAAAAATCTTCGGGCAACCGAAATTCAAAAATAAAAGAATATAGTCTACTACTCTATATCTCATATTCGTTTAATAGTTATATGAATTGGTTCTATTCGATACGGGATTCAATTGAGTCATTTTACAAACAATATCATGTATTTACTGGTGCCTTAACTTATATATATATATATATATATATATATATATATATATATATATATATATATATGTATGTATTTCCTTCTTAATTTGAATTTAACTTGTAATGTAAAAATTTATGTAGGCCATGTTAAAAAAATCTTATGGTATTATCAGGTTGTTATGATATTAAGCCAGCCATTTCACTTAGGGTTATTGTTCTAATGTCAAAATTTAGAGAGCTATAATTAATCTTGGTGTCCATTTGTTGAATCTAAAGTAAATAGTCAATTCAGTTTTAAATTATTTAGATGTCACAATTCAACGCTATAAGAGGACTTTGTCAATTTGTGTTCCCAATGTACACGGTTTACCGGTTATTGAAACAAGAGATCGAATTCATTTTAAGTGGGGAATAATTGCATAATGTGTTATTGGTTTGGCAAAAAAAAATGTGTTATTGGTTACAGGTTAGTTATAAATTCGGGCGATGCGCGAGCGAGTCAATTGTGCACACGTGGTTAAAAAATGCGTATTTTATGGAAAATAAATTCTATTTCCAATGGCAAGGTAGCATACTCTTAGATAGCGAGCGAAACTATTGTGCACCCGTAGTTAAAAATGTACATGTCTTTTGAAAAAAAAAATACAATTTCCAATATCAAGGTAGCATACTCTTAAATTATAATATTTGTTAATATATGTACTTAGTTTCATGATACGTGGGTTGGTATTAGAGACTTTCATAGAATGATCAAAAAAATTATATCAAAGTGTCAAGTATCAAATATTTGACCCGCAATAATTATGACACTGATAATACACATAGATACCAATCTAACAATACAATATAAAATATGCAAATCAATTCAACGATCTCCAAACTAACCAATCCTATTTTTTTAAATCAAGAAGAATATATTTTTGAAATCATGAAGAAATATGATATAAATCCCTTATTTAAAACCAACTTACCAGAACATCAAACCATGTAACGAAATAGTGGCTCTACATGTACACATGAATTAGACACATCGACTTGGCACAATGTTTTGTTAAAAAAATTGTACTACATTTAAAAAAATATATACTACATTAATAAAAAAAATTAAATTCTTTTCTAAAAATAAAAATTGAGAAAAACTGTTAACTAAATTTTTAAATAGTTATAAAATTTTTGAATTTTTTTTCTTTCATGAAAAATGCTTTTTCATTTCTTAAAAACAGTTTTTTTTTAAAAAAAGAAACTTAAAAAAAGTATTTTTTTAAAAAAAAAATACGAAAAACTATTCCTTAAAAGCTGGTGCGGACCCACATCATTTCGATTAGTTAGTCCCTTTGGCGCGGACCCAATCATTTAATGAATGTGAGTCCATGCCACCAAAATGCTTTAATATAAATAAATTGTTTTTTATTCCAAAAAAATTCTACATCATTACACTAATTTTTTTTAGCAAAAAATATGTGCTACTTAAAAAAACTGTTTTAAAAAATATGTGCTACTAATTTTTAACAAATTTTTTTCACTATTTTTTAATAAAAATATGTTTTTAGAAGAAAGTACTTTTAAGAAATAAAAAAACTATTTTTCTTGAAAAAAAAGGTTTCAACAATTTTTTAACTGTTCTAAAAACATTTAGCATATTTTCTAACGGTTTTTATCAGTTTCCCCCTCTCTTTTAGTGAGTTTTTCTAATATGTGTGTCCAATTTATGTGTACATGTAGAGTTTTGACCTCGAAATCCAAAAACTACCAATTAAGTGTGAGGTAAAAGGAATAGAGAATCATGAATACAATGGGGTACATAAGTCATAACACTAGCAAAGATATATCATGAAGTGCAACTAGAGTATGGCAAACATAAAAAACGATCAACCGTAAGATGTTACATGAGACGAATCACATAGAAGCAATAAAGACTCATGAATCATGAGTCATAAAGCCTCTAAATTCGATTTCCTAACCCAAATAGGCATGTAACGACACGAGGGGTTTTTGGTAACCAGTGCGACTCTATAATTAATCTTCTTAGGGGCATTTTGAAGTTTGTAACAAAAGCGTTTATGGTGACCTTTTCGATCGCAATGAGTGTAAGTGTAGATATGGAGGTGATCATTACCTAAAGGTGGTCCTCTCTTAATATTCCTATGTGGCTCCCTCCTAAAATTCCTAGGTGGCCCTCTCATTTGCATGGTCTTAGCATTAGTAATGGGTGCAACATGATCATAGAAGCTAATTCCTCACCTATCATCCTTGGTTTGGATTATGCCTAACATCTTATCCAACTTTTCTGACCTAGGGTCCAAATCAAACTTAACCTTGCTCGTGTCTATCAATCTCTCCTCAAGCTTATCAATCCTAGAGTCGAGTAAAGACCTAGACTCCTCAAACTCTACAGGCTCCTTTTTCATAGCCTTTATTAACCCCCGAAGACTATCTCTCTCACCTTCGACATATTCTAGCTTCTCTCAAGGAGTTTTTTTACGTGCCATAAGATACTCTACTGAAGAATCATTATTAATCTCTATGGCACGTAGCAATCTACCATCGCCCTATAACCCGCCAACCAATCCATGCCTAGGATGATTTCATAACCCTTCATATCTAAGACTAGAATCAAACTCCCAATCATAATGTCCACACCGTTACAGATCGAGTGTATAAGGGACCCACTACCTATCGGTGACTCCATGCACATAAGATGCGTGTCGGATGTACGTAAAAGACTAGATGCTCATGTAAATATAGTGGCAATAAAAGAGTGTGTTGCATACATATCAAACAGAATACTACCCTTATGACCATGGATAGGAAACGTACCCACAACTACAGGTGGCGCCTGAGTTGCTGGTTGTATAAGCACGTCCCAGACATTTTATACATGCCCGTAGTGCATCTGGCCCTACTGCTGTTGTGGGGCTTGTGTTGGTGATGGGGCTAATTTAACCTGTTGCCCCTGTTGGGCACCCTGCTGCTTGCCCTGTCTCCCTATGGACAAGTCTTACTCTTGTGATCGTGCTGGCCACATGTGAAACATTTTCCCTGGATTTTTCACGGCCCTTGGCCCTGTCGGCCTCCCCCTTGGTCCCCTTGGCCCTGACGTCCCTGAGGAACCTACTGGCTCTGTTTGTTAGATCGATGTCTCCCATACCTAAATCTCTTAGAAGAGTTCCCCTGTTGAGAATACTGCCCTAGCTGACTCGCTATCTGCCACCGCGGTGTGCTATTTTCACTACCCCCATTTTCCTTGCTCGATTGGTTAGGCTCACCCCTCTTGCTTCCCTTCGCATGGAAGCGATGATCCTAACACTGCAATAGTGAAGAGTTGATGACATCTGTATATGCCACCAATGCTGAGTTACTGATCAAATCTTGCCTAATCCTCCAGGTCAAGCCATCCATAAACTTTGACTTCTTTTTCTCCTCATTGCTCACCTCGTTTGGCACAAACTTATCCATATGGGTGAACTCCTCCTCATAGTCACCTACTGAACGATCACCCTAAACCACCTCACTAAATTTCTTCCTCATCTTTGACTCAACTATTGGCAGAAAGTAGTTGCGGTCAAATTGTACCCAAAACTCAGTAATCGTCATCGAGTCCCTCTCCTCTGCAGTGGCAAGTGACTCCCACCACTGTAAAGCTTATCTCGATAGACATAAAGTAGCAAGCATCTACTTTTACTCCTCGGTACACTCAAGAATGTACATATGACGTTGAATGTTCTTCTTCCAGTTGCAAGACTCCACCACGTCAATTCTACCCTGAAACTCGGGCGAATGACCCTTCTGAAAGGTCTCTCTGAATCATTGCCAAGAAGGTGGCCCTGTCGGGGCATGAACTATTGTTTCCACTAGAGGCTGTGCCTGGGATGAGGAAAATGGGCTACCATGGCCCTCATAGTTGTCTGAACTGTCTGAGTCACTATCACTGCAACCTGACTAGTAGAAATAAGCTCAGGTGGGAGTGGGAGTGACGATATCTATGGCTCCTGACGAGCCTCTTCAACTCATCCTCGGCCTCGGCCCTCTCCGCTCGATGTCTCCTTAGTGTCACCTGAAAATATATCAAATTGTATAAGTAAACAGTTTATACAAAATCTAATAGCAGAAGTAGGATATCTCATAAGCGTGAAAATGAATCAACAGTCTAAATAATAGGGTTGTATAATAACAGAACGCTATGCTGAAACGTAATAAGACGTATAAATTCTATGGATACTAGAACCTGATGATTTGATACCATCTATGACACCCCGTCTAATTAAATATCGGGTGATCAATCCTACATTAAATTAAAACAGGTTCCTCAGTTGGTTCATTCTTAACATCACTATCGAAAACATTTTAAATACTAATCACCTAAGTGAAATTACACAAGTGTAAAATTTTTCTATTTCATTAAACCAATACAATATTCATGCGAAAATAATTAAAAAACATTCACAATATACAAGAATTCAAACCATCACACAATATACTATGAATAAAGTCTTACCGAGTCAACAATCGACAAACAATCCAAAAATTTCTAAATAAATCGATAATATTCAAATTGAATAACTGAAATAATGTCAACGGACAACATGTCCCAGCAGAGAGTACTAAAAGGGGATCCTACACTAGATCTCAATAAATGAATTGTCTATGCAAAGTCCTGCTAGCCTCCACAAAGCTGTAGCTACGAGTTCCTGGATTGAATCCTCAGGTCTGGCATCCCTGTGACCAGACACCTAATTGGGTTTTAAGAATATTTCATAGCAACAGTTAGTACTCTCCACATTTCGAAAATAGTTAGCAAGTGTTTACCACAGTAAAATGAGTTATTGATTACACATGTTAAGATTTCGTACACTCTCTTGAGTTTCCTCACCCCTCATCTATAGTGCACGCCTAACGATCTTATCCTTAGCCCACTTAGATGTACTACCCAAGATAACTAGACTAATATACACAACTGAACTTATCTGCTCAACCAAGTTCCCATACTGCCCATACAGTATGCTAATAGTAAACACATTATATACTAAGATAACTTTTCACATCTTATTATCTTTAACACTTTATAATTAAGTTTCACTACTTAATTAATTCTTAAGATATTCACCTCTTTCGTTGAATCATGATAATTAAGTTTCCCTACTTAATTCACTTTTAGATGTATTCATGACATCTTATTATCTACCATCTCATATAAGTAGATTATTTATACAATATACATTTCACATGCAATATATAGTTATAAAATCATTCTTCACTATTATATCCTCGTAGAACACATTAAGGACTCTTGGTTCGGAATAACTCATCGAACCTATGTAAAAGAGTTTAGTTCAGAATATTACCTCGACCCAAATTTTACTTCATGTATTTGTTCGGAATCCTACCTCGACCCTAATAATAAAATCGTACACATATATATATATATATATATATATATATATATATATATATATATATATATAGGTTCAGAATTCTTTCATCTCGACCCCAATTTACTATTTCCAGATATTAGTTCGGAATCCTACCTTGAGCCTAATATAGGAAAATATACATTAGATATTACTACCCACCTAAGTATTTATACAATTCAGTAGGTATACACACAACCTAATAATTTTGTTAGTACGTAATATTCTCTCTAATTTTCACTGTACTTATACATTTACGATTTATCTCACTATCACATTTTAATGGAGTATTCACACAACTCTAAGGACCCTAGTTACCCCTTCATTTATTTCAGTAGATAAACTCTATCCAACCTACTGATAATTTTTTTGTATTGAAGTTAGTTCCACTCGTAACTCAAATCCATAATCCCCGACACACGACTCGATCAGTTTATCTTCGTCGGTCCATTCATCCAAATTATATACCCAATGCTTATAATGAACCCCCACTTAACATTTATTGGCCTTCTCTAAGTCCCTACATAGGCATAATATTAAACTTAAGGTTCCCTTTGAACATTGGCAATTGATTAGAACTCAACCAATAAAAGAACCTAAAATTAGCCTGGGTCGATCGAACGATCGGCCGACAGTCATAAGTCGATCGATCGATCGAATAAATGTAGATGTAGTGCTTCCTCTTCATGCGTTTTCCCACTATTTTCAATCATCCAACTCACATGATAACCCACCAAATCTGCAACTAACGATCCCTAACTATTCCTACATATACTAGGATGATTTCCAACAATTTAAACATAATAAATCTTCATAAATTCAGTCAAGAATGATTCAAATCATCTAATTATTTAAGAACCCTAATTTAATATATTCTTCTCATATTTTTAATCATAAATCCAGATTTAATTTATTTTTAATCATCGAGTCTTCTATGATATCAAATCTTATACATGTCCAAATCATTCTACATGCAAATCCCTAACCCACATGTATTAAAGTCAATTCTTTTTCTCCAAGAATATTCATCAAAGCATATTATTCATAAATCATACACATGGATATTATAACTCAATTTCATTTTCAAATAACCACTTGCCTTATTCAGAGGCGATCTGATTTCGTGATTGTTGTTGATGATTGATTGTCTTTCTCCTCCTATCTTTCTTCCCAACAAGTTTGTGGTGCAAGAACCGTTTGAATCCTTCACCAATTCTTCCTTAGGCATTGAGAATTGTTTCTCTCTTCTCTCTAATTGCCTCCCTTTTTTTTAGATTTCTAACCCTAACCATTCTTATCATTGGCTTATAAAACACTCTAAAATTCGTAGGTCTTCTCACTCCCATATGCCAAAAGACCAAAACGCCCCCGAACGATCCCAATTTATCCATAAAATGTCCCGACACTTGACTAGTATCTCCGATGTACTATATTAACAATTTCGACCATTCTGGAGTCTTTTGTGACATCTAAATTATCATTCAAGTCACTAAAAAATATATTTCCCACAATACCGTTAAATTAGCCTACACGCGACTACCAGGTGAGATAAAATCAAGTACGCCCATATCACTCGGTATGCCGTACCACTTAATTTTTAATATTTACTATTCACACTTAGTAAATTTGAATCATAATATTAATCACAGTCTTATCTCTTGATTAATATTAAATAACTACACTTATTATTTAATCACCTAATAAACATAATTATTATTAAATCACATTAAATTACTTCACTCGCGTAATATAATTATTTAATCACAATAAATTACTCCACCTACGTAATTTAAATTAAAGCGTATTTTCTTATTTAATTACTCAATTAATTAAATTCTAAATATGGAAAAATACGAGGTATTACATTTGTCTACTCCCTCAGACTATCAAATTATTATTCTTACTAATAATTGTTCGCCGCATTATTCATTAGGACTTGTCTTCGTCCTTAATTATCCACATCATTTTATTAGAACAATTTTATCATCAATTAAACAGTGTCTACATCTTTTGACAAAAAGGGCACTATCCCATAAGGTGTACCACAATGTGTAAATGGGTAATTATAAATGATTATATTAATAATCAATTAATTCAAATGAAATCCTTACATTTAAATTGCCAACTTTCACTTATTCCAATCCCACTCGTATCAAGTATAAGGCATAAACATATATTATGCATCATAAAGTCACAATAATATTTATTGTCCACGTCGTTAGACAATTTAATTTATTTTAATAGTATCCAGGTAATTAATAATATATGTCGTTGCATATAATTGACACACAAGGGCGTCTACCGTTGGTGTCTAATTCGTGCTCTATCGAAAAGTCTAGAGGAATCCTTAAATCTTAAGAGGACACCAAAAAACACATAAAAGTTGGGGGCGGTCCCTATGCAGGACACCTGTATACGACCCATACCCAACGGTGATACAGGAAGGGTCAACGCTACACCTACCCCTCGAGGTTGGAGCCTCCACGTAGTACCTATATGGCCTACACATCATCAAGTCCACCTGTGCCGACATAAGGTCCACGACCCGAATGTGCGAACCCCTAAGCCGATAGGACGGTCCACTGGTATGTCCCCACACAAATATATCATTGTACATACCATCATCCAATATGTATAAGTGGTTGCTCTATAACTACTTAAATCTAGGGATATCTCAATCCATATAAATTCTGCCTCCTAGGCTTATCCATAACATATAGTCAATTATTCCATAACTCCCTTTTAAATCGACACTATACGACTATTTCCCGATTACATATTATGTTTTATAAGAATCTTCTTTGGACATAAATCACACTTACTTCATAATCTATTACTCTATAAATACATAGGCATAGTTATTCCCCAAACTAACCTTTTAAAAACATATGGGTATAGTTATTTCCAAACTAACCTTACCCACACATTTAATACCCTTAGCATGTTGTCCTCTTGACTCAAGATCTAATCATTCCAGATTATTAATAATAATTCACTTTTTGATACCTTTCGAATAAGGTTTATATGTATGTATATAAGGAGTAAACTAAACGTGAAAAGGGTTATATGTATATATATAAAAAACCCTCTAATATGGATAAGTAGTGTCACCCTAACTTATTATCACAACCGACGTTAACCATTTAGACTTACCCACTAGGATTAGGATACCATTACTACTTATTGTCGTCATATGGTAATAATTTGAGGAATTTAATCATTAATTTTAATCTCATGTCATTGACTTATCTCAAGTATCCGTTTCTTTTTATTTAAACTCTCCCCGAATTAATCATAATATTTTCTTCGTATCTTTTAGGGTCTTATCCTCTATGTGCCCCTACAAAAATTTTCCAAATCCTCTAGGTACATCCCGACCTTTTATATATTTATTTCATATAACTTTATACTAAAATCCTGCATAAATTATATTGTTCATATGGTCTCGTACACCTTTTCATAGAAAAATCATATCAAATTAAAAAAAATCAGAAAAAATACAAGGTCTGCACCCATGCGATTGAGACCAAAAAATCTACAAGAAGGTCATCTGAACAGGTTTTTAATTAGGACCTAACCAGTTCGCCCATGCCAGTTTTTCCGAGATTCGTTTTTTCTCATGACGAGATTTTTTCCATCAAAACTTCCTTTATCAATTTTCATTTCTATGATAAAAAAACTTAAAGAACAATATGAACATAGACTCTAAAATGTAATAGGATCATTAAATACAAGATTAAACTCCAAATCCAACCCTAGATTATCATCAAATCATCAAGAATTTGTCAAGAACTTATGAATATGTAAATTTCATATTTCTTCTTTCATTATCCTAAAAAATTCTAGATTTATTGAAAGGTCTCCATAATGTGTTTTTCCAAAAATTTCCTCAATTAAAACCACATGAATACAAATTCTATTCAAGGGACTATGGTTCTATGCATGAATCATATAATATTTATTAACTCTTTTACTAATATAAAGATCCATTATTATACAATCTTCAATCATAATTCATCCTTGAGTCTAAGCATGAGTTAACATTAATATAAGAATAGCACAAATTGAATAAGAATGGAAAGAGAATCCTTATCTGAGATTGTGTACATAAGCCTCTTTCCTCCTCCTAGGGTCCTCCTCATAAGCCTTTGTTCCTCTCTCTCTATTGAAGTGGGGCCATTAGGGTTAGGTTTTTTATTAGAAGTGGGGAGTTATTTATCTTCCTTATAATCTTATATTTTTCCCAATTCCCGAGTTGGACTTCAGGCCCAAACTTTGGACACCCAAATGAGCCCAAATACAAAATCTATTTAGTCCTATAAGTACCCAACACACACACACACACACACACACATATATATATATATATATATATATATATATATATATATATATATATATATATATATATATATATATATATATATATATATATATATATATATATATAAGGGTTTAAAATGCCCAACCTAGACCGTAATACCTCTTAAAGTGTGTCCCAAAAATATATTTAATTCTGTCGTGACGCTTCCTAACACTTTTATAAAAGAACAAAATAAATAAACCCCATTTGATTTATTCCAAATAATTAAAGTCCAAATTCTAAAATTTATAAAGAAAAATTACTGATTCCAATTACTCACAACTCGGATTAACTAATTTCACCAAATTAATATAATCCTTATTAAAAACAATTTTTAAAAATATACGAGGTATTACATTCTCCCCCGTTACAACGGAATTTCAGAGTTCAAGGTAGCATAAAGTCATATTTTATTTGCACCGTTTAGTTTTTGTATTGGGCCTACTATCATCAACTAAGGGGAAAATAGTTTTTTTATAATCCTGAACCTCCACACAAATGAGTCTTTTGGACTCCTCCATGCGAGAAAAATAGGGAGAATGTTGTGTCAGAAGCATCCTTTGGGGGGTTTCGAACTCGAAACCTATGGCCTTTTTCTATTCATCCCTACCACTGGACTAACCACGGTGGACGGATAAGGAGAAATTATATAATGAGCATGGGCAATAATTCCCTATGAATCCGAACAAAATATATAATTTGTCCCATTGATTTCTTTTTCTATTAACAAAAGAAAATATTGAACACAACAACAAGTTACATGTGAATTCATCCACTTTTATTTAGGCTAGTATGTTTTTTAATAAAAAAATGTTATATAAAAACCCACCACAAAGGGATCAAAACCTATATACAGGGAGTATACATTACAACTAAAAACAAATCCGTCAAAATGGAGGCCACGACCACAAAATCAGGACTAAAGGTCTCTATGAAAATACTCAACAAACTCTAAAATATTAGGAATTGTTGCAACATATCTCTCCTTATACAAACTCAATAAGATACTCAAAAAAATTTAACAAATTCTAGACGGCAAAGTCTCCAACCCTTCAAAGCATATCGAATTTCTCTCCTGCCAAATAGTCCAAAAGATGTAATGAAGGATAAGACACCAAACCTTGTTGTCCCTCTTTCATCCCTTTGGGGGATTCCATCTCTCCAATAATGCCCTCACTGACTCCGGTATAGCCCACTAGATCTGACTTAAGGATAAGAACAAATCACCATTGACTATGAAAAAATAATTTTTGGCCCGTAAGAGGAAAAATGTTGGGTTTTTAAATGAACTATATTTTTTTAATTACATCTTAAACTTATGTATAAACACTATCTCACTTAATAGTTTCGCTATCTTGTAGTGAAAATTTTTATCCTAATTTCACTATATTGGACATTGAAAATTTAAAGCTCACTAATATTTATTAAACACTCAACAAAATTATAAAAAACATCATTGCACAATAATTTTTATCATACATGACAGCGATTTTTTATTTAACTTTGTCATCCTAAACTGCCACTGAACGGTCTCCCTGAACCACCTCATTGAAATTCCTCCTCATCTCAGTCTTAGCTGTTGGTAGGAAATACTTGTAGTCGAACTGCACCCAAAACTCTGCAAGTCATTATGTCTCGCTCCTCCACAATGGTAATCGACTACCACTATTGTAGCGCTTCCCCTACTAACCTAAATGTGGTTAGCATTTGTTTCTTCACCTTGTTGAAATCTACCATGGGTAGATGAAACTGTATATCTCTCTTCCACTAGTATGCCGCACTCACCTCTGAGCTCCCCTGAAACTCTAGTTGGTGGCCCTTCTAAAAAATATCCCTTACCCTCTGCCACTCTGACGGTCCCTGGCAGGAATGAAAGTCTGGTGCCACTAACGGTTATTGCTATTTCGTGGAAAGTATCATGTCATTGAGGTCATAGCCGCGTTAACTGCCTATGCCACTATTTCTATTACCTGAGCAGTCGAAATCATCTCTGGCGGTTGATGTGGTATCTTTGGCTCCTGATGAGCCTCCCTAATCTCATCTCCCGCTACCACCCTAGCTGCTCGCTCTCTTCTGGGTGGCATCTGAAATGAGAATCAAATTGTATGAGTTTACCAACAAATATAAAGTAATCAGCAGAAGAATGACAATACACATACATACAAGAATACAACAACCCTATCATAAGGATCTATATCAAAGAATTTTAAGCTGAACTGTGAAAATCTTCACAGAGTCTAAGGAAACTAAAACCTGATGCTCTGTTACCATCTGTGAATCCCCGCTAAATAAAATACTGGGTGATGAGTCCTATATCAAATTAAATAGGAATCTCATAAATTTCATTCTTAGCATCACTTTCGAAACTTTTTAAAACTTTAATAACCACTTAGTATTCAAAAAGTTGGTGTCAAGTTATATCTTTTTAATTAGACAACCACAACATGAAAAAATATAAACTAAACCATTCACACCATCTGAAACTGAAACAACTGAATAATTAATAAAAAGACATGTGTATAACCATCAGATAAAATTCCAATCTAAATATATATCCAACAATAAATAAAATAATCCAAAAACAGAATTTGAAATTAACTCGGTAACATGCCTTAAATGAATTTTAACTGAGAATGAATCCCTAATCTAGGAACAAAGGAATGAAGCATCTAATACAAACTCCTGCTAGCATCCACAAGCGTCGTAGTTGTGTGTCCCTGAAATATATATCATGCATGGCGTCCCTGTGGCTGGACACCTAAAAGGTTTTGAAAATATTTTTATAGCAAGGGTTAGAAGCCGAAACATTTTGAAAATATTTAGCAAGCGAATTAAATTGGAGCAATTAAAATGTACGAATGCTCTTCATATTTAAGTTAGTGTCTCATTCTCTTAAGGACATACTCACCCCTCCAATAATGTGCAAACCTATCACTTTCCTTATAACACACCTGGTCACACTACCCCGTCTAACTGGTCTTGCTATAATTCCCCCTTAACACACTACTCTACAGTGGGTACCATTATTCATGATTTATAAATTAGTTCTCATATTAACTTAATTAATCCCGTTTTTTGAATAAAACCATATAATCGTTACTCAAATTACAAAAAATAAATACATTTACACTCTATTTTAATGTCCTTATATAATTATTTGCACCATTTTATACGTATCCATACTATAACATTCACACACATGTCTTATGTATATATTCATCTTTTCGAGTAATAGCTCACCGGATGCTTTCTCTAAGTTGTTATCACTCCAGGTTACTCATTCTAACCCGATCACCCCAAGCCGGACTCTCTCACCAACTTGGTGAAAATTTAAACATAATGGAGGTGGTTATAATTCTTAACTTAAAGTGAGAATGAATCAAACCCAAGACTTCTCATCCACAATCTGGACGATTATAACCTGGGGACTATACCCTCCTTGCTCCTCAATCCAAGGGGTACACCCACATCGCGCAACCTCCTGTGATAGCACTACAACTGTATGTATTTCTAAAAATTGTATTCATATAAATATTTATAAATTCCAAATATATATATATACTACACATGACCTCATATATATATTTTAATTGTTCCAGTTATCCCATACCCGAAACCCGTAGCACTAACCTGAAGTACCCAAGTCTATTCCCCGACTCATAATTTTATTAATTAACTTCACCTTAATTAATTATTTAAGGTAGTGCCACTCAACTACAGTACCTGGACATATTCACTCGGCCCGTGATTTATTATTTTGGAATTTATTTCCATTTAATCCATTATTTACATCGTTCACCACATCTCACATTTTCAATTCAATCACATCTTTCCAATTCATTAGGTAGAAGTCATTTCTCATTTTTTTTTGCTAAATAATTAACCTGAGAATCAATCCCCAAAAGAAAATCCTCAATTTTTGTTGCCATAATTGGGCAGTTTTGGCCTTCATCGATCGATCGATGACGACCGATCAGTCGATCGATGTCGAGGGTAGCATCTTCTTCCCTGACCATTTTTCTTCCACTGATAATGCTCCAAGCTTCTAAGCTTCCACTAATTCCTCACCCAAGGAGTACCCAACAACCTACACCGGATTCTACCAGTTCCTAATCATCCATAACTCATTCAACATTATCAGTTCCCACTATAATTAAAAATGTACGAGTCAGAAGAATCATCTTCTTCCCCCGCCATTTTCTTCCATGGTTCTTCCTTAAGATACTGGTTCTTACCTACAATACCATCTCTTCCTTACGATACCAGTTCTTCCTTATCATACCGGTTCTTCCTTACGATGCTGGTTCTTCCTTACGATGTCAGTTCTTCTTAACAATAGTAGTTCTTCCTTTCTCCAATTCTTTAACCCAGAATTTTCCCAACGATTCAATAGTAACTATTAGGTCCTACTTGTTACAATTCATTAATACAACAATCCATAGTGTAAATTTCTATTTTAATTGAGGGGTTTACAGTTGATCTCTCATGGTTTTGTTCCACTTTTTTTAGAGATTGGATTTCAAACTCCAAATTAACAACAATAATTTTCTAGTCAAGATGTCAAAATCGATTTTACCCAGTTTTACATCAAAATATTAAATTTATCAAGCCTCTAACCTACATGGTCTGTCACATTCATAAATTTAAATCTCTCCAATTCAAATAAGTTTTATTTCTCCCAAAAATAATTAAATTCCAAGTCCTCGAAATTATGGGGTGTTACAAAACATTATAGAGTTCTTGGAAGATCTTCACCGAGTCTTATAGGTGTTATAGGATTTGGGTCGGGCCTTTTTGTTTGGGTCCCGTGTTTGATGGTTTGTAATGTATACTCCCCGTATATGAGTTTTTCTCCCTTTGCAGTAGGTTCGTATAATACATTTATTTATAAACAAAAAATTATTTGGTACTTTACATAGGGGCTGCCATAAGGGAAGGCGAAAGAGCTGACGTTGATCCCCCAATTTATGGTGATTATTATAGATATGAAAAAAGACATTTAATTATGATATTTATAAAATAGATAATCCGAATTTAGCTGCCTGGATATCATTTAATACAGATTTTGGACACCCAACTTTTCTTTTACAAAATTAGCCTCCCCTAAATAAAGTGAAATTTATAATTTTAAAAATATCAATTCTACCCTAGTATTGAAAAAATTGAAAGATTATTTAATGTTCATCCCTAAAATAATTTTTGGATCGTGGGGCCTTCGAGCAATACCTAGGTACTCAAGTCTCCAATCACTAGAACTTCAGATAGCACTGCAACACTAGGTTTGCAATTTTTATTCTAAAAAAGTAATTTCCCATAACTAATATTGCAATATAATTTTTGATAATTTGAGATGCAAAATTGGGTTTAATATGTAAATTATTCTCAATCTAAATAAATCATTTTATATTTAGTAGTCATTTACTTAACAACAAAGTCAGTATTAGTTACACTCAACTAAGAAGAAAGGCCATCTTTAGTTTGATAAAATTTTGGAATTTGACAATCTGTTTAACATTATTTTGTTTTAGTTGAATTGTGTTACCATTTTTTTTAAAAACCTTCTTAAACATTGCTTGAAAAGTAATGTAGAAGACAATTTTTGAGATTTTCAGATGTTACTATACTATTTTATTCCCACGTTGAGGTTTTATGTGTCAAGATTTATGATTTTTTACAAATTAATTAGTAGTTGTCAACATTAAGAATATATATATATATATAACTTATTGACAAATTTATCGGTAGTAGAATATCCATTTCATATTTCCTCGTATAATTTTTATTCTTTATTTACATAATTTCCATCATACATTTTTAAGTGTTTGGAACTTGTGACACCTAGCATATTTGAGTACTGGGTGATTAGTCCTTTACAAAAATAAAACCAGAATCTCACCTGGTCCATTCTTAGCATAATTGTCAAAAAACATTTTAAAGTTACTCACCACGTAGTAATTAAATGAGCTGATGCCAAATTTTATCCTTCATTAACATACAACAACATTCTAAATAAAATAATCGGAACCATCCACACATTAATAGCAGTTTAAAACATCACATGGTATAATAAATAAATTGCGAATAAATCATCGGTTCCCAAAATCCAACTACAAGTTTGAAATAATAAATTGAATCCACATAGAGTCTAATAAATAAAACTTAAATACTAAATAATCTGAAGGGAAAAATGCCCAAATAAAATACTGAATGAAACTCTTAATCTAGGAATGAATAACTCAAGCGTCTACCCAAATCCAGCAAGCCTCCACAAGTGCTAGAACTACGCATCCCTATAAAGAATCATCAAGCTTGTTGGATCATGGGGACTTCGAGAAATACCTAGGTACTTGTGACAACCCTCCATCCGAAATAAGGGGTGTCCATCCCATTACCTCAACATAACGGAATCATGGATGGATATCATCCTCAGAAACATAACAATAATTTAGGTATACGGGAAAACCACCCAATAAATTAGAAAGAAGGTTGTCAAAAGTTTTTTTTATTATGAGTTAAACAACCCAATCCGGTAAGAAAGTGGAATTCCAAAAGAACATATATTAATACGTAAACAACCATGCACTAAGGGGATCGAATAATCTGTCGATCCACAGATACATTCAATGTATCACAAAAGTTCAATAATTTACATAGTACATTAATTAATCTAGTACAAGAGTTGGGCCACCCGCCCGAATAAAAGACCCGAACGCATCTAGAATTCAAGAAATGAAGCGTCTAACAAAATATCCCATGATAATTCGCAAAGTCTCATAGCTCCTCGAAAGTATAGGAATATGAACATCACAATGGGCGCCGTTGCGGAGGAGAACCTGAGAGGATACAATAACATGCATGACATAGAAAAATGAACGGGTCAGAGCCCGATATATATATGATTACCAGCAGAATAATAAGCATGATAGACATGGACAATATATCATAAATGATGTGAATGAGAATCTAATAACCTAATCATCGAATATGCTAATGCAGTTTAAATGTTTCTAATAGTTAATAAGTTAGCAAGATGATTTAAAAATTTAAATCTCATTTCTTCTCATATCTTATCATTTTCCATTCCTTAGCAAGAATATAATTACCGTCTCATATTTTGTTGCAATTCATATACCTCAAGTCCCACTTGAGTTAGAAAGGTTATATTCTTATACATATACCGTTTCTAAGACCTCCCCTCTGAGTTTCCCCACTTGGCGCGCCCCTAAATAACTATCATCTTCCAGGGCCTATCTATATAAGACCACCTGGCCACCTAACGCACGTTGGGAAGTGGCCATATGCCTGCGAGTGAGTCATAACCACACCCGAAAGTACCTCACTAGCGCAGAAATACATATACAAATCCCGCATATATGGCCGAGAACTATAGTCAGCCTGCATTCAATAGTCAGGGGACGTCACCTCATGTGCGAGCTTCCCTTATGATAGCATTTAGAGAGGTGTGTTTAAGTAAATTAACATTTACCAATTTAAATCTCATTCTCGTTTCTGTTAATCACATGTGTTTCATTTTATTTGAAACCCTCATCTTTGAATATTTCTTATTCAATTTCATCATATATTTAAGTCCTGAAGTATTCTCCAACTAATTCCCAAAGTCTCACAAGTCCATAGGTTTCATATACCTCAAAAATGGCTTCTAACATCTCCACATATGGGCTTAGAACTCTACAATTCAACTAATTTACCAGTTGAGAAGTGATACCTAAATATCACTTTAAGTACCCCTGAGTTAACCCCAAGTGATCCCATTCAACTATAGGGTAACGACCAAACTCAACTAAAACTCTAGAATCCTGAGTTTACTTCTTGTAAGAAGGGTCCTAGGTCGTAATCCTAAAGAAAGGGGTCAAGTTTAAAAGAAAAACAAACAAAGAAAGAAAAGATATAGGCTTCCCGAATCGATTCGGAATAGCCGAATCGATTTGTGTTCTTAAAGGCGAATCGATTCGGAATAGCCGAATCGATTCGATCAGGAAAAGTGAGTTTCTGCATAATTGCCGAATCGATTCGGACGAGCCGAACCTATTCGAACGACCTAGGCTTGGAAACTGTCTCTGAGCGAATCGATTCGGCCGTGCCGAATCGATTCGGTTCTGCAGAAATTCCAAGTTTTGTCTATGGAGTCTTTGACTCCAATTTCTACCCAACTTCAACCAACTGAAATCCCTATCCTTTAATGCTACCAACTGATCATAAATACATCATCCAACCATAAATTTACCTCTAAATCATATCAATTCAACTTCCAAGGATCTAAAGCCCATAAATCAAATAAAAACCCTAACATACATAAACCATACATAGCCCTAACTATCAATGCTAATTACTCTACTAAAATCATTAAATAGCAAGTAGATAACTTGCCTCAAGTTTTCAAGTTCAGATTTTGATGAAGTTGTATGCAAGAACAATCACCAAAGCTCCAATCTCTCACTTTCTCCACAAGTTCTCTTCATCTCCTTCTTTCTCTAGGTTTACAAATTCAATTAGGGGAATAGTAACTTAAGTCAAGACATAAATCGTGTCTTAACCAACAATTTACAACTTAAGTGGTAAATACTACACTATCTGGTTCGCGAATACATATATATGTTAAAACCAGTCAAAAGTGCCCAAAATATGAAAATACAATATGGCACATACTATCTCGCGCGTTCCGGAACTAACTACGGCCTCCAAATTATCATTTGGACATTTTATAATTCATTTTAGGTTCCTATTTCTTTTTTAAGCCAAATGTCATTTTATATCTTATGACATTACAACACATAACATAGCAAGATTCACCTATACTTACGGTAAATATGCAACATCATAGTAGATATTAAATTTTCTTCCTTAAATGAATACCTACTCCACATACCAACATTTTATATCAAATTAATATATCTAGAAAATTAAATATAAAATAGGACCTCAAAAGCGAGGGTTGTTACATACTCCCCCCTTATGAGGGAATTTGTCCCCAAAATTCAGGCGTACCTTGAATAAAGAGATGTGGATACTTTACCCGCATGTCATCCTCGTGCTCCCATGTTGATTCATTGGCGTTATGGTGACTCCATTGAACTCTCACCAAGGGCAACACTCGCGATCTCAATCTACGCTCCCCATGTTCTAGAATAGAAACCGGTTGTTCTTCATATGAAACGTCGGGTTGCAAATCAATATCCTCGAAAGGGATGTGCCAAAGCGCACCTTCGCATCTCCTATACTTCTTTAGAGAGGAAACATGGAATACATCATTAATTTGTTGCAATGGTTCTGATAAAGCAAGTTGGTATGCCACTGGATCGACTTTCGCAATAACTGGAAAAGGTCCAACAAAATGTGGCGCAAGCTTCCCCTTTTTACCGAAACGCTCAATGCCCTTCATTGGTGACACTCGCACCAAGACTTGGTCCCCAATATCCAATTCCATGTGTCGTCGACCCGCATCAGCATATCTCTTTTTACGATTTTGGGCTATTCGAATGTGATTCCGAATGAGTTCTATTTTTGAAGAAGTATCTTGGATCATTTCAGGTCCAAGAAATTTGTTATCACCCACCTCCTTCCAACAAGCGGGAGATCTACAAGGTCTTCCATACAATGCTTCATAAGGTGCCATCCCAATCATAAATTGGTAAGAGTTGTTATAAGCAAACTCAACCAATGGGAGATAATGTTCCCAACCACCTTTGAAGTCAAGCATACACATGCGAAGCATATCCTCCAACATTTGGTTTACACTTTTAGTCTGACCATCTGTTTGAGGATGATATGAAGTACTTAACTTCAACTCGGTTCCCATGGCCTCTTGGAAACTTTGCTAAAAGTGGGAAACAAAGATCTTATATTGGTCGGAAACTATATTCAAGGGCACCCCATGAAGTCTAATGACCTCCTTGATGAACAACTGGGCATAGCGAGCGGTATCAAAATTCGTACGCACAGGTAAGAAGTGTGCCGACTTTGTCAAGCGGTCAATAATCACCCAAATAGATTCACAACCACTTTGTGAACTTGGCAAGACCATGATAAAATCCATCGATATGCTTTCCCATTTCCACACTGGGATCTCTAACGGTTGCAACAAATATGTCGGTCGCTGATGATCTATCTTGACCAACTGACAAGTAGTGCATTGGGACACGAACTCAAAAATATCCCTCTTCATACCAGGTCACCAGTATTGATGGTGCATGTCTTGATACATCTTTTCCCCACCAGGATGTACCATAAACTTAGACCCGTGAGATTCGGCCATCACCGCCCGCCTCAAATCTCCTTCCTCCGGAACAATGAGTCTTCCATGGAAGCGTAATCCACCCTCAGAACTAATTGAGTAGGAATCCGCTCCCTCGGACATTGATCGACGAATACGGTCCTGGCGCCCCTTATCCCTTCCTTGGGCTTCTACCACCCTTGTCACAATGGTAGGAGTAACGATCATCACCGACATGAATGATCTCACCATCGCATCCCCCTGACTGAGTTCCTTCCACTTAGCTTTCTAAACATTAGCTAACTCTCCCTCGGGATTCCTACTCATGGCATACGCTACAACGTTCACCTTTACCGGATGATAATGAATATCAAATTGATAATCTTTCATGAACTCCAACCATCGGCGCAGTCGCATATTCAAATCTTTCTGTGAAAAGAAATATTGCAGCGATTTGTGGTCCGTAAAAAGACTAAATTTCTCTCCCAGGAGATAATGCCTCCATATCTTCAAGGCAAAGACAACGGCGGCAAGTTCTAAGTCATGAACCGGATAGTTCCTTTCATGGGGATTCAACTTGCGATAAGCATAAGCGATAGCCCATCTCTCTTGCTGAAGTACACCTCCTAATCCTTGAAGAGATGCATCGGTGAAGACTAGATATTCTAATACCGGTTTTAGCAATGCAAGGACTGGAGACAAAGTCAATCTATCTTTAATCTCATCAAATGCAGCCTGGAAAGAACTATCCCAAACGAATCTCACTCCCTTCCGGGTCAAATTGGTCAAAGGGATAGCGATCTTAGAGAAACCCTTAATGAACCGACGGTAATAACCCGCCAAACCCAGAAAACTACGAACCTCGGTTGGTGTCGTGGGCTGACCCCACTCCCTCACCACAACCACCTTTCTTGGATCCACCGATATACCCTGGGACGTCACCACATGACCCAGAAACTGTACATCCTATAGCCAAAAGCCACACTTCTCGAACTTAGCATATAGTTGGTGATTCCTCAATCTTTGTAGGACCGACCTCAAATGCATAACATGATCTGATTCCATTAGAGAATAAACTAAGATGTCATCGATGAACACAATAACAAATTGGTCCAGAAACTCTCGAAACACCCTATTCATGAGATCCATAAATATAGCGGGGTATTGGTTAGTCCAAATGGCATAACCAAAAATTCATAGGACCCGTACCTTGTCAGAAAAGTAGTCTTGGATACATCCTCCTCCCGTATCCTCAATTGGTTATACCCCGTCCTCAAATCAATTTTTGAGAAGTACGACCCTCCTCGAAGTTGATCAAACAAGTCATCGATACGAGGTAAAGGATATTTATTCTGGATGGTTACCTTATTCAGTTCTCTACAGTCAATACATAACCGGAGAGAGCAGCCTCTTTTCTTAACAAACAACACTGGAGCACCCCAAGGCAACGTACTACGCCTAATGAATCCCTGCTCCAACAACTTCTGAGTTTGATCTCTTAGCACCCTCATTTTAATAGGATCCATTCGATATGGAGCCCTTGCAATAGGCCTCGTTCCCGGTACCAAATCGATCATGAACTCAATCTCACGGCTAGGAGGCAAACCCGGTATTTCCCGGAAAACATCCTCAAACTCTTTCACAATCGAAATAGAATCCAAGGGAATAACTACATCCCTAGAATTACTCGCGGCAATACAATACAAATAAGTATTTGTACTCCCCTCTAAACGAGCTAAAACTACCAGGAACATTTCTTGTCCCGGAATGACGAAAACTATACTCTTCCCATAGCAATTTACTATAGCATGATACTTCATAAGCCAATCCATGCCCAAAATCACATCATACCCGACCATATCCAAGACGAGTAAATCGGCCTCAAAACATAAATTACCAAGTGTAATTCCTATATTTTTACAAACAAATAAGATGAGTTAAACATAACCTATGGAGGACTCCACACTAGTAAAAGTACTCTCAGTCACCTTTATCAACTCTGTGGTCTGAGAAAAGCTCCTAGAAATGAATGAATATATTGAACCAGTATCAAATAAAATGCGACCCATATGTCCCTAAATAAGGAACTTACCCTCGATGGCTGGCGGAGCTGGTGGAAGCATAGCGTCCTGAATATGATAAACCCTACCATACTGCAACTGACCCTGTTGTGGAGGAACCACCAGGTTAGGCACCTGTGGAGGGAACTGAACATAGGGCTGCTATGGAGCTTGAGTAAACTATCCCCCAATCAACTGAGGACACTCCTTCTTGTAATGACCCACCTCACCGCATTGGAAACACCGACCCATTAAATTCTCGGTATTTCAACCACGATTATTTCTAAACTGATTTACACCTTGGCCCTGCTAGCCCCTACCTCCCTGACCATCACGGCCTGCTTGTTGTTGTGGGTCACCTTGACTGTGCCTATTCTTATGGTTCCTCGAATTATACCCACCAGAACATTGCCTCTTTGACAAGTCCCCCTACCGGGGATCCCTTTCTTTCTGTTTACTGCCCGAAAGTTGGGACAAGGGAAAAGCTCCTCCTCCAATCCTGCTACCCCCAGGTCTTCCCACTTACCCCGCTACCATGGCCCTCTTGCCACTTTGCACAAATAGTCTATGCTCTTGGCAATGTAGTAGATCTGCATTCATTACTTCACCAAAAGTTTGTAAGGCCGGATTACCCAGCAAGTGTTGTCGGATTCTCCAGTTCAACCCTCTTATAAACTTTGAAACTTTCCTTTCCTTAGGAGTCACTTCATCCGGTACAAAACTTGCCAATCGGGTGAACTCCTCTTCATATTTTGCCACCGACCTCTCCCCTTGCACAAGGTCTTGCAACCTTCTTATCATTTCCCCTTGAATTGCGGGAGGAAAGTACTTTTGATCGAACAAAACCCACAATTAAGAAATCGACATAGTGTCCCTCCGTTCTGGCATAGTCACGGACTCCCACCAGTGTAATGAGGCTCCAACAAGTTTAAAAGTAGCAAGGACTTGCTTTTTGTCCTCACCACATTCCACCATACGTAGATGGTGTTGCATATCTTTCTTCCACTGATTCACCTTTATAACATCCTAGCTCCAATCAAATTCCGGGGGCTTCCCCTTTAGAAAAGATTCCCTGCTCTCTCTCACAGGGAAGGTCTTGTAGGAACTTGGGCATCTGGCTCTCTTCGTTGAGCCTGTGTCACTTGCTGAGCCACTACTTTCATGGCCGCATTAACCGCTTGAGCCACTATATTCGCCATATCTGCAGCATTAAATGTTCATGTGGTGGCGGTGGAGGACCAACTTACTCTTCTACAACCCTATTTCGCCTCGCCGGCCGACCTCTTTTAGGCGGCATCTGAGATGGAGAAACAATAGAGTTAAAATATAATCTATAAACAATCTATCTTGCAGAAGATCGTAAATATGAACAACAACACAGTCCTAACATTAGGCTCTATAACAAAGAACGCTACGGTAGAACGTGACAAGTCCACATAGATCCTAAAGACTCTAGAACCTGATTCTCTGATACCATCTGCGATAACCCGCCATCCGAAATAAGGGGTGGCTAACCCGTTACCTCAACATAACGGAATCATGGATGGATATCATCCTCAGCAACATAACAATAATTTAGGTATACGGGAAAACCACCCAATAAATCAGAAAGAAGGTTGTCAAAAGTTTTTTTTTATTACAAGTTAAGAAATAAGTTAAACAACCCAATCCGATAAAAAAGTGGAATTCCAAAAGAACATATATTAATATGTAAACAACCATGCAATAAGGGGATCGAATAATCTGTCGATCCACTGATACATTCAATGTATCATAAAAGTTCAATAATTTACATAGTACATTCATTAATTAAGTACAAAAGTTAGGCCACCCGCCCAAATAAAAGACCCGAACGCATCTAGAATTCAAGAAATGAAGCCTCTAATAAAATATCCCATGATAATCCGCAAAGTCTCATAGCTCCTCGAAAGTATAGGAATAGGAACATCACAATGGGCACCCTTGCGGAGGAGCACCTAAGCGGATACAACAACATGAAAGACATAAAAAAATGAACGAGTCAGAGCCCGATTTATATATGATTCCCAGCAGAATAATAAGCATGATAAACATGGACAATATATCATAAATGATGTGAATGAGAATCTAAAAACCTAATCATCGAATATGCTAATGTAGTTTAAATGTTTCTAACAGTTAATAAGTTAGCAAGATGATTTAAAAATTTAAATCTCATTTCTTCTCATATCTTATCATTTTCCATTTCTTAGCAGGAATATAATTACCATCTCATATTTTGTGGCAATTCATATACCTCAAGTCCCACTTGAGTTAGAAAGGTTATATTCTTATACATATAACGTTTCTAAGACCTCCCCTCCGAGTTTCCCCACTGGGCGCGCCACTAAATAACTATCATCTTCCAGGGCCTATCTATACAAGACCACCTGGGCACCTAACGCACATTGGGTAGTGGCCATATGCCTGTGAGTGAGTCATAACCACACCCGGAATTACCTCACTAGCGCAGAAATACATATACAAATCCCGCATATATGGCCGAGGACTATAGTCAGCCTACATTCAATAGTCAGGGGACATCACTTCATGCACGAGATTCCCTTATGATAGCATTTAGAGAGGTGTGTTTATGTAAATTAACATTTACCAATTTAAATCTCATTCTCGTTTCCGTTAATCACATGTGTTTCATATTATTTGAAACCCTCATCTTTGAATATTTCTTATTCAATTTCATCATATATTTAAGTCCTGAAGTATTCTCCAACTAATTCCCAAAGTCTCACAAGTCCCTAGGTTTCATATACCTCAAAAATGGCTTCTAACATCTCCACATATGGGCTTAGAACTCTACAATTCAACTAATTTACCAGTTGAGAAGTGATACCTAAATATCACTTTAAGTACCCCTGAGTTAACCCCAAGTGATCCCATTCAACTATAGGGTAACGACCAAACTCAACTAAAACTCTAGAATCCTGAGTTTACTTCTTGTAAGAAGGGTCCTAGGTCGTAATCCTAAAGAAAGGGGTCAAGTTTAAAAGAAAAACAAACAAAGAAAGAAAAAATATAGGCTTCCCGAATCGATTCAGACTAGCTGAATCGATTTGGGTTCTTAAAGGCAAATCGATTCGGAATAGCCGAATCGATTCGAAGAGGAAAAGTGAGTTTCTGCATAATTGTCGAATCGATTCAGACGAGCCGAACCAATTCGGATGACCCAGGCTTGGAAACTGTCTCTCAGCGAATCGATTCGGCCTGGACGAATCGATTCGGTTCTTCAAAAATTCCTTGTTTTGTCTTTGGAGTCTTTGACTCCAATTTCTACCCAACTTCAACCAACTGAAATACCTATCCTTTATTGCTACCAACTGATCATAAATACATCATCCAACCATAAATTTACCTCCAAATCATATCAATTCAACTTCCAAGGATCTAAAGCCCATAAATCAAATAAAAACCCTAACTTCCATAAACCATACATAACCATAACTATCAATGCTAATTACTCTACTTAAATCATAAAATAGCAAGTAGATAACTTTCCTCAAGTTTGCAAGTTCGGATTTTGATGAAGTTGTATGCAAGAACAATCACCAAAGCTCCAATCTATCACTTTCTCCACAAGTTCTCTTCCTCTCCTTCTTTCTCTAGGTTTAAAAATTCAATTAGGGGAATAGTAACTTAAGTCAAGACATAAATCGTGTCTTAACCAACAATTTACAACTTAAGTGGTAAATACTACATTATCTGGTTCGCGACTACATATATATGTTAAAACAAGTCAAAAGTGCTCAAAATATGAAAATACAATATGGCACACATTTCGACTATCTCGCACGCTCCAGAACTAACTATGGCCTCCAAAATATCATTTGGACATTTTATAATTCATTTTAGGCTCCGTTTTCATTTTTAAGCCAAATGTCATTTTATATCTTATTACATTACAACACATAACATAACAAGATTCACCTATACTTACGGTAAATATGCAACATCATAGTAGATATTAACTCTTCTTCCTTAAATGAATACCTACTCCACATACCAACATTATTTATCAAATTACTATATCTAGCAAATTAAATATAAAATAGGACCTCAAAAGCAAGGGTTGTTACAATACTCAAGTCCCCAATCACCAGAGCTTCGGATAGCACTGCAACACTAGGTTTGCTATTTTTATTGTAAAAAGGTAATTTCTAATAACTAATATTGCAATATAATTTTTAATAATTTGAGATGCAAAATTGGGTTTCATATGTAAATTATTCTCAATCTAAAAAAATCATTTTATATTTAGTAGTCATTTACTTAACAACAAAGTTAGTATTAGTTACACTCAACTAAGAAGAACGGCCATCTTTAGTTTGGTAAAATTTTGGAATTTGACAATCTGTTTAACATTATTTTGTTTGAGTTGAATTGTGTTACCATTTTTTTGAAAAACCTTCTTAAACATTGCTTGTAAAGTAATGTAGAAGACAATTTTTGAGATTTTCACATGTTATTGTTCTATTTTATTCCCACGTTGAGGTTTTATGTGTCAAGATTTATGATTTTTTACAAATTAATTAGTAGTTGTGAACATTAAGAATATATATATATATATATATATATATATATAAAACTTATTGGAAAATTTATCGGTAGTAGAATATCCATTTCATATTTCCTTGTATAATTTTTAATCTTTGTTTACATAATTTCCATTATACATTTTTAAGTGTTTGGAACTTGTGACACCCAGCATATTTAAATACCAGGTGATTAGTCCTTTACAAAAATAAAACCAGAATCTCATATATTCCATTCTCAGCATCACTATCAAAAAACATTTTAAAGTTACTCATCACTTCGTAATTAACTAAGTTGATGCCAAATTTTATCTTTCATTAACATACAAGAACATTCTATATAAAATAATCTGAACCATCCACACATTAATAGCTGTCTAAAACATCACATGGTATAATAAATAAATTTCAAATAAATCATTGGTTCCCAAAATTCAACTACAAGTTTGAAATAATAAATTGAATCCACATAGAGTCTAATAAATAAAAATGAAATAATAAATAATTTGAAGGGGCAACTGCCCAAATAAAATACTGAAGGAAACTCCTAATCTAGGAATGAATAACTGAAGCGTCTACCCAAATCCTGCAAGCCCCTACAAGTGCTGTAACTAGCATCCCTATAAAGAATCATCGATCTTGTTGGATCGTGAGGCCTCCGAGAAATACCTAGGTACTCAAGTCCCCAATCACTAGAGCTTCAGATAGCACTGCAACACTAGGTTTGTTATTTTTATTCTAAAAAACTAATTTCCTATAACTAATATTGCAATATAATTTTTGATAATTTGAGAGGTAAAATTGGGTTTAATATGTTAATTATTCTCAATCTAAAAAAGTCATTTTATATTTAGTAGTTATTTACTTAATAACAAAGTTAGTAATAATTAGACTCAACTAAGAAGAAAGGCCATCTTTAGTTTGGTAAAATTTTGGAATTTGACAATCTGTTTAACATTATTTCGTGTGAGTTGAATTGTGTTACCATTTTTTTCTGAACAACCTTCTTAAATTTTGCTTGTAAAGTAATGTAATTTTTTTTTGGAGATTTTAAGATGTTATTGTACTATTTTATTCCCACGTTGATGTTTTATGTTTCAAGATTTATGATTTTTTTACAAATTAATTAGTAGTTGTGAACATTAAGAATATATATATAACTTATTGGCAAATTTATCAGTAGTAGAATATCCATTTCATATTTCCTTGTATGATTTTTATTCTTTGTTTACATAATTTCCATTATACATTTTTAAGTGTTTGGAACTTGTGACACCCAGCATATTTAAATACTGGGTGATTAGTCCTTTACAAAAATGAAACCAGAATCTCATCTGGTCCATTCTTAGCATCACTGTCAAAAAACATTTTAAAGTTACTCACCACTTTGTAATTAAATAAACAGATGCCAAATTTTATCTTTCATTAACATACAACAACATTCTAAATAAAATAATCTGAACCATCCTCAAATTAATAGGAGTCTAAAACATTACATGGTATAATAAATAAATATCAGAATAAATCATCGGTTCCCAAAATCCAACTACAAGTTTGAATTAATAAATTGAATCCACATAGAGTCTAATAAATAAAACTGAAATACTAAATCATTTGGAGGGGCAACTGCCCAAATAAAATACTGAATGAAACTCCTAATCTAAGAATGAAGAACTGAAGCGTCTATCCAAATCATGCAAGCCTCCACAAGTGTTGCAATTATGTATCCCTATAAAGAATCATCAAACTTGGGGTCCTTGTGTCTGGACACCTAAAATTGTTTTGGAAAATATTTTGACACGAGTCAGATCCCAAAAAACTTTTGAAAATATTTAGCAAGCAATTAAAATGAAACAATTTAAATATACATGAACACTTTCCACTTTTAAGCTGGTGTCGCACTCTCTTGAGATATAGCTCACCCCTCAACTAATTTGCACACCTATCGCTTGCCTCCTAACCTAACTAGTTATGCTACCCCATGACACGCAACCTAAGAAAATATCGGGTGATCAATCCTATATCAAATTAAAAAAGAATCTCATTTGATTCATTCTTAGCATCATTGTCACAATATTATTAATTACTAACCACCTAGTCTTTTATTTAGCCAATGCCAAATTTTATCTTATGACTTTAAACTGAAACCAACAAATAATAGGAATCCAAAATAACCATCACAAGAGAATGTATAATCACACCACAAACTAATAAAAGTGTTAGCTGAACAACATCGACCATACAAGCAATCCAATAAGTCCAAAGTATAAAAGAGAGTACTGATACATGCCAAACTAAATAAGAAAAATTCAAGTCTAATAGTACAACTGAAATTTCCCTATCTAGAGATAATGAGACATGCATCTAAATAAATGTCTAGCTGCATCCACATATACTGTAGCTACGCACCCTATAGGAAGATCAGGCCTGGCGCCATGTGGTAGGACACGTAAAAGGTTTTGAAAAGGTTTTATAGCAACGGTTAGAACCCAAAACATTTGAAAATATTTAGCAAGTAATTTTAAAAGCAGGAACTTAAAATACAAGTATACTCTTCATATTTAAGTTTGTGTTGTACACTCTCTTGAGGACACCTCCCCCTCCACTAATGTGCACGCCTTACGTTCTATACATGACCCATCTTGCTAATTACACCGTAACTAGTCTTGTCACATATAATCCACTACTTCCCCACTACTCTATCTCGAGTGAGTTATTAAACTTTATAAGTTATCATTCACATTACCTTATTTAGGTCATCATTTCTTATTTAATAACATATAACATTCTCTCGAGTTATATCATTTATACAATTAACTTCATGTATATGAGTTATAAGTTATTATTCATACTAACTTATTTAAATCAATTCTCACATGATACCATTTATCAATTTCACAAGTTAAATCGTCTATACATTTCACACCATGTATATACTCGTATATAATTCTGCTCTATATATACGTATAACTATATCACAACATTCACACGAATGTCGGATATAAATGCTATCACCAAAGCGTAGGAGGCGACCATAGTTCCCCTCAAAAGTGACCTTCCCATACAATAACGACTCACCCCTAATAACAGATGCTATGACCTAGGGATTATACTCACCATGCATTCGCTAGTCGGGGGACTCATCCACATCGCGCAACCTCCTAAGGTTGAATTAATATTGGTAGTCTTTATTATAAATTGTATTCACACAAATATTTATAAATCAGATATATATACTACACATCACCGTATATATATATATATATATATATATATATATATATATATATATATATATATATATATATATATATATATACTAGGGTGTACCCGTGCCGATGGCACGACGATAAATTTGGTTCCCGTGATATCCGTGCCGGTGGCAACGATAAATTTGTTCTCGTGATAATTGTGTTCCCTTGTCGCTAATATTGCAAATATAAATACTATTGGTCATCCCATTACACACTTGCGTTATGGTTACGATTTTAACAGGGTGCATTTGTATATTAGGAACATCTAGTTTAGCTTTATAATTAGTATTTTTTTTATAACATTTTAAACGTTATTGAACCAAATTTCATAAACTTTACTGACATTGTTTCTTTCCCTTATACTCTGATAACATTGGTGTGTCACCCTTTCTCGAGCCTCATAATAATTACGGAAATATGAATATACACATTGATCACCATAGATAGGGTTTGTGTTGACTCGCTTCAATTGTTTATGACCATTAAGATCCATCAAATTTGGTAAATAAAAAAAATTATTAGGAATCGACAATTTGGATATCTCATTCTTAATAACCTATTGAATTAGATACTTCATTCTTATGTGAAGCTCGAGGAGAAAAGAATAATACCTACCATAAAAAAATATTAAAATCGAAATAATTTTTTACACTTTTCAACATAACATTGATATAACCTCTTCTCAAAATGGGTACGCAATAAAAAAACAAAGAAAAATATTGACTCTCTTCACAGCTTGAGACCAACTTCAAAATGAGCTTGAGACCAACTTCAAAATGAGTAAGCCATATTCACAAATATCATCAAACAATGGACATTGACTGAAGAAGATGATCATTGACCCCAACAACTATCAGCAAACAATGGGCGGTGCTTTGTAAATTCAGAACTAAGATCCATATCTACATCTGGAACCGTGAAAAGTTTCAACTATAATATAAACCCCCAAAACCTGTTAATGATGAAACCAACAAAAAACGTTAATCAAAAGGACAATTTTTTTATTAATTTTTGCTACTTTTATTAATTTTTTGTTGCACCATATTTTTTGGCACATAATAACATGTATTAGATTGAATAATAATTAATTTTTATATGATAATAATTAGTTGACTTCAAACTTTTTAAATTTTTTTGATAAAATTTTGTAATTATTTAGGGTTTTTTTTTACACTTTATATTTTGACACATTTTTTGGGGGTACAAATGTGAACTCTTATCTCCATCCGTTAAAAAGACAAAAGATGAGATAAGGTTATGTTTGTTATTTACTTTAAATCATAAAAAATAAAGAAAAGATAAATAGATTACATATAGCTCCTCTCTCTCTCTCTCTCTCTCTCTCTCTCTTACGGCAACAGGGTCCCCTCAACCACAAAATCTCATTTATCTAATACACACACCACACCATACTCACTCACCATGAAGATCTGAGATGCCGACCCGTCGTCCTCTCCTGTGTCAAGTTTAAGATATGAGATTACATATAACTCGGTTGTTGCTTGGAAAGGTAACTGTCACAAATGTCAAATAATTTTTTTTAAAAAAAAAGAAGTAATATGGGAAAGGACGAACGGAGTAGAGAGATAGCAAAACAAACCTACCTTGTAAAAGCATAAACATCATACAATATATGAGCAGGTAATTCGTACGCTTTTCACCTTTTCCTTTTTCTTCAGATTTACAAATGCTCGTTCAATAACAAACTATTAACACACGATACAAAATCTATGAAAATCGTACAATATATCTTATCAAAAATGAACACAGCAACGGATCTTCATTTAGTATTAACACTACAAAAATGAACACTGTTGTAGTGGGTTACTGACCCAAATATTAAAAAAAAAACTTAAAGAAAAAATATAGCCTCGATTAACACAGGAAAAAAAAACACCCACAATGAACTTGCTGTGAGAGATACAGAGAGCTTCACATAAAAAATAGTGAGAATTTTGTTGTAAAATCTTTCATAATCCTCACTGAGAGTTCGACCTAAATACTATTAAAAATTAAAACAAAAAACACAGGGCCACACAGCGTAACTTGAAACAGACTTTATTTCTTCACAATAGAATCAATAAATCAAAATCAACAAAAATACAAACCACACCAACAATCTTTTTCACCCCCCAAAAATTAGGATTTTGCAAAACCTTTTCATACCACGTGAAGAAAAAATGGTCGGGTTGGCTGAGCTGGGAAACGCTTTGCAACTTTTGCGACCGGAAGAACTCGGTTTGTGGCCGGAAGATCCCTGAACTGCTGAAAATTACTGAGCCGTCGCTTGTGGCTAGAAGAACTCGGTTTGTGGACGAAAACCCCAGTAGGTTCTACCCGAACCAAACAAAGCTAAACCCAAGTGGTATCAACCATAGATGGGTAAGGAAGAAAACTCAGCTCCAAAATTGAGTTGTTATTTGGCTAAATGTAGTGGGATTAATGAATCTCAGCTCCAAAATGGAAGAAAACACTCTCCATAAATGAAACGGGAAAAGAAACATGGGTAGGAAACGTGTATAACTAGTGAGATTTTGAGAGAGAGGTTCTGCACATGGTTTTAGATAGAAACAGAGGTATTGGCTTCATAAGAGGGAGTGGGTGAGAGGGTCGAGGTACATTTGAGAGGCTCGAGGTGGTGATTGTGTAAGATCTCCTGTTGGTACAAATTGCAGAATGATTTTTCACCGTTAGATTTATATTATTCAAATTGAATCTCGGTACCAGCGTGGGTTTGTGAGGGGAGGTTAAGGAGAGTTAAGAGAGAGAGACACTATTTACTCCGTACCAGCGTGGGTTTGTTTCTTGAGCCTTGTGCTATTACTGTAAAGGAAAAGTCCCTCCTCCTTTATTATATGACGTGGAAAAAGTCGTATGACGTGGCTATATGATGTGGCAAAACTTGTATGATGTGGCAAAACACCCTCCTGCTTTATTATATATATATATATATATATATATATATATATCCAGGCTACCTATGTACTATATCCCTACACCAGCCAAAAACATGCAAGTCTATGGTCCGACTTCATTTCAAATAATTAAGCACTAATTAATTTCATTATCGTAGTGTCACCCTACCAATTATGCCCGGACTCTCTCTCTCTCTTCCTGAAATTCAATATTTCCAATCCATCATTCAATATCATTCAATTAAGCCTACCCACTTAATTAATAAGGTTACAAATCACTAAATCATGAACCTTAAAACTTCCAATTCATTAATCGTATAATTAGTTTAAGGGTAAACATTCACAAATTACAACCCTAAATCATAACCAAAATTGCAGACATGAACTGAAGTAGAAATTATTTATCTAAAACACATAACAGGTATGAACCAGGGGAAGCAAGAAATCTAACAGGCTTAACAGGTCGTGAAAACGACCAGCCATGTCATTCGAAAGACAATGGCTCTCATTTGAATGACATACCAGGTCATTCGAACGACCCTAGTATCATCTTCTTCTCTATTCTGCCCAGAAAAACTCAGTCTACCATTTAAATGTTTAAAACCTTCATTCTGTATAGATTTCCTCATCAAAACTTCCCAAGATTCATCCTAAATACATCCTTTTATCATATTCATTCTAGCTCTAATAATTTCATCAATTAGGGCATTAAATTAATCAAATATCAACACCTCTACAGATTTATAACCCCCAATCAAAGAAATCCCCAATTTATCATGAACACAAACCCTAGCATATTAATTGATTCCCACCTCCTTTAATATGAATAGGTAAATGAAAATTAACAACTGTAAATTAAACCACTTGTCTTAATTTGTAGATCAAAGCCTTTGGGTGAAGATGTTGGATTGAATTCAAGGATCTTCTCTTGTTCTTGAAGCAATCTCCCAAAATTACCAAATTCTCTTTTAATGGTTCTCCTCTTATGCTCTCCCCAATTTTCGTCTTCTAAAATGACTTAAAGTTTCCATACCCTCTTACAATTAGGTTTAAAATTCTAATTCCGTTTTTGGGCCTATAGACCTCCTAAAAAGGGCCCAAACTCTTAATTTGGAGCTCAATTATGTCTAGAAAAGTCCCGAAACCCATATTATACATATGAACACTCTTTTCCAACTATTTTAACCCATTCAGACTTAACCGTGCACTCTGAATTGCCATCCGAATTAATCTATAACATTCTTCCAATTCTTTGCCTCAAAATGCGACACAAAATAGTTCATATAATGAATCCTCAATTTGCCAAATTAATAAATTTCTCAAATTAAAAAATTGTCCCAAGTCACGAATTTGATTCCTTCCAATAAAATAAATTATTTTCTCTCGTAAAATTTTATTTTATTTAAAAGTCCTTGAATTTAAGGGGTGTTACACACCCCACCTAACTACCCTTATTACACCCTTTATAACATGCTACTCTAAACCGAGTATTTCTTCTTTGATTTATAAGTTGTTCTACTCATTAACTTATTTAGTCATTTCAACTTTAATGAATCATATAATGTTCACACTAGTTATATATGAAATAATAATTAACCATATAACATTCATACTAGTTATATATGAAATGCATTAACACTTTATGTATTTATTTTGTATATAATTATTTACTCGTATAATATACGTACTAGTATACTAAAACATTCACACACATGTTGCGTATAGTAACCATCCTCTCGAGTAATAACTCGTCATATGCTTTCTCGAATATGCTATCACCCCAGGTATACTCAATCAAACCCGGATACCAAAAGACAGTTCACTCACACCAAATTAGGTAATAAAATCATAAGCACAATGGAGGCGTTCATAGTTCTCCGAGAGTGAAACCGAATCATACCCAAAGCGTTTGACCTAGAAAAAAACCACACAAATAAATATCGGACACTATGACCTGTGTACTCTACTCTCCCTACATTCACTAGCCATGGGATTCACCCACATCGCGTAACCTCCTATGATAGCACTAGAGGGGTATGTATTCAAATAAATATCTAACATCGATATTTATAAAGCGCACAAGTATATATATATATATATATATCGCGTAACCTCCTATGATAGAACTAGAGGGGTATGTATTCAAATAAATATCTAACATCGATATTTATAAAGTGCACAAGTATATATATATATATATATATATATATATATATATATATATATATATATATATATATATATATATATATATATATATATATCTTAAATTCAGCTAACCCTTGCCTAACCCTCGTAGAACTAGCCCATAAATCACGAGTCTATCTTACGACTCTTAATTAATTAAATTCTCATCCTTTAATTAAATTACAATAGCGTCACCCTTCTAAAATTCCAGGACTTACCCCAACTATCCCATCTTATAAGCATTCAAGTTTATCAAGTAACATCACTTCGATAAAATACCCGAACTTAACCGAACCAGCCCGTCCATTTATTACTGAATTTAACTCATAAATTCGATATTTAAACTTTATCGCCAATTATCTCTCTCACGATTTCTAAGTCAAATTTACTTACCCACTCATCCCTAGGAAATAAATCTCTTTAAATCACCCCCTAAACTCCCTCTAACCTTTAGGGCTCATAAATTTCATTTGGAACTCTCCAAAAGTTACCCGATAACCAAATCCCAAAATTCTTCAAAAATAAGCTTTCATCGATGGATAAATAATCCAAAACTACTCAAGTAATGGTTCCAATAAATAAATTTCAAATTTTACACCTAAACTAACAAAACAGCCATTTTCTCAATAACCAAATCAAGTTATAATTTTTTTGGCATATTAAACACCTTATAGTATAATTGCGATTTCTCCCTCTACCGACATCCAAATGACCTCATCCAGATCTCACTAGAAATCTAAGACATAATACTTTCTATAAATCTATGGCACATCATCTAACTATAAGTACGATTTAAATGACATACATAAAATGTTACATCAAAACTTCTGGCAAATTTAAACACCCCTTTGTAAAATTGTGATTTCTCCCTCTAAAGAACTCTAAATGAGCCTATTCAAAGCTCATTGGAAAGATAATACATAGATATTTCTATGAATCTATGCCACACAATCTTATTCTAAGGACAATTAAAATGGTATAGGTTTAAAGTAACATAAAAAATTCTGGCATAATATCATCTTATGTTCATCTAATAAACCCTAAGTTACTCAAGACTCATGTTCTTCAACTAAGAACACAATAAGATTCCATCTTTATGTATCTCAAAAATCAAAATTTGAAATATAATATAATTCAAATAATCATAAATGGTTTTACTTCCTCAATTGATCATCTAAACTACTCATGATCTTAATTTCATAAAAAAAACCATTTGTGTGTGAGAACCCTCCCAAAAATGGATTTGCTTATGCCTACAATGATATGTAACATCAATTTTTTCAATTAAAATTAGAAGAAAGATAATCACTTTCGTTTATAGGTTCGTAGGGTCTGATTACACATTGTAGAAGATGGATCAATGATCGTACACTCAATTCCTATATGAATTTGGCTCCTAAAGCTTCATTCTTTTCTCCTTTCTTTCATATCTCCAATTCTAGGGTTAAGATTGATCACAATGGCTACCCTAACTCTCTAACTTAGGTTTAATAACTCTAATCCCGAAATTAGGCTAATGGATCAAACCCAAATGACCCGAACACACCTGCATGGGCTCGGTTATGACTAAAAATATTCTGGGACCAAAATACTACCATCGTGTACACTATTTCGACTATCTAAACCCATTCGGAATCAATCGTGATATCGAAATATCCATCCGAGTCACTCTACTATAATTTTGTATCTCATCCTCGTATAGTCTAGACGCGATTCCCGGTTAAGATATAACACTGACACGTCACTATCACTCGCTATGACTTATAATAATGATTTAATATTCACTTAGTAATTTCATTCCATAAACATTAACCATTATCTCTCTCGCTTAATATTTTAATAAACAGAAAATAATTATTTCAATTAAATAATGGCACACGTGTAATTTAAAAATACCCAAATTAATTAAATAATAAATACTCAGAAATATGGTGTGTTACAGAACTATGTTGATATACTAGATTTTTCTCTTCATCAATCATGGCTCCCCAAAGAATATGTTTGATATGCATTGGATAATAGTATGAGTATATGCTTTGTTAAGAGAGATAGAGGGATTTTAAATGAAAAAAATACAGTGAGATAAAAAATATTGAGGATGGATGGTGTTTGCGTTTTGTGTAGGGATAGTTTAGCCAAAAATTTATTTTGGGGAATAATTTTATAAAAAAACATAAAGTGTCTTATTTTTGGAAAATTAATGATACAAGGTACTTCAACTTAAACCCTATTTCCAAATGGTTACAAAAGTGGATCTGTAAATTTATCTCGTATAACAATGGTAGGGGTGTTGCTTTGAGTTCGGGTACTTGTTCAGAGTATTAATAAATCTAAATTTACAATTTTATCTCCGTCTCACCGCATTATTCTATAATTGAGTTGTGTCAATATAATTTATTATTATGTACGAAATCCAATTTGATAAAATAGTTATTTATCTTTTTTAAGCATTAGGACATCAACAGGGCATTATGTCATTTTGCTCCAGAAAATTCTCCAATGCTATTTTTCTTTATTGGATTAGGGGATTTTCTCCAACTCACTTATTAATTTGTGCCTTTTAATGGTGGCAAAACTGTCAATTGAGCAAGGTTATCGCTACCGTCCTAGTGCAACGAGACCATTATAACAAATAGTTTTTGCATCAAAATTGTATAAATACACTGTAAATTTAATTACCTTTAATAACATGTTTTTGATTATAGTAAATTCTATTTTTTAAATATATCTCCATTTTTTGTCATAGTGTAATCTTTATATGCTACTTCCTTCAATGAAATTATGGACGACGAATCGTCTAAAGAAGATTGTGATGAATTTCCTTTACATGTGATGGGGAGAGGAATTCCCTGACGTTTAGTGATTGTTGTAGAATTGAAATGATCTCATTGACAAGGCTCTATACCCAGTCGAAAGGTTGTACACATACATTGGGGGGTGGGATTGCCATCTAACGAAAAATTAGTTTTTTTAGGCTGTAATGTACAATGTTTATATCTTTTGACGTTGGTTTATGAATGATAATGGGGTTTCATTCTTTAACCCATGTACCACAATATTTATTATTTATTAATTTCAGTTCGTCTTCTGCTCATTTTAAATGTGAATCAATAATGTATTCAATGCCTTATATTTATCCGAAAATATATTGTTATGACAATCGTGCATCTTAAGTAGGAATTTTGGTGGATGTAAGTTAAAAGTTTACTCATAGAATTATACTATTGAAATTCTCGCTCTATGGATTATCAATTTTTATTTATTAGTTGAATTATAAATTAAAATAAAGTCTGAGTTTGAAAATCTCAAGACTAATAATTTTCGGTTATGAATTTTAATCTAACCATTTAATTAATATTAATTGTTAAAACTATTTTTATTTTTGTATTTATTCATTTTCATTTTCTTTTACATGCAATGTTTAACATTCAGAAAATAACACGAAAATATTATAAGTATTTATGCAATATAAAATAATTAAACATAACTATATGATTATGCTATAAGAATAATTTTTAATTTATGAATTAATTAATTTATTCATTAATTATTTAACCATTGTCCATAATTAAGTTAATCAAGTAGTCATAGAAATGCATAATAAAAATATGTAATTACATTAGATTTTTCTAATGTGTAATTCAATTGGGAAAACCAAAAAACGTGTTATATTCTGGTTCAACACTATAAACAAGATTCAAACAATTTTTCAATTGTTTAGAGAACCTTACAATATTCATATCCATAAAAGGATCATTCTATAACTCTATAAACAATTGGTTGCTGATTACAACTCTCGCACATCACTCTATGCCCCACGATATCCATTGATTTCAAGGCCTTAATAAGTATTGATCTTAACCAAACGTCGAGGGGTGCATTGGTCATGGTCAACTCACGACTCCAATTGTACTGTAAAGGCTATATATCTTTATATGCTATTTGAAAGTCACAGTTTGCAAAAATTCTAGTTTCTCCCACTCAAAATAACTTTATAAAATATATTTTTTAACCCAAAATAATTTTAAAAAGGTAAAAAAAACTTTGAGAAAAAGATAGTTTGAAAAAATAATATCAAGAAAGATTCATTTGATTCAGTTTTTCTTAGAAAATTTATTTTTCTTTATTTAATCTACCTATTTATTGAATGAAATTTGTTTAGAACATATTTTCTTCTTGCATGTTTTGTTACCCTTATTCAATCTCTCATGCTCTTTTGTTATTCTTGGATGTGTTTGTATGTTTTGTGTTGTCACTTGTCTTTGTTTTAGAAGGGTCTTGTTATTGTTTTAGAACCGAGTTGATAATAAATTGTCTATTCTTTCAAATCCCCCTTTGTTGAATCCGATATAAAACACAAACTCAACTCATAAGTCTAAATGTACTCATAACTTTCCTATAATTTACAACAAGTAAATAAATACAAACTATATTTTTCTTGTCATGAAGTTGACATAACACACAAACTATGTTGCATTATTGACTAATGATATGAGAAATTGGACATACATCCTTCTCGAACAACAAATAAAGTGTAAAGTATAAACAAGGCAAGTAAAGAGACATAAACACAAGATATAGAATGATTCGGCTCTAAAAACGAGCATGTATCCACTATGTTGTCATACTCTCATTATATACATTGTATAGTACAAGATTTTAATTCCATTAGAGGTGTAAAAGATCGATAAGTGAGGAGAATAGATGAATGTAGTGAATTTCGGCATGCCAGGATGCGGAGTGCAAATCACGCTATATGCGGTTGCGTCCAGGTAAGACCCCAGGAGGGGTGTAACTTGTAAAGGGAGGTAGTGTAGAGACCTTGGTAGGACTTCTCTAGGCGATTCTCTTCCCATGCCCCCCGAATGATGGGGTGAGCACCTCTATTTATAAGAGTCATAAATGTGGTGTCACGTCCCCGGAGCACATAATATACAAATAAGTGAGATGAGTGAGGAATCCTTTTAAAAGCTGGACAAATGTTAAGTGACTGGTGTGATAGTAGGGGTCGCGACCTATTTGAACCCGATAAATGGCCAAGACCTGGAGGGGTGTCGCGGACGGTTTGAGCCCAAGCGACGGCTGCTGGTGACCATAGCCTGCTGGTTACCATGGAGTGTATTATAAGACTTTTCCACAGTGCCATTGTTCGTTTGTCTTTAAAGATTACCATAACCAATGCAAGGCAACGTCTCTGAGTGCCCTCTTACATAAATGAGATTTGATCATGGTCTTTATTACCTTTTCCAAACCTCTTAGAGAAAATCGAGAGCGAGACTTTGTCATTTCCTTTTTGAGTTTTCTGGTGAGTTTCCTGTGGTGGTTTAAGGCGATTCAAGTGGTGGTTTGAGGTTGAGGGACCATCATTTAATTGATTTCTAAGTAAACATCGAATTAACCTTCCATTTTCTTCAATTGTTTTGGACTTCTTGTAAAACCCAACTATAAATCCCTATTCTACTGAATTTTTAATTTTCTAAAAAACCATGCTTCTTTTTCATATATCTTTTAGAATACATTGGATTTTTTTTTATGAAAGTCCATGCTACAAATCCTTGAACTATGCTTGGCTTCAATCCTTAATTATTGGGTACAATTTCTGGGTTTTGGGGTAAATAGAATTGGATTGATATTGATGTCGATATGTTGGAGGGTAGTTTGGGTGTTTGGATTGGATTTGAGTTAGAATTGTTTTCTTGGGCCTAATCGACACCTTGTCCCTATTCCAAATTTTGTTTCTGGGAAAGAACACCAAGAACATGTTCCAAGTGTTTTCGGTCGAAACCTTAGGGTTTGGGGTTTTCACTCATTAAGAATAGATAATTAAATCAATTACCCTCCCGTGCATTTGGCCGTGGATGATAGTGTGACTTGTGTTATTTTGCTAGGGCCTTCTGTCAACCGTTGTAATTATAACTCTTTAGCTGCAGTCCTTTATTCTTGAACTGATTGGATTCAACCTTTAATCTTGGGATCAATCGGTTGAAGCCCTTATGATTCACACTAGATTTTTGGTTAGATGGATGCATTCTTAACTTTAATACTTTTGCACATTTATTTTTATTGCTTGTATCTACCGAGGCATCTAAGAGGATTTTGTGATCATGGTGGCTGCGGCACCAAATTGTAGGGACCTTTTTTTCTTTTTAGGTATTTTCGTGACTCCCTAAGTTTGAACCCTTCAGAGTTTATGAAGGACTTGGGAAAAGTGACACCAACATTCTTCCTCTTGAAATTACCTCTGTAAATCCTTTGAAGGCTATTGGGCCTTACTTACTTAAGGACTTCCCCAATTGCATCATAATTAATTCCGACTCTGCAGAATCCTCTAATTATAGGGACACAAGGGAGGTTGCGAACATCATGGCAGAGGATACAAACTCCTACAATATCTTTGTTAAAAGTGGTGGCTGCGGATCCTACTAGGATATCGGTTATCCCCTCAGAGGCCCAAAATATTCCAGCTTGACCCTCCAGCCAAGATGTTGAAAAAGATCCTATGGCATTAAACATCTAGTACATCATGGATAAGGAATGGGTTATGGAGGTAGTGGCTACCTTTGAATTTCCCAAAGTAACAATCTGCGCCATTCCTTCTGCGAAACAAAGGTTATGTTCCACAGTCCCCAATGAGGAAATCTATTTTCCTTTGCACGTCATTCTCCTTGGGCTACGACTTCCAATTCCAATTCCAGTAAGAAAAATATTCGGTGCCATGAATTTGTCCCTAGCCCAACTAGACCCAAATAGCTGGGGGAAATTCTTGCAGTTGTAGTCCTTTGACAAAACAAATTCAACAGGGATATTACTCACGTGGAGTTCTTCCACTTCTACAGGCCAAAGGAGAACATCGTTGACTTTTCGTGGTATTACTACTTTACTCTGCAAAATAGATATGAGTTTATATATACTGAGAGGCCTTTCTGTGATAAAAACTATAAAGGAATTTTTTTTGTGTTTTTGGGGGGAGTTGGGAAATCCACCCATAAGAATCTGAGATAGATAAATCTTATAGGATGCCACAAACATGGGGCATCCCTCTAAAAAAAGTGATCACCTGTCGTTATTTTTATTCTTTCCATATATTTCTGTATTTTATTTTTTGCGACCCTTACTAATACTAATACTTATGTACAACTCTTGACGATTTGAAGCTCAGTAACATGCAAAAAAAGAGAGTTGTGAAGGTGGCAAGCTTCAGTAGTCAAGAAAAGAGATTCCCTATGTTGGGTTACCCCAACATCAATTTTTGGGCAAGGTTATTTTGCCAACAAAGACTAACCAAAGAAAATGACTACGAAAAGTAATTCCCCACCTTTCTTAGCAAAATTGATTTTACTGCAGCTTTAGCTTAATTGATTTGTTTAGAGGGGAGGAAATAGAACTCATTGCTGCTCAACTTACTAAAATGGATGAGGACGCTAGCTACCCTCAACCAAGCCCCTAAGAAGAAGGGCAAGAAGTGAAAGAGGGCACCCAAATGGACTACTTCTGTAGCTGAGCCCACTTTTTCTACTGGGGTTGAGGCGACCAACCCTCCCATTGAGGACACAACCCTTATTGTTCATGGTGCCATGGTTGGGGAGAGGAAAAATGACGTTGTTGATGAAGACATAGGATCCCAACTGGCCACGACAGGTTTTACATTTTTTGGTGGGGACTGAAAGGTGGACTTAGCCCAATCCATGTCACAACCACTGACTCTCCTCCACAAAGCAAGGCTAACAGAGATCTTGATGGTCATCCTCCGCCTAAGTTATGGAAACATAATCCTAAATCCTCATGGGATACAACTTCTCGGGCGGTCTCTAAGATGAGGAAAGTTGCGGATGTTCCTAACCTTGACCTCCTAGTGGATGAGGATGACGGAGTCCTAGAGGAATATGACCACCATAACTTGTTGTGGGTAAGTTTTCTTTAAAATATGATTTTTCTTTCCGTGACATTTTTAATGTTGAGTAACTTTTTCTTTTTCATTCTGCAGAGGTTGTTATGTATCAATGAGCGAAATATGAAGCATTTTACAAACTTCACATGGTTGCAAAGTATACTTATCAGGCCACCTTGCATAATGCCATAACTTCATCATTTGAGGCTCGCAAAAATCTTTAGTCGCGACGCTTAAAAACTACAAGATGGAGGCAAACTCTTAGGTCCAGGTTGCAGTTGCTGCCTAGAAAGAGGTTGAAGAAAACATCAAACAGGCCATAGATGCTTTGAAATTAGCTCAGGAAAGGGCTCTAGATTTTGCTAGAAAGGTTGTGGCCTATGATGAAAAATATAACCTCTTCACACTACATCCCTTAATGGTTGAGGATCATGATGCAGCATTGAAGAAAGCTGACGATGCTGTAGCCACTTTTAAAACTTCATGAGACTTCTTCCTGACCAATAAAAGGAATACCTTTGTGTCTTTCAGGTGCTTAGGCACATGATGGTTAAAAAATTCCCTAAATTGAAGAAAAATATCCTTGCCTGTAAGCTCAGTGATGCCGAGCATATAGAGTGTATGGTAGAGTTGAGGGCTACTATAGAGGAGAAGGACATGAAGCAAATGGAGGATGATGTCGTAGATGATGATGAGATAGAGACTACGCCAGATGATGGAGAAGAAGATGGTGAGGATGAGGGCGCTACGTCATAATTAACTTCGATATACCGATTCTTGTAATGTTTTTTTGGCTTTGGACATCGTTTGTAAGGATGTGGCCACTTTCTTAATGTTATGGCCATAATTATCTTTTTGTAAACATTTGAATATTTTTACAAGGATACGATCACTTTCATTTGCACACTGCTTTCTATACCATGTTGAATGCTTGGATGTGTGTCTTCTTTATTTCTTAGAAATATAAATTTTAATAGGGCTTGTAAACTTGTGAGAGGCTGCAGTATATGAAACTTCAAACTGGTTATGCACAAAGAGGCTTAGACCATAAGTTTTATATGCACAATTAGTCTGAACCATGCTGGAATGATGTGGAGAACCACTTCCCTTTCTATGGACAATTAATTCATTGGACCATATTTCCACGAGTGGTGGATTGTGGGGAATAACTTCCCTTACTATGAATAATTAAGTCCTTGGCCCACTTAGGGTAAGAAATGTTGTCGCGGAGATGTGGAATGGTGGATAGTGGGGAATAAATTCCCTTGCCATGGACAATTAAGTCATTGGACAACTTTTCTATTCACTGCAACTTCCCTTATGGTTCTAGTTTGAGGCATTTACAGCCTGCCCAGGTTGGATTGTCTATAATCCACCCATGGCTGGATGGGTATATTCAGGCCTCCTTAGGCTAGGTATTATCGAGCCTCCCCAAGCTAAATATTTTCAAGCCTCCTCAGATTGGGTTGTCAATGAAGCCACCCATGACTAATAATGAGTACTATAATACCTCAAGACAAATTGACGCATCCCTAAAGCTGAGCGAGGGTGTCTTAGGCCCCTGAAGATAACAAAAGCATTAAAAAAGATGAGTTTGTGAACTGAGCATCATATATTTCCATATGTTTAAACATTGCGAGGGATGTTGCGAGCCGATTCAAGGCCATTACATGAGCATTATATACTTCCATATTTTTCTCCATAGATATCTCCCCAAAGTAATATCTTCTGAGATAATTTTTCATTTTCCCTTGAATTTTTTTTAAGATGAAGGTCTTTTATGAGGTTAGAGATGAGGAGAATCAAGAAATAAAATAAGACTAAATCTGTCGTTCATATATTTATATATTTATTTCTAACTTTGTTAACAAAATACAAAGTCTGTGTCAAAACTATAAAGAGCTTCATAAAAATATAAATAAAAATGTTTCTAAGTCAAAATTAGGCATGTTCTTAATTTTAGGTTGCATACTCTGTGAATTTCTGCAGCATCCCCTGCCTATAAAAGCCTTTTAATTTCATCTTTTAAGGTGTAGCAGTTACTGATGTTGTGGCTATGGCCCTAGTGAAATTAACACCATTTGGGTCGGTCTCTCTTGTGCTGAGAGGATCCTAGTTTCTCTGGCCATTTCAGTAACTTTTCCCTCATGATGCTTTTAAAGATGTCCACAACACTTGAAGTCAATGGGTTGTAGTTTTCATAAGCCTTCTCTAGCTTAGGATCTTTAGTCTTCCTCTTCTTTGAATCTTTGATTGCAACCTTGACCTTTATGACATCTAGTTCCTTGGTCTACAACATAGAAGTGAATGTCGTGGACTCCAACATCAAAACCCTTTGTGCTAGGAGGTTGACTTGGCCCTAGAGTGAAGCTTGGCAGTCATATAAATGGTTGATGTAGTTTAGTATCAGGGTTATCTCTTCATTTATTGTGAACTATAATACCCCTTATTTTTGAGTAATTATTTTTATATTAATTTATCATGTGGGTTTATTATATAAAATAAAAGGTAGTTGGAGTAAATATTACTTTAAGTGATTTAAGAGTTAATATTTACTCAGTTTTTGCTTATTTATCTCTAAGTGAATGTAAATAGCATCATAGTATGTTTTATTGTGTCGTTGTGCCTTAAGCGACGGTTATGATTTGTAATGATGCTGGAACATGAATTAAATTATATTATCCCAGATGCCAATTTACAGGATTCGGTTAGTCTGGGAATGGTTGAAATAGTCAAAATGAGTACCAAGTTGTATTTTTGGGTTTCGGGTACTTTTGACCGGTTATGACTTAATTATGTAATTGTGAGTCATTTTAATTGTGTAGTAGCGTTTAAAGTTGGATTTGCTGATATTGGGCATTTAAGTCTTCGAAGAAAATTTATTATCCTTTATGTGTTTTAAAACATAGAGAGAGTGATAGAGAAAGATAAGTTGGGAGAAAGAGAAGAGAAAAGAGGGAATTGAAGAATTTGAGCTTGGACTTGTTGCTACCGGAAGATAATCCGAGACTAAAACCCTAAGGCAAGTTTCTAACTTGTTAATTTATGAATAAATGTGGATAATTTTTATTGATAGTTGTGTGTTTGGAAGATTTAACCACTTGTGGGTTTTGATGAAATATTGGTGTTTAACCCTTAGATTTTGATGAGTATGTGTTGTGAGTTGATTATATTAGTTTGTTGTTATGTAGGAAGGTTGGGATAAGGTTGTTAGTTGATGAGGTTGTGAGATGTGGAAGAAAATAGGGTTATAGAGTTAGACTTTGAATGAGAGAAAAAGGGCTTTGACCGTGGTATCTGGTGTGACCGGTCGACTGCGGTCTAGAGCCCGGTCGACCGGGCCTCAAGAGATAGACTTTTTGTTTCTCTCAAAAGGAAAATTTTAGGTGCGCGGTCTATCGTGGTCTCATGATCGGCCGACCGTGCATTGAGGGATGAGCTTACTGCCTTTCTTACAAGTCAAAATCTTAGATTACGGTTGACCGGGGTCTAGGGGTCGGTCGATCGGTACCCTGTTTCTCCCCCAAAAATTTTTGTTTTCCTATTTTCCTTTCTTTTAAGATTTAGGCCTAGGAACCTTCTTGTATGAAGTTAAATTAGAGTATTAAAGTTTCATTTTGAGGGAATTAAGAACCTAGGTTAGGATTTGAGTGTTCGGTCTTAGGTTGGGGGAGTAATCAAGTAACTGTTAGAGGGAGGTAAGTGTCCTTTCCATGTATTGGGCTAGTCTAGGACTAGGGGATAGCCGAGTTATGTAATTTTGGATTTTCGAGTTTAGGAATGAGGTAATATTATGCTTGATGGCTTATAGGGTTGTCGTTAGTTCATGGAGATTAGCATGATGATGATGAAAGGTTATGTTTTACACCGTTAGACATATATGGCTTCGGATATAATGTAATGTACATTTTAATTGGCATATCTTGTGAATATTGATTGCATATACATACCTCTCAAAATGCTATCATAACGGAAGTTACGCGAATGAGGTGAAGTCTCCTGGCTAGAGAATGCAGTGTGAATATAGTCCTCAACCATAGGACCAGTGGTTATATTGTGATATTATTTTATTTGAAGTGAGGTAATTTTGGGCATGATTATGACTCACTGTCTAAGGTATATGTCCGCTTCCCACACGACGCTATTTAGGATGCCCAGGCTGTCTTGGTGATAGGCCTTAGAAGATGATAGCTATTTTGGGGTGCATCTAGTGGGGTGACTTACGGAAGGATGGTCTTAGAATCATTATATTGTGACTATAACTATTCTTATGAATGCGACATTTTATAATGGATAAAGCATCTTGTGAATTAATTATTTGAAATAAGGTTCCTAATGAGAGGTGGAATAATAAAGTCCTAATTGGGCAAAGCTGAAATATAATCTTATTAAGTTTAGAATGGAGTTATTTCTCTTACATTGTTAATTGATGAACATTATTTATGGCTTTGCTCTAGGATGTGCATTTAGATGAGAGGTGAGGATTGCTCTTATTATAAGAAGCGAGTTGGACTTGTTTATGATATTAATAATTCATATTATCATGCATTTTATTCATATGATTTTTCATATCAAATCGGGCCCTGACCCGTTTATATCTCTTTGTTTTTTATGAATCCTATTTATACCCAGGTGCTCCGCCGCAAGGACACCCGTGATAATCTTTGATTCTCAGTGTGAGGGAGCTACAACATTTTTGCAGATGTTGTAGGATATTTTGTTTTAGATGCATCCATCTTTTGTATACTGTAGTTATGATCAGTCTGAACATTCGGGCATGTTGCCCAAGTTTTGTACTTATTTATATACTGTGATAATTTGTTTGTAATACTTGGTGTAACCTGTTTGTTTTGGTTTGTTAACAGACATCATATTCAGTTATTATTTTGATGAATGGTTGTAATTCATTATATGTCCTTGTTTGTAACCAACATCATTTAAAATTAAACTATTTAAATGGTTTTTATTGAACTTACAAATTTAATTGACACTCTATTTTCTAAAATATTGGTGGTTATCTCGTATATTTACTTTTGCGCCAGTTATGCTAAGAATGGTACATCTATGATTCCTGTACATATTGGAATATCGGGCTGGCCACCTCTTATTTTAATAAGCGGGGTGCCACATACCTGATCTGGCTCTTCCTTCCATGGCTTCTGAATGTTAATATTTAGAAATATATATTCTGAGATAAACTAAGCAAGGGTGGAAAAACCAAGAAATTAAGAAGAACCAAGTATAGTAACAAAGACACAATCTTTTATAATCTCCAAAGTTATATTGCTGTGGTTTGCGGCTTAATGTGCACATGTATGTACTATCTTGGCTTTAGAAAAGGGATCTCATCATAGTTATGAGGATAACAAAATCCCTTTTTTAGGTTAACTATAAAAGTTATGCATCACTACCATAGGATGGCTGCGACGTTCATGCAATTAAGCTACTAGCCCGTATCTTGCCTGAGGCAGTGGAGGGTATGACCCTAACAATTGGACCTAAAAATTAAGTTTAGCTCATGAAAGATGTATAGAATAGGCCTACTCGAAGTATACCAAGGACAAAATAGTCCTTTAGTGAAAGAATAGCACAAATTCGATAGTAACCCTAGATCACAGGTGGAGAAAGGAGTGAATGAGTAACTAGAACTCTTCCTTAGTTACCCCCCTTTATATGGCTATAGCCCTTTGTGGTTTTCAGCACTATCTAGGTAAGGTAACACCAAAGGGGAATGAAAAACATATTTGGGGTAATAGGAAAGAAGACCAATGAATAGATCTCAAAATAAATACTCCCCCAAAAAAGGGTTTATATATTAAGGCACGAGTCCCATTACCTAGATCTCACTCATGGGATTCTGGCATGGGAGCCCCCATGGATGAAATAAGGTGTAAGGAACTCTAAAATCCAAAAAGTAATCGAGATTTGATTCCTCGTTTCCCACAGACATCGCCAAATTGATGATATGAGAAATGGGACATACATCCTTCTTGACTAAAAAATCAAGTGTAAAGTATAAACAAAGCAAGTAAAGAGAGAGAAACACAAGATATAGAGTGGTTCGGCTCTAAGAATAAGCCTACGTTCACTTTATTGCCATACTCTCATTATATACATTGTATAGTACAAGATTGTGATTCCATTAGAGGCATATAAGATAGAAAAGTGAGGATAATACCTGAATGTAGTGAATTTAGGCAGGTCAAAATGTGGAATGCAAGGCAAACTATATGCAGGCTGCGGCCAGGAAAGTCCCCAGGAGGGGTGTAACTTATAGAGAGAAGTAGTGTAGAGACCTCGGCAGGGCTTCTCCAGGTGATTATATTCCCAGGTCCTCCTAATAATGAGGTGAGCACCTCTATTTATAGGAGTCATAAAGGTCATGTCACGTGCCCGGAGCACGTGATATATGAATAAGTGAGATGAACAAGGAAACCTTCTAGAAGATGGGCAACTGTCAAGTGACTGGTATGAGAGTAAGGGTCGCGAGCTGTTTGAACAAAGGTAGCGGTGAAGATCTGGAGGGGTTCCACGACCCGTTTAAGACTAGGCAGCTATTGCTGCTGCTAACCGTGGCGTACGGTACAAGGCCTAGTAAGTGTATAGGGGTTGTGGCCTGTCTATTCCTAGGCGGCGGCTTCTTGTTAAGGCTTCAGAGGCAATAGTTACAATATCAGGCATACCATTTACTTGCCATCTTTTCTTTGCATAAATTTGAGGAATACTTATCAAGGCCAAACATCTTTAAGAAACATATAAAACGTATGCGTGGCATAAAAGAGAAAAGAAATAATTATAACAACTCAAAATAAGAGAGATATACTAATAATTATACCATTTTTAAAATTAAAAATCAGTGCTCGATCGTTATCTTCATTTATGAGATATTTCTCCCCATTATTAAGTTTTATTTCGGCTATATTTAATTAATTAATAAATATAATTTCTCTCATAATTAATTAGATAATTAGTCCTATTTAGGGTTCGGTATCAATCAATTTGGTTGGTAAATTAGACATACCAATAACAAAACCGATTTTGATAAGGTAAAATTGAAATTACCATTTGTACTACTCGGCACAACCTTGTAATACCCCGTACCTTTATGAGTATTTTAATAACCACGTGTGCGTGGATTAAGTAATATAATTGGTGAAAATTAAATTAGTTTCGATTAGTGTTAATTAGCAAATTAAGTTATAATATTTATCTGATTATTATTTACTTGTGTGTGTGATTAGAAACTAGATATATGATTTATTATATATCAAGTAAGCGACGGTTTATTATTATATGTCGATAGAGTGTTAAACTTGTAGATCGGTATACTTTATAGGTGATGCATACGGTACGCACATGTCGGCCCCGGTTAATGAAATATTAGCATATTTATAGTTGGATGACATTTTCGTGTGCACCAGTGATTCAGGAAGGGTCAAAATAGTCTAGAATGGGTACCCAAGCATTATATTTGGGTTTTAAGGGCTTCTAAGACATAAAGGGACTCGTATAAAGGCAGGAGGGTCATTTTATACTTAGGGTTAAGAAGAAAAATGGAATTAGGTTAATTAAAAGGATATTTAAGAGGTTGGGAAGGTATATGGCATCCCACGTTTCATAATTTTAACACAGGAGATTGAGAGAGAGAGAGATAGCCGTAGAGTAGAGGGAAAGATGATGAAAGAAGAGGAAATTTGGCGAGGAGAAGAAACAGGAGTCAACCCGTCATCAAATTCATAGAAGACTCCAGATTTTATTGCAATGAGGCAAGTAGTTTCTTACGTTATAACACAATTTATTGTAGTTAATTACTTTCTTGATTTAAAAAATAAATTAGTGATGTAGAGCATGAAAGATTGAAATTTGATTCATTATTGAAGAAAACTAAATGTTAAGGGATCAAGTATCTTCAAAGGATGATTAATTGAGATTGATCACACTTGTACTTAGGAATAAAATTATGGGATTAAACAGGGGAATATGCTAAACTTAGATAGAAAGATTGAACATTTAAAAATCAATTAGATAAAGGATTTTGATCTTGAATGTGTTAGGGTTACAACGTGAGAATTTAATATACAAGGATGTAATCGTGTTTTCTCAAATATAATTGGGTTTCATTCCTTGAAATTTTGGTAAGAGGAACCCTAGAAGCGAAATTGGATTTTTGGCGATGAATCCTGCGAAGGAAAAACACATCAGATCTGGGTTTCTTCCATCTCATTCAAACGAGATGTGATTTGTTTCGATCAAGATATGATTTTTTTTCGAACGAGATTTTATTTCATTCAAGTGACATGTGGGTTTGGGTCATGTTTGGATCGTGGAAATATTTTGGGAATTTTTATGAACTCAAGCGAGTACATGGGATATTATCGAAGTGTAAAACCCAATATTTTTAGAAATATTTTAAATTACACATATGCTCATAATACAATTATTTCTAGAAATAAAGAGAATACAATATATGCCAATTAGCAAATATTTATGTGTTATTATATTTACTTGTGTGATAAGTAAATGGAAACGTTTAAATTTACATTACATCGTAAGTGAGTAAAATCGACGGGTTTGACGGTATCTCAGTCGGGACACGCATGTGGGGTTGTAATGGTAATAAGATGGGAAAACCATGTTAGGTGGATTGGATGGTGATTTCGAGTGCCTCGATGATTCAGAATGGGCTGAGATAGTCAGAATTAGGTACCCGGGGGTAGTAATTGGGTTTCGATGACTTTTTTCACTAATTAGGACTCGTATAGGGGCATTCAGGTCATTTGACACTTAACCTATAGCCTAATTTTGGTATTAGGATAAAACTTAGGAATTTGCAGTCATTCCACCAACCCAAGAGACTTAGATTTGAGATAAAAGAGGAAAGAGAGGGAGAACAAAAGAGAAAGTGAAGAAGATCACCCAGGATGAGAATTGGGACAACTCTAGGCTTTGAACCATTAGGTGAAAAGGATTGATATAGGAAAAATCATAATCTCTACAATATAAAGGAAAGTGTTTATCTTACTTTGATGTTTTATGTTGTGCCAATAATTCATATCACAGTTGGAGTAAAAATATAAATTTTGGGGTGGGATTCACATGTAAACGGGCTTTTGGGAAAGATATCTGTTGAGAAATAATTTGGTTATGATCCCATATTAGTTATGAGATTGATTTATGTAAAAAGATGCGATCTTGAATGGTTCTTATGAGAAGTGAAGAAATCTTGAACTTTAATTAAGGAAGTAAATGATTCTCACTAATTATGTTGAATCCCGTAAAAATGTTCAAGATGGTGTTCATCATTACATTTAGAATTGATAGGATGGTGTTATGTTGGGCTTTGATGAAGAATGGTGTTCATATGGTGTATAAAAAATTGGGGAATTTCTTCAATAATGCACTAGGTCTGCCCAGACTATATTCGACATGAGGACCAGTTCGGCTCAGGAGATCGAAATGGTTCGGCCCTAATGTCTTGCCTACTTTGTTTGGTTAAGTTTTTTTGGGGACCGTTAAGGGGTATGATTGATTTAGGGAGTACAATGTGCGACTAAGGACTTCTGGATAAATATGTGAGAAATTATAATTCCATTGAGTGAGACAAGAATTAAATCTGGGTACGGGAATATGGTTATTTAAGGATGAACGAAACTTGGGACATGACTAATGAAATCAGTTTGGGATTTCTGATATAGTTTGAATACGTTCTGGAGTAGAAAAGCTTATTGTTCCGAATAATGCTAATAATGCATTTATATTATGTGAGTGACTACTTGAATAATCCGGAGTGGGGGTAGACTCGGGAATTATGGGCTAGTGCTATGTGAGATTAATACACGTTTAGACGATTATATATATATATATATATATATATATATATATATATATATATATATATGTGTGTGTGTGTGTGTGTGTGTGTGTGTGTGTGTGTGTGTGTGTGTGTGTGTTATGCATAGTGGGCGACCCACCTTCGTACGGACCAATTGGTGTTGGGTCGATTCCCCAGGCCATAAGACTGTTTGAAGATCACTATATGTGACTTTAAAGTCTTATAGGATGATGTGATATGGTTATGACCCATGGATGTATGTCTATGACCGCCTCTAGATTTGTGTTTACGTTTTGGGTTCGGTGGTGAGATTCCAATCCGATGGCCCAGGAGTGGTACATGATGTACCCGAAGCCTGATAGCTTGCTAGGAAATTCATCCATGAGGTCTCAGCTCTGGAGATGCGGTTATACGTATGTAGTGATATATACATATATATTCACATACATACACACACACACACACACATACAAACACAGAAAGTCTCATACAATGGCTCCTAATGGTACAGACCCTAGTACATACCATTTTTTTAAAATAGTAAAATTTAAATTATTTGATGAAACATCATGGATATGATCTTCATGGTGAGAAGATCATATCCTATTTTTCTCATTAAAAAATTCAATAAAAAACGTTGAGATGAGGTGATATGTAAAAAAATGGTGTAAATATGCATTTTTGACCGTCGAACTGTTGGATCAATGTTAGACACTTGATTGATTGATTTTTTTTTATGAAACTACATGCATATGATCTCCTCACTATCGAGATCATATCCATGAAGTTTTACTAAAAAAATCAATCAAAAAGTAGGTAAGAATATCGCCAAAATTTCAATGGTCGAAAATGCATATTTATACCATTTTTTACATATCACCTCATCTCAATGGTTTTTTATTAAATTTTTTGATGAAAAATATTGGAAATGATCTTATCACCATGGAGATCATATCCATGAATTTTCATAAAAAAAATCATTTTTTTCTATTTAAAAAATGGTACGTATCGAGGTTTGCACTATAAGTACTCCTTACAGGCGGGGACATCTCTCTCTCTCTCTCTCTCTCTCTCTCTCTCTCTCTCTCTGTGACAACCCGTATATAATTATGATAATTTATATTTAAATTATACTTATCTTATGTGATATGAATAATGTGTTATTAGTATATCTAATGTTAAGTGATTATGGTTAGTATAATTGTACTTTCATATATCATGAAATGTCGAATTATTTATGAACACGAGATTTGGTTATTTTAGATAGAAATATTCCTGTTTAAGACTAGTTTTGACCCTTGTAACATTCTAATTGACTTGAGGTGAAAACTACATAGTTGTAGACATGTTAGTTAGGGTTTTAACAAAACAAACGGTGCATCAAACGGATGTTCGAGTAAGAAGTTAGGTCGAAATTACGAGAAGGGGCAAATCTGTCAATTCCCTTAAGTGGTAAATTGTCTCTTATTAAACCAAATATTTTAATTTTATTGGATGGATTGGGAGGCAGACTTGGCCGACTTAAAACTCTCCCTTAAGCTTATTTATTCAGCAAATAGGTCCCTAGGTTCAGTTTGAGGTGATATTAGCTTGAGGAAAGAGAGGTAGAAGTTAAGGAAGAAAGGGTTACAAGGAAAATCTAGGAAAACAATTCCAAGAAAATCCTTAAGGTGTTCCCAAGGTAATATTATGTGTTACTATTGTTTTAATATTCTATTATACTTATTTCAAAGTATATAAATCGTGAATTATTGATCCAAATTCCATCCTCCTTTGTGATAATATGTATTGGTTCATATGTGAGATAAGTGGTTTTATAGGTCATATTGCTTTGTATTGAAACCCTTGGTATTCAAACATTCATAACTCTTTGTGTGTTTGCTGGAATTCATAAATTCCAATTGTATATGAAAATAGACTCATATATTCATATCATATCCGAAAATTAGAATTTAACTCCTTATGATTAGGCTTTAGTGATGGTTACAAGTTGGTATATAGTTGCTGTTTGTATATTTCATTTCGGTATGCCCTGAGTTTGGTCAAGCTTTTGAGATAGCAAATGAAGTCCAACTATTATGAAACTTTAATTATGTACTATTCAGTATGTCTACTGAAAGTGTGTTGAAAATCATGTAAAGTTATGCTGTAAAAAAATTATGAAAATTCTTATAAGTCGAAGGAACAATAGAGGAGTTTGTACGGAAGATTTCTTGTGTTGTAAAGAAATGCCCATAACTTGCCCTAGGAAGATTGAAAAATTACACCGTCACTTGTAACGGAAATTATATTCAGATATGTTTTTAGATTTATAATCTTGGACACCTGTATGTGTACTATTTATGAATATGGGATGGTTAAGTATGGAGGACAATGATTTGAGGCCATATTGGATACCCCATGAAAGAATGTTTTTATCTGTTCCTTCCCAAGGGTATTTTGAGTACATGTTTCATGTGTATATATATTCAGAAGTATGCTTTTATGTTTACTTGATTTTAGTTATAAATTCCTTACGAGGTAGTTTCTAGGGTTGAATGTTCATGACCTCGTCAACATATATACCATCGTTTCGTCTTTTCATATGTTTCATGTAATATGACTTGAGTAGAATCATATTGTGGTTGTGTACTTATTTAAAGTTACATAATTATATTAAGATAATACTTATGATTGAGTTTCAGTACTTATTTAGTTTGATTAACAGGTGTAAGGTCGAATCAACCAAGTTCAGCCCCACCCGAGGGAAACGTGAATACATAATTGACAACACAAGGTGAGTGTACTTACTGAGTTGATTTTGGATATGAAATATATGTATCATATGTTGAGATCATATGGCTTATTTAAAAGTCATGAGATGTTGATATGTTATGGCTTATTTAAAAGCCAAGAGATGAGGAGATGTTATGGCTTATTTAAAAGCCAAGAGATGTTGAGATGCTATGGCTTTATAAAAGTCAGGATATGTTGAATTGCTATGCAATTCAGGAGATGTTAGGTTTTTTAAAACCTATGGATATGATTATTGCCTACGGGCAGGAGATGTGGGGTTTATTAACTCCGGATATGTATATGGCCTAATTTGGCACATAGAGGTATATATTGTTATGTTGAAATGTTAATATAGTACTTTTACTATAGATAGCTGTAGTACATTCACTGAGTTTTTAAACTCATGGTTTTATATGTTTACATTTTCAGGTTTTCCAGCTGCCACTGCCAGGTCTAGGAGGTTGAGTAAATAGAAGTAGGGTCTTGTTAGTTTGTTTTATACACTGTACTAGTTGTAATTAAGTTAAATGATATGTGAGTTCTGTTGAAATTATGTCTCCTTAAAACGATTGGATTTTTTTAATATTCCGCATTTTAACCTTGAAGTTGTTTCAATATGTATTACCTAAATAATAAATAAATTATAATTGTGGTTTGTAAACTATTTAGTTAATTATATCCTAATGGGGTTAGGGGGTGACACTCTCTCTCTCTCTCTCTCTCTCTCTATATATATATATATATATATATATATATATATATATATATATATATATATATATATATATATATATATATATATATATATATATATATGTGTGTGTGTGTGTGTGTGTGTGTGTGTGTGTGTGTGTGTGTGTTTGTGTGTGTACAGGAGATGTGATATATATATATGTATATAAGAGTGATATATGTATATGTACGAATTAAATGAATGGGTGAACATTAAAATTGTAACTAATGTAAAGTCATGTGAATCGATTGATAAAAAGAGTATAATTAAGAATTATAATGATAAAGCTTATGGGATAGCTAAATGAGAATAGAAGCATAGTAAAATCAATGTAAAATGATTGGGCAAGAAGATTCATAGGTGGGACTAAGTTAAGTGGTAGTAGTAGCTATGCAGAGTAACATAACTAGGGTGTTGATTATATCAGGGGAGTGCGGAACCAGTTTAAATATGAACGAATATGTTGCATATCCATGATTGTATTTCAAACACTAGAAAAATATTTTCAAATGATCTTTTAGCTCTGACCCATATCAAATTTAAAAAATCTTTTTGGTGCTTAGCCATCGGGACACCAGGCATAGCTATCCTTCCGGTCAGACGATGTTTTAGCAGTTGTGGATGTTTGCAGGGGTTGATTAGACGTTTCCATCATTGTTATCTAGATATGATGTTTACTTCAGGTATAATTTCGGGCATGTCTCCCTATTGGACACTTAATGTATTATTCAGACATTATTCATCTCAGTTTCAGTGGGATTATTGTAGTGTGATTTTTACTGAGAGTTATCAATTAATTAATTTATTTCATTTATTTAACATTCAGTTATTATTGTGACGAATTTGTATTTAAATTTGGAACAGTTTGATGTATGAATGGAAGTTTTATACAAACAAGTTATTAAGTTATAAAATTTGACACGAGGCTTAATAGGTTATTAGTAATTAATTTAGTTTTCGACCGTGATGGTAAGAATAAGCCAGTCCGAGATTCCTATTTTATTTTAGTAGGGTCTAGGACACCCATTATTTAAATAGGTGGAGGTGTCACAGAAGGTATTAAAGCATCGGGTTCTAGTGTCCTTAGGATCTGTGCGAACTTACTATGTTTTCAACATTGTTTTTCTATGATATAGAGCCCTATTCTTAGGACTATTGATTCATATTAAGAATTACGTTATCCTGCTATTACGTATAATTGAAGTGAATCTTAAACAAATTTGGTTTGGTTTAAAAATCAAAACACGCGACGATGACTATCTCGGGCCACTAGGAAAGCAACAAGAAGAGAGGCTCGGTCGGAGCCGCAAACTATTCAGAGGAAGGTGACTGCAGCAGAGGCCATAACTATTATTCCTCAGGCAGTTAATGCCGTAATGGCCACCATAGTTCATCAATTTCCCTAAGCACCACCAAAATAGCCAGTGGTGCCAATTCAGGCTCAACGAATACAGTCAATATGGGAGAGAGTTAGAGGGGACTTTCAAAAGGGCCATCTGCCTGAATTTCAAGGAAATCTAGATGTTGTATTAGCTAGCAAATGGAAGAAGGACATCTAGAGGCATTTACGTATGGTTGAGTGTAGTGAAATTTAGAAACAATTTTTTGTGTCTTTTAAGCTCGTAGGAACTGTGTTGAAGTGGTGAGGGTAAGTCACCATGTTTGGGGAGAGAGACACCATGACTATCGAAAAATTTAATTCGATCGCAAGTTCTTCCCATACTTTCTTTAGATAAAGATTCGGGGAAGGTTTTTAGACTTATCATAGGATGATCAGAAAATGGCCGATTATGAGGATGAATTTACTCATTCAGAAAACTTTGCGCCCGACGAAGTGCATACTTTGAGACCGACTCGTGTTGATGTCGTCAATGCCACACTCTTACACTGTCAACGTCATCTCTTTCATATGAAAGGATCCAGGATATTTGGAGAGTCTATTGAGTAATTCAAGACTGGAGGTAACGGTTCTAGTGGCGCACTGTAGAGGATACCCAGTAGGGGACCCATATAAATGATTCAGATCATAAGGATTATGAACGGGTTATGGTGGATTCAGACAGGGCTACCAGTGTGTTCCACAGGGCCAAGAGGACTAAGGGAACATGGGGTGGCCGTTAAGGTCGAGGCCACTAGGGAAAGAGAGTAGGGCATACCCGACATGGCTAGTAGGGCCAGAGACATGAGGATTTCATAGGCAGTTATTTTATACGTGTAGAGCAGGGCCACATGCGTCGAGCTTCTCTGCAGCGAGCTAATGGACATTAAAAGGTTGCCCAGCAGGGGAAACCATTGCAGCAGGTTTTAGGTAAGTTTTGACGTGTGTATTACGTCTAGGAACCATGCGAATGCCAATTTTCCTTAATATATGATATGCTCTTGATACCGCCATTTTAAAAATCAAATGTGAGATTGTTCAAGCAATATTCCAAATTTTAAATTTTTTTCAAATTTAATAATTTATATCCTCAAATTTTAATTTCAACAAAATTAAAATTAAATAAAAATAAACACATATTTTAATTTTGTTCCAAACAAAAATTAAACAAATCTAATTCAAGTTCTAAATATGACAAACAACCCTAACATACAAATTTCCAAATTAAGTTTGTTCACTTGAATTAAGTTTAAACTAAAATTATCCAAATTTAAACTAGCACAAGTTGACACAAAATTTGTGCTTTAAACCAATTTTTATCTTGTTAACCTAACTATGCATCTATGTGATTTTTGCAAGATAAAAAAAAACAACCACAACGAAGTGATGTATGAGGGAAACCCACAATGGAAAACCCTCGGACGACCCAATCGCAAGTCCACTAGGTAAGGTTTTACAAAAGGCATGACAAAAAGACTTACTCAATAACATGATGCTCTCAGAAGACTTGATGCCTCTTCATTCCTCCACCTCTGCTTAGTCTACAACTCCAGAATCCACCTTCGTCTCGCTATCCACTGATGGGGAGAATCAATTGTCAACTAAACACAAGTCCCTCTTCCATATGCACATTAAGAATCAACAAATGAAATCCTCCATAGAAAAATTTATCTTTTGGGTAAATAATGGTACCCGGTGCCAAGATGATGATCTCAAAGAATATATATATATATATTGGAACTTGGATCAAAATAAACTACATGGGTGTAAATATGTTTTTATGTGAAAATTAAATCATTTGTTTTCATGAAAACAAAAAGGACTTTTTGTTGATATATTTTTCTCTCAAAAGCTCTTAGCAAGTATGAAAAATCTCTCCAAAATCACTTCAAAAAGTCCATTCCCCCATTGTTAAAAACTGGTAAAAAGATAGTGGAATAATGGGTGGTTAATAAGAAAATGATGAAAAACTAATAAAATTCCTAAGTCGTTCGAATGACTTTTAGATGTCATTCAAATGACTTAGTGATGTCGTTCGAACGACATTTGCTAACGAGAAAACAAAGTTAAAAAACAAAGGAGCCTCATTCGAACAACTCTGCTGAAATGACATCATTGTAACGACCTTTCTAACGAGAAAATAGAGAAAATGGGCAAAATCTCGTTTGATAGCTCATTCGAACGACCTAGGAATCTCGTTTGAACAAGATCCCTGTTTCGTTTGAACGACTTTTCAGGGAAAAAATATTTTTCTTTAAAAAATAAGAACTAATATTTAACATAATTTTAGTAAAAATATGATACCCAAAATAAATTTCCATGTCCCTATATATATCATTTGCATTCATAACATTAAATACCAATGAAATAGTGAAAGTTGATGATGTGAATATGTCATGAAATCGATAATGATGATATATTCAATTTAGGCTTGGCCTCCACGTCTTCAACTCAAACTCATAGGCTTGAAGGTCACAAACTCTACCCTACGAATCAAATAGTTTTTTCTGAAATTAAGCCAACAATTACAAATTGACTCAATTGAAAATTTGTCCTTTCAAATCTCCCCCTTTGGCTATTCCGGGAAACAAACAAAACAAAAATGCTATGGGTCGTCAAGCTCATCTACCAAGACTCAATCCCGCCCAAAGATAAAAAAAATTACATACGATTGACTGACACATAGTTGAGATGCTTTGTGGGGCTTAATATTGCCACTTAATATGAAAACCTACACACTTAAACATACAATCAAATGCCTAGGGAATATGACAATATAAAGTGCATAATTAATTTTCCGCATTTGTCTAACATGACCTACTTAAGACAGCCGCGTGTCTCCCCCTAAGATAGATCTCCCCAAATTAAACGGTTTAGATACCGTTTCTCCCACTTTTTGTTCGGAATGGACAAAGATTAAAGTGCATTAAGTAACTTATTTCTCCCCAATTAACTCAAATTCTCACCCTAAATAAAACAAGGGAAAAGCATAATGGAAAAACAAGTATATCATGCAACATTGTATAGAGTGACAAGAAATAAAGTAACATGACAATAAAAGATCAACTAATGCACAAAAATATTAATATATACTAACTACGATGTGATAGCAAAAAGATATCAGCTAGAGTGTGAAATCGCCCCGATGGAATAGGACCCCCAATTTTAAAAATCTTTCAGTTTAATTTCCTATATGTGTGGAATATAAATGGTTATTAAGAAAATATAATTTTTCAAAAAATAATTAAGTTTTCCTTTCTTAAAATGATGAAAAAGTTAAATTAAACACAAATTAAAATTAAACCTTAATAAGTGAATTACGGTGAACACACACACACAATTCACACAAACCAAATATTGGATTTTCTCAAAAAACAAAAATAACACTAAAGATAAATATGAGAAATTTTACTTTTAGCCCAAAATTAATTTAACACAAGTCCTAAAAATTTGTCAACACAAAATATTTCAATTTACCAAAAGAGGCTAAACCAAATTAAATATATGACTTGAATTAAATTAACTTAAATTTCACAGAAATTTAATTTTAGCACCAAAATTAGACAAGTGTGATAATTAAACCTGTTTTACCTTGATTAACCTAAGCATGCGTTCTAAGGTGTTTTAGCAAGATAGAATATACAATATCACACGACGCGCCGATGTACGAGGAAAACCCACATCGGGAAAAACCTCGGATGGCCCTAGCCACGAATTCACTAAGTATGGAAAGAGTTTTATGAAGACTCAACAAAAGGACTTACACAACACGACTTGAGTTCGTCCAAGCCTTGATGCACTCCTTCGATCTTCAACCTCCGCCTAGTGAATAATTATAGACTCCTCCACAGTCTTGGACTCCTCCAATAGGGCTCTTGGATATAGTCACCCTCACATGAAGCTTTTCTTTGAGTGGGAACACCGAAACATAAACCAAATGATTCTCCTTTTGTCGGGGTAGAGAAACATGACCAAACTCCTTTCTTATTGGGTAGAAAAGTGAACCCGGTGCCAAATACTCCAAGAAAATATATATCAATGAAAAGACTTGGATAAAACTAAACTTTTGGCCGTAAACTCATGTGTTTGTAGAAATAAATCTTTGAAATTCAACACATAAAAACATGGAACTTTGGTTGATGTGTTTTCTCTAAAATGTTCTCTAAAGGAAAGTACCAAATTCTGTTGAAAAATGTGTCCCAAGTGTGTTTTAAACTACCAAAAGAAAGTGGGACAAAAGAGTAGAAAATTGGTTAAAACTACAAAAGCAGTTCCAGCCCAAAAATATCGTTCGAACGACATTTCGTTCGAATGAGACTTCTAACGATAGTCCAATATAGGATTGAGTAAACTCGTCAGAATCTTCGTTCAAACGAGCGAACTCGTCAGAATCTTCCTTCAAACGAGCTTCTAGTTTGAACGACAATTCAAACGATAGTCCAGTGATCAAATGGGAACTTTTTGGCAAAAATTTGTTCGAACGAAATTCTTATTCAAACGTCATTCTCGTTCGAACGACAATTTCAAATGAAATGTCAGAATGGTCAAATTTCATTTTCAGCCCAAAAACTTTTTGTACAAAGTTCTGAAATAAAATTCATTTTAAAATAAGGTTTCACCCATAATAAAATTATTCCAAGTCTCCTACAAATATATAAAAGCATTTATACCTTTTGGAGACTTCAAATATGATGTTGATGATGTTAAACGTGGCACTTGAAACTCAACAATGATGTTCACTTATAAACCACGCCGCTACGTCTTCAACTTAGCATGTCATATGCTTGAATAATACTCAAGGACATTATCTTATGACTCAAGTGTTTTTTTCCGGAATTGAGCCAACATTACTTAAAGACTCAAATGGAAGTTTGTGTCCTTACAAATCTCCCCCTTTGGCTATTCCGGGAAAAAAATCAAAACAAAATCCTAAAGGGCCGTCAAGAACTACTAGACTAAAAAACTTCCCCCACAAAAAAATAAAAAATACAACTTGACTCATGACCCAAGTAACACTATCTTTGTCGAATGAAGGTTTCCATTTAGAATAATAAATCCTGCACACTAAAGCAAAGCATTACACGCATGGGGAATATCAAAATGTTAAATGCAATTAAAATAATTACTCCCGCTAAATTAATTCTCCCCTTTATCAAATATGATCAACATAAGAAGATAGTGCTCTCCCCCTTAGTTAAATCTACTAAGATACGATTATAATAGGATCATATACCATTTCTCCCCTATCATTCTCCCCCTTTTTGTTCAGGAATAGACAAAGGATATGTAACAACCCTCGCTTTTGAGAATCCATTTTATATTTAATTACTGTGTAAACCGATTATATGAAATGTTGAGATATGGAGTAAGTATTAATTAAATGAGTTAAAAGTTAATATTTACTAAATTATTGCATGTTTACCGTATGTGTAAGTAAATATCATCATGTTGCGTTTTACAGTGTCATATGATTTAAATGACATTTACGGTTTAAATGAAATCGAAACATGAAATTAGTTATAAAATTTTCAAATGATAATTTGGAGGGCGTAGTTAGTCCCGGAATGTGCGAGATAGTGAAAATGAGTGCCATATTGCATTTTTGTGTTTTGGCCACTTTTGACTGGTTTTAACATAAATGTGTAGTTGCAAATAATTTTACTGCGGTATTAACAACTTAAGTTGGGAATTTTAGACTAAGGCCACGATTTAGTCTTGCTAAGCCTTTTATTTCTCTTAAGTACATTTGTTAACCTAGAGAGATAGAGAGAAGAAGAGAACTTTGGAGAGAAAGAGAGAATTGAAGATTGAAGATTTGGGATTACTTATACCACAAAGAAATCTGAGATTTCTACCCTTAGGCAAGTTTTCTACTTGCTAATATGTGATTTAAGATGAGTAAATTGTATAATAGTTGTGTATTAGCATTTATGGATCAAAAGTGGAATTTATGGCATTTGAGCCTTGATTTGGGGTTATGTCGATGAAATTGTGGATAATATTAGTTAAGAAGCACGTAGGATGATTTGGGGTATATTAATGTTGTTGGATGTGTGTAAAAATGGAAGAGATCTGAGGTTTGGAAAAAACTAGGGTTTATAACCCTTAACCCATTCTTGGCAAATTCGCAGGGGCGAATCGATTCGGCCCTAGGGAGAATCGATTCCCTTAGGGTCAGCTTACAGGTCTGGTTGGACCGAATCGATTCGGCATTTTACAGAGTGCCAGGTTTCTTAGCCCGAACCGATTCGCTTTTTGGGCGAATCGATTCGTGTTCCTGCTATTTTTGAGTTAATTTTATAACTCAATTTCAATTCATTTTCTTTAGGCTTAGGACCTAGGAACCTTCTTGTATGAAGTAAACTTAGAGTCCTAGAGTTTTAGGTGAGTTGTACCACTACCCTAGAATAGAAATCCATTAAATGGGGCTTATTCCGGGGATGAATAATTGAGGTTAGGTCATTTCTTTTCCTTAGTTAATTATTTGGGGATCTAGAAGTTGCAAGGTCATGTTTGGAGACTTTAGAGGCTCAATCGAGGTATGATAGTCTTGGTGGTTTAGAATAACTCCAAAATTCTTGGAGAGTACATTGAGAATTTATTTATTCATTGAGATTGTAGTAATGACATAAAGTACGTATGGCTCCGGATAACTATAATGCATTTGTTAAAATGAAAAGGGAATCGGAAATGAATAGAGTAAATGATAATTTACTTAATCATGTTATGGTAAATGATAAATGGATTAAACACACCCTCTCTAAATGCCATCATAAGGGAAGTTCGCGTGTGAGGTGAAGCCCCCTGGCTAGTGAGTGCAGGGTGGATATAGTCCTAGGCCATATGAGCGCTTGTTATTTATTTTTTGCGATGGTGAGGTAATTCCGGGTGTGGTTACGACTCTCCCTCAGGCATATGGACGCTTCCCGATGTCTTGTGTTGTAGGTTCCCAGGTTGTCTTGATATATAGGCCCTGGAAGATGACGGTCATTTAGGGGCGCGCACAGTGGGGAAACCCGGACGGGTGGTCTTAGAATCGTTATATAAATATGATTATAACTATTCTTAATCAAGTGGAGTTGATGGATTATAAATGCCATAAAGAGCATATTGAAATGCAAGAAATAGCATATAATTGAGATAAATGCCACAAAGAGCATATGATTGTGACTATGTTTCCTGATAAGGAACGGAATGATGAAATATAATAATGAAATTAATGGACAATTTAGTTAATGTTACTCACTCGTATTCTCTTGCATAACTGAATTAAATTTATGATCATCTAAACTGCCTTAGTTCATTCTTTAAAACTGTGTAGATAGATTCTCATCTTTATCTATCATGATTATCTGTCCATGACTGTCATACTCTTTATTCATCTGGTGATCATATAAAACCGAACCCTGACCCGTTCATATTTCTTGTTGTGCATGAATCTTGTATTCGCTCAGGTGCTCCACCGCAAGGACGCCCGTACTGACTTTCCCATTTCTGGTGAATTTTGGGGAGTCGTGATACATTGCGGATATCACGGGATATTTTATATAGACGCTTTCATTTTTGGTCTCTAGTTATGATCAGGTCATTTACTCGGGCATGTGGCCCAAGCTTTTGCAATTGCATAGTGAAATGTATTATGTGATATTAATTAGATTACTGTTATACGTTGTATGTACCTGTTGACCGACAGCGTATTCGGTCCTCTTATTGTATACTTTTTATCATTGTAATATAAGTTCTTTTGGGTTTCTAATTTCTTTTCTGATTGGGTTGTTTAAATTATTTCTTTAACTCATAAAATTAAAATTTTCGGCAACCCGTTTTCTGAAATATTGGATGGTTATCCCGTATACTTATTTTATTGTTACGATGCTGAGAATGATTCCATCCATGATTCCTATTATATTGGAGTATCGGGTTGGCCACCTCTTATTTTGGTGAGCGGGTTGTCACAGGATAAAAGAACTAATTAATAACTCAATTTTCCCCTAATATAACTAATTGCAATTTCTCCACCTAAAAACTCCATAAGGGATATAAATAAGGGAAAATAAGTAAAGCAAAACGATGCTTAAGAGATAAGATCATTAAAAGAGATGTGCAACAAAAGACAATAACTAATCCAAACAAGTATGATGGATGCTAACTATGATGTGTACAAAACGATGTCAATTTCAAACATAAGAGACTAAGCATGTGATGTCAAATAAATATTTTACAAAAATTTAGATAGCAATTATGAATTAAAACATAGGTGGACTAGCTAAAATGGCAAAGACTCAAAACAAAACAAAATATCATATATATATATAAAGTTTATACAAGAACACATATATATAGAGATAAACACAAAAATGACACAAACTATTATAATATGAGTTTTCCACACTCTTATGGCATAAATGTGTCATATGGAAACGGAAATGAAGGGGCGTGAATAAGATACTAATGAATTTAAAACCCAATCACTTAAAATTTTCACAGAGTTCGCATTTGATCGCAAAACTTTATCAACTGACATTTAGGCTTTAGGTGACAGGATAAAGTGAACTCACGAACTAACAAACACAATGCATACATGCCTAGCATGTTGATGATTCTACCAACAAATAGAGTCATGACATTGAAAGTATAGCTAGGATAAACGAACATTGTGCAAACCGTTAATGTACCATCCAAACTCCCTCAAAATAAGGATATTATTATTTTTGAATGATTACGTCACACTAAATACATATAGGCCTTGGCTAAATATTTTCTTTTAATGCCAAATTATTTTAGGCCTTTGGACGACATATTTCTTTTAGGTCCATAGCAATCGGTGGCTTACTCGCAAAGTAAAATATTTCCTTTCGGAGCCCTTCCCCGTGCACAAATATATATTATTTTTTATCACTCAATTCTCACATGCAACGGATTTTAACATGCACTAGTCCTCCTAGATCATAGTATGTAGATGACTAGATTTGGAGGAGAACACCTCACAAAGCTCAAATATAACATGTGAAGTTAAGGTTAAAAAAGCTCGTGCATGTGTGTGAAAAAGGAATATAAAAGTGAATCCACTAAGCATGTCAAACTTGAACCACTCCATGTAAACGTGATAAAGAACATTTTAAGGATTAAAATTTTAACCAAAAGATCTAGACACACGGAAGCGGAATGAGGATTCAAACAAAACATGTGACACAAAATGTGTGTAAAACCAAAAAAACACAAAAATAAAATCTTTTTGAGTTTTATAAAACAATTTAGATACCAATTTAGAAACAAAAAAATATTTACTCAAAAGACAAACAAAAATCATTTATATTTTTCATTTAGCCTAAATAACTCATACGTTAAAACGCAAATGATAAACTAAAATCTTTATGTATTTTTCAGTTAATACAAACTAAAATGAAAAGAATAACATACAAAAGATAAACAAAAATCGTAATTCTAGCGTGATTGATTATAGAGCATAGACTAGAAAAATAACAAAACAAGCATACTACTAGCAAGGATATATGAAATGAAGCACAAATACCTAGAGTATGCAAACAACTAACACATTAAACCTTTGGATTTAACAATGGAGGTATCATGTGAAAGTAATTGAGAATAAAAAATCCTATCTTGTAAAGCTACCAAGTCAGATCTCCTAACCCAAACTAATGATCAATGACGATTTTGGGGTATAGGAATCTTGGCTACCTCAGTTGCCTTATGTTGGGATTTTCTAGAATATCTGTTAAGATCAAAACAAAATTTCTTAAGATGACCTTTTCGATCACAATGTGAATAGGTAAAAATGCGTCGAAAGGTGGTACCTAAGGATTGATCTCTAAAGGATTTCCTAGGTGATTCTCTTAAAACATTGATTTTGTCTTATGAGTTGACTCATTACAAGTATCGAAGCCTAAACCACACGTGTCCTTTTTAATTTGGACTGTTCCTAATATTTTATCAAATTTCTTCGAACGACACTCAAAATCAAGTTTTACTTTACTAGAATATTTTAATTTAGTTTCTAAATATAAAATGTGAGACTGTAAAAAAACATTGCACTTCTCAAATGCGAGAATCTCCTTTTTTAAGGATTTCATTAAGCCCTTAAGGCTATCTCTCTCGCCTTCTACAAGTACAAGCTTCTCTCGAAAAGCTCTCTCTTGTGTCACAAGGTCATTAACTAACGCACTCTCTTCAATAACCTTGTGACGCTCTTTTAAACTTGCTTCTAACTTCAAATTTGACCTTTTTAATTTTATAGATTTGGCATATAATTCTTGAAATGAAATTTGAAGTTCACTCACATCAACCTCATTTTCACTTTAATTATCTCTCTTCTCCACTTTTAATACCATCATTATGTTTAGCTTCACAAATAAAGGCCTCGGAAGTTTCATGATTTCATATGTCATCATCAGACAATTTCTCACTATCACTCTCATGACAAGCCATGAATGCCGTAAATCTTATTTATCACTATCGCTAAAGGTGGCATTGTATAATATAGGTTGCTTACCCTCTCTCCTTAGTTTAGTGGGGAACTCTCTCACCCCGTGGAACTAACCCTCACACCCATAGCACCTTCTTGACTCATCCCAATTTAAATTTTCATTAAACGTTTTAGGGATCTTTTCGGCTTTGTCATGCTTAGATTTTTCAAATTTCTTAAACTCATTTTTAAATTTATCTTTGTTAAATTTAAGAAATTTACGAAACTTCCTAGCAAACATAGCCATATCTTCCCAGACACTATCAGTCTCGTCATCCACAACTTCTTTTTCCTCCTTATGGGCTTTCAAAGCGATGACCTTCCCAATTTTCTTTTTATTTTTGGAGGGGACCATATCTAGTTCATAAGTTTGCAAATCAGCTACTAGTTCCTCAAGTTTGGTAGAGTGTAAGGTGGGTAAAGGATTTAAAATGGTCACTTTAGGGATAAACCTATCGGGTAGGGACCTAAGAATTTTCTTTACTACTCGGTTGTTGGCTATTTTCTCTCCTAAATTCAATGAAGAATTTACTATATCGGAGAGTCTAGCATAAAATTCATCGAATGTTTCTTTTTCATCCATTTAGATGGTTTCAAATTGAGCGGTGAGGTTTTGGAGTTTAGAGGCTTTTACGACGCTTGTTCCCTCATGAGCGAGTTGCAAAATATCCCACGCCTCCTTAGCGATTTCACACGTCATGATGCGTCGGAATTCATCTGGTGTGACCGCGCTAAATAAGGCATTAAACCTCGGGAATTAAAATTATCAATTTTTAATTCACTCTCACTCCATCTCTCGACATGTTTGGGGACACACTCATTTTGTATAAGCATAGTCGGTGGGGACCACCCATTAACTACGGATAACCAAACCCTGTCGTCTATAGCCCTAAGTGTCGAACGCATACGAGCTTTCTGATATGCGTAGTTAGAACCATTGAAAATAGAAAATTTTGAAAACTAACAAAAATCCATTTTTAACAAAAATAATAAAAGGACCTAAGTACAGTAAATTAGTACTTCTAGTTTTGATAGCAATTTGAAATATACCCGATGGAATAGGACCACCAATTTTAAAAATCTTTCACTTTAATTTCCTATAAGTGCAGAATATAATGATTACTAAAGAAATTTAATATTTCAAAAATAAATAAATTTCCCTTTCTTAAAATGATAAAAAAATTAAATTAAACACAAATTAAAATTAAACCTTAATAAGTGAATTTTGGTGAACACACACACACACAAAATTTACACAAACCAAATTTTGGATTTTCTCAAAAACAAAAATAACACTAAAGATAATATGAGAAATTTTACTTTCAGCCCAAAATTAATTTAACGCATGCCCTAAAAATTTGCCTACACAAAATATTCCAATTTACGAAAAGAGGCGAAACCAAATTAAATATATGACTTGAATTAAATTAACTTAAATTTCACCCAATTTAATTGTAGCACCAAAATTACACAAGTGAGATAATTAAACCAGTTTTATCTTGATTAACCTAAGCATACGTTCTAAGGTATTTTAGCAAGATCAAATAAATATATCACACGACGCCCCGATGTACGAGGAAAACCCAAATTGGGAAAAACATCGGACGACCCTGGCCATGAATTCACTAAGTATGGAAAGAGTTTTACAAAGACTCGACAAAAGGACTTACACAACACGACTTGAGTCCGTCCAAGCCTTGACGCACTCCTTCGATCTTCAAACTTCGCCTATTGAATAACTGTAGACTCCTCCATGGTCTCAGACTCCTCCAATAGAGCTCTTGGACACCGTCACCCTCACACGAAGCTTTTCTTCGGGTGGGAACACCTCAACGTAAACCAAATGATTCTGCTTTTGTTTGGGTAGAGAAACAGGACCCAAAATCCTTTCTTCTTGGATAGAAAAGTGAACTCGGTGCTAAACACTCCAAGAAAATATATGATAAAACTAAACTTTTGGGTGTAAACTCATGTGTTTGTTGAAATAAATCTTTAAAATTCAACACATCAAAACATGGAACTTTTGTTGATGTGTTTTCTCTAAAAAGTTCTCTAAAGGAAAGTACCAAAGTCGAGAATGATGTTATATGTGGCACTTGAAACTCGGCAATGATGTTCACTTGTAAATCAGGTCGCTACTTCTTCAACTTAGCATGTCATAGGCTTGAATAATACTCAAGGACACTATCCTATGACTCAAGTGTTTTTTTTTTACATTAAGACTCAAATGGAAATTTGTGTCCTTATAGACTGTACTAATATAAGCGTGACATATTAAACAAAAGACACAATAAGACAGATACATATATCAATAACTAACATACAATGCCTAGATAGCAAGGAAAAGGCTCAAATACAAATGACACCTTATATATACATACACAAAATATACCAATAACGTACAAGAACATATATATTGGAATAAACACCACATAAGACACAAATACATTAAGATTTCCACACTTATATAACGTAAATGTTCTAAATAAACATGTAGTAAATGGAATGAATGGGTGTGAACTAGAGACAAAAGAATTATGAGACAATGACTTAAATATGTTCAAGGAGTTTTGCATGATTGCAAAACTTTCTCCAACTTATATTAATCCTCATGTGACTAGATAAAGAGAACTCGAAGAACAAAAAGGCACAATGCATACAAATTTAGAATTTTGGTGATTCTACAATCCAATATAATCATGAAAAAAAAGCATAACTATAATACATTGTCATTGTGAAAACCCGTTAATATTGAGATCCAAACCACCACATAAATAATAATGATCTTCTTTTCTTTTCAAAGAAAATACCAAACTAAACTATGCTGGCCTTGAATAGTTTTTACAATGCCTTACTTTTTAGGGCCTTGCCAATGGTGGCTTTCACGCAAAGTAGATTAGCTCCATTCGTATCCTTTTCTATGCACCCTCATTTGTAATTTGTATACGATTCAAAAAAATCTTAGGGGCAATGGTTCTTCTATGCACATATCCTCAATAGTCACAAAAAAATGCAGAGGAAAAAATTGATAGGAGAACATCTCAATTAGCTAAAATATTCATGTGAAGTTAAAGTTCAAAAGCTCGTGCATGTGTGAGAGGCATATATGGGTGGCAATTTTAGAAACAACACGAGAAAAAAATACGGAACGACACGAAATTGACCCAAAATTGACATGATATGGCGTGTTCGTGTTGGTTTTTTTTTTTACACGAAGTCATGTCGTGTCATGTTTGTGTTTGAATTATGAGTTGTGTTGAGTCGTGTTATCGTGTTATCATGTTTTTTAGGCGTGAAATTTAAGAAATTCTAGTATTCATGTCGTGTCGTGCCGTTTTATTTTTTATTCGGGTCGTGTTCGTGTCAACTAAAAAAACCACAAAGTCATGTCTTGTGGTGTTCGTGTTCGAAAAAACCTTGTCATGTCATGTCGTGTTGGCCCAAAAGCCGACTCGTTGACCCGAATTGCCACCCTTAGAGGCATATAAAAAAGAATCCATTAAGTAAATCAAAGTCAAACTACTCCATGCAAGCATGATAAATAACACTTTAAGGAATGAAAATCTTAACCAAAAGTTTTATCCACATGGAAGCGGCGATGATATATGATTCAAACACAAGGATATGCCACATAGAATGTGTAAAACTAAAATACACAAAACAAAACAAAAAACTTTTTGATTTTTTCAAAATTTTTAAACAAACACAAAGACAACCTAACAGACAAAGATTTTTTTTTTGTACCCAATAAATGAAAAAACAAATAAAAAAGATACACATCATAATTCTATCAAAACATATGTGATGAAGCATAGACTATAAAATGAAAAACAAATATACAACTAGCAAGAATATATCATGTAGCACAAAAGCTAGTGAATGTAAACTAAGATAACACAACCAACCTTTAGATTGTGCAAGGAAGTTATCATGTGCAATAAAATGAGAATCATAAAGCCTATCATGTAAAGCCTCCAAATTAAATCTCCCAACCCACATAAGTGAACCATGATGTTCTCGAGATTTGGTGACCTTGGTGACTCTACCCTTGGACTTCCTAGTACCATTTCTAAGATCTAAACAAAACTTCCTAAGTTGACCCTTCAGGCCGCAATGTGTGCAAGTGAAAACAGGGTGGAAGTATTACTCAAGGATTGATCTTTTCTAGTGTTCTTAGTCGATTCCCGAAAAATCATGGCTTTAGCTTTATTATCGAAATCATTTCGAGTATCGAAGCCAATGACACACATGTCATATTTTATATGGGTAGCACCTAAGATTTATTTAATTTCTACGGCAGACACTCCAAATAAAATTTGACCCGACTTGAGTCTCTTAATTTTTCTTTAAGCTCCACTATTCTAGACTCAAGTAAACTCCTTGTCTCTTAAAACACAAGAATGTCTTTCTTCATAGTCTCCATTAAACCTCAAATGCTATCTCTCTCACCTTAAACACACTATAGCTTATCTCGAAGAGATCTCCCACATGCCCTAAGATCTTCAATTAAAACACTCTCATTATTTCCTATGGCGCGTTCTCTCATCTTAGCTTCCAACTTCAAGTTAGCCCTTTTTAATTTCAACGATTCTGCATTCAACTCCCGGAAGGACACTTGAAATTAACTCCCCTCCTCCTCCTCTTCATTATCAATCTCTAATCCACTTTATCTACCATCAAACTCATGCGATTCACAAATAATGGCCTCGAATATGTCATGTAAAAAAATAACTTCATGAGAAGATTCATTATCAATACTCACATGACTTGCCATGAACGCGGCGAAGTTGTGCTCAATAGGGGAATCGGGTCCCTCTTTAGGTTCATTATCACTAAGGATAGCCTTATTTGAAATTGGTTTCTTTCCCTCCTTCCTTAATCTAGTGGGACACTTGAATGCCCTATGGACACAACCCTCTAAACCATAATATTTATTCGACAAATCCCTATTAGGATCTTCATTATGATTTTTAAGGAATCCCTCGGCTTTGTTATAATCATTTTAATGTTCTCTTTATTAACCTTAAGAAGTTTTGTAAACTTCTTTGCAAACATAGCCATATCATCGAAGTCAATATCAAACTCATCATCCAAAACAAGTGTTTCCTCCTTTCGAGTTTTCAAAGTTATGCCCTTCTCTTTACTCTTCTCATCCATGGAGAAAAACACGTCAAGTTCATCGTTTTGTAAATCCCCTACAAGGTCTTTAATTTTTGTAGAGTTTAAAGTGCCTAAAAAGATTAAAACAGTCGCCTTTGCATTAAATCTCTCGAATAATGACCTCAAAATTTTCTTTATGACACGGTTGTCAGTTATATTTTCTCCCAAATTAAAGGACGAATTCACAATGTCGGATAATTTATCATAGAACTCATAAAAAAACTCATTTTTTAACATTTTAATGGTTTCAAATTGTGTGGCGAGGTTTTGGAGCTTTGATGTTGTAACAACACTTGTACCTTCATGGGTGAGTTTGACCCTCCTTGGATGTTTCACACCTCATAATCTGGCGAAACTCCTCCATTGTAACCTCACTAAAAAGAGAATTCAAACCACTGGAATTAAAATTAAAAAGTTTAAGTTCGTCCTCACTCCATCTTTCTACGGGTTTAAGAACACGCACATCTTTTTCTAGACATGTTGCGGGGGACCACCCTCTAACTGCGGGTTTAAATTGACCTCATACATGTTTTCCAATACACATAGTAGGAAAATTTTCATATTATTTATCATTCGAATGACCTGGGAATCCCGTTCGAATGAGATCCGAGTTTCATTTGAATGAATTTTTAGAAACAAAAAATATTTTTCTTTATAAAATAAAAAATCATATTTAAATTAATTTAGTAAAAATATGAAACCTAAAATAAACTTCCAATTCTCTATATATATCATATGCATTCATTCCTTTAAACACCATGGAAATAATAAAAGGTTGATGATGTGAAACATGGCATGGAAATCAGTAATGATGATATCTTCAATTTAGGCTTGGTTGTTACGTCTTAAACTTAAACGTCATAAGCTTAAAGGCCACAAGCTTCTAGCATACGACTCAAATAGTTTTTGTCAGGAATTAAGCCAACAATTACAAATTTACTCAATTAGAAATTTGTCCTTATAAACTAGTTGAACAACAAGTGCCATTGGCAATTAAAGGTATGATTTTTATACATGGGCAAATGGGGTAAGTTTTTTGTGACACGAGTGCATCACAATATTTTTGTTAGCACTAGATTTACACGTGAGATGGGTTTATGTACCATGAATAATATTGTATTGTGTATATACATTTACCATAGATTAGCAGGGCTTTCTTTACTTACATCTATGGGGGAGCGGGTGTGGACACTAGGAGGTTATTTTTTTGTAGTTCTACTCATTTTTAGAATATATGATATTCTCATGTTAGCGATGGTTTGAGTGATGGTGGACTGTTACAGTAAGGTTAACGTGTTCGCTGCTCCAGGTCTTGAGGTGTTGTTTTCATATGTCTCATCCTGAAAGAGGGTCAAGCCCTCATTTATATTATATTGTAGAGGAGACCTTAGAGAGTATAGTTATCTCATTATACTCGATCCCTATACATAGGAACTTTACTGATGAGATTTAGGGAATATCGGGGATACTGCTAAGTTGAGAAACGGAACTTGTTATTGATTTAACGTTGGGGACTTAGTGATAGTGCAAGGGTCATATTGTGTGACTCCTTTATATATATGGGTATTGATGATTAGACTTATATGTGTGGGATACGATTTTGAGTGTCCCTATTATGTGCTTTAGTCCTATGGATATCGATGACCCACAATGCTAGGTAGTAGTGTATTGGGGGGGTTTCTTGTTCAGATTTTGCTTGAGAGATCCACCCCCCCCCCCCCCACACACACACACATGAACCTTAGTGAGAATTGGGAACTAGGATACATGTTAGGCGCTATTGCATTTGTTTAGTGCTTTAGTTTTTACACGTGTATGTAGATAACACTTTGACCTAAGAGATATTTTGTAATTTAAGTCCAGTGGAACTAGGTAGTGCTGTGTATAAAGAAATGTGAAGCATTTGCACCACTAGTTGATAGGTGGGGCAATCTTGAGAATAATTAACTCGTGATTAGTAGGGTAGTAGATTATACACTTATTCTATAGCCATGCCATGCATGCATGCGAGGCCTAGTTTGATATGTATATGTTGTGTCTGTTATAATTGTGAAGATATGCACGAGGTTTAGAGTGTCTGGGTGCTCTGATTAGTTCAATTTTTAGTATCGTCCGAGATCAGAGCACGTGGAAATAAATATACTGAGTCAAATGCCTATAGGGTAGTTAGAAGCAGAGTTGAAATATTAATATGGACTGAACTTCATTAGAGGAAGAAGGTAGTTCTGACATATACAACAACTAGAACTATCACACCCGAGATGGGTTGAAAGATAGTTAAGACACAGTCGAGGGACCTCTCTTAACAATGGAGGATACAACAGTTTTGTGAACTAGAGTGAAGTCGTACTCAGTCAAGTTCTGAGGGTGGCTTGTGCATAAATAGGATGTTGATTTTACCAGACAAGAAGGACCCTAGAATGGAGTAGTTTTGGAGTAGACGACTGGGTCATGATATTTGTCATAACCCAATTAGGGGAGTGAGGTGTACAATGTAATGTGGGGTACAGAACATGTGGATCGGTGTGGAGCAAGACATATCAAAGTTGTGCAAGAATAATTTCTCTTATATTGTTCATAGCATAGGCCTTAGTTTATTTTAGTCTAGTTTGGCGTATCCCATTACAAACTGTCACGTACCCTCACGACAAATCGACATAACCACTCGAGACTTCCCGACATCGCTTAATGGTATAAAGAATTTTAGAGTTTATATTTATTTACATGCTTTATCTTAGGGTTTTTTTATATAAAAGTAACAGGGGCTTCTAATTTAAAAAAAAATCTCATTCAAGGTAGAATAAGGCCTCGTTCAAACGAAATCAGGTTCTCTTTTGAAGTTTTTTTTTTATCTAACTTTGAACAACAAACCCTATTTCATATCATTAGAAATGATATTTTTCTCATCCGAATGAGATCCATATCTCATTTGAACCACGCCACTGCCTTGATTTTTGTTCCTTGTTTATAAATCCTATTTTTTCTCCTTATTTTGTATGACTTTTGCAAAACACGTTTTTGCATATTTGCTACAAAAATTCCTCAAGTTTTAGTGTTGCAAAACATTTTTTTAATTCACAATAACATGCTAAAAATCATGTTCGTGAATTGTTTAAACCCTATACAGTTTGTATCTTTTGCATACCCTTTGTGGATAAAGCATCTTTATGGCCGACTTATGATTGCCTATGGGGATAATATTGGTTTTCTTTAAAGGTTGTATGAAGGCACTGTGAATTATACTTGTGGGCGATTATATCAAGTTGTCTATAAGTCGATAGTCTTATAAACTATTTATAGTGAATAAAAGGTTTTACCCGAAAGGTTTTTCTTTTTTTAATCCTCATCTTCGATTCGATGCATGGTTTATTTTATATGTTTTATCACATAGATGCATGTTTAGGAAAAACAAGATTGTAGCGTCCTGAATTTTTTAGTATTTAAAATTATATTAATTGGGATAATTTTAAATTACACACGTGACATGATTTAATGGAATTAAATATTATGTGTTGATTAAATATTAATCGAAGTGAGAATAATCATTGTTTATTGAATATAATTACTAAGTGAATAGTTCATTATTATTGTTACACCATAGCAAGTGACAATGACGTGATGGTGGTATATCTCAACTAGGTGTCGAGTGTGGACTATATGATGTCGAGATAGGAAACTATTTTAGAGTGACTCAGATGGTGATTTAAAGTTCACTATTGATTTTAAAAGGGTCAAAATAGTCGCAATAGTGTACCGGGGATAGTAATTGGGTTCCTGGATGATTTTAGTCATAATCGAGCTTACACGGGGGTATTCAGATCTTTTGGGCTTGGACCATTAGCCTAATTTCTAGATTAGGGTTTATAAACCTAAGGATAACTAGTTGGGACAACAATAAAACACTCCCTAACCCTAAGAAATCAAAAGAGGTGGGAAGAGAGGTCATTAGTGAAGAAGAAGAGAAGTTTTCTTGAAGTATCCCAAACTTTCTCACACTACCTTTACCAGCAACGTGGAATTGGAAGAAAAGGCAAGAATAATCACCCAACACAATACGAAATCATAACTTTTTGATAAGACAAGTGTTTAGCTTACATGTTTTTAATGAAATTATAATACCCATGTGGTGTAGGGTTTCAAATAATTGAATTAAATGATGTTATTGTGGTGTAAAGATATGTAACTCATGAATTGGAATAGGATTTTCATGTATAATGAGTCCATATCTGTAGAGGACATGAAATTAGAAGTTATATGGCAATCACCATGAAAGAAATCTGTGTTTTTGAGGTACATTTGTGAAGGACATAAAAACTAGGATTTTATTAAATATTGAGTTTTGATATGTTCTTGGGGTAATTCTTGGAGGATTTATTTTGTTAATAACAATAAAAATGATCCCAATACATATGAATGATGATTAGTAACATTAGTTAGGAGTTTGGGAACCTTGCATGAAGATTTGAAAATATGATAATGGTGAAAATGCAGCTGCGTAGAGGAAGAAGAAACCTGTCACTTTTTGAATCGATTTGGCCCCAAGGGCGAATTTTGGTCGGCGAATCAATTCTCCTCCTAGGTAAATGATTTGGTTGCCCAAAATTTGACAATTTTCCTTATTTAAGCATATAACTTGCGAATAAATTATCGTGAGACTTTTGGGATAAAACTACAAAGAGATATATAATTAATTCCAGTAGGCCTATTGTAGGGTTGAGGTTTACCCAGTTGAGTGATGTTAAGGCAAGGAATTATCGGGATTATATTCATAGTTAATGAATTTGCTAGATTTAGAATGGATCATGGAAGCATGAGTGAACCTACGATTCCTACCAATAGGGTATGAGTGTACTAGATATTGATATTTATTAAGGGGTAACTAGGACCCTTCGGGTAGTGAGTGATACTCGCAAATATACAGTAAGAGATTATAATTGTAGTTGATAGCCTGTTGAGTATGCGAGACATATATACTACGTACAAGCTTATATGATGGATTATGTGTACACTTACTGAATATATATATATATATATATATATATATAGGTTAAGTGAATACATGTTATGATTAGATTATGTGCGTGAACATACTTACGTTGCCTTCTATCAGGAGGTATATACATAGAGGGCAATCCCATCTTGAAAATTCTAATGATGTCTAGATGTGTGCCCCATAACATGGAACTTAGGGTAGCTCACTATGTGCAGTGTATTAGTGGGATCGGCGTGTAGTTTGGGTATGTTTTGAATGTGCATATCCCAAAGGCTTAGAACCATGTTTGCCTCCATTGTGTGTTGATTGATTTTGGGTTTGAGGAGATGTGACAAACTAATAATCCTTTATTTAGTACGAGAGGTACATGGACTTCATACCAGAGTATGCTAGCATCACGAGGGGGCATTCCGGGGATGCTATGGTTGTATATATTATGTGTGTGGTAAATATATACAAGTGTGAATTATTTACCTATGTGTGATAGTAAAACTGATAGAATGCTTATATATAAAGGTAATTTAAGTAGATAGACATAAATAATTGAATCAATAGTAATATGTGACTAATATTAATTATTGATAGTATGGTAGCATGTCAAATGTGTAATACGAGAGAGTTAAACCTATTGCGGATAGATAGATATGTTATCTAGTTGGGCTGGGTAGCATATCTAGGTAGGATACGTTAAGCATGCACATTAGTTGAGAGGTGATGTACTCAAGGGAGTGTATGTTGAACTAATATGTGTATCTAATAACTAATTTAAACTATGATTTAAAAACTTGAAAAATATTTTTAAACAGTTTTCTTGGGCTCTGACCTGTACAAATCTATTTTCCAAAACCTTTTAGGTGTCCACCCACAGGGATGCCAAGCTTAAAGATTCTTTCTAGGGATACGTAGCTATAAAACGTGTGGAGGATTGTAGGAGTTGATATAGACGCTTTAGTTATTCATTCCTAGTTTAGGATTTTCATTTAGTATTTCGTTTGCATGTGTTTCCCCTTTATAATATTCATTACTTTTGTTTATTCATTAGACTTTATTTTGATTCAGTTTTATTTACTTCAGACTTGTATTTAGATTAGTTATGGAAATCGATGGTTTATTTGGTATATTTTATTTTATATTTGTCGTGTGATTATTCAGACTATTATTTGTGTGGTTGGTTCTATTAATTTATTTTAGTTCTACATGTTGTTAAATAATGAAAGATAAACTTTGGCACCGACTTAATTTGACATAGGTGATTAGTTATTAAAAAAGTTTTAAGCAGTGATGCTAAGAATGAATTAAATGAGAACAACCTTTTACTTCGATAAAGGAATGAACACTCGTGGTTAAAATAGGTGTGGTGTCACAAAGATAAAAAAAATTTTAAGTCGGTTTTGTATGCTTTGGAAACTTATTTGATAAAAAAAATAAAAGTTGAATTTGTTAGTTTTGTTATTTGTGTTATAACCAATCTTCAGTTTTTTTCATCTTACAAATTGGTATCAGAGCGGGTACGCAAATTTACCTTATGATCCTATTGTTTTTCAAAGTACATTTTTGTTGATACCCATTCTCACAAATTGGAATCCAAGAACGTTGCACCATTTTACAGTGTAGATCATGTTTAGTGATTTTTTGGTAGTTTATTTGTTGCCTTGGACCATGATTTTGAACTTTTACAATTATCCAAGAAGTAGAGTGATGATAGAGTCCTATTTTTAGAAAAAGAATTAGGGGACCTTAAAAATTCAAAGGTTTTTATACGTGCCATTGAGGATAGATAAAAAATAATTAATGATTTTAGGGAACATGGGAACACTCTCAGGGATAAGTTTTCTTTCACTGAGGGGGAATGAGATAACCTTCTAGGAATGATTGAATATATCAAGAAGGAGTCCCTAGAATTAGAAGAATCTAATTTTTTACTTGAGTTTAAAATTTTGATGTTAAAAGATGATTTAATAGACTTAAGTAGTAGTCATTCTAATGGTGTTGTATCATCTTGTTCTAATGCTCCAGTTGCGGAAGCCAAAACCATTATTTGTTTTAGAGGGTCAAACATTTCCAAGGACATTATAAAAGGTCACATCTTAGGTAAGACTCCTCGTGCTTACACATGTTTACATTCTGGTAGGAAATGGCACCTTAGGTCATTTTGTTTTGATCTTGAAAGCGGTCCTAGGAAGTTGAAGTCTAGTGTTCCCTTGGTACCCAAAACCAGTAATGTTACATACACATCTGTTTGGCTTAGGAAATCTCTTTTATAGGTGCTAGATGTTAGACTTTTTTATTCTCGCATTCTTGTACATGATTCCTCACATGCTATATCTTATGGGTGATTTCTTGAATATTTTTGTTTTTTATACTCTAGTTATGCTTCATGATATATCATTACTAGTGTTATGATGTGTACTTTTTGTATTATTTTTCTTACATATTTGAAAAATACAAAAATATTCTGTTTTGATAAAGTTCTTGAAAATTTCAAAAATATTTTTGGTTTTTGTTTATTTTAGTTTTACACATTTTTGCATGGCATATTAGTTCGTTTAAATCAAAATCATTCCCTATTTTCCATGTGACTAGGACATTTGGTTATGACTTTAGATGCTTAGATTGTTCTTAACCATGTTTATAAAGTCTTTTTAAACTTGATTTGCTTTACGGATTTGACTTTGCATATGTCTCCGAACATACATGGATGAGCTTTTTGAATGTTTATCTTCACATGTATATTCGAGATCCATGAGATGTTCTCCCATCAATCTTGTCATCTACATATTTTGTGATTATGGGGGATTTGTGCGGTAAGAACTATTGCCTATTATATTTATTTGATATGTTTTTGATATATTATGAGTGTGCACGGGAAAGGGCTACAAAAGACAAATGTCTTTGCAGGAAAGCCACCATTGGCAAGATCCCAATTAAAAGATTAAAGGCGGTAAAAATGGAAAAATTGACAAGATGGGGCCAACTATAGTCTTTTTGTTTTATCTTTGAAAAATTGTTTCATTTCAAAAGAAAAGAAAAGAAAAAAGATGATATATTGGTGTCTTTTACGGGTGTTTAGTTGAAGATCAACAGGTTTGCACAATGAATCCTAGTTATGATTATTTTGTCATTATGCTATTGATTTGTAGAATCGTTAATATACTAGGCTTGTGTGCATCGTGTTTTGTTTGTTCATAAAGTTCACTTTATTATGACGCTTGATGCTAATTCTTTGTTTGATAAAGTTTTGCAATCAATTAGAACATTTTGAATGTATTTGAGTGTTTGGGTCCTAATTCTTTTGCATCTAGTTCATGCCCATTCATTCCATACCACATATTTAGACCTATCTATATTATGTTACTGTGTAAGGCTTATGTGTTTGGTCACATTTTGTGGTCCTTTATTCCTATATATGTGTGCCGGATTTTCCTTGATATATTTTGCATGTATTATATATCGTATTTTGTTTCGATTACATTTAGACCATGCTTGGAAATTGCTTGATTCTATTGGATTATTTGTGATTATTTGGCCATATTTTTCGTTGTACTATGTAGTTTGTACATTTTGTATTTGTTTTGAAAATTTTGAAACAGTACAAAAATAGTTTGTTTTTGGATGGACTTTGAGATTATCATTACACGTGCATGATTTATATCTGTTTGTGATGACATCTTTTCTTCATCGTGATGATTTGCGCTTAATGAGTATTTTTATAATCCTTTGTCCATTACCGATAAAAAAGGGGGAGAATAAATTACGGGAGAGTTTTTATTTATGTTTGTCTAAAAACTTGATGCATCACAAGGGTATTTGTTTTTTTGTCTCATGTGTTCAAGTGCATTTCAAGACACACCGATGAAGATAAAGTTTGCCAAAGGGAGGAGTATAAAGTTTGAAGACAAACAGACATATACCATTCCGTTCTTGTCTTAGGAAGGTTATTAGATATATTTTGTCATTTATAGAGTGTAGTTGATGTAATTTGAAGTTTGTCTGTTTTTGTACCCGAATAGCCAAAAGGGGAGATTTGTAGGAGCAATTTCTCTGAGATTGTTCATAGCATAGGCCTTAGTTTATTTTAGGCTAGTTTGATGTATCCCGTTACAAATCATCACGTACGGTCATGGAAAATCGACATCAACACTCGTGACTTCCCGACATCCTTTAAAGGTAAAAAGTGTTTTAGATTTTAAATTAATTTACAAGCTTTATCTATGGGATGCTTATTTTTTTTATATAAAAGTAACATGGGTTTTTAATTTTGATATTTTTTCTCGTTCAAACGAGAATAGGGTCTCGTTTAAATGATATGTGAATCTCATTCAAATGAGATCAGGTTCTCGTTTGAAGTTTTTTTTCGATCTAACTTCAAAATAATGACCACTATTTTATGTCCCTAGAAACAAGATTTTTCTCGTTTAAACGAGATCCATATCTCGTTCGAATGACTCTTGATTCTCGTTCGAACGATGACATCGCCTAGATTTTTTTGCCTTATCTATGAAAACATGTTTCGTCTCCTTATTTTGTAATACTTTTGCAAAATACATTTCTGCGTATTTGCTATAAAAGATCTTCAAGTTTTAGTGTCCCAAAACACTTTTTAATTCACAACAGTGTACTAAAAATCTAGTTTGTTAATCGCTTAAACCCTAGATAGTTTGTATCTCTTACATAACCTTTGTGGAGATGGAATCTTCATGGATGTCTTGTGATTGCTCGAGGGAATCACTAATTAATACCAAAAGCTGAGGCTAGAGGAGGACTGCGGTCTTGTTGTTCTTCTGAGAATCATAGTTGTTTTCTGTAGAGGGTGTACGAAGGCACTGGACATTATACTTATGGGCAATTATCAAGTAGTTTGTAAGTCGATAGTCTTGTAAACTCTCTAAAGTGAATAAATGTTTTACCCGAAAGGATTTTTTTGAATCCTCGTCTTTGAATAAATGCATGGTTTATCTTATCTATTTTATCACATAGATACATGTTTAGGATAAACAAGATAAAATCTATTTAAAGTCGATTTTGTATGCTTCGAAAATTTATTTGATAATAAAATAAAGTTTAATTTATTGTTTTTTTTTATTTATATCAGAAGCCTTGGGTTTTTTGCGTGTTACAAGTTGTCCCCAGGTGCACCACTTGTTAGATGGAAAAAGGTTGGTCCTAGGTGATCAATTAAAGTTTTTCCATACTTTGTAATTTCAGTGACATAGTGGTAGGTAGACCGATGGAGTTCATGGTTGGGATACCAACATTGCAAAAAGTTAAAGATTTCCTTGGGGTTTTGGGGATCAATTAACCGAGATGGAGTAGTTATTACTATTTTATATGAGTTATATTATCAGGCAGTGTGTCTAAGATTTTTATTATAACGAGGGCAGGGGACAACATTGGGTGACGCCCAGTATTATTATAGATGAATATGAGATCCTTGGGTCTCACGTTTGATTGGGATTATCTAGATGTAATGTGGATGGACTTATGTTTGAGAAAGGTGTATCTCTCATAGATCGATGGGTAGATGGGAACAGTGACTAAGATGTTAAAAATACGTGAGAGATGCGTATTCTGGATTTCTAGGGTATTTGGGAGGAGTTATTAATGTTGGTAGAGTTACATGTAATAACTCGTACCAATTTGTTGTTGGTGTGAAACCTTTTGATACTTTTTATAGTAGACCTTATCGTCCACCCTATGGTTAGATAGAGGTGCGGGTCAACAACTTATCCGGTCATACGTGATTAAAGGTTCATCGATAAGGATTGAGTTAACCATGGGTAATTTCTGGGAAGTGTAATACCCCGTATTTTTGTGATATTTATTTTATGGGATTAATTAAATTAAATACGTATTAATTGGAAATTAATCCGAATTAAAAAATACTAGCGAGATGCGAGTTGGTATTTGATTATATGTGCATATATGATTATATATGAATATTGAAGTATGAAATTTGTAGTGAGATTTAAATACGGCAATTTGGGAATTTTATTGAGACGCGTGTGACAGTCGCGTCAGGGAAATAATTATTTTAATTAAAAAGTGAATTTTAGTTCTATTAACTGTATGGTCATTTTGGGTGCGCCAACGCGTTCGGAAGGGTCGAAATAGTCAGAAAACACTAGCCGGGGGTTAAGTTTGGGTCCCGGGGCATTATTGGGCCATACCGGTAATTTATAAGGGCATTTTGGTAATTTCGGAAATTGGGTAATTAAAACCCACGAAAATTAGAGTTAAAAATCTGACTTAGTATTAACCCACTAAGCCATTTCCAACCCCAATTTAGGTAGTGGGCTACGGGAGAAGTTAGAAACTTTATAACTTGGCAAAACCAACCCCACCTCCATTAACACTTTGGGAAGAAAAGCTTGTTGAGAGAGAGAGAAGGAATTCTGCAGAGAGAGAGAGAGAACACTTCAGAAATTCATCATCAAATTCAGAGATTCAAATAAGGCAAGTGATTTAATTTCGTTTTTATAGAGAATGCGTCTTCCATGCATAGGATATTCAATTAAATCTGATTGTTCTTGGGAGTTAATGAAAAACCCATTAAATTGGAAATAGAATCTTACACATTGATGAGGAATTGCATGTAGAATTACATGTAGGTGATTATTCTAATGTCAATAATATCTTGTACGAAACAAAAACGGATTATAGTAGGTTCAATGATGATTTATAAATGTTAGGGTTCATGTTCATATAATTTGGGGTTAAATGAAGAGATTTGAAGATTTGATGATGTTTAAGATGAGTTAGCCCTATATAAATGTTTGATTATGACCTATGAGTGTTTAGTACGAATTATGAACCTTAAAATGATGTTGGATCGATTTTTATGTGGGTTTAGGAGTGAAGAAAATTGGGAAAAAACGAAATAAGGATTTCTGGGCTCGAAACTGGCCACTCGTTAGAAGTCCTGGCCAGGTCGTTCGAACGAGATCGTTCGAACGAGCTTCTAATGAGTTGACCTTTGACTTCTAACGAGGATGAAGTTCGTTCGATAATCTCGTTCGAACGAGATCTCGTTAGATATCCCAGTTCGTTCGAACGAACTCTCGTTCGAACAGCCTCGTTCGAACGAGACTTCGAACGAGTTGACAGTGTAGGCTTTTTAGCCTGTTTTGATCCCGAGTGTCCCGTAACCTTGTGTATCTGTAGAGATAACCGTCCCTTGATGATTAATTGATATATTTGGGATGTTTGGGATGTAATGAGGAGTCAAACCTAGTAGTGTAGTTTGAACCTAATGGAAAATATGAAGTAGGACGTGAGTGTCTATTACGGTGTGAGAACTATTGATGGCCTAATGTATTATATTAACCGGGAACATATAAATTGCGTAGTATTATATGTCGGTACAAGATTGAGAAGTGTACCACCAATATATTATGGTGATTACTAAGATGTGTGATTACTTAGTATATGTATTGACTTTATGTGTATGACATACCTACCATACTTGCTATCACGGAAGGTTTACGTTCGCTTAGGGCCCTCTAATCCTTGGGTTGCCCGGATTTAGACGGGTTACCTCGATGAACATAGGTCAGAGAAGGACTTATTGGGATGTTAATAAGTCTGCTGATCGTGGGAGCGCAGGTATGTGCGTGACCCATGTGATGTGACTGTGTTCACCTCCATTATTTGTGATGTTGTTATCTGTGAACTATTCCTAAGAGATTCGGAATATGTGATCCTTATGTACGTGATGTACCGGGATGGATAGCAGAGTATGTGTGCACCGCAGCTAGTCTCGGGGTGCTTGTATTGTATATTTATGACGTGAATAATATACACTTAATTAATGGGAACTTTCATGTTGATATTGTGAATATAATTATGGTAATGTTCTGAGATAATATAACGGGTTAACCGATAGCGAATTTTATTACAAATTGAGAATCCGAGTTTAAGTAAAAACCTCTATTTATTTGATAACGCTAGAATGTAATATGGGGATCGAGTAGTAAGGGGTAGAACTTATTACGGTTTGGTTAGTTATGTATGTCATGTAGATGGGTACGGTACGTTAGGAGTGCACATGTAGTCGAGAGGTGAGAATTTCATGTGAGTGCACGTCCTAACATGTATTTTGCATTTAATGTTTTAATGTTATTAAAACACTTGCTGTTTTAAAAATGTTTTCCACTTTCGGGCTCTGACCCATTTGCTTTCAAATCTATTTTTGTAAAAAGCATTTTAGGTGCCCAGCCACAAGGACACCATGCATAGGATTCTCATTCAGGTGACGAGTTGTAGCTGTTTGTGGAAGTAACAGGACTTTGCTTGTAGACGCTCCATCTATCTTGACTCGATATTCTTCAGTTATCAGTTGTAGTGCATGTCGCCCATTTCTTTTAGAGACATTTCATTTATTTCAGTATTCATACTTTTGGCATGTAATTATTCAGGATTTAGACTTGTCGTATCATTTTTTTCAGTTGTGGGATTGTTGTGAGGAGTTTTCCTCCGGATTTATATTTATGTTGTTGGTTATTCATTACTCCATTATAGTGAATGGTTGTTATTCTTTCGTTATCCTTTTACTGGATGTTAATCAGACTTAACTTAAAATTTGGCACTTACTTTTAAATACTAGGTGGTTAGTAATTATTAAAATGTTTTCGACAGTGATGCTATTAACTAAATCAACTTGGCATTTTGAATTAATTTAATAAAGGAGTAGCTACCCGGTATTTAATTAGTCGGGGTGTCACGGGTGGTATCAGAGCATCAGGTTCTAGTGTCCATTAGGATCTGGACGACTTATTATGTTTTCCACTGAGCTTTCTTTGATATAGAGCCCTATATTTTAGGATTGTTGTATTCTTTGGTATATGCTACGTTCTTCAGCTATTTTAAGTTTATAACTGCGAACTTATAAACTTCATTCTTATTTTAGATGCCTCCATGACGTGAACAAAGGATTCCGAGGGATGCAACGCCAGAACCACAGCCCGCACCAGCTCAGGGCACGATGAATGCCGCCGAGGTTACAGCCATTGTGTCTCAGGCGGTAAATGACGCACTTGCAGTAGTTCAGCATGTACCACCTCAGGCGCCGATAGCCGCGCCAGTTCAGGCTCATGCATTTTCGTCTGCTTGGGAATGTGTACGTGATGCTTTTCAGAAAGCACACCCTCCTGAGGATGTATGAGTGCACCAATGTCGAGAGGCAGATACTAGCTACCTTTAAGCTAGTGGGGTCTGCACTGCAGTGGTGGGAGTCTATTACCACCGTGGAGGAGATAGATACTCTTACTATTCAGGAGTTTTGGGTGCGGTTCGACCACAAGTACTTTCCGTCAGCTGTTCATACGGAGATGAGGAGGAAGTTGATGAGCCTCAAGTAGGAGGGTAAGACTGTGGCCGAGTAAGAGGTCGAATTTACTGATCTTCTGAACATTGTTCTGGATGAGATACCAATAGAGAAGAAGAAGATACAGAAATTTACGGACGGGTTGACATGGAGGATTCGTCAGCACTTGTTAGGGAACCTCTCGTTAGCCACTTATTCTGATGTGGTTAACGCCGTATTGCTCCATTGCCAGGATCATCGCTTTCACATGACTGAGGGCAAGCGATCGGGAGAGTCTAGCCATCAGGGCAAGACTGGAGGAAATGGTGCCAGTGGGGCACAACCTGTTCAGGGGCAGAGGCAGGGTAATCAAGGTACCCAGCAGGGGGATCACAAGAGGTTCAGGTCAGGAAATTTCAGGCACGTATAGGGAGGTTTTTGGCGGGGCCATCAGGGTCCGAACGTCCATCAGAACCAGCAGGGTCAGAATGGCCAACAACAGTTTTAGCAGGGCCAGTGGAGGAATGGTAACGGCCACCAGGGCCGGGGGCAGCAGGGATAGAGAGGGGGGAACTTCTCGGGGAAGTGTTTTGTTTTTGGCAAGACTGGCCATAATCGCCAGGACTGTCCTGATAGGGGCAGGGCCCCGCAGCAGCAGCAGGGTGCTCGACATGAGCCACATAGGCCACTTTTTCCACCAGCCCAGGTGCAAGCTCTTCCAGCCATTCCAGCAGTTTCTGTGCAGCAGGGACAGTTACAGTATGGACGTGTCTATAACGTTCACCAGGCAGCAGCTCCATAGGCACCACCCGCGATTGAGGCTATGTTTCCTATCCATGGTACTATGGGTCGGGTTTTGTTTGATACGAGGGCAACGCATTATTTTATAGCTACACATTTTGCGAAAGACTTAGGATTGTTAGCTACGGCAGAGAGCACAGTGACGTGTGTGGACTCACCATTGGGGAGTGGGTCGCTTATTTTCTTTATATGCCGGGGAGTGGGGGTAGAGATTGGTGGTTTGGTATTACCCGCAGACATGTTGGTATTCGATATGCATGTGCACGATGTGATTATCGGTATGGATTGGCTCGCGGATTATAGAGCCATGATTGATTGCTTCGGTGGGAGCATTGCTTTTGACATTCCGGGGCAAGAGATGTTTGTAATGGTGATGCCTCGCCCAGAGGGAGGCTTGACCACTCATTTGTATTACATAGAGGATGATACCTCTAAGGAGGTTGTGATTCCTTTAGATTCGATCCCAGTTGTCAGGGAGTATTCTGATGTGTTTTAGGAGATACCAGGCCTACCCCCCAGTCGAGAGATAAACTTTGTTATAGACTTATTTCCAGATACGAGACCTATAGCACGCGCACCGTACCGTATGGCTCCAGCTGAGATGAGGGAGTTACGGGATCAGATTGAGCAGTTGTTGGGTCAGGGGTTTATTCATAGGAGTACTTCGCCGTGGGGTGCCCCTGTGTTGTTCGTGAAGAAGAGATATGGTTCACTGAGATTGTGTGTGGACTATCGAGAGTTGAATAAGGTCACGATACGGAATAAGTATCTGTTGCCTCGAATCGATGACTTATTCGACCAGTTGAGAGGAGCTTCTTTCTTCTCAAAGATTGATCTGAGATCGGGATACCATCAGTTGCGTATCAGGGAGGAGGATGTCTCGAAGACTGCGTTCTTATCGAGATATGGTTCTTACGAGTTTCGAGTTATGCCTTTTGGTTTGACCAATGCTCTAGCCGTGTTTATGGACTTAATGAATAGAGTGTTCAGAGATTTCCTAGATCAGTTTGTCATTGTCTTCATCGATGATATTCTGGTTTACTCTCAGACAGAGGAGGAGCACGCCGAGCATTTGAGGCAAGTTTTGCAGACACTACGTCAGAACGAGCTGTATGCAAAATATGATAAATGCGGGTTTTGGCTGAAGGAGGTCCACTTTTTGGGACATATTATTTCCGACCGGGGAATATCTGTTGATCCGGGGAAAGTATCCACGGTGAGGGAGTGGGGACATCCCACGACACCGACAAAGATCCGTAGTTTCTTGGGCTTAACAGGTTACTACAGGAGGTTCATTCGGGGATTTTCGAAGATAGCGGGTCCTTTGACATATCTAACTCGTAAGGGTGTGCCATTCATCTAGAGTGATGCCTGTCAGTTGGCATTCGATGAGTTGAAGGATAAGTTGACCTCAGCACCTATGTTAGCATTGCCGAGACCGGGAGTTGAGTATCTAGTCTACACCAATGCGTCCTTACAAGGACTTGGAGGTGTATTACAGCAGGAGAGTCAGGCCATAGCTTATGCTTCCCGTAAGCTAAAGCCTCATGAGAAGAATTACCCCACTCATGACTTGGAGTTGGCGGCAGTTGTATTTGCCCTTCGGATATGGAGACATTATCTTTTAGGGGAGAGGTTTCGGTTGTTCACGGACCACAAGTCCCTACAGTACCTATTCACGCAGAAGGAGTTAAATATGTGGCAGCGAAGGTGGCTTGAGTTTATGAAGGACTATCATTTTGATATCCAATATCACCCAGGGAAGGCTAACGTGGTAGCAGACGCATTGAGCCATAGGCCAGCAGATGAAGTGGTAGAAGTGTGGAAGGCCAAGTGGAAGGAATTGGGACACCAAGATGCAGTGGCCCGATCGTTCATGTCGGTAATGACTGTTACGCCGCAGATTGTCACGAGAGTGGTAAAGGCACAAGCAGATGACTCGTTCTGTCAGGAGCTGATAGTTCGATTACTAGCAGAGGGAGCCGAATCCTATACCGTTAGCTCAGACGGGGGATTACGCTTCAATGGGAGATTGGTAGTTCCAGAAGGAGAGGAATTGCGGCACGAGGTGATGGCAGAGTCGCATGGCTCACGATTCACGGTACATCCCGGTGGAGACAAAATGTACCAGGACATGAGATGATAGTATTGGTGGAGCGGGATGAAGAGAGAAATTGCCGTATTTGTTTATAAATGCACCACTTTTCATCTTGTAAAAGTGGATCATCAGAGACCGATAGGACTGCTACAGCCGTTGGAGGTCTCGATGTGGATGTGGGAGAGCATATTCATGGACTTTATCACGGGGTTGACTACGTCACGGAGAGGTCACGACTCCATTTGGTTAATTGTGGACAGGTTGACCAAAGTTGCTCATTTTCTACCCGTAAGGTCAGACTACACTACCGGACAGTATGCCCAGCTCTTTATTTCAGAGATAGTGAGACTTCACGGTGTACCCTTAAATATCGTGTCCGACCGAGACAAGATATTTGTTTCACGGTTTTGGGAGAGTTTTCAGGAGGCCATGGGCACGGAATTACGGTTGAGTACAGCGTATCACCCGCAGACCGATGGGCAAATGGAGCGTACAAACCATATGTTGGAGGACATGCTACGTATGAGTATCATTGATTTTGGGGGTGGATGGGAGCAGTATCTTCCACTGGTAGAGTTTGCTTACAACAACTCCTACCAGTTCACCATTGGCATGGCTCCATTTGAGGCGTTGTACGGTAGACCTTGTCGTTCCCCAGCATGTTGGTATTAGGTAGAGGACAACAAACTACTAGGGCCAGAAGTGATTCAGGATACTTCGGCAAGGATATAATTGATTCGGAGTCGCATTCGGGTAGCTCAAGACAGGCAGAAGAGCTATGCTCATGCGAAGAGGTTCTTCAGAGAGTTCCAAGTGGGGGACCAGGTTTTGCTCAGAGTATCTCCTATGAAGGGGATTATGCGTTTCGGGAAGAAAGGGAAGTTGGCACCGAGATATGTGGGACCATTTCCTATTATTGAGCGGATTGGACCGGTTGCGTATAGACTTGGATTACCGGAGCATTTGCATCGGATTCACGATGTATTTCATATTTCCTTGCTAAGGAAATATCTTAGAGACGATTTGGCTCATTCTCACATTGCTTTGGAGGACATCGATCTCCAGCCTGATAGCTCCTACGAGGAGGGGCCGATTGCTATTTTTGACTGAAGTGAGTGGAAACTGCAGTCAAAGATAGTCCCGTTAGTGCGTGTTCAGTGGCAACATCATAATGTTGAGGAGTCCACATGGGAGCGCGAGGATGAGATGCGTGAACGTTATCCAGAGTAATTCTTACCAGGTACTTTCTAGTTCCGAATTTCGGGACGAAATTCAGTTATTAGGGGGCAAGTATGTAATACCCCGTATTTTTGTGATATTTATTTTATGGGATTAATTAAATTAAATGCGTATTAATTGGAAATTAATTCGGATTAAAAAATACTAGCGAGATGCGAGTTGGTATTTGATTATATGTGCATATATGATTATATATTAATATTGAAGTATGAAATTTGTCGTGAGATTGAAATACGACAATTTGGGAATTTTATTGAGACGCGTGTGACAGTCGCGTCAGGGAAATAATTATTTTAATTAAAAAGTAAATTTTAGTTCTATTAACCGTATGGTCGTTTTGAGTGCGCCAACGCGTTCGGAAGGGTCGAAATAGTCAGAAAACACTAGCCGGGGGTTAAGTTTGGGTCCCGGGGCATTATTGGGCCATACCGGTAACTTATAAGGGCATTTTGGTAATTTCGGAAATTGGGTAATTAAAACCCACGAAAATTAGAGTTAAAAATCTGACTTAGTATCAACCCACTAAGCCATTTCCAACCCCAATTTAGTTAGTGGGCTACGGGAGAAGTTAGAAACTTTATAACTTGGCAAAACCAACCCCACCTCCATTAACACTTTGGGAAGAAAAGCTTGTTGAGAGAGAGAGAAGGAATTTTGCACAGAGAGAGAGAGAACACTTCAGAAATTCATCATCAAATTCAGAGATTCAAATAAGGCAAGTGATTTAATTTCGTTTTTATAGAGAATGCTTCTTCCATGAGTAGGATATTCAATTAAATCTGATTGTTCTTGGGAGTTAATGAAAAACCCATTAAATTGGAAATAGAATCTTACATATTGATGAGGAATTGCATGTAGAATTATATGTAGGCGATTATTCTGATGTCAATAATATCTTGTATGAAACAAAAACGGATTATAGTAGGCTCAATGATGATTTATAAATGTTAGGGTTCATGTTCATATAATTTGGGGTTAAATGAAGAGATTTGAAGATTTGATGATGTTTAAGATTAGTTAGCCCTATATAAATGTTTGATTATGACCTATGAGTGTTTAGTACGAATTATGAACCTTAAAATGATGTTGGATCGATTTTTATGTGGGTTTAGGAGTGAAGAAAATTGGGAAAAAACGAAATAAGGATTTTTGGGCTAAAAACTGGCCACTCGTTAGAAGACCTGCCCAGGTCGTTCGAACGAGATCGTTCGAACGAGCTTCTAACGAGTTGACCTTGAACTTCTAACGAGGGTGAAGTTCATTCGATAATCTCGTTCAAACGAGATCTCGTTAGATAGCCCAGTTCGTTCGAACGAACTCTCGTTCGAACAGCCTCGTTCGAACGAGACTTCGAACGAGTTGACAGTGTAGGATTTTTAGCCTGTTTTGATCCCGAGTGTCCCATAACCTTGTGTATATGTAGAGATAAACTTCCCTTGATGATTAATTGATATATTTGGGATGTTTGGGATGTAATGAGGAGTCAAACCTAGTTGTGTAGTTTGAACCTAAGGGAAAATATGAAGTAGGACGTGAGTGTCTATTACGGTGTGAGAACTATTGACGGCCTAATGTATTATATTAACCGGGAACATATAAATTGTGTAGTATTATATGTCGGTACGAGATTGAGAAGTGTACCACCAATATATTATGGTGATTACTAAGATGTGTGATTACTTAGTATGTGTATTTACTTTATGTGTATGACATACCAACCATACTTGCTATCACGGGAGGTTTACGTTCGCTTAGGGCCCTCTAATCCTTGTGTTGCCCAGATTTAGACTGGTTACCTCGATGAATATAGGTCAGAGAAGGACTTATTGGGATGTTAATAAGTCTGCTGATCGTGGGAGTGTAGGTATGTGCGTGACCCATGTGATGTGACTGTGTTCGCCTCCATTATTTGTGATGTTGTTATCTGTGAACTATTCCTGAGAGATTCGGAATATGTGATCCTTATGTACGTGATGTACCGGGATGGATAGCAGAGTATGTGTGCACCGAATCTAGTCTCGGGGTACTTGTTTTGTATATTTATGACGTGAATAATATACACTTAATTAATGGGAACTTTCATGTTGATATTGTGAATATAATTATGGTAATGTTCTGAGATAACATAACGGGTTAACCGATAGCGAATTGTATTACAAATTGAGAATCCGAGTTTAAGTAAAAACCTCTATTTATTTGATAACGCTAGAATGTAATATGGGGATCGAGTAGTAAGGGGTAGAACTTATTACGGTTTGGTTAGTTATGTATGTCATGTAGATGGGTACGGTACGTTAGGAGTGCACATGTAGTCGAGAGGTGAGAATTTCATGTGAGTGCACGTCCTAACATGTATTTTGCATTTAATGTTTTAATGTTATTAAAACACTTGCTGTTTTAAAAATGTTTTCCACTTTCGGGCTCTGACCCATTTGCTTTCAAATCTATTTTTGTAAAAAGCATTTTAGGTGCCCAGCCACAAGGACACCATGCATAGGATTCTCATTCAGGTGACGAGCTGTAGCTGTTTGTGAAAGTTACAGGACTTTACTTGTAGACGCTTCATCTATCTTTACTCGATATTCTTCAGTTATCAGTTGTAGGGCATGTCGCCCTTTTCTTTTAGAGACATTTCATTTATTTCAGTATTCAGACTTTTGGCATGTAATTATTCAGGATTTAGACTTGTCGTATCATTTTTTTCAGTTGTGGGATTGTTGTGAGGAGTTTTCCTCCAGATTTATATTTATGTTGTTGGTTATTCATTACTCCATTATAGTGAATGGTTGTTATTCTTTCGTTATCCTTTTACTGCATGTTAATCAGACTTAACTTAAAATTTGGCACTTACTTTTAAATACTAGGTGGTTAGTAATTGTTAAAATCTTTTCGACAGTGATGCTATTAACTGAACCAACTTGGCATTTTGAATTAATTTAATAAATGAGTAGCTACCCGGTATTTAATTAGTCGAGGTGTCACAGGAAGTTCAGGAATGTTGTAAGAGTTACGCTATTACATACTGGAGATTTTTAAAGGCTGACATAAGTGGTCAAGTTTTATTATGAGCATCTCTCATATGAGGAGTGATGCAGTTTAGAAAGAATGGAGGTTGGTACCTAATGCTGTGGGGCATTTCCTTAGTATTGAGATGATAGAGCCAATTGTGTATAGGCTCGTCTTAGTGAGACACTTACAGTTGGTTCACGATGTGTTCTGTGTGTAGCCATCAACGAGAGACCTTAGGAATGATATGGTATATTGACTTAAAATGATTTGGAGAGGTTCTTCGCTAGTTTTGGGTCATCGAGAGTAGGCCTTCAGTCAAGACGGTACCATCGGAGTAAGCAGTCACGAATTGGTTTGGGAACATAACGATGTTGTGCGAGGAAAGTATTTGGAGTTCTTGGTACCAGGTATATCCGAATTTTGGGGATGAAATTCCATTGCAAGGGGAGTATGTAACACCCGGTATTTTTAAAATATTTTAAATTACACATATGTTCATAATTTAATTAATTTGAGCAATAGAAATAATTAATTAAAATAGAAATGTTAATTAGAGAATATTTTTATTAATATTTATGTATTATTATATTAACTTGTGTGTTAAGTAATTGGAAACATGTTAATTTATGATACGTCGTCAGTGAGTAAATCGATGGTTTTCATGGTATCTCATTCGATTCGCGCGTGTGGGGTCATGTTAGGAATGAGATGGAAAAATTATGTTAGGTGACCCAAATGGTGGTTACGAGTGGTCCGATGGTCTGGAATCGGTCGAGATAATCAGAATATGGTACAAGCGGGTGGTAATCGGGTTTGGATGACATTTTAGATTAATTGCAACCCATATAGGGGCATTCAGGACATTTTACACTTAATCTATAGCCTAATTTCGGGATTAGGGATATAACTAGGGAATCCATTCCACCATTCCAAAAGACTTAAAGATAAGAGAGAAGATAAAAAGGGAAAAGAGAACCAAAGAAAAAGTGAAGAAGAGCATCCGGGAGGGGAATTGGGATAATTCCTGGCCTTGAATCATTACGTGAAGAGGATTGATAGAGGAAAAATAAGAATCTACAACATAAAGGGAAGTGTTTATCTTGCATTTATGTTTTATGTCATGTCAATAATTCATATCATAGTTGATGCGAAAATATGAATTTTGGGGTGTGCTAGTGTATTGAGTGAGGCATTTACTGCCTAAGCAACCATGACGGCAACTTCAATAGCATTCATTGTACCCTGAGCTAGAGTTGGATGTGGCTCGAGCTAGGCGTCCCTGGTCTGCTATGCACGTTTGGGAGGCATCTGAAATGAGAAAGAATTTATAAGTCCACAGTTATTAAATCTCAAATAGTTGAAGACGTAAACACATAATCATGAATGCACCAATCCTGATAATAAGGCTCTATATCAAAGAATGTTAAGCTAAAAGCATAATAAGCCATACAGATCCTAAAAGACTATATAACCTGATGCCTTAATACCACCTGTGATACCCCTCCCAATTAAATACTGGGTGATCAGTCATTTATAAAATTTAAGACAAAATATCCAGTTGCTTTGTTCATAGCATCACTGCCGAAAAACATTATATGCATTAATAAACTAATAATTAATTAAGCTAGTGTCAAAACATTTTTTACCCAATTAAATTGTAACCATTTAAACCATTAATTTAAAATCAATTAATTTAAATCATTAACTCATCCACCATAATCATGAAAAAATAAATATTGAATAGAAACCAACTGCTGAAATAAATAAAACTAGATTCAACGTTCCGGTTCAAAGTGTCATGTTCAACAAAACAATATATATAATAAATCCAACTGAAAACTGAAATAAACTGGGTACAATGTCTCACTAACATAAATAAGGACATGTGAATGGGCGACACTTTCCCTATCTAAAACAACTAAACATATGGAACTAAGATGATAAGAGTGGAGGCATGTGAATATTGGCACCTCCAACTTCCACAATAGCTGCAACACGTCAAAGGTTCGTCAGTCTATGTCTGGCATCCCTGTGGCTGGACACCTAAAATAAAAACAAAAGAGAAAATATATTTTTGCAAGAGACGGGTCAAAGCCTGAGTGAAACAAATTTTAAAACATTTTAGCAAGAATTTTTAAATTGCAGTAAAGAAAGTATTATGTGCATGTTAGCTTTTCGAGCACTCACATGAGATTCTTACCTCTCATCTATTGTGCACGCCTAATGTACCTCGAAATTGATCTAGCTATCTGTATCACATCTAACTAGGTTATTGACTTAAACCATTAATTATCTCACTTTGTCTTAACCCGTATATCCCACATACTATATCATTAAATATCTTTGTATTTAATAGTTCGAGTAAGAGTCTCACATTAAAGTTTAGTGTTCATATACTTAAACTATATAAAAATTTATAATCATTCATATCTACAAATTCCACACAGTAGATACTAACACAAGCATATACATTTATTCATCACTATAAAATATATATATTGTCACACCCCAAACCCAATATCCATACTAATTCTTTCTTATTAGAATAATTAGATCATAATCTTGAGCCCATTGAAAATACAATTTATTTATCAATATTTTCCTACACAATGTGCACAATTAACATAATATTATTCTTATTCCACCGAAATCAATATTAGAGTCGTAATTAAGTAGGCATACAATAATGTGATTAACTATGATCAACTCAATCCATGTTAACTCAATATATACAATATGTGAGTATATTAAAATCTTCAGTGTGACAATGATAAAATCCCCATACTTAAACCCCAGCTCTTTCCAACAGTGCAACTCTCAAAGTTACTGGTCATATGGTATTCTAGCTGGCAGCATACAAACCTGAAATTGTTAAAATATAAATCGTAAGCATTAAGCTTAGTGAGGTACTCCTTCCCTGAAATGAAATAACAATTCTATATCAAATCTGTGGATATTAATCCAACCAATACTACCATACAATGAATTAACAGTTATATATCAAATATGTGGATATTAATCCAACGAATCCTGCCATACAATGAATTAACATTTATATATCAAATCTGTGGATATTAAATCCAATCAATCCTTCTCGTTGGCACTAACAAATCCTGGATCATAAGGCCCAAATAATTTTTTCCATTGGCGATGATAATTCCGCCCATCAACAATAGTATGTCTGCCCATTGGCAATAGTAATTATGCCCATTGGCAATAAGAAGTCTTCCCATTGGTAATAATAATTCTACCCATTGGCAATAATAAGTCTGCCCATTGACAATAATAATTCTTCACATTAGCAATAATAAGTCTGCCTAATGGCAATAACAAATCCTGGAACATAAGTTCCAACAAATCATTGGATCTTTTTCCAATTCCAATCCCGGATCATAAGACCCAAACAAATCCTGGATATTTTAATATCTAAACAAATCCTTAAAACCGAAGTAATCAAACCAATCCTGGATCATGAGACCCAAACAAATCCTGGATATTTTAATATCCAAACAAATCCTGAAGAGCGAAGTATTCAAACTAATCCTGGATCATGAGACCCAAACAAATCCTGGATATTTTAATATCAAAAAAAATCCTGAATACCGAAGTATTCAAACAAATCCTCTCTTAGAGCTATATTCATATTTATATATTAAACAAATCATAAGTACACTCACCTCGACAGTTTAACTGGCTTTTCCCTTGCCTTTATCTGGTATTTGTTCAATAAGATCTTCTTCCCTTCCTATCATTCTTACAATATTAGTATCATCATAAGAATATCAATAATCCAAAGAATGATTTAAACATAATTCAATCCATAAGCATCACATGATTCCATTCAAATCATTTATCACAAGTGAAGTTCCACCCAAATCCATGTTAATATATTTAAAATATCCAAATCATAGACCAAATATAAATTCATTTATTCTTGGTAAATAAATCACTGTCTTATTAGTATTACAATACAAAAGACGGTACATCATTTCAAGTCTCCTAGAGCAAGATATGCCCATTTCTTTACCACATAGCAAATCTACCCTATAGGCTCTTTTATCGTTCATTCAACTTCCAGGAATTTCCATAATTTTTATACATCATAAATCTATATGATATTTAACTCAAAATCATTAAACATATTGAACAATACAAGATTAAAATTTCATAATTTTTAAGGTTCGTTTGCTATGTCAAGCAAAACATCGAACACATGGCGGCCATACTTTCATGCTTAGGGCAAATTTCATACCCGAACTTCAAACTCTCACCAAAGACTCATTTATTTGTATTTTCATATGATTTTCGTATATGTCATAAATATATGAGTCCAGGTTAATCTCTAATTGGAATCAATCAATTTCAGTAAGTATATAGAAATATATGGAAGTTTGAATAAACAAGGTTCCTAAACAAAACAATCTCAAGGGTTTACACATTCAAGTTTACTTAAACTTGCATTTATCCATAAGTACATATCAAGGCATGGAATTTCAGTAAAAAAATGATTATTTCAATCATTTAAATAAGTAATACAAAAAATAAACAAGATTATGGATGGAAATACCTTAGGGGCTTCTACGTAATTTTTCTATGAATTTTTCTTCAATTTCTCCTCACACTTTCTTCCTAAACTTCAAAAATCTATTTCTTTAAGCTTCAAATCTCTCATGGTTGAGTTTATATGAATAAGGAGGTAATTCTAAGGGTTTTAAGTCGTCCAAATCCACCACCCTTCCCAACCAATCAAAATATAACATGTGGCATTATAAAACAAAATATCATTTAAGGCTAAATGACTACATTACCCCCGTTCGTAAAAAGACAATATTTTCCCACTCGGATGTCCGTTCGATGAAAAATTTATTTTTTTATAAACCTAACTCATATATATACCAATATATAGTTTACACCTCAAGTTCATTGTTATGTCATAAAGGTAAAAACTAGCCTCCAACAGGAACATTCCTACCGAAAACTTTAAAATTTCACATTTGTAACTAATTCGATATTTCATGTTTTATAAAGGTATTATTAAACTAAAAATAATTACTTACATTATGTATATACTAATAACATATTATTCATATCACATAAGTTAATCATGATTTAACCATGATTTATCATAATTATATTCGGGTTGTCACAATTCTCCACCCGTTAGGAAATTTTGTCCCCGAAATTGACATACCTTGGTTGTCTGAATCAAACAAATACGGATAACACATCTTCATGATATCCTCACTCTCCCATGTAGATTCTTCCATGGAATGACTTCTCCACATAACCTTCATAAGTGGGATCACTTTTGATCTCAATATTTGTTCTCTCCTATCGACGATTGCAAGTGGTTCTTCCACATAGCTCAAATCTTCTTTCAACGCAATAGGTTGTTCCACCAATACTTGTGAAGGATCTGCTACATACATTCTTAACATAGAAACATGGAAAACATCATGTAATCGAGCTAACTCTGGTGGTAACGCTAACTTGTAGTCAACCATTCTGACTTTTTCAAGAATTTCATAAGGTCCAATGTAGCGTGGACTTAATTTCCATTTCTTTCCAAACCTCGTAACTCCTTTCCATGGCGATATTCGAAGAAACACATAATCCCCTTTCTAGAATTCCAAATCTTTTCATCGTTTATCCTCATAACTTTTTTTGTCTACTTTGAGTTGTTCTCATTCTATCTTGAATAATCTTCTCTTTTTCAGTGGTGACTTCAATCAATTCTGGACCCTCTATCTTCCTTTCACCAACTTCACCCCAACACATCGGTGTATGACATTGTCTACCGTACAATGCTTCATATGGAGCCATACCAATAGTAGACTAAAAACTATTGTTATGTGAAAATTCTATCAAAGGCGAATATTCATCCCAATTACCTTTGAAATTAAGCACACAAGCTCTAAGCATATCTTTCAAATTTTGTATTGTCCTTTCAGACTGCCCATCTGTCTGAGGATGAAAAGCCGTACTAAACTTCAAGTTAGTACCCATAGCACATTGCAAGCTATCCCAAAATCTGGATGTAAAAGTGGGGTCTCTATCTGAAATAATAGATGCCGGTGCTCCATGAAATCGAATAATTTCATTAACATACAATCTAGCATACCTATCAACTGTATACGTAGTCTTGACTGCTAGAAAATGAGAGGACTTCGTCAATCTATCCACCACTACCCAAATCGAATCTGACCCCTTCTGATATCGGGGAAGCCCAACCACAAAATCCATCGTTACATGATCCCATTTCCATTCCGGTATTGGCAATGGCTGAAGCAGACCAGTAGACTTCTGATGCTCCACTTTCACTTGCTGAGATATAAGGCACCTGGCAACAAAATCAACTATTTCCTTTTTCATATTATTCCACCAATAATGCTCCTTTAAATCCCTATACATTTTAGTACTACCAGGATGCATAGTATAAATGGAATTATGAGCCTCATCTAAAATTTCCTCTTTCAATCCACACACATTAGGCACGCATAATCGCTGCTTATATAATAAAGTGCCATCATTCACAATACAAAAATCTTCAGACTTACCATCTCGAACATCTTGTCGTTTCTTCTCAAGAAAAGGATCTTGAATTTGCAAATCACGAATACGGGTAGCTAACAAAGGCCTCATGCTTACATGAGCAAAGAACATGTCCCCATCGTCTAGCTTCAATTCTACTCCCATCAGTCTCAACTCCAAGATGTGGGAAACTCTAGCACATTGAATACAAGATAATCTGCCCAAAACCTTTCTACTCAGGGCATCTGCAAGTACATTTGCCTTCCCTGGGTGGTAGTGATTGTACAATCATAGTCTTTAATTAACTCCATCCATCGCCTCTGCCTCAAATTCAACTCCTTTTGAGTAAATAAATACTTAAGGCTTTGACGGTAAGTAAAAATTTCACATACCTCACCATATAGATGATGACGCCATAATTTCAAAGAAAACACAATAGCAATAAGTTCCAAATCATGTGTAGGGTAATTACATTCATGTGTATGCAACTGCCTAGAAGCATAAGCAATAAATTTACCATGCTGCATAAAAACACAACCCAACCCCTGATGTGAAGGATCGTTATAAATAACAAAACCATCTCCACCGTGTGGAATAGTAAGAACAGGTGCAGTTACCAATCTCTTCTTCAATTCTTCAAAACCATTTTCATAATCAGAAGTCCATTCAAACTTAGTATCTTTCCGAGTCAATTTAGTCATTGGTAAGGCAATTGAAGAAAATCCCTTAATAAACCTTTTATAATACCCAGCTAAACCCAGAAAACTTCTCACCTCAGTGACATTATTAGGCCTCTCCCATTTTACAATAGCTTCTACCTTCTTGGGATCAACACATATACCATCTCCAGAAATAACATGGCCTAAAAATATAACTTTTGATAGCCAAAATTCACATTTGCTAAACTTAGCATACAATTGCTTATATTTCAACACATTCAAAATAGTTCGGAGATTCTTTTCATGTTCAACCATATCCCGTGAATAAATCGGAATATCATCAATAAAAACTATCACAAATGAATCAACGAAAGGATGCAGTACCTGGTTCATAAGATCCATAAATACAGATGGATCATTAGTCACCCCAAAAGGTATCACTAGAAATTCAAAATGACCATACCGAGTATGAAAAGAAGTTTTAGAAATATCACTCCCCTTCACCCTCAACTGATGATAACCTGATCGCAAGTCTATCTTTGAAAACACTTTAGCACCCTGTAAATGATCAAACAAATCATCTATACGAGGTAAATGATATTTGTTCTTAATTGTAGCTTTATTGAGTTGCATATAGTCAACACACAAATGCATAGTGCCATCTTTCTTTTTCATAAATAAAACTGGTGCGCCCCATGGAGATACACTTAGCTGTATGAACCTTTATCAAGTAAATCATGTCACTGAATCTTGAGTTCTTTTAATTCAAAAGGTGCCATTCTATACGGTGCAATAGAATATGGGTTATTCCCGGTGCTAATTCAATACTAAATTCAACTTCTCCCTCTGGCGATAATCCAGGCAATTCGCTAGGAAAAACTTCTCAAAAATATCATACTATAGGAACATTAACTAATTGTAAAGCCCCCTTTGTAGTGTCAAGCACATATGCAATAAAACCCTCACAACCCTTACTCAATAATTTCCTTGCCTGAATAGTAGAAATAATGTAACTAGGAACAATTTTCCTTTCCCCCACAAATTTAAATTCAGACTCACCAGGTAATTTAAAAATAACTTCCTTACGGAAACAATCCATGGATGCATGATATTTGGATAACCAATCCATTCCAAAAATTATGTCAAAATCAGAGATACCCAATGGAATTAAGTCTATAACTGTATCTCTAACCCCCATAGTCAAAACACAATCATGAAAAACATATTCAACTACAATCATATGCCCCATAGGCATGGAAATACCTAACCCCACCTCTAAATGAGTACATGGTCTATTCAGATATTTGGAAAATGCATATGACACAAAAGAATATGTGGAACCAGGATCAATCAGAACATAAGCACTTCTATCAGTAACAGAAAGTGTACCTGTCACCACATTCGAAGTAACCTGAGCTTCTTTCATCGTAAAGACTCATCCACCTGGCCTAGAACAACTAACTTGTCCCATGCCTCAGGTTTCATCTATAATAACTGAGTTATAACAACGAACACAAATAGTTTATAGTACTAAATTATTGGTTAGTACATAAATAATTCATAAATATCAAATCAACTCAATAACTGTCATCTAACCGTCACACACGTCCAGAATTAATAACCTAGACGCTCTGATACCACTAATTGTCACACCCCAAAACCAATATCCATACTAATTCTTTCTTATTAGAATAATTAGATCATAATCTTGAGCCCATTGAAAATACAATTCATTTATCCATATTTTCCTACACAATGTGAACAATGAACATAATATTACTCGTATTCCACCGAAATCAATATCAGAGTCGTAATTAAGTAGGCATACAATAATGTGATTAACTATGATCAACTCAATCCATGTTAACTCAATATATACAATATGTGACTATATTAAAATCTTCAGTGTGACAATGATAAAATCCCCATACTTAAACCCCAGCTCTTTCCAATGGTGCAACTGTTAAAGTTACCGGTCATATGGTATTCTAGCTGGCAGCATACAAACCTGAAATTGTTAAAATATAAACCGTAAGCATTAAGCTTAGTGAGGTACTCCTTCCCTGAAATGAAATAACAGTTCTATATCAAATATGTGGATATTCTTCCAAACAATCCTGCCATACAATGAATTAACAGTTATATATCAAATATGTGGATACTAATCCAACGAATCCTGCCATGCAATGAATTAACAGTTATATATCAAATCTGTGGATATTAAATCCAATCAATCCTTCTCATTGGCACTAACAAATCCTAGATCATAAGGCCCAAATAATTCTGCCCATTGGCGATGATAATTCTGCCCATCAGCAATAGTATGTCTGCCCATTGGCAATAGTAATTATACCTATTGGCAATAAGAAGTCTTCCCATTGGAAATAGTAATTCTACCCATTGGCAATAATAAGTCTGCCCATTGGAAATAATAATTCTACCCATTATCAATAATAAGTCTGCCCACTGGCAATAACAAATCCTGGAACATAAGTTCCAACAAATCATTGGATCTTTGTCAAATTCCAATCCCGGATCATAAGACCCAAACAAATCCTGGATATTTTAATATCGAAACAAATCCTGAATACCGAAGTATTCAAACCAATCCTGGATCATGAGACCCAAAAAAATCCTGCATATTTTAATATCCAAACAAATCCTGAATACCTAAGTATTCAAACAAATCCACTCTTAGAGCTATATTCATATTTATTATGAAATAAATCATAAGTACACTCACCTCGACAGTTTAACTGGCTTTTCCCTTGCCTTTATCTGGTATTTGTTCAACAAGATCTTATTCCCTTCCTATCATTCTTACAATATTAGTATCATCATAAGAATATCAATAATCCAAAGAATGATTTAAACATAATTCAATCCATAAGCATCACATGATTCCATTCAAATCATTTATCACAAGTGAAGTTCCACCCAAATCCATGTTAATATATTTAAAATATCCAAATCATAGACCAAATATAAATTCATTTATTCTTGGTAATTAAATCATTGTCTTATTAGTATTCCAATACAACAGACGGTACATCATTTCAAGTCTCCTAGAGCAAGATATGCCCATTTCTTTACCACATAGCAAATCTACCCTATAGGCTCTTTTATCGTTCATTCAACTTCCAGGAATTTCCATAATTTTTCTACTTCATAAATTTATATGATATTTAACTCAACAACAGTAAACATATTTAACAATACAAGATTAAAATTTCATAATTTTTAAGGTTCGTTTGCTATGTCAAGCAAACCATCGAACACATGGCGGCCATACTTTCATGCTTAGGGCAGATTTCATACCCGAACTTCAAACTCTCACCAAAGACTCATTTATTTGTATTTTCATATGATTTTTGTATATGTCATAATTATATCAGTCCAGGTTAATCTAAAATTGGAATCAATCAATTCCAGTAAGTATAGAGAAATATATGGAAGTTTGAATAAACAAGGTTCCTAAACAAAAAAATCTCAAGGGTTTACACATTCAAGTTTACTTAGACTTGCATCTATCCATAAGTACATATCAAGACATGGAATTTCAGTAAACAAATGATTATTTCAATCATTTAAATAAGTAATACAAAAAATAAACAAGATTTATGGATGGAAATACCTTAGGGGCTTTTACATAATTTTTCTATGAATTTTTCTTCAATTTCTCCTCACACTTTCTTCCTAAACTTCAAAACTCTCTTTCTTTAAGCTTCAAATCTCTCATGGCTGAGTTTAGATGAATAAGGAGGTAATTATAAGGGTTTTAAGTCGGCCAAATCCACCACCCTTCCCAACCAATCAAAATATAACATGTGGCATTATATAAAACAAAATATCATTTAAGGCTAAATGACTACTTTACCCCCGTTCGTAAAAAGACACTATCTTCCCACTCGGATGTCCGTTCGATGAACAATTTATTTTGTTATATACCTAACTCATATATCTACCAATATCTAGTTTACACCTCAAGTTCATTGTTATGTCATAAAGGTCAAAACTAGCCTCCAATAGGAGCATTCCTACCGAAAACTTTAAAATTTCACATTGGTAACTAATTCGATATTTCATGTTTTATAAAGGTAGGATTAAACTAAACATAATTACTTACATTATATATATACTAATAACGTATTATTCATATCAAATAAGCTGATCACGATTTAAACATGATTTATCATAATTATATTCGGGTTGCCACATATATACTAATACAACGCCCTTATACTATGCTGCGGTGTATGCATACTCTGCTATCAAGTCCAGGTACAACTCCTGTGACACCCCGCCTAATTAAATACCGGGCGATCACTCCTTTATAAAATTAATTCAAGGTGAACAGTTGGTTCATTCTCAGCATCACTATCGAAAAAATAAATTTTCCAATTTAACACCCTAAATAATTAAGCTAAGTGTCAAAACAATTTTCAAACGTTCCTATCCAAATTTTATTTAAAGAAAAATTATTTATTTAATTAACAACATTTCAATAAGTAAGAATCACATCACAATAATCCTGGAACAGAATCCATTTAATTAAACCATTCAATCATCCAAAAATCCCAACAGTTAAAACTTAAAGTAAAACATCCATACTGAATAATTCATAAAGTAATAGTACTAGAAACAACTGAAATACGAATGTCCCAATAAAACAGATAATTAGTGGAAAGGGAGACACATGCCCAGTAAATGAGAATGATAGAAGTGGAATCAATAAGTGAGGTCGTCTATGCAAGTGGCCTGCAACACCCACCTAAGCTGCAACGCTTTCCTTCCAAGGGATCCTAAGCAAGACGCCCCTGTGGCTGGGAACCTGTAATATATGCATATATATACAAGAGAGAGAAAAAGAAACGGGTCAGAGCCCGATAGTGTGTATGATTTAAAATTCCTTTAGCAAGTATTTAAATTGATATAGGCCAATGCAACAACATATTAGTGCGACACTCTCTTGAGAAATTCTCACCTCTCTTCTAATGTGCACGCCTATCTCACTAACCTTCCCAAAGGTTTTTCTTATCATTGATCGCACTAATCTTCCCAATGATTTAACATATCTTAGGTTACTCGTAAGATTTCAAAGCCGAACAATATATTTGTTTAAAGGGATGATTTTATTTAATAACAATGCTCTCATTTTACTTTATTCGCTAACAAAGTTTCCCAGTGTCATATTATACTTTCTCAAAACAAGTATTTACAATTTTTGAGTCATCAATCATATCCAACTTACAAAATCACAGTAGGCAGTTCCAAATTTCATAATTTCATATATATATATATATATATATATATTAACTACTCATATAATATATATATTAAAACAGCACCCCAAAGAAAACTATGGCACGGGCATACTCTGCTATCCGATCCCCGTATTGCTCACACTAAGGGGAATACAAGTTCGGAATCACTCTCGAACTGTATCAACACACACAAAACAACATTGAGGCGAAGCATAAATTCCAAGTCTCTAAGAGGTCAGTACATACCCTCACATCTCTTAGGACCGTCTGAACTATCGATTCGATAGCTTGTACCAAGGAAATCTATCTCCTAGGGTACGAATCAATATCCCCCATAAGGCAACACAGGATAAGATCGTCCCAGCGCGGTAACCTCAGGGATAGCAAGTAGCGCGAGCATGATTTTCATTTGTATATAATATATGCATACACAACCATATAAACATACCACTTGTTATCTTATCAATATAGGTTTCTCTCATCATCCATAATTACAATATTTATCCTTAATTTTCACATTATGTATTTCGTATAAGGGTTCGTCTCTAACCTTAACTCGAAGGTTTTTTCCCATTTATTGCGTGACACTCATGGGGTCTAACCTCCTAAGTATAAGAATTCAGTAAGTATTCTCTTTATGTTCCAACGTAACTCTCTTACGCACCTCCCCCATAAATTCACCGACCCTTAAGTGATTTTACCAAAATAGAATCCTCGTCTCCCATTAAAAGTCCCCAAAATTTATCCATATATCCCACTGGTCTTCCCTACCTCCCAAAATTTTTTATTAAGGATGTCCAAAAATTATTTCATGATAAATTGAATTTAACTCATTTAAAAAGAGAAAATAGGAGTCTCCCAGAAGGGGTCGATCGATCGAGGTTTGGGGCTCGATCGATCGAGCCTTCGATCGATCGAAGCTCTAGGCTCGATCGATCGATCAAGCAGGTCTGCGAAAACTGGAATTCTGCAGTTACGGGTTCTAACACCCATCTTCATCCAAATCCATATTTTTTACTTCCAAACGTCCCAAAAATTCTACTACTAACATTATATCATTATACCAGATATTTCCAACGTAAAGCATGTGGATTTCTAACATTAAACATGGATTAACAAGCCCCAATTTCATATAAAGCCTCAAGAACCCTAAAATTTTCTTAAACAGGTTTCTAACAAATTTTCTCCATAAATTCCTTCTTATAATCATCATAATTTCGTGGTTAAATTCCTCTACATGGCAAGGGTTTTCGGAATTATCATATAAACCAATACTACATGGATTTTCCTATCACAAATTGGGGTTTCTTCCATTAAAACTCATCCCAATTACTCCTAAACTAATATGAAAGATGAATCAACGAAATAAGCAAGATAAACACTTGCCTGGGATTTTCAGAAGTCTTGTTTGCGGCTAATTTTGGTGTGGTTGCGTTTCCCCTTTTCGCGATCTACGCGTTGGTGGTGGCGGCGGTGCAAACCGTTGAGTTTTGAGCCTTGGAATGCTTTGAGAGCTCTCTCCTCTCTTATCCAATGGACGTTCTAGGTTTTGGGTATTCTAAACCTAGGTGACAACCTAAATATCTGATATAACCCCTTTAATTTTCGAGGGTTTAATTACCCAAAAATGTAAAATGACCAAAATGCCCTCCCGGGTTACATTTTGGCCTAAAAGCGCCCCAAGACCCAAACTAAACCCCCGGGTACACTTTTCTAACTATCTCGACCCTTCCGGACGCGTTGGCGCACTCTAAACGACCATATGAAGAACTTATAAAATATTCACTTTTATTTTTCATTAATTAGTCCCGACGCGACACGGGCGCGTCCCGACTCAAATTTCCAAAATTGTCATTTAATTCACTCAACATTCAATATAACCAATATTATATATTACTCGCTCATTAGTAATATATTAAAAAAATTTCATATAATTACTAACTCTCGTCACGTTAATAATTATAATATAATTAATTTTCGGATTTTTATTAAATAATTAATTCACATTAAATTTTAAAAAAATCCCAAATTAATATAGCCTGAAAATACGGGGTATTACATACTTCCCCCCTAATAACGGAATTTCGTCCCGAAATTTGGAAAATAAGGCATACCTGGTAAGAACAAATCTGGATATTTTTCGTGCATATCTGCCTCACGCTCCCAAGTGGATTCCTCCACATTATGGTGCTCCCCCTGGACCCGCACAAGTGAAACTATTTTCGACCTCAATCTCCTCTCACTAAAGTCTAGGATAGCCACCGGTCTCTCCTCGTAAGAGCTGTCAGGCTGTAAGTCGATCTCATCTATTGCAATGTGGGTATGGGCCATATCATCCCGAAGATACCGTCTCAACGACGAGATGTGAAATACATCGTGAATGCAATGTAAATGCTCTGGCAGTCCCAACCTGTAAGCAACTGGCCCAATTCTCTCGATGATGGGAAATGGTCCCACGCACCTCGGAGCCAATTTCCCCTTCTTCCCGAATCTCATCACTCCCTTCATAGTAGATACACGCAATAACACTTGGTCCCCCACACTAAACTCCCGGAAGAACCTTTTCGCATCGGCGTAGCTCTTCTGCCGGTCCTAGGCTACCCGAATGCGACTCCTGATCATCTCAATGCTCGCGGAGGTCTCCTGAATCACCTCTGGTCCTAGAAACTTATTATCCCCCACTTCGAGCCAACAAGCTGGGGAACGACAAGGCCTGCCATACAAAGCTTCAAATGGAGCCATGCCAATCGTGAATTGATAAGAGTTATTATAAGCAAACTCCACCAGTGGAAAATGTGGCTCCCAACTTCCTCCAAAGTCAAGAACACACATGCGTAGCATATCCTCCAACATTTGATTAGTACACTCTGTCTGTCCATCCGTCTGTGGGTGATAAGCTGAACTCAACCTCAACTCAGTACCCATAGCCTCCTGAAAGCTTTCCCAAAAATGTGACACGAAAATCTTGTCTCTATCTGACACAATATTCAGGTCCACCCCGTGTAATATGACGATCTCAGCAATGAACAACTGAGCGTACTGACCCGTGCTATAATTTGTCCGCACTGGTAGAAAATGAGCCACTTTGGTCAAACGGTCTATAATCACCGAGATAGAGTCGTGGCCCCGCTGTTATGTAGGCAACCCTGTAATAAAATCCATGGAAATGCGCTCCCACTTCCACGCGGGTACTTCCAAAGGCTGAAGCAATCCTAAAGGTTTCTGGTGGTCCACCTTCACCAGCTGACAGGTAAAACACTTGGACACGAACTCAGCAATGTCCTTCTTCATCCAACTCCATCAGTATTGTCTCCTCATATCCTGGTACATCTTGTCCCCTCCAGGATGCACTGTGAATTGGGACCTGTGAGATTGGCTCATCACTGCATGACGTAATTCCGTTCCTTCTGGAACCACCAACCTTCCATTAAACCGCAAACCTCCATCAGAACTAACAGAATAGGACTCAGCACCCTCGGCTAGAAGTCGCACAATCTGCTCCTAGAAAAACGGGTCTGTGGTATGTGCCTGTATCACCCTCGTAACAATCTCGGGTGTGATTGACATCACGGATATGAAAGAACGGGCTACTGCGTCCTGGTGACCCAACTCCTTCCATTTTTCTTTCCAGACGTCTGCTACCTAGTCTACTGGTCTACGACTCAACGCATCAGCAACTACGTTGGCCTTCCCTGGATGATACTGTATATCGAATTGTTAGTCCTTCACAAACTCTAGCCATCTGCGCTGACGCATATTCAGCTCTCGCTGAGTGAATAGGTACTGCAATGACTTGTGGTCTGTGAACAAATGGAATTTCTCCCCAAATAAATAGTGCCTCCATATCCTCAATGCAAAGATGACGGCTGCTAACTCCAGTTCATGGGTGGGGTAATTCTTCTCATGTGGCTTAAGCTTGCAGGAGGCAAAATCTATAGCCTTTTCTTCCTGCTGAAGTACTCCCCCGAGTCCCCTTAAAGACGCATCGGTGTAAACCAGGTACTCCACACCCGGCTTCGGTAACGCAAGGACTGGTGCTGAAGAAAGCTTGTCTTTCAGCTTGTCGAAAGCCAACTGACAAGCATCATCCCAAACATACGGTACCCCTTTGCGAGTCATATTCGTCAATGGACCCGCTATTTTGGAGAATCCACGAATGAATCTCCTATAGTATCAAGCTAATCCCAAGAAACTACGCACTTCCGTCGGTGTCGTGGGCTGTCCCCACTCCCTCACCCCTGATGCTTTGCTTGGGTCAACTGTTATCCCCTGCTGAGAAACAACATGCCCCAAGAACTGTACCTCTCGCAACCAGAATCCGCACTTCTCGTACTTAGCATACAATTGATGCTCTCGTAGATTCTGAAGAACCTGCCACAAGTGTTCGGCATGCTCCTCCTCGAAGTGTGAATATATCAAAATGTCATCTATGAAAATGATGAAAAACTGATCCAGAAACTCTCTAAATACTCGGTTCATCAAGTCTATGAAAATGGCTGGAGCATTTGTGAGTCCGAATGGCTTCACCCTGAACTCATAAGACCCATATCTCAACAAGAAAGAAGTCTTTGAAACATCCTGCTCCCTAATACGTAGCTGATGGTACCCCGACCTTAGATCTATCTTCAAAAAGAAAGTTGCTCCCCTCAACTGGTCGAACAGATCATCGATTCGAGGCAACGGATACTTATTCCGTATCGTGACCTTGTTCAGCTCCCGGTAGTCCACACATAATCTCAGTGAACCATCTCTATTCTTCACAAACAAGATTGGAGCGCCCCAAGGTGAGGTACTCCTGCGAAAGAAGCCCTGACCTAATAGCTACTCTATCTGATCTCGTCACTCTTACATCTCTTCCGGAGCCATACGGTATGGAGCACGCGCTATCGGTCTCGTATCTGGCAATAAATCTATGACAAAGTCTATCTCTCGATTGGGGGGTAAGCCTGGTATCTCCCGAAACACATCGGAATACTCACTGACAACTGGAATCGAGTCTAACGGAATCACAACCTCCTTAGAGGTATCCTCCTCTAAATAATACAGATGAGCGGTCGAACTTCCCTCTGGGCGAGGCATCGCCACTACAAACATCTCTTGGACAGAAATGGCAAAAACAATGCTCCCACCGAAGAAATCAATCATGGCTCTATAAGCTATGAGCCAATCCATACCAATAATAACATCGTGCTCATACATATCTAAGACAAACATGTCTGCAGGTAATACCAAACTACCGATCTCTACCCCCACTCCCCGGCATATAAAGAAAATAAGTGACCCACTCCCTAGTGGTGAGTCTACACACGTCACTGTGCTCTCTGCTGTGGCTAACAACCCTAAGGCCTTCGCAAAATGCGTAGCTATAAAACAATGCATTGCCCCCGTATCAAACAAAACTCGACCCATAGTACCATGGATAGGAAACATACCCTCAATCGCGGGTGGTGCCTGTGGAGCTGCTGCCTGGTGGGCGTGATAGACACGTCTATACTGTAACTTCCCCTGCTGCACTGGAGCTGCTGGAATGGCTGGTAGGGCTGGCACCTGGGCTGGAGCTAGGAGGGCAGGTGGAAAAAGTGGTCTCTATGGCTCATTACGGGCACCCTGCTGCTGTGGGGCCCTATCACCCTTCGGACAATCCTAGCGTCTATGGTCGTGCTTACCACACCCAAAACATCGGCCTCTGAAGTTACCTCCCCTCTGACCCTGCTGGCCACGGCCTTGTTGGTCGTTACCTCCCCGCGACTGGTCCTGTTGGCCTTGATTAGCACGCTGTTGTCCCTGCTGGCCCTGCTGTTGTCCCTGCTGGCCCTGCCTATAGCCCCCATATCCCTGTTTAGAATGACCTGAACGGAATCTCTTAGCAGGGTCCCTCTGATGGGAATCCTGCTCGTGCTGATGAGTCTGTTCATGAGATGGTGCCCCACTGGCACTATTACCCCCGGCCCTGCCCTGCTGGATGGACTCTCCTGCTCTCTTGCTTCCCTGAAGATGGAAGCGGTGATCCTGGCAATGTAGCAACGCAGCATTGAGTACATCAGTGAAAGTACTCAGGGATAAATTCCCAATAAGGTGCTGACGGCTCCTCCAAGCTAACCCGTCGACAAACAACATAATCCTCTTGCTCTCAGTGGGTGCCTCATCTGTCACTATGGTGAGAATTCTCGTGAACTCCTCCTCATACTCAGCTACGATAGAGTTCTCCTGTTTCAAATTCAGTAATCTCCGCCTCATGTCAGTCTGCACGGCGGGTGGAAAATACTTGCGGTCAAACCGCTCTCAAAATGTCTTAATCGGGATCGTGTCCCTATCCTCCAATGTGGTAGTGGACTCCCACCACTGCAATGCGGCCCCCACCAGCTTAAAGGAAACCAATAACTGCTTTTGCATGTCAGTGCACTCATACATATGGAGATTCCGCTGGATGTATTTCTTCCATTGGCTGATTGTGATAATATCGGAGCTACCAGAGAACTCAGGGGGATGTGCTTTCTGAAAATCATCCCTAACCCTCTCCCATGCAGATGGGAGCTATGCTGGTACTGGCGCCACTGCCTGAACCTAGGGTGGAGCCTGCTGAACTACCGTTAGTGCTGCATTCACCACCTGAGCTACAATGGCGGCTACCTCATTTGCATTCATAGTGCCTTATATCAGAGCTGCTGGCTGCTCGGCCTGGGCACGCCTATCCTTCAGAGCACGTCTCCGAGGCATCTGAAACGTGAAGAATTTCATTAGTCTACAGTCATTATCAAATCTCAAATAGCTGAAGACATAATCGTAAAAACAAGAGTACAACAATCCTATAAATAGGGCTCTATAGCAATAACGTTAAGCTGAAAGCGAAATAAGCCGTACAGATCCTATGGACACTAGAACCCGATGCTCTGATACAACCTGTGACACCCTGCCTAATTAAATACCGGGCGATCACTCCTTTATAAAATTAATTCAAGGTGAACAGTTGGTTCATTCTCAGCATCACTGTCGAAAAAATAAATTTTCCAATTTAACACCCTAAATAATTAAGCTAAGTCTCAAAACCATTTTTAAACGTTCCTATCCAAATTTTATTTAAAGAAAAATTATTTATTTAATTAACAACATTTCAATAAGTAAGAATCACATCACAATAATCCTAGAACCTATTCCAATTAATTAAACCATTCAATCATTCAAAAATCCCAACAGTTAAAACTTAAAGTAAAACATCCATACTGAATAAATCACAAAGTAACAGTACTAGAAACAACTGACATACGAATGTCCCAATAAAACAGATAATTAGTGGAAAGGGCGACACATGCCTAATAAATGAGAATGATAGAAGTGGAATCAATAAGTGAGGTCGTCTATGCAACTGGCCTGCAACTCCCACCTAAGCTGCAGCGCTTTCCTTCCAAGGGATCCTAAGCAAGACGCCCCTGTGGTTGGGCACCTGTAATATATACACATATATACAAGAGAGAGAAAAAGAAACGGGTCAGAGCCCGATAGTGTGTATGATTTAAAATTCGTTTAACAAGTATTTAAATTGATATAGGCCAATGCAACAACATATTAGTGCGACACTCTCTTGAGAAATTCTCACATCTCTTCTAATGTGCACGCCTATCGCACTAACCTTCCCAACGGTTTTTATTATCATTGATCGCACTAATCTTCCCAATGATTTAACTTATCTTAGGTTACTCGTAAGATTTCAAAGCCGAACAATATATTTGTTTAAAGGGAGGATTTTATTTAATAACAATGCTCTCATTTTACTTTATTTGCTAACAAAGTTTCCCAGTGTCATATTATACTTTCTCAAAACAAGTATTTACAATTTTTGAGTCATCAATCATATCCTACTTACAAAATCACAGTAGGCAGTTCCAAATTTCATAATTTATATATATATATATTAACTACTCGTATAATATATATATTAAAACAGCACCCCAAATAAAACTATGGCGCGGGCATACTCTGTTATCCGATCTCCATATCGCTCACACTAAGGGGAATACAAGTTCGGAATCACTCTCGAACTGTATTAACACACACAAAACAACATTGAGGCGAAGCATAGATTCCAAGTCTCTAAGAGGTCAGTACATACCCTCACGTCTCTTAGGACCGTCTGAACTATCTCCTAGGGTATGAATCAATATCCCCCATAAGGCAACACAGGATAAGATCGTCTCAGCGCGATAACCTCAGGGATAGCAAGTAGCGCGGGCATGATTTTCACATGTATATAATATATGCATACACAACCATATAAATATACCACTTGTTATCATATCAATATAGGTTTCTCTCATCACCCATAATTACAATATTTATCCTTAATTTTCACATTATGTATTTCGTATAAGGGTTCGTCTCTAACCTTAACTCGAAGGGTTTTTCCCATTTATTACGTGACACTCGGGGGGTCTAACCTCCCAAGTATAAGAATTCAGTAAGTATTCTCTTTATGTTCCAACTTAACTCTCTTACGCACCACTCCATAAATTCATTGACCCTTAAGTGATTTTCCCAAAATACAATCCTCGTCTCACATTAAAAGTCCCCAAAATTTATCCATATATCCTACTGGTCTTCCCTACCTCCCAAAACATTTTATTAAGGATGTCCAAAAATTATTTCATGATAAATTGAATTTAACTCATTTAAAAAGAGAAAATAAGAGTCTTCCAGAAGGGGTCGATCGATCGAGGTTTGGGGCTCGATCGATCGAGCCTTCGATCGATCGAAGCTCTAGGCTCGATCGATCGATCAAGCAGGTCTGCGAAAACTGGAATTCTGCAGTTACGGGTTCTAACACCCATCTTCATCCAAATCCATATTTTTCACTTCCAAACGTCCCAAAAATTCTACTACTAACATTATATCATTATACCAGATATTTCCAACATAAAGCATGTGGATTTCTAACATTAAACATGGATTAACAAGCCCCAATTTCATATAAAACCTCAAGAGCCCTAAAATTTTCTTAAACAGGTTTCTAACAAATTTTCTCCAGAAATTCCTTCTTATAATCATCATAATTTCGTGGTTAGATTCCTCTACATGGCAAGGGTTTTCGAAATTATCATATAAACCAATACTACATTAATTTTCCTATCACAAATTGGGTTTTCTTCCATTAAAACTCATCCTAATTACTCCTAAACTAATATGAAAGATGCATCAACGAAATAAGGAAGATAAACACTTTCCTGGGATTTTCAGAAGTCTGGTTTGCGGCTGATTTTGGTGTGGTTGCATTTCCCCTTCTCGCGATCTACGCGTTGGTGGTGGTGGCGGTGCAAATCGTTGAGTTTTGAGCCTTGGAATGCTTTGAGAGCTCTCTCCTCTCTTCTCCAATGGCCGTTCTAGGTTTTGGGTATTCTAACCCTAGGTGACAACCTAAATATCTGATATAACCCCTTTAATTTTCGTGGGTTTAGTTACCCAAAAATGTAAAATGACCAAAATGCCCTCCCGGGTTACTATTTAGGCCTAAAAGGGCCCCGAGACCCAAACTAAACCCCCGGGTACACTTTTCTAACTATCTTGACCCTTTCGGACGCGTTGGTGCACTCAAAACGACCATACGAACAACTTATAAAATATTCACTTTTATTTTTTATTAATTAGTCCCGACGCGACACGGGCGCATCCCGACTCAAATTTCCAAAATTGTCATTTAATTCACTCATGACATTCAATATAACCAATATTATATATTACTCACTCATTAGTAATATATTCAACAAATTTCATATAATTACTAACTCTCGTCACGTTAATAATTACAATATAATTAATTTTCGGATTTTTATTAAATAATTAATTCACATTAAATTTAAAAAAAAAACCCAAATTAATATAGCCTTATAATACGGGGTATTACATCCTATTCAAAGAAAACTCTCAGTTCGGTATCTCCCTTGAACCATAAATACAAATCATACATATTGGAGTTGAACATAGTCCCCCGCCAATCGTTACGCACATACATATGCACCCATATGACCGTCATCACTATCATAATAATACATATCCCATACCTAGGTTCTATATTTTGAGGTACCAATTATAAAATCCCCCCCCCCCCCCCCCCCCAATGGGCTCATCATGATAAGACTATCCCCATTCAAAAACCTCCCGCTATAGCAAGCATTATAGATATGTTAGACATGTAATAAATCACATATAGGTATATACATAACCTATCGATGTCGATTAGTATTCACACAACTTGAATATTATATTATGTACATAGTATTATTCTCACTAATACTCATCACAAACTTAATAATTTACGAATATTCTCTCTCTCGTAATTTCAAAGGATAATTCATCGCACGAGAATCCTTAAGGTATTAAACCCAATTAATCCTAATATTACTGAAGAATAATGTTTTCTTTGTAAAGTGTTCAATCTCTATCGAACTAACTACGTCGTACACTTTGGATTGAATTTAGAAAAATTCCCCAAATATGACACGTTGCTCGAACGAAGTTCGATCTCGTTTGAATGAGATGTGCATGTCACTTAAATGAAGACTTTGCACGAGATACCAACTCATTTGAAGCTACTTAGCATGATATTCAATGTTAATTGAAGTTACTTCGCGCGACATCAAATGACCTATTGTTTTCCCCCACGTGGTTCACTCTCGCTTGAAACAAGAATCATATCTCACACAAATGACACCAAATCTCATTCAAACAAGATTCCACTGAGTCATCTGCTTCATCAAGAACTTACATTTTTTCACCATTAGCAACCCTAAAAACTCTACAATTCAATCACAAACACAAAATCATCGATTCCTATCGATATCCTAACACATATAGATTTTTTCTAGCAACCTAGAATCATTAAATCATTATAACTCGTCAATTAAATACGAAACCCTCAATTTTCAATCATCAAGCCCTAGTTCATAAATTTAGGAATCAATCACATATTGAATCCATATTCGTTCCTCAAAGGATACACATAAATTCAGGATTTCTAATCTACATGCATGGGGATTCAATCTTTCATCAAAATTAGTCCTAATATATGTGTTAAATTCTCTAATTTCACCCAATTCAATTATAAATCTTGTGTATATCACCTAAACTAGCATGGACATAGTTATTAATAAAGGTAAGAAAGGATTACACACTTGAGTATTGAAGGAAGGTCAAATGTGTTGGTGTACTTGGTATGGTTGCGTTCCTCGTTCTCCAATCTACGTGGCAGTGGTCTCGGTGGTGCAAGATAGTGGTTCTTAGCCTTAGACTCCTAGAACTGGCTCACTCTCTTCCTCTGTGAATCTCCCTTTGATTTTGTTAATGTTAACCTTAACTTCCCCTACGTATCAGATATGTCTCCTCTCCTAATTTCGTAGGTATTAATTCATCAAAAATTTAAATTACCAAAATGCCCACTCGAGAAGCCAGTTTGGAACAAAACTTCCCTGGGGCCCAAACTAAACCTATAGGTAGACTATTCTGACTATCATGACCCTTTCGGACACATTGGCACACTTAAAATGACCATTTGGATTACTTATAAACAATTTACCTTTTTATTCCTTTAAATTGATCTCGATACGACTGACATACGCGTCCTGGCTTAATTTTCGAAACTGTCATATTTCTCATTCTCGACAATTTACATAATTATATAATCACATATTACTTTATTCTCTCGGTAATATTAAATATAATTTACATCAATGAATATTAACCCTTAGTTCACTAGTTAATATTTATTTTAATCCGGATTAATTATAAATTAATTTCCCATATTAAATTCAATTAATCCAATATTTAAAATTCAGTAAAAATAGGAGGTGTGACATACTCCCCCCTTGCAGCGGAATTTCATCCCAAAATTCAGAAATAAAATTATGCCAAGTAAAAATAGCTCTGGATATTTCTCACGCTCCTAAGTAGACTCCTCGATATTGTGGTGCTCCTACTGAACACGCATAAGTGGAATTGCCTTTGACCTCAATCTCCTCTCTCTATGGTCTAAGTTAACCACCAATCTATCCTCGTAAGAACACTCTGGCTGTAAGTCAACCTCTTCTAGAGCAATATGAGTGTGGGTCAACTCATCCCGAAGATATCGTCTAAGCGATGAAATATAGAACACATCATGTATACGATGTAAGTTCTCGGGCAATCCAAGTCTATATGCCACCGATCCGATGCTCTCAATAATAGAAAATGGCCCCACATACCTCAGTGCCAACTTCCCCTTCTTTCCAAATTGCATTACCCCTTCATAGGAGATACTTTCAGTAAAACCTGGTCCCCTACATCAAACTCTCAAAAGAACTTCTTGGCATCGACGTAGATTTTCTGCCTGTCTTGAGCTACCCGTATACGACCTGGAATTATTTTTATCCTGGTAGTGGAGTCTGAAATCAACTCTGGACCGAGTATCTTGTTATCCCCCACCTCTAGACAATAAGAAGGAAAATGACAAGATCTACCGTACAACACCTCAAATGGGGCCACGCTAATGGTAAACTAATAGGAGTTAATATACGCGAACTCCACCAGTGGGAGATACTACTCCCAACCTCCTCTAAAGTCAAGGACACACATATGAAACATATCCTCTAACATCTGATTAGTTCGCTCAGTCTTCCCATCCGTCTGTGGGTGAAACGATGTACTCAACCGCAACTTTGTGCCCATAGCCTCCTGAAATCTTTCCCAAAAGTGAGATACAGAAATCTTCCCTTGGTCAGACACGATATCAAGAGGCACTCTGTGTAGTCTCACTATCTCAGAAATAAATATATGGGCATAAAGTCTCACTGTATAATCCTTACTGATTAGTAGAAAACAGTCTACTTCCCGTTACCACCTCTCCCTTGGCCCTGATGTCCCTGCCAGAACTATTGTTATCCCTAATGGCCCTAGTAGCCATGTTGACCTTGGTGGCCATGCCTAAAACCTCCTTGCTGATGACGAAAACCTCCTAATCTGAATCTCTTAGGAAAATCCACCTACTGGGAACCCTTCTCACCAAGTCTTTGTTGACCTTGCGCTGATGGTGCCCCACTAGCAATACCTCCACCGATCTTGCCCTCCTGGAAGGACTCTCTTGCTTCCCTTAACATGGAAGTGTTGGTCCTGATAGTGTAGTCAAGTTGCATTAACTACATGTATATAGAATTTTAAGGAGAAGTTCCCCAGAAGATGTTGTCGGATCCTCCAAGTCGGTCCATCCATAAATAATTATATCCTCTTCACTTTAGATGGTACCTTAGTTAGTACTAGGTTTGTCTACCTAGTAAACTTCTCCTCGTATTCCTCTACATTTTCCCCATCCTAGGTGAGGTGTAGTAGTTTCCATCTCATCTCAGTCTGAATGGTAAAAGGAAAATAGTTGCAGTCGAACCGCACCCAAAAGTCCTGAATCGACATACTATCCCTCCCTTCTACAGTAGTACTCTACTCCTACCATTATAAAGATGCTCCAATTAGCTTAAACGTATATAGTACCAGCTTCTGCACCTCCATGCACTCATACATCCTCAAGTGCCTCTGGATATTTCTCTTCCATTAACTTGCCACGACCACATTGAAATTCCCTTCGAACTCTGGGGGATACACATTCTGAAAGGAATCTTTAACTAACTCCCAAGTAGAAGGGAACATGTGAACTAATGTTGGAGCTATTGCATGCACCTGAGATGGAGTCGACTATGCTACAGTATTGAGTGCTGCATTAACTGCCTGAGAGGCGATGGCATCATTCATTATACCCTGAGTTAGAGTTGGTTGTGACTCGAGCTGGGCATCCCTCGCCCACTGTTCATGTCTGGGAGGAATCTAAAATGAGAAAGAATTTATAGTACACAGTTATTAAATCTCAAATAGATGAAGACATAAACACATAATCATGAATGCAACAATCCTAATAATAGGGCTCTATATCAAAGAATGCATAGCTGAAAGCATAATAAGTCGTACAGATCCTAAAAGACTCTAGAACCTGATGCTCTGATACCACCTGTGACGCCCCACCCAATTAAATACCGTATGATCAATCCTTTATAAAATTTAAAACAAAATATCCGGTTGGTCTATTCTTAGCATCAGTATTGTTGAAAAACATTATCTGTATTAATGACCTCATAATTAGTTGAGCTAGTCTCAAAACATTTTAGTCCCAATTAAATTATAGCCATTTAAACCATTAATTTAAATCATTAACTCATTCACCATAATGATGAATAAATAAATATTGAACAAAAATCACCTGCTAAAATAAATAAGACTGGATTCAACATTCGAGTTCAAAGTTTCAAGTAAATAGAAAACTAAAATAAACTTACTGCAATGTCTCTCTGACATAAATAAGGATATGTGAATGGGAAACACATGCCCTATTTAAAATAACTAAACATGGGACTGAGATGCTAAGAGTTCATACGTCTAAATATGAGGATATGAAACTTCCACACTAGTTGCGCCACTTCAAATAGTCAGTCAGTTTAAGTTTGGCATCCCTGTGGCTGCACACCTAAATTAAAGACACAAGAGAAAAGAGATTTTTTCAAGAGACGGGTCAAAGAATGAGTGTAAAATATTTTAAAAAATTTAAGAAAGTATCCAAAAATTGTAGTAAAGCATGTATTATGTGCATGTTAGGTTTTCGAGCTCTCACAGCAGATTCTCACCTCTCATCTATTGTGCAGACCTAACATACCTCTGAACTGGTCTAGTTTTCTTTATCACATCTAATTAGGTTATAGACTTAAACCGTTAACTATCTCACGTAGTATTAACCCATATATCCCACATACTATATCATTAAATATCTTTGTATTTAATAGTTTGAGTAAGAGTCTCACATTAAAGATTAGTGTTCACATACTTAAACTATATAAAAATTTATCATCCTTCGTATCTACAAATTCCACACAGTAGATATTAACACAAGTATATATATTATTTATCACTATATAATATATATACTAATGCGACATCTCTAGACTCAGTTGCAGTGCATGTATACTCTGATATCAAGTCCAGGTACATCTCGTACTCAAATAAGGACACTCGGTTCGGTATCACCCTCGAACCATAACTACAATTCACACATATTGGAGGCAAACATAGTTCTAGGCCAATGATTACGCACATACATATGCACTCATATGACCATCATCACTATCGTAATCACAGATAGCCCGTACCAAGGTTCTATGTTATGAGCTACCAAATCTAAAATACCCCCCCCCCCCCCCCCAATGGGATCAACAGGATAAGACCGTTCCTTTCAAAAACCTCCCGCGATGGCAAGAAGCATAGGTATGTCATACACATAAAAAATCACATTTAGGTATACACACAACCTATCTAAGTCAAACGGTATTCACACAACTTGAATATTATATTAGTTATGTAGTATTATTCTCACTAATACTCGTGACAAACTTAATAAATTACGAATATTCTCTCTCTCGTAATTTCCAAGGATAATTCACCGCTCGAGAATCCTTAAAGTATTAAACCCAATTACTACCAAATTAATGAACAGTATTGGTTTCTTCATAGGGTGTTCTATCTCTCTCGAACTAACTATGTCATACACTTTCGACTGAAAGAAAAAAAATACCCAAATTTGACACGTCGCTTGAACAAAGTTCCATCTCGTTTAAACGAGATGTGAATGTCGCGTGAACGAAGTCTTCAAGCGAGATGTCATCTCGTTTGGAGTTAATTCATGTGAGATTCAATCTCGTTAAGTTACTTTGCCCAAAATCAAATGACGTGCTATTCCCCCCCCCCCCCCCCCCCACGTGGTTCAATATCGCTTGAAAGTAAATCCCATCTCGCTCGAACGAGACCCAATCTCCTTAGAACGAGATTCCACTTAATCATCTCCTTCGTCAAGAACATTTATTTTTTCACCATTAACAACCCCAAAAACTCTACTGTTCAATCCCAAACATGTATAGATGATTTTTGGCAACCTAGAATCATTAAATATTTATAAATCATCAATTAAATTCTAAACCCCCAAATTTTATTTGTCAATCCCTTGTTCATCAATTTAGGAATCATTCACATATTAAATCCAAATTCGTTCCTCGAGGCATACACATAAAATGGGATTTCTAATCTACATGCATGGGGATTCAATCTTTCATCAAAATCAGTCCTAATATATGAGTTAAATTCTCTAATTTCACCCATACCAATTAGAAATCTTGTGTATATCACCTACATTAGCATGAATATAGTTATAGCTAAAGGTAAGAAATGATTAAACACTTCCTTCTTGAAGGAAGGTATGATCCATTGGTGTAGTTAGTATGGTTGCATTCCTCGTTCTATGGTCTACGCGACGGTGGTGTCGGTGGTGCAAGATGGTGGTTCTTAACCTTAGATTCCTAGAATTGGCTCACGCTCTTCCTCTGTGGCTCTCCCTTTGATTTTTAAAATGTTAACCCTAACTTCCCCTGCGTATCAGATATATCTCCTCACCAAAATTCGTAGATATTAATTCATCAAAATTCAAATTACCAAAATGCCCTCTCGGGATTCCGATTTGGCCAAAAACTGCCCCGGGACCCCAACTAAACCCCCGAGTAGACTTTTCTGACTATCTCAACCCTTCCGGACACATTTGTGCACTCAAAATGACCATTTGGGTTACATATAAATAATTTACTTTTTAATTCCATTAAATTTAACCCAACGCGATAGATACATGCATCCCAACTAAATTATCGAAATTGTTGTATATCTCACTCTCGACAATTTTCATAATTCTATAATCACATATTACTCTATTCTGTTTGTAATATTAAATATAATTTACATCAATGAATATTAACCCTGAACTCATTAGTAAATATTTATGTTAATTCTAATTAATCATCAATTAATTTCCCATATTAAATTCAATTGATCCAATATTTGAAAATCATTAAAAATACGGGGTGTTACACATACCTACTTTATGGATGCTATCGTTAGAGGTTTCGTAGTGGGTGACCCACCCCGGTGTGGACCAGCAGATGTTGGGTCATAAGGATATTTCATGACCACTATATTTGAGTTTAGAGTCTTGTGGGGTAATGTGGTAAGGTCATGACCCACAAAGGTATTGATCGTCTCCAGATATGTGTTTACGTTTTGGGTTCGGTGGTGAGATTATGACTCGGTGGCCCAGGAGTGGTACGTGATGTACCTGGAGCCTGATAGAATTCTAGGGAATGCATTCGTGAGGTCTCAATGCATTTATACGTATATAGTGAGTGATATATATGTATGTGCATGATATGTGATGTTTATATATGTAGATACGAGTGATATATGTATATATGCGAATTAAATGAATGGGTGAATATTAAAATTATAACTAGTGTAAAGTTATGTGAATTGGTTAATGAAAAGATTATAATAAAGAATTGTAATGATAAAGCTTATGTGATTGCTAAATGAGAAAAGAAGAAAAGTAAAACCCATATAGAACGGTGAGGGTAGAAGATTTACATGTGGGACTAAGTTAAGTGATGATACTATTTAGGTAGTGTAGCATAACTAAGGTGTTTAAAGTACATGCATTATGTGCGTACTATAGATGATGATCTCATGGGAGTGCGACACCACTTTAAATATGAACGAATATATTGGATATTCATGATTGTATTTTGAACAGTTGCAAAATATTTTGAACTGAATTTTGGGCTCTGACCCGTATCAATAGTTTTTAAAAACATTGGGTGCCAAGTCATAGGGACAACATCCATATATATCCTTCGGGTTAGACGATGCTGCGGCAACTGTGGATGCCTGCAAGGATTGATTAGACACTTCTAGTATCGTTATCTAGTTAAAATGTTTAGTTCAGGTTTTATTTCGGGCATGTCTCCTAATTAGATAGATATTGTATTATTCATACTTTATTCATCTCAATTTCAATTGAATTATTGTATTGGGATTTTTACTAAGAGTTATTGATTAATTTATTTATTTCATCCATTCAATATTTAGTTATTATTGTGGTGAATGTGTATTTAAATTTGGAATAGTTTGATGTATGAATGGAAGTTTTATATAAACAAGTTATTAAGGTGTAAAATTTGACATCGGGTTTGATAAGTTATTAGTAATTAATTTGGTTTTCAACCGTGATGCTAAGAATGAGATAGTACGAGATTCTCGTTTTATTTTAATAGAGGGTTGGCCACCCGTTATTTAAATATGTCGGGTGTTACACCAAGTGAGAGGATATTTAGTTTAAAATAGTTTTGGTTTGGTATTTATTAGTTGGGAATTTAATAATTAAATAGGGTGCTCAGGTAAAGGACTAGTTAAATAATTAATCAGGAAGTTGGGTCAATGTTTGAGAATAGGGGAACTATACGCGATGGGAAATGAATACGAGTGCGGTGATTACTATATATATATATATATATATATATATATATGTGTGTGTGTGTGTGTGTGTGTTTGTGTGTGTGCGTGCTACTTGTTTTATTTAAACATACCTACTAGGGAGTGCTATCGTAGGAGGTTGCGCGTAGTGGGCATTCTGCCTTGGCGTTGACCAGCAGGTGTTGGGTTAATTCCCCAGGTCATAATAATGTTGCATGGATATTATTCATGTGTGAGGATAGGTGTTGGTTTGGAGTTTTGTTGGGCTTGATGTGGTATGGTTGTGACCCACGGATGTCTGTCTATGACCACCTCGATTGTATATGTTTTCATTTAGGATCGATGGTGACATTCGATCGGTTTCTCAGTGTGAGGCGTGATGCCTAGAGCCGCATAGCACACTAGGAATGTATCCACGAGGTCTAAGCCCTGTGGATATGGTTATGTATATAAGGCGAGTTATATATATATATATATATATATATATATATATATATATATATATATATATATATACGATATATTGTATATATCTATTTATATCATGCGTGTAGCTATGTTACGTTCAGAATGTGAATAATTACTTACAACAAGTCTATCTATACAATATTGTTTATGATCGATTACCGAGTGAATGTAGTTATAGTTAGCTAATAGAGGGTATTAGCAGGATTAGGATTATATAATGGTTATATGTCATAGTTCGATTGAGTAGTTTAATTACAATATCAAAATAAACACTTTAGGTGAGCATTGTTGTTGAGAGGTGAGGCTTATCTCATATGAGTTCGATCAATTAATCTTGAATCTAATACAATACTATTTCATCGATTTAAAATAATTATCTACTTGAAAAATATTTTCTACACTTCAGGCTTTGACCCACAAGCTTTTGTCTTTCATTTTTTCCTTTTTACATTCAGGTGTGCAGCGGACGCAATCGGGATAACAATGATAGATCCATTCTTGCCCTGCAGTAGCTATGAATGCTATGTCTTTCCTTAGATGCCTCGGTCAATTTTACCTAAATAGGATCAGTCATTTTAGTTTACAGTTGGGCTTGTTGTCCATAAATGGATAGGTTTTTATATTTTTGTCACACATTTATATTTTCACACATAGTTATTATTCGATTTTTACACTGTGAATGTTATTACTTGACGAGTGATGATTTATGTGTTTTTTGCTCCCTAATTATATATGCATGGGGTTTATTCTATTCAAAGTGTTGTATGGTTTTATTTGTATGGTTTGTGTTATATTATTTATATTGTATTGTTAGTGAGATAATGATGTTGAGAATGAACCATACTAAGATATTTATTTTATTTTAGTATATGATTGATGACCTAATATTAAAATAGGCGGGATGTTATAGTTGGTATTAGAGTATCAGGTTCTAATGTCCTTAGTATCTATGCGGACTTGCTACGCTGCCAACATTGTGTTTTCATTGATATAGAGACCTATGATTAGGATTGTTGTGTTCATATTGCACATTTACATTCTTCTGGTATTATTTATGATTGTAGCGAACCTCAAAAAAATTTGGTTTTGTTTTAGATTCCAAACAGTAAGATAGGTAGACCAACACATGCTGCGAGGAGGGCTGTAGAGGGGGAGGCTCAGCCGGAGCCACATCCCACTCAAAGAACTTTGATCGCAGTAAAGGTCATAGTTATTATTGCACAGTCAGTTAATATCACAATGAACGCCCTAGCATAAAAATTTTCTCAAGCACAGCCAAAGACGCCAGCGGAAGCAGCCATATAAACACACCTAATGCTGTTAGTTTGGGAGCCATTTGTCGGAGTTTTAGGGGAGTACGGACGTTATAACTGCTATCTAATGGAATAAGTACAACTAAATACATTTTCATATAGTTGAGTGCAGCGATACTCAAAAGCATGTACTGGCTACGTTCAAGCTGATCAGGGATGCTCTTTAGTGGTGGGATTCGGGTACCACATTATAGGAGAGAGATACGATGACGATACAGGAGTTCTGGGTGTAACTCAACTATAAGTTCTTTCCATCATTAGTTCAAACGAAGATGATAAGTGATTCATAGATCTTTCTCAGGACGGTCAGACCGTGGTCGAGTATGAGGAAGAGTTCATGCATCTTTCGAACTCCGTGGTGAACGTGGTGAACACTGTCGAGAAGAGGGTACTCAAGTGTATTGATGGACTTACTTTAAGGATCGAAATTGCTAACTTACACTGTGGTCGTTAACATCGAGTTGCTCAACTATCAGTATCATTGCTTCCATATGAGGGTAGAGAAGAGGATCGAAGAGTCTTTCCAGTAGGGTAAGACTGGGGGTAGCGATGCTAGAGGGGCTCCACAATAGCTATACAGGAAGCATGGGCGTGGTTCCTAGTAGGGGACTCTACTAAGAGATTCAGGTCGGGTAATGATAATTTAGGCATGCCCAATAGCATACCCCACAGAGCCAGTGAAACTAATTAAAATCTAGCAGGACCAGAGATAGGGGCAACCTCATTAAGGTCAGTAGAGCCAGAAACATGCATACTTTATTTGGATATGTTTTGTACATGGGGAGAGTAGCGTGCTTATCCGAATAGGGTTAGGGGTCAATAGCATAATGACCAGTCGAGGCAGTAGTTATAGCTACTTCTAGCCCAACCAGTAGTTCCATCATTATCGCCTTCGCAAGGGCAGTTGCAATTTAGGTGTATGTATAACGTATGTGGATCAGTATTACAATCAACGTTGTTAGCGATCGAGGGTATATTTTCTATCCACGGCCACATGAGGTCGGTTTTGTGTGACAAGTGCATAATATTCTTTTGTTAGCACTATATTCACATGTGAGGTACGTTTAGTGGATATATTGCCAGTTATTATTATGATAGTAAATTTGGCATTGGGTAGCGGGGCTCTCATTTGTTCCATTTGCAGGGGAGTGGATGTTAACATTGGGAGGATATGCTTAGTAGCGGATCGACTCATTTTATTGATGTACACGTGTGATGTTATCATGGGTATGGATTGGGTAATGATGTGTAGAGCGATGGTGGACTAGTACAGTAAGGACATCATATTCTCTATTCCAGGACATGATATGTTTCTTGTTGTGATTGTTCATCTAGAGTGAGGGTCGAGCACGTGTTTATATTATATTGGGAGGATACCTCATAGAGTGTAGTTATCTCGTTAGATTCAACCCCTGTGTCTAGGGACTTTACTGATGGGATTTAGCATATGTCAGGTTATAACTTATTTAAGAGATCATGTTGTGACCGACTTAGCATTGGGGACATGGAGATAATGTGTGGGTTGTATTATATGACTCTTTAGAGATACGAGAGTCGAGAGATCAGATTTAGTAGCCTTGGGTGCAGGCTTTTTAGGTGCCCCAATACTGTGTCATGGGCCTACGGATCTCGATAACCTATATATCTAAGTCGTAGTTTTTGGGAGGGTTCCTTGTTTTGATATCTCTTATGAGATTTCCCATGCATGAATCTTACTAAGTGTTAGGAGTAAAGAGATATTTGGGCTCTAGGAAATTGGTTTAGTATTAGGAATTACATGTGTGAAGATATAACTCTTTTAGCAGAGAGCTATTATATGATTTTAGGTCAACGGAGCTAAGTATTGCTATGTAGAGAGCATTGGGGGATGATTTCACCACTAGTTGAGTAAGTTGGGTAATCTTAGGAAGAATTAAGTCACAATTAGTTGGGTAATTGAGTATACCTTTACTGTATGATCATGGAGGGCATGTGTAGTTAATTTTCGATTTATGTGGGTTGTATATGTGGTATTTGGGCATGTGTGCAAGTGGTATAGGGTGTATGGGCTCCCTCGTCAATTAAATATTCACTGCCATCCGAGAAAGGATAATGTGGTAATAATGCATTGATTCATATGCCTGTATGGCAGTTGATAAAATTTTTGGAATGCTAAGTGGACTAAGCTTCGTTAAAAGGGGGAGATAGTTTGGGAATTTATAACAGTGATGACCATCACACCCAAAATTGTTTTAGGGTTGTAAAGGTACATGCAAGGTATCATTATTGTCCAAAGAGGGTCCATAAATTATTGGAAAGAGGAGCGAAGTCTTACTAAGTAAGTTTTAAGGGTGGCTTACGCTTCAACGGGAGGTTGATCATACCAAAAGATGAGGACCTATTACGGGCAATTATGGAAAAAGTGCATAGGTCAAGATTTTCAGTGCACCCTAGATGGGATAAGATGTGTCGGGACATGAAAAGACAGTATTGGTGGGCTGATATGAAGCAGGACATATCAGAGTTTGATTCAAGGTGAACCACTTGTCAGATGGTGAAGGTTGATCATTAGAGACCAGTCGGGGTTCTACAATTATTAAAGATTCTAGTGTGGCAATGTGAGAGTATTTTAATGGACTTCATCATAGGGTTACCAACATCGTAGAGGGGTTACGATTCCATCTGGATTATTATGGATCGATTGACCAAGATAGCTTATTTCTTTCCAGTTTGAATGTATTACATGACAGGGCAATATGAACACTTGTTTATAGCAGAGATAGTGAGATTTCTTGGGGTGAATCTCAATAGTATTTCATATCAGGATAAGATCTTTGTGTCCCAATTTTAGTATAGTTTTCAGTAGGCGATGGGTAGGGATCTTTATTTAAGCATGACGTATCACCGGAGATCGAAAAGCAGACAAAGAGGGTGCATTATATGTTAAAAAATACGTCGAGATTGTGTATTTGTACTTTAAGGGTAGCTTAGTAATTTCCATTGGTAGATTTTGTGTATAATAACTCGTACCATTTTACTATTGGCATGGCATTTTTTGAGACATTGTACGGGAGACATTATTGTTAGCCCTCATATTAAATATACGTGGGGAACAACAAGCTTCTCGGGTTGGACATAATTCATGATACATATGTGAAGACTGAGTTGAGTAGGGGTCATGTCCATATAGCTCAAGGCCGGTAGAGGAGTTACACCAATGAGGGCCAGAGACTTTTGGAGTTTGACGTGGGTGATCATGTGTTACAATGGGTTTCTCCCATGAAGGGGGTGATGCGGTTCGGTAACAAGGGAAAGTCAACAATGTGGTATGAGGAGAATTTTTCCATCACATAGAGGGTAGGGATGGTTGCATATAGGCTTATTGATTAGTTACAAATATTATATATTTTGCGACCATTACTTGTGCATTCACGCACATTTGTGGTCGTAATTTCACTTATTTAAGCTCTTGTATTTATATAACCATTGCTTTCAATATATATATATATATATATATATATATATATATATATATGTGTGTGTGTGTGTGTGTGTGTGTGTGTGTGTGTGTGTGTGTGTGTGTGTGTGTGTGTTTTACGAGGTTTATTTGAGCTTTTGTATAGAATAGAATGCTAAACGGTGTAAGTGTGCTCTTTCTGGGGAAATTACAATGCGTTATGCAACTTCAAGGGCAGTTTAGTCATTTTTGCATTCGAGCTTCATGCTCGAACCCTTGATGGAAGACGTATCTCTCCGAGTCAACTTCCCGTATCTTCCAACGATGAATCATTACACTTCTAAATGACCAAGTTGTGGTCGATTTACTCCGAGGCCTCTTTGTTTGTAATAAAAGTAGAAAGAGAGCAAGTTTCCCAGGACCCGGTCGGCCGGTTCCTGACATGCAGTCAACCGTCTTTTCATGTTTTTCCTTTGAAATAAAATAGAGTGTCGTGATGAAGGACTCGATTGATCGGTACCAGACCTATGGCCGTCCAGTCACCCCAGATCTACAAATCTCCTCATTTTTTGGTTTTCGTTTTTTTTCTTGAATTAGATTTTTATCACTCTTGTTTGGTGGTTTTCTTCCACTTGATATATATAGTGAGTGGTTTGTATTTTTAGACAATATATTCAATCTTGTAAGAATAAAGAAAGAATATAGATATTTGTTTTGTTCTCTCTTCTCTCTCCTAGGGCTTGTGCCATTTCCTTCTTGCTTCCATAATCCACTTCATTAATTTTAAGTTAAATTCCATTTTAGTTGTACCTTATTGACTATTGAATCTATTGGGTCATTCATATAGTGGTTTTGCCTTGAATGCTCTCTTTTACAATAGTTTTTACTCTTTTAATTAACCCCATGTTGTGTGTGTGAATAGTTGGTGTTTTAAGTAGCTAGTTTCTTTAGGTTCAGAGCCTAAACCCACCTTGGATGGTTTATCTTCTTGATTGGGCAATGTTTGAATCCAATAAATGGGTGTATGTGTTGTTATTGGAGTTTCATGGGATTTTAACCACTCTTATCATGTAAGAGTTGTATTTAAGACTTAATTCCAACTTCAATGCATTTGTCTGATAATATGTCAAAACCTTCATTTCTTATCGTTGGGGTGACATCCTTCATGCGGGATTGTTAAGATTTATATGTTATTCTCATTTGATTGTGTTTTAATTTTAAGAACCGTTTGTGTTGTGATCATCTGGGGTGGGGGAATGCTCCTCAAGATTTTTGTTAAGAATCTTTTCACAATCCGTTTTGTTAATCTCGCTTGTTTCTATTAATCCTAACTTAATTGTTCCAGTAAGTTTGGTTCGCTTTGCTCTGTTATAACACTCAAAACTTTAATCATATCTTCTTTTCTCTTTTATTATTGTTTATCAACTTTTACCAAGAAGAATCTTTTTGGTACATCATATAATTCCCTATGGAAATCGACCCCAGTCTTACCGGGTTTTTATTACTCTCGCGGTTAGCGTGCACTTATGCTATACAATATTATGAACGAGTCAAGTTTTTAGCGTCGTTGCTGGGGAATTATTAGTTACCATTATATTAAATTAGTTCTTTGTTGATAAACCCTTTGCGTTTAATTGTTTAAGATATTGTTGTTTTGAAGGACGTGTTATCTATCCTAATGAGCAACAATTCTAACTAAGGGTTCGTCGGGGAATACTTACCACTATTTTCATCTGAAGGCTCAAACACTCCATTCAATGACTCTGGGACTTCATCGCAGCATCGTTACACGCTTAATATGGCGCTTTCCCAGATATAATTATCGTTTGTATATGTATTTCCTAGTGCACCTCCTTCTATACAATCCTTTGATCCTCATATGGAGTATAATCATGAACCACTGCGTGTTACTCCCCTGCGTCAGTCATTTGGTCACTACCTTCGCTCGGAGTTGGTCACTTTACCCGGGTGTGTAACCTTCCCTTTCAACCATGGGGCCTTTCACTTCAGTAATGGCACGATCAACCTATTTCCTTCCTTTCACGGGATGGAAAATGAGAACCTTTATCGGCACATTAGAGACTTTGAAGAGGTTTTCAACACATTCTCTAACCAAAACTGCACAGCCGAGGTTGTGTAGCATAAGCGTTTTTGGTTTTCCATTATAGATAAAGCCAAAGATTCATTGATCACACTTCCTGCCAACTCTACTGGGAATTGGCAACAATTGCAAGACCTATTCTTGAAACAATTATTTCCCACACACAACACAAACTCACTCATGAAATAAATACAAAAAATTCAACAATACTACCATGAGACGTTTAACAAGTGTTGGGAACATTTTAAATCTTTGAAGCGATCTTGCCCGCACCACAATTTAGACCAAATGCTAGTAATTTTCATTTTTTGTGGTGGTCTAAACCCTTTGACTGCAACACCCCGCCTTTTTAAATACCGGGTGATCAGTCCTTCATGAAATTAAAATCAAGGTGAACGGTTGGATCATTCTTAGCATCACTATCGCAAAATAATTTATCAATTTAATCACCCTAATTAATTAAGCTAAGTGTCAAAATAATATAAATCATTTTTATTTTATTAGAACCATAGTAAAAACTTTTCTTAAAATGTAAACAATTTATACTGAATGCGCAGGATAAAACATACATCCATTAAAATAAAATTCCAACTAAATTACTCACATCCATAAAGTAGTCCACATGAACAATAAAATAAATCCCACACGGATAATAAATACTGGAAACAAAAATAAATAAGAAATCTCTAAAGTCTAAACTGAAATAGGAAATCGGGTGACACACGCCCTATCTATGAAATACTAATCAGGAGCTGAATCAAGAAAGAGGTCATCTAGATCAAGGGCCGACAAATCCCACATAAGCTGCAGCACGTCCAATCCAAAGAATCAACGTCTGACGCCCCTGTGGCTAGGCACCTGTAATATATACATATATATACAAGAGAGAGAAAAATGACAGAAAACGGGTCAGAGCCCGAGTGTAAAATAGTTTTAAAAATATTTTAGCAAGTATTTAAAATGCTTACTGGCTAATATAACCACCATGTTAGTACGTGACACTCTCTTGAGAATTCTCACCTCTCATCTAGTGCGCACGCCTACCGTACTACTAAATACCCGATAAGTCTATCTAATTTACCTCATGATGATTGTTATTTCTAGAAGTCACGAGGCTATGATTGTTAGTTTAAATATCAATTTCTTCGTAATCATTATGTTACTTAATATATCTCATTACCGATGTAAAGTTCCCGAATACTTTCCATACATATTGGAGCCTTATATAATACTTACTACTTACACACACAGTAAAATATTTCCATACATAAGTATACATATTAATCACTCATATAATATATATACTATTTGCACCCCACATAAAATCTATGGTGCTGGCATACTCTGCTATCAAGTCCCCGTATCACTCGTACTAATGGAATACTAGTTCAGAATCACTCTCGAACTGTATTAACACAAAACACAAACAATAGAGGCGAAACATAATTCCAAGTCACTAAGAGGTAAGGACATACCCTTCATGCCCCTTAGGACCATCTGACTATCATTATCAGATAGCATGTACCAAGGATATTATGTTCTAGGGTACAAGTCGATATCCCCCATAAAGGTCCCATCGAGATAAGACTGTCCCGACGCTGTAACCTCCGTGATAGCAAGTAGCGCGGGTATGATATACACAAGCATAATATAAATATAAATATATATACACATACACTCACTCATATATATAAATATTCTCATTTTCCGATTAGGTTTGCTCACGACCCATAATAACATTATAACCGTACGTAATCCAATTATCTCGCATAAAGGATTCGTCCCTATTATTCTCACTTATAATCATTTCATACATACTTCTCATCTCTCGAAGTATTCTCTCATACTAAACATAATTTCAGTAGGTTCACCCTCTCTAGACTACTAGTCTAAGCCAATTATAACATTTAAATCCCGAAGCTATCGTACAAACGATTTTCAATATGTTTAACTCCCTGTTAACTCACGATTTCATCCCATATAATTTTCCTTCTACGAAATCTACCTAGACCCTACTGGTCCTCTTCATGGCCCATTATGTTATTTAAATAATATCCAAGGGTTCCTACGCATTTTATTCGAATTAAATAAAAAGGGGAAAAATCATGCATTTTCCAGGAGGGGTCGATTGATCGATCGATCAAGCAGTTCTTGCCCAAAAACTGTTACTCCGACCTACGGCTTTCATCCAAAAAAATTCTCCAAAACTCCAATAATGATCCCCAAACTCCCAACCAAGTGTACTACGGGTTACAGAAACCTACATATATGATTTCTTACGTAAAGCATGCACAAATTCATCAATAGAATTGAATTTAAGGGATAATTCATCCTAATTATCAAGAACCCTAACTTTACACCAAATTTCAATTTCCAAATTCTTTTTGCAAATTTCTCACTTATAAATCATTAAAATTTTGTGGTTTATCCTCTACATACAATGAGATTTCCAGAATATACTAAATTCCTCTAAAGCATGGGATTTAAATTCTCTAAATCTTCAATTTTTCTATAAAACACACACACACACACACACACACACACACACACACACACACATATATATATATATATATATATATATATATATATATCAAACCTATTCTAACATGGGAGATATATTAACTCAAAAATTAGCAAGATAGATACTTGTTTGGAATTCTAAGGTCTGATTTTGTTGGTAATAAGGGTATGGTTGTGTTCCTCGTCTTACCATCTACGCTTTGGTAGTGGAAGATGGTAATGGTGGTGTAGGTAGGGTGGTTCTCCCCTTTAGAGCCTTCCTCCTTCTCCCTTCCTTAGCCTCTATACAACTCTAGTGTTTATAACCCTAGAGAACTCTAGTTTCCATCAGATATACTCTTTTAATTTTCGTCCATAATTGAACCCAAAAATGGGTAATTACCAAAATGCCCTCCCAAGGTGCCGGTTAGGCCTAAAAATGCTTCGAAACCCAAACTAAACCCCCGGGTACATTTTTTTGACTATCTCGACCCTTCCGGACATGTTGGAGCACTCAAAATGACCATACAAGAGACTTATAATGTATTCACTTTTATAATAATAATTTAGTCCCGACGCGACACAGGCGCGTCCCGACTTAAATTTCGCAATTGTCATATTATTCATTCGTGGCAATATTAATAAAATAAATCTCATATATTACTTTACTCTTCTAGTAATATTCAAGAGTTTCTAATAATTACTAACACTCGTCACGTTAGTAAATATTTAAAATAAAATTCTGGATTAATATTAAATTAATAACTCAATTAAATTTAATAAATCCCCGATTTTAAAAGCCATAAAAATACGGGGTATTACATTGACTAAACATTTGGTCGAAACAATGTGTCAGGATAGCCTACTTAAGTTGAGTGGAGAGGAAGTTGAGGTCCATTTAGAATTTATCTCAAAGACATCTCAGGGTTGGGATATGTCGGACCCATGTGACCGCACTAGTACCGATAACACCACCCTTTGAGGGGCAAACCACTGGTATTTCTATCTTATAGGAAAATCATAATACATAGACCAAATACGACCCGTTGTGTAGTTGGATCGATGTTTTTCAACTCACACAACAATCCTCATCCATGGAAGTCGTTGAAAAGGTTTTCGTTGTGGAGGTGGTTATGTGCGTCATTTGTGACAACATTGGACACCGAACGAGAGAGTGTCCCTCACTTCGTATTATTAAGAGTCAGTTGCATGAGAAAGGAAACGCTATAGGGGCATACAAAAACAATACTCCAATACCTCCCTCAATCCCAACAACCCTCCTCATAATCCAAGTTGGAGGATGACATATCCTCCCATGAGTTAGAAGGACCACGCTTTACAAACTAAAAAACATCCAGGTTTTCACAGCCAGTCTCCACCCATGCCCCCATAATTCCAACAATAGAAATCCCCATATCAATCACCGCAACATCCTCCCTGGGACCTCTAAATTCATATTTTCCTCTACGGAGAAGGAAAAATAAGGAACAATACCCCATTGTTCAAAAAGTTACCCAAATTGAACAGTCCATCTCCCAAATGGCACGGTCTATGCAAGAGATGCAAGTCTCTCTTGCCCAATTGGTCCAGAACTCCTAAGGGGTTACGATATCACTTTTGTCAGCGCAACCTCAACCCAATCCTAAGGGGAAAATAGGCCTTTGACATCTCCAATTCAATCATGTTGCATACCGAGCATGCAAAGGGTGTTACCACCCTTAGGAGTGAAAAAACAATTGATAACAACGTCATGAAGTCCTCGCTGGAACAACCTATCGCCACTCAATCCAAAAGCAAAGCCATTGTCCCATAAAATGTGCAATCTCACATTCCCTCTACCATAGACTATGACATCCCCAAAGAGGGAGATGATCCTATAGTTATGAAGGACGTCAATTATCCCATACCGGCCCCGTTTCCACCAAGGCTCAAGGAGAGGCCTACTAAATCCTTCGATAAGAGTTTTTTTTACTTTTTAAGCAAGTCAACATGAACATTTTCCTCCTCAAGACAATCGAGCATGTGCTAAGGTACGCTAATTTTATGAAAGACTTATGCACGGTTAAAAGGAATCAAAATGTACGCAAAAAGGCGTACATGGTCATTCAAACAAGTGCAATCATTACAAATGAGCTTGACCCAAAGTTCAAAACCACAGGTTGCCCAACTATTTCATGCATAATTGGGGATGATAAAATAGATCATGCCCTCCTAGATTTGGGAGCGAGTGTAAACTTGTTTCCTTACACTGTGTATCTCAAGTTATTGCTCGATGACATTAAAGTTACTCCCCTCACTTTATAATAAGCTGACCATTCGATTACGATACTGGGAGGAGTCTTAGAGGACGTGATTATCCAAGTTGATTCTTTTTACTTCCCTGTGGATTTTATTATCTTGGACACCCAACCTGTAGCAAAAGGGAGTTCGTAAATCCCTATAAATTTTTGTCGATCTTTCCTCACCATCGTTAATGCTAACATCAATTGTAGGAACAAGGTGATTAAGCTCTCATAAGATAATATGAAGATCGAAGTCAACGTTTTCAACCTCCTTAAGCAACCCCACATTTGCAATAAAATGAGGAAGCAGTTGAAAAGGTAGCTTGCATTGACACTCATGTCCAAGAATATTTTGACCTCTCTCATTTTGAGGATCCATTAGAGGCATTTATTACAAACTCCTTGGATAGAGATTTTCTCATCAATGATGAGGGCTATAAAGATTCCCTCAATGGCAATTGCTATTAACTTAATCTGGAGTTATTGGACATGTGTAATTCCCTTAAGTAGTTTGAGGAGGTGAATGAAGGTGTTGACGGTAAAAACATATAGGGAGAAGGTGAAAGAGATCTCACACATGATGAAAGTGAGGGGGTTGTCAAAAACTAAATGTGGATCTCCCACTTTGAGAAAGTACCCCTACATGAATCTTTTCCCATTCCATACAATGTTTCAATGCCCAAGCTTGATCTCAAAACCTTTACAAAGGAGCTTAAGTATGTTTTCTTAGGCGGTGAGAACACTTTTCCTGTGATTATAGCGATAAACCTTGACAATTATCAAGAGGAGGCCTTACTTAAGGTGTTGAGGAATCATAAGAGTGCTATAGGATGGTGAATTTGCAACTTGGAAGGTATCAATCCCTCCATTTGAAATCATATCATTTACTTGGATGAAGATGCCAAGCCCACCCATCAAATGCAAAGGAAATTGAATCCGACCATGAGCAAGGTGGTAATGGCAAAGGTGATAAAACTATTAGATTTGGGGATAATCTACCTTATTTTCGATAGCAAGCAGGTGAGCCCGACCCAAGTTGTGCCAAAAAGTCGAGTGTCACATTTATCGAGAATGCAGAGGGTGATCGTTTTCCCTCTGGCATTCCAACCAGCTATCGTGTTTGCATCGATTAGCGAAAGCTTAATGCAGTCACGAGGAAAGACCATTTTCGCTTACCCTTCCTTGACCAAATTCTTAAAAGGCTAGTCGGGCATAACTATTACTATTTTCTTGATGGTTATTCTGGGTACAATCATATTGAAATAGCCTTCGAAGATTAGAAAAAGACCATGTTCACTTGTCCGTATGACACGTCTGCCTTTCGGAGTTTATCTTTTGGTCTTTGCAATGCTTAAAATATTTTTTGACATGTCCTAAGACATTATTGAAGTCTTCATGGATGATTTTAGTGTTTTCGATGATACTTAAGAGGAATGCCTAGAAAAAATTGAAAAAGTTCTAGCTAAGTACATTGAGAAAAACCTCATTCTCAATTGGGAGAAGTGTCACTTTATGGTGACACAAGGGATCATCTTAGGCCACACCATCTCCAATAATGGTATTTAAGTTGATAAGGCTAAGATGGGAGTTATTCCAATTATTCCCGCTCCTAGAAACCTCAATGAAGTGAGGTCATTTCTTAGGCACGACGATTTTTACCGACATTTTATTCATGACTTTAGTTAGATCGTGCGCCCCATGTTTGCCCTTCTTAATAAAGATGCTATATTTTTTATGGAGTGATGCGTGCAAAGAATCATTTGATGAGTTAAAAACCATGTTTACCTCGTCCCCCATCATAAAATCGCCTGATTGGACCCTTCCATTCGAGCTCATGTGTGATGCAAGTGACTATGCCGTAGGGGCAGTGCTTGGTCAAATAAGGTATAAGAAGACTCACGTGATATCATTTGCTAGTCGTACACTCGATAGCGTGTAAATGAACTAATACACTAAGTAGAATGAACTAGTAGCCATATTTTTCGCATTGGTTAAATTTTGGGCTTACTTGGTAGGATCGCCCATAGTCTTCTTTACAGATCATGCCGCTCATAAGTACCTTCTTTCTAAGAAGGATGCTAAACGTAGGCTCATTTGTTGGGTTCTCCTCCTCCAAGAGTTTGAACTCTCAATAAAAGATAAAAGGGATTAGAAAACGTAGTCGTAAATTACCTATCCCACCTTACATTCAATCACAACCATAGAGATCCTTTCCCTATCTGAGAGTGCTTTTCAGACGAGCAACTCATGGTCGTTTTGACTTAACCATGGTATGCCAATATTGATAATCTCCTTGTCACTTGGGCCTATCCACCGTAACTTTTGGCTAAGGACAAGGAAAGACTATAGATTTTAGCTCGATCATTCTTCATAAATAATCCTTACGTGTTTAAACTTTGTTTGAACCAAATCTTTCACAAGTGTGTCCCAAACGATGAGATCCCAAGTATCTTATTATTTTGCCATAGCAGAGCATGTGGAGGACATTTTCCTTCCTAAAATGCATCCCTCAAAGTCTTACATTATGGTTTATATTGGCCTAAGATCTTCAAGGATGCGCAAGCTCTATGTAAAATTTATGCCATTGCCAATCGATTAGGAAGATTACCAACAGTAACATGATGGCTCTGCCCCTATTCTTGTAATAGAAGTTTTCGATTGTTGAGGAATAGACTTCAGAGGTCCTTTCCCTAAATCCAATCAATTTTAATACATAGCAGTCACAGTCGACTATGTATTTAAATGGGTGGAAGCCATGCCTATTAGGATGAATACCTCAAAGGTGGTGTTAAAATTCCTAAAAGAGACCATATTAGCTCGATTCGTCGCCCATAAAGTAATCATAAGCGAATAAGGCATCCATTTTTTCAACAATATATTCAGTCGCTTGATGTCGCAATATGGGCTCACACTTGAGGTCTCCACAACATATAAACCACAAATGAATGGCCAAGAAAAATTAGCCAATAGGGAGATAAAAGGGATCATTGAGAAAATAGAATACCCTTTGACCAAGGATTGGTCATATAGGTTAACCGATGCGCTTTGGTCATATAGGATGGCTTATAAGATGCACCTTTGGATGTCCATTTACCGATTGATGTACGAAAAAGTGTGTCATTGATCGATAAAGCTTGATCACTGGGAATATTGGGCCTTCAAAAAGTTCAATTTTGACTTTATCAAAGGTGAAGACCTTCGTAAGTTCCAACTCAATGAACTCGAGGAGTTAAGGAACGACCGATACGAGAACAGTCGTATTTTAAAATCCAAGACCAAGGCCTTTCACAATAAAAGGATAGTGTGTTATAAATTTAAGGTGGGAAATAAAGTCCTACTCTATGATTCCCGCCTCCACCTTTTTCTTGGGAAATTACAATCCCGGTAGAATGGACTGTTCGTTGTATAAAAGGTATACGATCATGGTGCCATCAAATTTTTTAACTCGAGGACTATAACCTTGGGCTTAAGTCTTTCCTTTAGGTGTTCAACCCCGATCTTGGGGAAATTCCTCTTGAGGAACCCCCCAGTGGGCCTTTTGTCACACCATATGCCTCGGGTGAATTTTTTGGATTTCCTCGCTTCTAAATGAATTCGAGGAAATTGTGTGTTATTGTACTTGTATATATACTTTTTTTACCATCCATAGGAATCCATTTTATGTTGGAATGTTTTGTGTGTTGGGATGGGAATCGCTAATCAGAAGCGGGGGACTAAGTTAGGAAAAAATTGGGCCCCGGTCGACCGACCCTCCAATGGAGATCGCTCAGTTAATTATTGTAAAGCTTCTGTTAAAAAACCAAGGCAAAACCAAAACCAAGATCGACCATCCCCTTCCATGCGGGTTATCGGTCCCAATGGCCAAAACTTTATGTTTTGATTCCAAGGCAAATTTCAAAGTCTCAATTGACTGACTCAAAACACGCGGTCGATCGGTCAAAAGTTGAATTGCACACTTTTATGTGTTTAGGCCATTTTTTAAAAATGCGGTCGACCGGGGGTCTCAGTTTTTTGGTCCAAACGTTTCATTTCCCCATTTTCCCCTTTTAACTCCCCATCCTCTCCTTCTCCCTCTCCATCTAAAATCCTCTAACAACAAACCCTAGGTCTATTTTTCCTGACTTCCAATCCTTCCATCCAACTTATAAGGTATGGATTCTAACTTATTTTATTTAAATGTTGAGCATTTTTAGGCGAAGTTGCATGTTTATAGAGTTGGGTTTCTGTTGGATTATTTTTTTTTTTGCATATATTGAATTGAAGGTTGATTATCCGTTGTTCTCATGTTCTTATTCACACACAAACACACACACTATTTATTGATTATCCATTATTTTTTGTGTGTATCTTGGGTTGTAGAACCTTTGTGAATAGAATTTTTGTGCCAAAAGTCAAGTGTGTAGGTATATATCCATTTTCGATCCAAATTCCCCCATAATTCTTACATATGTTGTGCACACTTGATTTTCGGATGGTGATTGATGAAGGTAGTATCTTTTTGAAGAAATTAATGGGATTTTTTTTGCAATTGGGATGTTTTTATTTTATGTTTCCACACATTGTGCACCATACCTATTGTATTTCTTATTGCAAACTGCATTTGCTTGTCGAACCCCATTCATTGGCCCTTGTTATTATTTATTATTGAAATTTCCATGAATGGGGGGGTGTTATTATTAGTTCAAATATGTCTTAAACCTTTTTTTCTACTTTGCATGCCAAGTGTATGTCTAAATGCCTCAATGATTTTAACTCCTTTCTTTGGACATGTTCTGTCATTATTTTCACACATTTCAGTGCATCGAAAGTTTTTCTCTCTGTTTTCACCTTATCATTTTGATTTTAGTATTCAACTGCATTGTTTTACTAATTTCTTTTTTGAAGGTGCTATGGGTGAAGTCGAGAAATATAATCATTCTCACTGCATGACCCTGAAGGGTGTTGATGGGTTTAGGAGCGCGCGGGAAAAGAAATGGTACGAGACCTATTTTGCCAATACTCAAATGTTACAAGTGGGAGTCCTTCTTGTGAAATAAAATTTCTATTAACGAGGACTTGGTGAAAATCTTATACGCCTCGTTAATACAATGCAAGTGGGAGAAACATATTTTTGAGTTCTACATTTGGGGAGTAAGGATTACATTTTGACGCAAGGACTTAGCCCGGTGGATGGGACATGTGGCAGACTCGAGCCCATTTTTTAGCTTCTTTAACTAGGCCAACTTTGACTTGGACACAGTCATTGAGTATTTAGCGTCAGGTGAGGTTTGGTCAAAGAAGAAGTTTTGATCGAATGTAATGCAGGATTTACCAAGACTCTTGCACTACATTAATGTGCGTTGTTTGATGGTGACAAACAACTGATTTGAGGTTCATCATAAGCATGACATCTTCGTCTACACCTTACATAAACAGTTGGGAGACATCAACCAACCTCAATAATTTATGGAACAAATGTATTTGACGACAAAGGAGACGGTGTGGAACTTCTCTCTTCTTTTGCCCGGAATTGTCACGTAGATATGTCGTCTTGCCAAGTGTCCCTAGTATCCGTCTGATAGAATAGTGGGGCCCAATGGTCTTCTAACCAAAGAAAACATCAGGAGGTGCTTGAAGCATTACTGGGGTGATCCGATAGTCCAGAAGAGATAAAGAGTAGTTATAGAGGATGAGGAGACAAAGATTATGAAAGTAGAGCAGGGATCGGAGGAACATTCAGTGGTGCCACCCACATTTTCGGACGCTCGCTTTGCGGCATGTAAGGAACATCAGGACCAGCAATGGGAGGAGACCCAGCTCAGGTGGGCTACTTTTGATTCCCGCCTTGACCAGTTTGGGGCAGAGAAGCGTCAGGACTGGACAGAGCGGCGTCAGGAGTTCCATATGATGCAAGCCATGATGAGAAATCTATATTTTTTGCTGAATGGTCCAGACGCAATGCTCCCACCCCACTTTAGGAGTCCTTATGGTCCAACATACCGCTGATCTTCCAGTGGTTATGGCGTCTAGCCCGCTCTATGGGTCATTTTTGTAGTGTTGATGCAATTTTTAGTTTTGGGTCAGTTATTATTTTTTATTTTATTTTCCCTTTATTTATTTGATTAATTTTCTTTATGTTGAACTCTATGATATTGTAAATGATAATTAAGTAGTTGTTGAATTATTAGATCTTGATGAATATACCCCTTTTAAATTTAAATGTTCACCATCAATTATCTAGTATTTTCCCTTCAACCCCTCTAGACTATTGTGACTTATGGCATGATTCATTTTCACTTAATCATGTTCGTACATATTTTTGTTTTTCTTATGTGGTGCATGTTGACTACCAAACGGGATTGCTCCAAATTGGGCTGATTTATTTATATCCCTCGCCTTTTCATAATGCCTTTAATTACATTGAAGATAATGTGTGATTCAAGTTAGGGAGTGTGCGATTATTCATCTCAATTTTGTTTCATCACAACCCTTGTTTATATTTCTTAAATTAAAAAAATCAAAAAATTAAAAATTATTTTCTTTATTTCGTTTCTCTTTCTTTGGCTTTTTGCCTTTGTTTCTAATGATAAGTTTCCATAATTGCCCGATCCGATAGATAATACAATGATGCATGTTCTCGATTTTAAAAGTTATTAGACTTTAGTCCTTAAATCATTGATATTATGAATAACTTCATGAATTAAACTTTAATCCCATAAGCATATGCGCTTTTCTTGTTTTATTGATTCAGTTTAAGATTTTTATAACTCAGTAATTTTTTGTTGCATTGTATATACTTACATAAGTGAGATTCGAGATATACCTTCATTTTTGAGTGTTATACACTACGCTCTCCTCATTGAAAACATTAAAATCATCGGTAATCTCACTATTCTTTCAATTGATAGTTCATTAATTGAGCTCATTTATGAAATGTGTTACTTGAGCCTGATTTTCAAAGTTGTTTTGACTTGACAATTGTGTAAACTTTAGGAAATGATCATAGTCCATCTTTGTTATATCGTCCATATTGACCTTGACCTCACCTTAGATATTTTACCTCATCAACCCCTTTGAGCCTAAATACAATCTTTCATTTCATTACCCAAAATCCCATAACCAAATCCACATCAGAGTTATATACCACACATATTACCTCACATACCTTTTCTTGGAGTGCTACTTGGGATTGAATGATGTTTTTGTTATGTGGTTGTAACTGGGCATGTGAGAGTGTGAAAGAAAAGAAAAAGTAGTAAAACGGAGTGAAAAAAAGAAAGAAGGAAACAAAATTAAAAGGAAAGAAAGAGAGAGAATGTTGTATATGTTCTATATAGTGTTCAATAATCCTTGTCTCTCTAATTTCATATTCAATGCATGTTAAAGAAATCGTTGTCCAATTTTGAAATTGCCCACATTTACCATTATCCCGAGTTTACATCTTCGACCAACATTGAATCCGTACATATTCCCTTCATTTCATACCCTCAACCATAAACCGACATTACAGCCTTCTAAAGTCCTATGTGGTCCTAGGGTAAGTGTAATTCAAAATTTTAAATAGTTTTGATAATCTATGAAAATGCATTTCGCCTCCTTTAATTATTGGTATCTTTTATTGAGATTACAAGCTTTTATTTTATATATTGCGTCCTTCAATTGTGATATGTGCGCGACCTTGTTTTGATTTACATTTACTCTTTTTGCCCGTATGTCCCGTGTATTTCCTCCCATTCATAGTGAATTCATTTATTGAGCGTAATACCCGGTGAAGATGGATAAATGCACCCTTTATGTTTATTATCCGATTTATATAGGGTTTTCCATGTAATAGCTTGCATGTACTCACTCCCCTTCCACTTTTAAGGTTTCAGTTTTATGAAATTCATTCTTTAATGTTAATAACTACGGACTTTTGAGTGAATTCGTTTGATTTGCTAATAACGACTTTGAAATCATTTTCATATTGTTGGGCATATCGCATGTTTCTTGGGCATATTTTAAGGAAATTATGATGTTTGTGGGGGTCATCCTTGGAAATCCTCACGAGATAACACTCGTCCACTTGGGTAGCCTAGGGGTCTAACAACTTGTTGCATTCGCTAAATGCAATCATGTGCAAGTGAAAGTGGCCCTTTTTCTGTGTAATTTTTTTTTCTTTTCTAACCAATCTTTTGGTCGAGTCTTGTTTTGCTTCATCACTAGGGACTAGCAATGTGTAACTTAGACGGTGTGATTAGTCACGATTATTGTATATTTTTCCCCTGTTACTTATGCACGCATGCATATATATATATATATATATATATATATATATATATATATATATATTTGATCTTTTATAGGGATTGAAATGCTAAACGGTGCAAGTGTGCGATTTTTGGGGATGTTATAATGCATTACACAAATTCGAGGGGAATTTAGTCCTTTCTGGATTCAAGCCTCATGTTGGAACCCTTCATGGAAGCTAACGACACATCATTCTGGCTACAAATGACCAAATTGTGGTCGATTTACTCCGTGGCCCCTTTGTGTGTAACAAAAGGAGAAAAAGTGCAGGTTTCCTAAGACCAGGTCGACTGCCCCTTGACATGCGGTGGACCAAATTTTTAGCTTTTTCATTCGAAATAAAATAGAGTGTTGTGATGAAGGACCCGATTGATTAGCCCCAGACATACGGTCGTCCAATCACCCTAGATCTATGAATCTCTTCCTTTTTTGGTTTTTATTTCTTTTCTTGAATTAGATTTTTATCACTTTTGTTTGGTGGTTTTCTTCCACTTGATATATATAGTGAGTGGTTTGTATTTTTAGACAATATATTCAATCTTGTAAGAATAAAGAAAGAATTTAAATATTTGTTTTGTTCTCTCTTCTCTCTCCTAGGGCATGTGCCATTTCCTTCTTGCTTCCATAATCCCCTTCATTAATTTTAAGTTAAATTTCATTTTAGTTGTACATTTGTTAAATATTAACTCTATTGGGTAATTAATATAGTGGTTTTGTCTTGAATGCTCTCTTTTACAATGATTTTTTTCTCTTTTAATTAACCCCATGTTGTGTGTGTGCATAGTTGGTGTTTTAAGTAGCTAGTTTCTTTAGGTTCAGAGCCTAAACCCACCTTGGATGGTTTATCTTCTTGATTTGTTAATGTTTGAATCCAATAAATGGTGTATGTGTTGTTATTGGAGTTTCAGGGGATTTTAACCACTCTTATCATGTAAGAGTTGTATTTAAGACTTAATTCCAACATCAATGCATTTGTCTGATAATATGTCAAAACCTTCATTTCTTATCATTGGGTGACATCCTTCATGCGGGATTGTTAAGATCGATATGTTATCCTCATTTGATTGTGTTTTAATTTTAAGAATCGTTTGGGTTGTGATCATCCGGGGTGGGGGAATGCTGCTCAAGCTTTTGTTAAGAATCTTTTCACAATCCGTTTTGTTAATCTCGCTTGTTTCTATTAATCCTTATTTAATTGTTCCAGTAAGTTTGGTTCGCTTTGCTCTGTTATAACACTCAAAACTTTAGTCATAATTTGTTTTCTCTTTTATTATTGTTTATCAACTTTTACCTAGAAGAATATTTTTGGTATATCATATAATTCCTTGTGGAAATCGACTTCGTTTATATTACTCTCGCGATTAGCGTGCACTTGCGCTATACAATATTCTGAGCGAATCACTTACCTTACTAGATCATTTGTAGTGGATTAATGATGTGTTTCATTTGTCATCGGTGAGGAGGTACGTCATGGACGAAGTGACTTACCGACATATAACGCTTGAGGAGACAGACTTATTGTCAGATATTCTTATCAGGAGAGACATGTTGTCATTTTGGGCCGTAGTGAGCTTAATTTTTGGTAAAAGGTGGTATCATTAGTGTGTATACACTTGGGACCCCACAATGTCATCGACTCGACATGGGAGAGCGAGGATATCATACAGGAAAAAATATCCAGAGCTTTTTGCGGAACTTCGTTCAAATTTTGAGGATGAAATTCAATTGTTGGGGGGTAGAATGTAATACCCAGTACTTTTATGAGTTTTTTTATTTCCACGTGAGCATGGATTAATTAGTTTAAATAGTAAAATTTAAATTTGTTTCGATAAGTATTAATTAGAGATTTAAGGATTCATATTTATTTGATTATTATTTGCTTTTATGTGATAAGTACATATATATGCGATCAATTATATGTCGCGTACGAGTTAAAGTAACGGTTTATTACTACATATCGATAGAGTATTATATCGATGAATCGGTATGATTTATGGGCGATGCGTACGGTACGCACGTGTCGGGCATAGTTAATGAAGTGTTAACATGTTTGTAGTTGGGTGACTTAAATTGACAATTTTAAGTGGACCGATAATCTGGGAAGGGTCAAAATAGTCTAAAATAGGTACCCGGATGTTATGGTTGGGTTTTCGGGGCTTTTTAGACATAAATGGATCCGTATAAGGGCAAGAGGGTCATTTTATACGTAGGTCTCAGAAGAAAAATGGGATTTGGTTAATTAAGAAGATATTTAAGAGGTTGGAAAGGTGGATGGCAAACCACCTTTAATATTTTTTACACACCAGATTAAGAGAGATACCCATATAGAAGAGAAGAAGAATATAAACTTGGATAGGAAACTTGGAGAGGAGAAGAAAGAGGACTCATTAGTCATCAAATTCATAGAAGACTTCAGATTTTAAGCCATCGATGAAAGCAGTTACTTGCTTTATATCACAATTTATTATAGTTAATTACTTTCTTGATTTAAAATAGAATTTGGAGATTTAGAACATGAAAGATTGAAACTTAATTAATTGTTTAAGAAACCTAAATTATAAGGGATCAAGGAATTTAAATGAATGATTAATTGAGATTGATCGCATTTGTAATTGGGAATAAAATTTTGAGATTTAAAAGGTGAATATGTAGACCTTCGGTAGAATTTTGAATCTTTAAAAATCAATTAGATAAAGAATTATGATCTTGAATTTATGGGAGTTACCATGGGAGGATTTAATATTCAAGGATGTAATCATGTTTTCTTGATATTAAATTGTGTTACAATTCTTGAAATTTTGGTAGGAAAAAACATAGAAACTAAGATTTTTAGAGACGAATTCCGCATAGAAAAAACACATCAGATCTGGGTTTTTTCCATCTCGTTTGAAGGTCGTTCGAACGAGATATGGTTTTTGATCGAATGAGATATGATTTCGTTTGAACGAGATATTATTTTCCTTCAAATGAGTTCTAATTTCGTTTGAACGACCCATGAGTTTGGGTCAAGATTGTATTGTGGAAATGTTTTGGGGATTTTTACGAACTCAAGCTAGTTTGTGGGTGATTATCCAAGTGAACGGAGATTTAAATACAATAGTTTTGTATCGTTATTTATTAATTGGGAATTTAATAATTAACTAGGATTCTCGAGTAAAGAACTAGTTAAATAATTAATCTTGAAGTAGGATAACTAAAAATAGTTTTGTGTCGCTATTTTTTAGTTGGGAATTCAATAATTAACTTGGGTGTGCTTACTATGTATGTACTCATGTTACTTATTATATTTAAACGTACCTACTCGGGAGTGCTATCGTAGGACGTTGCGCATAGTGGGTTGTCAAACGTAGCATTGATCAACCTGTGTTCGGTTGATTCTCCAGGTCATAGTGTTGTTTCATGATCACTATTCGTGTGTGAGGATATGTGTTGGATTCGAGTCCGATTAGACACAATATGGTATGGTTGTGAGCCACAGATGTATGTCTATGACCGCTTCCATTGTAGGTGTTCTTCGTTTGGCATTGGTGGTGAGGTTCTGACCCGGTGGATCTGTGTGAGGCATGATGCTTGTAGACGGATAGCACACGAGGATTGCATGATATCCAACTTCTGGGGATTCGGTTATACGTATATAGCAAGTGATATATGTGTATAGTTAAACTATATAGTGTATATATCTATTATAGGACGAGTGTAGCTATGTTATGTTTACAAAATGAATAATTAGTTATAGCAAGTGTGTGACTACAATATAGTTTATGAATGAGTACCTATTTAAGGTAGTTGTACTTAGCTAATACAGAGTATTAGGAGGATTTGACTTAAATGACGGTTATATCTCCTAGTTAGACCGAATATTTTAATTTGGATATTAAAATGAACACGTTATGTGCGCACTGTAGTTGAGAGGTGAGATTTACCTCATGTGAGTGCGACTGGTTAATCTTCAACCTAATACACTGCTGTTTTAATCGATTTAAAACAATTATCTACTGGTAAAATATTTTCTACTCTTTGGACTTTGACCTGAAAGCTTTTGTCTTCTCTTATTTTTCATTTTTACACCCCAGGTGTGCAGCAGCAATAGTCGGGACAATAGGGATAAATCCATTATTGTCGTGCAGTAGCTATGAACGCTAGGTCTTTGCTTAGATGCCTCAACTAATTTTATCAACATAGGATCAGTAATTTCAGTTTTACAATTAGGCGTGTTGCCCTTTTAGATTTTTGTAAGACATTTACATATTCGTACTCAGTTATAATTTGGTTTTTACACTGTAGATGTTATTATTTGATGATCGATTGATTATTCGATTCACACTCATTATTTATGTATGCATGGCTTTTATTTTATTCATAGTGCTGTATGATTTTTTATGTATGGTTTTTTTCATATTAGTTATATTGTATTGTTAGTCCGACAGTGATGCTGAGAAGGAACTATAGTGAGATTCATATTTTATTTTAGTAGATGGTTGGCCACCAAGAATTAAAATAGGCGGGTTACCACAAACCTGACCTAAACCAAAATCGAGTTGCACATTTTGCGATAAACAACATGTAAAATCATTTTTTGGGTAAAATTTAAAAAAAAATAACAAAATAAGATTGTACACTAAATTTTTGAATTTCTCACATTTCGCCTTCTCTTTACACTTATCCCAACTCAAATTCTTTGATTTAGAAAAAAATAGGTTACAACATTTTTTGTTTAGTCAAATTTTTTATTTACCAAAATAATATTCACCAAATAAAATGCAAAATTAAAAAGCCTACAAAATGCTAAAGCTTTAGGAAGGCAAACAAAATGCAAGCTTAAACTTGCAAATACTCAAAAAGTAGCCCATTGTTTACTTCAAATGCCCCAACACCTTATATATAATGATGCTAGTATTCCATCTCAAGGAGAATCCTCTAAAATGGATTAACCGACTTTTTTTTAAATAGTAAAAAATAAATTTGAGCTAAATTTTCTTATGGGTTCTTAACATTCTAGGGTACCCCCTGAAAAAAAGTTAGCTCAAAATAAATTATTTTGCTATTTTAAAAAAAATGAGCCAAAATTCACCCAATTAATAATAGATATCAAAACTATAAATAAAAAATATTTGATATCTCTACCATATTAAACGACATTTTGGACGGTAGTTTCGGTTTTTAATGTTAGTACGGTAATTTCTGTAAATCGATGTTTAGATGTGTAAAACAAAACCAACCACATACAATTCAGCAATTTCGGTTTCGGTAGCTATGATTTTCGGTAAGTAAAAAAAGTAAAATGTTACCACTTTTTTCGATATAAAACGGTACGGTACAGATTTTTACCATACTACGAACACCCCTAATCTTATTTATCCCCCTTTTTTTGTTTAGTGTGAGTAAAGGATAAGCAATGTAACTAAAAAATGACAAGTATGTGACAATAGCGTGCAAATCATATAAAGTGTATACATAAATGGATAAACTAAACCGAGATAGTAAAAATAATAAATTAAAATAATCATACGCATCCAAAATATAGTAAGACGTCGATTTTTTTACAAATCATGTGCAACAGAAGATGCCAATATCCTTGACAACTAAACTATGAAGAACTAAAGGTCCGTTTGATATGCCACATTTGTCGTGACAAATGTGGCAAATGGGGATAAATGGAGGTTTTGTCTACAATTTTGTGTGCTTGATAAACCTTATTTTTCATGGTAAATTTCACATGCATACCATATTCACATACATTTTTTGCCATTCTTTTGACGAATTAGTGGACAAATTTTGCTTACTTATGCATGATGACAAAGTTTCCCCATAGATTTGTCATCCCTATGAAAATTGACATTATTTTATACTTGTTTTTCTTAGTTATTTTTTTTATTTTGTTAAAAATTGTTTTTCTAAATGTTTTTTACTTTTCGTTATAAATGTTTTTTTTTTGTGTCTGTACGTGTAGAGAAGGGGGGGGGGGGGGGCTTGTTTTTTTAAACTCTTTTTCACTAAAGACTATTTTCTGAAACTGTTTTTTGTGTTAAAACTATTTTTCTACAAAAATAGTTTTTTAGTAAAAACAGTTTTTTTGTTAAAAACTATTTTTATTTTTTTCAAAACTGTTTGCTTAAAAAATTGTTTTAATTATTTTTTATTTTTCGTTGTTTTTTTGGGATTTTTTTTGTTTTTCGACATAACTTTTTTTTTGGATAAAAACTAATTTTTGGAAACTACTTTTCATTAAAAACTATTTTTTGTGTTAAAGCTATTTTTCTAAAAAGCGTAGTTTTTCACTAAAAAACGTTTTTCATTCAAAAAACCATTTTTCTTTATTGTTAAAGTTTGTTTTTCATTTAAATTATTTGTTTCTCGTTAAAATTATTCTTTATGTTAACTGTGCTTTTTAAAATTGAGTATGTGAAATCAAATAGAACTCATCTAATTAACCAACCTACTCAATAGGTCTATTTCATCACTTAATAACTAAGTTTCATCAATATTCTAAAAAACGCGGGGCGTGAGTGAAGCGTGAACGTCAAGTCTTGACACTTAGAAGCCTAGGCGGGTCTTAGGCGTAAAAAGACGTGAAAAGACTTTTAGACCCTTTTTAATATATTTTAACATTTTTAACTATAACAAGGCTATTAAAAATACTAAAATGGTATATATCTTAAAATATGTTTGAATATATGCAAAATAAAATAATATTTTTTTAATATTAAGAGAAAATAAAATAAAAAACAATCGTTTTTTCTGGACAAGAGACAGAGATGTTTGGGATACCATTTGTCTTTTGATTATTTTGAATGAGACATTGGTCCATTTTTTTAAAAAAGGTATTTAAATTTTGATTATTAGATAATGCATTTCAAGTTTATGAATCTAGTCCCTATGATACAATAACATTTATTTGTGTGGTCCCTTTAGAGTTAGGAATTTATTTTTTGGTCCGTGTCAGTGGTACCATTTTTCACCATTTTTATGGTATTTTTAGTATAGAGACTAAATTTATAAAATGATATGAATTGTCCTATTTTTATACAGTTTGAGCATTATGAGAACCTTTTTCCAAAACCTCCTTTATTAATTTCATACAAACATTACTCAATCAATTGAATATAAGAAAACCCCAATTTTAAGAACCCTAATTACAATATCTAATTTAAATACAATTAAGAGTTAAATATGAGCTTAAAACGTGAATTAACATGGGCTAATTGTTTATTTCCATACGTAGTCATTCTAATTCAACTATCCAAGTCCATGTCCAATTTTACCATTTAATCTTAAATATGGGATGAACTAACATGTAAACCAGGTTAACATCGTATCACCTAAAGTTATTTCCTTAAAATGAATCCACAATCATGAAAAATATATATTCTTATGTATTTCTAACTATATCAAGAAAAGAAGCATAGAAAATACCCCAACGTTGTTGCATTCAACGCATGGAATAAATATATATTAACTCGTTAATTGACCACTCAATTACATTTCAATTCGAACAAAATAATAATCCGATGGTATTAAAAAATCATAATTTGAACTTGGTAAATCATTTATTTTCCTCGGCTAGCATATGCTATCAAATACCAGAAATTGAAAGAGTGTTTTTCTAGTTGCAAAGGATGCCTATAAAACACCAAAAATTATAAAATTTAAGATTTTCTGTCTCTAATATTAGTTCAATCAAAGATCCCCAGATACAAAAATTTCCCAACCTAAACATTTTTTATATTTTTTTACCAACCACGCCCAAATGTCCACAAATTACAAACACATGTGCGCAAAAATGACTACACGAGCATCAACAATATACGTATATACACAACATAACTATACCTGGAAAATAGTTTCCATTATATGAAACAACATAACATGTATATGAAACTGAATTTGAAATAATGAAGGTTAAAAACACTGCAACATTGTTGAATTCCCGAGAAGGCGAATGCCCCATCGAAGGAGAGTTTGTGATGCAGTCTAATCCGTCATTTCTAGCTAGTTTGGGGAACGAAGTGTTTGTCTTTGGTTATAGTTTGAGAGCGGGAAGCCAAACAAAATGAAGTTTTTTCTATTCGTAGAACACAAAAAAAAGGCAAATTACGATTTTTTTATTTTACAAACTAGATCAATTTTTGTACCGTTTAAAACCTTCCCAACATATAGAATGGTTCATAATTGTGCCAATATATCAAAAATACGTTCCAAATTCTTGCGCGGTTTAAAGTCGTGCAAGTTTCTCCTCATGCAAGCGTACCTCATTAATGTTTTTTGTGTAGTGAAAAGAATAAATGAATGTAACGTTTGAGGCCAAATTCTCCTTTTTATACCTTAGTAGTACGTATATATGAACTAATTAGTCCTTCTATATTGGATTAGACAAAAGAACCACAATGTGCTACACAAGTCACTATTTTTTTGTCAAAATTTAATATTGTTTGGATTTAGCGTAAACGTGATGTGTTTTAAAAGGATCGGGGTTTGTTGAAGAAAATTAAAGTACGGTAGTAAAGTGAAATTGGAGTAAAAGTTGGAGAGGACAAAATTTAATTAATACAAGAATTTATATTGTAAAATTAACATTAAATTACGTAAACTCTTAAAACACCTAACAATCTCTTGTATTTATTTAAAGTAATTATCATAATGGGGATACCATTTGTTCAACAGGTACCGACTGTGAACCCAAATCCGATTTGTTGACTATCATGTCTAAATGGGTTGACATTAATATGACCCATAACCATTAAATGTTCACCTCTTAACTTATAATTTCGTGTTGATTTGTGTCGTGCCACATTTTTCCACTTTATCCAATGGTCTCTACTATGATTATTGTGTAAACATATAAATACAAATTTAGGCGAAAGATATATCAATATGTGTCAACTAAATAATACACGTAAAAGAAGAGCAAATATAGTGAATGTGAGATCAAATGAAGAGAGGGAATATATGGGATACAAAAATAGTAATATTACGAGTCCCAAAACATTCTTCAAAGTGCATTAAGCGTTTGTACATTAGAATGGGTCCCACATATGGTATAAACACTTAATGCACTTTGGAGGAGGCTTTGGAGGTTATGTTTGCAACTCATATCATTATTTATACAAAAATAATAATATGGGTGTGAAAACACACATTCAATTTACATGTTATATAGTCAACGACACTTAATAAATATTGTTTGTTGATACCAAATTTAATCTGCTGACGTGGACCAATCACCTGAAGACACGTGTTAACCTACATGACAAATACTCATACATTCCGAGCAGCTCAAGTGCACCGAGCAACTTAGGCGCCCCGAGCAACTCAGGGGCCCCGGGCAACTTAAGCGTGCCGAGCAACTTAAGCGATCCGAGTTACTTAGCGTACATCGCATCCAAATCTAGAGAATCAAATAGACGACTGCGCATTAAATGCTCATTATTATCGTACATATGTATATGTCTACTAGATAACAGCGCATTGTCCTTTCATTTGTACAGCCTCAAGGCTATAAATACATTGTAACCTCCTCATTAGAGGGGGAATCCGAATTTCTTGGTAAATTAACTTATCAAGAATTCTAGGCAAACAGTCAGAAATAACAAAAACAGTGGACGTTGGCCATTCTCACAAGGATGAACCACTTTAAAAATCTTTTGTCTTGTTTACTTTATCTGTGATTGATTAATTAGAGATAATATAATTTTTTACATCAACAGATTGGCGCCGTCTGTGGGAATCGACTATACTTAGCATTTTTCACCAAACCAATTCATCATCAATGGCTGATAATCCAGAATCCAGTAATCGAAATACTGGGATCCCTCCAAATCTCTCTACTCCTTCAAATGTCCAAGATTTGGCTGGTATAATGTCTAATTTAGCCCAAGTCCAGATGGCCATGCGAGAAACCATGCGACAACTCATACAAACTGTTCAAGGTGTAGTGCTGGCTCAATCTGGACAACGAAGTGTTCAGAGAAATACCCATTTACCCTCTTCGCAAACTAGGCGAACATTATTCCTGGATGAATCTCGATCCAGACGCACCGAATCATATCATATGGAGAGATCTATTGATCCTTCTTACCAACCTGGTCGGACTTCCTCAGTACGAGCAACAGATTCTCAACGAAACATCACTTTATCTCCGGAAAGGACCAGTGCTCTAGAAAGGTTGATTAGAGTCTCTCCTTTTGATTGTTTGGGACCTAGGAGGAATAGAAGTCCTCCTAGGATTGCGTCAAGGAACTCTCCACGACCATGCGATCTAAGGGAAGGTTCCGCCCAATCGCGACCAACTGCTCGTAATGAAAGATCCCAAGAAGCAAATTCAACACGATCAATTGCTCGAACCAATAGGCCCGAGGAAGTAAACAATGCATGAAAGGGCTCGATTCAGAGGTTGGAAGACAGATTAGGGGAAATGGCTAAGGCCATGAATCCTATACAAATAACTTTTGTCCAAGGGAGGCAATTTATACAGGCAATTGTGGATTTTCCTACACCATCAAAATTCAAAGCTGCAATGGTGACGCCTAAATATGATGGAAAAATTGACCCTGTCCTTGATATAGAACAATACCAAGCTGTTGCCGATATCTATGCAGTTCCAGATGAGATGAGATGCAGGGCATTTTTAGGAACTCTAATCGGATCAGCTCAGATATGGTACAACAACCTTCCTCGGGGGAAGATTGCAACTTTCTTTCAACTAGCAGAGCTCTTTATTGGGAATTTCTATTTTGGGGAAAAACCAGTCAAATGAGTAGCACACTTATTGAGTGTTAGACAAAAGACAGGTGAAAGCACTAGGGACTATATTACTCGTTTCAATAACGAGAAACTTGAAGTTATTGATTACGAGGAGAAAATAATAATTACTGCTCTGATGAGTGGACTGTTGCCAGATAAATTATACTACACTTTAGGCAAAGATCCGCCTAGAACCATGGTAGAACGAATGTCCAAGGCAACCAAGATTATGAATGCTGAGGAAGTTATGGATGAAAAGAAGAATACAGACACTAAGGAGACCAAAGTCGAGGCTGATAAGGTGGAGAAGAAGGAACAGAAGAATAATGGTAGCAACAGGCAATCAAAATCAAAGCAAGCATTGGAACAATTGAAGAAATTTGGAAATTATACTCCTTTGAAGGTAGATATAAACCACATTCTGGAAGAGATCAAGAACAGCGAGGAGCTAAACTGGCGAGAAAAAATGAAGGTAGATGCTGATAAGAGGAATAAGTCTAAATATTACGAATTCCATAAAGACCATGGTCACACGACCAAAAATTGCATAGCTCTCCAGAATGAAATTAAAGCACTCATCAGACGAGGAAAGCTAGCTAAGTATGTTGAACGACGAAATGTTGAAAAGACCAACGACTGAAGAAGGCAAAGATCTAAATCTCCTCATCGAGCAAAAGAAGACAAGAAGAGAAGTCACGAAGAAGATCCAAAAGATGACCAGGATGATCCCGATCTCCCCAAAAGACCAGGGAAGCCAGAACGTGAGGTATTTTCAATCCATTTTGGGTCATTTGAATGTAATGTTATTAAAGGTGGAGATGTAGGAGGTGGGGACATAACTTCAGAGAGGAAAGCTTACCTCAATGAGGCTCAAGCTTGCTCGTACATTCAGCGAATAAATCTGGCTGAAGATGATCGCCCAAAGAAGGTGAACAAAGACAAATTGATCATTGGTCTCTCTAAGAACGACCTGGAAGGTGTACTGTATCCTCACGATGACCCATTGGTGATCAAGATGAGAATGAATGAAGAGATGATTTCACGAGTACTAGTGGATAATGGTAGCTCGGCAGATATCATGTTTTATCCCTGCTTTGACAGTTTGAATCTGAAGCTATTCCAGTTGGAGCCATATCATATGCCCCTCCTTGGTTTCACTAGCGAGAAGGTTTTTCCACTGGGGATGATCAATTTGGATATGCTTATCGGTATATGGCCTGCTTGTGGAACAGAAAGTGTGCACTTTTTTGTAATGGATAAAAATGTCCAATCAGCCTACAATATCATCGTGGGAAGGGTAGGTCTGAAAAATTTCGAGGCAGTACCATTTACGGTACATCAATGTTTAAAATTCCCAACCAATTTTGGAGTAGGAGTTGCGAAAGGCGACCAGAAAGTATCTCGGGAATGTTACTATTCATTTACCGAACAGGAGGAATGTGAAGAGTCCAGAAAGAAGACTACTACCTAACAAGTGGATGAAATAGGAGAGGAAAAGATTAAAACATTGGACCCTATAGACGAGTCTCAACTCGTGAAGGGACAGGTCATGGAGGCTACCGAGAATGTCATTCGGGACGACGAGCATCCAAAATGAACAACTTAAATTGGTGCATCACTGGATGTTTCATTAAAATAAGAGCTGATAGCATTTCTAAGGTGCAGAAAGCAGACTTTCGCATGGAGTCATGAAGACATGCCAGGGATATACCCAACTTTCCTATGTCAGAAGCTCAATGTAAACAAGGAAGTTAAGCCAGCGAAGCGGCAAAGAAGAGTGTTCAGTCCTGAGAAGACCAAGCTATACAAGAAGAAGTAGAGAAGATACAAAAAGCCTCTTTTATTGAAGATGTCAAATATCCTGATTGGCTAGCAAATGTGGTGATGGTGAAGAAGAAAAATAATAAGTGGAGGATGTGTGTAGACTTCACCGATCTCAATAAGGTATGCCCAAAAGATCATTTTCCATTGCCCCGAATTGATCAACTAGTGGATGTAACCTCGGGGCATGAATTGTTAAGTTTCATGGATGCTTATTAAGGCTACAACCAGATTAAAATGAAGCCTAAAGGTAGGGAGAGTACCTCTTTTATCACCCCAAAGGGAACTTATTGCTATAATGTTATGCCTTTTGGACCTAAAAATGCAGGTCCAACATATCAGCGACTGATGAACAAGGTGTTTGCAGAGAAAATCTGTCATAACATGGAGGTTTATATGGACGATATGCTGACGAAGAGCAAGAAAGCTACTGATCATCTAGTTGACTTAGTCCAGACCTTTGATCAATTAGAGAAATATCAAATGAAGCTGAATCCCACCAAATGCATATTCGGAGTACGAGAAGGCATGTTTCTCGGATATATTGTCAACCAACGAGGTATCGAGGCCAACCCTAAAAATATCAAGTCCCTATTGGAGCTACGATCTCCAATGACGAAGAAGGAAGTGCAAAGTGTCACAGGGCGAGTTGCAACACTTAATAGGTTTGTGTCACGAGCAACTGACAGATGCCTACCATTATTCAAAAACTCCGAAAAACCTTTGAATGGAATGATGAATACGAGGAGGCCTTTAGAGAATTGAAGAAATATCTGGGGACACCTTCATTATTTTCCAGACCAGTGACGAGAGAAAGATTATACTTGTATCTGGTAGTATCAGAGAATCCAGTTAGCTCGGCATTGATCAGGTTGGGGAATGGAGTACAAAAACCAGTTTATTATACCACCAAAGCTTTCCGAGGAGCAAAAATCAGATATCCAAGGCTGGAGAATTTAGCACTAGCACTGATTGAAGCAAGTAGAAGGATGAGGCCATACTTCTAAGCCCATACTATAGTGGTGTACACCGATATGCCATTAAGGCAAGCTTTGCACAAATCGGAGAAATCAGGAAGATTGATGTACTGGGCAGTAGAACTTGGTGAATATGATATAATTTATGAGCCTAGATCGTCTCTCAAAGGGTAGGCAATAGCGGACTTTATTGAAGAATTTACTCAAAAAGACACCTCTGAAGAGAAGATGTTGAATACCGACCAGCCTGTGGATGTTACAGGATCATCAAATTTAAACCCCGGCCAACTTACGTCGAGGGACGAGCAAGAGAAGATGATCAACGAGAAGAGACGAAGGAGGACAAAAGGAAGCACCAAATATTCCATCGAGGAACTCTGTCGGATCAAAAATTTGATGATGAAGTACCTATATGGAAGTTATATGTGGATGGCTCTTCTTACACTACAGGCTGTGGAGCAGGGATTATTTTAAACAACTCGGATGAGATTGATGTGGAGTATGCTATGAGATTTCAATTTACAGCTTCTAATAATGAGGTTGAATATGAAGCTATGATCGTGGGTTTCAGTTTGGCAAAAACCATGAAGGCAGAGCATGTCGTTATATTCAGTGACTCACAGTTGATCGTAAATCAAATGCTAGGGGTGTATGCAGTAAAAGAAGAATTAATGATCAAGTATCATGCGAAGGCAATGGAAGATGTATCGATTTTTAATGCAATTCAGTTGATTAGAATACCAAGATTGGAGAATGTAAGAGCAGACGCATTAGCTCGGTTAGCTTCTACCACACGCACCGAGCTACGAAGAACAATCCTGATAGAAATCCTGGCTGGTCAGAGCATAGACTAAGATTTGATGATAAACTTCATTGCCCTTGACTTGGGACCATATTGGATCGATCCCATCAGAGCCTATATTGAAGAGGGGGCCTCACCAAGTGATAAACTCGCAATTAAGAAACTAAAGTTTAAAGTTGCTCGTTATGTATGGACCAATGGAATTTTATATAGACGAGGAATTATAGCAGGGCTACAAAGATGTGTCCACCCCTCCGAAGTGAAACATTTGATCGAAGAGGTCCATGAAGGGTCTTGTGGAGGCTATGTAGCAGGTCGATCGCTTTTGCAAAGAATAACAATGCAGGGGTATTACTGGCCGACGATGAGAGATGATTGTGTAGCTTATGCCAAGAAATGTGATAAATGTCAATGCTTCTCCTCTATCCGAAGAACTCCCCAAGCATTATTAACACCCATCACGTCTCCTTGGCCATTCTCCATGTGGGGAATAGACTTGGTCGAGCCACTTCCAACGACCAGGGGAAGATTTAAGTATCTCGTAGTTGCTATGGATTACTTTACCAAATGGGTGGAAGTTGAGCCTCTCATTGATATGACATACGACAAAGTCTATCAATTTATTTGGAAGAATATTATCTGTAGATATGGTCTCCCACATGCTTTCATTACTGATCATGGAACCCATTTTGATAACGAGGAGTTTGCTACGTATGGTCATCAATCCAATGTACTGAAGATCCACTCTGCACCAGGACATCCCCAAAGCAATGGGTAAACTGAGGTGATAAACAGAATGCTGTTGAATGGTTTGAAAAAATGACTAGATGATGCAAAGGGAAATTGGATCAACGAGCTACATTCTGTGTTATGGGACGCACCACACCGTGAACAACAACAGGAGAGTCTCCATACATGCTGGCATTTGGGAGTGAAGTTGTCATACCAGCTGAATTGGGTTTACCCACTCACAGAGTACTGAATTTTAATTCTCTTATTAGTGACTTGATGAGATGACTAGATCTGGATATGCTCGAGGAAGTTTGAAAAGAAGCAGGAATGTTGCATACCAATAACGAACAGCTCTGTTCTACAATAAGAGAGTGAAGAAGTGTGATTTGAAGGAAGGAGATTATGTGTTGAAGAAAGTAATAAAAAAGAATAACAAACTGGAAGCCAACTGGCGTGGACCCTATAGAGTAAAAGAGATTGTTCCTCCAGGGACATATAGGATTGAATCCTTGGAGGGGGAAGAATTTAAGAATGCGTGGAATGAAGAGCATCTGCGCAAATATTATCAGTAGTTGAAATTCCTATGTAATGCAGTTTCTTTAGTGTGAATAAAGTGTTGGATGTTTTACCTAATTCTCTCTTTTTGTTGAAAATTTTTCGGAATATTAGTGCTGCACACTACACATCAACTTCAGAGCAATTACCACCAACTCCGGTTGGTCTGTAAATCAATTACCACCAACTCTGGTTGGTCGGGAATCAATTACCACCAACTCCGGTTGGTCGGCAAATCAATTACCACCAACTCCGGTTGGTCGGGAATTAATTACCACCAACTCCGATTGGTCGGCAAATCAATTACCAGCAACTCCGGTTGGTCGGCAAATCAATTACCACCAACTCCGATTGGTCGGGAATCAAATACCACCAACTCCGGTTGGTAGGCAAATCAATTACCACCAACTCCGATTGGTCGATAAATCAATTACCACCAACTCCGGTGGGTCGGGAATCAATTACCACCAACTCTGGTTGGTCGGCATATCAATTACCACCAACTCCGATTGGTCAAAAATCAATTACCACCAACTCTGATTGGTCGGTAAATCAATTACCACCAACTCCGGTTGGTCAGGAGTCAATTACCACCAACTCCGGTTGGTCAGTAAATAAATTACCACCAACTCCGATTGGTCGGGAATTAATTACCACCAACTCCAGTTCATCGGGAATCAATTACCACCAACTCCGATTGGTCGGGAAATCAATTACCACCGACTCCAGTTGGTCGGGAATCAATTACCACCAACTCCGATTGGTCGGCAAATCAATTACCACCAACTTCAGTTGGTCGGCAAATCAATTACCACCAACTTCAGTTGGTCGGCAAATCAATTACCACCAACTCCGGTTGGTCGGGAATTAACTACCACCAACTCCGGTTAGTTAAACTAAGCAGAAACATGGGATGCAAATCATGCCATTGCTTAGGATCAAAGAGTGACAAGTCACTATAATTAAACAACAAATGGGATAAGTATATTATAAACATATATATTCACCAACCAACAAGCAAGAACACTGTACAAATTATTTTGAAAAAAATGACATGGCAGGAAACTAAAAAATTTCTTCATTCAAATCAAGTAGAATTACATATGATGGAAAAATGTACTTCATTACATAAGAAATCATATTCTATTGGTTTTTTCCCTTCTGCTTTTGAAACAGGTTCTACCCCAGCAGGAGGATCATCAAGTGCATAAGGGGAATTTATAAAGTTTACATCTCGAAGCATTCGAACATTCATCACTAATGGCCGACCAAGCAAGTGCTCTGGGCGAGATATCTCAAAATTTGCATAAAGACTGTAGTCGCCGAGATACTTGGAGATCAAGAAATAAAGAATTGACCGAGCAGGAATCCAACTAATGTCGAGCTTAAAAGGAGGCATGGGTAACTCAAGCAATCCAGGTCATAATAATCGCATAAGTAGTGGCCCTACTCCACTTTTAGCACACACGGTGCATTCAACCACCCTTACTTGTACACCTCGTTATTTGACTACTGGATCTGATCATCAAGATGGTAAAGGGCTTTATTAGAAACCAGTCATCCAAAACTTTCTGGGTTGTTTATAGAATTGATAAGTTAATCTCTCCAGTTTCTCGTGGAGATTCTTCACGAGGATTTCCTTATTTTCCAAGGCAGAACCCTGAGTAGAGAGTTGTTTGCTGAAGTTCAGAATCTTCTTAGACATCTCTGCTAAAGCTTGGTTCTTCACCACCAACTGAAAGGACTGCTTCTCTAAGGCTGCTTGAGTTATTGCTTCTTCAATAGAAACCCGACCAGCCCTTGCTCGTCCCCGAGAAGAAGATCTTGCTCGTCCATGAGTAGAGGTGGAGGGTACATCTCTTTTCAAAGTTTCCAACTCATTTCACAAGTTGGCATTTTCTACATCCAAGAAAGAGAAACCTTCATCATTAACAGGGACCAAGGCTCCCGAGGAATATGCAGCAGATTTGAGTTGTTTTACCTCTTCTTGCAAGGTAATTTTCTTTTGCTCCAACAACTTGGCGATATGCCTGTGCTCTTCAACTTCAAGCTTTAGAACACTCTCTTTCTTCTCACAAGTAGAGATAAATTTGTCATACCCTTTGTCACCACTCAGTAGTTGATATTTTTCTCATATCCTTGGTGCAAAAGGGTAGAAGATTATTTATATTGTTATTGGAGTTCCTCGATAGTTCCTTGGAGATCCTCAATCATCTCAGAGTAAGCCACATTATTAGCAACATCATGATCGAGCAAGCACTTCAGGAATTGGTAAGCTTCAACTGGTCGTTCAGAAGCATCTGAACCCAGAATATCAATGATTTGAGCCTCATTAAGATTTGCATGACCAGCTGAAAAACAGTCATTGCATTTCTTCATTAAGTACGTGTCATGAGCTGACAAGAGCTCCATCTTGACCATAAACTAGCAAAGAGAAATAAAAAGAATCAATAATGATGCAGAAAGAGCAAGTAGAAGAAAGTCAAGATGAACAACCAAAAGTTTGAATTTTTATTTCATCATAAGGGAAAATACAAAATCTGAGGTTACATTAAATAGAATAACAAAATAAACACCCGAGCAACTCTACACCTTCTATTTGTTTCCTATAACTTACTCAGAAGGTTTTGAGGAAGAGACTGGTTGCTCGGAGGGCAAGATTAGCTGCTCGGCAGAAGTGCTGGTTGGTTGGAGTTGCTCAGAGAAAGGTTGAACAACAGGAACGGTAGGGACCTGATCTCCAGTCATCATTGAAGATTCGTCTGAAGCAGCTTCATCCTCTTCTTCTTCTCCAGGAGAGGGAGGAGGGCCATGATTGTGTTCCTGGAACAATTCAGAATTCTTAGTAACTTTTATCTCTTTCAAAGCAGCTACCCATCCATCCCTAAAGAATTTGACACCTACATACTCCATTTGAGAGGATATGGCAGCCAGGCCCTTGTTCCAGCCTTTGTCCCAACCAGCACTAAATAATTTCTTATCTGCCTTCTTCTTTTTTGCCTTCTCCAAGGAGGTCCTTTCCCTAAGGAACTCCTCGACATCCTTCAACTTCTTTTCCACCTCCACTTTCTAACTCTCAACATCTTCAAGTTTAATAACTTCCTCTTTAGCCGATGAGCTTAACTTCTAGATCATTGTTGTTTTGTTCAAAGACTTTGTTGCTCTGCTCAAACTCTTTCAACTTCCTCTCCAATTCCTTGGAGGCCTTCGCAACTTGATTTTTGTCCAACTCAATGGACTTGAGTTGCTTCTCCCAAGAAACTTTATTGTCCTCGTACTTTTGATGAGAGTCTTTTAAAGACTGAGTCAGACCAACAAAAGCTTCCTCTACGCCTCCCGAGGAGCTTGAAGCCTTGATATTTTCATCCTTCTTGAAGATGCTGTTGAAACACGTCACCAGTTGAAAAGGGAAATAACATTAAGTCAATACATGAACATAGTGTTAAAAGATAAAAGGGGTTGAGCTAAAAATACTTACTGAGGCAATGTGTTGAGCAGCCAGGGTAGTGATTTTCTAACGAGAAAGGGCATCTTCAATGCCTTGGACTTCTGGGATAGTCCAGGATCTCACCAAACTCACAGCAGAGCTCGGAGCCACAAAAATTGGAACACTACCTTCAACATTTGAAGGTTGAGAGACAGGTTCAGCAGGTCTCTCAGAAGAAATTTTCTTTAACCTCCTCGGAGGATAAGGAACATTTTCAACTAAAGACGTTGTCTTGTAGGTGATATTACAATAACCTCACTCGGAGGAGAGATAACAACAACCTTGCTCGGAGCCACATAGGGCTTCTCACCAACCTTACTGGCAGCAGCATGAGGGGGTGCATCAATGGTTTTTGTCCCTTCCTCTGGGACATCTTGTTTACTTTTCTTTACCTCCACATTAGCAGAGGCAGACTCGTCAAAAAAGGGAGGAGCTCGTCTCTTCTTCATTAGATCACTGATAGGAATACTTTATTGAGAGGAGGAACCTTCTACACAAGTCTCAGAGGCTGGTACTTAGTCAAGATTAACCAACACTAGACGAGGACGAGCAGTGAAAGATGAAGTATAGCTCTTATACTGCAACAAGTAAGAGGCAGATCTAATATGTTCCTCGGCAACATATTGATGCAAATCCCAGATAAGTTTTAAATGCTTTAAATTAACATCAACTTCTTTGGGAAGTTTTCTTTTACTGTCAACTGTAATAAACAAAAACGAATGTCAGTGATGCATTTTATCAAACACATGGAAAACAAGATTTCAAAAATAAAAATAACAGATCCCATTGCCATAAGGTGGACATCTGGGACCTTGGTACACATCATCTCCATTTAATGGAGGGCTTTACCAATTTTTCATCACCACTCCATGGTCAATGTAATCCCTATTGGCATCAGGAAGATTGACAACTAACGCTCTATTCAAAAACCTAGTTTTTAAATAAAAAGTACTATCACTGTCAACCCATATGTAGCAATACATAATCTCTAGAATCCCTAAACGAGTTCCATGGATTTGTTTCAACCTATGAACGCCATTAACTATCCTCCAGGTATTTGGAACTATCCTTGTAGGTACAACATCAAAATATTGGCAAAATTCCAAACACAGAGGATTTGGCGGGAAAGAAAAGTCACATTCGGCTACAAAAAGACTGGGGAACCAATGTCCTTCAGCCAAAGAAAAATAATCAGAAGGTTCAGAAAGTTCTTCCAAAATAACCCATGAGGGGATTGAAAATTCAGATCGAAATTTTTCTAGTGACTCAACAATATAAACCATGATGAACAAAGCAAATAAAAGAAAGGGAAGAAAATCTTAAAGAGAGAGAGATCAGTTGACAATGGACAATGGAAAGAACGAAGGCACAAGATAGAGAGGAAATGAAGAGTTCAAAGATACAGATTTGAAAAGTGAAAGATGACAGGATTTCTGTCGCACTTAAATACTTTATCTCGGGAATAGAGAAAGATAATGATTACAAGGGAAGACGTTTGCATTTTCGGCGGCTAAAAGAATAAAAAGGCACAAATATTGAAACAATCGTGGAAATTCAAAATGTTTATGAAGTTTGATATTGTGCGCTCAAAAAAGGAATTTTGTACAAGGGAAATTTTCCTAAAACCCATGAAGACCAGTAATCCAAGCAATTTTCGAACAAAATGTTTCACATTCTCCCTCAACCTCAACTGTGAAACATTGCGGGCTTCTATTGATACCAAATTTAATCTGTTGATGTGGACCAATCACCTGAAGACACGTGTCAACCTACATGACAAATACTCATACATTCTGAGCAACTCAAGCGCACCGAGAAACTTAGGCTCACCGAGCAACTCAGGGGCCCCGGGCAATTTAAGCGTGCCGAGCAACTTAAGCGGTCCGAGTTACTTAGCGTATAACGCATCCAAATCAAGAGAATCAAAGAGACGACCACGCATTAAATGCTCATTATTATCATACAGATGTGTATGTCTACTAGATAACAGCGCATTGTCCTTTCATTTGTACAGCCTCAAGGCTATAAATACATTGTAACCTCCTCATTAGAGGGGGACTCTGAATTTCTTGGTAAATTAACTTATCAAGAATTCTAAGCAAACAGTCAGAAATAACAAAAACAGTGGACGTAGGCCATTCTCACAATGCTGAACTACTTTAAAAATCTTTTGTCTTATTTACTTTATCTGTGATTGATTAATTAGAGATAATCTAATTTTTTACATCAACACCGTTAGAACGTACTTTTTTTAAAATGAAAATATTTTACATTAAACAAAATTACATAATAGTTGAAGACACCCTATTATAATGGAAATTAACTATAATCTTGGTTCATAAATTAATGGGATTGAAAAAGTCTGTATTTATTTTCTTAGTATTTGAAGTATACATTTGGTGAGAATTCGTCATTAGTAGGGGGTACATGTGGTGATAACCCATTGAATGTGGAAAGATGACCATTTTACGGTTTAACAATTTTAGTTGTTTCACTTGGTATATTAGGATTTTAGTTTTTCTATTTTTGGTTCTTTTATGTCAAAAAACATGTTTAATATCATTTGTGATATTTTTATCTTAAAAATTAAAGTTAGGATAAGAATAGTGGTGGTGAATGATTGTGTTATATTTAAAGTTACAAATAGAGTGAGAATTGAGTGTCGGGAGAAGAGGTAAATCATACTCTTTGTGAGGATGCATGTGGGAGGAGGTGCTCGCGGATATGGGAGGAGGTGCTGATATTTAGGATTAGGGTTAGGGCTAGATTTTTAAAATGATGGCTTAGAGTGAATGAGAGAATAAAAACAAAATGGATTCAAGTGAAAAATTGAGATTTAAATACCCCTTATTGTTGGTTTTTTGTGTGTGTGTTTGGAAGAGTTAAAAACAATGATATACTAGAGGTAATTAGTATCAAGGAATTATCAAATAAATTTTATATGACTTGTATATGGTGAGGCACACCTTACATGTCATGCCAGACCATGGTACAAACCTTATTGCGAGTTTCTACAATAAATTCCAATAAATCACTCGGAGAACACTGTAAAGTGTTTTAAAATAGAAGACAAACAACATTTAAGGGTCCACTAAACTAATCTGTTAATGGTATCAAACCATATAACTTAACTGACCCACCATTCGCAGTCACAATTTATTCATTAAAATATCCTTACTCTTATCTCGGAAGAAATAACCGGTGTTTATTTATTTCTTTTATAGCAGTGAGATCCGCCCATACTGTCTCTAAGACCGGTAGTCAAGCCAGGACGGCAGAACTTATTGCCTGATGAGAAATTTGAAGAGCCAAAGTGGGGCCGTCGGGCATAGGTGCAACGAAGAAGCGATGGCCATCAGTGCTCAAGGTTGCATTACCGCCAGAGCCAAAGATCAAATCAATCAACAAGCCCGCAACTTCGCCGAGGAGAAAACCTCCTGCAATGCCACCTATTATTCCAGCAGCCAGTATGAAGAGAGCAGATGCCTCAGCACCAAGCAATGAAGTCGACAAGGCAGCTCCAACAACCTCTCCAGCCATCGCACCACCAACTGATGCTGCTGTCACTATAGCATCACGTGTTACCGTTTTAAGGACGTGGTCCGATGAAAATATGTCCCACACCATCATGCCAGCAGTGAATAGGAGCACGGCCAGACCAGCTGCACCCAAGGCCTTTGTTAACTGGTTCGCAAAAACTCTTCCACGCCCAGATGCTTCCATGATTTCCTCGTAAACCTATATATGTACATACCCAAAGGAATTATAAGTCTCGGGCAAAGTAGCTTGTCCTCATCAATACTTTAGCAAACTTATTGACTACCTGTATCTTTTTTGCATCTTCTAGGCCATCAAACGGACCTTCATATTTCAGCTTTGTCTGGTACCTGAGAAACCAATTGCCATTCCGGAAAAAAGTAAAGCGGTCATGAATTGGGTGTTCACAAATTTCCAATTAAAATTAAAAAATTCTATTGTGATCCAGTTTTAGACAAATTTTTTCTAGACACACTGATGTGTTATGGGTTGGTTTTGAGATCTACGCTAATGGGACATACAAATCAATCAATAACATGTGTCTAGGAAAATTGGATAAAAAATTCTGTTATAGTAGAATTAGTCATTAAAATTTTATATTTTTTTCCCAAACCATACCTTTGAACTAGCTCCGGAAACTTTAGGCCACTTTCCTTGAGCGCTCTGGAGAAGCTGCGAGACATGCTACTTTGGTACTTCCTGGTGTACTCCAACATGCCGTTCCTGTACAGGACTGCGTCCTTGGCCAGACGTGTAACATTGGTGACATTTCCAGGGTCTAGTTCACTCAATGCTCTCATAAGAGTGTTGGAATGCTCCCTAATTTTTTGTAGATAGTTCATTCGCAGCCTGTAGTTATTCATGAACTGGAGAGAGAAGTTGGATGCGTTTACCACATATGAAAACATGTCGTGGGCAATGGGAGACTTAGTCTTATCATTTTCATACTTGCGAACCATTTCACCACCCGCATCTAGAAGCCCCAGTAAGGATTCGAAGCTGGCTTTGCTATCCCTGAGGTACTTCCCTAGCTCCGGTTCGTACTTGAATTGGGTATTGTGTAGTATGGCATCTGATTCTTGGTAACGTAGGACCCTAGCAAGAAGCCGGACCTGCTGCTCATTCAGAGACGCTGGACCAGCCATTAGATGCTTGGGTTGAATTCATCGTTCATGGATGTCTATTTATAGGACAAACAATTGGATAACAGCTGTTCTCAAAAGTTTTTTTTTTTTTTTTTTCAGATTTCTACGTCAGCAGACCCACAATAAAAAAACTATACTATACAAAATTGTACTAGTTAACAGCAAGTGTCTACAGCGTACAAAGCTATCTGTATTGTAAAATGAGTAGTTCTATAGAGCCTGAATTTTTGACCGACACGTCAGTTTATCGGCAAAAATTCGGTCAAAAATTCGGGCAAAATAGAATTTTTGATTGTAAAATAATAAAGATGGAAAATATTTAGAGGGAGCACGAATTTTGTATTTTATTTGTATTTCTATATAACAATATCACTCTTATTTATCATCAAAATCATGTCATTCAATTGACACTTTTAAAATGATAAATATCAATAAACATCAACTAAAATACAGAGTTTTTTTTAACAATTTCCCTTTGATGTGCACTATTTTCACTATTAAATGATTCTTGCTTCATTAAAAGCTTAGTCAATAAAAATTCAGTGAAAAAAATCAAAGTAAAAGAAAGAGAGTAAGGGCATGTTTGGTTTGCAACTATAATTCTGTTTTCTGTGTTTAAATACAATTCTGATAAGAATCTACGTTTGGCAACCTGTTTTTAAACACAAAATTATTATATTTCTGTGTTATAATCAAGTTTTTCAGAAAACAGGTTTAGGGTGTTGTTGAGGTAAAAAATTAGATCACTCTAATTATTCAATCACAGATAAATAAATAAGACAAAGAATTTTAAAGTGGTTCAGCCTTATAAGAATGGCCTACGTCCACTGTTATGTTATTGCTGATTGTTTTGGGAATTCTCGATTACAAGTTCTATCAAGAAATTTCGGTCCCTTTGAATGAGGGCGATACAATGTATTTATAGCCCTGAGGCTCACATATGAAAGGGTGATACATTAAATGATTTACATATGAAAGGGTAATACATTTAATGCCCTTTAAGCGTGTGCGTCAAATGATAAGCATTCAATGAATAGATGAACTGTTGGTTATCTGGCAATTAATGTTGTGACCGAGATGCAGCTCGGACCGCATTAGTTGTTCGTCGTTCGGGAGTTCCTCGGAGCGTCAGAGTTCCTCGGAGTACGCTTGTTGCTCGGAGTGAGTATGACTTGGTCGGGGAAATAAACTTCCTCGTTGTTATTGTGCCACGTAGATCGACACGTGTCTTCTTATTATTCGTCCATATCAGCATATTAATTTTGGTATCAACAGAAGCCCCCAATGTTTCATATTTCGAACTTTGAGGAGTATGGAACATTCTTTCTCGATATATGGCAATATTAAATGACTTTCCTGGTTCTTAGGAGCATTTCAAATTTCCTTCCAAATTCGCAGAATCCGCCTTTTTTATAAGCGCTTCGATCTTTGTGCACTTTTTGTCCTTTTAGCCGCCAGTAGCGTAATAGTTTCCTTTTTGTAATCATTTCTTTCGCCGTTTCCCAAGGCAAAGCATTTAAACTTCATAGACAATCCCATCGTCTTCTTCCTTTTCCAATTTCTACTTTCGAGTTTTCCCTAGTCCTTCTCTCTTGTGCGTTCATCTTTCGTTCGATGTCAACAGATCTCCCTTTTTCCTGTAAGACCTTCTTCCTTCTTCTTCATTTCTTTCTTTTATTCATCATGGTTTACATTATTGAATCTCTTGAGAAATTCCGTTCTGATTTCTCTATTCCATCTTGGGTAACTTTGGAGTATCTTTCTGAGCCTTCAGATTACTTTCGTTTGGCTGAGGGACATTGGTTCTCCAGCCTTTTTATTGCTGAGTGTGGATTTTCTTTTCCACCAAACCCTTTATGCTTAGAGTTCTGTCAATACTTCGATGTTGTTCCTGCAAAAATAGCCCCCAATACATGGAGAATAGTTAATGGGGTGTATAGGTTAAATCAAACTCATGGAACCCGTATAGGAATTCCTGAGATTATGTACTGCAATAGATGGGCTGTTTTAGACAATGTTTATTATTTAAAACCTAGATTTTTGAATAGGGCTTTAGTAGTCAATCTCCCTGATGCTAATAGGGATTATTTTGAACATGGGGTAGTTATCAAAAATTGGCAACATGCCCCTTTGGTTGGAGACGAAGTCTATGAAGGTCCCAAATGCCCTCTATATGGCAATGGGATAGGTTATTTTCATTTTATTTTATTTCTGAAATTATGAATTCATTATGTTTGATAAAATGTGTGATTGATATTTCTATTTCACTATGTATTTGTTTGCAGTTGATAGCAAGAGAAAAACTCCAAAAGAAGCTGACGTAAATATAAAACATTTGAAACATATCTGGAGTTTGCATCAGAAAATTACAGAAGAGCACATCAGATCTGCTTCATATTTGTTGTAATATAGGAGTTATACAACATCCTTCACTGCTCGCCCTGTGGTCAGCACTAGTGAGCCAGTACCAGCTCTTGAAGATTCTTCACCTAACTCTCATATTCCTTTGAGTCAAAAAATGGGCAAGAGAAGAGTTCCTGCTATCTTCGAGGAGACTTCCTCTGCTGGAGATGGAAAAAGAAATAAAGCTGACGTCCCAAAGGGAACAAAGAAAATAGATACTGTCCCTTCTGTTGCTTCTCAGAAGGGTGCCGAGAAGCCCCCAGTGGCTTCGAGCAAAAAGGATGCACTTGTGGAAGTGATCACCATTTCCCCAGCCAAAAGCTCTTCTTTGGTTGAAACTGTTGAAGTGCCAACGAGGAGACTGAAGAAGTCCTTCTCAGTCAGTTTCTCTGAAGCCATTCCCCAGCTCCAAGCTAGTGGAGCTGGAGTTCCAACTATCATTCCCCCGAGTTCTGCGATGAGCTCGGTAAAGACTTGGATCATTCCTGAGGTTCAAGGAATTGAAGAGGGTATGTCTAGGGATGTGCTTACATCTTTGGCTACTCGTCACCTTGCTTCAGTAAGTTTCTCATACTTTGAAATTTCTTTCTTTCCTTCAATGAATGTACCTCTGTACTGAATTATCATTATTTTCTTTTTCAGCCGGTGAGTTGCTTTAACACCATAGTGAAGAAAGATGAAGCGATCAAGGATTCTAGTTCCTCGTTTGGAGTAGAGGATGCTTTACAGGGCTTGGCCCAATCTTTGAAGGATTCTCGTCAGAAGTATGACGAGGATAGGGGTGATTGGGAGAAAAAATTGACTGCAGCTGAGGCCGAGAAGGTGCAATTGGGAAACAAAGTGAAGGACTTGGAGGGAGAGAATAAAAAGTATGCCGAGAAGCTCACAAAATTTGGGGAGCTTGAAAATAAATTGAAATCGACTGAGGAGGAGCTAACCCTTCTGCGAGAAGTAAATCGCCAGAAGGAGGAGGTGGAGGCCAAGTTGAAAGCCACCAAGGATCTTCTGTCCGAGAAGCTCTCCTCGAAGAAAATGAATAGAAAAGTGGCTGTGCAAAAATCATTTCGAACTGGTTGGGACAAAGGATGGGATAGGGGGTAGCAGCGATGATGACCCAGGTGCAGTATGGGAGTCTGAAATACTTCCGAGATGGTTGGGTTGCTGCCCTACAAGAATTGAAAGTTAATGAGGACTCAGAGCTGTTTCAACAACATCTCCCTGGCCCTCCCCCAGCTATCGAAGATGAAGAAGAGGACGAAACTGCCTCCGAAGAATCATCAATGGTAGTGGGTGATCTCATCCCTACCCAGCCTGCTGACGAGGAGTATTCATCTCTGCCTTCTCCTCCTGAACAAGTTCCAACTTCAGCCGACCAACTCGTTATTTCCACCGAGCAACCGAGCTCCTCATCTGAGCCTCCTGAGAAAGTCTTGGGAGACAAGGAAAAGGTGTGACGTTGTTCGGTATTCTCTTTCTATTTTTCTTCTTTTTCAAGTGTAACCAAGATCTTTGTAACTCTACATTATGATCTAATAAAATTTGAGTTCTTTTCTTCCATATGACTGTCTCTTTTCTATCTGTACTCTGCCTTGATCTTCTTTTTGATGATTACTTTTTCCTTCTCTGCTAGTTTCTGGCCAGGATAGAATTGATATCTACCAATGATACAAAGCTGATGCAGCAATGCCATGAATATTATAAAGATGGTCACACAGAATTAAGTGCATCAGAAGTTGCCGACATCCTTGGCCATGATGCTTCAGAGCAGGCAGTGGAGGCATATCAATACTTAAAATGTCTTCTTGATTGTGCCGTAGCCAACAATGTGGCTTATTATGAAATGATTGAAGACTTGCAAAGTACTCTCGATGAATTTCAGCAGCAATATAAAGAATCTTCAACTCTCTTGCACGAAGGGTATGAGAAGAAACTCAAGCAACTTTGTGCTGAAAAAGGTTATGACCAGATGCTTGCTGGCTATGAAGTAAGAGAGAGAACATTGAAAGGAGATGCTGAAAGTCACAGGCAAATAGCTGAGCTATTGGAACAGGAAAACAACAAGCTGCAAAAAGAACTAGCTCAGCTAAAGTCTGCTACTTCATTTTCCACTGCCTTAGTACCAGTCACTGATGAAGGATTTTCATTTTTGGAAGTGGAAATTGCCAAGTTACGTGAAGAGTTAGATGTTTTGAGAAGAGTTGGTCCTTCTACTGCTGCTCAGGGACGAGGAAGAGGATCTCGGGGACGACCAAGTGTTCTTCGTCCTACTATTGAAGAAGCTCGTATACAAGCCGCTTTGGAAAATCAAGCATTCCAATTGAATGCTAAAGATCGGGCGTTGTCTGAAATGTCCAAGAAAATCCAAACGCTGGAGGATCAATTTGCTTCAACAAAGTCTGCTCTGGAGAATAAGGATATTTTTACCAGGACCCTTCACGAGCAGCTAGAGAGATTAACTTTTCAATTCCACAAATAACCTCGCGAATTCTGGATGGCAGGCTACAATGAGGCCCTTTGTCACTTGGATGCTCGCATTGAAAATGCCAATAATGAAGGCTACAAACAAGGCTGGTTGAATGCCTTATGTGTGTTGAAACTCGAGCATGGGGATTATTTATGGGACTACTATGAGCCCGGATTGGTTGATTTGCCTGTGCCACCGTTCAATTTGGACATGGAGTGGATCCCAGCTCGTGCCATTCCTCGGAGCTTAATTGTTAAGTACCTCGGTGAATAGTTTACATTCTCAGTTTGAGGTTTCTCGTCCCGAGCATCTTTTAGACCGTCCTTCTGTGATGAACGTTAGAATGCTGAAGGATCTGAATTTCATTAACTCTCCTCGGTCTTTAAATCATCCGCCTGCTGGCGAGGAACCTATATCGAAAGCTTAAGGGAAAAAACCAATAGAATAGGAATTTTTGATGTAACAGTTAGTATACATATCCATATAATTGTCAATGTAACTTGTAATTTATTTTGAATTTTAATGAAATGCTTTCATTTTTGTTTGCAAATCTCTATTGCTATTGTCTTGTGCTTGTCAAACACCTTATATTTATGCTTGCATAACAATATTGTGTGGTTCATCAACCAACTTAGTAATAAAAAAGTTACAAGTATCAGAAATGTTGCTCGATCACTTAATAATAAAGTAATGAGTATAAAAATGTTTAAAATTTTACCAACCAACCAAGATTGTTAAATTATGCTTGTCGACCAACTATAGTTAGTGAGAATTTATCCCCGACTAACCATACTTGGTAGATTTTTGGCTTTTTCATGAAATGTGTCCGACCAACCAAGGTCGATAAATTCTCCTCGTCGACCAATCTACAGTTAGTGGGTTTTTATTCCCGACCAACCATACTTGGTTCAGTTTGCTCTTCGAGGAACTTTTATATTTTCTGTAATAATCTTACCTCCCGACCAACATAAGTTGGCATTTGAGAGCATATTTTGTTTTCTAACCAACCGAGATTGGCATTTCTAAGAATGTTGTTCTCGCCCTTTTACCAACCGGAGTTGGTCTGAGTTCGAACTATTATGTCCACTCGCTCTTTTACCAACCGTAGTTGATCACGCTAGTGTATGCCTCCTAACCAAAGGAGTATGGTTTGTTCTCGCTCTTTTACCAACCGTAGTTGGTCTGAGTTCGAACTATCGTGTCCACTTGCCATTTTACCAACTGGAGTTGGTCGTGGGTTTGAACTATTGCCTCCTAACCAAAGGAGTATAGTTTGTTCTCGCCCTTTTACCAACCGGAGTTGGTCGTGGGTTTGAACTATTGTGTTGTTTTTATTGCTGAGCTGAACAGCGTAGTGTTGCACACTAGTATTTCCCGAAAAACTTTTAATAAAAGAAAGAAGATGGAGAAACATCATCGTTTTATTCATATTGATGGAACGGCTTTACATTTTACATCACTGATAATACTTGCGTAGATGTTCAGCATTCCATGCATTCTTAAATTCCTCTCCTTCTAGAGTTGCTATGCGATAAGTTCCTGGTCGAACAACTTCTGTAACTCGGTAAGGTCCATGCCAGTTTGCTTCCAACTTATTGTGCTTCTGAATGACCTTCTTTAGCACGTAATCTCCTTCTTTTAAATCGCATTTATTCACCCTTTTGTTATAGAATAGAGTTGTTCGTTGTTGGTAAGCAGCAATCCTAATAGCTGCCTCTTCTCTAACCTCCTCGAGCATATCCAAATCCAACCTTTTCATTAAGTCGCTGACTGGGGAATTGAAATTCGGCACTCTATGTGTGGGAAGACCCAACTCGGAAGGTATTACTGCATCATTTCCAAATGCTAACATATATGGTGATTCTCCAGTTGCAGCTGTTCGGTAGGCCCACAATACTGACTGTAGCTCATTAATCCAATTAGCATTAGCCTCACTTAGCCTCTTCTTCGAACCATTTAGTAGTGTTTTGTTCGTCACTTCAGTCTATCCATTGCTCTGAGGATGGCCTGGCGCTGAATGAACCTTCAAAATATTTGACTGATGACAATAGGCAGCAAACTCTTCATTATCAAATTGTGTTCCATGGTCTGTGATGAAGGCATGAAGGAGACCATATCGGCAGATGATGTTCTTCCAAACGAACTGGTACACCTTCTCGTATGTCATATCAATAAGTGGTTCAGCTTCTACCCACTTAGTAAAATAATCCACTGCAACGACGAGGTGTTTGAACCTTCCTCGGGTCGTTGGCAATGGTCCGACCAAATCAATTCCCCACATGGCAAATGGCCAAGGGGAAGTGATAGGTGTCAAGAGTGCTTGTGGAGTTCTTCGGATGGAGGAAAAGCGTTGGCACTTGTCACATTTCTTAGCATAGGCTATACAATCAGCCCTCATCGTCGGCCAGTAGTATCCCTGCGTCATCACCCTTTGCAAAAGTGTCCGACCTGCTACGTGAGCTCCACAAGACCCTTCATGGATTTCTTCAATAAATTCTTTCACCTCGGATGGATGTACACATCTCTGCAAACCTGCCATAATTCCTCGTCTATACAAAATACCATTAGTTAGTACATACCGAGCAGCTTCATACTTCAATTTCTTGGCAGCGAGCTTATCCTCCGGTAATTCTCCTTCCTCAATGTATGCCCTGATGGGATCCATCCAAGATGGTCCTAAATCAAAGGTAATAATATTCATCGTCAAGTCTTCATCTATGCTCCGACTTTCTAACACTTCAATTGGTATCATTCTTCGCAGCTCGGTACGAGTAGCTGATGCTAGTCGGACCAGTGCGTCTGCTCGTGCATTCTCCATTCTTGGTATTCTCATCAATTGAATGGCATCAAATTCTGCCAATAACTCCATCACCTTGGCATGATACTTGACCATTAATTATCCTTTAACTTCATATATTCCCATCATCTGATTCACAATTAATTGAGAATCGCTGAATACCATCACTTGATGTGCTTCCATAATCTTTGCTAGATTAAGACCTGCTATCATGGCCTCATACTCAGCCTCATTATTGGAGGCTTTGAATTGGAATCGCAGAGCATATTCCATGTTAATCTCGTCTCGGGTGTTCAAAATAATCCCTGCTCCACAACCTGTTGTACAAGATGACCCATCTACATACAATCTCCACGTAAGTAACTCGTCTTCAAATTTCTTATCTGACAGAGTTCCTCAGTGAAATATTTATTGTTTTCTTTCATCCTCCCCTGGTATTTTTCGCTCCTCGTCGACTATCTCTTCTCGCCCTTTTACCAACCGGAGTTGGTCTGGGTTTGAATTTGATGATCTTTCTACATTCACAAGCCCTTTTACCCACCGGAGTTGGTCTGGACTTGTGTTTGTTGATCCTGTAACATCCGCAGGTTGGTCAGCGAGCAACTTTTGTTCCTCGGGGGTATCAGGATATGTAAACTCTGCTATAAAGTCTGCTACAGCCTGCCTTTTTAAGGATGATCTGGGTTCATACACAATATCATATTCTCCGAGCTCTATTGCCCAATACATCAGTCTCCCTGGTTTTTCTGGCTTATGAAGGGCTTGCCTTAATGGCATGTCGGTATATACGACGATGGTATGGGCCTGGAAATATGGCCTCATTCTTCTACTTGCTTCAATTAATGCCAATGCCAATTTTTCCAGCTTTGGGTACCTGACCTCTGCACCTCAGAAAGCCTTACTTGTGTAATAAATTAGTTTCTGGACTCCATTCTCCAATCTGATCAATGCCGAGCTGACTGCATTCTCTGATACTGCCAGGTATAAGTACAGCTTTTCTCCCATTACTGGCCTGGACAACAGTGGAGGTGCTCCCAAATATTTCTTCAAGTCTTGAAAGGCTTTCTCACATTCATCATTCCACTCGAAAGTTTTTCGAAGTGTTTTGAAGAATGGAAGGCATCTGTCAGTTTCTCGGGATACAAATCTGTTGAGCGCTGCAACTCGTCCTGTAAGACTCTGCACTTCTTTCTTCGTCGTTGGAGATCGCAGTCCTAAAAGAGCTTTGATCTTTTATGGATTCGCCTCAATGCCTCGCTGGTTGACGATGTATCCGAGGAACATTCACTCACGTACTCCAAATGTGCACTTCGTCGGGTTGAGTTTCATTTGATATTTATCCAGTTGATCAAAGGTCTGACCTAAGTCAACTAGATGATCAGCAGCTTTCTTGCTCTTTGTCAGCATATCATCAACATAGACTTCCATATTGCAACTGATTTGTTCGGCAAAAACCTTGTTCATCATCCGCTGGTATGTCGCACCTGCATTTTTCAGACCAAAGGCATAACATTATAACAATAAGTTCCCCTTGGGGTAATAAAAGAAGTACTTTCCCTATCTTCAGGTTTCATTTTGATCAGGTTGTAGCCAGAGTAAGCATCCATGAAGCTGAGCAGCTCGTGTCCCGAGGTAGCATCTACTAGTTGATCAATTCTGGGCTATGGAAAGTGATCCTTTGGGCATGCCTTGTTGAGATCGGTGAAATCAACACACATTCTCCATTTATTGTGTTTCTTCTTTACCATCACCACATTTGCTAACCAGTCTGGATATTTCACATCTTCAATGAATTGGGCTTTCTGGAGCTTCTCGACCTCCTCTTGTATAGCTTGATTCTTCTCGGGACTAAATACTCTTCTTCTCTGCTTTACAGGCTTGACCTCCTTATTCACATTGAGCTCATGACATAAGAAGTTTGGATCTATTCCTGGCATGTCTTCATGACTCCACGCAAAAGTTTTCTTCCTGTTTCTCAAGAAAGTTATCAACTCCTGTTTTATTGAAGCATCCAACGTCGAACCTATCTGGGTTATTCGTTCAGGGTGCTCGTCGTCCAGAATAACATTTTCTTTAGATTCCACCACCTATCCTTTTACAAGTTGGGATTCATCTCTGGGATCAAGCGTTTCTATTTCGGTACCTTCCTCCACCTGGTAGGTAGTAGTCTTTTTCCTTGACTCTTCAAGCTCCTCCTGCTCGGCAGACGAATAATATCATTCCCGAGCTACTTTTTGATCACCTTTTACAACTCCTACTCTGAAATTTATTGGGAAGTTCAAACACTGATGTACTGTAGATGGAACTGCTTCGAACTTCTTCAAACCAACTCTTCCCATGATGATGTTGTAGGCGGACTACACATTCTTATCCATCACAAAGAAGCGTATTCTCTCTGTTCGACAAGCAGGCCAAGTTCCAATGAATATATCCAACTTAATCGTCCCAAGTGGAAAAACTTTTTCGCCAGCAAAACCCAGGAGAGGTCTGTGATAAAGCTCCAATTGAGATAATTTCAAATTTAAACTGTCAAAGCATGAGTAGTACATGATGTCCGCCGAACTACCATTATCTACCAAAACCCTTGAAATCATTACTTCTCTCATCCTCATTTTGATCACCAAAGGGCCGTCATGAGGGTAAAGAACACCTGCAAGGTCATTTTTTGAAAAACCAATGACTAGCTTCTCTTTGTTTACCTTCCTCGGGCGCTCCTTCTCAGCAAAGTTTATTCACTGAATGTACGAGCAAGCTTGAGCCTCTCTGAGGTAAGCTTTTCTTTCTGCAGTAAGGTCTCCTCCACCTGCATCTCCCCCTGTAATGACATTACAATCAAATGACCCAAAACGTATTGAAAATACCTCTCGTTCTGGCTACCTTGGCTTTTTGGGAAGATCGGGGTCATCATCTGTATCATCTTCATGATCCCTCTTCTTTTTCTCTTCTGCTCGACGAGGAGATCTAGACCTCTCTCTAGTTCGGTCATTATTTTTTCTTTCACCTCCCCGATAAACATACTTTGCTAGTTTCCCTCTTCGGATGAGTGTTTCAATTTCATTCTGAAGAGCTATGCAATTTTTGGTCATATGGCCATGATCCTTATGGAACTCACAGTATTTCTCCCTATTCCTCGTATCAGGGTCTGACCTTAGCTTCTTTGGCCACTTTATTTCCTCGTTATTCTTGATTTCTTCCAAGACATGATTAATACCCATTTTCAAAGAAATATAATTATCGAATTTCTTCAGGACTTCCCACGACGACCTATTATTCTTGGAATGCTTATCACCACCATTGCCCTTGTGCTCTTTTTTCTTAGTTTTGTCAACTTCCACCTTGGTTTCTTTATCCATATTCTTCTTCGCATCCATAGCCTCCTCGGCATTCATGATTTTGGTCGCTTTTGCCATCAACTCTGACATAGTTGTGGGTGGATCTTTGGCCAAAGTGTAATACAACTTGTTAGGCAACAAACCACTCATCAAGGCAGTGATTGCTGTCTTTTCTTCATAATCTATGACTTTCAGCTTCTCGTTATTAAAACGAGTTATGTAATCTCTAGTACTCTCACCATATTTTTGTCTAACACTTAACAAGTGTGCTACTCATTTTACTGGCTTTGCTCCAAAGCAGAAATTACTAATGAACAGCTCGGCTAATTGAAAGAAGGTTGAAATCTTACCCCGAGGAAGATTGTTGTACCATATCTGGGCAGATCCAGTAAGAGTTCCCGAGAATGCTCTGCATCTCATCTCGTCGGGGACAGCATAGATGTCGGCAGCAGCTTGATATTTCTCTATGTGAAGGATTGGATCTGTCTTTCCATCACATTTGGGGGTCACCACAGGTGCTTTAAATTTTGACGGTGTAGGAAAATCCACAATGGCCTGGACAAAAGGTGTCCCTTGAACAAAAGTTCGTTGTAGGGGGTTCCTCGCCTTAGCCATTTCTCCCAATCTATCCTCCAACCGCTGAATGGAACCTTTCCATGCATTATTTCCTTCCTCGGGCCTCTTAGTTCGAACAATTGATTGCTCTGATGTGGCCTCATGAGATCTATCTTGACGATCAACTGGCCGTTATTGTGCTGATCCTTCTCTTAGATCTGATGGTTGTCGAAAACTCCTCGACATAGCTTTAGGTAGACTCACATTCCTCCTAGGGCCTAACCGACTGAAAGGAGACACCCTGCTCAGTCTTTCCAAGGCACTGGTCTTCTCCGGAGAGAGAGTGATACGTTGCTCAGTATCCGTAGCCCGTATCGATGAAGTTAGTCCAGGTTGATAAGAGAATGATCATATTCCTCATTACGATATGACTCAGTACGTCTGGATTGCGATTGCCTCAGACCACTTCTTTGCCCTGAGTGCGCAGGTACTCTATCGTGAAGAGTTTGAATGAGTTGCCTCATAGTTTCTTGCATGACGATTTGTCCTTGAGCCAGATTCGTCATAATTCCAGCCAGATCTGGAGGTGCAGAGGGATTTGGAGGATTTCCAGCATTTCCAGCGTTTCGATTACTGGATTTCTGATTATCTGCCATTGATGATGAATGATTTTTGATGAAAAACGATAACAATTAATCACTTCCCACAGACGGCGCCAATCTGTTGATGTAAAAAATTAGATCACTCTAATTATTCAATCACAGATAAATAAATAAATAAGACAAAGAATTTTAAAGTGGTTCAGCCTTATAAGAATGGCCTACGTCCACTGTTATGTTATTGCTGATTGTTTTGGGAATTCTCGATTACAAGTTCTATCAAGAAATTTCGGTCCCTTTGAATGAGGGCGATACAATGTATTTATAGCCTTGAGGCTCACATATGAAAGGGTGATACATTAAATGATATACATATGAAAGGGTAATACATTCAATGCTCTTTAAGCGTGTGCGTCAAATGATAAGCATTCAATGAATAGATGAACTGTTGGTTATCTGGCAATCAATGTTGTGACCGAGATGCAGCTCGGACCGCATTAGTTGTTCGTCGTTCGGGAGTTCCTCGGAGCGTCAGAGTTCCTCGGAGTACGCTTATTGCTCGGAGTGAGTATGACTTGGTCGGGGAAATAAACTTCCTCGTTGTTATTGTGCCACGTAGATCGACACGTGTCTTCTTATTATTCGTCCATATCAGGATATTAATTTTGGTATCAACAGGTGTTTTATAACTTCTGTTTTTTATTTTTGAACTCAAAATTATCCGTTTTTAATATTTTAATGCAGTTATACCTTAATATATAATATACATACATAATACATTAATATGTGTGTAATTCTTATAAATAAAAAATATATGTGTACATATACACAAAATTATGTATGGAATAATATAAAGTTAAATAATATTATCAATAGATACATGATACTTATATATAGTTTTATACATGTATTATTAATATATGGAACAATATAAAATATACATATAGTACATATGTATTAAAAAATATTATCAATTCATGTATGTATATAATTTTATAGTGAATTGTACATGTAATATATATATATATATAGGGAAAGGATCAAGTGAGGTCCCAGTTTGAGGACCCTGAATGAGGACCATTTTTTTAAAATAGTACAAAAAATATTTTTGGGCTGATTTTTTTTATGATTTTTAAACATTTCAGTAGGACCATAAAAAAATAATCAACTCAAAATGATTTTTTTTGCTATTTTAAAAAAATCGGTCAAACTTTGTCAGTTTTTAAGTTGTTTTTAAGTTGTTAAAAGATGACAAAGTTTTACCGTTTTTTTTAAAATAGTAAAAAAAATCATTTTGAGCTGATCTTTTTTATATGGCGCTACTGAAATATTTAAAAACTATATAAAAAAAATTAGCTCAAAAATAATTTTTTTACTATTTTATCAAAATTGGTCCGCTCCAGCGGTATGCAAACAGAGGTCCTCATGAGATTCGCTCTCTCTCTCTCTCTCTCTATATATATATATATATATATATATATATATATATATATATATATATGGAGAGATTCACAAGTGTACCAAAAGAATGGACTTTTTAATGGACTTAACAAAAAAGACTAATAAGCCTCGGTTATTGGGTGCCGCTGGCGCGGACCCATTACACCAAGGAATTAAAATTAGTGGGTTATTAGTCTTTTTTGTTATGTCCATTAAAAAGTCCATTCTTTTGGTCCACTTGAGATCCTCTCACTATATATATATATATATATATATATATATATATATATATATATATATATATTATTGGTATTTTTTGTGTGTGTGTTTGGAAGAGTTAAAAACAATGCTATACTTAGAGGTAATTAGTATCAAGAAATTATCAAATAAACTTTATATGACTTGCATATCGTGAGGCACACCTTACATGTCATGCCACACCATGGTACAAAAGTGTTTTAAAATAGAAGACAAACAACATTTAAGGGTCCACTAAACTAATCTGATAATGGTATCAAACCATATAACTTAACTGACCCACCATTGGCAGTCACAATTTATTCATTAAAATATCCTTACTCTTATCTCGGAAGAAATAACCGGTGTTTATTTATTTCTTTTATAGCAATCGGATACGCTCATAGTGACTCTAAAACTGTTAGTGAAGCAAGGACGGCAGAACAGATTCCCTGATGAGCAATTTGACGAGCCAAAGTGAGGCCATCCGGCATAGGTGAGACGAAGAAGCGATGACCATCAGTGGTCAAGGTGGCACCACCGCCAGAGCCAATGATCAAATCAATCAACATGCCTGCAACTTCACCGAGGAGAAAACCTCCTGCAATGCCACCTAATATTCCAGCAGTGAGTATGAAGAGAGCAGATGCCTCGGCACCAAGCAATGCAGTGGACAAGGCAGCTCCAACAACCTCTCCAGCCATCGCACCACCAATTGATGCTGCAGTCACTATAGCATCACGTGTTCCCGTTTTAAGGACGTGTTCTGATGAATATATGTCCCACACCATCATGCCAGAAGTGAATAAGAGAACGGCCAGACCAGCTGCACCCAACGCCTTTGTTATCTGGTTCGCAAAATCTCTTCCACGCCCAGATGCTTCTATGATTTTCATGTAAACCTACATATGTACATACGCAAAGGAATTATAGGTCTGGTGTGTTATTGCAATTTGCAAACTAGCTTGTCGTCATCAACACTACACCAAACTAATTGACTACCTTTATCTTTTGATCATCCTCTAGGCCATCAAACGGACCATCAATTTTAAGCTTTCCCTGGTACCTGAGAAACCCATTGCCATTGGGGACAAAAGTAAAGAGGTGATGAATTCGGTTTTCAATCAAAATTTTATATTTTATCCCAAACCATACCTTTGAATTAGCTCTGGAAACTTTAATCCAGTTTCCTTGAGCGCTCTGGAGAAGCTGCGAGACGTGCTACTTTGGTACTTCCTGGTGTACTCCAACATGCAGTTCCTGTACAAGGCTGCGTCCTTGGCCAGACGTGCAACATTGTTGGGATTTTCCGGGTCTAGTTCATATATTACTCATTCAGAGGCGGGGGACTAGCCATTAGATGCTCGGGTTGAATTCATTATTCATGGATGTCTATTTATAGGACAAACAATTGTACACCGACTATCCTCATATGGGAGTTTTTTATACCCATATATAATACATACATTTTCACCATTCACATCACCTATTTTACTATACATATATATATATATATATATATATATAGAGAGAGAGAGAGAGAGAGAGAGAGGCAGGTCCTGTGCACACTAAGTTTGCACACTAACTTTGCACATTACCTTTTAAAAGTGTGCAAACTTAGTGCTTGCGCACACCAATTTTTTTATGTGATATTTTAACATTTCAACGGACTCACATAAAAAAAATTAGCTCAAAAAAACTTTTTTTGCTATTTTTAAAAAATCGGTCAAACTTTCGCAGTTTTTAAAGGGCTTAAAAACTGCGAAAGTTTGACCGATTTTTTAAAAATAGCAAAAAAAGTTTTTTTTAGTTGATTTTTTTTATATGGGTTCCTTGAAATGTTTAAATATCACACAAAAAAAATTAACTCAAAAATATTTTTTTTACCACTTTTAAAAGGTAATGTGCAAAGTTAGTGTGCAAACTTAGTGTGCACAGGAGTCTGTCTGTCTCTCTCTCTCTCTCTCTCTCTCTCTATATATATATATATATATATATATATATAAAATAAAGTTTTTGTATGTATTGTTCCGCATTTTAACAGTGTAGTTTGAGGTGAACCCAGAAAAAAGAGAACGTGCTTATAATTTTAACGATAATTTTTAAGCTCACTACAAGACGATACATATCCGGTAGATACAGTTAAAATGTGTGACAATTCCCACAATACATTAGTGTATATATTCTAGAAGAACAAGCATATTTGTCTTTGTACCACCAGAAAACCTGCAAGGCACAATTCTCGATGAGAAGAAAGGACGTAAGATAATCCCACTATATTTGTCTTTGTTCACAAAATTGCAATAGAACCACCGGGTTTGAATTTGGTGTGCAATTTGAGTGTCTTCCTAAAATCACTCGGTAACTAAATCGTGTTCATTTTAGATAAAAAAAAAATAGATTTCATGTTGTGCTGTGTGACTTTTGAGTCATGTCTGTATTAGCTAAAAAAAATAAAATGTTGACATTTTTTTTGTTTAAAAATTCAAGAACCATATATTCTATTTTTTCTATTTATGGTGCCTTTTTAACATAATCTAATTATTAAAGTTTTTTTTTGCATTTAACATAATCTAATATTTTGTCGCATGGCGTATTGTGTTGTATCGTTTTATTTCGGTTGTATTTGTGTTAGCTAAATTAAAATAAGATTTAATGTCGGACCGCATTTTTAATTGATCGTTTATGTGTTCAGTAAAAAAAAAAAGATCTTCAGTCACAGTGTTTTTATTTGGTGGTGTTCGTTTTAGGTGAAAAGAAAAATTCATTCATGCGTTTTTTTGTAAGATTTAATATTGCACTTTGGAATTTGTGGTACATAAAGAAGTCAAATTATATCTAATAAGAAAAATGATAACATGTGCCCTTAGGGAACATGTTTGGAGAGTCAAAATAGTACGTATTAGAGCTCTACATGGGTATCTGTTCCCTATTAAATGTATGTCGACACTCTGTTCCTACTATTTTTAGTATCTTAATGTATGCTCTTAAGGCACATGTTATCAGGACCCATCCAATAAATAATATGTTTAAAATAGGGTAGTGATAACATATGGGTTTAGGACACATGTTATTAGCTAAAATTAGAAAGCGTACATTTACAAAAATCAAAGTACTTAAATTCCAAACTCCTCCACTATCTTGATTGTCCCACTTACACACTCTTGAAAATAAAAGGTCAATTAATGGTAATAATTTCTCTCTCTCCCATTAACTCGTGACTTTGACTTCCTTTTTTTCAAAAAAGAAAAAAAAAAGACTATAAAACAGTTTTCTAAAAAAAAAAAAAAAAAAAAAAAAGCAATTTTGTTTACAATAAAAAGGCTGTAAAATATTGATAAAACTTATTATTATCGAAAAAAATAGAATAAAAGCCAGTACAATGGCTTAGACAAACATTTTCATTTTGATTATTTCAAAAGCTGTTTTTCACACAAAAACTGTTTTATAACTTTTTTAATAAAATGAATATTGTTTTGTCTATATAAAAAACATTTTTTTAAAACTGTTTTTGTAAAACATATTTGTACATAAAAAAACTGAAACAGTTTTCTATGAAAAACATATTTATATTATTTAAAACAGTTTTTATTTAGACAAAACAGTTTTGTTTACGATAAAAAAGATGTAAAATAGTTTTTTTAATATAAAAAATAGGTTTATAAATAATCAAATAAAAAACTGTTTTTAACTTTTATAAAATATTTTTTTTAAAAAAAACTATTTTACAGTTTTAAAATATATTTGTTTTAAAAAACTGTTTTTAACTTTTATAAAATATTTTTTTAACTTTTATAAAATCTCTTTTTTTTCTTGTCTTGGCCCCCATTATTTATTATAAAAAATAGATTTTACAAAAGTTAAAACAAAATATTTTATAAAAGTTAAAAAAAATTATTTGATTATTTAAAGACCTGTTTTTATATTTAAAAAAACTGTTTTACGGCATTTTTATTGTAAACAAAACTGTTTTGTCTATATGAAAAAAATGTTTTTTTTTAATAAAAATATTTTTTTATAGAAAACCGTTTTCCAGTTTTTTTTATGTACAAATATGTTTTACAAAAACAGTTTTTATATAAAAACAGTTTTCTAAGACAACATATTTCTCTAAAATAATGTTTTTTATATAGACAAAACAGTTTTCTTTTTATTAAAAAAAAGCTATAAAACAGTTTTTGTATAAAAACAGCTTTTGAAATAATTAAAATGAAAATATTCGTCTAAGTCATTGTATTGACTTTTATTTCGATAATAATAAGTTTTATCAAAGTTTTCCAGTGTTTTTATTGTAAACAAAACTGTTTTGTCTAAATAAAAAACTGTTTTCCAGTTTTTTTATAAAAATCTGTTTTACAGAAACAGTTTTCTAAGAAAAAACATATTTTTTTAAAAAAATGTTTTTATATAGACAAAATTGTTTTGTTTTTAATAAAAAAAACTATAAAACAGTTTTTGTATAAAAAATGTTAAACTAAAAAAAAAAGTAGTCAAAGTTGGGAGTTAATGGAAGAGAGAGAACATATTGGCATTATTTAATTTTTTATTTTCAAAAGTGAGTAAGTGATACAAGCGAGACAATGTAGGAGGTTGGAATTTCAGTGCTTTAATTTTTTAAAAATGTAAACTTTTTAATTTTAACTAATAACATGTGTCTAAAGGCACATGTTATCATTACTCTTAAAATCGCTATGAATATAAAGAAGTTAAAATAGTTATGAACGTAAAGGAAGTCAAATGGATCAATTCGGTAAACTTTCTGTTTGCAAGTCAGGTGATCTTAATCACATGGGTGATTGTGCATTAGGAGGGGTAATTCGGGTTAACAGATCGTGTTTTGAGCCGACACGACAAGGTTTTTCCGGATATAAACAGGACCCGACACGAATTTGTGATTTTTTTAGTTGATACGAATACAACTCGAATAGAAAATAACACGGTACGATACGACGCGACGCGACACGAATACTAGAATTTTTTAAATTTCACCTCTAAAAAACACGATAATACGATACGACACGACTCATAATTCAAATGCGAAGATGAGACAACACAACTTCATGTAAAAAAAAACACGATACGAACACGACATATCATATTAATTTCAAATCAATTTCGTATTGCTTCTAAAATTATCACTCATATTTTGCATCTGGAATGATGAAGAGTTAGGGTAGCAAGGTCTACTATGCTGTTAAGAAAAGTGGGGTGCTAGAGAATTTTGCTGGAGTGCATTAAGCGCTACCCAAGGAACAGACCCAAACAATAACTAACTATATCTAACACAATGCTTTGTATTAAAAGTGTGTTTAATTTTTGCTTCCCTCTATAATAACTCGTAACACAATGCTTTATCTAACACAATGCATTAAGACTTCGATAGATAAGACACATTTGCCAAATGTGGCAAATAGTCCTAAATGAAGGGTTTGTCCATTTATTTTATGTACTAAAAAATTCTTATTTTTTATGATAAATTTTGTACAAATATTATATTTACTTGCATGTTTTGTCATTCTTTAAGTAAATATGTGGACAAATTTTACTTAGGTTTACAGGGTAACAAAGTTTTTCCACAAATTTATTATTCTTATGAAGAAAAAAAAAATTAACTTGTTTTCTTGGCTAATGTCTTCTTCTAAAATGTGTTTTTTGTTATAACTGTTTTTTTGGTTTAAAAACTGTTTTTCCTGAAAAAAACTGTTTTTTGGGGTTTAAAAAAATCATTAAAAAAAATTATTTTTGTTAAAACTACTTTATTTATTGTTAATTTTTATTTTATTTTTCGTTATGACTATTTATTTTTTGGCTAAAAACAGTTTTATTTTTAATTTTGAAAAAATGGTTTTCACTAAAAACTATTTTTAATTGTTAAAAATTGTTTTTCATTAAAAAACGTTTTTTACGTTTATTTATTTTTTATATTTTTAGTTACTTTTTTATGTGTATTAAAAATTTGTTTCTTTTTAAAAATTATTTTTTTGTTTTATCATTGTTTCACTTTGGGGGCGAAAACTATTTTTTTAAATGTTTTTTTGTCACAAATTGTTTTTCATGAAAACATTATTTCCCCCCTTGTTATAAACTGTTTTTATTGTTAAAAACGATTTTTAAGACCTTCTTTTTCTTGTAAGTTGTTTTTTAGCTAAAAATTATTTTTATATACGAGTTTGTTTACATTTGCCACTTTTACCATTAATTATATCAAATATTTATGTTTTTCCACCTGCAAAATTGATGTTATCAAACACCTCTAACATTTTTGCCATATGATTTGGCATAAAAAAATTTGCCATGTCATGAAAATTTTTGTAATTCAGGGCATTTGCCCACTTTTCAACCAAACGAATGCTAATGTAAATGGTGTTTGACCAAAGAATTTGATGGCCTTTTTAATTGGAAGTAGTTAATTTTTCATTTTATTTTCATCAGCCATTAGAAAATAAAGATAAATCTTTGACCTACCAAAAGAGTAAATATTAAAATAAAAATAAAATAGATTAAATCTAGAAAATAAAAGAGTTTTAGTTGGAGCTAAGGGTGGGCATTTGTATCACTATTGTTTCATCATATGCCTATACTCGACACATCACGATTTTATATTTTATAGGCCATTGGAAATTAAGATAAAACTTCTACTGGCGAAAAGAATAAAAATAAAAATAAATAGATTAATCGTGAAAATAAAGAGTATCACTGGGTAATAAGTGTAGATGTTTACATCACTTCACTATATTCATATGCCTATACACGACACATTACATATATTTATTTTCTCGACTCTCCATGCGTTTTTACCAGATTACTATATTAGTTTAATTTATTTTTTTCTTTCGATAAGTAAGGTATTATATTAAAATAAGTCGTCTAAGGGGACGGAAATCTGTATACAAGAGATACAGAAAGGTCAACTAGAGTTCATAGACAAAAAATATGAATGAGGGTTCAGACAAAAGATCTCCACCATCCTCCTTACTACATAAAAGAATACCTAAGAATTCAACAATCAATTTCCCACCTCCAGCTCACTCAAAAAGTCTAACAAACCATGAAACGTGGAATGTGACTCCTCTTTAAACCATGCATGCAAAGAGCTCAAAACATTGTATCTAATTCATGGTGGTTCAATTTCTTCACACTCAAAGCACCTATTTGTCAATTTATAAAATACCACAAGTGCACGGTCGAACAGACCAAGATTTATTAATTTTTTCGTTCAAAATAATCATGACTCTCCCACTAGACATAATTGAATTTAGAGACGAGATGAAATACTAGACTAAACCAACACAGATAAAAAGAGCGAATATGGAATATATAATCAAGTATGCGAGAAAACTGAGACGTTGGATCCATTTATGACATTTAACTAATATTATGCAATAATTTTAACTCATCATTCCTGATTTTATAACTCAAATTAAACCGACTCTCGCATCGTTCAATTCGAAAAATAATACATCTAAGTTCACAGTAAAATTTAACGTCTCTAATTTAGGCAATAAAAATTTATATTCCCTTAAAAAGTTCACTTTTAAATTTCAAAGTATAGTGTTGATGTAACTGTGGCCATCCCTGGTGCACGAACAAGATCGTCGCACTGCGGTCCCACACCTCTCTTTCTCTTGGATAGGGTGTTTCGGTTGTCGTCGGTGTGGGATAAATGTAAAGAGATAGAGTCGACAGCCTATTTTGCACAAAACAGGAAAAAGAACATGTTGCCACTTTGAGAGTGACACCAACGACAAACTGATGCATACGAAACCAATAGATTGAAGGTCCGAGGGCTATGTTATGGAATGGGAAGGGGTTAGGCACCCATTCCGCCCTTTCGATCTCTCATGGACAAGTGTTAATATTTCCTTTATATCCCCGTGAAGTGTGTGAATATGTTTATATATAATGGATATTGAAATCATTCAACCCATACCATGGACGAGGTAGGGCGAAGTCTTCCATAGGAATATTCCCCAAAATAAGTAAAAATAGAATATGAGTGTTCATCATGATATTAATCGTTATTGGAGAACGATAATATGTATGGGGTGAAACGCAAACAAATATATTATTTATAAAAGCATGATAGTTATGGAAATGAAGAATTTTGGAGAAAAGGGAAAATTAGAAAATTGGACTCGAGTCTTAGATTTTAATCCAAGACGCCTACCACTACAGCAAAACTGGTGAATGGTCACAGCCAAACTCCCTAACCAAAAGTGTGGGTCGCGGACTTGGGCTGTGACCATTTCGGACGCGACCAATTTCGTGGGTTGTGGCCCAAGTCCGTGACCAATTTGGGGTCACGACTCCGATAGGGTCACGGCAGATGGTCCCGGACTTGGGCCGTGACCAACACCGCGACGAAAAGAAATGGAGAAAATGGTTGCAGACAAAGTCCATGGCCCCTAACTGTGACGAAAAATGGTCGTGGCCAAAGTCCGCGACCCACACCGTGACGAAAAAAAAAGGGGGAAAATGGTCGTGGACAAAGTCCATAGCCCCTAACCGTGACGAAAAATGGTTGCGGCCAAAGTCCGTGACCCACACCACAACGAAAAAAAAGTTTTCATCATAATTGGGGGTCATGGACTTTGGCCGCAACCCTTTTTAAGCGCAACGAAAAAAATAAAAATGGTCATGGATAAAGTCCATGACCATATTTAACGATAATAAATATATATATTTTTTTTAGGTCCAATCCATAAATTGGGGGTCCCGTGACTGAGCGACTAGTTGCTACTTGTAACTTTGGACGCGTACAAGGTGTTTCAAATATTTATTATTGGCAAAACAATAAGAAGATCACAAATTGCTAGTCGAGAAACTAATAACAAACTTAAATATATTATAAGCCTTAATAATTCATAGGCCAAAAAAAAAAATTGGGCAGAGTTTTCCCTGTTTTCTGGACATTCCAAACCCTGTTAATATAAAATCTACTAATTATAAAGCCTGTATGGCCATAAAATTTAACAATCAAACAATAAAAGCCTGCACGACTATAAAACTAAACAATAAAACTATAAAAGATGGCATGGTCGTAACACATAAAAAATATAATCATGAATGTCAATAACATCATATAAGCAAATCTTCATGTTGTAAACCATTGCATTCTCCATGTGTTCCGCGTGCAAAAAAGTAAACGATACAATGTTATCCTGCAAAACATAGGATAGAAAAAAAATGATATTAGTAACCAAGTAATTTTAGAAAAATCGTATTCAAGCTGAAAAATTGCATATACGAGTTATAATTGCCATGTTTTTAAGCCTGAGTCCTAATATATTTCGGGGTTTCGCCCTCTAATGCTAATTTTTAGACCTAATTCTAGATATTTATAAATTATAGTCATATTATCAAGCCGGGGGTCCCATGATCGTGCGATCAGTTAGTACGAGTTACATTGGTCCCGTGCTAGGTGTTGGTGCCTCTCACGGCATCGTTCGGGAGTTGTTTTGGAGTTTCGCCCTCTAATGCCATTTTTTAAGTCTAAGTCTAGATATTTTCAAATTATTGTTGTATTCTCAAACCGGGGTTGTCGTGATCGTGCACTCAGTTCCTATGAGTTACATTGGTCCCGTACTAGGTGTTGGTGCCTCTCAAGGGACCATTCGGGGGTTGTTTCGGGTTTTATCCATCTAAGAAAATGTTTTTAAGCCTAAGTCTAGATATTTTCAAATTATCATCGTATTCTCAAATCGGTGGTCCCGTGATTGCACGGTCAGCACCTACGAGCTACATTGGTCTCGTGTGAGGTGTTGGTGTCGCTCACAAGGCCGTTTGGGGGTTGTTTCGGGTTTTGGCTCTCTAATGCCATATTTTAAGCCCAAGTCTAGATATTTTCAAATTGGGAGTCCCGTGATCGCGCGGTCAGTTCGTACAAGTTACATTAGTCCCGTGCGAGGTGTTAGTGCCTCTCAAGGGGCCGTCCGGGGGTTGTTTCGGGGTTTCCTACGCTAATGCCATTTTTTAAGCCTAAGTCTAGATTTTTTTAAATTATCGTTGTATTCTCAAACGGGGGGTCCCGTGATCGCGCGCTAAGTTCCTATGAGTTACATTGGTCCCGTGCGAGGTATTGGTGCCTCTCACGGGGTCGTTTGGGGGTTGTTTCGAGTTTTGGTCGTTTAAGACCATGTTTTTAAGCCTAAGTCCTGATATTTTCAAATTATCATCGTATTCTCAAACTGGGGGTCCCGTGATCACGCAGTCAGTACATACGAGTTACATTGGCCCCGTGCGAGGTATTGGTGCCTCTCATGAGGTCCGTTCGGGGGTTGTTTTGGGGTTTCGCCCTCTAATGCCATTTTTTAAGCCTATGTCTAGATATTTTCAAAATATCATCGTATTCTCAAATCGGGGGTCCCATGATTGTGCGATTAGTTACTACGAGTTATGATGGTCCCGTGCAAGGTGTTGGTGCCTCGCACGGGACCGTGGGGGGTTGTTTCGGGTTTTGGCCATCTAAGACCATGTTTTTAAGCATAAGTCCTGATATATGCAAATTATCATTGTATTCTCAAATCGTGGGGTCCTGTGCGAGGTGTTGGTGCCTCTCACGGGGCCGTTCAGAGGTTGTTTTGGGTTTTTACCTTTAAACGCCATGTTTTTAAGCCTAAGGTTAACAGTTGCAAATTATCATCGTATTCTCAAACCGGGAGTCCCGTGATAGGGTGCTCAGTTCCTACGAGTTACATTGGTCCCGTGTGAGGTGTTGTGGGGCCTCCCACGGGACCGTTCGTGGGATGTTTGGGGTTTTCGCCTTCTAAAGTCTTATTTTTAAGCCCAAGTCTAAAAAATTTCAAATTATCATCTTATTCTCAAATTGGGAGTCCCTTGATCACGAGGTTGCATTGGTCCCGTGAGAGGTGTTGGTGCCTCTCAAGGGACCGTGAGGGGGCTGTTTCGTGTTTTCACCCTCTAGCGTCTTGTTTCAAGCCCAAGTCCTCATATTTTCAAATTATCGTCGTATTCTTAAATCGGGAGTCCCACAATCGCGTGGTTCGTTCCTACGTGTAACACTGGTCTCGTGAGATGTGTTTTAACCCTCTAACGCCTTATTTTTAAGCTTAAGTCCTCATATATTCAAATTATGATCGTATTCTCAAATCGGGAGTCCCGTGATTGAGCGGTCAGTTTCTATGAGTAACATTGGCCCCGTGCGAGGTGTTGGTGCCTCTCACGGGGCGTACGGTGGTTGTTTCGCGTTTTCACCCTCTAATGCCATGTTTTTAAGCCTAAGTCTAAATATTTGCAAATTATCCTCGTATTCTCAATCTAAAAGTCCCGTGATCGCGCGGTCAATTCTTACGAGTGATATTGGTTCCGTGCAAGGTGTTGGTGCCTCTCACGGACTCCTTCTATCATCTAATAATTATCCAACCGCCAACCAAACCAAACAAAACCAATAATTATCCCGTACTCCTTCTATCATCTAAAAGATTAAATATATAATGCATTATTTGTGTGCTTTAAAATAGTAAATAGTAAATTAACAAATCATAAAACAACTTAGAGAGATAAGGAGAGAGAGAGCGAGAAATTATAAGAGTGAAGGTCATTCACGCATTCAAGATATTAACCAACGCACATAAGAGGCCTATGCGGCATATTAAGCGTATCACTTCGAGATTAAAAAGCATCATATATGTCATAATTGACACAATCTCTATTAATTAACATACAACTGTTGTAAAAAAATATGAAGAATGAAAGAGAGGTTTTACTTTGTAGCATCAGTTGTCGCTATGGTGCCTCTTCCAACCTTTCCTGGAGTAAATTATAGATCTAATAACAGTGTTAGGTGTATTACTAACGTCCCACTACATCGGGAATCTAGGTTCTTATGCATAACTTCGATTTAAAAATCATAACTAAAACAGATATGTATAACATCTTTGACATCTTAGATTTCACTTTGGCATCTTTGACATCTTAGATTTCACTTTGGCATCTTTGACATCTTAGGAACATAGCCATTCCGTAGAAGTTCAAATTAGAACTTACAACACCAAATCGAACCATTAGAAGAATAATTATATAAAGGTATGACATTTGGTTTCCGAATCTGAATTTTCTTAGAGAGAATTCCTGAGGTCCTTCCTAACCTTTTTGTAGATTATCTTACATTTAAACTTGGATTTTCATTGGGATTTTGAAAATAAAAGCATTAAATAAGTAACATTCTTGGAAGAAGAAAAAACCACAAAAGAAAATTATACAAACAGACTCGTTCTCTAGAACTAGCACCAACCCGGAGATACTTCAATATAGTCCAATCAAACACATAGTCAAACTGATAACCTGCAAAGTGGGACAAAATCAGATGTAAAAGATGAGAATATATAACTACAGAAAGCCTAAATAGTCGTACAGTACATAAAAAATAAAAATAACGGACACCTTTTCTCTTGATAACTGATTAGGCATAAATTCTTCATATTTATCCCCTTAATTTCGGTATTTTTTTTATCCCATGCAGTGTAAATAGCTTGGATTTGTCTCATATTTCTGATACTAAACCTTTTTGGCAAGTACTTCATATTTTTTGTTTCTCTTATGTGTTTTATAGGTATTTCATGCAAGAAAGATGGAAAAGAGAACTCAAAATAGTGAAAGAAACCAAGAAGCGGGGAGTTGAAGGGCATTTTCGTAATTTTTCATCCTTAGCCCAGAGGTGGGGCCGAGTATAAAGTTGAATATATTTCAATTATAAGAACACTAGAAAAAACGGCACCCAAATCCGAGCTACGGTGAAAAAGTTATGATCCCTTGAAGTTGTGGAAAAATCATAGAAGAAAGGCTAGGAAGGCAAGTTCAAGGGCATTTTCGTAATTCTGAATCCCAATCCCGGGGGTGGGGCCTTCTGGAAAGTTGAATATATCGGAACAACGAGAATACTGGAAAAAACGGTACCCAAATTCGAGCTACGGTGAAGGAGTTATGATCATTTGAAGTTGAGAAAAAATCCAAGGAAGAAAAGAAGAAACCAGTGCATTCACCCGAACCGGTACACCCAGAACCCGAACCGGCTCGCCCATTTGTCACGTCCCAGATCCGTTACAAAATTAGTCATGCTCATAATCCGTTACAAAATTAGTCACGCTTTCTAAGTGTGACAAATTGGCAGATACGCGATTTTTATTTTGTGCTTATCTTTTAGGCAAAAGAGTTTTATGTTTTTGCGACTCTTCTAAACGACCTCTAGCCTATATATTTAGTCATTAGGACTCTTTTTATCAAGATTTAATTGATGTAAAAGCTCCATAACAAGTAGGAACATCTAGGAGAAAGATTCACATATTTTGCACCATTAATTCAAGAGCTTTTCCAGTTTTTCTTCAATCTTTGATTTCTTCTTACATGTTCTTATTCTTCAATCGTGGTAACTTTAATTTCCAGCACTTTTATTATTATTCACCATGTTAGGCTAGGTTTTTAAAGGTTGGGATGCATGAACCCAGCCTGATGTTTTAGTGAGTGCGTATAAAATTAATCCGCTGAATTTAGTGATTGATTATGACTGTATTGCGTAGTTACACAACAATTGTAGATCTTTATATCTCGTTTGCCTCTGGGTACTCGTGATGATTTAGAGTGCAATTTGAGTGCTACTATCGCGATACTTATTTACTCATCCTCAGATTAAGTATGACGCGGGCTTGAACCTCGTATACGTAATGCTTGGGAGTACTAAATTCCGGGTCAAATTAATCAGTTAAATTTACGATTAGTTTTCTACCATCAATACACTAGGGTTGGGGGATTGTGTCTCTACTTTAATTTTTCCAATTAGTTTTAGTTAATTTCTTTATTTTTCCCTTTTTCCTTTCTCACTCAATCATCATCTTTTACACTTTATTTTTTTGACGTAATAAATCAATTAAAATCTATCAAACATTCCCTGTGGATTCGATACCCAGACTCGCCACTATACTCCGCAAGAGTGTAGTTAAAGTTTAGGTTTTTTTTGTATTGTGGTTGGAAGCCGACAACAATGACTAGCGTATTTACACGGACGCTCGGTTTTTGACTCGATCAATAACCACATTTGCAAACCTGATAACCACATTTCAACGGCTTTTATTGCTGATTCGCCCAGTCCATCTCTTCCGCACATAACTGTGGTGACAATTATTATGCAACACAAATAGATGAGAGAAAAGCAATCACCAAGTAAGAATAAGGAAGGTAAAATGGCAGTCACACAACAAAGGATGTATGTGGTTCAGCAAAGAGGTGCCTACATCCACGGTGGTGCAGTCAGTGTTATTTCTATATACTCTGGAGAGTGGTTACAGAGAATACAACTTATCCTTTGCCCCGGACCTAGGGTTTGTTATATACATGTTTGTTCTAGTGAGTGGAGGTGTGGGACTCCTCCACATTTCCCATCTCTTCTTAGAGTGCCCCTTAATGGGAACGCGGGAAGAGACTGAATCATAATCGGTTTGAGGTATAAGAGGCCTGTATTTTGGGCCGCTATTATTGGGCTACTCGTCCAGGCCCATCATTTTAATTTAATTTTGGGTATCCACAATTGCCCCTAAGTTTTATGGGCTATTCTTTGGGCTCAATAAACTTAAATGATTTGTCATAATGGCTGAGTTGCATATCGTGCAACTTTTCCCGAAATTTGAGGATTGATTCTGGCGGCACCCGCTTCGTAGTCCGTGCACTATGATTAGTAATATTTCAAGGTCTTATTCAGAGCAGCCACTTTTCTACCATCGTTTCAACCTTCTCAGCATTCTCCCATTTCCTGTGAGGTCTAGCGATTCACACTATCTTCGTCCAGTCTTTATTTTCATTGCTTTTGATCTTCTTCGTCGTTTGGGCTTGTGATTCTCGATTCTTCAAGTCGAACTTTCATCTTGTAAGTCTCATGTGCCCTCTTTTTGTATTTTTCCTATGAATTTGTAGTTCATTTAGGGTTTTCCGATGGCAAAGATAGGTAATAGGTCGATCTCTGAGTTTAGGAAGTTTTACAATATTCCTGAGTGGGTAGAGATTGAGTGTGCCTCTCCCCCTAGAAATGTTAGAGAGATAGAGGATGCCCATTAGATCCATGTCTTGCTGCTTTCCCAGGGGGGACTTACTTTTCCTCCCAACAATCTATTTTTGCATTTCTTTGGCTATTTCAACATTGTTCTCGCATAGTGTTCACCCAATGTGTGGAAGATAATCAATGGTGTTCATAGAATATACAAGTTATATGGTACTAAGTTGGGGCTCACCGAGGTCTGTTTCTGCTATTCTTTTTCTTGAACTAGTTCTGGTGTTCTTTATCTCAAAGCTAGGAGTCCTGACAGGGTATTGGTAGTTAACCTACCTGATTCCCACAAGGACTATTGACAAGACGGATTTCTTGCCAGAAATTAGCAGTTTTATCCCCAGCTTGAGGGGTCGAGGGCTGATAGGTACTCTGTTCCCTTTTTTGGGGAAGAATACATAGGTAGACTTTGCTCTATTTTTTCAATTTCTTTTATTGATTTGTGTTTGCTCTAACTTTTCCTTTCCTTTCTTCAGCGAGGTCGAAGAACTTGGAACCTGCCCTCAGTGAGGTTCGTCTTTTTGAACTGGTCAAGGCCTGGAATATCAGGGATCCTTTAGCTGACGGCGAGCATCCCCGGTCTACTGCTTTTCTGCTCGAATACAAGAACGTTGGCTCCAATTTTATAGCAAGGACGATGGATAGTATCCCTAAGTTTGATAGCTCTGAAGAGACTGCTGCGGATCCTATCTAGTTGGATGAGGAGGGGCGCAGCTCTGAAAGCGATATCGCAGGTGGTGTTGGTGGTAATTTGGTAGAAGGGAGGTCCAGTAGTAGCAGTTCCTCTGATCGTGGGGAAGTTTCTGAGGCTCGAGATTCATCGAGCACATCTAGCAGTTCGAGCGAGGAGATTGTTCCTCTGAGGAAGAATTTAATTCGGGACGATGATGATGAAGATCACGTGCTCCTCGCTCAGAGGTCAAAGAAGAAGAAGTCTAGCTCTGGGGCCGTGGCTACTGGTTCTCGGTCTTCTGCTCAGGAGCAGGAGAAGAAGAGGAGAGAGGAAGATCAGATGAGAGAGAGGGAGAGAAAAAAAGAGGAGGAAAGAAAGAAGGTTGAGGATAAGAAGAAGAAGACAGAGGAGAGGAGAAAAACGGAGAGGGAGAAGGAGGAAGAGAGAAGGAAGATGGAGGCAAGGACGAAGGTTAGGCAAGCCTTAGTCCCGGTGTCTACTCTGCCCGAGGGGGCTTCTGTTGCAATTTCTCCTCAGTTGGCCCCCGCGTTGCTCGAGAGAGCAGTTCTTTGTAACACCCCGCCCTCCCGGGGAGAGAAAATGGAGCGCTAATGCGATAAAATAAATCCAAATCCACAAATCACAAGGTATAGAGCATCTAAATCCCACAACAACAAAAGAGAAACTACAAATCTCAATCTCTTCAAATTAAATACCAAATCTCTCGAATTACATACAACAACTAACTCTAAAATAAAATACAAATCTCCAAAGATCTATACATCAAAATAATACAAATCTTTCTAAACAATCCTCACTACAATCAATCTCCATAGCGCCCCAAAATCCGCGCTAACCTGCCACTAAAAGAAAATATGGGGAACTACACAATACGACAAGAAAGATGCTCAATAAATATATATTAGCGATGAATAAAACGTAACAACACGAGTATAAATATTCAAATCAAAATGCAAATCTCAATATCATTTCATCATTATAATTTTTCAACAACACATCAATGGGTCACCAGGCCTCAACCCATTCGCATATGCTTTATCAAGCCATAGCCGGGAATAGGTATTTTGGCGGGATCACAACATCCGTGCCATATTAAAATCTCATGACAACGTGCTCAACAACAATATAGTGATACCACATGAATCAAAATAATTTCAACAATTATTTTCCATATTTCAATGAATTTATCAATTCAAATATGAGTTCAATTAAACAAGAATTCAAAGAGAATGACACTCGCGAGATTTAAGGAGCATATTGTGTAAAACCCCATACCTCAAGCCATGATGAGAAACCAACAATCACATCCTCAAGATCAACTCAAAAGATCTACAAAACCTCCTCCAAGAATCTCCAACAAAATAGCCCCAAGAACACGTCTAATCTAAGGTTGGAACTCACAAATCTCAAGGGCCAATGTGTATATAAAAAGAAGAGGAGTATAAAATATATTTGTTACCAAAATTTGTGCCAAAAGTATGTTAAAAGGGTTGCCCACAACTTCCTTTTATAATGCAAAGAAATGAAGAGTTGGAATCCAAAAGACTCCTTTAAATAAGGCAAATAAATGAAGAGTTGGAAGTCAAAACAACTCTTGAAAATTACTTAATGTTCGCCGACTTAGAATTCCAAGAGTTAAAAACATTTTAAAATCCGTTTTAACTCCGATTTCGAAATCGTTTGAAATTCTCGCCTTTAAAAATAATAACCAACATATTTGAGCAATAAAAATAATTTTATCAAAAACTTTATTTTCCTCCATTTTCCAAAAATTAATTAAAATAGCTCAAAATTACGCTGCTTGTTACATTCTTCCTGCTGATCGCCAAAGGGCGCTGGGGTCTGATGAACTGGCCCTACAGGCTAGTCAGAGGCTAGCCCTGGTAAGACTATTTCTTTTCTCTAATGTTTTAATGAATTCCATCATTTCCTTTTACTAATGTCTTATTCTTCTTATAATTTGTGACTGACTTCGCCGTGCTCTATCGTTCTCGCGATGAGCTGGTGAAGAAAAATGGTGAGCTGGAGAAAGAAAAGACCGCCGTAAGGTTGAAGGGTACAGAGATCGAGGCTGGTTTTAAAGCCGTTGATGCTGTTCGAATACCATCCAATTTGGCTCTTGCTACAGCCAATCGGGATAAAGACGCAGTAGTTAAAGAGTTGAAAGAATTACGATAAGCCTACAACCTGGTTTGCTTGAGCAAGCTGGCTGTCACTGAGGAGAACAAGGTGCTGACCGAGCATTTAAGGGAGAAGGAGTCCCAGGCAGCTACCATAAAGGAGGATTTATACAACTCCGGGTGGACTGCTGCATATGAAGACGCTGAGGTTCATATAGGCTACATCAGTCGTCTGAACTTCAAGAAGGGTTGGAATAAGGCCCTCTTAGCTGATGGTGTTGATATCGATTCTCCTCTGTTCGACGATCATGACCCGGGTCCGAAACCGACTGTGGATGAAGATGCCCCTGCCCCTGGCGTTGATCCAGTCTCCTAGACGTTGCTTGTCGAGGTACCTTCTGCACAAGTGACAGAGGTTGCACCTACTGAGGGGGGTGCTTCTACTATCGCTAATAAGGGGAAGCAGCCATCTACCTCTAGGCAGCCTGAGGTTGCTAACTAGTTGTCATCTAGGATCACTGTTCTAAAAAATCCGCCTAGGCGGAGGCTTGAGGCTTGGAAGAAACGCCTCGCCTTAAGATTTTGACGCCTTATGCTTGGTAAAACTCTTAAGGCATACTTTTTCTCTAAAAAAATAATGCTTTAGTGAAACGATATCGCCTTTTAAAGATTTTTTTGCAAACCGGACCATTATCTCATCCAAAATAATCAAATAGTATTTTTATTTGCAAATATTCAGACATATTTTTATGATATGTACAATTTTAGTATTTTAATAGCCTTGTTATGGTTAAAAAATATTAAAACGACCTAAACGCCTTTTCACGCCTTTTTACGCCAAGGCCCGCCTAGGATTCTAAGGCTTAAGGTTTGGCCTCCACGCCTCGATCACCCCCCGCGTTTTTTAGAACCTTGTCTAGGATTACTTTGTACTTTTGGTTTTTTTGTTTGTAAATTTTTCTTTTTGCTGCTCGATGTACTTTTAATCCTTATTAATGAAAAGGTTTCTTTTTCTCAGTGCACTAATTTGTGCTTTTCTCTCCCTTTCCTTTTTATTGCTTGTAGTCGATTGATGTTGATGATTATATTACTGCCACTTCTTAATTAGGAAGGATGTTGGGGCCCGATGTAAGCTCTGAAGTTCGTCACACTTTTGTGAGGATCTGCAAATCTCTGCGACTAAGGAACAAGCGCTTTATAGAGCAAACTGAGCTCGTCGCCAAGCTAAAGGACAGGCTCCAAGAGATGGAGGATATTGGTGCTTCAGTCCAAGAGGAGGTTAATGCGCTGAGAATGAAGCTATTAGAGGCTTCTGAGATCAATCAAGTTGGGGAAGTTCTTCAGTAGGAGAATGAGGCTTTAAGGAGAGAGGTCTTGCGCCTTAGGGAGCACGCACCAACCATCGCTCCTGCAGTGTTGAGAGGCTCTTCATCAATGCAAGCTAGGACTGGCTCGAGCGATGTGCCCCCTGTACTGCGAGGTTCTTCATCGATGCGAGCTAGGGCTGTCTCGAGCGACGTTCCCCCTGTGCTGCGAGGTTCCACTAGTCCATTCATTCCGCGAGCTGGCAGGAGCACAAGGTGTTTAGATAGAGAAATAGAAGCGCTCCGTGGTGACGTCCAGCGAGCATATATGATTGTCGTCGGGCTCCAAAGGGACGTTACTCGGCTGCGGCATCTGTTTAAAAAAGGACCTCGGCGAGTATGGGCCGATGGTTATGACCAGGGTTGGATGGATGCTCCGACGAGGCTGACGAAATTTGAGGAGCTCGCTTTCATCAGGGGGTGGTTGAGTGCTTTGAAGGAGATACAGGTTCCAAGGAACTCTATGCTCTGGTATCACCATGAAATATCTCCTTCCACTCTGATGCCCAATCCCTTCCGGAGAGATGATCAGTGGATACCCATCGATGCCATCCCTCGGCAGCTATTGGAGTCAGATGCTAACGAAGCCGAGGAAGAGTTAGTTCCGACTCCTGATGATGGTCGAAGGGCCCAAGTGGCTGATTATCTCGTTCAGAGGCCTCACCCCCACTGAGATTTTTCCAGTAGATACTCTATGTATTTTGTGTTGAAGTAATGTTGTGTCAATGTTTTGGGCGAGCTCGCTGACTAAACATGTATTGTATTTGTTGTAACTATAGTGGATTAATAAAATTTATGTTTTGGGACAATTTAGCCGACTAAACAAGTGCAGATTATCTCCACATTCTTGCTCTTTTATGATCTTCCAAGTTTGTATTATCACACAAGTGTCCTCCCAATCCAGTATAACATTGAGATACCATTGTGCACCACTTTACCTTTTAGGTCGTGTCGTCACACTTCCTTAGGCCTAAGTGTGGCAATTGGCGAGGACACACCTGGTGTTGGATGTTCTATCCGATCAAGATTTTAATCAACCAAATAAGGTTTGGTGACCAGTTTAAATTTGGTCATATTGCCTAAGGATCTCCTGTAGGGCTTCATATATTGCCAGGGGTAATATCAAGAGGTCTTTTGTGTTTCATAACGATAACCTGAGGATGGACAATTCCCTGCTATGGCGTAATGATCAATGTGCATGTCATTTGGAAAAGATGTGCACCAAAGCTTATATAGCTGTTACTTATCAGAATGCAACCGTTAAATAACTTTTATTAATGACAAGGAAAATGAACTTTTAGCTCCATAACAAAAGAATAAAAGAAAGATCTAAAAATAGAATTTCTTGAGATTGGTTGTGTTCCATGCTCGGGGTATTTCTCTGCCTTCCATCGCTTCCAAGTGATAGGCGCCTTGCAGATTGTCTCTTGTTATCTTGAAGGGTCCTTCCCAATTTGGCCCTATCTTGCCGTCTGATGGTTTTACTGCGCTACCCAGGACTTTTCTTAAGACATAGTCCCCAACTCGGAATGTCCTTGGGTTAACCCTCTTGTTGTAATGCCTCACAAGATGTTACTGATAGCTCGCTTGTTTTACTAGGGCTAGATCTCGGCGCTCGTCGGCTAGGTCAAGCTCGGCGAGCAATGCTGCATCACTATGGCCCTGGTCGACAAGGATGGACCTCATAGTCGGCAAGCCTGCTTCTAACGGGATGACTGCTTCCATTCCATATGTCAGTAAGAATGGGGTTTACCCTATTGCTCGTAGGGGAGTGGTTCGGTAAGCCCATAGAACATGTGGTAATTCATTTACCCATGCACCTTTAGCTCGCTCCAATCGCTTCTTTAACCCGTCGATCACAGTTTTATTGGAAGCCTCGGCTTGGCCATTGCTCTGAGGATAGGCCACCGAACTGAAATGGTGTCTGATTCCATGCTCGTTGCAAAAACTCTGAAAGGAGCCGCTCTCGAACTGCGTTCCATTATCGGTGATGATGGTTCTAGGGATGCCAAAACGAGTGATTATATTTCTCCATATAAATCTTATCATATCTGCATCTCGGATATTCGCTAAGGGTTCTGCCTCGATCCATTTAGTGAAGTAGTCAGTCGCGACCAGCAGATATTTGCGATTGCTGGTGGCGGTAGGGAGTGGTCCTACGATGTCCATCCCCCATTGGGTGAACAAAAATTGGCTGGATAATGATTTTAGGTCGCTAGCAGGTTGGTGAACCATAGGGGTGTGAAGTTGGCATTTTACACACTTGCGTACGTACTTTGCAGAGTCAATTTGCATATATGGCCACCAATAACCTTCTTTCATTGCTCGGAAAGCCAGAGATCTTCCTCCAATATGGCTTCCACAGATTCCTTCGTGGAGCTCGTGTAGGACTTGCTCGACATCTTTTGGGTGAACACATCGGAGGTAGGGACCGGAAAATGATTTCTTGTATAGCCTACCCTTAGGAGATAATTAAAAACGAGAAGCTTTTACTCTTATCTGGTGAGCAGCCTTCTTATCATCTGGAAGCGTGCCATCCTTCAAATAATCCCTTAGTGGGTCCATCCAGCTGGGTGAGAACTCAATTCGGAGCACTTGCTCCATGCTTGGTAGCTCGCTGTTGCGGTCGATGCTCGGGTGAGCGAGGAAATCGATGGGGATTGTTCTTTTTAAGTCTGAATCAATTGCTGAGCTTAGGGTTGCTAGGGCTTCAACATGGCTGTTATGTCCCCTGGGGAACTGCTGGAGCTTGACTTCCTCAAAGTCAGCCAATAGCTTCTTCGCTAAGACGAGGTAGGCTGCCATCCTTTCGTCTTTTCCATTATAGTCCCTGCTGATCTGATTGAAGACTAACTGTGAGTCACCAAACACTTGTAATTTCTTTGCTCCCAAAGCGTGTGCTTTCTAGAGGCCGGCTATTAGGGCCTCGTATTCTGCTTCATTGTTAGAGGCTTCAAATCCAAGCATGATTCCCTTCTCGAGGATCGCATTTTTTGGAGTGATAAGTACGATGCCTATGCCTGCCCCTTTAAATTGGAGGCTCCATTAATGAATAATTTCTAGATTCCCTCCGTCGTGTGGTTCTGTTCTTGTTTGGCTCGCTGTGGTGGGTCGCAAGGTCGTTCGCCTGTGAATTCGGCTATGAAATTAGCAAGGATCTTCCCCTTGATTGCGTTCCTTGGTTAAAATTGGATATCAAATCGTCCGAGCTTGACTGACCATTTAGACAGTCTGCCTGACAAATCCGCCTTCCTTAGGATTGCTTTAAGGGGGTGCGATGTAAGGACGATTATAGTATGGGCTTCGAAATAGTGCTTCAGCTTCCTTGAAGCCACTACTAGTGCAAAGGCGAGATTCTTCAGTGGTAGGTACCTCTGTTCGGCTTCAAGAAGGGTTTTGCTCGCGTAGTAAACGGGGTGCTGGATTCCAGCGACTTCGCACATTAATGCAGAGCTGACAGTGTGGTTGGAAACGGAGAGGTACAGGTACAAAGAATCTATTTGCTGTGGTATGATGAGGAGTGGTGGAGAGCTTAAGTAAGCTTTGAGCTCGACTAATGCCTGCGAGCAATCTGGGTTCCACTCTACCATTTTGTTCCCCTTTAAAAGCTGGAAGAAAGGTTTGCATTTCTCAGAGGATTTAGAGATAAAGTGATTTAAGGCAGCGAGCATACCAGTGAGCTTCGGTACGTCCCAGATTGTTCAAGGAGGTTGTACCCTATTAATCGCATCGATCTGGTCTGGGTTAGACTCTATGCCTCTCTTACTGACCAAGTACCCAAGAAATTTTCCTGACTGGACACTGAACGAACACTTACTCGCATTAAGTTGCATTCGGTATTTCCTGAGGATTTCAAAGGTGTTTGACAGGTCTGAGAGGTGGTCTTCTTTCTTCTTGCTTTTAATGAGCATGTCATCGATGTAGACCTCCATGGTTTCTCCCATCTGATCCTTGAACATCTTGGTGACTAGCCGCTGGTAGGTTGCCCCTGCGTTTTTTAGCCCAAAGGGCATGACTTTGTAGAAGTATAGCCCAACTGTGGTGATAAATGTTGTTTTGTCCCGGTTTGGGGCATATAAAGGGATCTGATGATATCCTGAGTATGCGTCCAGAAAACTCATTCGCTCAGTTACATACTTGAGTTTCTTATGGTAGGTTGAGGAGACTGCCTTCATCGCATGTAGCCATCCCCTGCCGAGGATGGCTTGGTATGGCGAGTCGATGTCAACCACCAAAAACTCAATCATCTTGGAGACATTTCCCGCACGTACTGGCAGTACAATCTTTCCCAGGGGTATAGTTATCTTCCTAGCGAAGCCAACAAAAGGTACGGTAGCTTCCTTTAGGTCGGCGATGCTTAACTTCAATTTTCTGAATAGGTCGAGATACATTACTTCGGATGAACTTCCTTGGTCGACGAGTAACTTGTCGACGTCAAAGTTAGCTATCCTGAGGGTAATGATCAAAGCATCGTGATGTGGGGTTCTCACTCCTACCAGATCTTCATCTGTGAAAACAATATGCTTATTATAGTTGGTATCGTCTGCTCATCGACGCTTTCCTGACGGTGACTATGCTGGATCGATCTGAAAATCTTGCATCACCACTGTAAGTTTCTTCATGTCCATTCAAGCTGAATTTCCTTAGATCTGCCTGGCATCAGATGCCCCATGAATTACTGCAAACTCATGTCCACTGTCATCTTCGAGCACATTATCAGGTCTAGCCTCTCTATTGGCAGCCACCTTCTCTGCCTTTTTCTCCACGAACTCGTTCAAATGCCCAGACTGAGCTAGCTCCTCGAGGTAAGACTTAAGACCTTTGCAATGCTTAGTCTTGTGTCCTCCCTATTTGTGAAAAGCGCATCTCAGCGCATTGTTCCTCTTCGAGGGATCTCCTCCCATCTTCCTGGGCCACTTGATGAATGGCTCGTCTTTGATTTTTGTGAGAATTTTGTAAATTGGTTCTTTGAAGATGGTGCAGACCGCCTGAAATGCTTTTGACGCGTCATTGTTGCCTCCGTTTTTGGAGCCATTTTTACCCCCATTCTTTCCTCCTTTCTTCTGGTTTTCAGTTTTGTCATTGCCCTTGGTAGTGAGCTTAGCTCGACCGTTTCCCCCTGTACTGAGGTGGGTGACATCTTCCACCTTAGCGTATTTCTCGATGCGAGCCATTAGGTCGTCAATAGTCATAGCCTCCTTCTTCGTCAGGGACTGGTATAGAAGGGATGAGCTGGGTAGCCCAATTTTGAAAGAGGCCACTGCCACTTTCTCCGAGTAATCCTCGACCTCATTGAATAACTCCCAGTACCTCTTCGCGTAGTCTCGAAGGGTCTCCTAAGGCATTTTCTTCATTGTCAGCAAAGTATCCATCCTTTTGGGAGGGGAGCTACTAGTAATGAATCGGGTCGTAAAGAGCTCGGCCAGGGATTTGAAACTCCTGATGGATCGGTGGGGGAGCCTTTCGAACCACTTATGCTCTACGTCATGCAGGCTCGAGGGAAAAATTTGGCACATTAGTGCGTCTCGATGGTTCCAGGGGGTCATGGCCTGCCGGTACTGCCTGACGTGATCAATGGGATCAGTCTTACCGTCATAAATCTTGAACCTTGGAATGGAAAATTTCTTGGGGGTTCTTATTCTTCAATTTCCCTCATGAAAGGTGATTTCATCTGGGTTTTGAGAGCTCGCCTAGTGAGTTATCGGATCGATCTGGTACCATGGTGGGTAGGATGTTGGTCCATCTCCCTGTGGACCAGGTTTCATATGTTCTCGTTGCTACGAGTAGGGCTCTGGTAATGACGAGCTTTTCGCAGCTGCTCGCGTAGGTCTTCATCTGATTCGTCTCCCTCTACCTTTTGGGATCCTCGCCTAGGTCTCCTTCCTCGGCTGCGAGACTTGCTCGCCTAAGGGCTAGGAGTGCGGTATGAATGTCTCCTGGTATCATGATGAAGCTCTCTCTTCAGTCTTTCTAGTCTTCTTTTCAGGCGAGCATTCTCGGCCTTGTATCTGCGAGAGGAGTCCCTTTGCTCATGGAGCCTTGCCTCATATGAATCAATCAGCCTAGATATTTGTGTGGACCTCGCTGGTCCTTGGCTTTCTTCTGAGGCTGGCCTTTCTAAGAGAGCCCTCTGACCTGAACGTCGGAGTTCAGATCTAATCCTGCGAGGAACAGGTGATTCTTGAATATCTCCTGCCTGGGGAGCATTTCTACGGTGACCGGACATTTTAAACTTCTTTTTTGGTGTGGGCTTTCTCAGGGAAGATAAACGTTCCCACAGATGGCGCCATTTGTGGTGACAATTATTGTGCAACACGAATAGATGAGAGAAAATCAATCACCAAGTAAGAATAAGGAAGGTAAAATGGCAGTCACACAACAAAGGATGTACGTGGTTCAGCAAATAGGTGCCTACGTCCACGAAGGTGCAGTCAATGTTATTTCTATATACTTCGGAGCATGGTTACAGATAATACAACTTGTCCTTTGCCCTGAACCTAGGGTTTGTTATATACATGTTTGTTCTAGTGAGTGGAGGTGTGGGACTCCTCCACGTTTCGCATCTCTTCTTAGAGTGCCCCTTAATGGGAACGGGGGAAGAGACTGAATCATAATCGGTTTGAGGTATAAGAGGCCTGGACTTTGGGATGCTATTATTGGGCTACTCGTCCAGGCCCATCATTTTAATTTAATTTCGGGTATCCACAATAACGGACACCTCTTTTCCTATTCGTTGCTCATAATTTCCCTAACACACCAAAAAATAAAACCATAAAAACGTAGCGCATTTACATATATTAATGCACATTTACAAAATTGAAAATCCTATTGAATGAAACAACAAATTCAAAAAATCCTTTTGTTATATATTAGACCCGTGAAAAAAATATATCGCATTGGTGTAACAAAAAAATGACAAATGTTTACACCCAAACCATTTTGTGTCTAAGCAATTTAGTGACCATTTTCAAATACTTATGAGAGAAAGAACCGCATGGGTATGATCATTTAACATCCAAACAACAACTAACTCGAACTATTCTAAAAAAGCGATTGGAAAAAAAGACTTACTTTGATTTATAAAAAGAAGTATTACTACAATTACCTCAACAACAATGTGTTGGCCTAAAAGTGTCTCAAAAAAAGGTCGCTATAACGTTATTATCAACTTTATCTCCACCTACGGGATAAACAACATACACAACCATGTAATGTATGACGTTAGTATAAAATTCCAAGATATAACACCCCAAAGGTTTGATCCTATAGTACAAACAACAAACACACCAGACTTAAACCGAGTAGAATTTCGACCTCAACCCAGTTGAAAATCTAGACCCAGACCCAAACCCCAGTAATGTCGGCCACCATCCTAAGCTACGGTGAACAAAACCAATACCCGAGATACCCATCTCCTAAAACGTGACTCGCCCCTGCCTCAATAACCCTCACCAAACCAACCAGATGCTTTGCCCTCCTGAAAACCCCGCCGAGCTTCTATACACGACCATACGAACCCTTTAAAAACCGTGACTTATACCCCAACATTTAGGGAAGAAACCTCGCACCTGCTACTAGCGTTTGGGGAAGAAACCGTGCCTTACTCCACCACACCTGCTACCCACCGCTCCTTACTCCATACCCAATATCGCACCTTTTCCATACTAGGGTTTGGGGAAGAAAAAACACAAGATGAGCGGGGAAATCAAAATATGAGGCACCTGGGTTTTATTTTAGGATTGAAAGTGGCCCCATTAATAAAGCTAAAGCGTATGTATATCGTCGATTGGTCACGGACTATAGCCGTGACCTATGACCCCATATGTATGTGTTTTGTGCTTCATCATGCCTATGGTCACGGACCAAGTCCGTGACCAAGCTTGGAGGGAATTTCGGCGCAAATTTGGCACCAAAATGGTCACGACCTGGTCATGGCCCAAGTCTGTGACCCACAGTGATCAGGGACTTGGTCTGTAACCACTTCCAGATCATTCATTATTTAGTTTGGTAATGAATATGGTCATGCCAAAAAATGAGATGGTCAGGGCTCAAGTCCGCGACCAGCTGGTCGGGGACTTGGGCTGTGACCAACTGGGCGTGACCATTTGTAGGATTTGGTGTAGTGCACATAGCCTATAAAGGCATCAAATTCCACGTAGTTTGAAAGTAGCAAAAGAGTGGGGTTTAACCCATAAGTTTGGACATAATTTTATTATGTGTGTGTGTGTAGAAAATGAGTTCTTTTGTTTCGAAAAATGTGTAATGGATAATTCCATTCAGAACTTATGAATATAACCCTCTTTTATTTGTTTTTTCTTTTATAGAAAATAAAGTATGTGCAATATACTAATAAAAAGTTGGATATGAATGTGTATGAATAAAGTGAAAGTAGATCATGAATTTGTGTAAAAGTGAAGAAATAAAAGAGAAGGAGAAGGAACTGGAACTTTCTTGGAGTTTGAGCTCTGATCTTGGGTATACTCCCTTGGATATTGATGAGTGTTGATGAGAGAGAAGGAATGTAGTTAGATTGGGTATGAAAAGGATGGGAATTTAGACTTGAATGGAATTCCTCTTATAGAACTTCACAAGTTGCTGAGATCACTGATGCTGATACATAGATGGAATTTGATGTTGATTGTGGATGATCTGAGAATGAGGTAAGGGCCTCTATTTATAGGTCCTAAGAGGTGCCGATTGGCCTACCCCAAAGGGTGCCAATTGGCAGGTGTCTATGGACACTGTGCCGATTGGCAAGGCACAGAACCTGCCAATTGGCAGTCTCGTGCACACTTTTCGAGCAAAATGATCATTCTGGGAAAACCATTTCTCTGAATTATGCACAAGGCATATCATTAGAAAGGTCTTTCACACACCTTCGAGAGTCCTTTGGACTGATCCCTAATTCGATAGTTGACTTTGGGTTAAATGTGGCTTGGAAATGCATGTCGGTCCTTTAGACAGGAGATCGTCGGACGAAATTGGATCATTCGTTCGTATGGTAAGTCATAATTGCGCATAGGGCACACCGTTGGAAAGGTTAGGATATGTACTTATACATTCTAAAGAGTTTTGCTCGGCTTGGTTAGTTTACGTTGGTCAACCGGGGCCTGGAAGCGCCCGATGATCTCTCGAAGTAAAATGAATCATTCGTTCGTACCATAAATCAGAATAATGCACGGGATGTAACGTTGAATAGGGTTTTTAGTACCCTTCAAATATTCATTTAGTCTCGTTAGAGATGAAGAGTTGACTTAGGTCAAATGGAGCCCGGGAGCGCCCGGTGGCCTCCAGATCGATTTTTGGGGGAAAACTGATCATTTATCTGAATGATTATGTCATTTGCCACATGGGGTAGACTCTTGGGAAGGGGTTTATGTGCCCTTCAAATATTCAAAGAGCTTTCACTCTGACGGTGGAGTTGACCAGGGTCAATTCGGGGCTCAAGAGCATCCGATGGCCTCTAAATCAGTTTTTTAGAGTAAAATGGTTCATTTGTCCAAATCGTTGTGCCATTTCACGCATAGGGTGGACCATTGTAAAGGGTATTTGGAACCCTTCGAGGATTCAAAGAGTTTTTTCTCTGACGATAGAGTTGACCGGTGTCAAATGGGGCCTGATGGCGCCCGATGGCCTCTAGATTAGTACTTAGAGTACAATCTAGGGTTTGTAGTTAAATGGGGAAGTTTTAAGGACCTAAGGAGAGACTTAGGTGGTCATAGAATGTGGTGTCTACAGATACCCTCGACCGATGAGCTTGGAACAAGTGATAGTCATCGAATAGACACCACATGATGAAGGGTGCTCAACTCTATGGACCTAAGGCATGCGGATGACCAATTCAGGGGGTCGAGATCAATTCTGACTCGAGGAAGGTGCTGACCAAGGATCGAGGTCAATTCTAACCTAACTATGGTGACGATCTAAGATCGGGGTCAATTCTGACCCAAGAGAGGTAATGATCGAGGATTGAGGTCAATTATAACCTAACTATGGTAACGATCCAAGACCGGGGTCAATTCTGACCCAAGAGAGGTGACGACCGAAGATCGATGCAAATTTTAACCTAATTATGGTGATGATACAAGACCAGGGTCAATTCTGACTCAAAAGAGGTGACGACCGAGGACCGATGTCAATTTTGACCAAACTATGGTGACGATCCAAGATCGAGGTCAATTATGACCCAAGAGAGGTGACGATCAAGGATTGAGGTAAATTCTGACCTAACTAAGGTGACGGTCCAAGACCGAGGCTAATTTTTACCGAAGAGAGGTGTCGACCAAGGATTGAGGTCAATTCTGACCTAAATATGGTGATGATCTAAGACCGGGATCAATTATGACCCAAGAGAGGTGATGACTGAGGACCGAGGTCAATTATGACCTAACTATGGGGACGATCTAAGATCGGGTCAACTCTGACCCAAGAAAGGTAACGTCTAAGGACCGAGATTAATTCTGAACTAACTAAGGTGACGATCGAAGACCAGGGTCAATTCTAACCTAAGAAAGGTGACGAATGAGGACCGATGTCAATTCTGACCTAACTATGGTGACGATCCAAGATCGAGGTTAATTCTGAACCAGAAAAGGTGACGATTGAGGACCAATGTCAACTCTGACCTAACTAAGGTGACGATCCAAGATCGGGGTCAATTTTTACCTAAGAGAGGTGACGACTGAGGATCGAGACCAATTTTGACCTAACTATGGTGACGATCCAAGATTGGGGTTAATTATGACCCAATAGAGGTGTTGACCGAGGATCGAGGTTAATTCTGACCTAATTTAGGTGACGATCAAAGATCGGGGTCAATTTTTACCCAAGAGAGGTGACGACCAAGAACCGAGGTCAATTCTTACCTAACTAAGGTGACGGTCCAAGACCGGGGTCAATTATGACCCAAGAGTGGTGTACTCCACTAGAGATAAAGATTGGATTCTACTGGGGAATGATGAATGATCAGCTGGGGATAGATTGGATTATGTTCTTCTGAGGAAAGATTGAATTAGGTTCCGCTGAGGAACGATTTGGAGTGTCTCTTGGAGATGATGTTGGGGAGGATGATTTTTGGAAGTTCCGCTGGGGATGAAGATTAGATTTTAGGTTCCGCTGGGGATGTAAAAAAAAAATTCTGATGCAGGAGGCTCTAGAATGGATTTGGTAATTTTAGGACCTTTTTAGGACCTCCTGGAATTTGTTTGGATTTTTGGCACAAAATTTTAAGGGGGGTGCTAACCGGCACAGGTGGAGGCATGTCAATCGGCATTGGCACAGTCTTTTCGGGTACCTTGAATAGATGAAAGGTCAGTATCGATCGGTGGGTGGCAGGGAGATGCCGATCGGCATGACCCTTAGCCTCCTATAAAAGGAGGGTAGGTTCCCCTCATTTAATGCAGCTTCCAGGCTTCTCTGCTTATGCTATACACTTCTATAAACTTCTATAGCATTTGAAATGGCTGATTCCTCAAGCAGCACGACCCACATGGCATGGCTCAACACCAATGACTGGGTAGGGTTATAATGGAGGGCTAGGGTGCCCCTTGCGTTGGGTAGCGAGAACTCTTTTGACTCGTTTGAACCCGTTATTGATGATCAGACTCTATTGCACGAGCCATCACGTCATCACTTCTAGGGTAGTGAACCCTGGTGGCTATGTAAGTATTCTTTCTTTTCTTTATGATAAGATTTATTCCTTGCTTGACTCTGATTAGGGATTTTCTTTCCTTTCTTTGACAGTCTGATGTTTCCATACCGTCTATTCGCACTCGTGGGACGACAGGGCTGAAAGATGATTGGGAGCGCTTTCCTCTAGTGGTTTATTGGCTGGTTTCCCCTGCTAGATTTGGGAGGTTGACGTCTACTCTGGATGAGGCGCCCCTCTCCACTGTGATCTTATGTGCATTGGGGGCGAGTTAGTGGGACACTACCCATACCTTCCACTTGGGCTTTGGGGAGACGACTGTGACTCCCATAGACGTGCAACAGCTGTTGGGGGTGGCTTGTGAGGGTATGCAGATAGAGGTTGACAGGACGCTGAGGGTGATGCCGGAGGCGGTGACGGTGGCTTTATGTGATGTAGGGAGGGTGGTTTTCAGATATTCGCTCCATTTGTATTCATTGAGGGGGCTTTTGCTAAGTAGGAGGGTTAACGAGAGTGACGGGCTTCAAGTGCGACAGCTGGCTCATTTGTTTATTCTTTTGGTGCTGGGGAGTTTCTTGGTAGTGACGAGTGGTGACGTTGTCCACTTGTGGTTCTTGCCGTTTCTGAGGATGTTTTCGAACAACTGCTTCTATAACTGGGCAACCTAACTTTGGCGACCCTGTATTATTCTTTGGATGCGTTCAGCCGGTTCTATTGGCCTACTTTTACTGGAGCCACGTATCATCTGTAGGTATCATTTATTTTGTGCATTTTCCTTTATGCATTCGCATTTTCCATTCATGCACTTCTCATTGGTTTCTTAAATGCTGATTCTTATCCTTTGTAGACGTGGTTCTATGAAGTGATGGGGTCGAACACTGTAAGGACACAAGTCTCTGATTGAGTCTTAATGTAGTGTTGGCTCAATTCCGGATAAAAACATTTGTGTCATAGGATAGAATTCATATATATCCTCCAAGCCTATGACTCGTAAAGTTGAAGACGTAGCGGCCAGTTTAAAAACTTCATGAAATGACGAGTTTAAAGTGCCTCGTTTCTACGTCAACAACATTGATTCCAAAGCTCCAAAGGTATGAACGCATCTTATATATATATATATATATATAGGAGCTTGGAAAGTTTAAAGGGTGTAAATTTGTTTTTATCAATTTTATTTATGTCAGAAATCTCTTTTATAACTTGGTATAAATTAAATATTTTCCTAGAATTAATTATATAATTTTATACTAAAGTTTATGGGCTTAAAATTCATTTTCCAAAATTCTGACATTTCGTTCGAAGTAGTCGTTCGAATGAAATTTTCATTTGAACCACTATTTCATTCGAACGAGGTTTTAATGAGACCCTTTTTCTTGTACTAGCATGTCGTTTGAATTGTCGTTCGAACAAAGCTAGACAGTCGTTCGAATGAGAATTTGAACGACACTTCAAATGGCCTTCAATTGGATGTACTCACAAGTCGTTAGATGGGGTCGTTCGAACGAAGACTTCGTTCGAACGAAGACTTCGTTCGAACGAAAATGTCGTTCGACCGACATTTGGTGGGAACAATTTTAAGCACTTTTCCACTACCTTTTTTCCAAATAAATATACTTCGTGACCAGAGTTTTTCATAACCTTTTCTTTACTCAGAGTGTTTTGAGATTTAATTCTTTCAAAGAAAAAGTCCAATTGATTTTTGTCAACATGATTTAATCTTAAGAACAAAATCAAGGTTTCTACACCCAATACAAAGTTTTGTTTATCCAAGTCTCTCTACACACACACGGGCGCGCATATATATATATTGCAAAAGGAGAGTTTGGGTTTGCTTCTACATCCCTCAAAGAAGGAACAAGTTTGCTGCAACATTCCCACTTAGATAAAGGCTCCTAGTTTGGGAAACGGTGATCAAGAGTCCGATCGGAGGATTCCGAGACCGTGGAGGAGTCCATGGTTATCTACTAGGCAAAGGTGGTTACAAGAATGAGCGTCAAGGATTGGACGGAGTCAAGTTGTTGGTGTAAGTCTACATGTCTTGTAAATGTAATTTCCATACTTTGTGGATTTAAGGCTAGGGTCGTCCGAGGTTTTACCCGTTGTGGGTTTTCCAAGTACATCGCGGCGTAGTGTGAATTTATTATTTTATCTTGCAAATCACCTAGAATGTATAATTAGGTTAATTAATAAAACTTGGTTTAACTGTCCCACTTAGAATGTAAGTTCAAATTAATTTAATTCAAGTCGGTATTTTAATTTATTAAATTTGGTTTGGCCTAATTTGTTAATATTGAAAATATTGTGTAGGCAAATTTTAGGACTTGTGATTAAATTAACTTTGGGCTAAAAAGTAATTTTCTCATATTTAACTTTTACTGAAATTTTAGGTTTTGAGAAAATATAAAATATGTTTGTGTGATTTTTGTGTGTGTGTTTATTCAACATAATTCACTTATTTAGGTTTAATTTTAATTTGGTTTTTTTAGAAATTAAAATTTGTGTTTAATTTAATTTTTCATCTTTTTAAGAAAAGAAAATCAAATTAAATTTTGTTAGTTGAACCATCTTTATTCTGCACTTATAGGAAATTAAATTTAAAAGATTTTTAAAATTGGTGGCCCCTTCGACTCCAACAAGTGCTATCAGAGCCAGAAATGATAAATTACTTCGTTAAGATCCTTTTAAATATTTTTGGCTAAAAATGGATTTTTCCCCATTTTCAAAATTTCATGTTTTCGATGGTTCTAATTATGCATATTGGAAAGCTCGTATGAATTCGGCACTTAGGTCCATAGACGAGAGGGTTTGCCTGTCTGTTTACAACGGGTGGTCCCCACGTACGTGTTTAATTAGAAAATGAGCGTGTTCCCAAACCTATTGAGTGTTGGAGTGAGAATGAGTTAAAATTGTCAAACTTTAATTCCCAAGGTTTAAATGCCTTGTTTAGCACCGTCACGCTGGATGAATTTTGATGTATCATGACGTGCGAAACCGCTAAAGAGGCTTAAGATATTCTTCAACTCACCCACGAAGGCACAAGTGTCGTTAAATCTTCTACGCTCCAAAACCTCACCACTCAATTTGAAACTATCAAAATGAACAAAAAAGAAACAGTCGATGAGTTTTATGCTAGACTCTCCGATATAGTAAATTCTTCATTTAATTTAGGAGAGAAAATACCCAATGACCGTGTGGTAAAGAAAATTCTTAGGTCCCTACCTAATAGATTTATCCCAAAAGTGACTGTTTTAAATTATTTACCCACTTTAGCCTCTACGAAATTAAAAGAGCTCGTAGGTGACTCACAAACCTATGACTAGACATGTTTCCCTCCAAAACTGAGAAGAAAATATATAAGGGTGTTGCTTTGAAAGCCCGAAAGGGGGAAAAAATTAGTAGAGAGTGAAAGTGATAGTGACTCGGAGGAGATGGTTTTGTTTGCTAAGAAAATTAAAAAATTTCTCAAGTTTAACAAATATAAATTTGATTTTAAGAAATTCAAAAAGTCTAAGCATGAAAAAGCCGATAAGATCTCTAAAGTTCAAAAAGATGATTTTAATAGAGATGGGTATAATAGGTGTTACGGTTGTGAGGGTTATGTCCATAGGGCAAAAGAGTGCCCCACTAAACTAAGGAGAGAGGGTAAGCAATCAATTTCCTACAATGCGACCCTTAGTGATAGTGATAAGGAAGAGGAACCCGAGTCCCCTATTGATCGCAACTTTACCGCATTCATGGTTCATCATGAGAGTGATAGTGAGATAATTTCCAATGATGACATCTCAAATCATGACACTTTCGAGGCCATTATTTGTGAAGCTATAAAAAATAATGGTAGTAAGAGTGGAGAAGAGAGTGATAGTGAAAGTGAAAGTGAAAATGAGGTTGATGTGAGAGAACTTCAAATTACTTTTCAAGACTTATATGCCGAATCAATAAAATTAAAAAGGGAAAATTTGAAGTTAGAATCAAGTTCAAAAGAGCGTGATAAGGTTGTTGACGAGAGTGCGTTAGTTATTGACCGTAGGACACAAGAGAGAGATCTTCAAGAGAAGCTTGATTTTGTAGAAGGGGAGAGAGATAGCCTTAAGGTCTTAATGGAATCCTTAAAAAAAGGAGATTCTCGCGTTTGAAGAGCGCAATGTTTTATTAAAGTATCGGATTTTAGAATTAGAAAATAAATTAAAAGACTCTAATAAAGTCAAATTTGATTTGGAGTGTCGATCGGAGAAATTAGATAAAATACTAGGAAGGGTCAAAATTAAAAATGACCCATGTGGTTTAGGCTTCGATACTTATAACGAGACAACCCATAAAGCTAAAACCAAAGCTTTAAGAGAATAAACTAGGAAATCCTTTAGAGATCATTCCTTAGGTACTCCATTTCGACATGTTTTTACTTGTTCACACTGTGGTTGAAAAGGTCATCTTAGAAATTCGGTTTTGATCTTACAAGAATTCCTAGAAAATTCCAACGTAAGGCAACCGAGGTAGCCAAGATTCCTACACCCCGAGATCATCATTCGTCAATAGTTTGGGTTAGGAGATCCGACTTGGTAGCTTTACAAGATAGGATCTTTAATTATCATTTACTTTCACATGATACCTCCCTTGCTAAATCCAAAGGTTGAATGTGTTAGTTGCTTGCATACTCTAGCATTTTGTGCTTAATATCTTATATCCTTGCTAGTTGTATTCTTATTTAGTCATTTTCTAGTCCTTTCATTATCATATATCTCATGCTAGAAATTATGACTTGTTTATCTTTTGTGTTATATTTCTTTCATTTTACTTTTCTTTGAATGAAAAATACAAAAAAGATTTCTGTTTATCATTTGTATTTTATTTTATGAGTTACTTAGGCTTAATGAAAAATGCAAATGTTTTTTGTTTATCTTTTGAGTAAATAAATTTATTTTAGCTAAAATTTTGAAAAACTAAAAAAGATTTTATTTTTGTGTGTATTTTGGTTTTATTCACATTTTGTGGCATATGTTTGGTTTGGAATCCTCATTGCGCTTCCATGTGACTAGAACTTTTGGTTAAAATTCCAATCCTTAAAATATTCTTTATCATGTTTACATGGAGTAGTTCAAGTTTTATATGCTTAATGGATTCACTTTCATATGCCTTTCTCCCACACATGCACAAGATTTTTGAACTTTAACTTCACATGTTATATTTGAGATATGTTAGGTGTTCTCCTACCAATTTAGTCATCTACATACTATGACCTAGGAGGACTAGTGCATGTTAAAATCTGTTGCACTGAGAATTGAGTGATAAAAAATTAATTTATATATTTGTGCATGGGGAAGAGCTCTAAAAGGAAATACTTTTCCTTTGCGAGTAAGCCATCGTTTGCTTGGACCTAAAAGAAATACATGGTCTAAAGGCCTAAAAGAAAAATGGCATTAAAAAAAATATTCAGCCAAGGCCTATATTTGTTTAGTTTGATATATCCGTTCAAAAATCATAATTTGTTTATTTTGAGGGAGTTTGGGCGATATATCAATGTTTTGCACAATGTTCGTTTATCCTAGTTGTACTTTAAATGTCATGACTCTATTGGTTTGTAGAATCATCAACATGCTAGGCTTGTATGCATTGTGTTTGTTTGTTCACGAGTTCACTTTATCCTGCCACATAAAGGCTAAATGTTAGTTGATAAAGTTTTGCATTCAAATGCGAACTCTATGAGCATTTTAAGTGATTGAGTTTTAAATTCTTAACTATCTAGTTCACACCCCTTCACTTCCGTTTCCATATGACACATTTATGCCATAAGAATGTGGAAAACTCATGTTTTAATATTATGTGTCATTCGTGAGTTTATATCTATATATATGTGTTCTTGTGTATATTTTATATCTATTGTGTCTACATATATATGATATTTAGTGTTGTTTAGTCTTTGCCTATTTTAGCTAGTCCACCTATGCTTTAATTCTGAAGTGGTACCTAACTTGTTGTAAAATACCTATTTCATATCACATGCTTAGTCTCTTATTTTTCAAATTGATATCGTTTTGATTGCATCATAGTTAGCATCCATTAGTCTTGCTTGGATAAGTTATTTGTTGCCCGTATTCTTGCATGTCCTATAACACTTCATGCACTTCTAAGAATATTAAATGCATTAAAAATAAATACTACTCCCCCTAAATTAATTATTCTCCCCCTTTATCCAATATGATCGACCTAGGGGGAGTCACTACCTTCTTAGGTCGATCATATTGGATAAAGGGGGAGAATAATTAATTTAGGGGGAGTAGTATTTATTTTTAATGCATTTAATATTCTTAATATTCCCTATGCGTTTAATAGTTTTCTCAAGTGTGCAGGAATTTTTCTAAGTGGCATCTTTCATCGGTAGAGCAACATTTATCATAAGTGGTCATGAGTCAAGTCTACATTTTTTTGGTGGGAAGTTTTGAGTCTAGTAGAGCTTGACGGCCCTTTACAATTTTATTTTTGGTTTTTGTCCCGGAAAAGCCAAAGGGGGAGATTTGCAAGGACATAAGTCTTCAATTGAGTCTTAATGTAGTGTTGGCTCAATTACGGACAAAAACATTTGTGTCATAGGATAGAATTCAAGTGTATCCACCAAGCCTATGACTGGCAACGATGAAGAATTAGCGGCCAGTTTTAAAGCTTCATCAAGTGTCGAGTTTAAAGTACCTCATTTCTACGTCAACAACATTGGTTCCAAATCTCCTAAGGTATGAACGCATCTTATATATATATGTTTAGGAGCTTGGAAAGTTTAAAGGGTGTAAATTTATTTTTATCAATTTTATTTATGTCGAAAATCTCTTTTATAACTTGGTATAAATTAATTATTTCCCTGGAATTAATTCTATAATTTTATACTAAAGTTTATGGGCTTAAAATTCATTTTTTTAAATTCTAGCATTTCGTTCGAAGGAGATTTTCATTCGAACCACTATTTCATTCGAACGAGGTTTTAAAGAGACCCTTTTTCCTGTACTGGCATGTCGTTCGAACGAAACTACACTTTCGTTCAAACGAGAATTCAAACGAAACTTCAAACGACCTTCAATTGGCTGTACTGGCAAGCCGTTAGACAGGGTCATTTGAACGGAGACTTTGTTCGAACGAAAATATCATTCGAATAAGATTTGGTGGGAACAGTTTTTGGTAGTTTTAAGCACTTTACCACTACTTTTGTTCCACTAACTTTTTTCCAAATAAATGTACTTCGTGACCAGACTTTTTTCTAATATTTTTTCATAACCTTTTCTTCACTTAGAGTGTTTTGAGAGTTAATTCTTTCAAAGAAAAAGTCCCATTGATTTTTGTCAACATGATTTAATCTTAAGAACAAAATTAAGGTTTCTACACCCAATACAAATTTTTGTTTATCCAAGTATTTACACACACACACACACACACACAGATATATATATATATATATATATATATATATATATATATATATATATATATATATATATATATATATATATATATATATATATATATATTTCTTCGAGCTTGTTTTGACACTGGAGTTATCTCTACCGCAAAAAGAGAGTTTGGGTTTAGTTCTACATCCCTCAAAGAAGGAGCAAGATTGCTGGAACATTTCAACTTGGAGAAAGGCTCCTAGTTTGGGAGACGGTGACCAAGAGTCCGATCGGAGGAGTCCGCGACCATGGAGGAGTCCATGGTCATCTACTAGGCAGAGGTGGTTACAATAAGGAGCTTCAAGGCTTGGACGGAGTCAAGTCATTGGTGTAAGTCTATCTGTCTTGTAAATGTAATTTTCGTACTTAGTGGATTTAAGGCTAGGGTTGTCCGAGGTTTTTAACATTGCGGGTTTTCCTCGTACATCGCAGCGTAATGTGAATTTATTGTTTTATCTTGCAAATCACCTAGAATGTATGTTTAGGTAAACAGATAAAATTTGGTTTAATTGTCACACCTAGAATGTAAGTTTAAATTAATTTAATTTAAGTCGGTATTTTAATTTGTTAAATTTGGTTTGGCCTAATTTGTTAATAAAAAAATATTGTGTAGGAAAATTTTAGTACTTCAGATTAAATTATTTTGGGGCTAAAAAGTAATTTTCTCATATTTAACTTTTAGTGAAATTTCAGGTTTTGAAAAAATCTAAAATATGTGTGTGTGAATTTTTTGTGTGTGTGTATTCACCATAATTCACTTACTTAGGTTTAATTTTAATATGGTTTTCTTAGAAATTAAAATTTGTGTTTAATTTAATTTTTCATCTTTTTAAGAAAAGAAAATCAAATCTTGTTAGTTGAACCATCATTATTCCGCACTTATAGGAAATTAAATTGAGAAGATTTTTAAAATCGAGGGCCCCTTCGACTCCAACAAACACCCAATTGATTTTTTTAAAGGACGATTCCATTGGGGACTTTTGCCGCATGTATCGTTGGCGAAGGTCCAACTAGCAGTCGAAGGCGACTCTTGCTTTGGAGAAAGTGCGTCAGGTCCTGATTGGACTGACGAGTGATCGAGTAATCCTTATGTGTCTTGAGACTGCTCTTCTTTCCATGATGATCTTGATACTGATCCTTCGCATTGGTTGGTGATTTGCAGGAGTCCTTCTATCCCTTGGGGACGGTTGTTCAGCACACTGGGGTGACTGGGGACATGCGCAGATGTGACACCCGTTGTAGCATGAATTCGACTACTCCTGGTACCTTTGAGAGAGAGTAGTCTTACATATTATAGAGGACGAGATAGCGGTACCATCGGGGTAGCCCCCTATGTTCATGAGGCAAGTGAGAGGGATGTCTGAGGATGCTTGGGTGGCGGCGATGATGGGAGAGCCGTACTCCCTGTACACTAATGTGGCACTGATGTACAAATATATGGACTTTATCTCGAGTTGGTTGATACCTCCCAACATCTATGATGTGATACCCCTTCCTAAGGCGAGGTCCTCTCATAGCGGTGCAACTACATCGGTGGCGGCGGCGGTGATGGCGACGACGTCAGGACCTTCTTTTATGTGATTGCATTCCCCCAGTTACAACCTTAGGCGAGCTGATGGGGGGTCAGTATATTTGACACATTGTCCTTATGCAATGGACCTGGAGTAGCTAGGCTTGATGAAGGATGTCCTTCAACCTCCAGTATATCTTGTATCTCTTTCAGCTTTTTGATTTCTGTTTCTGATGCTTAACTGATTTGATTTTTTTTCCATTCATTTACAGCATATCATTATTTCGATCATTTGGTTGAAGGACATCTGGGACTGGATATACTCATAGGTTGCTCATATTCGAGAGTTGGTTCTGGCTCCTTCTTGCCTAGTTCCATCAGCTTCGTCAGAGGAAAGGTCCGGCTCTGATAGCGGAGGTGCATTGTCTTGTCGCGGGGGGAAGAGGGCACGTCATAGGGAGAGAGGCTAGAGATAGTGAAGAGAGAAAGAGAGAGAGAAGGGAGAAATTGGGTTCAAGCCAAGTCCCGTTGGTGTTTCTGTTGCTTTTTTACCTACAAAAATGTTAATGTAACAAAGACAACCAATACATATGCAAATGAATGAAATTCTTGTTAATTTTGTTTATTTTGGTGATTAAATGCACATGCTCTTTTATTTTGTTGTTGAAACCATAAAAGGATTTTTTTTAAATTGATTTGAGAATGGATTAAGTATAAACATATGTATGAGTATAAAAGGAATCCGGAATTATTGTAAGGTAAAATTTTATTCTTGTTATTTTTTTTGACAAAAAAAGAAAAAGAGAAATTTCCTAAAAATAGTGTGTTACTGATTGGAATGACCCCTGTCATGCCTATCGACATACTAGTCCTGTCCAATCAACCTAAGGCTTTAATCATACTTCCTTAGATTTCTTGGTACTCGGTGCGATAAGTTCTGATCCAATTTCTGCAAGTTTGCTAGTATAAAAGGGGGTGTGGATCCTCACACTTTCATCTCCTTTCTTCTTTACACCCTTGGTTTCTTTTTAGTTCTTAGTCTTGCAAAATGGCTCTTCCCGGTAGCATGAAGTTTTCTGAATACCTTGAAGCCTTAGAGGTGATGTGCTCTTACAATGTTGACTATGACATTTTTCACGTGTATTGAGTCTCTTCGTGGCGCAACCAGTCAATTGAGTGGAACATGCTGAGGGAAGCTCTAGAGTTCTGGTATCCCAAGGATCGTGTTTTCTTCTTTGGGTTTGATGACGCTTTCCCTATCTACAAGGAGTTCTCTACCATAATGGGGATAAATCCTAGTATTATCGCAGATCTGCTTCAATTTTCCTATTCTCCCCAAGAACTGTTAGCTGGGCTTCTTCATATTTCGCCTTCGGCGGTCAGGCCGTTGGTTATGGGAGGGCTGATTTCCCTGTCAGCAATTTTGCATTCTGTGCACTTGCAGGATGTAGGTGATGCTAGGTATGCAGGGTCTATCATTTTGGTCCTAATGTAGAAGGTTCTGTTAGTGACTGGGGAGTCACTGGTGGACCCCAAATTTGCTGCCATTATTTTTTGGATGTCCTACCATCGCAATCATGTGGCGATAATACTGACGAAGACCTTAAATGGCTTGGATTTTTGGCAGGAGGGTCATTCTGACTTTCTGAGGGGGAGCCATATGATACTGTTCATGTGGCTATCTAGGAGATTTCGCATGGCGGTGTCACCTGAATATCCCTTGCCAGCTATTCCAAACTTCTTCTGGCATTATTTCATCGGCGTAGGCCTAGAAACTGAGAGCTGGGGGAATTGGTTTGTGGAACACGGGGCTCTGAACTTGTGATGGTATATGCTATAGTGGGGAGAACTATTTCCTATTCTGGAGCTTAGAGAGTACCAATATGTCCGGTTGGTTGGCCTTAGGCAGACCTCTTTTTACTTTCCCTAGCGGCTTCCACTGCAGTATAATTGGGGCTAAATCATTCCATCGCGGGCACTAGATTTATTTCCTGTAGAGGACCTAACAGAGTGCCTTCACATGTGGCTGGGCTCTTTATGGGAGGGTCGTCGCCCATCGACCCGTCCTTCCCAATCTGTTGGACGAGTCTGGCATATCTTAAGGGACTACATGAAGTGGTTGTGGAGGATGGTGCTTGCACATATGCTGGTTGTAGAGAGCGAGCATAAGTGGTTTGTATTTTTTGATACCTTGTATGGTGGTATTGTGGTCTTCCCATGGTTAGTCTAGGATTATCGCTCAATGGAGCATCAACGGCATTCCCTCCAGTCAGCAGAGGTTTGGGGACCCCAGGATGTGGGAGATGGGAGCAGTTCTTCTGGCAGCTGTGGGTAGGCTTTTGTGTGGTGTTTGGGGTTCTTATTTGTGGTTATTTTAGCAGTAGTGAGGCTTATTTTTATTTAGGAAAGTAGGGGATAAGATGGCAAGGGAATTCATTTGTCTCCTTATGCAAATGTAATCGTGCTAGAATTTTTAGATTAATGAAATAAATAAGTTTTTGATCATCTAGTGGTGCCTCTTGATGAATTTTTCATTTGAATTATCTATTCTAATCGCTAAGGAATACATAATCCTTTCGTTAATGTATATGTTAAAATGAACTGTCGTTCTCGGGGGTAAGAAAAAAATAGTATTTTGTGAAAAAGAAGGGGCCGTTCTCATGTAAAGGGGTGAGCTGCCTACGTACCTCTGAGGTTTTTAATTTTTTTTTTAAATTCATTTTTAGGAATGCTTTTATAGAGGATCAGTCCCACGTAGTTCTGGGTTAGGAGGAAATGAAGAGTTTTTGTTTTCAAGAATAGAAGGGGGATGAGAAGAGGCATAGCTCGCTAAGATGTCGGACTAGGGGTAAAACTTTTTGAGACGGTCCAGGTTGACTGGACGTGCCATTTCTTCTCCATCAGGGTTAGTGAGCATAGCGTCTCCACTTGATAGGATCTTCATCACGATGTACGGGCCACTCCAATTAGGCTTAAATTTCCCTCTGGGGTCCCAGATGGGCTCTACTATTTCCATGAGGGATAGCTCCCCTTCTTGGACACCTCGGTCCTTGACTCTCTTATTGAATGATCGCGTTATACGATGATGGTATCCTTGTATGTGGTATAGGGACTTGAGTCTCCTTTCACCTAATAGGGACAACTCGTTATGACCGCTTTGGTCTCAGTCTTACTCACTGACATTTCTTTCAAGCATGATGCCCAGCGAAGGCATTTTTAGCTCTAAATGGATGACTGCTTCCATACCATAAAGTAAAGAGTAAGGGGTAGCCCCAGTAGAGGTTTGAACTAAAGAGCGGTAGCCCCAGAGGTCATAAGGGATCCTATGGGCCCAATCCCGGAAACTTTCGATCATCTTAATGATAATGTCTTTGAGGTTCTTATTGGCTTCCTCGACTTCTCCGTTGGTTTGGGGTTGGTATGGAGAAGATTTATGTCTTTTAATTCGATACTCGTCGACTAATTTTGTAACCTCTGCCTCAAAATGCAATCCATTGTCTGATACTAGCTCGTGCGGACCCCATACCGATAGATGATGTTTTTCTTAATGAATCTGGCCACTTTCTTTGCATTCAGCACTCTGTATGACTCAGCTTTGACCCATTTACTAAAGTAGTCAATGGCGACCAGGATTAACTCACGCCCATTGGAATCCTTCGGTTTAACTTTCCCTATAACGTCGATGCCCCATATAGAGAATGGCCAGGGGGAAGCCATGTTATACAATTCTCACAGAGGCAAATGTTGTAAGTTAGAGAACTGTTGGCATTTAAGACATCTCCATACGTAGGATGTCTAGTCATGAACCATGGTAGTCCAGTAGTAACTCGATCGGATGATCTTTTTGGCAAGCATATGGCCATTCATGTGGGGTTCGCACTCCCCCTGTGGATTTTCTACATCATTTCTTCAATGTTAGCCCCTGCGATGCGGTGTAGATGGGTTCCATCGAAGTTTCTCTTGAACAGTGCTTTATCACAAATAATTTATCGGGCAGTTAGTCTGGAGATAGTAGCTCGATCTTTCTTATCAGATCCTTGAGGGTACCTACCATGTTTGAGGAGGCACCATATGTTATAGTACCAGCAGTCGGCTATTTTGGGTTCTTCTTTCGTGTAGAGCTTGGTATCGTAGCAGTGGGTTAGTTTATCTTGTTTTTGGACAAGGAAGGGGGCCATGGTTATTCCTTTAGGCATGTCAATCATGGAGGCTACGGTATTAAGGGCATTGGCTAGGTTGTTTTTTGTTTGGGGTAAATAGTGGAAGGTGATTTCTTGGAATTGGGAAGCTAGATCTTCGAGGTGGGCATGGAAGGGTAAGAGTTTCTCATCTTTGACTTTCTATTTTCTGAGTACTTGGTCGATGATGAGGGTTGAATCTCTGTAGACATCGAGGTATCGAATTCCTTTCTTGAGAGAAACTTTGAGGCCTACCGTGCATGCCTCATATTCAGTCATGTTTTTAGTGAAGGGGAAATCCAATTTGATGGCGATGGGAGTTTGGGGGTCATCAGGGGCAATTAGGAGGATCCCAATACCATATCCCTTCTTATTGACAGCACCGTCTAAGAACATTTTCCATCGAAGATCTTCTTAGGAGGCACAAAGGATATTGTCACCGGGGAACTCTAATATCCAGACATCGGCTTATTCCATAGGGTAGTCTGCAAGGTGGTCAGAGATGGCTCTTCCTTTCATGTCCTTTTTGCATGACATAAGTAATATAAAACTCAGCTAGGAGCATCAACCAATGGGCCATTTGGATGGACAGGGTAGGCTTCTTAAGTAGTTACTTAATGGGATCTATATGGGATACGAGTCTAATGGGGAATGCCAGCATGTAGTGACATAGCTTTTGGGTAACCCAGATAAGAAAGAAACATGCTTTTTCCAAGGCGGTGTAGTTAACTTCATAACTGGTCAATTTTTGACTCACATAGTAGATGCTTTCTCTTTACGGGTCTCTTCAAGGTACTGGGCTAGCAAAGCCCCTGCTGTGGTATCAGTCACAATTAAGGATATGAGTAAGGGAAGATCAGGCTATGGTGGCGTAAGTACTGGAGGTTGGGTTAGGTATTTCTTGATTCGATCAAAGACTTCTGAGAAAGCTTCATTCCAGACTTTGGTTGAATCCTTTCGGAGGAGTTTGAAGATAGGTTCACATATTGAAGTCAACTGGATAATGAACCGACTGATGTACTATAATTTTCTAGGGAATCCTCGAACTTCTTTATCTGTTCGAGGAGATGGCATCTCAAATATGGCTTTCAGGATAGCAGGATCTGCTTCTATCCCTTTTTCACTAACCATGAATTCCAAGAGCTTTCCTTTAGTGACACTGAAGACACATTTATGTGGGTTAATCCGCATCTGGTATTATCACAATCATTCAAAGAACTTTTAGAGAGAGGGAACATGACCTTTCCTAGTCTTGGACTTAAAAATCATGTCGTCTACATATACCTCGACTTCCTTGTGTATTAGATCATGCAAAATGGCTGTGGCATCCCTTTGGTAGGTAGCCCCTAAGTTCTTGAGACAAATGGCATGACAGTGTAGCAAAAAGTTCCCCAAGGGGTGATGAATGCGATTTTCTCTTGATGATCAGGCTGCATCTTGATCTGGTTATATCTGGTAAACCCATCAATAAATGGCTTGAGAGCGTGACTGGTTGTGTTGTTCATAATCAAGTCAATGTTGGGTAGCGGGTAATCATCCTTTGAAGAGGCCTTGTTCAAGTCTCGATAGTCGACACACATGCAGACCTTCCCTCTTGATTTTGGTATGGGTACAATGTTGGCTATCCATGCGGGATACTCAATTACTCGAATGAAGCCCACATTCAATAGCTTGACTACTTCTTCATTCACTTTAAGTGACCATTCGGTACGGAGTTTTCACAGCTTCTATTTGACTAGTTTACATTTCGAGAGAGTCGAAATCTCATGTTGTGCTATCTCAGGGTTGATGCCAAATATATCGTCATAGGACTAGGCAAAGACATCCACAAATTCTTTTAGCAGTGCTTCAAGTTATGCACGCTCGTGCTCATCAAGGGAAGTCCATATCCTAATCTCTCGCATTTGGCTACTAGAACCGAGATTAATAACAACAGTTTTATCATCATTAACTTGAACACGGTTATGTTGTTTGTTATTAACCTTATTTAGATCAGTTAAGAATTATTCATTTAAAAAGTCATCATCATCAAGAGTTTAATTAGAATCAAGACAGTTAATGTAAGGCACAACAAGATACTCAAAATCTTCATTTATTTCATTGATAGGAAAAATAACATTGAGAACCTCATCAAAGGAGGCCTCAATTACATCAGAGTTAGGGGAAGTAACAAAAGGGTAAAGGGGATAAACATTGGGCTTAGGTTGAACATTAGCAGGTGATATAGGTGCAGTATGCTAGTTGAAAAGTTGTATATCAACATCTTTGATCAGGTGGGATGGATTTGATGATGTAGCCCCTGAGTGGAGCATGCGGAGTGCCAGCCCCAGTGTTTGTAGATTGAAGGAATCCTCGTAGTCACTATCTTCAGAACCCTTAATATCAACTATGCTCTCTCCAGTGAGTGGTTGTATATGGTGTTAGGAACTCTTGGCCTACGGATAGCTGTCTTGAAAGAAGATCTCCATTCCTGGTTTCATCCTCTTGTTTATATGGTCATACCAAGGTTTGGGGAAGCCATAGAATGGGAAATATTCACCCTCTATAATGAATCTTTCGTTTAGGTAATCTCTCGAGATAGTTCTGGTGCTTTCTAACTTTCTCTTGAATCGAGGATGATGGATCAATCTGAGCACTTCTTCTGGCAGTTGAACGCCCAAACCATAAGGAGGGAAGGCTTTCTTCAATAACATATAGGTTTAGTTATCCCTTATTTCCTCTTACCTAGCCCCAATCCGAGCATGAAGTGCATGTTCTTGAATATTTGGATTACATTAACATTCCCATGGGGCTCGAATTCTGAACAAACCCTGTCTTTGAAGTCGTCCCCTACTAGGAGGAGGAGGAGTGGTTTAACTTGGAAACCTTATATCAATATGACGTTCACCCCGTGTTGTATCTCAAGTACCGAATTACTGGTGCCCATAATCCCAATTTTGTTACTTTCTTCTAAGATGGTGATAACTTGTCCGTTGGCGAAGAACTTCAATTTCTGATGCAGGGAAGAAGACACCCCTTTGATGTTGTTGAGCCATATCCGTCCAAGTAACAAATTGAAGCGGTCTAGGATGTCGATGACGTAGAATTCTACAATGGTGTTTATAGGGCCAGCCCTTATTGCAAGCTTAATGGATCCCATTACTTCTCGATGGGTGTTGTCATAGGCACATACGGTAGTAGAGGTTGGATCGAGGTCGCTTACTTTCAATCCCAAATAGTTCAAAGTTCTCAATGGGCATACATTCAGAGCGGATCCGTTATCAATGAGAGAGGGGATAGATTTTCCCATGACTTCAATAGAGATATTAAGAGCATGGCTATGGTTAGGACCTATCTTGGGGATTTATTCTTCTGAGAAGGAGAGCGATCTGGTAGAAGTTAGGGATCCAACTAGGTTTACTGCTTCTTCTGGTGTGGTTGAGGGAGGAATTATGGGTCCTGTGAGTAACTTGATTAGGGAATTTCGGTGTAGCTGGGAAGAAATGTAAAGTCCCCACAGAGGGATATTGGCTTGGGTTTTCTTCAGCTAATCCAGGACCTTACTTTCTTCAACGGTCATTTTTGGCATAGGGATATTCTCAATACCTTTCCCTTTATCACTAGTTGATGCTTGTAGGATCAGGTTTGGATATTGTCTTCCTGGCCTAATCTGGTCATGTGGTTCACAAAAGATGGGAAGAATAGAAACCCTGTTTCTTCATCGATGTCAGGTTATTTTGCCACCTTGTTGATCTCTCCAAGTAGCTCTTCAAATGATATCATCCCACATAGGTTGGCTATTAGGCTAGTCTTTTGTGAATTCGATTCTTTGTCTGAATCTTTGGAATCGTTTCCCCATCTGGTGCAAATGATATTATCTTTCCATGTAAAGTCGATATATTCCACAACTTCTATGGCTTCTTTATATAATTCTTCCCACTCAGCTGGGAGATGGAAAACTGAAGGGACTAGGGACCTTTGTAACTTTAAAGCATCAATCAGCTCGCACATGCTATAAACATTACCAAGTTGTTAAAACAAGCCTGTTATGATCTAGACCATATTATTCGGGATGACTTTATCGGTCGGTACTACCCAGCTGTCTAACTGTCGGACCCATTTTCATGCTTCTAAGAACAACCCACTGAATCTCTAGCAGTCGATGGTCATTTGGAGGGGAAATTTCAGCCCAAAATCTAGGAGTTGATTCAGCACTTTTGACAATTCCATAGCTTTACCTTCATAATGGATGCATACAATAATGCATGCTCTGGTGAGAGGTGGCAAGGCTTGATCGACAAGGCTGGTAGGGTGTAAGAGGAAATATGGGCATGTTTAGAGAGGTTTAAAAAAGTATATGGGTATGAGTGGTAATTTACTTGGTACGATTTGGGTCGATGGGTCAAATTCTGGATCTTCTTCTACGAATATGGTATTTGCATGATTCGGGAGCCAATTATGGGTAGTGTTTGGTTTAGGATTGGATGGTGGGACGATGATACCCCGATCAAACAAGATTTGGACTGTATTTCAGAGATGGAAACATTGGTCGGTGGTATGGCCAGCAATTTGGTGAAAGTTACAATGGGCATTCGATTTGAGGTTTTTTTGAAGAGGATTTGGCAGTGGACGAGGGTCCAAGGGTTTGATCAGGTTTTGGCTCAAGAGGGCCTGGCAGACTTTGTAGGGAGGAGTGTGGAGCTAGGTGTATTCTCTTCGGATCGAGTTAGGGTGACTTTCTGGTGCCCATAAAGCGGTAGGCTGAGAGATATTGTTGATGTTAGAAACAGTGGTACTAACAGGCTTTTCAAATTTTCTATGAGCCAACTATCCAAAGGTATTCTTTTGTTCAACTTCTGTCTTGATGAGACCTTCTTTGATTTCCAATCCTACTTCTTGGAGGGCTCGAAAGTGAGGGAAATACTATCCTCCCATGGTAGCTCGCACATGGGGAAGGAAATTATTCTTCACAATGCTGACTTGTTCTTCTTCGAAAGGTCGATTGGTCACTTTTTCTCTCCATCTTGCTATGAAGTTACTAATTGATTCCTCAGGATTCTATTAAGTATCTCTAAGTCATGGTGGGTAACCTTTTGCTCTTTGTTGTACTTGTACTGTGACATGAACTCATGGGCAACGTATTCCAAACTGCGAATTCTGGACTCCTTAAGGAAGCGGAGCTAACGGAGAGTGTTGTCCTTCAAAGTCTTTCGGAACATTTGAGCCATTATTTCTTTAAAATCCCCTAGTAGAGTCATGGATCAGTGATATCTTGGGATATGGACAATCAGGGGACCACTACCTCCAAACTTCTCAATATTCGGCATCTTGAATTTCTTCGGTAACCTAGCTTTAGAATAGGGAGACATGTGAGTATAGTCCATGTAGTTCCCAGAGATTCTGACCTGGTCGAACTTCTTAGTTAACATTTTGAGGTCTTCCTTGACCTTGTTCAGTTCTTCTTCTTTCGGATCAACAACTCGGGTAAATTAGCCCCGGTCTGAGCAAGATTTGGCATAGGAAGCTGGGCTGACGGTGGCCCATTAGCAAGAGGAGCACGTGGAGCATGCTGATATTCTTCAGGGATCCAAATAGGCTCGGGTGCAGGAGGACCCATAGCATGAGGGTAAATGACCTCGGGATCTTTGAGAACAGGGGCTCGGTTTCTTTGCATCTCATGAACCTTGGTTTAAAGGTTGTCAATATTGGCAGTGAGCTGAGCCAGAACCGTTAGCAAATTTGGTTGTACAACTGGTGCTTGATATATGTTCTCCATGGAAGGCGAGTGAACCTCTGACTTGAAAGAAGTACGGGGACTGACAGAACTTTAGGGCGGTTCGATTGAAGATCGAAGCCAATAGGGAGTCGGGCCAAGGGTATGTGATCGACCCGAGGAGGAGAAAAATTGGGATTTTATTTTCGAAAGGCGAGAGGGGAAATTCGTTTATTTTTAGATGAAAAATGTTTTTGATATTTTTGGAAAATAATGGGGACCGAAATGATTTTGGAGGAGAAGAAAATGTTTTTGGTATTTTTGACAAAAGAGGGAAAATGTTTTTGGACATTTTTTTTAAAAAGAAAGAGAGAGGAAAATGACGAGAGACGGGTCTCAGCATGATTATTATGTTTATTAGGTTCTCACTTGTATTATATTTACCTAAATGCAAAAAAGAAATGCCAGACGGGACTCGAGCATGGAAAAATTGGGATTTGCAACATATGAAAAAGCTACAGTTGGACTTGCAACCAGGCTCACGGACAGGGTCCCATTTTAAAAAATGTGCGAAAATTCGGGTGGCATCCCGACCTGTCATTTCGGCAGAGTTTTGGGTAGAAACAGAAAATCTGGCATGTGTGTCCTAAGTTTGACGCCTATATGCATGTATTCATTTAGTTGGGTTAACTGTAAGGTGTTCCCACCTTTGGCATGACTTCCATGATATACGTCCTGCTTTTGGGGGTAGTCGATACGTGTGGATAAGACATTTGATATACATGAGTGTACTTGAATTGCCTCACTATATACCTCGTGGGGACGATACGTGTGAGAGATAATTCGATATACTCGACGTACGTGAACGAGTTCCCTGTGATATACCTCTGTAATGACTTTGGTTAAGCGGTATGATGCAGGGGAACCGTTTGATATACGTCGAAGGTACTTGGCCAATGAAAGGTGAGATTCATATCGCTTAGGCTAACTGTGACCTGCCAGACCAGCGCCCATCACGAAGTGACTCCCCAGTTACGGGACAAAATTTGGTCAATAGCAATGCTCTTTGGTTATGTTGTGTGAATCATGAGTATCTTTGTCTATGATGCCAAATAGGGAGAAAAGTACAAGTACAAATAGTAAAGCCACATTGATAATGGATAAGAGAAGTGGGAGTGATGTGTGATTATCTACAAGTGAGTGTGTGACAAGTGAACATGGATATATACAAGTGGATGTGTGTGTTAGCGACACCTAAACATGAATTTCTAAGTGATGTGTGACGTGTGAAAAAACGTGATCCTAAGTGCAGGTGGTGTGAAGTGTATATGGAGCATTTTTCTATAAGTGTGTGAATAGTAGCATAAGCATGGGTACATATGAATAATAAGGGGAACATGCAAGATAGGGGGAATATACAAGAAAATAAAACATCTATGTAAATAGAGTCTAACCCTCTTAAAACAGTCCCCAGCGGAGTCGCCACTATGGCCATCACGGGTTCACGAACTAAATCGTCGCGCCGCGATCCCACACCCCTCTTTCTCTTGGATATGGTGTTTCGGTCGTCGTAGGTGTGGGGAGAATGTAAAGAGATGGAGTCGCCAAACTATTTTTCATAAAACAGGCAAAAGAACATGTTGCCACTTTGAGAGAGACACCAAGGACAAACTGATGCATACGAAACCAATAGATTGAAGGTCCGGGGGCTAAGTTATGGAATGGGAAGGGGTTAGGCACTCATCCCTCCCTTTCGGTCTCTCATGGACAAGTGTTAATATCTATTTTATATCCCCATGAAGTGTTCATATGTTTATATATAATGGATATTGAAATCATTCAACCCATACCATGGACGAGGTAGAGCGAAGTCTTCCATATGAATGTTCCCCAAAATAAGTAAAAATAGAATATGAGCGTTCATCATGATATTAATCGTTATTGGACAACGATAATATGTAATGGATGAAATGCAAACAAACATATTATTTATAAAAGCACGATAATTATGGAAAGGAAGAATTTTGGAGAAAAAGGAAAATTGGAAAATTGGACTCGAGTCTTAGATTTTAATCCAAGACGCCTACATAGCCTATAAAGGCAACAAAGTCCTCGTAATTTGTACATAGAAAAGGAATGGGGTTTAACCTATAAGTTTGGACGAAATTTTATTATGTGTGTATGTGTGTAAAAAAATGAGTTCTTTTGTTTTGGAAAATGTGTGTAGTATAATTCCGTTTAGAACTTATGAATATAAACCTTTTTTATTTGTTTTTATGTTTTTTTATAGAAAATAAAGTATGTGCAATATACTAATAAAAAGTTGGATATTAATCTGTATGAACTAAAGTGTAACTAGATCATGAATTTGTGTAAAAATGAAGAAATAAAAGAGAAAGAGAAGGAATTGGACCTTTCTTGGAGTTTGAGCTCTGATCTTGAGTATACTCCATTGTATCTTGATGAGTGTTGATGAGAAAGAAGGAATGTTGTTAAATTGGGTGTGAAAAGGATGGGAATTTAGACTTGAATGGAATTCCTCTTATGGAACTTGGCAAGTTGCAAAGATCAGTGATGTTCATACATATATGGAATTTGTTGTTGATTGTGGATGATCGGAGAATGAGGTGAGGGCCTATATTTATAGGGCCCAGGGGGGTACCAATCGACCTACCCCAGAGGGTGCTAATCGGCAGGTGTCGCTGGACACTGTGTTGATTGGCAGGGCACACGACCTGCCAATTGGCAGTCTCGTTCAGACTTTTCAGGAAAAATGATCATTTTGGGAAAACCATTGCTCCGAATTGCACACGGGGCATACTGTTAGAATGGTATTTCAGATACCTTAAAGAGTCCTTTGGACTGCTCCTAGGCCCAGGAGTTGACTTTGGGTTAAATGTGTCTCGAAAATGCACTTTGATACTTTGGACGGGAGATCATCAGACGCAAATGGATCATTCGTCCGTATGGTAAGTCAGAATCGTGCACGGGGCGGATTGTTGGAAAGGTTAGGAGTTGTACTTAGACATTCTAAATAGTTTCACTTGGTTTGGTCAGTTGAACTTGGTAATCCGGGGCTCGAAAGCCCCTGATGATCTCTCAGAGTAAAACGGACCGTTGGAAAGGGTTTTATGTTCCCTTCGAAGATTCATTCAGTCTCATTCGAGATAAAGAGTTTACTTAGGTCAAACGGAGCCTAAGAGTGATCTGTTGGCGTCCGTATTGATTTTTTAGGGGAAAACTGATCATTCGTCCGAACGGTTATGCCGTTTCATGCACGGGTGGACCGTTGGAAAGGGGTTTTTATGCCCTTCGAAGACTCAAAGATCTTTCACTCTGACGGCGGAGTTGACCGGGGTCAATTTGGGGCCCGGGAGCACCTGATGGCCTCTGAATCAGTTTTTGAGAGTAAAATTGTTTAGTCGTCCGAACCGTTATGCCATTTTGTGCACGGGGCGAATTGTAGGAAAGGATATTCTTAACCCTTCGAGGATTAAAAGATTTTTCACTCTAAGGATAGAGTTCGTTGGAGTCAAATGGGGCCCAGAGGCTCCTAACGACCTTTGGATCCATACTCGTAGTTTGATCTAGGGTTTGTAGTTAAATGGGGAAGTTCTAAGGACCTAAGGAGAGACTTAGGGGGTCCTATAATGTGGTGTCTACAATAACAATCTCTATTTTCTCATGTAAAGGCTTGCCAGGTACGATACACCGAATATAGGGCTTCCTTTTCAATCATTACCATTCTTAGCACAAATATAAATACAAATAATTATAATTAAAGTCCCGTATTTTCAATGTCATGAATATATCCATAATATTTAAATAGATACAAACCCATCACAAACTAAATGATATATCCATCCAGTATGATAAAAATCTCAAACAACATAATGCAAAGAAGTCTCGGGCTTATTCCATTACAAATGTTCTAAATAAAATAACTAATTTTGGCAGAAAATAACTTATGCTAGAATCGATAAATCTAAAGACTGATGAGCAATCGAGACTAGAAGACTTTCATGGCACAATCCAGCTATCCTTGTCTAAGAGCACCTGGGGGAGAAAACATTTAAATTTTGGGTTAATGCCCAAGGTATGCAAGAATTAACTTAATCAATTTAAGGTTCAATAATACAGTTGATGCAAAATAAATATTCCCCCTCGTCACTCGCATGCATTTAACACATCCCCCTCTTCTAGGTATGATATTATTAGCATCCCTATATGTCCCCAATGCTAATTATGACAATGTGTCAAATTAGTAGTACATAATTTATTAGTAATTAAATACTTAAGTGTGGCAACTATAATTAATTACCAATACCCATAATATCCCAATCTTATAAGTTTCACATATAGGCACAACATCTATTATGCATAACAAAGTAGGGCCTTGTCATTTATGTCCACATTCTTAGACAATTAAATTTATCTCATTACATTCCGAGTATTTATTTATGTATGTTCTTTCATATATTTGACACACAAAGACATCTATCATTGGTGTCTAGTTCGCACTCTATCAACAAGTTCAAAAGAATCTCTTATCCTAAATGGACATCAAAAAACACACATAAGTTGGGGGCGGTCCCTACGTAGGATACTTGTTCATGGCCCATACCCATCGGTGATACAGGTTGGGTTAGCGTTAGCACCTACCTCAAGTAGATGGCGCCTCCACGTAGTACCTATATTACCTACACAATCTTCAGGCCTAGTTGTGTCGGCGTGTGGTACCTGATCTGAACGCACGAACCCCCAAGCCAATAAGATAGGCCACGAACATTTATATGTCCACACAAATACATATAAGTACATATTATTACCCCACATAATATGTATAGTTAACTACTCAATAATTATAGTAGAAATGCCCCACGTAAATTTCACAATATTTTCATTTATTAACAACTTACCATCTAGTGAATTATTAATTTTATTCCATAGGATAATTTCTTAGCTATTTGATTACATGTAATTTTCCCCAATTAAATGTGGGCATATTCTTATTTTAACAAATTCCCTATTGATCAATTCGCATAGTCTCCTAAATTTATTATTAACCAAAACCATGGCCAAATCACTAAAGAAATGAAATGCCAAACTTCTCTCCTCTTCGCTCAAATGAGGTCTTGGGTCGTTCGTGTGACATCATATGTCGCCCGAACGAGATCCACGTCCTTTGAACAACCCCTCCTTCTCCACCACATTGTTTCACTGTTTTTGTTCTTCCTAAATTCAAAAGTCAAACACGGAAATAGTTATCTCCAACCAAAAAATCAAACCCAGAAACAATATACACAACCCAAAATTCAAACCCAGAAACAATATACTTAAACCTAAAAAATAATATCTATTGAGGATTTTAACGATTGAAACATTCTCCAAATTCCATCCCTATTTAATTCGTAATATGAGACATCTATCATGGGATTTACATCCAAACTTCAGTCAACATATCAATAGTAATATTCACTACATCAAAAAGTCAAGGTGTCCCCGATTAACTATAAAACCCCTAAGGGATCTACCCTAAATTTTATGTTCTCGATTCCTAATTTTCTCGGCCTAATTCTATATTAAATTCAGTCCTCTACATGCATAAAATATTTTTTCATCATCAAATTATTCATATGAAACATAAATCCCAAAAATTTTAGGGTCATTATAATGCATTAAGAAAATACATTGGAAACTTAAATTAAGCAAGAGAATTATTGCCTTAAAATTTATGGAAGAAGGCCCCTTTGATTCCTTACCCTTTTTTCCCTATTTTGCTTCTTCTCCTTTACTCTCCAGTTAACAGTTGTGTTTATGTCTAATCTGAATAGTAGTGGGGAAGTGGTTTACCCCCACTTAAACACTAATTAAACTTAATCCCGAGTTGAGCTTAAAACCCAAATTCTGGACACTAAGTGGACCCAAATCCATTCCCAAACTAGCTCAAAAGTTCCCTAACTCAGATACCATTGACACGGGACTATTTCTAATGGTTTAAAAAATATAAATGAGCCCATATGTGCCCTAAAATATGTCCCAAATTATTTTATTTTAACATTGAATAATTATTAATTGTGTGACACATAAATTTGTATATTGCTTTTTCAACAATGCATGCAATGCTACCACCATACACATAAAAATCAATCATACAAAATGTGACATAATCGCAATAATTAAAATTTTCTGATTATGTCCAATTTTCACAAATTTTTATTTATTGCAAAAATTTATTTTACTATTTATTTTAAAAAAATTACGGGGTATTACATTCTCCCCCTAATAATGGGATTCCATCCTTGGAATTAAGAAGAGGAAGGTTATTTCCCCTAAGGTGGGTCCACGAGTGCTGGAGCAGTGGCTCCCTGAGCTAAAAATGGTGGGCGTTGTTCCTGTGGCGCCTGTTGTCCTATATAACCTCCATGCCCCTGGGCTGCCTGGTCTCCTCGAGGGCAATTCTTTGAGGTATGCCCTATCTCTCATCATATATAACAGTTTCCCTTAAATGGACCCCTCTCAAACCGTCAACCCTGCTGGCCTATACCCTTTTGTCCTTGGCCCTGTTTGCCTCTATACTATTGGTCGTGATGGAACTTCCTCGTCTGTCCTTGGCCCTTCCTTTGTCGGTTATCTGCACCTCTAAATTTCTTATTCTGATCAGCAAATGGGGTTCCCTTGTGTTGCTGGGTCCCGGATCCGCTTCCCCCTGCTTGCCTTGCCCTGCTGGCTCAATGACTCTACTCCGTGGCATTTCTTACCCTTGCTCTTCAAAAATGCCCGTTGATCCTGAAAATGGAGAAGTGTGACGTTCACCAACTGATTATACATGGTGAAGGCCGAATTCCCCATAAGGTGCATCCTGACGCACCAGGTTGATCCCGAGATAAACCTGTTCATCCTCATTTGCTCGATGGAAACATCATCCTTTGTGAATTATGAGAGGGCGGTGAACTCCTCTTTGTACTCGGCTACAATACGCCCCTCTTACTTAAGCTCTATGAACCTGCTCCTCATCCCAGACTGGATGGCTAGGGGGAAGTATTTCCCCTCAAACCTCTCCCAAAACTCATTAATAGTAAGGCTTTCACTCTAAAAAATTGTCGTTACCACCTCCCACCACTGAAGAGCGGCTTGCAATAATCTGAACAAAGCTAACATCTTCTTTTGTATAGGTGTGCACTCAACCATCCGTAAGTGTCTCTCAATATCCTTCTTCGATTTACTCGCCACAAATATATCTGAACCGCCTGCGAACTCTGGAGGCTGGCCCTTAAAAAAGGCCTTCCTCGCTTTGTCCCACATATAACTCGGTGCCTATGCTGGTATATCCACCTGCTATGGTGGTGGTGGATGTTGACGTGCATGTGGCAGTGGAAAGTGCTGAAAAATGGTGCCATAGCCGTAGAGACTGCCTGAGATATGATGGTGGCTATCTCAGTGTGTGGGATCAACTGTGGGGCCTGTGGCAGCTGTCGTGTCTTCGGGTGAGCCTCCTCATCATCAACAGGTAGGATTACTCACCTCGGTCTACCCCTATGTCTGTTTTCCATCTGAAATAAAATAAGGTTTGATTTAGTACCAACATAAGAATGCAACCTAAGTATAGGCTCTACATATCAAAGAACACAACGCAAAACTTAATGAGCACAACACGGATCCTAAGGACACTAGAACCGTGCTCTGATACCAACTGTAACAACCCCTATTTTTTCACATAAAGGCTGGCCAAGTACGATACGCCGAATATAGGGCTTTCTTGCCAATCAATACCATTCTTAGCACAAATATAAATATAAACAATTATAATTAAAGGCCCTATTTGAAATATCATGAATATATCCATAATATTTAAATAGATACAAACCCATTGCAAACAAAATGACAAATCTCAACCAACATAATGCAAAGAAGTCTCGGGCTAATGCCCTTACAAATGTTATAAATAAAATAACTACCTTTGGCAGAAAAACACCTATGCTAGAATTGATAAATTTGAATACTGATGAACAATAGAGACTGTAAGACTGTCACAACACAATCCAGCTATCTCTGTCTAGGAGCACCTGAGGGGAGAAAAAATTTAAATTTAAGGTCACATCCCGAGGTGTGCAAGAATTAACTTAATCTATCTTAAGTCCGTAAGAATCTCTTGTCCAAAATGGGCATCACAAAACACACATATGTTCGGGGCGATCCCTACGCAGGATACCTGTTAACGGCCCATACCCAGCGGTGATGTCAGCATCAACACCTACCTCTCGTAGATGGCTCCTCCACTTAGTACCTATATGACCTACACAATCGCCTAGCCTACCTGTGCCAGCGTGTGGTACCCAATCCGAAGGCACGAACCCCCAAGCTGATAGGAAAATCCACGAACATTGGTATGTCCACACAAATACATATAAGTAAATATTATTATCCCATATAATATGTGTAAGTAACTATTCAATAATTACCATAGATATGTGCCACGTAAAGTTCACATTTTTTTCATTTATTAACAACTTACCATCTAGTGAATTATTAAATCCATTCCATAGTGTAATTTCTTTGCTATTTGGTTACATGTAATTTTCCCCAATTAGATGTGGGCATATTATTATTTTAACAAATTCCCCGTTGATCAATTTGCACAGTCTCCTAAATTTATTCTTAACCAAACCCCATGTTAAATCACTAAAGAGACGAAGCACCAAACCTCTCTCCTCGTCGCTCAAATGAGGTCTCGGGTCGTTCGAATGCCCCCTCCTTCCCCACCAAGTTGTTTAACCGTTTTTGTTCATCCCAGATTCAAAACTCAAATCTAGAAACAATACTCTCCAACCCAAAAACGATATACACAATCCAAAAATCAAATCGATAAACAATTTACTTAAACCCAAAAAATAATATATGTTAAGGATTTTGACGATTGAAACATTCTCCAAATTATAACCCTATTTAATTCGTAATATGGGGCATATATCATGGGATTTACATCAGAATTTCAGTACATATATCAACAACAATATCCTCTACATCAAATAGTCAAGGTGTACCCAATTAAATATTAAAAATCCTAAGGGATCTACCCTAAATTTCAAGATTTTGATACTTAAATTTCTAGGACTAATTCTATATTAAATTCAGTCCTCTAAATGCATAGAATATTTATTCATTATCAAATTATTCATATCAGACCAAAATCCGAGAAATTTAAGGGTCATTATAATACATCAAGAAAATACATTGGAAACTTAAATTAAGCAAGAGAATTCTTTCCTTCGAAATTTATGGAAGAAATCCCCTTCGATTCCTTACCCTTTTTTCCCTCTTTTGGTTCTTCTCCTTTCCTCTCCTATTAACAGTTGTGTTTGGGTATATTCTAAATAGTAGTGGAGAAGTGGTTTGCCCCCACTTAAACGCTAATTAAACCTAATCCCGAGTTGGACTTAAATCCCAAATTTTGGACCCCCAAGTGGACCCAAATCCATGTCCAAAATAGCCCAAAAGTTCCCCAACTTACATACCATTGACCCAGGACTATTTCTAAAGGTAAAAAATATCTAAACGAGCCCATATGTTCCCCGAATTATGCGCCGAATGACTTTATGTTAACATTGGATAGTTATTAATTGTGTCACTCATAAATTTGTATATTTTTTCTACAATACATGCAATGATATTACAATACACATAAAAATTAATCATACACAAATGTGACTTAATCACAATAATTTAATTTTTCCGATTAAGTCGAATTTCCACAATTTTTTATTTGTCCCAAAAATATTGATTTATTATTTATTTAAAATAAATTACGGGGTATTATAGTTTAAGTATGGACTATCAATTAATTTAAAAAAGTATAACCCATCAAAATTACTCATACTTAAAAAAATGATTTTTTCAAACAAAATTAAAGGGTTGAAACATACACTCGTTCCCTTTTAAATAGACCTATGAATGGATCGTGTCGAATCGCGTTCGTGTCATTTTTTATTGTGTTCGGGTCTTATCGTGTTCATGTCTAAATGGGTGAATTTTTTATCGTGTGAAAAAATCATATCCAAACCCAACCCGTTATCTTAACGTGTCATGTCATGTTCACTCGTTAATACCCATTAAGATAATGAATTATTTTGAATGGATACAAGTTGACATATTATCTCATTTTTTAACACAAGTACAACCCTTAATTCATTTAAATTACTAAATCGCTCATTTAATAAAATTTGTTATGATTAAATTAACATTATGATACATAAACCATTTATAAGTCCTAATAACATATCTTATTTACTTAAATTAATGGGTCATAACGGGTCTTATCAGGTAATAATGGGTGAAGGGGGTCAATGGTAACCCGACACGTTAACTATCGTGTCTTATCGGGTTGGCACTGATATGATCCGAATCCATTAAGGGTTCACCCATTAACTTATAAGTTCGTGTAGATTCATATCGTGTTATTATGTCGTGCCTCATTTTTTCAGGTCTACTTTTAAATGAATACCAAAATTTTAAAACTTTTAGAAAATGTCGGGAAATAAAGACGAATTTAAACTACACACAATATTAATGCAACATAATAAACTTCACCTAGTCCTAATTACCAATTAATTGTGCCTTATAAATGATCTTGACATAAAATTTCCTATAAAAAGGGAACTTGACAAATAAGTCCTATTTACAAAAGATATTTTCTAATAGGTCCTATCATAACATTATTTTTTCAATGGGTCCTATTTATACATGTAGTGAATATTCACTATATGTTTACAAATAGGACATACTAGAGTAAAAATAGTTTTTCTTGGGACCTCTTGAACAAAAAAAATGGTAGGTTCTATTAAACTACATACTTAGTAAACAAGACTAATTGGTAAAAACTCGAAGAATAATTATTTTCCCTTAAATAAAAATAACTCTAAAAATAAAGTAACAAAAATTATTCTAAAGGCTTTCTAAAACTTTATGTTTAAAATAAGAATTCAACAGTCTTATTTATAGGCTTAGGGGTGGGACATTTTATTTAGGTCAAAAAACCATTTTATTGGTTGTATTTTGTTTAGTAATTATCCCAATAGTGACCATTAAAAATATATTCACATTTTTGGATCTTTGACACACATTGGGACTATTTTTTATACGAATCAGATAAGATTTTTGTTCAAATATGGGTTTGACAGTTGCTGAATTTTTACATAAAAATATTAGGGTGAAGAGAGAATTGAACCCCTGACCATTAGAGGCATTTGCACGCATGACCATTATGCGAAGAAATATTTCAATTATATTGTTGTAACTAATTATCGTTAAACCCTTCTTCAAGAAGAATTTCGTATATTCTCATTTTGAAACTCATAACTTCACAACTTTGCCAAATGATCTCGGATATTCACCAAACTTCATGGGAACCTGTAAAAATATAAAATAACTTATATTAATTTAAATTCAAGTTAAGAGAGTTATCACTTTATCCTTAATTGTATTTGGCCCCCGAAATTCATAAGTTGCTCACTTTAATCTGAAATTTGACCAAATATAAGAGATAACTTTATTTTGCCTTAATAAACATTTAAAATATATTTTAAGGATCATAATATTTCAAAAATTACAATTTCACACATTGGGGTTAATAAAATTGTCTTTTTAACTCGAATTTTTATTCAAGCTCGAATTTTTCTTTTTGTTTGTCAAAATGGCTCTAAAAGCTCATTATTTATGAAACAACGGACCTAACAAGGACTAACAAAATATTGCACACATCAAATACCCCAAAACTAAACTTTGGTAGTCCTCGAACAAAATTAAAAGGAAAATCTAACTTACTTTGTAGGAATCACGATTGCACTTAGCATGTGCAGCAAGACATTAAATCCCTAGGTTACCCTAGTGGGCGAGTTTTTTCTTGTGAGGGTTTAAACTGAATATACCCACAAAATTCAAAAACTTGACTTAATACAAAAGACACCAAAGTAATATAACCAAGTTTGAATGAAAACTTCATAAATATAGTAGAACTTCACTACACAATCTCAACTTATTGGGCGTGTGTGCTTAATCGATATAACAGTAAATTTCAAAAGATTTGATCGTTTCATTTCTTATCCGAAAGTTAGTTTTGATTTCAAAATCTCACATAAGGCATTCACAATTAGAACGCTCGAAAATCAGTTATTTTCACTTGGTATATGTGAATAAAAGAATAAATTTGGATGAGCAAAGTTTACATATACTGTTGGTACCCGGAAATTAGAACTATGGGCCTGGGCGAGTAGCCCAGTCCTGGCAGCCCAAAGTCCAGGCCCCTCATCTTTTATATTGATCTGGTCTCCCCCCCACGATCCCATGAAGGGAAGTTATAGGGGATATGGAAAACATGTAGGAACCCATCACCCCCACTTACCTACGTGTACATGTATATATTAAACCTTAGGTCCGGGGCAAAAGGACAAGTTGTATTCTTTGTGATTACTCTCCGGAGTATATAGAAATAAAATTGACTGCACTACTGTGGACGTAGGCATATCTTTGCCGAACCACGTACATCCTTTGTTGTGTGATTGACGTTTTATATTCCTTGTTCTTCCTTGGTAATTGCTTCTCTCGTATTTATTTGTGTTGCATAATAATTGTCACCACATTTGGCGTCGTCTGTGGGAAACGTTCATCTTTCCCTGAGAAGAGCCCACGACAAGAAAGGAGTTTAAGATGTCTGGTCACAGCAGCAATGCCCCTAAAGCAGGAGATATTCAAGAGCCACCTGCTCCTCGCAGGATTAGGTCTGAAGTCTGACGTTCAGATCAGAGAGCTCACCTGGAAAGGCCAGCCTCAGAAGAAAGTCAGGGACCAGCGAGGTCTACGCAGATATCCAGATTGATTGATGCATACGAGGCAAGGCTCCACGAGCAGAGGGAGTCTTCTCGAAGATACGAGGCTGAGAATGCCCGCTTGAAAAGAAGACTGGAAAGACTGGAGAGGGAGCTTCGTCCTGATACCAGGAGACGCCCATATCGCACTCCTAGCCCTCAGGCGAGCAAGTCTCGTAGCCAAGGAAGGAGCCCTAGGCGGGAATCTCAAAAGGTCAAAGGTGGCGAATCAGATGACGACCTCCGCGATCAGCTGCGAAGAGCTCACCGCTACCAGAGCCCTACTCGCAGCGACGACAACATACGAAACCTAGTCCGCAGAGAGATGGACCAACATCCTGCTCACCACGGAATAAGATCAACCATAGAACTCACGAGGAGAGCTCTCAAAACCCAGATAAAGTCACCCTTCACGAGAGAAATCGAAGAGGAAGACGCTCCCAAGAAATTTTCCATTCCAAGGTTCAAGATTTACGACGGGAAAACTGATCCCATCGATCACATTAGGCAATATCAACAGGCCATGACCCTCTGAAATCACCAAGATGACCTGATGTGCCGCATATTTCCCTCGAGCCTGCACGATGTAGCACAGAAGTGGTTCGAACGGCTCCCCCACCGTTCGATCAAGAATTTCAAAGCCCTAGCCGAACTCTTTACGGCCCGATTCATTACCAGTATCTCCCACCCCAAAAGGATGGATGCTCTGCTAACAATGAAGAAAATGCCTCAAGAAACCCTACGAGACTACGCGAAAAGATACTGGGAGTTATTCAATGAGATTGAGGACTGCGCGGAGGAAGTGGCAGTGGCTTCCTTCAGAATTGGGCTCCCTAGTTCTTCCCTCCTCTACCAGTCCCTGACGAAGAAGGAAGCTATGACTATTGACGACCTAATGGCCCGAATCGAGAAATACGCAAAGGTGGAAGATGTCACCCGCCATAATGCAGGAGAAAATGATCGAGCTAAACTCACTACCAAGGGAAGTGAGAAAACTGAGAACCAGAAGAAAGGAGGAAAGAATGGGGGCAAAAATGGCTCCAAGAACGAAGGAAACCATGATGCGTCGAAAGCATTCCAGGAGGTCAACACCGTCTTTAAAGAACCTATTTACAAAATTCTCGTGAAGATCAAAGATGAACCGTTCATCAAGTGGCCCCGAAAAATAGGAGGAGATCCCTCGAAGAGGAACAACGCATTAAGATGCGCTTTTCACAAAGAGGGAGGACATAAGATCGAGCACTACAAAGCTCTAAAGTCTCACCTCGAGGAGTTGGCCCAGTCTGGGCACTTGATCAACTTTCTGGAAAAGAGGATAGAGAAAGTGGCTGCCAACAGAGAGGCAAGACCCGATAACGTGCTGGAGGACGATGCTGGACATGAATTCGCAGTAATCTACGGAGCAACTGACATCAAGTAGATACAAGGGAACTCGGCTCGAATGGAAGTGAAAAAACTTACGGCGGTAATACAGGCCTTTCAAATTGACCCAGCAAAGTCCCAGTCAGGAAAGCATCGACGAGCGGAGGAAGTAAACTATAACAAGCATATTGTTTTCACGGATGAAGATCTGGTGGGAGTAAGGACCCCACATCATGATGCTCTGGTCATTACACTCAGGATAGCTAACTTTGACATTGACAAATTGCTCGTCGATCAAGGAAGCTCATCCGAAGTAATGTACCTCAACCTATTCAGGAAGTTGAAGTTGAGCGTCGCCGACCTAAAGGAAGCTACTGTTCCTTTGGTCGGCTTCGCTGGAAAAATGACCATGCCCCTAGGCAAGATAGTACTGCCAGTGCGTGCTGGAAATGTCTCCAAGATGATTGAGTTTCTGGTGGTTGACATCGACTCACCGTACCAAGCCATCCTCGGTAGGGGATGGCTTCATGCGATGAAGGCAATCTCCTCGACCTACCATCAAAAGCTCAAGTATGTAATCGAGCAAGGTGTAATGGATATCCACGGTGACCAGGCAATGGTGAGGAGATGCTTCATAGCAGCCATCTGACCAAAGCCAGAGAAAGAGTCCGGTCAACCCAGCAAGAAAGATGAAGAAGGTGAGATACCTTACAAATAGCAATTAAAGTACGAAAGACCTGGAGTAGAGGAGACCAGGCTCCTCCCCTCCGAGCGCGTCGTCGAGGACCTGGTAAAAGTTATGGCCGAGGATGATGATAGTAGCAGAGTCTTCTTGATAGGAGCATCTCTTACCAACGAAGAGCAAAAGGAGTTGATGACCTTGCTGAGGCGCAACGTAGATGTTTTCGCATGGGAACCATATGAGCTGCCTAGAATCGATCCTAGTATGGTCTGTCATCAGCTACACGTCGACCCAACATTTAACCCAATCACGCAGAAGGCACGGCGAACTGCACTCGAGAAGGCCAAAGCGATAGAAAAGGAAGTCGAAAAACTACTGGATGCAGGATCCATACGAAAAGTGCAATTCCCCAAGTGGTTGTCCAACCCAGTAGTAGTTTCGAAGAATAATGGGAAGTGGAGAGTTTTCATCGACTTCACTGACCTCAACAAATCATGCCCTAAGGATAGTTTCCCTCTCCCAAAGATAGACCAACTAGTAGACGCCACTGTAGCTCATGAGCGAATGAGTTTCCTGGACGCGTACTCGGGATATCACCAGATCCCTTTGTATGCCCTAGGCCAGGACAAAATGGCATTCATCACGATAGTTGGGTTATATTGCTACAAAGTCATGCCTTTTTGGCTCAAGAACGCTGAGGCAACCTATCAGCGACTGGTTACTAAAATGTTCAGGGATCAAATGGGAGATACAATGGAGGTCTAAGAGCAAGAAGAAAGAAAATCACCTCTCGGACCTATCAAGCACCTTCGAAACCCTCAGGAGGTACCGGATGAAACTTAATGCGAGCAAGTGTTCCTTCGGTGTCCAGTCAGGAAAATTTCTTGGGTACTTGGTCAGTAAGCGAGGCATAGAAGCTAATCCAGAACAGATCGATGCAATCAACAGAGTGCAACCTTCTCGCACAATCCGGGACGTGTAGAAGCTCAGTGGAATGCTCGTTGCCTTAAATCGCTTCATTTCCAAATCTTCCGAGAAGTGCAAGCCTTTTTTCCAGCTTCTAAAGGGGAGTAAACCGATAGAATGGAGCATAGATTTCTCGCGAGCATTGGGCGAGCTCAAATCCTACCTAATCACTCCACCATTGCTTGTCATACCATAGCAAACGGATTCTTTGTACCTATACCTCTCTGTATCCAATCACACTGTCAGCTCTGCGCTAATATACGAGGTTGCAGGGATCCAACACCCCATTTATTACGCGAGTAAGACCTTATTAGACGCCGAGCAAAGGTATCTGCCATTAGAGAAGCTCGACTTTGCGCTAGTAGTAGCCTCGAGGAAGCTGAAGCATTATTTCGAAGCTCATAATATCATCGTCATTACATCGCACCTCCTTGAGGCGGTCCTGAGGAAAGATGAAGTAGTAAAGGCCCCGGATTTTTAATTTTCTCAATTAAAATATTATTTCCTTTTTGTGAAACAGATGCGGAAGCGTAAAGAAGTGTGATGGTTCAACTTAAATACTAAATTCCAAATTTCAATTTTCTTAAACAAATTAAAATTAAACACAAGTGAAAATTAAATAAACACACACAAGTATTAATTTCACTTAAACCAACTTATTAATCCGAGTCCTACAATTTGCCTAAGTCATATTTATCAATATTCCAAAGATAGGCCAACCCAATTTTAGCAAATGACTTGAATTAAATAAACAATTATCCAAATTTAATTAGCACCCAAAATAAATAAATAGTGATTAAACCAATTTTATCTTTTTAACCTAAGCATGCGTTCTAGGTGAGTGCAAAAGATAAAATAGAAACAATAAATCACTACGCCGCGATGTATGAGGAAAAACCCAAGATGGGAAACAACCTCGGACGGCCCTAGCCACAAATCCACTAGATACGGATTTACAAATACAAGATAGAAAGACTTACAACACACGACTCGATCCCTCTCAAGCCTAGACACTTCTTCTTATAGATACCTCTTCCTAGCGGATAACCACGGAGCTCCACCGCGGTCTCAAAATCCACCGATCGGAATTTATATGGTCACCGTCACCCAAACTAGGAGCCTTTCTCCAAGTGGGTAAATCAATACAAACTTCTCTTTAATTCGGTGTAGAGAAAACTGGTGCCAAACTCCAAGCAAGATATCTGTATATGAGAACTTGGAATAAACAAACAGTTGGGTGTAAACTAGAGTGGTGTATATTTTTCTCTAAAAAAACTCACTCAAAACAAGAACATTTTCCTTAAGCAATTTAGCTCTCAAATTCTCTCTAAGAGATGGAATGGAATGGAAAAGTTAAGTTGGAAAATGTTATTCCCGCACATAATAAAATCTGAAAAAGGTTGGTTATGAACCAAGTGGGGAAGTGGGTGAAAAACTGCTTAAAACTGCCAAAAACTGTTCCCGCCTGACATCTCATTCGAACGGCATTTCGTTCGAACGACATTCTCGTTCGAACGAGTCTTCTAACGTAGTTCCAGTATGAACTCGTTAGAAACTCGTTGGAAATCTCGTTAGAACGACAATCTCGTTCGAACGAAGTTCCAGTATGAACTTAATGGGAAGTCGTTGGTAATCTCGTTCGAACGACATATGGTTCGAACGACATATCGAACGAACTTCCAGAAACTTTAGAAAATTCGATTTTAGCCCATAAAACTTTATAAACTTATTTTAAAGTTTTAATTAATTATTTCTGAAAATAAAACACAGTTTTAATTAAACCTAACACCCAATAAAACTTGTTCCAAGCTCCTATATATATAATATTGCATTCATACCTTGGGAGCATGGAACCATAGTTGATGACATAGAAACGAGCACGCAAACCGGCATATTGATGAAGCTTTATACTCTTTGACGCTACGTCTTCAATAAACACTTCATAGGCTTGAGAATATTACAATTAAATACAATCCTATGAATAAATGTTTTTGTCCGGAATTGAGCCAAAACTATATATGGACTCAATTGGAAATTTGTGTCCTTACAAATCTCCCCCTTTGGCTATTCCGGGACAAAAACCAAACAAAAATCCTAAAGGGCCGTCAAGCTCACTAGACTCAAAACATAACCCACCCAAACTTGACTCAACCCAAGGATCAAACGCTTTGCCATTGAAAGATGCCGCTTTAGAAGAATTCCTGCACACTTAAGAAAACTCATCAAATGCATAGGGAATATCAAAGTATTTAAAGCAATTAAAATAAATACTCCCCCAAAATTAATTATCCCCTTTATCACAATGATCAACCCAAGAAGTTAGCTACTCCCCCTAAGTTAAATCTCCTAAACTTAGATAATCTTATAATAGGATAAGATACCGTTTCTCCCGCTATCATTCTCCCCCTTTTTTGTTCAGGAATAGGCAAAGGATAACGAACAAATATAAAAGCATGTTGAAGCTTAAAGTGATAAGACATGAAAGCATATGGGCAACAAAAGCATAACTAATCCAAGATAGATACCAAAACTAAAGTATACGCATAGAAGGACTAGAAAGCAAGGCAAAGACAAAACAAAATACCATATATATATGTACTAGAAATATATCAATAATGCAAACGCACATATATATATATATATAGATATAGATATAAACACACACATGACACAAAATATAATAAGTTTGCACACTCGTATGGAAAAAATGTGTCAGGTGGAAATGGAAGTGTTGGGGTGTGAACTAGTAACACTTAAATTTAGACCCAATCACTTAAAAACATGTTCACGAAGTTCTCATTTGATTGCAAACTTCATCACATTTAAATATAACCTCATGTGACAATATAGATTGAACTCAATGAACAAACATACACAATGCATACAAGCCTAGCATATTGATGATTCTACAACCCAATAGAGCCATGACATGAAATACGAAACTAGGATAAACGGACATTGTGCAAACCGTTGATATACCATCCAATCTTCCTCAATATGCATTTATATTAAATTTGAATGAATATATCAATCAAACATAGTCCTGGGCAAATTATTTCTCTTTTAATGCCATATTTTCTGTTTTTAGGCCTTTGGACCACGTATTTCTTTTAGGTCCATTCAAAACGGTGGCTTACAATCGCAAAGGATCACTTAGTCCTTTCGGAGTCCTTCCCTGTGCACATTTATTTTTATCATGTTTTCATTTTTCACAGAAATCTCACGTGCAACGGATTTTGACATGCACTAGTCCTCCTAAGTCACAACAATGTAGATGACAAGATTGGAAGGAGAACACCTCACATAGCTCAAATATACATTTGAAGTTAAAATTTCAAAAGAGCTCGTGCATGTGTGAATAGAGGCATATAAAAATAGAATCCATTTAAACAACACAAAATCCAACTACTTCATAAAAAATATGGTAAAGAACATTTTAAGGATTGACAATCTAAACCAAAAGTTCTAGCCACATGGGAGCGTTAAAGGAGGAATTCAGACACAAGTATATGCCACTTAAAGTGTGTCAAACAAAATACACACAAAATAAAATCTTTTTGAGTTTTTGACATTTTTAGTCAAAAAAATATATATATATTAAAAAAAATCATTTGAATTTTTTATTAAGCTTAAATTACCAAGAGATAAAATCCAAATGATAAACAAAAATCTTTTTGTATTTTTCATTTGATGCAAACAAAATGAAGGAAATATAATACAAAAGATAAACAAAAATCATAATTCTAGCATGTGATAGGCATGGAGCATAGACTAGAAAATGATTAAACAAGCATACATTTAGCATGTGAATATAACATGAAGTACAAAAGCTAAAGTATGCAAACACTAACACATTCATCTTTAGATTTAGCAAGGGAGGAAGGATGTGATAGTAAATGAGAATCAAAAACCCTATTTTGCAAGGCAACTAAGTCAGATTTCCTAACCCAAATTAATTAAGAGTGACTATCTTGGGGTGTAGGAATTTTAAATACATTGGTTGCATTACGTTGGGATTTTCTAGGAAATCGTTTAAGATCAAAACAAAATTTCTTATGATGACCTTTTCGACCACAATGTGTACACGTAAAAACATGTCGAAAAAATTTACCTAAGGAGTGATCTCTAAATCCATTCCTAGTAGATTCTCCTAAAACGTTGGTCTTGGCTTTATGAGTAGATTCATTACAAGTATTGAAGCCTAAATCGCAAGTGTCATTTTTAATTTGGACCGTTCCTAATATTTTATCTAATTTTTCCGAACGACACTCCAAATCAAATTTGATATTACTAGAATCTTTTAATTTATTTTGCAATTCAAAAATGTTAGACTCTAATAAAACATTTTTCTCTTCAAAAGCAAGAAGCTCCTTTTTCAAGGATTCCATTAAACCCCTAAGGCTATCTCTCTCACCTTCTACATATTCAAGCTTCTCTTGAAGAGTTCTCTCACGTGTCTTAAGATCTTCTACCAACATGCTATCATCAATGACATTGACACGCTTTTTTAAACTAGCTTCTAACTTCAAATTAGCTCTTTTCAATTTAATAGATTCTTTATAAAGTTCTTGAAAAGCATTTTGAAATTCACTCACATTAACCTCTTCTTCATTTTCACTCTCTCTTTCTTCTCCACTCTCACTATCATCAAAAAAAAGAGAGTCATAAACTATGACCTTGGAAGTGTCATGTGTTAACGTTTCATTAATCGATGAGTTCTCACTATCACTCACATGACTAGCCATAAAAGCCACAAAATTAGGCTTAGTGGGGGAATCGGGTCCCTCCTCCTTATCACTATCACTAAGGGTCGCATTATATGCAATGGGTCGTTTACCCTCTTTCCTTAGTTTAGTGGGGCACTCAGAAGCCCTATGGCCATAACCCTCACAACCAAAACATCTATTAGACTCGTCCCTATTTAAATTTTCATTACTAGGTTTAGGGATCTTCTCGGCTTTAGGGATCTTCTCGCCTTTGTCATGCTTAGAAGTTTCAAATTTCTTAAAATCATTTTTAAATTTATCTTTGTTAAATTTAAGAAATTTTCTAAATTTACGAGCAAACAAAGCCATGTTTTCCGAGTCACTATCACTCTCGTTCTCTACTACTTGTTTGACCTCTTTTCGGGCTTTTAAAGCAACGCCCTTTTCAATTTTCTTTTCAGTTTTAGAGGGAAACATATCTAGTTCATAGGTTTGTAAATCACCTACAAGCTCTTCTAATTTCGTAGAGACTAAAGATGGTAAAGAATTTAAAACGGTCACTTTTGGAATAAATCTATCGGTAGGGACCTTAAAATTTTCTTTACAACTCGGTTGTCGGGTATTTTCTCTCCCAAGTTAAAAGATGAATTGACAATATCGGAAAGTCTAGCATAAAATTCATCAAAAGTTTCATTATTGTTCATTTTGATAGTTTCAAATTGAGTGGTGAGGTTTTGGAGTTTCGAAGCTTTAACGACACTAGTACCTTCGTGAGTCAGTTGTAAAATATCCCAAGCTTCTTTAGCGATCTCACACGTCATAATGCGTCGGAATTCATCCAGTGTGACAGTGCTAAACAAGGCATTCAAACCACGGGAATTAAAATTTGAAAGTTTAAACTCATTCTCAGTCCATCTATCGGCCGGTTTGGGAACACGTTCATTTTCAACTAAATAAGTTGGTGGGGACCACCCGTTAACAACAGACATCCAAACTCTCTCGTTGATAGATTTTAGTGCCGATTTCATACGCGCTTTCCAATATGCGTAGTTTGAACCATTGAAAATACGAAATTTTGAAAATGGGGAAAATTCCATTTTAGCCAAAAATTATTTAAAGGATCTTTAACGAAATAATTTATCGCTTTGGCTCTGATACCAATTTGAAGTAGTAAAGACCCCAGATTTTTAATTTTCTCAATTAAAATATTATTTCCTTTTTGTGAAACAGATGCGGAAGCGTAAAGAAGTGTGATGGTTCAACTTAAATACTAAATTCCAAATTTCAATTTTCTTAAACAAATTAAAATTAAACACAAGTGAAAATGAAATAAACACACACAAGTATTAATTTCACTTAAACCAATTTATTAATACGAGTCCTAGAATTTTCCTAAGTCATATTTATAAATATTCCAAAGATAGGCCAACCCAATTTTAGCAAATGACTTGAATTAAATAAACAATTATCCAAATTTAATTAGCACCCAAAATAAATAAATAGTGATTAAACCAATTTTATCTTTTTAACCTAAGCATGCGTTCTAGGTGAGTGCGAAAGATAAAATAGAAACAATAAATCACTACGCCGCGATGTACGAGGAAAAACCCAAGACGAGAAACAACCTCGGACGGCCCTAGCCACAAATCCACGAGATACGGATTTACAAATACAAGACAGAAAGGCTTAAAACACACGAATCAATCCCTCTCAAGCCTCAACGCTTCTTCTTGTAGATACCTCTTCTTAGCGGATAACCACGGAGCTCCATCGCGGTCTCGAAATCCACCAATCGGAATTTATGTGGTCACCGTCACCCAAACTAGGAGCCTTACTCCAAGTGGGTAAATCAATGGAAACTTCTCTTCAATTTGGTGTAGAGAAAACCGGTGCCAAACTCCAAGCAAGATATCTGTATATGAGAACTTGGAATAAACAAACAGTTGGGTGTAAACTAGAGTGGTGTATATTTTTCTCTAAAAAAACTCACTCAAAACAAGAACATTTTCCTTAAGCAATTTAGCTCTCAAATTCTCTCTAAGAGATGGAATGGAATGGAAAAGTTAAGTTGGAAAATGTTATTCCCGCACATAATAAAATCTGAAAAAGGTTGGTTATGAACCAAGTGGGGAAGTGGGTGAAAAACTGCTTAAAACTACCAAAAACTGTTCCCGCCTGACATCTCGTTCGAACGACATTTCATTCGAATGACATTCTCGTTCGAATGAGTCTTCTAACGTAGTTCCAGTATGAACTCGTTAGAAACTCGTTGGAACGAAAATCTCGTTCGAACGACATTTCGAACGAAGTTCCAGTATGAACTTAATGGGAAGTCATTGGTAATCTCGTTCGAAAGACATATGGTTCGAACGACATATCGAACGAACTTCCAGAAACTTTGGAAAATTCGATTTTAGCCCAGAAAACTTTATAAACTTATTTTAAAGTTTAAATTAATTCTTTCTGAAAATAAAACATAGTTTTAATTAAACCTAACACCCAATAAAACTTGTTCCAAGATCCTATATATATAATATTGCATTCATACCTTGGGAGCATGGAACCATAGTTGATGACATAGAAACGAGGCACGCAAACCGACATATTGATGAAGCTTTATACTCTTTGCCGCTACGTCTTCAACAAACACTTCATAGGCTTGAGAATATTACAATTAAATACAATCTTATGAATAAATGTTTTTGTCTGGAATTGAGCCAAAACTATATATGGACTCAATTGGAAATTTGTGTCCTTACAAAAGCAGATTTGTCAGGCAGATTATCCAAGTGGTCAGTCAAGCTCGGCCAGTTTGACATCCAATTTCAACCAAGGACAGCTATCAAGGGCAAGATCCTTGCTGATTTCATAGCTGAATTCACGGGCGACGAATTCTTCGACAAACCTCAACCAACAAGGCAAAAGAAGAACCAAGGGACAGCGAAAACCTGGAAACGATTCGTTGATGGAGCCTCCAACTCAAAGGGGGCAGGCGTAGGCATTGTTCTCATCACCCCAGAAAACACAATCCTTGAACAAGGAATCAGGCTTGGATTTGTAGCCTCCAACAACGAAGCAGAGTACGAATCCCTAATAGCCGGTCTCCAAAAGTCACAAACTCTGGGAGCAAAACGTTTACAGGTGTTCGGCGATTCTCAACTAGTCTCTAATCAAATAAGTGGAGATTACAACGCGAAGGATGAAAGAATGGAAGCCTGCCTCGCCTTGGTGAGAAAATTAATGATGAACTTTGAAGAGATCAACATCCAGCAGTTTCCCAGGGGGCAAAATAGTCATGCTGATGCCTTAGCAGCCCTGAGTTCGGCAGTTGATTCTAGCCTTAAAAGGGTCATCCCCATCAATTTCCTCATTTGTTCGAGCATTAATCACAATAGCAAGCTGCCAAACGTGGAACAAATACTCCAGGTAGGAGCAGCCCCCAGCTGGATAGACCCCTTGAAAGACTATTCAAAGGAAGGCACGCTCCCAGAGGACAAGAAAACTTCCCACCAGATAAGAGTCAAAGATTCTCACTTTCACTTATCCACAGGAGGCGACTTGTATAAGAAGCCCTTCTCCGAGCCCTACATTAGATGCGTCCACCCAGGCGATGTCGAGCAAGTGCTACGCGAGCTTCACGAAGGAATCTGTGGAAGTTATGTCGGAGGAAGGTCGCTAGCCTTTCGAGCCATGAAGGAAGGCTATTGGTGGCCATATATGCAAAAGGACTCTGCAGTATATGTCCGTAAATGCCTGAAATGCCAACTTCACGCTCCTATGGTCCACCAACCCGCCAGCGACCTAAAGTCCCTGACCAGCTCATGGCCCTTCGCCCAATGGGGAATGGACATCGTGGGACCACTACCCACCGCTGCTGGCAATCGCAAATACCTATTGGTTGCAACTGACTACTTCACTAAATGGATCGAGGCAGAACCACTGGCAAGCATTCGAGATACTGATATGATAAGGTTCATATGGAGGAATATAATCACTCGATTCAGAATCCCCAGGACCATCATCACTGATAATGGAACACAATTCGAGAGTGGCCCCTTTCAGGACTTATGTAACGAACACAGGATCAGGCACCACTTCAGTTCGGTGTCCTACCCTTAGAGCAATGGATAAGCAGAAGCTTCCAACAAAACTGTGATCGATGGATTGAAGAAGAGATTAGAGTGAGCCAAAGGCGCATGGGCAACCGAGCTACCCCATATCCTATTGGCATACGGAACAACTCCTCGGCGAGCAACAGGAGAAACCCCATTTTCACTAACATATGGCATGGAAGCAGTCATCCCACTAGAAGCGGGTTTGCCAACAATGAGATCCGACCTTGTCGACCAAGGCCAGAATGATGAGGCACTACTCACTGAACTCGACCTCGCTGACGAGCGTAGAAAACTTGCCCTAGTGAATCTTGTGAGCTATCAGCAACAGCTCGCAAAGCACTACCAAAAAAGGGTTAACCCGAGAAGATTCCAAGTTGGGGACTATATTCTAAGGAAAGTCCTGGGCAACGCGGTGAAGTCATCAGACTGCAAGCTAGGCCCAAACTGGGAAGGACCCTTTAAAATAACTAAAGACGACCTGCAAGGTGCCTATCATTTGGAAACGATGGAGGGCAGAGAGATACCATGAGCATGGAACGCAGTTAATCTCAAGAAATTCTATTTTTAGATTCTATTTTTAGATTCTTAAGGAATTCTATTTTTGAATCATTTTCTTGTATTTGTTATGTGGAAGGGCAGTTCATTTTCCTTATTACTAATGAAAGTTACTTAATTGATTACACTCTGATCAGTAACAACTGCATTTATCGCACATCTTTTCCAAATCACAGGCACGATGGTCAATATAGCAGGGGAATACCCCTCCTCAGGTCATCATCATGAAACACGAGAGACCTCTTAGCATTGCCCCTGGCAATATATAAAGCCTTACAGAGGATTCTTAGGCAATGCGACCAGATTTTATACTGGTCATCAAACCTACTTCGGTTGAGAAAAATCCTAATCGGATGAAGACATCCAATACCAGGTGTGTCCTCGCCAATTGCCCTACTTAGGCCTAAGGGAGTGTGACGACACAACCTAAAAGGTAAAGTGGGGCACAATGGTACTTTGGTATTATACTGGACTGGGGGGACGCTTGCATGACAAAACAAAAAAGATTATGAAGCAGCAAGAATATAAAAAGTTAGATGTACACGTTTAGTCGTAAAATTGCCCAAAACATAAACTTTTCATTAATCCATTATATTTACGACAATGATAATACATGTTTAGTCGGCGAGATCGCCCAAAGCATTTACATTATCAAAAATACAAAAAGAATAACAACTGGCAAAATCTCAAGGGGGTGGAAGCCTCCGAGCAAGATAATCAGCCACTCTAGCTCTTCGTCCGTCTTTAGAAGCAGGGGCCAACTCTTCCACGACCTCATTTGCGTCCGACTCCAATAATTTCCGAGGAATAGCATCGATGGGGATCCATAAATCATCCCTCCTGAATGGGTTGGGCATCAGAGTGGAAGAAGACATCTCGTGACGATACCATAACACCGAGTTCCTTGGAACCTGCAGCTCTTTCAAGGCACTTAACCACCCTCTGATGAAAGAAAGTTCCTCGAACTCAGATAGTCTTGTTGGAGCATCTAGCCAGCCTTGATCATAACCGTCAGCCCACGCTTGCCGAGGACCTTTCTTGAATAATTTCGGCAATCGGGTAACGTCCCTTTGAAGCCCAGCAACAATTACATATGCTCGACGAACATCATCGCGGAGCTCTTCCATCTCCTTATCACGAAGTTCTTCTACTTCCCTGTTCCTAGCCCTGGTGCTCCTACCAGCTCGTGAAAGGGGAGGACGTGTGGAACCTTGCGACATAGGAGGAGTAGATCCAGTTCGCGACGACGAGGGGCCTTGCAGAACTGCTGGAACAGTGCTCGGTGCACGCTCCCTAAGTTCTAAGACTTCCCTCCTCAGGTCTTCATTCTCCTGCTGAAGGAATTCCCCAACTTGGTTGATCTCGGTGGTCTCCAGTAATCTCGTTCTCAGTGCATTGACTTCATCTTGCATTAAGGCACCAATGTCTTCCATCTCCTGGAGCCTGTCCTTAAGCTTAGCCACTAGCTCGGATTGCTCCTTATACTTCTGATTTCGAGACCTGAGGGACCTGCAAAGTTTAACAAAGGCCTAGCGAACTTCGGGGCTCGCATTGGGACCGAGGGTCCTGCCCAGTTGGGAAGTAGCAGGAATGTAATCATCCACATCAACCAACTACAAGTTAAAGAAACATAGAGGAGAGAAAGAGACCAGCACAAGCAAAAATGAAGCCTTTCCATTAATAAGGATTGAGGTTACATCAGATTGAAGAAAGAAAATTTACAGAAAATGGAAAAATACAAATCAACCCTATTGATTAGCAACCTCAGGTGGCCCAGAGGTGGATGGCCCCTTGTCCTTATCAACATCAGCAGGAGTGCGGTCCTCGACAGGGGTGCCCTCTGTCCCCTCAACAAGTGAAACGTCAGTCACCCAAAAGACAGGAACAGAGCCTTCAATAACTGGGGCAGGGTCCTCGTCCACGACCAGCCTTTGCCCTGGGTCATGCTCGTCAAAGAGTGGGGATGCAACATCCACCCAGCAGCCACAAGAGCCTTGTTCCATCCTTTCTTGAAGTTCAGATGGCTAATGTATCCTATCTGAACTTCATCATCTTCATATGCCGTGGCCCAGCTGGAATTATAGGACTCCTCCTTGGTAGTGACATACTCGAACTCCTTTTTCTTCAGCTCTTCGAAGAGCACCCTCCTCTCCTCTTCAACGGCAAGTTTGCTCGAGCAAACCAGGTCGTAGGCTTGCCTCAGCTCTTTCAGATCATTAACCGCCGCATCCTTCTCCTTGTTCGCGGTGGCAAGAGCCAAGTCGGATGAAATCCGAGCAGCATCGACAGCCTTAAAATTAGCCTCAAGCTCCTTTCCCTTCAGCTTCAGGGAAGAATTCTCTCTCTCTAGCTCGCTATTTTTCTGCACTAGCTCATCGGGTGAACGATACAGCATGGCGAAGTCAGTAACGAACTGCGAAAAAGAAAAAGCATTAGAAGAAGAAAATGAAGGAAATCAGAGAAACATAAGATAAAAAGAAAGAGAAAATCTTACCAGGGCAAGCCTCTGACTAGCCTGAAGGGCCAAGTGCTCTGAACCAACTTCCCTTTGGCGATCATCCGGGAGGACAGCTCTCTCGAGCAAGGCCGGGGCCAGCTGAGGAGAAATTGCCACAGAGGCCCCCTTGGGCAGAGCAGATACTGGGACTAAGGCCTGCCCGGCCTTCATCCTTGCCTCATCTCTACTCTTCTTCTCCTCATCCTTCTCACTCTCTCTCTTCCTCCTCTCCTCGACCCTCTTCTTTTCCTCCACCTTCTTCTTCTCTTCTTCCTTTCTTCTCTCTCTCTCTCTCTCTCACCTGCTCCTCTTCCTTCCTTCTCCTCTCCTACTCCTGAGCAGAGGACCGGGAACTAGTAGCCACGGCTCCAGAAGTAGACTTTTGTTTCTTCGACCTCTGTGCAAGAAGCACATGGTCCTCATCGTCATCATCTCTAATCAAGTTCTTCCTTGGAGGCATCTTTTCACTTGAACTGCTGGAAGTGCTCGACGATCCTCGAGCTTCAGAATCCTCCTCACGGTCAGAGGAACTGCTACTGCTAAAACTCCTTTCACCTAAATTACCCTCAGCTTCAGCAAGATCACTTTCAAAGCTGCTCTCCTCTTCATCCAACTGGATAGGCTCAGCAGTATTCTCTTCGAAGGAATCAAACTCTGGTACACTATCCACAGGTCGTGCTATGAAGCTGGAGCTAACATTTTTATACTCGAACAGAAAGGCAGCAGACCTGGGATGCTCGCCGTCACCCAGAGGGATGATATTCCAAGATTTTACCAACTCCGAGATACGAACCTCGCTGAGAGCAGGCTCCAAATTCTTTGACCTCGCTGTGGAAGAAAAAGTAAAGAGGAGTTAGAAAAGTCACAAATCAGCAAAAGTTGAAACAACAGTACAATGTTTACCTATATATTCCTCCCCGTAAAAAGGAACAGTGAACCTCTCTGACCTCAACCCTTCAAATTGGGGAGAGAACTACCAATTTCTAACAAAGAAACCCTCTTGCCAATAGTCCTTATGGGAATCAGGTAGATTTACTACCAATACCCTGTCAGGGCTCGTAGCTTTGAGGTATAGGACACCTGAGCTAGTTCGAGAAAAGGAGTAACAAAAGCAGATCTCGACAAGTCCTAACCTAGTGCCATACAATTAATTTATCCTATGCACGCCGTTCACTATTTTCCACACATTGGACGAGCATTGTGCGGGGACGATATTAAAATAACCAGAAAAATGCAAAAATAAATCATTAGGGGGAAAAGTAAGTCCCCCCTGGGAAAGCAACAAGACATGGATCCAGTGGGCATCCTCTATATCCCTAACGTTCCTAGGAGGGGAGGCACAACACTCAATATCTACCCACTCAGGGATGTTGTAGAACTTCCTAAATTCAGAGATTGACCTATTTCCAATCTTTGCCATTGGAAGACTCAAGAAAAGCTACAAACCAATGAGAAAGTACAAATAAAGGGCACAAGAAACTTACAAAATAGAATATCGGTTCAATTGATGAAGAAGCACGAGCTCAAACAACTAAGAAGCAATGGGAATGGAGATTGGGAGAAGAAGGTGCGAAGCGTTAGAGCTCTCCGAAGATGGAAGAATACTAGAAAATCTGAAGCGGCGGGAGAAAATGTGGCTATTCCAACAAGCCTTCAAAATCTAATCATAGTGCACAGTAAGCGAAGCAGGTGCCGCCAAATCAACTTCACAGCTTTTGAGGAATCGCAAATCGACCATAATGGCTGATCATTTAAATCTATTAATCCCATAAACATGACCCAACAAATTTAGGGGCAATTGTGGGTACCCGGAAATTAGAATTATGGGCCTGGACGAGTAGCCCAGTCCTGGCAGCCCAAAGTCCAGGCCCCTCATCTTTTATATTGATCTGGTCTCCCCCCACGATCCCATGAAGGGAAGTTATAGGGGAGATGGAAAACATGGAGGAACCCATCACCCCCACTTACCTACGTGTACATGTATATATTAAACCCTAGGTCCGGGGCAAAAGGACAAGTTGTATTATCTGTGATTACTCTCTGGAGTATATAGAAATAAAATTGACTGCACTACCGTGGACGTAGGCATATCTTTGCCGAACCACGTACATCCTTTGTTGTGTGATTGACGTTTTATATTCCTTGTTCTTCCTTGGTAATTGCTTCTCTCGTATTCATTTGTGTTGCATAATAATTGTCACCACATATACATAATCAAAATTGAATTTTTTTATAATAATTGAATATAATCTCAATGCAGAAAAATCGATTACGTTTGAAAATATTGAATCACACCATATATCCTATTCATCTTCTCTCCACACTCTAACTGACTTCCCTTGAGATTAATTAGGATTTTGTTTGGTTGTATTGTAGGCTCAGGTTTTGGTTAGAAAGAATGGATTTTTGGAGTTCAAAATTTCTGAGAATATATAAGTTTTTTAGTATTTTAACTTTTAGGCACTTTTTCTAATCCTCAATTTTCTTCTTCTTTTTTAGACGCACTCTTCTTCATTTTTTCATTCTTTTCTTTTCACACATGCCATTCTTTTGCAAACTTTTTTTTTCATTTTTTGTCATTTTTCCTCCGTAATTTTATCCTTATATTACTAGAAACTGGGTATGGATTATTTTCATTGACTTTTAACTTCTGGTTCGAGTTAGGTAGGAATATTGGTTTTCAACAAAGGCTTATTTTTCTTTTTATCTCAAATGGGCTTGTAACTGAATAATGTACAGAGGTCGGTTTAGGCCTAATTTTTGGGCTTTCAAATGGTGGTCTAATCTCATTTCTCAAGTTTTGTTATGTTGATTTTTGTCTCAAGGTGACTTATTAATACTTGTAGTGCTTCAGATTCACATTTTAGCTTTTTATTTTCAATAATTGAACAAAATATAGAATTTGTGATCATCAATGACTTTATCACAGAAGGAATGTTTGTGTTATTTTAACTCGGATTTATTTAAATATCTAAAAAATCACGAATGCACAAAAAGTGTCATCAGGCAAAAATCTCTAAATTTATTCGTTAAACATAATAACTTTTGCCTCAATATCCATTTTTGGTCATATGATACGGCTAATGTCTAAAAAAATTCATAAGTTGAGAGATCCATGAATTAATTATTTATTAAGAAATCATTCGAAAACTTAATTATATTGAAAATCTTTTGAAATTGCTAAAATTTTTCTGATTTTTTCAGAGTTACCATCCTTACCACGAAACCTAAATTTTTGCATTTCCCTCAACGTATGCTAAAATAAAGATATGAACGATGAAAATAAAGTAAAGAAGTAAAAGAACAATATTACCCGTGCATTCTACTTGTTACCAAATTACAATCGATCAAACGTGTATTGAATCAAAAATCAAAAGTCTGAACAATTGAGAGTCAACCCAATAGAAAAAGTATACGCATGGAAGTACATAATGAATAAGATGAGTGAAATTATCGAGATGAGCTGTCATATTATAAAATAAATGGTCAGACTCAAAGAGACTATCATAATTAAATTCCTAATGACACTGTAATACTAGGTTTTTGTGACACCCCACTTAATGAAATACCAGATAATCAGCCCTTTGTTACATTAAAAGTGGTTTCTCATCTGGTTCATTCTTAGCATCACCGTCGAAATTTTTTTCAGACTTACTAACTGCCTAGTATTCAAAAAGCCAATGTCAAATTTTATCTTTTTATTTAACAACAACAACAATAATATAACTTAAACCATTCAAACAATCATTGAGTCTAAATCAATACAGAATAAAAAAATAAAAGACTGGCTGAATAAACCATCGACAAATTCCAAAATCCACAATAATAATCCAACCAAATAATAAACCGAGTACAAAGTCTAACTGAAATAAAATATCTAGGGCAACTTTCCCAAATAAAATATTGAATTGCATCCTACTCTAGAATGAAATGACTGAAGCGTCTTAAGTCCAAATCTAGCAACATCCGCACCTGCTCCAGCTACGTAACCCTGAAATAGATGTTCAAGTTTGACATCCTTGTGGATGGACACATAAAAGGTTTTGAAAATATTTTTGCAAGTATGAGTCAGTTTCCAAAGTCCTTTTGAAAATATTTTGCAAGTGAATTAAAATGCACCAATTAAAGTGCATCAATGCTCTTCATATTTAAGATAGACTCGACTCCCTTGAGGACCTTCTCACCCCTTAACTATTTTGCACACCTAACACTTTATGTATAACCCATCTAGGCATCTAGCCCATAACTAGTACTTTTTATAACTCCTTCCTGACACACTACTCTAGCCCAAATATGTTTAATGCATGATTTATAGGTTATTTATCACACTAACTTAATTAATCAAGCATATAACATTCTAACCGGTTATACATAATTAATACAACCCCTTCATGTAATTTACCAGAATATAATTAATTAATCCATCATATACGTAGAATTATATTATAACATTCACACATGTTATGTATATATAAAAATAAAATTCCATCCTCCCGAGTAATACCTCGCTGGATGTATCTCTAAAATGCTATCATCCCAGTTCTACTCAGGCCCACCTAGATTCCCAAGATAGCTATACATCATCGAATCGAAGCGTAATGGAGGCGGTCATATTTCCTCAAGTGTGAAGACAATTATCTCAATGCCTCACCTCTTGGACACTATTGAGAAAACGGAGCGCCCATGAAACTATGCCATACGTGCAAATGAACATACTCTGATTTCATGCAGGTTTTTCTAATAACATGTATATGATCAAATCAAGAAAAACTTTATTATCTAACTAATCAGATTTTAATACATGAGGAAATTAAAATCAATTAAATCTGATTTAATTAAAAGTTAAATTAATAACAATGTGATCAATATATCTCATATGAAGAATTATTCCAAATCAAGTAATTAAATCATGTAACAATTTTAATTCTAAATCATACAAAGAATAAGATGAGGATAAGAAGATAACATGTATGATTTTTTAACGTGGTAAAAACCCAAATTAGGGAAAACATCCACGACTCCCTCTACGGAGTAAAACGAAAATTTCACTAAAAAGAATTATCGGTTACAAGCTATATAACAAACTAAACACACAAACAGACCTATACAAGTTTAGGAATGTACCCTCTGGTATCCTTATAACTTCTCTGCAGTTCTGATTGTTGTAGTTGTTCTCTCAACTTCGTAACTCCGTTCTTCTTGTTTAGCAAATTCCAACTCAGTCAAAAACTGATCTCTCAACAACATACTAGTTGTGTAAAACGTGATAGTGAATATGTTCTAAATGCAAACCATTCAAGAAATTAATTCAAATCCCAATCATATAAGTTTTCTTCAAAAACTTAACAAAAATACATTTGTAATTAAGCAAATAAGTTTTCTATAAAAACTTAAGAAAAATTCATTTTCAATTATTAACCATTTAAGTTTTCTACAAAAACTTACAAAATAAATTTTCAATCAAAAATCTTATAAACATTCTTTATAAGAAATACATACAAAACTTATCATGAACACACAACAAGATTTAGTCAATCATTTAAAATGTGTTCTCAATCTCTCAAAAATTTATTTTCAATTTTATGAGGAAAGTGTTTTACAAAATATTTTACAAATATGAGAAAATAGATCTTTAAAAAAAAATTCAATAAACATGCAAGATCCAGAGAAATTCTGATTTAAACATCATATAGCATCTAACACAAATTCAGAATATTTAGATCATAAAAATATTCAATAAAATTCGGATCTAAAAATCTAAGGAATTCTAGTTTTTGTAAAAAATATTTCAGCGTGAAAACACTTAAATTCTCTCTACAATAACACAATATATCAATCTCTAAAGTGTTGAGATGATGTGCAAGATCATTGTGAATTTAAAAACAAAAACAGAATAAAGATGAAGTAGAATGAACACAATGTGTGTAAAATAATACTTTCTCGCTTAGATATCTCTCTCTAATTCTCTATATTTTTCTCTCTAAAAATATTAAACCCTCTTGTGTTTCTCACTCTAGAAGATATGACTGAAAAAGTCTCTCAAAAAATCTAACTCCAATAAACTCTTCAATGAGGTTTATATAGGTGAGAAAACAATATTCTAGAAACTTTAAATCAAGGGTTCAGATTAAAAGTTGTTAATCTAATCTTGAGATTAATTGGAGTTAAAACTAATTAACAGATTTTAATCAAGTTACCAAAACAAGTCTTTTATAAAAACAACTTAAAACCATTCTCTAGAAAACCTAAAACCATACAAGATATAAACAATAGTGGTATACGGTTTTAGTTGAAACAAACTCTCTCCAACGGATATAATTGTGACAGCTGGCATAAAATCCAAACACTCAAATCTAAGATCCAATGAGATCTAAAGATTAACTGGCAGTTAAAACCTATAACCGAAATGGTACAGTTATCACACATCTAATAGGGGTTTCTCACGATTCTATAGATCATGGGAATATAGAAGGTGATAAAGCATAAAACCAATGGGCATAATCGTGATCTCCTTAAATCTCGGTCAAATCAAGCTAAGAATTAAAGAGTTTATAGTTTGTAGCCTAGGTAAATAATCAAAGGTTAAAACGAATCCATATAAGGCTATAAAGATCTTGGAAATTTCCACACGATAATTCATAAAACTGACAGCTCGGTCAAATCAAGTCCTAAGGCTTTAATAAGCGACGGTTAAAAAATTAACCGAAGGTGTATAGCCAGCTGAAACTCTCCTGACGAAACAGGTTTATGAACCTAAGTCATCTTAAAATCTCGATCAAATCTGGTAGCATCCTAAAACTATAGGTCTATTAGTGTAGCCGAAACCTAACAACTCATGGAAAAGGACAAAATAGTGTACTTACTCACTAAATGAGTATGGCCGAAACCGTACAGAGTCTATATGACTTTAAAGGATCTAAATAAGTAGCTCAGGTACAACTTCAAATGACAAAAGTTAAAAGTTACAACTTTCAAGTCAATATGAGATGACAAGGGCTTAAGGGTTCAATATCTTTTAAAACATATGAAATCTAGCAGGTGAAGTAAGTTACATAAGGACGAAACCTATACAAATCCAAGTGAGTCTTTAAAGTAAAAGACTACCAAACTTTTAACAATTATGAACTAACTTTACCAAGGTAAAAGCCAAAAAAAAATATTATTTCAAAAATTCATTTTAGTTTAAGAAATATAATTCCGAAAAATTTAAAATAAGAAATTCATTTTAAACAAAGTTACACCAGTTTTACTTTAAAAAAAAATTATTTTCAGAAAAAATAATGTAATCTCACTTTTAACAAATTCAGGCTCACAATTAATAAGTCACACAATAAAAATCACGGAGCAAGAAATATGTATGTGTGCCTAATGTGTCAAGTGCAAATGTACAATACACGTGAATACCTTTACTCGAATATGTCGTTGGGTAGAGTCGAGACATGTTGAGTCGTCGAGTAACGTTGTAAGATATACCAAGGAGAAGGCTCGCACTCAAAATATGTTTTGACATAATATCCAAATTAGTTGAAATGCCTAAATAATGTAGACTCAAGTAAGTCAAAGATTTAGGGTGTTTCAACTATGACTTGGGGATTATACTCTCCCTGCTCCTCAAGCCATGGGGGATTAACCCACACCGCGCAACCTCATGTGATAGCACTAGAGGGTATGTATTCTTACAAATATTAATCACCAGTATTTATAAAGCACAAATATATATATATATATATATATATATATATATATATATATATATATATATATATATATATATATATATATATATATATATATATATATAAGTTAATTAAATCAGTTAACCCATGCACAATTACCGTAACACTAGTCTAAAATTCCCAATTCTATATACCGACTTGTAATTTAAATAAATCTCCCAAAACAGAAAGCAACCCCAACTGGGATCGGCCCAATTGCATTACTTGAACGAGAAACCTGGTCGCTCGAACCACCCCTGGGTATTCTCGCCCCTCTTCCTTCTACATAGTTCTTCCTCCATGAACGTTTCTTACCTCTTCTTTACCCAGTTCCTTCTACTGAACTCTTTTGATTACGAGATCGATTTCCACCCGATTTATAACGAAAATTTCATTTTTAATTTAACACCTCAAGTGATGATCATTAATAGATAGCCCTTTGTTTTCTTACAGATTAGAATTTCTCCCAAAAATTTAAAACTCTAAACATAATAGATATACAAAACCTCTACTCAATTTAAATTTCGTTATTCATTAATCTAAGAATCTAGCTTTTGGGGTTCAACTCACAGATCTAAATTCTCCCAACAACATAGTTTGAAATATTCATCTTTCCTCAACAATTTACATGGATTGTTCCCTAAACTAAAAGACTCAATTTATATATCAACCCTACCAAAACATACCGAATTTATATCACACCCACTATGATATGAATTGATTATCACAAATTTATATTGAAGTGATTGAACCACTTGCCTTATAAATTTCGCAGAGTCTGAATCCTTTGATGAAGATGACACAAACATCCAAATCTTTCTCCAAATTGGCTCCCAAAAATCTCCCCAATTTCTCCTTCTTCTCTTCTCTGTAAACTATTGTTTTTCCTAGTCTAGGTCTTATAACACCAATCCTGAAATTAAACATGTGGGGTTTATTAAAATGTCCCCAACACTCCCTTGTCGGCACAATTATGCCTACAAATGCCCCGATACCCATTTTCTACCCCTGGGTACTCTTTTTCAACTTTTTCAGAATCAACTGTTCGCTCAGAATCATCATCCGAGTTATTTTATAACATTCCATAATTTAAACCTCAAAATACGACACAAAAATAATCCGAATGATTAAATCCCAATTCGCCAAAATAAATAAATCCTCCAATTTAAATAATTTATCCAACTCGTAAATTTAAATTTCTCCAAATTAATTAAGTTTTATTTCTCCCAAAAATAATTTAATTGAATGTCCTCTAAATTATGAGGTTTTACAATGCCCTCATACTCGAGAATGAATAAATCGAGATCTAAATCAGGTGATGCTCTGATCATGTCCTCGATCTCATCAAATACTAAAATGACACGGGTGGACGTTGTGGAAAAGGACAATATGATATGGAAAAACCTACTCGGTTTTATTTTTGCGTAAAAGGAATCGATCTATCCTATTATTCCAATCTATCTCATCTAAGTGAAAAAAATGTGTCCAATAACGATTGGACTTCAACACTGAGATACTCATAAATTGAGTCGAAATATTTTTCAAATTTTAAAGACCCTTATCTAGAGACAAATCAGGTGGCCAAGCATGTAGAACGACTTAATCACCATCTCATGGGGTAATGTCATCATTAACTTATTGAATGTACTTGACTTCATTCTTTCCCCATGTAACACCCTGGTAATTTAACCACTTACCTAATAAATTTTGTAGAGTCTGAATCCTTTGATGAAGATGATAGGTTTGACACAACCACACAAATCTTTCCCCGAAATGGCTTACTAAAAGCTCCTCAAATTCTTTCTTCTCTCCTTCGTAAACTAGGTTTTTTCTATTTGAGTTGTGTCTGTCACAAACTCCTTATTCTAGGTCTTCTGACACCAATTCCAAAATTAGACTTATGGGCTTTATAAAATGGCCCAAACACTCCCTTGTGGGCCCAGTTATGTTTAAAAAAGCCATGAGACCCATTTACTAGCCATGGGTTCTCTTTTTCGGCAATATCGACTTATTCGGAATCAACTGTGCACTCAGAATCGTCATTTGAGTTATTTTATAACATTCTCTGATTTAAACTTCCAAATACGACACAAAAATAATTTTAATGATTAATTCTCAATTTGCCAAAATATATATATCCTCCAATTTAATTAATTTCTCCAACTCGTAAATTTAAATTTCTCCAAATTAATTAAGTTCAATTTATCCAAAAAATAGTTTCATTGAATGTCCTCAAAATTAAGGGGTGTTACAGTTTCCTCAAACTCGAGAAAGAATAAATCGAGATCTAAATCCGATGATACTCTAATCATGTCATCGATCTCATCCAAATGCTCAAATGACACGGGTGGATTTAATGGAAAAGGAAAATGTGATATCACAAACATGCATAATTAGGTGGAAATACTCGAATGATTTTCTCAACCATCCTATCGCTAATAGATAAAACCTTAGGTGTCAGTATACTCTCCAAAGGCGAGGGTTTACTTTCTCATAAAAGGAATTGATCTATCCTATCATTATAATCTATCTCGTCTAAGTGATAAAATGTGTCCAATCATGATTGGACTTCAATAGTGAGATACTGATCAACCGGGTCGAATTCTTTCTCAAAATTTTCAAGACCCGTATCTAGAGACAAATCAGGTGGCCAAGCACGTAGATCGACTCTATCACTATATCATGGGGTAGTGGCATCATTAACTTCTTAACTGTACTGGACTTAATTCTCTCACCCATCAGATGATGGCCTCTCTAAATTAAATTGATTCAAGCCCATGGTTATGTTCCCAAACGGCATGTTCACTTTCTCGTTATGACACATAATGATGACATTTGATGTGGTGAGGAAAGGACAACATAAAATAACAGAAATTTGTGCAATAAGATTTTGCACTTGCTGGGTTTCCAAGACAACAAAATCAACGGGAAATACAAAATTGCCCACTTTAATTTGGACGTCCTCAACAACACCTCTCAGAATTTTTACATAACGATCGGCTAAGGATAAGTTAATCCTAATCGACTTCAACTCCCCTAAATCTAGTTTCGCGTACATGGTGTATTGCAGAAGGTTCATGCTTGCTCCTAATTATAGAAGGAATTTCTCAATGATGTGATACATTGTCTTTACAGAGATCATCGAAGCTTCAAGATCCTTATACTTGATGGGAGTTAGATAAGAAATGATTGATTCTCGATGAGAAAATATTTATTAGGTACATTGGTTCTTCTCTTGATGGTACAATGGTTATTCAAAAATTTGCCGAAGGCTAAGACTTGTTGAATATTATCAAGTAATGGGATATTGATTTGTAATTTCTTTAATGCTTACAACATTTTGTCAACTTGTGCCTTTTTCTTTTGGGTCTCTACAGATTGTTCGCATACACTGAAGTCACTTATATTTTTCTTTTCTTTTTTTAAATTCTATGTATTTTTTATATATTATTAAAAAAAAATTGTGAAGAAACTAAAAGCAAATAATTTGACTCAAACCATGTAATTCCTACCTAACACAAAGCAAACTTAGTAATCTAATTAAGGTTAAGAGAATTTTAATTTTAAAATCTAGTTTTTCCGAGATTAGTCAACGACAATATGGGTCTCCAAATTAATCTCTCTGATTAGACAACTCCTATTATATGACTAAGTAGAATTTAAAAGACGACCAACTACGATTATCACCTAAAATCCCATTTTTTCTTCAAGGTAGGTTGTTCGTATAAAGACTCATTAAAAAACACTATTCTAGACAAGGTAAAATGAAACCGATTTGACAAGTTCGCGTTGGAGTATATTTTAATTATAAACTCATTAAGAGGTTTCCTATGAGCTACGTGATATCCTAAGGACAATGTCTACTTGATTTTAAATTGAATGTGATGGCTCGGGATATGCAAATGTTTAGTTAATTAGTTATTTTCGGGGTAGGGAAGGGTGATGAAATCTCCACATAATCTTTCACACGATTTTTTCTCTTAAGTCAATTCATGCAACGTGCTAAATTAAATACAAAATTAAACCATGTAAGCGCAACCAACAGCGTACCTCCAACATGAATTTTTATGGTCACTTGTTTACGTCAGGCCAAAGTTTAAGTTGATGTCGGGAGGGGAAATGTCGCCTACGTTTCAATTGTTCCTGAGAGAACCTTATGCACGAGGCAAGCTTGCACAAGTTTTCTTCACGTTTGATCACCGTTGCACATTTTTTCAAAATTTTTGACACTTTTTCCTGCACTTCTTCTTCTTCTTCTTCTTCATTTTGAATGTGCTTAAAACGCAAAAGAAACTGCACCAAGCATAAAGTGCGACGCAACAAAATAATTAAAAAAATACAAATAACACTACACATGACTAGTGGTGTATTTAACATAAAAAATAACCAAACACGCATATGAAGCATATTTTGATTTTTTTCAATTTTTATTTTTTATATTCTAGAAATAGCAAAATTACTACTACAAAAAAAATATTTTTTTGAATTTTTGGTTTTTGAATTTTTTTTATTTTTATTTATTTTTTCTCAGGACAACTTGCTAGAAAATGATTCTGTAAATTTTCAAAAAAAAAATCGAATAACTTCAATTTTTTATTGCTTGTGTTAAAATAGTAAAACTAATATTTACTAAAAAAAACTTTAATCTGATTTTTTTTTCTTAAGTAAAAAAACATAAAATATTGGCTATTGATTTTAATAAAAAAATTTGGATTTTTTTTTATATTTATGAATTTTTTAGTAACAAAAAATGTGAAAAGTAAAAGGAACTAGTTAGAAAGTTCCAACCTTTTTAAAAACAAAGTGAACAAGTCCCTAGTAATGACGGAAAAAAAATATTTTTAAGAATTTATAAAATACCGTAAATGCGCCGGTTATTATAGTATAACGAGTGTTAGTACGAATCGAACCCACAAAAAATTTCTAATTTTTTCGTTCAAAATAATTATGGTAGTCCAACTAGACGAAAATGGATTTAGAAAGGAGATTAAATATTTGACTAAGTTAACACAAATAAAACATGCAACTACGAAATATATAATTAAGTGTGTGAGAAAATCAAGATGTTGGATCCATTTATCACATATAACTAATATTACGCAACAATTTAAACTCGGCATTCCCGATTTTATAAATCAATTTAAAGTGACTCTCGCCACATTCAATTCGAAAAATTAACAAGGTTAAATTCACAATAAAATTTAACGTCTCTAAAATTTAGATGGCTAAAATCACTATTCCTTTAGAAAGTTCACTTTTAAATTTCGAAGTATAGTCTTTAAGGATGGACTATCAATTAATTTAATAAAAGTATAACCTATCCTAAGTATTCACACTTTAAAAATTGTTGTTTTCAAACAAAGTTAAAGGTTTAAAACACACTCTCGTGTCGTTTTAAATGAATACCGAATTTTTAACACTTTTAGAACATGTGAGAAAATAACGCCGAATTAAGTTACACACAATATTAATGAAACATAATAACCTTCACCTATTCCTGGTAAAAAAAATTAAGCTAGGATCGTTGAAAACAAAATAAATGTTCAAGAATGAATAATAACTTTCATTAAGAAAATAAACTTACAAATTAATCGTTCCTTACTATTGATCTTGACAAAACTTCCCCACAAAAGAATAATTTTTGGCCCTCAAATAATATTAAATCTCAAAATAAAAGTATAAAAAATTATTCTAAAGGCTCTCTAAAGTTTTCTTTCTAAAGTAATGAACCCAATGGTCTTATTTATAGGCTTAGGGGTGAGTTATTTGATTTGGGTCAAAATGACATTTTATTTATTGTATTTAGGTTGATAATTATCCAAAAAATAATCATTAAAAATATAGTCACGTTTTTGGGTGTTTGAGATAAAGTGGGATTATGTTATACCAATCTTATAAGGATTTTTGTCCAAACCTGGGTCTGATAGCTGCTGATTTTTTTCTTAAAAAAATATCGGTGATTCGTGTAAAATATTGCATTTTAATCCCTCTTTTACTACACAATAAAGTAATTACATGTTCGTTAAACTCATGTTTTTTATTCATTTACTATATAACCTTAATCATTCATAATTACTCGCTTATGCAAGGTTTGTTTGAGTATTTATAGAGTATACGAGGCTATTGGTGTGGATGGGAAGCATTCAGAGCAAGAAAGAGTTATTACTGCACTTCTAAAGGCAAAATGGTAATTTCACTATTGTATTATAGGACTTGAACTCTTCACGAAGATTATCATTCTAGAAGTAAGGAACATCGGGGTTCAAATGACACGTCAATCAGATCTTAAATGAAGAAGTTACGAAGAGTCAAAATTTGAAGTAAAAAAGTCAAAAGTCAAACCTTCGTGCAATGCAAAAGTAAAACCCTATGCCCAGGACACTGCATAAATTGTTTTGGCATCTTAACGAGGGTCATGTTGGTTCAACCGATGCATGCATTCAAGGTCGTATGAAAAAGTTACAAGCTTTGCGTTCACTTTGCAATTACTAAAATATGGGGTAAAATAAGGGATATATTTTGACGAGAGAATTTTCATTGAATAATGGGTTGGTGGTTTGATGGTTAAAAGGGGGAAGGAAGAAAAGTGTGAATTGAGGTGGAATGGAAAATTTTGTCTAGTCAAATTTTGACAAGACAAATTTTGACCTGGAAAATATAATTTAGTGCTGTTTGATAAACTATTTTTGCATGCTGACAAATTTGATATTTGTCTTCTTTTTGTGTTTGATAGACACATTTTACCTGCTGGAATTCAATTATTTGTCCACTTATATGTTGTTTAATAGTTATATTTTAGGCTAGTAAATGAAAACTTTTCCATGGTATATTTGCCTTATTATGTAGTATTGTTAATATTAATAATGATAAATATAATCGTTAAGACCATTAACTATTTTCTTTTTCAATCATGGATATTAAAAAATGTAGATGAAAATTCCATAATAACATTAATGCCAACTTTTTTTTTAATAATAATTAAAAACCTCTTAAAAACATAACACATTACAACATATCACCCTCCCATCCCCCATCTTGATTTTAAACGTGATTTGAAACATAAAAAAAGAGTACAAAAGTTACATAATTTTATCGTCTATATTTTCTAGGCAACCACGGAACACAACATAAGGCATTCCCATCCCCCTATCAACATGTTAAGTAAATGATGTACCAAATCCATGTCTGAATATAGCCCTTCATAATCCAGGAGTTTCGAATCCGATTCATACATTGGATCATCAATCTCAGTATTTATCAAATGTTTAGCATGCCACCGCTCTAGACTTTTCTCCATTTGTGCAATTTCGCCTTGTAATAATCGAATACATTTTTCATTATCTTTGTTTAAATCTTTGCAATATATTACCGATTTTGCCTGTGGCACGGGTAAACCATGCCACTGATACTAGCACTCCAAGTTGCAACGTCTATCAAATAACCTAGGCCTTTTCAAATGATCATCCCATCGAATATTTGCCTTGGTCGGCGTTAACCATTTCAACACATGTTTAACATCGCCTAAAGAATGGAGTGTGCATATAGGTATGTTTTCAAAAACCCTATTCTCGCCAAAACAACTACCTCCGTGGGGATTTTGGTATATCCCTGGGTTAGTCAACACTTGTTCAACATTACTGAGCGTTGCCTCAACATGTTGATCACCAAATGATGTTGATGATTTTGATTTACCCTTTGTCTTCTTGGCCTGTTGCATCCTGCTTAGCCCCCTATTGAGAGGTAATCACATTGCGCCACTCTTTTAGGCGGTGACCAGTTATAATACAGAAGTTTTTGCCCGAAAAAGTTTTGAGAGGAACTTGGGTTAAGAATGGTGAATCTTCATTAGGCATGTAAACATGATTATGCATTTTGAAGTTTATAATATGAATAAGTATAACTAGTGTTGTGGTATATATGTATGACAAAATGAACTCACATACCAGTTACTGATGCTCTAATTAATAGAGAGACGATTTATTTATAGGGTATAAAATGAATGGATATAAAGTAATGACTGCCTAATATAGTATATGGTCCAATCTAATATGATTTTCTGACCTGTATTGTAAAGTATTAACTAACAAAAATATGTCTAATACAATGTTAGGGTAAAACTGACAAAGATAGTGTATGGTCAAATCGTATCTGATTTTCTATAAAGTAGTGACTGATAAAGATATGGGAAATACAGTGTGAGGGTAACACTGTGTTATCATATCCCATCATGACATATTTTGAGATATAGACGAAAACACCAATAATAACATAATTAACATTATGACTACATAATCTTCTTCATGTGCTAGCCCATTAAGTTTAAATCCAAAATACATAATGAGTCAATTAACAAAAGGGCCACCGCCAACAGACATGGCACAACCTACAGAAAGGATTTTTTCACAACATTAGATTCGATAGTAACTAGCCGTAAGTTTTACACGAAACATTACATTACCTATGAACTGAAGTGATCAAGGGAGATTACAGAGCTTGTTGTAAGCCCATGTACGTGAAAAGGTAAAGTCGGAGAAACCCATGAAGACTCGGCTTAGTCCATTATCGGCCTCAAATATTGACATTATGCGCATGATATTCTCATCGTCCATATCTATACCTACTAGCCTTTTAATAATACCCTTCCAGTTCACGTGAGACTGAGAGTTAACGACAACCTGAAGCTCCATTGCGGTGGAAATTTGCTTTAATGATTCAGCAATAATAATGAGTGCTCGAGCACATTCATCCTGATGGTTTACACGATGACGACGAGACTTTTGTTTTAGGTGTCTGGAACTTGCACTTCATGGTGTTCCCAACTGATGTTTGTGTGCCAGTCTCTTACCCAACGGACGTTTGAGCATCAGTCTCCTGTCCAGGCATTGTTTGAGTCTCGGTCTCCATGTACAGTTCGTCATTTACATCCACTTCTACTTCCACTTCTTCTGTCACTGAAAAAGAAAACGATCATTAATAAAATACCAATAAAACTTCAAGCTAACTAGATAAACTACACCTAGTAAAGTAAAATTATGTGTACCATTCATGGGAGAGAATTGATCAGCGCTCGATATATCATTATCACCTATAGTCGTGTCATTACCAAAGATTATTTGGAGGTCATCGTAGTATATACATTTCTTTCCTCTCATCCTTCTAGTATCTGGTTTACCCTAAAATATCCATAATTGCTAAGTAATTATTTGATATATGAGAAGTATTTTTTAGGACTAAATTACATGAAAAGTGTCGTACTTACCGCAATGTAGTCAGCCCATACACTTGAATCGGTCGTTATGCCTCCACTATTTGTGTCGTAACCAAAACCACTTACCTATAACATCTCATAAAATTCAACATAATCCTTTTTCAATGTTTTTAATCTGGATCTGACATTCTTTTCTTCCATACGAATATGACATCCTTCTTCAATAGTATCTATTACGACTTTTATCTAGGCGGCAGTGAATCCATTATCAACCCTCTGGTGCCCCCTGAGCACCTGGGCACAAAGAGAATGGATTAAGGAACCCATCCATTAGCTCGTTCCACCGCAGATGGGTTTTCTTTTGATTTCCTTCGAATTGATGGGATTGAACATCAACTCGCTCCCCATTGGTCCTATGTGGTTTTGGTGGGCGAAAATGAGGGAAATCTCAGTTCTGCATGCCTGTTAAGCATAATGCAAAATGAAAATTATTCATTTGCATTTCTATATAGTTATAAAACATATGCATAATCATAAACAATTGTAAACCATGATCATTATATCCATTTCTATATAGTTTATATCTGTATCAGTAGGATCTAATATGATAGCATCTCTCATATGTATCAGTAGGATAAAATGATATATCATCCCTTATAAGATTTTTGTATGAGTAGCGTCCCTCATATTAGTAGGATCAAATATGATATATATATATATATATATATATATATGATATCTGATACTCGACTATGCATTTCTATATGATATATATATAGGGTCAAATATGCATTTTTGTATAAGCAACATCACTCATATGCATTTCTGTATGAGTAGCGTCCCTCATATGCATTTCTATATGATATATGATACTTCTGATATGCATTAATGTGCACTCTGATATCTGATATAGCATATCTGATTTAGCACTATGATATGTGATAGCACTATGATATCTATTATCACCATGATTTTTGTTATATGTTATCATATTTAATGTTTAGTTTTCTGATTTTGCACCATGAAATCATGATATCTGTTATCAGTTAATGTTATCACCATGTAATGATATATGTTATCTAATTTAGCATATCTAATGTTCAGTTAGAACCATGATATCTATTATCAGTTACCAAAACACCATGAATGTTCAATTAGCACCATGATATCAGTTAAGATAACATTTAGCACCACAGAAAAATTCATAATTCAGACCATCTCAATTAATCTGGCACCATCTCATTTAATTCAACAAATTATGCATATCAATAGCAAATAATGCAAATTGTGCATATTAGTAGCATTATTCAAATCATCAGATCATTTGGAAAATTATGCATATCAGTATACAACAACATTCAGACCTCAGTTTCAGTATATCAGTATATCAGTAAATCAATATGCATATCAGTATTCAATAATTAAGTATGCATTTCAATAATTAAGTACCAAAATATATCAGTATTTAATAATTAGTATTTTAATAATTAAGTACTCAATAATTAAGTACCAAATCAGATCATTAGCATATCAGTATTCATTTCAGTATTCAACATCATTTAGTGATCAGATCAATATACATTAATTAAGTATGCATCAGATTACATTGGCCATTTACCTACTGATACCAAATTAGCATACTGGCCATTTACATAAGCATCAAATTATCCATTTCAGTATGGTTCAAATTGGCCATTTACATATTCATCACAATATATCAGATAAAGCATTTCAGTATATCGATTTACATACTGATTTCCATACTGATCACAACCATTTGAGAATCATAATGACATAAACATACTCTTATAATATCTATACTAAATTATGAAAATATCCCTTAAAATTATGCACCCTTACTGTTAACACAAAAATTCTCCATCTACGAGGACCAATAAGAAAAGGACACGTGTCATCCTACGTGTCAATATTCGACACCCGAAGAATGTTAGTCGGCACCCGAGGAGAGTTGGTCGGCACCCGAGGAGTATTAGTCGGCACCCGAGGAGAGTTGGTCGGCACCTGAGGAGTGTTGGTCGGCATACCAACCAGGAATATCAAAGGATAACTACGCATTTAATGATCATTAATGTACATATATATTGTAAATGACAACACATAGCATACCAAGCAATTAGATTCGTTGAATGTAGACATAATGTATAAATGTCTACATACAATGAATCTCTTTATCCCCCACCACTATAAATACATGTATTCCCTTAGCCAAAAAGGAGAGATCCAAGAGATCCAAGAGAGATCCTAGAGAACCAAGAAACACCATATTGTGCTATTGTAAACCCCTGGGAATAAAATAACAGTGGACGTAGGCTTTATTCATAGCCGAACCACTTTAAAAATCTTTGTCTCTTATATGTTTGATGTGAATGTTTATCTTCATCTTCAATCTCATCCTCATCATTTATCTGCTGTTGACGCCACTAAAATGGCCTGGACCATTTTCTGTCTTCAACAGATTGGCGCCGTCTGTGGGAACGTGTTACAAGCGTTGTTCTCCATCAAAAGCTAAGTTTTTATTTTCTCTACGTATAATCAATTATACATACATCTTTTGATTTAATCATGATTTTTATGTTTATATACACAAATTAATTGTCCAATTTTTATCTGCAAAATGTTGCATATCATGATTTTTAAATCATAACTGTTAGATTAATTCTTATTTAGAAATCTGAAAAATAGTAGATTTCATAAATCATAATTGTTTGCTTGATTCTCAAGTTTCAATATTATATCATCAAATAAATATTTTAAATGATTACATATATCAATATATGTGACGGTGGTAATATTTGATAATTTTCGTTATAAATTTTGTAAGATCTTTGATGTCTATTCAAATTCCCATTATATTTTTAATCAGAGAATGGGAAAAGGTTAAAGACAATGAAAATTTTCCTCATGGAAATCATGACCCAGATCTACTTTCTCTCTCTTCAAGTTTGAGTCTCTTTGCATTCATTTTTATGAACTATATTTGGCTCATCTTCCATCTATGTCAATAAAGACAAATTGATTGATTTTTGATATAAATTTGGTAATAACTTTAATCATTCACCATATTTTTATCTCTCCAAATTGGGAATAGGAAGGGATCAATATAAAAAATAATTTTCTCTCACCTGAAAAATCATTACCCACCTCTTGTAAAAGAGGATCAGTAAAATAATCATGACCATATCAAGACTCTGGGCACAAATTTGATATGTTGGCCCCTCGTTCATCACATCACAAGGTTTCTTTGTCGAAATCACACGATCTAGTGGGTTATATATTTATTCATTTAATTAACATTCTTAAGGCTTAAATTTTACATTGAATGTTATTTTTTGATCTAAAGATTCGAGATATTCTGGTCATCCAACCATATATTCTATAATTTGAGATATCCTTAAATGTTGGTCGGCAACATCCATGTATTTTGTCGGCAGCAGTAGAATCTTGGGGTATTAAAAAATGCTAAGCACCCCTGATATTTCTTTAAACACGAGTTCGGCTTGGGGACAAGCAAGGGGCTTAAGTCTTTTTTAACTTATGATCACCCCAAAAATATTTTTAAAACCAAGTGATAAATAATTTTCAAACAGCAACTTATACCTGATTAGTTGTTGGAGATTAAATAAATTTACAAAAAACTTTACGTTTCATTTATGATGCATATTTGATAATAATTTGTCCATCTCACACACATTTGGCATAAAACATATTATTTTATATTTTGAAATTAATATTTTTATTTCTCAAGCATATACATATCATATATTGATTGGATGAGTAAATTATTCTCATGACTAATCAATTCAGCCTACACAAATGGTAGAGCAAGATATTAATTTTTACAGGTATAAGATTCAACTCCGACGAATGCTCGGAAATAATCTTACTCTTCTGAAAAATATTATCATAGCTCGGCAGTATGAAATTTCACTTCAGCGAGGAACTATTGATTTTATTATTGCTATGATATCTGCTCCAGCACAAATGATTCTATATATTCATTGGGATTCATATTCTATATTCATCTCAACATGGAGCACGGCGAGATACTTATTATCATATTCAGCTCTGAGGAGAACTATAACATTTATTATATTTCACCCCCAACGGATAGTTGGTCGGGGTAATTCTTATTTATATGCAGGCCCAGCAAAGTTCTCGGCCATATTCTTATGTTCTGGAAAATATTATTCTTATTCGGCATTCTGCAATTATGCCTCGACAAGATACTTATTCAGCTTTAAGGAGAATTACAACATTCGTTCGGATAATTCTTATTTATATTCAGGCCTTACAACGTTCTCGGCCATATTCTTATGTTCTGAAAGATCTTATTCTTGTTCGGCATTATATAATTCTACCTCGACTGATCGGCGAGGCACTTTATTATTTTTAATTATTCTTTATATCTATTTGGATGCATATTCTATTCTCATTTCAGCATGGAGCTCGACAAATATTAATAATCATATATTCAGCTCCAAGGATATCTCCAACATTTATATTATCTTATTCCCAACAATCTGTTGAGGAGGTCTCCAGCATTTATTATATCTTATTCAGCTCCAATGATGTCTCCAGCATTTATTATATCTTATTCCCAACAATCTTTTGGTCATGGCCGAGGAGGTATCCTGCATTTATATTATCTTATTCCCAACAAATCTGTTGGTCAGCGCCGAGGAGGTTTCTAGCATTTATATTATCTTATTTCCAACAAATCTGTTGGTCAGCACCGAGGAGGTCTCCAGCATTTATATTATCTTATTCCCAACAATCCGTTGGTCAGCTCCGAGGAAGTCTTCATCATTTATTATCAATTACCACCAACTCCGATTGGTAGATAAAATCCAACTCCGGTTGGTAGACAAAATCCAACTCCAGTTGGTAGATAAAATCCAACTCCGGTTGGTATTGGTCGATAAATCTCATTCAAAGTTCACATTCCACAGTTGGGGGCTTCTATTACAGATATATTTGTTCATTTGGTGGCACATTCTTATAACATCATGCAGTCGAGCATCAAATTCAACTCCACAAACTCACACGGTCGGGGCCCCGACTAATCATCATTCAGGAGTTGTTTTTCTTGCTCAGGAATTACTTTTAATATTGAAGTTCAGGAGGTATTTTAAAGTTCAGGAGGAATATTGAAGTTCAGGAGGTATATTGAAATTCAAGAGGTGTATTCAGAAGTATCAGGACATGATGAAAGAAAGCGACAAGTATTCCACCGAGGAACTCTGTCAGACCAAAAATTAGAAGACAAGTTGCCTATATGGAGGCTATATGTAGATGGCTCATCTTGCACTACAGGCTGTGGGGCAGGGATCGTTTTGAACATCCCAGATGAGGTCGACATGGAATACGTCCTACGTTTCTAATTCAAAGCTTCTAATAATGAGGTTGAGTATGGGGCCATGATTGCAGGTCTTAATTTGTCAAATACTATGGAGGCACAGCAGGTTATTGTCTTCAGTGATTCTCAATTGATCGTAAACCAAATGTTGGGAATATATGCATCCAAAGGAGAATTGATGATCAAGTATCAATCAAAGGTGATGGAGTTAGTATCAGAGTTCGTTGCTGTTCAACTGGTAAGAATATCAAGAATGGAGAATGTGAGAGCATACGCCTTGGCCCGATTAGCATCAGCTACTCGTACCGAGCTGCGAAGAACGATACCAATTGAAGTATTAGAAAGTCGGAGCATAGATGAAGACCTGACAATGAATATTATTACCCTTTATTTAGGAACATCTTGGATGGATCCCATCAGAGCATATATTGAGGAGGAACAATTACCGGAGGATAAGCTCGCTGCCAAGAAATGGAAGTTTAAAGCTGCTCGGTATGTACTAATTAATGGTTTTCGGAGGATAAGCTCGCTGCCAAGAAATGGAAGTTTAAAGTTGCTCGGTATGTACTAATTAATGGTATTTTGTATAGACGAGGAATTATGGCAGGTTTGCAAAGATGTGTACATCCCTCCGAGATGAAAGAATTGATTAAAGAGATCCATGAAGGGTACTGTGGAGCCCATATAGCAGGTCGGACACTTTTGCAAAAGGTGATGACGCAGAGATACTACTGGCCGATGATGAGAGCTGATTGTATAGCTTATGCCAAGAAATGTGACAAGTGCCAACGCTTTTCCTCCATCCGAATAACTCCACAAACATTGTTGACACCCATCACTTCTCCTTGGCCATTTGCCATGTGGGAATTGATTTGGTTGGACCACTGCCGACGACCCGAGGAAGATTCAAATACCTCGTCATTGCCATCATCATAGACTACGGAACACAATTTGATAACGAGGAGTTTGCCTCTTATTGTCATCAGTCAAACATTTTGAAGGTTCATTCAGCACCAGGTCATCCTCAGAATAATGGACAAACTGAAGTGACGAGCAGAACATTACTAAATGGTTTGAAAAATAGGCTATGTAAGGCTAATTGGATTAATGAGCTACATTCAATATTGTGTGCAACACTACGCTGCCAAGCAATAAAAGCAAACACCGATAGTTCAAACCCACGATCAACTTCGGTTGGTAAGATAGTTCGAAAGAACCAGATAGTTCGAAAGAACCAGATAGTTCGAAAGAACCAAAAAATATACTCCTTTGGTTAGGAGGCGTACACTAGCGTGACCAACTACGGTTGGTAAGATAACTAGTGGACAGATAGTTCGAAAGAGCCAGATAGTTCAAAAGAACCTGATAGTTCAATGATCAACTACGGTTGAGGGAAAGAGCAATATTATTAAAAACGCCAATTTTGGTTGATTTGAAAAATGTACTCTCATATTCCAACTTATGTTGGTCGGGAGGTAAGATTATTACAAAAGTTCTTCGAAGAAAAAAATATATAAAAAAAAAAAACTGAACCAAGTATGGTTGGTCGGGGATAAAAACCCACTAAGTGTAGTTGGTCGACGAGGAGAATTTATCGACCTTGGTTGGTCGGACACATTTTATGAAAAAGACAAAAATTTACCAAGTATGGTTAGTCGAGGATAAACTCTCACTAACCATAATTGGTCGATGAGCACAATTTAACAACCTTGGTTTGTTGGAAAAAATTTAAACATTTTTATACTCACTACTTTATTATTAAGTGATCGAGCAACGTTACTAATACTTGTAACTTTTTTATTACTAAGTTGGTCGATGAACAGCACGATATTGTTATCTTTTTAACAGATACATATGCATAAATGTAAAGTGTTTGATATTTACAAGACAATAGCAATTAAGATTGCGAACAAAAATGAAAGTCTTTCATTAAATTCAAAAAACAAAATACATTGAGAATGAAAATGTATACTAACTATTATATTGAGATTCCTATTCTATTGGTTTCTTTTCCTTCTACTTTTGAAACAGGTTCCTCGTCTGCAAGAGGATCATCTAAAATATAAGGGGAGTTTATGAAGTTAAGATCTTTCAACATTATGATATTCATCACAGATGATCTGTTCGAGAAGCACTAGCTCATTCCCGAGAAGCTCTTGCTCGTCCCTGAGAATCACTTGTTAGTCCCCGAGAACCTCTTGCTCGTCCCCGAACTGTCCCGACCAATAATGAAGAAGAAGTTGTATGAAAATATTTCGAAGTCCACCACTAGCTTGGTACTAATCAGATTGAAAGAGTTGGGTTCAAAAGCTAATATGTTACTCGACAAAGTATTCAGAGGAGCATAAATCTGAAAAACCAAGAACGTGAAGTTAGAACTCAGTTGCTCGACACAGGAAGCAGTTAGTCGGTTGGCAAACCAATCAACATACTTGAAGATTATGACAAGCTACAAGTTTCATACTATGGCATGGCTGCATCCAAATTCCCAGGGGTGATACATAGCACACGGAGTTCCTCAAAAGAAAGATTAGCAACCATCGATCAGCCTGCATCATATGTCGTCCAGGAGATAATGCACTTTATGTTGAACAAATCAAGAAGCTAGATCAAGAATTTCACGAGCACCGAGCAACACTGCAGAATAAATACTCCATCCTTTCAGGTAAACCATCAAGCATGGAGCATTGGGGGCTTCTGTTAACACAAAAATTCTCCATCTACGAGGACCAATAAGAAAAGGACACGTGTCATCCTACGTGTCAATATTCGACACCCGAAGAATGTTAGTCGGCACCCGAGGAGAGTTGGTCGGCACCCGAGGAGTATTAGTCGGCACCCGAGGAGAGTTGGTCGGCACCCGAGGAGTGTTGGTCGGCATACCAACCAGGAATATCAAAGGATAACAACGCATTTAATGATCATTAATGTACATTTATATTATAAATGACAACACATAGCATACCAAGCAATTAGATTCGTTGAATGTAGACATAATGTATAAATGTCTACATACAATGAATCTCTTTATCCCCCACCACTATAAATACATGTATTCCCTTAGCCAAAAAGGAGAGATCCAAGAGATCCAAGAGAGATCCGAGAGAACCAAGAAACACCATATTGTGCTATTGTAAACCCCTGGGAATAAAATAACAGTGGACGTAGGTTTTATTCATAGCCGAACCACTTTAAAAATATTTGTCTCTTATATGTTTGATGTGAATGTTTATCTTCATCTTCAATCTCATCCTCATCATTTATCTGCGCCATTTTAGTGGCGTCAACGCTTACATTCCAACAAAAGCAACATACTAGAAGCAACATTACGTAAACCATTTCAAGCCCCTAACATTACAACAAAAGTAATGAAAATATTAGAAGCAACCAGCAACAACATTGTTATAACCTGAAGTTTTTTCACAGTCACCAAGGTACACATAACGACATGTTCATTGGCACTATGGCGTTCAACAACAAGAAGTGGCGATTGAACGGATACACTCGATGTGGGTTGTTTGCTATGCTGATGAAAGGTTGCGTAGTTACTGTCCATGCCTTCAATGGACGACTTAGTCCATCCCAAAAATTTGTGACATTGGGGACAAGTGTAATAGAATCAACCCTAGTTGTTTTGTTTGTTAGTCAATGTAACCTTCACTCTAGATACGACGCCATAAGAGCATTTCCTTCTTTCATACCGTAGAAGGAGAAGTTTACTTTCATTTGACGATGGAATATTTGAAATGTCCACTTACCTAAAATACTAAAACACATATATTATAAGCGAAGTGTAAAATTGAAACCTGAACTTAATCATCATAGTATAAATTTTCAATGTGATTCGTATCGTATCCTTCCCACATCAAATTAGCCATTTCATTTGTTTTCTCAGTCCATGCACTATCAGTTGTGAGCATCACATACTCATTCATTGGCGTTTCTGGCACATTTAGGGGAGGAGGATTAATGTCATCATCATAACTTTGCTCGTCCCCTACACATTCATCCTCAGCATCAACAATCCTTAAGAATTTATGAAGGGCACAACAGGCAACAACAATCTTTGATTAAATTTCAATCGCGTGGAATGGTTAATGCCTTAAATATGCAAATCTTTCTTTCAATAACCCAATTGATCTCTCCACTACATCTCGAAGAGAGGAATGCCTAAAATTAAACAACTCCTTACTATTCTCGGGATGTTGTCCATCAACGTCCCTACGATGATATCGAGTTTTGCGATACGAGGAAAGAAAACCAGGTACCAACGGGAAACCAGCATCTGCGAGATAGTATTTACCTGCGGATAATTTAAGAATAAATGTTACTAATGCCTATTTTTATATTAACTAAAAAGATCAATGAAAGTCAATCTCATGATTCAACATACCCACTGGAATGGTCAACTTACGACCTTGACGTTGTATCACACTTTGAAGTAAGCGACCATCATGCGCTGATCCCTCCCAACCAGCGAGGACATTGGAGAATCACATGTCAAATGTACATGTGACCAAAACATTTTGAGAAATTTCCTCTTTCCTATTACGATACCTTGCTTAGTCAATAGTAGGAACCAAAGCAGATATGTGCGTACTATCAATTTCACCTACAGCATCCTAAACCGGTGGAAATGAATTTAGTAGGGGGAAACTCATGCGCTAAATAAATCAAATTAATTAATGAAAATATCCTAACCTCAAAGTAGTGATACCACGGTAGGTCCTTCCCGTTATCGTAAGAGGAATTTAAAGAAGTGGCATTAGTAACTAAATCATTTGACAACTCAAGACATGCTCGTAAAACTCTATGGAAGTAGTAACAAATGGTTTGACCAGATCTGAAGATAGTCAATGACTCGGAAACATATCACTCGTCATGACCCATGGTGTTAAGGAACATGGAAACTTATTCCTCGGCCTTAACTGATCGATTGTCACTCAGCCCATATGTGTGTAATCTAGTACAAAGTCTTTTAATTGAGGCTATGTTCATCCGAAGTTGTGCATGGCATACCCGATCAATCATTTTAAATAAACGATATAATGCAATTTGACGATCAACATTCCAACTTCTATGGGAAGCCCTAGTAATGAGAAGGTCACGACTCCTCTTATATTGATAAATTGCAATTGCTCACAACACCAGGGTCCAGAACAACCCTCGTTGGTGTCGCAGCCGTTTTGAGACATTTTTCAACATTGAGAGATTAAAATCATGTACCAACCAAATTTAAATATTTCTTTATGGCCAGTTTAAATAACAATGTCTACTTTTCCACCAAAACTGTATATTAGATAAAAATACTTTTTATAAAATCCAACATCATAGAAAAATGATTTCATATGTTTAATAATCAAATGCATCATTAAAAAAATACATAGAAGGAACGTAATATACCTAAACAGTAGCTTTCTAAAGAATTTATTTCCGAACAAACCTGTAATTTGCACAAATTATTTACGAAATTAAATTATAATCATATTAACCATGACAAATAAACTAACATTGCAACTTGTATAACTAGTGTTTCTGGATCAACACAAGTATTTTGGGTAATCTAAAGTATACAAGGCACTAACCTAAAAGTAGAATTTAAAAAAGAAAAGAAAAATATATTCAACAAGAAGAAGAAAAGGGGAAAACAACATGTGCATCTCCAATTATACATATGCCAAAATATACATATGCTAAAAAATATACATCTTCTAAAAAAATGTTTTGAATAAAAAAATGTACTCATGACAAATATTTACCACAGAAAAAATATACATCAAGTAATATTTACCACAAAAAAATTCCAGGCCATTCATTTGAAATATACAACAGGTTGAAAAAATTGTAGCTGCTGATGAACCTGAGGTAAAAAATGCTGATGAAAGATTTACCATAACGTTTGAAATATACATAGGTAATATTTACCACAAAAAAATATACTCCCAAAATATACATCAGGTAGATAAAAATATACCCGAAAAAGATACATCGGGGGCTTGAATACATCAGGGGCTTGAAGATTTACCAACCCGGGCTTGAAATAACGAAGATTTACATCAGGTAGAAGGAAGAGCATATCGAAAAAAAATCGATGCAGGAGGAAGAAGAAAAAATGAAGATAAAAAAGGAGGAGCTTACCATGGTTTGAAATAGCAGAACCTCTGAGGAGGAGATTTCTTGACTGGTTGATTTTCTTACAATAATGGTGCCCTTCTTCATGTTGTAGATGATCTACTCCATCTCTCCCATCACTTATGTCCAATCATCTCGGTAAATACAAACAACTAGCTTTCATTTACCATGGCATTTGTTTATTTGGGGGGGGGGGGGGGTAAAGAATTGAATTACCTATATTTGAGGAAAATTAGCTCATGTGCCCCAAACCAACCAAACAAATACCGGGCAAATTAGTTGTATCAAACGTGGCAAAATATGGAATTGACGGACGAATAAGACTTTTGCCATGACAAATAACCCTTATCAAATGGACATTGGTTCAATTCCTGCTAAGCCAAATTCGGTTTTACAAAGCAAATCAAAATAAATACAAAATATTTAAATTGTTACTGGTGGGGGGACTCGAACTTGAGCCTACCCCAAACTCCTTCCTTACTACGTTAACAACTAGACCAAACACTTATATAACCCAAAAATATATAATCCATATTCTAAGCCTAGCTAGCATCCTAATCATCATATTTCCCACACCCAGCATCAACCCATTTACTTATCCACCAAACATTCCCTTTTCTTCTTTACAAAAGAAATCTACTTTTCTCTTTTGCCCACATGCCAGAATAATTACTGTACATCTTCTGGAAAGGTTTTTGTATTTAGTTATCCCATAATCCTACATTTAATTCCCACCATTAAGTTGTGTATTTCAAATTTTAACTCCCCAAACACAATTTCTCATCCGATAAAGGGGGATATCTCGGTTTCACAAAAAAAGATCCGATTTCATACACCCAATTATGGACAATTTTTTAGAGTAGTATAGTTTTAGTTTAAATTTTAATTTGTAATTGTAATTTTTGAAATTAATAAATTGTTCTATTTTTTTATTTCATTTTCTCTAAATAGTTAACATGATTTAAAATTAATTGTTCACTCTAAAAATTTATTTCTTCTCATTTTGAAAATCAATCTCTCACACACTGTTTTATTTTATTATTTAAAAATGCTTTCTAGGTAATATTTATTAGGTTGAGATTAATGAACTCATTTTGAGTGTGTTATTGTTTCTCTATGATACGATGCAATAGACCACTTTGTATCCAGTTGATTATTTTTTTAAATACACCTAGGGATATTAGTGGCATATATCACGTATATACTATATTTTGTTGACACCAAGCTCGTAATTGTACTTGTATGGAAATTTGGTGAGTGACACTCCGAGTTTAAATAATTGTTCCAATGAGTATTGATCATATTTTAAAACACTTATAAATATGTAATCATTTGTGCTATGCATTTCGAAAGGATGTATTTAGTTCTAAACCTTTGCCTTTTATATGAATAAATTAATTTTGTTTAAATATTAGCCTAGAATAATTGTAGTATAAAATATTTAAAATCCAAAAATCATCTTTCATCCTTTCTTTGAAAATAAATAAATCAACTAAGTTTTAAACAACATTCCATGTGGATTAGATACTTGAACTCTCCGCTATACATATAAAACATGTTTAGTTAAAGTTTAGGTTCTTTTGTATTGAGTTGCAAAACCAATGACAATGACAAGCGTATTTACACAAGCTCAATTTTTGCCCAATCAAAGGGTCATGGGGCAAATGAACCACTTATGTCTTGAGGCCTTCAAGCGTGCATGATCATTGTGAGAAGAAACATTTCAATTATATTGTTGCATCAAATTATCTTTAAACTCTTTTTCAAGATGAATTTCGTATAATCCCATTTTGAATCTCATACCTTAATAATTTTGCCAAATGCCCTCGGATCTTCACCAAAAGTTTAGTAATTTAGCCCTTTAAACTTTAGTAAATTTCCAATTTAATAAAATATCTTATATATAGTAAAATTTATCCCTTTAAACTTAAGTAAATTTCCAATTTACCCATAATTATATTTTAGCCCCCTAAATTCATAAGTTGCTTGTTTTAATCCGGAATTCAACCAAATTTTAGAGATAACTTTATTTCGTCTAGGTAAATATCTAAATATTATTTTCATGATAAATTTTCAAAAATTATGGTTTCACCCCCTGAGCTTTCTAAAATTGTATTTTTAACTGGAATTTTATTCAACCTTGCATTTTTCTTTTTATTTGCCAAAATGAATCTAAAAACTCATTATCTATGAAACAACGGGCCTAACAAGGTCTAGATTTGGGAATAATTCATAGAAAATAATGCACTTATGAACACCTCATATTCCTCTCAATCCAAATCATCCATAAAATGCATAATGGAGATATTTCTTTACAAGGACCGTACCCCTATGCATCGTATACCCTCACACTGCCATCAGATCTCTCAATGACTTAGAATACACCCATTTCCCCTGAATATGGAATAAATAATGTCTCATAATCACAGTACAACTCAATCATGAAATAAAAATGATTTTTTGTTTCCTACTCTTGATTGCACAACTAATGTATACTTGACATACGCATGTCTTTCTTCACAAGCTCATGCATCGTCATAATTTCCTATCTCACTGTTGTCTGTGTGAAGAAAGTCATTTTTGGAGGAGCACACATACACAAATGCTTTTTCAAGAAAACTCAATTCTACATCTGCCCACCAACTCAGCATAACAAGACATCATCAAAAAGTGTCATTTCTTGCTCCCCATCCAATAGAAATAATCTTCACCCACCCGGGGAAATAACTTGTCCTCAACTAATCAAACAAATCATATGCCTCCTTCAACTCCCAACCGATAAGCCTCATTCTAAACTTAGGGTTCCACCACCTCTTGTCCCCATCCCTCCACACGTGTATAGCCAATGATCCCCCCTCACACTTGTAGTTCAAAATAACCATGCATACATATCCTCCATTGGTCGATCATCCCCCATTTCCTATACATAGGCAAATAATATTCAGACAATTCCCTTGACTATGTACTTCCACAATCCCACTATGTGGGGAAATAATTCAATAACATTATCCCCGCCCATTGTGACCTAACCCAAACCTTGTCACACCCTATTTTTGGTATGAACGTACAAGATATTAACAAAGCAATGAAACTAAAGATAAAACGGGAATAACATAACTTTATTCATTATATTTATAACTATATATTGTATCACCAAAAAAAAGGTCAATTATAAGTACTATATTTTATTCCAAAAATAGAAAATGACGAAGGTCATCGACCAATGACATTCTCCGCTTCCGTCTTCTTGAACATGCTTCCATATAGTTAGAATAACATAAAAGTGATTCATGCTTATAATAAAAGGGAGGGGGTACCTCTTCTTTATCTTGGCACAAATGGAGGTAAATAGGAATTAACACAAGTATTTTAAGTAGATTTTAACCAATTCTATAAAAATATATTTATATAGAGGTTTGAGGATTGGATGGATTTAATAGTTTAATGAATTAAGCATAAGCAAAAATTATTATAAATAGAGAAGAAAATCAAGAAGTTTTAAATGGATAATCCCATAATTATTAGTTTACTAGCGGGTATAAAAGAATTAAGCATATCAGTATAACGAAATAATAATTCAAAACCTTTAGATTTTAAGTAACCAGGCTACCCACATTATGCATGAATGACATTAATATATATGTAGCATAACTAAGATCTCAAAACACTATGAGACCTATATGCAAAGTGGAAAAGTTATGTGGGATAACATGGAAATCTACTCATTAAGTTAGAAGTATTCTTATAACAAGGTTATTTAGCACATAAGTGCTTAGGTGAAATGATGCAATCCTTTGACATTATGAACTTAGTTATTGAAGAGAAAGGTTCAAATTGATACATATTTAGATACCAATGATATTTAACAAACATATATAACATGGAAATATTTTAACATGCACATACTAAGAATAATTTATGGCGATCTGAGTATGATATCAATAGAAGTAATATCAAATACACCGAAATTACTGTCGAAAAGGAAAAATCTAATTGTCAGTTGTTTACAACAGTGTTAAAACTGATTTGAGGTAGAATTCGGAGGGCCAGATTCTTGATTATCTGTCAATCATCATAGTTGTAAACGGATATTTTCGAGACACGATCCGATACAAACGAAAAAAAAAACTAGAATTCCTTAAGTTTAGGGGTTGTTTTGTAATTATTTTTAAAAGGTTATAATGAAAGTCATAAAGTTATATTTGAAAAAAAGTGTAAAAGACTTTTAGGCTTAAATTTTATCCAAGAATATGTGCAAAAAAAGCTCGGATAAAAATTCAAAAGATGAAAAAAAATATGAGGGGTCAATTCGTAATTGTTTTAAAATTCTTTAAAACCAAATCCTTGGTTTTTAGTAATTTGAGCTAGATTTTACCAAACATTGCCATACCTTATAACATTTTGATCAGAAAAGTTGAAAAAAAAATTGGGGAAAAATGAGAAATTTTATATTGGTTGCGTCCCCCATGCGCTAGGTCAATGTTTCTAGTCAAAACATTCAGCTTCAACCTCTCGACAATTGATAAGGTTTTGGCCAAAACCTTGACCTCAAATTTCACCCAATATCCTATACCATTTAAGATTATTGCTGAACCAATCCAACCTTATTTTTAGCAAGGAATCCTAATATATAGGTTTCATGGATTGAGGTTCGAAAATGATCGTGTTAGAACAACTGTATTTTTTCAAGAAATTTGACCCAAACATTCTTGCGTTTTGAGAGTATGACAATGGATTCTAAGCTTAGGGTTAGGTTTCTTCTATCCAAATGAATGTTTTGACTTTGGTTTGAGGGATTGAGGTATAATAGTTTGTGAGAATTTTGAATTTAAAATTTTTGAACTTCGAAAATACCTTTGAGAAATTGGGGGTCAAAACTCAATTTTTTTTTAAAAGGGGCATTGCACTTGAGTTCTTGATCTCCCAACGAACTCATTCCTCACTTAGAAACTCGTTCAAAGTAAGAAAATGGAGTTTCCCCATTAATGTAATACCCCATATTTTTGTAGAATAATTAAAATTATATTTCCTTAGAATAAAATGAAAATTCTTGGAAATTGAGTTTAATCGATGTATTAAATTTATTAATTACCAACATGTAATTTGTTGTTATGTCATAATCATGTGGGGTGACTTTTGTTATTTTAATGATTAGAACAATTGCATGTGTAGTAGAAAACTTATAATGACATGTGACACACTTGTAAAAATATAATTTTGGATAAAATAATTGGGACGTACTCCGGGGTATCATACGGGCTCGTTTAGCTATTTTAAACTTTTAGGAATGGTTCTGGGGTATATTTATATAAGTTGGGAGAATATTGGGCTTATCTGATTATGGGTTTGGGCCCATCTAGGGGTTTAAAATATGGTAATTTAACCCAACTCGGGATTTGGGTTAATATATGTTTAAGAGAAAAGAGTAATAATCCCACTACTGATTAATAACCTAAATCTAACATCCCCGCCTGGAGAGAGAAGAGAACAAATGCCAACAAGGAAAAGGAATAAGGAAATTCAAGGGGAATTTATCAACCGTGCATCCAAAAAAGAATTTTCTTAATTAATTTAACTTACAATTTGCTTCTCGATTCATTTTAATGACCCCGTGTGATTTGAGTTTTAGGTCGAATCTTGACGATTAAATGTTAGGAATTAATCTTATGCAATTAGAGGATTAATTGGAACATAGAGTGTCAACCCAAAAATCTAGGAATCGAATTCTTGAAATTTGAGGATAAATGTCTTAGGGTTCTTGGAGTAAATTTGGATTATCTTGAAATCACATGTAGACGAATTTGATATATGTTTATGATCTTCAAATTGTGACTCTAATTCCATGTTATATGCCCCATAATCTGATCTACACTTAGTGATTATTGTGGAAGAAATCTGGGTTAAAGCTTTTAATACATTTACATGAAATCTGGAATTTGGAGTAGGAATTGATGTTGTTATATGGAAATAAATTGTTCTATGATATATAACTAAGTAGTAAAAACCCATTCACACGCTTATAAGAAGAAAATAACGATTGTAGTGAATCTTGGGGAAGAATTAAGGATATTCGTATAAACAAAACATAGCAAATCTAGGTCACTGCCACATTTCGAATCGATTCGACCTTGGTATGAATCGATTCAGCCATGAACCGAATTGATTCGGTCCTAGGGTACTGGTTGAGTTAGGGCTGGGGTTAGTTTTGGGGTAATTTTAGAAGTTCGTACGAGTTGGTTGGACGGTGTAGGGTCAATGGTGAATTAATTAAAAATCTAACCGTGACACGAATTTTGATTGGGGCATTATATTTAACTAGATGGTTAAATAATCTATTAAAGAAGGTGGAATTAATAATTAACAAGATGGTTAATTATTAATGGGTGAATAATTGTGGACATAATGTATTTATGCGGAAATAATAATGTATTTATGTATTATGTGGGAACCATAATATGTATTTATGTGTATCTGTGTGGACATACCAATGTTAATGGATGGTCATATCGGCTTGGGGTTTCATGCGTTCGGGACCGTAGCATACGTCGGCACAGGTGGGCAAGACGTTGTCTAGGTTATTTTAGGTATAACGCAACAGCGCCATCTTTGAGAGGTGGGCATTGATGCTGGGATCATTTACCACCGCTAGGTATTGGCCGTGAACTGGTGTACTGCGTAGGGACCAGGCCACTCACGTGTGTTTTGTGATGTCTGATTTAGATAGAGATTTCCTTCGGACTTGCTGATAAAGCACGAACGAGACACCAGTGGTAGATGCCTTTGCGTGTTGCATAAATGAAAGGATATATATATACTAGTGGAATGCCCTTGCCTGAAGGGGCATGACGGAAATTTTCAAAATACATAACCATAAAATGGCAAAATTGTCTAAAGTATGTAATTGCAAAATGAAAAAAATTTCATTGCCCAACAAAACAAAGTTTAGTTTAAAAATAAACATGGCATCGTAGTTTTTTACTAAATACAAATAAAAAACGCGTTAAAATACAAAAATGTGTACATGATTTAGAAAATTTGGACAAAATTCCCCCATTTATAGGAGTATCCACCTATTTAAGAAGTGTGAAGTTACACATGAAGACCTGAATATAAGACGTATCTATTTGTTTGAGTCGACTATATGGTGTTAAATTATTTGGATTATTTTGATAAAACTTATTATTTTTTATTTGGGCTTCCCTAGGTTATTTGATGAAAATCAGTCCTGGAAAAGTAATTGAAGCGATGCCGAACAAATCATAAAAGGTATAATGATAAAAGTGTAATGCACACACATAATGTACACGCAAAAAAATATTTTTTTGCATTTTTCATTTTCGTATTTGCTATTATAATTGATTTTAAATTAATTTATGAATTTACTGTCACTTTTTTTTTAAAAGTCAAAATAATTTGAAATTGATAAAAATATATTTTAGAATTTTAATCTAAATTAAAAATAAATTTTAAAATATATTTAGATTAAAATAAATTCTAAATTTTAAGCGCCAATTAGAATTTAATTTGGTTGCCCATTAGCCATAGGCGTACAATTTAAGTAATGAACCCTCAAGATTAGGCGACCTCTACACTTTTATTGTTATGACCATCCCATAAGCAAATGTCTATACAGTTGTAGCATACACCTATGCCTTAGTGTTTATTGATTTTGACCATACCTCGTAGGGTAACATTAATTGTACTGGCTAATTTTTTGAAAAAGACTCTGCTTTCATGTCTAACATATGCATCACATGGTGGGAAAATATTTAATAGGCTTTATCATTCATGTTCACAAGTTATGTCATCATTATCACCATGTTTATTTTATTCACTTTATATACATATATATATATATAGATATAGATATAGATATAATACAAATCTTTAAAGATTTAATAGTGTGTATTACAATCTGTGTGCACTACCTAGGGCCCCACAACTTGCAATGTTCTTGCCTTCCATGAGACATTATTTGTATATAACAATTATTTGTATATTTTATATATATCCTTGAGCCCCTTGAGTTTTCAAATATTCATGTTCTCTATAGACTATTAACTTCCATGAGCAGTAGAACAAAGGCAGAATGTGTATAGTTACATATTTGTTTCTTTTGTTCGTGTAATTTTCTTTCAATCGACATTTATCATACCTCGGCAGTTAAAATTATAAACTTTAGGCCATGCACACCTTATTACTTTATGAGTCCTTCTACTCCAGTATAGTTTTGCAAGACAGTGACTTGTTGCACCAGTATTGATTAGTACCATTAGCACAGACCCACATTCATAAGACAATAATCAATATCAGTGCGACACGTCACTGTATCGCACCATTCTATATCAAATATCAGTGTCGGCCTAGCATTTATGTTATTTTATATACCTTGTACAAATGTTGTACTCATGTCAAACATGTTGATACTTATCAATCTAACATAAACCATTTACAGTTAAAAATATATATATTTTTTATGCTCTATGATATCTTTATGTAATTATGTGAGAGGTATGCCTTTGTCTCCACAAGATTTCAAGTACACTAGATCTGACCCTTGTTTAGTAGACCATTAGAGGCCATATTTATGACTTGTTTCAGTCACCCCATCTTGTCATGCTAGCCTTTCCATGCATCAAACATGAAAAAATATATGCAAGGCTCGATAATGATACAAAAAGCTTCTAAACTGAAACTTGAGATCTTTTGACAAAAACTTTAACAGAAAAGGATGGAACGTCAATATATAACTTAGAAAAAACATTTTGATCAAAATTATTTTGTATTTAACATGATCGACCATAGAATAACATTAACTAATTTATTAAAAAAACACTACTGAAGCTAAAGGTAAAAAATACAAAATTAAAAACGCAATATTTTATCAATTTATGGGGTGAGGCTAGACAGTATTATTTTTTAACATTATGGAGATGGTAAAAGAAAAGTGATGTCTCTCTTAAAAAATGGAAAAAGACCCGGTCAAATGCTAAAGACCGCGTGCAATGGAATGGCCACCTGATTAAGTGTAAAGAGACCCTATCAAAATTCCATGTTTCATACGAAGAACCACACACCCTTATTTAAAATGCTCCGCCCCCTTGTAAATCAGTAGTCCATTTCAAACATGTAAACTCACAAAATCTTAATAGTCTTCATCAAGAAATAAAATGAAAATGAAAACCTATAAAACGTTTTACTCAATAAGTGAATGGACTGAGCAAAAATTCTTTAAAAAAATAACAGTGAATGTTTTACTAAGAATATTCTTTAAGAAACTAAAATTATTTGAGAACTTTTTAAAGAACGAATAATAAATGAACTAAGATAAGCAAAACCATTTAACTTAACAACATTTTCAATCCAACAAAGAACACCTTGCTTTAACGTCTTCTAGTAATTTGCCTAAGGATTTAGGTTCGAGAACCTACAAATTTCGAAAAGAAATGTGCCGTCAGTCAACTCGTATCTCAAACAAATTAAAATAAGGTTAAATGTAATATATTAAATGTCAGCAATAAGGTTAACTCATATCTCAAATGTAAGTAAACGAAGAAATTCTCAAAAATTAATAACATCAATTGTAGGAGTGTTAATATAGATAATATTTAATACACTGTAACATATTAGATGTCAGCAAAAAAAAAAACACAAAAGCCCACCAATAAAAGTAAGGATATTTTAGCCAATCTCTTAAGAACCATTAACTCAAATCATCAAAATACTAAGAATCCAAAGAGGATAAAAAACAGAATAAAGATAGGGAGACCTACTTTTGGACCCGGTTTTAAAATCTACTACATCAAAAGCTTATACTTTATTATTGTGGATCTCAGTCAGGACACCAAAATGTGCATTACAAATTTGTATACATTTTTATCTTATGTGCGGGTTTCAAAATTGAGTCCCAAAACTGGGGGTCTCCCTATAACCACTCTAAAAAAACACCCCATATTTGAAATGCAAATAGACGTGAAAGAACCCAAAAATAAAAATATTAGAACCCCAAGAACAGAGAGTATACGCTCAACACCCATAACAATACCAAATTCAAAAATTTTAAGCTAGTATTGGTTTTTACTCTTCTTCAAATAAGAAGTGTAATAATTTACACACTTAATAGACAATATTATTTAACTAAATGGATAACCAAGGTACTAAGACTCAAACACATTTTAAAAGTGTGAAATTAATAGCATATATAAACAGACGCGTAAATTTAGTTCCACAAATTTCAACAAACCCAAAAGAAAATATGAAAGGAAGAGGCGAAGATAAGAGAGAGTACACCTTAATGCAAGTTAAACTATTATTAGGGTTTAATATGCACTAAAAACTAAAAAAAAAGAAATTAAAGAAAAAAATGTTTCACAAAGAACAATATTTAACAACAAAAAACCCATCTAACGTGCAATAAGAGAGTACTTCTGAGCCAAAAAATTGCAAAGAAAAATATTTTTTTAGAAACCCAAAAGCTGAAATCCCTGATTACAGCTATACATAAACATGATTTTTTTAAATGAATGGAGTGGTAGAAGAAGATCAAGTGACGGACTTTTGTCATGGGGGTAGAGGAGAAGAAGGTGTTGAAACCCACTTTGCCTGCACCCAAACTCATTGTGAAAAAAAACCAAAGATGAACTTTTTAATCCATGTTCCCTTACTTAGTCACCTGTTGATTCACAAATTAAGAATAATTAGTAATAAGAAATAATAATTTTTTCAAAAAGAAATAAAGGGGAGAGAAAGTATTCACATCTGTTTTCATGAGATGAAAAAACAGCATAAATCAGTAAAGAGAAAAACTTGAATATAATGTGAGAGAGAGTACCTAGGACCAATAATGCCAAAAACTCTGAAATTTGAAACACTAAAGCAGATGAACACCAAAATAAAAACCGATTAGAAAAATCACAAATGATTTTAGTAACTAACTACGTTTATCGCAACCTAACCACTGAAATGTGAAGAATAAATATCTAAACATGTTAATTAAACAGTATCCAAGATCTGAAAATCAAAATCTGAAAATCTCTAGAATAAAAACAAAAAAAAATAATTTAAACGAAAATGGAAATTATGAAGCATTTTGTAGCTCGCCCTGAGAATTGAGGAAACATCCCAACATCTTTGCTTCAAACGGACCCTAATATCTTTGAAAAAAATCCAAAACTTCTTCGTGCATCAGACTTCCATTCATTCACCGTATCTAAAGATGTTGATTCAACCCAACATCGTTCATTCACTGTATCCACAAATCTTTCTTTCCATTCATTCACTGTGTCCATAGATCTCAACACAACTCTTTAGTGGAACCGTACCCAAAAATTCCAAAAAAATCCAAAACTTCATCTTGTTTTAGAACCTGTTGATAAGAGGAGGCGAGGCTTTGACGAAGGCGGAGAGGACGATAGAGGCAAAGAGGCAGGAGGTTGAAGGCACAGGAGAAGGAAGTGCGTTTGAAATAACAAAAATCAAACATTATGGGGGTTCTCTGAGGTGGTTCAATAGATCTTGCTTTGTATGTGCTGAATGAAACAAACAAAACTCAGACATTAGAGACAAAACCATGTGAATCTAAACCCAAATGGTAAATAAAATAAATAAATAAATGTTAAATCAAATATCGGGTGAAATCATAACTCCCCAAATGTGAAATCAAAACATAAATGTGACATTAAAGTAACATACCATTCAGAGTTAGACACAACATCAGTTTGGTGCGAAGAAGTGGTCTCTGAATGCATGTGTGTGTGATAGAGAGGCTTGATGTTGGGTCTGAGAGAGAGTGATGAGGTAGGTATCTTGAAAAATTAGTGAGTGTGATATTGAGAAACGACCGGAGAGAAAAAGTCATTGTGTGTGTGAACACCAAATTACTTTTTAAATATTACCAAAATACCCTTTTTATTTGAATTAAAACTGAAAATTTAGGAAGAAAATGAGGAGGAAAGTAAGTTTTATTGGGTTAAAATTGTGAATACAATATAGAGTATATAATGAGGTGTGGTGAGATGTAGTTCTTATGGTGTGAACTGTGATCTCACCCTCCATTTTTTGCATTGGTGGCTCAATCCTCACCTCTGATTGTCTTATCAACTTATGGAATAGTAAAATTATTATGCTACTTATTATATATAAAACACACACATGCACACACACATATATATATACATATATCGGAATTAAATGATACTAATTAATTTGTCTGAAAAGATAGACCGTAAATGGTAAACCATTACTATGTAGCCCCTAATAGATGTTTATAGCACCTTTATGAAATATGTATAAGACTGTGATACCTTGGGCATTGATAATTGAATGTAGATTGTTTCGTGCTAATAATTGATTATAGCTAATGCATTAAATATTAAATTGGCACAGTTGTCAACTATTATCTTAGGACTTGTTGCAATGTGGATAATGTCACACGTAGATGAGGGGTGAGATGATAATCGTATGTGACTGATGATGGGGAATGCTTACTTTAAATCGATTGTATTTATTTTAAATTTAAATTGGATAAGTTAATTCTTGCATATCCCGGGCTCTGACCCAATTTTAAATATTTTCTACCCTCAGGTGCTTCTAGGTTGGGATAGCGAGACTGTTGATGTATCAGCCTTGCTATCTCTTTGCTAGACTTTCATATTCATTAACTCTAGCTTAGGTGTTTCTCAACTACAGTTACTTATTTCATTTGAGACATTTGTATAAGCATAACCCAAGATTTATTTATTTTATGTTGGTGTGAGGTTTCTATATTCATGATGGATTTATAATACGCTTGGTATTTAGATTGAATTTTATTATTATTGTTAAAGTGATGATTTAAACTCAATTATGGTCTATTAATAAACCCTTTATATTACATTTATGCTAAGAACTCTATTAATTAACAAACGAGCCCCATCTTCAGTGTAACGTGCCTGGCTAGACTTTATGTGATAAAGTGAGGGGTTGTTACAGTTGGTATTAGAGCACGGTTCTAATATCTGTAGGATATGTATGGACGCAAATTTCCAATTCAGTCCTTTGTAGTTTTGGCTCAATTCCGGACAAAAACGTTTGAGTCATATGATAGAGTATATTGATCATCTTTCAAGCCTATGACATATTTGTTGAAGACGTAGCAACCAAGTGTATAAAGCTTCAACAAAATGCCAACTTTAAGTGCTTCGTTTCTACGTCATCAACAGTGGTTCCATGCTCTCAAGGTATGAAAGCAATATATATATAGGAGCTTGGAACGGTTTATATTGGGTGTTAGGTTTTTAAAACCGTGTTTTTGTTTTCAGAATGTTTTCTATTAAAACTTATATATATAGTATATAAAGTTTTTGGGCTTAAAAAGAATTTTTGAACATTGTGTGAGTTCGTTCGAAGTGTCGTTCGAACGAAATTGCAAATGACTTCCCATTATGGCATACTGGAACTTCGTCGAAATGTCGTTCGAACGAATGGTCGTTCTAACGAGATTTCTAACGAGCTTCTAACGAGTTCATACTGGAACTTCGTTAGAAGACTCGTTCGAACAAAATGTCGTTCGAACGAGATTTGGCGGGAATAGGTTTTTTGGTAGTTTTTAGCAGTTTTGCCCACTTTCCCACTTGTTTTACCCCACTAGCTTTTTGCTGAATATCTATGTGCGGGAATAACTTTTTCTAATTTAACTTTTCATATCCTACCAACCTCTAGAGAGTGTTTGAGAGAAAAATTATTTTAGGGAAAAGTTCATTGTTTTAAAGTGTCAATTTTCAAAAGAAAAATTATTATACACTTAGTTTACACCCATTGTTTAGTTTATCCAAGTTCATATATATACATCTTTCTTGGAGTTTCGGCACCAGTTTTCTCTACACCATTGAAGAAGAGAAGTTTGGGTTTGCTTCTAAATCCCACAAAGAAGAAGAGGTTTCGTGATTTACCCACTTGGAGAAAGGCTCCTAGTTCGGGTGACGGTGACCACATAAAGTCCGATTGGTGGATTCCGAGACCACGGTGGAGCTCCGGGGTTATTCGCTAGGTGGAGGTGTTTGCAAGAAGACGCGCCAAGGCTTGAGAGGGTTCGAGTTGAGGAAGTAAGTCATTTGCCTTATAAATGTAAATTCCGTACTTAGTGGATTTGAGGCTAGGGTCGTCCGAGGTTTTTTCTCGTTGTGGGTTTTTCCTCGTACATCGCAGCATAGTGTGATTGATTTACTTTTATCTTGCATAATAACTTAGAACGCATGCTTAGGATAATTCAAGATAAAATTGGTTTTAATTGTCACACTTAATTTAATTTGGTGCTAATTAAATTTCAGTATTGTTTATTTAATTCAAGTCTATTATTAAAACTGGTTTGGCCTAATTTGGAAATATTGATAAATATGACTTAGGCAAATTCTAGGACATGGATTAATTAACATGGTTTAAGTGAAATTTGAATTGTGTGTGTGTGTTATAAGTTAATTTCACTTTGGTTTGATTTTAATTTTTTTGAGAAATTAAAATTTGTTAATTCATTTTATGTTGTGAACCATCATCGAATGCATCCGCATCCATTTCATATACTTTGACAAGGAAATTGTTTTTCAAAATTTAAAGAAGACTTTTTCAAATCTCGGGGGGTTCCTACATTCACAAATTGATATCAGAGCCAAAAATGATAAATTACTTCGTTAAGATCTTTCAAATATTTTTGGCTAAAATGGAATTTTCGCCATTTTCAAAATTTCCTATTTTCGATGGTTCAAACTACGCGTATTGGAAAGCGCAAATGAAATCGGCACTAAAATCTATCAAAGAGAGAGTTTGGATGTCTGTTCTAAATGGTTGGTCCCCACCTACTCAGTTAGTAGATAATGAGCGCGTTCCCAAACCCGCCGATAGATGGAGTGAGGGTGAATTTAAACTTTCAAATTTTATTTCCTGTGGTTTGAATGCCTTATTTAGCGCTGTCACACTGGATGAATTCTGACGCATTATAACGTGTGAGACCTCTAAAGAAGCTTGGGATAATTTACAACTCACTCACGAAGGTACAAGTTTCGTTAAAGCTTCGAAACTCCAAAACCTCACCACTCAATTTGAAACTATCAAAATGAATGAAAAAGAAACTTTTGATGAATTTTATGCTATACTTTCCGATATTGTTAATTCATCTTTTAACTTGGGAGAGAAAATACCCGACAACCGAGTAGTAAAGAAAATTTTACGGTCCCTACCCGATAGATTTATTCCAAAAGTGACTGTTTTAAATTCTTTACCAACTTTAGCCTCTATGAAATTAAAAGAGCTCGTAGGTGATTTACAAACCTATGAACTAGACATGTTTCCCTCTAAAACCGTAAAGAAAATTGAAAAGGGCATTGCTTTAAAATCCCGAAAATAGGTCAAACAAGTAGTAGAGAGCGAGAGTGATAGTGACTCGGAAGACATGGCTTTGTTTGCTCGGAAATTTAGAAAATTTCTTAAATTTAATAAAGATAAATTCAAAAATTATTTTAAGAAATTTGAAACTTCTAAGTATGACAAAACCGAGAAGATCCCTAAACCTATCAATGAACAATTAAATAGGGACGAGTCAAATAGGTGTTTTGGTTGTGAGGGTTATGGCCATAGGGCTTCTGAGTGCCCCACTAAACTAAGGAAAGAGGGTAAATGACCCATTTCATATAACGTAACCCTTAGTCATAGTGATAAGGAAGAGGGACCCGATTCCCCCACTAAGCCCAACTTTGTGGCTTTTATGGCTAGTCATGTGAGCACCGAAAGTGAATCTTCTCATGAAGATACTAAAACACATGACACTTTCGAGGTCAAAGTTTTTGATTCCCATATTTTTTATGATAGTGAGAGTGGAGAAGAAAGAGAGAGTGAAAATGAAGAAGAGGTTAATGTGAATGAACTTTAAAATGCTTTTCAAGAACTTTATAAAGAATCTATTAAATTGAAAAGAGATAATTTGAAGTTAAAAGCTAGTTTGAAAGAATGTGTCAAGGTCGTTGATAATATTATGTTGGTTGAAGACCTTAGGACATGAGAGAAAGCTCTTCTAGAGAAGCTTGAATATATAGAAGGCGAGAGAGATAGCCTTAGGGGTTTAATGGAATCCTTGAAAAAGGAGCTTCTTGCTTTTGAAGAACGAAATGTTTTATTAGAGTCTAACATTGTAGAATTGCAAAACAAATTAAAAGATTCTAGTAATGTCAAATTTAATTTGGAGTGTTGTTCGAAAAAATTAGACAAAATATTAGGAACGGTCCAAATTAAAAATGACATGTGTGGTTTAGGCTTCAATACTTGTAATGAATCTACTCATAAAGCCAAAACCAACGTTTTAGGAGAATCTTCTAGGAAATCTTTTAGAGATCATTCCATAGGTAAATCTTTTTGACATATTTTTACTTGTACACATTGTGGTCGAAAAGGTCATCTTAGGAAATTTTATTTTGATCTTAAACGAATTCCTAGAAAATCACAACGTAAAGCAACCAAGGTATTTAAAATTCCTACACCCCAAGATAGTCTTTCTTCATTCACTTCGGTTAGGAAAGCCGACTTGGTTGCCTTGCAAAATAGGGTTTTTGATTCTCATTTACTTTCACATGCTTCCTCATTTGCTAAATCTAAAGGATGAATGTGTTAGTATTTGCATACTTTAGATTTTGTAATTTATGCTATATTCACATGCTAAATGTATGTTTATTTATTCATTTTCTAGTCTATGCTTCATGATCAATCACATGCTAAAATAATGATTATTGTTTATCTTTTGTATTATATTTCTTTCATGTCAGTTTGCATTAAATGAAAAATACAAAAATATTTTTGTTTATCATTTGGGTTTTATCTCTTTGTAATTTAAGCTTAATGAAAAATACAAATGATTTTTGTTTGTCTTTTGAGTAAATATTTTTATTTTTTGATTAAAAATTTCAAAAAACTCAAAAAGATTTTATTTCGTGTGTATTATAGTTTGACACACTTTATGTGGCATACACTTGTGTTAGAATCCCATCTTTTTCTCTTCCATGTGGCTAGAACTTTTGGTTAAGATTGTCAATCCTTAGTATGTTCTTTACCATACTTACATGGAGTAGTTGGATTTTGTGTTGATTAAATGGATTCTATTTTTATATACCTCCATTCACACATGCACGAGCTCTTTTGAAATATTAACTCCATATGTATATTTAAGCTTTGTGAGGTGTTTTCCTACCAATCTTGTCATCTACATATTCGTGACTTAGGAGGACTAGTGCATGTCAAAATTCGTTGCACGTGAGATTTGTGTGAAAAATAAAAAACATGATAAATATAAACGTGGACGGGGAAGGGCTCCGAAAGGAATAATAATCCTTTGCGATTGTAAGCCACCGTTTGGAATGGACCTAAAAGAAATACGTGGTCCAAAGGTCTAAAAATAGAAATATGGCATTAAAAAGAAAAATAATTTGCCAAGGCCTTATATGTTTGATTGATATATTGATTCCAAATTAATATAAATGCATATTGAGGGAGATTGGGTGGTATATCAACGGTTTTCACTATGTCCGTTTATCCTAGTTGCGTATTTCATGTCATGATTCTATTGGTTTGTCGAATCATCAATATGCTAGGCTTGTATGCATTGTGTATGTTTATTCATTGAGTTCAATTTATATTGTCACATAAGGTTATATTCAAATGTGATGAAGTTTGCAATCAATTGAGAACTCCGTGAACATGTTTTAAGTGATTGGGTCTAAATTTAATCATTACTAGTTCACACCCCAACACTTTCGTTTTCATATGACACATTTTTGCCATACGAGTGTGAAAGACTCCAATTATATTTTTTGTGTGTCATTTGTGTGTTTACATCTATATATATGTACTTGAGTCTCTTTGGTATATATTATGTATACATATATTTGATATTTTTGTTTAGTCTTTGCTTTGATTTCTAATCCATATATGCTTCAATTCATACTTGGTATCCATCTTATTGCATTCTTTGTTGATATCACATGCTTAATAATTTAGCTATCATATTGGTATCATTTTATTGCATCCTAGTTGGTATCCGATATTATTTGTTGGATTACTTGACTTTTGTTGCCCATATGCTTTAACGTTCTCATCACTATATGCACAATTACATGTTTTAGCATGTTATCCCATTCTTTTATCCATTGCTGAGTTTAGAGGGTGTATATGCTTTATTTCGGGGAGATAAGTTACTCTTTTGATTCTTTAGCCTTTGTCTATTCCTGAACAAAAAGGGGGAGAAAATGATAGGGGGAGAAATGTTATCTAATGGTATCTAATCCTATTATTATCGCATCTTAGTTTGGGGGAGATTTATCTTAGGGGGAGACGTCTTTCTAAGTAGTCCATTTGTTTGATAAAGGGGATAATTAATTTAGGGGGAGTAATTATTTAATTGCATTTAATATTTTGATATTCCCTATGCATTTGCTAGTTTGCTTAAGTGTGCAGGAATATTTCAAAATGACAACATTCAACATCGGCAAAGATATTGATCCTTGGGATGTTTGAGTCAAGCATTGTATTTTTATTTTGGGTGGGACATTGTTTTTGAGTCTAGTGAGCTTGACGGCCCTTTAGGATTTTTGTTGGTTTTTGTCCCGAAATAGCCAAAGGGGGAGATTTGTAAGGACGCAAATTTCCAATTGAGTCCTTTGTAGTTTTGGCTCAATTCCGGACAAAAATGTTTGAGTCATAGGATAGAGTATATTGATCATCTTTCAAGCCTATGATGTATTTGTTGAAGACGTAGAGACCAAGTGTATAAAGCTTCAACAAAATGCCGAGTTTAAGTGCCTCGTTTCTACATCATCAATAGTGGTTCCATGCTCTCAAGGTATGAATGCAATATATATATATAGGAGCTTGGAACGGTTTATCTTGGGTGTTAGGTTTTTAAAACTGCGTTTTTGTTTTCAGAATATTTTCTATTAAAACTTATATATATAGTATATAATGTTTTTGGGCTTAAAAAGAATTTTTGAACATTCTGTGAGTTCATTCAAAGTGTCATTCGAACGAGATTGTCGTTCGAACCACAAGTCGTTCGAACGAGATTTCCAAGGACTTCCATTATGGCATACCGGAACTTCGTTCGAAATGTCGTTCGAATGAGATGGTCATTCTAACGAGATTTCTAACGAGCTTCTAACGAGTTCATACTGAAACTTCGTTAGAAGACTCGTTCCAACGAGAATGTCGTTCGAACAAAATGTCGTTCGAATGAGATTTGGCGGGAACGGGTTTTTTGGCAGTTTTTAGTAGTTTTGACCACTTTCACACTTGTTTTACCCCACTAGCTTTTTGCTGAATATCTATGTGCGGGAATAAATTTTTCTAACTTAACTTTTCATATCCTACCAACCTCTAGAGACTGTTTGAGAGAAAAATTGTTTTAGGGAAAAGTTCATTGTTTTAAAGTGTCAATTTTCAAAAGAAAAATTATTATACACTTAGTTTACACCCATAGTTTAGTTTATCCAAGTCCATATATATATACATCTTTCTTGGAGTTTCAGCACCGGTTTTCTCTACATCATTGAAGAAGAGAAGTTTGGGTTGGCTTCTAAATCCCACAAAGAAGAAGAGGTTTCGTGATTTACCCACTTGGAGAAAGGCTCCCAGTTTGGGTGACGGTGACCACATAAAGTCCGATTGGTGGATTTCGAGACCACGGTGAAGCTCCCGAGTTATTCGCTAGGTGGAGGTGTTTGCAAGAATACGCGTGAAGGCTTGATAGGGTTCGAGTTGAGGAAGTAATTCATCTATCTTGTAAATATAAATTTCATACTTAGTGGATTTGAGGGTAGGGCCATCCGAGGTTTTTTCCCGTTGTGGGTTTTCCTCGTACATCGCGGCGTAGTGTGATTGATTTACTTTTATCTTGCATAATAACTTAGAATGCATGTTTAGGATAATTCAAGATAAAATTGGTTTTAATTGTCACACTTAATTTAATTTGGTGCTAATTAAATTTGGGTATTGTTTATTTAATTCAAGTCTATTATTAAAACTGGTTTGGCCTAATTTGGAAATATTGATAAATATGACTTAGGCAAATTTTTGGACATGGATTAATTAACATGGTTTAAGTGAAATTTGAATTGTGTGTGTGTTATAAGTTAATTTCCCTATGGTTTGATTTTAATTTTGTTGAGAAATTAAAATTTGTTAATTCGTTTTATGTTGTGAACCATCATCACACGCTTCCGCATCTATTTCATATACTTTGACAAGGAAATTGTTTTTCAAAGTTTAATGAAGATTTTTTCAAATCTCGGGGGGTTCCTACATTCACAGGATATGTGTTTGAGTTCATTATGTTCTACATTACGCCCTTTGATATTAGAGCCTATACATACTATTGAGGAGGAGGCTCATTCAGAGACACAGAAGAAGCCATAGGCCCCACAAGTCCCTTAATTGATCACTCCGGAAGAGGTCGCCACTATTGTGACCCAGGCAGTTTCCACTGCCATGATGGCTATGCTTCATCATTTTCCATGGGCACACGCTCAGCAGCCACCACCACTGTCACAACAGGTGGTCGTATGAGCTCAAGCACCAGAGTTAGTTTAGGATAGGTCTAAGGAGGCTTTATTAAAGGGCCAACCTCCAGAGTTCTTGGGTAGTCCAGATATCCTAGTGGAAAGCAGGTGGGATAAAAATATACAGGGACAAAGACATTTATGGATGGTAGAGTGCACACCAGCTCAAAAGTACATGTTAGATTCATTCTAGTTAGTAAGGGCCACGCTCCAGTGGTTTGAGTTGGTTACGATAGATGTAGATATGGATAGCTGACGTTTGATGACTTATGGGAGAGATATGAGGGGAAGTATTTTCCCGAGGCTATGTAGTCTGAGATGAAGAGTCGATTTATGGAGCTCAAGTAGGAGGGGCGTACCATGGCTGAGTACAAGGAGGAGTTTTCTTCCATTCCGTACTTTGAAATGAAGATATGAATACTGAGCAAAGGAACATGGACAGGTCAACTTGGCACATTAGGAAGGCTCTTTTGGGGAACCCTACCTTTACCACGTATAATCAGATGGTAAATGCTGCATTTCTTGACTTTTAAGATCACATGGATTTCCAAAAGAATAAGGGTGAGAAATGTCATGGATTTGAGTCGTCAAGCCCGCATGGAAAAACTAGTGGGGGTAGCGGTTCTTGGACCAACAGTTTAGGGGTACTTCATCCGCAGATAAACACAAGAGATTGAGGGGTTCCAATGTTCGAAATAGGTAAGGCTAGCATTGTCAGGGGCAGTCAGGTCAGAGCCAGGGCGAATAACACATAGGCCATCAGGGCCAAGGAAAGTAGAGTCGAGGCCAGTAGTGCTGACTATTGGCCTCGACAGGAAGAGAAGTGCTCATTTCACGGGAATTGTTTCACTTGCAAGGAAAGGGGACATACATCTAGGTAGTGTCCTCGGGGTAACCAGATAGCTCAGTAGCAGAGAGGTCAGAGGGAACATCAGACCCCATAGGGACCACATCCACCGTTACCAGCTTCGGGAGTTATTGCACCAACCACTCCTGCACCCATTTCCCCACCTCATGGACAATCACCACTACAGTACATGCGAGTAATACTTCACCGTGGGGTGATTCAGTTTTGTTTGTTCAAAATAAGTGAGGATCACTGTGACTTTATATCGTCCACAAGGAGTTGAACAAAGTCACCATACGAAATAAATATCCACTGCCCCACTTTGATGATTTATTTAACCAGCTGGGGGATGCTACGTATTTCTCTAAGATTGAATTGAGATCGTGTTATCAACAGTTAAGTGTCTGGGAGAAGGACGTCTTAAAGATGGCATGCTTTAAAAGATATGGGTTGTATAAGCTTTTAGTGAGGCCATTTGGGCTAACCAATGCTTCGACGGTATTTATGGACTTAATGAATTGAGTGTTCAGAGATTAATTGGATCATTTGGTTATAGTGTTCATCGATGATATCCTTATTTATTATCGAACTGCGCAGGAGCACACACAACATATATGAGTAGTATTATAAACACTACGGGACCACCAGTTATATGTCAAGTTCGAGAAATGTAGTTTTTGGTTGAAGGAGGGGAAATTTTTGGGCCACATTGTGTTTAAGAGGGGATATCAGTGGACCTGAGAAAAGTTTTTGCAATGATGGAGTGAGGATAGCCCCTAAAATCCACTGAGGTACGTCAATTTCTGGTACTGGTTGAGGACTACCATCGATTCATATAGGGATTCTCCAAGATTGTCGATCCTAAATTAATTTAACATGGAAGGGAGTACCATTTGTATGGGATGACATCTGCTAGGTGTAACACCCCGCCCGGGGAGAGCGAACGGAGTGCTAATGCGATAAAAATAAATCCAAATCCACAAATCACAAGGTATAGAGTATCTAAGTCCCACAACAACAAAAGAGAAACTACAAATCTCAATATCTTCAAATTAAATACTAAATCTCTCGAATTACATTCAACAACTAACTCGAAAATAAAATACAAATCTCCAAAGCTCTATACATCAAAATAATACAATATTTCCCAAACAATCCTCGCTAAAATCAATCTCCGTAGCACCCCAAAATCCACGCTAACCTGCCACTAAAATAAAATATGGGGAAGTACACAATACGACAGGAAAGATGCTCAACAAATAAATTAGCAATAAGGCGTAACAACACGAGTACGAATATTCAAATCAAATGAAAATCTCAAAGCATTTATCAATATAATTTTTCAACAACACATCAATGGGTAACCAGGCCTCACCCCATTCGCATATGCTTTATCAAGCCATAGCCGGGAATAGGTATTTTGGCGGGTACTCAACATCTGTTCCATATTAAAATCTCATGACAACGTGCTCATCAACAATATAATGATACCACATGATTCAAAATAATTTCAACAATTATTTTCCAGATATCAATGAATTTATCAATTAAAATATGAGTTCAATTAACAAGAATTCAAAGAGAATGACACTCATGAGATTTAAGGAGCATATTGTGTAAAACCCCATACCTCAAACCATGATGAGAAACCAACGATCACATCCTCAAGATCAACACAAAAGATCTACAAAAGCTCCTCCAACAAAATAGCCCCAAGAACACCTCTAATCTAAGGTTGGAACTCATAAATCTCAAGGGCCAATGTGTATATAAAAAGAATAGGAATATAAAATATATCTGCTGCCAAAATTTGTGCCAAAAGTAGGTTAAAAGGGTTTCCCACGACTTCCTTTTATAATGCAAAGAAATGAAGAGTTGGAATCCAAAAGACTCCTTTAAATAAGGCAAAAAAATGAAGAGTTGGAAGCCAAAACAACTCTTGAAAATTACTTGTTGTTCACGAAATCTGGGGAGGTAGATCGATCTACTCCTAGGCTTCGATCGATCGATCGTGCCCAAAAATTGACAGTTCGTCGACTTAGAATTCCAAGAGTTAAAAACATTTTAAAATCATTTTAAAATCCGTTTTAAGTCTGTTTTCGAAACCGTTTGAAATTCTTTCCTTTAAAAATAATAACCAAAATATTTGAGCAATAAAAATAATTTTATCAAAAACTTTATTTTCCTCCATTTTCCAGAAATTAAGTAAAATAGCCCAAAATTACGTGTGTTATTACACCAGGATGCGTTTGGTGAGTTGAAGACTATATTGACTACAACATCGATTTTGGTTTTACCTTGAGTAGGGATAGACTATAAGGTCTTTGTAGTTGCAACCTTGAGGGGACTTGGAGGGGTTTTGATGCAGACGGAAAGGTTGATAGCTTATTCTTCATGAAAGCCTAAACCATATGAGGGACACTACCCACCCATGACTTGGAGTTATCAACTGTGGTTTTTGCATTATGAGTGTGGATGCATTATCTCCTGGGGGAGGAGTTTTAGCTATTCAGAGATCATAAGAGCATACAATATTTATTGATGGAGTGGGAGTTGAACATGAGGAAGAGGAGGTGGTTAGAGTTTGTGAAAGACTACTAGTCTGGCATTCAATACAACCCAGGGAAGACAAATGTTAGAGTTAGCAGTAGTCTGGAACGCTAAGTGGAAATCACTTCATGGGGATGGCGACTTGAATTGTTACTTTATGTAGTTCCCACGATCACATCTGAGAACATTATTCAGGTGGTGAAGGCGCAGGTAGGAGATCAGTTTTATTGAGAGGGATTTAAATAGTTGTTAGTCGAGGGAGCGAAGCCTTATTCCATTGGGTCGAATGGTGGTTTAAGATACCAGTTGGTTATCCTAGATGACGAGGAGTTGAGATCAGTCGTTATATCTGAGGCTCACAATTCATGATCTACGATACATCTCATAGGGGATAAGATGTACCACGACATGTGACATCAGAATTGGTGGGCCAGGATGAAAAGGGACATAGCAGATTTTCCGTCCAAGTGTGCTACGTGTCAGCTGGTGAAAGTGGACCATCAACGTCATATGGGTGTCTTACAACCTTTGGAAATCCCGATGTGCAAATAGAAAATCATCTCCATGGACTTCATCACTAGGCTACCTACCTCACAGAGGGGACATGATTCCATTTGAATGATCATCAACAGATTGACGAAGATGGTTCACTTTTTACCTATCCCTACAAATAACAACTACAAGTAGTATGCTAGACTTTTTCTTGCAGAGATTATAAAGTTGCATGGGATGCCACTTGTGTCAGAAAGGAAAATGATGTTTGTGTCCCACTTCTAGAGGAGTTTTCAACAGACGTTGGGGGCATAGTTAAGATTGAGCACCACATATCATCCTTAGACCGACGGGAAGACGAAGAGGGGGAATTTGATGTTAGAGTACATATTGCAGATGTGGATTTTAGATTTTAAAGGGAGCTGGGAGAAATATTTTCCTCTGGTGGTGTTTGCGTACAACAACTATCAGTTCATGGTTGGGATGTCATCATTTGAGTCACTCTATAGGAGACCTTACCGTTCACGCTAATGCTTATTGGAGGTTGGGAAGAATAAGTTACTTCAACCAGATTTCATTCAGGACCTTAGAGAAGGCAGAGATGATTTGGGCCAAGATATATATTGCCCAAGATAGGCAAAAGAGCTATGTAAATGCGAACTGGAGACACTTAGACTTTGACGTTAAGGATTAGGTGTTGATTAAAGTATCTCCCATGAAGGGAGTTATGAGGTTTGGGAAGAAAGGGAAGTTGGCTCCCCAGTACATGAGACCCTTCCCTATTCTTGAGAGGATTGGACCCGTGGCATATTGGTTAGGATTACCGCACAACTTGCAGTGGATGCACGATGTTTTACATATATCTGCATTAGGAAGATTTCTTCGAGACAATATTGCATACCAAGACATTGGTATTGATGAGATAGAGCTCCATCCAGACGCTATTTATAAGTAGAGATCGGTAACCATTCTGAACCGTCGGGAGAGCCGACTTCGATCTAAGGTTGTTCCGTTAGTTCAAGTGCAGTTAGGAAAACATTAAGAGGACGAGTCGACTTTGGAGATGGAGGAAAACATGCGCACGAAATATCCTGAACTCTTCTATATAAGTACGTACTTTCCAAGATTTTGAGGATGGAATCCCATTATTAGGGGGTGAATGTAATACCTCGTATTTTTCTAGAATAATTAAAATTATATTTTCTTGGAATAAAATGAAAATTCTTGGAAATTGAATTTAAATGATGAATTAAATTTTTTAATTACCAACATGTAATTTGTTGTTATGTCATAATCATGTGTGGATGACTTTTGTTATGTTAATGACTATAACAGTTGCATGTGTAGTAGAAAACTTACAATAACGTGTGGGGCACTTATAAAAACATAGTTTTGGAAAAAATAATTAGGACGTTCTCTGGGGTGTCATATAGTCTTGTTTAGGTGTTTTGAACCTTTAGAAATGGTTTGGGGGTATAGTTAAGTTGAGAGACTTTTGGGCTAGTTTGTATGGGTCCGGGGCCATTTGGTGGTCCAAAACTTAGTAATTTAACCCAACTGGGGATTTTTGGTTAATATATCTTTACGAGAAAGAGTAATAACTCCCCACTATTGATTAAAAACCTAAACCTGACAGACCCACCTCAATAGAGAAGAGAAGAAATGCTAAGAAGGAGAACGAATAAGGAAATTCAAGGGGAATTCATCAACCGTGTATCCTAGCAAGAATTTTCCTTCTTAATTTAACTTCTAATTTTCTTTTTAGTCGTTTTAATGACCCATCTGATTTCTTGGTTTTAGGTCGAATCTTTATGATTAAATCTTAGGAATGAATCTTATGCATGTAGAGGATTAATTGGAACATAGAGTGTTAACCTAGAAAATCTAGGAATCGAATTTTTGAAATTTGAGGATAGATGCCTTAGGGTTCTTGGAGTAAATTTTGACATTATTGAAATCCCATGTAATGGAATTTTATATATGTTTATGATATGAAAATTGTGAATTTAGTTCCATGTTATACGCCCCATAAACTGATTTACACTTAGTGATTGTTGTGGAAGAAATATGGGTTAAATCTTTTCATGAATTCACTTGAAATCTGGGATTTGAGGAAGGAATTCATGTTGCTATATGTAAATAAATTATTCTATGATGTATAACTAAGTATTAAGAACCCACTGACATTCTTATAAAAAGGGTATCACGATCGGAATGAATCTTGGGGACGAATTAAGGAAATTCGTATAAACAAAACATAACAGATCTGGACCACTGCAATATTTTGAATCAATTCGGTTTGGCAGGGAATTTATTCATCCAAGAACCGAATCAATTCGGTGCTGGGGGACTATGGAGCTAGGGACATGGTTAGTTTTGGGGTACTTCAAGAAGTCTGTACGAGTTGGTGGGTCGGTGTATGGGTCAACGGTGAATTTATTAAAAATGTAAACATGACACACATTTTGATTGGGACATTATATTTAACTACTTGTTAAAATAATTTATTAAAGAAGATGGAATTACTAATTAACTAGATGGTTAATTATTAAGGGGTGAATAACTGTGGACATAATGTGATATACTTTAGGTAATTATAGAGTGGTTACCTACACATATTATATGGAAATAATAATATATATTTTTGTGTATCTGTGTTGACATACCAATGTTCGTGGACGGTCTTATCATCTAAGTGTTTTGTGAGTTTGGGACCTTAACACATGTCAGCATAAGTGGGGTAGACGTTGTCTAGGTCATTTTAGGTAATACGTAGTAGTGCCATATACGATAGGTGGGTGTTGATGCTAGGATCCTTTGTCACCACTGGGTCTGGTTTGTGTACTGCTATACTGCGTAGGGACCGCCCACTTCTATTTTTTTGTGATGTTCGACTTGGATAGAGATATCCTTCGTACTTACCGATAGAGCATGAATGATACACCACTGGTAGAGGCCTTTGCGTGTCGCATATATGAAAGGACACACACACACACACACACACAAATATATATATATATATATATATATATATATATATATATATATATATATATATATATATATATATATATATATATTCTTCGAATTAAATGAGATTTAATTAATTTGTCGAAAGAGATAGGCCCTAAATGGCCGACCCTTGCTATGTATTCCATAATAGATGATTATGGAACCTTCATCAAATATGTATAAGACTGGGATACCTTGGACATTGACAATTGAATGTGGACGGTTTGTGTTAGCAATTGATTATAGCTAATGCTTTAAATATTAATTTGTCAACTATTATTTTGGAACTTATTGGTATACGGATAATGTCGCACTTAGATGGAGGGTAAGATGTTAATCGTATTTGAGTGACGATGGGGAATATTTACTTTCAATCGATTATATTTATTTCATTTTAAATTGAATAAGTTAATTCTTTCATATATGGGACTCTGAACCAAATTTAAATGTTTTCTACCCCTTAGTGCTGCTAGGCTGGGATAGCGGGACTACTGATGTATCAGCCTTGCTATCTCTTTTGCTTGCCAGACTTTCAGATTCATTGACTCTAGCTTAGGTTCTTCTCAACTATAGTTACTTATTTCATTTGAGACATTTGTATGGGAAGAAGCCCGATATTTATTTACTTTATGTTGGTATGAGGTTTTCACGTTCATGATGAATTTATCATACGCTTGGTATTTGGATTGGACTTTATTATTATTATTCTTAGAGTGTTGATTCAAACTCAATTGTGGGCTATTAATATATTCTTTATATTATGTTGATGATAAGAACAATATTAATTGAGAAACAAGCCCCGTCTTCGATGTATCATGTCTGACAAAGCTTTACATGAGAAAATGAGGATTGTTATAATTAAACTTCAAGCTTTAATGGAGTTTTTAAAGATTTTCTACCTATACGTGCCATAATGAACGTAACAACTTGGTTTCTTGAGGTTTGTGATGGCGCATAAAATATTTTTGATAATAAAATATTCGTGGTAAAAAAAAGTTAGATATTTTATTTCTTTAAGAAGATAACCATGGTGGCACAAGGATTTCATATGTGTGGGGGTGGTTTCCATGTGATTTTTGGTTGTTTGTAGTGAGTTGGATGCATTATTGGCAGCGGGGAAAGTCTTATTATTTTTGTTTTGATTTTTGGTCCTTATGGAAGGTGTTTAGTATTTGTTTTTTTATTTTATTTGATTAATTTTAATATTGAGGAGAGTTTGAGTAATTTTATGAATGATCAATGGTTGGGTTTTTAAAATTAAATTGATTGAGGTCTAGAGGTTCAATTTGATATAAGGATTGGGTCTTGGGGTGAAATGTATGTCGAGCTATGCTTCTTCAAAAGTTTATAGATGTATTTTTGTCAATTTATAACCTTAGAGCGTACTTGTGTAATTAAGTAAAGTTATAGGATTTTGTGAGTAGTTTTAACATTGTTTAGGGTGTTTTTGAATTGGACTAAGGTATAAGGGGGATATAGGGCGATATATAGGGTTAACTTGTCATAGTCGGATCATTCTGGGGTTTCGATGTTATGCAAGTATTACATTCTACCAACCTAATTAAAAATTCATCCTCAAAATTACCAGCAAAAGCTGAGGATATTATATCTTTGTAACATCTTATGGTTCCCAGGTAGCTTCTTTTCAATTATGGTGCTCCAAGAATACATTTGCTAAAGGAACTTCTTTTCGTCTATAAGAACTTTAATGTGACGGTCCAAAATTTCAATATGATGTTCTTCAAATTCATGGTTTGGTTGAAGATAGATTTCCTTCCATATAATTGTGTGTGTCAGCTCCGGAATATATTGACTCAACTGGGACACATGGAATACATTATGAATACTTAACAATTCTGGAGGTAACTCCAATTCATAGGGAACATGGACCACATGTTTAGTAATGCTAAAGGGTCCAATGCATCTTGGCGCTAATTTCCCTTTCTTTCCAAATTGTAAAATTCCTTTTTGAGGCGAAAATATTAGGAATAATTTATTGGAAATTTAGAACTCTATGGGTGTGACATCCCGCCTATCTAAATATAGGGTGATCAGTCCTCTACAAAAATAAAACATAAATCCATTTGATTCATTCTTAGCATCACTGCAGAAAACTTTTAAAATTACTAATCCCATATGTTAAATATATTGGTCCCAAATTCTATCTCTCTTTAACATATATAGTAATTTAATGAAGTAATATAATCTAAACTATTTACACAATAATATAATGAAGTCTCAACCATAACATGATAATAAATAAATAATAAATACAGAATAAACCATCAGTTCCAAAGCAAATATCCACCCCATAAGTCTACGTGAAGGAAACTTAATCCAAATACATAGTATGCTAAAGAAAATCGAAATAATGAAAAAAAAATGAAGGGGATAAATGCCCAAATGAAATACTTAATCTTAATTCCTAATATAGGGAATGAATAACTTAAGCGTTAACACAAATCCCGCAAGCCTCCACAAGTGCTTCGGCTAGGCATCCCTGGAATGAATGATCAAGCTTGGCGTCCTTGTGACTGGACACCTAAAATATTTTGAAAATATATTTGACATGGGTCAGAGCCCAAAACCTTTAAAAACATTTAGCTAGCATTTAAATCACAGTTTAAAAGCCGTTACTAGATACACACGTTTTCTTAGTGAACATTCCCTTGAGTTCCTCACCTCTCTTCTATAGTGTACACCTAAAGTTTCATACTTAGCCCACCTAAACATATTGCCTCGACTAATTACACATAACTATATAACTAACCATAATAGGTTTGGCACCCTGTACCACCCATACATTACGCTATCATAAAACCCATAATTAACATTTCTCGTATGTTATTATTAAACCATTACATTAAGTTTCTCATACTTAAGTTGTCCTTAAATTTACACCATCTAACTTTTCTACCATCACACCAAAATAGATATATATATATATATATAGAGAGAGAGAGAGAGAAAGAGAGAGAGACACACACACTACTACGAAATCCCCAAATGGGCAACCGTGATGCATGCATACTTTGTTATCATTCTATGTACCTCTCGTCCCATATCAGGGACTATCGATTTGGATTGTCTCCTCGAATCAAAAATCAAATCAATCACATATTGGAGGCAAACATAGTTCTAAGCCTTTGGAATATGCACATACCTATCGTATCCAAATGACATGTTGATATCACTATTGTAAACGGAAAAAGTAATCTGCCCTAAGTTCTGTGTTATGGGGCACTCATCCAAACCTCATTGGAATCGCGAAGGTGGGATCTCCCACTGTGAGGGACCTTCTGTGATAGCATGTAACATAGGTATGTTTATAAAGGTAACAAAGCGCATAATAGGTATTCACATAACCTATATACACACACACACACACAACCTATAATATAAACAGTACATAGTATATATCTCTCGAATACTCAACGTACTATAAAATTAAAATTTACATTCTTCTCATATTTTCCAGAGTATTAATATCTATGGGAAGTCTCCTAGTTACCCCTTAATTTATTTAAGTAGTTATAACATCTCTTTACTACTGGTCTGATTTTAGGTTCCCTAGTACTCTTCGTGACCCGTTCTAATTCTTGGGAATTCACTAAGTTTACAATTATGCCCTATATATTCTAAACTAAATTCTCTCGGATGAGCTAAGCCTAAATCCTACCATAGTTTTATTGGAATTCACCATGTCCCTCCCTATAGTTTAAGAACAACCCAAAAGTCTCACGGTTAATTATTCAAAAATTCGGGGCCAAAATAAAAGAAATTAGTAAAATCTCGGCAAATGAATCGATTCGGTGAAGGGACCGAATCGATTCACTCTTGGAGCCGAATAGATTTAAAATGGTCATAATCGTCTTTTACATCTAACATTTACGAGTTTCATCATGGTTAATTCTCCAAACCTCTAAGAAACAATCCCAAACCCCCGACCACATAATCAAACATCAAATATATGTTTAGGGATAATTTCTAACGTAAATAACACATTAAATCTATAAGAATCTACCCAAGAGCATATTTAAACCCCATAATTCTCAAAACCCTAGTTCATGGCGTTCTTCATGCATATTCATCAACATAACAAGATTTCTTTCACCTTCTTCGTTATAATAATTCAACAAAAAATATAATTTTAACCCTACACTTCATGGATATTATAATATACTTAAATAAATTTCAAGATAAATACATGTCTTGACAAAGAAGCTCTAATATTAGTTCTAAAGTGATGTGGTTGATCTCCTCTTGCTCTAATATCGATTTCAGCACGTCCGTGATGGAAATCGGGTGTGGAAATATCCTAGGTTTCTTCTTTTTTTCCTCACCCATGGCTCCACCCATTTCAAGATAGCTGTAAACCTAGCCTCTAACTCAAAGGGGCTGATATAAAATTCTAATTTTTTGAGTTCCTTATACCCTAGTCTCCCAAATAACCAAAACACCCTCCCGTGGTGTTGGGTTGGTCTAAAATCGCCCTAAGACCAAAAATAATAAATTCGGGTATACTATTCTGCTATTTGATCCGTTTATAAGCATATGTGACCTCAAAATTGCCATCTGATTCACTCTACTCCAATATCCTGTCTCGACCCCAATATAGTCTTTACGCGACTCTCGATTAAGATATAATGCAATTACATCGATATCACTCTCTATTACATATAATAATTGTCGTAAATTATTTACTACTCACTTAGTAAATTTATTCCATAAACATTAATCATTATTTATCCCAATTAATATCCAATAACCACATAAATATTTAATTTAGTTTAATTATAGCACAAATGCAATTTAAAAATAATGAAATTAATTAAACTCTAAATACTCAAAAATACTGGGTGTTACATACTTCCCCTTTACAAAGAAATTTTGTCCTCAAAATTTGGATAAGTTCGGTACTAACAGTCATAAATATTTCTTCGCACAATTTCAATATCTTTCCAAAGCTTAAAACATTATGTTGTTCCTGGTACACCTTCTTTAATGGCACTCTTCAACCCAAAACTCTAAACCTTATCATTCAAACTCGTGACCAGTCAAATCTAGTCACCTTACACTAAAATACCCCATTATTTTACTTAACATTTCAACTTGGCGATTGTATAACACGCTACACTTCTTCCAAGAATATTCTAACTCGATGAGCCAATATTCTAACGGCTACAACATTCACTATACTAGGGAAAGGTCCCAACATTACTAGGTCCCAACTCCCCCATATTCAAATCTCATAACTCCCTTCGCAGTAGACATCTGTAATTACACCTGACTACTCACGTTAGACATCAAAATATTTGATTTATTTATGATGTAACTCTCGTAACATTCATCCTCTACACATAGTAGCTTCCAATCATCCTTAAAAACCCATAACGTACATTCCTCGCATTCTCAAGAACTTTAGTACCCTTTTCCATCTACTCCTCGGTCTATGGGTGATACTCCTTATTCACAATGCAACTTCGATTCCCTTACTATCATTCAAATCTATAGTGGCGTTATGCTGCAAAATGTTCCAGTACATTCCCTCTCTTCCATTTGCACCCTGGAATCCCTATAGGCTATAATATCCCTGAGGGTCTCTGGTGGATCTAGCTTCATTGCCTAACATGTGTGACACCTTACCTAATAAAATAACGGTTGATCAATCATTTACCAGATTAAAACAGAAATCTCATATGCTTTATTCTCAGCATCACTGTTGAAAACTAATTTAATTACTAATAATTTATTAGACTGGCGTCAAAATTTTATGAAACTAATATTTTTAACCAAGCCTTACAAATAAAACAATCATAACAATTTATATACAACAACTGAAATGAAATAAAATAACTGTTGATGCCATATTTTGTAGTCCTACGTGGATCAATTACAAATTAACACGTGGCACATATTCAACTGAGAGCACTCGACTTACTACTGAAGGGAAAATCCCGACTTACTACTCTGCCTCGACTTACTTAGAGGCTCGAGTTACTTCTTCAGGAATACCAAGCAATACTCACACCTCAATGACAACAGTCAGAACGCCAATAGTTACATTTAATATCTTATTGTACAGATGTAAATGCCTAACTTATAAAGGCATTGCATCCTTTCACATAACGACTGCTCACATACCCTATGGGTATAAATACATTATAATCCCCTCATGGAAGGGGACAGAATCATTCTGAGGCAAACCAAACCCTAAGGGAAATAACATAACAGTAGATATAGCCTTTTCTCTAAGGATGAACCACTTTAAAAACTTCTTGTGCCTTGTTTGATTCTATTCATTTTATATGTTGATCAATTAATTACGTCATCTAGTTTTTTGCATTAACAGATTGGCTCCGTTTGTGGGAGCTACTTGATCTAAGCGTTTTCATACAATCATTGATATGGATGATCATGATAATGAGGGTGTTCCACCCTACCCTTCTTCTCCTCTAAGTAATGCATATCTGACTGGGATTCTGTCCAGTCTAGCGAAAGGTCAAGAGTAGATGCAAGAAACAAAAAGGAAAATGGCCTTAGTGTTTCAAGGACACACCCCTACTTCGTCTACCCAAAGAAATATGCCACCTCCTCCATCCAGGACTGTAGAGCAGTCATATACTCAAAGGGATTCGTCTTATCACCCTGGTAAAAATTCATCAATCAGAACATCTCATTCCTATGAAGGTCAATCTTTGGTCCCAGAAAAACAAAGTGCCTTACAAAGACTTAGTAGGGAGTCTGCCTTCGAAAGATTAGGCCCTAGAAGGAATAATAATTCTGAAAGGCTTACGTCGGGTAATTCTCAATGACCAATTGATCTAAGGTAAGGTTCTTCCCAGTCTAGACCTAATACAAGACAAGCTCCTCATTCTGAAAGAAATTCTCAAGAAGCAAATTCTGGCGGCTTAGTTACTCGGGCAAATCCAGGCAACAATGATGCTTGGAAGGCTCCATACAGAGCTTGGAAGATAGACTTAAAAGAGATGGCTAAAACTAAAAAATCCTTTGCAAAGGACTTTTGTCAAAGGGTCTCCTTTTATACAAGCAATAGTGGATTTCCCCACCCCGAGCAAGTTCAAAGCTCCAGTAGTTACACCGAAATATGATGGCAAGACGGATTCAGTTCTTCACATAGAACAATACCAAGCAGCTACTGATATTTATGATGTTCCTGATGAAATGAGATGTCGTGCATTTTTAGGAACCATGACTAGATCAGCTCAAATATGGTATTGGACTTCCTCGGGGACAGATTGCTAGTTTCCAACAGTTGGTTGAACTCTTTATTGGTAATTTTTTCTTTGGAGGGAAACCAGTAAAGAGAGTAGCTTATCTATTAAGTGTTAGGCTAAAAGTGGGAGAATCAACCAGAGATTATATCACTCGTTTCAACAATGAGAAGTTAGAAGTTATTGATTACGAGGAGAAAACAACGATAACATCTTTTATGAGTGGTTTGCTCCCTGACAAGCTTTACTATACCTTGGCCAAAGATCCCCCGAAGACAATGACCGAGTTGATAGACAACGCAACAAAGATCATGAATGCCGAGGAAGCCATGGCAGCGAAGAAGGGCATAGATGCCAAGATAGATGCTAAAGGTGAAAGCAAGTCGGAGAAAAATGAGCCCAAAAGTAGCAATGGGAAGAACAAAGGACGCAAGGATGATCCAGAAAAAGAGCGATTAGAGCGGTTAGATAACTTGAGAAAGTTCATAAATTATACTCCGTTGAAGGTAGATTTCCATCATGTCTTGAAAGAAATCAAGCACAGTGAGGATCTAAGTTGTCTAGAGAAATTGAGAACACCTGCTGACGGGTGAAGCAAGACCAAGTACTGTGAGTTCCACAAAGACCATGGGCACACAACCAATAGATGCATTGCTTTACAAAATGAGATCGAGGCATTGATTCATCGGGGAAAACTCAACAGGTTTGTGGACTAACAGAATGGAGATAGACCAGTACGATAAGGTCGACAAAGATCAAAATCCCCTTGCAAACCACAAGATGAGCGAAAAAGAAATAATGACAATGATCCCGAGGATGATCTTGATCTCCCGAAGATGCCTAAACAACCTGAGAGGGAGGTATTTACCTTAAGCTTTGGTTCATTTGAATGTAATGTGATAACTGGTGGTAACACAGGTGGAGGGGATCAATCTGCTGAAATAAAGGCTTACCTCAATGAGGCTCAAGCTTGTTCTTACATACAACGAATAAATCTTGCCGAAGAATGAAACGACCTAAAAGGTTAAACTTGCATGTAGATTAGGTATTTAAAATTTCTCCAACTCTTTTAAATCTTTGATATAACATCTATTATAAATTTTAAGTGAGAAAACACGCACACACACTAGTAAGTAAAAGGTAGTGATGCTGAATATAAAGAATAATTCCCTTTAAGAATGAGATGAGGAAAAGTAGAGTGTGACACAAAATTTGTTCTCGAGGAACCCACCGTGGTGGTCATGTCCCTAGTCCCAGGACAACACACGAACCCAAGTCCACTATTGTCGATTACCAGTTACAAATTACAGTCATCCAAGTCCACAATGAATTAAAATAAGCAAATACAAATTCGTACAATCTAGCCTAGTCTAAAACAACCCAACTTGACTGAAAATCAGTCAACCCAAAAATACCCCGGTAATAGTGACTATCACTCACTCACAACACACGCAACACTAAATCAATGTTTAGATAGAGAATTCAGCAACCCAATGTACATGAAATAGTTAGCCCAATACAAAACCAGTACACCCAGACACTAACTAAATAACCCCACAATACTGAATCTTACTAAACAACCAAGGTAGTGAAAGCGTGAGACCCACACACAACTACACACTCAAACCCCAGCCCCTGTGTAGATGTGCAAACAGAAAATAATGAAGTTTGTTTTAAATCAAAACAACAAAATAATCTTGTTGATAAAAAGAGACTAAACACACCCGGTTAAGTCTATTTTAATTAACAAGAAAATTACCAATCAGTGATTAAGTGAATGGTAAGACAATATTGAATTAATCGATACTAAAAAGAATGATTAAATATTAAGTTACAAGACACAATCAAGGCCTTCTTTAATATTCAATATTCAAGTAAATATTAATTCTAAAACAATTTAGTTTACGCAAATGACCACAAATAAAATAGGAAATAAAATTCCAACAATTGTGTCGCGCAACAAAAGTAAAAAATTAACTTAACACCAAATAGAATATAAATCAATTTAAATCGGTGTTATGTTAAACTATAAAGTCCAACTAAAATGAGCATACGATAAATATGTGTAGCACTTAGCTCATACAAATTAAGATTTAACAAAAGTGAACAAAACAGTTACTAAATGTGAGATAAAACCAAAAGCAGATTTTAAAAACAAAAAAATAATCACAAAGATTAAATTCCAATTTTAGTTTAAATCAATACTAAAACAAGATTTGGATAAAAAATTCATACACACATAAACACCACTTAAGTATAAAATAATACACCAAAAAGTATTCAACTTAGACAATAAAAAGTGTATGAATTAATTGAATCAATCCAAGTCAAAATGAGTACGATATAAAGAGTGTAGCACTCGACTCACTAAAATAGAATGGGTTTCACTAAAATAAAATTTAAACAAATAAAGATTATTATGATTAAAGTCTACACACTAATTAAACCCAACTAAATAAAGTGAACACACAAAAGTTCAACTTAGAGGGTGTAATTAGTTAGAGTAAAAAATTAGATTATCTTTATCCCCAAATATATCAAATCAGATGTGACACCCCGACTAATTAAATACCGGGTAGCTACTCCTTTATTAAATTAATACAAAATGCCAAGTTGGTTCAGTTAATAGCATCACTGTCGAAAACATTTTAATGATTACTAACCACCTAGTATTTAAAAAGTGAGTTGTCAAATTTTAAATTAAATCTGATTAACATGCAATAAGTGAAATATAAAAGAATAACATAACCATTCACAATAAAGTCCAAATAGAGTAACCATCAAATAATAACGAGTCTGGAGGAAATACTCCTCATAACAATCCCAATACGGAAGTAAATAAAACAAGTCTGCATCCTGAATTAATTACAAACCAAAGTCTGAATAACTGAAATATAAAATGTCTCTAATAGGGATGGGCGACATGCCCTACAATGATAAAACTGAACATGGAGTCAAGACTAGAAAAGGAGGCGTCTACTGTCAAAGCCCTCTAACTTCCACAACAGCTAGAGCTCGTCACCTGAATAGAATTCCTATGCATGGTGTCCTTGTGGCTGGGCACCTAAAAAGGATTTTACAAAAATAGATTTGAAAGCAAACGGGTTAGAGCCCGAATGTGGAGAATAGTTTTAAAAACAGCAAGTGCTTTAATAACATTAAAACAATGAATGCAAAATACATGTTAGGACGTGCTCTCGCATGAAATACTCACGTCTCGACTAATTGTGCACTCCTAACGTACCGTACCCATTCAAGTGATTCTCATATCTATCTAGACCAAAATAAATTCTAACATTTCTACTCGATTCGTGCTTTAATTCCAAATTCATCAATTAAATAGAGAGTTTTACCTAAACTCGGATTCTCAATTATTAGCAATACAATTTACTAGAGGTTATCCCCCTTTTATCTTCTCAAGGCATTACTATAATTATTCTCGCAATTTAACATGACAATTCTTTTCATTTAACCGTATATTATTCACATCATAAATATAAAATACTAGCACCCCGAGACTAAGCTGTCGTGCACACATATTCTGCTATCCATCCCGGTACATCACGTACATAAGGATCACGCATTCCGAATATCTCAGGAATCGTTCTCAGATAATAGCAAATCACAAACAATGGAGGCGAACACAGTCACATCACATGGGTCACGCACATACCTACGCTCCCATGATCACCAGACTTTTTAATATCTCAATAAGTCCTTCTCTGATCTATGTCCTCGAGGTACCAATCTATATCCCCCCCGTAGGCACACAAAGATTAGATGGCCCTAAACGAACGCAAACCTCCCGTGATAGCAAGTATGGTAGGTATGTCATACACATAACATCATATATACTAAGCATCCACACATCTTAGTAATTACCATATTTATTAATGGTATACTTCTCATTATCATACCAACTTTTAGTGTTACGCAATTCACATATCCCCAGTTTATACGTATTTAAGTCTTCAATTATTCTCACATCGTGATTAGTCACTCGCGTCCTAATACACAAATATCATTTGGTTCAAACCACTCTTCTATATTTTACTCCTCAATATGTCCCAAATCTCCCAACTATATCAATCTGTTAACAAGGGAAAGTTATCTCTACAATTAAACAAGGTTTCGGAACACTAGAAATCAAATCAGGCTAAAAAGGCCATTCTGTCAACTCGTTAGAAGTCTCGTTCGAACGAGAGTTCGTTCGAACGAAATGGGCATCAAACGAGAGTTCGTTCGAACGAAAGACATCGAACGAACTACCAATCTAGTTAGAAGGCAGACTGTCACCTCGTTAGAAGCTCGTTCGAACGAGCTCGTTCGAACGACCTGGGCAGGTCTTCTAACGAGATGACAGTTTCGAGCCCAGAATTTTCCTATCTCGTTTTTCTCAATTTTCTTCACCTATAATCTCATCTAAAAATCATCTCAACAGTATTTCAAGGTTCCTCAACATTACTAAACCTTCCTAGATCGTATTTTAACATATATATAGGGGCCAATCTTCCTAAACAACATCTAATTATCATAACTCCCCAATTTTCCCAAACCTTATGAATATGAACCCTAGAAATTTAAAGTCATCAATTTCCCTTAATAAAGTCCGTTTTTGTATCATAAAAAGTCGTATTTCTATTAGTATAATCACCCAATAACAATTCTACATGCAATCCCTATATCAAAACCTGAATTTCAAATTCCAATTTCATGGGTTTTTATAAATCTCCCAATACAATGCAATTATATAAATTTCTAAGCATGGAAGAAGCATTCGCTTGAAATTAACGTAATTAAACCACTTGCCTTGGATTGTTCTCTGAATTTGATGTTGGATGTTGGATGTTGCTCTCTCTTCCTCTACAATTTCTCCTAAGGTTGAAGGTTGAAGATGGTGGTTATGGTTTTCTCTTTTGGCAACCTCTCCTAACTTCCTCCTATAACTTCCGTAGCCTTCTAATCAGTTAAGTGCTGGTAATGGCTTAGTGGGTTATTAAATATCCTATATTTAATAACCAAAATTCGTTGGTCAAAATTCCCCAAATTTCAAAATTACTAAAATACCCTTTTAAGTTGCCGGTATGGCCCAAAAATGCCCCGGGACCCAAATTAAACCCCCGGCTAGTGTTTTCTGACTATTTCGACCCTTCCGGACTCGTTGGAGCACTCAAAATGACCATACGGCTGATAAAAATAAAATTCACTTTTTAATTTAAATAATTACATTCCTTACGCGACTGTCACGCGCGTCCCAACAAAATTTCCCAAATTACCGTATTTCAGTCTCGTGATAATTTTAATATTTTCAATATTCATATATTGCCATATATACACATTATAATCAAATACCAACTCACATCTCGTTAGTATTATATCCGGATTAATTCTCAATTAATTCACATTTAATTTAATTAATCCCATAAATAATTATCAATAAAAGTATGGGGTATTACATACTTCCCCCCTAATACCAGAATTTCGTCCCGAACTTCGAAACTAGAAAGTAACAACTCTGGATAACGTTCGCGTATCTCATCCTCGCGCTCCCATGTGGACTCCTTGGCATTATGATGCCGCCACTGAACACGTACCAACGGTACTATCTTTGACCGCAGTTTCCGCTCGCTTCGGTCCAAAATAGCAATCGGCCCCTCCTCGTAGGAGCTATCAGGCAGGAGATCGATGTCCTCCAAAGAAATGTGAGTATGATCCAAATCGTCTCTAAGATATTTCCTTAGCGAGGAAATATGAAACACATCATGAATCCTGTGCAAATGCTTCGGTAACCCAAGTCAATATGCAACGGACCCAATCCGTTCGATGATAGGAAATGGCCCCACATATCTCGGTGCCAACTTCCCCTTCTTCCCAAAATTTATAATCCCCTACATAGGAGATACTCTGAGTAAAACCTGGTCCCCCACTTTGAACTCCCTGAAGATCCTCTTCGCATCAGCATAGCTCTTCTGCCAATCCTGAGATACCCGAATGCGACTCCGTATCAATTATATCCCTGCTGAAGTATCCTGAATCATTTCCGGCCCAAGTAGTTTGTTGTCCCCCACCTCTAACCAACATGCTGGGGAACGACAAGGTCTACCATACAACGCCTCAAATGGAGCCATGCCAATGGTGAACTGGTAAGAGTTATTGTAAGCAAACTCCACCAATGGAAGATACTTCTCCCATCCACCCCCAAAGTCAATGATGCACATACGCAACATGTCCTCCAACATCTGATTTGTATGCTCGGTTTGCCCATCGTTCTGTGGGTGATAAGTCGTACTCAACCGTAATTCCGTCCCATGGCCTCCTGAAAACTCTCTCAAAACCGTGAAACAAATATCTTGTCTTGGTCAGACACGATATTTAGGGGCACACCGTGAAGTCTCACTATTTCTGCAATAAAAATCTGGGCATACTGTCCCGTAGTGTAGTCGGTCCTTACGGGTAGAAAATGAGCAACTTTGGTCAACCTGTCCACAATTACCCAAATGGAGTCGTGACCCCTCTGTGACGTAGGTAACCCCGTGATAAAGTCCATGGAGATGCTCACCTATATCCACATCGGGACCTCTAATGGCTGTAGAAGTCCTGCCGGTCTCTGATGATCCACTTTTACCAGCTGACAAGTGGCGCATTTGGAAACAAACACGGCAATATCTCTCTTCATCCCGCTCCACCAATACTGACATCTCATGTCTTGGTACATTTTGTCCCCACCGGGGTGTACCGCGAACCGTGAGCCGTGCGACTCTGCCATCACCTCGTGTCGCAATTCCTCCCCTTTCGGAACTACTAGTCTCCCATTGAAGCGTAATCCCCCATCTGAACTAACGGTATAGGACTCGGCTCTCTCTGCTAGTAATCAAACTATCTATTCCTGCCAGAACGAGTCATTTGCTTGTGCCTTCACCACTCTCATGACAATCTGTGGTGTAACAGTCATTACAGACATGAACGATCGGTCCACTGCATCCTGGTGTCCCAACTCCTTCCACTTAGCCTTCCACACCTCGGCCACCTCATCTACTGGCCTATGGCTCAACACGTCTGCTACCACGTTAGCCTTCCCCGGGTGATATTGGATATCAAACTGATAATCCTTCACAAACTCAAGCCACCTCCGTTGCCGCATATTCAACTCCTTCTACGTGAATAGGTACTGTAGGGACTTGTGGTCCGCGAATAATCGAAACTTCTCCCCAGAAGATAATATCTCCAAATCCGAAGGGCAAATACAACTACCGCTAACTCCAAGTCATGGGTGGGGTAATTCTTCTCGTGAGGCTTAAGCTTACGGGAAGCATAAGTTATGGCCTGACTCTCCTGCTGCAATACACCTCCAAGCCCTTGTAAGGACGCATCGGTGTAGACTAGATCTCAACTCCCGATCTCGGCAATGCTAACACAGGTGCTGAGGTTAACTTGTCCTTCAACTCGTCGAATGCCAACTGACAGGCATCACTCCAAATGAACGGCACACCCTTACGAGTCAGATGTGTCAAAGGACCCGCTATCCTTGAGAAACCCCGAATAAACCTCCTGTAGTATCCTGCTAGGCCCAAGAAACTACGGATCTCAGTCGGTGTCATGGGCTGTACCCACTCCCTCACCGCGGATACCTTCCCCGGATCAACAGATATCCCCCGGTCTGAAATAATATGCCCCAAAAACTGAACTTCCTTCAGCCAAAACCCGCACTTCTCATACTTTGCATACAGCTCGTTCTGACGTAGTGTCTGCAAAACCTGCCTCAAATGCTTGGCATGCTCCTCTTCTGTCTGGGAGTAAACCAGAATGTCATCAATGAAGACAATGGCGAACTGGTCTAAGAACTCTCTGAACACACTATTCATCAAGTCCATAAACACGGCTGGAGCATTGGTCAAACCAAAAGGCATAACCCAAAACTAGTAGGAACCATATCTCGTTAAGAAAGCAGTCTTCGAGACATCATCTTCCCTGATACGCAACTGATGGTATCCTGATCGCAAATCAATATTTGAGAAGAAAGAAGCTCCTCTCAACTGGTCGAATAAGTCATCGATTCGGGGCAACGGATTCTTATTCCGTATCGTGACCTTATTCAACTCCCAGTAATATACACACAACCTCAACGATCCATCCCTCTTCTTTACGAACAATACAGGGGCACCCCACGGCGAAGTACTCCTCCGGATAAACCCCTGTCCCAATAACTGCTTAATCTGATCTCGTAACTCTCTCATCTCAGCTGGAGACATACGGTAAGGTGCGCGGGAAATAGGCCCTGTGCCCGGCGTTAAATCGATCACAAAATCTATCTCCCTACTCGGAGGTAATCCAGGTATATCCTGAAATACATCGGCAAACTCTCGAACAACCGGAATCGAATCAAGTGGTATCACCACTTCCTTAGAGGTCTCCTCCTCTATATAGTACAAGTGAGTGGACGATCCTCCCTCAGGGTGAGACATCGCCACTAAAAACATCTCCTGACCGGGAATGGCAAAGATAATACTCCTACTAAAACAGTCAATCATGGCTCGGTACGCAACTAGCCAATCCATACCAATAATGGCATCATACTCGATCATCTCTAACACTAAAATATCATCGGGTAAGGTAAACCTCCCTATCTCTATACCCACGCCTCTACATATAAGGGAAATCACGGAACCCCTACTCAACGGTGAATCTACACAAGTAACCGTGCTCTCGGCGGTGTCTAACAACCCAATGGTGCGTGCAAATCTCATAGCAATGAAATAATGTGTGGCCCCCGTGTCAAATAAAATACGCCCCATAGTCCCCTGAATAGAGAACATACCCTCAATAGTCGGTGGATCATGTGGGGCTGCGGCATACTGAAGCTGATACACTCTCCCATACTGAAGTTGTCCCTGTTGAACTGGGACCGCTGGAATGGGTGGTAGTGCTGCCATCTGTGGTGGTGCTGGGAGGGCGGCGGGAAATATAGGCCTCTGCGGCTCATGTCGAGCACCCTGTTGCTGCTGCTGTGGGGTCCTGCCCCTATCAGGACAATCCTGGCGTTTATGGCCAGTCTTGCCACAAATATAACACTTCCCTGGGAAGTTTCCCCCTCACTGTCCCTGCTGCCCTCGGCCCTGGTGGCCGTTACCATTCCTCCCCTGGCCATGCTAGCCCTGCTGAAACTGCTGTCGCTGACCATTCTGACCCTACAGGACCTGATGGCCGTTCGGACCCTGATGGCCCTGCCTTAAAACTCCCTGTCTGGTTCTGAAATTCCCCGATCTGAATCTCTTATGATCCCCCTGCTGGGAACCCTGGTCACCCTGCCTATGCTGTCCCTGAGAAGATTGTGCCCCGCTGGCACCATTTCCCCCAGTCCTGCCCTGATGGCTGGACTCTTCTGATCTCTTGCTCTCAGCCATATGAAAGCGGTGATCCTGGCAGTGTAGTAGTGCAGCGTTAACCACGTCAGAATAAGTGGCCAACGAGAGATTCCCCGGTAAATGCTGACGGATCCTCCAAGTCAATCCATCGGTGAACTTCTTAATCTTCTTTTCCTCTGTCGGTATCTCATCCGGAACAATGTTCAATAGATTAGTGAATTCGGCCTCATACTCAGCCACAGTCTTTCCCTCATGTATGAGGTTCATCAACTTCCTCCTCATTTCCGTGTGAACAGCTGAAGGAAAATACTTGCGGTCGAACCGCACCCAAAACTCCTGTATAGTGAGAGTATCTCTCTCCTCTGCGGTGGTAATAGACTCCCACCACTGCAATACAGATCCCACTAGCTTGAAAGTAGCTAGTATCTGCTTCTGAACATCGGTGCACTCATACATCCTCAAGTGCCTTTGAATATCTTTCCTCCACTGACTAGATACCACAACATCGGAGCTACCTGCGAACTCCGGAGGGTGTGCTTTCTGAAAAGCATCACGAATGTGTTCCCAAGCAGACTGGAATGCATGTGCCTGAACTAGCGCGGCTGCCGGCGCCTGGGGTGGTGCCTGCTGTACAACGGCTAGAGCGACATTTATCGCTTGGGCTACAATAGCTGCAACCTCGGCGGCATTCATGGTGCCTTGTACTGGCGCTGGCTGTGGTTCTGGCTGTGCATTCCTAGGAACCTGTTGTGCACGTCGTGGAGGCATCTGAAATAAGAGTAAAGTCTATAAGTTCGCAGTTATTAACTCAAAATAGCTGAAGAGCGTAGCATACATAAAGAATACAACAGTCCTAAAATATAGGGCTCTACATCAAAGAAAGCTCAGCGGAAACATAATAAGCCGTACAAATCCTAAAGGACACTAGAAATCAAATCAGGCCAAAAAGGCCATTCTGTCAACTCGTTAGAAGTCTCGTTCGAACGAGGTCGTTCGAACGAGTGTTCGTTCGAACGAAATGGGCATCTAACGAGAGTTCGTCCGAACGAAAGGCATCGAACGAACTACCAATCTCGTTAGAAGGCAGACTGTCACCTCATTAGAAGCTCGTTTGAACGAGCTCGTTCGAACGACCTGGGCAGGTCTTCTAACGAGATGACAGTTTCGAGCCCAGAATTTTCCTATCTCGTTTTTCTCAATTTTCTTCACCTCTAATCTCATCTAAAAATCATCTCAACAGTATTTCAAGGTTCCTCAACATTACTAAACCTTCCTATATCGTATTTTAACATATATATAGGGGCTAATCTTCCTAAACAACATCTAATTATCATAACTCCCCAATTTTCCCAAACCTTATGAATATGAACCCTAGAAATTTAAAGTCATCAATTTCCCTTAATAATGTCCGTTTTTGTATCATAAAAAGTCATATTTCTATTAGTATAATCACCCAATAACAATTCTACATGCAATCCCTATATCAAAATCTGAATTTCAAATTCCAATTTCATGGGTTTTTATAAATCTCCCAATACAATGCAATTTTATAAAGTTCTAAGCATGGAAGAAGCATCCGCTTGAAATTAACATAATTAAACCACTTGCCTTGGATTGTTCTCTGAATTTTATGTTGGATGTTGGATGTTGCTCTCTCTTCCTCTATAATTTCTCCCAAGGTTGAAGGTTGAAGATGGCGGTTATGGTTTTCTCTTTTGGGAACCTCTCCTAACTTCCTCCTATAACTCCCGTAGCCTTCTAATCAGTTAAGTGTTGGTAATGTATTAGTGGGTTATTAAATATCCTATATTTAATTCCCAAAATTCGTTGGTCAAAATTCCCTAAATTTCAAAATTACTAAAATACCCTTTTAAGTTCCCGGTATGGCCCAAAAATGCCCCGGGACCCAAACTAAACCCCCGGCTAGTGTTTTCTGACTATTTCGACCCTTCCGGACTCGTTGGCGCACTCAAAATGACCATACGGCTGATAAAAATAAAATTCACTTTTTAATTTATATAATTACATTCCTGACGCGACTGTCACGCGCGTCCCAACAAAATTTCCCAAATTGCCGTATTTCAGTCTCGTGACAATTTTAATATTTTCAATATTCATATATTGCCATATATACACATTATAATCAAATACCAACTCACATCTCGTTAGTATTATATTCGGATTAATTCTCAATTAATTCACATTTAATTTAATTAATCCCATAAATAATTATCAATAAATGTACGGGGTATTACATCAGATTTTAATAAAAGATGTGTAACACAAAAAAAAATCTAGATAAACCAAGTGTCTACACAATAAATTTGGTGTAGATAAATCAAACCAACAAAAATCCCAACTTGTTAGGACTAGATAACAAGTTCACACAAACATTAAAATGGGTGTAAATAAATTCTCAACAACAAACACACAACACCCAAATAAATTCAAACTTAGTCCAAACAAAATTTTAGTCCAAATCAAATTTATCCAACTAAAGTCTGTCCAAATAAAGTCTCTCCAAAGCTTTTAGTCCAAAATGAATTTGTCCAAATATTTCAGTCCAAAAAAAAAATTCGTCAAAGATTTTAGTCCAAAAAAATACCTCAACACAAGTAGTTAATAAAATGGTACACAATTATTTGGGACTAAAATGACAACACAAAAGGTATCCAAAAGTAACTAATTAATATTTGTAAAAAAAATTTGTTCAAAAGAAATGAAATCCAACCAACAGTGTGTGTGTGTGTGTGTGTGTGTATATATATATATATATATATATATATATATATATATATACAGTCCTGCTCTTGTGCGAATTAGTCCGCATTTTAAGAATGCGAACCGGACATGTGTCACCTGGCGGTGAACCCAAAAAAGAGAGAGTGTGCCTATAATTTAGGCGATAAATTTCTAGGTGCACCGTTAGGTGACCCATGTCTGGTCCGCGTTCTTAAAATGTGGACTAGTCCGCACAATAGTATTATATATATATATATATATATATATATATATATATATAATAAGCAGTAGGATGTTTTGACTATTCAATAAGATGATAACTTAATTAGAGGTGAGGGTTGTGCCAACAAAGCAAGAAATGGAGGATTGAGATGAAACTTAATCAAGAGAACATTTTATTGGGAAGGAAACTTTTGGAACATTTTGTGACACCCCGACTAATAAAATACCGGGTAGCTACTCCTTCATTAAATTAATACAAAATGCCAAGTTGGTTCAGTTCATAGCATCATTGTCAAAAACATTTTATATTAACTAACCACCTAGTATTTAAAAAGTGAGTTGTCCATTTGAATTTAAATCTGATTAACATGCAATAAATGAATTATGAAAAGTTAACATAACTAACACAATATAGTCACAATAGAATAACTAACCAATAATAAAGAGTCTGGAGGAAAAACTCCTCACAACAAACCAAATTCCGAAATAATTAAATACAAGTCCGCATCACTAAAATTAATTACAACCCCAAAGTCTGAAATAACTGAATAAGTAAAATGTCTCTAAAAGGGATGGGCGACATGCACTACAAATGCTAAAACTGATAAAGGAGTCAAGATCAGAAATGGAGGCGTCTACTGTCAAGGTCCTGTAACTTCTACATCAGCTACAGCACGTCACCTGAATAGAATTCCTATGCATGGTGTCCTTGTGGCTGGGCACCTAAAAAGGTTTTTACAAAAATAGATTTGGAAGAAAACGGGTCAGAGCCCGAATGTGAAAATAATTTAAAAAATGCAAGTGTTTAATATCATTAAACAGTGAATATATAGTACATGATAGTGTGTGCACTCACATGAGTTCCTCACCTCTTAACTAATTGTGCACTCCTATCATACCCATACCCATTATAACTCTCATCTCTAACTAGTCCAATGCTAAATCTAACATTCCTATATGATATCCAATTCAAATCCCAACATCTTCTATTTTAATAGAGTATTATACCGTATTACACAGTTTTCCCCACTTTAGCAATACAATTTATTAGAAATCTTACATTCTCACTTTACAAACCGTAGCCATTATTAAACTCACAATTGTTCACGATAATTCATTTCAATCAACAGTATATTATTCCCAACAAAATATACAATACTAGCACCCCAAGACTAAGCTGCGGTGCACACATACTCTGCTATCAAATCCCGATACATCACGTACATGAGGACCACGTATTCCGAATCTCTCAGGAATCGTTTCATTAACAACAATCACAAACAATGGAGGCGAACATAGTTCACATCACATGGGTCACGCACATACCTACGCTCCCATGATCAGCAGACTTATTAACTTCTCAATAAGCCCTTCTCTGGCCTATGTCCTCGAGGTACCAATCTAAATCCCCCCCCCCCCCCCCCCGTAGGCACACAATGATTAGATGGCCCTAAACGAAAGCCAACCTCCCGTGATAGCAAGTACGGTAGGTATGTCATACACAGATAATTACATATACTAAGAATTCACACATCTTAGATATCACAATATTTCATTAGTGGTATACTTCTCGTTCTTATACCAACATTTGTAGTGTTATACAACTCACAAGTCCCCGGTTTATATGTATTTAAGTTATCAACTGATCTTTCGTCGTGATTAGTTACACACTTCCCAAATCCACAAATGTTATTCGGTTCAAGGCACTATTCTAAATTCTACTCCTCAATATACCCCAAATCTCCCAACTATACCCATAAGTTAATAAGGGAAGGTTATCTCACCATTTAGATAAGTCTACGAGGTACTAGAAATCAAATCAGGCTAAAAAGGCCATTCTATCAACTCGTTAGAAGTTTCGTTCGAACGTGGTCATTTGAACGAAATACCAACTCGTTAGAAGTCATACTGTCATCTCGTTAGAAGTTCATTCGAACGAGGTCGTTCGAACGACCTGGGCAGGTCTTCTAACGAGATGGCAGTTTCAGCCCAGAAATTCCCAAATCCGATTTTCTCAATTCTTCTCTCCTCTCAATTCACCCTAAGGCCATCCACATTGTGTTTTAACGTATATAAACCATTTATATTCAACCTAGATCATTCCTTAACACATATAAGGGGTCAAATCTTACAAATTTTCATGGGATTAACAAGAATGTTCAATTATTTTCCAAAACCCTATGAACATGAACTCCAAATTTTCTTATGCCTAATTACTCATCAAAAATCCATTTTTAATTCATCATATACAACTACTCAAGTATTAACTCAGTCCATTAACATACTACATGCAAATCCTAACCCAAATTCAAGTTTCTCCAACTAATATCATGGGTTTCCTTCCAACAATTTTCAATAAAAGACAATTCCTACACTAAGCATGGAAGACATATTCAATGCATTAAAAATACTAAATCACTTTCCTTAAGTTGTTCTTCAGAATTTGATGTTGGTGAATGATGTTGGTTCTCTCCTTTCTCTACAGATTTTCTCCCAATGTTGAAGATGGTGGTTTTGGCTCTTGTAACTTCTCTTCCCACTTCTCTCAAAACTCATGTAACCACTCTCTAAACTTTTTGTTGGTAATGGCCTTAGTGGCCCTTTTAAAATAATAAATATTAACTCTAATTTTCGTGGGTTTTAATTCCCAAATCTTCAAAATTACCAAAATACCCTTTTAAGTTGCCAGTATGGCCCAAAAATGCCCCGGGACCCAAACTAAACTCCCGGCTAGTATTTTCTGACTATTTCGACCCTTCCGGACTCGTTGGCGCACTCAAAATGACCATTCGGTTGATAAAAATAAAATTCAATTTTTAATTCAAATAATTTCATTTCTGACGCGACTGACACGCGCGTCCCAACTAAATTTCCCAAATTATCGTATTCAGTCTCGCGACAATTTTAATATTTTCAATATTCATATATTGCCATATATACACATTATAATCAAATACAAACTCACATCTCGTTAGTATTTATATCCGGATTAATTTTCAATTAATTCACATTTAATTTAATTAATCCTTTAAATAAATATCGATAAAAATACGGGGTATTACATACTTCCACCCTAATAACAGAATTTCGTCCCCAAATTCGTAACTAAAAAGTACCTAGTAAAAACAACTCTGGATAATGTTCGCGCATCACATCCTCACGCTCCCTTGTGGACTCCTCAGCATTATGATGCCACCACTAAACACGGACCAACGGTACTATCTTTGACCGCAGTTTCTGTTCGCTTCAGTCCAAAATAGCAATCGGCCCTTCCTTATAGGAACTATCGGGATGGAGATCAATGTCCTCCAAAGCAATGTGAGTATGAGCCAAATCGTTCCTAAGATATTTCCTTAGCGAGGAAATATGGAACACATCATGAATCTTATGCAAGTGCTCCGGAAACCCAAGTCTATACGCAATTGGCCCAATCCACTCGATGATAGGAAGTGGCCCCACATATCTCGGTGCCAGTTTCCCCTTCTTCCCAAAACGCATAATCCCCTTCATGGTAGATACTCTGAGTAAAACCTGATCCCCCACTTTGAATTCTCTGAAGAACCTCTTGGCATCAGCATAGCTCTTCTGTCGATCTTGAGCTACCCGAATGCAACTCCGTATCAATTATATCCTTGTCGAAGTATCCTGAATCACCTCCGGCCCAAGTAGTTTGTTGTCCCCCACCTCTAACTAACATGCTGGGGAACGACAAGGTCTACCATACAACGCCTCAAATGGAGCCATGCCAATGGTGAACTGGTAGGAGTTATTATAAGAAAACTCCACCAGTGGGAGGTACTGCTCCCATCCACCCCCAAAGTCTATAATGCACGCAACATGTCCTCCAACATCTGATTTGTACGCTCGGTCTGCCCATCGGTCTGCGGGTGATAAGCCGTACTCAACCGCAATTCAGTGCCCATGGCCTCCTGGAAACTCTCCCAAAATCGTGAAACCAATATTCTGTCTCGGTCAGACACGATATTTAGGGTCACATCGTGAAGTCTCACTATTTACGCAATAAAAATCTAGGCATACTGTCCCGTAGTGTAGTCTGTCCTTACGGGTAAGAAATGAGACACTTTGGTCAAACGGTCCACAATTACCCAAATGGAGTCGTGACCCCTTTGTGACATAGGTAACCCCGTAATAAAGCCCATGGATATGCTCTCCCACATCCACGTCGAAACCTCTAATGGTTGTAGAAGTCCTGCCGGTCTCTGATGATCCACTTTTACCAACTGACAAGCGGCGCATTTAGAAACAAACACGGCAATATCTCTCTTCATCCCCCTCCACCAATACTGACGTCTCATGTCTTGGTACATTTTGTCCCCACCAGGGTGTACCACAAATCGTGAGCCGTGCGACTCTGCCATAACCTCGTGTCGCAAGTCTTCCCCTTTTCGGAATGACCAGTCTCCCATTGAAGCGTAATCCCCCATCTGAGCTAACGGTATAGGATTCTGCTCCTCTGTTAGTAATCGAACTATCTGCTCCTGGCATAACGAGTCATTTGCTTGGGCCTTTACCACTCTCGTGACAATCTGCGGTGTAACAGTCATCACAGACATGAACGATCGGGCTACTGCATCCTGGTGTCCCAACTCCTTCCATTTAGCTTTCCACACCTCGGCCACCTCATTTACTGGTCTACGGCTCAACGCGTCTGCTACCACGTTAGCCTTCCCCAGGTGATATTGGATATCAAACTGATAATCCTTCACAAACTTAAGCCACCGTCTTTGTCGCATGTTCAACTCCTTCTGCGTGAAGAGGTACTGTAGAGACTTGTGATCCATTAACAATCGAAACTTCTCCCCTGGGAGGTAATGTCTCCAAATTCGAAGGGCAAATACAACTGCCGCTAACTCCAAGTCATGGGTGGGGTAATTCTTCTCGTGAGGCTTAAGCTTACGGGAAGCATAAGCTATGGCCTAACTCTCCTGCTGCATTACACCTCCGAGTCCTTAAAAGGACGCATCGGTGTAGACTAGATACTCAACTCTCGGTCTCGGCAATGCTAACACAGGTGATGAGGTCAACTTGTCCTTCAACTCATTTAATGCCAACTGACAGGCATCGCTCCAAATGAATGGCACACCCTTACGGGTCAGATGTGTCAAAGGGCCCGCTATCTTTGAGAAACCCCGAATAAACCTCCTGTAGTATCCTGCTAGGCCCAAGAAACTATGAATCTCAGTCGGTGTCGTGGGCTGTCCCCACTCCCTCATCGCGGATACCTTCCCCGGATCAACAGATATCCCCCGGTCTGAAATGATATGCCCCAAAAACTGAATCTCCTTCAGCCAAAACCCACACTTCTCATACTTTGCATACAGCTCGTTCAGACTTAGCGTCTGTAAAACCTGTCTCAAATGCTCGGCGTGCTCCTCTTCTGTCTGGGAGTAAACCAGAATGTCATCGATGAAGACAATGATGAACTGGTCTAAGAACTCTCTGAACACCCTATTCATCAAGTCCATAAACACGGCTGGAGCGTTGGTCAAGCCAAAAGGCATAACCCAAAACTCGTAGGAACCATATCTCGTCAAGAAAGCAGTCTTCGAGACATCTTGCTCCCTGATACGCAACTGATGATATCCCGATCGCAAATCAATATTTAAGAAGAATGAAGCTCCTCTCAGTTGGTCGAATAAGTCATCGATTCGGGGCAACGGATACTTATTCCGTATCGTGACCTTATTCAACTCTCGATAATCTACACACAACCTCAACGATCCATCCCTCTTCTTTACGAACAACACAGGGGCACCCCACGGCGAAGTACTCCTCCGAATAAACCCCTGACCCAACAACTGCTCAATCTGATCCCGTAATTCTCTCATCTCTACTAAAGCCATACGGTAAGGTGTGCGGGCAATAGGCCAAGTGCCCGACATCAAATCGATCACAAAATCTATCTCTCTACTCGGAGGTAATCCAGGTATATCCTGAAATACATCGGCAAACTCCCTAACAACTGGAATCTCATCAAGTGGTATCACCACTTCCTTAGAGGTCTCCTCCTCTATATAGTAAAAGTGAGTGGATGATCCTCCCTCAGGGCGAAGTATCGCCACTAAAAATATCTCCTATCCGGGAATGGCAAAGATAATACTCCTACTAAAACAGTCAATCATGGCTCGATACGCCACTAGCCAATCCATACCAATAATGGCATCATACTCAGTCATCTCTAATACTAACATATCAGCAGGTAGAGTAAACCTCTCGATCTCTATACCCACACCTCTACATATAAGGGAAATCACGGAACCCCTACTCAACGGGGAATCTACACAAGTAACTATGCTCTCGACGGTGTGTAATAACCCAATAGTGCGTACAAATCTCATGGCAATGAAACAAAGTGTGGCCCCCGTATCAAATAAAATACGCCCCATAGTCCCCTGAATAGAGAATATACCCTCAATGGCCGGTGGATCCTGTGGGGTAGCGGTATGTTGGAGCTGATACACTCTCCCATACTGGAGATGTCCCTGCTGGACTAGGACTGCTAGAATGGGTGGTGGTGCTGCCATCTGTGGTGATGCTGGGAGGGCGGTGGGAAACATAAGCCTCTGTGGCTCGTGTAGGGCACCCTATTGCTGCTATTGTGGGGCCCTGCCCCTGTCAAGACAATCCTGGCATTTGTGGCCAGTCTTGCCACAAAAAAAAACACTTCCCCGGGAAGTTTCCCCCTCGCTGTCCCTGCTGTCCTCGGCCCTGGTGGCCGTTACCATTCCTCCCCTGGCCATACTGGCCCTGCTGAAACTGTTGTTGCTGACCATTCTGACCCTGCTGGCCCTAATGGCCATTCTGACCCTGTCTAAAACCTCCCTGTCCATTTTTGAAACCCCCAGATCTGAATCTCTTAGAATCCCCCTGTTGGGAACCCTGGTCACCCTGCCTGTGTTGTCCCTGAGCAGATTGTGCCCCACTGGCACCATTTCCCCCGGTCCTACCCTGATGGTTGGACTCTCCTGATCTCTTTCTCTCAGACATGTGGAAGCGATGATCCTGGCAGTGAAGTAATGCAGCATTAACCACATCAGAATAAGTGGCCAATGAGAGATTACCTAATAAGTGTTGATGGATCCTCCAATTCAATCCATCTGTGAACTTCTGAATCTTCTTCACCTCAGTCGGTATCTCATCAGAAACAATGTTCAAGAGATTAGTAAACTCAGCCTCATACTCGGCTACGATCCTCCCCTCCTGCTTGAGGTTCATCAATTTCCTCCTCGTCTTCGTGTGAACAGCTGACGAAAAATATTTGCGGTCGAACAGCACACAGAACTCCTGTATAGTGAGGGTGTCCCTCTCCTCTGCGGTGGTAATGGACTCTCACAACTGTAATACAGATCCTACTAGCTTGAAAGTAGCCAGTATCTGCTTCTGAACATCTGTGCACTCATACATCCTTAAGTGCCTCTGAATATCCTTCCTCCACTGACTGGATACCACAACATCGGAACTACCTGCAAACTCCGGAGGGTGTGCTTTCTGAAAAGCATCACGGACGCGTTCCCAAGCAGACGGGAATGCATGAGCCTGAACTGGCGCAACTACCGGCGCCTGGGGTGGTGCCTGCTGTACAACGGCTAGGGCGGCATTTACCGCTTGGGCTACAATAGCTGCAACCTCTGCGGCATTCATAGTGCCCTGAACTGGTGCAGGTTGTGGCTCTGGCTGTGCATCCCTAGGAACTCGTTGTGCACGTCGTGGAGGCATCTGAAATGAGAGTAAAGTCTTATAAGTTCGCAGCTATTATCTCAAAACAACTGAAGAGCGACACATACGCGAAAGAATACAACAGTCCTAAAATATAGGGCTCTACATCAAAGAAAGCTCAGCGGAAACATAACAAGCCGTACAGATCTTAAGGACACTAGAACCTGATGCTCTGATACCACCTGTGACACCACAACTAATTAAATACCGGGTAGCTACTCCTTTATTAAATTAATAAAAAAATGCCAAGTTGGTTCAGTTCATAGCATCACTGTCAAAAATATTTTATATTAACTAACCACCTAGTATTTAAAAAGTGAGTTGTCCATTTGAATTTAAATCTGATTAACATGCAATAAATGAATTATGAAAAGTTAACATAACTAACACAATATAGTCACAATAGAATAACTAACCAATAATAAAGAGTCTGGAGGAAAAACTCCTCATAACAAACCAAATTCCGAAATAATTAAATACAAGTCCGCATCACTAAAATTAATTACAACCCCAAAGTCTGAAATAACTGAATAAGTAAAATGTCTCTAAAAGGGATGGCGACATTCCCCATAAATGATAAAACTGATAAAGGAGTCAAGATCAGAAATGGAGGCGTCTACTGTCAAGGTCCTGTAACTTCCACATCAGTTACAGCACGTCACCTGAATAGAATTCCTATGCATGGTGTCCTTGTGGCTAGGCACCTAAAAAGGTTTTTACAAAAATAGATTTGGAAGCAAACGGGTCAGAGCCCGAATGTGAAAATAATTTAAAAAATGCAAGTGTTTAATATCATTAAATAGTGAATATATAGTATATGATAGTGTGTGCACTCACATGAGTTCCTCACCTCTCAACTAATTGTGCACTCCTATCGTACCCATACCCATTATAACTCCCATCTCTAACTAGTCCAATGCTAAATCTAACATTCCTATATGATGTCCAATTCAAATCCCAACATCTTCTATTTTAATAGAGTATTATACCGTATTACACAGTTTTCCCCACTTTAGCAATACAATTTATTAGAAATCTTACATTCTCACTTTACAAACCGTAGCCATTATTTATACTCACAATTGTTCACGACAATTCATTTCAATCAACAGTATATTATTCTCAACAAAATATACAATACTAGCACCCCGAGACTAAGCTGCGGTGCACACATACTCTGCTATCAAATCCCGGTACATCACGTACATGAGGACCACGTATTCCAAATCTCTCAGGAATCATTTCATTAACAACAATCACAAACAATGGAGGCGAACATAGTTCACATCACATGGGTCATGCACATACCTACGCTCCCATGATCAGCAGACTTATTAACTTCTCAATAAGCCCTTCTCTGACCTATGTCCTCGCGGTACCAACCTAAATCCTCCCCGTATGCACACAAAGATTAGATGGCCTTAAACGAACGCTAACCTCCCATGATAGCAAGTATGGTAGGTATGTCATACACAGATAAATACATATACTAAGCATTCACACATCTTAGATATCACAATATTTCATTAGTGGTATACTTCTCAATCTTATACCAACATTTTTAGTGTTATACAACTCACAAGTCCCCGGTTTATATGTATTTAAGTTATCAACTCTTCTCACGTCGTGATTAGTTACTCACTTCCCAAATCCACAAATGTTATTCGGCTCAAGGCGCTATTCTAAATTCTACTCCTCAATATACCACAAATCTCCCAACTATGCCCATAAGTTAATAAGGGAAGGTTATCTCACCATTTAGATAAGTCTACGGGGTACTAAAAATCAAATCAGGCCAAAACGGCCTTTATGTCAACTCGTTAGAAGTCTCGTTTGAACGAGGTCGTTCGAACGATCTCGTTCAAACGAAGGGCTTCGAACGAAATACCAACTCGTTAGAAGTCATACTGTCATCTCGTTAGAAGTTCGTTCGAACGAGGTCGTTCGAACGACCTGGGCGGGTCTTCTAGCGAGATGGCAGTTTCAGCCCAGAAATTCCCAAATCCGATTTTCTCAATTCTTCTCTCCTCTAAATTCACCCTAAGGCCATCCAAATTGTGTTTAAACGTATATAAACCATCTATATTCAACCTAGACCATTCCTTAACACATTTAAGGGGTCAAATCTTACAAATTTTCATGGGATTAACAAGAATCTTCAATTATTTTCCAAAACCCTATGAACATGAACTCCAAATTTTCTTATGCCTAATTACTCATCAAAAATCCGTTTTTAATTCATCATATACAACTACTCAAGTATTAACTCAGTCCATTAACATACTACATGCAAATCCTAACCCAAATTCAAGGTTTTTCCAACTAATATCATGGGTTTCCTTCCAACCATTTTCAATAAAAGATAATTCCTACACTAAGCATGGAAGACATATTCAATGCATTAAAAATACTAAATCACTTGCCTTAAGTTGTTCTTCAGAATTTGATGTTGGTGAATGATGTTGGTTCTCTCCTTTCTCTACAGATTTTCTCCCAAGGTTGAAGATGGTCGTTTTGGCTCTTGTAACTTCTCTTCCCACTTCTCTCAAAACTCACGTAACCACTCTCTAAACTTTTTGCTGGTAATGGCCTTAGTGGCCCTTTTAAAATAATAAATATTAACTCTAATTTTCGTGGGTTTTAATTCCCAAATTTTCAAAACTACCAAAATACCCTTTTAAGTTGCCAGTATGGCCCAAAAATGCCCCGGAACCCAAACTAAACCCTCGGCTAGTGTTTTCTGACTATTTCGACCCTTCCGGACTCGTTGGCGCATTCAAAATGACCATTCGGTTGATAAAAATAAAATTCACTTTTTAATTCAAATAATTTTATTTCTGACGCGACTGACACGCGCGTTCCAACTAAATTTCCCAAATTGTCGTATTTCAGTCTCGCGATAATTTTAATATTTTCAATATTCATATATTGCCATATATACACATAATAATCAAATACCAACTCACATCTCGTTAGTATTTATATCCGAATTAATTTTCAATTAATTCACATTTAATTTAATTAATCCTTTAAATAAATATCAATAAAAATACGGGGTATTACACATTTACACACTATCAGACAGCCCACTCCATCTGACGTTTTCACTTTAATTCAAACTCTCCTCTCTCACTCTTTCTTTCCCACTCCCCAAAGCATAACCCTCCCCAAAACACAACCCGTTACATAATATTCTGAATTCTCTCTCCTCCAAGAAAGTACCCTCCTCCCTCATTTTCCACCACACTCCCCCCCCCCCCCCCCCCCCACCCACTCCCCACGCTGCCTCCGCTTCTCTCTCTCCGTCACCCCTTTTCCCTCAGTGCCCCCCGCCCAGCTAGCGGCACCACCGCCCCTTTCACATTTTTGGGGAGCACTCCCACGATTCACTTTTTATATATGCTCTGGAAATGTAGAATGACATGATTTTTTTGACTTTTTGACTTTTTGCCTTTGGTTTTAGTGGAAGGTAGAATGATATTTTGGTCTATTATCTTCAATACACTTTTTTTATTAGTTTACTCATTTATCAAAGTCTGTTTTTGATTGATGCAGGATGGTCTCTACAAACCCATTTATATGAAGCTCTCCATCACTTCCCTCAAAACAGGTATATCTCTCTCTGCAAACCCATGTTTTTAACGTTTAATGATGTGTTTTCTAGATCTAAATATATCATCCATTACCAAAAATATACTTTTTTTTATAAAATCGTTTTATTTATTTATGGATAATGGGGTTTTGTTACTTTCATTTTTATACAAAATTTGGAAGATTCAGTTTAGACACAATAAATTTCAACTCAAACTAAAATGTTTCCAGATCTCCGCATCTCAATTTTAATTTTTAGAAAATGAAAACGGGTATTTATATGGTGGAGGTTGAGAGAAGTGACGTTTAATCATTTTGTCGGTCTAGGAAAAGCTGATAAACAAATTCATAAACATGTATTTTAAACAAGTAGTTGATATTTTGACCTCACCTATAAAAATTCTGTCAACTCATTTTTATGAACTCCCAAAGCTTGAATTATTGGTAGATTGGTACATTTTTGGTTGAAGGAAAATATTTATTCTGTTTGGTTGATGAGAAAACTAAAGTGAAAAGTTAGATTTCCTTATTCTTTTTATGTTTAAAATTATACAGATGGTTAGTAGAGAATTTTTGAAAAGTTGGATATCCTTTTTCTTTTCAGGATGTCGTCTTCATGTGCTTGGGTTGGGTATGTTGAATTGAAAAAAAGCTGGGTCCGAAAATCTCAAATGAATATCTAATATGTGAGAATTTTTCTTTTTAATTAAAAAATTGTGACTATAATGTGAATTAATAGTACTTTTTGGGTCACACGTTTTTTTATTATACTGCAGGTGGAGATAAAACAAATACGAATGACATGACTTGATGCCAAATATATTATGGAAGAAGGTCTATGCATGTCCTTACTTTGCATTAAAGGTGGAGATGGACTTAATGTCCAGTCAGTTCTAGCACCAGCGCTATAGTGAGCAGGTCCATGGAGATTAGGTTCATAGCTTTTATTTTCTATCTTCTCACTTGGTACGAAAGTTGTATGTGTCTCCTCACTTTGTATTAAGGAAAATGATATTGGGACTGAATTTTTTACCGAAAGTAGAATTACCGAATGAGATGGAGGGTTTCTATTGGTTCTTTTGTGGGGTCCACGCCAGTGGGAACAAAGAACAAACCAATAGAAACTCGCCACGTGTATTTTCGGTAAAAAATTATGTCAAAAATTCAGTTACAATAGAAGGGCTCTTGTATTAAAGGTGGATATGAACTTGATGTCCAGTCAATTCTGGCATAAGCGTTCCCACGAGCAGGGTCATGGCGAGCAGATACGTGGATTTTATATAGTGTGTTCTCACTTGGTACGAAAGTAGTTGTATGCCTTGACGTAAAATCAAGTTTGGGAACAATATCCACAGTCTTATTACAGCTTGGGTTATTTATAGGTGTACTACGGCTTGGACTCAAAGTTAATACAAATGACAGTTCATGTGGATGTAGTAAGTCTTTTGTATTGAATCTATATTATTTTGATACGTAAAAAAAAATATGAATTCACTTGTTAATGTTGAGAACCCTGATTTAAATAATCATGGGTATGTTGTATAGTAAGATTAATGTAACAGTTGTAATTTTTTAATTTTTTTTAAATAAAAATTTATTGATAGTTGTAATTGGTCCTATTTGATGTGTGTTGTATGCTATTTTATTTAACATCTTTTTTATAAAATAGGGGTTTTGTAGTATTACGACAGTGGGAATGGAAGGGGAATATCAATTTAAAACATTATTTTGAATTGATATACCATTCTAAAACGTTAACCTAACCAACATTGTTTGAATTGAAGTCTGCTATGATATAAAGTTGCTCGATTGACAACTGACACAGCCAGCGTGATAGGACTAATCGATACAGCCTTAGAATATATTAAAAAGATTGACCTGCTATGGGTATACAATATTTCAGTGAAACCAAATAGTAATGACCTACTTATATTATTCAAATATATGACTAACCTTTTGTTTATTAGCTAAACATTGGTAACTAAAGATTCTGTTATGGGGTATTTAATAAAAATCATTTGTAATACACCAACTATTATGCATAAACCAAATTGCATTCTAGAGGATTTTGACACGTCTATTGAAATGACGTTTTAAACAAAAATAACCTGCTTAGCCTTGTATATTGAATCAAACATTGGGACTCGATCAAATCTTTCAAATCTAACCTGCACACTTTCTTTGCGTGAGTTTGTAATGTTAATCTATGTTTGAATCATCTCCTAATATATGTTCATGAATCATCTCTCCTAATAGTAATACCATTTATTTTTGGAAATTTTGGGAAAAGGTCCTCATAGTGCTCAAAGTGTATAAAAATAGGACACTCCATATAATTTTATAAATTTAGTCCCTGTACTAAAAATACAATAAAAAAAAGGTGAAAAATAGTGCCGCTGGAGCGGACCAAAAAAATAAAGATATTGTACCACAGAGATTAGATTTATAAACTTGAAAAACATTATCCTAAAAATCCAAATATAGAAAAAAGCATGACATTTACGTTAATTCTCTATTTATTTTTCTAATCTTGCAAGTTTCTTAAGAAATGGAATTCTTTATTTTTTAATATTAAAGTCGTCACAGTATTAACACATCATTGCTTGGATCCTACATTGATCAATCGATAGATTTTTTCCCTAAAAGTTTGTGAACTACTATTGATGGTATGTGTAATCAAGTTTTTGTTGTACTTAATTTTATATTATCTATTTTTTACCCATTATTAATATTAGTAAGTTGTTTTTATGCAATATCTTTTATATTTTAAACAACTTAAATTAAGCAAATTTACATTTTACCCTATTTTATATTTTATGCTTTTGGTAATTGAATTGAGGACGACAATCATAAAAAAGTGGTACACCGAAAAAAGGTGAAATAAACGTTGTACACCAAAATAAACGTTGTACACGCCAAACACATGTATATAAAAATATATATATTTTTAATTCGCATTTATTAAGGCCCCGTTTGGTTGTCCCAAAATTGTAAATTGGATCATTAATAAATTGATCCATTTACAAATTGACACATTAATTGTGTTTGGTTTCATTAATGAAAGGATTCATTAATTGCCCCATTTTAGCTCATGTGCAAAATTTGAAATAAAATCATTTCACAAAAAACGTGAAATGAATCCATTTGAAATAGGAGTCACATAAAAGTGCATGTCTCCTCTCCCTCTCTCTATTTTCCCTCCCCCTCTCTCTCTCTCTATATATATGTTTTTACCTTTTTTTCGTAAAACCTTAACATCAATTTCAAATTACCAAACATCGCGTAAAATTGGATTTAACTCATTTCAAATTCACTAATTTACAATTCACTAATTCATAATGAACCAATTTACATAATCAAACAATTTGCGCAATCAAACTGGGCCTAAGTGATTGAAACGGTGTGGAGATGAAACGAACCAACACAACATTTTGTAATAAGCACCATAATTAAGTTTTAGTAGTAAAATCCAAATAAAATGACCCATGTTTATCATAACAACTAACACACATGTGATAATTATAATTGTGCCATCAGCACGGGCATATCCTAAGGGTATATTATAATTGTGCCATATGCTACGGGTATACATGTTTACATGTACGATTTAAATTAAACACGATTCAACACTTTCAGAAATTTTCTTACAAAGAGGATAAAGGGGAGTTACTTCAAAACCGAAAACCTCGGATCTCAAATAGGACGGACCACCGGAGCTGAAGCAATGACGGGCCGGACCGGAGCTGAAGCAATGACGGGCCAGACCAACGAGAAACTCAGCTGTGGGTTCACAAAAAAATGAGCCACCGGAAAAACGAACACCGGATCTGAACCGGAAAAACGCACCGGAATGAACAGCGTCGAGCCAAAAAAAATGTCACCGGAACACAATCTCGCCGGAACACGATGCCGCCGACAAAGGCCTCCACACCGGAAAGAACAAGGCCAAAAAAAATGAAATGGGTTTTGTAAAGAGAGAGAGAGCAAATGGGTAAAGCCAAAGATGGGAATGAGAAGTCAAATGAGTGTAAAGGGCTCTCCAAAATAAATGACGGCCACACAACGTTTAAAAACCTTAAACACACAAAAAAAACACATCTCTTCTCTTATATAGGGACACAAAAGAACCCTAGGTATAAGTGTAAATACACACAACTAAAAGGGCACACACATAAAAAAAAACTTAAAAAATGTCTTTTAATGTTTGTATTAAATTAGATAATTAAATCCAACACATGTTTAATTAAATATTGTAATTTAACACGCAAAAAAAATACATAAAAAAATAAACAAAAGATACTACAAAAATATGTAACAAAAAAAAAATATTTTCTGAACATAAATTTTATTTTATATATCAAGTCAAATGAGACAAAAGACTTATAATATAAAATAAAATTTTAATTCAAAAATAAATAAAAACTCACACAAGGGAAACAAAAAATAAATAAAAAATAGTATGATACCCAAAATAAATTGTACATTACACAAAAATTATTTTTATAAAAATATAATTTATATAATAAATCAATATAGAATAATATGATTTAAGATATAAAAAAATAGATTTGAATAAAGATAAAAAAATGAAGGAGCATATAAATAAAAAATTGTTTGTCTCAAGATTGAGCCAATAAAAGAAGAATGAGATTTTCAAAGAAGATAGGCTGAGGAAGGTGAACAGGGATAAGTTGGTGATAGGTTTTTTCAAAAATGATTTATCTGGAGTATTGTATCCTCATGATGGTCCCTTGGTGATTAAAGTAAGAACAGATAAAGTTGTTATAGCAAGAGCACTGGTTGACAATGATAGTTCGACAGATATTATGTTTTATCCGTGCTTTGAAAGCTTAGGATTAAAACTCAGCCAATTGGAACTGTATCACATACCTCTTATTGGTTTCTCGACGGCGAAAGTGTACCCTCTTGGAACCATCAAATTGGATGTGTTGATCGGGACCTGGCCATTATGTAGAAAAACGAAGGTGAGATATTTTGTCATGGACAAAAACGTCATTTCAGCCTATAATGTGATTATGGGCAGAGTAGAATTGAAGAAGTACGAGGTTATTCCATCTACTGTACATCAGTGTCTAAATTCTCAACCAACTTTGGAGTAGGAGTGGTGAAGGGTGATAAAAAAGTAGCTCGAGAGTGTTATTATTCTTCTGCCGAAGAAGATTTGGAGGACAGAAAGAAGAAAACCACAACCTACCATGTTGATACATTTGAAGATGCTGGAGTATAAACCCTTGATCCCAGAGAGATGAATCTGAGCTGGTAAAAGGGGAAGTGATTGAAGAGACAGAAAGCATTATACTTGGCGAGGACAAACCAGAAAGGACAACCCAAATCGGGACCTCACTGGATCCTATTCTCAAGCAGCAATTGATTACTTTTCTGCGATAGAGAAAGAATGTCTTTGCTTGGAGTCTTGAAGATATGCCTGGCATAAATCCAAATTTCTTATGCCACGAATTAAATTTTGATTAAACCGTGAAGCCAGTAAAGCAACGACGACGGGTATTCAGCCCAGAGAAGAACCAAGCAATGCAGGAGGAAGTGGAGAAATTGCAAAAAGAAGCTTTTATTGAAGATGTCAAGTATCCAGACTCGCTGGCAAATGTGGTAATGGTAAAGAAGAAAAATAATAAGTGGAGGATGTGTGTTGACTTCACTAATCTGAATAAAGCCCGGCCAAAAGACCATTTTCCTTTGTCAAGAATTGATTAGTTGGTAGATGTCACGTCTGGACATGAGTTGCTTAGCTTTATGGATGCTTACTCGGGTACAACCAAATCAAAATGAAGCCAGTGGATATAAACAATACTTCTTTCATCACCCCCCCGAGGTACTTATTGATATAATGTCATGCCTTTTGGTTTAAAAAATGCAGGTGCTACATACCAGAGATTGGTGAACAAGGTATTTGAGGAACAAATCGGTAAAAATATGGAGGTCTATATTGATGATATGCTCACCAAGAGAAAAAAGGCTACTGACCATATTGCCGACCTCACCTAAACATTCAACCAACTGGAAAAGCATCAAATGAAGCTTAACCAGACAAAGTGCACATTTGGAGTTCGACAAGGCATGTTCCTCGGGTACATTATAAATCAAAGGGGGATAGAGGCTAATCCGGATAAAATCAAGGCACTGATTGAAATGCCATCCCCGACTACCAAGAAAGAAGTACAGAGATTGATTGGGAGAGTTGCAGCTCTTAATAGATTTGTCTCCCGAGCAACTGACAAATGTTTACTATTCTTCAAGGTTCTTAGAAAGACCTTTGAATAGAATGAAGAATGTGAAAAAGTGTTTCAAGAGTTAAAGAAGTATTTAGGGACACCACCACTTCTGTCCCGACTAGTGTTTGGGGAAAAAGCTATACTTGTATCTGGCAGTCTCAGAATTAACTGTTAGCTCGGCATTAATTAAGTTGGAGAACGGTGTTCAAAAGCATGTCTACTACACCAACAAGGCTTTCCGAGGAGCTGAAATCAGATACCCAAAATTGGAGAAGTTAGCATTGGCTCTCATTAAAGCAAGTAGAAGAATGAAGCCATATTTTCAAGCTCATACCATTATGGTACATACCGATTTACCACTCAGGCAAGCTTTACATAATCCTAAAAAATATGGACGATTGATGTATTGGGCAGTGGAGCTTGGAAAGTATGATATAGTTTATGAGCCCAGAACCTCTCTCAAAGGCCAAGCAATGGCGGATTTCATAGCCGAGTTTACTTATCCAGACAACCCGAACAACTGGGGGCTGCTACCGAGCAACATGTAGCAGTTGAAAAATCTGGTAAAGGTGCCCCTGAGCAACATGGGGCAAGAGTAAACACAGAGGAAACAACTAAAGCAGCTATTGCTATTTTTCATTTTCGAAATCTGGTTGATCAAACTTTTGATGATGATATTCCGATATGGAATTTATATGTATATGGTTCATCTTGTGGGACAGGTTCTGGAGTATGTATTATTCTTATTTCCCCTGATAATATTGACATAGAATATGCTTTGCGATTCCAATTTCAAGCTTCTAATAATGAGGCTGAATATGAAGCCTTGATTGTAGGTTTACACTTGGCAAAATCACTAGATGCCGAGCAAGTCGTGGTATACAGTGATTCATAGTTGGTCGTGAACCAACTCCTTAATATTTATGCTGCCAAGGGAGAGTTGATGATTCAATACTTAGCCAAGGCTAAAGATATTATCAGTGGGTTACGAGCAGTTCAAGTAGTGCGAATCCCAAGGGAAGAGAATCCACATGCAAACGCACTTGCTTGGTTGGCTTCAGCCACACGCACCGAGTTACGAAGAATGATTCCTCTAGAGCTATTAGCTACTCGGAGTATTGATGATGATGATGTCATGGTGAACTATATTGATGCGGATTTAGGTCCCTCTTGGATGGATCCAATCAGAGAGTACATTGAAGAAGGAAAACTTCACGCCGATTAAGTCACGGCCAAAAAACTGAGGTATAAAGTTGCTCGGTATGTTTTGTTGCATGGAGTTTTGTACAGGAGAGGTTTCTCATGAACCTATTACGATGTGTACATCCTTTGGAGGTAAAAGATCTAGTGAAAGAGGTACATGAAGGGTCATGTGGAGCTCATGTTACAGGATAAACATTGATGCGAAGAATTATAACTCAGGGATATTATTGGTCGACTATGAGAGCAGATTGTGCTGATTTCGCAAAAAAAGTGTGACAAATGCCAACACTTTTCGAGCATTCGAAAGAATCCACAAGCACTGTTATCACCCATTACTTCACCCTGGCCATTTGCAATGTGGGGAATTGATTTAGTTGGACCATTACCAACCATCCGAGGAAGATTCAAGTACCTTGTTGTTGTTGTCAATTACTTTACTAAGTGGAGGTAGAGCCTTTACTTGATATGTCGTATGAGAAAGTTTATCAGTTCATTTGGAAATCCATTATTTACAGATATGGGTTGCCTTACGCATTTATTACTAATCATGGAACACCATTCGACAATGATGAATTCACTGAATATTATGCTCAGTCTAATGTTAAAAAGTTGCATGTTGCTCCTGGACATCCCCAATGTAATGGACAACAGAGGTGACAAGTAAGACGGTCTTAAATGGGTTGAAGAAAAGATTGGATGATGCGAAAGGAAATTGGATCAACGAATTGCATTCTATCTTGTGGGCATACCAAACAACTCCCTGAACAGCTACTGGAGAAACACCCTATATGTTTGCATTTGGTACTGAAGCTGTGATTCCTGCCAAGTTAGGGTTGCCTACTCATAGGGTCCTCAATTTTGATAGCCCTTTGAGTGATTTGATAAGAAGATTGGATCTGGATATGACCGAAGAAGTTCGAGAAGATGCTGCCCAGCGAAATGCAGCTTATCAACAGAGAACCAGTCATTTTTACAACAAACGAGTGAAACCGAGTAACATGAAGGAAGGGGATTATGTATTGGAGAAAGTGATTCTGAAGAGTAATAAGTTGGATGCTAATTGGCGTGGACCTTATCGTATCTCGGTAATCATTCGCCTTGGCACCTACCGAATATAAACATTAGAAGGGGAAGAATTTAAGAATCCATGGAATGTTGAATATCTAAGAAAGTACTGTCACTGATGTATTTGCTTCAATTTTCAATAAAAATTTCATTATCATCGTTTTGTTGATTTTTTAAGGCAGTACTAGTGCTATGCACCACGCAACTATTATTAATTCCAAATTTTAATTTTACCCGACTAACCAATTATTGGTCGGTAATGTATAAACCCTACTCATTGGCTCTTCATAACTAATTAACTTAATGTTAGTTGGAAATTTATGAACCAATATAGTCGATGATTCTTGCAACGGAATGTATAGTTTTTCGGCAATTTGCCAATTTGCAACGGATTAACTTAGAATGGTCCCGCAAATTGAAATTCCATATAATCATTAAGGAAAAGCCCTAAATACTTGGTTATATGATCGGGTGAAGATAATCTTTACCTAACATGGGCTAAAAGTTAGACAAATGATCTACTCACACCTAGAAACCATGGTATCTAATGCAATACCTCAATTTTGGTATATTAGTGTAACGAACCATGGTGATACCGAGGTAATTAATACGACTCTTAGGTAATCCTAAGGGTATCAATCAAACTAAGGAATGAAGAATAATACATTCAATCTACAAGGAAATTACCGAGCAACACCAGTTGGTACAATATTCATTTATTCATAATTTTTTATTACATGATTGTACAACTAACAAAATGCAGATAAAATAAAAACAAAAATCCTAGTCTATTGGGCGTTTTCCCTCTGATTTAGACAGAGGACCCATTCCAGCTGGGGGCTCATCCAAGAATTATGGATTGCTGATGAAGTCAAAGTCTTCAATCATCCTAATGCTATTGCTTCTCGACACTTCTAGCAGATGTGAAGGACGAGCAATTTCAAGTTCATCTTCCAGACTGTAGTCCCCGAGGTGCTTATATTTCAAGTTCATCTTCTAGACTGTAGTCCCCAAGCTCATACCATTCTCAACCCAACAATTAACTCCAATAATTAATATATTTTGTGACTTATATTTTAATAATGGGTAGGGTTAGATATTAATGTGAGTGTAGTTATAAAGTGCAAGCTCAGTGTACGAGGCTCCCATCACTGCGGGGTACTGGGGGAGTTGGAAGACATATGAAGGGAGAGGGGGAGAAGTCTTCGAGAGTTTTTGGCAGTGGGGTTTTTCAAACCCACACCTCTTTCTTCTTATATGCAAAAGAAAAGTGACAAAAACCCTAATACACCCAACATTTGTTCTATTGGTCTCAATTGTCAGGCCCCAGGCTGACAAGTGGTGTGTGACCAACGGTTAGGAGATTGACAACGTTTTTGTGGCAAAGGGCCTATTCTTTTTTTTTGGTTAACAATGAAAGATAAACGGTTAAAGTTTTTTTTACATCATACAGAAACATAAGCCATCGAGGCAAAGAAAATCATAAAACAAATAGCATGGGTTCAACAGGCAGACAAGCAACCCCAGACTATATCATAGGATTCTCGAGAATCCAACGCATGCCAATCGGGACCTCGTCAATTTCCACGATTGCCTCTTCTTGGAGCTTAGCCTCACGTGCTAACCAATCGGCACCACGGATCCTTCCCGGGTGCGAATAGATGAAGTCAGCCTATTCAAATCCCTGATTTCCATTTCTCAAACACGCGAATGTGCACATACCCGCAGTTAATAACTTTCCCCTCCTCCATTGGACAGCCTGAATTGCACATACCGACAAGCGAATAAGAGATGGACAGCCACAAGGTAGGACTGTCTCTTGTCAGAGCCTTATCGTCCCAAAGCTTTTCCCCTTTTATTCACAAAACAAAACCAAAGCTGTAATAAATGTAAATTTTTCCTTGATTTCGTCCAAGAAAAAAAATCACCTAATGTATTTGCCTTCGTTTAATTGAAGTGCCAGGCCCATGAGCTGTCTAAATTTAAAGATGGTGGATCGACCTCTAAAAAATAGGGAGAGAGAGCCTATCACTTTTGCAGGGTCTTTTGAGCGACTATTCAAGTCCCCATCGGTCTCTTGAAGCCATATGTAGTTCCTTTATAGTCCAACTGCGTGTTTCGGTCAGACATATGGGTCAATTTCACTCAAAGGTAGAGATGACCACATATGGGTCAATTTCGTGAGGAACTCAAGTGTGTTTATATCTAACGTTTTTTTGGGGAGGTCGAACTATGTGGGAGTAATTTTAACAACGAATTTGGGTAACCAACACAGTATTTAATTCGGAAGGCAGTACATTATTGGGAGAATGGGGTTTTGTCCTTAACCCACTATTTTTATTTCTGAATTTGCCCAACTTAGTTGCTAAAATTTTAAATAGCCTTATATAATTTATAATTTTAAATTTTCATTACCCTTATATAATTCATGTGTTATCCTCAATCCAATAATTTTTCTTTGTTGAATCTAGTTCGTCACCTGTTATTTCTTATCATTAGATATTACCCCTCCTTATATAAATCTATATATAATTCAAATCTCAAATTTTTCAATAATCAGTCTCAAGCCTCCAAATTATATCAAACAGGAATACAATCCTAATCCTAATCCTAATCATCCAAGTCTCCTTGTTTTTCATTTTATCGCAAGTTTACATGGGGATGAAATAATATATTTAGGGCGGGGTATTACATTGATAAAGTATATGAACATCTATTTCAAATATCTTTTAATGTTTGGAAAAGGATATTAAATACAATATTAATATCTCACAAGTTAAGGGGAATGTAAAGCGATGAAACAAAGGTAGTGTAGTTCATTTTATGATGGAGAATATTTTTTCTTCTTATTTTAGGTTATGCTGATTAGTGAATTCACGTCGATATTAATATTTAATGTTATCCTAGAAAACATACAAAAGTAAAATAATGTTTGTTAGAGAATTCACCTCAGTATTGATGTTTTATGTACTACTCGATTAGGTTGGAAGGTCTTCTCCTCCAATTTTGGGGGGAGGAAGTTTTAAAGTCTATAGGAGATTTGTGTGGGTTTTTTGTAGGCCGATAGTGAAGTTGATGACTGTTCGGAGTTACGGTGGGCAAGAGTTAAGGTGAGAAATGGGTTAAAGTCTTGAAAATGGTAAGAGTAGAGGGTGAGAATGGGTTTATGAGGTTACAATATACGTGGAGGATACGACAAGGTGTCGATTTATGGGAGAGAATCATCAGCGTTGGATAGAAAGAAATAGTTGGGAAAGGGTTAGAGCGGGGAAAGGAACCTAGCGAGCATCCGGAGAAGGTGGATGTGGGGGATTGTAAAATTAGGCATGCACCAACCCTCCTAGTTGTTGGTAGGAAATAGTCAACAATGGCTAGACCACATGTCAAGCAGTGGAGGGAGGGAAGGATTTCAAATCAAGAAACGAACATCCTTGGGTTTGGAGGGGTTTATAAAGAAACAGTAAGTGGGGCTCAAAATGGTCAAGTCATGGTTGTTAAGGTGAGTCGAGTCAAACGTTGTTAAATGAAGATTGAGGAGGCCATATTTTTTATCTGGTGGATGCACTAAACATGAAAAATTAAAGGGGCCCAATTAAAAAAGAAAAGGAAGGTGAAAAAGCCCAAATTGATAATTAATAAATTTTCAGTACCACTTAGGAGGGAGAATTTGGATATTCTTTCAAAAAAAGTACCTCACGTGATTTCTCTTCCGAAGTCAAATCAAACTTGCATCATGAGTCTGCCATTCAGCGGGATGAGTTAGGAGGGAAAAAGTTGGCTTTAGTCCCCATATAAAATAATGTGTTTCATGAGTGGAAGGAGGGTTAAGGCACTCTTTTGAGGTGGGGGAGACGAGTGGGAAAGGTAGGTAGGGTGAGCTAACACCATAAAATAGTCTGTGTAAATCGGTGGATAGATGATGATTAGGTGCATTAGAGGAGAAGAGGATTACATGATTATAGTGAGGTGAAACTCTTATTGGATGATGTTGTTTATTTGAGGAAGAAACTCCTTTGGGCAAAAAATAGTAGGGTTAAATTATGGGGTTGACTAGATGAGGCTAATTGTATTAGTGAATATGTGGCACCTTAGTTTGAATCATCAGTAGGAGTCTTTGAACTGTATTAGTCGGATGTGGATTTAGAAGACTATGGAGTTAAGGTGGAACATTAGGGTGCGGAGATAATAGGTTGGTTTGTTAAATATTTCGGAGTGTCATATGAGGGGAATGAGAAACAAACATTGTAGTTTTTCAGAAAGGTCGTGAGGGAGTGGATGGGTGTAGAAAATAAAAGGGAGGGTGGTAATCTATTGAGAGGATGAATTCAGAGAGAGAGAAAGATCATAGAAGACTACAATGGTCCATTAACTATGAGCGTAGAAAGGGAGGAAGAGGGCTTAGATAGGAGATAGGTTTAAAATGGTTATCGATGGAATTGCATACCATATCATAGAATGTCAGGGAACTTAACGACCTTGACAAGGGATATATTGTAATGAGATTGATTTATTTGTGGGGACCATATGTCATGTATTTGAAGAAAAGCAAGATTAGTAAGATGAGTAGAGATTTGTCTCAAAGTGTTTGTAGGGGTCAATTATTTGAGTGGCACACTGTGAATTCTTGCGATGCATCAGGGGTCATGATTTTTTACGATAAATGAGTTGTGGATATGTTGGATAGGAAGGAACTCGATGCGTAGTGATCGAAAACCTTATGTGTAGCAATTGTAGAATAAATCTTTTCAATCAAAACCCTAGTAATACCTACCAAATGTGACAAAATCTAATATAGAGGCAAGTCAGGCTATCAATCTAACTTTCATGTGCGAAGAACTAAATGAGTAAAGATAATTGCAAAATTAACTTCCAAATATTTGTTTTTCTTTTCTATTCTTCCTCTTCTTTTAAAAAAAAATCAAGAGGTGATTAAAGCTAATTAACTAAGTGAGTAGTAATCAAAAGTAGGATAAGATAAATCATGTAACCTGAATGAGAAAGAGAAAAGGACTAAAAATCCATCAGCATTTCATATAATTAACACTAGTTTGAAACTATCCATTTGATTAACTTATTTGAGATCCCGCCTAATAAAATACTGTGTGATCAGTCCTATATCAAATTAAAATCAGGAGTCTCATTTGATTCATTCGTAGGATCACTGTCGAAAACTTTTAAAAAATTACTAACCACTTAGTATTAAAAAATTTGGTGCCAAATTTTATCTTTACTAATCCTAGACAAAATAAGTGCGGAAATAAAATAAAACATCCAATGTTATTAGAATCAATCATCACATAGAGTAATAAAAGTCTTGCCGAATAAACCATTGGCTAAAACCAAAACCAAACCAAACTAATAGATAGTTATAAATCCCATATAATCCAAAAATACTAAATAAAACTATGAGCGACATGCTCGAGATAAATATATATGAATCCCTACACTAGGAATAGAAAAATAGAAGCTCCTATCCAAATCCTGCAACATCCACATGTGTTGCAGCTGCGAGTCCCTAGAATTAACTCAGACTTGGCGTCCCTGAGGCTGGACACCTAAAAGGTTTTAAAATATTTGATAGCAAGGGTTAGAAACCAAAACGTTTTAAAAATATTTAGCACTTGGTTAAATTGGAGTAATTTAAAATGCATGAATGTGCTTCATATTTAAGTTACTGTCGTATTCCCTTGAGGACAGACTCACCCCTCAACTAATATGCACACCTAAGGCTTCCTCTATAACTCAACTAGCTATCCATCTCGTAACTAGCCCTTGTTATATTTTTTTTCGGACACCCTACTCTATCCCGAGTGTGTTTAATAAACGATTTGTAAGTTATTTACCACCTTAACTTAATTAATCATTTTCCTTGAAATCCATATACCGTTCACTAGTTATATAAATAATACAATTTTCCCTACGTATTAAATTACCCGTATATAATTAATTATCCCATTATATACGTAGAAGAGCATTACAACATTCACACATATGTTTAATATATATATAACCTATCCACCAGAGTAATATCTCTTCAAATGTATTATCTAAAGTGTTATCATACCAGACATGTTAACTTAACCTAATTACCCTAAGTTGCAATCGCTCACGAAGTTGGCCAAAATTATAGGCGGTCATATTTCCTTTCTAAAAGTAAGATAAGCCCCTCAGCCATATACCCATATAAAGGTCGTTATGACCTGGGATATACTCGTCTTACTCCTCAAGCTATGGGGTTCACCCAAATCGCGTAACCTCCCTTAATATCACAAGAGTATATAATTTAAATAAATATCTAGTCACTGGTATTTATAAGCACAAACAATATTTATATACTATCACACATTGTATATATATAATAAAGAAATTCCCCGGCTTTACCGTGTACTAATTCCATAACACTAGCCTAAAGTTTCCCGAGTCTATGATCCGACTATAATTTAATTACTTTAGTCATAAATTGATTTACTACCTTGGTGCCCCTTAACGAATGTACACGGACTCGCTCATTTAGCCTATAATTAAATATTACCCAAGTCTATATTTTGATTCCAAATTAATTAGTTTCTCTCCATAATTAATTTAATACCTTGGCATTGCTCAGCCAATATACCCGGACACGCACACTCAATCCATACTTAATTATTTGGAATTTATTTCACCAATATATCAATGATGTGTCACAAATAACTCCCTCTCAACTCCAATTACTTTCCCTTATAATTCACTACAAAAAAATAGCTTTTGAGACGGTGGCCTAACAGTCCTAAAAGATCATTTATCCGTCTCAAATACTTTTTGTGACGGCTAGGGGGGGTCTTTTTGATAGGGGTTATAAATACTTTTTGTGACGCCATAACCGTCTCAAAAGAGTTTTTTGAAACAGGAACAGCTCCGTCTCAAAATGTCCTCATTTTGTATGACCCTTTTGAGACGGCACAAGAGCTGTCACAAAAAAATGTTTTTGAAACGAAAAATTAATCTGTCTCAAAAGATTACTATTTAAAAAAACCTTTTTGAGACGGCAACATAGCCGTCTTTAATATATTTTTGGGACAGTTTTATCCATCTCAAAATAGGTGAAGGGATCTTAAAATTTTTGCACCAATATTTTATCGAGAATAAAATCTACCGCTAAAGTTTAATATAGAATTTAATTACATTTGAAACAACACAAACAACGAATAATCATAAAATGTAATACATAAGGTGATTTTCAACCAACAGAACGAATCATTTTCATTCAACAATAAATAGAGTTCTTACAACCATCTCCAAATATTCATCAAAACAAGAATTATAACACTAAGTTCAAATATTTGACTTGACAACAAAAATACATTAATTTATTAATACTCCAAACATGAAATGCTTTTATCAAACTAATTCCGCAACACTGAAGCGTACGACCTCCAAAACCACTAATTAACATTTGCATGTTCTACAAAACTTGTCACCTGCACAAAAAAAATATAGTTTCGATTATGTCAGAATTAATACCCCTCGTCAACAATACAATGTGCACAATGAATCAATATAGTATATTTTCATCATTAACAATATAAATATCCAACTATTATTATTTTTTTAAAAATTCGGCAGAGTCTCCTTTGTTTATTCATGAAAACCACAGGTAGCCAACCTATTTTAAACATCAAAATTATTGATTCTAAGAATGATATACACCAACAGCAGAAAATTTTAACCACCACCATAATAAATTCTCACCACCATAACAAATTTTCCCCACCGCCATTGAAAATTTAACTTTAAACAAGAGAATTTTTCATTATATATATATATAAGTAATTATATGTATGAATTATATTGTATTACCTAGTCGGACTGAATCGTCGAGGTAGTGGAAGCTTGCTGAAGGGTAAAACTTTGGAGCAAACTTTGCATTTCACTTCGCATTTCACTTCGCATATCATTCTTCAGCTGTAATAAAGCTTGTTGGTTGCGAATCTCTAACTCTTCAAGCTCATGTAGATGTCGAGTCTCTCGATCTTCAACTTCTTTCTTTAACTAGTTAATTTCTTCCAATAATAACTGAGATGAACATGCTTTTGTCGACGTTGGCCTAATACCTGCTCCCTTTAATAAAGCATACCCATGCCCTCCATATCCTACTACATCAGTAAAAATCTTGTTCCGCACTTCTGGGTCATTTTGTTGCTCTTCTGGTAGCTCATTTAGTCGTCTTTCAAGCATTTTCTACCAATTGAATTAATATTATTATTAATGAACATAAAATAATTTTCAAGAACACAATTTATAACAAATATTAAATAAATCTTTCAATCATCTCTTACGAATTAATATTTATACATACCGCTCTATCAAATGATCCATCTTCAACACTAAAAGTTTTATTATTTGGAGCTCGAGTGGCTTTCCACATGCTAATATTGTCGATGGGCTCCCCCAGTTCTATCCTCTAAGAAAAACAATGTATGTATATTAATACTCTTATATTAAAATCAGAAATATTTATAATAATAAAAATTCCAACCTCCTTGGCTATTTTAGCATGTGGCTTTCGTCCTGTCCTTGAGTAAGCACATTCAACTTCACGGTTCTTAGTGTTTTGATCGGCAATATCCTAAATATTTGAATAAATAAAAATAAAAATTATGATACTAGTGAAGAAGAATGTATGTATAAAATTCTTAATAAATGTGATATTTATACCTTAATCTTATTTAGACCCCAGTATTTCACCAATTCAGGCCACTGATCTTTTTCAACTCGTTCAGGCGTATAACTCAACCGCTCTTCATCTGTTTGAAACTTTTTATAGTGATTCGCCTTCACTCGATGCTTCCATTGCTTCCACGTAAGTCCCATCCTTGGAAAGCAGATTTGTTTAAAACCTTCCGGTGCATTTGTGTTATTCTAAGAACAAAAAGAATAAATTAGTTAAAACTTGACAGCTAATGTACAACAGAACAAATAAATAAATCAAACTAATAAGTTACCTTCACTTCCTTCCAAATATTATCAAGTGCTTCCTCGTCCGCCTCTCTCCAATCCAACATTGTTAATGGAAATAAATTTCCACACCTTGCGTAATAACCTAAATGTGACATCAATTTACTTTCAAGTTTACAAACTGGCTGACAAAGTTCATTGCATTCCAATATCTTCTTTTTGTTATCATTATATTCGAGCCAAGGCCTTGCCCCCTTTCTAACCCTTTTTTTACTAGTAAGGGTAGCCATTGTACCTGGAAAAAAAGTTGATAAATAATGTTTATACATCTTATTCAATATGAATATAAACATAATAGTAATACAAATGGAGATATACAAACACTGTGTAACACAGCATACCTGTGAGATCCTCACCATCTAAAGCGGATGGAGGATTGGCATTCCCAACTGAATTATCAATCTACTCAATATTTGGGGAAAGTTGATGTGTAGGTGTTTGAAATAAAGAAACTTGAGCTCTTGAGTTGAGGTGTGTATTATGGTATGTTAATTCAATATTTGGTGAAAGTTGTGGTTGCATCTCTCTATTTCCATGGTCCCATATGTTGTGTTGCACGGGAGTAATTTGAGATGTCCTCTCTAAATCATTTCTCACTGGATTTGTGAGTGGTTGCTTCTCGAGTAGTCTTTCCTCGCCTATGAGGTCGGACATAGTCAACCGACGACACCGACGCCGCCTCAATGTCATGGATCTGTATATTTGCATTTATCATAGCAAGAAGTTACATTTCAGTTATATATCACATTTCAACATCGGTTATAAAACTAATCAAACATGAAATAAAATATAAAATGATTGATCATGACATTAAAATGATCATGTTCATTTCAAAATCATTTCCAAGAATAAGAGGAGCAACCCATTACTGATAAATACTTATTAATTTGAGTCATAGAGATCTTGATTTCATCCATTAGCATCATTATCATATACATCATTCTTCCCTCCTTTAAAATATTACTCCATAAAAAGATCTCGACTCAAGCTTTCGTGGAAAACTGGATGGGCCATACAACCAAAACAAATATTTTTGAGAATTTTGGATTTTTTATCTGAGACACAATAAACCTCTCATTTTTGGGTCCAAAAACTAAGTTGTAAACCACTTAAGGTTTTAGATTAACCCAAATATGTTGAACCCCAAGAAAATATCTCAATCACAGCCCACTAGAGACTAAAGCGTGGAACAAATAAGCTGAAACAAAACCCTTTCCTTTAGAACTACTATCACAATTAAGCTTATAACACATATGCTTTCGAGGAATCCATCTAACAATAAGCATCTTTCTTTGAATTGGTGGAAATGAGGTTTTGAAGCAGGAATCATTATATGGAATAATCTTGTGTAAGTTTTTACACTTGAGCACATCTACCATTGAAAAATATCACATTGTTAATACCAAAGGGTCATAAGGAGAAGTCCCATAAAAAACCTATTTTATCTTTCCACAGCTCCCAACTTGTAATAGAAGGAAGGATCTAGTTAATAATACTTTAAACTGAGTAAGAATTTGCGTGAATTCACCAATTACTCGGTCTAAGTTTAATAAGAAATGACTGCACAGGAATCCCAAGTCACTTTTAAAATGTGACTAAATAGACGCTACAAAATCACCTATAGAAAACGTATGCTGGACAGTTTCCATGTTAGAAACTTTGCACAACATTTACACTTTGAATACGATCTAACATTATGCTTAATAAGTTAATTATCCATTGGGATGAGTCTCTGCAGAAGCCTCCACACAAAAACATAGATTTTAAATGGTAATTTCTGGTGTCAAACATGGGTATATGAAAAAGATGAACATCTCTTCTTTAATACACTCCCATGCACATTTAACAGAGAAAAGACCATTAGAATTAAGCTCCAAAATAGTAGTCTCGTACCTTTGAATATTGGGATATATCTTAGTAATCTCTGATATGACACTAGTAAGAATGAATTAACCAGAAAGAGTTAGATTAAATTAATTATCATAGATGAATGAATGAATCGTTTGTGGCCAGTGAGGCAGAGGGTCTATAGCATCAGGTAAACAACGAATTGGAAAACATTGGTCTCTCCAGAAATTAACATGTCCTCTACCAATCAACCAGCTAATGTGAGGTTCCACTTCAAATCTAATATGATACATTATTCTTCAAGTATTAGAAGAATAACCACTACAGTTATACAACATGGGATGTTGATTTCTATAATATTTCGTGTACATGAATGATTTCCAAAAGGAATTGCTAATTCTGAATTTCCACCATAGTTTAGCAGTAAGAGAATTTATGATATCATCAAGAGATATTTAGACCAATGCCACATTCATTAGTATCTTTACATATGAAATCCAAATTTCTCCAATGAAGCTTTTGACCAAATTATGATTCTCCCCAGAAAAAATAAGCAAAAATCTTTTTTATCTTTTAGATGACTTATTTGGGAGGATCAAGAACTGAGAATAAGTAGATAGGAAGACTTTGTAAAACATGCTTAATAATAAACATTTTTGCCCTTATTAATAAGAGTCCATTGCTCCATCCATGGATTCTTGTATAGACCTTGTCAATAAGGTTATAAAAGACAACAAGATTTGCTTCCAATATAGACATGATAACCACGGTAAGTGATAGGGAATTACTTTTTTGGAAAATCCAATGATGTTTCCAATCATGTTAGCCCTGACATTACTCATCAAAGGGGAAGTTAGATAATAACTCTACTTATTAATTAGTTGGACAGATGCCCCTTTATATTCTTCAATCAACCTCATCAATTATTTAGTTGATTTTCCCCCATTAGTAAATATAAGAATATCATCACCATAAGCTATGTGGGAAACTGTAGGCACATTTGTAATAGTCAAATAAGGTTGGATTTTTCCCTCATCCATTCTACAATTCAAACTTATGCTAAAGACTTCTGCAGCCACAATAGAAAGAGTATGAGATAAAGTATCTCCCTGCCATACTCCTCTAAAAGAAGAAAAGAAACTTGTAGGTTCTCTATTAACCAAACCAGAAAACCAACAATTGGAAATGGCCTTCCACACCAAATCAATCCATAATTCACATAAACCAAATTGTCTAAGAACGTTGATTAGAAAAACACAATTAACTATATCATGTGCTTTAGAAATATATAGATTAAATATTATATTCCCACCATGAACTTTCTTATTAATGATTATAACCCTTTCTTGAACTAAAAGGATGTTATCTTCCATTTCTCTACCAGCCACAAAAGCTCTTTGATGGCAAGAGAGAATTTTGGATAAAATAAGGCCTAATCTGGCAGACATAAGTTTAGTTATACTAGGGGCCTTAGACAAGGAGACCCCTTATCTCATAGCCTATTCATTATTGTTGTTGAAGTGCTAAGTAGAAGTATTGATAAATTATTCTTCTAAAAAAGGCAATTCCATTCTTTCATCCTCAAAGAAGCAAATTGATATCTCACCTTGGATTTGCACATGATGTCATAATTTTCATAAATAGTGGGAAACATAGTCTTAAGCTCTTTTCAACATGCTTAAAGACTATGAATCTGCTTCAAGTTAGCTGGTGAATATCTCTAACAACTCCTTCTATGTGGATGCTAAAACAACTCCAATAAGGAATAAAGCCATTGCCACTCAAACAGGTCTGAATTTTAAACCATTCCCTCTTAAATATTTGGGAGTGCCATTTAACTAAAGGAAGAAGAAAAATCATTTAGTTTTCAGAGCTGCTGAAGAAAATAAGAGACAAACTAAATGTTTGGTCTTCTAAACTCATTTCACATGGAGGTTAAAGTTACTTTAATTAAGCATGTTCTTTCTTCCATGCTTGTCTTCATGTTATCAGTGTTAAATCCTCGTAAGGTTGTTCTAAAGAGGATCAATAACATTTTTAGTAAGTTCTATTGGGGTGGATATAATAGAGACAACCCTATTAAAGGACCAAGTGGACTAAGGCTTATTTCCCTTATGAATAAGGGGGTTTAAATATAAGGAGATTAGAAGACATGGTAAACTCATCTAGTATGAAATTGTACTGTATGAAATTGCAGCCATTAGAGACATGGCAGAGGGATTTATAGATGCTGAAAAGGAACTGTAGCTTCCTTGTACCACATGAGAATTTACTTACAAATAAACTTTTAATGTTTGCAGACAAGCTAGACCTATTTCTCTGAGTTGGAAAATTAATTGGCAACCTGATTGTCCTATGAAGATTTCTAACTTTATTTGGAAATTACTGAATAATGCTATTCCATTCGAACTTGAGATACAAAGAATTGACATAAGGATAGCTACTATGTGCAGAGGCTGTGAAGCTAATGAAGAAACAATTGATCATGTATTCCTTTAATGCAAACTAAAAAAAGAAGTGTGGTGTTTTTCATCAAAAAAATTGCGGTTCATTTAAATATACTTAAAATATTGACCTGCCAGATGCTGATAATCATTTAAATAAGCTGAAACAAAACCCTATTCCTTATCCTATAGATTCTTCAGAAACCCTATCCCAAACGAATTGAAAAAGCGTGGAACAAATAATCCATAGCTAACATCTGGAATTGTTCCTATTTTACTATAGATTCTTCAGAAACCATTTCCAATTGAGCCTAAGATTTTTGGTTCAAGCTAATCTAGACAGGCGCAAATCAATACTCGTGGTCATGGATGTCCCACAGAATCTCCCTCCACTGGTTCCACCTGCCCTTAGTGTCACTCTGTCACACACTCGGTTGATATATGTCTGACTCTACTTGATATCTGTTGCTAATTTTACCTGCGATAATTCAGTAACATATACTTTTTATCCACGGGGTTTCTCTATCAATGACTTTTTATCCACGGGGTTGATATATGTCTGGCTCTACTTGGTAGGAGGCAAGCAGAGGCCGATGCTGTAATATGATGCTGTAGATATTACGAAAACTAAAGCAAAAGAAAGGATATTTCTTCAGATGATGTGAGCCCTACATGTAATAAGAGGCCTATGGATGAACATACGTCTCAGTTCAGTCCCAAACACAAAAGGACCAATGTCACTAGGGAAAGGGTTAAGATCTGTAGACAGATGACTCGGTGTTTGGTCCATGGTGGGGGATCATCCTCCCCTTATAGTGAAGTGGATCCATTTACCTTTGATCCTAAGCACTCGATCATACTGGAGCAGCTAAAAAATGGTGCAGACTCTATCTTTTGCCACATAAATAATGTTGTTAATGTGGTCCACTATCATAAGTATGCCCCTAATTTTCAATTCGTTAGGGATTTTAATGTTGATGATTTATGGAATGTGGTGAATCATCGAATGCAAGTGGTAAATTCTCACCCATACTTGTATTTTTTTAACTTTGTTAAAATATTTGGCATTATGCTGATGTCTTTGCCTTTCTTTCAAGGTGTGATGGGTGCCACCATCACCATCTTAAGGGAGAAAGTAACACCGTCCCCAAATGCTTATGAGGACGAGAGATAGGCCAATTCTATGCTCCTTACCCACCATGGGACCATGAATCCATGATTGAGGAACTGAAGACTGCGCAAGATAATTATGAAAAGGCCAGAACTGAGATTAAGGAGAAGTATGATCAGTTTGTAGTGAACGTTCAACAACTATTAATTATAAAACATATGATATAGCGAATTCAGTAATCACAAAGCAAATTCAGCAAACTAGCTAATTCAGAAAACTAACAAAATATATGTTCAGATATGTAGCAAACTATCTGTTCAGTTATGCATTTGTTATAAGAAACACTACTCAGTTATGCATCAGTACAAAACCAAACTACAAATGCTCCAATTCAAAAACAAAAATAACTAGTTTATAACTATATCTCCCTCAAGCATTGTCCCTCTAAATTTCATCTCCATCTTCGTCTGCATCTGCATCTGCATTTTCGTGATCATTAGCTTGAACAACACTAGTGTCAACTATTAATCCATCTCCATCCCTCACCCACCGTAAGTTGTGATCTTCATTCAAATTTTGCATGACAAACGGCTCATCTCCATTAAGCAACAATTCTTCTCCAGTTTCTTGAACTGTCGTGTACCTATCAAATTGGTCTCTTAGTGTCATGGGAACAAAAACATGCCAATCTGTATCGATAGGGTCCTGCACGTAAAATACTTGTTCTGCTTGGGATGCTAGTATGAAAGGTTCGTTACTCTCTCGATCATCTTTATATTTCAAATGCTTGAAATTCACCAGCGTATAGTTAAACTCGTCAACTTTTGTACCCATGAGATTTTAAACCTAATCACACTTGAATAACACAAACTTCATGCCATTAAGATACTGAACTTCAATAATATTCGTTAGTTCCCCATAGTATGTAATATCACCCACAATGGGGTTTTTATCCTTCCGGCTAGAATAACTCATTTGTTCGGCTTTTATAAAAACTCCTCTATTTTGAGTTTTCTTTCCCTTATCAAGTCTCTTTGTTCGAAATCTAAAACCGCTAACAATATAAGTGTTGAATCTGACCGCATCCTTAAGAGGACCTAAAGACAAGCATTTGATTTCTTCGGATATTTGCACACCGTCACGTCCCAATTTAATAACCTACAGTATATTAAAGTAAATGTCAATACAAAAGTATAGTATTTATTCATAATTCAACTATTAGTTATGATATTTTCGCGTACATAATCCTTAAACCATTTGTGGAACTCATCGTTGTGAAGACGATTAACACGATGCTTTTGTGAATCTTGAGGATACTTTGATAAAAGTTCCACAAGATGCTTTCTACAAGTAAACAAATAGCCATATGTCAATTCCACAAAAAATATAAAAATGGTTTTCAAAAACACCAATTACTTATAATCAAACTTACTCAACAAATGGCACCACTACCTCAGTGTTGGTAAGAATGTGCCGATGAGCTTGCATATACTTTACAGAATCAAGTTCAAATTGAACTTTTTTCCCAATTGCACGACCATTTATATGCCCCCAGTTATCATTTCTAGCCGGTCGGTTAGACTTAGTTTCCACATCCACATACTGGGAACAAAAAGTCATGCATTCCTGAAGAATAACAGAGTTGGCAATCGAGGCCTCGGGATGAGCCCGATTACCAATGTAGCCTTTTAAAGTGTGGAGGTACCTTTCAATCGGATACATCCAATGGTAAAGGACACAACCAGCAATTAAGAGTTCGTCCGGCAAATGTATAGGCAAATGTTCCATCACATCAAAGAAACTCGGAGGGAATATCTTCTCAAGGCTACAAAGTGTAAGGGCCATCTGATCTTCAAACCTTTCCAAATCAGCTGCGGTAACTGCTTTTGAGCACAGTATAACAAAGCAATTGCTCAATTCAATCAAGACTTTGACAATATGAGTGGGCAATACCCTTCTCGCGGCTATTGGAAGTAATTGTTGCATTAAAATATGATTATCATGGCTCTTTAATCCCGAAATATTTCTTTCTTGCATGTTCACGCACCGTGAAATGTTCGAAGAGTAGCCATCAGGAACTTTAACATTCTGCAACACTTTTAATAAAATCTCCTTCTCTTTGTTACTCATCGTGTACTCTGCTGGGGGGAGGTACTCTAGATTTAACCCTCGTGGTTGAGGATGTAGCTCTGATCTAATACCCAATTTTTTTAGCTCTTTTCGAGCCTGTAAATTGTCTTTTGTCTTCCCTTTAGTACCCAACAATGTAAACAGGACATTATCGCAAACGTTTTTCTCAATATGCATGACATCAAGATTATGGCGAATAAGATTATCCTTCCAATATGGCAATTCAAAAAATATGCTCTTTTTTTTCCAACCAAATCTACATTTTCGAACTACTTGTTTACTTTTTTCTAACGCCTCTCTTTCCCTCCTTCTAAAGACATCTTCCATCTTATATTCACATTAAACGTCAAGATCATTCAACTGTTGCAATACTTGTAAGACCGAAAGTTTAAGTGGGGCTGGACGTAATTTTACCCTCCCATTAAATGGTGCCTTCTGCCTACGAAGCCTATGGCGCGAGTCTAAGAATCGACGATGACCCCAATAACAGAACTTCTTACCCTTATCTAATCGCATTGACTGGTGGTCTTCGTTATAGCAAGGGCAAGCAAATGTACCTTTTGTGCTCCATCCCGATAACATCGCATAAGCGGGGAAATCGTTAATGGTCCACAACAACGATGCATGAAACTGAAAGAACTCCTTACTTGACGCATCGTAAGTGCGTACACCATCAACCCATAGCTCAATCAACTCATCAATCAATGGCTGTAAAAATACATCAATCTTATCTCTGGGTCCTTTTGGTCCATCTATAAGAATAGACAAAATCAAGTTAGGTTGCTTCATGCACAACCATGGAGGTAAGTTGTAAATAATGAGGATAACTGGCCATGTGCTGTGCTTAATGCCCATATTAGCAAACGGATTAAATCCATCAGCAGCTAACCGAAGTCTAACATTGCGAATCTCCCTCGCAAAAAAGGGTTTTTCTCATTAAAAGTTTTCCAAGCAGGAGAGTCAGCGGGATGTCTCATTACACCATCGTCGATCCTTTCTTCAGCATGCCATTTCATTAAAGGAGCTTAATAGGATGACAAAAATAATTTATGCAATCTCGGTTTCAAAGGGAAGTATCTCATTTTCTTTATGGCTACCTTCGGACCATGGACACCATCAATACTTGAGTCCTCATCTTTATATCGAGAAGATCCGCATATGCCACACTTTTCAAGACCCTCGATTTCATTACGAAACAACATACAGTTATTTGGGCATGCATCCCATGTCTCGTACTTGAATCCCAAGTGTTTTTTTAGCTTGTTGGCTTGGTAGAAAGACTTGGGAATTCTAGCATGCGGAAACATCCTCCCCAAAAATTTCAATAAAGCAGTGAGAGAATAATTTGTCCAACCATGAAGTTGCTTCATTTGCAAGAGTTCAACAACAAATGATAATTCGGTAATCCCAGGCGGACAATTTTCATAAAAGTCGCATTGAGCCTTTTTCATAAGACTATAGTACTCTGGAACATCTCCGTCGGATTCAAAGACATCTTCGGTGTTATATTCCTCCTCACGCATATTGTCATGCGCGTGGGAAATACCTATTCTCTCTTGAACCATTTTAACCATGTTATCTCGAGCACTCAGTTCAACAGGTATATGTATATCATCAACTAACATATCATCCCCCGGAGTATTTATATTGCTGCTTACACCACCAAAAGTTTCTCCGTGAAAAATCCAAACCTTATATGTCTTGTCGAAACCATGCATCTCAAGGTGATCTCTCACAGTTTGTCGGGCGTGGTACACTCGATTTGCACATCTCTTACAGGGGCAATATATTTTCGTTGTCTCAATGTTTTTATTAGCATATGCATAGTTAAGAAACCCTTAAATCCCATTAATGTATTCCTTTGAACACCGATTGCGAAAATCAATCCAACTCTTATCCATGGTTCCCATCTATGAATCTAAAAAAAAAATGTCAGTAAATTTATATTTCATAATATAAAGATAAAGAGATTAATAATGTTTTCGTAAGATGATGAAAAGCTAAAAAGATTAATAATGGCAAACATGAATTCCTAAAAAGATTAGCACATAAAAGGAGAACAAACTATAAAATAAGAACATAATTCATCACATCAATTTTAAGTATTATTATGGCTAACTAAACCGAGCAATTCAAATTTGAAATATTGAAGTATTAATGCACGCATGATAATGGAAAGTATCAAACAAAAATTCACACAATCAACTAATTAACATCTACGTCACTAAACATTTACACATTAAAAAACTCACAAGGCACATACCCATTTTCATCCTCGTTTGAATCCGTATGCTCATTTTCTTCTTCACGTGGCACAAACTCGTCATCATCACCAATGATTTTTTTTTTACTCTTTGAACCACTTTTTTTTTATTTTTATCTTTGTTTTGAAGTGCCGAATACAATTCATGTATTCCCAATTCCTTCAATTTTGCTCTATTCTCTTCTATTCTCTTCCTCTTTTCTTTCTCGTACTCCTTCATTGTAACAAACTTTTTCTGAGAAAAGATATGTAATTAAAGAAGGAATGAGACTCATACTACTTCTTTAACATGTTAATTTCATTTCTATAATTGCTCCCAAAGTAGTTTTAGAACTTTAATGACTCATTTGGTTCGAGGTTTGGAAAAGAAATTTAGAATTCCCCTCATCTAGAATTACAATGTTTGGTTGGAAATTTGGGAGGAACTTAGAATTACTGGAATTTATAATTCCAACAAAATTGGAATTCTCATTTCCCCTCTAAAATGGGGGAATCCTATATTCCTGGGCATTCTAGTTTACTTTTGTGGTGAGACAAAAATACCACCTCACTTAAACTCACACATACATTATCTCTCTCTTACACACACACACTCTCTCTCTCTCTCTCTCTCTCTCACACACACACACACACACACACACACACACACACACACACACACACATATATACTCTCTCTCTTTCTCTCTCTCTCTCACACACACACACACACACACTCTCTTTCTCTTTCTCTCTCATACACATACACACACACACTCTCTCTCTCTCACAACACACACACATAATCTCTTTCTCTATCACACACACACGCTCTCTCACATATACACACGCTCTCTCTCTCACACACACACACTCTCTCTCTCTTTCTCTCACTCTCTCTCTCTCTCTCTCTCTCTCTCTCTCTCTCTCACACACACACACACACACACACACACACACACACTCACACACACACACACACTCACCACACACTCGCGCGCACACACTCAAATCAAGTAGAAGGGTATTTTAATTAAATGATATTTATTCCTAATATGGGAAAATAATTTAGATGCCGAAAAAAAAAGAATTCCCGTTTGAACCAAACAATGGAAAGTAATTCAAGATTCCAGGAACTTAGAATTCCTGGAATCAAGAATTCCCATCCCTTTTCTAAACCTCGAACCAAACGATCCCTAAATCATTTTTATCCTTGCCTTTATCTTTGTAGTAATAAAACCCAATATCATTTAACTTCATTCTTAGAAATACATAAAAAAAAGATCTACCAATCATAACTTTACATCAAAAACCTAATCAATCTCTCTACAAACCTCAAATACATAAAAAAAAACACATTAATGGTTTGGGAGAAGAATAATTTTAGGATCTTTGAATAATTGGTTCATGCATTTAAGAATTTCTTTAAAAATTAAATAAAAAATTATTGTAGAATCATTGAGCCAACATGAACAATAATGCTATATAACATCAAACAAAATAAATAGCCTATTATAGATCTTCTTATTAGGTCACATTGAAAGCTACAAAAAAAAAATTGAAATCAACAAATAAGCATCCACTCTTTATTTACATTTTATATAAGTATTACACATATGGTTATTTATTTACAGTTTTAAGTATATGGCATCATTAATTATGTCTAAAGAATAATTTTTGATCACCCATTGTTACCATTGTGCAACAGACTATTTACAGTAGCATATTTTGAAGAAGAAAAATAATAAATAAATTAATAACAATAATTTCTATGCTGTTTTCCTAAAAAAAAAGTAAAGATGAAAACTTACCATGAAAAGAAAATAACGGGAGAGATAACGCAGCTCGGGGAGGGAGAGAACGCAGCTGTGGTGGGGGGGGGGGGAGCGCGCCGCTGTGGGTGGAGAAGAAACGGCCGCGGGTGGGTGGGGGGGCGACGGGGGGCGGTTTGGATTTGTTGGAGACGAGATTTTGGTCTTTGGTTTGTTTATGTTTTTTGTTTCATTTTTTGTTTTTTTTGAGGTGGGAAGTTAGGTTAAAGTGTTAGAGCGGGAGATGAAAACAATTAGTGGTGGGAATAAATTTTTTTAGCCGTCTTATTTGGTTTATCTTTTGATACAGTAAGTATTTACCGTCTCATTTGCTTTACTTTATAAGACGGATATAATTAATTGTATCAAAAAGTGACCTTTTTTGAGATGGGTATAATTAACCGTATAAAAAAATGACCTTTTTTAGACGGATATAATTAGCAGTCCCAAAAAATAATAGTTTTTGAGACGGCTCATTATATCCGTATAAAAAAGTATGTTTTAAAGACTATATTTTGTCTGTCTAAAAAAATAGGGTCTTAAAAGCAACTTTTTTTTGTAGTGATTGTTGGGAATTTATATTCCATGTTTATTTTTCACTAAATAAATTACTTCCAGGAAAAATTCTTAATTAATTCACCATTATGTATACAAGTTGGGCAAACTGTCAAAAATCTTGGAGGGTCAATTGATCGACCCCTGGAGTCGATCGATCGATCACTAAGGTCTCTTTCTTCTCCGAGTCTTTGTTTCCTCCATTAACATACCATCAATCTTTTTATTTCTTCTCCCGTGATTATCCAACCACAACCAACAATAAATTCACATATATATATATATATATTTTACTCACCCTAGAAACCTTAATTCAACAATTAATTTCCATGAATTCCAATGTTTTCCCGATTCGGGTTTTATCCGGGTTTCAATTATCCAATAAAAATTACATCTCTATTATCAGAAATTTAACATCTATTCCTACTGGATTTAACATACAATTCATATTTCTACGCTCCAGAATCATAAAACACAATAAATTTCACCCTTAATCTCATCAAGTAGTTCATTCACCGAAAACCCAATGCTACATGAATATTCACCCAAAAATGGATTTTAGATACACACACTATAATATGAATTGATTATCACAATTAAAAAAATCATAGTGATAAGCACCCAAAAGTGTTTAAATAAAATCTCAAATAGATAGTTCTTAATTACTAATTCTCGATAAAATCGGACTTATGATAGTATTTGTTTGTTTTGTAGCTCAATAAGAGTTTGCTGAGTTTAAAGTGATAATTCAAGGCAAATGCGCGATAAAGTGGCTTAATCCCGTAACCTGAACCCTGTCCCGTACCTACCCTGGCCTAACTCTTAACCTACCTCGCACCCCGTGTATGTTTAGTTTCTGCCTTTTTAATTTTTTTTAGATTTTTAGTTTGAGTCGTTTTTATTTTTAGAGTTTATTTTTTATTTATTTAGTATTTTCTAGGTTTTATTTTCTATTTTTCTATTTAATTTTTATTAGTGTAATTTTATTTTATTTTGATTTTTATTTTCTTTTAGTTTTTATTAGGATTAGTTTTTTTTAGGAATTTATTTATTTTTAGTTTTAATCGCTTTTTCATTTTTTTTAGGATTTTAGTTTTTGTTTTATTAGAATTTATTTTTTAATTTATTATCATTTTTTTATTGAGTTTTTTATTTTATTTTTAGAGTAGGATTTTATTTTTTGGTTTTTAATTTAATTAGTTTTTTTAATTAATTAGTTTTTATTTTAAGGGTTCAAATTAAACACACACTCACACCTAACTAACATACATACTATCCTACACCCAACTAACCCACTCACTAACACCTTTAAACCATACACTTAACTACACACAAACACCTCATTGTAATACCCAATATTTTTGTGATATTTATTTATGGGATTAATTGAATTAAATGCGTATTAATTGGAAATTAATCCGGATTAAAAATACTAGCGAGATGCGAGTTAGTATTTGATATTAATGAGTATATATGGCTATATATGAATATTGAACTATGAAACTTGTCGTGAGATTGAAATACGACAATTTGGAAATTTTGTTGAGACGCGTGTGACAGTCGCGTCATGGAATATAATTATGATAATTAAAAAGTTAATTTTATTTCTATAAACCATATGGTCATTTTGAGTGAGCCAACGCGTCCGGAAGGGTCGAAATAGTCAGAAAACACTAGCCGGGGGTTTAGTTTGGGTCCCGGGGCATTTTTAGGCCATACCGGCAACGTATAAGGGTAGTTTGGTAATTTTAGAATTTTGGAATTTTTGATTAACGAATTTTAGGAGTTTTAAATGGAAAATTAAAAGACCCACTAACCCATTACCAGCCATTAACTGATTAGAGGGCTACGGGGGTTATTAGAATTAGCCCCAAAAGTTCCTAAGACAAACCCTAGCCTCCATTACCACCATTAGAGAAGAAAGCTTGTAGAGAGAGAAGAGAGGATAATTCTGTAGAGAGAGAGAGAGAGAAATTCATCATATTCGTCATCAAATCCAGAGATACACATAAGGCAAGTGGTTTAATTTTAATTAATTGCAGAGAATACTTCTTCCATGCATAGGAATTTGTTATAATTGTATTTGTTTGGGAGATGGATGAAAACCCATTAAACTTGGAATTTGAATCTTGCATATTGATGAGGAATTGCATGTAGAATTGTATGTAGGTGATTATTCTTATGATAATAATATCTTGGATGAAACAAAAATGGATTTAATTAGTCCCATTGATGATTTATAAGTTTTAGGGTTCATGTTCATGTGATTTGGGAAAAATGGTGGATATTTGATAATTTGATGTAGTTTAGGGTGATTTGAACCCATATAAATGTTGTTATTCGGTTGAAACATGTTTAGGGATGATTAATAGCTTTGAACAATCGTTGGATTAATGTTTAGATGAGGTTAGAGGTGAAGAGAAGTTGGAAAAACGAGATTTGGAAAATTTGGGCTCGAATCTGGCCACTCGTTAGAAGGCCTGCCCAGGTCGTTCGAACGAGCTTCTAACGAGTTGACAGTTTGGTTTCTAACGAGAGGGATGTTCGTTCGAATGAGATCTCGTTAGATGGCCCAGTTCATTCAAAGGAACTCTCGTTCGAACAGCCTCGTTCGAACGAGACTTCTAACGAGCTGACAGTTTAGGCTTTTTAGCCTGTTTTGATTTCACGTGTCCCGTAACCTTACTTAATGGTAGAGATAACCTTCCCTAGATGATAAATTGATGTATTTGGGATATTTGGGATATAATGAGGAGTAAAACCTAGAAGTGTAGTTGAACCTAAGGGGAATTATGAATTAGGACGTGAGTGCCTATTACGACGCGAGAACTATTGACGGCCTAAATAATAATATTAACCGGGAACATATAAATTGTGTAGCTTTATATGTCGGTACGAATGAGAAGTTTACCACAAATATATTATGGTGATTACCAAGATGTGTGCATACTTAGTATATGTATTTCTTTTATGTGTATGACATACCTACCATACTTGCTATCACGGGAGGTTTACGTTCGCTTAGGGCCCTCTAATCCTTGTATTGCCCAGATTTAGACTGGTACCTCGATGAACATAGGTCAGAAAAGGACTTATTGGGATATTAATAAGTCTGCTAATCGTGGGAGCGTAGGTATGTACGTGACCCATGTGATGTGACTGTGTTCGCCTCCATTATTTGTGATGTTGTTATCTGAGAACGATTCCTGAGAGATTCGGAATGCGTGATCCTTATGTACGTGATGTACCGGGATGGATAGCAGAGTATGTGTGCACCGCATCTTACTCTAGGGGTGCTTGTATTGTATATTTATGACGTTAATAATATACTCTTAATTAATGGGAACTCTCATGTGATATTGTGTGTATAAATATGGAAACGTTTTGAGAAAACATAACGGGTTAACCGATAGTGAACTGTATTACAAATTGAGAATCTGAGTTTAAGTAAAGCCCTCTATTTATATTGATAAGGCTAGAATGTAATATGGGGATCGATTAGTAAGGGGTATAACTTGTTACGGTTTGGTTAGATATGGATGTTATTTAGATGGGTACGGTACGTTAGGAGTGCACATGTAGTCAAGAGGTGAGAATTTCATGTGAGTGCACGTCCTAACATGTATTTTGCATTTAATGTTTTAATGTTATTAAAACACTTGCTGTTTTTAAAATGATTTCCACTTTCGGGCTCTGACCCATTTGCTTTCAAATCTATTTTTGTAAAAAGCATTTTAGGTGCCCAGCCACAAGGACACCATGCTTAGGATCCTCATTCAGGTGACGAGCTGTAGCTGTTTATGGAAGTGACAGGACCTTGCTTGTAGACGCTTCATCTATATTGACTCTATATTCAGCATTTATCAATTGTAGGGCATGTCGCCCATTTCTTTAGAGACATTTCATTTATTTCAGTTATTCAGACTTATGGCATGTAATTAATTCAGGATTCAAACTTGTCTTATTATTTTCAGTTGTGGGATTGTTGTGAGGAGTTTTCCTCCGGACTTCTTATTATTATTTGTTGAGTATTTCATTACTTCGTTATGGTGAATGGATTATGTTGTTCTTCCATTATTCTTTTATTGCATGTTTATCAGACTTAACTTAAAATTTGGCAACTTACTTTTTAAATACTAGGTGGTTAGTAATTATTAAAAATGTTTTCGACAGTGATGCTATTAACTGAACCAACTTGGCATTTTGTATTGATTTAATAAAGGAGTAGCTACCCGGTATTTAATTAGTCGGGGTGTCACAGCTGGTATCAGAGCATCATGTTCTAGTGTCCATTAGGATCTGTACGGCTTATTATGTTTCCACTGAGCTTTATTTGATGTAGAGCCCTATATTTTAGGACTGTTGTATTCTTTTGTATATGCTACGTTCTTTAGTTATTCTAAGTTTATAACTGCGAACTTATAAACTTCATTCTTGTTTCAGATGCCTCCACGATGTGCACGAAGGATTCCCAGGGATGCAACGCCAGAACCACAACCCGCACCAGTTCAGGGCACAATGAATGCCGCCGAGGTTGGAGCCATTGTGGCCCAGGCGGTAAATGCCGCACTAGCTATAGTTCAACAGGCACTACCTCAGGCGCCGATAGCCGCGCCAGTTCAGGCTCATGCATTCCCGTCTGCTTGGGAATGTGTACGTGATGCTTTTCAGAAAGCACACCCTCCGGAGTTCGCAGGTAGCTCCGATGTGGTAGTTTCGAGTCAGTGGAGGAAGGATATTTAGCGACACTTGAGAATGTATGAGTGCATCGATGTCCAGAAGCAGATACTAGCTACCTTTAAGCTAGTGGGGTCTGCACTGCAGTGGTGGGAGTCTATTACCACCATGGAGGAGAGAGATACTCTCACTATCCAGGAGTTTTGGGTGCGGTTTGACCGCAAGTACTTTCCGTCAGCTGTTCACACGGAGATGAGGAGGAAGTTGATGAGCCTCAAACAGGAGGGTAAGACTGTGGCCGAGTATGAGGCCGAATTCATTGATCTGTTAAACATTGTTCCGGATGAGATACCGACAGAGGAGAAGAAGATACAGAAGTTTACGGACGGGTTGACATGGAGGATTCGCCAGCACTTGTTAGGGAACCTCTCGTTAGCCACTTATTCTGATGAGGTTAACGCTGCACTGTTACACTGCCAGGATCATCTCTTTCACATGACTGAAGGAAAGAGGTCAGAAGAGTCCAGCCATCAGGGCAGGACTGGTGGAAATGGTTCCAGTGGGGCACATTCTGTTCAAGGGCAGAGGCAGGGTGATCAAGGTTCCCAGCAGGGGGATCATAAGAGGTTCAGAACGGGGAACTTCAGGCACGGACAGGGAGGTTTCCGACAGGGCCATCAGGGTCCGAACGGCCATCAGAACCAGCAGGGTCAGAATGGTCAACAACAGTTTCAGCAGGGCCAACAGGGCCAGTGGAGGAACGGTAACGGCCACCAGGGCCGGGGACAGCAGGGACAGAGAGGGGGGAACTTCCCGGGGAAGTGTTTCGTTTGTGGTAAGACTGGCCATAAATGCCAGGACTGTCCTGATAGGGGCAGGTCCCCGTAGCAGCACCAGGGTGCTCGACATGAGCCACAGAGGCCACTTTTTCAACCTGCTCTCCCAGCTCCAGCCCAGATGCCAGCTCTTCCATCCATTCCAGCAGTTCCTGTGCAACAGGGGCAGTTACAGTATGGACGTGTCTATAACGTCCACCAGGCAGCAGCTCCACAGGCACCACCCGCGATTGAGGGTATGTTTCCTATCCATGGTACTATGGGTCGGGTTTTGTTTGATACGGGGGCAAAGCATTGTTTTATAGCTACACATTTTGCGAAAGCCTTAGGGTTGTTAGCCAAAGCAGAGAGCACAGTGACGTGTGTAGACTCACCATTGGGGAGTGGGTCGCTTATTTTCTTTATATACCGGGGAGTGGGGGTAGAGATTGGTAGTTTGGTATTACCTGCAGACATGTTGGTATTAGATATACATGTGCACGATGTGATTATCGGTATGGATTGTCTCGCTGATTATAGAGCCATGATTGATTGCTTCGGTGGGAGCATTGTTTTTGCCATTCCGGGGTAAGAGATGTTTGTAGTGGCGATGCCTCGTCCAGAGGGAGGTTCGACCGCTCATTTGTACTACATAGAGGAGGATACCTCTAAGGAGGTTGTGATTCCTTTAGATTCGATCCCGGTTGTCAGGGAGTATTCCGATGTGTTTCAGGAGATACCAGGCCTACCTCCCATTCGAGAGATAGACTTTGTCATAGACTTATTGCCGTATACGAGACCTATAGCACGCGCACCGTACCGTATGGCTCCGGTAGAGATGCGAGAGCTACGAGATCAGATTGGACAGTTGTTGGGTCAGGGGTTTATACGGAGGAGTACTTCGCCGTGGGGTGCCCCTGTGTTGTTCGTGAAGAAGAGAGATGGTTCACTGAGATTGTGTGTGGACTATCGAGAGTTGAATAAAGTCACGATACGGAATAAGTATCCGTTACCTCGAATCGATGACTTATTCGACCAGTTGAGAGGAGCTTCTTTCTTCTCGAAGATTGATTTGAGATTGGGATACCATCAGTTGCGTATCAGGGAAGAGGATGTCTCAAAGACTGCGTTCTTGATGAGATATGGTTCTTACGAGTTTCGGGTTATGCCTTTTGGTTTGACCAATGCTCCAGCCGCGTTTATGGACTTAATGAATAGGGTGTTCAGAGATTTCCTAGATCAGTTTGTCATTATCTTCATTGATGATATTCTGGTTTACTCCCAGACAGAGGAGGAGCATGCCGAGCATTTGAGGCAAGTTTTGCAGACACTACGTCAGAACGAGCTGTATGCAAAGTATGAGAAGTGCGGGTTTTGGCTGAAGGAGGTCCAGTTTTTGGGACATATTATTTCCAACCGGGGGATATCTGTTGATCCGGGGAAAGTATCCGCGGTGAGGGAGTGGGGACAGCCCACGACACCGACAGACATCCGTAGTTTCTTGGGATTAGCAGGATACTACAGGAGGTTCATTCGGGGATTTTCAAAGATAGCAGGTCCTTTGACACATCTGACTCGTAAGGGTGTGCCATTCATCTGGAGTGATGCCTGTCAGTTGGCATTCGATGAGTTGAAGGATAAGTTGACCTCAGCACCTGTGTTAGCATTGCCGAGATCGGGAGTTGAGTATCTAGTCTACACCGACGCGTCCTTGCAAGGACTTGGAGGTGTATTATAGCAGGAGAGTCAGGCCATAGCTTATGCTTCCCATAAGCTTAAGCCTCATGAGAAGAATTACCCCACTCATGATTTGGATTTTATGGCAGTTGTATTTGCCCTTCGAATATGGAGACATTACCTTTTGGGGGAGAAGTTCAGATTGTTCACAGACCACAAGTCCCTACAGTACCAATTCACGCAGAAGGAGTTGAATATGCGGCAGCGAAGGTCTCTTGAGTTTGTGAAGGACTATCAGTTTGATATCCAGTATCACCCGGGGAAGGCTAACGTGGTAGCAGACGCGTTGAGCCGTAGGCCAGTAGATGAGGTGGCAGGAGTGTGGAAGGCCAAGTGGAAAGAGTTGGGACACCAGGATGCAGTGGCCCGATCGTTCATGTCTGTGATGACCGTTACACCTCAGATTCCCACGAAGGTAGTAAGGGCACAGGAAAATGACTCGTTCTGTCAGGAGCAGATAGTTTGATTACTAGCAGAGGGAGCCGAGTCCTATACCATTAGCTCAGACGGGGGATTGCGCTTTAATGGGAGATTAGTAGTTCCGGAAGGGGAGGAATTTCGGCACGAGGTGATGGCAGAGTCGTACGGCTCACGGTTCGCGGTACATCCCGGTGGAGACAAAATGTACTAAGACATGAGATGAAAGTATTGGTGGAGCGGCATGAAGAGAGATATTACCGTGTTTGTTTCGAAATGCGCCACTTGTCAGCTAGTAAAAGTGGATCATCAGAGACCGACAGGACTTCTACAGCCATTGGAGGTCCCGATGTGGATGTGGGAGAGCATATCCATGGACTTTATCACGGGGTTGCCTACGTCACAGAGAGGTCACGACTCCATTTGGGTAATTATGGACAGGTTGACCAAACTCGCTCATTTTCTACCCGTAAGGACAAACTACACTACGGGACAGTATGCCCAGCTCTTTATTGCAGAGATAGTGAGACTTCATGGTGTGCCCCTAAATATCGTGTCTGACTGAGACAAGATATTTATTTCACGGTTTTGGGAAAGTTTTCAGGAGGCCATGGGCACGGAATTGTGGTTGAGTACGGCGTACCACCCGAAGACCGATGGGCAGACTGAGCGTACAAACCAGATGTTGGAAGACATGCTACGTATGAGTATCATTGATTTTGGGGGTGGATGGGATCAGTATCTTCCACTCGTGGAGTTTGTTTACAATAACTCCTACCAGTTCACCATTGGCATGGCTCCATTTGAGGCGTTGTACGGTAGACCTTGTCGTTCCCCAGCATGTTGGTTGGAGGTGGGGGACAACAAACTACTTGGGCCGGAAGTGATTCAGGATACTTCGGCGAGGATAGAATTGATTCGAAGTCGCATTCGGGTAGCTCAGGATCGGCAGAAGAGCTATGCTGATGCGAAGAGGTTCTTCAGAGAGTTCCAGGTGGGGGACCAGGTTTTGCTCAGAGTATCTCCTATGAAGGGAATTATGCGTTTTGGGAAGAAAGGGAAGTTCGCACCGAGATATGTGGGACCATTTCCTATTATTGAGCGGATTGGACCGGTTGCGTATAGACTTGGGTTACCGGAGCATTTGCATCGGATTCACGATGTATTTCATATTTCCTCGCTAAGGAAATATCTTAGAGACGATTTGGCTCATTCACATATTGCTTTGGAGGACATCGATCTCCAGCCTGATAGCTCCTACGAGGAGGGGCCGATTGCTATTTTGGACCGAAGTGAGCGGAAACTGCGATCAAAGATAGTTCCGTTAGTGCGTGTTTAGTGGCGACATCATAATGTCGAGGAGTCCACATGGGAGCGCAAAGATGAGATGCGCGAACGTTATCCAGAGTTGTTCTTACCAGGTACTTTCTAAGTTCTGAATTTCGGGACGAAATTCAGTTATTAGGGGGGAAGTATGTAATACCCCGTATTTTTGTGATATTTATTTATGGGATTAATTGAATTAAATGCGTATTAATTGGAAATTAATCCGGATTAAAAATACTAGCGAGATGTGAGTTAGTATTTGATATTAATGAGTATATATGGCTATATATGAATATTGAACTATGAAACTTGTCGTGAGATTGAAATACGACAATTTGGAAATTTTGTTGAGACGCGTGTGACAGTCGCGTCATGGAATATAATTATGATAATTAAAAAGTTAATTTTATTTCTATAAACCCTATGGTCATTTTGAGTGCTCCAACGCGTCCGGAAGGGTCGAAATAGTCAGAAAACACTAGCCGGGGGTTTAGTTTGGGTCCCGGGGTATTTTTAGGCCATACCGGCAATGTATAAGGGTAGTTTGGTAATTTTAGAATTTTGGGATTTTTGATTAACGAATTTTAGGAGTTTTAAATGGAAAATTAAAATACCCACTAACCCATTACCAGCCATTAACTGATTAGAGGGCTACGGGGGTTATTAGAATTAGCCCCAAAAGTTCCTAAGACAAACCCTAGCCTCCATTGCCACCATTAGAGAAGAAAGCTTGTAGAGAGAGAAGAGAGGAGAATTCTGCAGAGAGAGATAGAGAAATTCATCAGATTCGTCATCAAATCCAGAGATACACATAAGGCAAGTGGTTTAATTTTAATTAATTGCAGAGAATACTTCTTCCATGCATAGGAATTTGTTATAATTGTATTCGTTTGGGAGATGGATGAAAACCCATTAAACTTGGAATTTGAATCTTGCATATTGATGAGGAATTGCATGTAGAATTGTATGTAGGTGATTATTCTTATGATAATAATATCTTGGATGAAACAAAAATGGATTTAATTAGTTCCATTGATGATTTATAAGTTTTAGGGTTCATGTTCATGTGATTTGGGAAAAATGGTGGAGATTTGATAATTTGATGTAGTTTAGGGTGATTAGAACCCATATAAATGTTGTTATTCGGTTGAAACATGTTTAGGGATGATTAGTAGCTTTGAAAAATCGTTGGATTAATGTTTAGAAGAGGTTAGAGGTGAAGAGAAGTTGGAAAAATGAGATTTGGAAAATCTGGGCTCGAATCTGGCCACTCGTTAGAAGGCCTGCCCAGGTCGTTCGAACGAGCTCGTTCGAACGAGCTTCTAACGAGTTGACAGTTTGGTTTCTAACGAGAGGGATGTTCGTTCGATGACTTTCGTTCGAACGAGATCTCGTTAGAAGGCCCAGTTCGTTCGAACAGCCTCGTTCGAACGAGACTTCTAATGAGCTGACAGTTTAGGCTTTTTAGCCTGTTTTGATTTCGCGTGTCCTGTAACCTTACTTAATGGTAGAGATAACCTTCCCTGGATGATAAATTGATATATTTGGGATGTTTGGGATATAATGCGGAGTAAAACCTAGAAGTGTAGTTGAACCTAAGGGGAATTATGAATTAGGACGTGAGTGCCTATTACGACGCGAGAACTATTGACGGCCTAAATAATTATATTAATCGGGAACATATAAATTGTGTAGCTTTATATGTCGGTATGAATGAGAAGTGTACCACCAATATATTATGGTGATTAGCAAGATGTGTGCATACTTAGTATATGTATTGCTTTTATGTGTATGACATACCTACCATACTTGCTATCACGGGAGGTTTACGTTCGCTTAGGGCCCTCTAATCCTTGTGTTGCCCGGATTTAGACTGGTACCTCGATGAACATAGGTCAGAGAAGGACTTATTGGGATATTAATAAGTCTGCTAATCGTGGGAGCGTAGGTATGTACGTGACCCATGTGATGTGACTGTGTTCGCCTCCATTATTTGCGATGTTGTTATCTGAGAACGATTCCTGAGAGATTCGGAATGCGTGATCCTTATGTACGTGATGTACCAGGATGGATAGCAGAGTATGTGTGCACAGCAGCTTAGTCTCGGGGTGCTTGTATTGTATATTTATGACGTGAATAATATACTCTTAATTAATGGGAACTCTCATGTGATATTGTGTGTATAAATAATGAAACGTTTTAAGAAAACATAACGGGTTAACCGATAGTGAACTGTATTAAAAACTGACAATCTGAGTTTAAGTAAAGACCTGCATTTATATTGATAAGGCTAGAATGTAATATGGGGATCGAGTAGTAAGGGGTAGAACTTATTACGATTTGGTTAGATATGGATGTCATTTAGATGGGTACGGTACGTTAGGAGTGCACATGTAGTCGATAGGTGAGAATTTCATGTGAGTGCACGTCCTAACATGTATTTTGCATTTAATGTTTTAATGTTATTAAAACACTTGCTGTTTTTAAAATGATTTCCACTTTCGGGCTCTGACCCATTTGCTTTCATATCTATTTTTGTAAAAAGCATTTTAGGTGCCCAGCCACAAGGACACCATGCTTAGGATCCTCATTCAGGTGACGAGCTGTAGCTGTTTGTGGAAGTTACAGGACCTTGCTTGTAGATGTTTCATCTATATTGACTCTATATTCAGCATTTATCAGTTGTAGGGCATGTCGCCCATTTCTTTAGAGACATTTCATTTATTTCAGTTATTCAGACTTATGGCATGTAATCAATTCAGGATTCAGACTTGTCTTATTATTTTCAGTTGTGGGATTGTTGTGAGGAGTTTTCCTCCGGACTTCTTATTATTATTTGTTGAGTATTTCATTACTTCGTTATGGTGAATGGATTATGTTGTTCTTCCATTATTCTTTTATTGCATGTTAATCAGACTTAACTTAAAATTTGGCAACTTACTTTTTAAATACTAGGTGGTTAGTAATTATTAAAAATGTTTTCGACAGTGATGCTATTAACTGAACCAACTTGGCATTTTGTATTGATCTAATAAAGGAGTAGCTACCCGGTATTTAATTAGTCGGGGTGTCACACTCATCACTCACCCACACCCAACTCTCCTACACCCTACCACACTAAATTATCTCCCCCATCGTCTTCTTCAACCTCACCCTTTCTCTCTCCTCCGTTAAAACCCATCTCTCTCTCTCTTACACATGCCTCCGGCGAGCCACCCAATCCCGGCGGCGCTACCCCCTGCTGCCCAACACCACCACCACCACCACCATCCACGACCCGATCCCCATTTGACCAGGCCAAAACCATTTCGACCCTACGACTACCTTACCCGAGCCACCTAACCCTTATACCTCCCTTTCAATCCAATGACCCAAACAACAAAACCATATACCCATTCGCAACCCTTTATCCCCAAAGCCTGTTAACCCATTTCAAAGCCACGATTTTTGTCACATGCCAAATCCCAAACCAAAGCAATAAATAAAGGGAGGGTCTGTCCCCACACCTCTTCCATCTTCCCCACACCCTTTGTCACCCAAATAATATTTTTATCCTTATATTTTTATAATTTAAATGTTTAATTTTTTCACTTCCAATTAAAACAAATACATTTAATAAATACAAATAATTATATTTTTTTTATAAAAGAAATATTGTTTATAAAACTTAAAAAATCGTTTTTTTATTAAAAACTGTTTATTAAAGAAAACTATTTTTTTAAATTGTATAAATTAATTATTAGTTAAAAAAACTCTTTTTTATAACTGTTTTAAAAAATCAAAAAACCATTTCCGTTGTCTTAAAAAAATTAACTATTTTTAAAATTTGTTTATAAAAACTAAAACATTGTTTATACAATATAAAAGACAATTTTATTACAAAAATAAATTGGTTTAGATGTTAAAATAGTATTTTATAGGGTTAAATACCAAAAAAATTCTCAAACATTTTCTAATACACATTTAGTCCAGCCTTTTATTTTGTACTAAAAAGTTCTTCATTCCCTTATTTTTAAAGGTCCGCACCAACGGCATGGTGAAAGATTTTTTGAAGCAAAATAAAAATGATTGAACTAAACGTGTATTCAAAAATGTTAGAGGGACTATTAGGTATATGCCTTTATTTGATATATAAAAGTCTTATATTTAGGTCACTCAAGTAAAAAAAAATTATATGTTTATATTTTGGTCACTATAGTAAAAAAAAATTATATTTGGGTCACCCAAATGTCATTTGTCACACAAGTGACATTTTTGCGCTTATGATTATATAATTTAAATGTTTAATTTTTTCACGTCCAATTAAAATAAATAAATTTAATAAAATAAAAATTTATATTTTCTATAAAAAAACTGTTTTTTATAAAAGAAAATTGTTTATAAAACATAAAATCTTATATATTTTTTTTTTATTAAAAAACCGTTTAGAAAACGTGAAATTTGTTTTCTTAAAAAAGTGTTTTTTTTAAATTTTATTTTTGATTAAAAGCTGTTTTTTTTCCTATTTTAAAAATACTCTTTAAAATAGACAGTTTGAAAACTGTATTATTATAAAAAAAACTGTTTTGATTAAATTTTTTTTATTTTATTAAAAACTGTTTTGATTATAAAAAAATGTTTATTAAAAACTGTTTTGTTTAAAAAAAGTTATAAAAAACAGTTTATAAAAAAAAAATTATAACTTTTTTTAAACAAAATTGTTTTTAATAAACATTTTTTTATAATCAAAACATTTTTTAAAAGATTATTTTTAAATAGTAAAAAAACAGTTTTTAATCCAAAATAAAATTTGTAAAAAAACCACTCTTTTAAGAATTTTTTTACGTTTTATAAACAGTTTTTTAATAAAATAAAATAGATAAGATTTTATGTTTTATAAACAATTTTTTTTATTAAAAACCAGTTTTTTATAGAAAATATAATTAGTTGTTTTTATTAAATGTATTTGTTTTAATTGGAGGTGAAAAAATTAAACATTTAAATTATATAAATATAAGGGTAAAAATGTCATTTGGGTGACAAAGGATGTGGGGGAAGATGGGAGGGGCGTGGGGATATCCCCTCCTTAAATAAACACCCACATGAATTATAAGACATTTATCCCAATTCCTAAAACCCCCCCAACACTTCTCCCATGTGTTTTTATCCATTCAAGTCCAAAATACCCTTATTCCCTCACCCATGCTCCTCTCACCATTTTCATGCACTCTAAAACATAAACTCTCAAATTTACCCCTAGCCTTCATGTGCACCATATAAATTGAAGACTTGTGTCATTTTCAAAGGGATCTCCAAATTAGTTTTTAAGTTTTGTGTGATAAATTTTTCTACACTCTTCTTTAGAGAGTATTTGCATTTTAAGCAAACATCTCAAAATAGAGGTGTATAGTGAAATTTATCTCTAGGATGAATTTCACCCCACCCATTTATAATGAATTTTTGCATTTTTAACAATTATTTCATAATAGATTTATGTAGTTGAATTCATCCCTTATGGGAGGTAAATTCTAATCCATACCTTTATGTTGAGATTTTGCATTTTTAACAATTATCTCAACATAAAATTATGATTTAGAATTTATTTCTTTGGATGAGCTCTAATGTATACTTTTATAATATTAGGATTTGCATTTTTAGCAAATCTCTTTTATTATTTAATTATCGATTATGAATTCATCCACTATCCTTTTTTATTTTTATTTTGTAATTTTCATTTTAGATTCAATAAATACATTTGTGAGAGATTGTGATTTAGAGAATTTTAATGTATAATTGAAAGATTGGTGACGTAATTGACGATTCCATTCCAATTCAAGGCTTAAATGGTTTGATCTATTCCTCTTTAATTCCTCTAATCCTCACATGCTTTCATTTGCTTACTTTTGCTTTTATTTTTGGATAATGATTATTGAGGGCTAATCTCCCATTTATGGGATGAAATTTTGAAGCCCTCATGAGTCCAACTTAGTTAGTTTACTTTTTAGCAAAATTTTGTTTACCTCATTTTTTTCATTAGCTTTTACATCTTAATTAACAGTTATAAAAATTAGTATAGTTAGTTAGTTAAATAAATGCCTTGAAAATCCATAAAAAATATATAAATAGCAAAAATAGCAAAATATAATAATATGCAAATGAATTACACATGTCCTCACCAATTTTGTGTTTCATCCTTAGAAATGGATTGATACTCCCTTACTTACCCTTATACATATTTTGATTTTATTTGTAGGTTCAAGGGAATTTCGATGGAAAATAAATTGCAACAACAACACGAAAATACAATAGAGAGATGCATTTTCTTTTTTATCACACAACAAGTTAACCACTTCCCTTAATTGTTCATAGAGTCTGATCCTTTGGTGTACAGGTAGGCTTGATGATGAACACCCACTTTGTCCCTCGTTTGTCTCCAAAAGTTCACAATTAATTCTCCAACTGCCCATTCTAGTTTCCTATCATACTCTATGGTTTATATGAATGTATTTCTATCGTTCAACACTCTTATGTTTAGGTTTAACACACTAATCCCCTTTTTAGTCTAATGGCACAAGTCCAAGTGCCCCGAACACCCCCGTATGGGCCGATTATGCCTATAAACGTCCCGAGAACCATTTACTACCCCCTAGTTACTCTTTTTCGACTATCTCAGCCCATCCAGACTCAACCGTGCGCTCAAAACTAACATTCAAATTAATTTATAAAACTTATTATCTCACGCCTAAATTAGTCTCTACCCAACTCTAGGTTAAGATAAATAAATACCACATCACTAATGCTTGTTATGACCTAAATAAAATTATCACTATTCACATAGTAATTCAAATCCCATAAATATTAGCCATGTAATCTCCCGATTAACATTTAAATAAGTAACATTACAATTAATTCACTTAAATTACAACGCATTGGTAATTTAAATTTACCCGAATTAATTAAACATTAAATGTACACAAATACAACTTCCAATATTTTTATCTAGTTAAAAAGTTGATTCTCGTCACACTAATGAATTTACAGAAATATTATTTTAGAAAAGGAATTTTAATTCCTACAAAATCTATTCCAAATAGGCTAAAATTAATCAAATGAACCACCCCGTGGGGAGAAATCATGTAACAAATTTTAGTTCATCAAAAATAAAATAAGATTAGTAGAGAGTTAGATTACAAATTTAATCAAAACATAATCCTATCTCTAGTTTGAATCTTAGGACAAAATTATAAAACTATCATTCAATCAGTTCTTAAAGATGGTTTACCATTTCTCAATGCATAAACAAGTGTAGGAATTAAAAATTACTAATAGAAGGAAGTTAACAAAAAAAACTCTATAAAACTAAATTAATTGAATCCATAGGGGCTTCATTACTTCCATTGAATGGATTAATTAGTCTACCATAATTAATATCCAAAGCCTAGACAAACAAATTCATATGCAAACTAAATAAGTGTAAATAAAAGGGAAGAGATTATCAGAACACTATCTTGGATTAATAGAAGACTCCACTTCTTACACAAGCACCCGAACCTTCTTAATTGAATTCAAAACACTCCAATTATTTATCTCTATTAAACCTAATAATTTTCTAATACAATTTTCTCTCTCTATAATTTCCTACCCGAAATTCAACTCACGTTGAATGATTCTGGAGTCTTATTTTAATAGGTCATATGAGGTTAGGGGCAATTTTGGAAAGGCATTGAATAAAAGGGGTATTTATGGAAAATAAAATGGTAATGGGTGAAAATTTAGAAAAAAAGGTGATGGAAGATATTTGGGTGCACATGGGTGTTTTTGGAGTCATTAAATATTTACCACTTGTGCAATCGCACATATATATCTGAATATCTATATATAACCATAACAATTATATATATATATATATATATATTTATGATAGAGAAAATGTGTAAGAATAGAAAAAAGTGACTCAGGTTGGTAGGAGGTTGTTCGGAGCTCGGGTAGGGGCTGAAATGGGTTGAGATCTAGAACTGACAGGGTTACGATTCTGGGTTGATGGGTGATGGAGATGGGGTATGGGTATGTAATAATAGGTGATGGGTTTTTGGTTCGGGCCAGTTGGGTTGAGCTGGTGACGGTGTTGGCCGGAGGTGTTTGTTGGAAATTAATATTAAGTGACGAAATTAATTATTTAATTTCAATTGTATTAAATTCTGAATTTCCCATTTATGTGGTTTTAATAAATGTCAGATAATTAATTAGGAATGTGATAAATAAATATATTAAAAGATTTGGGTAAGCCTTATCCGTTAGTCACATGATGGTTAGTAGCATTAGTGGGAGACTTGAAAGAGTCCCACCTTGACTAGGATTCCGGCCCTCTTCCCCTTATAAATAGAGACCTCTACACCATCTAGAGTCATCTAATAACACACTATTTCTGAGGTGGGAGAGAAATTCCGAGATTCCATTAGAGTGCATTTTTTCCACGAAGGCAGATCGATGGAGCAATTAATCAAGATTGATCTTTGATCAAGGTATGTCTTATTTTCTATCTTTTAGACGTATTTTGTGAAAACATGAAGATCTAAGATCCTTTTATTAAGAACAATTGTATGTTAAAGTTTAATCATATTAATGTGTTCGTGATTAATATTAGGGTGTTCTTAAGAATGATTTTATATGTGGTATCAGAGCCAAAGTTTAAGATCTCATGATTTTCCTTGTTGATGTTCGTCTATAATGATATATGTGCCAGAGACTTTCTGCGACATTTTATTTATGTCATTAAATTGTTTTTGTGCCTGAGACCTTCTGCGACCTTTTTATTTCTGTCATTAAATCTGCTCTTAAAGTGTATCTGAGATTTTCTGTGACGTTTTTCTTCTGTCGCCAATACTCACTGGTGAGAATGAAAAGTCAAAACTTGCTCGGAATTTTACGAAACTGACGTGGTCGACTGGAAACTTCAAAATAAACAAAACCCATTGTAAACAATGGGCACCACCTTACTTTTGCGTTTTGACGTCGTTAAGGCCCTCAAAACCCCGTTTTTGCCATTTTAGGAAATAATCTCGGGGCTTATAACTCTTTATAGAAAATTGATATTAACGTTCCGCAAAATTTTTTGATTTTCTGGCATGTTTTACTTCAATTCCATGGTGAAAACTCATTTTTGCCATTTTTGGCAAAATTCATGTATTACGTGTTTTTATACCTGGGCAATTATGTTTTTGAGGCATTCGAGCTACTATTGGTATCTTTGTGATTACTGATAGATTACATATTATAGTTAATATTAATGCATGATTAACTATATTTAAGTTGAGACATGTAAACAATTATTCATTTGAGTTAAGTCAAAGGCCAAACACAGGCTGAGACTGCACGTACGAATAATATACTTACATTCATTAAAGACTTATTCTAATGTTAGTTATAAAATTGGATTGAGGCGCAACACATGCTAATATCTGAATTGAACAACATTAGAACCAGTTTTGTAAAAACAGAATAGTTGACATTAAGTCCATTAATCATGGTATTAAATGAATTAGGCAACAAACACAGATGCCAAAATTATGGGACCATGATAAATGAATTATAGTGTAATATATCTTTACAATCTGAATATTATGTGATGATTAACACAGATTCCATGATATTCGGAATGTAGATGAAATATACCAAAATTTTAGTCAACAATTCAATATTCGACCCTTGCAATTTTTGTTGTGTGTGAAAATTTAAGTTTTCCCATATTTCATGTATGTTTTATCTAGAACTGTGATAAAACCTTGCTCTAATGATCCTTTTTAGTTGAATATTCGTGCGAAACACATGCCAACATATTTCATATGGTCGGATATTAGACTTGTGTTATTGTTAATATTCATGTTTTAATGAGTCTCGTGCCAAACACAGGCCAACGATTCATGTGGTTGAAAATCAAAATTATTGTTTATTTTAAGGCTAGTACTCCCATTAAGTTGAATTAAATGCCAAACACAGGCTACAATTCATATGTGCGGATACTAGAATTATTCGTTGCATGCATGCATATTTGAATGCATGACTTGCAAATTTTGAGACTCATAAGTAGGTATTCATTCAGTTTAATCAAATGCCAAATACAGGCTAAGATTACATGTGAAGATACTATACTTGTAGTCATTTCAGATTATCCTAATGTTTGTTATAAGGTTAAATTGAAGCGCAACACATGCTGAAATTTGAATCAAATAAACATTGGAATTTTTGTAAATGTTAAATAATTGGCATCAATGTTAAAAAGTCATATTTACATATGTCACTAGTATGATAATTGTGATTATAACCATATTGTGCATTAGTATGACCATGAATGATTTGGGTCAATATTTCTGATTTGTTACTCATACATAAGCGATGAAGCGAAAGTAAATGATTTATGTCTTCCATTTACTATTATTTGTGTAATATCTCATGTAAACTCTTTGTCTATTTGATTTTCACATTATGTCTAATTTTTCGTGAATTTCAAATTAAGGAATATACAATAATATAATTATTCATGTATTACGGGTATTTTGCACATGTATGCGTATCTCTTATATTTATATAATATATGGTTTGGTGTTCATTAAAGTGCTCCATTCCAGAAGATATAAATATTGGACTAATGCATTAATATCATGCATATTTTGGTTGCCTACGGGTCCATGTATGATATTGAATGCTAGGATGATGATACTTTATGATGTTGCATACATATTATTGTTTATTCATTTATTGTGATTACAATAATTGAACAAAATGTTAGTGGTGATATATATTGGGAAGGTAATAATGGTCGTAAAAAACAGATGCCATAATTTCTGTCACTATCATATCACTAATTAAGTTTATGAAAATCATAAACATGAATAATTTAGCTTATTGATCATGCGATATTTAATGAAAATAAGTGAAAAATTTATTGACTTGTGTATGTAAGTCTTTACGTAATGTAATATTCATAACATGAAATGTTTAGTAGTCACTACAGTGACCCAGCTAGAATGGCAATGAATATTAAATGTAAAGATGATGGTAGTAGTAACTCATGATGCTTATAATTGTAAAGATATTAATGGGGTATATTGAGTTTATTTCTTCAAGCAAGGTTATTCCTTACAAGGAATCAATTTTGAGTGATTGAATGAACATCATAGATCACATACGTTATTATAGTATGTGAAAATAAGTTGTGCACAAATGTCGTGTACAATATAATGAAATAACATTATACCCAATAAAGTAATCTACAAGCATCATATAATCGATATTTCACGGTGACTACTGACAAAAACTCACGGTTATGCACTCAATTTATCATGTAATCAATGTGTGTGTTGTTAAATCAAAGCATTAATGAAGTGAGCAATTTATCTCATTATCTTATCACATATTATTGTATCCCATTTTATTTATCTAAAATTTCATATTTAATTTGGTTAAACAAATTAAGTTTGTTTACATATTGCACACTCGGACTAATAATGATAAAGATAATATGTATGTTTTATGATTTGAAATGAGTTTTTCATCTCAGTAGAGTTTTCAAGTTATACTTACTATGTTATAGAAAGTATTTACTTTTGATGCAAGGATTTCTTACAAAACAAACTAGAAATGCTAATAAGATTCTTTTCTTTTGTTCTTGGGGAATCAAATCGCCATTTGTTTTCATAAACCCTCAATTTCTTTTGGAAAATGTTTGTCTAAACTTGATCGTGGGGGATATGTTCTAAAGAATCTTTTGATGTATATTTTTTCAAGGGTTATGATTTTAGTTTTGATGTTTTGTACAAAATAAAGTTTGGACATAGTTCTTTAAAGATTTGTTTGACCCTGCATCATAATCGTAGCGTTTTTTTTATGAAACTCTTTAAATCTTGTACCAAATTAAATGTAGACTCTTTTTCATAATTTTCGTGGACAATATTTTTGTAATGTCACTTACAAATTTTGATAGTCGAGTTGTGCTCTTAAGGTATTACGATGTCTAATATAAGGATGACATATGTGGCCCAAGTGGGAGATTATGAGAAACTTCCCTTAAAGTGGACCTACATAGATCATATAATTGTCATTGACACGTATTTATTGCATTAAAGTCAAATTCATTATGAAAGGTGAAATTAGTGGTAGTAGAAAATCATGAAATATGGTTATAAAGGAAGGTAGGGTACTTATCCCATTATCGATAACCTTCTTGAGGTTATAAAGGAAGGTTATAAAGGAAGGTAGGGTACTTATCCCATTATCGATAACCTTCTTGAGGTTATAAAGGAAGGTAGGGTACTTATCCCATTAACGATAACCTTCTTGAATCCTTATTCTTTTAGTTGTTAGATTGTCTAAACAACAAAGAACAAATAAATGGTCAACCACTAAATGATAGTATTGTCACCATGAGAGAAATGTAGATATAATCATAAGGAATAGTATTAAGAAGATCTTAAAAGGTCTACTATCCTCGATGATTATGTGGTGTATCTGCATGAACATGAATTTGGCGTAGGAATAAATAATGACATGGTTTTATTTTCAAAAGTCATAAGAAGTGAAACTAATGGACTACAACTAAGGTTGAAATCTCGTTGAATTACATAATTGATGCACTAAAGTCGGGTATAAGGGGGTCATCAAGACCAAATGCGACACTAACGGTAGTTAAACGAGATAAAACTAAATTGTAGTAAAATATTTCACTATTAATGAAGAAAAGGTTATAAATGAACCTTCTCAATTATATGTAAGGACATGGAATTCCTATGACATTAGTAGCTCATTATGATTGAGAGTTACATGAAGTGGATGTGAAAATTACTTTTTGAATTCTAATAAACCATGCGTATATGTTTAGGAAATCATTTTATAAACATAAGTTTCCCACATGACGCATTTTAAGAAATAATATCATTATTTTTTTTAATCGTTGTATATTTGTATACACCTTAAGATCAGTGGGAGTAAGTTTATATATTTTCTCTATATACAAGAACGGATTTAGAAAGTAGAGAATCAAAATAATTTTATGGGTTTAAAAGTTGTGTATGAAGTAATGAGATACTTAAAGGACTATATGCTCACATTTATGATGTATGTGTTCATTTAAATATGAACAATTATTATGACTCAGATTTACTGTTTGTACGGATGGTACGAAGTTCACTCTTGCTTAAGTATGTTTGTTTTGGTTTATCAACCAATATAATGAAGGAGTGCAACACAAACCATCCATTAAGTATTGTGAAAGCTGAGTTTGTAGTATGCTTGATGCTACAACTTATGTATTTTGGCAGCGTGACTTCATTTCGAGACTTGGAGTTGTCGACACTATTATCAAGTCGCTGAAATATTATGATAATGTCGCTGCAATCTTCTTTATGAAGGAATGTTAGGTATTCCTAAAGTAACTAAGCACGTTGAATGAAATACCTATCAGTTAAAGAAGAAATTCAGAAACAAAGAGTGTCAATTGATCACATCAGTACGCGTGATAACATAGCAGATCCTCTTACGAAAGGACCATCTTCGAAGACCTTTATGGAATATGTCAAAGAGATGGGTCTCGATTAGTTAGACTAGGATTTCTATTTTGGCTTAGTTGTTTGACACCATTACTTGAATTCAATAAAAGTGTTTCTGATTTCAATTATTTCTGTCTTTTGAGAAAGCATGCATAAAATTATGAATTATTGTTGACAGAAATAGTCCTTATTGAAAAGGACATTATGAGGCCATTATGATACCCAATATTAAAGGCTTAGTTGAATGAAACATTGGTGTTGTGGTACATGGAAGGAACCATGCTCTTGAATAGTATGGAATCACCATAACTCGCATCCGTGAATCATTTGATTCAGCAAAATAAATTTATCAATGATTGTGCACCTTATGATACCTAATCTAATTATGCGAATTATTAAGACCAAGTGGGAGACTGTTGGAAATTAATGTTAAGTGACGAAATTAATTATTTAATTTCAATTGTATTAAATTCCGAATTTCCCATTTATGTGGTTTTAATAAATGTCAGATAATTAATAAGGAATGTGATAAATAAAGATATTAAAAGATTTGGGTAAACCTTATCCGTTAGTCACATGATGGTTAGTAGCATTAGTGGGAGACTTGAAAGAGTCCCACCTTGACTAGGATTCCGGCCCTCTTCCCCTTATAAATAAAGACCTCTACACCATCTAGAGTCATCTAATAACACACTATTTCTAAGGTGGGAGAGAAATTCCGAGATTCCATTAGAGTGCATTTTTTCCAAGAAGGCAGATCGATGGAGCAATTAATCAAGATTGATCTTTGATCAAGGTATGTCTTATTTTCTATCTTTTAGACGTATTTTGTGAAAACATGAAGATCTAAGATCCTTTTATTAAGAACAATTGTATGTTAAAGTTTAATCATATTAATGTGTTTGTGATTAATATTAGGGTGTTCTTAAGAATGATTTTATAGTGTTAATAGGGTAGATTTGGGAGGTGGGTTTGGTGATTTGAGGTGGTGTGGTAAAACGGGTATGGGGTGTTACGTGATATAAGGGTGGTGGTTTAAGGTTGTTGGTTATGAAGGTTATGATGGGCATTAATGGAAGAAAGAGAGAGAGTGTAATGTGCGGTTAATGTATGTGTGTAAAAGTGATTAGAGAGAGGTAGAGAGAATCTGATGGTGTATTTTGAGCGTGGGGACGGAGAGTTAATTTGGTGTGTTTGAGGGGTACGGATGTATTCATATAAATTGAAACAACTCTATCATTCATGATTTGAATTCAGTATTACTTTCACATGTTGAATTATGCCTGTAACGCTAACTATTCTTTAATTCAGGCGATCCAAGAGTAGTTGTAAATATTCCAAAACACTTGATATCATCACCTTATTAGGAAAATGACCTTAAAAACATTAAAAAGTGAGTCATGCTGTAAAAAAAATGAATTGAGTACTCCGTAAAGCTTGAACAAATTTTATTGACTACTCCATTTATTTTATGTTTTCCGTATTGTTTCTGTCAGTTGAAACAAAATATGACTGAAAAACACTATACCTGTGTTAGTGGATAGTTGTATTCTGAAACGATAGCTAAACGGTTTATAATTCGTTATTGCTTTTGATTGATTGATATGGATTATTGAGTGTTTAGGAAGCACATACACTTCTTCTCCATTGGTGATATACTTATGTGAGATACTTTGTACAATTTGACACGCATATGACATGGCTCGGACACGTGCTTTGACGTCCATATAATATGATCCAATGTGACGTACAGTCCCAAACTATGACTGTCAAAATAAACAATATACAACTATATTGTTAACATTATCTGATGAAAATTTTTAATAGGAAAAATAGTTGGATTAAAACCATACTAATAAATGGATAACATATTGTGTTGTAGGCATGAGAAACCTAGAGATAGAAGGCATGTTTGATTTTTTCATCCCATGCTCCTCAACGTCTATTCTCTTACACTCATTGTGGTCATGACCTTTTCTTGAACAAAACCTATAGATAGAAGGCGTGTTTTTGTATTCCACTATTTGACAAAACCCCTTCTTGCCACACCTAAAAAAATGTTGCATCCCTCGAGAAGCAGAACATTCAAACTGAAGAAAGAAGAGAACATATAAGTGGGAAAGAGTGGATGGCAATAGGTGTGGATAGCAGGTGTTGTGTAGTAGCAGTAGCTGTTTAAAGAGAGAAGCGAGAAAGAATAGATGGGGGTATGGGGGCTGGAGGGGAGGTTGGGTGTAGATGAACAAATATATTTCATACCTTGCTAATTTTTTTGCCACTGCTTATAGCATCTATTATATCTTCAACTATATCAACAACTTCTTAAAATTCATTCATACAATCAACATAGGTAACTGAAAAAATTAGAGGCTTGAAAAAACCAAAGCAATGGCACTATAAGAATATTGAAAACTCATATTTAAACATGTTTGGACACTGCTTACAACATCTATTATATATTCAACTGTATTAAACCATCCACGATCCTACCCCTCTCGGCTACATTGTCATTGATGCACCAAGAAATTAAGGCAACATAGACAAAAAAAATTAACTAATAGAATAAACAAAAAAAAATTAAAAACCAAACTCCTTCTTATAGCCAAAAAGAGCCTATGTTTGCATCAGAATAAGAATGAATTTGCAATTGACTGAAATTACTACAAAAAACTGCAAAACATACCTGAATCCAAGTAAACACAATTAAACTGAAAATCAAAGTTGAAACCCCGTCCATCCTAATATCCAGATAATTATAACACATTTAGTACGACATGAGGTGAAATGATTTAAGCCTTAGCTTTAGTACAAAAAGATTAAGTGGATTATCTAAGATCCTAAAAATGATCCTCACATAGTGAGATATGCTCACATGAACTAACCTATATTTTACCTACAGCAATGCCGTATGCCAAGTAGTGATACATTAATGTCACCTTAATTAAAAGAAAGATGAAGCAAACCCCACGTGTACAAAAATAAGATAAAGGTACAAAAAATATCCAAATGAACTACACAATCAGCAACATAGTCACATAGTGTTAAACACTCATGTAAACTCTAAACAAAGAAGTACATTCATATATTAACATAGGTATGATTCATGAATGGACTTATGATGTTAATATAAGAGACATTAAAACTTAAAAATTATATACCACCTTAGACTATAGATAAATATGATAACTATACGACATAAAAAATTGAATATACAGTAACTGGTTAGAGAAACGGAGAATCTAGCAATAACGAAAGAAGAAAGTTGCATATAGATGTGCAATCTTTTCTGTTAGTTCACCTCCATCTCTCATATATGGGGTTTCATGTTTACTTGGTAGACAAAAGCGACATCATATTTTGCAGCAAACAACAATTGTGAACAAAATAAGGTATTAACCGAACAGGAAATGATCAATCATATTAGCAAACAACAGGTAAACATAGTGCAAAAAGGTATAAAATTGGCCTAAATAGTAATAAAATCGATCCAAGATACAATTGGAAACGATAAAGAAAATGATTAATTTGTTTAAGTGAGAACAAACTAAAATTATATTGAACGATAAAAGCAAACTAAAATTATATTGAACTTTTTCCATAAATATACAAATAATCATTCAAATGTTAAAGAGAACAAAATATGAACGAGATATATGGTAAATACAATATAATTTGAATAAATAAATAAGAATGAGAAACAACTCATAGGCATTCATATATGGTTGAAGAAAGCATTTTATCATACAGTATACAAAAATTGCATAAGGCAATACCTGATATATCGATCATTGGCAACAACTGTGTAATGGAGCACAAAACAAAGAGAGGGAGTATACCTGATTTCCCACTTAATTGATTCATCATTGGCAGCCTCCTTAAGTGCTTATGTATTGTCTCGTTTCACGAAAAAGTGCACGATAAATAAAAGTAAACATACGATCCTTTCGTGAATTGAATCTTTACGATCTTTAGTAGATACATTGCGGAAATCACATATGTCCCACATCTAAATTGAATGTACATGTAATGTATACCATCAATGATAATATAACATCTGACATGTTCATTTTAATTAGCCTTCATAACCATTTGTGAACAATCAATAATTCCAACCTGGGGCAGAAATTGTTACGAACAGTAACCCCATTTACAATCAACAAAAGGTTCGCATGCTACCATTAATGAAGATACCTTATCTAATTTAGATCTAACAATGAAGATACCTGTTGTAATTTAGTCCAAAAAAACTACCCATCAAACCAAATAAGAACACTAAGCTACATAATGAATAACCAAAAATAGAATACTTCGAAACAAAGTTGCAATTATGGGATATCTAAATGCATAAAATAGTGTGGATGCTAAAAATGGAAGGAGCATCTATGTAGTGAATTGAACTGTAACTAATTTCACTTGAGCGTCATAACTGAACTGCAACTCATTTCTTCCAGTTTAAAAATTAACTATTGATTTAAGTTGAGCATAATAACTGAACTGCAACTAAAGACCTCCAAGGAGGAGGTGCCATCAAAAGCACTCCCCAGAAACTTCAATGTAATATAGAGGAAGAATAAAATAAGAATGCATATTAGGTGGACTAAAAATAACAAAAGAAACTAACCACCTTATGCAAAAGTGTAACCAATCCCACTTCCTCCTCTATTGCTTGCTTCTGTTTAAGATGACATACTAAAAAATGCGAAGAAATCCCATAAGTTTTGTACCCCTGGACAGTTGTGTCGTATAATCACCTTGTGAAAAGTTTCTATTTAAATAAAACGGAGTAAAAAGTAATCAATCTACTTAAAAGTGCATTTCAGATAACATTTCAATCTGCAACATCAATTTTAAACATAAGGCTTTAATAAACCCATAGTTAAATACAAAGGGGTTTCATTAATAGAAGAGGAACATAAACCAAGAATTCTCAAAATTTGATTAATCCATTCAGGTGATATTTCATTAATAGAAGAGGAGCATAAACCAAGAATTCTCAAAATATAAGTTTTACCTTCTTTGATGACTCCATTCAGTTTTCTTTTGAGCACTACCATCAGAATTTCACCAAGCAAACAAAAAAGGATTAATGCTCAATTATAATATCATATAAAGTATAAATGAATATGAAATCATATAGGGTAAAAATGATCTTAGTGTTTCTCATGACTGCAGCACGATCACTATTTAACCCTGAGCAAATCAGTTCCATTATGTTTAACACGTTATAGTGCCATCGTAGATCATTGAACATCTTTAATAGATCATTAAGTCAAAATTTGATCTCCATTTCCATGATCAATTTATGTTTTGTCCTATCATATCTTATTCGTGTCAGATAATGTGTCGTGAGCCTAAAAATTGTTATCACCCAAAACTATTAAACAAAAGTGCAGCAATTCGTGTTTTAAAAATATTTCTAATCTCAAAACAAATGTACTGAACTCTAGTTTTATATATGATGTATGTTATTTCTTCCTAATTTTATATGTTCAAAATGATGTATAATAATCCAATTTTCAACATCATTCTATATTAGTTCTTCCAAATTTCCACCATTCATAATTTTATTGTAATTTCTTACCATTTGTTACACGGTATTGGTATTTGTTGAACTGAATCCATCTTCATCAATGTACATTTGTTTGAGCATTTTGTGGAACACCTGCCATGGAATTGAAATGGTCATAATTTGTTAACTTTAAACATGAAAAACATTTACCTTTACTGCTTCATATTCCATATATTCAACATTCTACTTATTATCAAAAGAAAACACATATAATGTGTGAAATGATAACTGCAAATTCGTCTGCAGATGTGTTGATTAGGAAAAAGAATCATCATACACATCTACACAAATGTACTTGTTGAACACATTTACCTAAGGTAGGGACAATCTGGGAAGTTCTGAGACTCCAGAGATGATGTCAGGAATCAACAAATCTGAGAGAAAGATGTGGCAAAATGGAGGTTGACTTGGTGGAGAGGAAAATCATAAATAAGAGAGAGAGAGTTTGGGGATTGGCAGAATTTTAGAGTTAGGGGAAGTGAATCGAAGATAAAGAAAATATTATCTTTTTGATGTATTACTAATATACCCTATGTATTTTAATCATAGTGAAATTTTAGAAGGAAAATAGGGGGGTGGGGGAAGTAAATTTTAGTAGGTTAAAATTGTAAATGTCATATAAATTATAAAATCAAGTGTGGTGAATTGTAGTGCTTATGGTGTGAATTGTGATCTCACCCTTGATTTAGTGACTTGGTGGCTCAATCCTAACCTCTAATTGAGTTATCCCCTTATTGAATAGTAAAACCCTTTTTCTCTTTATTATATAGATATATATAAAACACATACAAAAATAATAAAAATATAAATGAAATCTACAAATATTAAAAACTAAAACACACAAATAGAAAAATATAAAATTTTGACTCAAATAAAGAAGTTAAAATATAAAGTAAATAAATAAATGTAAATTAAAAAATATTACATTAATGACACACACACACACACACACACATATATATATATATACACACACGACACATACTAATATACTAGTATAAAACACACAAATACCACTGTTTATAAAATGATACGTACACAAATAAATATTAAAAATATGTAAAAGATCTAAAAAATAATATGTAACAAATTGTAATAAAAATACAAAACACACATGGGGAATTACGAAATGCTAGGGATATAGTTTTGGCTTGGGTATTTGGTAACGAGATTAGGTTTAGGCATGTTTGACTGCACCATTGCCACATTTTCCTTGATATAATGCATTTGAGACCATATATGCATATTGACCTACAAGATAAACAAATACACATATAAGGAATTTTTTACTAAAAACTAGAAATTAAAACGTGTTTATTTAGGGTGGAATTTTTACACATTTGGGTTCTCATCATACCACCCTCCATACAGAACATTGCTAGTTTTAGAGAAAAAATATAGAGAAAGAAAGAAAATTAACCAAAAGTGCGCCACTTTCGCAGGCATTAGCGATTTCACTCAACATGTTCAACAATTTGTTAAATATATAGGTTACCCTATAGGTCGAGTGTTGTCTTATGAGGGTTTTCCATGAATATACCCACAAAACTAAAAAATATTCTTATTGGAATTGGTTAATTGAAAGGCAGTCTCTTGTTAAACGATGAAAAGTTATACAACTCATTTATAAAGACTTCATGGAATATAACATTCATCTCTCGGTGTATGGAATAAAATTGTTTAATACCCAAGGTTTGATCCTTCCTAAATACTCACCGTATGTTATGTGAAACAATATTAAGTATCACAAGAATACTTCCTAGATTTCCCCTTTAAAATCGACACCATGACTTCAGATCTCACTAGATATGTCTCTCTGAATCAAATCGCTGAGAGACTTGGATAAGTGTATCTCTGTAGTGTGTGAGAAAGTGAGTAAACATAAACATGTTCAAACATCTCATACACTTATAAGAAATTATGGATACAAAAGAGAAATTGATCTCATTAAAGAATGTCAACCACTATGTTGAGAATGTCGAGTTATTCACCATATTAACTTCTCGTTTTCCCGAACACCTTACTAATGATTAAAATGGGGATTATGTAATGGATGAGGGGATAATGGGATAAGGAAGATCGATGATATGTTGGCAGGTTTTTTTAGAATTGTGGAATACAATTTGAAAATTTTATATCTTCATTTGAAAAAATTATGATCGTATTCTTTTTCAATATTTTTTCTTTTTCTATTCTCTTTCTTTTAATTTTTTAATTATTTTTTCTATTTTTCTACATTATCTTTTCTATTTTATATTTTTCTCCTTTTTATCTCTTTTTTTTGCAAGTTCTCTTTACACACACAAATGAAGACAATTTACATTTCGAATTTCAAACACTTTTTTTTCAAAAAAAATGATGATAGTGATGGGAAATGATATATGGATCCTTTCTAGAATATATTTGGAAAATGGAAATCATGACAGAGAATGGGTGAAGTGAATGTTAACGTGATGTGGAAAATTGATAAGTGTTTGGTGAAAAATAGTTTCGTGCTCGGGACAAACTATGAGACACATGTTTCTTATAACTCGAAAGTCATGTCATTCTCACTGATTACGCAAAAAACGTGAAAAACTAAAAAATAACAGGTTTAAGTCTCCATAAGTGATCTTTTAACACTCTTCTAATAATGTTGTTATGCTTCAACTATTGATTGTAAAATGTGTTCACTACACCAAAATAGTAGACTTGTCACGGTTAAAAACTATGACAAGTCAAACTTGTCAAGGTCTTTGACCCTGACAAGTTTAGGGGTGACAACAGCCTTTGTCACAGACTTGTCATGGTCTTTGATCCTGACATGTTTTATCACGGTCAAAGACCGTGACAACACCTAAAAAAAATTTCACGATCAAAGACCGTGATAAGTCCGTGGCAAGTTCTATTGTCATAGCAAAATTTCTAGGCAATATAGCCATTGCCACAACCCAACAGTTTATTTGTACTTGTTATAGCAAAATTCTACCAATCCAAACAACATATATTAAAATAAAATAGAAATAATGTACCAAATCAACATGTAACAACTCATGGCATATATAATCCATATCTAAATCAAACATAAATGCAATTATCCATATCCAAACCAAAAAATAAAATAGAAATACAAATATCCAATATCTAAATAAAAAATATAGAACTAATAGCATTGCACAAGGGGATCTTAATCAGGTTGGAGGAGGAAGGAAGGCTACACGAAATATGCATTGAGAACCCCATCAATTCACTAAACGTTGCATTGTTCGCGCAACCACAGAGGTGAGTTCTTCTTTTTGGACCTCACATACGTGATGAGAACCCTTACCTCAATTTCTTGGAGGGGACATCCATGAACAACCATACTCGGGAGGAAGGATGGGTCCTTCAACCCCCTCGTTTTCCGTTCCCTATAATGTATGTCAAGTTAAAACACACTCTGCCAACCTATTATTGACATAGGCCGCTCGACGGGAGTCAAGATGGGAAATGGATTAAATGGCGGAGAGTCCGTGCGTATTGGCGATGAAGCATTGATGTCCTCATCCTCGTCTACCTCTACCTCCTTCTCCTTCCCCTTCCCCAACTTACGCTTCATAAAAGACTACATGTCTAGGACCGTTGCCTCCAACCTTGATAGCTTATCGTCATGGGTGTCCACCTTATGTGCTAACTCGATGTTGCTCATCTCAATTCTATTGATCCCTGACTTCCCCACCCGTAAGATCGCCCCTATTCCTCCCTTTGCGATCCATCCCGAGAATTTGGCTAAGTGCTTCATAGCTAAAGATGCTTGTCAGCATCTGACTGCGACTTATGCACTTCCTTAAGCTTTGCCTGAAAACACAATACGTACATGTTTAATTAATTAATCAAATAAATAAATTATAAACTAAAGAATAAAATTAAACATTAATAACATAAAATTGTGGCTGTGATGCTTAAGGACACCTCCTTGTACTTGCCCTTCTTTGTTCGAATTTCCATATAGGCATTGGGCCTATTGGGCCGACCCCTAGGGCCATTCCCTGTCTCTTGAAATAAAATAATATAGAATTAGTAAGTAACGCAAAGTAATGCTAAATTAGAATAACAAAAAACTAAAATTAAGTAAAAACAAAAAATCCCCATCTTGTGCTCCACCTCTGCATAAGACGTCCGCCCAAAGTAGTGCACGCCCGCCTTTTCCCCCCTGTTCTCCCTCCTCGATTGGCGAGATGGCAATTGCCACTCATCGATCTCATTGTCTACAAACTTTTTCCATTATGCCAATGAGATCCGCTCCTTCGGGCGGGACGATTTCACATCTGATCAGAATGGACTCCCGGGTCTTCCCAAAGTTCCGTGCCTGTATATTTTTCTTTTATGTCTTATATTGATCCCCCAACTGTTCCAACATGGAGTCACGTCGATATGAGGGCAGGCCGAATTATTATTATAAAAAAACACAAACCAAAAAGAAAGTAAATGTTGGTTGCTTATAAATATAAGATAAATATAAATATAAGTACACTACAAGTAGTGCCCTCTAGATGTTCATCTAGAGGTCAATAGGAAGATCTCCAATCATTGCTCCCCGGGCCAACGATCACCTTCAGCAACTATAGTAATATAGCCAATAATGTCGTCTTATTCTCGCCAATAATATAGCCTACTGTCCGAGTAGTCCTCGTTTCCTTCGCTACCGCACTGACATGAATACATTTTCTGTAAAAATTATCATTATTAGTACAAATATGTATATGGACTTTGAATTAATGCTCAAATCCAATAATAACAATACATACAATATAAATTTCACCTTATACCAATACCAATACCAATTTATATCAATTTCAATTTATACCAATACCAATTTATATCAATTACAAATAATTTGAATATTTATTACAAATAAAAAATTATTTCAAATTCCAATTATAATAAAAAATGGATTGATATTCACTAAGAGTAGCTAAGACATACGCACTACTGTTTAGATGCTTCGAGGCATGTAGGACGATTGACCACATCTCGTTGTTCATATACTCCGAGTAAGATACTTACTTGACCTTTTGAAAAGCACAAAAAAATAGCTCATCGCTCATGTGTTCATTGCTCTTCAACTTGGACAAGTCGTCCAAGGTAAAATTTACAATAATTTTTATCCTCAACTCTTAACAAATCATAATAAAATAGAACCTCTTCAAATCTTACATAGTCCAATTCAAATATATTTATAATTACACCAGAGTAAGTCATTTCAACTTCAACGAGGTTTTTATCTTTCGCGCTCGCTTAAAAGAAAGTAAGAGGCTTGTATGAACTGCCCGAGTTCTATACATTTGTATTTTCCTCTTAAACCCTTGCACTGAATACGTAACCGTTCAATTGATACTTTTTATACTCTTGTGCCATGAATAAGGGTTATGTGGCTAGATGAGCAAGCCTTGATGTTGCACCACTCGTCTTGAGCAGCTGGGAATATCGATAAATTAATCAGGTTAGTTGTAAAGATTTCTTATAATGTGACATTTGATAACATCCATTTTCATTATAATTACCTCATGTGACAACCACAACATAAATTTGTTGTCTGATTGTCCCATTGTTTTTCATCTTTTATTGATCTCACGTGCTTCATATTTTCTGCATAGATCGTGACGAATGTATTGCAAAATTAATCATGTAAAAATTAAAATAATTTAAAAGTTAAAATAATTTAAACTTACTTTTTCCATTATTTGGCATCTTCATGTTCAACGATGTTCTTCTTTGCGTGCATCACATCCAATACATAACACTAGGTTATTCTCCAATTAACGAAAGTTAAATAAAATTGAACTCCTAGACCATGCCTTTCATGTCTCAGTTTCATTACCACTTGGGGTCTTCTTATGCTTGACATTATTAAATTTAGGATTCTTACCTGGAAAATTAGGGCCACAATCAGAAGATTTATTTTCAATTTTTGAGCCTCAAAGTTTTCTCGACAATAGCCTATGTTCAACTCCGCTAGGTAAAAAAGTGGAACCTTTCTTAAATCTAGTACTATGAGCGGGAGTAAAAACCTCCTACGATAATGTTATAATTTTTTTTGGTTAGTGGGGAGACGAAGAGATTCATTCTCCTCTCCAAAAATAGGACAATGTCCTATAAGATGGAAAATCATGAATTGCCCACATCAACATAGCTATCAGCGTAAACTCTTTTTTTTCTTTCTAAAAGAGTCAAATTCTTGAACACCCTCTTCCCATAACTCATTTAATTCTTTTATCAAAGGAGCCAGGTAGACATCGATGTGCTCACTTGGGATCTTTGGCCCAGGTATCATATAAAACGACGTTGAAAATTCAGGTCTCATACACTATGAAGGTGGGAGGTTGAGTGGGGCTAGGATCACTGGCCATACACTTTGATTGGTTTTTATATTTACAAATGGATTGAAACTATCTATTGATATTGCCAAATGAATGTTACACTATTATCGAACAAAATCGAGAGATTCAAAACTCAACCTCTTCCAAGTTGTTGAATCAATAGGTAGATGCATAAGATTATCCCTTACTTCTGTCCTAGCATGCCAATTCTTTGCCTCCGATATCCATGTTACTATGAAAATTCTCTTTAATCTAGGCCCAACGGGAAAATATTTCTTAACACTTTTTTGGCACTTTTGAGCTTCTGCCTTCCTTACGAGTCGATTGGACATATCTAGGTTCATCGCATACCAGACACCGATCGAGATTTTCATACTCCTTTCGGTATAGTATTAAATCATACACACAAGCATGAATTGATTTATACTTCATTCCCAAACCGTTCAAACTTCTTTTCATAGTAGGATAATTGTTTGGAAGTGTATTCTACTTGGGCAACAAGCCTTTCACCCAATTCAATAGTCTTGATACAATGTTGCCAGAAAAAACCCAACATGGCATGTAAAGTTGTTTGATCTTTCTCACAACTAGAGTATAATGGTTGGGCTGCCTTAAATTTTAAAATTTGGTAGTCATCATCAAGGTTTATCGTGATATCTTCATGACCACCTGAACCTTGTACATCATTACACTACGCCAAAACTGACAATTGGTCACGGTCAAAATCCCTGACCAAAACTATGGGTCGCAGACTTGGACCGTGACCATTTCGGGCACGACCAATTTCGTGGGTCGCGGCCCAAGTCCGTGACCAAAAAATGGTCACGCCCGTATTGGGTGACGGACGATGGTCGCGGACTTGGGCTGTGACCCATAACCGTGACAAAAATTGGTCACGACCATAGTCCGCGACCCACACTGCGATGCAAAAAAAAGGAAAAAATTGGTCGCGGACTTTGCTCGTGACCCATAACCGAGACAAAAATTGGTCGTGCCAAAAGTCCGCGACCCACACTGCGACGAAAAAAAAGGAAAAAATTAGTCACGGACTTTGGCCGTGACCAACAACCGTGACAAAAATTGGTCGCGACCAAAGTTCGTGACCCACACCGCGACGCAAAAAAAAAGGAAAAAATTGGTCGCGAAGTTTGGCCGTGACCCACAACCGTCACAAAAATTGGTCGCGGCCGAAGTCCGTGACCCATACCGCGATAGAAAAGAAATGAAAAAATGGTTGTGGACTTTGGTCGAGACCATTTTTCGTCACGATTGGGGGTCATGGAATTTGACCACGACCATTTTTATACGTGACAGAAAAAAATGGTGATGGACAAAGTCCATGACCATATTTAACTACAATTTTAAAAAAATGTCCTTTTTTGGTCCAATCCTAAAATTGGAGGTCATGTGACTGCACGGTCGGTTGCTACATGTAACGTTGGACACATACGAGATGTTACAAATATTCAATATTGGCAAAACAGTAAAAAAATCACAAACTATGAATCGGGAACGTTGTTAATATACAAATATATATACAAATTTAAAAATATTACACGTCTAAAGAATTAACAGACCAAAAAAATTGTCCAGAGTTTCCTCTATTTTCTGGACATTCCAAACCCTGGAAATATAAAACCTGCTTATTATAAAGCCCGTACGGCCATAAAATTCAACAATCAAATTATAAAAGCCCGCACGACTATAAAACTAAACAATAAAAGCTTACACGTCAGTAAAACATAAAAAACACAATCTTCAATGCCCAAAACATTATATAAACAATCTTCATCATGCAGTAAACCATTGCCTTCTTCATTTTTCCAACGTGAAAAAATCCTACAAATGATAGGATAAAAACATAAAAAACGATATCAGTAACCAAGGAGTATTACAAAAAATTTATTCAAGCTGAAAATTGCATATATGAGTTATAATTATCAACATATCAATGTTTTTAAGCCTAAGTCTAGAAATATGAAAATTCTCGTCGTATTATCAAATCGTGAGTCCCGAGAACGCGTGGTTAGTCCCTACGAGTTTCATTGGTCCCGTGCGAGGTGTTAGCGCCACTCACGGGTCCGTTCAGGGGCCGGTTAGGGTTTTTGCCCTCTAACTCCATTTTTAGGCCTAAGTCTAGAAATTTTCAAATTCTCATTGAATTATCAAACCTGGAGTCCCATGATCATGCGGTCAGTCCCTATAAGTTATAATTTTCACGTACGAGGTGTTGGCGCCACTAACAAGGCCGTTCGGGGGTCGGTTCGGGTTTTCACCCTCTAACGCCATTTTTTAAGCCTAAGTTTAGAAATTTTCAAATTCTCATCGTATTTTCAAATCGGGAGTCCCGTGATCGCGTAGTCAGTCCCTACGAGTTTCATTGGTCACGAGAGAGGTGTTGGCGCCACTCATAGAGCCGTTCGGGGGCTGGTTCGAGTTTTCGGCCTCTAAAATCATTTTATAAGCCTAAGTCTAGAAATTTTCAAATTCTCGTCATATTCTCAAACTGGGAGTCCCGCGATTGTGCGGTCATTTCTTACGAGTTACATTGGTCACGTGTGAGGTGTTGGGGCCACTCAAGGGGAAGTTTAAGGGTCGGCTCAGGTCTTCACCCTCTAACGCCATTTTTTAAGCTTAAGCTAGAAATTGTCAAATTCTCATCCTATTCTCAAACCGAGAGTCCCATTATCGCATGATCACTCTCTACGAGTTTTATTGGTCACGTACAAGGTGTTCGCGCCACTCACGTGTCCGTTCGGGGGCCGATTCGGGTTTTCGCCATCTAACACCATTTTTAAAGCCTAAGTCTGGAAATTTTCAAATTCTCATCGTATTCTCAGATAGGGAGTCCCGCGATCGTGCGACCAGTTCCTATTGGTTACATTGGTCACGTGCGAGGTGTTGGTGCCACTCAAGGGCCCGTTCGGGGCCGGTTTGGGTTTTACACTCTAATGCCATTTTTCGTGCCCAAGTCTAGAAATTTTCAAATTCCCGTCGTATTCTCAAATCGGGAGTCCTGTGATCGCGTAGTCAGTCCCTACGAGTTTCATTGGTCACACGTGAGGTGTTGGCACCACTCACGGGGACGTTCGGTGGCTGGTTCAGGTTTTCGTCCTCTAACACCATTTTTTAAGCCTAAGTCTAAAAATTTTCTAATTCTCATCGTATTCTCAAACTAGGAGTCCTGCGATTGCGCGATCAGTTCCTACGGGTTACATTGGTCACGGGTGAGGTGTTGGTGCCAATCACAGGGCCGTTCGGGGGACGGTTCCGGTTTTCACCCTCTAACACCATTTTTTAAGCCCAAGTCTAAAAATTTCCAAATTCTCATCGTATTCTCAAAATGAGAGTCCCGTGATCGCACAGTCAGTTCCTACGAGTTATATTGGTCCCGTGCGAGGTGTTGGCGCCACTCACGAGGCCGTTCGAGGGCCAATTTGGGTTTTCACCCTCGAACGCCATTTTTAAGCCTAAGTCTAGAAATTTTCAAATTCTTGACGTATTCTCAAACCGAGAGTCCCGTGATCGTGCTGTCAGTCCCTACAAATTTCAATGGTAACGTGCGAGGTGTTGGCATCACTCACGAGGGCCGTTCGGGGTCTGGTTCAAGTTTTTCACCTCTAACGCCATTTTTAAGCCTAAGTCTAGAAAATTTCAAATTCTCGTTGAGAACGTATGTGCTTGCGTTCAAATGAGCAAATTATATATTAAACCCTTTTAACCCAAACAAACCCTAAACATGCAACAGTATGTGATTGAATAAAATGATAATCTAAGCTAGCACATTCAACACATGAAATTGAGGAAAAATCCCCCAAAGGGGCAAAACCATTTATTTTCATTATAATATTGTAGGCTATACAATTTCGGATTACAATGAAAATACAAGTGACTAAGAATTACCCTCAGGTATCGGATTCTATAGTCGCGGCTGGAACTATCCCTTTCCAGTAGGGCTGAAATGGAGAAGAGAACGGCTTCTCCACAAGGGTGTGAACAGCAAGAATGCGTTCCTGGGTTGCAAAGTGATTCACAAAGGATTGGCAATTTGTGTGAATCAAATACCTAGAGTCTAGATGCTCAATAGGTGAAGACTTAGGGCTTTCTGTACTCTGAAAATCGTGTGTTTAAGTCTTAGAAAACGACTTCCCGTAGTGGGATTAAATAAGAGGTCTTGGGCCTTAAAAATCTGAACACGATCTGAACATGATTTGTTAAAGTTAATCCCACGCGGACCGGTCCGGGTCTGAGGCGGATCGGTCCGATTGACCGGATCGGTTCTTTTATTCTGAGCCCGGATCGGTTTGCTTCCAAGGTTCATCGGTTCTCTTGCGGTCCGGGGTATACTGGCCTTCTGACAAATAAGCGGATCGGTCCGGTTCTTTAGGCGAACCGGTCCGGTTAGTCGGATCGGTTCTTTTATTTCAGCGGATCGGTCCGGCTGTCAGACTATGATTCCTCTTCTTCTTTTGATATTCGGATCCGTTGAATCTTGAATCTTGAATTTCTTCAACGGTGTAACGGCGTGCGACATAATACATTGATAATGGACAAAAATGTCCTTACAAATACCCCCCTATGTCTATGCCGGTACATTCATAAAAACAAACATCTGAATTATCAAACAACTAAAAAAGATGCCTATACAAATCTACCCTTCCATGAACCCAAAACTGGAAAGATACAATTGAATAAGACTACAGCGTTTGCTCTTCAATTCTTCAGGAATCTCAACGCTTTTCTCATCAGGGTGTGCAATCCAATGATAATCCATGTAGCAAATATGGCTAATAACGTTCTCTAACTGAGCACGAGTCTTGACCCTTAGAGTGGGATCGCCAACAATGGCAGACGGGTCATGACTCTTGCGAACCCAAGCAGGTGTGTCCCCTAACACAGGAGTAGGGTCTACAGAGTGTGAGAGAGGAACATGTAAATCACTGTCAGAACAATCCTCATCCTCACACTGAAGGTTAGGACGTAGAGCAAACCTTATATCGGAGTATGATAGGTAGGCTTCTCTACTTGACTGCCAGTCGTCCCGACATCGCCTTTAGTGTTGGAGTCTGTGCGCGATATCAGGCATCCCCAAAAGAGTCACATTTACTTGGTCTAAAACGTATTATAAAATACGTGAGTGGGACTCTCTCATATGGTATTTGGTATTCCTTCGATACCGATGACTGTTTGTCCGCCTATGCGGATGCCGATTGGGCCGGGGATGTAGATGGTTGTAGAAGCACTTCTGGTGGGTGTTTCTATTTTGGTTATGCTCTTGTCTCCTAGCTGAGCAAGAAACAAAATTCCATCTCTTTATCCACTGCAGAGGCTGAGTACATAGCCGCCGGAAGTTGTTGCACAAAACTCTTGTGGATGAAGTAAATGTTGGAGGATTATGGGATTTCACAAGACACCATGATCATTTCTTGTGACAACACGAGCGCGATACACATATCCCGTAAACCCATCCATCATTCGCGCATAAAACACATCAGGATACGTGAGCACTTTATTCGTCAGTTAGTTGAGGAGAAGACTGTATCCCTGAGTTTTGTTCCCACCGACCGTCAATTAGCAGACATTTTCATAAAACCTTTAGATGCCCTTAGATTTGAGAGTCTTAGGAAGTCTTTGGGGATTTGCACAGTTGACTGAGGGGTTGGTCTATGTCTAGAATAGGTTGCTTTTTCATGTTCATATCATATGCTTCCTATTGCTAGTCTGTTTATATGTACCATTGCTTAGTTGTACAGCTTTTATTTATTCTTTTTGCTTTTCATATTTCTTTTGAAAAATATAAAAAGATTTTCCTTTAAGAAAAATTTTAAGAAAAGAACAAAAAGATTTTATTTTGATAAATTTTTTGAAAAATCCAAAAAGATTCCTTTTTTATGGATGAGCATTTAAGATAGCCAAGTCACAACTTCATTCCATTTATCCATGTGACTGTTTGATAGAGATTTGAGAGGCTACATCATTTCATTTATGTGCTTTACATTGATTGGAGTCTTTGAGATGTAATTAGTGATATCTTCCTACATGTTTGACTCCTATATCCTTTATTGTACACATGCACGGCTATATTTGATTATTGCACTTGTCTATATCATATTGGCTCGAGTGTTTCCATCTCAATTCTGTCTATACAATGTACAATATGCGATAAAACTTGACAAGATTGGAATGCATGTAAAAACCATTTTGGTGAGACTGTGTGTTTTTATATAACGGGGAGGGGCTGCGAAAGGTAATTATCTATCCTTTGCGCAAAAGCCACCGTTAAAAAGGACCTAAAAAATGGAGGAATTTTAATATCCGAGGTCCAAAGAGGTTAAAAGAGCCCGAAAAAAATTTAAAGGCAATAAAAAGAAATTCATGCCAAATATGGGCCACTTAGGTTTCACCATCAATTCTCCAAAGTTTGAGAATTTAGAATGCCTCTATTCAAAATTATATATCTGAGGGAGTTTGGTTGGAGAATATAAACGGGTTTGCACTTCCTTGAAAGTCTTGAAAAAGCTTAAAATAATTTTGGACGTTATTGGTGTGAAAATCACTTTGAGCTTTGATTTGTTGATTTGATTGAGTCAATATCTTATATTGTCATTATTTTACACCAAAGGAAGCATTTGAGTTCATTCGCTAGGAATATCCAATATTCATCGTGCACATATGTCATGTTTGTATGCATTGATTTTCCTATCGAATTTGATCACACCACTTCATTCACGCTATCATCGACTTGGTTGCTTTGTGTTCATTCATGGTGTGATTTTATCCTAGTGGCACCCCGCACTTGCTTATTTGATTTATTTCTCTCATTTGTCTATTATGGGGACATCATAAAAAGGGGGAGAATGAATTATCTTATTATGGGGGAGATTTGAAAGTTTGAGTTTGCTCATAAATTGGTATATATGTTTATCTCATTTCAAACTCGATATGTCACTTGGTATTTTGCTTTGTCTCATGTGTGTAGGTACTACATGGATTATCATTGGATTGCACACCCTGATGAGAAAAGCGTTGAGATTCCTGAAGAATTGAAGAGCAAACGCTGTAGTCTTATTCAATTGTATCTTTCCAGTTTTGGGTTCATGGAAGGGTAGATTTGTATAGGCATCTATTTTTTTTTTCAAACTTATTTTTCTCAACTTTCTTTTTATCTTTAAAATTGCCATTTTTCTTAAATTTGAGAATCCTCTTGAAATTTTTAGCAAAAAGAGCCAAATCATCTAGGTCAAAATCACACTCAGAATCTGACGTGTCAGTCTCTTTCTTTCTAGATGACTCTACCCTTTTTCTAGACGACCCCTCACTCCTTCTCTCTTGGGCTTTAAGTGCAATTCCCTTATCTTTAGATTTAGCAGTTTTAGGGAACATATCAATTTCATAAGTTTGCAAATCTCCTACAAGTTCTTCCAATTTTAGCGTATTTAAATTACCCATAGAATTTAGCACAGTGACTTTAGGGATAAAACACTTAGGCAAAGAACGAAGAATCTTTTTAACAACTCTAGCATTAGGAATATGTTCACCAAGATTAAAGCTAGTATTAACAATGTCAGAAAGTCTAGCATAAAATTCATCAAAGCATTCAGATTCATGCATGGTGATGGTTTCAAATTGAGTTGTCAAATTTTGCAACTTAGATTCTTTCACACCATTAGTTCCTTCATGGGTGAGTTGTAAAACATCCCATGCCTCTTTTGACGTGGTGCACGTCATTATACGTTTGAACTCATCAGGTGTGATAGACCCAGAAATAGCACTTAGACCCTTAGAATTAAAAGATGCCCATTTAAATTCTTCATCAGTCGAAAAAGTGTCAGGTTTCAAATTGATCACATTATCAACAGTCACGGAGGGAGGTGTCCACCCTCTTTCAACTAAAATCCAAACCCTTTCATCTATGGCTTTTAAAGCCGACCTCATTCAGGCTTTCCAATAGGCATAATTTGTCCCGTCAAAAACAGGCATTTTATTATATAACTTCTCCATTTGAACACACACTTTTTTCAAAAATCAATTTTTTCAGAAAATTGATATCTTAGAAAAATTTTGCGAAAAATAGGAATACGCGATAGATTAGTGTAACCTGCTCTGATACCAATTTGAGAACGTATGTGTTCAAATGAGCAAATTATATATTAAACCCTTTTAACCCAAACAAACCCTAAACATGCAACAATATGTGATTGAATAAGATGATAGTCTAAGCAAGAACATTCAAACACATGCAATTGAGGAGAAATCCCCCAAAGGGGCAAAACCATTTATTTTCATTATAATATTGTAGGCTATACAATTTCGGATTACAATGAAAATACAAGTGACTAAGAATTACCCTCAGGTATCGGATTCTGTAGTCGCGGCTGGAACTATCCCTTTCCAGTAGGGCTGCAATGGAGAAGAGAACGGCTTCTCCACAAGGGTGTGAACAGCAAGAATGCGTTCCTGGGTTGCAAAGTGATTCACAAAGGATTGGAAATTTTTGTGAATCAAATACCTAGAGTCTAGATGCTCAATAGGTGAAGACTTAGGGCTTTCTGTACTCTGAAAATCGTGTGTTTAAGTCTTAGAAAACCACTTCCCGTAGTGGGATTAAATAAGAGGTCTCGGGCCTTAAAAATCTGAACACGATCTGAACACGATCTGTTGAAGTTTATCCCAGGCGGACTGGTCCGGGTCTGAGGCAGAACGGTCCGATTGACCGGATTGGTTCTTTTATTCTGAGCCCGGATCGGTCCGTTGATGATCGGATCGATTTGCTTCTAGGCTTCATCGGTTCGCTTACGGTCCGGGGTATACTGGCCTTCTGACAAACAAGCGGATCGGTCCGGTTCTTTAGGCTGACCGGTCCGGTTAGCCGGATCGGTTCTTTTATTTCAGCGGATCGATCCGGCTATCAGACTATGATTCCTCTTCTTCTTTTGATATTCGGATCCGTTGAATCTTGAATCTTGAATTTCTTCAACGGTGTAACGGCGTGCGACATAATACATTGATAATAGACAAAACTGTCCTTACACTCGTTGTATTCTCAAATTGGGAGTCCTGCGATCGCCTGATCAGTGACTACGGGTTACATTGGTCACGTGCGAGGTGTTGGTTCCACTCACGGGGTCGTTTGGGGGCCGGTTCAAGTTTTTTCCCTCTAACGCCAATTTTTAAGCCTAAGTCTAAACTTTTTAAAATTCTCACCGTATTTTCAATCGGGAGTCCCATGATCGCGCGGTTTGTCCCTACGAGTTACATTGGTCCTGTACGAGGTGTTGGCGCCACTCACGGGGCCGTTCGAAAGCCGGATCGAGTTTTCACACTCTCTAACGCCATGTTTTAAGCCTAAGTATAGAAATTTTCAAATTCTAAAATCGGGAGTCCCATAATCAGGAGGTCAGTCTCAAAGGGTTACATAGGTCACATGCGAGGTGTTGCCGCCACTCACGAGGCCGTTCGGGGGCCGGTTCAGGTTTTTTCCCTCTAACGCCATTTTTTTAAGCCTAAGTATAGAAAATTTCAAATTCTCATCATATTCTCAAACCGAGAGTCATGTGATCGTGCGGTCAGTTCCTACGAGTTACATTGATCACGTGAGAGGTGTTGATACCACTCATGGGGCCCTTCGGGGGCCGGTTTGGGTTTTCACCTTCTAACGCCATTTTAAGCCTAACTCTAGAAATTTTAAAATTCTCGTCGTATTCTCAAACCGGGAGACCCATGATCGTGCGCTCAATTCCTATGGGTTAGATTGGTCACGTGCGAAGTGTTGGCACCACTCAGGATACCGTTCGGGGGCCGATTCGAGCTTTTGCCCTCTAACGCCATTTTTTAAGCCTAAGTCTAGAAATTTTCAAATTCTCGTCGTATTCTAAAATCGGGAGTCCCTTGATCGTGCGATCAGTTCCTACGAGTTTCATTGGTCATGTGCGAGGTGTTGGCGCCACTCACGGGGCCGTTTTGTGGCTGGTTCCGGTTTTCACCCTCTAATGCCCTTTTTTAAGACAAACTTTAGAAATTTTCAAATTCTCATCATATTCTCAAACCGGGAGTCCCGTGATCACGAGGTCAGTCGCGAAGGGTTACATTGGTCACATGCAAGGTGTTGCTTCCACTCACAATGCCATTCGGGGGCCGGTTCAGGTTTTTGCCCTCTAACGCCATTTTTTAAGTCTAAGTCTAGAAAATTTCAAATTCTCATCATATTCTCAAACCGGGAGTCATGTGATCGTGCGGTCAGTTCCTACGTGTTACATTGGTCACGTGTGAGGTGTTGATGCCACTCATTGGGGCGCTTCGGGGGCCGATTTGGGTTTTCTCCTTCTAACACCATTTTTAAGCCTAACTCTAGAAAATTTAAAATTCTCGTCGTATTCTCAAATTGGGAGATCCATGATCGCACGGTCAGTCCCTATGGGCTACATTAGTCACGTGCGAGGTGTTGGCACCTCTCACAGTACCGTTCGGGGGCCGATTCGGGTTTTTGCCCTCTAACGCCATTTTTTAAGCCTAAGTCTAGCAATTTTGAAATTCTCATCATATTCTCAAGCCTAAGCCAAGAAATACAAAATTCTCCTCGTATTCTCAAACTGGGAGTCCTGCGATCTCGCCATCAGTTCCTACGGGTTACATTGGTCACGTGCGAGGTGTTAGCACCACTCACTTGGCCATTTGGGGGCCGATTTGAGTTTTCACACTCTAATGCCTTTTCTTAAGCCTAAGTCTAAAAATTTTCAAATTCTAGTCGTATTCACAAACCGGGAGTCCCATGAACGCGCGGTCAGTCCCTACGAATTTCATTGGTCACGTGGAGGTGTTGGCGCCACTCACGGGGCCGTTTGGGTTTTGGTTCGGGTTTTCACCCTCTAACGCCATTTGTTAAGCCTAAGTTTAGAAATTTTCAAATTCTCAGCGTATTCTCAAACCGAGAGTCCTGTGATCGCGTGGACAGTTCCTACGGGTTATATTGGTCATGGGCGAGGTGTTGGCGCCACTCGCGGGGCCATTCGGGACTCGATTCGTGTTTCGTCCTCTAACGCCATTTTTTAAGCTTAAGCCTAGAACTATGCAAATTCTCATAGTATTCTCAAACCGGGAGTCCCATGATCACCCGGTCAGTCCCTACGTGTTTCATTGGTAGCGCATGAGGTGTTGGCACCACTCACAGGGCCGTTCAGGGGATGGTTAAGGTTTTTTCCCTCTAACGCCATTTTGTTAGCCTAAGTCTAGAAATTCTCAAATTCTCATCGTATTCTCAAATCGGGAGTCCCGTGATCGCGAGGTCAGTCCCTACGGGTTACATTAGTCACGTGCAAGGAGTTAACAACACTCACGGGGCCGTTCGAGGGACGGTTCGGCTATTCGTCCTCTAATGCCATTTTTTAAGCTCAACTCTAGAAATATAAAACTTCTCCTCGTATTCGCAAACCAGGAGTCCCTCGATCCCGCAGTTAGTCCCTACGAGTTTCATTGGTCCCGTGTGAGGTGTTGGCACCACTCACGGGGCCGTTCGATAGTCGGTTTGGGTTTACACTCTCTAATGCCATTTTTTAAGCCAAAGCCTAGAAATGTTCAAATTCTCATCATATTCTGAAACCGGGAGTCCCGTGATCGCGTGGTCAATCCCTACGGGTTACATTGGTCACGTAGAAGGTGTTGGTGCCCCTCACTGGGCCGTTCGGGGGCGGGTTTGGGTTTTTTCCCTCTAACGCCCTTTTTTAGGCCTAAGTCTAGAAAATTTCAAATTCTCGTCATATTCTCAAACCGGGAGTCCAGTGATCACATGGTCAGCCCCTACGAGTTAGATTGGTCATGTGCGAGCTATTGATGCCACTCATGGGGCTCGTTCGGGTTTTCATCCTCTAACGTTATTTTTTAAGCCCAAGTCTAGAAATATGCAAATTCTCGTGGTATTCTCAAATCGGTAGTCCCGTGATCGCACGGTCAGTCCCTACGAATTTCATTCGTCACGTGCGACGTGTTGACGCCACTCATGGGGCCGTTTGGGGGCTGGTTTGGGTTTTCCCCCTCTCATGCCATTTTATAAGCCTAAGTCTAGAAATTTTGAATTTCTCATGGTATTCTCAAATCGGGAGTCCCGTGATCGCGCGATCAGTTCCTTCGGGTTACATTGGTCACGTGAGAGGTGATGGCGCAAGTCATGGGGCCTTTCGGGGCCGGTTTGGGTTTTCCTCTGCAAATACCATTTTTTAAGCCAAAGTCTAGAAATATGCAAATTCTCATCGCATTCTCAAATCGAGAGTCGAGTGATCGTGCGGTCAGTCCCTATGAGTTTCATTGGTCACGCGCGAGGTGTGGCGCCACTTATGGGGCCGTTCAGGTTTTCACCCTCTAATGCCATTTTTAAGCATAAGTCTAGAAAATTTCAAATTCTCATCATATTCTCAAAGTTGGAGTCCCATTATCGCGCGGTTAGTCCCTACGAGTTACATTGGTCCCGTGAGAGGTATTAGCGCAACTCACGGGGCCGTTCGGGGGTCGGTTCGGGTTTTCGCCCTCTAATGCCATTTTTTATGCCTAAGTCTAGAAAATTTCAAATTCTCGTCGTATTCTTAAACCGGGAGTCCCGTGATCGCATGGTCAGTCCCTACAGGTTAGATTGGTCACGTGCGAGGTGTTGACCCACTCACAGGGCCGTTCGGGGTTCGGTTCGGGTTTTCGTTATCTAATGCTATTTTTTAAGCCCAAGTAAAGAAATATACAAATTCTCATAGTATTCTCAAACCGGGAGTCCCATGATCGCTTGGTCAATCCCTATTAATTTCATTGGTCACGTGCGACATGTTGGCGCCACTCATGGGGCCGTTTGGGGGCTAGTTCGGGTTTTTGCCCTCTAACGCCATTTTATAAGCCTAAGTTTAGAAATTTTCAAATTCACACTGTATTCTCAAATCGGGAGTCACGTGATCGCGCGGTCAGTCTCTACGGGTTACATTGGTCACGTGTGAGGTGATGGTGCCACTCATGGGGCCGTTCAATAGCCGATTTGGGGTTTCTCCCTCTAACGCCATTTTTTAAGCTTAAGTCTAGTAATTTTCAAATTCTTGTCATATTCTCAAACTGGGAGTCCCGTGATCTCGTGGTCAGTCTCTACGGGTTACATTGGTCACGTGCAAGGTGTTGGCGCCACTCACGGCGCCGTTCGGAGGATGGTTCGGGTTTTTTCCCTCTAACGCCCTTTTTAAGGCCTAAGTCTGGAAAATTTCAAATTCTCATCGTATTCTCAAACCTGGAGTCCCGTGATCACATGGTCAGTCTCTACGGTTTAGATTGGTCATGTACGAGGTGTTGACGCCACTCACGGGAACGTTCGGGGGCCGAGTCGAGTTTTCATCGTCTAACGCTATTTTTTAAGCCCAAGTCTAAAAATATGCAAATTCTCTTGGTATTCTCAAACCGGGAGTCCCGTGATCGCGTGATCAGTCCTTACAAATTTCATTGGTCACGTGCGATGTGTTGGCACCACTCATGTGGCCGGTTAGGGTTTTCGCCCTCTAATGTCATTTTATAAGCCTAAGTTTAGAAATTTTCAAATTCTCATCGTATTCACAAATCAGGAGTCCCATGATTGCGCGGTCAGTCCCTACGGGTTACATTGGACACGTGCGAGGTGTTGGGGCCACTCACGGGGCCGTTCGGTGGCCGGTTCGGCTTTTCATCCTCTAACGCCATTTTTTAAGTCCAAGTCTAGAAATATACAAATTCTACTCGTATTCTCAAACTAGGAGTCCCGTGATCGCGTGATTAGTCCCTACGAGTTTCATTGGTCCCATGTGAGGTGTTGGCACCACTCACGGGGCCGTTCGATAGTCGGCTTGGGTTTTCACCCTCTAAAGCCATTTTTCAAGACTAAGTCTAGAAAATTTCAAATTCTCATCTTATTCTGAAACTGGGAGTCCCGTGATCGCGTGGTCAGTCCCAACAGGTTACATTGATCACGTGCAAGGTGTTGGCGTCACTCACGGGGCCGTTCGGAAACTGGTTCAGGTTTTTGCCCTATAATGCACTTTTTTAGGCCTAAGTCAAGAAAATTTCAAATTCTCGTCGTATTCTCAAACCTGGAGTCCCGTGATCGCATGGTCAGTCCCTACGGGTTATACTGGTCACGTGCGAGGTGTTGATGCCACTCACGGGGCCGTTCGAGGGCCGATTCGGGTTTTCATCCTCTAACATTATTTTTAAGACCAAGTCTAGAAATATGCAAATTCTTGTGGTATTCTCAAACCGATGGTCCCGTGATCGCGTAGTCAGTCCCTACGAATTTCATTCGTCACGTGCGATGTGTTGGCGCAACTCATGGGGCCGTTTGGGGTCTGGTTCCGGTTTTCACCCTCTAACGCCATTTTATAAGCCTAAGTCTAGAAATTTTTAATTTCTCATCATATTCTCAAACTGGGAGTCCCGTGATCGCGCGGTCAGTCCCTACAGCTTACATTAGTCACGTGCGAGGTGATGGCGCCAGTCATGGGGCCGTTCGGGGGCCGGTTTGGGTTTTCACACTCTAATGCCATTTTTTAAGCCTAAGTCTAAAATTTTTCAAATTCTAGTCGTATCTCAAATTGGGAGTCCCATGATTGCACGGTCAGTCCCTACGAATTTCATTCGTCACGTACGACGTGTTGGGGTCACTCATGGGGTCATTTTGGGGCTGGTTCGGGTTTTCACCCTCTAACGCCATTTTATAAGCCTAAGTCTAAAAATTTTCAATTTCTCATCATATTCTCAAACCTGGAGTCCTGCGATCACGCGGTCAGTTCCTACAGGTTACATTGGTCACGTCCGAGGTGTTGGCACCACTCACTGGGCCATTTGGAGGTCGGTTTGGGTTTTCACACTCTAATGCCATTTTTAAGCCTAAGTCTAAAAAATTTCAAATTCAAGTCATATTCTCAAACCGAGAGTCCCGTGATTGCGCAGTCAGTCCCTACGAATTTCATTGGTCACGTGCGAGGTGTTGGCGCCAATCACGGGGCCGTTTTGGGGTTGGTTCGGGTTTTCACCCTCTAACACCATTTGTTAAGCCTAAGTCTAGAAATTTTCAAATTCTCAGCGTATTCTCAAACCGAGAGTCCTGTGATCGCGTGGTCAGTTCCTATGGGTTAGATTGGTCACGGGCGAGGTGTTGGCGCCACTCACGGGGCCATTCGGGACTCAATTCGCGTTTTCGTCCTCTAACGTTATTTTTTAAGCCTTAGCCTAGAACTATGCAAATTCTTGTCGTATCCTCAAACATGGAGTCCCGTGATCACGCGGTCAGTCCCTACGAGTTTCATTGGTCGCGCGTGAGGTGTTGGCACCACTCACGGGGTCATTCGGGGGATGGTTAGAGTTTTTTCCTTCTAACGCCATTTTGTTAGCCTAAGTCTAAAAATTTCAAATTCTCATCGTATTCTCAAACTGGGAGTCCCGTGATCGCAAGGTCAGTCCCTACGGGTTACATTAGTCACGTGCGAGGAATTAGCACCACTCACGGGGCCGTTCGAGGGCTGGTTCATCTTGTCATCCTCTAATGCCATTTTTTACGCCCAAGTCTAGAAATATGCAACTTATCCTCGTATTATCAAACCAGGGGTCCCTCAATCATGCAGTTAGTCCCTACGAGTTTCATTGGTCCCGTGTGAGGTGTTGGCACCACTCACGGGGCCATTCGATAGCCGGTTTGGGTTTGCGCCCTCTAAAGCCATTTTTTAAGCCTAAGCCTAGAAATTTTCAAATTCTCGTCATATTTTGAAACTGGGAGTCCCGTGACCACGTGGTCAGTCCCTACGGGTTACATTGGTCACGTTCAAGGTGTTGGTGCCACTCATTGGGCCGTTCGGGGGCGAGTTCGGGTTTTTTTCCCTCTAACGCCCTATTTTAGGCCTAAGTCTAGAAAATTTCAAATTCTCGTCATATTCTCAAACCAGGAGTCCAGGGATCACATGGCCAGTCTCTACGGGTTAGATTGGTCACGTACGAGGTGTTGATGCCACTCACGGGGCCGTTCGGGGGCCGGTTCGGGTTTTCATACTCTAACGTTATTTTTTAAGCCCAAATCTAGAAATATGAAAATTCTCGTGGTATTCTTAAATCGGTAGTCCCATGAATGCGCGGTCAGTCCTTACGAATTTCATTCGTCACGTGCGATGTGTTGGCGCCACTCATGGGGCCGTTTGGGGGATGGTTCAAGTTTTCACCCTCTAACGCCATTTTATAAGCCTAAGTCTAGAAATTTTCAATTTCTCATCGTATTCGCAAACCGGGAGTCCCGTGATCGTACGGTCAGTCCCTACGGGTTACATTAATCACATGCGAGGTGATGGCGCAAGTCATGGGGCCGTTCGGGCGCCAATTTGGGTTTTCCTTCACAAACGCCATTTTTAAGCCCAAGTCTAGAAATATGCAAATTCTCATCGCATTCTCAAACCGGGAGTCGAGTGATCGCGCGGTCAGTCCCTATTAGTTTCATTGGTCACGCGCGAGGTGTTGGCACCACTCATGGGGCCGTTTGAGTTTTCACCCTCTAATGCCATTTTTTAAGCATAAGTCTAGAAATTTTCAAATTCTCATCGTATTATCAAACTGGGAGTCCTGTTATCACGCGACCAGTCCCTACGGGTTACATTGGTCCAGTGCGATGTGTTGGCGCAACTCACAGGGCCGTTCGGGGGTCGATTCGAGTTTTTGCCCTCTAAAACCATTTTTTATGCCTAAGTCTAGAAAATTTCAAATTCTCATCGTATTCTCAAACTGGGAGTCCCGTGATTGTATGGTCAGTCCCTACAGGTTAGATTGGTCACGTGCGAGGTGTTGACGCCACTCACAGGGCCGTTTGGGGTCCGATTCGGGTTTTCATCATCTAATGCTATTTTTTAAGCTCAAGTCTAGAAATATGAAAATTCTCATGGTATTCTCAAACCGAGAGTCCCGTGATCGCGTGGTCAATCCCTACGAATTTCATTGGTCACGTGCAACATGTTGGCGCCACTCATGGGGCCGTTTGGGGGCTGGTTTGAGTTTTTGCCCTCTAACGCCATTTTATCAACTTAAGTTTAGAAATTTTCAAATTCTCATCATATTCTCAAATCGGGAGTCCCGTGGTCACGCGGTCAGTCCCTACGGGTTACATTGGTCACGTGTGAGGTGATGGCGCCACTCACGGGGCCGTTCAATAGCCGGTTTGTGTTTTTGCCCTCTAACGCCATTTTTAAGCCTAAGTCTAGTAATTTTCAAATTCTCATCATATTCTCAAATTGGGAGACCCGTGATCTTGTGGTCAGTCCCTACGGGTTAGATTGGTCACGTATAAGGCATTGACGCCACTCACAGGGACGTTCGGGGGTCGGGTCGAGTTTTCGTCGTCTAACGCTATTTTTTAAGCCCAAGTCTAGAAATATGAAAATTCTCGTGTTATTCTCAAACCAGGAGTCCCGTGATCGCGCGATCAGTCCTTACAAATTTCATTGGTCACGTGCGACGTGTTGGCACCACTCATGGGGCCATTTGGGGGGTGGTTCGGGTTTTCGCCCTCTAACGTCATTTTATAAGCCTAAGTCTAGAAATTTTCAGATTCTCATCGTATTCTCAAATCGGGAGTCCCGTGATTGCGTGGTCAGTCCCTACGGGTTACTTTGGTCAAGCGCGAGGTGTTGGCGACACTCACGGGGCTGTTCGGGGGCCAGTTCGACTTTTCATCCTCTAACACCATTTTTTAAGCTCAAGTCTAGAAATATGCAAATTCTCCTCGTATTCTCAAACCAGGAGTCCCGTGATCACGCGATTAGTCCCTACGAGTTTCATTGGTCCAATGAAGGGTGTTGACACCACTCATGGGGCCGTTCGATAGCCAGTTTTGGTTTTCACCCTCTAACGCCATTTTTTAATCCTAAGTCTAGAAAATTTCAAATTCTCGTATTATTCTGAAAGTGGGAGTCCCGTGATCGCGTGGTCAGTCCCAACAGGTTACATTGGTCACGTGTAAGGTGTTGGCGTCACTCACCGGGCCATTCGAGGGCTGGTTCAGGTTTTTGCCCTATAATGCCCTTTGTTAGGCCTAAGTCTAGAAAATTTTAAATTCTCGTCGTATTCTCAAACTGGGAGTCCCGTGATCGCATGGTTAGTCCCTACGGGTTAGATTGGTCATGTGCGAGGTATTGACGCCACTCATGTGGCCGTTCGGGGGCCGGTTCAGGTTTTCGTTGTCTAACATTATTTTTTAATCCCAAGTCTGGAAATATACAAATTCTTGTGGTATTCTATAACCGGGAGTCCAATGATTGCGCGGTCAGTCCCTACGAATTTTTTTGGTCACGTGCGGCGTGTTGGCGCCACTTATGGGGCCGTTTGGGGGCTGGTTTGGGTTTTCACCTTCTAACGCCATTTTATGTCTAAGTATAGACATTTTCAATTTCTCATCGTATTCTCAAATCGAGAGTCTCGTGATCGCGCGGTCAGTCCCTACGGGTTACATTAGTCACGTGCGAGGTGTTGGCGGCACTTTTGGGGACAGTTCGGGTTTTCACCCTTTAATGCCATTTTTTAAGCCTGTCTAGAAATTTTCAAATTCAAGTCGTATTCTCAAATTAGGATACCCGTGATCACGCGGTCAGTCCCTATGAATTTCATTGGTCACGTGCAAGATGTTAGCACCACTCACAGGGCCGTTTGGGGGGTAGTTTGGGTTTCCGCCCTCGAATGCCATTTGTTAAACCTAAGTCTAGACATTTTCAAATTCTCATCGTCTTCTCAAACTGGGAGTCCCATGATCGCGCGGTCAGTCCCTACGGGTTACATTGGTCATGCGCGAGGTGTTGGCTCCACTCACGGGGCTGTTCGAGGGACGATTCAGGTTTTCATCCTGTAACGTCAATTTCTAAGCCCAAGTCTAAAAATATGCAAATTCTCATCATATTCTCAGATTGGGAGTCTTGCGATTGCGCAGTCAGTCCCTACGAGTTTCATTGGTCCTGTGCGAGGTGTTGACGCCACTCACGGAGCCGTTTGGGAGCCGGCTCGGGTTTTTCTCTCTAAAGCCATTTTTTAAGCGTAAGTTTAGAAATTTTCAAATTCTCACCGTATTCTCAACCCCGGAGTCCCGTGATCCCAGGGTCAGTCCCTATAAGTTTCAATGGTCCCGTATGAGGTGTTGGCGCCACTCACAGGGCCGTTCGGGGCCGGTTTGGGTTTTAGTCCTCTAACGCCATTTTTTAAGCCTAAGTCTAGAAATTGTCAAATTCTCATCCTATTCTCAAACTGTGAGTCCCATGATCGCGCGGTCAGTCCCTACATGTTACATTGGTCACGTGCGAGGTGTAAGCGCCACTCACGGGACTGTAATGGTTTTGGTTTTCACCCTCTAATGCCATTTTTTAAGCCCAAGTCTAGATATTTTCAAATTCTTGGTGTATTCTCAATCAGGAGTCTTGTGATCGTGTGGTCTGTCCCTACGAGTTTCAATGGTCCCGTGCGAGGTGTTGGCGCCGCTCATGGGGCCATTCGAGGGCCGATTTGTGTTTTCGCCTTCTAATGCCATTTTTTAAGCCTAACTCTTGAAATTTTCAAATTCTCATCCTATTCTCGAATCGGGAGTCCCATGATCGTCCAGACAGTCCCTACGGGCTACATTGGTCACGTATAAGTTGTTGGCGCTACTCACAGTATCGTTCGGGGGCCAGTTTAGGTTTTTGCCCTCCAACGCCATTTTTTAAGCCTAAGTCTAGAAATTTTCAAATTCTCATCGTATTCTCAAACCGGAAGTCTGGTGATCACGCGGTCAGTCCGTACGAGTTTCATTGGTCAAGTGTGAGGTGTTGGCGCCACTCACGGGGCCGTTCTATGGCTAATTCGAGTTTTTTCCCTGTAACGTAATTTTTTTAAGCCTAAGTCTAGAATTTTTCAAATTCTCATCGTATTCTTAAACCGAGAGTCCCACGATCATGCGATCATTTCCTGCTGGTTACATTAGTGAAGTGCGAGGTGTGGTACCACTCAAGGGGTCGTTCGGGGGCCGGTTCGTTTTTTCACCCTCTAACACCATTTTTTAAGCCCAAGTATAGAAATTTTAAAATTCTCATCGTATTCTCAAACTGGGAGTCTCGTGATTGTGCGGTTAATCCTTACGAGTTACATTGGTGCTGTGCGAGCTGTTGACGCCACTCACGGGGCCGTTCGGGCCCCGATTTGGGTTTTCACCCTCTAATGCCATTTTTTAAGCCTAAGTATATAAATTTTCAAATTCTCATCGTATTCTGAAATCGAGACTTGTGTGATCGCACGGTTATTCCCTACGGGTTATATTGGTCCCGTGCGAGGTGTTGATGCCACTCACAGGGCGATTTTGGGGTCGGTTTGGGTTTTCACCCTCTAACGCCATTTTTTAAACCTAAGTCTAGAAATTTTCAAATTCTCATCGTATTCTCAAACCGGGAGTCCCGTGATCGTACGGGCAGTCCCTACGAGTTTCATTGGTCACATGCGAGGTATTGGTCCCAGTGGTTTGGGTTTTTGCCCTCTAATGCCATTTTTTAAACCTAAGTCTAGAAGATTTTAAATTCTCATTGTATTCTCAAACCGGGAGTCTCATGATCACGCAGTCAGTCCCTACGGGTTGTATTCGTCAGGTGCGAGGTGTTGGCGCCACTCACGGGTTCGCTCGGGGAACGGTTGGGGTTTTTGCCTTTTAATGACATTTTTTAAGCCTAAGCTTAGAAATTTTCAAATTCTCATCGTATTTTCAAACCGGGAGTCCCGCGATCGTGCGGTCAGTTCCTGCAGGTTACATTGGTCATGTGCGAGGTGTTGGTGCCACTCATTGGGCCATTCGGGGGCCAGTTTGGGTTTTCACACTCTAACGCCATTTTTTAAGCCTAAGTCTTAAAATTTTCAAATTCTAATCGTATTCTCAAATCGGGAGTCCCGTTATCGCGCGATCAGTCCCTAGGAATTATATTGGTCACGTGCGAGGTGTTGGCGCCACTCACGGGGCCATTTGCGGTTGTTTTGGGTTTTCACCCTCTAACGCCATTTGTTAAGCCTAAGTCTAGAAGATTTAAAATTCTCATTGTATTCTCAAATCAGGAGTTCAATGATCACGCGGTCAGTCCCTACGGGTTAGATTGGTCACGTGCGAGGTGTTGGCGCAACTCACAGGGCCGTTCGGGGCCCGGTTCGAGTTTTCATCCTCTAAAGCCATTTTTTAATCCTAAGTCCAGAAATATGAAAATTCTCTTCGTATTCTCAAACTGAGAGTCCCGTGATCGGGCGATCAGTCCCTAAAAATTTCATTGGTCACATGCGAGGTGTTGGCACAACTCACGGGGCCGTTTGTGGGATGGTTCGGGTTTTCTCCCTCGAACGCCATTTTGTAAGCGTTAGTCCAGAAATTTTCAAATTCTCATCGTATTCACAAACTGGGAGTCCCATGATCGCGCGGTGAGTCCCTACGGGTTACATGGGTCACGTGCGAGGTGTTGGCACCACTCACGGGGCCGTATGGGGGCTGGTTTGGGTTTTTATCCTCTAACGCCATTTTTTAAGCTTAAGTCTAGAAATTTTCAAATTCTCATCGTATTCTCAAACCGAGAGTCCCGTGATCGCGCGATCAGTCCCTGCAAGTTAAATTCATCCCTTGAAATGTATTGGCACCACTCACGGGGCTGTTCGGGGGTCGGTTCGGGTTTTCACCCTCTAACACCATGTTTTAAGCCTATGTTTAGAAAATTTTAAATTCTCATTGTATTCTCAAATCGGGAGTCCCGTGATCGAGCGATTAGTCCCTACGGGTTACATTGGTCTCATGCGACGTGTTGGCGCCACTCACGGGGCCGTTTGGGGGCTGCTTTAGGCTTTGTCCCTCTAACACCATTTTATAAGCCTACGTCTAGAAAATTTCGAATGATCGTCGTATTCTCAAACTGGGAGTCCCACGATTGCGCGGTCACTTCGTACGGGTCACATTGGTCAGGTGCGAGGTGTTGGTGCCACTCATGGGGCCATTCGGGGGTCGGTTCGGGCTTTCACCCTCTAACGCCATTTGTTAAGACTAAGTCTAGAAATTTTCAAATTCTCATCGTAATCTCAAACCGAGAGTCTCGCGATTGCCCGGTTAGTTCCTACGGGTCACATTGGTCACGTGCGAGGTGTTGGTGCCACTCACGTGGCCATTCGGGGGTCGGTTCGGGCTTTCACCCTCTAACGCCATTTGTTAAGCCTAAGTCTAGAAATTTTCAAATTCTCATCATATTCTCAAACCAGAAGTCCAGTTATCGCGCGTTGAGTCCCTACGAGTGCCATTGGTCACGTGCGAGGTGTTGGTACCACTCACGGCGCCGTTCTGGGGCTGGTTCGGGTTTTCTCCCTCAAACGCCAGTTTTTAAGCCTAAGTCTAGAAATTTTCAAATTCTCATCGTATTCTCAAACTGAGAGTTCCGTGATCACGCGGTCTGTACCTACGAGTTTTAATGGTCCCGTGTGAGGTGTTGGCGCCACTCACGGGGCCGTTCGGGGGCCAATTTGGGCTTTCGCCTTCTAATACCATTTTTAAGCCTAACTGTAGAAATGTTAAAATTCTCGTCCTATTCACAAACCAGGAGTCCCGTGATCGCGCGATCAGTCCCTACGGGCTACATTGGTCATTGTGAGGTGTTGGCACTACTCACGATATCGTTCGGGTTTTTTTCCCTCTAACGCTATTTTTTAATCCCAAGTCTAGAAATTTTCAAATTCTCGTCGTATTCTCAAACTGGGAGTCCAGTGATCGTGCGGTCAGTCCCTACGAGTTTCATTGGTAACGTGCGAGGTGTTGGCACAACTCACAGGGCCGTTTTGTGTCTGGTTATGGTTTTCGCCCTCTAACGCCATTTTTTTAAGCCTATGTCTAGAAATTTTCAAATTCTCATCGTATTCTCAAATCGGGAGTCCCGTGATCGCGCGGTTAGTTACTACGGGTTACATTGGTCACGTGTGAGGTGTTGGTGCCATTCACCGGGCTGGTTCGGGTTTTCACCCTCTAATGCCATTTTTTAGCCTAAGTCTAGAAATTTTCAACTTCTCATTTTATTCTTAAATCAGGTATCCCGTGATCGCGCGGTCAGTCCTTACGAGTTACATTGGTCTCGTGCAAGGTGTTGACGCAACTCACGAGGCCGTTCGGGCGCTGATTCGGGTTTTCACCCTCTAACGGCATTTTTTAAGCCTAAGTCTAGATATTTTCAAATTCTCATCGTAATCTCAAATCGGGAGTCCCACGATCATGCGGTCAATTCCTGGAGGTTACATTGGTCAAGTGCGAGGTATTGGTTCCACTCATGGGGCCGTTCGGGGGTCAGTTTGGGTTTTCACCCTCTAACGCCATTTTTTAAGCCTATGTCTAGAAATTTTCAAATTCTCATCATATTCTCAAATTGGGAGTCTCGTGATCGCACGGTCAGTCCTTACGAGTTACATTGGTCCCGTGCGAGGTGTTGACACCACTCACGGGGTCATTCGGGTGCCAGTTTGGGTTTTCACCCTCTAACGCCATTTTTTAAGCCTGAGTCAATAAATTTTCAATTTCTCGATGTATTCTGAAACCAGGAGTCCCGTGATCGCCCGATCAGACCCTACGGGTTACGTTGGTCCCGTGCGAGGTGTTGATAACACTCACAGGGCCGTTTGGGGGCTGGTTCATGTTTTCACCCTTTAATGCAATTTTTTAAGCTTGAGTTTAGAAATTTTCAAATTCTCGTCATATTCTCGTCATATTCTCAAACCGGGAGTCCCGTGATCGCGCTGGTAGTCCCTATGAGTTTCATTGGGCACATGCGAGGTGTTGGTGCCACTCACGGGGCCGTTCGGGTGCTGGTTATGGTTTTCACCCTTTAACGCGATTTTTTATGCCCAAGTCTAGAAATTTTCAAATTCTCATCGTCTTTTCTAACCGAGAGTCCCATGATTGTACGGTCAGTCCCTATGGGTTGCATTGGTCATATGCGAGGTGTTAACGCCACTCACGGGGCCGCTCGGTGACCGGTTCAGGTTTTTGCCCATTAATGCCATTTTTAAGCCTAAGACTAGAAATTTTAAAATTCTCGTTGTATTCTCAAACCGAAAGTCCCGTGATCACGCCGTCAGTTCCTGCGGGTTACATTGGTCATGTACAAGGTGTTGGCGCCACCAACTGGGCAATTTGGGGCCAGTTTTGGATTTCACACTTGAACGCCATTTTCAGAGCCTAAGTCTAAAAGTTCTCAAAATCTAGTCGTATTCTCAAACCGGGAGTCTCGTGATCATGCGATCAGTCACTACGAATTTCATTGGTCACGTCCGAGGTGTTGGCACCACTCACGGGGCAGTTTGTGGGTTGTTTTGGGTTTTCGACCTCTAACACCATTTATTAAGCCTAAGTCTAGAATCTTGCAAATTCTCGACGTATTCTCAAACCAAAATTCCCCTGATCTCACGGTCAGTCCCTATGGGTTAGATTGGTCACATACGAGGTGTTGGCGCCACTCATGGGGCCATTCGGAGGCCGGTTCAGGTTTTAGTCCTCTAACGCCATTTTTAAGCTTAAGTCTAGAAATATGCAAATTCTCGTTGTATTCTCAAATCAGGAATCCCGTGATCGCGCGGTCAGTCCCTACGAATTTCATTAGTCACGTGCAAGGTGTTGGCACCACTCACGGGGCCTTTTGGGGGCTGGTTCAGGTTTTCACCCTCTAACGCCATTTTATAAGCCTAAGTCTAGAAATTTTCAAATTCACATCGTATTCTCAAACTAGGAGTCCTGTTATCGCGCGGTCAGTCCCTCAGGGTTACATTGGTCACGTGCGAGGTGTTAGCGCTACTCACGGGGCCGTTCGGGGGCCAGTTTGGGTTTTTTTCCCTCTAACGCCATTTTTTAAGTCTAAGTTTAGAAATTTTCAAATTCTCATCGTATTCTCAATTGGGGGGGTCCTGTGATCACGTGGTCAGTCCCTACTAGTTTCATTGGTCTCGTGCGAGGTGTTGGTTCCACTCACGGGGCCGTTCGGGGGCTGATTCGGGTTTTTGCCCTCTAACGTGATTTTTTAAACCGATGTCTAGAAAGTTTCAAATCTCATTGTATTCTCAAACCAGGAGTCTCGCGATTGTACGATTAGTTTCTACGGGTTACATTGGTCACGTGTGAGGTGTTGGTACCACTCACGGGGCCATTCGAGTTTTCAGCCTCTAACGCCATTTTTTAAACCTAAGTCTAGAAATTTTCAAATTCGTGTTGTATTCTCAAATCAGTAGTCCAGTGATTGCACGGTTAGTCCTTACGAGTGTCATTTGTGACGTGCGAGGTGTTGGTACCACTCTTTGGGCCGTTCTGGGCCTGGTTCGTGTTTTTGCCCTCCAACGCCATTTTTTAAGCCGAAGTCTAAAAATTTTCAAATTCTCATCATAATCTCAAATTGGGAGTCCCATGATCGCGCGGTCAGTCCCTACGAGTTACATTGGTCCCGTACGAGGTGTTGGCGCCCCTCACGGGGCCGTTCGGGGGCCCATTTAGGTTTTCACCCTCTAACACCATTTTTTAAGCCTAAGTCTAGAAATTTTCAAATTCTCATCGTATTCTCAAATCGGGAGTCCCCTGATCGCGCGGTCAGTCTCTACGAGTTTCATTGGGCACATGCGAGGTGTTGACGCCACTCATGGGGCTGATCGGGAGCTGGTTCGACTTTTCCCCCTCTAACGCCATTTTTTAAGCCTAAGTCAAGAAATTTTCAAATTCTCATCGTATTCTCAAATCTGGAGCCCCGTGATCGCGCGATCAGTCCTTACGGGTTACATTGGTCCCGTGCGAAGTGTTAACGCCACTCACGGGGCCGTTCGAGGGCCGATTCAAATTTTCACCCTCTAACGCCATTTTTTAAGCCTAAATCTAGAAATTTTCAATTTCTCATCGAATTCTCAAACCGAGAGTCCCGTGATCACGCGGTCAGTCCCTAAGAGTTTCATTGGTCACAAGCGAGGTGTTGGCACAACTCACGGGGCCGTTCGGGGGATGGTTCGGCTTTTCGTCCTCTAACGCCATTTTTTTAAGCCTAAGTCCAAATTTTTTCAAATTCTCATCGTATTCTCAAACCGGCTGTCCCACGATCATGTGGTCGATTCCTACGTGTTACATTGGTCAAGTACGAGGTATAGGTGCCACTTACGGGGCCGTTCGGTGGCTTATTCGGGTTTTCACCCTCTAACGTCATTTTATATGCCTAAGTCTAGAAATTTTCAAATTCTCATCATATTCTCAAATCGGGAGTCTCGTGATTGCACGGTCAGTCCTTACGAGTTACGTTGGTCCCGTGCGAGGTGTTGACGCCACTCACATGGCCGTCCGGGCGCCGGTTTGGGTTTTCACCCTCTAATGCCATTTTTTAAGCCCAAGTCTATAAATTTTAAAATTCTCATTATATTCTCAAACCGGGAGTCCCGTGATCGTGCGGTGAGTCCCTATGGGTTACATTGGTCCTATGCGAGGTGTTGATGCCACTCACGAGGACGTTCGGGGGCCGGTTCGGGTTTTCACCCTCTAACACCATTTTTTAAGCCTAAGTCTAGATATTTTCAAATTCTCATCGTATTCTCAAACTAGGAGTCCCATGATCACGCTATCAGTCCCTATGAGTTTCGTTGGTCACATGCGAGATGTTGGTGCCACTCACGGGGCCGTTCGGGTGCTGGTTCGGGTTTTCGCCCTTTAACGCCATTTTTTAAGCCTAAGTCTAGAAATTTTCAAATTCGCATCGTATTCTCATACAGAGAGTCCCGTGATCGCGCGGTTAGTCCCTACGAGTTGCATTGGTCATGTGCGAGGTGTTGGTGCCACTCACGGGGCCGCTCAGGGACCGGTTCGGGTGTTCTCCCTTTAACGCCATTTTTTAAACCTAAGCCTAGAAATTTTCAAATTCTCACCGTCTTCTCAAAACGGAAGTGCCGCGATCTCACCGTCAGTTCCTGCGGGTTACATTGGTCATGTGCGAGGTGTTGGCGCCACTCACTGGGCCATTCGGGGGCCAGTTTCGGTTTTCACACTCGAACGCCATTTTTTGAGCCTAAGTCTAAAAGTTTTCAAATTCTCATCATATTCTCAAACCGGGAGTCCCGTGATCGCACGGTCAATACCTACGAGTTTCATTGGTCACCTGCGAGGTGTTGGCGCCATCACGGGGCCATTCGGGGGTTCGTTTGACTTTTCGCCCTCTAACGCCATTTTTTAAGCCTAAGTCTAGAAATTTTCAAATTCTCATCGTGTTTTCAAATCGGGAGTCCCTTGATTGCACGGTCAGTCCCTACGAGTTACATTAGTCCCGTGCAAGGTGTTGGGGCCACTCACGGGGCCGTTCGGGTTTTCACCCTCTAACGCCATTTTTAATCCTAAGTCTCGAAATTTTCAAATTTTCATCGTATTCTCACACCGGGAGTCCCGTGATCACAAGGTCAATCCCAACGAGTGTCATTAGTCACGTGCGAGGTCTGGTGGCACTCACGGGGCCGTTCGAGGGCTGGTTTGAGTTTGCACCCTCTAACGCCATTTTTTAAGCCTAAGTCTAGAAATTTTCAAATTCTCACCATATTCATTAATTAGGAGTCCCGTTATCATGCGGTCAGTCTCGATGGGTTACATTCTTCACATGCCAGGTGTTTCACCCACTCACGGGGTTGTTCGAGGGTCGGTTCGGGTTTTCACCCTCTAACGCCATTTTTTAAGCCTAAGTCTAGAAATTTTCAAATTCTCATCGTATTCTCAAATTGGGAGTCCCTTGATCGCGCGGTCAGTCCCTACGAGTTTCATTAATTAAGTGCGAGGTGTTCGCGCCACTCACGGGGACGTTCGGGGGCTGGTTCGTCTTTTCTCTCTCTAATGCCATTTTTTAAGCCTAAGTCTAGAATTTTTCAAATTCTAGTAGTATTCTCAAACCGGAATTCCCGTGAGCGCGCGGTCTGTCTCTAAGTGCTACATTGGTCACGTGCAAGGTGTTGGCGCCACGCCCGGTAATGGTCGGCGGCCGAGTCAGGTTTTTGCCCTCTAATGCCATTTTTTAAGCCTAACTCTAGAAATGTCAAATTCTTGTTGTATTCTCAAACCGGGAGTCCCGTGATCGAGCGGTCACTCCTTACGAGTTTCACTGGTCACGTGCGAGGTGTTGGTGCCAATCACGGGGCCGTTCGGGTGCTGGTTTGGGTTTTCACCCTCTAACGCCATTATTATAGCCTAAGTCTAGAAATTTTATAATTCTCATCGTATTCTCAAACCAGGAGTCCCGTGTTTGCGCGATCAGTCCTTACAAGTTTCATTGGTCCCGTGCGGGGTGTTAACGCCACTCATGGGGCCTTTGGGGGCCGATTCAGATTTTCTCCCTCTAACTCCATTTTTTAAGCCTAAGTCTAGAAATTACCAAACTCTCATCGTATTCTGAAATCAGGAGTCCCGTGATCACACTGTCAGCCCCTATGGGTTACATTGGTCCCGTACGAAATGTTGACGCCACTCACGGGGCCGTTAGGGGCCGGTTTGGGTTTTCACCCTCTAACGCCATTTTTTAAGCCTAAGTCTAGAAATTTCAAATTCTCCTCGTATTCTCAAACCGGGAGCCCCGTGATCAGGCAGTCAGTCCCTATGAGTTTCATTGGTCACCTGCGAGGTGTCGACGCCATCACGGTGCCGTTCGGGGGTTGGTTTGACTTTTCGCCCTCTAACGTCCTTTTTTAAACCTAAATCTAGAAATTTTCAAACTCTTGTCGTATTCTAAAATCGGGAGTCCCGTGATTGCGTGATCAGTCCCTACAAGTTACATTAGTCCCGTGCAAGGTGTTGGGGACACTAACGGGGCCGTTCGGGGGACGGTTTGTGTTTTCGACCACTAACGCCATTTCTTCAGCCTAAGTCTAGAAATTTTCACATTCACTTCGTATTCTCAAACCGGGAGTCCTGTGAATGAGCGGTCAGTCCCTACATGCTACATTGGTCACGCGCAAGGTGTTGGCGCCACTCACGCGGCCGGTTCGGATTTTCGCCCTCAAATGCCATTTTTTAAGCCTAAGTCTTTAAATTTTCAAATTCTCGTCGTATTCTCAACCTGGGAGTACCGTGATCACGTGGGCAGTCCCTACGAGTTTCAATGGTCCCGTGCGAGGTGTTGGCGCCACTCACGGGGCCGTTCGGGGGCCGATTTGGGTTTTTGCCCTCTAACGCCATTTTTTAAGCCTAAGTCTATAAATTTTCAAATTCTCGTCGTATTCTCAAATCGAGAGTCCCATGATTGTGCGGTCAGTCCCTATGAGTATCATTGGTCACATGCGAGGTGTTGGTGCCACTAACGGGGCCGTTTGGGGGCTGGTTCGAGTTTTCGCCCTCTAACGCCATTTTTTAAGCCTAAGTCTAATTTTTTTCAAATTCTCATCGTATTCTCAAACCAGAATTACCGTGATCGCGCGGTCAGTCCCTATGAGTTACATTTGTCACTTGCGAGGTGTTGATGCCACTCACAGGGCCGTTCGGGGGCCAGTTCGGATTTTCGCCCTCTAACACCATTTTTAAGCCTAAGTCTAGAAATTTTCAAATTCTCGTCATATTCCCAACCCGGGAGTCCCATGATCGCGTGGTCAGTCCCTATGTGATTCAATGGTCCCATGCCAGGTGTTGGCCCCACTCACGGGGCTGTTCGGGGCTGGTTTGGGTTTTCACCCTCTAACGCTATTTTTTAAGCCTAAGTTTAGAAATTTTCAAATTCTCATCGTATTCTCAAACCTGGAGTCCCGTGATCGCGTGGTCAGTCCCTGTGCTACATTGGTCACGTTCGATGTGTTGGCACCACTCATTGGGCCATTCGGGGCCGGTTCAGGTTTTCAGCATATAACGCCATTTTTTAAGCCTATGTTTAGAAAATTTAGAATTCTCATCGTATTCTCAAATCGGGAGTCCCGTGATCGCGCGATCAGTCCCTACGGGTTACATTGGTCTCGTGCGAGGTGTTGGCGCCACTCACGGGGTCGTTCGGGGGCTTGTTCCGATTTTCTCCCTCTAACACCATTTATTAAGCGTATATCTAGAAAATTTCAAATTCTCGTCGTATTCTCAAACCGAGAGTCCTGCGATTGCGCAGTCAGTTCCTACGGGTCACATTGGACACGTGCGAGGTGTTGGTGCCACTCATGGGGCCATTTGGGTGTCGGTTCGAGCTTTCACCCTCTAACGCCATTTGTAAAGCCTAAGTTTAGAAATTTTCAAATTCTCGTCGTAATCTCAAACTGGGAGTCTCGCGATTGCGTGGTCAGTTCCTATGAGTCACATTGGTCACGTGCGAGGTGTTAGTGCCACTCATGGGGCCATTGAGGGTCAGTTCAGGCTTTCACCCTCTAATGACATTTGTTGAGCCTAAGTCTAGAAATTTTCAAATTCTCATCATATTCTCAAATCAGGAGTCCAGTGATTGCGCGGTGAGTTCCTACGAGTGTCATTGGTCACATGCGAGGTGTTGGTACCACTCACGGCGCCGTTCGGGGGCTGGTTGGGGTTTTCACCCTCTAATGCCAGTTTTTAAGCCTAAGTTAAGAAATTTTCAAATTCTCATCGTATTCTCAAACTGAGAGTCTTGTGATCACGGAGTCTATCCCTACGAGTTTCAATGGTCCCATGCGAGGTGTTGGCGCCACTCACGGTGCCGTTCGGGGGCCGATTTGGGGTTTCTCTTCTAACGCCATTTTTAAGCCTAACTCTAGAAATGCCGTCGTATTCACAAATCGGGAGTCCCGTGATCGCGCGGTCAGTCCCTACGGGCTATATTGGTCATTGTGAGGTGTTGGCACTACGGGCTATTATTTGTGTAATATCTCATGTAAACTCTTTGTCTATTTGATTTTCACATTATGTCTAATTTTTCGTGAATTTCAAATTAAGGAATAGACAATAATATAATTATTCATGTATTCCGGGTATTTTGCACATGTATGCGTATCTCTTATATTTATATAATATATGGTTTGGTGTTCATTAAAGTTCTCCATTCCAGAAGATATAAATATTGGACTAATGCATTAATATCATGCATATTTTGGTTGCCTACGGGTCCATGTATGATATTGAATGCTAGGATGATGATACTTTATGATGTTGCATACACATTATTGTTTATTCATTTATTGTGATTACAATAATTGAACAAAATGTTAGTGGTGATATATATTGGGAAGGTAATAATGGTCGTCAAAAATAGATACCATAATTTCTGTCACTATCATATCACCAATTAAGTTTATGAAAATCATAAACATGAATAATTTAGCTTATTGATCATGCGGTATTTAATGAAAATAAGTGAAAAATTTATTGACTTGTGTATGTAAGTCTTTACGTAATGTAATATTCATATTATGAAATGTTTAGTAGTCACTACAGTGACCCAGCTAGAATGGCAATGAATATTAAATGTAAAGATGATGGTAGTAGTAACTCATGACGCTTATAATTGTAAAGATATTAATGGGGTATATTGAGTTTATTTCTTCAAGCAAGGTTATTCCTTACAAGGAATCAATTTTAAGTGATTGAATGAACATCATAGATCACATACGTTATTATAGTATGTGAAAATAAGTTGTGCACAAATGTCGTGTACAATATAATGAAATAACATTATACCCAATAAAGTAATCTACAAGCATCATATAATCGATATTTCACGGTGACTACTGATAAAAACTCACGGTTATGCACTCAATTTATCATGTAATCAATGTGTGTGTTGTTAAAGCAAAGAATTAATGAAGTGAGCAATTTATCTCATTATCTTATCACATATTATTGTATCCCATTTTATTTCTCTAAAATTTCATATTTAATTTGGTTAAACAAATTAAGTTTGTTTACATATTGCACACTCGGACTAATAATGATAAAGATAATATGTATCTTTTATGATTTGAAATGAGTTTTTCATCTCAGTAGAGTTTTCAAGTTATACTTACTATGTTATAGAAAGTATTTAGTTTTGATGCAATGATTTCTTACAAAACAAACTAGAAATGCTAATAAGATTCTTTTCTTTTGTTCTTGGGGAATCAAATCGCCATTTGTTTTCATAAACCCTCAATTTCTTTTGGAAAATGTTTGTCTAAACTTGATCGTGAGGGATATGTTCTAAAGAATCTTTTGATGTATATTTTTTCAAGGGTTATGATTTTAGTTTTGATGTTTTGTACAAAATAAAGTTTGGACATAGTTCTTTAAAGATTTGTTTGACCCTTCATCATAATCGTAGCGTTTTTTTTATGAAACTCTTTAAATCTTGTACCAAATTAAATGTAGACTCTTTTTCATAATTTTCGTGGACAAGATTTTTGTAATGTCACTTACAAATTTTGATAGTCGAGTTGTGCTCTTAAGGTATTACGATGTCTAATATAAGGATGACCTATGTGGCCCAAGTGGGAGATTATGAGAAACTTCCCTTAAAGTGGACCTACATAGATCATATAATTGTCATTGACACGTATTTATTGCATTAAAGTCAAATTCATTATGAAAGGTGAAATTAGTGGTAGTAGAAAATCATGAAATATGGTTATAAAGGAAGGTAGGGTACTTATCCCTTTATCGATAACCTTCTTGAGGTTATAAAGGAAGGTTATAAAGGAAGGTAGGGTACTTATCCCATTATCGATAACCTTCTTGAGGTTATAAAGGAAGGTAGGGTACTTATCCCATTAACGATAACCTTCTTGAATCCTTGTTCTTTTAGTTGTTAGATTGTCTAAACAACAAAGAACAAATAAATGGTCAACCACTAAATGATAGTATTGTCACCGTGAGAGAAATGTAGATATAATCATAAGGAATAGTATTAAGAAGATCTTAAAAGGTCTACTATCCTCGATGATTATGTGGTGTATCTGCATGAACATGAATTTGGCGTAGGAATAAATAATGACATGGTTTTATTTTCAAAAGTCATAAGAAGTGAAACTAATGGACTACAACTAAGGTTGAAATCTCTTTGAATTACATAATTGATGCACTAAAGTCGGGTATAAGGGGGTCATCAAGACCAAATGCGACACTAACGGTAGTTAAACGAGATAAAACTAAATTGTAGTAAAATATTTCACTATTAATGAAGAAAAGGTTATAAATGAACCTTCTCAATTATATGTAAGGACATGGAATTCCTATGACATTAGTAGCTCATTATGATTGAGAGTTACATGAAGTGGATGTGAAAATTACTTTTTGAATTCTAATAAACCATGCGTATATGTTTAGGAAATCACTTTATAAACATAAGTTTCCCACATGACGCATTTTAAGAAATAATATCATTATTTTTTTTAATCGTTGTATATTTGTATACACCTTAAGATCAGTGGGAGTAAGTTTATATATTTTCTCTATATACAAGCACAGATTTAGAAAATAGAGAATCAAAATAATTTTATGGGTTTAAAAGTTGTGTATGAAGTAATGCGATACTTAAAGGACTATATGCTCACATTTATGATGTATGTGTTCATTTAAATATGAACAATTATTGTGACTCAGATTTCTGTTTGTACGGATGGTACGAAGTTCACTCTTGCTTAAGTATGTTTGTTTTGGTTTATCAACCAATATAATGAAGGAGTGCAACACAAACCATCCATTAAGTATTGTGAAAGCTGAGTTTGTAGTATGCTTGATGCTACAACTTATGTATTTTGGCAGCGTGACTTCATTTCGAGACTTGGAGTTGTCGACACTATTATCAAGTCGCTGAAATATTATGATAATGTCGCTGCAATCTTCTTTATGAAGAAATGTTAGGTATTCCTAAAGTAACTAAGCACGTTGAATGAAATACCTATCAGTTAAAGAAGAAATTCAGAAACAAAGAGTGTCAATTGATCACATCAGTACGCATGATAACATAGCAGATCCTCTTACGAAAGGACCATCTTCGAAGACCTTTATGGAACATGTCAAAGAGATGGGTCTCGATTAGTTAGACTATGATTGCTATTTTGGCTTAGTTGTTTGACACCATTACTTGAATTCAATAAAAGTGTTTCTGATTTCAATTATTTCTGTCTTTTGAGAAAGCATGCATAAAATTATGAATTATTGTTGATAGAAATAGTCCTTATTGAAAAGGACATTATGAGGCCATTATGATACCCAATATTAAAGGCTTAGTTGAATGAAACATTGATGTTGTGGTACATGGAAGGAACCATGCTCTTGAATAGTATGGAATCTCCATGACTCGCATCCGTGAATCATTTGATTCAGAAAAATAAATTTATCAATGATTGTGCACCTTATGATACCTAATCTAATTATGCGAATTATTAAGACCAAGTGGGAGACTGTTGGAAATTAATGTTAAGTGACGAAATTAATTATTTAATTTCAATTGTATTAAATTCTGAATTTCCCATTTATGTGGTTTTAATAAATGTCAGATAATTAATTAGGAATGTGATAAATAAAGATATTTAAAGATTTGGGTAAACCTTATCCGTTAGTCACATGATGGTTAGTAGCATTAGTGGGAGACTTGAAGGAGTCCCACCTTGACTAGGATTCCGGTCCTCTTCCCCTTATAAATAGAGACCTCTACACCATCTAGAGTCATCTAATAACACACTATTTCTGAGGTGGGAGAGAAATTCCGAGATTCCATTAGAGTGCATTTTTTCCAAGAAGGCAGATCGATGGAGCAATTAATCAAGATTGATCTTTGATCAAGGTATGTCTTATTTTCTATCTTTTAGACGTATTTTGCAAAAACATGAAGATCTAAGATCCTTTTATTAAGAACAATTGTATGTTAAAGTTTAATCATATTAATGTGTTCGTGATTAATATTAGGGTGTTCTTAAGAATGATTTTATAGTGTTAATAGGGTAGATTTGGGAGGTGGGTTTGGTGATTTGAGGTGGTGTGGTAAAACGGGTATGGGGTGTTATGTGATATAAGGGTGGTGGTTTAAGGTTGTTGGTTATGAAGGTTATGATGGGCATTAATGGAAGAAAGAGAGAGAGTGTAATGTGCGGTTAATGTATGTGTGTAAAAGTGATTAGAGAGAGGTAGAGAGAATCTGATGGTGTATTTTGAGCGTGGGGACGGAGAGTTAATTTGGTGTGTTTGAGGGGTACGGATGTATTCATATAAATTGAAACAACTCTATCATTCATGATTTGAATTCAGTATTACTTTCACATGTTGAATTATGCCTGTAACGCTAACTATTCTTTAATTCAGGCGATCCAAGAGTAGTTGTAAATATTCCAAAACACTTGATATCATCACATTATTAGGAAAATGACCTTAAAAACATTAAAAAGTGAGTCATGCTGTAAAAAAAATGAATTGAGTACTCTGTAAAGCTTGAACAAATTTTATTGACTACTCCATTTATTTTATGTTTTCCGTATTGTTTCTGTCAGTTGAAACAAAATATGACTGAAAAACACTATACCAGTGTTAGTGGATAGTTGTATTCTGCAACGATAGCTAAACGGTTTATAATTCGTTATTGCTTTTGATTGATTGATATGGATTATTGAGTGTTTAGGAAGCACATACACTTCTTCTCCATTGGTGATATACTTATGTGAGATACTTTGTACAATTTGACACGCATATGACATGGCTCGGACACGTGCTTTGACGTCCATATAATATGATCCAATGTGACGTACAGTCCCAAACTATGACTGTCAAAATAAACAATATACAACTATATAGTTAACATTATCTGATGAAAATTTTTAATAGGAAAAATAGTTGGATTAAAACCATACTAATAAATGGATAACATATTGTGTTGTAGGCATGAGAAACCTAGAGATAGAAGGCATGTTTTATTTTTTCATCCCATGCTCCGCAACGTCTATTCTCTTACACTCATTGTTGTCATGACCTTTTCTTGAACAAAACCTATAGATAGAAGGCGTGTTTTTGTATTCCACTATTTGACAAAACCCCTTCTTGCCACACCTAAAAAAATGTTGCATCCCTCGAGAAGCAGAACATTCAAACTGAAGAAAGAAGAGAACATATAAGTGGGAAAGAGTGGATGGCAATAGGTGTGGATAGCAGGTGTTGTGTAGTAGCAGTAGCTGTTTAAAGAGAGAAGCGAGAAAGAATAGATGGGGGTATGGGGGCTGGAGGGGAGGTTGGGTGTAGATGAACAAAGATATTTCATACCTTGCTAATTTTTTTGGCACTGCTTATAGCATCTATTATATCTTCAACTATATCAACAACTTCCTAAAATTCATTCATACAATCAACATTGGTAACTGAAAAAATTAGAGGCTTGAAAAAACCAAAGCAATGGCACTATAAGAATATTGAAAACTCATATTTAAACATGTTTGGACACTTCTTACAACATCTATTATATATTCAACTGCATTAAACCATCCACGATCCTACCCCTCTCGGCTACATTGTCATTGATGCACCAAGAAATTAAGGCAACATAGACAAAAAAATTAACTAATAGAATAAACAAAAAAAAATTAAAAACCAAACTCCTTCTTATAGCCAAAAAGAGCCTATGTTTGCATCAGAATAAGAATGAATTTGCAATTGACAGAAATTACTACAAAAAACTGCAAAACACACCTGAATCCAAGTAAACACAATTAAACTGAAAATCAAAGTTGAAACCCCGTCCATCCTAATATCCAGATAATTATAACACATTTAGCACGACATGAGGAGAAATGATTTAAGCCTTAGCTTTAGTACAAAAAGATTAAGTGGATTATCTAAGATCCTAAAAATGATCCTCACATAGTGAGATATGCTCACATGAACTAACCTATATTTTACCTACAGCAATGTCGTATGCCAAGTAGTGATACATTAATGTCACCTTAATTAAAAGAAAGATGAAGCAAACCCCACGTGTACAAAAATAAGATAAAGGCACAAAAAATATCCAAATGAACTACACAATCAGCAACATAGTCACATAGTGTTAAACACTCATGTAAAATCTAAACAAAGAAGTACATTCATATATTAACATAGGTATGATTCATGAATGGACTTATGATGTTAATATAAGAGACATTAAAACTTAAAAATTATATACCACCTTAGACTATAGATAAATATGATAACTATACGACATAAAAAATTGAATATACAGTAACTGGTTAGAGCAACGGAGAATCTAGCAATAACGAAAGAAGAAAGTTGCATATAGATGTGCAATCTTTTCTGTTAGTTCACCTCCATCTCTCATATATGGGGTTTCATGTTTACTTGGTAGACAAAAGCGACATCATATTTTGCAGCAAACAACAATTTTGAACAAAATAAGGTATTAACCGAACAGGAAATGATCAATCATATTAGCAAACAACAGGTAAACATAGTGCAAACAGGTATAAAATTGGCCTAAATAGGAATAAAATCGATCCAAGATACAATTGGAAACGATAAAGCAAATGATTAATTTGTTTAAGTGAGAACAAACTAAAATTATATTGAACGATAAAAGAAAACTAAAATTATATTGAACTTTTTCCATAAATATACAAATAATCATTCAAATGTTAAAGAGAACAAAATATGAACGAGATATATGGTAAATACAATATAATTTGAAAAAATAAATAAGAATGAGAAACAACTCATAGGCATTCATATATGGTTGAAGAAAGCATTTTATCATACAGTATACAAAAATTGCATAAGGCAATACCTGATATATCGATCATTGGCGACAACTGTGTAATGGAGAACAAAACAAAGAGAGGGAGTATACCTGATTTCCCACTTAATTGATTCATCATTGGCAGCCTCCTTAAGTGCTTATGTATTGTCTCGTTTCACGAAAAAGTCCTCGATAAATAAAAGTAAACATACGATCCTTTCGTGAATTGAATCTTTACGATCTTTAGTAGATACATTACGGAAATCACATATGTCCCACATTTAAATTGAATGTACATGTAATGTATACCATCAACGATAATATAACATCTGACATGTTCATTTTAATTAGCCTGCATAACCATTTGTGAACAATCAATATTTCCAACCCGGGGCAGAAATAGTTACGAACAGTAACCCCATTTACAATCAACAAAAGGTTCGCATGCTACCATTAATGAAGATACCTTATCTAATTTAGATCTAACAATGAAGATACCTGTTGTAATTTAGTCCAAAAAAACTACCCATCAAACCAAATAAGAACACTAAGCTACATAATGAATAACCAAAAATAGAATACTTCGAAACAAAGTTGCAATTATGGGATATCTAAATGCATAAAATAGTGTGGATGCTAAAAATGGAAGGAGCATCTATGTAGTGAATTGAACTGTAACTAATTTCACTTGAGCGTCATAACTGAACTGCAACTCATTTCTTCCAGTTTAAAAATTAACTGTTGATTTAAGTTGAGCATAATAACTGAACTGCAACTAAAGACCTCCAAGGAGGAGGTGCCATCAAAAGCACTCCCCAGAAACTTCAATGTAATATAGAGGAAGAATAAAATAAGAATGCATATTAGGTGGACTAAAAATAACAAAAGAAACTAACCACCTTATGCAAAAGTGTAACCAATCCCACTTCCTCCTCTATTGCTTGCTTCTGTTTAAGATGACATACTAAAAAATGCGAAGAAATCCCATAAGTTTTGTACCTCTGGACAGTTGTGTCGTATAATCACCTTGTGAAAAGTTTCTATTTAAATAAAATGGAGTAAAAAGTAATCAATCTACTTAAAAGTGCATTTCAGATAACATTTCAATCTGCAACATCAATTTTAAACATAAGGCTTTAATAAACCCATAGTTAAATACAAAGGGGTTTCATTAATAGAAGAGGAACATAAACCAAGAATTCTCAAAATTTGATTAATCCATTCAGGTGATATTTGATTAATAGAAGAGGAGCATAAACCAAGAATTCTCAAAATATAAGTTTTACCTTCTTTGATGACTCCATTCAGTTTTCTTTTGAGCACTACCATCAGAATTTCACCAAGCAAACAAAAAAGGATTAATGCTCAATTATAATATCATATAAAGTATAAATGAATATGAAATCATATAGGGTAAAAATGATCTTAATGTTTCTCATGACTGCAGCACGATCACTATTTAACCCTGAGCAAATCAGTTCCATTATGTTTAACACGTTATAGTGCCATCGTAGATCATTGAACATCTTTAATAGATCATTAAGTCAAAATTTGATCTCCATTTCCATGATCAATTTATGTTTTGTCCTATCATATCTTATTCGTGTCAGATAATGTGTCGTGAGCCTAAAAATTGTTATCACCCAAAACTATTAAACAAAAGTGCAGCAATTCGTGTTTTAAAAATATTTCTAATCTCAAAACAAATGTACTGAACTCTAGTTTTATATATGATGTATGTTATTTCTTCCTAATTTTAGATGTTCAAAATGATGTATAATAATCCAATTTTCAACATCATTCTATATTAGTTCTTCCAAATTTCCACCATTCGTAATTTTATTGTAATTTCTTACCATTTGTTACACGGTATTGGTATTTGTTGAACTGAATCCATCTTCATCAATGTACATTTGTTTGAGCATTTTGTGGAACACCTGCCATGGAATTGAAATGGTCATAATTTATTAACTTTAAACATGAAAAACATTTACCTTTACTGGTTCATATTCCATATATTCAACATTCTACTTATTATCAAAAGAAAACACATATAATGTGTGAAATGATAACTGCAAATTCGTCTGCAGATGTGTTGATTAGGAAAAAGAATCATCATACACATCTACACAAATGTACTTGTTGAACACATTTACCTAAGGTAGGGACAATCTGGGAAGTTCTGAGACTCCAGAGATGATGTCAGGAATCAACAAATCTGAGAGAAAGATGTGGCAAAATGGAGGTTGACTTGGTGGAGAGGAAAATCATAAATAAGAGAGAGAGAGAGTTTGGGGATTGGCAGAATTTTAGAGTTTGGGGAAGTGAATCGAAGATAAAGAAAATATTATCTTTTTGATGTATTACTAATATACCCTATGTATTTTAATCATAGTGAAATTTTAGAAGGAAAATAGGGGGGTGGGGGAAGTAAATTTTAGTAGGTTAAAATTGTAAATGTCATATAAATTATAAAAGTGTGGTGAATTATAGTGCTTATGGTGTGAATTGTGATCTCACCCTTGATTTAGTGACTTGGTGGCTCAATCCTAACCTCTAATTGAGTTATCCCCTTATTGAATAGTAAACCCCTTTTTCTCCTTATTATATAGATATATATAAAACACATACAAAAATAATAAAAATATAAATGAAATCTACAAATATTAAAAACTAAAACACACAAATAGAAAAATATAAATTTTTGACTCAAATAAAGAAGTTAAAATATAAAGTAAATAAATAAATGTAAATTAAAAAATATTACATTAATGACACACACACACACACACACACACATATATATATATACACACACGACACATACTAATATACTAGTATAAAACACACAAATACCACTGTTTATAAAATGATACGTACACAAATAAATATTAAAAATATGTAAAAGATCTCAAAAATAATATGTAACAAATTGTAATAAAAATACAAAACACACATGGGGAATTACGAAATGCTAGGGATATAGTTTTGGCTTGGGTATTTGGTAACGAGATTAGGTTTAGGCATGTTTGACTGCACCATTGCCACATTTTCCTTGATATAATGCATTTGAGACCATATATGCATATTGACCTACAAGATAAACAAATACACACATAAGGAATTTTTTACTAAAAACTAGAAATTAAAACGTGTTTATTTAGGGTGGAATTTTTACACATTTGGGTTCTCATCATACCACCCTCCATATAGAACATTGCTTGTTCTAGAGAAAAAATATAGAGAAAGAAAGAAAATTAACCAAAAGTGCGCCACTTTCGCAGGCATTAGCGATTTCACTCAACATGTTCAACAATTTGTTAAATATATAGGTTACCCTATAGCTCGAGTGTTGTCTTATGAGGGTTTTCCATGAATATACCCACAAACTAAAAAATATTCTTATTGGAATTGTTTAATTGAAAGGCAGTCTCTTGTTAAACGATGAAAAGTTATACAACTCATTTATAAAGACTTCATGGAATATAACATTCATCTCTCGGTGTATGGAATAAAATTGTTTAATACCCAAGGTTTGATCCTTCCTAAATACTCACCGTATGTTATGTGAAACAATATTAAGTATCACAAGAATACTTCCTACATTTCCCCTTTAAAATCGACACCAAGACTTCAGATCTCAGTAGATATGTCTCTCTGAATCAAATCGCTGAGAGACTTGGATAAGTGTATCTCTGTAGTGTGTGAGAAAGTGAGTAAACGTAAACATGTTCAAACATCTCATACACTTATAAGAAATTATGGATACAAAAGAGAAATTGATCTCATTAAAGAATGTCAACCACTATGTTGAGAATGTCGAGTTATTCACCATATTAACTTCTCGTTTTCCCGAACACCTTACTAATGATTAAAATGGGGATTATGTAATGGATGAGGGGATAATGGGATAAGGAAGATCGATGATATGTTGGTAGGTTTTTTTAGAATTGTGGAATACAATTTGAAAATTTTAGATCTTCATTTGAAAAAATTATGATCGTATTCTTTTTCAATATTTTTTCTTTTTCTATTCTCTTTATTTTAATTTTTTAATTATTTTTTCTATTTTTCTACATTATCTTTTATATTTTATATTTTTCTCCTTTTTATCTCTTTTTTTTGCAAGTTCTCTTTACACACACAAATGAAGACAATTTACATTTCGAATTTCAAACACTTTTTTTTCAAAAAAAATGATGATAGTGATGGGAAATGATATATGGATCCTTTCTAGAATATATTTGGAAAATGGAAATCATGACAGAGAATGGGTGAAGTGAATGTTAACGTGATGTGGAAAATTGATAAGTGTTTGGTGACAAATAGTTTCGTGCTCGGGATAAACTACGAGACACATGTTTCTTATAACTCGAAAGTCATGTCATTCTCACTAATTACGCAAAAAACGTGAAAAACTAAAAAATAACAGGTTTAAGTCTCCATAAGTGATCTTTTAACACTCTTCTAATAATGTTGTTATGCTTCAACTATTGATTGTAAAATGTGTTCACTACACCAAAATAGTAGACTTGTCACGGTTAAAAACTATGACAAGTCAGACTTGTCAAGGTCTTTGACCCTAACAAGTTTAGGGGTGACAACAGCCTTTGTCACAGACTTGTCATGGTCTTTGATCCTGACATGTTTTATCACGATCAAAGACCGTGACAACACCTAAAAAAATTTTCACGATCAAAGACCGTGAGAAGTCCGTGTCAAGTTCTACTGTCATAGCAAAATTTCTAGGCAATATAGCCATTGCCACAGCCCAACAGTTTATTTGTACTTGTTATAGCAAAATTCTACCAATCCAAACAACATATATTAAAATAAAATAGAAATTATGTACCAAATCAACATGTAACAACTCATGGCATATATAATCCATATCTAAATCAAACATAAATGCAATTATCCATATCCAAACCAAAAAATAAAATAGAAATACAAATATCCAATATCTAAATAAAAAATATACAACTAATAGCATTGCACAAGGGGATCTTAATCAGGTTGGAGGAGGAAGGAAGGCTACACGAAATATGCATTGAGAACCCCATCAATTCACTAAACGTTGCATTGTTCGCGCAACCACAGAGGTGAGTTGTTCTTTTTGGACCTCACATACGTGATGGGAACCCTTACCTCAATTTCTTGGAGGGGACATCCATGAACAACCATACTCGGGAGGAAGGACGGGTCCTTCAACCCTCTCGTTTTCCGTTCCCCATAATGTATGTCAAGTTAAAACACACTCTACCAACCTATTATTGACATAGGACGCTCGACGGGAGTCAAGATGGGAAATGGATTAAATGGCGGAGAGTCCGTGCGTATTGGCGATGAAGCATTGATGTCCTCATCCTCGTCTACCTCTACCTCCTTCTCCTTCCGCTTCCCCAACTTACGCTTCATAAAAGACTACATGTCTAGGACCGTTGCCTCCAACCTTGATAGCTTATCGTCATGGGTGTCCACCTTATGTGCTAACTCGATGTTGGTCATCTCAATTCTAATGATCCCTGACTTCCCCACCCGTAAGATCGCCCCTAGTCCTCCCTTTGCGATCCATCCCGAGCATTTGGCTAAGTGCTTCATAGCTAAAGATGCTTGTCAGCATCTGATTGCGACTTATGCACTTCCTTAAGCTTTGCCTGAAAACACAATACGTACATGTTTAATTAATTAATCAAATAAATAAATTATAAACTAAAGAATAAAATTAAACATTAATAACATAAAATTGTGGCTGTGATGCTTAAGGACACCTCCTTGTACTTGCCCTTCTTTGTTCGAATTTCCATATAGGCATTGGGCCTATTGGGCCGACCCCTAGGGACATTCCCTGTCTCTTGAAATAAAATAATATAGAATTAGTAAGTAACGCAAAGTAATGCTAAATTAGAATAACATAAAACTAAAATTAAGTAAAAACAAAAAATCCCCATCTTGTGCTCCACCTCTGCATAAGACGTCCGCCCAAAGTAGTGCACGCCCGCCTTTTCCCCCTGTTCTCCCTCCTCGATTGGCGAGATGGCAATTTCCACTCATCGATCTCATTGTCTACAAACTTTTTCCATTATGCCAATGAGATCCGCTCCTTCGGGCGGGACGATTTCACATCTGATTAGAATGGACTCCCGGGTCTTCCCAAAGTTCCGTGCCTGTATATTTTTCTTTTATGTCTTATATTGATCCCCCAACTGTTCCAACATGGAGTCACGTCGATATGAGGGCAGGCCGAATTATTATTATAAAAAAACACAAACCAAAAAGAAAGTAAATGTTGGTTGCTTATAAATATAAGATAAATATAAATATAAATATAAGTACACTACAAGTAGTGCCCTCTAGATGTTCATCTAGAGGTCAATAGGAAGATCTCCAATCAGTGCTCCCCGGGCCAACGATCGCCTTCAGCAACTATAGTAATATAGCCAGTAATGTCGTCTTATTCTCGCCAATAATATAGCCTACTGTCCGAGTAGCCCTCGTTTCCTTCGCTACCGCATTGACATGAATACATTTTCTGTAAAAATTATCATTATTAGTACAAATATGTATATGGACTTTGAATTAATGCTCAAATCCAATAATAACAATACATACAATATAAATTTCACCTTATACCAATACCAATTTATATCAATTTCAATTTATACCAATACCAATTTATATCAATTACAAATAATTTGAATATTTATTACAAATAAAAAATTATTTCAAATTCCAATTATAATAAAAAATGGATTGATATTCACTAAGAGTAGCCAAGACATACGCACTACTGTTTAGATGCTTCGAGGCATGTAGGACGATTGACCACATCTCGTTGTTCATATACTCCGAGTAAGATACTTACTTGACCTTTTGAAAAGCACAAAAAAATAGCTCATCGCTCATGTGTTCATTGCTCTTCAACTTGGACAAGTCGTCCAAGGTAAAATTTACAATAATTTTTATCCTCAACTCTTAACAAATCATAATAAAATAGAACCTCTTCAAATCTTACATAGTCCAATTCAAATATATTTATAATTACACCAGAGTAAGTCATTTCAACTTCAACGAGGTTTTTATCTTTCGCGCTCGCTTAAAAGAAAGTAAGAGGCTTGTATGAACTGCCCGAGTCCTATACATTTGTATTTTCCTCTTAAACCCTTGCACTGAATACGTAACCGTTCAATTGATACTTTTTATACTCTTGTGCCATGAATAAGGGTTATGTGGCTAGATGAGCAAGCCTTGATGTTGCACCACTCGTCTTGAGCAGCTGGGAATATCGATAAATTAATCAGGTTAGTTGTAAAGATTTCTTATAATGTGACATTTGATAACATCCATTTTCATTATAATTACCTCATGTGACAACCACAACATAAATTCGTTGTCTGATTGTCCCATTGTTTTTCATCTTTTATTGATCTCACGTGCTTCATATTTTCTGCATAGATCGTGACGAATGTATTGCAAAATTAATCATGTAAAAATTAAAATAATTTAAAAGTTAAAATAATTTAAACTTACTTTTTCCATTATTTGGCATCTTCATGTTCAACGATGTTCTTCTCTGCGTGCATCACATCCAATACATAACACTAGGTTATTCTCCAATTAACGAAAGTTAAATAAAATTGAACTCCTAGACCATGCCTTTCATGTCTCAGTTTCATTACCACTTGGGGTCTTCTTATGCTTGACATTATTAAATTTAGGATTCTTACCTGGAAAATTAGGGCCACAATCAGAAGATTTATTTTCAATTTTTGAGCCTCAAAGTTTTCTCGACAATTGCCTATGTTCAACTCCGCTAGGTAAAAAAGTGGAACCTTTCTTAAATCTAGTACTATGAGCGGGAGTAAAAACCTCCTACGATAATGTTATAATTTTTTTTGGTTAGTGGGGAGACGAAGAGATTCAGTCTCCTCTCCAAAAATAGGACAATGTCCTATAAGATGGAAAATCATGAATTGCCCACATCAAGATAGCTATCAGCGTAAACTCTTTTTTTTCTTTCTAAAAGAGTCAAATTCTTGAACACCCTCTTCCCACAAATCATTTAATTCTTCTATCAAAGGAGCCAGGTAGACATCGATGTGCTCACTTGGGGTCTTTGGCCCAGGTATCATATAAAACGACGTTGAAAATTCAGGTCTCATACACTATGAAGGTGGGAGGTTGAGTGGGGTTAGGATCACTGGCCATACACTTTGATTGGTGTTTATATTTACAAATGGATTGAAACTATCTATTGATATTGCCAAATGAATGTTACACTATTATCGAACAAAATCGAGAGATTCAAAACTCAACCTCTTCCAAGTTGTTGAATCAATAGGTAGATGCATAAGATTATCCCCTACTTCTGTCCTAGCATGCCAATTCTTTGCCTCCGATATCCTTGTTACTATGAAAATTCTCTTTAATCTAGGCCCAACGGGAAAATATTTCTTAACACTTTTTTTGCACTTTTGAGCTTCTGCCTTCGTTACGAGTCGATTGGACATATCTAGGTTCATCGCATACCAGACACCGATCGAGATTTTCATACTCCTTTCGGTATAGTATTAAATCATACACACAAGCATGAATTGATTTATACTTCATTCCCAAACCTTTCAAACTTCTTTCATAGTAGGATAATTGTTTGGAAGTGTATTCTACTTGGGCAACAAGCCTTTCACCCAATTCAATAGTCTTGATACAATGTTGCCAGAAAAAACCCAACATGGCATGTAAAGTTGTTTGATCTTTCTCACAACTAGAGTATAATGGTTGGGCTGCCTTAAATTTTAAAATTTGGTAGTCATCATCAAGGTTTATCGTGATATCTTCATGACCACCTGAACCTTGTACATCATTACACTACGCCAAAACTGACAATTGGTCACGGTCAAAATCCCTGACCAAAACTATGGGTCGCGGACTTGGGCCGTGACCATTTCGGGCACGACCAATTTCGTGGGTCGCGGCCCAAGTCCGTGACCAAAAAATGGTCACGCCCGTATTGGGTGACGGACGATGGTCGCGGACTTGGGCTGTGACCCATAACCGTGACAAAAATTGGTCACGACCATAGTCCGTGACCCACACTGCGATGCAAAAAAAAGGAAAAAATTGGTCGCGGACTTTGCTCGTGACCCATAACCGAGACAAAAATTGGTCGTGCCAAAAGTCCGCTACCCACACTGCGACGAAAAAAAAGGAAAAAATTAGTCACGGACTTTGGCCGTGACCAACAACCGTGACAAAAATTGGTCGCGACCAAAGTTCGTGACCCACACCGCGACGCAAAAAAAAAAGGAAAAAATTGGTCGCGAAGTTTGGCCGTGACCCACAACCGTCACAAAAATTGGTCGCGGCCAAAGTCCGTGACCCATACCGCGATAGAAAAGAAATGAAAAAATGGTTATGGACTTTGGCCGAGACCATTTTTCGTCACGATTGGGGGTCATGGACTTTGACCACGACCATTTTTATACGTGACGGAAAAAAATGGTCATGGACAAAGTCCATGACCATATTTAACTACAATTTTAAAAAAATGTCCTTTTTTGGTCCAATCCTAAAATTGGAGGTCATGTGACTGCACGGTCGGTTGCTACATGTAACGTTGGACACATACGAGATGTTATAAATATTCAATATTAGCAAAACAATAAAAAAATCACAAACTGTGAATCGGGAACGTTGTTAATATACAAATATATATACAAATTTAAAAATATTACACGTCTAAAGAATTAACAGACCAAAAAAATTGTCCAGAGTTTCCTCTATTTTCTGGACATTCCAAACCCTGGAAATATAAAACCTGCTTATTATAAAGACCGTACGGACATAAAATTTAACAATCAAATTATAAAAGCCCGCACAACTATAAAACTAAACAATAAAAGCTTGCACGTCAGTAAAACATAAAAAACATAATCTTCAATGCCCAAAACATTATATAAACAATCTTCATCATGCAGTAAACCATTGCCTTCTTCATTTTTCCAACGTGAAAAAATCCTACAAATGATAGGATACAAACATAAAAAACGATATCAGTAACCAAGGAGTATTACAAAAAATTTATTCAAGCTGAAAATTGCATATATGAGTTATAATTATCAACATATCAATGTTTTTAAGCCTAAGTCTAGAAATATGAAAATTCTCGTCGTATTATCAAATCGTGAGTCCCGAGAACGCGTGGTTAGTCCCTACGAGTTTCATTGGTCCCGTGCGAGGTGTTAGCGCCACTCACGGGTCCGTTCAGGGGCCGGTTAGGGTTTTTGCCCTCTAACTCCATTTTTAGGCCTAAGTCTAGAAATTTTCAAATTCTCATTGAATTATCAAACCTGGAGTCCCATGATCATGCGGTAAGTCCCTATAAGTTACAATTTTCACGTACGAGGTGTTGGCGCCACTAACAAGGCCGTTCGGGGGTCGGTTCGAGTTTTCACCCTCTAACGCAATTTTTTAAGCCTAAGTTTAGAAATTTTCAAATTCTCATCGTATTTTCAAATCGGGAGTCCCGTGATCGCGCAGTCAGTCCCTACGAGTTTCATTGGTCACGAGAGAGGTGTTGGCGCCACTCACAGAGCCGTTCGGGGGCTGGTTCGAGTTTTTGGCCTCTAAAATCATTTTATAAGCCTAAGTCTAGAAATTTTCAAATTCTCGTCATATTCTCAAACTGGGAGTCCCGCGATTGTGCGGTCATTTCTTACGAGTTACATTGGTCACGTGCGAGGTGTTGGGGCCACTCAAGGGGACGTTTGAGGGTCGGCTCAGGTTTTCACCCTCTAACGCCATTTTTTAAGCTTAAGCTAGAAATTGTCAAATTCTCATCCTATTCTCAAACCGAGAGTCCCATTATCGCATGATCACTCTCTACGAGTTTTATTGGTCACGTACAAGGTGTTCGCGCCACTCACGTGTCCGTTCGGGGGCCGGTTCGGGTTTTCGCCATCTAACACCATTTTTAAAGCCTAAGTCTAGAAATTTTCAAATTCTCATCGTATTCTCAGATAGGGAGTCCCGCGATCGTACGACCAGTTCCTATTGGTTACATTGGTCATGTGCGAGGTGTTGGTGCCACTCAAGGGGCCGTTCGGGGCCGGTTTGGGTTTTACATTCTAACGCCATTTTTCGTTCCCAAGTCTAGAAATTTTCAAATTCCCGTCGTATTCTCAAATCGGGAGTCCTATGATCGCGCAGTCAGTCCCTACGAGTTTCATTGGTCACACGTGAGGTGTTGGCACCACTCACGGGGACGTTCGGTGGCTGGTTCAGGTTTTCGTCCTCTAACACCATTTTTTAAGCCTAAGTCTAAATTTTTTCTAATTCTCATCGTATTCTCAAACTAGGAGTCCTGCGATGGCGCGATCAGTTCCTACGGGTTACATTGGTCACGGGCGAGGTGTTGGTGCGAATCACAGGGCCGTTCGGGGGACGGTTCCGGTTTTCACCCTCTAACACCATTTTTTAAGCCCAAGTCTAAAAATTTCCAAATTCTCATCGTATTCTCAAAATGAGAGTCCCGTGATCGCACAGTCAGTTCCTACGAGTTATATTGGTCCCGTACGAGGTGTTGGCGCCACTCACGAGGCCGTTCGAGGGCCAATTTCGGTTTTCACCCTCGAACGCCATTTTTAAGCCTAAGTCTAGAAATTTTCAAATTCTAGACGTATTCTCAAACCGAGAGTCCCGTGATCGCGCTGTCAGTCCCTACAAATTTCAATGGTAACGTGCGAGGTGTTGGCATCACTCACGAGGGCCGTTCGGGGTCTGGTTCAAGTTTTTCACCTCTAACGCCATTTTTAAGCCTAAGTCTAGAAAATTTCAAATTCTCGTTGAGAACGTATGTGCTTGCATTCAAATGAGCAAATTATATATTAAACCCTTTTAACCCAAACAAACCCTAAACATGCAACAGTATGTGATTGAATAAGATGATAATCTAAGCTAGCACATTCAAACACATGAAATTGAGGAAAAATCACCCAAAGGGGCAAAACCATTTATTTTCATTATAATATTGTAGGCTATACAATTTCGGATTATAATGAAAATACAAGTGACTAAGAATTACCCTCAGGTATCGGATTCTGTAGTCGCGGCTGGAACTATCCCTTTCCAGTAGGGCTGAAATGGAGAAGAGAACGGCTTCTCCACAAGGGTGTGAACAGTAAGAATGCGTTCCTGGGTTGCAAAGTGATTCACAAAGGATTGGCAATTTGTGTGAATCAAATACCTAGAGTCTAGATGCTCAATAGGTGAAGACTTAGGGCTTTCTGTACTCTGAAAATCGTGTGTTTAAGTCTTAGAAAACGACTTCCCGTAGTGGGATTAAATAAGAGGTCTTGGGCCTTAAAAATATGAACACGATCTGAACATGATCTGTTAAAGTTTATCCCAGGCGGACCGATCCGGGTCTGAGGCGGATCTGTCCGATTGATCGGATCGGTTCTTTTATTCTGAGCCCGGATCGGTCCATTGGTGATTGGATCGGTTTACTTCCAAGGTTCATCGGTTCTCTTGCGGTCTGGGGTATACTGGCCTTCTGACAAATAAGCGGATCGGTCCGGTTCTTTAGGCGGACCGGTCCGGTTAGTCGGATCGGTTCTTTTATTTCAGCGGATCGGTCCGGCTGTCAGACTATGATTCCTCTTCTTCTTTTGATATTCGGATCCGTTGAATCTTGAATCTTGAATTTCTTCAACGGTGTAACGGTGTGTGACATAATACATTGATAATGGACAAAAATGTCCTTACAAATATCCCCCTATGTCTATGACGGTACATTCATAAAAACAAACATCTGAATTATCAAACAACTAAAAAAGATGCCTATACAAATCTACCCTTCCATGAACCCAAAACTGGAAAGATACAATTGAATAAGACTACAGCGTTTGCTCTTCAATTCTTCAGGAATCTCAACGCTTTTCTCATCAGGGTGTGCAATCTAATGATAATCCATGTAGCAAAGATGGCTAATAACGTTCTCTAACTGAGCATGAGTCTTGACCCTTAAAGTGGGATCGCCAACAATGGCAGACGGGTCATGACTCATGCGAACCCAAGAAGGTGTGTCCCGTAACACAGGAGTAGGGTCTACAGAGTGTGAGAGAGGAACATGTAAATCACTGTCAGAACAATCCTCATCCTCACACTGAAGGTTAGGACATAGAGCAAACCTTATACCGGAGTATGATATGTAGGCTTCTCTACTTGACTGCCAGTCGTCCCGACATCGCCTTTAGTGTTGGAGTCTGTGCGCGATATCAGGCATCCCCGAAAGAGTCACATTTACTTGGTCTAAAACGTATTATTAAATACATGAGTGGGACTCTCTCATATGGTATTTGGTATTCCTTCGATATCGATGACCGTTTGTCCGCCTATGCGGATGCCGATTGGGCCGGGGATGCAGATGGTTGTAGAAGCACTTCTGGTGGGTGTTTCTATTTTGGTTATGCTCTTGTCTCCTAGCTGAGCAAGAAACAAAATTCCATCTCTTTGTCCACTGCAGAGGCTGAGTACATAGCCGCCGGGAGTTGTTGCACAAAACTCTTGTGGATGAAGTAAATGTTGGAGGATTATGGGATTTCACAAGACACCATGATCATTTCTTGTGACAACACGAGCGCGATACACATATCCCGTAATCCCATCCATCATTCGCGCACAAAACACATCAGGATACGTGAGCACTTTATTCGTCAGTTAGTTGAGGAGAAGACTGTATCCCTGAGTTTTGTTCCCACCGACCGTCAATTAGCAGACATTTTCATAAAACCTTTAGATGCCCTTAGATTTGAGAGTCTTAGGAAGTCTTTGGGGATTTGCACAGTTGACTAAGGGGTTGGTCTATGTCTAGAATAGGTTACTTTTTCATGTTCATATCATATGCTTCCTATTGCTAGTCTGTTTTTATGTACCATTGCTTAGTTGTACAGCTTTTATTTATTCTTTTTGCTTTTCATATTTCTTTTGAAAAATATAAAAAGATTTTCCTTTAAGAAAATTTTTAAGAAAAGCACAAAAAGATTTTATTTTGATAAATTTTTTGAAAAATCCAAAAAGATTCCTTTTTTATGGATGAGCTTTTAAGATAGCCAAGTCACAACTTCATTCCATTTATCCATGTGACTGTTTGATAGAGATTTGAGAGGCTACATCATTTCATTTATGTGCTTTACATTGATTGGAGTCTTTGAGATGTAATTAGTGATATCTTCCTACATGTTTGACTCCTATATCCTTTATTGTACACATGCACGGCTATATTTGATTATTGCACTTGTCTATATCATATTGGCTTGAGTGTTTCCATCTCAATTCTGTCTATACAATGTACAATATGCGATAAAACTTGACAAGATTGGAATGCATGTAAAAACCGTTTTGGTGAGACTGTGTGTTTTTATATAACAGGGAGGGGCTGCGAAAGGTAATTATCTATCCTTTGCGAAAAAGCCACCGTTAAAAAGGACCTAAAAAATGGAGGAATTTTAATAACGAGGTCCAAAGAGGTTAAAAGAGCCCGAAAAAAATTTAAAGGCAATAAAAAGAAATTCATGCCAAATATGGGCCACTTAGGTTTCACCATCAATTCTCCAAAGTTTGAGAATTTAGAATGCCTCAATTCAAAATTATATCTGAGGGAGTTTGGTTGGAGAATATAAACGGGTTTGCACTTCCTTGAAAGTCTTGAAAAAGCATAAAATAATTTTGGACGTTATTGGTGTGAAAATCACTTTGAGCTTTGATTTGTTGATTTGATTGAGTCAATATCTTATATTGTCATTATTTTACACCAAAGGAAGCATTTGAGTTCATTCGCTAGGAATATCCAATATTCATCGTGCACATATGTCATGTTTGTATGCATTGATTTTCCTATCGAATTTGATCACACAACTTCATTCACGCTATCATCGACTTGGTTGCTTTGTGTTCATTCATGGTGTGATTTTATCCTAGTGGCACCCCGCACTTGCTTATTTGATTTATTTCTCTCATTTGTCTATTATGGGGACATCATAAAAAGGGGGAGAATGAATTATCTTATTATGGGGGAGATTTGAAAGTTTGAGTTTGCTCATAAATTGGTATATATGTTTATCTCATTTCAAACTCGATATGTCACTTGGTATTTTGCTTTGTCTCATGTGTGTAGGTACTACATGGATTATCATTGGATTGCACACCCTGATGAGAAAAGCGTTGAGATTCCTGAAGAATTGAAGAGCAAACGCTGTAGTCTTATTCAATTGTATCTTTCCAGTTTTGGGTTCATGGAAGGGTAGATTTGTATAGGCATCCTTTTTTTTTTCAAACTTATTTTTCTCAAATTTCTTTTTATCTTTAAAATTGCCATTTTTCTTAAATTTGAGAATCCTCTTGAAATTTTTAGCAAAAAGAGCCAAATCATCTAGGTCAAAATCACACTCAGAATCTGACGTGTCAGTCTCTTTCTTTCTAGATGACTCTACCCTTTTTCTAGCCGACCCCTCACTCCTTCTCTCTTGGGCTTTAAGTGCAATTCCCTTATCTTTAGATTTAGCAGTTTTAGGGAACATATCAATTTCATAAGTTTGCAAATCTCCTACAAGTTCTTCCAATTTTAGCGTATTTAAATTACCCATAGAATTTAGCACAGTGACTTTAGGGATAAAACACTTAGGCAAAGAACGAAGAATCTTTTTAACAACTCTAGCATTAGTAATATGTTCACCAAGATTAAAGCTAGTATTAAAAATGTCAGAAAGTCTAGCATAAAATTCATCAAAGCATTCAGATTCATGCATGGTGATGGTTTCAAATTGAGTTGTCAAATTTTGCAACTTAGATTCTTTCACACCATTAGTTCCTTCATGGGTGAGTTGTAAAACATCCCATGCCTCTTTTGACGTGGTGCACGTCATTATACGTTTGAACTCATCAGGTGTGATAGACCCAGAAATAGCACTTAGACCCTTAGAATTAAAAGATGCCCATTTAAATTCTTCATCAGTCGAAAAAGTGTCAGGTTTCAAATTGATCACATTATCAACAGTCACGGAGGGAGGTGTCCACCCTCTTTCAACTAAAATCCAAACCCTTTCATCTATGGCTTTTAAAGCCGACCTCATTCAGGCTTTCCAATAGGCATAATTTGTCCCGTCAAAAATAGGCATTTTATTATATAACTTCTCCATTTGAACACACACTTTTTTCAAAAATCAATTTTTTCAGAAAATTGATATCTTAGAAAAATTTTGCGGAAAATAGGAATACGCGATAGATTAGTGTAACCTGCTCTGATACCAATTTGAGAACGTATGTGTTCAAATGAGCAAATTATATATTAAACCCTTTTAACCCAAACAAACCCTAAACATGCAACAATATGTGATTGAATAAGATGATAGTCTAAGCAAGAACATTCAAACACATGCAATTGAGGAGAAATCCCCCAAAGGGGCAAAACCATTTATTTTCATTATAATATTGTAGTCTATACAATTTCGGATTACAATGAAAATACAAGTGACTAAGAATTACCTTCAGGTATCGGATTCTGTAGTCGCGGCTGGAACTATCCCTTTCCAGTAGGGCTGCAATGGAGAAGAGAACGGCTTCTCCACAAGGGTGTGAACAGCTAGAATGCGTTCCTGGGTTGCAAAGTGATTCACAAAGGATTGGAAATTTTTGTGAATCAAATACCTAGAGTCTAGATGCTCAATAGGTGAAGACTTAGGGCTTTCTGTACTCTGAAAATCGTGTGTTTAAGTCTTAGAAAACCACTTCCCGTAGTGGGATTAAATAAGAGGTCTCGGGCCTTAAAAATCTGAACACGATCTGTTGAGGTTTATCCCAGGCGGACCGGTCCGGGTCTGAGGCAGAACGGTCCGATTGACCGGATTGGTTCTTTTATTCTGAGCCCGAATCGGTCCGTTGATGATCGGATCGGTTTGCTTCTAGGCTTCATCGGTTCGCTTACGGTCCGGGGTATACTGGCCTTCTGACAAACAAGCGGATCGGTCCGGTTCTTTAGGCTGACCGGTCCGGTTAGCCGGATCGGTTCTTTTATTTCAGCGGATCGATCCGGCTGTCAGACTATGATTCCTCTTCTTCTTTTGATATTCGGATCCGTTGAATCCTGAATCTTGAATTTCTTCAACGGTGTAACGGCGTGCGACATAATACATTGATAATAGAAAAAACTGTCCTTACACTCGTTGTATTCTCAAATCGGGAGTCCTGTGATCGCCTGATCAGTGCCTACGGGTTACATTGGTCACGTGCGAGGTGTTGGTTCCACTCATGGGGCCGTTCGGGGGCCGGTTCGAGTTTTCACCCTCTAACGCCATTTTTTAAGCCTAAGACTAGAAATTTTCAAATTCTCAAATCGGTAGTCCCGTGATCACGCGGTCAGTCCCTATGAGTATCATTAGTCACGTGCGAGGTGTTAGTGCCACTAATGGGGTCGTTTGGGGGCCGGTTCATGTTTTTTCCCTCTAACGCTAATTTTTAAGCCTAAGTCTAAATTTTTTAAAATTCTCACCGTATTTTCAATCGGGAGTCCCATGATCGCGCGGTTTGTCCCTACGAGTTACATTGGTCCCGTACGAGGTGTTGGCGCCACTCACGGGGCCGTTCGAAGGCCGGATCGAGTTTTCACACTCTCTAACGCCATGTTTTAAGCCTAAGTCTTTAAATTTTCAAATTCTAAAACCGGGAGTCCCGCGATCGTGTGGTCAGTTCCAATGAGTGTCATTGGTCATGTGCGAGGTGTTAGTGCCACTCATGGGGCCGTTCGGGGGCTAGTTAGGGTTTCGCCCTCTAACGCCCTTTTTTAAGCCAAAGTTTAGAAAATTTCAAATTCTCATTGTATTCTCAAATCGGGAGTCCCATAATCAGGAGGTCAGTCCCAAAGGGTTACATAGGTCACATGCGAGGTGTTGCCGCCACTCACGAGGCCGTTCGGGGGCCGGTTCAGGTTTTTGCCCTCTAACACCATTTTTTTAATCCTAAGTATAGAAAATTTCAAATTCTCATCATATTCTCAAACCGAGAGTCATGTGATCGTGCGGTCAGTTCCTACGAGTTACATTGATCACGTGAGAGGTGTTGATACCACTCATGGGGCCCTTTGGGGGCCAGTTTGGGTTTTCACCTTCTAACGCCATTTTAAGCCTAACTCTAGAAATTTTAAAATTCTCGTCGTATTCTCAAACCGGGAGACCCATGATCGCGCGCTCAATTCCTACGGGTTAGATTGGTCACGTGCGAAGTGTTGGCACCACTCAGGATACCGTTCGGGTGCCGATTCGAGCTTTTGCCCTCTAACGCCATTTTTTAAGCCTAAGTCTAGAAATTTTCAAATTCTCATCGTATTCTAAAATCAGGAGTCCCTTGATCGTGCGATCAGTTCCTACGAGTTTCATTGGTCATGTGCGAGGTGTTGGCGCCACTCACGGGGCCGTTTTGTGGCTGGTTCCGGTTTTCACCTTCTAACGCCCTTTTTAAGACAAACTTTAGAAATTTTCAAATTCTCATCATATTCTCAAACCGGGAGTCCCGTGATCACGAGGTCAGTCGCGAAGAGTTACATTGGTCACATGCAAGGTGTTGCTTCCACTCACAATGCCATTCGGGGGACGGTTCAGGTTTTTGCCCTCTAACGCCATTTTTTAAGTCTAAGTCTAGAAAATTTCAAATTCTCATCATATTCTCAAACCGGGAGTCATGTGATCGTGCGGTCAGTTCCTACGTGTTACATTGGTCACGTGTGAGGTGTTGATGCCACTCATTGGGGCCCTTCGGGGGCCGGTTTGGGTTTTTTCCTTCTAACACCATTTTTAAGCCTAACTCTAGAAAATTTAAAATTCTCGTCGTATTCTCAAATTGGGAGATCCATGATTGCACGGTCAGTCCCTATGGGCTACATTGGTCAAGTGCGAGGTGTTGGCACCTCTCACAGTACCGTTCGGGGACCGATTCGGGTTTTTGCCCTCTAACGCCATTTTTTAAGCCTAAGTCTAGCAATTTTGAAATTCTCATCATATTCTCAAACCGGGAGTCCCGTGATCACGCAACCTCTCCCTACGAGTTTTATTGGTCACGTGCGAGGTGTTGACGCCACTTACGGGGTCGTTTTGTGGCTAGTTCGGGGGTGAGTTTAGGTTTTCACCGTCTAACGCCATTTTGTAAGCCTATGTCTAAAAATTTTCAAATTCTCGTCGTATTCTGAAATCGGGAGTCCCATGATCACGCAGTCAGTCCCTACATGTTACATTGGTCCCGTGCGTGGTGTTGACGCCACTCACGGGTCTGTTCAGGGGCCAGTTCGTGTTTTCACCCTCCAACACCATTTTTTAAGCCTAAGTCTAGTAATTTTCAAATTTTTGTCGTATTCTCAAACTGGGAGTCTCGTGATTGCGTGGCTAGTCCCTACTAGTTTCATTGGTGACGTGCGAGGCGTTTGAGCCACTTACGGGGCCGTTCGGTGGTTGGTTCTGGTTTTCGTCCTCTAACACCATTTTTAAGCCTAAGTCTAGAAATTTTCAAATTCTCATTGTATTCTCAAACCGGTAGTCCCGTGATTGCGCGGTCAGTCCCTACGGGTTACATTGGTCACATGCGAGGTGTTGCGCCTCTCATGGGGCCTCTCGAGGACCGGTTCGGGTTTTCTCCCTCTAACGCCATTTTTAAGCCTAAGCCAAGAAATACAAAATTCTCCTCGTATTCTCAAACTGGAAGTCCTGCGATCTTGCCATCAGTTCCTACGAGTTACATTGGTCACGTGCGAGGTGTTAGCACCACTCACTTGGCCATTTGGGGGCCGATTTGGGTTTTCACACTCTAATGCCTTTTTTTAAGCCTAAGTCTAAAAATTTTCAAATTCTAGTCGTATTCACAAACCGGGAGTCCCATGAACGCGCGGTCAGTCCCTACGAATTTCATTGGTCACGTGCGAGGTGTTGGTGCCACTCACGGGGCCGTTTGGGTTTTGGTTCGGGTTTTCACCCTCTAATGCCATTTGTTAAGCCTAAGTCTAGAAATTTTCAAATTCTCAGCGTATTCTCAAACCGAGAGTCCTGTGATCGCGTGGACAGTTCCTACGGGTTATATTGGTCATGGGCGAGGTGTTAGCGCCACTCGCGGGGCCATTCGGGACTCGATTCGTGTTTCGTCCTCTAACGCCATTTTTTAAGCTTAAGCCTAGAACTATGCAAATTCTCATTGTATTCTCAAACCGGGAGTCCCATGATCGCCCGGTCAGTCCCTACGTGTTTCATTGGTAGTGCATGAGGTGTTGGCACCACTCACAGGGCCGTTCAGGGGATGGTTAAGGTTTTTTCCCTCTAACGCCATTTTTTAAGCCTAAGTCTATAAATTCTCAAATTCTCATCGTATTCTCAAATCGGGAGTCCCGTGATCGCGAGGTCAGTCCCTACGGGTTACATTAGTCACGTGCAAGGAGTTAGCACCACTCACGGGGCCGTTCGAGGGCCGGTTCGGCTATTCATCCTCTAATGCCATTTTTTAAGCTCAACTCTAGAAATATAAAACTTCTCCTCGTATTCGCAAACCAGGAGTCCCTCGATCCCGCAGTTAGTCCCTACGAGTTTCATTGGTCCCGTGTGAGGTGTTGGCACCACTCACGGGGCCGTTCGATAGTCGGTTTGGGTTTACACTCTCTAATGCCATTTTTTAAGCCTAATCGTAGAAATGTTCAAATTCTCGTCATATTCTGAAACCGGGAGTCCCGTGATCGCGTGGTCAATCCCTACGGGTTACATTGGTCACGTACAAGGTGTTGGTGCCCCTCACTGGGTCGTTCGGGGGCGGGTTTGGGTTTTTTCCCTCTAACGCCCTTTTTTAGGCCTAAGTCTAGAAAATTTCAAATTCTCGTCATATTCTCAAACCGGGAGTCCAGTGATCACATGGTCAACCCCTACGAGTTAGATTGGTCACGTGCGAGCTATTGATGCCACTCATGGGGCTCGTTTGGGTTTTCATCCTCTAACGTTATTTTTTAAGCCCAAGTCTAGAAATATGCAAATTCTCGTGGTATTCTCAAATCGATAGTCCCGTGATCGCACGGTCAGTCCCTACGAATTTCATTCGTCACGTGCGACGTGTTGACGCCACTCATGGGGCCGTTTGGGGGCTGGTTTGGGTTTTCCCCCTCTCATGCCATTTTATAAGCCTAAGTCTAGAAATTTTGAATTCTCATGGTATTCTCAAATCGGGAGTCCCGTGATCGCGCGATCAGTTCCTTCGGATTACATTGGTCACGTGAGAGGTGATGGCGCAAGTCATGGGGCCGTTCGGGGCCGGTTTGGGGTTTCCTCTGCAAATACCATTTTTTAAGCCAAAGTCTAGAAATATGCAAATTCTCATCGCATTCTCAAACCGAGAGTCGAGTGATCGCGCGGTCAGTCCCTATGAGTTTCATTGGTCACGCGCGAGGTGTGGCGCCACTTATGGGGCCGTTTAGGTTTTCACCCTCTAATGCCATTTTTTAGCATAAGTCTAGAAAATTTCAAATTCTCATCATATTCTCAAAGTTGGAGTCCCGTTATCGCGCGGTCAGTCCCTACGAGTTACATTGGTCCCGTGAGAGGTATTAGCACAACTCACGGGGCCGTTCGGGGGTCGGTTCGGGTTTTCGCCCTCTAATGCCATTTTTTATGCCTAAGTCTAGAAAATTTCAAATTCTCGTCGTATTCTTAAACCGGGAGTCCCGTGATCGCATGGTCAGTCCCTACAGGTTAGATTGGTCACGTGCGAGGTGTTGACCCACTCACAGGGCCGTTCGGGGTTCGGTTCGGTTTTTCGTCATCTAATGCTATTTTTTAAGCCCAAGTAAAGAAATATACAAATTCTCATTGTATTCTCAAACCGGGAGTCCCATGATCGCTTGGTCAATCCCTATTAATTTCATTGGTCACGTGCGACATGTTGGCGCCACTCATGGGGCCGTTTGGGGGCTAGTTCGGGTTTTTTCCCTCTAACGCCATTTTATAAGCCTAAGTTTAGAAATTTTCAAATTCACACCGTATTCTCAAATCGGGAGTCACGTGATCGCGCGGTCAGTCTCTACGGGTTACATTGGTCGCGTGTGAGGTGATGGCGCCACTCACGGGGCCGTTCAATAGCCGATTTGGGTTTTCTCCCTCTAACGCCATTTTTTAAGCTTAAGTCTAGTAATTTTCAAATTCTTGTCATATTCTCAAACTGGGAGTCCCGTGATCTCGTGGTCAGTCCCTACGGGTTACATTGGTCACGTGCAAGGTGTTGGCGCCACTCACGGCGCCGTTCGGAGGATGGTTCGGGTTTTTTTTCCCTCTAACGCCCTTTTTAAGGCCTAAGTCTGGAAAATTTCAAATTCTCGTCGTATTCTCAAACCTGGAGTCCCGTGATCACATGGTCAGTCTCTACGGTTTAGATTGGTCATGTATGAGGTGTTGACGCCACTCACGGGAACGTTCGGGGGCCGAGTCGAGTTTTCGTCGTCTAACGCTATTTTTTAAGCCCAAGTCTAAAAATATGCAAATTCTCTTGGTATTCTCAAACCGGGAGTCCCGTGATTGCGCGATCAGTCCTTACAAATTTCATTGGTCACGTGCGATGTGTTGGCACCACTCATGGGGCCGGTTAGGGTTTTCGCCCTCTAATGTCATTTTATAAGCCTAAGTTTAGAAATTTTCAAATTCTCAACGTATTCACAAATCAGGAGTCCCATGATTGCGCGGTCAGTCCCTACGGGTTACATTGGACACGTACGAGGTGTTGGGGCCACTCACGGGGCCGTTCGGTGGCCGGTTCGGCTTTTCATCCTCTAACGCCATTTTTTAAGTCCAAGTCTAGAAATATACAAATTCTACTCGTATTCTCAAACTAGGAGTCCCGTGATCGCGCGATTAGTCCCTACGAGTTTCATTGGTCCCATGTGAGGTGTTGGCACCACTCACGGGGCCGTTCGATAGTCGGTTTGGGTTTTCACCCTCTAAAGCCATTTTTCAAGACTAAGTCCAGAAAATTTCAAATTCTCATCTTATTCTGAAACTGGGAGTCCCGTGATCGCGTGGTCAGTCCCAGCAGGTTACATTGATCACGTGCAAGGTGTTGGCGTCACTCACGGGGCCGTTCGGAGACTGGTTCAGGTTTTTGCCCTATAATGCACTTTTTTAGGCCTAAGTCAAGAAAATTTCAAATTCTCGTCGTATTCTCAAACCTGGAGTCCCGTGATCGCATGGTCAGTCCCTACGGGTTATACTGGTCACGTGCGAGGTGTTGATGCCACTCACGGGGCCGTTCGAGGGCCAATTCGGGTTTTCATCCTCTAACGTTATTTTTAAGACCAAGTCTAGAAATATGCAAATTCTTGTGGTATTCTCAAACCGATAGTCCCGTGATCGCGTAGTCAGTCCCTACGAATTTCATTCGTCACGTGCGATGCGTTGGCGCAACTCATGGGGCCGTTTGGGGGCTGGTTTGGGTTTTCACCCTCTAACGCCATTTTATAAGCCTAAGTCTAGAAATTTTTAATTTCTCATCATATTCTCAAACTGGGAGTCCCGTGATCGCGCGGTCAGTCCCTACAGCTTACATTAGTCACGTGCGAGGTGATGGCGCCAGTCACGGGGCCGTTCGGGGGCCGGTTTGGGTTTTCACACTCTAATGCCATTTTTTAAGCCTAAGTCTAAAATTTTTCAAATTCTAGTCGTATCTCAAATTGGGAGTCCCATGATTGCACGGTCAGTCCCTACAAATTTCATTCGTCACGTACGACGTGTTGGGGTCACTCATGGGGTCGTTTTGGGGCTGGTTCGGGTTTTCACCCTCTAACGCCATTTTATAAGCCTAAGTCTAAAAATTTTCAATTTCTCATCGTATTCTCAAACCTGGAGTCCTGCGATCACGCGGTCAGTTCCTACAGGTTACATTGGTCACGTCCGAGGTGTTGGCACCACTCACTGGGCCATTTGGAGGTCGGTTTGGGTTTTCACACTCTAATGCCATTTTTAAGCCTAAGTCTAAAAAATTTCAAATTCTAGTCGTATTCTCAAACCGAGAGTCCCGTGATTGCGCGGTCAGTCCCTACGAATTTCATTGGTCACGTGCGAGGTGTTGGCGCCAATCACGGGGCCGTTTTGGGGTTGGTTCGGGTTTTCACCCTCTAACACCATTTGTTAAGCCTAAGTCTAGAAATTTTCAAATTCTCAGCGTATTCTCAAACCGAGAGTCCTGTGATCGTGTGGTCAGTTCCTACGGGTTAGATTGGTCACGGACGAGGTGTTGGCGCCACTCACGGGGCCATTCGGGACTCAATTCGCGTTTTCGTCCTCTAACGCCATTTTTTAAGCCTTAGCCTAGAACTATGCAAATTCTTGTCGTATCCTCAAACATGGAGTCCCGTGATCACGCGGTCAGTCCCTACGAGTTTCATTGGTCGCGCGTGAGGTGTTGGCACCACTCACGGGGTCATTCGGGGGATGGTTAGAGTTTTTTCCCTCTAACCTCTTTTTGTTAGCCTAAGTCTAAAAATTTCAAATTCTCATCGTATTCTCAAACTGGGAGTCCCGTGATCGCAAGGTCAGTCCCTACGGGTTACATTAGTCACGTGCGAGGAATTAGCACCACTCACGGGGCCGTTCGAGGGCCGGTTCATCTTGTCATCCTCTAATGCCATTTTTTACGCCCAAGTCTAGAAATATGCAACTTATCCTCGTATTATCAAACCAGGGGTCCCTCAATCACGCAGTTAGTCCCTACGAGTTTCATTGGTCCCGTGTGAGGTGTTGGAACCACTCACGGGGCCATTCGATAGCCAGTTTGGGTTTGCGCCCTCTAAAGCCATTTTTTAAGCCTAAGCCTAGAAATTTTCAAATTCTCATCATATTTTGAAACCGGGAGTCCCGTGACCACGTGGTCAGTCCCTACGGGTTACATTGGTCACGTTCAAGGTGTTGGTGCCACTCACTGGGCCGTTCGGGGGCGAGTTCGGGTTTTTTTCCCTTCAACGCCCTTTTTTAGGCCTAAGTCTAGAAAATTTCAAATTCTCATCATATTCTCAAACCAGGAGTCCAGGGATCACATGGCCAGTCCCTACGGGTTAGATTGGTCACGTGTGAGGTGTTGATGCCACTCACGGGGCCGTTCGGGGGCCGGTTCGGGTTTTCATACTCTAACGTTATTTTTTAAGCCCAAATCTAGAAATATGAAAATTCTCGTGGTATTCTTAAATCGGTAGTCCCGTGAATGCGCGGTCAGTCCTTATGAATTTCATTCGTCACGTGCGACGTGTTGGCGCCACTCATGGGGCCGTTTGGGGGCTGGTTCAAGTTTTCACCCTCTAACGCCATTTTATAAGCATAAGTCTAGAAATTTTCAATTTCTCATCGTATTCGCAAACCGGGAGTCCCATGATCATACGGTCAGTCCCTACGGGTTACATTAATCACATGCGAGGTGATGGCGCCAGTCATGGGGCCGTTCGGGCGCCAATTTGGGTTTTCCTTCACAAACGCCATTTTTAAGCCCAAGTCTAGAAATATGCAAATTCTCATCGCATTCTCAAACTGGGAGTCGAGTGATCGCGCGGTCAGTCCCTATTAGTTTCATTGGTCACGCGCGAGGTGTTGGCACCACTCATGGGGCTGTTTGAGTTTTCACCCTCTAATGCCATTTTTTAAGCATAAGTCTAGAAATTTTCAAATTCTCATCGTATTATCAAACTGGGAGTCCTGTTATCGCGCGACCAGTCCCTGCGGGTTACATTGGTCCAGTGCGATGTGTTGGCTCAACTCACGGGGCCGTTCGGGGGTCGATTCGAGTTTTTGCCCTCTAAAACCATTTTTATGCCTAAGTCTAGAAAATTTCAAATTCTGATCGTATTCTCAAACTGGGAGTCCCGTGATCGTATGGTCAGTCCCTACAGGTTAGATTGGTCACGTGCGAGGTGTTGACGCCACTCACAGGGCCGTTTGGGGTCCGATTCGGGTTTTCATCATCTAATGCTATTTTTTAAGCTCAAGTCTAGAAATATGAAAATTCTCGTGGTATTCTCAAACCGAGAGTCCCGTGATCGCGTGGTCAATCCCTACGAATTTCATTGGTCACGTGCAACATGTTGGCGCCACTCATGGGGCCGTTTGGGGGCTGGTTTGAGTTTTTTCCCTCTAACGCCATTTTATCAACTTAAGTTTAGAAATTTTCAAATTCTCATCATATTCTCAAATCGGGAGTCCCGTGATCGCGCGGTTAGTCCCTACGGGTTACATTGGTCATGTGTGAGGTGATGGCGCCACTCACGGGGCCGTTCAATAGCCGGTTTGTGTTTTTGCCCTCTAACGCCATTTTTAAGCCTAAGTCTAGTAATTTTCAAATTCTCATCATATTCTCAAATTGGGAGACCCGTGATCTTGTGGTCAGTCCCTACGGGTTAGATTGGTCACGTATAAGGCGTTGACGCCACTCACAGGGACGTTCGGGGGTCGGGTCGAGTTTTCGCCGTCTAACGCTATTTTTTAAGCCCAAGTCTAGAAATATGAAAATTCTCGTGTTATTCTCAAACCAGGAGTCCCGTGATCGCGCGATCAATCCTTACAAATTTCATTGGTCACGTGCAACGTGTTGGCACCACTCATGGGGCCATTTGGGGGGTGGTTCGGATTTTCGCCCTCTAACGTCATTTTATAAGCCTAAGTCTAGAAATTTTCAAATTCTCATCGTATTCTCAAATCGGGAGTCCCGTGATTGCGTGGTCAGTCCCTACGGGTTACTTTGGTCAAGTGCGAGGTGTTGGCGACACTCACGGGGCTGTTCGGGGGCCAGTTCGACTTTTCATCCTCTAACGCCATTTTTTAAGCCCAAGTCTAGAAATATGCAAATTCTCCTCATATTCTCAAACCAGGAGTCCCGTGATCGCGCGATTAGTCCCTACGAGTTTCATTGGTCCAATGAAGGGTGTTGACACCACTCACGGGGCCGTTCGATAGTCAGTTTTGGTTTTCACCCTCTAACGCCATTTTTTAAGCCTAAGTCTAGAAAATTTCAAATTCTCGTATTATTCTGAAAGTGGGAGTCCCGTGATCGCGTGGTCAGTCCCAACAGGTTACATTGGTCACGTGTAAGGTGTTGGCGTCACTCACCGGGCCATTCGAGGGCTGGTTCAGGTTTTTGCCCTATAATGCCCTTTGTTAGGCCTAAGTCTAGAAAATTTTAAATTCTCGTCGTATTCTCAAACTGGGAGTCCCGTGATCGCATGGTTAGTCCCTAGGGTTAGATTGGTCATGTGCGAGGTATTGACGCCACTCATGGGGCCGTTCGGGGGCCGGTTCAGGTTTTCGTTGTCTAACATTATTTTTTAAGCCCAAGTCTAGAAATATACAAATTCTTGTGGTATTCTATAACCGGGAGTCCAATGATTGCGCGGTCAGTCCCTACGAATTTTTTTGGTCACGTGCGGCGTGTTGGCGCCACTTATGGGGCCGTTTGGGGGCTGGTTTGGGTTTTCACCTTCTAACGCCATTTTATGTCTAAGTATAGAGATTTTCAATTTCTCATCGTATTCTCAAATCGAGAGTCCCGTGATTGCGCGGTCAGTCCCTACGGGTTACATTAGTCACGTGCGAGGTGTTGGCGGCACTTTTGGGGACGGTTCGGGTTTTCACCCTTTAATGCCATTTTTTAAGCCTGTCTAGAAATTTTCAAATTCAAGTCGTATTCTCAAATTAGGATACTCGTGATCACGCGGTCAGTCCCTATGAATTTCATTGGTCACGTGCGAGGTGTTAGCACCACTCACAGGGTCGTTTGGGGGGTAGTTTGGGTTTCCGCCCTCGAATGCCATTTGTTAAAGCTAAGTCTTGACATTTTCAAATTCTCATCGTCTTCTCAAACTGGGAGTCCCGTGATCGTGCGATCAGTCCCTACGGGTTACATTGGTCATGCGCGAGGTGTTGGCTCCACTTACGGGGCTGTTCGAGGGACGATTCAGGTTTTCATCCTGTAACGTCAATTTCTAAGCCCAAGTCTAAAAATATGCAAATTCTCATCATATTCTCAGATTGGGAGTTTTGCGATTGCGCAGTCTATCCCTACGAGTTTCATTGGTCCTGTGCGAGGTGTTGGCGCCACTCACGGAGCCGTTTGGGGGTCGGCTCGGGTTTTTCTCTCTAAAGCCATTTTTTAAGCCTAAGTTTAGAAATTTTCAAATTCTCACCATATTCTCAACCCCGGAGTCCCGTGATCCCAGGGTCAGTCCCTATAAGTTTCAATGGTCCCGTATGAGGTGTTGGCGCCACTCACAGGGCCGTTCGGGGCCGGTTTGGGTTTTAGTCCTCTAACTACATTTTTTAAGCCTAAGTCTAGAAATTGTCAAATTCTCATCCTATTCTCAAACTGTGAGTCCCATGATCGCGTGGTCAGTCCCTACATGTTACATTGGTCACGTGCGAGGTGTAAGCGCCACTCACGGGGCTGTTCGGGGGCTGGTTTTGGTTTTCACCCTCTAATGCCATTTTTTAAGCCCAAGTCTAGATATTTTCAAATTCTCGGCGTATTCTCAATCGGGAGTCTTGTGATCGTGTGGTCTGTCCCTACGAGTTTCAATGGTCCCGTGCGAGGTGTTGGCGCCGCTCATGGGGCCATTCGAGGGCCGATTTGTGTTTTCGCATTCTAATGCCATTTTTTAAGCCTAACTCTTGAAATTTTCAAATTCTCATCCTATTCTCGAATCGGGAGTCCCATGATCGTGCAGACAGTCCCTACGGGCTACATTGGTCACGTATAAGTTGTTAGCGCTACTCACAGTATCGTTCGGGGGCCAGTTTAGGTTTTTGCCCTCCAACGCCATTTTTTAAGCCTAAGTCTAAAAATTTTCAAATTCTCATCGTATTCTCAAACCGGGAGTCTGGTGATCACGCGGTCAGTCCGTACGAGTTTCATTGGTCAAGTGTGAGGTGTTGGCGCCACTCACGGGGCCGTTCTATGGCTAATTCGAGTTTTTGCCCTGTAACGTAATTTTTTTAAGTCTAAGTCTAGAATTTTTCAAATTCTCATCGTATTCTTAAACCGGGAGTCCCACGATCATGCGATCATTTCCTGCTGGTTACATTAGTGAAGTGCGAGGTGTGGTACCACTCACGGTGTCGTTCGGGGGCCGGTTCGTTTTTTCACCCTCTAACACCATTTTTTAAGCCCAAGTCTAGAAATTTGAAAATTCTCATCGTATTCTCAAACTGGGAGTCTCGTGATTGTGCGGTTAATCCTTACGAGTTACATTGGTGCTGTGCGAGCTGTTGACGCCACTCACGGGGCCGTTCGGGCCCCGATTTGGGTTTTCACCCTCTAATGCCATTTTTTAAGCCTAAGTATATAAATTTTCAAATTCTCATCGTATTCTGAAACCGAGACTTGTGTGATCGCACGGTTATTCCCTACGGGTTATATTGGTCCCGTGCGAGGTGTTGATGCCACTCACGGGGCGATTTTGGGGTCGGTTTGGGTTTTCACCCTCTAACGCCATTTTTTAAACCTAAGTCTAGAAATTTTCAAATTCTCATCGTATTCTCAAACCGGGAGTCCCGTGATCGTACGGGCAGTCCCTACGAGTTTCATTGGTCACATGCGAGGTATTAGTCCCAGTGGTTTGGGTTTTTGCCCTCTAACGCCATTTTTTAAACCTAAGTCTAGAAGATTTTAAATTCTCATCGTATTCTCAAACCAGGAGTCTCGTGATCACGCGATCAGTCCCTACGGGTTGTATTCGTCAGGTGCGAGGTGTTGGCGCCACTCATGGGTTCGCTCGGCGAACGGTTGGGGTTTTCGCCTTTTGATGACATTTTTTAAGCCTAAGCTTAGAAATTTTCAAATTCTCATCGTATTTTCAAACCGGGAGTCCCGCGATCGTGCGGTCAGTTCCTGCAGGTTACATTGGTCATGTGCGAGGTGTTGGTGCCACTCATTGGGCCATTCGGGGGCCAGTTTGGGTTTTCACACTCTAACACCATTTTTTAAGCCTAAGTCTTAAAATTTTCAAATTCTAATCGTATTCTCAAATCGGGAGTCCCGTTATCGCGCGATCAGTCCCTAGAAATTATATTGGTCATGTGCGAGGTGTTGGCGCCACTCACGGGGCCATTTGTGGTTGTTTTTGGTTTTCACCCTCTAACGCCATTTGTTAAGCCTAAGTCTAGAAGTTTTAAAATTCTCATTGTATTCTCAAATCGGGAGTTCAATGATCACGCGGTCAGTCCCTACGGGTTAGATTGGTCACGTGCGAGGTGTTGGCGCAACTCACGGGGCCGTTCGGGGCCCGGTTCGAGTTTTCATCCTCTAACGCCATTTTTTAATCCTAAGTCCAGAAATATGCAAATTCTCTTCGTATTCTCAAACTGAGAGTCCCGTGATCGGGCGATCAGTCCCTACAAATTTCATTGGTCACGTGCGAGGTGTTGGCACAACTCACGGGGCCGTTTGGGGGATGGTTCGGGTTTTTATCATCTAACGCCATTTTTTAAGCTTAAGTCTGGAAATTTTCAAATTCTCATCGTATTCTCAAACCGAGAGTCCCGTGATCGCGCGATCAGTCCCTGCAAGTTAAATTCATCCCTTGAAATGTATTGGCACCACTCACGGGGCCGTTCGGGGGTCGGTTCGGGTTTTCACCCTCTAACACCATGTTTTAAGCCTATGTTTAGAAAATTTTAAATTCTCATTGTATTCTCAAATCGGGAGTCCCGTGATCGAGCGATTAGTCCCTACGGGTTACATTGGTCTCATGCGACGTGTTGGCGCCACTCACGGGGCCGTTTGGGGGCTGCTTTAGGCTTTGTCCCTCTAACACCATTTTATAAGCCTACGTCTAGAAAATTTCGAATGATCGTCGTATTCTCAAACTGGGAGTCCAACGATTGCGCGGTCACTTCGTACGGGTCACATTGGTCAGGTGCGAGGTGTTGGTGCCACTCATGGGCCCATTCGGGGGTCGGTTCGGGCTTTCACCCTCTAACGCCATTTGTTAAGACTAAGTTTAGAAATTTTCAAATTCTCGTCGTAATCTCAAACCGAGAGTCTCGCGATTGCCCGGTTAGTTCCTACGGGTCACATTGGTCACGCGCGAGGTGTTGGTGCCACTCACGTGGCCATTCGGGGGTCGGTTTGGGCTTTCACCCTCTAACGCCATTTGTTAAGCCTAAGTCTAGAAATTTTCAAATTCTCATCATATTCTCAAACCAGGAGTCCAGTTATCGCGCGTTGAGTCCCTACGAGTGCCATTGGTCACGTGCGAGGTGTTGGTACCACTCACGGCGCCGTTCCGGGGCTGGTTCGGGTTTTCTCCCTCAAACGACTGTTTTTAAGCCTAAGTCTAGAAATTTTCAAATTCTCATCGTATTCTCAAACTGAGAGTTCTGTGATCACACGGTCTGTACCTACGAGTTTTAATGGTCCCGTGTGAGGTGTTGGCGCCACTCACGGGGCCGTTCGGGGGCCGATTTGGGCTTTCGCCTTCTAATACCATTTTTAAGCCTAACTGTAGAAATGTTAAAATTCTCGTCCTATTCACAAACCGAGAGTCCCGTGATCGCGCGACCAGTCCCTACGGGCTATATTGGTTATTGTGAGGTGTTGGCACTACTCACGATATCGTTCGGGTTTTTTCCCTCTAACGCTATTTTTTAATCCCAAGTCTAGAAATTTTCAAATGCTCGTCGTATTCTCAAACTGGGAGTCCAGTGATCGTGCGGTCAGTCCCTACGAGTTTCATTGGTAACGTGCGAGGTGTTGGCACAACTCACAGGGCCGTTTTGTGTCTGGTTATGGTTTTCGCCCTCTAACGCCATTTTTTTAAGCCTATGTCTAGAAATTTTCAAATTCCCGTCGTATTCTCAAATCGGGAGTCCCGTGATCGCGCGGTTAGTTACTACGGGTTACATTGGTCACGTGTGAGGTGTTGGTGCCATTCACCGGGCTGGTTCGAGTTTTCACCCTCTAATGCCATTTTTTAGCCTAAGTCTAGAAATTTTCAACTTCTCATTTTATTCTTAAATCAGGTATCCCGTGATCGCGTGGTCAGTCCTTACGAGTTACATTGGTCTCGTGCAAGGTGTTGACGCAACTCACGAGGCCGTTCGGGCGCTGATTCGGGTTTTCACACTCTAACGGCATTTTTTAAGCCTAAGTCTAGATATTTTCAAATTCTCATCGTAATCTCAAATCGGGAGTCCCACGATCATGCGGTCAATTCCTGGAGGTTACATTGGTCAAGTGCGAGGTATTGGTTCCACTCATGGGGCCGTTCGGGGGTCGGTTTGGGTTTTCACCCTCTAACGCCATTTTTTAAGCCTAAGTCTAGAAAATTTCAAATTCTCATCATATTCTCAAACCGGGAGTCTCGTGATCGCACGGTCAGTCCTTACGAGTTACATTGGTCCCGTGCGAGGTGTTGACACCACTCACGGGGTCATTTGGGTGCCAGTTTGGGTTTTCACCCTCTAACGCCATTTTTTAAGCCTAAGTCAATAAATTTTCAATTTCTCGATGTATTCTGAAACCAGGAGTCCCGTGATCGCCCGATCAGACCCAACGGGTTACATTGGTCCCGTGCGAGGTGTTGATAACACTCACAGGGCCGTTTGGGGGCCGGTTCAGGTTTTCACCCTTTAATGCAATTTTTTAAGCTTGAGTTTAGAAATTTTCAAATTCTCGTCATATTCTCAAACCGGGAGTCCCGTGATCGCGCTGGTAGTCCCTATGTGTTTCATTGGGCACATGCGAGGTGTTGGTGCCACTCACGGGGCCGTTCGGGTGCTGGTTATGGTTTTCACCCTTTAACGCCATTTTTTAGGCCCAAGTCTAGAAATTTTCAAATTCTCATCGTCTTTTCTAACCGAGAGTCCCATGATTGTACGGTCAGTCCCTATGGGTTGCATTGGTCATATGCGAGGTGTTAGCGCCACTCACGGGGCCGCTCGGAGACCGGTTCGGGTTTTTGCCCATTAATGCCATTTTTAAGCCTAAGACTAGAAATTTTAAAATTCTCGTTGTATTCTCAAACCGAAAGTCCCGTGATCAGGCCGTCAGTTCCTGCGGGTTACATTGGTCATGTACGAGGTGTTGGCGGCACCAACTGGGCAATTTGGAGCCAGTTTTGGATTTCACACTTGAACGCCATTTTCAGAGCCTAAGTCTAAAAGTTCTCAAACTCTAGTCGTATTCTCAAACTGGGAGTCTCGTGATCATGCGATCAGTCACTACGAATTTCATTGGTCACGTCCGAGGTGTTGGCACCACTCACGGGGCAGTTTGTGGGTTGTTTTGGGTTTTCGGCCTCTAACGCCATTTGTTAAGCCTAAGCCTAGAATCTTGCAAATTCTCGACGTATTCTCAAACCAAAATTCCCCTGATCTCACGGTCAGTCCCTATGGGTTAGATTGGTCACATACGAGGTGTTGGCGCCACTCATGGGGCCATTCGGAGGCCGGTTCAGGTTTTAGTCCTCTAACGCCATTTTTAAGCTTAAGTCTAGAAATATGCAAATTCTCGTTGTATTCTCAAATCAGGAATCCCGTGATCGCGTGGTCAGTCCCTACGAATTTCATTAGTCACGTGCAAGGTGTTGGCACCACTCACGGGGCCGTTTGGGGGCTGGTTCAGGTTTTCACCCTCTAACGCCATTTTGTAAGCCTAAGTCTAGAAATTTTCAAATTCACATCGTATTCTCAAACTAGGAGTCCTGTGATCGCGCGGTCAGCCCCTCAGGGTTACATTGGTCACGTGCGAGGTGTTAGCGCTACTCACGGGGCCGTTCGGGGGCCAGTTCGGGTTTTTTCCCTCTAACGCCATTTTTTAAGTCTAAGTCTAGAAATTTTCAAATTCTCATCGTATTCTCAAATCGGGGGACCTGTGATCACGTGGTCAGTCCCTACGAGTTTCATTGGTCTCGTGCGAGGTGTTGGTTCCACTCACGGGAATGTTCGTGGGCTGATTCGGGTTTTTGCCCTCTAACGTGATTTTTTAAACCGATGTCTAGAAAGTTTCAAATCTCATTGTATTCGCAAACCAGGAGTCTCACGATTGTACGATTAGTTTCTACGGGTTACATTGGTCACGTGTGAGGTGTTGGTACCACTCACGGGGCCATTCGAGTTTTCAGCCTCTAATGCCATTTTTTAAACCTAAGTCTAGAAATTTTCAAATTTGTGTTGTATTCTCAAATCAGTAGTCCAGTGATTGCGCGGTTAGTCCTTACGAGTGTCATTTGTGACGTGCGAGGTGTTGGTACCACTCTTTGGGCCGTTCTGGGCCTGGTTCGTGTTTTTGCCCTCCAACGCCATTTTTTAAGCCGAAGTCTAAAATTTTTAAAATTCTCATCGTAATCTCAAATTGGGAGTCCCATGATCGCGCGGTCAGTCCCTACGAGTTACATTGGTCCCGTATGCGGTGTTGGCGCCCCTCACGGGGCCGTTCGGGGGCCCATTCAGGTTTTCACCCTCTAACGCCATTTTTTAAGCCTAAGTCTAGAAATTTTCAAATTCTCATCGTATTCTCAAATCGGGAGTCCCCTGATCGCGCGGTCAGTCTCTACGATTTTCATTGGGCACATGCGAGGTGTTGTCGCCACTCATGGGGCTGATCGGGAGCTGGTTCGACTTTTCCCCCTCTAACGCCATTTTTTAAGCCTAAGTCAAGAAATTTTCAAATTCTCATCGTATTCTCAAATCTGGAGCCCCGTGATCGCGCGGTCAGTCCTTACGGGTTACATTGGTCCCGTGCGAAGTGTTAACGCCACTCACGGGGCCGTTCGGGGGCCGATTCAGATTTTCACCCTCTAACGCCATTTTTTAAGCCTAAATCTAGAAATTTTCAATTTATCATCGAATTCTCAAACCGAGAGTCCCGTGATCGCGCGGTCAGTCCCTAAGAGTTTCATTGGTCACAAGTGAGGTGTTGGCACAACTCACGGGGCCGTTCGGGGGATGGTTCGGCTTTTCGCCCTCTAACGCCATTTTTTTAAGCCTAAGTCCAAATTTTTTCAAATTCTCATCGTATTCTCAAACCGGCTGTCCCACGATCATGTGGTCGATTCCTACGTGTTACATTGGTAAAGTACGAGGTACAGGTTCCACTTACGGGGCCGTTCGGTGGCCTATTCGGGTTTTCACCCTCTAACGTCATTTTATATGCTTAAGTCTAGAAATTTTCAAATTCTCATCATATTCTCAAATCGGGAGTCTCGTGATTGCACGGTCAGTCCTTACGAGTTACGTTGGTCCCGTGCGAGGTGTTGACGCCACTCACATGGCCGTCCGGGCGCCGGTTTGGGTTTTCACCCTCTAACGCCATTTTTTAAGCCCAAGTCTATAAATTTTAAAATTCTCATTATATTCTCAAACCGGGAGTCCCGTGATCGTGCGGTGAGTCCCTATGGGTTACATTGGTCCTATGCGAGGTGTTGATGCCACTCACGAGGACGTTCGGGGGCCGGTTCGGGTTTTCACCCTCTAACACCATTTTTTAAGCCTAAGTCTAGATATTTTCAAATTCTCATCGTATTCTCAAACTAGGAGTCCCGTGATCACGCTATCAGTCCCTATGAGTTTCGTTGGTCAGTGCCACTCACGGGGCCGTTCGGGTGCTGGTTCCGGTTTTCGCTTTTTAACGCCATTTTTTAAGCCTAAGTCTAGAAATTTTCAAATTCGCATCGTATTCTCATACAGAGAGTCCCGTGATCGCGCGGTTAGTCCCTACGGGTTGCATTGGTCATGTGCGAGGTGTTGGTGCCACTCACGGGGCCGTTCAGGGACCGGTTCGGGTGTTCTCTCTTTAACGCCATTTTTTAAACCTAAGCCTAGTAATTTTCAAATTCTCATTGTCTTGTCAAAACGGAAGTGCCGCGATCGCCCCGTCAGTTCCTGCGGGTTACATTGGTCATGTGCGAGGTGTTGGCGCCACTCACTGGGCCATTCGGGGGCCAGTTTCAGTTTTCACACTCGAACGCCATTTTTTGAGCCTAAGTCTAAAAGTTTTCAAATTCTCATCATATTCTCAAACCGGGAGTCCCGTGATCGCACGGTCAATACCTACGAGTTTCATTGGTCACCTGCGAGGTGTTGACGCCATCACGGGGCCGTTCGGGGGTTCGTTTGACTTTTCGCCCTCTAACGCCATTTTTTAAGCCTAAGTCTAGAAATTTTCAAATTCTCATCGTGTTTTCAAATCGGGAGTCCCTTGATTGCATGGTCAGTCCCTACGAGTTACATTAGTCCCGTGCAAGGTGTTGGGGCCACTCACGGGGCCGTTCGGGTTTTCACCCTCTAACGCCATTTTTAATCCTAAGTCTCAAAATTTTCAAATTTTCATCGTATTCTCACACCGGGAGTCCCGTGATCACAAGGTCAGTCCCTACGAGTGTCATTAGTCACGTGCGAGGTGTGGTGGCACTCACGGGGCCGTTCGGGGACTGGTTTGAGTTTGCACCCTCTAACGCCATTTTTTAAGCCTAAGTCTAGAAATTTTCAAATTCTCACCATATTCAGTAATTAGGAGTCCCGTTATCATGCGGTCAGTCTCGATGGGTTACATTCTTCACATGCCAGGTGTTTCACCCACTCACGGGGTTGTTCGAGGGTCGGTTCGGGTTTTCACCCTCTAACGCCATTTTTTAAGCCTAAGTCTAGAAATTTTCAAATTCTCATCGTATTCTCAAATCGGGAGTCCCTTGATTGTGCGGTCAGTCCCTACGAGTTTCATTAATTAAGTGCGAGGTGTTCGCGCCACTCACGGGGACGTTCGGGGGCTGGTTCAGCTTTTCTCCCTCTAATGCCCTTTTTTAAGCCTAAGTCTAGAATTTTTCAAATTCTAGTAGTATTCTCAAACCAGAATTCCCGTGAGCGCGTGGTCTGTCTCTAAGTGCTACATTGGTCACGTGCAAGGTGTTGGCGCCACGCCCGGTAATGGTCGGCGGCCGAGTCAGGTTTTTGCCCTCTAATGCCATTTTTTAAGCCTAACTCTAGAAATGTCAAATTCTTGTTGTATTCTCAAACCGGGAGTCCCGTGATCGTGCGGTCACTCCCTACGAGTTTCACTGGCCACGTACGAGGTGTTGGTGCCAATCACGGGGCCGTTCGGGTGCTGGTTCGGGTTTTCACCCTCTAACGCCATTATTATAGCCTACATCTAGAAATTTTATAATTCTCATCGTATTCTCAAACCAGGAGTCCCGTGTTTGCGCGATCAGTCCTTACGAGTTTCATTGGTCCCGTGTGGGGTGTTAACGCCACTCATGGGGCCTTTGGGGGCCGATTCGAATTTTCTCCCTCTAACGCCATTTTTTAAGCCTAAGTCTAGAAATTACCAAACTCTCATCGTATTCTGAAATCAGGAGTCCCGTGATCACACTGTCAGCCCCTATGGGTTACATTGGTCCCGTACGAAATGTTGACGCCACTCACGGGGCCATTAGGGGCCGGTTTGGGTTTTCACCCTCTAACGCCATTTTTTAAGCCTATGTCTAGAAATTTTCAAATTCTCCTCGTATACTCAAACCGGGAGTCCCGTGATCAGGAAGTCAGTCCCTATGAGTTTCATTGGTCACCTGCGAGGTGTCGACGCCATCACGGTGCCGTTCGGGGGTTGGTTTGACTTTTAGCCCTCTAACATCCTTTTTTAAACCTAAATCTAGAAATTTTCAAACTCTTGTCGTATTCTAAAATCGGGAGTCCCGTGATTGCGTGATCAGTCCCTACAAGTTACATTACTCCCGTGCAAGGTGTTGGGGACACTCACGGGGCCGTTCGGGGGACGGTTTGTGTTTTCGACCACTAACGCCATTTCTTCAGCCTAAGTCTAAAAATTTTCACATTCACTTCGTATTCTCAAATCGGGAGTCCTGTGAATGAGCGGTCAGTCCCTAAGTGCTACATTGGTCACGCGCAAGGTGTTGGCGCCACTCACGCGGCCGGTTATGATTTTCGCCCTCAAATGCCATTTTTAAGCCTAAGTTTATAAATTTTCAAATTCTCGTCGTATTCTCAACCTGGGAGTACCGTGATCACGTGGCCAGTCCCTACGAGTTTCAATGGTCCCGTGCGAGGTGTTGGCGCCACTCACGGGGCCGTTCAGGGGACGATTTGGGTTTTTGCCCTCTAACGCCATTTTTTAAGCCTAAGTCTAGAAATTTTCAAATTCTCGTCGTATTCTCAAATCGAGAGTCCCATGATTGTGAGGTCAGTCCCTATGAGTATCATTGGTCACATGCGAGGTGTTGGTGCCACTAACGGGGCCGTTTGGGGGCTGGTTCGAGTTTTCGCCCTCTAACGCCATTTTTTAAGCCTAAGTCTAATTTTTTTCAAATTCTCATCGTATTCTCAAACCAGAATTACCGTGATCGCGCGGTCAGTCCCTATGAGTTACATTTGTCACTTGCGAGGTGTTGATGCCACTCACAGGGCTGTTCGGGGGCCAGTTCGAATTTTCGCCCTCTAACACAATTTTTAAGCCTAAGTCTAGAAATTTTCAAATTCTCGTCATATTCCCAACCCGGGAGTCCCATGATCGCGTGGTCAGTCCCTATGTGATTCAATGGTCCCATGCCAGGTGTTGGCCCCACTCACGGGGCTATTCGGGGCTGGTTTGGGTTTTCGCCCTCAAACGCTATTTTTTAAGCCTATGTTTAGAAATTTTCAAATTCTCATCGTATTCTCAAACCTGGAGTCCCGTGATCGCGCGGTCAGTCCCTGTGCTACATTGGTCACGTTCGATGTGTTGGCACCACTCATTGGGCCGTTCGGGGCCGGTTCAGGTTTTCAGCATATAACGCCATTTTTTAAGCCTATGTTTAGAAAATTTAGAATTCTCATCGTATTCTCAAATCGGGAGTCCCGTGATAGCGCGATCAGTCCTTACGGGTTACATTGGTCTCATGTGAGGTGTTGGCGCCACTCACGGGGTCGTTCGGGGGCTTGTTCATATTTTCTCCCTCTAACACCATTTATTAAGCGTATATCTAGAAAATTTCAAATTTTCGTCGTATTCTCAAACCGAGAGTCCTGTGATTGCGCAGTTAGTTCCTACGGGTCACATTGGTCACGTGCGAGGTGTTGGTGCCACTCATGGGGCCATTTGGGTGTCGGTTCGGGCTTTCACCCTCTAACGCCATTTGTAAAGCCTAAGTTTAGAAATTTTCAAATTCTCGTCGTAATCTCAAACTGGGAGTCTCGCGATTGCGTGGTCAGTTCCTACGAGTCACATTGGTCACGTACGAGGTGTTAGTGCCACTCATGGGGCCATTGAGGGTCAGTTCGGGCTTTCACCCTCTAATGCCATTTGTTGAGCCTAAGTCTAAAAATTTTCAAATTCCCATCATATTCTCAAACCAGGAGTCCAGTGATTGCGCGGTGAGTCCCTACGAGTGTCATTGGTCACATGCGAGTTGTTGGTACCACTCACGGCGCCGTTCGGGGGCTGGTTGGGGTTTTCACCCTCTAATGCCAGTTTTTAAGCCTAAGTTAAGAAATTTTCAAATTCTCATCGTATTCTCAAACTGAGAGTCTTTTGATCACGGAGTCTATCCCTACGAGTTTCAATGGTCCCATGCGAGGTGTTGGCGCCACTCACGGTGCCGTTCGGGGGCCGATTTGGGGTTTCTCTTCTAACGCCATTTTTAAGTCTAACTCTAGAAATGCCGTCGTATTCACAAATCGGGAGTCCCGCGATCGCGCGGTCAGTCCCTACGGGCTATATTGGTCATTGTGAGGTGTTGGCACTACTCACGATACCTTTCGGGTTTTTTCCCTCTAACGCTATTTTTTAATCCTAAGTCTAGAAATTTTCAAATTCTCGTCGTATTCTCAAACCGGGAGTCCGGTGATCGTGCGGTCAGTCCCTACGAGTTTCATTGGTAATGTGCGAGGTGTTGGCACAACTCACAAGGCCATTCTGTGTCTGGTTATGGTTTTCTCCCTCTAACGCCATTTTTTTAAGGCTATGTCTAGAACTTTTCAAATTCCAGTCGTATTCTCAAATCGGGAGTCCCGCGATCGCGCGGTTGGTTACTGCGGGTTACGTTGGTCATGTGCAAGGTGTTGGTGCCATTTACGGAGCTGGTTCAGGTTTTCACCCTCTAATGCCATTTTTTTAGCCTAAGTCTAGAAATTTTAAAATTCTCATTTTATTCTTAAACCGGGAGTCCCGTGATCGCGCGGTCAGTCCTTACAAGTTACATTGGTCGCGTGCAAGGTGTTGACGCCACTCACGGGGCCGTTAGGGCGTCGATTCGGGTTTGCACCCTCTAACCCCATTTTTAAAGCCTAAGTCTAGATATTTTCAAATTCTCGTCGTATTCTCAAACCTGGAGTCCCACGATCATGCGGTCAATTCCGGCGAGTTACATTGGTCAAGTGCGAGGTATTGGTGCCACTCATGGGGTCGTTCGGGTTTTCACCCTCTAACGCCATTTTTTAAGCCTAAGTCTAAAATTTTTCAAATTCTCATCATATTCTCAAACTGGAAGTCTCATGATCTAACATTCAGTCGTTGCGAGTTACATTGGTCCCGTGCCAGGTGTTAACGCCACTCACGGGGCCGTTCGGGCCTCGATTTGGGTTTTCACCCTCTAATGCCATTTTTTAAGCCTAAGTATATAAATTTTCAAATTCTCGTCATATTCTGAAACCAGAAGCCCCGTGATCATGCGATCAGTCCCTACCGTTTACATTAGCCCCGTGCGAGGTGTTGATGCCACTCACGGGGCCGTTCGGGGGCCGGTTCGGGTTTCCCCCCTCTAACTCCATTTTTTAAGCCTAAGTTTAGAAATTTTAAAATTCTCAACATATTCTCAAACCGGGAGTCCCGTGATCACGCTTTCAGTACCTACGAGTTTCATTGGGCACATGCGAGGTGTTGGTGCCACTCACGGGGCCGTTCGAGTGGTGATTATGGTTTTCAAACTTTAACGCCATTTTTTAAGCCCAAGTCTAGAAATTTTCAAATTCTCATCATATTATACAACCGGGAGTCCCATGATTGTGCGGTTAGTCCCTACGGGTTGCATTGGTCATGTGCGAGGTATTAGCGCCACTCATGGGGCCGCTCGGGGACCGATTCGAGTTTTCACCCTTTAATGCTATTTTTTACGCCTAAGCCTAGAAATTTTCAAATTCTCATCGTATTCTCAAACCGAAAGTCCCGTGATCACGCGGTCAGTTCCTGTGGGTTACATTGGTCATGCGCGAGGGTTTGGCGCCACCCACTGGGCCATTTGGGGCCAGTTTCGATTTTCACACTTTAATGCCATTTTTTGAGCCTAAATCTAAAAGTTCTCAAATTCTAGTCATATTCTCAAACCGAGAGTCCCGTGATCATACAATCAGTCCCTAAGAATTTCATTGGTCACGTGCGAGGTGTTGGCGCCAGTCACAGGACAGTTTGTGGTTTGTTTTGGGTTTTCTCACTCTAACGCCATTTGTTAAGCCTAAGTCTAGAATCTTGTAAATTCTCAACGTATTCTCAAATTGGGAGTCTCCTGATCGCGCGGTCAGTACCTATGGGTTAGATCGGTCACGTGCGCGGTGTTGGCGCCACTCATGGGGCCGTTCGGGGGCCGGTTCGAGTTTTAGTCCTCTAACGCCATTTTTAAGCTTAAGTCTAGAAATATGCAAATTCTCATCGTATTCTCAAATCGGGAATCCCGTGATCGCGCGGTCAATCCCTACGAATTTCATTGGTGACGTGCGAGGTGTTGGCACCACTCACGGGGCCGTTTGAGGGCTGGTTAAGGTTTTCGCCCTCTAATGCCATTTTGTTAGCCCAAGTCTAGAAATTTTCAAATTCACATCGTATTCTCAAACTAGGAGTCCTGTGATCGCGCGGTCAGTCCCTTAGGGTTACATTAGTCACTTGTGAGGTGTTAGCACTACTCACGTTCCGTTTGGGGGCCGGTTCGGTTTTCTGCCCTCTAACGCCATTTTTTAAGCCTAAGTATAGAAATTTTCAAATTCTCATCGTATTCTCAAATCGGGAGTCCCGTGATCACGCGGTCAGTCCCTACGAGTTTCATTATTCACGGTCGTGGTTTTGGCGCCACTCACGGGGCCGTTCGGGGGCTGGTTCGGGTTTTCGCCCTCTAACGCCATTTTTTAAACCTATGTCTAGAAAGTTTCAAATCTCATCGTATTCTCAAACTGGGAGTTTCGCGACTGCGCGATTAGATCCTACGGGTTACATTGGTCACGTGTGAGGTGTTGGTGCCACTCACGGGGCCGTTCGAGTTTTAAGCCTCTAACGCCATTTTTTAAGCCAAAGTCTAGAAATTTTAAAATTCGTGTTGTATTCTCAAATCGAGAGTCCAGTGATCGTGCGGTTAGTCCTTACGAGTGTCATTTGTCACATGCGAGGTGTTGGTGCCACTCTTGGGTTCGTTCGGGGGTTGGTTCATGTTTTCGCCCTCCAATGCCATTTTTTAAGCCTAAGTCTAAAAATTTTCAAATTCTCATTGCAATCTCAAACTAGGAGTCCCATGATCGCGCTGTCAGTCCCTACGAGTTACATTGGTCCCGTGCAAGGTGTTGGCGCCCCTCACGGGGTCGTTCGGGGGACGATTCAGGTTTTCACCCTTTAACATCATTTTTTAAGCCCAAGTCTAGAAAATTTTAAATTCTCATCGTATTTTCAAATCGGGAGTTCCCTGATCATGCGGTTAGTCCCTACGAGTTTCAATGGTCACATTTGAGGTGTTGGCGCCACTCACGGAGCTGTTCAGGAGCTGGTTCGGCTTTTGCCCCTCTAACGCCATTTTTTAAGCCTAAGTCAAGAAATTTTCAAATTCTTATCGTATTCTCAAATCTGGAGTCCCGTGATCGCGCGGTCAGTCCCTACGGTTTACATTGGTCCCGTACGAAGTGTTGACGCCACTCACGGGGCCGTTCGGGGCCGATTCTGATTTTCACCCTCTAACGCCATTTTTAAGCCTAAGTCTAGAAATTTTCAATTTCGCTAAAAATCTCAAATCGGGAGTCCCATGATCGCGTGGTCAGTCCCTACGAGTTTCATTGGTCACAAGCGAGGTGTTGGTGCAACTCACGGGGCCGTTCGGGGACTGGTTCGGCTTTTCGCCCTCTAACGCCATTTTTTTAGGCCTAAGTCCAGAATTTTTTAAATTCTCATAGTACTCTCAAACCGATGGTCCCACGATCATGCGGTCAATTACTACGGGTTACATTGGTCCAGTGCGAGGTATTGGTGCCACTAACTGGTTCGTTCGGTGGCCTGTTAAGGTTTTCACTGTCTAACGCCATTTTTTATGCCTAAGTCTAGAAATTTTCAAATTCTCATCATATTCTCAAATCGTGAGTCTCGTGATCGCATGGTCAGTCCTTACGAGTTATTTTGGTCCCGTACGAGGTGTTTACGCCACTCACGTGGCCGTTTGAGCGCCGGTTTGGGTTTTCACCCTCTAACGCCATTTTTTAAGCCTAAGTATATAAATTTTCAAATTCTCATCATATTCTGAAATCGGGCATCCCATGATCGTGCGGTGAGTCCCTACGGGTTACATTGGTCCCGTGCAAGGTGTTGATGCCACTCACGAGGCCGTTCGGGGGCCGGTTCTGGTTTTCACCCTCTAACACCATTTTTTAAGCCTAAGTTTAGAAATTTTCAAATTATCGTTGTATTCTCAAACCGGGAGTCCCGTGATCACGCTGTCAGTCCCTACGAGTTTCGTTGGTCACATGCGAGATGTTGGTGCCACTCACGGGGCCGTTCGGGTGCTGGTTCGGGTTTTTTCCCTTTAACGCCATTTTTTAAGCCTAAGTCTAGAAATTTTCAAATTCTCATCGTATTCTCATACCGAGACTCATGTGATTGCGCGGTCAGTCCCTACGGGTTGCATTGGTCAGGTGCGAGGTGTTGGTGCCACTCACGGGGCCGCTCAGGGATCGGTTCGGGTTTTCACCCTTTAATGCCATTTTTTAAGCCTAAGCCTAGTAATTTTCAAATTCTCGTTGTCTTCTCAAAACGGAAGTCCCGCGATCGCGCCGTCAGTGCTTGCTGGTTACATTGGTCATGTGTGAGGGTTTGGCGCCACCCACTAGGCCATTTGGGGCCAGTTTCGATTTTCACACTTTAACGCCATGTTTTGTGCGTAAGTCTAAAAGTTTTCAAATTCTCCTTGTATTCTCAAACCGAGAGTCCCGTGATCACACGATCAGTCCCTACGAATTTCATTGGTCACGTGCGAGGTGTTGACGCCACTCATGGGGCAGTTTGTGGGTTGTTTTGGGTTTTCACCCTCTAACGCCATTTGTTAAGCCTAAGTATAGAATCTTGCTAATTCTCAACGTATTCTCAAATCGACAACCCCTGATTACGCGGTCAGTCCCTATGGGATAGATTGGTCACGTGCGAGGTGTTGGCGCCACTCATGGGGCCGTTCGGGGGCCGGTTCGGGTTTTAGTCCTCTAACGCCATTTTTTAAGCTTAAGTCTAGAAATATGAAAATTCTCATCCTATTCTCAAATCGGGAATCTCGTGATCGCGAGGTCAGTCCTTACGAGTTACATTGGTCCCGTGCAAGGTGTTGACGCCACTTACGTGGCCATTCGGGCGTCGGTTTGGGTTTTCACCCTCTAACGCTATTTTTTAAGCCTAAGTATATAAATTTTCAAATTCTCATCGTATTATGAAATTGGGAGTCCCGTGATCGTGCGGTGAGTCCCTACGGGTTACATTGGTCTCGTGCGAGGTGTTGATGCCACTCACGAGGCCGTTCGGGTTTTCACCCTCTGACACCATTTTTTAAGCCTAAGTCTAGAAATTTTCAAATTCTCGTCCTATTCTCAAACCGGGAGTCCCGTGATCACGCTGTCAGTCCCTATGAGTTTTGTTGGTCACATGCGAGATGTTGGTGCCACTTATGGGGCCGTTCGGGTGCTGGTTCGGGTTTTTGCCCTTTAACGCCATTTTTTAACCCTAAGTCTAGAAATTTTCAAATTCTCATACCGAGAGTCCCGTGATCGTGCGATCAGTCCCTACGGGTTGCATTGGTCAGGTGCGAGGTGTTGGTGCCACTCAGGGGGCCGCTCGGGGGCCGATTCGGGTTTTCTCCCTTTAACGCCATTTTATAATCCTAAGCCTAGTAATTTTCAAATTCTCGTCGTCTTCTCAAAACGGAAGTCCCTCGATCGCCCCGTCAGTTCCTGCGGGTTACATTGGTCATGTGCGAGGTGTTGGCGCCACTCACTGGGCCATTCGGGGGCTAGTTTCGATTTTCACACTCGAACGCCATTTTTTGAGCCTAAGTCTAAAAGTTTTCAAATTCTCATCATATTCTCAAACTGGGAGTCCCGTGATCGTACGATCAATACCTACGAGTTTCATTGGTCACCTGCGAGTTGTTGGAGCCATCACGGGCCCGTTCGGGGGTTGGTTTGACTTTTCACCCTCTAACGCCAATTTTTAAGCCTAAGTCAAGAAATTTTCAAATTCTCATCATGTTTTCAAATCGGGACTCCCTTGATTGCACGGTCAGTCCCTACGAGTTACATTAGTCCCGTGCAAGGTGTTGGGGCCACTAACGGGGCCGTTCGAGTTTTCACCCTCTAACGCCATTTTTAATCCTAAGTCTCAAAATTTTCAAATTTTCGTCGTATTCTCACACTGGGAGTCCTGTGATCACAAGGTCAGTCCCTATGAGTGTCATTGGTCACGTGCGAGGTGTTGGTGGCACTCACGGGTCGTTCGGGGGCTGGTTTGAGTTTTCTCCCTCTAACGCCATTTTTTAAGCCTAAGTATAGAAATTTTCAAATTCTCACCATATTCATTAATTAGGAGTCCCGTTATCACGCGGTCTGTCCCGATGGGTTACATTCGTCACATGCCAGGTGTTGCACCCACTCATGGGGTTGTTCGAGGGCCGATTCGCGTTTTCACCCTCTAACGCCATTTTTTAAGCCTAAGTCTAGAAATTTTCAAATTCTCATCGTATTCTCAAATCAGGAGTCCCTTGATCGCGCAGTCAGTCTCTACGAGTTTCATTAATTACATGCGAGGTGTTCGCGCCACTCACGGGGACGTTCCGGGGCCGGTTCAGCTTTTCTCCCTCTAATGCCATTTTTTAAGCCTAAGTCTAGAATTTTTCAAATTCTAGTAGTATTCTCAAACCGAAATTCCCGTGATCGCGCGGTCAGTCTCTAAGTGCTACATTGGTCACGTACAAGGTGTTGGCACCACGCACGGTAATGGTCGGCGGCCGATTCAGGTTTTTTCCCTCTAATGCCATTTTTTAAGCCTAACTCTATAAATTTCAAATTCTTGTCGTATTCTCAAACCGGGAGTCCCATGATCGTGCGGTCACTCCCTACGAGTTTCATTGGCCACGTGGGAGGTGTTGGTGCCAATCACGGGGTCGTTCGGGTGCCGATTCGGGTTTTAATCCTCTAACGCCATTTTTAAAGCCTAAGTCTAGAAATTTTCAAATTCTGATTGTATTCTCAAATCGGGAGTCCCGTGTTTGCGCGGTCAGTACTTACGAGTTACAATGGTCCCGTGCGAGGTGTTGACGCCACTTATGGGGCCTTTCGGGCGCCGATTCGGGTTTTCTCCGTCTAACTCCATTTTTAAGCCTAAGTCTAGAAATTACCAAACTCTCATTGTATTCTGAAACCGGGATTCTCGTGATCACACGGTCAGCCCCTATGGATTACATTGGTCCCGTGCAAAATGTTGACACCACTCACGAGGTCGTTCGGGGTCCGGTTCGAGTTTTCACCCTCTAACGTGATTTTTAAGCGTAAGTCTAGAAATTTTCAAATTCTCCTCGTATTCTCAAACCGGGAGTCCCCTGATTTGGCAGTCAGTCCCTACGAGTTTCATTGGTCACATGCGAGGTGTAGGCGCCACTCTCGAGGCCGCTCGGGGGACCGGTTCGGGTTTTCGCCCTCTAAAGCCGTTTTTTATGCCTAAGCCTTAAAATTTTTAAATTCTTGTCGTATTCTAAAATCGGGAGTCCCTTGATCATGCGGTCACTCCCTACGAGTTACATTGGTCCCGTGCAAGGTGTTGGCACCACTCACGGGGCCGTTCGGGGTCCGTTTATGTTTTCGACCACTAACACCATTTTTTAAGCCTAAGTCTATAAATTTTCAAATTCTCATCGTATTCTCAAACCGGGAATCTTGTGATCGCGCGGACAGTCCCTACGTGCTACATTGGTCACGTGCGAGGTGTTAGCGCCACTTACGGGGCCATTCGGGGGCCGGTTCGGATTTTTGCCCTCAAATGCCATTTTTTTAGCCTTAGTCTATAAATTTTCAAATTCTCATCTTATTCTCAACCTGGGAGTACCATGATCATGCAGTCAGTCCCTACGAGTTTCAATGGTCCCGTGCGAGGTGTTGGCGCCACTCACGGGGCCGTTAGGGGTCCGGTTTGGGTTTTCGCTCTCTAACGCCATCTTTTAAACCTAAGTCTAGAAATTTTCAAATTCTCTTTATATTCTCAAACCGAGAGTCCTGTGATCCTGCGGTCAGTCCCTATGAGTATCATTGGTCACGTGCGAGGTGTTGGTGCCACTAACGGGGCCGTTCGGGAGCTGGTTCGGGTTTTTGCCCTCTAATACCATTTTTTATGCCTACGTCTAAAAATTTTCAAATTCTTGTCGTATTCTCAAACCGGGAGTACCGTGCTCGCGCGGTCTGTCCCTACGAGTTACCTTTGTAACTTGCGAGGTGTTGATGACACTAACGGAGCCGTTCGGGGGCCAGTTTGGGTTTTCGCCCTCTAACACCATTTTTAAGCCTAAGTCTAAAAAATTTCAACTTCTCATCGTATTCTCAACACGGAAGTCCCATGATCGCGTGGTCAGTTCCTATGTGATTCAATGGTCCCGTGCGAGGTGTTGGCGCCACTTACGGGGCTGTTCGGGGACCAATTTAGGTTTTCGCCCTCCAACGCTATTTTTTAAGCCTAAGTTTAGAAATTTTCAAATTCTCATCGTATTCTCAAACCTGGAGTCCCGTGATCGCGCGGTCAGTCCCTGTCCTACATTGGTCAAGTTTGAGGTGTTGGCACTAATCACTGGGCCGTTCGGGGCTGGTTCGAGTTTTCACCATATAACGCCATTTTTTAAGCCTATGTCTAGAAATTTTCAAATTGTCGTTGTTTTCTCAAATCGGGAATCCCACGATTACGCGGTCGGTTCCTACGGGTTACATTATTCACGTGCGAGGTGTTGGTTCCATTCACGGGGCCGTTCGGGGGGTGGTTCAGGTTTTCACCCTCTAACGACAGTTTTTAAGCCTAAGTCTAGAAATTTTCTAATTCTCATCATATTCTTAAACTGGAAGTCTCATGATTGCACGGTCAGTCCTTATGGGTTAGATTGGTTATGTGCAAGGTGTTGATGCCACTCACGGGTCCGTTCGGGGGTCGATTCAGGTTTTTGTCCTCTAATGCCATTTTTTAAGCCCAAGTCTAGAAATATGCAAATTGTCGTGGTATTCTCTAACCGAGAGTCCCGTGATCACGCGGTCAGTCCCTACTAATTTCATTGGTCACGTGCGAGGTGTTGGCACCACTCATAGAGCCGTTCAGGAGATGATTCGGGTTTTCGCCCTCTAATGCCATTTTCTAAGCCTAAGTCTAGAAATTTTCAACTTCTCATTGTATTCTCAACCCGAGAGTTTCGTGATCGCGCGATCAGTCCCTACGACTTTTAATGGTCCCGTACGAGGTATTGGTGCCACTCACGGGGTCGTTCGGGGGCCGGTTCAGGGTTTTCACCCTCTAACGCCATTTTATAAGCCTAAGTCTAGAAATTTTCAAATTCTCGTCGTATTGTCAACCCGGGAGTCCTCTGATCGCGCGATCTGTCCCTACAGGTTTCATTCATCACGTGCGAGGTGTTGGTGCCACTCATGGGGCCGTTCGGGGGTCGTTTCGGGTTTTCGCCATCTAACGCCATTTTTTAAGCCTAAGTCTAGAAAATTTTAGCTTCTCATCGTATTCTTAACTTGGGAGTCCCGTTATCACGCGGTCAGTCCCTACGAGTTTCAATGGTCCCGTACGAGGTGTTGGCGCCACTCACGGGGCCGTTCGGGGGCCGCTTTGGGTTTTCGCCCTCTTACGCTATTTTTTAAGCCTAAGTCTAGAAATTTTTAAATTCTCATCGTATTCTCAAACCAGGAGTCCCGTGATCATGCGGTCAGTCCCTACGAGTTTCATTCATCAGGTGTAAGGTGTTGGTGCCACTCACAGGGCCGTTCGGGGACCATTTCGGGTTTTCGTGCTTTAACGCCATTTTTAAGCCTCAATCTAGAAATTTTCAAATTCTCATCGTATTCTTAAATCGGGAGTCCCGTGATTGCGCGATTAGATCCTACGGGTTTTATTGGTCACGTGCGAGGTGTTGGCATCCCTCACGGCGCCGTTCGGTGGCTGGTTCAGGTTTTCACCCTCTAACGCCATTTTTTTAAACCTAAGTCTAGAAATATTCAAATTCTCGTCGTATTCCCAAATTGGGAGTCCCGTGATCGCGTGGTCAGTTCCTATGAGTAACATTGGTCACGTGCGAGGTGTTGGTGCCACTCACGAGGCCATTCAAGGGTCAGTTCGGGTTTTCACCCTCTAACGCCATTTTTTAAGCCCAAGTCTAGAAATTTTCAAATTCTCGTCGTGTTCTCAAACCGGGAGTCCCGTGATCGCGCGGTCAGTCCCTGTGCGACATTGGTCACGTTCGAGGTAATGGCACTAATCACTGGGCCGTTCGGGGCCGGTTCAGGTTTTCACCATATAACGCAATTTTTTAAGCCTATGTCAAGAAATTTTCAAATTGTCGTTGTTTTCATAAATCGGGAATCCCACAATCGCGCGGTCAGTTCCTACGGGTTACATTGGTCACGTACAAGGTGTTGGTTCCACTCACGGGGCCATTCGAGGGGGGGGGGGGGGGGTGGGTTCATAGTTTCACCCTCTAATGGTATATTTTAATCCTAACTCTAGAAATTTTCTAATTCTCGTCGTATTCTCAAACCGGAAGTCTCATGATTGCGCGGTAAGTCCCTATGGGTTAGATTGGTCACGTGCGAGGTGTTGACGCCACTCACGGGGCCTTTTGGGGAACGATTTGGGTTTTTATCCTCTAACGTCATTTTTTAAGCCCAAGTCTAGAAATATGCAAAAATTCTCGTGGTATTCTCAAACCGGGAGTCCCGCAATCACGCGGTCAGTCCCTACTAATTTCATTGGTCACGTGCGAGGTGTTGGCACTACTCATGGGGCCGTTTGGGGGTTGGTTTGGGTTTGCATCCTCTAACGCCATTTTCTAAGCCTAAGTCTAGAAATTTTGAAATTCTCATCGTATTCTCTAATCGGGAGTCCCGTGATTACACGGTCAGTCCCTATGGGTTAGATTGGTAGCGTGCGAGGTGTTGGCGCCACTTACGGGGCCGGTTCGGGTTTTCGTCCTCTAACGCCATTTTTAAGCCCAAGTCTAGAAATATGAAAATTCTCATCACATTCTCAAACCAGGAGTCCCGTGATTGTGCAGACAGTCCTTATGAGTTACATTGGTCCCGTGCGAGGTGTCGACCACATTCATGGGGCGGGTTCGGGTTTTCATCCTCTAACGCCATTTTTTAATCCCAAGTCTAGAAATATCCAAATTCTCGTCGTATTCTCAAACCAAGAGTCTCGTGATCGCGCGGTCATTCCATACGAGTTTCATTGGTCCCGTGCGAGGTGTTGGCGCCACTCATGGAGCCGTTTGGGGGATGATTCGGGTTTTTGCCCTCTAACGCCATTTTCTAAACCTAAGTCTAGAAATTTTCAACTTCTCATTGTATTCTCAACTCGGGAGTTCCGTGATCGCACGGTCAGTCCCTACGAGTTTCAATGGTCCCGTACGAGGTGTTGACGCCACTCACGGGGCCGTTCGGGGGTCGGTTCATTGTTTTCACCCTCTAACGCCATTTTTTAAGCCTAAGTCTAGAAATTTTCAAATTATCATTGTATTGTCAACTCGAGAGTCCCATGATCGCGCTGTTAGTCCCTATAAGTTTCATTCATCACGTGCGAGGTGTTGGTGTCACTCATGGGGTCGTTCGGGGGTCGTTTCGGTTTTTCGCCCTCTAACGCCATTTTTTAAGCCTAAGTCTAGAAAATTTCATCTTCTCATCGTATTCTCAACCCGGGAGTCCCGTGATCACACGGTCAGTCCCTTTGAGTTTCAATGGTCCCCTACAAGGTGTTGGCGCCACTCACGGGGCCGTTCGGGGGCCACTTTGGGTTTTCGCCCTCTTACGCCATTTTTTAAGCCTAAGTCTAGAAATTTTCAAATTCTCATCGTATTCTCAAACCGAGAGTCCCGTGATCGTGCGGTCAGTCCCTACGAGTTTCATTCATCACATGCAAGGTGTTGGTGCCAGTCACGGGGCTGTTCAGGGGCCATTTCCTATTTTCGCCCTCTAACGCCATTTTATAAGCCTCAGTCTAGAAATTTTCAAATTCTTATCGTATTCTCAAATCGGGAGTCTCGTGATTGCGTAATTAGATCCTACGAGTTTTATTGGTCACGTGCGAGGTGTTGGCACCCCTCACGATGCCGTTCGGTGGCTGGTTCGAGTTTTCACCCTCTAACGCCATTTTTTAAACCTAAGTCTAGAAATATATAAATTCTCATCGTATTTCCAAATCGGGAGTCCCTTGATCGCGCGGTCAGTTCCTATGAGTTACATTGGTCACGTGCGAGGTGTTGGTGCCACTCACGGGGTCGTTCGGGTTTTCACCCTCTAACGCCATTTTTTAAGCCTATGTCTAGAAATTTTTAAATTCTCATCGTATTCTAAAACCATGAGTCTCATGATCGTACAGTCAGTTCCTATGGGTTATATTGGTCACGTGCGAGGTGTTGGCGCCACTCTCTGGGTCGTTCGGGGGCTGGTTCGAATTTTCACCCTTAAACGCCATTTTTAAGCCTTATTCTAGAAATTTTCAAATTCTCATTGTATTCTCAAACCAAGAGTCCCCCAATCGCGCGGTCAGTTCCTACGGGTTACATGTGTGACGTGCGAAGTGTTGGGGCCACTCAAGGGGCCGTTCGGTGGCCGGTTCGCATTTTCATCCTCTAACGCAATTTTTTAAGCCTAAGTCTAGAAATTTTCAAATTCTCATCGTATTTTGAACCCGGGAGTCCCGAGATCGCGAGGTCAGTCCCTACGAGTTACATTTGTCCCGTGCGAGGTGTTGACACCACTCACGGGGTCATTCGGGGGTCGGTTCGGGTTTTCATCCTCTAACGCCATTTTTAAGCCCAAGTCTAGAAATATGTAAATTCTAATCGTAGTCTCAAACCGGGAGTCTCGTGATCACGCGGTTAGTCCCTAGCAGTTTCATTGGGCTCGTGCGAGGTGTTGGGGCCACTCAAGGAGCCGTTTGGGGGCCGGTTCGGGTTTTCGCCTTCTAATATCATTTTTTAAGCCTAAGTCTAGAAATTTTCAAATTCTCGTCATGTTCTCAAATTGGAGTCCCGCGATCGCACGGTCAGTTCCTACGGGTTACATTGGTCACGTGCGAGGTGTTGGCGCCACTCACTGGGCCGTTCGGGGCAGGTTCGGGTTTTCACCATATAACGCCATTTTTTAAGCGTATGTCTAGAAATTTTCAAATTCTCGTTGTATTCTCAAACCGGTAATCCCACGATCGCGCGATCAGTTCCTATGGGTTACATTGGTCACCTGCGAGGTGTTGGTACCACTCACAGGGCCGTTCGGGGGGTGGTTCAGGTTCTCACCCTCACTACAAAAAAAATGATGTATTGGGACTGACATATTAGGGACGGTTATAATCTCTGTCCCTAATTATATATTCATTAAGGACGGTATGGTCTACCCGTCCCAAATAATAATTTTTTTGGGACGGCCAACTCTCCCCGTCCCAAATAATACAAACTAATTGTATTATATAGAACGGTTGAGTACCCGTCCTTAAAAATGTGGTTCTTTATACTTTTATGGGACGGTTCTAATTTTCATTAGAGTTTTACCGTCCGTTGTTGGCTCGCGCTTAGAGAGGCGGCTACTTTTCCCAAAATCGTTTCCTAACAAACCTAAACCTAAACCTTCGGAGCTTTTCCCCAAATCATTAGATTTTCTCAGGGGCTTTTTCTCACGCATCGGAGATTTTCATCTTCAGAAGCTTGGTCGGAGCTTTTCCTCACGCATCGGAGCGAAATAGCAGACCATTGTTTTTTCTTCTTCAGAAGCTTGGTCGAAAACTCGTGGTAAGGGTTCTCCCGTCTTTGGTATAGTCTGTGTGATTCTTGTTAATTTCCATTGTTTAATTTTAGAAGAACTTACACCACCAATAAAATGAATCAACAGAGAAATATGGACTCAAAATAGCAGACCCTTGTTTTTTCATATCTGATGATCTGTTTGTGATTGGTTTTCATTTATAAATAGTGAATTTATTAATCTGTTTTTGCCATATTTCTTGATTTTAGATGAGCTGGTTTTGTTTTTGTTTTATAATATTAATCTGTATCGGTGACTGTATCATTTTTTGTAAGTATCGACGATAAATAAGTATTACTCGATACATATGTATAAGACGTATCGTATTGTATCGTCGATACATACCTTTTTGTTTATCAGCTAAACAACGCCACTTTGCTTTTTTAACAAAAAAAAAAGAATAAGTTGAGGAAGTTCGTAAAAGGAATTTGGGATTTGATTTAGCAAAGTTACTAGGGTTTTAAAAAACAAGGAGAACTTAAAAACCATTACAACTTTGCTAGGGTTTCTAATTACGAACCAAATCACATATATTTCTTCTTCTTCTTCTTCTTCTTCTTCTTCTTCTTCTTCTTCTTCTTCTTCGATTTAGATGAGTGTTTGATTTCCCACTGATCGCAACATCCTCTCTTTTTTTCATTTACTATTTTCTTCCTTTGTTTCTTATATATATATATATATATATATATATATATATATCTTTACTAAAAGTAAGACTAACAAAATATCAACCTTCTTACGTTTGATGAAGCGTCTCATTGGATCCAGCGTTTGAAGTTACTATGGACAAGAGTTGGATTGAGTTGCGTGATAGAAACTCAACGACATATATTAATGGGGTTAAAACATTTATATCATTTGCTTACACGAATAGGAACATGGAAACGTCACATATCAAATGCCCGTGTACAAATTGTGTAAATTGATTCTACAATAACCTACAAACCGTGAAAGATCATATAGAAATGTATGGTTTTGAAAGGAGTTATACAGATTGGATTTACCACGGGGAGTTCTATGGGGGTTCAAATAATAACAATGAAAATCCAAGAGAAGGTATGGTTGAAGATTTATTATTTGAATCAAATTCAGGGGCTGACATGACTTCGATGCTTCATGAGGTAAGGGGGATTCCACGCATGGAGGATAATATGGGCAATGCGGAGCCCATAACTGAAGATGTTGCAGGGTCTGATGAAAATGTGCCAACATATTATAAACTTTTTAAAAAGGCCCAAAATGATTTGTATGAGAATTGTCCCGAGGGTATTACAGAACTCTCATTCGTAGTTGAGCTCTTGCACCTTAAGCAACTTAATGGGTGGACAAATCGTTCTTTTACAATGTTGTTGGCATTATTGGGGAAATCATTCCCTAATGCAAAGATTCCTAAATCTTTCTATGAAGCCAACAAGATAACTACGGATTTGGGATTCAATTATGAAACTTGGGATGCCTGCCCTAATGGTTGTATGTTATTTCGAAATCAGATGCAGAATCTCGATAAGTGTGACATTTGTGAGGCGTCAAGATATAAAGAGGATAGTGTCAATGATGTTGATCTTGTTGAACCGAGTAATTCAAGTGCAAAAGTGGCCATAAGAAAGGTAAGATATTTCCCATTGAAGTCAAGACTGCAGAGATTGTTTTGGTCATCACATACCGCTCCGCTAATGAAATGGCATGCGGAGGAACGAGTTGATGATGGCGTAATGAGGCATCCTGCAGACTCTCTTGCTTGGAAAACATTTGACCAGAGAAACCCATCTTTTTCAAGTGATAGTCGTAACATTAGACTTAGTTTAGCAACCGATGGATTCAATCCATTTAGTAACATGAGCATAAGTCATAGTACTTGGCCTGTTATTTTAGCGCCATTGAATGGCCCTCCATGGTGGTGCATGAAGCAACCTAACCTAATTTTGTCGACTCTTATTGATGGTCCAAAAGGGCCTGGTGATAAAATTGATGTGTTTTTACAACCATTGATTGACGAGTTAAAAGAGTTATGGTCTGAAGGGGTATCCACTTATGATGCATCGAGTAAACAATTTTTTCAGTTGCATGCATCATTGTTGTGGACAATTAGTGATTTCCCTGCATATGCCATGCTATCTGGGTGGAGCACAAAAGGGGAATTCGCATGTCCGTATTGTAACAAGGATCATCAAGCGACGCGATTGAAATATGATGGTAAGTTTTGTTATTGGGGTCATCGTCGGTTTGTACATCAACGTCATAGGTTTCGGAAAGAAAAATCAGCATTTAATGGGAAGGTTGATATGAGGCCTCCACCTCGTAAGTTATCAGGACCACAAGTTTTGCAACAATTAAATGACCTTGGCATTGAAACTGAATATATAAAGGAAGATGTGTTCAGAAAGAGGTCAAGAGAACAAGCGGAGAAGGAGGCTGCAAAATCAACAAAAGGTAAGTTACCAAAAACAAGTCTAAATTGGAAGAAAAAGAGTATATTCTTTGAATTGCCATATTGGGAGAATAATTTAATTCGCCACAATCTTGATGTTATGCATATTGAAAAGAATGTGTGCGATAACGTATTGTTTACACTCTTAGGCATAAAAGGTAAAACAAAAGATAACTTGAAGGCTAGGAAAGACTTACAAGTAATGAAAATTAGGACTGATCTACATCCTCAACCACGAGGGGCAAATCTACAGTATATGGCTCCGGCTGAGTTTACGATGAGCAACAAAGAGAAAGATATTTTTTTGAGAGTTCTGCGAGATGTCAGAGTTCCTGATGGTTATTCATCTAATATCTCACGATGTGTGCACCTTCAAGAGAGAAGCATATGGGGACTAAAGAGCCATGACAACCACATTTTAATGCAACAACTTCTTCCTATAGCTATACGAAGAGTATTGCCGAAACATGTTGTCAAAACCATAATTGAATTAAGCAATTGCTTCTCAATATTGTGCTCAAGTGTGAATACTCTTGCTGATATAGAAAAATTTGAGGATCGTATGGCTCTTACTCTTTGTAGTCTTGAGAAGATATTTCCACCAAACTTCTTTGATGTGATGGAGCACTTGCCAATTCATTTAGCAGATGAACTACTGATTGCTGGCTCAGTGCTCTACCGATGGATGTACCCCATTGAACGATACCTTCATACACTAAAACTCTTTATGCGCAATCGTGCTCATCCCGAGGCCTCAATTGCCAAATCAATTATTATGGAAGAATGTATGACTTTTTGTTCGAGGTACATAGATGATAATGTGGAAACTAAGTCTAGTCGACCGATCAGGAATGATGATAGAGGCAATGACGCTGGCCGTGCCGTGGGAAAAAAAACTCAATTTATACTTGATCCCGAGATGTATATACAAGCCCATCGCTATGTTCTTGCCAACACTGATGCAATTGCACCGTACATTGAGTAAGTCACTTATTAACAACAATGAAATTACATAGAACATCACATTGAAATTGATATATAATTGCCCACATTTTTACAGAAAACACCTTGCTGAACTTTCAAGTAAATATCCTCAAGTTTCACAGTGACATCATGTCCGTCGCCTTCATAATGAACACTTCCACACATGGTTTAAGGATCATGTAAGTATTTACTTTTCTATTAAGCTTCTAATTACGTTATGAGTTTTATTCATTATTAATTAATTTTCCTTTTGTTTTCAAATAATATTAGGTGAATGAACTGGCAAAACATGTCGAACTATCAAGCGAAATTCGGAATTTGGCCTTAGGTCCAATAAAAGATGCTTTACGATTCCGTTCTTATGTTGTTCGAGGTTTTCGATTTCGAATAAAGAAGGTTGATATTCGTAGGAAAACTCAGAATAGCGGTGTTATTCTAAAAGCAACACAAATGAGTTATGCTAGTCGACGAGACACAAACCCAGTTTCAGGGGATATTACATTTTATGGAGAGTTGATAGACATCATTGAAGTTCAATACCTTAATGGTATGAATTTTGTGCTATTTAAATGTAATTGGGTTGATAATCGAGCGGGCCAAAAAGTAGATGAGTTTAACTTTACACTAGTGAACTTCAACCACTTGTTATACAAAGATAATCGAGTTGGCGATGAACCTTTCATCCTAGCATCCCAAGCTGAACAAGTATGGTATGTGCAAGATCCTTTAGAGCCAGACTGGCATGTTGTGGTTCGAATGACACCAAGAGACCGGTTCGATAGGTATTCAACCACTGAAGAAGAATTAGAAGACCCTCGAGTCGAGCCATTTAGCATGCAACAGTTGGATGAAGCTCAGCGCGTTTCTTGGGTGAGACAAGGCGTGGATGGATCAATAGTTGACACAACTGTTCCTGATATCGATGAATACGAAGATGACATGGATGACGAATGAGGATGTGAATTGAAAATTCAATTCATTTTATCTATTGGGGTGGTTATAATGTGTATTGGCAATTATTTTTTTGCTCTAGTTCATTTTTTTTTGCTCTAATTCAATTCATGTTGCTTCTTTGCACTTATTTTTTTTAACAGATCCATTATGAGTACCTTAAGGAGGAGGGGCACAACAGTGCGAAGTACAGCCTCGAGAAATTGTACAACTGTGAGGTCAAGGACGGAGAATGGTTCCACCTCTAGCGCAAGAGTTTCATTAACGTGCACACCAAACTTTACAAACGAGGAACATGAATCATTTCCAATGTCGCATGAATCATTTCCAATGTCGCATGCAGGTAAATATATACGTTATAATCATTTCCAATGTTGGGCAACACTGTGAAAGCTGTGAATGATGAAAATAAAACAGAAACAAAATGAGCTGAAAGTTGTGAATGATGAAAATAAAATGATCTGCGTATTGCAGACTGCATACCCTGTCGCTTCTTTATCGTCTATGCCCTGCGTATATACCATGCTGAATATACCATGCGTATTGCTGTAAGTATATTCATGCTACGAAACTGATGACATTTACATTACACAGTTAAATGTTGATAAATTAACTATTTGCATTCACCTAAATCTATTTACAGTTAAATGTATCTCTACAAGTGAACCTATATTTCATTTAGATATTTTCATCATTCACCATTTGATATGACTAATTACACAGACTTGGATTTGATATTTTCGTCATTCATCATTCATTCACCATTTTCCCATACAATTTTAAATACTCGAATGATTGATTTTATAAATATATTGAGACGAGTACACTTTAAGACAGGAGGCACCTAAAGATCACTAAACCGTAGCTAATCTCAGATCCCATCATTACTATTTAAAAGTTCCCTACAAAATTGCAAAATTATAAGCCACAACTACTTTGAAGTAGCTACTGAAATATACATACACTTTTAGCAGGATTGTGTGAATCAGTGTTCATTTGACTAAGTGATTAGTTTTTGGATGGAAAGTTTGTGGACAGCTCATATGCCATTTTGATTAGTTTTTGGATGGTATAATGGGAATCAATCAGTTGTATGAGGTAGGCGATACGTGCTTTTGTTAATGCAGAATACGTGTTTTTGGATGGTATAATGGGAATCAATCAGTGGTCTGAGATAGGCGATACGTGCTTTTGTTAATTCAGAATACGTGTTTTTGGATGGTATAATGCAGAATATGAGCTGGTGTTCACAAGATTTGGACCTGGGGAGTTGGATACTGAAAAGGAAAGCGATACGTGCTTTTGGATGCAGAATATTGTTGTGTGTTCACGATTGTCTCTGCAAAAAAGGGGGCAGCAGGGGAAATAGCGGGGGAGTGGAGGGTAGCTGGGGAGGGTGGCGGGGGAGTGGAGGCAGCAGGGTAGGGGGGAAGGTAGAAGGGTAAGGGGGGACTGACTGGCCGGATCTTGGCAAAACAGTAGCGCGGCGGGGGAGGGGGAAGTAAGGGGGCAGCAGGGGAGAGTAGCGGGGGGAGTGGAGGCAGCGGGGAAAGAGGGAGGAGGAGAGAGGGGGCAGCGAGTTAGAAACGGTTTAAAATTTGAGATTTTGATTAGGAATAAAAAGAAAGTTTCGGGCGACTGTTCTAGGTAATGTTGAACAGTAATTTTGTCTCTGTTTTGGGGGGTAGTTGTGCTGCATGTTACTCAGGCTGTGGTATTAGGAGGGGCATTGTTTGTCTGTTAATCAATGATTTTTTATCTTGAAAGAATGATTTTTGATTAAAATGAATGGTTGATATCTACACTTTCATTACGAAATAGAAAAAACTTTGAAGGAATGTACTTGGTACTTTGAACAGCACTGTTGTCAGTTATTATTTTTTCATTTGTGTTTTATTTTGGCTTATCAATGATGCTTTGAAGGGTGAGTGATTTGTCTTGTAATTAATAAGTTTTTGAGTTTTAAAACAGTGGTTTTAGGTTGAATTGAAGGGTTAAATTTTCAAATATAACATCGAGATTGGTTGTTTGATGAACAATAGCGGGCATTTATCATGCGTATATTCATTGATCTATTTGTTTCTTGTTTTAGAGTTAAGCAAAAATTATAATTTTTCTTCTTCCCAAGTGCTTGATAATTCATTCACCGATTAGATAATTGTGACCATTCGTAGTTTTGGAGGATATTCAAGTTAATTCTTTTCAGGATCGATTATTTGCTCTTTCCACCATGTCCTTTTATTAAGCATAGGAAGTGTGTTGATGACTGTTATTTTTTTTTTAAAGATAGACTGTTATTTTAGAACAATGGAGAAAATAACTTGTACATATCTTGCTGAAATAACATACATAAGGTAAGGTTTTTTGGCTCTAAGCTGGAGTACTTAGCTTAATTAATCATAATTGAAAGACCTGATTATGCAGTGACCTTATTATCTCTGTTATTATATATATATATATGTTAACTGTTATAAAACAGTTACACTTATTATCTCTGAGCAACCCTGTATACAACTCATGCATCCCATATTATATATATAATAACAGTTACAGTTATTATCTCTGAGCAGCCCTGTATACAGTTATTATTTTAGAATTGATATTGAATTTCTTAAACTAATTATTTGATGTCCATTACCTCTTTATGATAGGTAGTACAGAGGGCACCCCATCTTCTAGGCCGCAAGGTAGAGGAAGTGCAAAACCATGGAAGGGATGGGGCAAAGACAAAAAGATAATTGATTGGAATGAAAAGTGTCAACCAATTGGTGATGAGGCTTCAAAGTTGGCAACTCAGTTGGGTTATTTTGCACGGCAAGGGAACCTATTTCCCTTGGATGTGCCATCTTGGGATAAAATGGATCCACCGCCTCATAACAATTTGGGAAACAGTGCAGGTAAAAGTTGTTGATTTTTTTTATATACATTGATAATATAAAATTGCACATAATCTAATTAGTTTATTGTAACACATGTTCCTTAGAAACATACAAATGCCCCTGATGGTTACATGGATCTTTGTCTTAAGAAAATCGGGTTGCAATGGAAGCGATTCAAGAACCACTTAAAGGAGAACTATTACAACAAATTTGAGACATATGAGGAGCGAATTGAAAATAGACCCTCCCATGTTGAGAGTGATCAGTGGGAGAAGTTGGTGGAACGTTGGGGCACAGAAAAATCCAAGGTGTTAATCTAATATTGTCATTCGATTGTATCTTTCACCAAAAGTTCTATTTGTTCCAATACATCTTTTCAACATATAATTTTAATTTAGTTTCATTCTCTTGCAGCAAGTGGCGGATCAGAATTCTCAAAATCGAACAAACCTTTGTTTTCATCCTAAGACAGGAAAAAAATCATTCCCACGAGTAATAGAAGAGGTTAGCCATGCCATTTGATTTTGTTTTGCATTTTTATGTCTTTAGTTTGAATCAAAATAGTTCTTAATGTACTTATTTTTACCAATACATCAGATGAAGTCAAAAGGTTTGCAAATCGATAAACTTGGGGTTTGGAGATATACACGAAAGAGAAATGAGTCTTATAGTGATACTGATGGATCGGCCGATAAAGAGGTATATGCATTTCAACTATTTTTCTCACCGTCTAACGTGGAATAGTAATAAACAGTTCCATTTGCATAAGAGCCATTTTATATAACATGTGCGTTTCATACTTTATTTGAATTTTTATCTTTATTTGTAGGAAAGTATAAAGAGATTATTGGAAGTGTTACCGGAAGATCAACAAAATGACGTCGAAGCACGAAATAAGATATTCGATGAGTTGATAGGGTCCGACGGGCACGATCGTGTCTTGTGCATGGGAGTAGATCTTCGACCGGCACCTAAAAGGTCAAACACAACGTCATCATCTCAACATTACGAGCAAGAGATAGCCGAATTACGCAAAGAGGCCGAGGAACGTGAAATTCGCCATCAAGAAGAGCTTGATCATGTTCGGGACGAGGTTCGTGCCGAGACAGATGACAAAATCAACAAGACTAAAGAGTTTTTTCTCAATTTGATGCAGCAAGCTGGCTTTCCCATACCAAATGATGCACTTGCTTAGGTATTTTCTTAACAATTAGAATTATTTTACTAATAATTGAGATTAAGCTAGGCCGTGCGGGCTAGTGAATATTTATGATGATGAAATTAATTTATGTGCTCATTTGAGCTTTTGTTGTTGTTGAGTTGTGTTTTAATGTTAAAACAAGTTGGTTTTCATGAATAAACTAATGAAACTCTGCCGATTTTTTAAAAAAAATAACAAGTGATTTAAAAATAGTTTAAGACGATAACATACAGATTACCATAGTTGAATATTGTACTAATTTATGTTTATTTTCTCTTTCACAGGTCCGGACATCATTTGGAATAGGTGTTGGCCATCTCTACTTTTTGGGTTTCCTATGTCTTCGAATTGGTTATTTTTCTCTATTTTTTGGGTTTCCTATGTCTTCGAATGATATAGCTTATGTTTTAAGTTGGTTGTTTTACTTTTTGGAGATGTAATGTTGGAAATTTTGAATATGAATGAATGAAATTTTGGAGCTTTGTTGATCTTTTGTCTTTGATATTTATTTAGCATAACTTGTACATTTGTTAATATTGACTAATTTTGAATGAGGCTACAATCTTTCCTAAAATGTTGCCACAATAGAAATTTTGGTGACAATTACGACCACTTTTTAAGGGACGATTAATAGTGTCCCAAATAATATTTTTAGGGACGGGACTTGCCGTCCCTAATAACACTATTTTGGACAATTCCTTAGCTGTCGCTAATAATAATATCAGGGACGGAACTAACCGTCCCTAAAAATATTATTTGGGACGGCTAGTCCCGTCCCTAAAAGGCAATTGGATAAATAGTAATTTTGGCGCCAACTTTTAAGGGACGGTATAAACCGTCCCTAACAACATTATTAGGGACGGTAAAATCCGTCCCTAATACATTTGGGACCCCCATCAAATGTGACCATGCCTTGCCGTTCCTAAATCCGTCCCTAAAAGTCTTTAGGGACGGATTTTATGTCTTTAGGGACGGATTTTACCCGTCCCTAAAAGTGATTTTTTTTGTAGTGCCTCTAACGTCATTTTTTAAGCCTAAGTGTTGAAATTTTCTAATTCTCATCGTATTCTCAAATCGGGAGTCTTATGATCGTGCGGTCAGTCCTTATGGGTTAGATTGGTCATGTGCGAGGTGTTGATGCCACTCACGGGGCCGTTCGAGGGCTGGTTCGGGTTTTCATCCTCTAGCGCCATTTTTAAGCCCAAGTCTAGAAATATATAAATTCTCGTTGTATTCTCAAACCGGGCGTCCCGTGATCGCACGGTCAGTCCCTACGAATTTCATTGGTCACGTGCGAGGTATTGGCTCCACTCATGGCGAGTTTCAGGGGCTGGTTCGGGTTTTCATCCTGTAGCACCATTTTGTAAGCCTAAGTCTAGAAATTTTGAAATTTGGATCGTATTCTCAAACCGAGAGTCCCGCGATTGCGTGATCTATCCCTACGAGTTAGATTGGTCACGTACGAGGTGTTGGTGCCACTCATGGGGTCATTCGGGGACCGGTTCGGGTTTTTCATCCTCTAATGCCATTTTTTGAGCCCAAGTCTAGAAATATGCAAATTCTCATCGCATTCTCAAACTGTGAGTCCCGTGATCGTGCTGTCAGTCCTTACGAGTTACATTGGTCCCATGCGAGGTGTTGACGCCATTTACAGGGTCGGTTCGGGTTTTTGACCTATAACACCATTTTTTAAGTCCAAGTCTAGAAATATGTGAATTCTCATCATATTCTTAAACTAGGAGTCTCGTGAACGCGGGGTCAGTCCCTACGAGTTTCATTGGTCCCGTGCGAAGTGTTGGCTCCACTCACGGAGCTATTCGGGGGACGGTTCAGATTTTTGCCCTCTAACACCATTTTTTAAGCTAAAGTCTAGAAATTTTCAAATTTTCATCATATTATCAACCCGAGACTCCCGTGATTGCACGGTCAGTCCCTATGAGTTTCAATGGTCCCATGCGAGGTGTTGGCGCCAGTCACGGGGCCGTTCGGGGGCTGGTTTGGGTTTTCGCCATCTAACGCCATTTTTTAAGTCTAAGTCTAGAAATTCTCTAATTTTCATCATATTCTCAAATCGAGAGTCTCGTGATCATGCGGTCAGTCCTTACGAGTACCATTGGTCACGTGAGAGGTGTTGGTGTCACTAACGGGGCCATTCGGGGGCTGGTTCGGGTTTTTGCTCCCTAACGCCAGTTTTTAAGCCTAAGTCTAAAATTTTTCAAATTCTCATCGTATTCTCAAACCGGGAGTACCGTGATCGTGCGATCAATCCTTAAGAGTTATATTGGTCTCATGCGAGGTGTTAACGCCATTCACGGGGCCGCTCGCGGGCCGATTCGGGTTTTCACCCTCTAATGCCATTTTTTAAGCCTAAGTCTAGAAATTTTCAAATTCTCATCGTATTCCAAAATCGGGAGTCTCGTGATCACGCGGCCAGTCCCTACGAGTTACATTGGTCCCGTGCCAGGTGTTGACACCACTCACGGGGCCGTTCGGGGGCCAGTTCGAGTTTTCGTCCTCTAACGCCATTTTTCAGCCGGAGTCTAGAATTATGCAAATTTTCATCATATTCTCAACTCGAAAGTCCCGTGATCACACAGTCAGTCCCTACGGGTTTCATTCATCACATGCGAGGTGTTGGTGCCACTCAAGGGGCCGTTTATGGTTTTCGCCCTCTAATGCCATTTTTTAAGCCTAAGTCTAGAAATTTTCAAATTCTCATCGTATTCTCAAACTGGGAGTACTGTGATCACGCAGTCAGTCCTTACGAGTTACATTAGTCCCGTGCGATGTGTTGACGCTATTCACGGGGCCGTTCGGGGGCCGGTTCGAGTTTTCACCCTTTAATGCCATTTTTTAGCCTAAGTCTAGAAATTTTCAAATTCACGTCATATTCTAAAAATCGGAGTCTCGTTATCACGCGGTCAGTCCTTAGGAGTTTCATTAGTCCCGTTTGAGGTGTTGGCGCCACTCACGGGGCTGTTCAGGGGCCGATTTGGGCTTTCGCCCTCTAACGCCATTTTTTAAGCCTAAGTCTAGAAATTTTCAAATTCTTGTCGTATTCTCAAACCGGGAGTCCCGTGATCGTGCGGCCAGTCCGTATGAGTTATAATTGTCACGTGCGAGGTGTTGGCGCCACTATTAGGGCCGTTCAGGGCCCGGTTCGGGTTTTCACCCTCTAACGTCATTTTTTAAGCCTAAGTCTAGAAATTTTCAAATTCTCATCATGTTCTGAAACCGGGAGTCCCGTGATCATGCGGTCAGTCCCTACGAGTTACATTGGTCCCGTGCGAGGTGTTGATGCCACTCACGGGGCCGTTCGGGGGCCGGTTCAGGTTTTCATCCTCGAACGCCATTTTTTAAGCCCAAGTCTAGAAATATGCAAATTTTCATCGTATTCTCAACTCGGGAGTCCCGTGATCGTGCGGTCAGTCCCTACGGTGTTCATTCATCATGTGCGAGGTGTTGGTGCCACACATGGGGCCGTTCGGGGGCCATTTTAGGTGTTCACCCTCTAACGCCATTTTTTAAGCCCATGTCTAGAAATTTTCAACTTTCTCATCGTATTCTTAACCCGGGAGTCCCGTGATCAGTCCCTACGAGTTTCAATGGTCTCGTGTGAGGTGTTGGCGTCACTCACAGGGCCATTTGGGGCCGCTTTGGGTTTTTGCCCTCTAATGCCATTTTTTAAGCCTAAGTCAAGAAAATTTCAAATTCTCATCGTATTCTCAAATCGGGAGTCCCATGATCGCGCATTCAGTCCCTACGGGTTTCATTCCTCATGTGCGAGGTGTTGGTGCCTCTCACGGGGCTGTTCGGGGGCCATTTCGAGTTTTCACCCTCTAAGGCCATTTTTTACGCCTAAGTCTAGAAATTTTCAAATTCTCATCGTATTCTCAAATCGGGAGTCCTGTGATTGCGTGTTTAGTTCCTACGGGTTTCATTGGTCATGTACGAGGTGTTGGCACCACTCATGGTGTTGTTCGGGGGTTGGTTCGAGTTTTCACCCTCTAATGACATTTTTTAAACCTAAGTCTAGAAATATACAAATTCTCATCGTATTCCCAAATTGGGAGTCCCGTGATCGCGCGGTAAGTTCCTACGAGTTACATTGGTCCCGTGCGAGGTGTTGACCCCACTCACGAGGCCATTTTGGGTTTTTGCCCTCTAATTCCATTTTTTAAGCCTAAGTCTAGAAATTTTCAAATTCTCGTCGTATTCTCAAATCGAGAGTCACGTGATCACGCGATCAATTCCTATGTGTTACATTGGTCCCGTGAGAGGTGTTAGTGCCTCTCAGGGGAATGTACGGGGCTGCTTCGTGTTTTCGCCATCTAACGGCTCTTTTTCAAGCTTAAGTTCTCATACTTTCTCGTTGTATTCTCAGACCGGGTGTCCCATGATTGTGCGGTCAGTTCCTACAGGTTACATTGGTCCTGTGCGAGGTGTTGGTGCCTCTCACGGGACCGTACGGGGACTGTTTTGAGGTTTCTCCCTTTAATGCCATTTTTTAAGCCTAAGTCTATATATTTTCAAATTATCATCATATTCTCAAACTGGGAGTCTCGTGATCGTGCTGTCAGTTCCTACAGGTTACATTGGTCCCATGCGAGGTGTTGGTGCCTCTCACTGGACCGTACGGGGGTTATTTTAAGGTTTCGTCATCTATTGCCATTTTTAAGACTAAGTCTATATATTTTCAAATTATCATCGTATTCTCAAACCGGGAGTCCCGTGATTGCGCGGTCAGATCCTACGGGTTACATTGGTCCCGTGCGAGGTGTTGGTGCCTCTCACGGGACCTTATGGGGGCTATTTTGAGGTTTCGCCCTCTAATGCCATTTTTTAAGCCTAAGTCTATATATTTTCAAGAATCCAAAACCTAACCAATAAATTAATCATACATATAGTTGTTATAGCTGCTGCTATATATAGCTTATGTTATATATTGCAGCTGTTATATGCTTTATATAGCAGCTGATGGAGCTGATATATATAGTATATAGCTGCTATATATATCATATAACTGTTACATATAGCAGCTGCTATATATAGCGTAGCTCTAATGTGTAAAATAATCTAATATCTCGAATTATTAAGCTTTCTCATGATTGCAATGATACGTAGTAAATTTATAATAAACCATGACTTAAGAACATTAAGGAAATCCATAAGGTTAGCACATATAAAAGTCATCTGTCAATACACTTCTAAAATAAATTCAAACATGCCAATGTTGTAAGCACATTGGCTATCAAACGACTACGGCTGGAAGACTCCTCTATCCACCGATTTATTGGATATCTCAGTTTGAACTGCTACATTGATACTAAAAAAACATTTAAGATATTAAAAGTTACCAGCTTGACTTGTCACTGCGAATCACTGAGTCCGTGGTTTAGTCCGCAACTATATATGACTTCAAAGTTAAAAAATATGTTAACCCTCATCGGAAAATAGTAAGACATTACACGTAAAAGTGAATGATATTGTACAATAAGATAGCCTAAAGCTACGTTTATAAGAAATAAGATTGACAAGGATAAACATTCGTAAACTAACTAAACATTCATACATTAAAGTAAAGTGCTAATACAATGTCAATATCATTATATGATACAAATAAGATTGAAGAGGATAAAATATTATTTTGATACTCAATCTTCCTCTAAATCAACTAAAAGATCTTTCAAATTAGGGTTGTCATAAAGAGCTGACTAGAACTCTTTTGGAGCCTTTAATGCGTCCACTTTAGTAGTCATGCACTTTGGTGCATGCACAATAATATACCAATTGCCTTTGTTTATGCACTTCTAGTTGAATACCTTCTTTATGTTCTGAAAGGCACAAATAAAAGGCTCATCAACTATGCGATCTTTAGTCTTCAGCTTTGATAAATCTACCATAATAAGTTTGGAGTCAGGATCAACTTTGTAAGCATTTGTTGTATCCTCCACCTTTACCCAATCATAATAGAATACGGTTTCTGTGAAATCTAAGCAATCAAGTACTAGGATTTGTTTAATTATCCCATAATAGGTTAGCACCGTATTCTTTAGATTTTTATCACTTTTGCTAGAGCTACAGGTGGTCAAGGCAGAAATTGATATTCCATTATTTTGTGTCAAAAGATTTTCCTTATATGGGTATGAAATGAAATCAAAACCGTTGGTACGAAATTTCTTAAACTCTTTTACACGAAAACTAGGAACTTTTGCTAGGAGTGCAAGTCTGGAAGAGACATTACCTCTTTTTAAAAGTTGCATTTATAAATGAATTTGTATTAGGGAATGTTTACACTACACATGAATAAATAACCGCACACATAAGATATGGAATTTACCTCTTTTGACACCCATGCCCTAAAATTAGTTATCGTGCAATTTCTCATTTGATTTTGGGAAATTTAATTCTCGTACTTCCTACCGAAAAATTATAGTGTTTAGATCATAAAATATAAAATACATGTAATCAAAGAAGAAGAATTCAGTATATACTCACTCTCTCCAGTCTTCGACTTCATCTTACGATTCGAAGACATGAAGAGCTACTTGCTCGTATTGTAGATTTGTGAGTTTCACCTCTTTAGGGTTCATAAATGACAATTCATCCTCAAACTCATTCGGTTCCACTATCACTCATTCTCCACGAGGATTAAACCTCCTCACCTCTTATTCTGGCATATGTTCCCTAGTGTATAGTGATGATTCCACTGTTACCTATTCTTCAGCAATCGACCCTCCAATATATCGTGTAATCTTTACATAATCTTTGAAGGTTTTCATCAAGCGCTCAAAAGGATACATCCAACGATACCTAACGGGACCACATAATAAAGCTTCATCACATAAATGCATAAGCAGGTGGATGCTGATATCGAAGAATGACGGAGGAAAATATCTCTCTAATACACAAACTTCCTCGGCTAAAGTTAATTTCAGAGCTTTAATGTACCTTCTGTTTACCACTTTTGCACAAAGTAGAGTGAAACACAAACTGATTTGCATAATTACGCGACGGAGATCTTTGTGTTCAGAGAAGAAATGACGTGCCAGTCGTAAGACTTGCACTATTTCAAGTCATTTGCTTGGTAGCTTACTACTCTACGTAAATTACTAGAATAACCAGTTGGAGTCTTCAAGTTGAACAACGTGTCTAAGAGGATCTTCTTCTCACTATTAGTCAAAGTGAAAGTCGTCGAGGGGATAAAAATTATACCTGTCGTAGGATCATTTTTCAACCATAGTTTATTCTTTATTTTCATATCCTGTAGATCTCGACGGGCCCTCTCTCCATCTTTGGAATGAGATCCACCCAGACATATTCCTATCAAATGTTCTACAACATTCTTCTCTGTGTGCATCACATCAATTATATGCCTTACACGATGATCTTTCCAATACAGAAAATCAAAAAAATATTGATCGCCTTGACCATGGCTTCGCTTTACTAGGGTCATTCGGATCACCCCTAGATTTACACTTTAGGTTTACAAACTAAGGGCATTTTCCTATGTACCTATTCCCCGTAGTCGCAGTCGCTGCCTTCTCCCCAATTTGTTGACCAGAAATCCGAACAAGTGCCATTCTGCAATCGTGACTAATAGGCAAAAAGTTAGACTTGTCGTTCCTAAAAGGGGGACTGGTCGGCAGAAATCTATGATGGCTCATGTAACTTATCTTACCACTATGTTTTATCTAATAGGCTTCAGTTTCCTCCCCACATATGGGACATCCATAGTAACCATGAACATTACAACCGGACAAGGTCCCATAAGTAGGAAGGTCGCTAATCGCCCGCATCACCATTACTTTAAGTGTGAACTCTTCACCCTTATGAGAATCGAAAGCCGTCACGCCTTTATCCCATAACTCTTTAAGTTCTTCAATTAATGGTGCTAAGAATATATCAATGTCATCACTGGGAGCCTTCGGCCTGGGTATCAACAAAGATAATAATGTGAACTCCTTTCTCATGCATAATGTCAGAGGGAGAGTTAAAGGTGCCATGAAAACTGGCTAATAACTCTGACTAGTACTTAAATTAAGGGTTAAACCCATCGATTGAGATCGAAAGATGAACGTTGTGCGATTCCTTTGCAAATTAATGGTGTTATGCATTTAAAATTTTCCAAATGAGTGAATCAACCGGATGATGCATCAAATTCCCACCCACCTTGCATCGAGCATGCCATGCCATGGCCTCGGCTATCCACATTACAGTAAAAAACCATTTTAACCATGGCCCAAGTGGAAAATACTTCAAAACCTTTCCATTCTCACAAACCACATAACTAGGGTCACTGCATACAGGACATTCATCCCTCTCTTCGTGCTCATTCCGATAAAATATGCAATCATACTTGCAAGCGTGAATAGATTTGTATTTTAAACTTAAACCCTTCAAACTCTTCTTCATGGTAAGATAAGTGTCTGGTAATGTTTTCTCTTTTGGGAGAATATCTTTAACCCACTTAAGAATTTTAGTTATGCTGTTTCCAGACAAGCCAAATTAACTCTTCAAATTATGCAAACCAATTATTGCATGTAATACTGAGTGATCTTCATCGCAATCTTTATACAACAGTCTAGCCGCATCAGCTTTCAACCATATGTATTCTCGATCTCCTAGTAGTTCAACCTCAATTTGTTCATTTACTTGGTTATAATGCGCATTATCTGTATCCATAGGTTGGTGATTTTGATGGTTGTGGACTTCGTAAGAATCATCAATTAAGTCAGACATTGTACGATGTGTTGGTGAATCATGTACCACTTCTACTCATTGGGGTTCCGTTACGCAGTCGGGTACTGGTAATTCTTCAGGAACATAAGGTATAACTTTTTCACCATGGTATGTCCATATTTTATAGTCTTGACAAATCTCCACTTTAGTAAATGGAACTGAACATCTTCTAATGACTTATATTTTCCGTTAATACAACGAGTGCACGGACACGGAATCTTATCACTTTTAAGATTTTTGGAAGCGTATTTAACAAATTCACAAACGCCCTTTACGTGATTATTTGATATCTGATTAATCTCTCCCATCCACTCTTTGTATTGTGGGAAATCCATGTAATAATCTTCAAATTCTAGTCCTGTGATAATAGGCCAAAAATTATTATTACAACTGAAACATAAAGAATATTCTTACGACTGAAATAAAAAAATATTTTTACAACTGAAATGAAAGAAAATATTATTACACCTTGGCCAATAGATAAAGTGTCCAAGCAATAAAAGATTTTACATAATTCCTCAATTCTATCCCGTCTCCGCTATTAACGTACACAGCTACATCTTCACAACCATTGTATATTTCATCGACCATTATTTGAGCCTCACCCTTCTCCAAGGGTCGGTCGTGTACTGGAGTTTCGGGAACTCTAGAGATGAGTGTGCACACGCCAACACACCTCATATTGCTCAGGTCCTTGATAAAGTACTCTTCATCATAGTCAGCGTGAGTTGTTGATGATGATCCAAGTCCCGTGCCTGGAAGAGGTGCAGGGTAGGGGAATGTTGGAGGACGAGGCATTTGAGAGGGGAATGCTAGAGGGGAAGGATATGTGAAACCATGAGTAGGAGTAGGGTAAGGGTAACCTTGAGGAGGCATTGGGGGCCTATAACCTTCAAATATATTCACAAGTTTCACAATTTGATCCGTCAATAATCCCAGGGTATTTTTAATCTCATGGGCATCCCCATCGGTCTTCGACTGACACTCATTTTGAGATGAGAGACAATTATTGACCGAAGAAAACTCATCCACAAGAGGTATAGTGTGTTGAAATTTTATTTTCGGCATATGTGAGCTAACACCTATCGTCCTCCCTCTTTTGTCCTTTCCAAAGTTTTGGGTTAGGGCATCATTTTCAAGGTCAAAGTCACCATTAGGGCTTTACTCGGATTGACTGCTGATGGACTCTATTGGTTCCAGCGACTTAGCCAAGTGCGTCGGGAATTTATTGTCTTTGTCCCGTCGAGCATGAACGTATAAGTTGGACCTATTTAAATTTTTACCAGCATCTGGACCATCCTTTGTCCTACTCTCCCATTCATTCTTCAAATCCTCATAGGATTTGGATCCCGGCCTATGGATATCAATTTTTTGGCCCTATTTTTTTTTTGTTTTATTCCCTCTGGACCAACTTTTTCTCCTTCGCCTCATTCTCCAAAAAATTAATCCACTGCTCCAAAGACATTTCAACATTGGGAGGGACTCTCTTTTTCAAAGCCAAAATATCTGAGCTCGCAGCCTCCTTTGGGAAATGTCTCTTTCAAAGGTTTCTCCTGTATGTCCTCAATCCTTCAGCAAACCGAGATAGAACCCTATTCTTCGAACGATCGGAAAATGAGAAATGCTTACAGAGTTGATCATGTATGTCATCTTTGATAGCTTGACCAACAAGATTCCAGCTGTCTGGTCCACTGAATCCCACATTCATTTTTCCCAGCGACAAACACCGGACTTTAAAGTTTAGTACGTCACACCTATCACCCGTCGAGTTATTCCTTAGAAGGGAGAACCAAATGGGCTTCTTTTCATTTGAGCGGGAGGCATCGAGAGTGTTGGATTGGGGTGTAGGAGCACTTAGAGTTGGAATTGGTGAGGAGTGAATTATTGGTGGAGTTGTGAATTGCTCAGCCATTGGTGTTGAGAATTCAGGTTGTTCATCTGATGGTGAACCTCGTTGTGGTGTCACCTCGACACTTGGTACCATTGGGTTGTTTCCTCTTGACATTATCTACAAAAATGAAAAACTATAAGTGATCAAATAAATATAATAATAAGAAATTATAACTAATTAATCAAGTTTATGACTATATATATATATATATATATATATATATATATAGATAGATAGATAGATAGATACCTTTTCAAAGTAAGACTTTAGAATATGTTCAATGTGTTTGATCTCCATCCATTCGGTATTAGTTTTTATGAACCTATGAATTTTTTCACGTGGCCAACTAGGAGGAAGGGTATCTATGATTGATGTGTAGATATCCGTGACATGAACTCATAATCCCATATTTCTCAACTTGTTAGCAAGATTCAATTTTACGTGCATGTGGCGCCAGACATCATGGTTTATGTCAATGCTCTTTGTACGCAATTGTATCCATAACGGGTGGATTTTTTTTCTCCTTCTCCAACAGTGTAACCAAGGTCGGGGCTATGTCCGGATTATGTGTGTGAAATATATTTTGTATAACATCATCCCAGTTTTCTAGTAGAGAAAATAGAATACGATCGAACAAGTAATCTTGTTGGAGATTAACTCCACAATTTACAAGGTAGTTAAATTGTTCGATCTTTTTATTTCCATACCTATAAATAGGAGTACCCTCTATATGTCGCGCACTAATAAAAGACTTATGTGTGCGGTCTAATTGCAACCTGTCCCACTTTTGTTGACAATGATTATCACCGCGCCTCATTTTTCCTGAGAAAAGTGTACGAGGGCGTGAATACGAGTTTGGGTTTATTATGAAAGTGATTATCACCGCGCCATAATTCTTTGTAACACGTTATGTTAGGGTTTATTATAAAAGTGTTTAAAAGAATATGTGTATTATCAAGGATCAAATAATATCTCACTATAGTAATGTGCCGCTATTATCAATTCAATAAATCCAACATAGTATCCAACAATATCTCATTATAGTAATGTGCACACGTGTTTGCGACTCGTATGTTAAAAAATCCATTTAATTATATTTTGTCAAAAAAAAATCACGACATGCATATAACCCCCAATATAATATGATGACATGCATATAACCCACAACTATGTGAATGACATAATCTATAAGTACACACACACAATTTAGGGTTTTGAATAATATTTTGTCAAAAAAAATACACACATACAATCTAGGGTTTATTGACATAATCTATACATACACATACATACAATCTTGGGTTTATTGACATAATCTATACATACACATACATACAATCTAGGGTTTATTGACATAATCTATACATACACACACACACAATCTAGGATTCACTAAACCCTAATTTTTTTTTACATAAATCTATACATACACACACATACACGCATATAATATATGGTTTATTGACAAAAATACAATTTATTTGTTCATAGTTACACACATAAACATACATATACCCATAAATCTATACATACACATGCATATAAACATAAATCTACACATACATACACATAAATTAGGGCTTTAAATAGATATCACGAAATCCAAATGAATCAATACATGTAAAAAAATGAAAAGCAACTGAAATCCCCACGAAATCGCTTAGCCCTTACAAATCCAACTGAAATCGCCCAGAATCGTCCGAAATCGCTCACCCTTGACAGCCTTATAGATCGCAAAAATGAGCAGCTGGCAGTTTTTTTAAGACCTGAACCTAGTCATGGCCTAGAGCCGTGACCCCCCATCGCGCGACCAATAAATGAACCATGACCCACCATGCTTGCTTGCAGCTGGTTACGGCCAAGATCCGTGACCCACCATGCGCGACCCTTTCCTCATCAACCTTGATGCTTGAATGAGGTATGGTCATCGCCCATAATCGTGACCCACACCGAGAAATGGTCATGACCGTCAGCCATGACCCTCAATGTGTTTTTTTTTTCTTCGCATGATTTTGGTCACGGCCCAAGTCCGTGACCCATCCGCGACCAGTTTGGAGGGAATTTTGGCCCTAAATTTGGTGCCAATGTGGTCACGCCATGGTCGCGGTCTAAGTCCGTGACCTACAGTGGTCAGGGATTTGGTCCGTGACCACTTCCAGAGCATGGATGATTTAGTGTGGTAATAAATATGGTCACGCCAAATATTGAGTTGGTCACGGTCCTAGTCCGCGACCAGCTGGTCACGGACTTGGGTCGTGACCAACTGGGCGTGACCATTCGCAGAATTTGGTGTAGTGTTAGTTACCTCATTCTCTTCCACTTCATGAACTCCAGATGTGTCATCAACCAAATCCTCTAGCATATTATGATCTACATTGTCATCCTCAGCTTATACATCTGTCCTACTTGTTGTAGGTTGTTGTGATGGTTTCTCGGGGACAAATGGAATTTTTGGTTCCTCGTGAAACACCCAAATTAGATAAATATCTTGCATATCCCATCTTAACAAATGTAGTTGAATTATTTTCCACTTAAACACCTTATCATTCTTACACCTACCACACGGACACGGAAACTCTTCATCATCGTGACATCTCTTTGGGCATTTCACAAATTCATTAGCATTTCCGCGAAACACATCCCCTAATCTATTTGTCTCGTCCATCCACTCTTTGTATTTAGTATATCCCATTGTAGCTACTACAAACAATCACCTATTATGGGTAAGAAGTGCATATTCATGGATTATTATGAACAAACGTGTGAAGATTTAGTTCCCATTAGTATAAACAATCACCTATTGAATGCCTACACATAAGAACTAGAAAGTTAGTATCTAAGTGCACGATATGTAATTTAAATTAGTAATAAATTTCTTTCATTGAAACGATAATACATGCAGACATGCACCCCCAAAGCATATTTTGGTAATGTACTTATAATCTCATGCACATTGTTCTAATTTAAGGAAAACTTGATAGCATATCCCCATAGTTCTTTAAGTACACGACATAGATTCGTAAGTGTGAGTGCTATTTCAATTTATCAATTGAAATATCACTTAACATTGCATCATCTAGTATGTACCCGGAGAACATTAAGATATGGCTACATAACTTCCCCCAACGGTAACAAGTTTAAGCCACGAAGAATATTGTTATAGAAAAATAATGCAGTCCCAAACTGTCCAAATGGGACAATTCGAGAGATCTTGTTACAGGAGTAATGACTCTCAAATGGGTCTAAGGGCTATTTAATGCGTAAGAATAAGAACTAGAAGGCTTGTATCTATGTGCATTGTGTGTAATTTAAAGTATGTTTCATTTAATTTATAGTATGTTTCATTTAATTCAAATTCAATTTCAATTTATACCAATATGAATACCAATTCAATTTCAATTCAATATCAATACCAACGCAAGTCAATAGCAAGAAAGAATTGTGATTTATATAATTGAAAAATATGGACTTTACTCTCATAAATCTTATTGTTGGTCTGAACTTTAATGGACAACTGTAATCATTCCATTAGATTTCCACGATTGAATAGGCCTAGAGTTTTTCCAGATTGCACTCTTAATTAATGACAAAATATCTCTCCCTCGATGGACGTAGGTAATTCTTGCGGAACCCTACATAAATATATGCATGTGAGTATTCTCTATTCTTGTACGCTTGGTAATTTTTGTTGTCACATTGTAGTAGGTTGGTATGTTCAAATCAATAGAACTAAAAAGTTTTGTGGACTTAAAATAATATTTTTATTATGAGTTGCACATACATTTATTGTATATTAAACATTAATGAGCATATGTTTTTCAACAATTTATATCAATAGCTTAATAATTAATTATAATAGGTTAATTTTTTCTAGAACTCGAATTTCATATTCGAATATATAGTAAAGGTAAGAAAAATTAACTAAAAGAACATAAAAGCACAATAATTTCACAAAACTTAATGCGGTTATCAGTAAATACACACACACACACCACCATCACTGCCCCCACCTACCCACCCCCACAACTATACACACACACCCTACCCCCACCCCCAATGCCACCCCCACACATACACGTACACACACCCACCTGCACATACACACACACACATATACACATACACACATATATATACAAAGGAAAGAGATGGAGAGGAGAAAAAATGACACAAACCTGTAGAAGAGAGAGAAACGTCGCTCGAATAGTAGAGGGAAATGGAGGTAAGGGAAACGGTTGGAAAAAAGAGGCTCCTACGGTTTTAATTATAAGATATGTCAAGGACATGTCGAGGTGTTTGACCTTGGAAGCTCTGTAAAATTGTCACGGTTATTGACCGCGATAAGTCCGCGACAACTAAACTTGTCATGACCTTGTCATGGTCAATGATCGTAACAAAATCACATATTTTTTTGTCACGGTCAATAATCATGGCATGGATAGTTGGTAATGGTGACAATTTAGCATTTTTTGTGTAGTGGATAAGTGAAAATTTTGTCGAGTTTAAGAATTCATAGTGCAAGTATGCCTTAATTATTTTATGCGTAATTTCAAGATCAAACAAGGTTAATAGGAGACTTGTAAAGAGGAATGATAAACAAATCAAGTTATAAAATAATTGTGATAAACTGCACGAAAAGAGTTTAAAAAGGCTTTTTTTGGACAAAATTTTTCAAAAGAGGATGATTTTGATAATTTCTACACCCTAAACAAAAGAGAACATTGTCCTCGATGTTAAAATAAGATGTGGAATTTAAAGTACAAGATAGGATATTGATTACCACAATCAATCATTAATAAAAATTTTACCCGAATGATGTAACCAAATTTAGATCCTGAAGAGCAAGGGCGGTACAAAAATATGTACAAGTCTAGCAAGAATGTGAAAATTATGGGGGAGAGGATATAACACCACCCCTAAATAGGGTAAGGCTCATATTATGAAATGAAACACAACGGGCTTCCTCCCATTAGAGATAAATTTTATGTCTTTAGCTAGACGTAAAGTTCCGCACTACCAAAGATATGAACTACGTTCACATGAGGCAGTTGAAGGCGTCGACGATGGGAATCACCCCCAAACAACACTGAAAAGTCAGTCATGTTAAATAAACGTGACAGGGCCGATGCACTTGTATGGTAAAGTTATTCATGTGATGCAACGCATCGGTGGACCAGGGGCTGGTGGGGAGAAGGATATAAGGTAGAAATGTAAGGAATATGGTGAAGAGGCACCGATCACAGGCCTTATTGAGAATAAGGTGAGGGAAATAAGTGACCTATAAGAATGGTGCTCGAATTGGATGGGTAGGAAGAAACGTTTGACAATGTTAATGGGGTGAGCCTCAAGAAAATGCACGACATTTCTATTAATGGACGATGATAATGGTCCTTCCTTCAGACATCGATGAACTGACGATTGTAGTAAGCACCCTAAGAAATGGTTGCCCAAGGATGATTAAGCTCGGTGTCACATAAGTTGTGAATATGATAAAAATACTCTCATGGATGATGGGGTCGAGGAAGAGCTCACGAGATGTCTTCTGAGCATCAAAGTGGAGGATAGGTGCAAGTGAGGACCTTAAGAGATAGTTGGAAATGGGAGAGGTATAGTAACAAGGTCAAAATATGGTGGTAAGTTAGGAGTAACAATGGGTCGGTCGGGTCGGACAATGGGTTAGGGAAGATGATCAAACGCGAGAGTAGGGGAATCACACTAGAGGTTCACATTCGTCAAAGGGAGTGGGGTGACAAAGGATTGAGTGACCAACTTATCCACTCATACATCACCATCCCTAGTGGTAGAAAATCAAATGAGGCATTGTGATCCGAGATTTAGGGATCCATAAGAAAGTTGGGTGCACGGTGAGTCAAATAACTTTAGAATGGATCGATATTAAGAGAGGTATGAACCATTTATGATTTAATCCAGGTGCAATAGGTTTCATTCTTATACGGAAATAACCTAGAAGGATTAAGTGCCCATTCATGGTGGTCTCAATGTGAACCTCAAGTGCATGTTGTTTTGGAATCGGCGAGAAAAGAGCAACCCCAACATTAGGTCCTCGATAATGGCACCATTTGATCGAATGCCTTATGTGTAGTCACTATAGAATATTTTTTCTCAATCAGAACCCAAGTAATACCTAGAAACTATGACAAAAACTAATATAGAGACAAGTAGGGCTATCAATCCAACATTCAAGTGTGACGATAATTGAAAAATTCACTTCCAAAATTTTGTTTTTCTTTTCTATATTTTCTCTTCTTCTAAAAGTAATTTCAAGAGGTGATTAAATATAAGTAACTACGTGAGTAGTAATATAATGAAGGCTTAGTAGTGAATGACAAAAACAGAAAGGAGCAAGGTAGGTAATGTAACAAGAATGAGAAGGAGACAATGAATGAAAACCTCCTCCATTTCATCCAATTAACAACAGTTTGAAACTATCAAATTTGATTAACATCCAAAATATATATCAATTTCAAAAGTTAATTCTCATCACACCAATGAATTTCCACAACTAATATTTTAGAAAAAGAATATTAATTTGTACAAACTCTATTCCAAATAAACTAAAATTAATCAAATGAACCACCCCTAGGGAAAATTCATGTGACTAATTTTAGTTCATAAAAAATACAACAAGAATAGTAGAAAGTTATATTACAAACTTATTCAAAAGATAAGACAATTTCTAGTATGAATCTTAGGACAAAATTATAAACTAGGCTTCAATCTTTTCTCAAAGACGGTTTACCATTTATCAATGCATAAACAAGTGTATGAATTAGAAAATACTAATCAATGGAAGTTAAGAAAAAGGAAACTATTAAATGAAATTAATTGAATCGATGGGCGCTTCATTTCATCATTTGAATGGGATGATTAGCCTACCATAATGAATATCCAAAGTAAAAATTAGACAATCAAATTCGTATGTAAACTAAATAAGTATAAATAAAGGGGATCGATGATCAAACCAATATTTTAAATTAATACAAAACTCCAATTCTTACATTGTCATCCCAACCTTCTCAATTGAATACAAAACACACCGCGAAATCCGACATATGGGGTTGTCAACCACTGCCGCTTAATTACGTCGGGCGTGAACTAAATAAATACCATTCTTTGAATGATACATATATGAGACAATAAATAAATCGGTCCACAAGATAATAATTTAATCCATACCAAATGATAATAGTAACAGAATGATAAAAGATCCATCACATGCTAACACTCCAATTTAATCCAATCTCCAATAATAAATTTATTAGATCAAATGTAAAAACTGCGAATAGTCCAACTGAAATCACTCTTCAACTTTGGAACCAAATGGCCCAATAAAAATCCAAGAGATGTCTCAAAATGAAATACGACTCGAAAGGAAAGCCTAAACTAAAGTAAAGAAATAAAATGAAATAGTCTCCAGCTGCTCCTCCAAACGATAACTCTGAAAAATCCTATGCAGCTACTCCAACACTAATAATAGAAATGTTAGTCAACGCAAGAGTTCAGAGCTCCAATCAAGAATATACACTACTCCCCTCAAATAGGGTCTGGGAACCTAGACAATAGCATTACACGCAATAAATATCACAATAGAGTATTATAATTATGAATATAATTATGTGTGGGAAAGATAAATTACCAACCACCCCCAATGTTTCGGATAAAAACACACCAATATCAAGTTAATTATCCCACTGTCACAAAGCATTAATTTAATAAAATTGACTCAAATTATTATTATTTTCTCATTCATATTTACTTAAGAATAGCGGTCCTCCTACCTCGGGTGATTTCTCCAACACATCCCTTCGTAAAAATGTTGACTGGACAGTTTAAACTGTCGGCCCTCGCTGATTAACGAGGCACCACATGCGACATGACATAAAACGTCGGCTGACCCGTTTAAACTATCGACCCTCGTTGATTATGTCGCCAATAATTTTTAATACCCATTTTCATCTTAGGCATTAATGCACAATTCTCATTTTCACAATTAACCAAATCCCCCACCCTTATTATCGATGTGAGATCCTCAAAATACCCCTTAGTCCCATACCTAAGGGTCCCCAAGTTATCAAAATGTCCTACCCTATGTATAGGATGAATTTCTAACTTAAAACTCTACCTAGTGTCATACCTAGACTAGCACAACGATGATCAGGCTTCAAAAATCAACCCACCCCCAATATGGTAAAAATGCTATAATATACCATCAATAGTCCCATATCTAGAATGTGTAAATCATCTAAAGGCCTACTCACTAGTCTCATACCTAGAAGGAATCCTATAAATATAGGGAGAGCAATACCCCAAACTCGTCATCACAAAGGCAATAATATAATCACACAATCAAGCATAATAATCAACGTAAGAAGCTAAGCAAGATAGTCCAATTCAATTAATACTTAGTTTCACCAAAATTTATCCCCATTAATTATTTTAAACTAAAACACTGAAATTTCCTCATTAAAACATCGTATTAAAATTTCATTATCTTCACAAATTTTACCTGAGTTAAACGCTCCAAAATTCATTTATTCCAGAATAGGGTTTTCCTACATGTAATCTACACTAACAAAGCTAAAAATTCACTCATAAATCCTATGTACCCAAGGGTTATGAATATTATTCATATTAAAAGGTTTCGTAAAAACAACCCCAAGTTTTAGGTGTCCACTTTCTCTAATTAGAATGCTAAATGATTTTAAGAAAAATATTAAATGAAGGATTAGGCAACACTTAAAACGCATAATACTAAAGGAAATGAATAGTGTATTCATGCATGTGATTAAATTTGTATCAAAATCTGAGTAGTTGGACTCCTCTTGAGAAAAACACCGATTGAACCTTAACTTCTTAAGTTAAAAGTTAGGGCTAGGTGTTGAATATAAGAGGAAAATAGGTTTGGAAGGGCTTTCTGGAGAAAACTTTGAGAGAAAAATGATACTAAAAGTCCTAGCCCTTGAACAGTTTGATATTTAAATGATTTGAGAGCTGGAAACAATTAGGAGTCTAACCAAGACACTGCCTCACTCTCGTTCGAAATAGGACACACGTTGTTCGAACAACATGCGACGTCATTCGAACGACCATCAAAACCCAAAATTAAATCTATTAAAATCAAACTTTAATCATCCGATAAAAATACATTAGCTGAAAAATATCCACCTGCCAGTTAAATATTTAAAATAAATTCCTTATAACCTTTAATTATAAACTCGAATTAATTCCCGATTGAAATTTATTAGTAAACAAGTTAAATTCTTAAAACCCACTGAATCCAAAATTTTATTTTTCTCGAAATTAATAAAAATTTAAAATTAAAACAGGGGGGGTGATTCATACTTCCCCACTAGAAAATGAATTTTGCCCTCGAAATTTGATGAAAACCCAAATACGCAAAACAAAATAAGGCTCACATATGTCTAGCCGTAGAGTGCTATAATCAGGCACCCATACACCCAATCCTACTCGCACGAAAACTCACCATTCCAAAGTACAAATTATATATACACGTACACATATTTTATCTAGAAAATAGTTATTATGTACCGACACCCCACTAGCTACACAATTTATCCTGCTCTAACTGAGGCTGAAGTATATGGCATCACCCATACCCTGTTTGGTTTGGTGCTGCGATCACTCCCTGATCTCCTAATGCTGCTAGAGCCCCTTGAACACCTATCGTTGCCGGTGCTGCAGGTTCTCTGTGAACACTTGCTGCTTCTAAGACTGGAGGCCTCAGTCCTAGCTGCCCCTACACTCCTTACCCTTGCTGCCCTTGCATAACATGGCCATATTGGTCCTGTTCTTCTTGGCCTTGTTCGCCCATTTATTGTTACATTGAGTCGATTAATGTCTTACCTTTCCACAAATAAAACATGCACCCCTAATGGTTTTGAATCCACCCCCCAGTTATGTTCACCTTGTTGTCCTCGATTAGTTCTCTGTTTATTCCATGCTTGATCATTGTGACCTTTATTCTCACCTCCTTCCCCATTGGACTCTTGTCTCTTTCACAACTTCTTTTGATAATTGGCCTTCGCTTTCCACAACAACATCGCGATATCCACCATATGAGCATAGGTAGTGTATGTCGGGTTCCCCAACACCATATGCCAGGTCGACCATGAAAATACTTTAATGAAACACTCAATTTTCTTCTTCTCCGTTTCCACCTTTTCATGTGAAAAAATAGATATATTAGTGACTCGTACTTATACCCGACAATTGACTTTGGTCCCTTCTCCAAGTTTATAAATTTCCTCTTCTCCGCACACTGAATAAAATATGGAAAATACTTATTATTGAACCTTGTCTGAAACTCTGCATAACTCAACCGATCTCTCTCTTCTGATGTGGTGGGACTCTCCTACCATTGCAACACTTCCCTTATCAGCTTAAAAGTCAACAACATCTACTTATGCACATTTGTTCAGCCCACCATCCTTAATTGCCTCTCCATATCCCTCCTCCATTAATAAATAACCATCGGATCAGATTCCCACTAAAGGTAGGAGGATGGCCCTTAAGAAAGCTGGTCCTCACCCTATCCAAGGCCGAAATGGGTGTACCCTACTTTTTCCTATGCATAGTCATCCCTCTCTTCCTTACCATATCCATACCGACCGTTTTGGCCTTATGAATGATAGCCACTAACTCCTCAGCCTTTAAAACAATCTGTCATTGCCTCTCCTCAGCAGATTCCTATCTCCTACTCCTAGCTCTCCTCGTGTTCGCCATTTGAAAAGATAGGAACAAAACCATATTAGACATGGAATAACTAAGCGTACAAATCATAAAAAAGAATCAAATATAAGCAATGCGGAAGCCAAAACAGACTCATAAACTACGATACCTAAGATCATGCTCTGATACCATCTGTCACACCCCACGAAATCTGACAGACAGAGTAGCCAACCATAGCCGGTGAATTACTCCGTGCATGAACTAAATAACTACCATTCCTATCCTGAGACAGATATAAAATAAAATATAAACCGGTCCACAAGATAATAATTTATTCCATCATAAATGATGATAGTAACTAAACGAAAAAAGATCCATCACATGCTAAAACTCCAATTTAATCCAATCTCCAATAATAAATTTATTAAATCAAATGTAAAAACTGTGAATAATCTAACTGAAATCCCCCCTCAACTTTGGAACCAAATGGCCTAATAAAAATCCAAGAGATGTATCAAAATCAAATATGACTGCAAAGGAAAGTCTAAACTAATGTAAAGTAATAAAATGAAATAGTCTCCAGTTGCTCCTCCAAATGATAACTCCAAAAAATCCTATGCAGCTACTCCAGCACTAATACTTGAAATGTTAGTTAACGCACGAGGTCAGAGCCCCAAGCATGAATACACACTACTCCCCTCAAATAGGGTCCGAGAACCTAGACAATACCATTATACACAATAAATATCACAATAGAGTATTCTAATTATGAATATAATTAAGCGCGAGAAAGATAAATTACCAACCACCCTTAAAGATTCTGATAAAAACACACCAATATCATTTCAATTATCCCATAGCCCCAAAGCATTAATTTAATTAAATAAACTCAAATTATTATTATTTTCTCATTCGTATTTACTTAAGAATAGTTGTCCTCACGCCTCGGGCAATTTCTCCACCAAAAACACATCCCCTCATAAAAATGTTGGCCGGCCCGTTTAAACTGTCGGCCCTCGCTGATTATGTCGCCAATATTTTTTAATACCCATTTTCATCTTTGCCATTAATCCACAATTCTCCTTTTCACAATTAATCAAATCTCCTGCCCTTATTATCGGTGTGAGACCCTAAAAATACCCCTTAGTCCCATAAATAAGGGTCCCCAAGTTATCAAAACGTCGTACCCTATGTATAGGATTAATTTCTAACTTTAAACTCTACCTAGTCTCATACCTAGACTGGCACAACGACGATAAGGTATCAAAAATTAACCCAACCCCAATATGGTAAAAACATGATAATATACCCTCACTAGTCCCATACCTAGTGCGACACCCCGCTTAAAATAATAGCGGGTGGCCAACCCTATACTAAAATAAATCAGGAATCTCAAGTGGATCATTCTCAGCATCTACTGTAGATACTAAATAAATATAGCTAATTACCCAATACTACAATAAGCGGATGCCAAAAAAAATTTCAGACATACAATGAATCAACATGCCAAAAATATAGTAACTACTAAAACTGATAAAGTATACTCGTGTACTACAATAAAACGAATTACTCCTATAAAACATAATAAGTACAACAAAAGAAATACCCGAATATGCTGTCAGGTCACAACCAATACAACAATAACCTGAGGAGAAATATATAAAAGGTCTACAACTATAACCCTTGGGTATAAACCCCATATACAAAATGAATCCTTGAATAGATTTACAAAAAAGAGGAAGCGACTATAACAAAAAACCCACAACAGTCCGCATCTGCTACAGCTCCAAGGACACTGGATAGAAAAGCATCATTGGCGTCTTTGTAGTGGGACACCTATAATATATTACAATATATGTATATCAAGAAAGAAATATAAATGGGTCAGAGCCCGAGGTTTCGAAACATTTTAGCAAGTGCATTATAATGCATAACAACTGTAAATGCACAATTTTATAATTAAAGTGGAGCCGCACTCTCATGGAACTCAAACTCACCCCTCGACTAAAACGCGCACCTAAGCGTTATGCACCTGAACCTTAATTAAGCTACTCAACACATTCTAGAAACAATTAAATATTAATCTACGCCTAATCTACACCAGCGTAACCCATTATCTAAAACCTTACCATAAACTTCCTATTCTAACCTTTTCTAAGCTTACGCCAAAATTTGAGTTAACGTATATAAACATCTTAATAGAATTCCATCGGTCTCTATATTATTAACTTAAACAAGTTATTAGCATCAGAAAAGTCACACATCGTATTTTCATTCTTATAAATCATTGTTTCGCTATTACCCAAGAATCTGAGTACTAAGGACTAAACTTCTCCCCACTCCCAACATTGCGCTACGTTTCATGCGTGGGACGTCTCGCAAAGCGAAATCCAAACAAGGAACCCCCTTGATACACTAGTCCTTAACAATGTTGATCGTCGAGATCCATTTTGCCCTCGGTGGACTACACATACAACATTAGCTACTTAATATGAATACTAACTCTAAGTACATAAATAAGATATCTAACGGTACCTTTAGGGTCTATATAACATTATCCGAGTTATAGAACACGATCATTCAACCCTAACAAAACATGTATACACATCACACTCACGTGCATTTAAAATACCCGTAACACATTCACTTATAGGATTTATATCATCTTTACAATGCTATCATCTTCTAGGAATTACTTGAATTCTCTTGGGTTACCAGCCACAGGACTATTATCACTTTGCACTGGTAAACAAACAAATCACAACGTATGAGAAGCGTTCATAGTTCCTCACCAAAAAATAAGACGAATCACAACAAAGAAATCTTACCCCTGAAATAATAGTTCATAACACAAATAATGGGCGCCTATGACCTGGGGACTATACGCTCCCTACTTTTCAAGCTAGAGGCCTCACCCACATTGCGCAACTTCCAATGATAGCATATGCTAGGTGTGTCTACCTAATTATCAAATACACGATATATATATATACAATCATCATCATACACACCATATATATCTGTATGCAGATAATAATTATCCCGGCTATAAGTATAAACACAAACTATCCTAGTCGGTGATAAACTAAAACATTCCCAATTCAGATTATGATTCAATTGATCATATCAACCATTAACGTTATTGCGTTTGTGATTTACTCCTAATATTTGACATCACTAAGCATACACGACTTCTCTCTCCTTGACCCCTAATTATCACCAAATGGAAATCCCATTGATAGTAGGATTCCCCACTAAGTCGATCCTATAACTCCGATCTGTGCCTTCCTAATTAATTCGATATGTCCCCCAATATTCCATCATATAGGAAACTCCATAAAAATATCAAAAACATATTTCTCATATCATTTTAGAATGTTCCTAATTGATACACCCAAACAAAATGGAGCAAAACTCACTCTAGAAAAACCTCGCAAAACAACCCTATTTTCGAATCGATTCACACCCTTGCTAATCGATTCGGTCCTAAAAGCGAATCGATTCACCAATATACAAATCAATTTGGTCCAAAGGACATGTATGTCTTCTACTTTCTGAATTGATTCGAAAGAGGGAGAATCGATTCGGTCCAAAAGATATGTAGGTTCTGTAACATCCCGAATCGATTTGATAGGGGCGAATCGATTCGGTTCGTCCAGCCAACTACGAAATGGCTTAGTTTTCTCAAAATCTAAATTTTTAAAGCCCAAATATATCATCTTCTAACCATAAATCTTCAACCCAATCATGTTTCTAACATCAAAACTCATTATATAAATCAACCTAACTAATTATACAACCTCAAATTCATATACACACACCTCAAATGCAAGATTTAACCAAAAATCTAGGTTTTAACATTTTAACTCAAAATCCATATTTTTTTTTCACAAATCATGAAATAATTACACCCAAAGATTATTTAGGAAGTTAAATCACTTGCCTCAAAGTTGTAGAGGTTGAATCTTTCTCAAAATCTCATATTGGTCGGAACCTCCAAGCTTTTCCTCTTTCTCTTCTTCCTTTCATGTTCTCTCTCTCTCTCTAGGTCTTTATCATTCTCAAGAATTAGATTAGTATCTCACGTAGGTCTAATAAGCCTTCTCTCCAAAATACCCAACTTTAAATGATAATACACACTTTAAATGACTCGTTTACTCCTATTCGAGTCAAACTAACTTAAAATATTTCGGAACCCAAATAAGACCCAAGGACAGTCATTTTGACTATCTTGACCCATCCTGGATCAACCGTGCACTCAGAATCGTCGTTCGAAATACTTTCTAACATCTTCCAATTTTGACCTCTTCTGCCCAATTTAAAATTCTCCAATTTAAATAAATACTATTTCTCCCAAAAATAATTAAATTCTCAATCCTTAAAATTACGGGCGGTTACACCTAGAAGGTGTAAATAATCTAAAGGCCTACCCACTAGTCCCATACCTAGAGGTCATCCTAAAACAATAGGTAGAGAAAAAATACCTCAAACCCATCGTCATAAACGCAATAATATAATTACCCAACCAAGCATAATAATCAACGTGATAAGCTATGCAAGATAGTCCATTTCAATTAAAACTTAGTTTCACCAACATTTATCCCCGTTAATTATTTTAAATTAAAACACTAAAATTTTATCATTAAACCATCATATTATAAATTTCATTATCTCCATAAAATTTACATGAGTTAAATGCTCCCAAATCCATTTATTCCGAAATAGAGTTTTTCTACATTCAACATACATCAACAAAACCAAAAATTCACTCATAAATCCTATGTACCTGTGACACCCAGCCTAATAAAATATCGGGTGATCAATCCTTTACCAGATGAAAACAGGAATCTCATATGGTTCATTCTCACCATCAGTGTCGAAAACCAATTTAATTACTAATAACTTATTAGGCTGGCATCCAAATTTTATTTAACTAATCTTTTTAACAAAACCATCCAAGTAAAGCAAACAAAACAATTTATATATAACAACTGAAATGAAATAAAATAACCTAACTCTCGATACAATATAACACAACCAAATCGAAATGCCGCAAACTCAAATGCGATAAAAGAATAAAAGAACACAATTGGGTCATCAACCCGAATATTCTCTACAGTACCTCCTATCTAGATCTCAAGGATAGAAGCGTCTAACATAAATCTTATTTCATCCACTGCTACTGTAGCAAACGTCTAACTCGAAAGAATCATCCAGGAATCCCTGTGTCTGGAGACCAAATCTATATACATATATAGCAAGAGAGGGGAAAATAGAGAAACTGGCCAGAGCCCGAGTTTTTGAAAATATTCATCAACTACATCACTTGCCATATTTTAAAATATGCAATATCTTATATTTAAACCGGTATCACTCTCAACAGGTACACCTCACCTCTCTTCTAATAGTGCAAACCTATCGTATACATTTTAGGCAAACTAATTAAGCTACCCCACATAACTAATCTCTTTCACCCACCTTCTAAATCCTCATAACTATCACCTACCTTGCATGGTATAATATATGTTATTCCATAAGCTATTACATAAGCTTGTATTTGATATAATCATCAATGTGATATACATAGAGTTCTCGATTATATATATATATATATATATATATATATATATATATATATATATATATATATATATATATATATACCATTCATATTCCAAAACTTCACTAGATTAAAATAATGTTTTCACTTAACATATAATATCTCTTAAATATATAGTTCTCACTTGAACCTACGATTCATCTTTGTATGAGTCCGGTTATAAATCTACCAGAAGAAGAATAACCTTTTATTCATTTTACTCCTCACACAATTTAAAGTTATATGATATCTCATCTTCACATATAAGCAATATATTATACCCAATAAGTATATATATACCTACATTACCATCATAAGTATAATAACCATCCCATCGAGCTATAACTCGAGGATGCAGTCTCAAAAGTGCTATCATCATCCGGCATGCTCAAATTTAGACTCTCTCATGATCATGTAGAAATACTAAACGGTGCAGGTGGTCATATTCCCTCCTGAAAGTGGAATAAAAATATCGTACCCATATGCGGGACGATATGACATAGAGATATACTCTCCTTACTCCGCAAGCGAGGGGATTCACCCTAATATTACAACCTCCCTAGATAGAACTAGAGATATAAGTATACATAAATATATCATTTTCATGCCAATATATTTAAAAAATAAATCATATATATACTATAACCATCCCCATATATATAATATATAACATTCCTCGATATGCTCTAGTTATAGTTACCAAACTCTTATAGCAATAGGAAATATCCCGAATGTTCCCATTCGTAATAGTATATAAGTATTCAAACACTTAACATACTAAACCTATTAGCATTCTATTACTTAAGGTTTAACTTACACGTTAGTCACTTTTAAGGATTTTATATAAATCCGAATGTACCAATTTGTAATAATCAAATAAGTATATAAATAACTTATCTTAGTTTGATAGGTATCGAATCACCTATAATAATAGTCGTTAATACACGTACCAGATAGCCGCTCAATCCTCTCTAGCCCATATCCTAAATTCCCTCCTAATCACATCCTACTATTTACTCAAATAAAATAGACCCATATTTATTCTAACCGCATAAATACATCAATATATGCTTACCGAATAATTCTCTCTAATTTCTCTCATCCTAACAATTAATTAAATCCATACTTCGGATCGTACACTAAATTAACCCAAGGTTCCCTATTTCGAACCAAGGTTTACTCACCCTTAATACAATTATCTAGGAGTCCTAATATTACTTCTAGAATCCCCTAAAATAATATTCAAGTTTATAATTTAGCTTATTTAAAACTTAAAGAAGAAAATATCTAAAATCTGCCAGGACCGAATCGATTTGTCTTGTACAAATCGATTCGCTTGTCCCCAAATAGATTCAGCCAATTCGAATAGGTTCGAAAATGTTCTGTTTCCATACTGTTTCATACCGAATCGATACGACTTTTCCAAATCGATTCGGATGGCTCATATCCGAATTCTTCCAAGGGTTATTTCTTCCCTAAAAATCCAAATATCATCCCATTCTGCATTTTTGTGGATTCTAATCTCAACCAACAATACTATAATCATCTAATCTATGTTTTACAACTAACACATCAATTATTTTGTGGTATTAAACCATTTCTCTTAGATTTAAACCCTAAAACCATTGAAACCATAGTTCATCCTTTTCTCCCATTTCTAATCATCTATACACACCATTAACATGGTTTTGACACTAGAATTCGTAATGAGTTAAAAACATATCAATTTGTTAACTCTAAATAAAATTTCCCCAAATTTATTTTATGGATTCTAACCCAAAATTATCTAGTTTATTATCTACAATATGAGATACACACACTCAATTCAATAAATCTGATGACCTCGAGTCGAATCCCGCGGAGTTTAGCCTGGAATCCCTTATTCTCTCCTCTTTTCCCTCTTCCTTTATTCCTTTCCCATTCTTTCTCTTTTCTTCCTTTTCTATCACTCTCTCGTGCTTTATAATGAAGAAAAGGATTTTATCATCTATTAAACCCAAAAATGACTCATTTACGCAATTACTAGTCCCTACTAGTCTAAAAGTTCCCGAAACTCAAACACTACCCCCGGTACTCTATTATGATTATCAGCCATTTCCAAACCAACCATGCACTCGAAATCTGCATCTGAGTTACCTAACTAAAATTTTACTGGTCGTACCCGACACTGCTCTACACATGTTTCCTACGACATAAACTATATTCCATCACTTAACCCAACTGCGACATGACATAAAAATATTCCAACTCATTTACTAAATCCCAAAAGTAAGTGTAACATACCTCGATAAGCAATTTATAACTTATAAGTCTAGAATCACTATTAACATTAATTTTCTAATTAACTAATTATGCCCACTTATGTAATTTAAATATCAATACAAGTATGGGGTATTACATACTTCCCCCCTTATAAAGGAATTTCATCCCCGAAACTCGGATACGACCTGTACCCTGATACTTATTCACAATGGTACTAACACAATGGTACCCTACCATATCCTCGTTCACAGTAGCCACCTATCTTAAGGCTTATACTTTAACGCACTACATTAATAACACGTTTGACTAATATCTCTACCTAGTTCGTAAGGTCAACTCTAACAATGACACATTATTATAGACGTTATTGGAAAGGCGCCACTCTAAGCATCCATTTATCTACATCATGCCTTTCAATTTTTCGGCAAAAACGAAACTACCCTAGCGCTTGACTACTCACGTCAGTCTTATCGTTTATCTCAGGCATGCAAACTCTTGTTGCAGTTATATAATTGGGTTATTGCGTACCTCATACGACGTTCAATCCAACACACTCCAATTCAATTTGAAACTTCCCTAAAGCATCTTCTTCAGCATTATATACTATGTCCCTTCTATTTTGAATAGTATATAAGATGAACACATTTCCTCGGTCTGGTACTAACACCTGGGTACTCCCAACCCAAATTACTCGAAGTTTAATTCTTCATATACCTGGAAATGTAATCCTTATTAAGGTTAATGACACGAACACAAATGTGTCTAAAGTGCATGCTTTATAGGCTCAAGTGCAAGCCTGTCGTGTTAGTAATAACCTGGTAAGTCGGGATCGTATCCACAAGGAGTTAGGGCTTACAGTTATAATTGACGACGGAGTAATGAACTTTGACCTTAATTTGATTCTTAAAAATAAAGGAAAAGATGAATGTTTGTGTTTTGTTTTGAATTTCTCTTTTATGACTATATTGCAATGAAATTAAATTCTAAATCAACTAAGTTGAAAAAAAGGGCTAAGAAATGGAAAAATGCTTTTTATGAATACAATAGAAATTAGATCGGGATACAATCCCCCAATCCCTAGTAATTACCTAGTAGAATACTAGAATTATAAATTAGAAGTTTGAATGAATACAGTCTTTATAGATTCTAAACATTACATATATGAGATTCAAGCCTGCATCTTATGAAATCAAAGGTAAATATAAAGCAGTGCTAAACAATTACACACACATTATATTCTTAAACATCCCAATTACCTAGGGCAAGAGAGATTAAAAGATCTACAATGATTGAAGAATTATCTCGTACGACTCTTTCAAAATTTTAATATAAATTCTTTTTCCTACAAGAGTAATTTACATCGGGATGGGTTCATGCATCCCAACCCTAAAAAACATCGCTAGACATGATTTTATTGAATGGAAAGAAAATTCTAAATGTGCAAGAAATCATGAATATATTATGCATTGAAAAGGAACTTGAATTGAGAAACTAAACTAAAGTAGAAGAGAAATTTAAACTTATAATATGAAAGAAATTGAAATTAGAAATTAGCAATACTTGAATAGAAGAAAGAATTCTGAACTTGAAACTTGAATCTTTAATCTTGAATTATTCTTTGCCAAAATTGTAAAAATTGTTTCTGGCCTACAATTCTTAGTAAAACAGACTTATGACTACAAGGGCTCTCTTCTTTTAGGTTTTTTTCTTCCCTATATACACAAAAAACATGACCTCTCTTATGCTCTGAACGACCCTTCAGTTCCACCAATAAATTCGAGAATTTTAGCAGGTAGACTGGTTCGGATATCCTCGAATCGATTCATTTTTCCAAATCCGAATCGGTTTGTTTTTCATCGATTCTATATTGATCCGGAGTCTACTGCAACGTACACTTTCGGATCGGTCCTCTATCAACGTGGATCGGTCCGATATTCTTCAATTTTGAATTTTTCTTTTCCAACTTTGACTTGCCATATCTTTTGATTCAGAGCTCCGATTTAACTGTTGTTTCTTCTTACGCTCCTGTGATTTGATTATCTTCAACTTTCATTCAGTCTTAAAATCTGAACTCTGGGTATAAAGTTATGCTTTTTCCCTTTGAATTTTGTTCTTTTATCTTTCCTTTTCTTTCCTTTTCTTTCTTTCTTTCTTTCTTTCTTTCTTTTCTTGCATTAAATATCTGTAAAAATAGTCAGAAATACACGAAACTCAGGTTACTTGTTAGAAGAAATCATTAGCAATGATATGGGGTAAAAACAAGTCAATTACGTTATTTAAGGTACTAAAACTACTAAATTAGGAGGATAAATTAAAAAGAATTTTTGCTTAGTCAAATCCCCCAAACTTAGAACTTTGCGCGTACCAAGCAATGTAAGAGAATTAATTGACTTTTAAAATTTCCTTTATTGAAATAAAATTCCACTTTCCCAGGAAAGCGATTGCATTGAGTATATGCAATAAGCCTTTAAACCCCTAGGTTACCCTAGTAGGACGAGTTTTGTCTCGTGAGGATTTGCAGTGAATATACCCACAAAATTCTTTATTGACTCAAATAAATATCAAAATACTGAAAAATTGTACAATTTAAACTTTTCAAAAAAATAATCATCATAAATTCATATTCAAGTTTCTGAAATCATAGTGTGTGTGTGTGTGTACAAAGACATAAATTAAACCTCCAATTTCCACCAATTGAGCATTACGTTACTTTCCGAAAATTCATTTTGATTCAAATTCTTACAGATACACTCACGAACGAATCACTCGGATTGTGGCTATTTTCTCTCGGTATGCATGATATAAAGAGTAAATATAATGGACACAAATTAATGCATGCAAAATTGAAAAGAAAGAAATATATGGTGAAAAGATCTCATCATCAGAATACAGTTATTGTGAAACGAAAAACTTCATCTGTTAGTCATACCATTTAAATCTATTTTATTATCATTTCGTGTCTTAGCTCTCCATGCAATAATTAATTTCGCTATTCGGACTCGATTAGGACTTTATCGGGTTAAAAGGTGTATTGGGTAATATGGGAATGATCGAAATGTTCCGAATTGGAAAATATCCTTATGATGTCCATTAGTGCTTATTTTTTCGGGCTTTTGCTCATTTTCCTTCTTTTTATTTATATTTTCTCATTTATATTTTTTTCTTGCTATTTTGTCGAGCATTTTTTTTCTTTCTCTTTCCCCTTTTTATTGCACACTTTGGACTTACTTGATGAATTTTCTCAATTTTACAATTCCGGGCTACTTGGGTTTTTCGTGTTATCAAATGAAAAGGAAATATTTTATTAGGCTCAGAGTGGGTTGCAAAGGGATAAATTTTTCACAACTTTTTTATGGCTAATATTTTTGGGTTAAACAAATGAGGGCCTACTTCATTGTCTGAATTGCTAATCACATTAATATATGGATCGCGAGATTAATTAATTTTAGAGATATATTTAGCACACATTTCCCATAACTGATCAAAATAAAGAATTGAGATCATCAACGAATTTTTAAAATGTTGAAAAGAACTTTGAGTTAATCATAAACTCGGGTTGATTTAAAAACTCATAAAAAATTGAAAGGCTCAAAATCTCACCGGGCTGGATTAATCTCCACACTTATTTGTTAAGTCTTTAATTTTCTTTCAATTTCCATCTTCGATCAATTTTGTCTTAGTGCATTTGATTGTTAACAATTTGAGACTTTAAATAGAATAAAGGTGACAATTTTGAAAATTTTAAATTCCAATTTTTATTTATTTTGAACAAAAATATTTTTGGCTTTTCAAATTGCGAAGTTTTATAAATACGCACTTATCACTTATGATGTCCATTAATGCTTAGTATGTGAACTACAGGGTGCACTGGGGTCAAAAGGATCATAAAAATAAGCAGGAAGAGGTGCATCGAGACCTAACTAGAGGCTATAAAGATCAGCCTGAATGTGTAACATCGTACTCGTGTCGCGACGGTAAGAATGTTAGTTGTCCTGGTAGGAAGACAGAAAACCGTAAAAACGCACCTCAAGAGAGACAATGCGCTCGGTAATTTCCTAACCTTCCGAAACATAATCAGGATCAGCAGCTTCATCATACTCAACATCCCCTCCTTCCTCCATCTCCACATCGGCATCCACATCTTCTACATTATCGTCGGAGTCAACCTCTGGGGCATCACTATCACAATCAGTCTCACCTCACAGTGCCCGCATCATCTTCAGTTGTTTCACACTACGAGTGCGGGATTCTTAACCAATGGGTTTAGGAAGGTGGGGTTTATCGTGTGGTCCAATAATACCGGCATCGACGAGAGTGGATGTAATGAGATGACCATAAGGGAGAGGCGTCTTGTTGCGCTTAACAAAAGCCGCAATAATAATATCAGCATAGAGAATGCGAGCTAAATGGATGGGTGTGTTAAGAGAAAACATGTGGTACACCAAGGTGGCTTGGCACGGATGCATGGACGAATTATTGGACATTCGTAAAATGTTGGCACACACAACCTGGAAAGTAATGTGGGCTTTATCAGTGAGGAGGCCTACCGAAAAAGTTTCAGTGACCCAATTGGTACTGGGGGCAAGACGAGAGATGCAAATGGATTTGGAGACGGGTGGATTGTTATTAGGATATTTGATGACATCCGGGGTAGTCACACCCATGGATTCTAATTTTTGGGCCAGGAGTATGATGGATAACGGAATGGGGGTAGCATCGCCAAACCCCTAGGATGTAAATTCACTGGTGCAGATGAGCGATCCATAAAAAGACCAGACCTCGGCTTCCCAAACTTCTCCATGGGGTTCATTGAAGTAACGAAACCAGCCCCGGGACAGAAAAAAGGCTTGTGATAGAATTAGGGAGTTCATTCCACAATACCTGGCGCTCAATGTGAATCTTACAGGTGGGGCTAAAAAAATGTTCGCACAATTGGCATTCTTATCATGAGCGATATTGTCCATTTCCATAGGGGAGAACTTCAATGGAAGTGTATTTCTGGGGAAGATCCATGGGAGGTATGGAAAGTTTTCTTGGAAGAGAGAAAAATATAGGTGATGATGTGAATGAAAGTAGAGAGAATTGGTTTGAATTTATAGCTGTGGTAGGGAAGATGGGGGGGGGGGGAGGTTTTGGAGGGAAAAAGGGGGTGAATATTAGGAGGGAAAATGTATGGGAAGTAGGGTGGACGAATTTGAGGGGGAAAGGAAAGGATTGGTGAGATAAGGGGGCTAAATCTCGAGAAGGGGTAAAATTCTGCAGATAATGGTTGATCCGGGTACAAGTACCGGATCGGTTCGGTTACTTATTTTTTTTATTTTTTAATTCCCGAATCGGTTCGTTTTTGAAAAATTGGACTGGTCCGGTACATAAGAAAATTTATATTTCCCCTTTTTCTGCATTTGAGTCACACTCCTCTCAAGTTTGACTTTCCCAGCATGTCCTTCTATGATGCGGGATTCAAAATTCCCAAAACTTCCATCAAAACTTGGCACCAACCACTACGTGTGCGTGAATCCCTTCTCTGCCTGTGATGCACTACTAGGATTTCCTAACTATCCTAATTTCCTACAACTATTATTTATCATAAGTCACCCCATACATGCCGGGGTGTGACGACCTTTCCAGATTATCTCATTCAGTTCCCATAAATGGGGTTCGACAATTAGATCGTGTCGGCTTCCACAACATATGCTTCCAAATAAGGCTTGAGGCTTTGTCCGTTAACCTTGAAAGTGTTTTCCCCTTTTTGATCCTCCAATTCAACAGCCCCATTGGGGAATACTTCCTTTACCATAAATGGACCAGTCCATCTTGACCGCAATTTTCCAAGAAATAAGTGTAACCTCGAGTTGTAAAGAAGCACTCATTGTCACTCTTTATGTCGAATCATCTTATCGTGAGCTAGTTTCATTCGTTCCTTTAAAATTTTAGTGCTTTCATATGCATCATTGTGCATCTCTTCCAACTCATTCAATTGAAGTTTGCATTCGTCACCGGTCTTGTTCATGTTAAAGTTTACCCTCTTAATTTCCTAACATGCCTTATGTTCAATTTCGGCAGGGAGATGGCAAGGTTTTCCATACAAAAATGAAATGCGGACATACCAAGGGGATTCTTAAATGCAGTCCGATAATCCCATAACACATCATTTAATCGAAGAGACCAATCTTTCCGATTAAGTTTGACCGTCTTCTCCAATATGTTCTTAATTTCTCAATTTTCTAGCTCGGCTTGGCTACTCGACTGAGGATAATAAGTCGTGCCAACCTTGTGGACAACCCCATACATTCTCATTAACTTTTTAAATGGCCTATTACAAAAATGAGTGCCGTTATGACTTATTACCGCCTCCGGAACACCGAAGCGAGTGAGTATGTGTTCTTATCTGAACCTTACCACGACCTTATGGTCATTCGTCCTTGTATATATGGCCTCTACCCATTTTGAGACGTAGTCTACTGCGATGAGGATGTATAGAAAGGCAAAAGAAGGTGGAAACGATCCCATGAAGTTAATACCCCAGCAATCAAACAACTATATAACAAGTATGGGGGTTAATGGCATCATGTCACGACGAGTAATAGCTCCCATTATTTGGCATCTATCATAAGATTTGGAAAAATTATTAACATCCCGAAAGATTATAGGCCAATAGAGATAGCTTTGTAGGATTTTAGCAACCGTTTTATTTTTAGAAAAATGACCTCCACAAGCCTCCGTATGACGGAATCAGATTACCCCTTGAATTTCTTCATTTGGTACATACTATTGGATGATTTGATCGACAGAATACTTGAATAGATATGTATCATCATAAAAGAACATGCACGACCAGGTAATGAATTTCTTTCTCTCTTGCGGTATCCAATCGGAGGGAAAGACCCCCGTGATAAGGTAATTCACTATGTCCACAAACCATGGGAGAGAAGAAGTTTCAAATAGTTGTTCATCCGAGAAATACTCATCTACGGGTATTGGATCATCAGGTATGTCGGATGAGAGCCGTGACAAATGGTCGACAATGACATTTTCTACTCCTTTCTTATCTTGGATCGAGAGATTAAACTCTTGTAAGAGTAGGATCCACCTGATAAGGTGTTGTTTTGCATCTTTCTTGGTTAGAAGATATTTAAGTTTCGCATGATTCGTAAAGCAAATAATGGGCGACCCAATAATTTAAGGGAGGAATTTATCCAAAGCAAAAACAACTGCTAGTAACTCCTTCTCCATAGTGGAGTAGTTAAGTTGAGGCCCGGACAATGTCCTACTATCATAGTAAATAACATGAGCTTTCTTATCTTTTCGCTATCCCAAAATAACCCCGATCACGTAATCACTTACATCACACATAAGCTCGAACGGGAGAGACCAATCCGGAGCTTGCATGATAGGAACGGAAATTAGCATGCTTTTTAATTCATCGAAAGCTCTTTGACATGCATCATTCCACTCAAAAGGAGTATCCTTCATAAGGAGATTACTCAAGGGTCTAGCGATCGCACTCAAGTCCTTAATAAACTGTCTATAGAATCCAGCATGGCCCAAAAAGGATCTGACACCTTTTAGTGATTTTGGCGGGGGTAACTCAACTATCACTTTTATTTTTGCTCGATCAACCTCTATACCTTTGTATGAAACTACATGGCCCGGAACTACACCCTCAGTAATCATAAAATGGCATTTTCCCCAATTCAGGACTAAGTTCTTTTCCACATAACGGAATAAAACTTTTTCAAGATTAACTAGACATTGGTCGAACAAGGGGCCAAAAATGCTCAAATTGTTCATAAACACCTCAAGTACTCTTTCTACCATATCGCTAGAGAGAGTTAACATACACCGTTGAAAAGTCGTAGGTGCATTACATAGTCCAAACGGCATACGTTTGTAGGCTAATGTACCAAAGGGACATGTAAAAGTAGTTTTTTCTTGATCAAGAATATCCACTTCAATTTGATTATATCCAGAATATCCATCTAGGAAATAATATTAAGGATGGCATGATACTCGTTCAATCACTTGGTCGATAAAAGACAAGCGAAAATGGTCCTTTCTTGTTCCGACATTGAGTTTTCTGTAGTCAATGCAAACACGTCACCTGGTGGTGGTGCTTTAAGTTATTAAGTCACCAAAGTAGTTTTTGGAACGACCTGAATTGGGCTCGCCCATTTACTATCTGAGATGGAATATATAATCCCAGCATCTAACAACTTAATGATTTTTTCTCTAACCATTTCTTTCATGGTTGGATTTAATCTCCTTTCCATTTCTATCGAGGGCTTTACGTCCTCCTAGAGGTGGATTTTATGGGTACAAATCAGAGGACTTATACCTTTCAAATCTACTATTGACCAACCAAAAGCACCTCTGTGCTTCCTCAAAACCTTCAATAACTTACCTTCTTGCTCTTCTTGTAAGTTAGAACAGAAAACAACATGAAATGTCTCGTCCTCTCATAGAATAGCATATTTAACATTAGAAGGGAGTTTCTTTAACTTGAGACTAGGAAACATCTCTTCAGAGGGAATCATATGTGACACCCGTGGGGGTAACTCCTCAAATTTAGGCACCAAGTCAACATCTTTTAATTCTTCTTGTAACAACACTCTCAACTCCCCCATTTCACACTCAAACTCAGTATATGAATACTTGGTCTCAACAGTCTTTGCTAAATAAACTTCTAGCTGATCCTCACTTATGATTTGCTCAATGTGCTCATCCATCACTTCATTTATAAGGTCAACTGCATGAAATTTCATCTTCGTCACCCATTTGATTGGCAACATTGAAGATATTGGTCTCAAGGGTCATATTTCCAAAAGTGAGTTGCATTTTCCCATTCCGCGTGTTAATCAAAGCATTAGCAGTAGCTAAAAATGGGCGACCTAAAATTATGGGAACATGATTGCTAGAAGGGAAAGAAGGCACCATATCGTAAATGACGAAGTCTTTAGGAAAATAGAATGTGTGGACCTTAACTATCATGTCCTCCATAATACCTCGAGGTACCTTGACCGTGCGATCTTCTAATTGTAGAGTGATTTGGGTAGGGTTAAGATCACCTAAATCAAGCTTCTTATAAATGGAATATGGGAGGATATTCACACTCACGCCTAAACCAAGCAAGGCTTTTTCAATTCTACGCTCTCCAATCACACACGATATTGTGGGTGCACCAGGGTCTTTAAATTTGGGTGGAAGATCATTCAAAAGAACAACACTCACATTTTGTGCTAAAAAGACATTTTTCTTTACCTTAACTCATCGTTTGATAGTTAAAATATCTTTAATGACTTTGCATAGGCGTGAATTTGGTGGATGGTGCCCAGAAATAGAAAATTAAGCTTCACTTTCTTAATAACATCTAGCACTTCAGTACGGGAGGCTCCCTTTTGGGGTGGTGACAAGCGTTGAGGAAATGGAGAAGCAGTGGGCGATTTTACTTCAACTTTGAGATATCCATGTTCATCATTTCCATCCTCATATAACGGGGGTTTGTCAGACTCTTTCTTGCCAACCAAAACCTCCTTGGCCTTTGGCTGTTTAGGTGGGGGAGGTGATATATCAACTACCCCACCACTTCGCAGAGTGGTGACAACTTGGCATTGTTCTTGTGGTTCCAATGATGTAAAGCTAACACTAGTTTTACCTTGGGGAGGTCTTTGACCTTGAGCCAAAAATTTACACTTCTCTTGGGTATTCAATGAAGCTTGCAACCTAGAGATGCTAGTATGAATTCAGTGAACATTCAATCATACTTAGTGATGTTCTCTTTCTGAGATTGGATGAGTTGATTAAAATTATACTCAATAGATCTCCTAGGTGGGGTAACATATGGACCAGGAGATGGTGCTTGCATTTGGGGCTACATATGAGGCACTTGTTGAAATTGAGGAGGAGGTGGAGGTAAAGAAACATGTGAACTAGGATTTATCACACCTTGCTGTTGCCCATAGTTTAAACCAGGATGATTCCTCTAAGATGGATTTTATGCATTCCCTTGAGGAGTGTTATAATTTCCTAGAAACACTCCTATAGCTTCCACTTGCTCAGTGTACATTGCCTTGTAGGCGGGTATAGCAAGACACCCTTTTGTGAAATGACCAACCGCACAAATGGCACACGCCTTCTCTTTTTCAGCTTGAATAGGTCTAGTAGCTTCTCACAATCGAACCTCAAGTATGTCTTTTAAATTATTTTCCAACTGATCAAGTTGACGGTCTAACAAGCTGTCTTTGTCCAGTTGATACATATCATATGTAGCAGGTGTGTTGAACACGTGTCGAGGTTTATTTTGGCTATTCAGATCGGAAACGTCCCATGCCTGAGTGGTCTTGGATACATATTTCAAATGAGCCTCAGCATTGCTCGAGTCGAGCTCCCAAAATGGTCTTTCACACATTGTCTGCACAAATTGTTTAGACGCCACAGTAAGCCCTTGGTTAAAAAATTAAATGAGATGGTGTTTTTCAAACCCATGGTGTGGGCAAGTGCTAACTAACTCCATAAAACGATCCCAACATTTATCAAAGGCTTCATTCTCATTTTGGTAGAAATCTTGGATTTGGGCCTTGACGGAGTTGGTTTTGTGTGCTGTGGAAAGAACTTGGAGAGAAACTTAGTCTACATATCTCTCCATGATAGAACAGAGTTCACGGGTAAAGACCATAGCCAGGTCTTAGGTTTATCCTTTAAGGAAAAGGAAAAAATATTCAAAAGGATAACATCTTGCGGACATGCTTGATCACCAAACGTTTCACATGCTTCTTCAAATTCCCTAAGATGGAGATATGGCTTTTCAGAATCCTTTCCATGGAATGTAGGAAGAATTTGGATCATCCCATTTCGAAAATGGAACTGTCCTACACTGTATGGAAGTAGAATGCATCCAGGAGTGACAGTCCTCTCAGGATATAAGAGATATTTCATGGGGAGATAGGGTAATTATCCCTCCCCAGTGCCAGTACTTCCTTGCACAGACATGTTGCTATCAAATGATTCTAAATCGCCACTCAGTGTTTGACTCAAGGTGCGACTCGTGAGTGAATTATGGGATGAGAAGGTGGAACCCAGAAGGGTGGAACGTTAGGGGTTTGGGAATTATTAGAGTTGGCTTCAGCAATCATATTTTTGTGAACTTGTGTTGGATACGACAGAGGAGTTTGCATGTACGTCTTATGGGAGATGAGAAAGAATTAATTTTTTATTTTTTATTTTATTTTATTTTATTTTATTATTATTTTTTTATGAATCAAATTGGGTTCAAATTTTACTCTCCGAAATGTAACCTAAGTCCCTGGCAACGTCGATGAAAACTTGACGCGACCATAATTGTGTCTAAAGTGCGTGCTTTATAGGCTCAAGTGCAAGCCTGTCGCCTTAGTAATATCCTAGTAAGTGGGGATCGTATCCACTGGGAGTTGGGGCTTACAGTTCTAATTGACAATGAAGTAATGAACGTTGACCTTAATTTGATTCTTAAAAAGAAAGGAAAATCTGAATGTTTGTGATTTTGATTTGAATTTCTCTTTTATGACTAAATTGCAATGAAATTAAATTATAAATAAACTAACTAGAAAAAAATGGCTAAGAAATGGAAAAATGCTTTTTATGAATACAATATAAATTATATCGAGATACAATACCCCCAATCCCTAGTAATTACCTAGTATAATACTAGAATTATAAATTAGAAGTTTGAATGAATCCAGTCTTTATAGATCCTAAACATTACATATATGAAGTTCAAGCCCGCATCATATGAAATCAAAGGTAAATATAAACCGGTGCTAAACAATTATACGCACATTATATTCTTAAACATCCCAAGTACCTAGGGCAAGAGAGATTAAAAGATCTACAATGATAGAAGAATTATCTCGCACGACTCTTTCAAAATTTTAATTTTAATTATATTTCCTATAAGAGTAATTTACATCGGGATGGGTTCATGCATTCCAACCCTAAAAAACATAGCTAGACATGATTTTATTGAATGGAAATAAAATTCTAAATGTGTAAGAAATAATGAATCTATTATGCATTAAAAAGGAACTTGAATTGAGAAACTAAACTAAAGTAGAAGAGAAATTTAAACTTATAATATGAAAGAAATTGAAATTAGAAATTAGTAATACTTTAATAGAAGAAATAAATCTAAACTTGAAACTTGAATCTTTAATCTTGAATAATTCTTTGCCAAAATTGCCAAAATTGTTTCTAGCCTACAATTCTTAGTAAAACAGACTTATGACTACAAGAGCTCTCTTCTTTTAGTTTTTTTCTTCCCAATATACACAAAAACATGACCTCTTTTATGATCTGGACGACCCTTCAGTTCCAACAATAAATTCCAGAATTTCAACAGGTGGACCGGTCTGGATATCCTCGGATCGATTCATTTTCACAAATTCGTATTAGTTCGCTTTTCATCGATTCTGTATCGATCCGGAGTCTACTGGAATGTTCACTTTTGGATATGTTCGCTATCAACCTGGATCGGTCTGATATTCTTCAATTTTGACTTTTTCTTTTCCATGTTTGACTTGCCATATCTTTTTATCCAGAGCTCCGATTTGACTGTCGTTTCTTCCTACATTCTTGTGGTTTGATTATCTTCAACTTTCATTTAGGCTTGAAATCCAAACTCTAGGTATAAAGTTACACTTTTCCCCTTTGATTTTTCTTCTTTTATTATTTCCTTTTCTTTCGATTTCTTTCGTTCTTTTCTTGCATTAAATATTTGTAAAAACAGTAAGAAATACACAAAACTCGGGTTACTTGTTAGAAGAAATCAATAGCAATGATATGTGATTAAAACAAGTCAATTACATTATTGGAGGTACTAAAACTACTAAATTAGGAGGATAAATTTAGAAGAATTTGTGCATAGTCAATTAACCCACTAGTCTTCTCATGGTTAACTCACTACAATCGCCCTATATCAGCGCCACTTGCCCCATTGGCTTTACTTCATGGTAGTCCCAAGATCGATATGTTTTCTTACACATGTAAAATGAGTACTATACTAACTGTATCCCTAGTTCCTAAGACCATTCCTAACTCCTGACATTAGCTCGATTTAATGCATGAGATGTCTCGAAAAGAGAAACCAAACAAGGAACCCTCCTGTTACACTACTACCTCGCATCATTGGTCATCAATATATAACGTCCTAAGGCACACAACCAAGATGCTCTAAATGGTACCTCACAAACAAACTAATGCTCTTCTATGTCTATGTCTTTCTAATCTGGCGAAAGGGAAAGTCTAACTAATCGGGGCACATATACTTTACACAAGTGTTACGAACATCTTGCCTAAAATAACTTACCTAAGTATTTGCCTTCTACTCAAGGACTGGCTATAAGCCTCAAATTTATTTTCTTTACCTTGCCTCACCAACATACTTGCGCTGAGAGAAATGTTTCAGTGCTTTTCCACAACACTTCAATCTCCATAAGTGTCTAATCATCACATGGCTCTCAGTTTATAGTGTTTTCTCCACACTAAGTAACTTATCATCAAAACCAACATCCTTGTATCCAATAACATCTCTTCACTCCCGACGTCGTTAAGGTTTATGCGTAGAGTATCTCGCAAGAAAAATCTAAATAAGGAATCCCTCCGATACACTACTACTTAACTTTGTCGGTTGTGTAGGTTTGTTAGCTTCAAATATGTACCCGAGATATTCCTATCCCATCTACCAAGAAAATATGGTCAAACCTCCTACTTCTCTTTAGGAGCCAAACCGTAAAGCACTTAACTAACACTAAGTCCTTTGCGCAAAAAACAACGAGCTTAAAGTAACAGCTCACTACTAAATTTTGGATACCTTAAATCATATCTATAAGGTCGCCATGTACTAAGATCATGATAATGAAACATCTACTCATTGAAGTTCCATCTAAACATATATTAAATGCGAGCTCAACTCGTATCCAGGTGAGATATCGTAAAAACAACTCGTTCCACCCGCAACTGTGGATATGATTGCCTTGAAATCATTAACATACTATCTCTTCGACCAACCAAGAACATATTATACATAGAATAGTACTATACTTGAATAACACACAAAAAGAGCAGTGCTAAGAAAATATAAGCTCCAAGTACCAAATCCCACTTTCACAATGAATAAAGAAAAATAGAACCCCGCTATTACCAAAAAACATATAGATATATCTTCTTTTGATATTATCGATACTACAGGAAAACTCTAATCACACAAACGAATCTAGGGCTAGCAAAATATCGTGACTCAATCTTTCCACATAAAGTATACATCCATAATTTGAGGTGAAACTCATAACAATAACTTTGCCAATCACCCTGGCTGCTCCAAATGGTTCCCAAACATAGTACATTTGTCCTAACCAAATATAAAAACTACTTTAATAAATGATCCATCTAGGCACCCTACTCTTGTCCTTTAACATCTATTAGGAAAGGACTAACCATGTGGTTCTACACTCCACATCACCCTATTCCCCATCTCTGGCCACCCTAACCACGTTAAATTATCAGTATCTCGAACACTAATACGATCAATCCTGACAATAACCCTCATAGTTCCCTCAACTCCTCCAGGAAAAAGGAAACACGCTACCAGACTCAACGACCCTATTTTAATGAATCCCTGGGAGGATGTCCATCTTTGGGGTTTCACGAACACAAATTCTCCATAAGTGCTAGCAACACTTACTAGTGAGCCTATCATTCCACTGAAGGACTCTTTCTTCATTTTACCGGCCTTAATTCGGTACAAAGCTCACTTATCCATATGACTCTTTATTCACTATCAGCCTCTGACTGATCATCATGTGAATAATCAAGAAACTACATTCTCTTCATTCCTGATAAATCAAAGGAATTCGCAGTTAAAACTTCCAGTAAGATTCCTCTACGATTAAAACATCTTGCTCCCCCAAATATGGTGACCATCGTTCCCACCATTTCGACCTTGCTCCAACGAGTGAAAAATTTTACTCAAATTTTCACATTTGGGAAATTCTATGCCCTTCTTTAAGCCGAAGCTTCTGAGCCTTATACTTCCACTGAATAAAGCTACACTGCCTCCGCATAACTTAAGCTTCAACGTATGGCCCTTATCAAAGACCTTCAAACTTTTTCCCAATTTAACTTCACTAGGTAAGTCAAGTTTTAGCACCACTATCTACTAGATAGGTACTTGGATAAATGTAACTACTATACTTTAGTAGTCATTACAGCGATTCATGACAATGCTACAAATGGAGTTACCTATACTGTGGTCCTCGTCCCAGACTTTAACTTACAACTCCTACTAAGCCCCACCTCCTACTGCCGTCATAACGGCCTTCCCTAGTTGCCCTTCATCAATCAGCACCTGAATCTCACATGAGTGTGCAAAAGATTTACTATAATCTTACATAATAGCAGGAGAATGAAATCTCACAATAGGAATCAAAAATCATAATCATAAGGCTCTATATCAAATAGAAATCAACGCTGAAAGTGTAGTACGTCCGCACAGATTCCTAAGGACACTAGAACCTGATGCTCTGATACCATTTGTGACACCCTGCCTAATAAAATATCAAGTAATCAATCCTTTACCAGATTGAAATGGGAATCTTATATGACTCATTCTCAGTATCACTGTTGAAAAACAATTTAATTACTAATAACTTGTTAGGTTGGTGTCAAAATTTTATTTAACTAATCTTTTTAACCAAACCATCCAAGTAAAACAAACACAACAGCTCTTATATAACCACTTAAATGAAATAAAATAATCGAACTCTCCGTAAAATATAATACAACCAAATCAAAATGTCGTAAACTCAAATGGGGTAAAAGAATAAATTAATACAGTTGGGTCATCAACCCGAATATTCTCTATAATACCTCTTATCTAGTTCTCAAGGATAAAAGCATTTAAAGTAAACCTTCATGAATCCACAGCTGCTGCAGCAAACGTCTGACTCTAAAGAATCATCATCTAGACGTCCCTATGTCTGGACACCTAATATATATACATATATAGCAACAGAGCGAAAAATAGAGAAATTGGTCAGAGCCCGAGTTTTTGAAAATATTCAACAACTACATCACATGCCATATTTTAAAATATGCAATCTCTCATATTTAAATTGGTATCGCACTTTCATCAGGTACATCTCACCTCTCTTCTAATAGTGCACACCTATCGCATAAATTTTAAACAAACTAGTTAAGCTACCAGGCCTAACTAATCTCTTTCACCCAACTTGTAAATTCTCATACCTATCACCTACCCTACATGATATAATATATGTTATACCGTAAGTTATTACAAAAGCTTTTAGTTAATATAATCATCAATGTGATATACATATAGTTCTCGATTATATATATATATATATATATATATATACCATTCATATTCCACATCTTCACTAGTTTAAAATATTGTTTTCACTTTAACATATAATATCTCATATATATATAGTTCTCACTTGAACTTATGATTTACCTTTGAATAAGTCCAGATATAAATCTACCAGAAGAATAATAGCCTTTTATTAATTTTACTCCTCACACATGTTAAAGATATATGACATCTCATCCCCATATACAAGTTTTGCATACTTTAGCTTTTGTTCTTCATGCTATATTATCATGCTAATTGTATTCTTGTTTATCATTCTTTTAGTCTATGCTCTATGATTAATCACATGCTAGAATTATGATTTGTGTTTATCTTTTGTATTATATTCTTTTCACTTTAGTTTGGATTAAATGAAAAATGTTTTTATCTTATGAGTAATTTAGGCTTAATGAAAAATTCAAAATGATTTTTGTTTGTCTTTTGAGTAAATATTTTTGTGTTTGGATAAAAAAATTCAAAAACCCAAAAAGATTTTTTTTTGTGTGTGTATTTTTGTTTGACACACCTTCCGTGACATATGTTTGTGTTTGAATCCTTCATTTCGCTTCCATGTGGCTAGAATTTTTTATTAAAATTTTCAATCCTTAAAATGTTCTTTGTCATGATTACATGGAGTAGTTTATGTTTGACTTGCTTAATGGATTCAATTTTATATGCCTTTTCACACACATGCACGAGCTTAATTGAATATTAATTTCACATATATATTTGAGCTTTGGGAGGTTTTCTGCTAGCAATCTAGTCATCTAAATATTATGTGACATAGGATGATGCATGCATGTTAAATCCGTTGCACGTGAGACTTGTATGGTATAAAAAAATTATATATAAATGAGCACGGGGAAGGGATCTAAAAGGAAATATCATCCTTTGCGAGTAAGACACTATTTGCTATGGACCTAAAAGAATATGACATTAAAAGAAAAATTATTTAGCCAAGGCCTATATTTTGTTTAGATAAATATATTCATTAAAAAAATATTATGCATAATTTGAGGGTGTTTGGATGGTATATCAACGGTTTGCACAATGTCTGTTTATCCTAGTTGTACTTTTATTATCATGACTCTATTTATTTATAGAATCATCAACTTGTTAGGCTTGTATGCATTGTGTTTGTTTGTCCATAAAGTTCAATCTATCTTGTCACATAAGGCTAAATTTTAGTTGCTAAAGGTTTTCAATCAAATGAGAACTCCATGGACATGTTTAAGTGATTGGGTTTTAATTCATTAGCCTCTAGTTTACGCCCATTCAATTCAATTTCCATATGAAACATTTATGTCATAGGAGTGAGGAAAATTAATGTTATTTTAGTTTTATGTCATTTGTGTGTTTATGTCTATATATGTTTGCTTGTGCATAATTTATAACTATTATGTGTGCGTGTGTGTGTGTATATATATATATATATATATATATATATATATATATATATATATATATATATATATATATATAATTTCGTTTGTTTTTAAGTCTTTGTCATGCTAGCTAGTCCATTTATGTTTTATTTCATAATTGGTATATAACTTGTTGCAAAATTTTGGTTTGCTATGTCATGCTTAGTCTCTTATTTTTCAAATTGGTATCATTTTGTTCGCATCATAGGGGGGGAGAAATGGTACTTAGTTAAATTGGGGGAGAAATGAGTATTTAATTAATTCTACCACATTTGTCTATTCCTGAACAAAAAGGGGGAGAAGTGGTATCTAAACCTTTTAGCTTAGGATATTTAACTTAGGGGGAGACGTCTTTCTAAGTAGGTCTTTTTTAGATAAAAAGGGGAGAATTAATTTATGGGGAGTATTTATTTTCATTGCATTTAATGTTTTGATATTCCCTATGCATTTAATGGTTTGCTTAAGTGTGTAGGAATTTTTCTAGCGGCAAAGTGGTTTAATTCTAAAGTGGTTTTTGAGTTAAGCATTGTATTTTTTTAATTCTGGGTAGGATGTTTTGAGTCTAGTTGAGCTTGACGGCCCTTTAGGATTTTGGTTTGGTTTTTGTCCCGGAATAGCCAACGGGGGAGATTTGTAAGGACATAAATTCCCAAGTGAGTCTTATGTAGTGTTTGCTCAATTCCAGACAAAAAGAGTTATAAGATATTGTTCATGTGTATCCTTCAAGCCTATGACAAATTTGTGTGTAAGATGTATCATTATTGTTCACGGGAAAACATCATCATTGCCGAGTTTTAAGTGTGTCGTGTTAAGTCCTCAACAATTCATCATATTTCAAGTCTCCAATAAGGTATATATATATATATATATATATATATATATATATAGAGAGAGAGAGAGAGAGAGAGAGAGAGAGAGAGACTTGGAATAATTTTTTAATGGTTGTAATTTTATTTAAAATAAATTATATATTTCAGATATCAATTTTATATCTTTGTATAAAAATTTTATGGGCTTAAAATGAAAAATGCCTTTTCCGACTTTTCGTTCGAATGAGAATCTCATTCGAGCGAAAATTCGAACGAGTTTGCCAATGAAGTTCCCTTTTAAACACTAGACAATTGTTAGAAGTATCGTTCTAACGAGTTCATTCGAACGAGTTTACCAATAAGAATTCTAACTATTTTCCTACAGAAATCTCGTTCAAACATTGTCGTTCGAATGACCTGGAAATTTCGTTCGAACGAGATTTATGGCGGGAACAGTTTTTGGAATCTTTTCCCATTTTCCTACCACTCTTTCCCAATACTTTTTGACAGGTAAAATCAATTTCGGGACACATTTTTTCGACGAACTTTTGAACATACTTAGAGATCCCTTTTTAAAAAAAATCTTCCAACCAAAAGTCCTTGTTTTCATGTGTTAAAATTCAAAGAAAATGTCTATTAAACAGATGTTTTTACACCAATTTGTTTTAGTTTAAGATTCCAAGTTCTACACTTACATTTATCTTCCTTGGATTTCTATTTGGCACCAGTCTATATCAACACCAACTAAAGAAGATAGTTTGGGTTCTTCTGTAGCCCCAAAAGGAGAAAAGTTTTTTACGGCATTCCCACTTGGAGAAAGGCTTCGGGTGCTGGTTGACGGAGTCCTAAAGAATTATTGGAGGAGTCCAAGGTTCCGATGGAGTCCAGGATTGTTGGCTAAGCAGAGGTTCATATAATAAGATACGTCGAGTCTTGAAGGGAGTTGAGTCAAGGAAGTAAGTGGTATGTCTTGTATTTGTAAAATTTATGGTACTTATTGGACTTAAGGCTAGGGGTCATCCCATGTTTTCCCCGTTTTGGGTTTTCCTCGCACATAGTGGCGTTGTGTGATTTATTTCTATTTATCTTGTAAAATCACCATAGAATACATGCTTAGGTAATTCAATATTTTATTGGATTTAAATATCACACTAGTGAAATTTGGTGCTAATTTTAGTTTAGGTGAAGTTTAGACTAATTTAATTCATGTCTAGATTATTTGATTTGATAAAATTTGGTTCGGTCCAATTTGCAAATATGAATTAATTTATGTATGCAAATTAAAACATAAAATGCAAAGTACATGTTAGGACGTGCACTCACATGATATCCTCACCTCTCTTCTAACTGTGCACTCCTAACGTAATTACCCATCTACAACGACACAAACCACTAGCTAAGTGACATCATATCTAGCTAGACTATCATAGGTTCTACCCATTTTACTCGGTTCTATTAACATTATAACGCTCGTAATTAAGTAGGGGTTTAACGTAAACTCAGATGTTCAATATGCAATATATTTCACTATCAGCTAACCCGTTATGTTTCTCGAACGATACCGTACTTATATTCACAACATTAACATGAAGGTTCCCATTAATTAAGTGTATATTAATCACATCATAAATATACTATACAAGCACCCTGAGAACTAAGCTGTGGTGCACACATACTCTGCTATCCATCCCGGTACATCACGTACATAAGGATCACATATTCCGAATCTCTCAGGAATAGTTCAAAGATAACAACATCACAAATAATGGAGGCGAACACAGTCACATCACATGGGTCACGCACATACCTACGCTCCCACGATCAGCGGACTTATCAATATCCCAATAAGTCTTTCTATGACCTATGTTCATCAAGGTAACCAGTCTAAATCCGGGCAACACAAGGATTAGAGGGCCCTAAGCGAACGCAAACCTCCCGTGATAGCAAGTATGGTAGGTATGTCATACACAAAATTTATATACCAATACTAAGTAAACACACGTCTTAGTAATACCATCTTACCGTCTGATGGCTTCACTGTGTTACCCAGGACCTTTCTTAGAACATAGTCCCCAACTTTGAATCTCCTCGGGTTAACCCTTTTGCTGTAGTGCTTCGCGAGCTGTTGCTGATAGCTCGCTAGTTTCACTAGGGCAAGTTCCCGGCACTCGTCGGCCAGGTCGAGTTCAGCGAGAAAAGCCTCATCGTTCTGGCCTTGTTTCACAAGGTCGGATCTCATTGTTGGCAATCCCGCTTCTAGTGGGATGATTGCCTCCATACCATATGTTAGTGAGAATGGCGTTTCTCCTGTTGTTCGCTTAGGAGTCGTTCTGTATTCCCATAGGATATGCGGTAGCTCGGTTGCCCATGCGTCTTTGGCTCGCTCTAACCGCTTCTTCAATCCAGCGATCATTGTTTTATTGGAAGCTTCAGCTTGTCCGTTTCTTTGAGGGTAGTCCACCGAGCTGAAATGGTGCCTGATCCCGTGTTCGTTGCAGAAGTCCTGAAAAGGGCCACTCTCGAACTGTGTTCCATTGTCAGTGATGATAGTTCTGGGGATTCCGAATTGAGTGATTATATTCCTCCATACGAACCTTATCATGTCAGCATCTCGGATGTTCGCCAGTGGTTCTGCCTCGATCCACTTGGTAAAGTAGTCAGTTGCAACCAACAGGTATTTGCGATTTTCGGCAGCGGTGGGCAGTGGTCCCATGATGTCCATTCCCCATTGGGCGAAAGGCCAGGGGCTGGTCAGGGATTTTAATTCGCTGGTGGGCTGGTGGACCATAGGAGCGTGAAGTTGGCATTTCAGGCATTTGCGAACATATAATGCGGAGTCCTTTTGCATGTATGGACACCAATAGCCTTCCTTCATTGCTCGGAAGGCTAGAGACCTTCCTCCGACATGACTTCCACAGATTCCTTCGTGAAGCTCGTGAAGCACTGCCTTGACATCGCCTAGGTGGACGCATCTAAGGTAGGGACCGGAGAAAGATCTTTTATACAAGTTGCCTCCTGTGGATAAGTGAAAGCGAGCAGCTTTGACCCTTATCTGGTGGGCAGTTCTCTTGTCCTATGGAAGCATGCTGTCCTTTAAATAGTCCTTCAAGGGATCCATCCAACTGGGGGCTGATTCTAATTGGAGTATTGGTTCCCCGTTTGGCAGCTCGCAGTTGGGGTAAATGCTTGGGCAATTGAGGAAATCGATAGGGATAACCCTTTTAAGGCTAGAATCAACTACCGAACTCAGGGCTGCTAACGCATCAGCGTGGCTATTTTTCCCCCTGGGAAACTGCTGGATGTTGATCTCTTCAAAGCTCGTCATTAAGTTTTTCACCAAGGAGGGGTAGGCTTCCATTCTTTCATCCTTTGTGTTGTAGTCTCCACTTATCTGGTTGGAAACTAGTTGCGAATCTCCGAATGCCTGCAAACGCTTTGCTCCCAGAGTTTGTACTTTTTGGAGACCTGCTATTAGGGCTTCGTATTCTGCTTCATTGTTGGAGGCTACAAATCCCAGCCTGATTCCTTGCTCAAGGACTGTGTTTTCTGGAGTGATGAGAACAATTCCTACCCCTGCCCCCTTTGAGTTGGAGGCTCCATCAACGAATAGTTTCTAGGTTTCCACTGTAGCTTGGTTATTTTGCTCTGTTGGCTTAGGCTGGTCGGAGGGTTCTTCGCCTGTGAATTCAGCTATGAAATTAGGGAGGATTTGACCCTTGATAGCTGTCCTTGGTTGAAATTAGATGTCAAACCGGCCGAGCTCGACTAACCATTTAGATAGTCTTCCTGACAAATCCGCCTTCCTTAGGACAGCCTTGAGGGGGTGTGATGTAAGGACGATGATCGTATGAGTTTCGAAGTAATGCTTCAGCTTTCTCGAGGCTATTACTAGGGCGAATGCGAGCTTTTCCAATGGTAGGTAGCGCTGCTCGGCATCTAATAAGGTTTTGCTCGCGTAATAGACAGGATGTTGGATTCCTATAACTTTACACATTAGCGCCGAGCTGATGGTATGACTGGATAGAGAGAGGTAGAGGTACAAAGAGTCCATCTGCTGTGGTATGACAAGCAGTGGTGGAGTGCTTAGGTAGGACTTGAGCTCGTCCAATGCTCGCGAGCAATCTGGGCTCCACTCTACTGTTTTGGTGCTCTTTAAGAGTTGGAAGAAAGGCTTGCATCTCTCGGAGGATTTAGAAATGAAACGATTTAGAGCAACGAGCATTCCAATGAGCTTCTGTACATCCCGGATTGTGCGAGGAGGTTGCACTCTGTTGATTGCATCAATCTGGTCAGGATTAGCCTCTAGGCCTCGCTTGCTGACCAAATACCCAAGAAACTTCCCTGACTGGACACCGAAGGAACACTTGCTCGCATTAAGTTTCATTCGGTACTTCCTGAGGATTTCAAAGGTACTTGACAGGTCCGAGAGGTGATTCTCCTTCTCCTTGCTCTTGATGAGCATGTCGTCGATGTAGACCTCCATTGTGTCTCCCATTTGATTCTTGAACATTTTAGTAACTGGCCGCTGATAGGTTGCCCCTGCATTTTTGAGCCCAAAAGGCATGACCTTGTAACAAAATAAACCAATCGTCATGATAAATGCCATTTTGTCCTGATCTAGGGCATACAAGGGAATTTGGTGATACCCTGAGTATGCATCCAGGAAACTCATTCGTCCGTGAGCTGCGGTGGCATCTACTAGTTGGTCTATTTTTAGAAGAGGGAAGCTATCCTTGGGGCAGACTTTGTTGAGGTCAGTGAAGTCTATGCAAACTCTCCACTTTCCGTTGCTTTTTGGAACTACCACTAGGTTGGATAACCATTTGGGGAATTGCACTTCCCGTATGGATCCTGCATCCAACAGTTTTTTGACTTCTTTTTCTATTGCTCTGGCCTTCTCGGGAGCAGTTTGTCGTGCCTTCTGCGTTATCGGCTTGAATATGGGATCGACGTGCAACTGGTGGCAGACCATATTGGGATCGATTCCTGGAAGCTCATAAGGTTCCCAAGCGAAAGCATCTATGTTGCTTCTGAGTAAGGTTGACAACTCATTTTGCTCTTGGTCGGTGAGTGACGCTCCAATCAGGAAGACTCTGCTATTGTCACCTTTCCTAGCCGCCACTTCTACCAGGTCCTCGACGACACTCTCGGAGGGGAGGATCCTGGTCTCTTCTACTCGAGGCCTTCCGTATTTTAATTTCTATTTGGAAGGAATTGCACCTTCCTCCACTTTCTCATTGGGTTGATCAGCTTTTTTCTCTCGCTTTGGTCGGATGGCCGCTATGAAGCACTTCCTTACCGTCGTCTGGTCACCGTGTATCTCCATTACTCCTCGCTCGGTAACATATTTGAGCTTCTGATGGTAGGTCAAGGAGACTTCCTTCATCGCATGGATCCATCCCTTACCGAGGATGGCCTGGTACGGTGAATCAATGTCGACCACCAAAAACTCGATCATCTTGGAAACATTCCCAGCGCGCACTGGCAGTACTATTTTGCCCAGGGGCATGGTCATTTTTCCAGCGAAGCCGACTAGAGGGAAAGTAGCTCCCTTTAGGTCGGCAACACTTAACTTCAATTTCCTGAACAAGTCGATGTACATTACTTCGGATGAGCTTCCTTGATCGACGAGCAGCCTCTCGATGTCAAAGTTGGCTATCCTGAGTGTAATGACCAAGGCATCATGATGTGGGGTCCTTACTCCCACTAGGTATTCATCCATGAAAACAATATGCTTGTTGTAGTTGATGTCCTCTGCTCGCCGATGTTTTCCTGACTGTGATTTTGCTGGATCAATCTGGAAATCTTGCATTACCGCTGTCAGTTTCTTTACCTCCATTCGACATGAGTTCCCTTATATTTGCTTGATGTCAGATAATCCGTGGATTACTGTGAATTCATGTCCGGCATCATCCTCCAGCACGTTATCCGGTTTTGCCTCTCTGTGGGCAGCCACTTTCTCTACCTTCTTTTCCACGAAGTCATTCAAATGTCCAAATTGGGCCAACTCCTCAAGGTGGGACTTAAGAGCCTTGCAGTGCTCGGTCTTATGCCCTCCCTCTTTGTGGAAAGCGCATCTTAATGCATTGTTTCTTTTCGAGGGGTCTCCTCCCATTTTCCAGGGCCATTTGATGAACGGCTCATCCTTGATCTTCGCGAGAATTTTATAAAGACGGTGTTGACCGCCTGGAACGATTTTGTTACGTCTGGGTTCCCTCCATTTTTGGAGCCATTCCTGCCCCCACTCTTTCCTCCTTTCTTCTGGTTCTTAACTCTCTCACTTCCCTTGGTAGTAAGCTTAGCTCGACCGTTTTCTCCTACATTAAGGCAGGTGACATCTTCCACCTTTGCCTATTTCTCAATCCGGGCCATCAGGTCGTCAATGATCATAGCTTCCTTCTTCGTCAAGGACTGGTAAAGGAGGGAAGAGCTAGGTAGCCCAATTTTGAAGGAAGCCACTGCCACCTCTTCCGCGCAGTCCTCGATCTCGTTGAATAACTCCCAGTACCTCTTCGCATAGGCTCGGAGTGTTTCTTGAGGCATTTTCTTCATTGTTAATAGAGCATCCATCCTTTTAGGATGGGAGCTGCTGGTGATGAACTGGGACGTAAAAAGCTCGACCAGGGATTTTAAATTTCTAATGGATCGATGAGGGAGTTTTTCGAACCATTTCTGGGCCATGTCATGGAGTCTCGAGGGTAAAATATAGCACATCAGTGCATCCCGGTGATTCCAGAGGGTCATGGACTGCCGGTACTGCCTGACATGATCAATGGGATCAGTCTTCCCGTCGTAAATCTTGAACCTTGGAATGGAAAATTTCTTGGGAGCCTCTTCCTATTCAATTTCCCTTGTGAAGGGTGACTTCATTTGGGTCTTGAGGGTTCTCCTGGCGAGTTCTCTGGTAGACCTGGTGCCGTGGTGAGCTGGATGTTGGTCCATTTCTCTATGGACCAGGTTTCGTATGTTTTCATCGCCGCGAACAGGGCTCTGGTAATGGCGAGCTCTTCTTAGTTGTTCGTGGAGGTCGTCGTCTGAGTCGCCACCTTCGACCCCTTAATATTCCCGCCTAGGGCTCCTTCCTCGGCTGTGAGATTTGCTCGCCTGAGGGCTAGGAGTGCGATATGGGTGTCTCCTGGTATCAGGACGTAGTTCCTTCTCCTGTCTTTCCAGTCTTCTTTTCAAGCGAGCATTCTCAGCCTCATATCTGCGAGAAGACTCCCTCTGTTCGTGGAGCCTTGCCTCGTATGCATCAATCAATCTTGATATTTACGTGGACCTTGCTGGTCCTTGACTTTCTTCTGAAGCTGGCTTTTCTAAGCGAGCCCCACGATCTGAACGTCGGACTTCAGACCTAATCCTGCGAGGAGCAGGTGGCTCTTGAATATCTCCTCCTTGAGGAGCGTTGCTGCTGTGACCAAACATCTTAGATTCTTTTCTTGGCGTGGGCTCTTCTCAGGGAAAGATGAACGTTTCCCACAGACGACGCCAATTGTGGAGACAATGATTGTGCATCACAAATAAATATGAGAGAAGTAATGACCAAGAAAGAACAAAGAAAATAAAACGCCAATCACACAACAACGGATGTACGTGGTTCATCAAAGATGTGCCTACATCCACGGTGGTGCAGTCAGTATTATTTCTCAATATTCTAGAGAATGAGTACAGAGAATACAACTTGTCCTTTGCCCCGGACCTAGGGTTTAATTTATATATGTGTATGTTAGTTAGTGGAGATGATGGGTTCCTCCTTATTAGCCATCTTCCCTATAACTTCCCTCCATGGGATCGTTCTCCCCTATAACTTCCCTTCATGGGGTCGTGGGGAAATCGGATCAATACAAAAGGTGAGGGGCCTGGACTTTGGGCCGCTAGGGCTGGGCTACTCGTCCAGGCCTATAATACTAAATTCCGGGTACCCACAAAGTGTAATTTTAATTTTGAGAAAACTAAAATCTGGTTTAGTTGTATTTTGAATTTGTGAAGAAAATAACTTTTGGTGATTTAAAATTTGTAAGTTGTTTTTATGTGAACCGTCTCTATTATGAATCTTAAAGGAAATGAATATTTGAATTTTTAAGTTAATTTATAATTTGGGGGTCCTATCGTTTACAAAATTCTCAGCACATAGACAAAAATGAGTTGAATTTCTCCCCTCAGCGGTAAACTCGATGTACTCTAAATCACTTCAGTAAAAGTTCCTATGCAACGGGATCCAATGTAACTAGACAACCATACTCTATGAAGTCTATTTCATAAAAATATCACCGTGAGCTCGACCCTCTTTCAAGTGAGACATCGCAAAATTTACATCCTTCCCCGAAACAATGAATACGATAATCATGATGCAATCACCCACCATCGCTTAATTGTCCATACATAGACCATACCTCAAATATCACCTCTCAAAAGAAGCAAACCTCACAAATATATCTCCTCTCAGTGTCCCCACCCGCACCCCTGCAGAGGGAACTAAAGAGAACTCATGCTAACTCAATGATGAATAAACACACACTATAGTGGCCTTAATGATACCTCTACTAAAGTCATTTCTCATGCGAGTTTAGAACTAATAAATTATTGTGACTCGCTCGTGTCACACAAAATAGATCCCAATCACCCCTAGATACAACTCATGCTTTCAATTACCAATAGAATTTTTGTTCAAATGGTTACTACACATAACACACCCGTAGCAACTAAACTAAAAAGTTTGTATAATTGTTGCCCTTACCGAGCACCCAGTTCTTGTCCCCCAATTCTCTGTGAATAAGATCCACACATGTATTCCTTCTCTTTACACATAAGACACCTCGTTGTGTTAGCCCCCCTTCCCTGGCCCCACTGGCATTGTCAAGGTTGTCCTTCTCAAGGATTTAATAGACTTGACCATGATTGCTACCCTTGTTGTCCCTTTGGCTCCGCTGGCCCTATGGGAATTGTTGCAAGCCTTGATGGCCCTCATGGAATTCACCGTCACTAGTAGAAATTCTATTGATCTTAATCATTAAAATGGATCCTCTACTAGGTATACCCTCCTGTGGTGCCTCACTAGCAATGTTAAATCTAGTTTTTCCCCTCGATTAGTTTTTCCAACTCTCTTGGTTCCCTTCTCACAACATTGATGACAATGGTACCCGTCGTCTACCCGTATTTCCCCACTTATGTTGGTATATTCGACCCATAAGTCCATTATTAACTTATAGACCCCCTTTTTTAAATTATCTGTATTAACCTCGTTGGGTACAAAGTTCTAAACATGTCAACTTTCCTTCATGATCAACCACTGTAGGACCCTTCTTAAAAAATGTTGACATCCCCTTTACCACTCCATTTAAACAATTGATGAGAGGATCTACGATCATACCGCATGCCAAATTCCTCGTTATTCATACTCTTTATAGGAGTTCCTCCGGCTCCACCCTCTTTACCGACTACGCTGGGTGAGTATGAAATTTGCACCACCGCTTTCTACAATGGTGCTTAAGGAAACTAATGTTCCCTAGTGATTATCCCAACGTCATCTTCCTAAATAATAACCATGGTGACTTCCATCACGGTCACCATTCCCAAAATATTCCATGGCTTCTCCTGAGCCCCTCCCCATGTAGTCCTTCTAACAACCCTCACTAGTAGTCCGAGAGTTGTTTAGTGTAAAACTCCAACCAAACTTGAATTGGGAGAACGTAGGTTACATACGTGAGGGAATTGAATACAACAATCCTATAATGAGGCTCTATATAAATAACGCTACGCTGAAACATTATAATCCGCAAAGATCCGAAGAACTCTTGAACATGGATCTAAAACCATCGGTTACATCCCGCCTACTAAAATACCGGGTGTCCAGCCCATGAACAAATTAAACTGTTGGTCTCATATGGCTCATTCTTAGTATCACTGCCAAAAACTTTTTAAAGTTACTAACCACCTAGTAATTTAGTTAGACTGGAGACAAATTTTAACTTTCTTTAATTGGCAAGATGAGAAAATCAAATAATAATTAAACCATCCACACAAATTGATAATTGAATCCAACACAGATGAATAACATAAATAAAGATAAACGAATCAACTATCAATTGATTAGTAAAATACAATAGTAATTGAAACCATAATTGTAATACCCCACATTTTTATAATAATAAATGATTATGAGATTAATTATTAGTATTGCATTAATTAAATTAAAAAAGTCAGGAAATTTAATTGGTAATTAATCAGGATTAAAATAAATATTAACAAGCGTGCCAAGGGTTAATACTTATTGACAAAAATCATTGAATATTACTGTGGTATATGTAATTATATATTTTTATAAATTGTCAGAGTGCGAAATACAACAGTTTGGTATTTTAAGTCAGGACGCGCATGTGAGCCATGTTAGGACTACTTGTATGGGATAAAAAGATAAATTATTTTTGTATAATTTGTGTGGTAATTTAGATTGTTCCATGGAGTCCATAAGGGTTGAGATAGTCGAAAAACTCTACCCGGGCATTTTATTTGGACTCCGGGGTAATTTTATGCCTAATCGGCACCCCGTAGGGGTAGTTTTGTCTTTTGACTTGTTGGGGTATTAAAATGGACGAAAAATAGATATTTATTATATTAGTTACGGGAGTTCTATTAGGTTTGTGTTACACAGAAATCAAGAGAGAACCGCAGAGAGGGAGGGAGAGCAAATCCCAAAGGAGGAAGGCTAATTAACACCACCTTGCACAACCACCATCACCATCGTGTAGATCGGAAAGTGAGGAACGCATCTATACCAATATCACCAACGAATCAGGAATTCAAATTTAAGGCAAGTGTTTATTACTTTCTTTCCTTTAGCGATATCATGCTCATGTTAGTGTAGGTAAATTTGACCATGAATTACATATGAAATTGGGTTAAAATTGGAAGTTTCATTTATGGTTATGGACTGATTTGATTAGTAGTTTAATTCCTTCACGCATGTAGAGAATTAATCATGAAATTGGAAAAATTATATTGATGAACAAATCTTGGTTGGTTAGATTCTTTAATTGAAAATGGGGAAACTAGGGTTCTTATGATCTAAATTTGGGGATTTTGAATTATAATGATGATTGGTGATGATTTACAGATGCTATATTAGTGGAAATCATACATACATGTTAGGAAGATGATCTAGAATGGTTGATTGTTGATTGGGAATGATGTGTAGAGGTTAGAGGTGTTGAAATGGTGAAGAAAATGTATCTGGGTTGAGCTGCCTTTTTACAGGTAGAGGTCCAAACCGCCTTTTAATAGGTCCGGATCGTTTTCCTTACTAATAGGTCTGGACCATTTTTCCTAAAAAGGTTCGGATCTTTTTTTTTATAAAAAGGTCCAGACCGTTTTTCATAAAAAGGGTTCAGATCCTTTTTCTTAATAGGTCCGGACGTCCCTGCTGTATTTTCCAGAATTAAATTGTGGACCTCTAGGACATCCTTAGGTACTTGAAATGCAAGTACCTTCATGAAGTACACTGAGATTTTAAGTGGTGATATATTAATACAAGTGTGATTTAATACTTTCACATAAGTGAGATGGATGACCCTTAAAAAATTAAGAGGGGGATCATAATCATAATTATTAACACGTCAAGTGTATTAAGTGGAAGTAATACTGCGAATAGCACATGATACTTAATTGTGTGAATACCTAGGGATTATAATAGGTTGAGTGTATACCTATGTATTGATTTATTATGTGTATAGCATAGCTACGTTGCTTGCTATCGCGTGGAGGTTTCGCATAGAGGACAATCTTATCCCTGGTGACCCAATCGGGGGATATTGACTTATACCGAGAGCATATGAACTTGGATATGTGTTATCTGTTACATAAGAAAGTTTTCACAGTTGAATGGGAGCATAGGTATGTGCATGACCCATTTGGCTGGTGAGTATGCTCGCCTCCATTATCTGTGTTATGATCTTTACGATTCGTGACAGATGCGAACCAATTGTCCTTTATGCAGCGAGCGATGCACCTGGACACGATAGCAGAGTATGCATTGCACCAAGTGGTCCTAATATATATATATATAGGGATGAGGATGTGATTATAATAGGTCCTAATGTGTGAAGTTAGAAAATGTATAAATATGGATAGGTAAAGTAACTCAAGAGGATAAAATATTTCCTATCAAAATAGTGAATATAAAATGGGTAATTGGCATAAAACAATATTATTAGCTTATTGTATGGGCGATAAGGGTTACTCCCTTGAGATAAATTTAGGAGTTCATGTCTGTAACCTAGTTGGGAATATTATAGATGACTAAGTTGGGGTGGACGTATGCTAGGTGTGCACATTAGTGGAATGGTGAGAATATCAAGTGAGAGTTCAGAACTAACATGTACATAATAATTGCTTCTTTGCAGTTATAAATACTTGCTAGAACAAATATTTTTAGAAATCGGGATCTGACTCGTTTCCTGTTATTTCTCTTCTCTTTTGCGATATATGTATATTATACCAGGTGTCCAGCCACAGGGTCACTGCCAGACTTAGACTTGTGGATCATTTGATGAGCTGCAACTATTGTGGAAGTTGTAGGTTATTGATATTTGTTGCTCCTATCTCTCCATTATATTCCTAGTTCAGATCTTTCATTTAGGGCATGTGTCACCCGCTTCTAGATTAACTATTTCAGTGATTTTATTTTTATTAGCATTTCCTTACTGTTGGATTGAGTATTATGATACTTTGGTTTTAAACTTTGAACTGAAATGTTTTATCCAGTCTCATTTATTTCAGTATGTGATTCATGGTCAATATTTATTCTTGTGGAATATTATTGGCTTATATATTTAAGCATAAATTTTTTTAATTGATTAATTGGGTATAATTAATTTGGGAAAATGTTTTGACACTTAGCTTAATTAATTATTAGGTGATTAATAATGAAAAATGTTTTTGGCATGATGCTAAGAATGAACCGACCGGACACTATGATTTTTAATTTAATAAAGGATTGATCACCCGGTATTTAATTAGGCGGGGTGTCACAAGTGGTATCAGAGCATCAGGTTTTAGTGTCCTTTAGGATCTGTACGGCTTAACATGTTTTCCACATAACGGTTTTTGATATGAAGCCCTACCTTTAGGAATGTTGTACTCTTATTTTTACATTTACGTCTTCAGCTATTTGAGATTTAATAATAATTGTGGACTAATAAATCCCTTCTCGTTTCCGATGCCTCTGAGAATACCCCAGAGAAATAGAAATGCCCAGCCAGAGTAGTTAGTAGCTCAAGCTCAAGGAATTATTAACGCAGCTGACATTGCCGCTATTGTTTCTCTGGAAGTAAATGTAGTTTTAGCGGTGGTGCAGCAGGCCCCACCCCAGGTATAGGCTTTTGCGCTAGTTCTGGTCCAGTTTCCCACTTCATAGGAGAGAGTCGGGGATTCTTTCCAGAGGGCACATCCCCTAGAGTTCACGGGAAGTTCTAGCATCGTCAAAGTGAGTCAATGGAAGAAAAATACCCAGAGACATCTTCACATGTACGAGTGCACCGATATTCAGAAACAACTACTAACTTCCTTAAGCTAGTCGGGGAAGCCTTCTAGTGGTGGGAATACACTACTACCTTGGAGGAGAGAGACAACATGACCATTCAAAGCTTCTAGGTGCGGTTCGATAGCAAATATTTTCCTTCCGCAGTGCACAAAGAGATGAGACGGAGGTTATTAAGCCTTAAGCAGGAGAGTATGATTGTTGCAGAATATGAGGAGGAGTTCACGAGACTTTTCACTATAGTGCCAGATGAGGTGCCCACGGAGGAGAAGAAGATTCTGTTGTTTATGGATGGATTGACCTGGAGGATCCGTCAGTACCTCATCGGTAATCTATCATTGGGTACTTTCACTGATGTACTCAATGCCTCCCTATTACATTGCCAGGACCATCACTTCCATGAGCGGGGGAGCAAATAAGCAGGAGAATCGAGCCAGTAGGGCCGAACCGTAGGTAGTAGGGCCAGTGGGGTACAGATAGCTCAGGTGCAGGTCCGATAAGGTGAACAGAGTTCCCACCAGGGGGACCCTACTGAGCATTTTTGATCTGGTGATACTAGGCACGTATATGGGGGTTATAGATAGGGCCAACAATGCCAGCCTAATCAACAGGTCCAGCATCGCCATCAACAAAAGCATTAGGGCCAGTATGAGAGCCATCAGGGCTAGTAGTAGGGCTAGCAGTGGCATTAGCAGGGCCACCAGGGCCAGTGGAGGGGATACATTGGCCAACATGGCTGAGGCCAATAGGGACATAGAGGAGGTAACTTCAGTGAAAGTTTTTCTCCTGTGTCAAGACTGGCCATAGGATGCAGGATTGCCCCAACAAGGGCAAATTTCTCTAGTAGTTGGGTTCCCGATAGGAGCCTTAGAGAGCTCTCTTTCTTGCTTCCCTACTAGCACCAGTGCAAGTTTTAGCTTTGCTAGTGCCCTCGATTTAGCAGGGACAGTCACAGTATGGACATGTTTACAATTTCCACCAGGAAGCACCACAACAGGAGCCACCCACGATTGAGGGTATGTTTCCTATCCATGGCACTATGGGGCGTGTTTTATTTGATACTAGGGAATCACAATATTTTATAGTGACTAGCTTTGCACGGGCCACGGGCTTATTAGACACGACAGAGAGTACAATGACCAGTGTAGACTCACCACTAGGTAGTGGGTCTTTGATTTTCTTTATATGATGGGGGGTAGGTATAGACATCGAGAGTTTGATCTTACCTACGGATATGTTAGTCTTGGATATGCACAAGCATGACGCCATCATTGGCATGGATTGTCTTGTAACTTATAGAGCCATGATAGACTGTTATAGTGGGAGTATTATTTTTGTGATACGGGGACAGGAGATGTTTCTAGTGGTGATGCCCCACCCTGAGGGAGGATCATCCACCCACTTGTATTACATAGAGGAGGAGGCCTCTAAGGAAGTAGTTATTCTACTTGACTCGATTCCTGTTGTTCGAGTGTTCTTCGATGTGTTCCAGGAAATAACGAGATTACTGCCTAGCGATGAGATAGAATTTGTCATAGACTTGATGCCGGGCACTCGGCCGATAGCCCGAAAACCATACCATATGGCTCCAATATATATGAGGGAGTTACGAGATCAAATTGAGCAGTTTTTGGGACACGGCTTTATTCTTAGGAGTACCTCACCTTGGGGTGCTCCCATTCAGTTTATGAAGAAAAGGGATGGTTCACTGATATTATGTGTGCACTACCGAGAGTTGAATAAGGTCATAATATGGAATAAGTATCCATTTCCCCGAATCGATGACTTGTTCGACCAATTGAGAGGAGATTCTTTCTTCTCAAATATAGATTTGAGATCGGGGTAATATTAGCTACGGATTACAGAGCAGGACGTGTCGAAGACTGCTTTCTTAAGGAGGTATGGGTCCTATGAGTTCTGATTCATGCCGTTTGGACTGAAAAATGCTCCAGCTGTATTCATGGACTTGACAAACCGATTATTCATCGAATTCTTAGATCAGTTTGTCATCGTCTTCATAGATGACATATTTATTTACTCACAAACGGAGGAGGAGCATGTCGGGCACTTGAGACAGGTTATTTAGACTCTACGAGAGCATCAAGTGTATTCCAAGTATGAGAACTACGGATTCTGATTACGGGAGGTACATTTTCTGGGGCATGTTGTGTCATAATTGGGAATATCAGTGGACTCGAGAAAAGTGTTGGTGGTGTGAGAGTGGGGACAACCCACGACACCGACGGAGGTGCACAACTTCTTAAGGTTAGCCGGGTACTACAGGCGATTCATTCGGGGGGTTTCAAAGATTGCGGGCCCATTGACAAATTTAACTCATAAAGGGGTGCTATTTATCTAGGATAATGCTTGTCAGTTAGCTTTTGATGAGCTAAAGGATAAGTTGACTTCGGCATTGGTTCTTGCCTTACCCAGGCTAGGAGTGGAGTATTTGGTATATATTAACGCTTCCCTACAAGGAATTGCTGGAGTACTTCAGCAGGAGGAGCAGGCTATAGCTTATGCCTCTCGTAAGCTTAATCCTCACAAGAGGAATTACAGCTCCCACGAATTGGAGCTAGCAGCAGTCATATTTTCCCTATGGATTTCGAGACCCTACTTGTTGGGGGAGAAATTTCACCTCTTCACAGACCAAAAGTCACTGCAATACTTGTTCACTCAGTGGGAGTTGAATATGCATCAGTGCAGGTGGATGGAGTTTGTGAAAGATTATCAGTTTGAGATTTAGTACCAACTGGGGAAGGCCAATGTAGTTTTTGATGCATTGAGTCGTAGGCCAGTAGGTGAGGTGGTGGAAGTATGGAAGATGAAGTGAAAAGATTTTGGACATCAGGATGCAGTGGACTGATCCTTTATGTCTGTGATGACTGTCACCCTGGAGATTATCATGGGAGTGATCCAGGCCCAAGCCGCTGATTCATTCTTTCAAGACCAGATTGTATAACTTCTAACAGAGGGTGCATAGTCCTACTTAGTGAGCTCAGATGGGGGATTACGATTTAATGGGAGGTTAGTGGTCCCGAAAGGAGAGGATTTACATCATGCAGTGATGACACAATCTCATGGATCCAGATTTATTGTACATCCTGGAGGGGATAAAATGTTTCAAGATATGAGGCATAAATATTGGTGGAGTGGGATGAAGAAGGCCATTGTGGAGTTCGTGTCCAAGTGTGTCACCTGTTAGCTAGTAAAGGTGGACCACCAGAGACCTCCCGGATTACTTCAGCCCTTGGAGATACCTACGTGGAAATAGGAGATCATTCCCATGGATTTCATTATAGGACTGCCTACCTCACAGCGGGGTCATAATTCTATATGGGTGGTGGTGAATCAATTGACCAAGGTAACTACAATCTCATGTTTTAGAATAATTAAAGGGGTCGATCGATCGATGAATTTGGTTGATCGAGCAGGTATTCATTTTCTTCCCCAATTCTATTTCCATCATTGATGAACCGTAAGCTTTTCTATTCCTTCTCCCATTTTTTTCCCAATCTCAATCAACATCTAATTCATGAAATAACAGGTTCTAAAACCCTTTAAACCTTGAATCACCAATCAATTTACATAAATCCAATGTTTACTAATTTGGGCATTTTTTGAATTTTATTCAACCGATTATAATTTCATATCTAAAATCCAAAATTTAAACTTCAATACTACTAGATTCATCAGAGAGTTAACTTTCCTACATCCCAGAATCGTATATCAACAACAATTTTACTTATAATCGGTGTAATCTCACTAATTCGTAAACATCCGATTTCTATGCGGTTACCCACCCTAAAATAATTATGATTTCCACAAACCATGATATAAATTTTAATACTGTAAATTAAATGAAATCAAGTTTAACTACTTGCCTAGATAAATTCTTAGGGTCTGATCCTTTTAAGAAGATGGATATTTGATGAAAAACACACAAATCCTTCCTCGATTTGTCTCCGAACAGATCCCCAATTTCTTCCTCTGTTTTCCTCTACAGCTCTATGGTTTCTCTTCTTGAGTTATGATATCCCCAATTCGTTCAATTAGGTTTTACTTCATTAACCTCGTTTTAAGCTGATGGGACAAATTAAAATGGCCCAATCACCCCCGAGTGAGCCCAATTATACCTAAAAATGCCTCGAGACCCAATTACTAAGGCCGAGTATTGTTTTTCGACTATCTCAACCTATTCAAAATCAACCGTGCACTCAGAATCATCATCCAAGTTACTTAACTAAAATCTCAAATTTTACCCTCAATTTATGACACGTACTTTAAAAGAAATAACCCGAATTAATTTAGATCTTCATTCTCCAAATAAGTTGAATCTTGAAATAGAATACTTTCTCCAAATTAACAATTTAATTTAAATTCTAATTCACTAAATTAAATAAATTCTTTATCCTCAAAACTTTGGGGTGTTACATATTCCAAACCTCAGTTGAATCCTTTTGGAGGAGTTTGAATATGGGTTCATTAATGGAAGTCAACTGGATAATGAACTTGCTAATATAATGTAATTTTATAGGGAATTCTAAAACTTCCTTCTCCATTCGGGGTGGTGGCATTGCAAGTATGGCTTTCAGTTTGGCAGGGTCAACTTCTATCCCTTTCTCACTAACCATGAATCCCAAGATCTTTCCATTGGTAATGCCAAAACCACATTTATGTGGGTTAAGTCGCATCGGGTATTGCTATAGTCGCTCATAGAACTTTTGGAGAGTGGGAATATTACCTTATCGAGTTTTAAACTTGATGATCATAACATCCATGTAGCCCTTGCATTTTTTAGACAAAATGGCATAACGGTGTAACTGAATGTTCCCAAAGGGGTGATGAATGTGATTTTCTCTTGATTCTCCTAGTGCATCGTGATTTGATTATATCCAGTAAAACCATTACTGAATGACTTAAGAGCTTGACTAGTTGTATTGTCTACAATCATGACAATATTGGGTAATGGATAATCATGCTTTGGAGTGGCCTTGTTCGAATTTTGGTAATCAACACACATGCAAACCTTTCCTCCGAATTTTGGCATGGGTACAATGTTTTCTAGCCACGCAGGATATTCGATCACTCGGATGAACCCTACATTAAAATGTTTAACCATTTCTTCCTTAAACTTAAGTGGCCACTCAATGTGGAGCTTTTAAAGTTTTGTTTGACCGGTTCGGATCCTAGGGGCATTGGAATCTCATGCTGAATTATCTCAGGATCAATTTTGGGCACATCGTCGTAGGACCATGTGAATACATTCATAAGTTCCATCAGTGATTCCTCGAGTTGTGTTCCCTCTTTCTCGTGAAGGGTGGACCCTATCCTAATCTTGCACAAATGGTTACTATAATCGATATTAATAACAACAGTTTCATCTTTATTGATTTGAACATGGTTATGTTGTTTGTTATTAACCTTATTAAGACCAGTTAAGAATTTTTCATTTGCAAAATCATCATCATTAAAAGTTTGATTAGAATCAAGACAATTAATGTAAGGCACAAAAAGATAATCAAAATCTTCATTTATTTCGTTGTTAGGAAAAATAACGTTGAGAACCTCATCGAATGAGGTCTCATTTACATTATAATCAGCACATGGAGGAACAACTAAAGAAGCGTAAATAGGATAAATATCAGAGTTGGGTTGCATTTCAGTAGATGGAACTAGTATAGTATTATAGTTGAGGAAAGATACATCAGTAGCTTTGACCAGGTAGGAAAAATCGGATTATGTAGCGGTTGAGTGGACCACACAGAGTGTAAGCCCTAGTGTCTAGAAGTTAAATAAATTTTCGAGTCACTTACCTCAGAATCTCTGGTAGTAGTCAAAGTCTTCGGTTGGACTTGATTCTGGGAACCTTCGGCCCATAAGCAACTAACTTAGAATAAGATCACCCTTCCTATATTTATCTTATTGTACAAATGATCATACCACAGTTCGGGAAAGCCACAAAAGGAGAAATCTTCACCCTTTTTAATGAATCTTCCATTCAAGGAATCCCTAGAGACAATCTTAGAAATGTTTAGTCTTTTCTTCAATCGAGATTGGTGGAGCATTCTGAGTTCATGTGATGATGGTTAATAACCCAAGCCACAAGGAGGAAAGGCTTTATTTAGTACTATGGGTTCATGTATTCCATGTTGTCATCTTCCTAAACCTAGTCCAGGCATAAAGTGAATGTTTTTTAACATCTGTATCACACTGATGTCACCATGAGGGTTATATTCTGGATATAGTCTATCCTTTAAAGCATCCCCTGCTGGAAGTGGAAGTGGTTTGACTCAGAAACCTAAGAGAAGCATATCATTTTCCCCATTTTGTATATCTAGTATCGGATTAATGGTGCTTGCATTCTCGGTACTATCATCGTCACCTAAGATGGTGATGAGATGCCCTTTGGCAAAGAACTTCATTTTCTGATGAGGGAAGAAGACACACCCTTGATACTATGGAGATATTATCGTCTGAGAAGTAGGTTGAAATAATACAAGATGTCGATGACCTGGAATTCGATAACAGGATTTATAGGATCAACTCCTATTGTAAGCTTTATGGACCCCATCACTTCCCGATGAGTATTATCGTAAGTGCGCACCACGACAGAGGTTGGAGCAAGGTCGCTTACTTTCAATCCCAAACAATTGAGGGTTCTCAACGGTAAAACATTAAGAGTTGATCCATTATCGACAAGAGAAAGTGGATATTGAGAGAGTAGTTGTGATTTGGTCCAAACTTAGGGATTTTTTCTTGAGTGAAGGAGAACATCCTAGTAGAGGTTAGAGATCTGAACAGATTCACTGCTTCTTCTTGTGTGATGGAAGGAGGGACTGTGGGGCTAGTAAATAGTTTAATCAATGTATTTTAGTGAATATGGGAAGACATAAAGAGTCCCCACAGAGTAAGTTAGCATGGGTTTTCATCAACTAATCGAGAAACTTGCTTTCCTCGAGGGTCATTTTCTGCATAGGAAGTTTCTTAACACCTTATCCCTTGTCAATCACTGATGATTGTGGGTTAAGATGCTCATAATTCCTCCCCAATCTAGTCATATGGTTCATATAATAGAGAAAAAATTGAAACCCTATTTCCTCATCTATCTCGGGTTATTTGACCACCTTGTTAATCTCTTCTAGCAGCTCCTCAAATGATATCATTCCACATTTACTGATTAGTGAATTAGTCTTGACTGGGACTTCCTCTTCATCTAAACTATTAAATTCGTCCTCCTATTTGGTGGCAATGACATCATCTTTCCATCAAAAGTAAATACACTCCACAACCTCAACGACCTCTTTGTATAGATCCTCCCACTCAATGGGGAGATGTTGAAGCGAATAGACTAGGCACCCTTGTAGTTTCAAAGCATTAAGTAGCTCGAACATACTAAAAATTTAATCAATTTGTCGAAATAAATCTACCATTATCTGGATGACATCATCAGTAGGTACCACCCAATTATCAGATTCTCGAGCCCATTTCCAAGCTTCCAAAAACAACGTAGTGATTCTTTCGCAGTCAATTGTCATCTCGAATGGTAATTTTAGCCTAAAATCAAGAAGTTATTTCAATAGTGTTGATAATTCCACATCTTTCTCTCTGAAATGGGCATGAATAGTAATGCATGTTCTTATAAGGAGTGACAGAGCCTGATCGGCAAAACAGGTAGGATGTAGGAGAAAATATGGCCAAACTTAGAGGGGTTTAGGGGAATATATTGGTATAATGGGTGATTTTTTGGGTACAATCTGGGTTGATGGATCAAATTCTGGGTATTCTTTTAAGAAGATAGCAATTTCATGATTTGGCAGTGGATTGTGGGTATTGTTGGGTTTAAGATTGGTTAGTGGGGCAATAATACTGATACGGCACAAATATTGGGTATTTCACTCGTTAACCTACACGCTATTAGGCCCCTTGGGTACCTTAGTCCCTATACTTATGCTCGTTAACCAGACCACCTCGTATTTCTATATATACATTCTTTTCAGGGGTTAATTGAGGTTTTGTAGTTATTTGGATGCTTAGTATGAAGTTCAGACGCTTTTCAGAAAAGTTTTGTCTACTTTTTGAGCTTCAGGACATTTTAGTAATTTTAACATTCAGGTTTGAATCCCAAGCTCTTCATGAAATTTGAATACCTTTTATTTCTCTTCGCGTGACTGCCAATGGTGCATGAATCCGAGTTGTATCGAAGGAGTTATGTCATTTTTGGATGGTTTTTACTTCAAATTCACACTTAAGGGAATTTTAGTCATTCCATATTTTGATTTTTTAGCCTAATGTCTTATTGGATGTTGTACCCCTCTGAGTTATCTTCACATAGCCTCTTACCGTGCCTAATGATTAAGGAATTCAATAACCAATCTGAAAGTTCTCAAGCTTGGTTTTTGGCAAATGATGCCATGGTCGATGAGATCATTTCTTCACATAATCGGGTTGAGGTTGAAACTTGCGTTTCACCTCCAACCCTTATTGTTGAGGAAATAATTGAGAGTGGGCCAAGCTTTAAAATTTTCTAACTTCAACCTCTTATTAATGCTTCTGATTGTATTGGGGGTGATGGTCCTTCTTTTCCTTTATTCCCTACTATTCTCGAACCATTAAATTTATCACAAGAATTGGTTGAAAGTCTAGAGGACTTTGACCTGATTCTTGAACGAGAAAGTTATTTTGAGATGCTTCATCACATGGGTTATTCACTCGCACTATCCCAACCTCCCCTTCTAATGTAAGAACCTTGGGGATGTGATTTTAATTTTCCCGAGATCAATGTGGTATTGTTGCCCTTAGCATCCAAATCCCCCATTGTCCCTCCCTGAATTTTAATTGAGAATGGTTCACTTTTTTCACCACCCGCATGCCTTCCATTCAAATGGAATTGTTATTTTTCAGGAGGCATGCTCACTTTGGAGGGTCTACCATTTATCTTTCAAAGTTAAATTCCTTTCTAGGTGGACTTTCAACTATTTAGACTTCTAGTGTATAGTTAGTGTGTCGTCTAAATAGTAGGTTGTAAATACTAGCTTTTTAATTTTCTTTCTTTCTTTTTTTCTTTCCTTTTTAATTAAGTCTAGTGTACTTAGTTAACTTTTTATTATCTGTTTTTGTTATGCTCGTCACTAACTTGTTTTGTAGATTCTTTGGTCTCTTACTTATTGGGGATCGCTCCAATTTTGGGTAATCTCTTTCTTTTCCTCTCTTTATGTTGCATTCTTGATTTGCATTGAGGACAATGCAACATTTAAGTTTGGCGGTGTAGGATATTATATCCATTTCATGTTTAGTCGATGGATTTGCTCACATTTAGTTACTAAGTATGCCTTTTTCTGAAAAATTGAAAAAGTCTAGTGGATTCAGACCTATAGATATTTATTTTTCTTCTTCTTTATTCACAAGTTTGCCATGGGATTTTTTTTATAAATACACTTTCTCTTCATTTTGAAGAGATATATCTTCATTATTGTGTAGTTTTAAGGTTTGTAAACATGGGAGATGAACCCTACTCCTCCATTGTACTTTTTTCTTTGTAAGTTGTACCTTTAATTTGACTTCCTTAATATATATATTTTTCATCCTTGCTTGCCTAACTTCCACTGATGCTCTTTAATTTCCTTGCCTAGATTAACTTGTATTTCATTTATTTATAGCTTTCCAAGTGTTAAAGTAGTTTAAAGCATGCATTTCCCTTAGATAAATAGGGCCAGGGTTGTGTTCCACCATTAATGGGTTTGAGCTCCAAAAACTAGGTTTTGTGTAAAATCCCATTTAATTGAAAGCGTGTGTATTAAAGTTGTATTGTTATGCGTTTAACTATATGTGTCACGCAACTTTAGTGTTTACAGCGGCAATCTTAATTTAATCCGCGTGTGATCATTTTTTATTAAATGTTTAATCTCGCAACTTTGGGTTAAATTCCTTATCGTGTGATGTTTATGCTTAATTAAAATGCTCGGTTAAATGCTTTTGAGCCATAATTCTAATTAGTAGTTGTTTAGCCCGTGAATATGTGTATGCGATCCCGACTCTCTCTTTACTTTTGTGTAGACTTAACATCTCATTTTCTTTGTTACCAAAGCCAAACAATCATCTTTTCTTTTATTTATTTTACACTTTTTTTCTTAAAGTTTTAAAACAATTAAAATCTAAAATTCAATTACTCCTTGTGGATTTCTTACGATACCCGACTTGCCTAGTAGCTTAGGTTTTTGCACGTCGAGCGGGAGCCAAAATCAACGACAATGTACCTAGATGAACACTTGGTTACCCTTACGTCAGATACCCCATTTTATCAGACCTTGGATTACATTTCGGAGGTGGAAACACTGATCTGTGGTGTGGCCGACATTTTGGTGAAAATCACAATGGGCAATAGCTTTGAAATTGTTTAGAAGTGGGTTTTGTAATAGATGAGAATCCAATGTCTTGATTAGATTTCGTCTTAAAGGTTCTTGGTAAACTTTGGAGAGTGGACCTTAGAGCACAGTATATTCCTTTTTGACTGGGTTAGGACGTGTTTCTGGTGCCCATGAAGTGGAAGGCTGAGAGATGTTATTGATGGTTGAAACTGTGGTATTGGCAGGCTTATCATACTTTTGAGGAGTGAACTATCCAAATACTTTCTTCGGCTCAACTTTTGTCTTGGAAATACTTTCTTCAATCTATACTCCTGCTTCCTAAAGGGTTCATAAATGGGGTTAGTACTGTCCTCCCATTGTCGATCGGACATGGGGTAAGAAGTTCTTCTTCATAATACTGACTTGCTCCTCTTCGAAAGGCTGGTTGGTCATGGTGTCCACTTTCTCTCTCCTCTTTGCTCTGATGTTACTAACAGATTCCACAAGATTCTACTTGAGATGTTATAAATCACAGCGAGTAACCTTCAACTCTTCATTATACTTGTATTGTGACATGAATTCACGGGCAATGTCCTCCCAACTATGAATTATAAACTCTTCGAGAGATAAGAACCAATGAAAAATGTTGTCCTTCAATGTATGTTGGAACATTTGGCACATTATTTCCTCAGAGGCACCTAAGAAAGTCATATCTCAGTGGTAACTTCAGAGATGAACAATTGGGGGTCCACTACCCCCTAACTTCTCAATGTTAGGCATCTTGAATTTTTCTTGAATCCTTGCTTTTTGATAGGGAGACATATAGGAGTAATCCATGTAGTTCTCGAAGATTCTAACTTTTTCAAACTTCTTGGTTAACATCTTAAGGTCTTCCTTGACCATTTTCAATTCTTCTTCCTTTAGATCAACAGTCATGGGTAGGTTATCCCTTGGTTAGAAAATATTTGACATAGGGAGCTAAGCTTGCGGTGGCCCATTAGCATGATGAGCACGTGGAGTGTGTTGATATTCCTCGGGGAACCAAATAGGCTCGGGTACGTGTGAACCCATAGCGCAAGGGAAGAGGGCCTCGGGATCTTCGAGAATAGGGACCCGATTTCTTTGTAACTCATGAACCTCGATTTGAAGGTTGTCAATCTTGGTAGTGAGTTGGGCTAGAATCGTCATCAAATTTGAAAGCACATTCGGTACTTAGTCGTTGCTCTCCATGGAAAGTGGGTGAAGGTGGATAACGATGTCGGAGGAATTAGATAGGGAGCTGATAGAGCCTCGGGCTGGTTCAACGAAGCCAATAAGGAGTCAGGCCAAAGATCGGGTATGCGATCGACCTAAGAAGGAGAAATGATTCGAATTTATTTTTGAAAGAGAAGAAGTATTTTATTATAGGAGGGAAATGTTTTTCACATTTTTGGAAAAGAGGAGGACAAAATGTTTTTGTGTATTTTGATAAAAGAGGGGTAAAATGTTTTTGACATTTATGATAAAAAGGAATGAAAATGCTTTTGGCATTTTGACACTTCTGATAAAGAAAGAGGAAAAACAAGACAATGGACTTAGAATTATTATTATTATTATTATTATTATTATTATTATTATTATTATTATTATTATTATTATTATTATTATTATTATTATTATTATTATTATTATTATTATTATTATGTTCACACTTGTATTAGATTTTCCTAAATGCAAAAAAGAAATGTCCGGTGGCACCCGAGCAAAGGAAAATTGGGTTTGAAATATATGGACAATATAGTTGACTTGTTGTGAGGCTCATAGATAGGGTCCCATTTTAAAAAAGACAAAATTGCATGAAAATTTGGGCGGCATGCCGACCCATCATTTCGGCAGAGTTTCGGGTCGTAATCGAAAAACTTAATATGAGTGTCCTAGGTTTGATGCCAATATGTGGGTATGCAGTTGTTGGGTTAATGAGAAGGGTTCTCCCTTTGGCTTCACATCCACGATATACGTCTTGCTTTTAAGGGTAATTGGTACGCAGTGAAAAACCATTTGATATACCTGAGTGTACGTGAATTTCCTCACTATATATACCTTGTGGGGATAATATGTGTGAGAGAAAAATTGATATACTCGATGTACGGGAATGAGTTCCCTGCTATATACATCTCCTCATGACTTGCATCAACCATTCTATATACGTCGAAAGTACTTGACCAATGGAAAGTGAGAGTCATATTGCTAGGGCTAACTGCAACCTTCTAGACCGGTGCCCATCACAAAGTGACCCCTATTTACGGGACAAAATTTGATCAATAGCCATGCTCTTTGGTGATGTAGTGTGCAAAATGCATGATTCTTTATTAGTATATTATGGATAGAGTAATTTATTTGTCATGATGTGCACTATACTAATATGGAAGAATGTTCAAGTATAAAAAATAAATCTAGCATGGATCACGAATATTATACTAAACATGAATCTGTGAAAATGAGTGATGTGTGAAGATCTACAAGTGAGTGCACAGTAGTGAACCTAAACAAGGGTCAACTACACGTGGTGTGTGACAAGTGTGAGTGAGCATGGATATATATAATTATGATAAGTGGAAGTGTGTGTTAGTGACACGTAAGGATGGATATTTAAAGTGGTGTGTGCAACATGTGGATATAAGTGATCCTAAATGTAAGTAGTGTGAAGTGTACATGGGAAGTATCTGCAAGTGTGTGAGTGAGTAATGATATAATAATGAGCTAGATATGTATAAGGAATAATAGAAAAAAAGGGAACATACAGATAGGTGCATACGCACACAAGAAGAACACAATAACACCCATACAAATCGAGTCTATCCCTCTTAAGAAATCCCTAGAGGAGACACCACTGTGACCATCCCTTACGCATGTCTCCCTTTTCCCACTGGGGGGGAGAGAAAAGGTCTCGCAACCCCTTCCTAAAGGAGAGCTTCGGCCTTCGTCGATGTCGGGTGATGTAAAAAAATGGAGTCGTCAGTCTATTTTCCACAAAACAAGAAAAAGATTACGTCGTCACCTCGAGAGAGAGGCATCAAAGACAGACTGATGCTTACCAAACCAATAGTTTAGAGGTCTGGGGGCTAAGTTACACAATGCAAAGGTATTAGGCACCCATCCTGACATTTTGGTCTATCAAGGGCTTGTGTTACTATTTTCCTCAATTTCTACATAAAGTGTGCGTACGTGTATATATAAATGGAGATTGGATTTTCCCAAATCATATCGTGGAAAAGATAGAGTGAGGTCACCCATAGCAATGTTCCCAAAATAATATCTAGAAAGTACGATGTATGCGTTTATTGAGATATTGTTTATTATGATAAAACGATAATATATGTTAGATTACATGCCAATATGGATCACAAATATAATATATATATGTATATTAAAATTAAGGATAGATGAAAAGGATACAAATGCAAAAAAATGGAGAATTGCTAAAAATTGGAAAATTGGACTCGAGTCTCATATTTTAACTCGAAATGTCTACGCAACCTACAAAGGCATCAACGTCCATGTAGTTCACATCCGGAATAAGGGTGGGGTTTATTTCATTGATTTAAATGGGAATTTATTTTATGTGTATGTGTAGAAAATGTATTTTAGTTTTGAGAAATTATGATGGATAGTCCCAATGGAATTTATAGATGTAACCCCCTTTTTCTTCATTTTAATTTTTTTTAAAGAAAATAAAGTATATGCAATGTAACTAATAAAGGATGAAGTATTAATATGTATGATATGAAGTAAAAGATAAATTAAGAATTTATATAACTATTGCAAAAATAAGGAATTTAAAGAGATAGAAGGATTTTTGGACCTCATTTTAAGAATTGAGGCTTGATCTTTATCCTTGATGAACTACCTTGAATGTTGAGATGAATTTTGGATGACAAAAAATGAAATTTCAGTAAATTGGGTATGAAAATGAAGATGGAAATGAATTTCAAATAAGGAAACTTCTCTGATTGCAAGAGAATGTTGTTGAGATAACTGATATTGATTAATCTGAGGTGTGCCTTAAGGGTGAGCTCATGCCCACTATTTATAGGGTAGGGGGTTCCGATCGGCATAGCCCTAGAAATTCCAATTGGCAGGTAACCCTAGAATTGTTGTCGATAGGCAGGGAAATGGACCTGCTAATCGGCAGTCTCGTGTGAATTTTTTTGAAAAAGTGGTTATTGAAAGACATTTATCAATCCAAATTGTGCATGGGGCATACAATTAAAAGGTTAATTCAGAGACCTTCAAGAGTCTTTTGGATAGCTATCAGGTCTGGGAGTTAACTTTGGATCAAACGGGGCTCGGAAGCTATCATCGGCCCTTTGGACGGGAGATCATCAAATGATAATGGATCGTTCATCCAAACTGTAAGTTAGAATCATGAATAAGGGCGGACTGTTGGAAAGGTTATGCAAGTTACTTCGATATTAAAAAGATCTTCGCTTAGTTTGGAGAGTTGACTTTGGTCAAATGGGGCTCGAAAGTGCCTTATGACCTTTCGGAGTAAAACGGGTTGTTCGTCCGTACTATAAGGTTGATTTGCACATGGGGTGGACCATTATAAAGGGTATTTATTCCCCTTCTAAGATTAATTCAGTCTCATTCAAGATGAAGAGTTGACCTTGGTCAAACGAAACTTGAGAGAGTCTGGTGGCCTCCAGGTCAGTTTGTTTAGGAAAAATGGATCATTTTTCTGAACGATTATGTCGTTTCACACTCAGGATAGACCGTTGGAAAGGTTATTAAGTGCCCTTTAAATTTTCATTGAGCCTTCTCTCCGTGGTTAAATTTTATTGGGGTCAAATCAGGGTTCGGGATCACCCGGTGGCCTCTAGATCGATTTTAAGTAGTAAAATGGTTCGTTCATTCGGACCGTTATGTTGATTAGTGCACGTTTTAGACCATTGGAAAGGGGATTCAGATCGCTTTAAACATTCAATGATATTTTTATCTGATAATAGAGTTGTCCAATGTCAAATGGGGCCCGAGAGTGCTCAATGGCCTCTAGATCGGTACTTAGAGTATGACCTAGGGTTTGTAATGAAATGAGGAGGTGCTTAGGACCTAAGGAGAAACTTAGGGGGTCCTAGAATGTCGTGTCTACACCTAGCGTGTACCCCATTTTGTGGATGATATAGGAAACCACATTATGAATTATCGACTCACCCTTTATCATACGAGCGAATGGGACGACTCAGAGTCTGTTGAGGTAGATATCATGTCATCTTCATATGGTAGATGGTGAAAAACTCGACACTTCAAACTAATATGATCATCAACCCAAAGTCACCGGTCTCTTTAATTCATTTGTATGTGGGGATAGGATATTTGGATGTCTTAACTACATACTCCTATGTTTGGTGATTGGTAGATGTGGCGCTTCCATTATTTTTCGAAGAGTTGACCAAGAATGTGTGTGAAGTACTGGGAAAGTGGTTCCCACTATTGGTTTCAGGATCAATGTTGGCAAATAAGTATGCCTCGTAGGTTGATCCTTCTTATTTGATGGATTGGATTGGTAGCGTGAATGTGATATGATTAGTTTCTTGAAGGGACTCATTATAAATCTTTTCCCACTCGACGGAGTGATCTATTTCATCTAAGGAAGGATTAATACGTCACAAATCTTTTGAGATAATGAAATATATGATGATTAGTAACTTCGGGCTATAGTGGTTGGTTTGCAGGAAGTGTATGTCCATGATAAAGAATGTCATATGTTTAATGGTGGTCTTATATTTAGCTATGTTTTTTATAATTAGTGATGGAACATCTAGAGACATTGTTGTGTAAAAGTGTGAGTGTGTACTCCTCTTAGATTGTGATTAGTTATGACTATTATGGTGGATGGGTTCATGTTTGCGATGGCAGTGCCTGATAAGGCATTGGTGTAGGGGATGGAGTGATAAGGTGGGATTTTTTTAATAACATTAACCTTTGGTGGGATGAAATTTTTGATGTAAATGAGGTCTTAAATGGCCTACCTCAACGGCCAATAATTATTTGTGATGCGATCGGTCCCCTAATGGAACTCGCAATGTGAATCTTCCTACTAGATATTGTTTGGGATGGTGGGGGTGGTCTAAGGTAGAGTGGTTTAAGGCGACCATCCAACATTAATGTGGTGAGCACACGAATAAATGGGCTTAAAGATTTCTAAATTGTATTGGACTAGATGAACAGGAGCAGCGGTGGCTACTATTCATTAGGAGGAATTGGAAACTTGGGATGGTTCAAGTTATGGACTAACTACAAGAGTAGTTATGTGAGATGTGGAAGATCCACATGATCCTTACATGAAGAGAAATAATTTACAAATCGTTGAGGTTCCACCATAGATTTGGTGTCTTTAGAGGCAAAACTCTCCTCAAGTTTAGACCCTATATAGTCAAGGGCCTTAAAGTTTGAGATCTAGGTGAGCCCAAGCTCACCCTGTACTTTATTCCAGAGGTTTTCTGTTAAGATCTCGATCTGATCATTGTTTGAGGGGCGATTGACCATTTGACCATTTTTTCTCTCAAACGAGTGACAAAAGTGCAAACATCCTATCCCTCTTATTATTTAAACAATTCTAAATCTGTATATGTAATGCTAAGGTTCTCACTGTATTTATACTATTTAACAAAATCACGACATACATCATCCCACATTTTGGAGATTTCCTTATGTTTCAGTCCCATATACCATGTAAGGTCTCCTCCCAATATAGTGGATGAGAACATCCTCTCTATAAGTCTTACGTCTACATTTTAGACCTACTTCAAGGGTGGTAGTGGGATAATTGGGCAGATGGGAGCATTTACCTTATATGTCTTGATGACAATCATTTTGAACTTATATGGAAATCGGTCTTTAGGATAGAATGACATTTTCATAATGTTTGTAAGATCGTATGTAGTTTTAATTTTGTTGATGGTTTATTAGAGGACACAAAACTCATTTGAGACTTACATTATCTCTTGGTTCAGACATGGGGGAACAACCTTGTTAACTGGTTTAGGTGCTACAAAGTTATATTGTGGGGGGCCATAGGAGGAAGAGTGTCAGTACTAGGGGTATTGATAGGACGGTTTGAAGTAACTATGCAGGGCGAATGACACTTGGAAGTGGGGGAGGCATTAACAAAGGGAAACAGTGTTGAGAGTGGTGCAAGTGGATCTTAGGGATTAGCTAGTATTATCTCAACAGCCATTCTAAATGGTGTGACAATGTTAGGGATAAAGGAGTGAGTACATTCTGTTATGTTATACATGTAGTAGTTTCCACTTGTAGGCGTACTTGTCCTCGACCCAATTCCCTAATTTCTGATTGCATGGTGTTCTGAGGGGCGGTGATGTTCTCGAGTTTTCTAAAAAATTAATCCATTATGAATAGAGCTTAGTTTCATTCAATATGCAGGGAACATACTATGGAGTAGACTTGACAATCAAGGGTAAGGTGCTTGCTAAGGAAAACTAGACGATCGATCGAAGCGTGAACTCGGGTTTCTAAGGAAAAGATATAGTTTTAGTCTTCTGCTGTTAATAAAGGCTCCCCCTTTGTGGCTAAGATCGTGAGTTATATAACCTTGGATAAATTCAAGCCATCGGTATTCACACCCAAGTATAGTAGGAGCACTAATCCCATCCACCATGTGGAGATGTATTAATCAACCGCTGATATATACTCAGTCATAGACGAGATGTGATGTCGATCCTTCTCTACCACACTTACTGGAGGTACTTATGTATGGTTTACTTATCTCCCTAAAACCTCAATTGGGAATCTCAAATAGTTAGCAGAGAGGTTTATACACAATTTTTTCTTCGGGGTGAGGCCCCAAAAGAAGACAACCCACATATTGTACATGAAGTAGGGAAAGAATGGAAGTCTAAGGGAGTACATAGATATATTCAACAAAGAGAAATTAGGGGTTGAAGATTACGAAGAGCGCATTTCTATGAAAACCCTTATGGGATGATTACAAAAAGAAAATCTCCTTTAAAATCTAGCTGAGGATCCTCCAAAATCAATGGCCGAGCTTCGGGCTACGTACGGGAAGGTTATGAATGTGGAGGAGGCAATGGTTGCCAATGGAGAAAATGAGAATGGAATAAGAGTGGAGGTATGTTCCAGAAGAAGAACACGAATGGAAAGAAAAGGTTGGCAGATGATAAGTTTATTGATATAAGCACATCCTAACTGAGATAAAGAATGTTGGGTCTTCGAGATGGACTGAGAAGTTGAGAGCTCCTCGTAACAAGATGAACTAGAATCTGTGGTGTGAATTTCACTAAGATCAAAGCCATATGATAGAAAAATGTTTTGTTCTTAAGGACGAGATTGAGAAAATGCTGAAAGCTAGCAAGCTAAGAAAGTATGTTGATAAGAACAGTTCAAAGGGTGTCCAATACTACACTCAAAAGAGGAGGAATGACAAGTTTGATGTTCCATCCAATAGAGACGATGATAACTCGGACGATGATGATGAAACTAACCCTGACCTGCCACCTCCCATCATCGATCCTATGGGTTGGCTGAACATGATTTCCCTTGGAGTCAACATGATTTGTGCAGAAATTGATGGAGTGGGAAAATATATTGTTGACAGAAAGACTCACCTCACAGAGATAAAAGCTCTTCCTCCACAACCCAAAGAAGTACATTTAACACCAATTGAGCTGAAGAAGGTAAAAGAACTAAAGTTAATTTGAGTACTTTGATTATTGGTTTCTCTAGGCTGGATTTTAAGGGGATATTTGCCCAACGTGATGACCCATTTGTGATGATCACCTTGGTGAATGGGTAAGAGGCTCCAAGAATATTAGTCGATGGTGGCAGCTCAACCGATGTGATGTTTTTGGACTTCTACAAGGGCCCGGGGCTGAGCAAGAAGAGTTTGATCCCGTATCACCAACCACTCATCAATTTTAGTGGAGAGAAGGTCCATCCTTTCAGAATCTATGAGATGGAAGTTAGAATGAGGTACAGCTGGCCAAAATGCCTCACAAAGAAGATTAATTTCTTTGTTATGGACAAGAATGTCTACTCAGCATACAATATAATTATGGGATAAGTAGCCCTTGAGGAGTTTGAGGTTTTTCCCTCAACAGTTCATCAGGTGACTTAAATCCTGACTCCCTATGGAGTAGGGGAAGTTCAGGGTGGCCAAGTTGAGGTACGCGAATGTTACTTCAACTCAACTAAGGAGAGGGAAGCGTACAAAATGGCCACAACAACTTATAACATTGATACTAAGGACCCTAGTAATGAGACTAAGAAGAAAAAGGACAATGCCCTTGAGGAGGTAAAATCCATCATCCCAAATGAGGATGAGCTAGAAAAAACTGTCCAAATCAAAAAATCCCTAAAGAATGAGATTAAAGAAGAGTTGATCAAGCTATTGAAGAAGAGGTAGAGAATCTTTTCTTAGGGCCATGAAGCTATGATCGAGATCGATCCAAAGTTCCTATACCATAAGCTCAATGTGGCTGAGGATGCAAAGGCAATCAGGCAGAGAAGGAGAGTCTACTCTCGATAGAAGTATAATGTCATCTGACAAGAGGTGAAGAAGTTGGAAAATGCCAACTTCATCAGGAAAGTCATATACCCTAATTAGTTAGTGAATGAAATTATCGTCCCCAAAGCCAATGAAAAGTGTAGGAGGTGTATTAATTTTATGGACTTGAACAAAGCGTGCCCCAAAGATAGATTTCCCTTGCAAAGGATAGATCGGATGGTTGTTGCAATGGCCGTCCATGAATTAATGAGATTTATAAATGCATACCCAGGCTACAACCAGATATTTATGGATCCGACCGATGTTGAGAAGACATCTTTAATAACTAACAAGGGGACCTACTGTTATAAGGTCATGCCTTTTGGACTGAATATTATTGGGGTAACATATCAAAGATTGGTTAGTAAGATGTTCAGAGAGCAAATCGGGAAGAAACTGCAGGTGTATGTCGATTACATGTTGATAAATAGTCTCACAGTCGACACTCATGTGGTTGACCTTGAGAGAACTTTTGATACGATGGACACGTATAGGATGAAACTCAACCCCTCTATGTGTGTCTTCTGCATAGGGGAAGGTAAGTTCTTGGGCTTCGTTGTGAACCAAAGGGGGATTGAAGCCAACCCCGAGAAGATCAAAGTTTTGATGGAGATGAGTACTCCAAAAAAAATAAAAGATGTGCAGAGGTTAACTAGAAAAGGGGAAACATTGAATAGGTTTATGTACATAGATACCGATAAGTGACTTCCCTTCTTCAAGGTTCTCAAAAAATATTTTGAGTGGATCGATGAGTGAAATAAGGCCTTTCAAGATTAAAAGACCGACCATAGCTCTCCTCTCCAGCTATCAAGACCAGTGTAGGGGAAAATTGTATTTATATCTCTCAGTGTTAGAATCAGAGATGAGGATGGTGTGCATAAGCCAAAGTACTTCAACAGTAAGGCCCTCTAGGGAACCAAGAAGAGATATCCAAAAATGGAGAAGTTGGCCTATTCTTTAATCCACGCCTCAAGGGAAATGAAGTTGTATTTCCAAGCGCGTACCATGGTCAACCTCACCGACTCTTCTCTCAGACATTCATCCATTAACTTGAGAAATTGGGTAGGTTGATGTCCGGGGCAACACAATTGGGAGAGTTTTATATCTTCTCACCTATTTTCTCCTCGTGGGATGGTTAATGTGAACTGGGCATGTGATGATGGTGCGTAATCTCAAATTTGACCTAACCATAAGAGAGAATGGCGATGGCCATACCGATCATCATAATCTTAGTGATATTGATCACCATACTATTCATTACAATACTCATGATTGTAGTCCTCATATTCCTGATTTGGTGAGTGAGACATGGCAAAAGGGGTTTGGCTACACTACAAAAAAAAGTAACTTTTGAGATGGTGGCCTAACAGTCTCAAAAGATGGTTTAGCCATCTCAAATACTTTTTGGGATGGCTAGGGGGTCTTTTTGATAGGGGTTATAAATACTTTTTGTGGCGCCATAGCCGTCTCAAAACAGTTTTTTGAGACAGGAACATATCTGTCTCAAAATGTCCTCATTTTATAAGACCCTTTTGAGATGGCATGGGAGCTTTCACAAAAGAGTGCTTTTGAGACGAGAGAATTAATCGGTCTCAAAAGGTTACTATTTTTGAAGAACTTTTTGAGACGACACCATAGCCGTCTTTAATATGTTTTAGGGATAGTTTTAACCATCCCAAAAGAGGTTTATGGATCTTAAATTTTTGGCACCAATATATTGTGGACAATAGATCTATTGCTAAAGTTTAATATAGAATTTAATTACATTTAAGACAACACAAACATCAAATAATAATAAAATGTAATACATAAGATAATTTTCAATCAACACAACAAATCATTTTCATTCAATAATAGTTAGAGTTCTTACAACCATCTTCAAATATTCATAAAAATAAAAATTATAACACTAAATTCAAATATTAGACTTGACAACAAAAATATAATAATTTCTTATACTCCAAAACAAGAAATACCTTTATCAAAGTAATTCCGCGACATTAAAGCATGTGACTTCCAAAACCACTGATTAACATTTGCATGTTCTACAAAAATTGTCACCAACAAAAAAAAAATATAATCTCAATTGTTTCAAAATTAATACCCCACTCATCAACAATACATTGTGAAAAATGAATCAACATAGTATATTCTCGTCACAAACAATATAAATATTTAACTACTATTATTTTTTTTAAATTCGGCAGAGTCTCCTTTGTTTATTCATGAAAACCATAGGTAGTCAACTAGCTTTAAACATTAAAATTGAAACTACCAATAATATATACCAGCCAACAGAAAATTTTGACCACCACTATAATAAATTTTCACCACCATAGCAAGTTTTCACAACCACCACCACTGGAAATTTAACTTTAAACGAGAGAATTTTTAAAAATCTATTCACATTAATTTCCTATAAGTGCGGAATAAAGATGATTCCTAACAAAATTTAATTTTTCAAAAATATTTGATTTTATTTTCTTGAAAAGATGGAAAATTATAATGAACACATATTTCAATTTCTTTTCAAATTAAAAATCAATCCTAAATAAGTGAATTATGGTGAACACACACACACAAACAAATTTAGGATTTTCTAAAAACCTGAAATTTCAGTAAAAGTTAAATATGAGAAAATTTACTTTTTAGCCCAAAATTAATTTAACACAAGTCCTAACATTTTCCTACGCAATATTTTCAATATTAACCCATTAGGCCAAACCAAATATAACAAATTAAATTATGTACTTGAATTAAATTAAGTTAAACATTACCCAAATAATTAATTAGCTCCAAATTAATTAAGTGTGACAATTAAACCAAATTTATCTTTTTACCTAAACATGCATTCTAGGTGATTTGCAAGATAAAATAAATGAATTCACACTACGCCGCGATGTACGAGAAAAACCCACAACGGGAAAAACCTCAGACGACCCCTAGCCTTAAGTCCAGTAAGTACGTTTTTACAACTACAAGTCAGAAAGGCCTACTACACAAACTTGAGTCCGTCCAAGCCTTGACGCTTCTTCTTATAAACACCTCCGCATAGTCGATAACCCCTGACTCCACCGGAATCATGGACTCCTCTAATGACACTTCTTGGGACAACCGTCAACCCGTACATGATGCTTTGCACCGAGTGGGAATGCCGCAGCAAAACAAGCTTCTTCTTTTAGGGATGTAGAAGTAAACCAAACTTTCTCCTTTACTAGGTGCAGAGAAAACCTAAGGTGCAAAACATAACTCCAAGAAAATATATATATATATATATATATATATATATATATATAGATGTAGGTACTTGGATTTAAACAAAGTTGGGTGTATATACTTTGATTTTGCTCTTATGGTTAAAACAAGTTAACAAAATCAAGGGGACTTTTTATTGGAAGAATTCTCTCTCAAGGCTCCCAAAGAGGTTCAAAAGATTGTAGAAAAACCGTGTCCCGAAGTTGTTAAAATTTGCTAAAAACGTAGTGGGACAAAAGGTGGGAAAGCGGATAAAAACTGTCAAAAAACTGTTCTCATTGGAATCTCGTTCGAACGACATTTTCTTTCAAACGACCTTACTAACGACATCCGAGTACAGACAATTTAAGGCCATTTGAAATCTCGTTCAAATTCTCGTTCGAACGACTTGAGTATTTCGTTCAAACGACAAATCGAACGACATCCCAGTACAGGCAAAATGGAACTCGTTAGAAACTTTGTTCGAACGACCTGGGATGTCTCATTCGAAACCTCGTTAGAACGAAATAGTGGTTCGAATGAAAAAACACGTCCGAACGACCACTTTGAACGAAATGCCAGAATTTCGAAATAGAACTTTAAGCCTAAAAACTTTAGTACAAAATTTTCAAATTAATTCCAGGAAAAATATTTAAATTATACCAAGTTTATAAAAGAGATTTCTAGCATAAAAATTGTGGCAAAAGAAAATGTACACCCTTTAAATTATTCCAAGCTCCTGTACAAATATGTATAAATTGCGTTCATACCTTAGGAGCTTTGGAACCGATGTTGTTGACGTAGAAACGATGGCACTAGAAATTCGGCATTTGATGAAGCTTTAAAACGAGATTCTAAGTCTTTAACTACAAACACGTCATAGGCTTTGGATGGATACTCATAAACTCTATCCTCTGACACAAATTTTTTTTCCCGGAATTGAGTCAACACTACATTAACACTTAATTGGAGACTTGTGTCCTTAGAAATCTCCCCCTTTGGCTATTTCGGGACAAAAACCGAAAACAAAATCCTAAAAGGCCATCAAGCTCTACTAAACTCAAAAAATATCCAGCCCAAGATAAAAAATACAAGCTTGACTCAAGGACCACTTAGGATACATATCTTTACCGATGAATGATGCCACCTAGAAATAATTCCTGCACACTTAAGCAAACTATTACACACATAGGGAATATTAAGAATATTAAATAGACGTAAAATAAATGCTCCCCCTAAATTAATCAATCTCCCTTTTAACCAATACGATTTACTTAAGAAGGTCGCGACTCCCCTACGTTAAATCGTCCTAACCTAAAGGTTTAGAAACCACTGCTCCCCCTTTTTGTTCAGGAATAGGCAAAGTATAAAGGAATAAATTAATTACTCAAAGATCCAACAATATTAGCTTAAGTTCAATTTCTCCCCCTAAACCATAAGGGCATAAAAATGGTATAACGAGTCAAAACAAAGGGGCATAAAGTGCAGAGGACATGTAAGCATACAGGTAACAAATAACTAATCCAATCAAGAATAATGCATGTTAACTATGATGCGAATAAAATGATATCAATTTGAAAGATAAGAGACTAAGCACGTGATATCAAACAAATATTTTGCAACCAGTTAGGTACCACTTAGGAATTAGAGCATAGGTGGACTAGCTAAAACGACAAAGACTAAACAAAACCAAATATCATATATATGTATAGACAATAGATATAGAATATATTCAAGCACGCATATATATAAATATAAACTCACAGATGACACAAAAATATTATAATATGAGTTTTCCACACTCTTACGGCATAAAAGTGTCATAAGTGAAGGGGTGTGAACAAGATACTAAAGAATTTAAAACCCAATCACTTAAAATGTTCACGGAGTTCACATTTGATCGCAAAATTTTATCATCTGGAATTTAGCCTCTATGTGACAAGATAAAGTGAACTTGTGAATAAACAAACACAATGCATACAAGCCTAGTATGTTGATGTATCTACAAACCAATAGAGTCATGACATTTAAAGAACAACTAGGATAAACAGACATTTTGCAAACCGTTATATATCACCCAAACTCCATCAAAATAGGCAAATTATGAATTTTTGAATGAATATATCAATTTAAACAAAATATAGGCCTTGGATAGATATTTTCTCTTATGCCATTTTCTTTTAGGCCTTTGAACCACATATTTCTTTTTGGTCCATTGCAAACGGTGCCTTACTCGCAAAGGAAAAATATTTCCTTTTGGAGCCCTTCCCCGTGCACATATATAACTATATATAATTTTTTATCACTCAATTCTCATGTCGGATTTTGACATGCACTAGTCCTCCTAGGTCATAGTATGTAGATGACTAAATTGGTAGGAGAACACCTCACAAAGCTCAAATATAACATGTGAAGTTAAAGTTCAAAAATCTCATGCATGTGTGTGAGAAAGGCATATAAAAGTGAATCCATTAAGAATGTCAAACTTGAACTACTCCATGTAACCATAACAAAGAACATTTTAAGGATTAAAATTTTAACCAAAAGTTCTTGTCACATGGTAGTGGTATGAAGGATTCAAACACAACATATGCCACAAAATGTGTGTAAAACCAAACTACACACAAAAATAAAATCATTTTAAGTTATTCAAAATTTTAACTAAACATAAAAATATGTACTCAAAAGACAAACAAAAATCATTTGTATTCTTCATTAAAACTAAACAACTAATATATAAGACACAAATGATAAACTAAAATCTTTTTGTATTTTTTCATTTAAGGCAAACTAAAATAAAAGAAATATAATACAAAAGATAAACAAGTCATAATTTCTAGCATGAGATATAAGATAAAGCAATGACTAGAAAATGACTAAACTAGCATACCACAAGCAAGGATATATGAGATAAAGTACAAAAAGCTAGAGTATGGAAACAATTAAGACATTCAACTTTTGGATTTAGCAAGGGAGGTTTCATGAGAAAGCAAATGAGAATAAAAAAACATATCTTGTAAAGCTACCAAGTCGGAATCTCCTAACCCAAACTAATGATGAATGATGATCTCGGGGTGTAGGAATCTTGGTTACCCCAGTTACCTTACGTTGGGATTTTCTAGGACCTCATTCTTGATCAAAACAAAATTACCTAAGATGACCTTTTCGACCACAATGTGAGCATTTAAGCACCTACCTAGTGAATGATCTATAACTTTGTTCCTAGAGGATTCTCCTAAAACTTTGGTTTTGGCTTTATGAGTTGACGCATTAAAAGTATCGAAGCCTAAACCACACGTGTCATTTTTAATTTGAACCATTCCTAAGATTTTATCTAATTTATCCGAACTAAACACCAAATAAGATTTGACTTTACTAGAGTCTTTTAATTTTTTTTCTAATTCTAAAATCTGAGACTCTAATAAAACTTTGCGCTCTTCAAACGCGAGAAGTTCCCTTTTCAAGGATTCCATCAATCCCCTAAGGTTATCTCTCTCGCCTTCTACATGAACAAGCTTCTCCCTAAGAGCTCTCTCTCTTGTCCTAAGGTAATTAACTAATGCACTCTCGTCAACAACCTTGGCACATCCTTTCAATCTTGCATCTAAATTCAAATTTGCCCTGTTTAATTTTATTGATTTGCCATATAAGTCTTGAAAAGAAATTTGATGTTCACTCACATCAACCTCCTTTTCACTTTCACTTTCTCTCTCTTATCCACTCTCACTACCATCATCTTTTCAAGTTTCACAAATAAAGGCCTCGAAAGTGTCATGATTTGAGTTGTCATCGTCGAACACTAACTCACTATCACTTTCATGACGAACAATGAATGCGGTAAAGTTGCGATCAATGGGGGACTCGGTTCCTTCTTCCTTATCACTATCACTAAGGGTTGCATTGTAGGAAATTGTTTGCTTACCCTCTCTCCTTAGTTTAGTGGGGAACTCTCGCGCAATATGGTCATAACCCTCACAACCGTAGCACCTATTGGACTCGTCCCTATTTAAATTTTCATTTTTAGGGATCTTTTCGACTTTGTCGTGCTTAGACTTTTCGAATTTCTTAAAATCATCTTTATATTTGTTAAACTTTTTTTGAAATTTCTTAGCAAACATAGCCATCTCCTCCAAGTCACTATCACTCTCACTCTCTTCTACTTGTTTTTCCTCATTTCCGGCTTTCAAAGCAACATCCTTATCTATTTTCTTCTCAGTTTTGGAGGGAAATATGTCTAGTTCATAGGTTTGTAAATCACCTACGAGCTCTTCTAATTCCATAGAGGCTAAAGTGGGTAAAGAATTTAAAACAGTCACTTTTGGGATAAATCTATTGGGTAGGGACCTAAGAATTTTCTTTACCACTCGGTCGTCGGGTATTTTCTCTCTTAAATTAAATGAAGAATTTACTATATCGAAGAGTCTAGCATAAAACTTGTGCCTTCGTGGGTGAGTTGAAGGATATCCCAAGCCTATTTAGCGGTTTCACACGTCATGATACGTCGGAATTCATCCGGTGTGACGGTGCTAAATAAGGTATTTAAACCTCGGGAATTAAAGTTCAATAATTTTAACTCACTCTCACTACAACAGGTTTGGGAACACGCTCATTTTCTATTAAACATGTAGGTGGGAACCACCCAGTGACAACAGACTGCCAAACCCTCTCGTCTATGGACTTAAGTGTCGAATGCATATGAGCTTTCCAGTATGCGCAGTTAGAACCATCGAAAATAGGAAATTTTGAAAGTGGGAAAAAATCCATTTTTAGCCAAAAATAATGAAAAGGACCTTAATGAAGTAATTTATCATTCCCGCTCTGATACCACTTGAAAACTCCCCTAACAGGAATAGGACCTCCAATTTTAAAAACCTTTTCACATTAATTTCCTATAAGTGCAGAATAAAGATGATTCCTAACAAAATTTAATTTTCCAAAAATATTTGATTTTCTTTTCTCAAAAAGATGGAAAATTATAATGAACACAAATTTTAATTTCTTTTTAAATTAAAAATTAAACCTAAATAAGTGAATTACGGTGAACACACACACACAAAATTCACACAAACAAATTTTGGATTTTCTCAAAACCTGAAATTTCACTAAAAGTTAAATATGAGAAAATTTACTTTTTAGCCCAAAATTAATTTAACACGAGTCCTAACATTTGCCTACGCAATATTTTCAATAGTAACCAATTAGGCCAAACCAAATATAACAAATTAAATTATGGACTTGAATTAAAGTAAGTTAAACATTACCCAAATAATTAATTAGCTCCAACTTAATGAAGTGTGACAATTAAACCAAATTTTATCTTTTTACCTAAACATGCATTCTAGGTGATTTGCAAGATAAAGTAAATGAATTCACACTACGCCGCGATGTACGAGGAAAACCCACAATGTGAAAAACCTCGGACAACCCCTACCCTTAAGTCCACTAAGTACGATTTTACAATTACAACATAGAAAGACTTACTACACAAACTTGAGTCCGTCCAAGCCTTGACACTTCTTCTTGTAAACACCTCCGCCTATTCGACAACTCCGGACTCCACCGAAATCTTGGACTCCTCTAATGAGACTTTTTGGGACAACCGTCAACCCGTACACTATGCCTTTCACCGAGTGGGAATGTCGCAGCAAAACAAGCTTCTTCTTTTAGGGATGTAGAAGGAAACCAAACTCGCTCCTTTACTAGGTGTAGAGAAAACTTAAGGTGCCAAACAGCACTCCAAGCAAATTGTAACAACCTGTCCTTTTTGGAGACGATTAAATTCCATAATTGGGTGTATATTGAAATTTGGAGAAATTTCTCAAAATAGTGGTTTTTGGGATTTTTAAGGATTAGATGATTTTCGATGGAAGTTGTAATTATTTTTGGGATTAATTATGTCTAAGTATTTTAATTATAAGACGCCGTGGAGTAAAGCGACAAAAGAGGTAAAATTGTAATTAGAAAACCCGCATTAAGTTATATGGATTATAATAGTGATTTTTGGTCAAGTACCTCGGATGGGAATTTCGACTGCGCCGTGAGTCTCGAAATGTCCGAGATAGTCGGAAAAGAGTGTTCGATTATCGAAATTGAGTTTCGGGGAATTTTAGAGTTAAAAGGGCTCGTAATTGAGTAAACGAGTCATTTTTGGGTTTTAAGGGGTTAAAACCCTTTCTCCTTATATAAAGAGGGAGAGAGGGAGAAAAGAGAAAGAAAAGAAAGGAAAGAGAGAAGAGAGAGAGTGAGGAAGAGGAAAGAGGAGAAAATGGAGATCTCGGGTCAAACTCCACCGGATTAGACTCGGAATCGTCAGATTGTATCCACGAGGCAAGTGTTTACTTGCTTTATTTAATTTTGAGCATAAATCTAATATCGTAGTTTGGTATAAATAAACCCTAAAGATTTTGGGTTGGGTTTTTGGGAGTTAAAACAATTAAACCCCAATAATGTCTCAATTTGAGGAACTTAGGTTTTAACCTAAATTAATTGGTGATTTTGGGTTCTAGGATGCTTAGAACCCTTATTGTATGTGTATTTGTTGTTGGTTGAGGTTGTAGGATGTTGGATGCGGAGATAAAAGCTTGAGAGAAGCTTTAATGGATGAAACAGCTTCTCGGAGAAGAAGCTGCCCACTATGATCGATCGATCGATCATGGGGGATCGATCGATCGAGCCATCGATCGATCGACGACCAAGGGTTGATCGATCGACCCCTGCTGAAAGATTGCCAATTTTTCTAGGGTGATTTGGATGGGATAGATTCCAATTAACATTTCTTTGAGGCTAATTATGGGTTAATAAGAGGGACCTTTTAGGACTATATGGTCCTCTAATTAAGGAAGTTTAGTTGGGCAAAGTGAGGGTTTTAAATGTATAACCCCTGAAACTATATTTTTGAGGAAAATAAAATAGTTGTAGAATTTGAAGGTTTAGGGTTCCTAACTTAGGGTGGGGGCCTTTAAGTGATGTTATGGACGAGATCTAGTCCTTGGGTTCATGGAAATGAAATCCATGACCCACTAAATTTAAAGTCATCGGGGAAAAGATAAATCCCTAGGATATTTTAGTGGGCTTTAAGGCCTATATAGATTATGCGCATAGGAAAGCATAAATATATTGATATTGTTTGAGTGAATCCTATGAGGTTATTAGGATGGAAATTTGGAGATATCCAATAAATCCTTAGATGAGAATAAGGTAATTATTATTTATAAAGGTAAGAAAATACTTTGGGTTTAGTATCATGTGTATATGAATGGATGATTATGATTCTTTGAGAGAATATTTAGGATTATTGGTCATCGCTAGATGTGATTGGCAAATATGGCCATTTATATATATTCGAGGAGGAATGTATAGTGTATGTACATACTATGTGATTAAAGTATATATAGGATATGATATAAATGACTTTTGAAAATGGAAAAATGAATATTTTCAAAATGGAAAAAGGAAATGATTTTTATAAATAATAATTTATGGATACACACCTCTCTAAATCGCTATCATAAGGGAAGTTGCGTGCATATGGTGAAGCTCCCTGGCTAATGAATGTAGGGTGGATATAGTCCTCTAGGCCATATGAGCGATTATGTCATGTTTTCTGCGTTGGTGAGGTGATTCTGGGTGTGGTCATGACTCTCCCGCAGTCATATGGTCGCTTCCTGACGTCCTGCGTTGTAGGATCCCAGGTTGTCTTGATGATAGGCCCTGGAAGATGATAGCCATTTAGGGGCGCGCACATCGGGGAAACCCGGACGAGCGGTCTTAGAACACGTTATATGATATGATATATAATTGTTTTCAATAATGTGGGACATTATTGGTATTAAAGCAATTTATGATAATAAATTGGCTTTAAGTACATTACCTTGATGGAAGAAGGGAAATGGGTTAAATGAATTGGCTTCGGATACGTTTCCCGGATGGAAGCAGGGAAATGGAAGCATATGATATAAAAAACATTTTTATGATAATAAAATTGGATTTTAATTACATTTCCTTGATATAAGAAGGGAAATGGGATGTTATAAAATGGAAAAGCATTTTTATGATAATAAAATTGGCTTTGAAAAAGTTATATGATATGTGAAAGAAATTCATGATAATGAGTTGGCTTTTAAAATACATTTCCTGGATATAAGAAGGGAAATGGAAAGTTTTTAGATAAAAAAATGAAAATGAAGTAAATGAATTCTGATTCCGGGAGAGATATCCGGAAGTGTAACATGATGCGTATATAAAATATGAATATATATATATGGATAAATTGAGTACTGAGGGTCTAATGGAACCCGACGATTGACCTTACCATGTAGTATTGTATCGGGGGGGTTCCTTGTTTGGATTTCGCTCTGCGAGACACCCCACACACGAACATGGCTTAGTTTTGAGACTGGGGAGAAGTTTAACCCTTAGTGCTCTAATATTAATATTTCTTATATGGTGCAGGTATATATATTTATATGTTGTGTACTGAGGGTCTAATGGATCCCGACGATTGACCTTGTCGCCTAGTAGTGTATCGGGGGGGGGGGGGGGGTCCTTGTTTGGATTTCACCCTGCGAGACACCCCACGCACGAACATGGCACAATGTTGAGATTGGGGAGAAATTTAGCCCTTAGTACTTGGACTATCTAGGGTTGATAGTAGTTGGGTGATAGACTAGTTTAGCATGGTAGCTTGACTAGGATATTTAGAGGGATGCGCTAGGAGTGCAATATTAGAAGAGAGGTGAGGGGTATCTCATGGGAGTGCGATACCAAATTTAAATATGAGATAAAACCTTTTTCTAAAAATAAGGCATTTATGCACTTGCCAAATATTTTCAAAACTCGGGCTCTGACCCATTTATCTTCTTTTCCTCTCTTAGTATATATTATATATTATATAGGTGTCCAGACACAGGGATGCATGGATGGCACATCTTTTGAGTCAGAAGTCTGCTGCAGCAGCTGTGGATGCGTGCAGGTTCTCGATAGATGCTTCTATTCTTGTACACTAGATAGGAGGTACTATATAAATATTCGTGCCAATGGCCCAATTGCATTTATTTATTTTTTTAGTAGCAGCATTCGATATGGTTGTATATTTCGACCAAGTGTTCGGTTATTTTATTTCATTTCAGTTTCATTTACGCAAACTATGTGGATGTTTTATTTGTAATTGTTCAAAAAGAGTAGTTAAGTAAAAAAATTTGACTCCGGCCTAATAGGTTATTAGTAATTAAATGGATTTTTGACACTGATGCTAAGAATGATCCATATGAGACTCCTGTTTTAATTTGATATAGGAAAGATGGATCGACATTTTATTAAGCGGGTTGTCACACAAATATATATATAGATGTAGGTACTTGGATTTAGACAAAAGTTGGGTGTATAAACTTTGATTTTTCTCTTAAGGTTAAAACATGTTAACAAAATCAAGGGGACTTTTTATTGGAAGAATTCTCTCTCAAGGCTCTCAAAGAGGTTCAAAAGTCTGTAGAAAAACTGTGTCTCGAAGTTGTTCAAATCTGCCAAAAATGTAGCGGGACAAAAGGTGGGAAAGTGGATAAAAACTGTCAAAAATTTGTCCTTGTCGGAATTTTGTTCCAACGATATTTCGTTCGAATGACCTTACTAACAACATCTAAAGACATCCCAGTACAGACAATTTAAGGTTGTTTGAAATCTCGTTCGAATTCTCGTTCGAACGACTTGAGTATTTCGTTGGAACGACAATTCGAACGACTTCCCAATATAGGCAGAATGGAACTCATTGTAAACTTCGTTCGAATGACCAGGGAATTCTCGTTCGAAACCTCGTTCGAACGAAATAGTGGTTCGAATGAAAAAACTAGTTCGAACGAAATGCCAAAATTTCGAAATAGAACTTTAAGCCTAAAAACTTTAGTATAAAATTTTCAAATTAATTCAAGGAAAAATATTTAAATTATACCAAGTTTATAAAAGAGATTTCTAGCATAAAAAATTTGGCAAAAGAAAATGTACACCTTTTAAATTATTCCTAGCTCCTATACAAATATATATATAAATTGCGTTCATACCTTAGGAGCTTTGGAGCCGATGTTGTTGACGTACAAACGATGGCACTAGAATATCGGCATTTGATGAAGCTTTAAAAACTGGTCGCTACGTTTTCAACTACACATACGTCATGGGCTTTGTATGGATACTCATAAACTTTATCCTATGACACAAAAGTTTTTGTCCGGAATTGATCCAACACTACATTAAGACTCAATCGAAGACTTGTGTCCTAACATAGTCGGACTGATTCGTTGAGGTAATGGAAGCATGATGAGGGCTAATACTTTGGAACAAACTTTACATTTCACTTCGCATATCATTCTTCATATGTAATAGAGCTTGTTGGTTACGACGACGACAATGCTTCAACATCATGGATCAGTATATTTTCATTTATCGTATTAAGAAGTCACACTTTAGTTATATATCACATTTCAACATTAGTTATACATCAATTATAAATCTAATCAAACATGAAAAAATAAAATAAAAGGATCGATCATTACCTTAAAATGATCATGTTCATTTTAATGTAATTTCCACCAAATTACTATTCTGTATAGGAGTCTGAAGCCCTATAGGTGTTTAGATCATTAATTTTCCCATGAGATTTCATTTTGAACAAGTTTTTCCTCTGAAGCTTGAGTTATTCGTGCTAATTAATACACTAGCACATATACACTGCATTATACCACTTAGGCAGACACACATATACATTATTCCACTTAGGGATACACGATTACCATGAATAGGCAGACACACATTGGTTAATTTTTTTCCTGAAAAATAATAATCTATAGTAGGCATATAATAAGGTCTAACACAACTAACATTGATGAAAAAATATAATTTGTTTTTTTAGCTCAAATAACAATGTTTATTGAAACAAAAGGTAAAATTGCAAGAACGATTAAGCACAAGTCCATCCAAAGCTACTAATAAACACACTCATATAAGAACACATTGTTGCTAAACAATAACACCCTCACACATATGGATGTAATCATATATACACCTATGTAGTACCAAGCTCTCAGCAGCCTCTACTTCTACACTAGTTAGTGTGCACACACAAATATATAGCAGCAACACACACACCCCATTTTTCCTTAAGGCGAGGATTGTTAGGGAGTGGGGATGATTGATGAACAATGCGTGCGCACCTTTTGCCATGATGCCCTCTATCGAGATGATCTCCGATACCGTAAAGTGTGGTTGGAATATATATACTTTTTTGGATTCGAACAAAATTGGGGAGACACATTCTATTTTCTTCATATCATAAGCTTTGCACATGGAATCGAAGAACAAGATTAAAGATGCAAATGACATATTTAATTATGGGAAATCTGGGAATGATCACCCATATGAAAAATTGAAGTCATCTTATAAGAAATCTCTCGTGCATTCAATGAGTAGGCTGAAAGCTACATGTGAGGATTTAGTAGAGAATCGTGCATCGGTCTGATGTTTTGGAACTATCTTGACATGGGGTGAAACTTCATCCTAGACTATGGAGAGTTCAAGGAAAAAAATAAAGAAAAATAGGGCTAGTGAGAGTTCACTTACCATTTACAAAGACACATGTATGGGTCATCAATCCAACATTTTAAAGTTTGAGTTAAAACCATGGAAAATACTCAGTGCTCAGGCTGAGAGAAACAAAGAGAATAATGACATCCCTTCCAAGTGGACTTCAAATAATGTTCCCCAGAAATCTGGCCATAGAATCAGTGGAACAATTGCAATTTCTCCGTATACTAAGGTCTTTGTACTTGAGGAATGCTCAGAAACACACAAGGATATCAATGATGTAGGAAAATCCTCTACTCTACAGATCAGAAGTGAGGATGGTTCAGAGTAAAAAAGGAATAATTCAGACTTGCTATAGTGAAATTCTTAGTGAACCGTGTTCAAGATCTGGACACCATTTCTTCTCCTAAGCTCTATTCGATTTTGATTTGCACTCAAACTTGTATAATTTTTGAAATCTTAACTAATCAAATAACATTAACATAATTAGAATCTAAATATCATTCATCATCTATGGTTACATCTTCAGTAGATGAAATTTCCATTTTTTTACTCAAAATATGAAATCAAAGGTTGATTTATGAACGTTATTAATAGAATACAACATAAAGTTCAAACACTCAAGATCATAAACGGGTTTAATGCTCATGAAAATAAAATAATTTACACAAATAAAGGTACATAAATTTTTTTGGAATGGATTCCAGTGTTAGTAATCTAATTGGTTGAACATTGGATCATATCTGCAAGTAGTGAGAGGGACATATATATTAATGACTGTTAGGAATCTAATTGGTCAAAAAATGTTGATATTACCGAAAAAATTATAAAATTTGATAAATTAAGGTTCAATTTTGTACACAAAAAGAGATCTGATCTCACTTGATGCCATTTGAACGTTGTCCTCAATTATCAGTTCACTAGCACCTGCCCCCATATCAAAGAATTCAACACTCGTATTTCTAAGGCTGCTTATATGCCTGCGGGAACAAAACTTAGGACATGAAGGGAACATAACTCAGATGATGAAAACAACTATATGAAGTCAGCTAAGTAAATGATGCATTAACACTTCAAGTCCTAATAAGAACGAAGTTATGTAATATTTTATTTCTTAGTAAGTATTTGATAATTGATGTTAAATTACGAAAAACCTAAAAAATAGTCTCTGCATTTGTTTTCACTTTTCGATATTGTTCTTCTATCATCCCAGCCCAACCAACAGACGAAGTACTTATTTCTTGTTGATTATACTCTTCTTTTTGTGGAGTTGCCATTTTTTTTTGCAAGTGTTTGGCTTCTATAAATAAACCGCATATGGAAAAACATTGATGTTACTTACATATAACAATTATTGTTTATAATCACTAAGAAGAGAATAATATATTTTGCCTAAAGTAATCATTGCATATCAAGTACATAAACTAGCAAGCGGCGCCAAACCCAACTTTCGAGATGTTTTTGTTTTTCTTATAATCACGACCAAACAACTGGATATACACATGGGCATATTCAACTTACAAAAAAGAAAGAATACAACTTTTACACCTGTTAATGATATGAATTAAGGGTACAAAAAGGATTAATTGTAAGATAACTTAGCCTATATAATATAAGGCTCTTGGCCAACCATTTTTATCTTTTTACATTAACATTTTGATATATTAGAGTCCTTACGTCAGTTTTTTTTAATGGGAGAAGATTAGGAGAATGGCAATTAAATTTCTAAATGAAAAATGAAGCTATCATTTATAAACTATGATCAATCTACATTCTTGGAAAACTCAAAATCTATCAACAACACATAACATCAATTATTCTTGCATTGTAGATCAGTTTCTTAATGAAAAATGAAGTTATCACATAAAAATCCCAACTTTAAAACAAATGGATAATCAAATAAACAAGGATCATGCTTTAAAGATTAAAGTTGATTGCTCATTAATTCAACAACAAACAACAAATAATTATACATGGTGTATTCTGATTTGATCTTATTATCTAGGCATAAAGAATAGAGGAAAATTTCACAACAAGTGTTCACGAACCATAACCTGATGCTCATCCATGATATTTAATCATGATAGTCGTCCTTCAACTTTCACTGTCTCCTTTATTTATGGTAAATGTAGTAGAATAGAGAGTATCAATGAAATGAGATATATCACTAGGCACTGGGTGGTGGCAGGACTTAGTGTTAGAAAAAGAGATTGCCCCTGTAGAACACCACCCCTCCCTGAGATAGAACTCAGTTAGAAAAGACAAGCGTAAAACTTCAGTTACACTTGAAATGTGAAGAAGAATATTAGAGGTAGAAGGTAAACATTATATGGATCCAAGAAGGGGATCAAAATTCAAAATATTTTAATGTGGTGGTTAAAAGTAAGATGAACATATTATCTAATTTCAATATCAAAGATGATGAAAATCAGTGGAAACAATCTTAAGTTGAGATATTAGAATGTTTTATGAATTTTTTCTAAGACCAACTATCTGATGCAGACACTAATTGGGATGATTATATTTTTGGGTATTCCTAAAGTAGTAACCAAGGGGATGAACAATGATTTAACTATCATGCCTAATGTAGAAGAAATATTTAAATGTATTAAAGACATAAATGGAGATGGGGCTCATAGGCCATATCGATTCATAGGTGCGAAGGAACTATTAGAATATTATTATAGTGAGAAACAATTGCACAATAGGTACATAAATATAAACACATACATTCAATATATGTGAAACAACAATTGTCGTACTTCCATTGTTGTCCATGACTTCTATAGATCTATTCCATCGTTTCCAAATGATTTGTTCCACTAAAACAAAAATAAAAATGTCCTGAATTTCGTAAAAACTGAGAGGATTAATCATGCTTGATAATTGAACTTGTACACTCATAGTTAGAGTTCTGATTAGGACTGATTTGATCCGTTAGTGACTAAAGTTAGGATAACTTTAATTGGATAAGTTATTTATTAGTGACCCACAAAATTTAATTAAAAAATAATTACAACCCTATTATTATAAAAACAAATCCCAGCAAGTTAAAACATCATAAACTGTTTAAAGAAAATACAGAATAAAACTCGAATCATTTGAAATTCATTTTCTATGTACCATGGTATCAAAATTATACAAAGTCACCGCCACCACTATGTGTCCATATTCTGCAAACTGACATATTAAACGAAATTATTATATACCCTAACTTGTTATTAATATTTCCAAAACCATAAATACAAACCCTAAGCGTCTATAAATACATCAGAGTTGGTTTTGGTCTTTATAAACAAAGATAAGGTGAAGAGAAAGAATACATTATCCCTAATAGACCTTGTATTAACTGGTAGGCCTAATATTAGTATGTCTTTTTCTTTTTTCTTTTGATATGCAGTAGGAAGCATTATGGGGTCTCCAATGCATCTCAGATATGTCCAACTAGATGTACTTAAAGTTCTCCCTCTTATTAAGTCGTATTCCCAGAAGTAGTAGGAAGTCCTTTTTTAATCTTTTTGACATGGAGTAAATGAAGCATCAACGTACTAATTCATTTCATAGAAGCACCGGGTCTAAAAACGTTGTGTCTAATGTGGTCATATCCATCATCTTTTGTATTCTAATCTTTACTTGTGTCTCGATATTTTTCTTCTTTTCCTTATGTCGTGAAAGACTTTTTAATGATGAAAATAAGAGATATGGAGGAGGTTGACAGTAGCTCCACCACTAGAACAACATGAAACAAGAATAAAGAAACAAGCCATCCAATACATAAGAGTTGTATCTTTAATGACTTGGCGACTGAAGGTAATTCTGAAAACAGGAAAGATGATATGAGTGACCTTGATAAGGCAATATGTGTTGTCTTAAGACAACGAACTATTGAGCGGAACCAGTTGTTGGTGAGCATAGCCAAGAGTAATCTTAACAGGGTGCGGGATAATAGAGTCCCTGTCTATGGGTGTTTTGGATTTACATTCTCAAATTTAAGCAATTTTGCAAATGATTTATAGAGATAATAATTGTGATTTCTTTTCCCTTTTTCTTTTACTGAAATTTTAATTCCCTAGACTCTGAAAACAACAGGATTCCCAATGTTTCTATTTGGTTAGGAGTGTTAAAACTATTAATGTTGCAATGAAAATAAAATTTGGAAGAAAGCAAATCTATCAAGGAAACAACAAGACTAAAATAGAAAAAATATTAGATGAAAACATAAAGACTAAAGTTGCTCTTTTGGGGCATACCTGCATAAATTGTCAATCCTTCTCACTTTTGGATTCAATAAACGAAAACAAAGAAACAAGGCATCTATTTGCTCTCTTTATGTGTAGATCCAAAAATTATTAAACTATATGAAAATTTTCCTTTCTTTAAATGTAGATCCAAAAAAAACACAAAGCATAGAGAGAAATTACAGTGGAGAACAACGATGGAAACGACGAAGAATCAGGGATGATGTCGGAGAACAATATCGTGTTGCCAAAAGGAGGGGAAAATTCACGACATCAATTGTATGTCACCGAATGTAAATGAAATTAGCGGGGGGATTTTAGTGCTATGTTCTCAAAATTAAGGTCTTTTCACGACAAAAATGATATGTGTCGCCAAAAGTATGCCCTTTGGCAACACAAAAAGGATGATGGATGATGCACTATATTTAAATCATGGATAATGCACTTGTAAAACATGGATGATGAACTATATTTAATTCATGGATAATGAACTATATTTAAATCATGGATGATACACAATAAGGAGAATAGAAATACTCTAGCCTTGTAAAACGGGGCAAAAATTAAAAAATAATAGCAATGATGCACACTATATTTAAATCATGGATGATGCACTCACACTGTCGTCTACATTTTACAAATCAATGATGAAATTGAAGACTTAAACATATTAACAAAACACAATTTGTAATCAAGATAGCAACAAAGGTGTACCGCGTTCAAATTAAAGTAGAAACTGGTGCGTGTTCACAGCCATGTACACCCAAAAAATTAATTTATATGATGCAAACACACTAAATAAACCTATACAAAGTCATATAAAAACAATAGCAATAAAATAAAGCCATACAAAACATATTCATGTCAACATATACACCAATTCACTAAATAAACCCATATAAAGTTAACACATATTATGTAAACACGACCATGTACACCCAAAAAATCATTATTTTGACAATCCTATTTAAACCAACAACAACCATATCAACAAAATGGGAATTTCATATAATTTTCTTTATGTGTAACAACTATACTATTCAGACTTGAATCCATACATTAGAATGTTATCTCATACATTTTCTATAATGCCAAGACAAAGTAATTTAATGAAAATGGGGTTCACCTATATGTGTAGACATATGTGACTATAATCATGAAGCGTCAGATTGTGAAAGCAAATAGCTAAGTCGTTGACTTAAGAAACTAATATAAACATATGGTAACAATTTCATTAACCAAATATGCATCAAGAGAAACAAAGTACAAAGCCCACTTCATATTTCTATAGTATACACTCGTCATTATTGTATACGTTAGTTATTATTGTATGGCAATACAAAATACCCTTCCTATTTCTAATGCCATTTACCTTGACAGAGTAGCCAAAAATCCTCACGAAATAGCAACATAGCTTAAATTCCATGCAATGATAACCCTTTCCACCCATACCACCTTTCAAATTTGGCAAATAAAAACATGATTAATAAGTTGTTCAGTTCACACACTTCACCAAAACTATATGAGGGATAGTTCCAAATGTGGCCCAAAACCACAAACAGTTTCTCCTACGCTAGCAAAATCAACTCAAATACTAATAATTGGTTCGAAATCAAACTAAAGTAAGGCTCAAATACTGATAACTATAAAAAAAAACATGATTAATTCGTTGCTCAGTTCACACACTTCAATAATACTATGTGAATAATGGTTCCAAATGTGGCCCAAAACCACAAACAGTTGCTCCTACGTTAGTGAAACAACTCAAATAGTGATAATTGGTTCAAAATCTAACTAAAGTAAGGCTCAAATACTGATAACCATAAAGCACCTAGAATTATCACAAATAAAAGAATAATAATTAAATACTAAAAGTATTTACCTCAATTCTCATTGAAAATTTCTAAACCCTCAATCAAAGTTGAGTGCAACTGAGTGAGTAAAACCCAATAAAAGAATTGTAAAAAGGCACAATAAGAAAGTTAGGAAAGAAAACATAAAAAAAAATTATAGAGATTTTTTGCAGTCTCAAACATATTGCACATAATTATAAAAATCTTGCATTTTATATAATAGATTAAATGAAAATTTGGTTTTTCAACAATAAATGGATTTTAATTATATTTTCCTAATAATTATATCAAGAATCGAATTTTTCAAAGTGAAGGTGAATAAATGATAGAAAATTAAATTGAAAATAAATATGAAAACCCTAAATTTAAAGATTGTATTTGTCCCTGTAAATACCCCACATAAAACTAATTGGAAGCTATTACTTTGAAGATTTGCGTTCATCTGTATCTGTTAGTGTGTCAATGTGTGCGTGTGTGTCTCTGTGTGTGTGTGGGTCAGTGAGAGAGAGAACAAACCTGAGATCAATGATAGAGGAAGCTCTCGGCAGTGACTCAGTGGTGGACAACCGAGATGGTGTGGTCACTGGCCATTGTGAGAGGAGAGGAGAGGTGAGAGGGTGAGTAACTAGATAATGTCTTTATATTTTTAAATTTTTTTTTAGGTAAAGTAAGGCGGGAGATGAAAAGTGTTTAAGGTGGGAACACAATTTTTTTTGTCGTCTTTTTTGATATATCTTGTGAGACAGTAATGCAGTCTCATTTAATTTACTTTGTAAGATGGCAATAATTAACCATCTAAAAAAGTGACCTCTTTTGAGACGAGTATAATTAAAAGTCTTAAAAAATAATAGTTTTTGAGACGAAAAAATATATTCGCCTCAAAGAATATATTTTAAAGACTATATTTTATATGTTTCAAAAATACGGTCTTAAAAGAAACTTTTTTTCGTAGTGCTAGTGATGATTGAATGTTGAGTCGATTACCAGGGATGTCTCAAATTCTAGGTGAATAATTTCTTAGAATTTATAAATTCAATGAATCACAAGTGAGTAATAATAATAATAATAATAATAATAATAATAATAATAATAATAATAATAATAATAATAATAATAATAATAATAATAATAATAATAATAATAATAATAATAATAATAATAATAATAATAATAATAATAATCATAATAATAATAATAAAGAAAATAAGATGGCACACACTGATGAGTGCATTATTTTGTATTATTTACACCCAAATCTAAGCGTTGTTATTCCTAATTTATTGTAAATAAAGAGATTTTAGGGTTATTTTTGTTATTTAAATGAAAAATACAAATTTAAGAATAAATGGGGCTAATAATGCAACTTTGAGAAATTTACACTCACATCTTATATTTCTAATCTCTTGTGCAAGGTTGTTTTTGAGTATTGACAGGGCTATAAGGCAAGCGGCAAAGTTTGAGCTCAATTTGGGCATGAAACGGGCACCTCCATAACTTCAGAGGTAAAATTGTAAATTCAAATGACTTATTTCGGACTCGGACAAAGCACGGAAATTGAAGTCCTTGAATCAAGAGACGCTTGAGTTCAAATGGTGTATCAATCAGAGTTGGAATGAAGAAGTTATGGGCGTTCAAAGTTCGAAGTCAAAAGAAAGTCAAAAGTCAACCCCAAAGTCAAACCCAATCCCTTAACCAAAACCGACCCTTAAACTAAGCCAGCATGTACCTACACCTTGGGTGTGTGTTTAGTTTGTAGTTATTTATTTTTGTATTATATATTTTTATTTGAGTCATGTACATATTTTTAGTAATTTTTATATTTCATTTATGTGTGTAGGCTTATTTTTATTATTTTATATTTTTTGTGTCATTTTTATTATTTTATTTTCTTTAGTGTTTTACCATTTTATGTAAATTTAGTAGTGCATATGAGTATGCATGTCATTTTATGTAGTAGTAAGTCCGTGTCAGTAAACAATATAGGTGTGAATTTTATTTTTAGTTTTATTATTAGTTTAGTAATATTTTTATTAGATTAGGTTTATTAATATTATTTTATATTATGTCTTTTTATTTTTTGGTTAGAATTTAATTTTTAGTTTTATTATTTTATATTAGTTAATTGTTATTTTTATTTTTATTAATTAGGTACGAAATACACACACACACATACCATACAATCCTACACACTCACACACCCAAACAATCACTCACACATAGCTAACTACCATACACCTCACATACACCGTACCAACCCCCCAATCATCTTCCACAATTCCACTCACGTTCTCTCTCCACCTCCATAACCAAAACCCATATCTTCTCTCTCTCCTCCCTCATCCACCAAACCATCTCTCATCATCTTCCCCACTATATCATCCACCTTCTCTTTCTCTTTCCTCCATTAAACCTCAAACCACAAACCCAAAACCCATACCCATCTTCAAACCCGAACTCAACCCATGAGACCAAACCTCCATTAAATTTTGCCAGACCTGTCATAACTCGAGTTGTCCCGGTTTGAAATTGCACAAAACCCAGATAGTCTGTGTGACGGATACACTTATAAATACCATTTTTGTACATATAGTAAAGATAGAAATCTTTAGAGCGTAATTTTTGTGGGCAAGTTTGGAGCATAATTTTATTGTATTGGTACTCAAATATTGGGACTTCAATCTTGTAAGTTGATTATTATTATGACCATTAGTGTTTCATCTTGCAATTTTTTTATTTTAGTTATTATGTCATTTTAATTTAAATTGCTAGGATGAGGTGAAATTTACCATAGTTATTTAGTGTATAATTTAATTGGTTTAATTCGCCAAATTCCCTACTTGTTCTAAAAGCGTTTTAAAAATTCGGTATTCATTTAAAATATTCACGAGAGTGATATTTTAAACCTTCTAAATTTATTATCTTATTCACGTCATTTGATTTTATGTGCTTACGTTTGATGAATTATGCTTATGTTAAATTGTTTGATAGTCCATATTTATATTTGACATTTAATGCTTAGGAGTGATATTTTTAAGGGAATAGGGATTTTTCGTATCTAAAAAGAGATGTCAAAATTTACATGACGAGAGTCGGTACAATTTTGAGTTATAAAATGGAATTGAGAATTATACTAATTAATCGTAAGCTAGTAAAATTGGCAAACGGGTCCGAAATCCTAACAATATCTCCATACTTGTTACATAATTTGTGTCACTAATTTATTTTTATTTTATTTTGTTTCATCACTCAATTACTTTTATACACTCAGATGCCTAGTTGGACAATCAATATTTTATAAAAATTGATGAAATATTTGTAACTCTGATCCGTACTTACACCTGCTATATTTCAATAATCTGTACACTTGCGATAATTTTAATTTTTAAAATTTGACAATAGACACACATAAGACATGTTGTACAGGGTTTGGTATGCACCTGCATCCCCGAGGTTGTTAGGTATTTGATTTTATGACACTAGAATCCTATTCAACAGAGTATCTTTACTTGTTAAACCATGTGTATATTTCCCTTTGGGGTGAGGTTATATTTATAAGGTAGGGTAGGAGTCTCCTACGTCAGTTATTCCCCATTTATTCGTCCTCATCTCCTTAGATCTTACCTTGTAATTATATGTGATAAGGCCAATAGGTTATCTTAAGAAGATCACGTTAACTAGGTGAATTTTTTCTTCCTAGCGAATCTGGCAGTGCACATGCTCGTGTAACTATTGACCCCATAGATACATGTAGGTAGCGAGATATTAATAAGTTGGGGCACATATCAAAAACTCACTCGAACATTTTTTAATACACATTTATTTCAAGCGTTCTTCATCATGTTGCTGGCGCAGACCTTTAAAAGAAGAGAATAAAGGACTTTCTGGTATAAAATAAAAGACTTGGATTAAATGTGTATTAAAAAATGTTTGAGGGACTTTTTGGTATTTAATCCTAATAAGTTTAAGCATATTAGTAAAAATATTTACACAATTAAATAGTAAAATTAGAAAATATATTACCGTAGTAAGCACATGAAAATTAGAAAAATACAATAAAATTACATTATTTATGACTATTAACAGATTTAACCTTTAAAATTTGGATTAATTCTCAATTCGGTCACCCACGTGAGGGGCATATCCTAATTTTTGTTAAATTAGTTAACAACCGTCAAAATTTAGATTCATATGAAACAATACGATATTTTGAGGGCTTGATTGAGAAAATTGAAATATCATGGACTCAACTGTGACTACCCTTAAATATCAGGGGACGAATATGTTATTAATAATTATTTTTAATTAAAATTAATATTTTAGTTAAATATTTAAAATAATTTGTTCCAGTATATTAGGTGATAATGTATTTAATGAAAAAAATATAAATTTTAATTGAAACTTTTTAGAGTGGTGCTACCGTCACAGAAAATTTACTCCGGTTCTATCACCAACCACGCAAAGTGATTTCACTTTGGGATGAAATCATTACATGTCGGGGGGGGGGGGGGGGGGGTGCATTTATGGACAATCATTTTTTTGCATTGGGGAGTGATTCGAGGGGCTAAAATTTCATAAGAGTAGAGTTTTCCATTTTTTTTTTAATAAGGTGTGCTATCCCACGCCCTAAAATGCCTCCCCCACACTCTTTCAATCAATCCAACTTATAAGGATCTAAATACCCTTTCCTCTTTCATTAAAACATAACATTATTTTAAGTATTTAAATATAACAAAATTTTAAAACATAAGTAAATAGTTTTTCGGAACAGTTTTTAATAATAAAAAAATAGTTTTTAATGAACAAAAAATAGTTTTTAAGAATAATGACAAAAAAAGTTTTTTATTGAACAAAAAATAGTTTTTAAAAATAAATAGTTTAAAAACAATTTTAATAAAAAAAAATTAACAAAAAAAAAACTATAAAAAAAGAAAAAAAATAATTTCTAACAAAACAAAATAAAATCATTTTATAACAAGCAAACAATATCTTTAAAAAAAATCAGTTTTTAAAGAATAAAAGTATTAATAACATAAAAAAAGTATTAATACTAAAAACTTTCTGTAGAGAAGTTTTCAGATTTAGCAATTAAAAATATACAAAAGTATAATAAACTTACTAATTTATAATAAAGTCTAAAAAAATAGTAATGGGTTAAAGTGTCTCTATTTTTTTTAAACAAAATAAACTGACTAATTTGTGATATAAACATTTTTTTTAAAAAAATAAAAACCGTTTTTCAACAAATTGTAATAAAAACTGTTTTTTTTAATAAAATAAAAATGTTTATAACAAAAAAATAGTTAAAAAAATTCTAACAAAACAAAACTATTTTTTTTTTAAATTGTTTTGTTTTTCTAGAATTTTTTAAACTTTTTATTTATGTTAAAAATAGTTTTTATTTAAAAAAACTGTTTTTATTGCAATTTGTTAAAAAATGGTTTTTATTTTGTTTTAAAAAAACAATTTATATTACAAATTAGTCAGTTTATTTTGTTTAAAAATTAGTTTTTATTTATATATTAAAAAAAAGTTTTTCTTTTCTTAAAAAAATTAAAAACACTTTAACCCATTACCATTTTTTAGACTTTATTACACATTAGTCAGTTTATTATACTTTGGTATATTTTTGTAAGGACATTTCTTTCCATTATTAATTTGTATGTCGTACGCCATTATACCGTTGAAGAAACTCAAGATCGCATCTACTCAATGGATCCGAATATCAAAGTGTCTTCAACATCATAGCCTCTGCGAGAATGAACTTGGTAAAATTTTGTTTTTATGTTCCTTAAAGTTCATATTTAGTAGTCCCCGGACTGGTAACGAACCGATAAAGCTATATTTTAAAAGAACCGATCCGAGGTCGGACCGATCTGCCTCCAAGCTCGACCGGTCCGCCTGGGATAAACACGATCAGATCCGTGTGATATTTTTCCACCTAATCATATTTCCTATATATATAACTATTCCGATGGTGTATTTCTTTAAGTCTTTGAGAAAACTTTTTTAAGCGTTAAAACACAACAAGACTTCATTTTTTTGATGTGCCAAAAATCTTTTTGATTGACACACAAAAATTCCAATTGCTTTTGTGAATCTTTTGGAACCCTAGAACACAAACTTTGTTACTGTTCATCTTTGTGGAGTTGCTGACGGAGTCTCTACAAACTATTATCGCTGCGTGTCATTGAGGAGAGCTGCGGTTCTTCCTTTGTTGTTTGGGCTGCGAGTCCTTGGAGGGTGCTGCGTTTATTCTCTTGCTGAGTTCAAGACTGCGTGTCTTTGTGGGTTGGCTGCGTGTTGATCCATTGCAGATTTCTCAATGTAATTGTAAGTTGCGATTTGTATATTCATAGTGAAATAAAGGTTTTACCCGAAAGGTTTTTTTTTCCTGAAATCGGTGTCTCAACATATTTTTGTGTCACATGCTTTATTTATTTATGGGTTGACACACGCACCTTAGATGCATGTTTAGGGTCTCTAATTAAATAAGGGGTTCTTGGAAACTTGCGAATCTAGTTTAATCAATTATCACACGGTTCGCACTTTTCAATTTTTCATTGCTAAATATGAAAATTTCTCTACATACGTTTTTAGTATTAATACTGTTTTTATTTTATTAATTTTATTTTGAAAAACTATTTTTATTTTTTTAAAAATGATTTTTTGTTAAATACTCTTTTTTTTCACTGAAGTTTTTTTATTTTTCTAAAAACTGTTTTTTTCATATTTTTATTCTTTAAAAACTATTTTTTTAAAGAGATTGTTTGTTTATTATAAAATGATTATATTTTGTTAAAAACTGTTTGTTTTGTTAGAATTTTTTTTCTTTTTTTATATAGTTTTTATTTTGTTAAAAAAAGTTTTTTCATTAAAACTGTTTTTATTTTGTTAAAAATTATTTATTTTTAAAAACTATTTATTTATGTTTTACAATTTTATTATATTTATATACTTAAAATGGTGTTATGTTTTAATGAAGAGTGCTTCTACCGGAACTGAAATTTCGGTTGAAATTTCGACAGAAAAATGAGGTGGCAGTAAGTTATTGGAGGGTTTTGTGGTTCCACTGGCATGGACTCCATAAATTAACCAATAATAACCCTCCTCCTATTTCGGTAGATACACTTTAGGTCAAGAAATCGGATCCAATAACATTTTTATTTAATGAAAGAGGAGAGAATATTTTCGTACTTATATGTTGGATTTGTTTAAAGAGTGTGAGGGAAGCATTTTAGGATTGTGGGGATAGCCACACCCTTTTTTATGCTTTACCCATTAATTGGTAATATCATCTTTGACTACTTTAGGTTAAGGCTAGGCTACACTAGGACCATCAAAGTATGATGCACGTAGTGTACTACGAATGCAGATGAAACATATGATGCACATATACATTGCATTCTTATAGAAAAACTAGACTATTACAATCAGAAAATTATAGAAAAATCCTCATCGGAACACAATAATTATAATGAGAATTAGTGGCGGATTCAGGATTTTGTGTGAACTGTGGCGAAAGTTTCGATAGTTACCGGGGTTTTGGGGGCGGGAGCCCCTAGGCGATTTTTTGGGTGGTTATTTCGAGCATTTTTTGGATTGTTTTTACTTTTTTGGGCATAATATTCATTTTCAACACTAATTGGAGTGGGAGATGATTGAACCTCGCTTCAGATATGATTGGTGCGTTGTATTCTCTTTTTCGTTTAAAATATTTCTCCATTGATTCCCTATATTTACAAATTTAATTTAATTTCACATATAAATTTAATTTCATATAAATTTACATATAAACATCATATAAATTCACATATAAATTTATATAAATTTACACAAAATAAATAAATAGACACATATAAACAAGTATACACAAAATAAATTTATAAATTCACATTATAAATTTAATTTCATTTTAGTATAAATAATTTTAGTATAATTTCAGTAGTATAAATATAATTCTACATATAAACAAATATACACAAAATTTACCTGGTAGGTAGGCTGGTCTGGTGGAGGAGATAGCAGGGGGCGGGTCGCGCGGGTGGAGCGGAGTCTCGGAGGAGAGAGCATCAGCGGGTGGAGAGGAGAGAGAGCAGGGCAGCGGGTGGCACAGGGAAGGGCAGCGGGTGGTGAACGGCGGAGGCGGTGGAGGTTAGAGAATAGGGTGATGGAGAGAGAGCGACGATAGTGTCTTTAGAAAATAGGTTTTTTTTTTATTTGGTACGGGAGAAGAGGGAGTATCAGACCTTTAAGTTTTTTTTTAGTTTATTACAGATTTTTCCCTGAACTTTGAATATAATTTCAAGTAACCTCCAGGTTCAATTTGTTTACACAAAAACCCCTAATTTTTTTTTTAAAATGAACTAGGGCAGCCGCCCCACTTCGGCCTGGGGTGGATCCGCCCCTGACGAGAATGGTAGAGAAAAACACATCATCTGAACTCTCAAAAACTTGTATTTTGTTAGAATATTACTAGACGGACTCTTATCTCATACCCACTTTTACACCCTTATAATAAGACAAACAAGTAATGACCCACTTTCAAATGATTAAACTCCAATCTAACAATAAAAAAAGATCCTTAAAGTAAAAAAAAAAACTTAATAAAAATGTATTTAATAAAAACTAAAATTTACATTATTCAATAAAAACTGTTTTAAAAAAATATTAATAAGAAACTATTCTTAAAAAAAAAACATTTTTAACTTGTTATAACTATTTAAAAAAAACATTTCAACTATTTTAAAAAACAACTTCTTAACTGTTTAATTTTTTTTTTATAAAAAGTAAAATATTTATAAGTGTTTCAATAAATGTTTATAATGTGTGTTTTAAAAATAAAATAATATTAAGAAATTGGTCCGCGCCAGCAGGACGCCTTATTTTTAAAATGTCATTTTTCTCAATATTCTCTTATTTTTAAAGGTCCGCGTCAATGGCACGCCTTATTTTTAAAATAGCAATTTTTGTAATATTCTTTTATGTTTAAAGGTCCGCGCCAGCAACACGCTTTATTTTTAAAACACCTATTTTTTCAATATTCTCTTATTTTTAAAGGTCCGCGCCAGCGGCACACCTTATTTTTAAAACACCAATTATCTTATTTTTAAAGGTTTGCACTAGCGGGACACCTTATTTTTAAAACACCAATTTTCAAAAAAATTTCTTAGTTTTAAAAGTCCGCGCCAGCGGCATGCTTTATTTTTAAAACACCCATTTTCTCAATTTTTTATTTTTAAAGGTCCGCGCCAGCGGCATGCCTTATTTTTAAAACACCAATTTTTTCATATTTTCTTATTTTTAAAGGTCCGCCCCAGCTGAACGCCTTATTTTTAAACCACCAATTTTCTCAATATTTTCTTATTTTTGTAACACCACACGATTTTTGGAGACTAAGAAATTAAATTTTGGGAAAAGAAAATTTAATTGAATTGGAGAATTTTAAAATTTGGGAATTGAGGCCCAAAAATAGAGAATATTTTAAAGTATTCTGGATGATGATTTTGAGTGTGCCATCGATCCCGGAAGGGTCGAGATAGTCAAAATGACTGTCATTGGGTCTTATTTCGGCTCCAGAATATTTTTCAGTCAGTTTGACTCGAATAGGTGTAAACGAGTCATTTAAATTGTGTATTAACACTTAAATTGGGTTTATTGTTTTAAAAGGATTAGTGGCTTACGAATGAAGCCATTTCTCATTTAAGAGAAAGAAAGAAAAAGCCCTAGAGAGAGAAAGAGAAAGAAGAAGAAGAAAGGAAGAGAGAGAGGAAGAAAAGCTTGGGATTTTCGGCCCAAACACGACATCGAGGACGATCCAACCTCTACAAATCTGAGGCAACTGTTTAATCTTGCTAAATAGCTATTTGTGTATTTCATTTCATAAATTGTGGGTTAAATAAATGGATTTTTGGGTATAAATATCAAAACCTATATTTTTGGGTTTAAATCTTGAAATCAATGTTTATATATGGTTTGATGACATAAAAATGGTTGGGATGAGATGTAGGATGGATTTTATTATTACAAATATTATTGGTTTAAAGATTTGGGGGCATGAGGATCATATGTGGGTGTTTGAGGGTTGTGGGTTTGCTGAAATAGGAAAATCGGCCAAGATAACTGGTATGGCCGGTCGACCGCGCCCAGGGGACCGGTCGATCGCGCCTTAAGGGGAAAGCCTACTGCATTTCTTTGTAGGAAAAATTTGGACCCGCGGTCGACCGGGGGTCTGGGACCGGTCGACCGGTCCCCTGTTTTTAGCCCAAGCATGGGAATTTCTTTTACCCCTTTTTCTTTTGGAGTTTATTCTTAGGGGCTTTCTTAATGGGCTGTTTTATGGGGTTTTCTAGGATGATCACTAACCCTTTTTAGTTGGGTTTGTTGATTTGGGATCCTTCTCTTATGATGTAAGAGATATGTTTTGGAGACACTTAAGGGGTTTCTCACACATTGTGATTATGGGGACTTCTTGGGATAATTTGGGAAAAATATATCCATGTGTGCTTTTGGAATCGTGGATAGAGATTTTGGGGAAACCCAATGGGACTGAGAATCCTAATTAGAGACAAATAGTAAGAATGAATGTGTTGGGAGGCTAAGAACTCTAAGAGAGTGAGGAGTCTCATATCCTTAGAAATTTTTAGACTAAGGAATAATCGATAACTCATTAGGAGTAAGGGTTCATAAGATCAATTAAACCATTGGTGAAATTGGGAACGATTTGGATCGTACTATCGACTAGAATAAGCGATAGCATAAATTCTAGTTAGGATAGTTTACACGTAATTGTGGGGAAAGCACCATTGAGATTTCCAATACTTGAAACGAGGTTGGAATAATTTGAGGTTTTAGACTATTAAGTCAGGTATGTGCCTATGGTTAAATAGTACTAATGGTAATTATGTACTTTCGAATATGGATGAAATGGGTAGTGATGGGTTCCTACACAAAATTTTGGGTGATAACCCTAAGGTTGACTATATATGTGTATATATATACATATGATTTTGGAAGACTATTAATCATAGGAAAAATGATTGAATATGTTTCAAGTGAGGGATTGTATTCACAGATCAAGGTAAATGAAATGAGTTTGTGGTGACGGCTTGTATATTGAGGATTTATGTATACTCATAGCCGGGTTTATATATCTTATACATATGAACGAGAATGAGTTTGTATATATATAATGATATAGCGATGTGTGAATATATGTACATATATCTATATATAGATATGAATATATGGATATATTTATGATGTGGACATACATGGTATGGATATTTAAGCCGTATATGATTGTTTACTATTTGATCATATGATGGGATCATATGGATGTATGTATATTGTGCATGTGAGCGATATATATACTTATGTGGTTAAGCATACCCCGCTCATGCTATCATTGTGAAGTTTTCGCACAGAGGGTGAGCATCCTGGCATATAGAGCAAGGTGTGGATATTCCCTAGGTCATAGTCGTCCCTTGTGTTATTATACGATAGATATATTTTTGGGATGAGACGTGGTGGGTATGTTTCGTCTCATTTCCAGTTGGAGCTATGACCGCTTCCCGGTACGTGGTGTGTGTGAGTTATCACGAGGTGGGTGTCGTTAATCCCCACCAGGTGGTCCTCAGTTTCTACGTGAGCCGGGAGCTGGAAAGATGATAGCATTGATGCATTTTTATCGGCGATATATATAGTCGGGTGGATTATGTGCATGTCCATTGTACGTCAGATATGATATGTACACTTGGTCATGGGTATGGATGATTGGTATATGTATATATGTGGTGAGAATAAAATACCTATATATATATATATATATATATATATATATATATATATATATATATATATATATATATATATATATATCCTATAGATGAAAGGATATAGAATCTTTGTGGAGTACATCTTGGATGATTATGGTGTACTAGATTGATGGGGGTTGATGTATCGCATTTAAGGAATATTTCAGTTACATCATCTCAAGGATATTATTGGAGATGTTAGTTGTAGTAGTAGTATAATATTGTATACACGACATTATGGATCTCTATGATCGACATTGTCAAAGAGTAGTGTAACGGGGCGGTTCCTTGTTTGGATTTCGCTTTTCGAGACACCCCACGCACGAAATGTAGTACATTGTTGAGAGTAGAGAGAAGTTCTGTCGATATTTATGTGTGGCATAATGGATCTCCAGAATCGACGTTGACAAGGAGTAGTGTAACGGGGCGGTTCCTTGTTTAGATTTCGCTTTTCAAGACACCCCACGCACGAAATGCAGCGCAACGTTGAAATTGGAGGGAAGTTGTGTCAATAATAAATTTTGCATGCTTATTAATTTGAAATTAAATCATACGCTTCAACCCAAATGCATATTGGGTAACTTATTAACTTTATAAAATGGTTAAATTATAAACCGGAATCCACTAAGCCTAATAAGGCACATATGATTGAAAATAAATACTTAACTCTGTTTAGAAAAGGGGTGGATTCTTGGGTTATGATAGGAAGATAGATCGCGTGGGTATAGGCTAGGCCTATGATAAGTTAGGTTGTCCTAATAAATGGGGGTAATTTAACTAAAAGTTGAGGACGCGAATAGGTGCGCGCCTTTAGATGAGAGGTGAGTTGGGGTTCCACGAGAGTGCGATTACACTTTAATAATGAAATAAGTGCACCGATATTTATTATGCACGGTTAACACACTTGCTAAATATTTTTCACAACTCGGGCTCTGACCTGTTTACTTTTCTCTCCTTTATATATATATATATATATATATATATATATATACTATTACAGGTGTCCTACCGCATGGATGCCGAATGACCTTCTATCCAGAGTCTTGGGAGCCGTGACAGGTGCGGACTGTTGCAGGATGTATCTTGTAGCCGCTTCCTACTTCTTTAAAATTCTAGGTAGGATTCATATTGTATATCGGGTTTGTACCCAAGGGATATTTATGTACATGTTTATATTTATTCCATTCCAGTTATTGTATTGGCTGTGACTCGACAGCTTATTCGGGTCTACTTTTTATAGTACATTCTGTTGTAGTTATTTATTTCGTTTTATTCTAGCATTTCATTTCTCATAGTTCTTTCATGCATCTTTCTTTCTTTTATTAGTAGTGTTAGTTGGTTGTCTGTTGCACATTTTATTTAATTTTAACATCTCGCCTATATGATATCGGGTAGTTAGTCCTATATTATATAGTACCGAGAGTTGATGTTGAGACTGGACCATCTGAAACTCCTGATTTAATATAGTATGGGGCTGGCCACCTGTTATTATTTTAGGCGGGGTGTTACAATTTTTAAAGGTCCGCGCAGATGGCACTCCTTGTTTTTAAAATACCAATTTTTGCAACATTCTCTTATTTTTAAAGGTCCACGCCAACTGCAAGCTTTATTTTTAAAACACCAATTTTCTCAATTTTTTCTTAGTTTTAAAGGTTCGGGTCAACGGCATGCTTTATTTTTAAAACACTTATTCTCTCAATATTCTCTTATTTTTAAAGGTCTGCGCCAGCGGCACACCTTATTTTTAAGACACCAATTTTCTCAATATTTTGTTATTTTTAAAGGTCTGCGCCAGTGGCAGTACTTTTTTTTGAAACACTCCTTTTCTCAATATTTTCTTGTTTTTAAAGGTTCGCGCGCAGCGGTACGCCTTATTTTTAAAACACCAATTTTCTCAATATTCTCTTATTTCTAAAGGTACGTGCGAGCGGCACGCCTTATTTTTAAACTCGTTTTTTTTAATAAGTCTTTTAAAAAAATTATTTTGAGGTCAGCTGGGAGGTTTTAACTTTTGTTTATATGAAAGTAATTCTTCTATGTTTGAGAAAAAAAAAATTTTAAAATTAAAACAAAAAAATATAAACCTACTTGTGTTCAGATCACTTTTTTTTAGTTTAGAATTTGGAGATTGTGGGTATTGTTTAACTTGGTTTGTGGTGGGCCATCTCTTTTGTGTAGAATTCTTTGATGCATAGCCCTATTATTATGATGTTGCGTTCCTTTGCGTGCTACGACTTACGTACTCAATGCACGAAATATAAGTGATATGATTTCTTATACGACATCGGTCGAGCATCGATGACTAGCGAGGGTCTTTAGAAATATAAAAGGAGGAGGACTCAGTCGACGACACTGAGTATTTTGAAAATGATGATCGAGATAAACCCACAAAAATTGTTGTTCGGTCCGAGAATAGTAAAGGAGTCGATCGGGAACTGTAGTTTCCTCAAGCATCATCATTAATGACATTTATGACGTTTAAAACTCACCAACACTGACAGTGAAGGGCGAGGGAGGTGGAAGGACTCTTGTGAAGAAAAAAATTCAAAGGAAATTATGTAGGGTGAAGAGTAGTAACACCAAGGGTTTTAAAATTTTGGGCAAAATTTTAAAATACTTATGGGAAGTGATGAGAGTTAGACATCACATATAAGGAAGCGCGGGGGAAGATAAAATGAAAAATTTAGGTATGATTCGACAGTGAAATCGTCCATTTGTTGTTTTAACTAGGATATGTATGAAATTTCAGAATTTATCTCATATGGGCAGAAAGCCCATCGTGAGAAGAGCACTCAAGTCGCTTTAAGAATTCCTTACCCAACAACGGAGGGGTACATTAAAGAGAAGAAAATTTCATTATACGGATGGAATTGTGAGTTAAATACTCAAATAAGTATGGAAATTTGATGAAGACGACTAGGTTCGATGTTGCTAAGAAATTTGTTCATATTTCCAGGAGAAGGGGAACCAGGAGGGTTGGGAAAACCTAACTGAAGGGAAAGATTGAATTCAACAGTGTTAGTGGAACATCACTAGAAGGTATACCCAGTGGGGGACCTACCGAAAATAATGTGATGAAATCCCTACTAAGTGGTGATGAATGTAGCTAAGACCAGCGAGGCTTACCACGCGATCCACATAACTAATAGACCCAAAGGAATAATGGAAATAACAATTAGGAGCTAAGTCTGCCAAGTCGGAGAGAAAAGCATTCTAAAATGGTCAGTGGGACCAGTGATGAGGAAATGGATGGGGAAATTTCCCTATGTGTAGAGAGAGAGAGACTACTAGTGTTGAATGTGTCCACGTTGAGAAGTGAGACCAATAAGTTTGGGAATGGTAAGTCATGCCAATTATGCATAATAACTGGAGGAGTGAGAATTCTAGGGGAGGAATTGGAATTGGGCCCAGGAATTTACAACCCTAGACTGAAGGGTTTAGGCAGGACCATTGGAGTCCTTGGTAACAGAAATATGTTGTATTTTGGGGTTTACAAGGCCCAGGAAGAAAATGGGAGGCCTGTAAGGCCATAATTGAGGCCTAGATATTTGGGGAAGGGGAAACTATTTGGTGAAATACTAGATATATAAAGATTGCAGATGCTTGTGGGTCGTGTTGGAAGCTATATGCTGGGACCATGCGATCATGCAAGACTAATGAAATTATGTTTCATCCTTATGAGTAAAGAAGTAATTCAAGTGACATGGTTGTGTCACAACAGATATATGAAAGGTTAACATTAAAATTTATGTGAGAGTTAAGAATAGTGGGTACGTTTGTTCTAACAGTTAGGTTATAAACGTATTTATCATGGGTAACAGGCCTTTTTAGGTGTCACTGTGAGAGAGCCGGATGAGCACTAAAAGCATATGTTATCGTTATAATTTACTATTGCATTGAGTTAGTAAAATAGAGCTTATTATGGTAATGTGTATTGATAATTACCAAATGATTGATCGATGGTAGATTGAGTGATAAGACTATCATCCTGGATACTCCGGATGAGTAAAATTAATTTGGTAAGGCGCCATCTGAAATAGAGTAGGGCCTATATATATGAAAAAATATAAAATAAAAAAAATCATGATATCGTAGAATTTAATGAGTATGTTGTCTCGTTAGATGTGATCCCAGTGCGTAGGGATTTAGTTACTAATATAACTTAGGATGCATTATGTTCTTAATCGAGCAGTGCAATATAGCTTGTTATATATATAACGCCGAGAACTTGAGATAGTGAGAACTCCATGTTGCATGTTTTTTGATAAAAGAGTGCAAGAATAAACGTTTATGTCAACACATGGATATTATGGGAAGGTACATATTATAGACTGAGGATGTTATGGATTTCGATGACCAACAATGTTAGATAATAGTGTATCGGGGGGTTTCCTTATTTAAATTTCACTTTGCGAGACATCCTACACATGAAATTAACAAATGTAGGGAGTTGGAGAGAAGTTTGGATGATAGTACATGGGATTCATACCTTAGTTACTATATAATGAGAATATAACTGATAATTAATAATTCCACTATGATGTGAGAATATATTTCATTTATGCAATAATGAGCGATGCATATGGTGTATGGACACCCTAGGTAATTAAATCTTTATTTTTGTTCTCGTTTGGGATGCATGGGATAAGGTAAATGAATATAGAACTTGAGATATCATGACTTGATTGTGAGATCACGAGAATGGTATTATGTTGGGCAGTAGATTGTGATTGTCATATGAATTTGTCAACATTTAGCCAAATTTTAGTGCGGGGAAGGACTTCCAACGCGCATCGTGGAAAAGTCACATGAATCACGATTAAAGGCAAATTTGGGTAAATATCAAATGTACCAAGTATAAATGATGATGGTAATGTGATTTGATATTCGTTTTGTAGTAGGGCACCCATTTTTTGGTAAAATCGTGGACCATACCAACAGGGGTTTCTTCAACCAGTAGTTATGGGAGAGCATTCCCAAGGATTTTTTCTCAGTGGAAATAATTCCAAATAGGGGTTACAATCCTATATGGTTGATAACGGATTGGTTGACTGAAGTATCTATATAGCCGAGATAATGAGGCCACATGGGGTACCACTTAAAAGTGTGACTGATTCGGACAAGATCTTTGTCTTTCTATTTAGGGAAAAAATTTCACGAGACTAGGGGTACCTAGTTATGATTGAGTTCGACCTATCATCCATATATGAATGGCAGACGAAGCGGATTAATCAGATGTTGGAGGGTAAGTTATACGTGTACCCTTGAATCTTAGGGGAGGACAGTAGAAGTACCTTCAACTACTGGAGTTTGTGTAAAATAGCTCATACAAGTTCACTTTTGGGCATGGTGGTAGTTGATGTATGTCACGATAAGCCTTGTTGTTCTCCTTCTTATTAGAAAGAGGTGGGGGACCATGTATTATTGCGAATATCAGAGACGAGTCGACATTATTAGTATATATTATTGTGTAAAATATATACGTCACAAATAACCTACTTGTGTGTGAATAATCAACTAAGGTGCGAATAGTAAAAGGCTAGATAGTGAATATATAAAATAAGTTTAAGTAGTGAAACCTAAACGGGAAGGATTCGGCAATAACATACGTGAGATGTTCATTATTAAGGGTATTTGATAGCGTATTGTATGGACAGTACAAAGTAATTTACTAGTAATCACGAGGATGTGATGCGCAACATATAGTCAGAGTTGTTCTTATCTGGTGTCCTTTTTTAGAATTTTGGGATGAAATTTCGTTGCAAGGGGGGAAGAATGTAACACCCCGTATTTTTAAAGACTTTTAAAATGGGATTAATTAGAATTAATTGTGAGATAATTGGAAATTGATCCAGATTTAAATTATTACTTAAGAATAAAGTAGTATATGAATTATGTTGAATATTACTTGGTGATTAAAAGTAATATATGATTATGATTTTGCATATGATTAACAATTTATGAAAATTGTCGTGATTGATAAATACGATGATTACGAGAATTAAAGCGGGATGCGCATGTGAGTTGTGTCAGGACTAAATTTAAAGGAAATAAAAGTAAAATATTTTTAGGTCATCAAAATGGTCGTTTTGACTGTGCCCAAGTGTTTGAAAGGGTTTAAATAGTCGAAAACATCTACCTGGGTGTTTGATTTGGGTCTCAGGACACTTTGGAACCGAATAGACATCGTAGAGGGGTATTTTAGTCATTTGTAAATTAGGTGAATAGTAACTATGAATTTGAGGTGATACTATAAGTGAAGAATTAGAAGAAATGAAATTCATTCACCAAAAATCAAAAGAAAAGTCATTGAGGAGAGTGAGGGACTTCTTTAGGTGGAGACGAGTTTTCTAGGAGAACCAAGGGGCTAAGAGACACCTTACAACAACACCACAACTGTCGAAAGTTTTCAAAAAATTGAAAGAACACTAGTAGAGAATCATCCCCAATGGTTTAGACCTACAATCTAAAGGCAAGTAATTAAATATTACAAATTCTAGAATGTATATTGTCCACGTTAGGTTGTTCAGAAAATTCTGAAAAGTGATATGAATTAAGGTGTTTTTTAATGATTCTTTAAAGTGAGAATTACATAGAATAGATCTCTTTCTGAATTTAGAATCTATTCCCTAGAATATATGAATTAATTGGTGAAGAAATCTGGGATTTACATGTTTAATTAATGGTAAAGTCAAAATTAGAATTCTTGAGATTGAATATGAAATTTGAGTAGATTTATACATGTTGATGATGTTTAATTAATTTGGAGACGTTAGAACTTGCCCATATATGTTAGTATATAACCTGGGTTAAATGAATATAAATTGGAAGATGTTTAAATATGATTTTCAGGTTGAAAAATTGGTTAAATCCGTGGGTTATCATGTGCAGAATTTGGGCTAATATCTGGTCGGTCGATCGATCGGCTCAAGAATGTCGATCGATCGACTGATGGATCGATCAAACATGAATAGCCTATCGATCGAGTCCCTTGAAATATGATTTAATCCTTTTAAATAGTTATTTAAATCCCAACTTTAAGAAATACTTGGTGATGATTAATTGAACAAATTGGGACTTAGAGAGGGGCCGTAGGATATACGTAAGACCCGAAAATTATTATTAGGTGTGGGATTGAATAGGGGAAATTAAGGAGTGTTAATTGAAGGAATTACGGTGGTGACTTATTTAAATTGAGGTTTAAAAGATTATTTAAGGTTAGGATCAGTAGTAAGGGAGTCATTATTACCGGAATACCCTTAGGCTCATATGGGATTAACCTTAAGAGATGAAATAAAGATTTAATATTGAATTAGGGATTATCAAGAAATAAACCTAATTGGCGATGAAATTTGAGAATTATGATGACATGGACTAGTAGGGAGTGAGTGTTTACCTAAATAATTTATATGCGAAATAAATGATTACCCTTCGAGTGATGAGCGAAGCTCGAGAAAATAATTTGACCAGTAAAGTCATAATCTATAAATACGTAGGATATATGAGATAAATATTCTACATATAGAAATATTTATATGGGTTGTGCGTGTGCCTTAATGTGATTATATATAGGGGATGAATGCCTATATAATTATTTATTGTGTGTATGACATACCTACGCTGCTTGCTATTGGGGTATACGTTTTGCGTTATGGACTATCTTATCTCGATTGGACCCACTTAGGGGGATTTAGATACGTACACTGAGCATAGAACCTTGGTACGTTTTATCATTGTGAATGATAGTTTTGACGGTTAAATGGGTTCGTAGGTATGTGCGTGACCCATCTAACTTGGGAGTATTCTCACCTCCAAAATTTGTGTTATGAGATTTATGGTTCATGAGAGATGCCAAACCAATAGGCCTTTATACAGCGAGAGATGTATCAGGACATGATAGCAGAGTATGTATGCCCCACAACTGTGTCTGGGAGGTGCCATATTAGTAGATATAATAATGTGATGACTATATATATACTATAATGTAACTACTATGTGAAATTGTAGATTAAAATATATACTTTGATATAGTATACTGTGTGAAATTGTAGATTAAAAATGATAATGAGATCAGATTAAATTAAGTAAGTAAATACTTAATTTTAAGCTATGTAAGCCTAGTCCATACTAAAGAGGAAGGAACAGGTTTAGTCTGCATACGTATTATGTGGGAAAATCGGGGAAGCAATATTTGATAGAATCTTAATTGAATATCTTAATTATGGAGGTAATAAGGTACGTTAGGCATGCACACTAGATGAGAGGTGATAATTCTTAAGCGAGAGCCGAGAAACTAACATGTACATAATAACTGGTTAATTGTACTAGTTATGCAGTTGCTATTTTTAAATTCTATTACAATCGGGCTCTAACTTGTTTCCTTGCATATTCTCTTTTTTATTGTAGCTTATACATCAGGTATCCAGTATCATGGATGATGGCATAGGATATGGATATCTCAATGGGTAATAGATACTACTGGAGAAAAATATTTTATGTAGACGCTTCCATTCTATTGATTCCCATATCCGTAGTGTTTACTCTCATTTAGAGCATGTCGCTCAGGAGTCTAGTTATTTCACTTCTATATCAGAGATTGTAATCAATTGTGTCAATACGGTTAATATTGATTTTATTTGATGGTAATGAAATATTTTAACCAGAGAGTTATTCCAGTCCTACTTATTCTTATTCAGTTGTGATGTGATGTTGTTTATTATTACTACGCATTGTGGAAATGATTTTAGTTAAATTAAAAATCGAAAAAGTGTGTTTGGCAGTAGCTTAATTAATTATTTGGTGTGTTAATAAAGAAATTGCTTTTTTACTGTGATGCTGAGAATGAGCCAACTGGATATTCTGATTTGATTTAATAAAGGACTAATCACCCAATATTTAATTAGGCGGGGTGTCATAATAACCAAATAACTCGACAATCTCATAATATAAATTTATTTAATAATGAGTCCCCATCATAACACCATTGTTAGGGGTCACTTTAGTCTTTCAGTTGTAGCCTTTCTTCTAAACACTTTACATGGGGAATATGAATTCAAAGATTACGAGATATTTTATCTTTATTCTTGGTATGTGCTGTCAAAAACTTCCGCTATATGTTCGTATTTGTGTTTTTTTCTTAACATTAACAACATGATTTACCCTTATAATATTGGGTATATCTTTCTTTATCATTAATATTGTAGTTTACTATCACCGTATTTCTTATAGTTATTAATAAAGGATATGATAATTTCTCAAGAAATGACATGTGGATTCAATCAGGTCGGCCTCTACTAATGAGATTTTCCACTGAGTAACTGGAGGTCACTAAATAATCAACTACCTTGTGCCAAGTTAGAGGATTTCGACAAAGGAAGAGAATAAAAGGACACAAGAATGAGGAAGAAAGCTCATGTGTACTAAATTGGACTCCTTTGACAGAGATAAGACAAATTGGAATTACAGAATTGTCACAATTACTGATGGGATTGAGTTCATTAATTTAAACTCGCTATATATATATATATATATATATATATATATATATATATATATATATATATATATATATATATATAAACAAAGGACAAAAAATTTTGTACAAAAAAAATAGTTTGCGATTCATAAAAAGTAAAAAATAAAAAAATGGAGATTGAATTCCATTATTACCTCAAGTCCTCAACTAATTAGATATCAATGTCAATGAAACTATTATTGAGTTCCATTCTCGCCTTAGCTCCTTAAGTGATGAAAGACCTTCAAAAATATAGAAAGAATAAGAGATTCCATAAATAAAATCATATATATATATATATATATATATATATTTATATATATGTGTGTGTGTGTGTGTGTGTGTTGTGTGTGTGTGTGTGTGTGTATGTATATATCTATATATTAGGGAGTAGAATTTTTGACACTATTCCATAAGTTGATAACTTAATTAGTGGTTGTGATGGTGATAACAATGCAAAAAAAATGGAGGGCTGAGCTGAGACTTAGTCAAGAGAACACACCTCCTTCCTCTCACCCACCCTACCAAGGAATCCAATCTCTCACCCACTCCATCTTACACACACACTACCTTCTCTGGCTCCAAGAAACTCTATTTTCTTACTATTTTTTATGCGGTATCATCTCTCATACCATTTATTTCTCTTCTCAGATCTGAAAAATGTCAAGTGAGCTTAAAGGATTTCATTTTATGCATTTATCTCTTATGGTGGGTACCCAAATGGGCTTATCTTTTCATTTTCTGCATTTCTATCGCAGATTTGAACGTTATTTAGTTTTCAGAACGTGTTCTTTGTTGTTTACATTTGGTGTCCTTTGCGTATACGACTTCTGAACTTAAAACCTCATGTGTTTGTGTTTATTTATGCGTATTTTGATTTTGATTTTAGATCTGAAGTGTATTTTGTATTCACGTCTTATGTGTTTTAACTTGATTTTGATTTTAAATGGATACTTTGAGTTTCTTAGCATCTAGCAAGAGGTGGAGCTGAAATGGGCTTTCGTATGATGAGAGAGAAGGAGGTTTTGGGTTTGGGTATAATGAAGGTGAGAGACTATAATACCCCGTATTTTTGGCGATATTTATTTTTTGGGATTAATTAATTAAATGAGAATTAATTGGGAATTAATCCGGATAAAATACTAGCGAGATGTGAGTTGGTATTTGACTATATTGAGTATATATGATGATTTATGAATATTGAATTATGAAATTGTCGTGAGATTAACATACGACAATTTGAATATTTTAATGGGACGCGGGTGACAGTCGCGTCAAGATTTAATTATTTTGATTATAAAAGTGAATTTAAATTCTATTAACCGTATGGTCATTTTGAGTGCGCCAACGCGTCCGGAAGGGTCGAGATAGTCAGAAAACACTAGCCGGGGGTTTAGTTTGGGTCCCGGGGTATTTTTAGGCCATACCGGCAACATAAAGGGTATTTTGGTAATTTTGTATTTTTGGGAATTAAAAGTGACGAAAATTAGGAGTTTTTATCTCATTGGGAATTGACCCACTTAACCCATTAACAACCCATATTAACCTAGAAGGCTACGTAGGTTATTAGAATTAGGTTTTCTAATATTTTCCCAAAACAAACCCTAGCCACCATAGCTATTGGAGAAGAAAGCTTGGAGAGAGAGAGAGCTTCATCAAATCGTCATCAAAATCTGAGATTGAATAAAGGAAAGTGATTTAATTCCGTTTAATTCATAGAATGTTTCTTCCATGTTAGATAATTCTAAGATTTTCGTTTGTTCTTGAAAGTTAATGAAAAACCCATGAGTTTGGAATTAGAATACGATATTTTCATGAAAGGATTGCATGTAGAATCGTATTTAGAGGACAAATCTGATGTTGATATATCTTGCAAGACACAAAAACGGATTTAATTTTATAAATTTAAGACTTTCAATTTTAGGGTTTATGTTCTTGAAGAATTTGGGGAAAAGTGATGAGACTTGATGATTTAATGATGTTTAGGATCAATTGTTCCTTAAAACACGTTAGTATGTGACCTTGATATGTTTAGGATTGATTAGAGACCTTAAAACATTGTTGGGACGAATTTTAGAGGAGTATTGAAGAGTAGAAATTGGTGAAAAACGAGATAGGATTTATGGGCTTGAATCTGGTCACTCGTTAGAAGACCTACCCAGGTCGTTCGAACGAGCTCGTTCGAACGAGCTTCTAACGAGTTGACAGTTTGGGGTTCTAACGAGCGGGATGTTCGTTCGATAATCTCGTTCGAACGAGATCTCGTTAGATAGCCTAGTTCGTTCGAACGAACTCTCGTTCGAACAACCTCGTTTGAACGAGACTTCTAACGAGCTGGCAGTTTAGGCATTTTTGGCCTGTTTTGATTTTGGGAGTCCCGTAAACTTGTTCAAGGATAGAGATAACATTCCTTTGATGATGTATTAGTACACTTGGGACATTTGGGATATTATGAGAGAAAAATCTTATATAAGTGTGAATCGAATCAAATAGACATTATAAGCTGGGACGTGAGTGCCTACTACGACGTGAGAATAAATTATGGCGCGTATAAATATGGACCGGGATTATATAAGTGTATATACATTAAGTTGGTACGAGAATGCGATAAGTACTACAATTAAACTACGGTGATTACTAAGATGCGTGTTTACTTAGTATTGATATATGATTTGTGTGTATGACATACCTACCATACTTGCTATCACAGGGAGGTTTGCGTTCGCTTAGGGCCCTCTAATCCTTGTGTTTCCCGGATTTAGACTGGTTACCTCGATGAACATAGGTCAGAGAAGGACTTATTGGGATATTAATAAGTCTGTTGATCGTGGGAGCGCAGGTATGTGCGTGACCCATGTGATGTGACTGTGTTCGCCTCCATTATTTGTGATGTTGTTATCTGTGAACTATTCCTGAGAGATTCGGAATATGTGATCCTTATGTATGTGATGTACCAGGATGGATAGCAGAGTATGTGTGCACCATAGCTTAGTCTTGGGGTGCTTATATTGTATATTTATGTTGTGGAAAAATATACACTTAGTAAAATGAGAACTTTCATATGGTATTGTGTGTATAACTATGGAATAACATAAAAGGGATAATCTATAACGAGTTGTATTACTTTTATATGAGAACCTGAATTTACTTTAAGCCCCCTATTTAATTGAGATCGTTATAATGTTAATGGGAACCGAGTAATAAGGGTAGAACCTATGACAGTCTAGCTAGATATGATGTCACTTAGCTAGTGGTTTGTGTCATTTTAGATGGGTACTTACGTTAGGAGTGCACAGTTAGACGAGAGGTGAGAATTTCATGCGAGTGCACGTCCTAACATGTACTTTGCATTTAATGTTTTAAATGTTTTTAAAGCACTTGCAGGTTTTTAAAATATCTCCACATTCGGGCTCTGACCGTTTGCTTTCAAATCTATTTTTTTGTAAAACCATTTTAGGTGCCCAGCCACAAGGACACCATGCATAGGATACTCATTCAGGTGATGAGCTTTAGCTGTTTGTGGAAGCTACAGGGATTTGCTTTTAGACGCTTCTACCATTTGGATTCCATATTCAGTATTCTTCAGTTGTAGGGCATGCTGCCCAAATTCTATTAGAGACATTTCCATTTCAGTTTTTCAGACTTTGGCATGTATTAATTCAGTATTCAGTATTTCGTTACTTATTTCAGTTGTGGGATCTGTTGTGAGGAGTTTTTCCTCCGGACTTATTTATGTCATGAGATGGTTATTCTATTATTTCGTTATGGTGAATGGTGATATTATTCTTGCTTTAAATCTTTTATTGCATGTTAATCAGACTTTAATTAAAATTTGGCAACTTACTTTTTAAATACTAGGTGGTTAGTAATAATAAAATGTTTTCGACAGTGATGCTATTAACTGAGCCAACTTGGCATTTTGATTTAATTTAATAAAGGAGTAGCTACCCGGTATTTAATTAGTCGGGGTATCACAGGTGGTATCATAGCATCTGGTTCTAGTGTCCTTTAGGATCTGTACGGCTATTATGTTTCCGCTGAGCTTTCTTTGATGTAGAGCCCTATATTTTAGGACTGTTGTATTCTTGTGTGTATGCTACGTTCTTCAGCTATTTTAAGTTTATAACTACGAACTTATAAACTTCATTCTTATTTCAGATCCCTCCACGACATGCACGATGAGTTCCCAGGGATGCAACGCCCGAACCCCAGCCCGCTCCAGTTCAGGGCATGATGAACGCCGCTGAGGTTGCAGCCATTATAGCCCAAGCGGTAAATGCCGCAATTGCCGTAGTTCAGCAGGCACCGCCTCTGGCGCCGGTTGCCGCGCCAGTACAGGCAAATGCATTCCCGTCTGCTTGGGAACGTGTACGTGACGCTTTTCAGAAAGCGCATCCGCCAGAGTTTGCAGGTAGCTCAGATGTGGTAATCTCGAGCCAGTGGAGGAAGGATATGCAGAGGCACTTGAGGATGTATGAGTGCACGGACGTTCAGAAGCAGGTGGTAGCTAATTTCAAGCTAGTTGGATCTGCGCTGCAGTGGTGGGAATCTATTACCACCATGGAGGAGAGGGATACTCTCACTATTAAGGACTTTTGGGTGCGGTTCGACCGCAAGTACTTTCCTTCCGCTGTTCATACGGAAATGAGAAGGAAATTGATGAATTTGAAGCAAGAGGGTAAGACCGTGGCCGAGTATGAGGCCGAGTTCATGAATCTGTTGAATATCACTCTGGATGAGATACCGACAGAAAAGAAGAAGATTGAGAAATGCACTGACGGGTTGACATGGATGATCCGTCCGCATCTGTTAGGGAACCTTTCGTTGGCCACTTATTCTGATGTGGTTAATGCTGCTTTGTTACACTGCCAGGATCACCGCTTTCGTATGGATGAAGGCAAGAGATCGGGAGAGTCTAGCCATCAGGACAGGACTGGAGGACATGGTACCGGTGGGGCAGAATCTGTTCAGGGGCAGAGATAGGGTGAGCAGGGTTCCCAGCAGGAGGATCAGAAGAGATTCAGATCAAGGAATTATTGGCACGGACATGGAGGTTTCCGTCAGGGCCATCAGGGTCCAAACGACCATCAGGGCCAACAGGGGCAGAATGGGCAACAGTTTCAGCAGGGCCAGCAGGGCCAAGGGAGGAACGGTAACGGCCACCAGGGCCGGGGATAGTAGGGGCAGAGAGGAGGGAACCTCCCAGGGAAGTGTTTTTTTTGTGGCAAGATTGGCCATAAACGACAGGATTGTCCTGATAGGGGCAGGGCCCCATAGCAGCAGCAGCAGGGTGCTCGCCAGGAGCCGCAGAGGCCTATATTTCCTACCGCTCTCCCCGCACCACCACAGATGGCAGCATTGCCACCCATCCCAACAGTCCCAGCTCAGCAGGGGCAACTACAGTATGGACGTGTCTATAACGTCCACCAGGCAGCAGTTCCACAGGCACCTCCCGCGATTGAGGGTACGTTTCCTATCCATGGCACTATGGGTCAGGTATTATTTGATATGGGGGCTACACATTATTTTATAGCTACACATTTCGCGAAATCCTTAGGGTTGTTAGCTACGGCAGAGAGCACAGTGACGTGTGTCGACTCACCATTGGGGAATGGGTCACTTATATTCTTTATATGCTGGGGAGTGGGGGTAGAGATTGGTAGTCTGGTATTACCTGCCGATATGTTGGTATTAGATATGCATGTTCATGATGTGATTATCGGTATGGATTGGCTCGCTGATTATAGAGCCATGATTGATTGCTTCGGTGGGAGCATTGTTTTTGCCATTCCGGGGCAAGAGATGTTTGTAGTGGCGATGCCTCGCCCAGAGGGAGGTTCAATCGCTAATTTGTATTACCTAGAGGAGGATACCTCTAAGGAGGTTGTGATTCCTTTAGATTCGATCCCAGTTGTCAGGGAGTATTCTGATGTGTTTCAGGAGATACCAGGCCTACCCCCCAGTCGAGAGATAGACTTTTTTATAGACCTATTGCCAGCTACGAGACCTATAGCATGCGCACCGTATCGGATGGCTCCGACAGAAATGCGAGAACTACGAGATCAGATAGAGCAGCTGTTAGGTCAGGGCTTTATTCGCAGGAGTAACTCACCTTGGGGCACTCCAGTTTTGTTTGTGAAGAAGAGGGACGGTTCACTAAGATTATGTGTGGACTACCGGGAGTTGAACAAGGTCATGATACGGAATAAGTATCCGTTGCCTCGAATCGATGACTTATTCGACCAGTTGAGAGGAGCTTCCTTCTTCTCAAAGATTGATTTGAGATCGGGATACCATCAGTTGCGTATCAGGGAGGAGGATGTCTCGAAGACTGCGTTCTTGTCGAGATATGGTTCTTACGAGTTTCGGGTTATGCCTTTTGGTTTGACCAACGCTCCAGCAGTGTTTATGGACTTGATGAACCGAGTGTTCAGGGATTTCCTAGATCAGTTTGTCATTGTCTTCATCGATGATATTCTGGTTTACTCCCAGACAGAGGAGGAGCACGCCAAGCATATGAGACAAGTTTTGCAGACACTACGTCAGAACGAGTTGTATGCAAAATATGAGAAATGCGGGTTTTGGTTGAAGGAGGTCCAGTTTTTGGGACACATTATTTTCGACCGGGGAATATCTATTGATCCGAGGAAGGTATCCGTGGTGAGAGAGTGGGGACAACCCACGACACCGACTGAGATTCGTAGTTTCTTGGGCCTAGCAGGATACTACAGGAGGTTTTTTTGGGGATTTTTGAAGATAGCGGGTCCTTTGACACATCTGACTCGTAAAGGTGTGCCATTCATTTGGAGTGATGCCTGTCAGTTGGCATTTGATGAATTAAAGGATAAATTGACCTCAGCACCTGTGTTAGCATTGCCGAGATCGAGAGTTGAGTATTTGGTTTACACCGATGCGTCTTTGAAAGGACTTGGAAGTGTATTGCAGCAGGAGAGTCATGCCATAGCTTATGCTTCCCGTAAGCTAAAGCCTCACGAGAAGAATTACCCCACACATGATTTGGAGTTGGTGACAGTGGTATTTGCCCTACGAATTTGGAGGCACTATCTTTTGGGGGAAAAGTTCCAACTATTCACGGATCACAAGTCCCTACAGTACCTGTTCACGCAGAAGGAGTTGAACATGCAGCAAATGAGGTGGCTTGAGTTTGTGAAGGACTACCAGTTCGATATCCAGTATCACCCGGGTAAGGCTAACGTGGTAGCAGACGCGTTGAGCCGTAGGCCAGCAGATGAGGTGGCAGGGGTGTGGAAGGCTAAGTGGAAGGAGTTGGGACACCAGGATGCAGTGGCCCGATCTTTTATGTCTGTGATGACCGTTACACCGCATATTGTCACGAAGGTAGTATGGGAACAGGCTAATGACTCGTTCTGTCAGGAGCAGATAGTTCGATTACTAGCAGAGGGAGCCGAGTCCTATACCGTTAGCTCAGACGGGGGATTACTCTTCAATGGGAGATTGGTGGTTCCGGAAGGGGAGGAATTGCGACACGAGGTGATGGCAAAGTCGCACGGCTCATGGTTCGCGGTACATCCCGGAGGGGAAAAAATGTACCAAGACATGAGACGACAGTATTGGTGGAGCGGTATGAAGAGAGATATTGCTGAGTTTGTTTCAAAATGCGCCACTTGCCAGCTAGTAAAAGTGGATCATCAGAGACCGACAAGACTTCTACACCCGTTGGAGGTCCCGGTGTGGATGTGGGAGAGCATATCCATGGACTTTATCACGGGGTTGCCTACGTCGCAGAGGAGTCACGACTCCGTTTGGGTAATTGTGGACAGGTTGTCCAAAGTCGCTCACTTTTTACCCGTAAGGACTGACTACACTACAGGATAGTATGCCCAGCTCTTCATTTCAGATATTGTGAGACTTCACGGTTTACCACTAAATATCGTGTCTGACAGAGACAAGATATTTGTTTCGCGGTTTTAGGAGAGTTTCCAGGAAGCGATGGGCACGGAATTGTGGTTGAGTACGGCTTATCATCCGCAGACCGATGGGCAGACCGAGCGCATAAATCGGATGTTGGAGGACAAGCTACGCATGTGCATTATTGACTTTGGAGGTGGATGGGAGCAATACCTTCCACTGGTAGAGGTTGCTTATAATAACTCCTACCAGTTCACTATTGGCATGGCTCCGTTTGAGGCGTTGTACGGTAGTCCTTGTCGTTCCCCAGCATGTTGGTTGGAGGTGGGGGACAACAAACTACTTGGGCCGAAAGTGATTCAGGATACTTCAGCAAGGATTGAGTTGATTCGGAGTCGCATTCGGGTAGCTCAAGACCGGCAGACGAGTTATTCCGATGCGAAAAGATCTTTCAGGGAGTTCCAAGTGGGGGACCAAGTTTTGCTCAGAGTATCTCCTATGAAGGGGATTATGCGTTTCGGGAAGAAGGGGAAGTTGGCACCGAGGTATGTGTGGCCGTTTCCTATTATTGAACGGATTGGACCAGTTGCGTATAGACTCGGGTTACCGGAGCATTAACACCGGATTCACGATGTGTTTCATATTTCCTCGCTAAGGAAATATCTCAGGGACGATTTGGCTCATTCTCACATCGCTTTGGAGGAGATTGATTTACAGCCTGATAGCTCCTACGAGGAGGGGCCGATTGCTATTTTGGACCGAAGTGAGAGGAAGCTGCGGTCAAAGATAGTTCCGTTAGTGCGTGTTCAGTGGCGACATCACAATGTCGAGGAGTCCACATGGGAACGCGAGGATGAGATGCGCGAACATTATCCAGAGTTATTTTTATCAGGTACTTTCTAGTTTCGAATTTCGGGACGAAATTCTGTTATTAGGGGGGAAGTATGTAATACCCCGTATTTTTGGCGATATTTATTTTTTGGGATTAATTAATTAAATGAGAATTAATTGGGAATTAATCCGGATAAAATACTAGCGAGATGTGAGTTGGTATTTAACTATATTGAGTATATATGATGATTTATGAATATTGAATTATGAAATTGTCGTGAGATTGATATACGACAATTTGGACATTTTATTGGGACGCGGGTGACAATCGCGTCAGGATATAATTATTTTGATTATAAAAGTGAATTTAAATTCTATTAACTGTATGGTCGTTTTGAGTGCGCCAACGAGACCGGAAGGGTCGAGATAGTCAGAAAACACTAGCCGGGGGTTTAGTTTGGGTCCCGGGGTATTTTTAGGCCATACCGGCAACATAAAGGGTATTTTGGTAATTTTGTATTTTTGGGAATTAAAAGTGACGAAAATTAGGAGTTTTTATCTCATTGGGAATTGACCCGCTTAACCAATTAACAACCCATATTAACCTAGAAGGCTACGTAGGTTATTAGAATTAGGTTTTCTAATATTTTCCCAAAACAAACCCTAGCCACCATAGCTATTGGAGAAGAAAGCTTGGAGAGAGAGAGAGAGCTTCATCAAATCGTCATCAAAATCTGAGATTGAATAAAGGCAAGTGATTTAATTCCGTTTAATTCAGAGAATGTTTCTTCCATGTTAGATAATTCTAAGATTTGCATTTGTTCTTGAAAGTTAATGAAAAACCCATGAGTTTGGAATTAGAATACGATATTTTGAGGAAAGGATTGCATGTAGAATCGTATTTAGAGGAAAAATCTAATGTTGATATATCTTGCAAGAAACAAAAACGGATTTAATTATATAAATTTAAGATTTTCAATTTTAGGGTTTATGTGCTGGAAGAATTTGGGGAAAAGTCATGAGACTTGATGATTTAATGATGTTTAGGATCAATTGTTCCTTAAAACACGTTAGTATGTGACCTTGATATGTTTAGGATTGATTAGAGACCTTAAAACATTGTTGGGACGAATTTTAGAGGAGTATTGAAGAGTAGAAATTGGTGAAAAACGAGATAGGATTTCTGGGCTTGAATCTGGTCACTCGTTAGAAGACCTACCCAGGTCGTTCGAACGAGCTCGTTCGAATGAGCTTCTAACGAGTTGACAGTTTGGGATTCTAACGAGAGGGATGTTCGTTCGATAATCTCGTTCGAACGAGATCTCGTTAGATAGCCCAGTTCGTTCGAACAGCCTCGTTCGATCGAGACTTCTAACGAGCTGGCAGTTTAGGCATTTTTGGCCTATTTTGATTTTGGGAGTCCCGTAAACTTATTTGAGGATAGAGATAACATTCCTTTGATGATGTATTAGTACACTTGGGACATTTAGGATATTATGAGGGGAAAATCTTATATAAGTGTGAATCGAATCAAATAGACATTATAAGATGGGACGTGAGTGCCTACTACGACGTGAGAATAAATTATAGCGCGTATAAATATGGACCGGGATTATATAAGTGTATATACATTAAGTTGGTACGAGAATGCGATAAGTACTACAATTAAACTACGGTGATTACTAAGATGCGTGTTTACTTAGTATTGATATATGATTTGTGTGTATGACATACCTACCATACTTGCTATCACAGGGAGGTTTGCGTTCGCTTAGGGCCCTCTAATCCTTGTGTTGCCCGTATTTAGACTGGTTACCTCGATGAACATAGGTCAGAGAAGGACTTATTGGGATATTAATAAGTCTGCTGATCGTGGGAGCGCAGGTATGTGCGTGACCCATGTGATGTGACTGTGTTCGCCTCCATTATTTGTGATGTTGTTATCTGTGAACTATTCCTGAGAGATTCGGAATATGTGATCCTTATGTACGTGATGTACCGGGATGGATAGCAGAGTATGTGTGCACCACAGCTTAGTCTCGGGGTGCTTATATTGTATATTTATGTTGTGGAAAAATATACATTTAGTAAAATGAGAACTTTCATATGGTATTGTGTGTATAACTATGGAATAACATAAAAGGGATAATCTATAACGAGTTGTATTACTTTTATATGAGAACCTGAATTTACGTTAAGTCCCCTATTTAATTGAGATCGTTATAATGTTAATGGGAACCGAGTAATAAGGGTAGAACCTATGACAGTCTAGCTAGATATGATGTCACTTAGCTAGTGGGTTGTGTCATTTTAGATGGGTACTTACGTTAGGAGTGCACAGTTAGACGAGAGGTGAGAATTTCATGCGAGTGCACGTCCTAACATATACTTTGCATTTAATGTTTTAAATGTTTTTAAAGCACTTGCAGTTTTTTAAAATATCTCCACATTCGGTCTCTGACCCAATTGCTTTCAAATCTATTTTTTTGTAAAACCATTTTAGGTGCCCAGCCACAAGGATACCATGCATAGGATACTCATTCAGGTGACGAGCTGTAGCTGTTTGTGGAAGCTACAGGGATTTGCTTTTAGACGCTTCTACCATTTGGATTCCATATTCAGTATTCTTCAGTTGTAGGGCATGCTGCTCAAATTCTATTAGAGACATTTCCATTTCAGTTTTTCAGACTTTGGCATGTATTAATTCAGTATTCAGTATTTCGTTACTTATTTCAGTTGTGGGATCTGTTGTGAGGAGTTTTTCCTCTGGAATTATTTATGTCATGTGATGGTTATTCTATTATTTCGTTATGGTGAATGGTGATATTATTCTTGCTTTAAATCATTTATTGCATGTTAATTAGAATTTAATTAAAATTTGGCAACTTACTTTTTAAATACTAGGTGGTTAGTAATAATAAAATGTTTTCGACAGTGATGCTATTAACTGAGCCAACTTGGCATTTTGATTTAATTTAATAAAGGAGTAGCTACCCGGTATTTAATTAATCGGGGTGTCACAGAGACCATCAGATTTTGCTGGTTTAATGCTAAGACGACTCAGTTTTGTAGGTTCCTTATTCTTTAGAAGACTCGAGGAATTATTTTCTAAGTGTGATGTGAAGGAATTATTTTCATTTCATTTATTTTTTTCTTTTATTATGTGAGAATAGAAATTCGAGGTTGAGATCGCGTTTGTGTTTGATTCATGGTACATAGATATTTTTCAAATCTGATGTTAATTACAGGAATATTTTTTGGTTTGATTCATGGTATCTTCCGATGTCTTTTTCATTCTTTTATGGTGTATGAGGGTTGAGATCTAATGTCTATTACAATATCAATTTTGGGGTGGGAAAGTTTTGGGTTTTATTCATGGGGTTTTAGTTACAGGTTTGGGGGGTTTAAATTTAGTGTGTTTTAGATTTGTGTATGGGTATTTTCAGCTTTGATGTTAGGCTTTCCAAATTTTGAGGCCAAATTGGTTAAATCATAGAGATGTTTGATATCAAGTATTAACAGAGGAGAGTATATGCACCACATACCAAATACCCACCAAATAAAGAAACAAAGTAAATACCACCAAAGCCAAATATTTATTTGCATATGTTTTCATTGGTTTAATTATTTTATTTGTTTGTCTTGGGTCTTGGGTCTTGGGTCTTGGGTGGTTTCTATTTCTTTCTTTCATTCCTAAGTCGGTATATTATGGTTAGAGGTATAAGTGATGTTGGGGTGTGGTTTGCAGAGAATTGAGGTGTCAATGGTAACGGTTTTAGAGAGTTTAAAAATGGGCTAGTTAGAGAAAGAATGGCGGGTTTGAGATTCGAGGAATTTCACCAGGATACTCACGCCTCCATATTTTGGCATGCAGGTGTAATTTTTTGAATTAACAGATATGCAAAATGGAATAGTAACCAGGATTCTATTTTGTGGCTTTTTAGTTAAGTCGATATTATGATGTCTAATAGTCATAATTATAGTCATGATATTTTAGTTTTGGGTTTAACGTGAACTGAAATGTTAAAAAGGTTTACATAAGACTTATCAAATGCAAAGGATATTCATGCTTATTAGTTAAAGGGGATGGGAGTTTCACAAACTCCAAATGACGTCGATAGTCTCGCCACTTTAGTGAAGGTGAGATCATTTTTTGAGAAATTAATTTAGATGTTTCGCCACTATTGCGCTTGTCAGCAGGAGTGATATGCTATGTTTTTAGTTTTATTTCTTATAGATTATATAATAATAGTTTCATTGAGAGTTATCTTTTGTTAATATTTGTAGCTCTGTCAAGAGTGCTATGCACAGGAGCAAACTACACGAGTTGATCGATATTTCAAAAGATTTTGCAAAACAAGGAAGTTTAGTTACTTGGTTGTGACATGTTAATGTTTATGCTTGAATTATTTTATTTTTTTATTTGAATCATTTGCTTATTTGAGAAACATTTTTTTTGGATTTTGATACTTGCAATATTTTCAATATATGAAATACTTGTTGATATATTTAACATCTCTTTCATGGCAATAATTTTCCTCCTCGGACTTCATGGGTGTTGAAAAATTAAGCATTTGATTAGCTTAATGGGCTTGGACTTTACAATCTTGGAGCCAAAAATGTTGTGCTTGCTGGGCTTGGACTAATGGGTTGTATCCCAAGCACACTGTCCCAGAGTACAACTAGTCACTGCTCAAATAATGTGAACCAATTTATTCTACCTTTCAATAACAATTTTAAGACAATGATTAATTAACTTACTGCTAATGTCCTTATTTCAAGATTTGTTTACATTAATCTTCACAGTATGTTTCGAGATATCCATGCCAACTCTATATCATACGGATTTAGTGTTGTAAATCGAGGGTGCAGTGGCATTGGTTGAAACAGGGGAAAATCGAGGGTCATGTGGAAAATTAGATAAGTAAGGACACTCTATCCGTCTATTGAATTAAATTGATGAGTTTTCATCTCCCTAATTTCATATTTTCATTTTCATAATTCATATTTTACATGTCATTGATGAGTTTGATGGATTTTGTGAAATCATAACCAATATAATAAAAGCACGTGTGTTCACACTTTAGTTTTTATCATTTAGTGTACTTTGATTTCACTTAACCTTATTCACATTCAAAATCATTTCAGGCCCTTTTTGTTTCTCTGCCATCTCTCGCCAGTGGTGGTTAAAATTGTCATCACGATCTCTATTCATCAATGTTTCCTAGGTACTTATGCATATGTGTCAAGTGGCTAAGTTTGTGTAGTTTGAGTATGTTCATGAGGTATGTCCTCTATAAGCGCATGAGGTGAGGTAAATACAGTTTGCACCACATCATTTACAATGGCAATAAAAGTAATGACATGAGGTCTGTGTTATTCTGTTTCTTGGGATGAGATTGAATGGATGAGGGAATGGACAACTAGTTAATGATAAGAGGTTTTCGTATGTACTCTCTCTGTGTGTGTAAGAAAAATTCAATCTTATTTGTTAATTTTTTTTTTTGGGGGGGGGGGGGGGGTTCAAAATATGCTTCTCTGGGAACAACCTGAGCATTTGGATGTTTTTAAAATCTAATTTCACTGATCATGTATTCTGAAGTCATTTTATTTCAGAAGTCTCATGTTTTGTTTAATTCATTCTTTTTTCTATTTGTGCCTTGTAGAAAATGGATAAAAAAAACTTTGTATCAAGCCAAGTTCGAAGAAAAGAAGATGAATGTGGAAGGTTGGTTTGAGTGGACAGTTACTCACAACTACTTTTAGGTACCATTATCCAAGTACACTCTAATTTCTGTCATGCTCTCTCTTTCTTTTGAATCTGACATTGTTTGGGGGTTTCAATTCGATGTTTATTTAGTTGATAGTACATTTTTTAAATAAGGTTTTGGGGACTATTTGTTCTTCGATTTGGGGCTTTGTTTGAGGTTCTCAACAATACTTTAATTTTTCGTTGTTTGGTTTTTCTTTTAAGTTTGTGTCACCTATACTATGTTTTACTATATCTCGAACAGTAGCAGCTTAGTGAGTCCTTCTTTAATTTGAATTATCAATCAGTGCCTTTATTACACAGTTAAAACGATTGACTCTTCCTTTTCAGACTTCGCTCAATAACTTCCTTTCACTCATCTTCTCTCACCTGCTCCTTTATCACTCACAACAAAAGGCCCTAAGACTCCTATTTCTCTATATTTTTTCATGCAAACTCTACTGATGGTTGCGATTCCCGCCACTATTTTCTAACCCATGAAGTTAGGTACCCTCTCTTTCTTCTCACCATTCTCTTTTTGTTTTAATTTATTTTGGTAGGTTTTGAATGTAGTCACTCATAAGGGTTAATATACATTTCTCTCACACTTTTTTATCTTTTAGGGTTTTTAGTTGATTTTCAGCGGTCGATGAAGCTTCTATAGTTTGAGGGTTCAAGATTACTATTGCAAAGTTTGATACGACTCCTGAGTTAAAATTTCTTTCAATTTGAGGGCGATTGGAGTCGTTCAAGAGAGAGAAAAAGAACGTTCAAGGTTTTGTAACTGTTGGTACCGTAGTCTTTGAGTTGCATTTCTTTTTTCTTATTGTTGCATTTATTTTTTATTCAGAACTGGAAATCTTTAAGTTGGGATGAACTGTTAGTGCTATAAAGGTAAATCGATCCGACCATCATTTTCTCCTCAAACATTGCAAAGATGGGGGGAGAATCAACTGGTCATGGACCCGAGCCGATCTCAAATTTAACCAATCAATGAAATCTCAAATAAAGGAATGGTTGAATCATTATTGGGTATTAGATTACAAGAGAAATCCTAATGTAGTGGACCCGATCCCAAATTTATCCGATCAATGAAATCCTAGGGCCGATGGTGACATATAGCAAATCTATGACTAATCTGGGTTGAAGTTTGAATTTTTATTAAGGTTGGTTTAATCTGATTAGTATATCTAATTGTAACAATTAATATTTTATCTAGCATGAGAAAAAGGTATGATCTAGCAAGTCAAAAAGGATAAAATTAACCAATAAACAGGTAAGATCCAACATGAGAAACCAAAAATGCAGTGTTCAAAATACTTTTGTAAATACAATTTCTTTGTTCCCTTCGATTATTAGAAGTAGGCAAGAAGAATATGCCCACTGCATATTCCCCTAGTGGTGGTAGCTCAAACCCAACATCTTTGGCAACCTGACCCAATAATATTCACGATCAACAAAAACAAAGTTTAGTTGTTGGGAACATATGCGTTATAGACACATTATTCTTTCTGTAATTACTTCTGTCTCTTTCATGGTCGATTTTTGGGATTCATGCCTTTAATTTTGAGGTGGGAACTCAATGAAATGGACCTCTCTATGTTATGTTTTTTATGTTTAAGTTCATGAAGTTTAGGGTTACTTTAATTGAAGTTGTTGCCAAGAAACGTTTTGAATGGGAGTCTACAAAATCTGAACCCGAGAAAAAACTTGAAGCTTCTAAAGCTATAGACTGTCACCCCAAGATTGAAGCTACAGAGATAGAGAGAACTCAAACCTGAAACTCAAGTTCTCTTCCTGAGCTGAGGAACTAAAACTTAGGACTATTGAGAGGGATTTGAGAAACCAAGTTGCTGAAATAGCTAAAAAACAACATTTGGACATCATAAAGAAGATGGCTAAGCTTGAAGCTGAGTCTTGCAGCCTGTTAGCAGTGGATAAAAAAGAATCACTCGCTAATGATCACATGTCTATCACGTCCTATGTTGAATATTTCATAGATAGCCAATTATATATTGTCGGGGAAAGGCTATTGGTAGATGAGAGTGATGATATCTGCGAGCCCAGCCAATCGGAATCCTTGATAGCAACAGAAGTACATCGATTCAAGAGTGGGAACCCAGCCAAGCCATTTATTTTAATTAACACCATAGTACCTAAATTTAATGCCATTTAAGAGGTATCATGGATGAAAAGATGAAGTTATCCAATTTACCGTTCCATCAAGTTATTTCATGGCATTGTCAGTGTGTGATGAATTGGTGTTTTCTTTTAGTTTTGCTTTTACATTCATCGACTTTGTTTAGTTTTTATTTTACCTACTTTAATTTATCGTTCCATCAAGTTGTTTCATGGAATTTTCAAGTTGTTTACATTCACCTACTTTGTTTCATGGCATTTTCAATGTATGATGATCTATTTCTATGTTCAGTTTTCATTTTACATTCATCTACTTTGTGTTTAACTACCAAATTATTTTGTGCTTACAGGTTATGGTGAGAGATCCCTTTAGTCACCTGCTTCGGGGGTGTATATTGTGCTCGGTAATGGTCTCTATTCTCTATATCGTGTGTGTGTGTTTAATTTAAGATGAATTAATTACAAACCAATGTATATTAGTATCTGAACTTAATGTATACAAGTAAATAAATTGTTCCGACAGACTTGAATTCTATGATGTTATGATGTCTTTGAACTTTAGAGGTAAGTACACCCTTTTTCCACTCCCCCCCCCCTCAATTTTTGTTCCATTATCTTCCTCTAACACTCTTTCATCACCCAGCCATCATGTTATATAATTAACCAACTTAGTTTACACAGTTAGACATGAACAACTCTAGTAGTGAGTTGCATTGCATTGAGTGAATAACCAACTCTATTTTTATAGATATTGATTTTGACTTTTAGAAGGTACACTTCTTTGATAAAATATATGACAGTTTCCTAATTTCATTTGGTGACTGTTGTTATTGGTTTACGTGAGTACATCGAAGACACGTAAACTTATTGGTGGATGTGGTTATTTTAGTTTTTAAGTCTCACAATTATTATGTGCATATATGCAATGAAACATTTCAGTTTAACTTACCTTAAGAGTGGGCCTTATTTTGACCTTTTTTCTCAATGCATAGAAACCATGTATTCCCCTCTTTTATGTATCCCATCTTTTAAATTCTATTCATAATGAATTTATGACAGACTATATGTATTATTTATGTATTAAAAGCAGTGAATTCTATGGCTTAAACCAATATAATGAAACACTACTTTTGGTTGACAGATACATATTCGAAAGCAGTGTTGAACAACACTACTTTTATGTATCCCATCTTTTAAAGTCTATTCATAATGAATTTATATTTCCTTTGACAGGTACATATTGGAAAGAAGTGTTGAACAACAATTCAATGTTCCAGTTAACTATTTTTGGAGCTCAATAGCTCAAGCAGTCCTTACTAAAATATGTCTTAATGGATACTACAACCAACAAGGCATTCTCGGAAGGAGAGGCAAGTTATGTACTATAGTAGATTATCAGATTACGCTTTGTAAAGATTTAACAGATTATGAATGTGCGCCTATGTTCTATCAAATAAAGCGACATCAAATGTTCTATGTTTTATGTTATATGTACTAAAATAGGGCCTAATGAATGTTGTTACGAATGTGCGTCTACTTTTTGTTATGTTTTATGTTTAGGTTTAACATATTACGAATGTCCGTCTATGTACTATAGCAGATTAGTAGATTTAGCGAATACATAAAAGCTACATCAATATTCATTGTGTGCCAATTCTATGTTCTATGAAATAAGGAGTGTTCTATATTTCAAATTTTCATCTATTTTAGATATATTCTATTATACTCTATGTATACTTGAAGTAGACCATTTTTTTGAAAATAATTTTGAGGTTTCTTTTAGCATTTGTACATTTTCATGTTATTTTGTTAATAAGTAGATTTAGGGGGATTTGAAGTCCATAGGAATTGTTGTTTAAAAAGGTGATTATAGCCAATATTCTTAAAAAATAATACTTTGTTTTGTTGGGGAACGATATTATTTCAGTTTTGCAATTACATACTTCAGGAAACTTTTCGCCGTGCCTTCAGGCACGGGCATTCCGCTAGTGTATATATATATACAAACTCTTTCAACAACAATAACATTAATTATTTAAAACACTTTGGGTCTATGGCTTGCCCTGCAGATGTTGTAGCCCACTCCAACTTTTAAATTTAGGAATCAACTGACTAATATTTGTCTACAACATATTAATATTCAATAAAATTTGAAACACATGAATTTTCATAACTTCTAAGATGCATAGAAAAACACCTATTATGATGAAGGCTAATAGCCTCCTGGTTTGACATTACATCCCATATCCCAGCACAACATTTGATCAAGAACTCATCTTCCTCTATAACACGATCTGTTGAATTTCGGGTTCTACCGTGAGATGAGATGGGAGTCCCAAGAGAATTTTCATATACCCCTTCTCGAGTGCTTGGGTGACAGCTAGTTCACTATTTAGGTTCCCATACTCGATACAATCGCCTAATTCTTAGACGTTTTTTTGTTCTGGTAAATAACTAAGGCTATGATCTTGGGACATAAGGAGTGGAACATATTTTCTGCATAAAACTGTGCGACAATCACCAGCATTCGCTACCGATAGATGTTTTCCAATTACTAAAGCAGTGGATGTTGTCCCACAATAGTCGCAAACACTGCATTCATCAGATAACAAAAATGCTCGGCGATATGAATCCCCCAACTCTTCCAAAGTGTAAAACTGATCAATATTCTATAAAATATACAACAAGAATACATTCATAACTTCTAAGATACACATAAAAACACCTTCAATAAAATAGGAAATTGATAGAATTGAATACATTAAAAATATTTTCCATAACAACTGAACCAGGAAGATAAAAAATGGTGTAACTTTCACAAAATGATATATCAACTAAAGATATAACAAATGAACCAGTAGAATTACTTATCTGCTACAAAATAGAGTAAATCTTATAAAATAGTATATTAACTAAACTAAAAGATTAATAAAGCACATCAATACATAGAGGTCCCTGATGCAAAATGGGTTTTATACACTCATATATATATATATATATATATATATATATTCTAGTGGAATGCCCGTGCTTGAAGGCACGGAGAAAAATTCCAAAATTATTAAATCGTGTATAATTTAAGGTAATGTTTTTACAAAATACAAATGTTTAAATATGTATACGTCTACGGTATGCCCGTGCCGATGGCGCGACCATAGTTATCCATTGTGTTTTAGTTCTTATAGTATTCTACGTGCTTATTACCAAATGTATGGGTATACATGGTTCATTTTATTTCAGTCTCGCTACTAATTATGAAACAAGGTGGTTTAGTTCTCCATTATTTGAACCAACTCAAACTTACTTCGCATCGGAACAAAATCAAATCAAACTGACTCTGTTAGAACATAACAGTATATGTTGAAGGAGGAAAAAACTGTAAAAAACTGACTGTGAGAGAACATAAAGAAACTAAACTTCAACAGAAATATCATAAATAAAAAAAGGGGCTTTAACGGTCTAGTCCTTGGACTAGCAATTTTGGACAAAAAAACCAGGCCCAACAAATTTTAAACGATTAGGTCCAACATATAAATACCCCGAAATTAAAACAAACACGTACTATCCAGAAAACGAAGCGCCAAAAACGTTGTATTCTCTCTTGTATCAATCGTACCGTCTCTTCGATCAAAACCCCAAGACGATTCTATTTCTCAATCAAATTTTGGTCAACAACAACATATAAATACTCCTGATCGAAGCTCTAGAAACTCTGTTCGATCAAAACCCTAACTCTCTTCAATCAAAACCCTAGCTCTCTTCTTTCAAAACCTAATCGTTGAAGTTCTACATTTTACATTCTAAATCAAATTCTTCCAAACAGCACTAACAAGTATGTATACATTCTCTTATCAACTTTTTGTCCTTGTGTATTTTGTGTTCTCATATGTATAAATTTGTAAACATATGGACTGATGAAATCACATTCTTCTTTTCATGCGTATTATTCATCATATATTTAGAATGTATTCATCATATGGACTGATGAAATCAAACATTGTATTGATCATATGGATTGGAATATGTACATGTACAAGCCCTGTGTTGCGTGTACTATGTGTATTTTGCGTGTACTTTTAAAAAGTACACGCAAAATTAACAGAGTACACGCACATTGAAATTGTATTTCTCAATTCAATATGCGTGTACTTTTATGTTTTATACGTGTACTCTATAGAATATCTACATGTACAAGTCCTGTGTTGCGTGTACTATGTGTGTTTTGCGTGTACTTTTATAAAGTACACGCAAAATACACATAGTACACGCACATTGAAATTGTATTTCTCAATTCAATATGCGTGTACTTTTATGTTTTATAGGTGTACTCTATAGAATATCTACATGTACAAGCCATGTGTTGCGTGTACTATGTGTGTTTTGCGTGTACTTTAATTTCAAATCCATATTTCATCAATCCTATGTTATTTTGGTCCGCGCCAGCGGCATTTGATTTATTTTCCATGAGTTTTTAAGAAGTATTATTAATTTGTTAATATTTAAGAGTGTTTTTTGTCCAATAGCCAGCTGCATTTGAATCCAATGTCAATGTACACGAACATTGAAATTCAATTTGTTCAATCCAGTGTCCATGTAATAATGTGTATTATGAGTGTACTATTTTGTATTGTTGTGTTATTGTTTAGGAATCGTACGATCAAGCATGTTCAACTACAAAACTGCTGCCTGCACGTTCGAAGATCTTAACAATACAAAACCTTTCACATTGACAGTGAATAGTACTAATGAAGACGAAATTCGTTTTCTCCTTCGCATTAACGATAGAGCTAAAAGGTTACTTGGTTTCTACTACTACTATGAAGACATTTACTGCACTTTTGATGTGGAACAACTTCAAGTAACTGAGTCGAAAGCGAAGGATTTAGCTAAACGAATTGAGCAGTATTGCTTAAGGGGTTTTGATAATGTTGGAGCTTTTAGCATTCAACTATTGTATCACTTCTTTACTGAATATGTTAAGAGTAGAGAATCTTGGTTTTTCACTTGTCGAACAACCTCTGTTAGGTATTACCATGAAACTGACGATATATATTATCGCCTTTAGCATGTATTTTGATGAGACTTGTATAAATTGTTTGTGAGAATATTGCATGTACTTTTGTTAAATACGCTTGTATTTTATTGTTTTAGTCTATTTTTTATTCTAATTCGCATGTATTTTATTTTTTGTACATATAATTATAGGTTAGTAATTTAAATTTTGTTTATAGATCAATATAATGGGGATGAAGATGAAAGCAAGAAGAGGAAAGAAACAAACAAAGAGCAGTTCTGATGATAGTTCTTCATCCAGTTCCAGTTCCAGCTCTACTGTGGCATTGAAAGCTAAACGTCCTGCAAAGAAGAATGACCAATATCGGTCAAATATTGTTAGCTTTCTCCATGATTTTCATCAGATTAAGGATAAAATAAACAATAGCCATATTGAGCTTCTTAAGAAGACTCCATTTTGGGAGCTTTTCAATGCCTACTACAGTGAGAAAGTAGTAGAAGTGGACCACAAGAAGACGGATAAAAATATTTTATCAATTATCGAGCTGTACAATACGGAAACCAAAAGTTTCCGTATGAAGAGCAGTATTCCAATAATGCCAATAGATATTAGTGAAATATTTGGCATACCCCTGGTGGAGGGTTTAAATTCAATAGAACTGAAAAAGCGACCGAATACTGCTACAAAATCTGGATTTCAAGCACGATACTTCTTAAAAAGAATAGGAAAGTCAGAAATTTTGAATGGTTTGAAGAAATCAGTTGAATTGGAGACAGATGAAGGAATTACTGATTTTGTTAAAATTGTGTGTCTCCACTTCTTGAACACGTTATTTTTCTCCAACTCAAACTTCACGCTTGGAGAATTTTGGTTGAAATACATTGAAAATATTGAGGAAATGAATAAATATGATTGGGCATCTGCTGTGCATGAGTTTCTGATACATTCACTTGACAAATCAGCATGTTCAAAACCTAGCACAGTTACTGGATGCGTCATTTTCCTACTGGTGAGCAAAAAAACATTTTGATATTTCAAAATTTACATAGCAATACTCACGTGTAATTTTAAAATACACGTGAAAAATTCACATGTATTTTGAAAATACACGTGAAAATATGCGTGTACTTTAAAAATACAATTGAAAATAAACGTGTATTATCAAAATACACGTGAAAAATTCACGTGTATTTTGAAAATACACGTTTATTTTCAAGTGTATTTTCAAAATACACGTGAAAAATTCACGTGTATTTTCAAAATACACGTTTATATTCACGTGTATTTTGAAAGAACAAGAGAAAATATCACATGTATTTTCAAAATACACGTAATATTTTGAGAGTACAGGTAAGTATTGGTATGTAAATATCAAGTGTATTTTGAAAATACACGTGAATATCAAGTGTACTTTAAAAATACATTTGAAAATAAACGTGTATTAGCAAAATACACGTTAAAAATTCACGTGTATTTTGAAAATACACGTTTATTTTCACGTGTATTTTCACGTGTATTTTGATAATACACGTTTATTTTCAATTGTATTTTCAAAATACACTTGATATTTACATACCAATACTTGCCTGTACTCTCAAAATATTACGTGCATTTTGAAAATACATGTGATATTTTCTCTTGTTCTTTCAAAATACACGTGAATATAAACGTGTATTTTGAAAATACACATCTTATATCACGTGTATTTTGAAAATACAGGTTAAATATCAATTGTATTTTGAAAATACACGTCTTATATCTTGTGAAAGGACACTTGTATTTTACAAAGTACACGTGTACTATGTTTTGTAAATATAACCAGTGTACTCTCAAAATACTCTTGTTATATCTTCTGTCAAGTACACGTATTAAATTTATTTTGTTTTTTGTATGATCTCAGTATTGGGCATGTGAGAAATGTGAAATCATTTCTCCTGTTGAAGAATATGAAGAAAATGCTCCAAAATTCCTGAAATGGAAGTTGTCGTCTTTGAAACAATGGTTTTTGAAGAATGACATCGCAACAGCAACTTTGAAGAAGACTACAAGTAAACCAGCTTCTAAGGACTGTCCTGTACAAAAGGAATCTCAGTTTGAAGGGCCAAGTTACTCTTTGAACATATCTACACAAAGTCCTATACATGCTGATTCATCATCAAACAATGTTGCTGACGATATTGATGACAATGAGTTTTCACATGGTTGGAATATTCCCCTTAAAAACATTGTGACTCCAAAGAAAAAGAAGGAAAAAGATCAACCAAAGGTTAATTTGGAGGAACAAATTGTTGTTTTGAAAAGGGAGTTGTTGGAAAAAAATAACCAACTATCCAAAGCAGCTGTAGACATTAATGTTGCACTTGATAAGGTGACCACTTTGGAGGTGGAGAGTGCCAATTTGAATGTACAGTTGCAGGTACATCATGATTCACTTTTTGAAGCCCATGAAGAAGTGAAGAACTTAAAGGTGGAGAATTCCAACCTTTTGAAGGAAAATGAGTTATTAAATAAGTTGGAGGTAGAAAATGCCCAACTAGTTGAGTTAAACAATTCTTTACAAGAAAAGCTTGATCAAGTCACAATGAGTGACTCAGATAGAATTAAAGAATTGGCAGAATCAACAAGAATTTTGGAACAAAAGAATGCATATCTGTCATTGACTAATGAAGATCTAAAAAGAAAGTATGAAGATACATTGCAACAATGGAAAGATGCTGACTTAGAAAATATGACAGCATGTCAGAATCTTGAGGAGTCAGAGTGGAAAAGAACTCAACAGGTACTTTTGAATGCAGAGTACACGCAGTTTTCTCAAAGTACACGCAGTTTTTCTAAAGTACACGTTTAAAATACACGCAGTTTTCTCAAAGTACACGCAGTTTTCTCAAAGTACACACAGTTTTCTCAAAGTACACGCAGTTTTATTTCATAGTATTTTAATGCTTTTTTATTTGATATTAGATATAATGAAGAGTACATGCATTATTTTATTAAAAATAATGCATTGTTTAGAATGTAACATTTTTTTTGTATTACAGGAAAACAATAATAAAATCCTTAATGACGAAATTTCGGAGTTGAAAAAAATGTTTGAAGAATCAGAATTGAAAAAAACTGACCAGGTATCTATAAAATACAATAGATATTTATTACACGCTACACTTTCTTTATTTTAATATAAATTTTATCTATATTATAAATTTTATAAAGTACACGTATTTTAAAATAAACGCGTGTACTTTATAAAATACACGCACTTTTATATAATACACGCGTGTATTATATAAAATACACGTAAGAGAAAATCAATCATTGTTTCAAAAAATGCTTACAATCCAACATTCTTTGTTAAATATATCAGGAAAACATTAATAAACAACTCCTTGACGAAATTTCGAGTTTAAAGATTGAATTAGCCTCAAAGAAAGTTGAAGGCAGCCCCAAAATATCCAAAAGCAAAGGACCTCTTACTAGAGGTCAGATGAAAAGAAAAGCTGACGTCGAGACAGAAAAGCCTGAAACAATGAAGAAACTAAAAGAGTCAAAGCTAAGAAAAGGCCCTAAAACAATAGCTGAAAAAATGAAGGAAACTCGCATCAAGCTTGAAGCAATCGAAGCATATAAATATCTCGATGAAGCTTCGAAGAAAAAGATTGAAGAATTTATTAAAATTGCTGAGCCAGGGTAAAGTTTATTGTTTTATGAATTTATATTTTTTTTGGTGCAAAAGAATATATTTATTATTATTATACAATTCTTATTGATTATATAAAATGCAGGGAGTTTATTTTCAAAGGGATGGTTTCGTATGTCCCATGGGAAGATTTACTTGAAGTCCTCAGAAATCAAGAAATTTCAAGCCAAGTATGTATTCCAAATATTAGACATCCATTAAATTTCAACATTATTATTTCCTCACCATTTTATATTGTGTGAAACAGATAATACTTGCCTTTTCCGAAGTATTGAGATTAAAATTGTCGGAGGAAGGGCTACCCTACTCACACACTTTTTCTGATTATTGTTGGGTAAGTACAAATAAAACGAAAGTTTTGATAAACAAAATTTCAGTTTTTTTTATTAACACTATGTCTCTAATTTTTATTCAGATAGAAGCTTGTAAAACAATCGAAGTCAATAAGAAGGGCGAATTATACAAGGGTTTATTTGAATACTTAGGCAGTTGTAATAATTTGTTCATTGTACTTAGACATAGTATAGGACATTTCACATTATTTGTGATATACACTAAAGAAAATAAAGTGGTCCACATGGATCCCCTCCGACCGAATAGCACGGAAAAGTACACAACATTCTTTGATGATGCAAAAAACTTGGTTAGTCCCTAAACTTAATTAGTAATGTTACTTGTACTTATATTATACACTTTACACGTGCATTATATAATGCGTGTACTTTGTACTAGTTCTACATAATTACCTAGATTATCAAAGTACACGCATCATATTTTAAAATACACGTGAAATGAACCAATACAAGTTACGTGTACTTTAATATTATGCGTGTACTTTTAACTCATTAGGCAAAGTACACGCATCATATAAAAAATACACGTGATATTTTAAAATAAAATATGCGTGTACTTTAATATAATGCGTGTACTTTAATATAATACGTGTACATTTAACACATTAGGCAAAGTACACGCATCAAATTTTAAAATACACGTGATATGAAAAAATAAAATATGCGTGTACTTTTATATTATGCGTGTACTTTTCACTCTTTCATCTTCATATACTCTTTTATTTGTATACACTAAATTTTTGTCTTCTTAACAGTTTTCTGTCTTCCAAAAAACACTGTCCGAATTGAAGACTGAAGCAGAAACAATGAAAAATAATGGTTACAAAATTCAGAGGAAATTTGAGGAAGGCACCCCAAATGAGTTTACAATAAATGACGATCCATTGACATCTGCTGAAAGAAGCACTGTAGATTTCTTGCTGCAAAGTGATCTTAAATTTGAACTAATAAGAGATCACGAATGCCCTAAACAATATAATGGGTAAGAAAAACTTCATTTCTAAAAATTACTAATTTGTATCCTTTCAAAAAATTTCATCACATCATTCTAATTTTTATATTTGTTTTATTGTAATTTCAGGGTTGACTGTGGGGTGTTCTGCATGTACTATATTGAACAAATAAGAAGAGAAAAAGAAATGCAAAAATTATTTCAAGACCCTGACATGCTAAAACAAAGAGCATATGTACTCAGGGAGATTCTTCTGTCAAAATATTTCTTCCCCCGAAATGGGAAAAAACATTTATAAATTCTGATTCAAATTCAATTGATATATTTGTAATTTGTTTTGTGTTATATTGGTTATTGTTTACAATATTTATTACACCAAAATGGTTTTTTCCCGCTGGCGCGGACCACAATCCACATAAGGTTTAGACAAACAATGCATCTGATTGTTATGAAACAATGTACAATTAGTTTTCACGAAAAATACAAGTCATAATTACTAAGTACAATTAATTCTTCAAAGTACACGCATTTTCACTAAAGTACACGCAGTGGTTAGTATAATAATTATTTATTATTTTAATTGAAAACTACTTTGAAGAATTCATTAAGGACACAATAACCGAAATCAATTTATTAAGCTCAACTACTCACTTCCCAACTACTTCTGGTCAAGAAATAAATAACTTTCACTTCTGCTATAAAAGAGTAATATTTGTTCCTTTCTTAACCATTACATCAAGGGTAAAGATTACATAATGTCTATTCCAGCAGAAAACTTGCGAGAAGCTCTTGAGAGAGATGAAAGAAATAAAAAAAAATAAGGCAAATTGAGGAAAATATTTCCTCATATGAAACTGCCTTAAAGCAGTTTCAAACATATGCGAGGGAAGGCTATTCTGGACTTCCACCCAATCCCATAGATTTATTTGATGTGGATGAGGACCCTCCTCAAACACATGTAGAACTCCTGTCTTTCTATACAAAAGAAGTGCCCCTGAAAATCGCAAAGCTGGAGGAGAAGAACGCTATCCATAAAGGCCTTGTAGCTGTCATAGAAAGAGAAATTCGACACTGGTCGAATTTCATTGACTCTCTCCCTGACACCCTGGATGCATTTGACAAACATCCCTACTAGAAGCCTTTTTATTTTTTTCAGCTTTCTTTATGTGAAAAAATTGTACTATATTTTTTGTTTATAATAAAAATTTTATTTCTTTCATGAATGTGTTTTGAGTTATGTCATACACCCAATATAGTAAAGTACACGTGAACCCTTATAAACATGATCAATTGTTTTGTTAAAAATTTTAAAATTAATAACATTTCATCAAAAAAAATTAGACAAATACGTGTACTTTATAAAGTACACGCGTAATATATAAAGTACACGCATAGTCTATAAAGTACACGCCTATTGAAATACTTGTATAACAATGCGTGTACTCAAGACATTATATAAATGCGTGTACTCTATATATTACACGTGTACTTTATAAAGTACATGCATAGTCTATAAAGTACAAGCACATTAAAATACTTGTATAACAATGACGCTGGCGCGGACCATAATACCAATACAATACATAAAATACACGTATATTGAATTAGATTTTTGTCAATACAATGCATGTAGTTTTCTAAAACATGCATGTACAATTATATTTAAATGCGTGTACTTCATAAAGTACACGCACATTTCATTTATATTATGCGTGTACTTCATACATTAAGTAAAGTACACGCATGCTTTTATAAAGTACACGCATAATATAAATATAATGTGCGTGTACTGTACATAACATGCGTATACAAAGGTAAAGTACACGTGAACACAAGGAATAGATCATGTATGTTTTATGAAAAATATGTGTACAGCAACACACAAAAAAAACTAAAGAATGAGACTGACAAATAAATTACATTCATTTATGTGAAACAAATGGTTTATTAATTAATTTATTCAATCAAATGGTTTATTAATTAATTTATTCAATCAAATGGTTAAAATGAATGAATTCAACAATTTTAAAAATAGTCAAATGGGTTCCTTACAAGTAGACCTGTAATGACCCGTTTTACTACACCTCGAGCAAGTAACTTCCCTTACTGTGATCTCACCAGAAGACTTTATTCTCTTATTTCTTGGCCTGCCTGTCGGTCTCTTAGTCATTGGTGGAAGGATAGATGGATTTTCAGGAATAGGAATATTTAAGGAAATCAAATCAGGAAGAGGAACTATAGGTATCGAGTATGATTTTCTGTAGAAAGATACCTTATAGTACTCCTCAATATAATCATAAATACTGGTCCCTTTCCTCCGCACAACACAAACAGCATGAGAACATGGAAAACATCTAATCTGCCAACTCTTACAAGAACAAGTCCTTTCTCCTAAGTCAACTGTTGCTCGCACTTCTGAATGAACTTCAAATACATTTTCACTTGAGCGACTAATAGTCCAATGTCGGCTTTTATTCCAATTTTCATTCAGTAACTTTTGAAAAAAAGGACATAGCTCATTTGTCCAAGTGTCAGACTCAACAAGTTTGTTTGCATTGAAATTCATAATCTTCACTCTCAATTTATCAAGCATATTCATTACTGGTAAATGCCTTTCCTCCAATATCCATGAATTGAATGACTCCGCAACACTAGATGCCATGTCACCATACCGTTTACCAGGGAAATATGCACATGACCAATTCTCGGGAGGCAAACTATCAATGAAATCGGCAATAGCAGCTCCTCCTTCCTTCTTCAATGCTTCAATATTCTTGTGAAATACATCTACTGAGACAGCATATGCACAAGACAAAAAATCTTTAACAATTTTCTTTCGAAATCCAGCACAATTCCCACGAATTTTCTTTTTTATATTCCCTTGTAAATGATGTATACAGTAGGAATGTGCAGACAACGGGAAGGCCCTCGAAACAGCTTCAAGTAATCCATTGTTTCGATCTGATATAAATGTTATGTTTCGATATTGCTCAACTACTGCACTATGCAAATTGACTAGAAACCACATCCAGTTATCTTCGGTTTCGGAATCAACAACAGCATATGCAACAGGAAAAAGTCCTGAAATATAAAAATATGTTAAAATTAAAATAAATAACATATCCATGTACAACACTTTGTATATTGATGCTGCTGGCGCAGACCCTAAAACACATGGGAAAAATATTATGTTAAATTTAAAAATGTAAAGTACAGGTGAACTAAACAAAAACATTCAAAGGTACTTTAAAATTTTAACATGTACTTTGCTTTATTATTTCTAAATAACAACAACTATCATCAAAGTACACGCATAAAAATGAAAAGTACACGTGAAATTAAGAAAAACATTCACGTGTACTTGACATGTAAAATGCGTGTACTTTAGTTTATATTCAACATAACATCATCATCAAAGTACACGCATAAAAATGAAAAGTACACGTGACATTAACAAAAACATTCACGTGTACTTGACATGTAAAATGCGTGTACTTTACTTATTACTACACATAAAGTCATCATCATCAAAGTACACGCATAAAAATGAAAAGTACACGTGACATTAACAAAAACATTCACGTGTACTTTAGATGCATTATGCGTGTACTTTACTTAGTATTACACATAATAAGACATATCATGACAATACACGCAGAAAAATGAAAAGTACACGTGAACTAAAACAAAGACCTTCAAAGGTATTTTATATTTTTATGCTTGTATTTTGATGTTATGGAATGGAACAAACAAAATTTCAATGCAATACACAAAATAAAATATTTAAAATTCATTTACCATTGTTCCCATTCCTTGCAGTAGCTGATAGTATTGTTCCACGGTAACGGCTCTTCAAAAAGGCACCATCAAGAAATAAAACAGGTCTGCAGTATTGAAATCCATAAATACATCCTCTAAACATTACAAATATTCTTTTGAATTTTTTACTCTCATGTTCCACGTCAAGGATGCAATGCGACCCAGGATTATACTGCAATAGAAGGTCACGATAATTATTCATTAATGCATAAGAAACCTTTTCATCACCATGTATATCAACAGCAGCCATCTCTTTCGCACGCCATGCATGTTGATAAGCTATATCAAGACCATAATTCTTCTTCATATCTCTAACTACATCAATTGGTCTCAATAGCGGGTTATCTCTAAGATCATCAGCTACCAATGTTGAAACCAACTTGGAGGCTATCATTTTGGCTGACGGACTACGAAAGACACCTCTACATGTATGCTCATTATTCATTGAACGTATGTAAAAGTATCCATTTATTGTAGATAATGAAGCATGAATTCTCCACATGCAATTCTCAGTAGTCTTTTTAGAGCATTCAGCCGTCACTCGAGTTTTATCATTCTTCAAATACACATACTTAAACCCAACCTCAACGGCATACTTTCGCAATTTATCCCGAAATTCCACTACACCTCCTTCAAAACACTGCTGCTCATGACTTATATAAGTCTTCCAATCATTCGAAAGATAGACTTTCGACTTACTTGACTCCACACCTCCAAGATAAAAGTCATTTTCAATGCAACTATTAAAATCATTTTTAGTGCCAGATGATAAAGACTCTAACCTCTGTGTATTTGTATCACCACTGTCAACCCTCTCAAACCTTGTATTACTGCAGTCAACCCCTTCAAAAATTCGATTAGAGCAGTCAACCCGTTCACAACATGTATTACATGGAATTGGTAATGAATCAATGACATATATCCAAATGAAATTAGCTTTCACGATCAATTGGGACCGCAACATACAACAAACATCGTTGTCACAAACCAACATGAACCGACATTCATCACCAAATGAATACCTCAATGAAAAACTCCCACTTCTCAAATTAGTAAACCTAATACACAACTCATTGCATATGAAATCTAATGAGCTATCTTCAAATATTTCAATACAAGCCATATTATCCAAATAACAACACCTTGCTATTACACTACTTACCATAATGTCCTGCAGTAAAATAGAGATGAAAAACATTTACTTCAAGGTCAACAATTCTAGTAATGTGTGCAATAATTTAATGCATGAAATATCAAAATATTTATTTATAATTAATATAAACTTACAGGCACTTTTTAAAAACCTATACATGAAACAATAAACCACACACATTATCAAATAATCAATCACGTGTACTTTATAAACACTGCGTGTACTTTGAAAACTGATATCGAAAAGGTTATTTCCGCTGGCGCGGATCTATATCAATAAGTGATTCAATACCAAATCAAAATCAAGGACTCTTAAAATTAGAATGAAACATCAATAATATTCATTCAGCACATTCAACTAACAATTACAAATATTGATAAATATAACTTATTTATTAAGAATCCAAACATAAATGCATAAAAAACACAAATTAAAAATATATACATATATAACATATAAAAAGCTATTCAATCACATGAATGAATATTACAATGAGTCTCTTGAATTAAAACAAAGGACGTATACTTATTGTGATCGATCGAAAATAGAAAAATCAACTGCTAATAAAGATAAACTTACAACTGATAGAGCCAAGTGATACAGGTAGAATCGAATAAGAACACTGTAATCGATTATAGGACAGAAAATCAAAGCATAAGTTTGATGTTATTTTCGATTTCGGAGAATAGTCGTTAGTTGCAGAGAAAGCCCCAATAGCCGATTAGGTTTATGATTTTCTTAAATTTGGGGTATTTATATGTTGGACCTAATCGTTTAAAATTTCGTTCACCGGTTTTTTTGTCCTAAATTGTTAGTCCAAGGACTAGACCGTAAAAACCTATAAAAAAAATGGTGATTGTTGTTAAATATAGCCTTAATCAATGACTATTTCTTAAAAGCAAGTACCAATTGGTTGCATTATTTATACATGTTTAGCCCCTACTTGCATTTTCTTAACTGATTATTATAGTGAAGAAAACAAATCAGTTGAACCAAAAAGTTAATAATCATTTGTAGAATAGTTATTAATGTATACAATCACAATTGATTTCCATAATTATACATTTGTATGATATCATCAGTTAGACCCAGTTATTGATCTATTATAGGAATAGAGTTCTAAGAATTCTTTATTTTCTCCAAGGTATTATATCAAACATAAATAATAATAAGCGAAACTACCAAACACAGTGTTTTTGTCCCCACATAATAGATATTGAATAACACCGAATAAAACCATTAGTTTATAAGTGATATAAAGCCAACAATGAGTTTAAACTATAATTAGAAAAAAATAAAAAATTAAAGTAAATAATTGAAATAAAGAAGGCGTACGATGAGATGAATAACACATTCACATAATCGCACATATTTCACAGTTCAGGAAGCTCACCCACTCCACATAATAATTAAAAGATTCCCCACTTGTTTATCAAAAGCTTGCGTAAGAGGTTAGTGTCATCATTGGGTTTCTTTTTTTTTTTTTTTTGGTTATTAACCGGGGTGTCCACTAGCGACTAAGTGACTAATCCCCTCGCTGATTTGTAGGCACCTCAAATGGGTGGGACAGCTGGCCAAGAGATTTAAAGCTTCTCCATGCCCAAGGCGGGAATCGAACCCCCGACCTTGGTTAAGGTTGGAAGAGCCCCTACCGCTCTACCAAACCCCCTTGGTTCATTGGGTTTCAAATATATGTTTCGCTCTACTATTAACTCTATAAAATCAACAAAAAAAAATAAATAATTACAAGTAACCAAAGTTTCCCAAGAATAACAGTATAGATGTAAGAACCAATTTAGTTATAGATAGTAGAAATAATTCTTGCTCACCACGTCACATATCACTCACCTAGTTTGGACATCACTAACAAAAACCCAAAAAAAAAACCACAAATCAGCAAACCAAGATTATCTTTGGGAAAGATAATGGGAAAATTGGTTTACAGAGATAGGGGTTCCGCATAAATTCTACATAGAAGGTGTGACATGTCTTTTTAATGGGACAACAAATTTATTCTCCTTCCTCTACGAAAAAACATCAAAAGCCAAAAATTCACATAAACGATTAAAATGTTTAAATAAGTATTTATTCAAAAACATAACATGCAAGGAGAATTGAGAGTCAACATACATTTATTCAAACACCTTCAAATACATAAAGCAAAAAAGCGATGTCATGTGTCAAGAACTCACCAAAGTAACCCATCTGATGTTCCAAAAGAAGCACAAATAAAATCTGAAATGATCATGAAAATCAAAGAAAATAGTACTGATAGCAACAAATAAAAGTCATGTAAACATAAAAGTATACGTCTCAAGGTATATACATACGAAATATATACTCAAAATACCCTTTGGAATGTGGAAATAAAAGCATTTTCTCATGGGGTATCCAGTGTGGCCTCAAATTATTGTCCTCTGTACTAAACCATCCTATATTCATAAATTGTACAAATACAGGTGTACATGCTTATTGATAAGAAAACATATCTGAATATACCTTCCATTACAAGTGACGGTGTAATTTTTCAAGCTTCCTAGAGCAAGCTATGACCATTTATTTACAACATAATAAATCTTCCCTACAAGCTCCTCTATTGTTCCTTTAACTTCCATGAATTCTCATAATTTTTCTACATCAAAACTTTCCATTATTTTCACCCATTTTCAATACACATACTGAATAGTAAATAATTGAAGTTTCATAATTTTTTGAGTTCATTTTCTATGTTAGAAGATTTACCAAACATAGGGCATATCGAAATGAAATATACAAATAACAACTATGTACCAACTTGCAACCATCACTAAGGCCTAACCAAAAGGTGTTAAATTCTAATTATCATATATGATATGAATATATGAGTCTAATTTTATATCCAATTGAAATTTCTCAATTCTAATAAGCATACAAAAATATATGCAAGTTTGAATACAAAGCAATATGACCTACAAACACCACTTATCTCACATATGAACCAATACATATTATCAAAAAGGATGATGGAATTTTAATCACTAATTCATGATTTATATACTTTGAAATAATTATAATCCAATATTAAAACAATATTACCACATAATTTTATATTGGAAACACCTTAATGATTTTCTTGAATTTTTTCGTAGCTTTCCTTGGAATTCTTTCTTCCTTAAACCTCTACTTTCTCTTTCCTTAAGCTAAAAAACCTCAAAACTGAACCAAGGGCTAAATTTGGTGAAGAAATAGGTTAAATGGAAAGGATTGAGTCAAAAAATGCAGCCCTCCTTTCCAACCAATCGCATTAAACCATTTGGTTCACTAAAATACAAATTATCACTTAAAGGGAATGGACAGATTTACCCTTCTTCGTAAATTCAACATAACGTCTTACTCGAACATCCGTTTGAAGATAAATTTGTTGTTTCACAAATTTAATTCATATACCTACAACTATGTAGTTTTCACCTTGAGTTAATTGTTATATTACGAGGGTCAAAACTGGTCTCCAACATGAACCTTCCTACCGAAAACTTCAAAATTTTATGTTTGTACCCAATTCGATATTTCACTATTTTTCAAGGTAGGATTAGACCAAATATAATATCCTAAAATTATATATATTAATAACAAATTATCCATATCTCATAAGTTAAGAATGACTCCAATAGAATTTATCATAATTATATCCTGGTATCACAATTTCCCCCCCTAGAAAATTTCGTCCCCAAAATTTAATACAAAGGTCACTTACCAAACAAATGGATATATTGTTTCTTCATGCTATACTCCATCTCCCAAGTTTATTTTTTAATTCCATGGCTCATCCCCATAACTTAACTATGGGAATAACTTTATTCATCAATACTTGCTCCTTACAATCAAGAATTTCCATCGGTTCCTCGATGTACGATAAGTCTTCTTTTAGTTTAATAGGTTAGGTTTTTTATTGATGAGATGGATATTTTCCTCAATACTTGCTCCTTACGATCAAGAATTTCCATTGGTTCCTTGAAGTACAGTAAGTCTTCTTTCAGTTCAATAGGTTGGATTTTCGATTAATGAGATGGATCTGCCATCGCTACGTGAAACACATCATGTAAATGAGACAATTCTGGAGGTAATGCTAATCTATATTCTAGGGTCCCAATTCTTTCCAGTACTTCACATGGTCCAACGTTTCTTGGACTTAGTTTTGCCTTTTTCCTAAATCTCATGACACCTTTCCATGGTGAAATACGTTGGAATACCAAATATCTTTTTTGAAATTCTAATGGATACTTCCTCTTATCAGTATAAAATTTCTTCTTGTTTTGGCTATGTTTATCCATTCCCGAATCATTTTAATCTTTTTAGTTGTCACATCTATCAATTCAGGACCCAAAATTTTTCTTTCACCTACTTCATCTCAACATAATGGCATTTAACATCTCCTTCCATATAAAGCTTCATAAAGAGCCATACCAATAGTGGAATGATAACTATTATTATTCAATAATTCCATCAATGGAAAATAATCATCCCAACTACCTTTGAAGTCAAATACACAGTCTTGTAACATGTCTTCTAATACATGAATCGTCCTTTCTGATTACCCATTGATTTATGGATGAAATATAGTACTGAACTTCAAACTCGTGCCCATGACATTCTGTATACGAGGCTAACACTTAGATTTGAGTGTTGGATCTCTATCTGATACTATTGTCATTGGTGCCCCATGTAAATAGATAATCTTATCCATGTACATACGTGCATACTAGTCAACATTATAGGTGGTCTTAACTGGAAGAAAATGAGATGACTTTGTTAATCGGTCTACAATCACCCAAATAAAATCATACCCCTTCGGTGACTGGGGTAATCCTGTAAGAAATTCCATCGTTATATGTTCCCACTTCCATTCTGGAATAGGCAATGACTGCAATAATCCTTCCACCTTCTGATCCTCCAGCATTACTTGTCGACATACTAAACATTTAGCTAAAATTTCTACAATCTCACGTTTCATATTGTTCCACCAGTAATACTCTTTCAAAACTCTATATATTTTGGTACCTCCCGAATGCATAGAGTAAATAGAACTGTGTGCCTCTTACAATATATCCTTTTTTAAGGATGGATCATTCAATACACAAATCCTATTTTTATATCATAACAATTCATCATTCTTAATCTCAAAGTCACTCTCTTTACCATCCAGGACTTCCCGTTTCTTCTTCTCAAGAATGGATCACTGATCTGCAAATTTCGTATGCATTTTGCCAATAAAGGTCAACATGTAACATGTGCTAGTAATCCTCCCCTTTTTTAAAACATTAATTCAATCCCCATCGATGCCAAGTCAAGAATATTTCCCACATGTGTACACTGTATAGAACCTAGAATCCCCGATGATTTTTGACTCAAAGCATCTGCTACTACATTAGCTTTACCAGGATGATGATGAGGGGTACAATCACAGTCTTTAATTAGCTATATCCAATGCCTCTGTCTCAAATTCAGTTATTTTTGTATAAACAAGTATTTCAATCTTTGATGATCCGTAAATATCTCATAAGTTTCTCCATACAAGTAATGTCGCCATAACTTCAAAGCAATAACAATAGCGGCTAGGCTCCGAATCGTGCATAGGGTCTTTCGTTCATTTTTCATTAATTGTCTGGAGGCAGATGCTATTACCTTCCCATCCAGCAAAAGAACACATCCTAACCCCTAAAATGAAGCGTTTATATAGATTAAAAAAGACTCATTCCCACATGGAATAGTAAGTAAAGGGGCTGAAACCAACATATTCTTTAATTCTTTAAGAATCCTTTTGCATTATTCATACCATACGAATTTACTTCTTTACGAATCAACTTTGTCAATGGTAATTCTATTGATGAAAATCCCTTAATCAATATGCCATAATAACCTGCCAATCCTAGGAAACCCCTAATTTTTGTCACATTTTTAGGACTCTCATATTCAACGATTACTTCTACCATCTTTGGATCAACATATATCCCATTTCCAGAGACAACATGCCCTAAAAACACAATTTCATTCAACCAAAACTCACACTTACTGAATTTAGTAAATAATTTCTTCTCTCTAAAAATCTGCAATAAAAGTCTCATATGTTTCTCGGGTTCCTCCATAGTACGCGAGTAAATCAACACACTGTCAATGAATACAATCATAAATGAATAAATGAAAGGGTGGAATACCCGATTCATCAAATCCATATAAACTACTGGAGCATTAGTTAATCCAAATGGAATTACCAAAAACACATAGTGCCCATATCGAGTCTGAAGAGCTATTTTGGAAATATCACTATCCTTTACTTTCAATTGGTGGTAACCCGATCTCGAATCAATATTCGAGAATACTGTGGCCCCTTGTAATTGATAAAACCAATCATCGATATAAGGTAGGGGTACAAACAATTTATATCTCTTAGAAAGTCACTCATAACCTCATAAGAACTCACCCCTTAAATGGGAGCTCTATCTCTCTTTAACTTTGATAACTCCCAAAACAGCTCCCAAACTTGTCATCCTCCAAAATCTATAAATAACACTTGTATTTATAGATTTGAGCCAAAATGGAAAATTTGTAAATAAACAAAAACTGAAAAACATGAGAGCCAAAACCAACAAACTCCACCTTGGCAATCCTGATGATCCAACCAATCTCTAGAATGCTGAAATTGAACCCACCTGAAGACAATCCCACAATCTACCAAGCTAATGCGATTCTGCTGGGCAATCCTCATGATCCAATTTAAACTAGGAAAAGAAACATAAAATTCGCTAGAAGATTGTCCCGACGTCTAACTAGCTAATAAACTCCACCCGAGGTTAAGCCATGCCAAACTTAAACCATGAAGTGAGATACTATAAGTCTTCACTCTAAGAATCCAAATGACTAAATGCTTGTATGTTCCACCGAAAAGACTCCAAACAACAGCAACGATATACCCACCGAGGAACCAAGTTTTAAACTAAGAACTCTTCATCTCATGCATCTGAATGCTTCCCATGTAACCATATGGTGAATCTCGCTCCTCATGTAACCCAATTAGTACACCCCACACAATACATATAGCATACACCCTCTTTACACGAAACATTAAAACACATCAACACCATCTTCCTCCTCGAGAAATAACCACGGATGAGAGGGAAAATTCCTCACCTCTCACACCCTCCAAATATCACCCTTAAATGATGTACAAAGTCTTTATCACAAAAGACTCTGTTTTGCCAATGCTCGTAAACCCATTTGCCAATGCTCACAAACAATAACTCATCCGCCTTCCTTGAACTAACTACACACACCTTGAATCTATCATGGTCCTACACCTCCTTGATTCCCTACGGACAATGCTTGTGTGCAACTAAACTGATTCAACATCACCTGTTGTCCCTGGAGGGGGACTTCGATCCATCCCCTACCCTAGTAGGTATTCCCTCATCACTATCGTCTAGCCTCAGAAATCTAGCACCCAATGTCTCCGCTTTGTTCACAAACGATACATACCTCGAGCGTTCGATCACTTGTGCACATAGCTTCCCCATATTTCTCGATGTCTGATTTAGAAGATACAACCTTCTCTCTCTTCCCCCCTCACTAAGACCATATAAGCGCATGCGACTTTCAAGACTCCACCCGCCACTAACACCCGGTAACCCTTAGAATCTAAACAACTAATGGATATAAAATTCTTTTGCAACTTTGGGACATAGGCCACACCATCCAAAGTGCGCTCCACCCCATTGAACATCTTGAGTTTCACAGTCCTGATACCCTTAGCGACAACCTTCTCTCCGTTAGTCAAAGTCATGGAACCTTTTCCATTTTCTTTGAAAGTCTCACAATATTACCTCTTTGTGCAAACGTTATCTGATGATCCCAAATCTAATATCCAATCATCTTGGGAAAGAGAGTTATCCTTGGAGATTATGAGAAGTTCTCCATGTTCATTTTCATAATCCGCACTTGCTACCATTTCCCTCTAGGAATCAACCTTGCCCTTAATCTTGTCGTTATACAAAGGACATTCTCGGATCATATGACCCCATTCCCCACACTTGTAGCATTTCATCCCTTAACCACCAACACCCATCGATCTAGACCAAATATCGTCATTAAATCCTCGGTTGGGGTTCCTCCCTCCATTTTCCCTACCTCCGTATCTCTCCGTAAGGCCTTTATTATGGGAATACCCGTCACCTTCACTTTCCTTCTTTATCATCGTTACATGAGATTTAATATCTTGTACAACCTCGATCCACCGGAGCATAGACTTCCCAAACATGAGAGTGGTCACAAAATGCTTGTATGAATGGGATAATGATGCAAGAAACAATAATGCTCAATCCTCATCAATGAATTAAACGTCTATCCGGTTTAAGACATTTATCAAATCATTAAAGATATTGATATGCTTCATCATCTCCTCTCCCTCCTTCATCTTAAGCTTGAAGATTTTCTTCTTGAGGAATAATTTATTTGACTACTTCCCCAAATAAATCTCTTCTACCTTATCCCACATGCCTTTAGCTTTGGTCTCCGCTATCACGTTATTCGACACATCATCCGTGATAATCTTCTTAATACATGAAGCCTCTCTTTATTCAATGTCAATCCACTCAGCATCGGGCATGCCTACCGGTCGTCCCTTTATCCCCAACAATGCCAATTTCAACCTCTGTTGGACAAGAACTCATCGCATTCATCTTTGCCATAACCTGAAATTGATCTTCTCATCAAAATCCTTCATGTCCATTTTCATTGAGCCACTCGATCCATAACTCATATCTCATCATTTAGAGCCTCTTCTCATAAAGGTTGATTCTGGAGTACTCTTCACATTATCCGTCATTAGGAACAAAAACAAAAGTTATGCCAAATTGCCAAAATTGATTCAATCTCGAACCAAAATACTGGGAAAATAATGAAACCTAAGCTCTGATAGCACTTGTTGTGCTAAATCAATACTATCTCTAGAAACCAAGATGATAAAGCTCACTCAGGAATTTTATCAAACATTTGTTGTGCGAAAAACATCCATGACCTTGTTCTGTAAATGAACAAGTGTGAAAACTCCCAATCAATTCAACAAAGCGTTAATGAAGAGACAATAAGAACATATAAGCAATCATTAAAGCAAAACAACAATGATATACCGTGGTTCACCCAATTTTAGGCTACATCCACCAAGGAGGATTTCTTCTTTCTATAGATGAATGGAGGAACCCAAAGGTTATACAAACACACACACACACACACACACACAATTTATCTCTCTTAGAAAGTCACTCACAACATTACAAGAACTCTCCCCTCAATGGGAGCTTTATCTCTCTTTAGCTTTGATAACTCACAAAATAACTCTCAAACTTTTAATCCTTCAAAATCTTGAAATAACACTTGTATTTATAGATTTGAGCCAAAATGAAAATTTTGTAAATAAACCTAAACTGAAAAGCAGGAGAGCCAAAACCAAGAGGAATAGGTAATGAAATGGTCATTGTAAATTTTGGTAGTAAGGGTTGTCTTACCGAGTCCAGTCAGTCCAATGTTTGGGATAACATCTTTCTTCTTCCATCCACTACCGAGTCTCGCTTTTATTTCCAATGTTTTCTCTTATAATTAGGGCTGTAAACGGATATTCAAAAATCCGCATCCGTCCGATATCCAAATCCGAATTTGCGGATATTTATTCGAAAATATGGAAACGGATACGAATATGGATACTCTTTAAAAATATCTGAGAAAAAGGATACGAATAGTACTAGTATCCGACACGGATAATCCATATCCGATGCGGAGTATCCATTTTATCGGATATCCGTTTTACCGAATATCCGTATCCGTCAAACATATGTTTAAAATGTTATTAATAATATTAGTCTGAGTATTACTAATAAAATAATATTAAAACAAATCTTAATCGTTTATTCCCAAAACAACATAAACACATACTCCACTCAAAACAAAAACACCCTAAAGTTATTGTTTTACTGGGTATATTATAAAATTTCATGTATTATTATTTAATTGGGTATATTATCATGGAGTTACACTAAAGTTACAATACACCTTATCACACACAACATACACCGACTAAAGAACATATACTCCACTAAAAAAAAACTAACTTCGTTTCATTTCTCCTTCGTACAAAATAAGAGAAAAGATACTCTCATGTGGTTATTCATTAGTTTCCTTAATTATAAATAAATGTAAGAGAGAAACAAAAAATAATATAAAAGAGAAACATAAAAGTAAAGAGATGGTTTTGATTGTAATGAGAACTGAAGTTAACAACATGTATATTATATACAAAATAAAAATGTATACTTATTAAAATAAAAATATCAGTATGTTTTGAAGACAAAAGGTTCATGAGGTTATCATTCTCAAAACATTTGATTAATCTAAAAAGTGCATATTTATTTCTACTGTCATGGAGAATGCGACTGTTATTTTTTTTGGATGGCTTTCAGCTTATATGGTTGTAAAGTATGGATGACTTTAAGCAACATTATCATTATGTAATGATACTATTATTATGGAATCCATAATTGTTGATGTTAGGAGGTAGTAATTTTGTTACATATTTATTTGGATTGGAATGGATATTTTAATTGTTATTTTTTGCGATGGCTAAATAATGTAAATGGATACGGATATTATCTGAATCCGAGGTATCCGAGTGGATACGGATATGAATAGTGATTTTAACTATCCGGGCGGATACAGATATGGATACGGATAGTACATTCAGATAGCAGATACGGATATGAAAAACATGGTATCCGATCCGTATCCGTCCGTTTACCACCCCTACTTATAATCCCACAATAACGTCACCCTTTAATTCTCTGTTTGGTCTTGAAATGACGTAATTTCTCTTCTGGTTGTAGATTCCATGGAATCTATCCTTTATAGTCTTGATCTTTACAATGATATCCCAAAGATTTTGAGACGAGTCCAACACAACATCACTTTTTCTTCTATTTTTGTTCAAAACAAATGAATCGACGATATCCTCTGCCTCATATGCAACCTCTACAATTTGGCTTACAAGGATGTTATTCATTGTCTCATGTTTGTCTTTGATAAAGGTTATCAGGATTGCTTGCTCCTCGTAAACAAAATCGATTTGGTTTCATTCCTTCTCTTGGAAAACCAATTTGTTTCTCAACCAATTCAAATTCTCTAACACCAAATTCAAAGCACCGTCTTCCATAGTTTTTTTTTGTATCCAAACAAAATAGTCTCTTACCGAACCACAAGAGGAGGATAATAGATGATGATCAAACAGTTGAGTAATTGACAAAGGTCTGGTTCTTATCATCCACTAGTTTTTTCTTTATCTTTTTTTCTAATAGCCTAATTATTATGTCGGCAATACAACATTGCTTTGTGACCTATTAAATGTATGTCAGAAATCTATATCCCTATTATTTTTGGATTTTTAATGTGTGCCCTCAAGGCACATGTTATCAGGACCCTTTTAATAAAAAGACTCATGATTAAGAATCAAAATTGGGACTTTTGCTGACACGACGTGATGTCATTAGTTAGTTTTTTTTATAAATGTCGATTCGTTTGTGCGGCACTAACCAATCACAGCACGCCATGTCAATGAGTCGCGATTTTGAGTCCCAATTTTGAGCCGATGTAAAACCACTCTAATTTTAATCTAAATGATTGGGTTAAAGGGTTAATAGAGAATTTGGGTCATGGTTATGTTCCACAATATATTTGAATCTATCGGAGACTAGTTTATATATTTATAAATATAATTATTATAGCATTTATTTGTGTGGTTCCTTTAGAGTTTACAGTACACAAAATAATAAGTAATTTTATTTGCTTTAATTAAAGACGTATTTATATTTATACCCTTATTCATACACATTTAAAACTTACTTCCAAAAATAATCATATAACCCCACCCCACCCACCAAAATCCTCATTAGCACCGTTTTTCGGAGTCCTCGTGTGAGACCATCGCATTCCTCGTCGGATTATTTCACTCTACTTGTTTCTCTCTCTCGCTTCATCTATTTCATTCATGTTTCTTGTTAGTGCTACCATTGCCAAAGCCATAGAAGAAGATTTTCGGTGAAAAAATGAGTTTTCATAGGAAAAATGTAGATTTTAGTGAAATAGTAGATTTATTCGTTTTGATTGTTTGTCAAAAAAATATCAAATATGGGTGTTGTTTGACAGATCTCGATGTGTATATTTCAAATATCTAATTTTGTGAATTTTTGATTTGTATATTTGAAGTTATGAATTTTTAAAGATTTGATTGATTTTTTTGAATGAGTTGTCAAATGGTATATTGGTCATTTTAATGGTATTTTTAGTACAAAGACTAAATTGATAAAATTGTGTGGAATGTCATATTTTTACAAAGTTTTGGGTTGGATTGGATGCTTTTCCAATGCCCCTTGGCTTAAATATTAAAAAAATCTACACAATATTCGGAATCAAAAAGTGAACTAATTTGGACATTGTAAGAATTTGTTCACATGCATATAAATAAAATGTGAATGCAATATTTAAGTTAAATAAATGATTAGATTTCATTTCTAGATATTTGATCAAATAGACACAAATAAAATATCAAATTATGTGGCGTGTAATACTATAAACTTTAAAATTCATGTTAACATTTGATTCAAAGTATATAAATTTAATATGAAGTTAAATTAATATCATTTGCGTGAGTAATTTTAATGGGTCATGTTGAAGAAGCATGCTGATTTAAATTTAACACAACGTGTCAAGTGTCGCATTGATATGTCATTAAATAATCAGAAATTTAACATTGGCTAAAAATGTGTCATTAATATATTACTAGTTTAGCGGAATGTGTTGTTTAGAATTTTTTTTATTTTAAACGTTGTTTTTTTTAAATCTATTTTTTTAAAACTATTTTAAAAAATCATCAAAAAAATCTACTTTCTAAAAGTTATTTCGAAAATACGATTTTTAAAAAAATATTAAAAATATTTTAAATTACTTTTAAAAAATCTATTATAAAAAACTATCTTGTATATATAAAACATTAACACAATTTTTTTAAAAAGGTCTCTTAAGAAAAAATGGGGAGGGAAATAATCATTTATAATTTTATGATTAATGGTGGAGTGGGGGAACGCATCTAAGATGGATGAAGATGATCAAAATGTTGACTAATTGGTAACAGTTTGGTTCTTCTCTCCCACAAGTTTTTTTCTTCTTCTAACAACCGCATTATGACGTCGGTAATAAAATATTTTTGTATAATTTTAATCTAAATTATACATCTAAAATAGGTTTTATATTAAAATTATGCAACATCTAGTTTGTTTACTCCAATGATTTCTATTATAAAAAAAAAATCAATAACGCACTCACATATATAATATAAGTAAAAATTAATTAAAAATAAAAAATTAAACACGGATCTTATTTGATAGATCCTGCAGAAGGGTGCCTTAAGTGTGGATATTACACTTTGGGATGAGGGTACCTCAAATACCTCCTTTCTAGCCTACAGCAAATAAGAGGTCAAGCAACCCCTAGGCTCCCGACAAAAACTCACACTGAGAAGGAACCCACCCAGGGTCCCGACAAAAACTCATATAAAGAAGGAACCCACCCAAGGTCCGACAAAAACTCATATTGAGAAGTAATCCCCCCAGGGTCCTGACAGAAATTCATATTGAGAAGGAACCCACCCAAGGTCCCGACAAAAATGCATATTGAGAAGGAACACCCCAGGGTCCCGGTAGAAACTCGTATTAAGAAGGAAGCCATGTAGGGCCCTGGAAGAAACTCATATTGAGAAGGAACTCACCTAGGGTCCCGAAAGAAATTCATATTGAGAAGGAACCCAACCTAGGGTCCCTCTACAGTAGAAATTCATATTGAGGAAGAACCCTCAAGATCCTCCCCCAACTTCTAGAAAAAAAACAAGATGAGGGAGTGGCTACCATTAGCAACCCCTCACTATGAAAAGTCATTCTTTGAAAGAAAAAAGTACTAACACCTGTGTTTCTTGTACATGTAGCCTAGATGAGTAGGCAGGGCTCAAATAGGTCAGTTGGGATCTCTTGGGAGTTTTGTCTTGGTGGCTGAAGAACGAGGTATGTTGAGAAAGCTCAACCATTTGGCACAATAGGATTGAGATAATACTAGTAGGAAGACCCCAGGAGTCACTCGAAATCACACACACCTCACACTTAGTTACAAGTAAAGTGAACAGCCAAAGGGTTGGTCACAAGAAATGAACTTTTACAAAAAAATCACTGTCTCACAAGAAATGAACTTTTACAAAAAAAAAAATCACTGTCCTCAAGGCCCCTATCAAGAAAAATAATTTTAGAGGAGAGGGGTCTTTAATGCCCCCACCCTCAAGATTGATAGTTTTAGAGGAGGAGGTCCTTGAGGACTCCTTTCCCAAGATTTGCAAAGTTTGTACGACAAGTTACCATTTCAAAGGATATTTACCAAATCAGATAATTTGTCTTCATTGGGAGACATATTTTCTTTTTAACTTTGGTTGGCACCAGGTGGAACCTTCCAGATGGGATAGACAACTGCACACATGTAGGAACAAATAGTATATTTCAGACCTTGTCCCTCACCAATCCTCTCAATTTTGGTGCCTAAAAGTGTCAACTTAGCCCTAGTGCCCAAGAGTAAATAGGAACCTTAGGCAAGGTCAGGAGGGTTCAAAATTGAAATTGCACCATTACTCTGCCAAAATCATGTCACACCTACCTAGTTGTGGGAGGGTAGTGAGACTCGGGTCTATGAATATCTAGAAAGAGTGAGGCGTGACCCACTCCAGACACTGCCTGCAAGGTCTTCTGGTGCAACTTCTTATGAAACCTTCTACTTTTGGTAACAATGGAGCTCAAATTGTAACTCACTCCCAGCAAGAAGATAACGTCCATAACAAGAATAATAACTTTTCTCAATAGAATCTCCTGAGAATGAAAACTGTCAGTTGAGGAGTGAAAGAACAAGGCACTTAGCACTAAGCGAATGAGAAATGAGAGAATACTAGGTAGTTCTGGTGTGATTTTGGCAGAGTAATAGTGAAGTTTCAATTCTATCTTATCTTGACCTTGCCCAGGGGTCCTATTTATACTTTGGTACTAGGGATTAGTTGTCACTTTTAGGCACCAAAATTGAGAGGGTTGGTGAGGGATAATTTGTCTGAAACGTACTACTTGTCCCTACCTGTGTGTAACTGCCTATCCCTCTGGCATGTGACACCTAGTTCCATCCAAAGTCAAAAAGCAAATATGTCTCCCAATAGAGACAAAATATCTAATTTGGTAAATATCCTTTGAAACGGTAACTTGTTGTACAAACTTTGCAAATCTTGAGAAATGATGCCTCAAGGACCTCCTCCTCTAAAACTATAAATCTTGAGGAGGGGGGAGGCCTTAAGGACCCCTCTCCTCTAAAATGATTTTTTTAGAGGGGCCTTGAGGACCCCCTCTCGTGAGAAAATAATTTTTTTGTAAAAGTTCATTTCTTGTGAGTAGCCCTTTGGCTGCTCACTTTAATTATGACTAAGTGTGAGGTGTGTGTGGTCTTGAGTGACCCATGGGGTCTTCTTACTAGTATTATCTCAATTATATAGTGCTAAGTGGATGAGCTTGATCAACAGACCTTGTTCCTCAGCCTCCAAGCCAAAACTCCTAAGAGATCCCAACTGGCTAATTTGAGCGCTGCCTGCTCAACTAAGCTACCTGTTTAAGAAAAACAAGTGCCACTAGTATTATTGGTTTAAAGAATGACTTTTCATGGTGAGGGATTGCTCATGGAAGACACTCCCTCATCCTGGTTATTTTTTAGAAGTTGGGGGGAGGACCTCGAGTGTTTTTCCTCAATATTAATTTCTACCGGAACCTTTGTGGTTCCTTCTCAATATGAGTTTCTGTCGGAACCCTGGGTGCGTTACTTCTCAATATGGATTTCTATCGGGATCTATATGTGGTTCCCTCTTTATTCGAGTTTCTATCGGGACCCTATGGGGTTCCTTCTCAATATGAATTTCTTTCGATACCTAGGTGGGGTTCCCTTTCGATTTGAGTATCTGTCGGGACCCTTGGGGGTTCCTTCTCAATATGAGTTTCTGTTGGGACCTGGGTGGGGTTCCTTCCTGATATGAGTTTCTTTCGGGACCCTAGGGGGTTCCATCTCAATTTAGGTCTCTGCCAGGACCCTATGGGGTTCCTTCTCAATATTAGTTTCTGCCTAGACCCTGGGGGGTTCCTTCTCAATATGACTTTCTACCGGGACCTTGGTAGGTTTCCCTCTCTATTTGAGTTTTTGTCGAGAACCTAGGGGTTCCTTCTCAATATTAGTTTCTACCGAGACCCTGGGGGTTCCTCGACCTCTTATTTACCATAGGTTAGAAAGAAGGTATTTGAGGGAAGGCACCCTTCTACATTAGCCCCTCATGCAAGGTGTTTTGTGTTGGGTAGACCAAAAGACTTTGTACTCTATAAGCTCAATTTTCAATTCAAAAAATTTTGAGGGACCCGAGGGGATCTTCAATCTTATCCCTAGGATCATTAAATGCACTATCCCTTCATCATTTGGGAATTTTTTTATAACCTTTTGGCCTTTTTGCACGTTTTCCCATTTTCATGTAAAATATAGAGCCCCCCCTTTTTTTTTATTAAAAGCTTTCTTCTTCTTCAAAACCCTCACAGAGAGTTTTAACCTTATGGTGAGAGAAAGAGAGAGAAAATAAATAAACACTATAGCCCCCATTTTTTTCTCTAGGTTTTCCTGAAATACACCATTAATGGTTTCCAACCCATCAAACATTTCTTCCACCACTTCCACCACCATTGTTCCTCTATTTTTTGGTTCAATTCCTTCTTTTATCATTATCTCTATGCCCATCACTGCCACTACGGACACCGTCCAAGACGGTTTCAACTTTTAAATATCTGCTAGTGGTGAAATCAATTTGGAAGGGCGTTCCTCGTCTATACCTTTCTTTCTACCCAATGATTCATCGGCTTCTATAATGAATAAGACAGACTCGAGCTCCTCGCACGTCACTCGAAATGGGGTCTTCGTCGGGTGATTTGGGATTTATGAGCATGGGTTTCTCGCTTGTGGGCTCTATTTATTTGGCTCCCACCCTTTATAAAGATGTCGGTTCCTCGCCTCTTGTGGCTATGTCAGTTCCTTGTACACTCAGCGATTCCTCGTCGAATGATATTTTGACCGGAGGTTCTGGTGCCACAAATATTCATTGATGAGGGTTATTACCCAAGGTTCCTCGCAGGTTGGATTTATACCCAAGGGTTCCTCGACCACTAGAGATAATTCATTGGATCTTTTATGTACCGCCAACACTTAGGGGTTCCTCACCTATAGTTCTATTAGCAATGACTACGAATTTTCCATTTGGGACCAATATGGCTGCAGGTTCCTCACAGATGCCATTTTCCATAGAGGGTTCCTCGCTAAACACTATTTCAACTAGAGAGTCTACTGTCGCAAATTCCTCATTGATGATGGGTATTGCCCAGGGTTCCTTGTGGGTTGGATTTGTACCCGAGGGTTTGTCGCCGATTGCTATTACCACAAATCATCCACTAATTGATGAGGGTTCCTCGCGTCCCCCCTTGTGGGAAGGTTCCTCATGTGTTGTTGTCATGGGGAACGTGCTACCAACTATGGGTGTCCCATGACTCTATTTTTGGTGAGTTCCTTGCCTATTACAGATGTTGGAGGTTTTCAGTCTTTGGGTTCCTTTCAAAAAAACAATTTTTTGTGAGGGGTCCTGGTGCGTCGTATCTAATGGGGAGTTTAATTTTGGCAGTATGGGTTCTTTGCCCGCTTTGAGTTCCTCACTTGGAATTTCTACCACAATATGTTCTTTTTTTGAGCCAATGACTATTGGAAACTCTTCCTCTACATGGTCTTCCTCTCAGGCGTGTCAAGATTACCTGCACATTTGCCAAGGGTGAGATTTTGTTATCTACCGCCGCGCTCCCTTTATTGGACCGGCTGACAGCTTTATGGCTTCCCTTGCCCAATTCAAAGAAAAATTTGCAAGAACTATTCTCGAGTAACCTCATGTGGGGTTAAGTGAGTCCACTGATTCTCTCTTTATTTTTTAAGATCCTATTCTCAGGGTCCGGATTGACCACGATGATTTTCCGTACTCTAATATTGAATTCAAGGCTACGGTGGGGCTGAATGGGTTAATTATGTTTTGAGTGTTCCTTCTTATGTTACTACCCTTAGGGAGGTGGGTCTTCTTACTACTATCGATAGCCTTAGGTCTTGTACGATATCTAAACACAATTCTTCTTTCAATCTTTTACTGTCCCAATGGAGTAGGGAGTCTCACACATTCGTGATGGGTTGGGGCCAATTTACTGTCACTTTAGAGGATGTGTTTGAGTTATATACCCTTCCTTTCATTGGGCAACATGTCTTCAGTGATGATCACGAAGATTCTTTTGAGCAGGAGATGGTGGGGGAGTTACAGGCGACCCTCACAGAGTTATCAAAATATGTAGCTATAAACTTAACAAGTTCTACCAAGCACTCCTTTGCTACATGGCAAAGGTATTGGTTTAGGGATTTTGAGAAACCGCTAAAAAGGGAGGCTTTCGACGCAACCCCCAGAAGCCAGGATGGCTGGAAGCTCCACTCTCCTTCCCACTTAACTGCTTTTCTGGTCATTTTTGTGACTCAAGTAAGCCTGAAGAATCCCCTCGTGATCTCCTCTTTAAATTGGATCTAAGATTATCTCATGGCAGATCGGTCTTTATAGCTTCTTTGACTCTTAGTTCACTTTATTCTTGGCTGGACTGGGCACATGTATATGTACAGAGATCCTGCGGTCGGTATAATGCTGTTGACTTTGCAAACACTGTTCTTTTGATGTCCTTTCTATTTGATCATTTCCCTAACCATGCTTTTGAGGCTCAGGCTTGTTATAGTAATGTCGTCCGGCTCCTGAGATGGCACAGAAAAATCCCTAAGAAGCCCCTAGGGTCCTTGATTAAGGATATTAAGGAGTTTTAATTTCGGCCTTACAACGAGTGTCCTAGCAGCAACTTTAGCTGGCTTTCTTTTCCTGGTGATGGTGGGACCTTCTATTGCCCTTCTGATGTAGGTTCTGTATCTACTTGTCCTCATATTAACATAGTAACGATGATGTTACTGGGCCTCCTTCCTTCTTAGACAGAGTTAGGCCCATGCGCTGATTTCTATCATTCTGAGAGGGTAAGAAGGCAATTTGGCTATGATCAGGGTGTTCACACCCCTCATCCCCTTGCATTCACCGATCCTTCTGAGCTATTTTTAGAGGCATGTACCAACTTCACCCTCTAGGGATTGATACACAAAGTAAGTGGCTTAGGGGGGCTCTACGTGCCTCCTCGCAATTATCATCCATCATTCACTACTTCTTGGTTCCTATTCTGACAATGGAAGATTCTTCTAATCCAAGGTTGTATAACCAGTCCCCCTCATTAGACTAACCCTATCCAGTACGTTAAAGCCCAATTTTTGATTAGGCAGAAATATAAGAAGACTTATTTTCTCAGCATGACTTCTAGGCCGCCTCTTGAGTAGGCCACCCCTATTTTAGTGAAGCCCCTTCTTGATGTATCCCTTCAGGTCCTGTCAATTGAATTACCGCCTGTGTAGTCTAAAGGCCAATCTAAGAGAAAAGGAAAAGAAAAACCCCCTACTACAAGGAAAAGGAAGCACCTAGACATGGATTTATCTAATTTCGTTCTTACTACCACTTCTTCTCCTCCTTCATATCCTATGAGGACCCGATCTGCGAAGAAGAAGAAAGGGAGTAATATCCACATTACCGATCCCTCCTAATTGGACTAGGAGTTTGATACCGACGATCTCAGGGTGGAGGAAACTTGCAGAACTGCTAAGAAGAGGGGTTATGAAGCATTGGGCCTTTCCTCCTGGGAGGGACAATCCACATCTATCCCCATTGCAGAAGGTATTATATCTCAACATTCTTTGCATAGTGGAAATGGTTCTCTCAGAGTTTCACTTGTTGGTTCTCCCTCCCCCTCATTGGAAGAGGAACTAGTTGACTATGGAATCACCCCTTCCTATGATGATCATAGTTCTTCTTCGGGAGATGTGGGTGGCTTGGATCTCCGTAAAAAAAGAACTACTGACACTTATTCTATGCTATCAGTTTTGAGGGAGTCTTTCAGTGATGATAAGGCACCCCATTCTTCTGAGGGGGTTAGCTCCACTACCCGACTCATTCCTTATGGCCAAACTATGCGCCCTACTGCTGTAAGTATTTTTTTATTAGAATTTTTATGCGTATTATTTTCTTGATTTTTCATCATTAGTTTATTTACTAATAAAAGTATTCTGCCATATTTCTACAGGTCACTTCCACCAAGTTGAGTAGTCCTCCACTCCCCCCATTACGACTGGCACCTTTTCAGCGGGAGAGGAACTCTATGTTTGTTTCTTCTCGGGGTATCTTCAGAGAGGTTTGCTACTCCCTTATTTGTTTTAAAATTATATGTAATTTTTTGTCCACGAATTACTATTTGATTACGTGTTATATATTGGTACTTTCTTGAAGCTTTCATTCGTGCACCATACTAGCATTAGGACCGTCCCTATGGTTTCGCGTTCTACTCCAGTATGCCTTATAATTTTCTCAATATCCATTGCTCTCTTTTACTCGTTCCTTCTTCTTTTTTCTTACTTGTTTATAATTGTAGAGGGTTGTGCCTTCCAGCCCTGCCACTTCATCTTCTTTTACTTCGGTGGTAGTAACTTCTATAGTTGAGCCCTTGGTTATCCCATCATCCAAGGTGTGTGTTTCAAAGGTTCTCTTGCTTCAGTAGTAATCACTTTTATGCCTTTTGACTTTTTTCATCTCTCAGGGCATGTCACCTTTTGGATTTTCTTCCACGAGAGGGACTATTCCCTTTCCCGATGATACTATCTCGGGGTTGTCCTCTTCGGGGAGGATCTCTATTCCTCAGGTCCACATATCTATGGATGGTAGGATTTTGATTTAGGCGATCTCTCATAGTCAAGTATTTACTATGGCTGCGACTGTTGAACCCACGTCGCAGGATAGACCTTTCTATTCGAGTCTGGAATCTCTTTTATCTTGAACACGTGACAAATAACATACTTTGACTTTTTTAGGCTATCAGCACAACCCTTGATACACTGACTATCATTTTTTCCTCTTCCTCCTTAGATAGGGCTCAGGTAATTTAATATCTTCTTGTTAAACATTTTTCAAATTAGCATGTACTTAAAGAAGTCCTCTTTACCTTCTTAGCAGTTGTCTCTTTGTACTGATTCGATGGTGTCTCTCACTAGTGTCTCTTAGGAAGCCCGTGCGACATACGGGATACCTTGCCCTGTTACTGCGCCCCTTCAGGTAACCATCTTTATCACGGAGTTTTGAATTTTCTTTTATATACTTTTCCTTTATGAGGTAGGTGATTTACTAATCCTTACCCCTTTTTTCAATTGCAGGTTTGTTATCCACTGCGACTAGTATCACTGAGGTAGCTCCTTTAGGAACACCTGTTGCTGAGATAGCGCCATTAGGAGCATCTCCAGTTAAGACAGCCCCTTTAGGAGCACCTGAAGGACCTCCCTTGACTGCTATGGAGGGATTACTCAGGTATCGTATATAATAGTAGTCTTTTTCTTTATGCCATTATTTTATCTCTATGATGTTCAAATGTTCATCAGTACTTACTTGTTTCTTTCGTTCTCAGGCTAGTACTACAGTCATCTCAGTGACGACGGAACATCTGGGAGGAATATCGGTGGGGGAGGTATTACACCGCCATACCTCTTTTTCTTTTCTCCCCCTTTTTAATTATTATTTCTTGTCTATACAGTGAAAGTATTCTCATCATTACCCTTGTTGCATTGTTTCTAGGTGAGTGAGATTGCTTCAGTGACTGTGGAGTCTTATAGTGGGCTGGTTGCGAGAGAGGTATTAAGCTGACATACCCCCTCTTTTTAATGTTCCACTTATTTCTTGTTGCATATACTATTCAAATGTTCTCATTTTCACCTTTATTTCATTGTTTATAGGTGAATGAGATTGCTCCTGTGACTGTGGAGTCTAGTGGTGAGATGACTGCGAGAGAGGTATTAAACTGTGTACCGCCTATTTTTATTATTCCCTTTTTTTCTTCTTGCGTATACTATGCAAGTGTTCACATTTTCACCTTTGTTTCACTATTTCTAGGTGAATGAGATTGCTCTAGTGACTGTGGAGTCTGGTGGTGGGGTGGCTGCGAAAGAGTATTAAACTAGCATACCCCCTCTTTTTACTATTCCCCTTTTTCTTGTTGCGTATAGTGTGCAAGTGTTCTCATTTTCACCTTTGTTTCACTATTTCTAGGTGAATGTGATAGCTCTAGGGACTGTGGAGTCTGGTGGTGGGGTGGCTGGGAGAGAGGTATTAAACTAGCGTACCCCCTCTTTTTACTATTACCCTATTTGTTTCTTGTGTATATTGTGCAAGTGTTCTCATTTTCACCTTTGTTTCATTGTTACTAGGTGCCAGAGGTTGCTGCCCTAGACGTATCTGCGGAGCAACTAAAGAGTGCCGAGATGCACCCTTCTCAGGTATTTTGACTATCGCTCCCAAATTATCCTTCCTTAGTTGTTGATTTGTAATATGTGTTGATAGCCCTTATTGATATTCTTTATGTTTAGCCTGGTAGCCCCCCGTTGGCTGACCCTCTTTAGACCGACGACAACAGGGTCACCCCTTTTAGTTTGGGGGTAAGCTTTCTACCATAATTATTTCTAGGGCCTAGCTCTTAATTGTCTTTCTTCTCATTTGACTTATCCTGAATATTTCTTTTTTGGCTCTTATTGGTGATTTCACTGGGGTGGATGATAGGGGAGATCATAGTTCTGAGGCCACTCCTACGACCGGTGATGCTGATTCTGGTGGGGAGTTTTATTTCCTTCCTTCTGAGGTAGGGTCGCGTCATTCCAATGGTGATGTTGAAGTAGAGGCTCATGCAACCATTGTGAGTAGGTTATGGCGTGAGGAGCTACCTGGGTGATTCAGGACACACGAGAGTCAGATCTTGGATCTGATCTTAGAGCATCATCTCGAGACATTAACTACCCAAAGCATACTTCAGATTGACAGTCTCACATCATTCAACCTAAAAGTTCTTTCCAACGATGTTCATGAGTTCTTAGCTCCCTCTCTTGCTAAGCTAACTAGTTGTTCTATTTTACTATTCTTGGATGCTCTCCGTGACTTGCAGCAGTTCTATCACTTCCATTTGGATCGGCGTGATGCTGGTCTCCATCATTTTCTGAATATTCCCTTTCAAAATATGGTGAGGCTTCACACCTCCACACAGTCTAGAGTCGAGCAGCGACAGACCGTGGCTAAGAGGATTCGGGGTCAAATTGCATCACTTCAGTCTCATATTGCATCACTTGAGTCTGGGCTTGACAGGCTTGAGTCTGGTGATCAGGAGGATGTGGCCAAACTGACTAGGCTAAAGGAGGAGTTCCTACAGGAGATTGGTTCATTATATGTCGACGCCCTCACCCGCGACGACTTATTTTTTATTATTTCTAGTGGATAGGCTAGTTCTTGTTTTGTGTTTTTTTGGATTCTATGTGTACATCACTGATCATTAATGAATGAAAGAAATGGCACTTTGTTCTTTTAAATGGACCTCTTATGACTATGAAGTGTTTGCATGTTACTATTTTGGATCACCCCCTCCTATCTGTGGGGGTGCTCCGGCACTTTAATTTTGTGTTTGTAAAGAATAAATTGGAAGGGGATGAGCCATGTCTCCTTCCTTCAAGCTTTATTTTATTGAAAATTATTTAAATTAGCTAGCCCATAGTCTTTGGGGTCCTTGCTCTATATTCTCTCTAAGAGCTTTCATGTTTCTAAATTATTAAAGAGGAGGAATTTAACCCTCTTCTTCACATTTTCTATTAATTATCCAAATAAAGCCTTTATTACTTGGAGGTTGTCCTCCTACTAGTTAGGTGACTAAAGATGAAACTGTATGTTATGTTTGGGAATACTTTGCTCAATATACTTTCTCTTAGGATAGACTTACCCCCAAGTGTAGTGAGCAAGGTTCCTATTTTTTGTGTACTCTCTTCTAGCCTAGTAGAGAGTGTATATATATATATATATATATTTTTTTTTTTTGAAGAAGCATACATATGTATATATATTCTACTGTGCCTATCTCATATAAATGAGTTATGAAGGCAAGCATCAACAATGATCAAAAGTGTTGCTATTTCATTTCTTTACTTTTGTGTATTGTTTACAATATGGTATTGATCTATATTTTTTTACAAAAAAATAGAACTTTTATTATAGGAGAAAGCGTCAAATTCTACTATAGAAATGAAATTTTTGTTAGCATTACTAAGCATAATACCTCTCCATCCACTTGCAGTTTATGGACCAGAGGCAATCATTCTCTAGTTATGATATCTGGAAATAACCTGACTTCCACACCCCTCTGACGACAAAGGGGTTCCCATTTGGGTTTGAACTTTAACGCCGACATGCTATGGAGATGGTGAGTGGATGCTCGCAGGACTAAATCTCCCACCTGGAACTCCCTAGACTTGACCAAGTCTTCAAAGGCTCTCAAAATTTGCTTGGTGTAGAGTTTGAAGTTCTCCTTCTCCTTCTCTCTATGTTCGTCTAGTTCCTCTAGATACACAAGCCTTAGGTCAGGTATGAGACTATGCTTAGAGCAACCCTGGTTGAGGGTACCGTTAACTCCACTGGTAGGACAACTTCGGTCCCATATACTAGGGAGAATGGGGTGAACCTTGTCTATTTTATTTTCAAAGTACGATAAGCCCATAGCACCATGGTCAACTTCTCATCCCATGCTCTAGGTATGTCCTCTAACGTTTTCTTTAAAATATATATCAGGGTTTTATTGGTAGCTTCCACTTGGCCATTTCCTTAGGGTAGGAGATGGTTAAGCTGTTCTGCACAATTTTATATTTGTATGTGATGAGGGCCATCTCCTTGCATATAAATTGCTACCCATTATCTTTTAAAATTACCTTGGGTATACCAAACCTTCATATGATATACTCCTTTATAAACTGGGTTACCACTTGGGCAGTTACTCTCCTTAGAGGGATGGCTGCCGCCCATTTGGTGTACAATTCTGTAGACACAATGATAAAAGCTTAGTTGTGAGAGGATGGGGTGATCTTTCCAACTAACTCAAATGCCCATGTATGTAAGGGATAGGGCGCTGCCAAGATATATAGGCTAACAGAAGGAGCATGCACCATATTTCCATAAACTTGACAAGCTTTGCACCTCTTCACATACCCAATGGAGTCAGCCTCCATGGTTGGTCAATAGTACCCCAGCGTCATCAGATGGTCATACAGCTTGGCACCCCACATATGGGAGGGCTCATGAGCTTCTTTCATCACTCTCTCTATGTCCTCTTTGGCTATGCACGTCAGTGCCTTCTCATTGTACCCCTTCCTTTATAACGCTCCTTCCAGTAAGTAAAAATGGGACATCTTTTTTCGTAGATAAATTTCATCCGCCCTCTCTCAAGGTAGATCTCTATTTCTCATATATGCTACATATGGTTGTCTTCAATATTCGAAGGCTTACACAAAGTTGACCCCCCCTATATGGTAAAAAATGGCTTATCACTTTAGACATCTTTGTTGCAGGCGGGCAGCTCCTGCACTTATAGTGGTCCAATGATACCCACCTCGCTGCAATCATCTATAAAGAGGAATGTCAATATCTCCACAATGCTTTTGGTGCATTCTATCAACCTTTCCATAGATTCTTGCTCTCCGACACGTCTTACCAAAAACCCTTCGGGACTCTTGAAATAGAGTGATCCCTGCAGCACATGATAGTTGGCTAACTCCAACATCTTCATCGTCCATTCTCTAGTTTTAAGTTACTTCACCATTAGATGCCTCTAATCTTTCAGCTTGTTGCTTGGGAATAAATATTTTACTGTAGTGGGTACTATTCTTTATCATACTGTGATTGTTTCTTCCGACTCATCCATGACCATCTTTTATGCTACAGTAACAAGCACGTAGGGATGTCTGTTCATTATTCATGCCTATCTCTCCACAGTTACTTCCAAGAATTATTCCAGCAGCCTCTGAATGATGTACCTGTAGGGTGCTAAATTGTCATGCTTAAGGGATAACCCCCCATTGACTTTCTTTACTACCAGGTTGGAGTCCCCTCGTATACACAACACCCTGATCCTTCTTCTGAGTGTCTCCAACATCCCTAGAATGAAGGCCTCATACTCAGCTTCACTATTCGAGCATTTAAAATCCAACTTCAAAGAGAGAGTGATGTTCTATTTCCTATTTGACAATATAATACCATCTCCCCCTGTTCCTTGAGCGCTAGAACCATCGAACTCCATAGACCATTTTTCCATTTCCTCCACCATGCGTGCTTGAAAGTTTTCCCTGAGTAGCTCTTCTCTAAGTGACTCAAAATTTCCACTTGGGAAATGGGTAAATAGATCTTCTACTTCATGGATTTTAATTGCCTTGGGCACTAAACATTTTAAATCATACTCTGACAAGATCAAAAACCACCTTGCTGTTCGTCCTATAAGTACTATTCGCTCGACGAAGTACTTGATAGTGTCACACATAGTGACTATGTGAACTGTGAAGGCTAGCAAGTAGTGTCTCAGCTTCTGGGCAATAAACACTAAGGCCAAGCAATTCCTCTCTACATTAGTGTATCTAGACTCCGTACTTGATATCACCCTTGAGAGGTAGTATACTATCTTCTCTACTCCTTGACTTTCTTGGGCTAGCAATGCTCCTATGGACCACTCTCTTGAAGTGAGGTATGGTAGTAGCAGTGCTGTAGCTTCTGGTGGGATTCGTGGAAGTAGAGGCTAAAATTTCTTTAACCTTCTCAAATGCACTCTTCGAGTCTTCTCCCCAAGACCACTTGGCCTTGTCCTTCAACAGAGGCGTGAAAGGGTGAGTCACTTCAGCTAGTGCGGGCATAAACTCCTCAGGTAGGATACTTTTCCTAGGTAGCTTTTGAGTTACCTCTGATTCTTGGGGGTGGAATCATCACAATGGCTTTATTATTCTTTGCGTCTACTTTCACCCCCTGCCTATTCATAATAAAGCCTAAAAACTTCCCTGTGGTAACTCTGAAGGCACACTTAAAGAGATTTATCCTCATCTTATACCTGCAACACCTCTCAAATACTCTCATGAGATCGTGTTTATGTTTGCTTTCCTTCTTGGATTTCAGCACAAGGTCATATACATAGAATTCTAGTATATCATGAAATAAATCATGAAAATTTTCCAATATGGTCTGCTGGTATGTGGCCCCGACATTCTTCAGTCCGAAGGGCATGTCTGTGTAGCGGAAGTACCCTAAGGGTGTACTGAAGGCAGTCTTCTCCGCATCCACCGCATCCATTTTAATTTGGTTGTAGAAAATGTACCCGTCTATGAAACTATATATCTCATGTACTACGGTAGAATCAACTAAGTTTTCTATGTTTGGCAGAGGAAATTCATATTTTGGACATGCCCTATTCAAGTCACGAAAATCTATGCAAATTATGATTTTGGTTTGTATTTTTTCCGCACTGGGACTATGTTGGAATGCCATATTGGATGCTAGATAGGCGTGATGAATCCTGCTGCCAATAGATTTTCTACCTTCGCTTTTATCTTCAAGTCATGATCTTCTTTGTATGTGCGCGTGGCCTGCTTTACTAGGAGGGCATTGGCTAGGATACTCAATCTATGGACGCTCACCTCTGGGTTTATTCCTAGCATCTCCATGTATTTCCAGGCAAACACATCAGTAAACTCCCTGAGTAAGTCAATGAGATCTTCCTTCTATTTTGGTTCGAAAATCTTAGAGATTAGGATGGGTCTGCTCTCACCCCCTTCTGGCCCCAAATTGATCTCCTCTAACTCTTGTAGTCGCCCTCTAGGTCCATCATGCATGCATTTTGGAGCCTATTCTAGTTCCTCAACATGCTCAATGGTGTGGTATTCATCAACGATAAAATACTCAGGTGTCGGGTTGGTGCTCTTATCCTAGAACAATGCCAATATAGACCGTTATAAGCGATAGATGACCTTGTCATTGAGCAAGACCACCTTTTTGCAGGTTCGCGGAGCCTTAACCACTTACTATACTGTCCTCTTTCCCTTTGATATGTGGGGGATCACCCTCCCCTAAGAGATCATTAATAGACTTCTTCTGCTGGACACTTCTTTCAGCTACTTACTTTCCTTCTAACCTTCTTACTGTTATTTTTCTCTCATCATCCAATTCCATGTAGAAAGTTGCATCTACCAGATGGGCCTCCTCAACAGAGAAGGGTATCTGCATGGATTTGATGACTATATATGTACCTCTGATGTTAGCCTTTGCACACTGATGGCAAGTGAAGGGTACTATGTCGTGGGTGTGCATCCACACCCTCCCAATGAGCCGTTAGTAGCTGGTATTAGCATTGATAACATGGAACTTGAAGTGGGAAGTGAAATTTCCCAAATTAATTCCCATATTTACGTATCCAATGGATTTCATTCCAGCATTATGAAATTCAGAAATCATTAGTGTTACTGTCACTACATTCTCCTAGTCAATTCCAGTCTCATACAATGTGCTGATGGGCATGATGTTAATGGATGCTCCTCCATTCATTAATTCTCTGAGAAATGAGACTCCATTAATCATGGTTGTAACATACAATGGACAATTGTGTAAATAAGGCACCTCCTATCTGCCTCTGAAAATACTACCTCAGAAGTATACCTCTTAATCAGTCTCCCAATTGGCCCCTGCCAATTTAGTGAGGGCCTCCACGCTGCTACACAACTTTTAAGACCTTCCTCGTGATGGCTATTCTTGTTTCATACTTCACCCCTATCTGGTCAAAAAAACATTTGAACTTGGGGCTCCTTAATGTGGCCTCACATTCAGAGTCTAGGTCTACCTTATACATCTAAGCATTGCAAACATACTCTTTTCGTAGGTCCCCCTTCATCCAGAGAGAGGATAACATCTACCTCATCTTTTGAGGGGATCACTTGCTCAATTTAGCAATTTCTATCCTCCCCTTTTTCTGGAGTTCAGAACCACTCCTCTCACTTTCTTTCCAGCTCAACTTTGCTCAATGATAACTTTTCCAACCCTTCATATAATTGGTCACTACTCTCCCACTCCATCAGCTCTTGGGCTTCTTTTTTATCATAAGCAACAACCATGTTGGCAGTACTAAAATGATGTGTTGGTAGTGGGTTCTCATTGACATCAATAGGAGGGATATGTAAGGTACCATTAGCCACCTTATCTCCAATGATCCTTCTTATATAGTAACAGTCTTTGGTAGAGTGTTGCATCCGCCGGTGTAGCTCGTAATACTTTGGGTTGGCTTTATCAGCCTCCATTGGGATTTCTCATTTCAAGTGAGGAGAACCTTATACCCATTCTCTCACCAAGGTATGATAACAATCCATAGCTTCTGCTATGCTACATGGTAGCGGCGGTGGGGCATCCTCCCCAAATTTCCTCTTTTTGCCGAGACTATTGTTCTTGGCCCCAGAGCCTCCCTTATTTCCTTTGGGGTTCCCATTTACATAGTTAACCGCCTGCCTCCTCAAAACTTGAAACCTCCCAAAAGTTAGTGGAACTTATGTCATCTAACTCAAGTCTCTTGGATTAATAATCATAGTTATGTTGTTGGCGGCCCTAGTGAACACTCTAAAAGTTTCATCTCTAGTTTCATTGATCAAGTGCAACATGTATTCCCCCAAGAGCCCCTCGACACATATTTGTAGTAACCTTGCCACTGCTACGTCCTCATGGACATCCAGTGCTCTCTCACGAAAGCGTTTAATATATTGCATTAACTCCTCCCTAGGCTTCTAGACCTCTTGCGCCAGATGCCTCAGTGTGAATTCATCCTCGGCTATGAAGAACTTCTGAAGGAACTATTTGTGCAACTCTTCCCAAGTAAGGATGTTCTTAGGTGCCAAATGGGAATACCATGAGTAAGCCTTCCCTGTGAGGGTCTTATAAAATTCCCTTAATCTCAGACTCTTGTCACCAACATGTACTCCCAAGTACTCAACAAACCTTTTCATGTGCTCTCTTGGATTCTCCCCTTTGCTAAAAAACTTGATAAATTTTGGTGGAATATACCCCTCTGGGTATGTCTTCTCATTCACTTCCTGCGGGTAGGGGTCTTGAAATCCTTATATAGATGAGGACTCTCTATCTGAGAGGAGGAGAAAATCTTCCTTAGCTCCTCCATAGTAACAGCCTTAGAGGGTGACTCCTCCAAACTCATTCTCTTAACTGCTGGTAAGCCTGAGGGTTCCATGACCTCCTCCGACATCACCTTCCATAGAGGAATTGTTTCTTCTAGAATTGCCATTGGGGTGGCTACCCCTCTGGAGAGGGAAGCAGTTGGTGTTACACAACCTTGACCCAAACTTGATAGGTCTACATTGTTTTGCTTCAAGAAGTCCAAAAATATTTCCATGAGATTTATACCTGCCATCGGAGCTGCTGCGGACGAGCTGATTTCCCCTCCCTGAGGAGCAGGTTCCTTGGCTCCAATCACCACTACCTCTTCCTAAGTAGTCTGGTCACTGAGAGCTCCATTACCATATGGAATTTCATAAAAAAATAACTTCTTAGACACATTCAATCCTTTTTGTCCATGAAAGTGACAATACCTCCCTAGTGGAGTCACCAAATGTAGGAGGGTAGTGAGATTTGGGTCTATGAATATCTGGAAAGGGTAAGGCATTACCCATTCTAATGGATACAACCTACAACGTCTTCAAGGTCCTCTGGTGCAACTTCTTATGAAACCTTCTCCTTTTGGTAACAATGGATCTCAAACTGTAACTCACTCTCCGAAGAAGATAACCTCCACAACAAGAATAGTAACTTTTCTCAAGAGAAACTCCTAACAATGATGGTTGTTAATTGAGGAGTGAAAGAATAATGCACTTAGCACTAAGAGAATGAGTAGGGAGATGATACTAGGTAGGTCTTGTGTGATTTTGGCAGAGTAATAGTGTAATTTTAATTCTATCTTTTCTTGACCTTGCCCAGGGGTCATATTTATACGTGGGCACTAGGGCTGAGTTGGAACTTTTAGGCACCAAAATTGAGAGGGTTGGTGACGGACAAGGTCTGAAATGTACCATTTGTCCCTACCTGTGTGCAGCTGCCTGTCCCGTCTGGCAAATGCCACCTGGTGCCAACGAAAGTCAAAAAGAAAATATGTCTCCCAATGGAGACAAAATATCTGATTTGGTAAATATCCTTTGAAAAGCGAACTTGTGGTACAAACCTTGAAAATCTTGAGAGATGAGGCCTCAAGGACCTCCTCCTCTAAATCAATCAATCTTGAGGAGGGGGAGGTCTCAAGGACCCATCTCTTCTAAAATCATTTTCTTGAGAGGGGCCTTGAGGACCCCCTCTTGTGAGAAAGTCATTTTTTTTGTAAAAGTTCATTTCTTGTGAGCTGCCCTTTTTGCTGCTCACTTTACTTGTGACTAACTGTGAGGTGTGTGTGGTCTCGAGTGACTCCTAGGGTCTTCCTACTAGTATTTTCTCAATCCTATAGTGCTAAGTAGTTGAGCTTGCTTAACAGACCTTTTTCATCAGCCGCCAAGACAAAACTTCTAACAGATCCCAACTGGCCTATTTGATCCTTTCCTGCTCAACTAGGCTACATGTACAATAAAGACAAGTGTTAGTACTCTTGTTATTTTAAATAATTACTTTTCATGGTGAGGGATTGCTTATGGGAGCCACTCTCTCATCCTGGTTTATTTTCTAGAAGTTGGGGGAGGACCTCGAGGGTTTCTCCTCAATATGAATTTATATCAAGAACCGGGGGAGGGGGTTCCTTCTCAATATGAGTTTTTGTCGGAACCCTGGGTGGGTACTTTCTCAATATGGATTTTTATCGGGACCTAGGTGGGGTTACCTTTCGATTTGAGTTTCTTCCGCGACCCTAGGAGGTTCCTTCTCAATATGAGTTTCGGTCGGGACTTAGGTGGAGTTCCCTCTTGATTTGAGTTTCTACTGGGACCCTGGGGGTTCCTTCTCAATATGAGTTTTTGTTGGATCCTGTGTGGGGTTCCTTCTTGATATGAGTTTTTTTCGGGACCTTAGGGGGGTTCCTTCTCAATTTGAGTTTCTGAAAGAACCCAGGGTGTTCCCTCTCAATATTAGTTTCTACCTAGACTCTAGGGGCTCCTTATCAATATGAGTTTCAACCGAGACCTAGGTAGGGTTTCCTCTCGATTCGAGTTTCTGTCGAGACCCTGGGGGGTTCAATCTCAATAGTAGTTTCTACTGAGACCCTGGGGGTTCCTTGACCTCTTATTTGCCATAGGCTAAAAAGACGATATTTGAGGGAAGGAACTCCACTACACTAATATTCTCTCCCTACTTATTCTTTTAGTGAAAGTTCCTTGTTCTTTCACTCCTCACCTGACAACCATCATTCTCAGGAGTTTCTCTTGAGAAAAGTAACTATTCTTGTTGTAGAGGTTCATCTTCTTGTAGGGAGTTGTGACACCCCACCTAATTAAATACCGGGCGATCACTCCTTTATTAAATTAAATCATGGTGAACAGTTGGTTCATTGTTAGCATCACTATCGAAAAATAACTTTTCCAATTTAAACACCCTAATTAATTAAGCTAAGTGTCAAAACTACTTTTAGACAATACTATCCAAATTTTATTTTATAAACCAAGATTTAAATCTTTACCACAATTCAATATTAAATAATCACACCACAATAATCCTGAAACATATAATCCAAATAGTTTAAACATTCAACAACTAATTCCCAACATTTAAAAATTTAAAGTAATACATCCAAACAGTAATAAATCCCAAAGTGACAATACTTGGAATAACTGAATCACAATGTCCAAATAAACAACTGAATAATGGAAAGGGAGACACATGCCCCCATAAATGAATATTCTAGGAGTGGAATCAAATAAATGAAGTCGTCTAAGTAAGAGGCTTGCAACTCCCACCTAAGCTGCAGTGCGTTCCTTCCAAAAGAACCTATGCAAGACGCGCCTATGGCTGGGCACCTATAAAATATACATATATATACAAAAGAGAAAAATAAATAGAAACTGGTCAGAGCCCGATAGTGTAGATGATTTAAAATTTGTTTAGCAAGTATTTAAAATGTTTACATGCCAATACAACAACATATTAGTGCGGCACTCTCTTGAGAAATTCTCACCTCTCTTCTAATGTGCACACCTATTGCACTAACCTTCCCAATGGATTATCTTATCTTATATCGCACTAAATTTCCCAATGGTCTAACTTATCTCAGATTACTCGTAAGACTTAAAACTGAACAATATAATTATTTAAGAGGAAGATTTCATTCAATAACAACGCTCTCTTTTTAACTTTATTTATTAATAAAGTTTCCCAGTGTCATATTATATTTTTTCAAAACAAGTATTTCCAATTCGAGTCATTATACATGTCTTACTTACCATAACATAGTAGGCAATTCCAAATTTCAGGATTTTATATATATATTGAATACTCGTATAATATATATATTCTAACAGAACCCCACATAAAAACTATGGTGCGGGCGTACTCTGTTATACAATCCCGGTATCACTCGTACTAAGGGAAATACAAGTTCAGAATCACTCTCGAACTGTATTAACACATACACAAACAATATTGAGGCGAAGCATAGATTTCAAGTCTCTAAGAGGATAGTACATGCCCACATCTCTTAGGACCGTCTGAACTATCGATTTGATAGGATGTACCAAGGATTTCTATCTTCTAGGGTATGATTCAATATCCCCCATAAAGGTCCCATCGAGATAAAACTGTCCCAGCGCGGTAACCTCAGGGATAGCAAGTAGCGCGGGCATGATTTTCACATGTATATAATATATGCATACACAGTCATATGAATATACTACTTTTATCATATCAATTTAGGTTCATCCCATAACCCATAATCACGACATTTATCCTAATTTTACCAGTATTAGTTATCACGTATAACGATTCGTTTCTTACTTTAATTCGAGGGATTTTTCAACTTACTACGTAATACTCATGGACTCTATCATCTCATGTGAAAAATTCAGTAGGTATTCATTTATGTTCCAACGTAACTATCTTACGCGTCTCTCCCTTTAATACATAGTTTCATCGTCCCTTATATGTAAGTATCCCAAAAATACAACTCTCGTCTTACATTAAAGGTCCCAAAATTATTCATATGTCCTATTGGTCTTTTTTATCTCCCAAAACATTTTAATAAGGGTGTCCAAGAGTTATTTCTCATTAAATTGAATTCAACTAATTTAGAAAGGGGAAATATGAGTTTGCATAAAGGGTTCGATCGATCGAGGTCTGGGGCTCGATCGATCGAACCTTCGATCGATCGAAGCTCTTGGCTCGATCGATCGATCAAACAGGTATGGCGAATTCTGCAGTTAATCAATTACGGGTTCTATCACATAACCTCCTCCAAATCCAAACTTTTCATTCCCAATCACCCAGAAATTTGTACTACTAACATTATAATATCATTTTATGTATCTTCTATGTAAAGCATGTAAATTTCCGTCACTAATCATGGATTTATAGGCAAAAACTTCATAAAAATCTCAAGAACCCTAGAATTTCTTTAACATGGTTCTAATCAATCTTTTCCAGAATTTTCTTCTATAATTTCGTGGTTTAATCCTCTACATGTGAAGGGGTTTCCAGAATAACATTCAAATCATTACTACATGCGATTTCCTATCTCAAATTTGGGTTTTCTTCCATAAACTCATCCTAATCATCCCTAAACTAACATGAGTGATGCATTAACGAAAATAAGCAAGATAAACACTTGCCTGGAATTTTTAGAGTTCTGGTTTGATGAAGAATTTGGTGTGGTTGCGTTCCCCGTCGCGTGATCTACGCGTTGGTGGTGGTGACGGTGCAAACGGATGGATTTTGGGCCTTGGATTGCTTTGGAAGCTCTCTCCTTCCCTCTCATATGGACGTCACTTGTCTTTGGTTGTTTTAATTTCCCATCTTAGGCATTTAGTAATGTAGAGAGGCATTGATAACCTAGAAGGAAACCTTAGACATCTGATATATAACCCTAGTTTCAGGGATACAGTAATGTAGAGAGGCATTGAAGCCCTCATCTTAGGCATGTTGGAGGCACTCAAAAGAGGGATCAGGGTGTTATGTATACGAGGGGACTCCAACCTTGTAGTAAAGAAGGTGAATGGGGAGTTTTCCCTCAAGCATGACAATTTAGCACCATATACGTACATAATCCAAAGGTTGCTGGGACAGTTATTGGAAGTAACTGTAGAGAGACAGGCGTGAACAATGAACATACATCCCGATGCGCTTGCCATCATAGCACAAAAGATAAACATGGATGAGTCAGAAGCAAAAATCATAGTACGACGAAGAATAGTGCCCACTATAGTAAAATCTTTGTTCCTAAACAACGAGCCAAAAGATTGGGGGCATGTAATGGTGAAGCAGCGCGAAACTAGAGAAGGCACAATGAAGATGTTGGAATTAGCCAACTATCATGTGCTACAGGGAATACTCTATTCCAAGAGTTCTGGAGGGTTTATTAAAAGACTTGTCGGAGATCAAGACTCAAAAGAGAGGTTGGACGAAATGCATGAAAAACATTGTGGGGATACTAACATCCCACTCTACCTTCGGCTATAGCGAGGGGGCAACTATTGGCCTACTGTGAGCACAGAGGCTGGCTGCCTGTAGCAAGGCTGTTTAAAGTTCCAAACTCATTTCGATCAGCCGACAGAATCTAATTTTGTAGAAGCCCTTGAGGACTGGAGATAACCATATATAGCATATATGAAAAACGGTAAGCTACCCACAGAGAGAGAGGACGAAATTTATCTCAAAAAGAAAGTAGCCCATTTTTACTTGGTGGAAAGAGAGTTATATAGGAACGGGTATAATGAGAAGGCGCGGAGGTTATTAGCCAAAGAGGACATAGAGAGAGTACATAAAAAAGCTCATGAGCCTTCCCATATGGGGGGTGCCAAACTGTATGACTAGCTGATGGTGCTGGAGTACTATTAGCCAACCATGGAGGTTGACTCCATTGGGTATGTGAAGAAGTTCAAAGCTTGTCGAGTGCATGAAAACATGGTACATTCTCCTTCCATCAGCCTGAAAAGCCTGCAAGCTCCCTATCCCTTCCATACATGGGCATTTGACATACTTGGAAACATCACCCCAACCTCTCACGGTAAAGCTTTTATCATTATGGCTACATAATTGTACAACAAATGAGCAAAATCCATCCCTCTAAGGAGAGTGACTGCCCATGTGGCAACCCAGTTTATAAAGGAGTATATCATATGCAAGTTTTGTATACCCAAGGTAATCTTAACAGATAATGGGAAGCAATTTGTATGTAAGGAGATGGAACTCTTCACAAACAAATATAAAATTTTGCATAATAGCTCAACCATCTCTTACCCTAAGGTCAATGGCCAAGCAGAAGCTACCAACAAGACCCTTATAAATAGTTTTAAGAAAATTCTAGATGACATGCCAGGGGCATGGGATTTGAAGTTTCCCATGGTGGTATGGGCTTATCATACTTCGAAAAGAAAACCGACATGGTTCACCCCATTCTCCCTAGTACACGGGACCGAAGTTTTCCTACTAGTGGAGTTGGCAGCACCCTCAGCTAGAGTTAATCTCAGCAATTAGATCATCCCTAGTCCATGGCATGTACAGTGAGTGGCACTGGACAAACATAGAGATAAGGTGAAGGAGGACTTCAAAGTCTACACCCAATAACTCTCCAGAGCCTACGAGAACTTGATCAGGCCTAGGGAGATTCAGTTGGGAGATTTAGTCCTGTGAGCATCCACTCACTATCTCCCCAGCATGTCAGAATCAAAGGTAAAACCCAACTGGGAAGGCCCCTTTGTCGTCTGAGGAGTTGGGAAGTCGGGTTATTGCCAGATCTCAGAGCCAGAGAGTGATTACCCCTAGTCCATCAACTACAAGTGGCTGAAGAGGTATTATTCTTAGTACCATTAACAAAAATTTCATTTATGTAGTAGAATTTGTGTTTTTCTCCTATACTAGAAAATTTCCTTTTTGTAAAAAATTATAGAGCAATACCATATTGTAAATAGTATATAAAAGTAAAGAACTGAAATAGAAACACTTTTGATCATTGTTGATGCTTGTCTAAATGAGATAGACCTAGTAGAATATATATACATATGTATATTTCTTTTAATATATATATATATATATATATATATATATATATATATATATATATATATATATTCTCTCTACTAGGCAAGAATAGGGTAGATAAAAAAATTTAGGAACTTCGCTCACTACACTTGGGGAGTAAGTCCATCCTAAGAGAAAGTATACTGAGCAAAGTCCTCCCAGACACAACAGATAGTTTTTATCTTTAGCCACTTGACTAGTAGGAGGACAACCTCAGGTAATAAATACTTTTTTTAACTAAATTAATGTAAAATGTGAAGAAGGGGGTCAAATTTTCCCCCTTTAATATTTTGATAACATGATACCTCTTATAGAAATATAGAGCAAGGACCCCAAAGACCAGGGGCTAGCTAATTTGAATTGTTTTAATAAAAAAAAACTTGAAGGAAGGAGACAGGGTCACACCCCCCCTCCCGCGCAATCTATTCCCTATAAACACAAGTAATAATGTGCAGGAGAAACCCCACAAACAGGAAGGGGTGATCGAAAATAGCAACATGCAAACACTTCAAAGACATAATAGGTGCATGTAAACATACAATGCATATATATACAAAACTTACTCAGATTAGAGGCAGCTCAAGTTGACCAAATGCTCACAGAAATTAGAGCAAATCTTACTAAATAAATGCCAAAAGTATAGATGGAGAGCAAGAGAAAAGGAAAGTGAAGGAGAAACAAAACATCATTTTTTTCTCATCTATGAAGGATCAGTACTATACATATAAAAGTAAAAATAATACAAAGCAAGAACTTTCCAATCCACTAGAAATAATAAAAAATAAGTGATCACGAGTCAGGGTGCTGGCGTATGACGGACCAACATCCCTCAAGAACTCCTCCTACAACCCGACGAATTTGGTCTCATCCTCGTAATCACCACACCGAGTCTGTCGAGCCTCACCTGAAGTGATGCGATCTGTCTCTAAATCCTCATGGAGTCATCATGTCGCTGCCCGTCCCTAGAATGTCTGGAGGTGTGATGCCTCACCATCTTTCGGAAGGGAAAACTCAGTAAATTATGGACACTAGAATCAAGATAATCTCAATGAAAGTGATAGAACTTCTTCAAGTCGCGAAGAGCATCCAAGAGCAGTAAAATAGAAGAACTAGTCAGCTTAGCAAGAGAGGTAGCTAGGAACTCATGGACATGCCTAGATTGAGCTTTCAGGTTGAATATTGTGAGATTATCAATCTGAAGAATGCTCTGGGAGTGAATGTATGGGGATGATGCCCTAAGATCAGATCCAAGAGCTGACACTCATGTGTCATGAATCGTCCGGGTAGCTCCTCATGTTATAACCTACTTACAATGGTTGAATGAGCCTCTACTTCAGCATCACCGTTAGAATGGCGTGACCCTACCTCGTAGGGAAGGAAAGAAGGCTCTCCACCAAAATCAGCATCACCGGCTGTGGGAGTGGACTCAGATTCACTATCTCCCTTATCATCTACCCCAATAGACTCACCAATAAGAGCCAGAAAAGAAATATTCATGATAAGTCAAAAGAGAAGAATGACAATTACAAGCTAGAGCCTAGCAATAACTACGATAGAAAGCTTACCCCCAAACTCAAAGGGGTGACCATGTTGTCGTCGGTCTGAAGAGGGTCAACCAAATGGGGGTTACTAGGGTAAACATAAAGAATATCAATAAGGGCTACGAACATAAATCACCAATCGACAACTGAGGAAGGGTAATTTGGGAGCAATAGTAAAAGTACCTGAGAAGGGTGCATCTCGACACTCTTTATTTTCTCTGCAGATACCTCTAGGGAAGCAAACTCATTGACCTAGAAACAAAGTTGAAAATGAGAACACTTGCACTGTATAAGAAAGAAGACAAAAAAGGGGAACATTCAAAAGAGGGGGTATGCTAGTTTAATAACTCTCTCGCAGCCACCCCACCCTCAAGCTCCACAGTCACTAGAGCAATCTCATTTGCCTGGACACAACAAAACAAAGGTGAAAATAAGAAAACTTGCATATTATACGCAAGAAGAAAAAAATGGAACAGTAAAAGGATGGGGTATGCCAATTTAATACCTCTCTCATAGCCACCCCACCCTTAAACTACCCAGTCACTGGAGCAATCTCATACGCCTGGAAATAATGAAACAAAGTTGAAAATGAGAACACATGCACAGTAAACGCAAGAAGAAAAAATGGAGAACAGTAAAAATAGGAGGTATTCCAGTTTAATACCTCTCTCATAGCCACCCCACCCCAAACTCCAGAGTTACTGGAGCAATCTCATTCACCTGGAAACAACAAAACAAAGGTGAAAGATGAGAACACTTGCACAGTATACGCAAGAACAAAAAAAGGGAACAATAAAAGAGGAGGTATGCCAGTTTAATACCTCTTTTGTAACCACCCCACCCTCAGGCTCCACAGTCACTGGAGCAACCCCACTCACCTAAAAACAATGCAACAAGGGTGAAAATGAGGATACTTACACTGTATAAGCAAGAAGAAATAATTATTTTAAAAAATAGGGGGATAAAAGAAAAAAAGGTATGCCTGTGTAATACCTCCCCTGCTGATATTCCTCTCATGCGTTCCTCCATCACTGAGAAGACAATATTACTAACCTGAGAACAAAAGAAATAGGTAAGCACTGATAAATTTGAACAACATAGAGATATAAGAATGGCATAAAGAAAATGACTACTCTCATAGATGATACATGAGCAACGCCCTCCATATCAGTTAAGGGAAGAGCTGCAAGTTCTCCTAAAGGGGTTGACTCAACAACAGGTGCCCTTAAAGGGGCTGCCTCAATAATAGGTGCTCCTAAAGGAGCTACCTCAGTGGATAACAGAGCCTCCGCATAGCTAGCCTGCAAATGAAAAAGAGGCAAGAATCAACAGGTTAACTACCTCATAAAGGCAAATTATAAAGGAGAAAAACTCAAGACTCCATGAAAAAAATGGTTACCTGGAGCGACACGATAGTAGGACAAGGTGGCCCGCATATAATAGGTATTGCCGAAGAAATAGTAGCTAGAGCGGTGTCGAAATAGTACCAAGAGACATATGGAAAAAAGGAAAATTGGACCTTGTTAAGTACAAGATAATAAAAAGAACCTTTAAAAAGAAGATAATAAAGTACCTGAGCCCCATCCAAGGAGGAAGAGTGAAAAATGATAGTCGGTGCAGTCGGGGCTATGATGATCGCCTATAAATGTTAAAATATGATATTATCACGCATTCAAGAAAAACAGCTACCACAATTGAATGGAATGGCCAAACATACGGCGTGGTCTCAATAGTCATAGACACAGTAAATACTGGACCGTAAGAGATCGCCTGAATCAAAGGCCTACCATCCATAGATATGCGGACTCGAGGAATAAAGATCCTCCCCGAAGAGGATAACCCTGGGATAGTAACATCGAGAAAAGAAAGAGTCCCTCCCATGGAAGAAAATAGAAAATGTGTCGGCACCTGAGAGATGAAAAAGTTAAAAGGGCATAAAGTTCTTATTACTAAAGTAAGAGAACCTCTGAGATACATACCTTAGACGAAGGGGTAACCAGGGGCTCAACTATAGAAGCGCCTATCATAAAAATAAGAGAAGATAAAGCGGCAAGGCTAGAAGGCACAAACCTCTGCAATCATAAACAGGTAAGAAAAAAAATAGGAAAAAAGAGCAATGAAAATTGAGAAAATCATAAAGCATACCTAAGCAGAACGTGAAACCACAGAAGTGGTCATGGTGCTAGTATGGTGCACAGATGAAAGCTGGAACAAAGTAACAATATATAACACATAATCAAAATGTAATTGGTGGCCAAAAAATTACAATTTAATATTAAAATAAATGAGGGAGAAGCAAACCTCTCTAAAGAGACCCCGAGAAGAAACGAGCATATATTTCCTCTCTCGCTGAAAGGGTGTCAGTCTTAATAGGGGAGTGGAGAACTACTCACCTTGGTGGAAGTGACCTGCAAAAACATAGCAAAATATTTTTATTACTAAACAAACTAATGATGAAAACGCAAGTAGAACATTTGCATAAAAGATCCAATAAAAGAAAGACTTACAACAACGGGATGCATAGTCTGACCATCGATAAGGGGACAGGTAGCATAGCTAACCCCTGTAGGAGAATGAGATGCCTCGTCATCATTGGAAGACTCCCTTGAAACTGATAAGAAATCATAAGTGTTAATAGTGCTTTCAATACAGAGATCCAAGCCACCCACGTCACTCAAAGAAGAACTATGATCATCATAGGAAGGGGTGCTTCCATAGTCAACCAGTTCCTCTTCCAATGAGGGGGAGGGAGAACTAGTAAGTAAAACTCGAAGAGAACCAATTCCAATATGTAAAGAATGTTGGGATATAGTACCTTTTATAATGGGGATAAATATAACTTACGCCTCCCGAGAGGAAAGCCCCAATGCTTCATAACCCCTCTTCTTCACAGTTTTGTAAGTTTCCTCAACCCCGAGATCATTGGTATCAGACTCTTGCTCTAGAGAGGATGGAGCATCAATGTCAGCATTACTCCCCTTTTTCTTAGCAAATCAGGTGCTCACGGGATAAGAATGTGGATAATAGGTGGTTGTAGGAACGAAATTAGAAACATCCGCATTGGGGTGCTTCCTCTTACCTACTGCAGGGGATTTTGATTTTCCTTTTCTCTTAGATTGGCCTTTAGACTTTGCAGGCTGTAACTCAGTTGATTGGAGCTTAGGAGAATCTTCAAAAAGGTTTTTCACTAAAATAAGGGTGGCCTGGGAATGGTACTAAGAAACTAAGTATCCTATTATGTCCGCCTAATAAAAAATTGGGCCTTAACATACTTGACAGGGTTGGTCTCATGAGGAGGACCGGTTATGCAACATTAGATTAGAAGAATATGCCATTGCCAGAATAGGAACCTAGAAGTAGCAAATGATGACCGATAATCGCGAGGAGGCACGTAGTCCCCCCTAAGCCATTTACACTTTGGAACAATCCCCGGAGAGTGAAGTTGGTACACACCTCTGAAAATAATTGAGAAGGATCAATGCAGGAAGGCGGGATGGGTGTGAACGCCCTGATCATAGACAAATTGTCGTCTTACCCTCTCAGAGTGATAGAACTCAGCACATGGCCCTAACTCTATCCAAGAAGGAAGGCGGCCCGGTAACAACATCATTACTACATTAATATGAGGACAGTAAAACTAAACTCTGCATCAGAAGGGAAATAAAAGGTCCCTCCATCACTCGAAATAGAAAGCTAGCTAAAGACGCCGACATGACGCTTGCTGTAAGGCCAAAATTGTAACTCCTCAATATCGCCAATCAAGGACACGGCCCCTATGGGCTTCTTAGGGATTTTTATGTGCCATCTCCGGAGCCGGGCAGCATTACTATAGCGAGCATGAGCCTCAAAGGTGAGGTGGGGGAAATGCTCGAATAGAAAGGCCATTAAAAGAACAACATTTGCAAAATTAGCAACCTTATAGCAAACGCAAGATCTCTCTGCATCTACATGGGCCCGATCCATTCAAGTATAAAGGGAACCAAGAGTCATAGTGGCTATAGGGACCAACTTGCTGTGAGATAATCTTAAAGCCAATTTGAAGAGGAGCTCATCAGGAGAATCTTTGGGTTTACCTAGTATTAAGAACCGAGTCTAAAAAGTTACCAGAAAAGCAACTAGGTGTGAAGGAGAGTGGATCTTTGGGCCACCTTAGCTCTTGGGGGATATGCTGGAAGTCTCCCCTTTCTGCAGTTTCTCAAAATCCCTAAACCATTACCTCTGCCACCTAGAAAAGGAGTGCTTGGTAGAACCTGTTATGTTTATAGCCACATATTTCCAACACTCTGCTAGGGCAGCCTTTAACTCCTCTCCTATCTCCTTCTCCAAAGAATCTTCAAAGTCATCAGTAAAGACATGTTTCCCAAAGAAAGGAAGGGAGAATAACTCACACATTTTCCTATTAAGTGATAGTAAATTCACCCCAACCTGTCACAAATGTATAAGACTCCCTACTTCACCGGGACAATTAAATATTAAAAGAGGAATTGTGTTTAGATACTGTACAAGACCTCAGGCTATCGATGAAAGTAAGAATACCCACCTCCCTAAGGGTATCCACATAAGAAGCAACACTCAAAAGATAATCAACTCAATTATCCCATTCCTCGTGTCACCCCCCACAACCTCGATTTCAATATTGGAGTAAGGAAAATCACCACAGTCGACCCTGACCCTGAGAATAGAATCTAGAAAAATAATGGGAGAATCAGTGGACTTACTTAACCACACATGGGGTCGCTCGAGAACTGTGCTACAAAATTTTTCTTCGAATTGGGTGAGGGAAGACATAAAGTTGTCATCCGGTCCAAAAAGGGTGCGCGGTGCTAGATACCAAAATCCCACCCTTGGCAAATGTGCATGTAATCTTCCCATGCCTGAGAGGAAGATGAAGTAGTGGAAGAGCTTCCAATAGCCATTGGCTCAAGAAAAGAACCCACTATGGTAGAAATTCCATGTAAGGAACCTTCAGGATCGACGTCGGGCGAGGAAACTCCTAGCGAGGGACCCCCAATAGAAAAGCCAGATGAGGGACCTCCATGTAAGGGACCCTTTTTGTTAACACAGGTCGCGAGGAACTCATAACTGCCCAAACACTAAATGTGGAACCTTAAGGGGTAGATTCTTAGCTGAGGAACCCCCCCCCCCCCCATAAGAGGAGTCACAAACGAAAAATCCCCACCAACTTTAAGGGATTGCGAGGAACCCCTGTTAGTACCAGCTACTGGTGAAGGACCTTCTGAAACTATGGTGGAATCAGCTCTTAGCGAGGGACCCCTAACAGTGGGCCCCAAAATTGAAATTCTATGGGGCGAGCAATCCCTATGTCACAAATAACCAACACACAAGGAACCCTCGGATAGTAAACAACCCCGTGAGAAACCCTCGGATACAAATCCAACCCACGAGGAACCCTGAGTAATACTCGTCATCAATGAAGAATTTGTGACTCTGGTCAAAATATTATCCGTTGAGGAACCCGTGTGTGGGAGAGGAACTGGCATATCTACAGGGGGTGAGGAACCGACATATTTACAAAGGGTGGAACCCAAATAAATAGATCCCAAAAGTGAGTAACCCTTGCTCATAAATCCCAAATCACCTGATGCATAAGTTACCGATGAAGAACCCATTCCGGGAATGAGGTGCCAGGAACCCAATAATGTTTCGTCCATTACAGTAGCTGATGGATCAATGGGTCAGGAGGAACCCTTAACAATGGTGACCAAGGATGAGTCGCTGACGCAAATAATCGGTACAAATGAGGAACGCCCATCCAAATCATCCGCGAAGTCGATTTCATCACCAACATAGAAATACTGATAAAAGAAGCCATTGGACCAAAAAAGATAGGAACAGTAGTGGGGGAAATGTGGGAAGAGGTGTTTTATGGTGTTGAAGCCATTAAGCACTACACCAAAAAGGCTAAATTGGCACCCTTTAGTTGGCCAGCATTATCACGGTCATTGACCATGACAAAAAATAAGCATTTTTTATCATGATCAATGACCATGACAAGGCAACGACAAAGGGTTGTCACGTTCATTGACCTTGACAAGTCCGTGACGAGTTGTGTTGTCACAGACTTGTCATGGTCAATGATCGTGAAAATATTATAAAGTTGTCACGGTCAAAGACTGTGACATGTCCTTGACAATATCTCCAGTAAAAATAACCATACGCTTTCGTTTTTTCCCACCCTTTTGGTTTTCCCTGTCTTTCTCTCTCTAAGCGATTTACAGCTCTCTCTCTCTCTCTAAGGTATTTTTTCCTCTCTTTCTCTTTAATTTCTATATGTGTGCGGTGGGGGAGGGGGCAGGTGGTGGTGGAGGTTGTGTGGTGGGGGGAGGGGGAGGGACAGGGGGCTGGGGAGGGGAGGGACAGGTGGTTGGGTGGGGTGTAGGGGGTGGTGGGGTGTGTGTGTGTGTGTGTGCATGTGTGTATGGTGGGGGGAGGGGGCAGGGGGCAGGGGCATGGGGTGGTGTGATGTGTGTGTGCATGTGTGTGGTGGGGTGTGTGTGGTGGTGGGGGGGTGGAGGTGGGGTGAGGGTGTGGTGGGGGTGGGGTGTGTGTGTGGTGGGACAATTGAAACAGACAAATTGATTAATAAAATATGTATTTCCCCTCCTTAACAAATAATTGTTGAGATTCTAAATAACTTTAATTGTATAGCTTTAATAAAATAAATTCTATAACTTTAATTGTAACTTTAATTGTATAGTTTTATATGAAAGTAAATTAATAATTAGTGCCCATTTCATATGAAAGTTGGATTGCCCCTCATTGTAAATTAGTAAATTAATAATTGTATACTTTAATTGTTAGTTCAATTGATGAAATGAATTAATAGAGTAGATGAATTAGAAGGAGTACGGGATACACATTTGTTGTTGAGGTTGAATTATAGTGGATCGATGTTGGGTTGGTTAATTTTAGAAGCGGTATGACCACTGGATTATTGTCCATATGGGGGTGAAAATTTTCAACTTTTTTAAAATTACTTTGTATCACGAATAATATATATATATATATATATATATATATATATATATATATAGAGAGAGAGAGAGAGAGAGAGAGAGTATGATAATTAAATGAAACATAGTTGAAATTACATATAGTGCGCATAGATACTAGCCTTCTAGTTCTTATGCGTACGCATTCAACAGCCCTTAGACCCGTTCGAGAGTCATTACCCCTATAATGAGATCTCTCGAATTGTACCGTTTGGACTATTTGGGCTGCATAATTTCTGTATTATAATAATCTTAGTGGCTTAAAGTTGTTACTTTTGGAGGAAGTTATGCAGTCGTATCCTAATGTTCTTTGGGTACATACCAGATTGACATGTGTGAGTGTTATTTCAATTGATCAATTGAAATAACACTCGCACTTGCCAATCTACGCCGTGTACTTGGAGAACTACGGGGATATGCTACCGAATTTTTTTCAAATCGTAACAATGCGCATGAGCTATTACGTATATTACAAAAATATGCGGTCTTGAATGGGATAGGATGACTCACCCTTTAGAGGAGATGGAGGAAATACAAATTTCTATTATAAATTTAATTTGAATTTGAAATTTAAAAATCGAATATAAAGAAGACATAATTAAATGAAACATACTATAAATCTAAGTTTTGTTTATACTAATCCAGAAATATACGCTTCTTACCTTTAGTAGGTGATTAGTTGTGGTAGTTGTGATGGGATATCCTAAATATAAAGAGTGGATGGGTGGGACAAATAGAATGGGGGATGTGTTTCACAGAGGTGCTAATGAATTTGTGAAATATGCAAAGAGATGTCATAATGATGAAGAGTTTCCGTGTTCGTGTGCTAGGTGTAAGAATGGTAAGGTATTTGAGTGGAAAATAGTTGAACTACATTTGTTAAGATGAGGTATGCAAGATAGTTATCGATTTTGGAGTTTTCATGGTGAGTTGAAAGTTCCTTTTGTCCCCGAAAAACCTTCACAAGAAACATCAACAAGTAGGATAGATGTAGAAGGGGATGACGTAGATCATAATATGTTAGAGGATTTAGTTGATGATGCGTACGGAGTTTATGAAGCGGAGGAAAATGATGTTACTGATGATGTACAAGGTTCAGGTGGTCGTGAAGATATCACGATAAACCTTGACGATAACTACCAAAGTTTATAATTTAAGGTGATCCAACCGTTATACTCTGGCTGTGAGAAATATCAAACAGCTTTATATTCCATGGTTGGTTTGCACACTTTGAAGACACAGTACGATTTGTCTGGCAATAGCGTGACAGAAATTCTGAATTAGGTGAAGGTCTTACTAACTAAGGAGAATACTCTTCCAAATAGCTATCATGTTATGAAGAACAATTTGAAAGGTTTGGGAATGAAGTATGAATCGATTCATGCTTGTGTCTATGACTGCATACTATACCAAAAATGAGTATGGCACAAGAGTACAAAAATTATCGATTGAACGGTTATGTATTCGGCGCAAGGGTGTACGAGGAAAGTACAAATGTACAGAACTTGGGAATTTCATACAAGGCTCTTACTTTCTTTCGAGAGAGCGCAAAAGATAAAAACCTCATTGAAGCTAAAATGACTTACTATGGTGTAATTCGAAATATATTTGAATTGGATTATATAAGCTTCAAAGAGGTTGTATTTTATTGTGACTGGGTAATATTTGAGGATAAAACTGCTTGTAAAGTTGATCCTGGCACCAATTTGATCATGGTTGACTTGTCCAAGTTGATGAGCAACCACCACGTGAGCGATGAGCCATTTGTTTGTGCATTTCAAAAGGTCAACCAAGTGTTTTGCTCGAAGTATATCAACAACGAGCCGTGGTCAATTTTCCTACATGAGACAAAGCATCTAAATAGTAATGTGGATGACTTGGTTGCTCCTACTGAATATCAATCCATTTTTTATGATAACCCGAATTTGAAACAATTTTTCAATTTGTAATAAATATTCCATTTTGTACTTTATTAATCCATTTTTAATGATTTTAATTTATTTGCACTTTATCAATTTGTAATAAATATTCCAATATTCCAATTTTCACTTTATCATTTTTACTCTCTTTCCTTTGTATATGTCTGTGTGGGTGGGTGGGGGGGGGGGGGGGCTATGTGTGTGTTGTGTGCGTGTGTGTGGGTAGTAATAATTGAGGTGTTAAACGGTAATAATTGAGGTGTGCGTGTAGTTCTTTAACTCCTCAACCTTAGTTATAATGCCTTTAATTCATTTGCACTTTATCATTTTCACTCTTTTGTGGTGTGCGTGTGTGTGGGCCGTAGGGGTGGGGGTGGGAATATTTTGGATTGGTAATAATAGAGGTGTTAAATAGTGATAATTCATTTGGATTGGTAATAATTGTACATATTTGCATGTCTTCTTATAATTCATTTGGATTTGTACTAATAACAACATTTTTTTACAGAAAATGTCTCCTTCAGGTATTAAGGCGAGGATGATAATGCTGATTATGATGATGTCATATGCGCTCGGTGGTAGCAGAGGCGACGAGGGTTCCTCGGCCCCTAGGCTCCCCAAATGGGGAAAATTGGGGATGGCTATCGAGAACAAGACGTTGATATTAGTGAGATCCCTCGAGCTGGTAAAGACGATCATTGACCCGGGGTACACTAGTTGGAGGGAAGTGCCAAATGAGCTCAAGTTAGCTATTTGGGCAGCACTACAGGTAATGTATTTATATTTATATGAATATTTCAATATCAATTTTAATTTATTCATAACTAATATTGTATTTGTTCGGAAGGAACAATTCAGCCTAGGACCAGAACTACGCGATTCCGTCTTGGAGCAGTTGAGGGAGAAATACAAGACGTGGAAGAAAAATTTATGGACTCGGTACTTTGGGAAGACCCAAGACTCCATTATCCGAATATGTGAGTCCGTACCACTTAATGAGCCGATCTCATTAGCAAAACGACAAAAGTTCATTGATAATGTGATCGAGGAGCGATAATTGGCATCTCGCCAATCGTGGAGGGAAGATCGGGCGAAAAATAACATACGTGCACTACTCCGGGCTGACGTATTACGCCGAAGTGGATCATAGGATGATGGTAAGATTTTATTTTTCTATAATTACAAAAATATATTATTCTGCAGTATTTTACTCTGCGGGCTGATACTAATTTTGCATTATTTTATTTCAGGGGATGGAGAGTGGCCCTGGGGGTAGGCGACATAGGCTCGATGCTTATATGGTTATTCGGACGAAGAAGGGGAAGGATAAGGAGGTGTCCCCGATTGTCGCGTCCACGATTATAAGTAATACAACATTTCACTTTTTTTTAATTACATTATAATTTTTTTATTTACTTATTTAACTAATCATGTGCTTTTTGTCGTTTCAGGCAAAGCTTAAGGAAGTGCATGAGTTGCAGTTCGACGTCGACAAGACATATTTGTCCACGAACGCACTCATCCAAGTTCTTGGCCCTGATCACAAGGGGAGCACAAGGAGGTGAGCTTGCGGGGTGGCCGAATCCAGGATCATCATATTGGAGATGAGCAACATCGGGTTGGCTCAAAAGGTTGACTCGCATGATGCGAAGCTATCAAGGTTGGAGGCGACGATCCAAGATATGTTCACATACATGAAGCGTACCATGGGCGGAAAGGGCTAGGGGATGGGGATGGGGAAGGAGAAGGTGGTGGAGGAGGACGAGGATGTGGATCTCGCTGCTTCATCGCCGACACGTGCAGACTCAGATGATCCAGTCCCCTATTTGGCGCCATTTGGCCGGCCTATAACGACACTTGGTTGGATGAGCATGTTTATGCATGATGTATTTGATGGCGAGCAGATAGGGAGGGGTTGAGGGACCCGAATGCCTTCCAGGGTATGGTAGTTCATGGACGTGCGCTTCAAGACATCGAGGCTAGGGTGCTCGTCACGCATGTGATGCCCGGAAAGGAGAACTCCCCATTGTGGTTGTGCGAACAATGCGACATGATGAATATTTAAGGGTGTATCAATTCGTACATCATATGGCCTACTCACCTCCTCAGACCTACCCCAGACATGTAGTGACATTATTTGAATTGAATTGTTTTGAGTTGTTATATTTGGATTGTTTTAAGTTGTTACATTTGGATTATATTTCAATTATATCTGGATGATATGGTGATGCACATTATTTTGAATGTATATTTTCATTATCTCTATTTTATTTGGATATATGATGTGTGAATAGGTATAATGTTGCTATAACAGGTACAAATATACTGCTGAGCAATGGTAGTGGACAAACTGCCCAACAGATTTTTTTCAAAATCTGCCCAGAATTGTCACGGTCATTGACCGTGATAATTATTTTAAAAGGGTCACTGGTTTGTCATGGTCAATAACCGTGAAAAAACTTGTCATGATCATTGAATTTGACAGGACCATGACAAGTCTTATGAACTTGTCACGGTCAATGACCGTGACAAGTCCGTGACAAAAAATATTATCACCCCCAGACTTGTCACGGTCACTGACCTTGACAAGTTGGGCTTGTCACGGTCAATGCCCGTGACAAGTCGATAGTTTTGGTGTAGTGAATGGAGTATTTGAAGAAAACGTAGGGAAAACAAAATGGGGGTTGTGGTGTATTTGAGTTTTTTCTCTCACTATAAGCTAGAAACTCTCTGAGAGTGTTTTTGAAGAAGATTAAATCTTTTTTCAAAAAATAAGGGGCTTCATGTTTTACATGAAAATGGGAAAATGTGCAGGAATGAAAATAGGTTATAATTTTTTTTACCAAATGACGAGATGATAGTTCCCACACTGACGCGTGGAGTATCGAAAATTAAAAAACCTAGGATGAATGGACAGTGCATTTAATGACCATAGGGATAAGATTGAAAAGCTCCTAGGGTCCCTCAAAATTTTTTTAACTAAAAATTGAGTTTATAGCGTACAAAGACTTTTAGTCTTCCAACACAAAAGACTTTGCACGAGGGGCTAATGTATAAAGGTTACTTAAGTGTGGATATCATACTTTGGGATGAGGGTCCCTCAAATACCTCCTTTCAAGCCTATAGCAAATAAGAGGTCGAGGAACCCCCAGGGTCCCGATAGAAACTCACACTGAGAAGGAACCCACCCATGGTCCCGGAAGAAACTCAAATTGAGAGGGAACCCACCCAGGGTCCCGGTAGAAACTCATAGTGTAGAAGGAACCCCCAGGGTCCCGATAGAAATTCATATTAAGAAGGAACCCACCTAGGGTCCTGGAAGAAACTCATATTGAGAAGGAACCCCCTTGGGTCCTGACAGAAATTTATATTGAGAAGGAACCCACCCAGGTCCCGGTAGAAACTCATATTGATAAGGAACCCCCTCAGGGTCTCGACAGAATCTTATATTGAGAAGGAACCCCCAGGTCCCGGAAGAAATTTATATTGAGAAGTAACCCACGCAGGATCCTGATAGAAACTCATATTGAGAAGGAAGCCACCGAGGGTCCCGACAGAAATTCATATTGAGAAGGAACCCAACCTAGGGTCCCTCTACAGTAGAAATTCATATTTAGGAGGAACCCTCATGGTCCTCCCCTCAACTTCTAGAAGATAATCTAGGATGAGGGAGTGGCTACCATGAGCAACCCCTCACCATGAAAATAGGTTCTTTAAAAGAAAAAAAGTACTAGAACTAGTATTTCTTATACAAGTAGCCTAGTTGAGTAGGCATGGCTCAAATAGGCTAATTGGAACCTCTTGGAAGTTTTGACTTGGCGACTGACGAATAAGGTCTGTTGAGCAGGCTCAACTACTTAGCACTATAGTACTGAAATAATAGTAGTAGGAATACCCCAGGAGTCACTCTAGACCACACACGCCTCATAGTTAGTCACAAGTAAAGTGAGCAGCCAAAGGGCTGCTCACAAGAAATGAACTTTTACAAAAAAATGACTTTCTCACAAGAGGGGGTCCTCAAGGCCCCTCTTAAGAAAATCATTTTAGAGGAGAGGGGTCCTTAAGACCTCCCCCACCTCAAGATTGATATATTTAGAGGAAGAGGTCCTTGAGGCCTTCTTTTTTATGATTTGCAAAGTTTGTACCACAAGTTCCCGTTTCAAAGGATATTTACCAAATCAAATATGTTTTCTCCACTGGGAGACATATTTTCTTATTGACTTTGGGTGGCAGCAGGTGGCATGTGTCAGAGGGGACAAGAAGCTACACAGGGGTAGTGACAAATGGTACATATCAGACCTTATCCCTCACCAATTCTCTTGATTTTGGCAGCTAAAAGTGTCAACTCAGCCCTAGTGCCCAAGTATAAATAGGACCCTTGGGTAAGGTCAAGAGGGGACAGAATTGAAATTGCACTATTACTCTGCCAAAATCACATCAGACTTACCTAGTATTCTCTCCCTTCTCATTCTCTTAGTGCAAGTTCCTTGTTCTTTCACTCCTCAATTGACAACCATCATTCTTAGGAGTTTCTCCTGAGAAAAGTTACCATTCTTGTTGTGGAGGTTCATTTTCTTGCAGGGAATGAGTTACAATTTGAGCTCCATTGTTACCAAAAGGAGAAGGTTTCATCAGAAGTTGCACCAGAAGACCTTGAAGACCTTGCAGGTAGTGTCCATTGGAGTGGGTCACACCTTACCCTTTCCAGATATTCATAGACCCCAGTCTCACTACCCTCCTACGAATCCCAACAAATATTTTTCAAAAACATAATTTTTATTATAATAGGATACATATATGGAAAGATATATCATTTTAAAATTTTAAATGAGAAAAAAAAGATGTGATGGTTCATAAATAGGGTGTATTTTGCACCCTCGTTTTATACTTTGGTGAATTGTCCTTAGGTTTACACTACGTTTGGAACATTTTTTTAACACATAGTGTAAATTTTATACTAAACTCACTTTTACACTATTTTTTTTATAATATTAACATGACAAATGGGTGAAACAATGGTAAAATAGTTTTTATATGAAAAGTTTATTCATCCTACATCTCATTTATCTTTCTTTTCCATGTTATGGAATTGTTGCCTTAGGTAAACATAAAGAAAATTTCCCACCCAACACTTGTTCACTTTTGTTTTTGTTAAAATATTTTTTTATGTTATCTTCTATATAACATTTTTAATATCATATCTTTTTTCCTATGATTTTCAAATATCAAATTTAATTTATATAAAAAAAATCCACATTTGATTATTTTTATATCAGAATTATTTTTAAATGAAATGTTTTGGCCAATTTTTTTAATATACGCTTTTTATACATTTGATTTTGTAGATGCGTAATTTTATGGAACCCCAGATTTTAAGATTTTCTCAATTAAAATCAAAGTTAATTTCCTTTTTTTGTAAAACACAATAGAGATGATGCGGAAGCGTTGTAAAACAGGTGATGGTTCAATATTCAAAAATAACAACAACAAGTTTTAATTTCTCCGAACAAATTAAAACATAATTCAAGTCCTAGAATTTGCCTAAGTCATGATTATTCAATTAAACAAAGTTAGGCGAAACCAATTTTAACAAATAACTTGAATAAACCAAATTAACCAATATTAAATTAAAGTCCCAATTTAAATTAGTGTGATTGTAAAACCAAATTTTATCTTGAAATTAATCTAGCATGCGTTCTAAGTGATATAGATCAAGATAAAATCAACAGTCACACAACACCGCGATGTACGAGGAAAAACCCACTAACGGGAAAAAAACCTCGGGACGACCCTAGCCTCAAATCCACTAAAAATGGTATTACAAAATACAAGACAAAAGACTTACTTCCTAAACTCGAACCCTCTCAAGCCGTGATGCTCCTTCTTGTTCTAAGTGGAGGAGTGGGGAAAAAACTGTCAAAAAATGCTCAAAACCGTTCCCGCCTGACGTCTCGTTCGAACGAACTTGACTCTCGTTCGAACGAGACTTCTAACGAGCGACCAGCCTGGGCTCGTTAGAATCTCGTTAGATACCTCGTTAGAACGAAAACCCGTTCGAACGACATATCAAACGACTGACCAGATTAGGGTCCTTGGCAAACTCGTTCGAACGAACCTGGTTCGAACGACAAAACTCGTTCGAACGAAATCGGGTTTGAACGAAAAAACTCGTTCGAACGACATTTCTAACGAACGTCCAGAAAGTTTGTAAAATTCGATTTTGGCCCAGAAACTTTTATAAACTTTTATATACTTATTTTTAAGTTTCTAATTGATTATTTTTGAAAAATAAAATGCAGTTTTTATTAACCTAACACCCAATACAAATTATTCCAAGCTCCTATATACATATAATTACATTCATACCTTGGGAGCATGGAACCTTAGTTGATGACGTAGAAACGAGGCACGCAAACCGGCATTTTGATGAAGCTTTAAATTCTTTGCCGCTATGTCTTCAACATACACTACATAGGCTTGAGAATATTACAATAAATACTATCCTATGAATAAATGTTTTTGTCCGGAATTGAGCCAAAACTATATATGGACTCAATTGGAAATTTTTGTCCTTACAAATCTCCCCCTTTGGCTATTCCGGGACAAAAACCAAACAAAAATCCTAAAGGGCCGTCAAGCTCTACTAGACTCAAAACATAACCCGCCCAATCTTGACTCAACCCAAGGATCAAACGCTTTGCCATAGAAAGATGCCGCTTTAGAATAATTCCTGCACACTTAAGCAAACTCATCAAATGCATAGGGAATATCAAAATATTAAATGCAATTAATTAATTACTCCACCTAAATTAATTCTCCCTTTAAACACATGACCTACTTAGAAAGACGTCTCCCCCTAAGATAAATCTCCCCCAAACGAAGATACGATAATAATAGGATTAAATACCATTTCTCCCCCTATCATCATTCTCCCCCTTTTTGTTCGGGAATAGGCAAAGGATAAAGAACTAATAACAGCATGAGAAAGCTTAAATAAAAGACATGACAGGATATGGGCAATAAAAACAAGGTAAAGACAAACAAATATCATATATATATATATACTTTAAATATACCAATAGAGCACTTGCATATATATATAGATATAAACACACACATGACATAAAATACAATAACTTTGCACACTCGTATGGCAAAAATGTGTCATATGGAAACGGAAGTGTAGGGGTGTGAAATAGCAACAATTAAATTTAGACCCAAACACTTAAGAAACGTTCACGGAGTTCTCATTTGATTGCAAACTTCATCACAGTTAAATATAACCTCATGTGACAATATAAAGATTGAACTCAATGAACAAACATACACAATGCATACAAGCCTAGCATGATGATGATTCTACAAACCAAATAGAGTCATGACATTAAAGACAACTAGGATAAACGGACATTGTGCAAACCGTTGATATACCATCCAATTCTCCCTCAATGAGCATATATATTCTTTTGTTTTTGAATGAATATATCAAACAAACATAGGCCTTGGCAATTGATTTCTTTTTAATGCCAAATATTCTGTTTTTAGGCCTTTGGATCACGTATTTCTTTTAGATCCAATCAACGGTGGCTTACTATCGCAAAGGATTTAATTCATCCTTTCGGAGCCCTTCCCCGTGCATATATTAATTATCATGTTTTCATTTTTCGCACAAATCTCACATGCAACGGAATTTGACATGCACTAGTCCTCCTAGGTCATAGATATGTAGATGACTAGATTGATAGGAGAACACCTCAAAAAGCTCAAATATAACATGTGACATTAAGATTTCAAAAGAGCTCGTGCATGTGTGAATAGAGGCATATAGAAATAGAATCCATTTAAACAATACAAAATCCAACTACTCCATATAAAACATGGTAAAGAACATTTTAAGGATTGAAAATCTAAACCAAAAGTTCTAGCCACATGGGAGCGTAAACGATAGGATTCAAACACAAATATATGCCACATAAAGTGTGTCAAACAAAAATACACACCAAACAAAATCTTTTTGAGTTTTTAACATTTTAAAATAAAAATAAAGATATATACTCAAAAGACTAAACAAAAATCATTTGTATTTTTCATTAAGCTTAAATGAAATAAATAAAAACACAAATGATAAACAAAAATCTTTTTAAATTTTGCAGTTAAATCAAACACAAAAAATAATACAAAAAGATAAACAAGTCATAATTTCTAGCATGTGATATGAAATAAGGCAATGACTAGAAAATGACTAAACAAGCATACATTTAGCATATGAATATAGCATGAAGTACAAACGCTAAAGTATGCAAACACTAACACATTCATCCATTAGATTTAGCAAGGGAGGAAGCATGTGTAAGTAAATGAGAATCAACAACCCTATTTTGTAAGGCAACCAAGTCGGATGTCCTAACCCAAATTAATGAGGAATGACTATCTTGGGGTGTAGGAACGTTAACTACCGTGGTTACTTTACTATGGGGTTTTCCAGGAATTCGTTTAAGATCTAAACAAAATTTCCTAAGATGACCTTGTCGACCACAATGTGTACAAGTGAGAACATGTCGAAAAGATTTACTTAAGGAGTGATCTTTAAAAGTATTCCTAGTTGATTCTCCTAAAACATTGGTTTGGGCATTATGAGTAAATTCATTACAAGGATTGAAGCCTAAACCACAAGTGTCATTTTTAATTTGGACCGTTCCTAACATTTTATCTAGTTTTTCCGAACGACACTCCAAATCAAATTTGACAATACTAGAATCTTTTAATTTATTTTCCAATTCAACAATGTTAGATTCTAGTAAAACATTACGCTCTTCAAAAGCAAGAAGCTCCTTTTTCAAGGATTCCATTAAACCCCTAAGGCTATCTCTCTCGCCTTCTACATAGTTAAGCTTCTCTTGAAGAGTCCTCTCATGTGTCCTAAGGTCTTCTATTAAGGCACTTTCATCAATGACCTTGACACTCTCTCTTAAACTCGCTTCTAACTTCAAATTAGCTCTTTTCAATTTAATAGATTCTTTATATAATTCATGAAAAGCATTTTGAAGTTCACTCATATCAACCTCATCTTCATTTTCACTCTCTCTTTCTTCTTCACTCTCACTATCATCAAAAATAAGAGAATCATGTACAATGACCTTGGAAGTGGCATGTGCTAGAATTTCATCATTCGATGAGTTCTCATTATCACTCACATGTCTAGCCATAAAAGCCACAAAATTTTTCTTAGTGGGGGATTCGGGCTTCTCTTCCTTATCACTATCACTAAGGGTCGCATTATATGAAATGGGTCGTTTACCCTCTTTCCTTAGTTTAGTGGGGCACTCATAAGCCCTATGGCCATAACCTTCACAACCAAAACATTTATTAGACTCGTCCCTATCTAAATTTTCATTACTAGGTTTAGGGATCTTCTCGGCTTTAGAAAACTTCTCGCTTTTATCATGTTTAGAAGTATCAAATTTCTTAAAATCATTTTTAACTTTATCTTTGTTAAATTTAAGAAATTTTCTAAATTTACGAGCAAACAAAGCCATATCTTCCGAGTCACTATCACTATCGCTCTCTACTACTTGTTTGACCTCTTTTCGGGCTTTTAAAGCAACGCCCTTTTCGATTTTCTTTTCATTGTTAGAGGGAAACATATCTAGTTCATAGGTTTGTAAATCACCTACAAGCTCTTCTAATTTCGTAGAGGCTAAAGTGGGTAAAGAATTTAAAACGGTCACTTTAGGAATAAATCTATCGGGTAGGGACCTTAAAATTTTCTTTACAACACGGTCGTCAGGTATTTTCTCTCCCAAGTTAAAGGATGAATTAACAATTATCAGACAGTCTAGCATAAAATTTATCAAAAGTTTCTTTTTCATCCATTTTGATAGTTTCAAATTGAGTGGTGAGGTTTTGGAGTTTAGAAGCTTTAACGACACGCGTTCCTTCATGAGTTAATTGTAAAATATCCCAAGCTTCTTTAGCGGTTTCACACGTCATAATACATCAGAATACATCCGATGCGACAGCGCTAAATAAGGCATTTAAACCACGGGAATTAAAATTAGCAAGTTTAAACTCATTTTCAGTCCATCTATCGGCGGGTTTTAAAACACGTTCATTTTCAACTAAGTAAGTTGGTGGGGAATATCCGGTAACAACAGACATCCAAACTCTCTCGTCGATAGATTTTAGTGCCGATCTCATTCGCGCTTTCCAATACGCGTAGTTTGAACCATCAAAAATAGGAAATTTTGAAAATGGGGAAAAATCCATTTTAGCCAAAAATTAAAGGATCTTTAACGAAATAATTTATCGTTTTTGGCTCTGATACCAATTTGTAGATGCGTAATTTTATGGAACCCCGGATTTTAAGATTTTCTCAATTAAAATCAAAGTTAATTTCCTTTTTGTGTAAAACACAATAGAGATGATGCGGAAGCGTTGTAAAACAGGTGATGGTTCAATATTCAAAAATAACAACAACAAGTTTTAATTTCTCCGAACAAATTAAAACATAATTCAAGTCCTAGAATTTGCCTAAGTCATGATTATTCAATTAAACAAAGTTAGGCGAAACCAATTTTAACAAATGACTTGAATAAACCAAATTAACCAATATTAAATTAAAGTCCCAATTTAAATTAGTGTGATTGTAAAACCAAATTTTATCTTGAAATTAATCTAGCATGCGTTCTAAGTGATATAGATCAAGATAAAATCAACAGTCACACAACACCGCGATGTATGAGGAAAAACCCACTAACGGGAAAAAAACCTCGGGACGGCCCTACCCTCAAATCCACTAAAAACGGTATTACAAAATACAAGACAAAAGACTTACTTCCTAAACTCGAACCCTCTCAAGCCGTGATGCTCCTTCTTGTATCGACCTCCAATGAGAGGATAACCAACGGAGCTCCACCGCGGTCTCGGACTCCCACCGATCGGGCAATTAGGCACACCGTCACCCCAACATGGAGTCTTTATCCAAATGGGTAGAAATGAAACGAACTTCTCTTCAATTCGGTGTAGAGAAAAACCGGTGCCAAAACAATCTCCAAGCAATTAATATTTATATAGAAACTTGGATAAACAATTATTGGGTGTAAACTAGAGTGTGTATGAATTTTTTCATTAAAAATGAACACTCAAAACATGAACATTTTCCTTTTTGGAATGATCTCTCAAACTCTCTCTAGGAGATGTATTAGGATGGAAAAGTTCTCTTGGAAAATGTGTTTCCCGCACATAATAATGTATGAAAAAGTTGGTTGAAAACCAAGTGGAGGAGTGGGGAAAAAACTGTCAAAAACTGCTCAAAACCGTTCTCTCCTGACGTCTCGTTCGAACGAACTTGACTCTCGTTCGAACGAGACTTCTAACGAGCGACCAGCCTGGGCTCGTTAGAATCTCGTTAGATACCTCGTTAGAACGAAAACTCGTTCGAACGACATATCGAACGACTGACCAGATTAGGGTCGTTGGCAAACTAGTTCGAACGAACCTAGTTCGAACGACAAAACTCGTTCGAACGAAATCTGGTTCGAACGAAAAAACTCGTTCGAACGACATTTCTAACGAACGTCCAGAAAGTTTGTAAAATTTGATTTTGGCCCAGAAACTTTTATAAACTTTTATATACTTATTTTTTAAGTTTCTAATTGATTCTTTCTGAAAAATAAAATGCAGTTTTTATTAACCTAACACCCAATACAAATTATTCCAAGCTCCTATATACATATAATTACATTCATACCTTGGGAGCATGGAACCTTAGTTGATGACGTAGAAACGAGGCACGCAAACCGACATTTTGATGAAGCTTTAAATTCTTTGCCGCTACGTCTTCAACATACACTACATAGGCTTGAGAATATTACAATAAATACTATCCTATGAATAAATGTTTTTGTCCGGAATTGAGCCAAAACTATATATGGACTCAATTGGAAATTTGTGTCCTTACAGATTTTTTTTATAATTTTTAATATTTATTTTTCTTTTTATCAAATATGTTTATTTTTTTTTAAATCAAATTCTTCTATTAAGTCCCTCCCCATATAAAAAAGGTTTCAAACACATTGTCTTCTCTTATCTTAATCCCTAAAAAATGTCAAAAAATAGGATTCATTGTGTTAAAAATTAATGTTATCAAAAAGTCTAATTTGGAAAATTATATGATTTGACGCATAATAAATTTTCAGCCATGTCATTTTCACACATTTATATCAAAAATGCCCTAAGATCATTCAAGCGTGTAGGATATATCTCAATATTTGTATGCCATATTATGCGTACCAACCGAAAACAATTTACAAGCAGCGAATGGAAAATGTGGAAAAGACAACAGTGTTTAGTGGCTACTCTCACACGAAAAACTATTTTTCGACTGAGATTTTCGTTCAAATCCAAAGTATTGCTCTTTGCCCCTATCTCCCATAGAAAACTATTTTCGCACCTTTTTTATGCGCTACTTGTCCTTCCCCCACTCTTTCCTGATTTCATAAAATTACTAACCACCACCTCAATATTAGTCATAGATTTTACGTAATTCACTCTACATAATCAAACAAAACTCCATGCATAATCCAACAAAAACTCATGCTATATGAAGTTCCATCTTGCCCACTCTCCTTTATAAACATGTTACTCCAAAGGGATGCAATCACCCATTTAAAAAAATCCCACAAAAACTTAGTAATAGTTAACATAAATCTCAATTAGTTTTTACTGTGAGCTATCAAACTCTTTGTGCAATTTTATTACTGTATATTTTAACTCATATATTATTGATTTGTTTTCAATCCCTCCTCATCTTAAATATTAATTCGATTTATACATAATGTTTAGCAAGATTCGGTGATTGTATGGAAAAAAGAATGTTACGCCCAAACAAAATACCGAAAGTTCAAGTGCAACTGCACCTCCAACCGGTTAAAAAAAACTACACAATTTTTTTTACCCAAAAGTCAATTTGATGAGGTCAAGAAATGAGGGAAATGAAAATATAAATGTCCATGGGAATGTAAAATCGGTTAATACGATACACATAGAATTTTACAAAATTAAAAAAGATATAAACACTTGCCATAACCGGGCATGTACCTTTATTAGTTATTTGGTAACCCTGGCAAATTAATTTTTCAAGCGACAATATATCATTGATCATCCGTGACCCACACGTTTCAACTACTAACATTGTAAGAACAAATTTCAAATTGAGTCAATTTGTCTGTGCTGGCTTAATTCCTGAAAAAACTATTTGAGTCATAGGATATAACTTATTTTTGTGACCTTTCAAGCCTCGAATGATTTTGTTGAAGACGTAGCGGCCAAGTCGAACTGATCGCATCCTATGTTGTGTTTTGTGCAAAATTTTCATCATCAACATCCTAAGGACGTCTCAGGTATGAATTCTTATATAATGTGAGCCTTGTAATTTTTATTGGGTGTCAGAATTTTGGTAAACATATTATTAAATCATTTTCTATTTTTTTAGAAAAAATATTTATTTTTTAGGGTCATTAAAACGTTTTTGGTTGGTCGTTCGAATGATATTCCCATGTCATTTGAACGAGCCATCGAATGAGGTCATTTCTTGTTTTGCTGAGATCTCGTTCGAACGACTTTGGATATCGTTCAAACAACCAAAGCTATTTTTGAAAAAATTGACAGTTTTTCAAATATTTTTCTCTTAACCTCCCACTTCTTTTCCATTCCCTTTTATAGCGCGGGAGAATAGTTTTTGAGATGACTTTTACCATCATTTGAGAGAGAAAATACTCTTCTAAAAAGTCCCTTATTTTTGTTAATATTTAATGATTTAATTTCCAAAATAAAAACAAGTTTACACCCAAATTGTTTCATGATGAAAGCTTCTCCATAATATATGTTTTGAGATCATAGTTTTTGCACCTATTTTATTTTGTACATTCTTACGGAGGATTTCGTGTTCGTTGTGTTTGTGGTGTACATACGGTGGACTCTGTAAGCGTGATGGTAGCATTGCCCCATTGGTGGACTCCGAGACGTATGTGGACTCATGCGTTATCACTAGGCAAATGTGGAAGGAACGAAGAACGTCAAGACATGCGAAGGTGTCAAGTTGTTGAGTAAATATTATGTTGTGTCCTTGTATTAAATGCGTACTTAGTGGACTTGTGTCTTAGTCATCCGAGGTTTTTCCATTATGGATTTTTCTTGTATATCAGTGCATTGTGGTTGCGTATTTTTATCTCGCATATTCTCAGCTAGATGCATGCTTAAGTTTAATAAGATAAAATTTCTTTAACCACATAAAAATGGTGTAATTGGTACATTATAAAATTGGGTAATTTTAGTTTACTTCAATTCAAGTCGGAATCATTAATTTTGCCAAATTCATGTTTGGTTTTATTTTCATAATTTAGAACTTTAATTGAAGTCTTGTTTAAGAAGTATAATTTCATTTTTAAAGAAATTATAAAATCAAAATATTCGGTGAGCCATCCCTTTTAAAATTATTTTTTTTATTTTTTTTGGAACCTACGTTTCCAACAAGTGGCGTCAAAGCATAACATATAATTGTAGGGCGCTTAGAAGTAGTATCAGAGAAGGAACACAAAATTGTCACATTAGATCGTTTTTGGGTTTGAATATGGAAAAATTGTCAATTTTGAGGTTTCCTATTTTTGATGGTTCTCACTACGCGTAGCGAAAAGCGCGTATGAAGTTAGAATGGTCGATTTTCACATGCTTGCACATGACTCCCCACTTGCTATATCTTATGGGTCACTACTTGCATGTTTTACATACACTAGATTTTGTACTTCATGACAAGTGTGTTTGCTAGTTGTATGTATTTTGAGTCTTTTATGTGTTTTTTTTCATATATTGAGTCTTATTAAAAATACAAAAGATATTGCTAGTTTTGTGAGTTATCATGTGTGACACCTCACCTATTTTAGTCACGGGTGATCAGTCATTTATCAAGATAATCAGGAATCTCATTTGGTTCAATCTTAGCATCAATGTCGAACAGTTTTTAAATTACTAACCACCTTTGTTAAATTAATCTAGTGCCAAATTCTATCTTTCATTATTGTAACTATCATAGGGAAAATAAATACAACAACCAAACCATTCACATAATTAAAATAGTCTGATATACACCACATAATAAATAGATAAATAATGACTACCGAATAAACCATCGGTTCCAAAACTAAATCCTAACCATAAGTCTAGAGAAATAAAAATAAATGCAACTACATCGTTCAATTAATAAAACTTAAACAGTGTATCAACTAAAGGGGTAACACGCCCAACTGAAATACTAAAATATAAGTCCTAATTTAGTAATGAATAACTGAAGCATCTACACAAACTCCTGTAAGCCTCCACAATACTGCAACTACAGATCCCTAGAATGAGTCATCAAGCTTGGCATACCTGTAGCTGGACACCTAAAATGGTTTCGAAAATTTTTTTGACACGGGTCGGAGCCCAAACCATTTAAAAAAACCTTAGCAAGTACTTAAATTGCAGTTATAAAAGCAATTATTAGATACACACGTTAGTCTAGCATAAACTCCCTTGAGTTTCTCATCTCTCATTTATAGTGCACACCTAATGTCTCATATTTTACCAGCCTAGCCATGCTACCCAACTTAACTATGCCTAAGTATCTAACTAACTGTACTAGGTTGAGCTCCCCCGTACCGCCCATACGATATGCTACTGTTAAGCCAATAATTATGTTAACCACATATTCTTATTGAATTTCTTTATTAAGTTTCTCCACTTAATTGACTTTTTGATACACAGGATCTATCTTTATATCATCACACATAATCACACTTTCTTATAGCATCATTAATTAAGTTCCTTACAATTAAGTTGGTTTTAGATATACACTATATATCTTTGCTACCATCACACATAAGTAGAATAATCACACTTGTGTATATTTATCAGACTATAATGTATACATCTATAGCATCCCCCAAAATGACCACCGCGATGCATGCATACTCTACTATCAAGTACATGTACCTATCGTACCAAATCTACGACTACTGGTTCAGTATGTCTCATATAACCATAAATCAAGCGACACACAATGGAGGCAAACATAGTTTTTAGCCTTTGGGTTACGTACATACCTAACATACCCAAATGATTCGTCAGCCCCATTAATACACAACACAAAGTGAGCCTCCCTAAGTTCTATGTTCTGGGACACACATTCAGACCTCATTGGAATCGCCGGGTGGGATAGCGCTCTGCGCGAAACCTCCCATGATATAAGACAGTGTAGGTATGTTGACACACAAAACAAATCACATTATAAGTATTCACACACCCTATATATATATATATATATATATATATATATATATATATATATATATATATATATATATATATATATATATATATATATATATCGGTATACACATAACCTATGATATATCCACTGCGTAGTATTCATATCTCTCGAATACTCAATGTACTAACGACTCACACATAATATTATATTCGTATTTTTCGAGTATCACTCACTACCTGAAGGGTCCTAATTATCCCTTAAAAATTTCAATAGTTAAAACATCACTAACCTACTGATATAAATTGTGGTTTGTCATCTGCACCTCCCATAACTCGTTTTAAATTCCTGATACTTAAAATAATTGTTTAAATCTCGTAGGCACTAATCTCTCTTTACCCTCATTATGACTAAGCTTAAGCCATGACTATAGGTCTATTGAAATTACCAAAGTCCTTATATAGTTCATAAACCATTCTATTCCCTGATTTAATTTTTGACTAAACATTTCGATCTCGGACACCCTTCCGTAGAAAATTTATAACTAATTAAAAACTTATGAAAAATACGAAGTTGACGACGATATGTTCGTAATGAAAAGATATGCATTCATGAACTAAAGCTTAGTGTCATTTGAATGCCATACTAACCTCGTTCGAACAATATCCCAATCTCGTTCGAACACTCTCATCGATTTTTGACATCTTCAACCTAAACTCATTTTTCTCCATGGTTAACACCTCAAACCTTCATGAAACTCCCCCCAAACTCCAATCCAACATACCCAAACCTCAAACACATGGCTAGGGATAATTTCTAACTTAAATAATACATCAAATCAATAAGAAATATACACAAGAACATAATAAATTCCAAATTTCTCAAAACCCTATTTCGCAGTGTTCTTCATGCATATTCATCAATATTACCCTTATTTTTTTCAAGTTACTCATCACATAATTTCAGATATTGTATTATCTACACAAAAGGATTAATTCAAGATGAATATTACTCCAAAACATGAATTACACCCAAAGAAATTCCAAGAATACACCCAAATCATGTAATTTCAACCCTACACTACATGGGTATTGTAACATGCTTAAAAGAAGTGCAAGATAAGCACTTTCCTTGGTCTAGAAGGTTTGATTTTCATTAATTAGTGATGGAGTTGATCTTCCCTTGCTCCAATCTTGATTCCGACAATATCCGTCGAGCAAAATGGTGTGGGACGGCTTAGTTTCCTTATCCTCTTCCTCTCATATGGACTCCTCTCTCTAAAGTGCTCTAACCCTAGCCATATACTCAAAGAGGCTGATATACTTCTTCAGTTTTTTGGATTTCCATTTACCCTAGACTCTTAAATGTTCAAAAATCATTATGGGACCCAATAAACACACCTGATTATGCTATTTGACTATTTCGATCGATTTGGAACCAATCGTGACCTTGAAACCGTCATTTAAGTCACTCAAAAATAATTTCCCATCTCGATCACATATAGTCTACACACGACTCCCAGTTGAGATATAATAATGCAACGTCATTGTCACTCGCTATGATGTAAAAATTAATGTTCACTATTATCTTAGTAATTTTATTCCATAAATATTAATCTTTATTTATCCCGATTAATACTTTAATCATACCATAATAATTAATTCATCTAAATTACGGCACACGTGAAACATAAAAATCACCAAATTAATTAAATTCAAAATACTTAGAAATACGGGGTGTTACATACTTTCCCCCTTACAAAGGAATTTCTTCCTCAAAATTAGGATAAGTATCGTACTAATAGATTCAGATACCTCCTCCCACAACATCCATCTCTATCTAAAGTCGAATCTTATTATGCTGCTCCTGCTACACTTCTACTAATGGCACTCCTCGATCTGACGGTCTATACCTTACCTTTTAAATACTAGTGACCTATTCGCTCTAGTCACCGTACACTGAAATATCCCATCATTTTATTTACCAATTCACCTTGGCGACTACTCAACATATTAAAAATTTTCCCAGCGCTTCCCACTATGATGGGTCTATATATTGATGGCTATAGCGTCATTCCTAGTAGGGAAAGCTATAATATCCCTAGGTGTCAACTCCATTATTAACCTACTATTATGTTTAACACATAGTTTTTCACATCTTCTGATTAAGGACCATACTAACATCCAACTAACTAGGACACCCATACACCCTATACACCGCATATAACTGTACAAATAATCTTCGACTCCACTGGCCTTAAAAATCATAAAATAACTCTCAATCACGGTTTTATCCACCTACCCATGAAATAAATAAAATGCTACATTCATGTCCTAAAGACCACACATCTCCCAACTCCAACGTTTCCTAAGGTTCATGTGTGGGATGTCTCACAAGAAAAATCCAAACGAAGAACCCCCTGATACACTACTATCTAGCATTGTCATGCATTAAGACTCGTGGGTCCAAAGCACATAACTAAGATACCTCAACCCCTGTCCCGCGACACATAAGTCTAATCGTCCACTCCCCATCACTCCAAGAGTAATACATCACTGAGCTAAAACTATCCCCAAGTCCTTAGAACTAAATTAATAATGAGCTTGAACTCTCCGCTGAACGATAAACCCCATATACTAGGAATCACATAGTAAAAGTCCCTATGTACTGGGATCAAATGTAACGAGACAACTATACTCCCTAAAGTATCCTTTACAACACATTATATATATATATATATATATATATATATATATATATATGATGGTGCTGGAAACAGCACCACCCTTCAAGGTGTTTGTGAGCTCAATTCAATGTTAACAATGGTAGAATATGAGTAAAAGTATTCACACAGTAGAGGGAGATAAGGAGAAAAAGATGAACATAATCATGTAATTGGTTCAGCCAATCAAGCCTACATCCACTGTGAAGGTGTGTGGTTGATATCACTATATGAGGGCTCTAATAGACATGGGTACAAACTCTCAAGCTTTCTCTCTCTTCTGTATAATTTGACAGAGTTTCAACTAGGGTTGTATTTTTGGGTCCCTTTACAAGGTAGAGGATGACCTTTATATATAGTTCTTGGGGGGTGTAATATACCCCCCAAGCATGCAATGAGCATGTTCATGAGGATCGAACCAGTATGAGAATGACACGTGGCTGATCTTATCTAGATAATGATGACCTCAATATTCCCTCACGTGAGGGTAATGATTTGGTTATAACTGATTTGACCATGTGTTCCAAACATCACATGTGCTTGTAAATGCTCATCCCTGTGTCCTTGACTAATGTAACCTCGTCCTGGACGAGTATGAGGTTGGTGGAATCAGTTGTAGTTTCTTTGTCTTGTTTCTAATCGTGATGATTTGTGAGGCTGAGGTCGAGGTTGAGTTGCTGTATGAGAGTTATGAGGCTGAGGCTGAGGCTGAGGCCAACGTCTTATGTTCCGACCCTTATCTGGATGACCCTACTAGTGATTAAGCCATGGACGACCCTATTGAGGCCGACCCTATTGAGGCCGACCTTATTGAGGCTGACCCTACTGAGGCCGACCTTTATATGGATGACCCTGCCAATGATTAAGCCATGGCCGACCCTATTGAAGCCAACCCTATTGAGGACGACCTTATTGAGGCCGACCCTTATATGGATGACCCTGCCAATGATTAATCCGAGGCCGACCCTTTTGAGGCCGACCTTTATCCGAATGACCCTGTTGAGGATTAAGTCATGGCCGACCCTGTTGAGGCCGACCCTACTGAGGATATGTGAGGCTCTTGTGAGATGTGATGCTCGTCGTCCTAAAAGACGAGGGTACACTTTGGTCATATCAATTACCCCCTAGCCCTTAGTCTTCAATGTAGATATAAGGCTAAGGGATAAGGTATATTCGGGCCGAGAAGTTAATGAGACGTTCTTTCATATGGGGGACGACGTCGAGGGTGCTTGGGTCATAATACATCTAATGCTTAAATCCTTCTATATACTTTGCATGAACTGATGGTCCCGCTACTGGTCGGCCTTAGTCGAGGGGTCCTTTCTATGATGATATTGAGATAATAAGCTATTCCTTTAAGATTATGAGGTTGTGTTGGTCTAGGTAGAGATGATGAGTCGGTCTTCTGATAGGGCAGTTGGTGGTAATGAGATCATCGAATATACAATCATGAATGAGACTGAGGCTTAATGTGTCGACCCCCAGGCTGAGTCATAATATGGGTATACCCAAGTTAATGATGTTTGTCTTAGATATGCGGCCACTAAGTTAATGGTGTTAACTCTCATGTCACCAGTTAATGATGTTTCTGATATGAGACCACCAAGTTAATGATGTTTGTGTTAGATATGAGGCCACCAAGTTAATGATGTTAACTCTCATGTCACTAAGTTAATGATGTTTCAGATATGAGACCACCAAGTTAATGATGTTTGTCTTAGATATGAGGCCACCAAGTTAATGATGTTAACTCTCATGTCACCAAGTTAATGGTGTTTGTCTCAGATATGAGGCCACCAATTTAATGATGTTAACTTTCATGTCACCAAGTTAATAATGTTACAGATATGAGATCACCAAGTTAATGATGTTAACTCTCAGATATGAAGCCACCAAGTTAATGATGTTAACTCTCATGTCACCAAGTTAATGATGTTTCAGATATGAGATCACCAAGTTAATAATGTTAACTATCAGATATGAGGCCACCAAGTTAATGATGTTTCAGATATGAGATCACCAAGTTAATGATGTTAACTCTCATATATGAGGCCACAAAGTTAATGATGTTAACTCTCATGTCACCAAGTTAATGATGTTTCAGATATGTGGTCACCAAGTTAATGATGTTTGTCTCAGATATGAGGCCACCAAGTTAATGATGTCAACTCTCATGTCACGAAGTTAATGATATTTTAGATATGAGATCACCAAGTTAATGATGTTAACTCTCAGATATAAGGCCAACAAGTTAATGATGTTAACTCTCATGTCACTAAGTTAATGATGTTTCAGATATGAGATCACCAAGTTAATGATGTTAACTCTCAGATATGAGGCCACCAATTTAATGATGTTAACTCTCATGTCACCAAGTTAATGATGTTTCAAATATGAGATCACCAAGTTAATGATGTTAACTCTCAGATATAAGGCCACCAGTATCCTTGCATAATAATCCTTTTGGCCAAGGGTCTTCCTCTTACGTGACTAGAGCAAGAACCCTCATGCACCTCCTGTAAAACATGAGGAACTTCTGTGGGATGAACGCATCTGAGGAGAGGTAATAGGAATACCTTCTTATATAGGACGTCTCCCATTATGGAGAATTTTGCAGCTCTGTATCTTAATTTTCTCCCCTCTAGCTTTGATTCTGGTAGCTCTCCCTCTTTGATATATCTGACAAGGTGTTTGTGAGCTCAATTCAATGTTAAAAATGGAAGCATAAGGGTATATACATAGATAGTAGAAGGAGGTGAGGAGAAGAGGGTTCACACCGGAATATAAGTGGTTCAGCCAATCAAGCCTACGTCCACTGTGAAAGTGTATGGTGTGTATCACTGTATGAGGGATCTAATGGCCATAGATACAACCTCTCAATATTTATCTCTCTACTGTGTATTTGAACAGAGTTTCAGCTAGGGTTGCTAATTTCAGGATCCTTTGTAAGGTAGAGGATGACCTCTATATATAGTACCTGGGGGGGTGTAATGTACGCCCTATGCATGCAATGAGCATGTGTGTGTTGATCTAGCCAATCCGATGAAGACATCTGTCACTATCACAAGTAGAGAATGATGATGAAATATTCCGCCCATGTGAGGGGAATGATTTGTTATAACTGAATTGTGTCCACGTGTCTTTGTCCACACATATGCCAATAAGAGCTCGGCCTCGATGCTTAGTTATGACCTCGGCCTGGAAGAGGCCGAGTCTAGTAAGATCCAGTTTTCCATATAATCCGAGATGAGTCATGAAGGTCTCGACTTAAGTGAAGCCGAGTTAAGGAAATAGGGTCGGCCAGGGCTGAGGTTAAGTTGGCATGTGCATGGAACATCGACTGATTTACTGATGAGGTCGACCTTGGTAGAAGTGTGGTTCCTTGTAACCTTGACCTACCCCTGGCCGAGGTTGTCATTCCCAGGTGTACTGAAGAGCTGTTGACCTTTATGATACATGCAACCTCCCCTTTATGACGATTGTAGTGGTGTCGACCAGGGCCGACCCTTCTATGGCCGAGGCTGTTGGTCACCGATCGAAGGCTCTTCCAATGTCGGCCATGTCTTCGGCCGAGGTTGATGACTCTGAGATGAGGTGACACTTGGGGCATATCAATCACCCCCAGCCCTTAGTTACATGTGAGAGCAGGTGACTACGGGATCACTACACCTCCGAGGTCTTTCTTCTATGTGCCAATGTTCATTTGACACTTGTCCATTGCTAAATTATGGCTTGCCTGGCAAGCATGTGTTATCAACTGTCCTTTGGGGATCCTAAGGCAATTATGGGCCTTGGGAAATGTGCCTCCACATTTAAGGGTTCAAACCCTATTTTCCTTCCTTTCTTCTTCCTTTCTCTCATTTCTGGCTTGATTCATTTCTTCAGCGCTTTATCTCTCTAGAAAGATCTTGGCTTGATGCTTTCAGGGGCGATTCTTCACATTTTTCTTCCTTATCACTTACCATTCCATCCTCAGGTATCCTCTTCCATTCCCTTTCCTTCATTTTCCCTGTTTTTCCCCTTGCTTTTGTATTTTTCGGTGAGTTTTGAGGGGTTTTCGGTGAGGTCTCCATATTTTTAGGCAAACTGTTCTTTGTGTTCTTCGTAGTAATTGTTTAAATTTTTATAGTTTGATCCTTAGGTGAATCATTCCATTAGCCAGTCCTTGTTTGTTGTTCAGGAGAGTTTGTAAGTGTAGGGTCTTCCTCTTATGCTCAGACCCCTTTACTAACTTCTAGAGGAGTTCCCTTCTCTCAGGGACAAGACTTTAGGGAAAATTAGGCAAATAGAAAGAGCGCAGGAGGAAGCTCGTAGGTCAGAGGAATTCCCCCTCAGACCTATCTTTCCACCACCCCTGAAGGTAGTATACCCTGAACCAGCAAAACCCACTAAACAAGCCGAGGTACCTACTGGACCATTACCGATGTCTGAGTTCGAGTTTTCCACATCAGGCCCTATGTCTGTGGATTCTTTCCAAGAGGCCATGGATTTCACAAATCAACAAGATCAGGTCCCTGATCAAGCCGAGGTTTCTAGTCGGGCCTCGTCACATAAAAATTCAAGCACATCATCCTCTTCCTCAGAGGTTGAGATTATCGCACCGAGTGTGGCTATTCCTCCAATACTTGACGCCATTCCCCTATCGATTATCACAGGGGTTGAGTTCGCTAAGAGGTTCCCAAGTAATTCTCCAACGTCTGCTCCGGCCGACGTTGAGGTGGATGATGATGATGACAATGATGCTGAGAGTGACATCGATGTCTCTGAGGCGGCCGATATTGAGAGTTCAGTTACTGAGGTGGACCTTCTCTGCTTTAGATACCTATACTCCATCAGTCCCTCCATAAAGCTCAGGAGACCTCTAAGGAAAGAGAGGGCCTACTACGGCCGAGATGGTGACATCTGTTTGTACGAGCAGATGTTTAAGTTAGGATTTTTTTTGCCCATAAATCCCATCATTAGGTCCATCCTAGCTTACATCAACTTGGCCCCTTCCCAATTGTCCCCTAATGCTTGGAGGGTAATAATTGGGGCCATCATCTTATGGAGGGATATTCACCACTTAGACCTTCCAGTCCAGGTCTTTGTAGGTTGCTATGTTCCTTCATCTACCAAAAATCACCCGAGATATTACCACTTTATAGCTCAAAAACCTGAGAAGAAGATGCTCTAGATAACTCAGACTTCTAATCACAACTGGAAGACTCGTTATTTCTTTGCCTCACGGCCATGGGAATTTAGTCCATGTGCCCCCTCTTCCACACTAGAGATGCGAATGCCCATAAGGTGGGGCAAGGTTACAATGTCTACCAAGGTCGAACCTGGTCTAAGCCTGCAGAATCTTCAGAAGGTCAAAGACCTTCGGGATAAGGGGAAGCATGGTTTGCTTGTTAAGTTTAAACACCTTATGGCCCCCCACTACCTCTCTGAGATTGGTTTGGGGGGAAGTCCTCTTATAGAGCTTGGTAAGTGTTTTTATTCTAGTTATACCTCTGAGTTTATGCATTTCTGACTCTCTAACTCAGACCTTTTTATTTTGAAGAAAGTCCAAAGGGGATATCAGACGAGCTTTGGGAAATGGAAGCACTGAGTCTGACAAGGCTTGCTAAGAAGGTAGGCCTAAATTCTCCTCCTCTAGCTCCCTCAACCTCTAAGGATCATGCCAATAAAAAGAGAGGTACTTTAGACCCTGCCCCTGAAGATCAGAGGCAGAAGAAGAAAGTCAGGGATTCTACCATCCCTATATCCTCTGCAGATGCATTAGCGGCTCTTATAGAGGAACTGAAGATCAATGACAACATCATATGCCACAGTCTGCAGGCACTAGATGCCATCGGCTCAGCCATGACCGAGGCTGATAAACATTTTTGTCGATCAATGGACACACCTCTTCTTGTTGAATTAGACCTCCACAGGTCCATTCAGGTATGACTTCAGATTTATTTATAGTTTCCAAGTGTAACCTCTGATTTAACTTTCAACTCATACATGATCACATAATTTGTAGGGCCTAGCCGCTATACATCATCTCTCCAACTAGACTCTGAGGAAGTTATCCCTCATCCAGAAGGGTCAAGAGGTCGAGAAGGTGCAAAGTACTCTGAATGCCAAAATAGACCGCCTGAAGTGTGAGTTTAACGGGTCTGAGAAGAAGGTGAAGGGGCTAGAGAAAGAGATCTCGAAGCTTAAAAAAGACTATGTTACGGCTCTGAAGGAAAAGGATGATGTTCTCCAGCAGAAGGTCGACTCGGTAGTGAAGGCAGCCCTTGAAGATGCCTTTGAGGGGATTTTGGCAGACCACAAAGTCTCGGACGAGTTCATGAGATTTGGCTTCAAATACCTTAAAAGAGGTATCAAGGCTACTATCAAATGGGTGGTTGCTAAGGAGAAGGAGGCAGGGAGTCTGAAGGCCTCTGACTTCCTAGGTCTGGGTTTTGCTGACCCTCAGTTTGCCCAAGCACTTCAGGAGGTTGAAGAGGAGGTCTATGCCCCTACAGATACTGTGCCCATGGATAGTACTGAGATAGGAAGAGCTAATCATGGGGATGACGAGGCCGAGGTGACAAACATTGGGCAAGAAAATCTGGCCGGGGATGCTAGCACTCTTATTTCTAATCATTAGGCTTAATTGTGAAGCTTTCTTTTGTAACCCCTAACTGTTTGTAATATCTGAAGAACATCATTAACATCATTATTTTTTTAAATCTTACAATTGTATGACAACCTCTGAGGAGGATTTCCACTTCCTTTGTTCTATTAAACGCTTGTTTGCCATGTGATGTTTTAGCTCTGAAGTCTTGGTACAATGGTGTCTGCTTAAACTAAATTAATGTCTTTACCTCAGACCTTGTCACCACTTAATGATGTTGTAAGGTCTGAGGTCATCACCCAAGATGTTATCCTTATAATTAATCTCACCAAATTAATGATGTTAAGGGTCTGAGGTCATCCAATTATCGTGTCTGACCTCAGACCTTGTCACTACTGAATGATGTTATAAGGTCTGAGGTCATCACCTAAGATGTTATCCTCATAATTAATCTCACCAAATTAATGATGTTAAGGGTCTGAGGTCATCCAATTATGGTGTCTGACCTCAGACCTTGTCACCACTGAATGGTGTTATAAGGGTCTGAGGTCATTACCTAAGATGTTATCCTCATAATTAATCTCACCAAATTAATGATGTTAAGGGTCTGAGGTCATCCAATTATGGTGTCTGACCTCAGACCTTGTCACCACTTAATGATGTTATAAGGGTTTGAGGCCATCACTTAAGATGTTATCCTCATAATTAATCTCACCATATTAATGATGTTAAGGGTCTGAGGTCATCCAATTATGGTGTCTGACCTCAGACCTTGTCACCACTTAATGATGTTATAGGGGTTTGAGGCCATCACCTAAGATGTTATCCTCATAATTAATCTCACCAAATTAATGATGTTAAGGGTCCGAGGTAATCCAAATATGGTGTCTGACCTCAGACATTGTCACCACTTAATGTTATTATAAGGGTCTGAGGCCATCACCTAAGATGTTATCCTCATAATTAATCTCACCAAATTAAGGATGTTAAGGGCCTGAGGTCATCCAATTATGGTGTCTGACTTCAGACCTTTTCACCCCTGAATGGTGTTATAAGGGTCTAAGGCCATCACCTAAGATGTTATCCTCATAATTAATCTCACCAAATTAATGATGTTAAGGGTCTGAGGTCATCCAATTGTGGTCTGACCTCAGACCTTATCACCACTGAATGGTGTTATAAGGGCCTGAGGTCATCGCCTAAGATGTTATCCTCATAATTAATCTCACCATGTTAAGGGTCTGAGGTCATCAAATTATGGTGTCTGACCTCAGACCTTATCACCACTTAATGATGTTATAAGGGTCTGAGGCCATCACCTAAGATGTTATCCTCATAATTTCTACCATTAGAGCACAATGACGCAAGAATCGACATGGAAACTGATCTCTTATTAATAATCTCTTCATAAGATGGTACATTTACATAACTTTCTACAATATCATATGTAATACTTCTTCAGATGATCAACATTCCAGGGAATGGCAAAAGGTTTTCTAGGTTTTCTAGCCTGTATGTCCTGGGTACAACCTCTTCTGTCACTTTGTAAGGACCATGCCAATTTGGGTGGAGTTTGTTTATTTTCTGTAAGGTCTTCTTCAGTACCAAGTTTCCCATGGCAATGGGTCTAGACTTCACCCTATGATTGTAGAATTTTGCTACTCTTTTCTGGTAAACTTCTTATCTGATTTATGTGTCTTCCCTTCTCTCTTCAATCAGATCTAGGTCTAGTCCCCTCTCTTCATAGGTCTGAACCTTATGAGTAGGGAGACTCACTTATGTTGGTATGACGGCCTCTGAGCCATACGCTAGCATAAATGGGGTTTCTCCTGTTGGTGTCCTTGTCATGGTTCTGTAGGCCCATAACACAGCGTAAACCTCCTCAGTCCATCTCCCTTTAGCTTCTTCCAACCTCATCTTCATTCCATCGAGGATTTTCCTATTTGTGAATTTCGTCTGACCGCTTGCCTGGGGTCATCCAGGAGAGGAGAAGAACTACTTTATCCCCACTCTTTCGCAATACTTTTCTAAAGAGGAGTTCTTGAACTGGGTTCCATTATCCCAGATGAGAGTGTTTGGGAGGCCATGTTTGCATATAATGTTCTTATAAATAAATTGGAAGGTCTTCTATTCCGTGATCATTATCATTGGCTCTGCTTCCACCCACTTTGAGAAGTAGTCAATGGAAACTATCATAAATCGGTAATTGTTGGTAGCTCTTAGTAGGGGTCCTACTAAGTCAATTCCCCAAACTACAAATGGCCATGTAGAGGTGATTGACGTTATAGGTTGATGAGGTTGATGAGGAATAGTGGAGAATCTCTGACATTTATCGCACCTCTTTACGTAAGTTGTAGCATCTTTGGCCAAGGTTGGCCACCTATATCCATGTGTAATAATCCTCTTGGCCAAGGGTTTTCCCCCTATGTGACTGGAGAAAGATCCCTTATGAACATCCTGTAAGATGTGTGGAACTTCGGCGGGATGTACACACCTGAGGAGGGGGAACAGATATCCCTTATTATAAAGGACGTCTCCTATTACGGAGAACATGGCAGCCCTATATCTTAACTTACTCCTCTCTAACTTGGACTTCGTTAGCTCTCCCTCCTTGATGTATCTGATGAGGGGGTCCATCCATGAGTCCCCTAGGTTTAAATTGAGATAATGGTTGGATACCTCTTCTTCCTCAATGGTTGCCTTTGGTAAGACCTCTACCGGAACTGTCCTTCTGATGTCTGTCTTCGTCGCCGAGGCCAACCTTACCAATGCATTTGCGTGGCTGTTATTTTTCCAAGGTACTCTCTTTAGTTTTGTCTCCTCAAAATATTCTAACATCATTGTCACCCTCTTCAGATAATTAGCCATTATTTCATATTTGGCTTCATAGAATCCCAATACTTGATTGATAACTAACCTTGAGTTGCTATGAAGTAAGAGTCGTCTTATACCTAGAGTCTTTGCCAATGAGAGACCTGCTATCATGGCTTCATATTCTGACTCATTATTAGAGGCCTTGAAGTTGAACCTCAAAGCGTATTCAATGTTGGCACCATCTGGAGTTGAGAGTATCAACCCTGCACCGCTTCCACTGTCACAGGAAGAATAATCAATAAAGAGATTCCAAATATCTATATCCGATGAGAAGGCCCCTTCTGACATGATTCCTTCCCTGAAGAGGTATCGATCCTCCTCGTTCTCCGTTAATCCGCTCCTGATTTTCTTAGATATGACCTCTTACTGGTTTCGGAAGATGTTCGGCGCAACTTCTTCCTGTTCTTGGATGACCTTTTGTGCAACCTCTTCGTGTTTATGGAAGACCTTATTATTTGACCCTTTAGCTCCCACTAGGTCATTCTCTACCTCAGCCTCTTCCCATGTGAACTTGGCAATAAAGTCTGCGAGGGCCTGCCCTTTGATGGCTGCCCTAGGTTGGTAGGTAAGGTCATACTCCCCAAACTCAATGGCCCAGGTCATCAATCTTCCAAACTTCTCAGGTTTATGTAAAATATTTCTTAGTGGGGAATCGATGAGGACGACCATGGAATGGGCTTGGAAGTAGGGCTTCATCTTCCTTGAGGCATGTATCAGGGCATAGGCTAACTTTTCCATACGAGGGTAATTTTGTTAAGACCCTTGAAGCACTTTACTGTTGAAATACACGAGCCTTTGGATTCCAACGTCTTCACGCATTATGGCTTCACTGATATCCAACTCAGAGACTGCTAGATACACATATAATTTCTCTCCTACTATGGGCCGAGATAACAACAATGGTGACCCAAGGTAGAACTTGAGTTGGTTAAAAGCTTCTTTACACTCTTCGTCCCATTAGAAGGCCTTTCTAAGGACTTTGAAGAATGGGAGACAGTTGTCCGTTGCTTTGGAAACAAACCTATTGAGTGCGGTTAGTCTCCCCGTGAGTCTTTAGAAATCCTTGATACTCCTCGGTGTCTTCATATCAAGTAAAGCCTTGATCTTCTGAGGGTTTGCTTCGATTCCTCTCTGATTGATGATAAATCAAGCAAATTTCCCAACTCCTACCCCGAAGACACACTTCGCGGGGTTGAGTTTCATTCCATACAAGTCCATAGTATCAAAGGTCTTTTTAAGATTTGCCACATGAGTGCAGGCCTTCAAGATCTTCGTTAGCATATCGTCTATATACACCTCCATAGTCTTACCTATTTTCTCTTCGAACATCTTGTTCACAAGACGTTGGTATGTTGCCCTCGTATTTTTCCGACCAAAGGGAATTACTTTATAGCAGTACGTCCTTTTATCGGTAATGAAGGCTCTCTTCTCTGAGTCTTCCACATCCATGAAGATCTGGTTATAGCCTGAATACGCATCCCTGAAGCTCATGAGCTCATGCCCTGCAGTAGCATCTACCATATGATCTATCTGAGGTAAGGGATAACTATCTTTTGGGCAAGACCTGTTCAGGTCAGTGAAATCAATGCACATTCTCCACTTCCCATTGGCTTTGGGCAAGATGACTGCATTCGACAACCACTCGGGATATATGACTTCTCTTATAAACTCCGCCTCTTCTAATTTTTTAACCTCTTCACGGATGATGTCATACTTCTCCCTAGAGTAAACTCTTCAGCTTTGCTTGATTGGCCTGGCATCTTCGGTCACGTTGAGATTATGACTCATAACCTCAGGGTTAATACCGGGCATGTCCGCGTGACTCCAAGCGAAGACACTCTGCCTCTTGCTCAGGATGTTTATCAGTTCTTCCTTGATTTCTGTCTTTAGGGCTTTGCCGACCTGGATGGTTTTTTCCGGTTCGTCCTCATTGAGGATGATCGATTCTACCTCTTTCGCTACCTCTCCCTTCTTCAACTTTATTTCATCTCTTGGGTCCAATGTATCAATGCTATAGGTTGTGGTTTCTCTCTTATAGGCCTCTCTCTCTTCGGACGAGTTGAAGTAACATTCTCGTTCTATGATCTAGTCGCCTTGTAATTCCTCTACCCTATAAGGGGTCGGGAATTTCAGCATCTGGTGGACCATTGATGGCACAACTTCAAACTCCTTAAGGGACACTCTTCCTATGATGAGGTTATAGGACGAGAAGACATTCTCGTCCATTACAAAAAAAATTATCTTCCTCGTAAACCTCTTAGGCCACTCATCACCCATCCGTACGTCCATATCGTACATGCCTAATGGGTGGACCTTTTTGCCGCTGAAGCCCATCAAGGTATGATGATAGGGTACCAACCTAGCTCTGCTAAGACCTGGGCTCTTGAAGCAGGGCCAGAACATCACGTCTGTTGAACTCCCCCTATCCATGAGGATCATTTGCAGCTCACATCCATGCACCCTTGTTGTTATTACCAAAGGGTCATCATGGGGGGATAAGATACCTTTAAATTCGAGTCGGTAGAACCCAACTATAAGGGTATCCATGTCCACCTTCTTTCTCTTCTGCACTATATCGGAAGACGTTAGATTGACAACTTCAGGTTTGGCCACTGACTTAGACTCTGCCACATGAGCTTTCCTATCAGCCACTTTAGAGCCACCTCCCGCAAATCCTCCGCATATGGTGTCAGCACCAAAGGAGATCATGTCAACCCTCTACACCGGGGTGTTGTCATCTTCGGGGGAAGTTATGGATCATCTTCATCATCACCTTTTGAATCATTATCTTTTCTAGCTGGGGCATCGTCACGGCGTCTGTCGTTTCTCCTCTTCTTAGGGTCATCTTTTCCCCCTTTAGGAGCCTTACCATCAACTTACTTCCTCAACTTTCTGAACTTTAACATCTTTTCAATCTCATCCTTCAAGGCGAAGAATCTTTCTGTAACATGGCCATGGTCCTTGTGAAACTCACACCACAAGTTTTTGTTCCTCTTATGTGGAGGGGCCTTCAGTATTTTTGGCCATCTTAGAGTCCTGTCATTCTTAATCTCTTTGAGGATATGCTCACAGCTCACATTTAGAGGAGTATAGTGAGCGAACTTATCATCGGCTAACCTCTTATTTCCATATTTCTTTCTTTGGGACTTCTCTCCACTGCCACGGTTCTCATACTCATACTTGGCGGTCATTGCCTCTTCGGCATTCATAACTTTCCCCACAGTTGCCAGTAGCTCGTCCATAGACGTGGGAGGGTCCTCCGCGAGTTTCCACAATAACTTCCCTTTCTGAAGGCCTCCTATGAGGGCGGTCATTGCTATATTCTCTTTGTAATCTTCAACCTCGGGTTTCTCTTTGTTGAACCTGGCGATGTAGTCCCTTAGGCTCTTATCCTTGACTTGATTGACATACAGTAGATGAGTGGTATTATTTTGAGGTCTTACCCCAAAGAAGAAGTTGTGAAAGAATCGCTCAGCCAAGCCCTTGAAGTTATCAATTGAATTCTTCGGAAGAGAAGTAAACCAGCTATGTGTTGCTCCTGTCAAAGGCCCAGAGAAGGCCCTACACTTCATCTCATCAGGTATCGAGTAGATGTCCACCACCTACTGATACATCTCAATGTGATGTATAGGGTTGGTGCTACCATCATACTTGGGAGACACCACGGGTGGCTTGAACTTAGCAGGGGTCGAGAAGCTCACTATCTTAGCCACGAATGGAGAGCCTTATGAGTAACCCCTTTGCAATGGATCCCTACTTTTGATGAGGTCTCTGACACCACCCAGAATGTGTCTCTAAAGTGTGTACTCTCTAGGCTCAAGTGTAAGACTGTCGTTCAAGTAATAATCCAACAAGTCGGGTATCGATCCTCAGGGAAAAAGGACAACAGAGTTGTGACGATGGGATAAGACGGAGGAATCCTAACGGTGACTCTAAAAAGAAACGAAAAGATTTGATTTTGGTTGTTGGGATTCATTAAACTAAATGCAATTATGAAATTATGATGAGATATGTAACTAACTAAATTATCTGAATGAGGAATGAAGAATTAAATTGAAATTGCTAAACTTAAATGATGAGAAAATAGGATGGGAATACAATCCCCCAACCCTAGTGTAGTGTAGTGACAACGTCAATCATAAATTTATCCGATTAATTCAAACTCGGAATTTAGTACTCCCAAGCATTATGTATACAAGGTTCAAGCCCGCGTCATACCTAATCTGAGGATGAGTAAATCGGTATCGCGGTAATTGCATTCAAATTGTACTCTAAATCATCACGAGTACCCAGAGGCAAACGCGATATAAAGATCCACAATTATTATGAAATTACACGATACGATCAAAATTAATCATTAAATTCATAGGATTAACGTTATACACATGCACTAACACATCCGGTTGGGTTTATGCATCCCAACCTTTAAAACCTATATATTTACATGTTTAAATCTAGCCGAATATGTTAAATGGACTAACGCAAGAAAGAATAACGTTGCATGTGTATGAATTCATGATAAAACTAGATTTAAACATGTAAATATATATGATGAATGCAGCAATAATTTGAATCAACTACAGAAAATACACATGCAAGAATAATAACAAGAATCATGAATTAAAACGTGAAAAGCAAACCCGAAACAGTGAAATCTTGAAGAAATATAATCTCTTGATGTTCCTAGATGTTTCTCCTTCTTCTTCTCTATCAAAAACTGAGTTACACTAATCCTAATGGCTCCCCTAAGTTGTGACCTACGTTCCCTACAATATTGGAGAAGTTAAAACCTAATAGGAGACTTGGGAACAAATCAGCACAAAAGGCAAAATTCGCGTGTCAGGTACCCCGAACCGGTTCAGGGGTACCTGCGAACCGGTTCTCCCCCCAAACCGGTTCGGCCTGGGGTTCGCGAATGTGTGCTGGCCTGGAGTTCAACACTTAGAATTTTTCTAACTTTTCTCTTCTTTTCTTGGATTTTTCTTCAACTTCAACTGAGCCTAACTTTTCAACCGTAGCTCGGATTTGGGTGACGTTTCTTCCAATGTTCTCGTTGTTCCGAGCTCTTTAAGTTTCTATTTGACTTCTCATTCTGGGTCTGGCTGAAAAATTACCAATTTGCCCTTGAACTTGCCTTCTTAGCTTTTCTAGCATTGTCTTGCTTCCTCTTTTGCACTGCTTGCATAATTAACCTGTAAAACCAATAGGAGAAGCACAAAATACGAAATACTCTCCACAAAGGTTAGTAAAATAAATGTGAATCAAATCCATATATGTTACATCACTTGGGTTCACAAAAGTACCGAAATTAGGGGGATAAATATACAATATTTATGCCCAATCAAACCACCCTAACTTAGAACTTTGCGTGTCCCGAGCAATGTAAAAGAATGAGAGTATGAGTTAAGGAACCATCAAAGACTTTATTGGGATAGAGTACCTCTTTCAAGGGCAAGTTATTGCATTTAGCGCATGCAACAAGCCTTTAAACCCCTAGGTCACCCTAGTAGGACGAGTTGTGTCTCGTGAGGGTTTGCAGTGAATATACCCACAAAATTCGACTCAAAGAAAATTCAAAATACGCAAAAATTGTGCAATTCGATTTTTCCACAAATTAGTCATCATCAAGTCATATTTACAAGTCTCAAACCGTAGTGCGTGTGTGCGAAGCCTGAAATATAACCGCCAATTTCCATTAATTGATCATTACGTTACTTATCCGAAAATTCGTTTTGATTTCAATTTCTCACGGAATACTCTCTCAAAGGAACCTCTCGGATTATGGATATTCTCTTGTCATGCGTGATATAAAGAGTAAATGTAATTGAAGCAAATTCACTCATGCAATTAGAAAGACGGAAATTTTATGGCGAAAGGATCTCTTCAACGGACTACGATTTTAAAAACGGGAACATTGCCTTATTTTGTGCACTTAGCCTCTTATATTATCTTTTGGTGTCTTAACTCTCCACGCGGTAATAAATTTTCGCAATTTGGACTCGGTTAGGACTTTTTCGGGTTGAAGGTTGCATTGGGTAAAATGAAGGAGGTATGGAAGGTTGGAATTGGAAAAGTCACTCGTGATGTCCCTTTGTGCATTTTCCGGGCTATTGATCATTTTCTTTTCTTTTTTTTATTTTTTTATTTTTGTTGAGCATACTATTTTGTTTCTTGCCCCTTTATATGCACTTTTCGGACTTAAAATCTGAATTAATCAATTTTCACAATTCCGGCTATTTTGGGTTTTTCGGGTTGTCAAACGACAGGAAAAATTCATGCGGCTCAATGTGGGTTGCAAAAGGGGTGATTTTTTGCATCTTTTTCTGGCCAATATTTTTAGGATAACAAACGAGGGCCTACTTCATTGTCGAAAATGCCAATTGCGTTACCATATGCGTTTCGAGGTGAAGTTAAATTTAGAGACTAATTTGGCACGTTTTTCAAGGCAATATTGCACACATTTTTCAAAACCGATGAAAATGAAAGAATTGAGATTCTTGATAGCTTATTAAGTGCTAAGAAGAACCTTGAGTTAACAATTAACTCGGATTGATTTAAAATCTCGCAAAACATGATAGGCTCGAATCTCACCGGGTTTGTTAATCTCCACATTTATTCGTTAAGTCGTCAATTTTCGCTCAATTTCCATCTTTGGTCAATTTCGGCTTTGTGTCTGTTGGATATTTACAATTTGAGACTCCAATTCGACTTTTAATGATATTTTTGAAAATTTTGATTTTCAATTTTTATTTATTTTGAACAAAAATATTTTTGGATTTTTCAAAATTTTATGATTTTTTTGGAAATTTTGGGCATTTTTGAAAATTTGTAAAGTTTTAGAAATACGCACTTGTGACCCCCCTAACTTAGACTTTTGCATTGTCCTCAAGCAAAAAGGACTAAAATCTAACTCAAAGCGAATAATAAGTGTGGAAAAATAAAACAAACAAATATGAAAAAAATTGCAAGCTTGTATTATAACCAATGAGAAACCTGTGTTACATGAGAAATGGGGAAACAACTGTGAACAATGTGAAAGCCCTACCACAACTTACAATTACACCAAAATATAAAAACAATGATAGGTCATGGTGGGGGTGGGTGGGAGGTGGAGGGTGCATTTGGATCATATGGGTCATAATAGAAGGGGCGGTGCGGACCGCCAAAGTTGAGGTGGTGAAGGTGGACTTGGAGTTGGTACATCATCTGGGTATCCCTTCGGTAGTCCGCTTGGTCTTGATTGTATTGGTTGATGAACCCATCGAGACGGGCCTCAACCACCGAAAGGAGACTGTCAAAGCTTGCCCCCGGGGGCTCGAAATCGGAATCCTCCTCATCATCCTCAACTTCTTCCTCGTCGACGTCCATCATCGGGTCGTCATGAGCTTCCTCGGGCACATCCTCTTCATGAATGGGACGGTCGGGGTGAGCTACGCGCATTTGGCGTTCGCTTCTAGTGGTGGAAGTGCCGCCAATGGGGCGAGGAAGGCGAATTTTTTGCCCGGGGTCATCCACTCCCGCTTCCATCAATAGCTCCGTGATGAAACGGGCGTAAGGTAGTGCAGTTTTTCCATTCTCATCGTAGGCGGCATTGAGGATATCCGCATAGAAGAGTTGGGCAAGGTTTATGGTGCTCTCGGGGTCCAAAAAGTAATAGAGGAAATTTGCGTGACGTAACCGGACCACTGAGTCATTAGTGGTTTGGTGGATGGCCCCGCAAGCAATGAGGTGAGTGAAGCGCACCGTGGTGGCCAAACCACCAATAGGAAAGGACTCGCGCACCCATTCTACCCTGGGTGCCATGCGTGCGATGCATTCTTCTTTGGTATGGGGGTAGCGTTGTTGGGTTATTAGAAGGGTACGGGGAGGATCACCCCTTTGGCATGCATTTTGCGTGCGATGATGGCCGTCGAGAAGGGAATAGTGATGCCATCAAGGTACGCCTCGTGAAGTGTGGAGGATTTGCGAACCAAGGTCGCATAAAATTGGTGAATGGCGGCATCAAAGACGTTAGTGCTCGTAGGGGCGAGGAAAGATCACCACCCACGGCGAGCAAATAGGGCGGTGACATCGCCCGGAAGGTGGTCCCAGTCCACTAAACGTTCAATATAAATGGGGCGCGTATGTGAGAAGTAGTGCTCGGCCCAATGACGTTCTTCGACGCATCGAAAGACCCCCTTACCTGGGTCGGCAAGGATGGTGGTATCATCATATTTCTTTGGGCGGAGGTTGGGGCGGCGTTGGCGCGGCATATTGACGGAAAGAGGGAGAGAGAGAGAGGAAATATGGGAGAAAATATGGGAGAGAAAAGAGTGAGGAAGATTGTTTTGGTGTGAGAAGTGGAGGAGGAGTGATGGGGTATTTATAGGTGTGAAGGGGTGAGTTTTTAGTGGGAAATATGAAAGGGTGGGAAGGAGAGGAGGGAAAGGGTGAATTGGGTTGGATTTGGGAAGGGGGAAGGATTTGGAGGGAAGAAAAACGAAGGGGAAAGAAGGGGGAAAGAATGGAGGGAAGGGAATGAATTTGGAAAAGAAGGGGGGAAGAATCTGTCAGGTACCCCGAACCGGTTCGGGTGTACCTGCAAACCGGTTCGCCCCCCAGAACCGGTTCAGGTTGGGGTTCGGGGTAGCAAGCTGGTCCGAACATTGAAAATCACTCTTCTCTCCATTTCAAAGTGCTCTCTCATCCTCTAACTTGTGCATAAGGCCCCTAAAAACCTTCTAGACCTTAGGGCTTCCTAAAAATTCCTCGAATTCAACCTCGTGATACATACTAGCTCCCTCGAAATGCGTGCTAACCGATCTCTCTTATAACTCAGGCTCCTAACTCCTAACTAACCTATTCACAAACGACTCCTATACACACAATTTCACCCCATACGCGTCGAGGGTGCGACGACCTCACTTTCTCAGCTCAATTGAGCCCGTAAACGTGGTCCGACAACCAAATTGTGTCGACCTCTTCAGCACACGCCTCTAGATATGGCTTTAGGCGTTGTCCATTTACTTTGAACATGTTTTCCCCTTTTGAATCTTCTAGTTCAACAGCTCCATGGGGAAAAACGTTCTTCACGACGAACGGGCCGGACCATCGTGACCGCAACTTGCCCGGAAAGAGGTGAAGCCTAGAGTTGTAGAGAAGAACTTTTTGCCCGGGATGAAACTCCTTTCTTCGAATGATGCTATCATGAGCAAGTTTCATCCTCTCTTTTGAAATTTTGGCGTTCTCATACGCATCATTGCGTAGTTCTTCTAGCTCATTCAATTGAAGCTTACGGGCTTCACCGGCTTTGTCTAAAGCATAATTCAATTGCTTAATTGCCCAACACGCTTTGTGTTCAAGCTCAACAGGAAGGTGTCAAGGTTTTCCATACACAAAGCAGAAAGGAGACATGCCAAGTTAATTTTTAAATGCGGTACGATAGGCCCATAGCGCATCAGTCAATCTAAGGGACCAATCTTTTCGGGTAGGATTAACGGTCATTTCAAGAATGTTCTTGATCTCCCGATTTGCTAGCTCGGCCTGCCCATTCGTCTGTGGGTGATATGTCGCCCCAACCTTGTGGACGACGCCATACTTTCTCATGAGCTTCTCGAATGGCCTGTTGCAAAAGTGCGTGCCGTTATCGCTAATTATCGCTTTCGGTGCACCGAAGCGAGAAAGTATGTGTTCCTGTAGGAACTTTATCACCACCTTGTTTTCATTAGTCCTAGTAGCTATAGATTCCACCCATTTAGAAACATAGTCTACCGCGACTAGGATGTATAGGAAACCAAAAGACGGTGGAAAGGGACCCATGAAATCAATAACCCAACAATCAAATATCTCAATGATGAGTATGGGGGTAAGGGGCATCATGTCACGTCGAGAAATGGCTCCCATTCATTGGCACCTATTGCATGACTTGCAAGCGTCATTTGCATCTCGGAAGATTGTGGGCCAATAGAGGCCGCTTTGCAAAATTTTTGCGGCCGTCTTTTTCGTCGAGAAATGGCCTCCACATGCTTCCGAATGACAAAACTGGATGACTTTCGGGATCTCGTCATCCGGTACACATCGTCGGATGATTTGGTCGGCGCAATATTTAAAGAGGAAAGGATCATCGTACAAGAACATGCATGACCAATTAAGAAACCTCTTCTTATCTTGCGGTGTACAATCGGGAGGGACGGCTCCCATGACAAGATAGTTCACTATGTTCGCAAAACAGGGATACGAAGAAGTGGCAAATAGTTTCTCATCCGTAAAATGCTCATCTATGGGTATGGGATCACTAGGTACGTCGGACGAAATTCTAGACAAATGGTCGGCAACGACGTTTTCTACTCCTTTCTTGTCCTTGATGGAGAGATTGAACTCTTGTAGGAGTAGGATCCACCTTATGAGGTGTGGCTTGGCGTCTTTCTTCGCAAGTAGATATTTTAAAGTCGCGTGGTCGGTGAAAACAGTGATGGGAGAACCAATGAGATAGGAACGGAACTTATCGAGGGCAAAGACTACCGCTAGCAACTCTTTCTCCGTGGTAGAGTAGTTGAGTTGAGGTCCGATAAGAGTCCGACTAGCGTAGTAGATGACATGAGCTTTCTTATCTTTACGTTGGCCCAAAACAGACCCGATTGCGTAATCGCTTGCGTCACACATAAGTTCGAATGGTAAGGACCAATTCGAAACTTGCATGATGGGAGCAGACACTAGCATATTTTTCAATTTATCAAAGGAGCTTTGGCATGCCTCTGTCCACTCAAATGGGTTATCCTTCATGAGTAGGTTACTTAAGGGCCTAGCGATGGCGCAAAAGTCCTTAATGAACCTTCGATAAAACCCCGCGTGCCCCAAGAAAGAGCGCACGTCTTTTAGCGATTTTGGTGGGGGAAGATCAGCTATGACATCTATCTTAGCCCTATCAACCTCTATTCCGTTGGATTAAATAATGTGTCCAAGAACTATTCCCTTGGTGACCATGAAATGGCACTTCTCCCAATTCAGCACTAAGTTTTTGTCCACACATCGAGTAAGTACTTTCTCCAACTTGTCCAAACAATGATCGAAAGGGGTGCCAAAAACGCTGAAATCGTCCATGAACACTTCGAGTCCTCTCTCGACCATGTCGCTAAATAAGCTCAACATGCACCTTTGAAAAGTCGCGGGTGCATTACACAAGACAAATAGCATACGTTTGTAGGCAAACGTACCAAAAGGGAAAGTGAAGGTCGTCTTCTCTTGGTCAAGTACATCCACCTCAATTTGGTTATATCCGGAATAACCATCTAGGAAGCAATAATAAGGGTGGACCGCAACTCTCTCAAGCATTTGATCAATGAATGGTAAGGGGAAATGGTCTTTCCTAGTTCCCGCATTGAGCTTCCGGTAGTCAATGCAAACGCGCCAACCGGTGGTGGTGCGTTGGGGAATAAGCTCTCCCTTAGCATTCTCAATCACAGTCATACCCGACTTCTTTGGGACGACTTGAATAGGGCTCACCCATTTTTTATCCGAAATTGGGTAGATAATCCCGACATCCAATAATTTGATGATCTCGGTTCTCATAACTTCTTTCATGTTGGGGTTCAGTCTTCTTTGCATTTCTCTATAGGGCTTAACATCCTCTTCGAGATGAATCTTGTGAGTGCAAATTAGAGGACTTATCCCCTTCAAATCAGCGATACACCAACCAAAAGAACTTTGGTGCTTCCTCAGAATTCTTAACAATTTACCCTCCTACCCTTCATCTAGGCTAGAGGAGATAACAACAAGAAATGTCTCATCCTCTCCTAGGTATGCATATTTAATATGGGAGGGGAGTTTCTTTAGTTTGAGGGTTGGAAATTTTTCACTGGCGGGAGCCATGTGTGTATCCTTCGGAGGTAATTCCTCGAACCTAGAAACCCAATTAACCTCTCTCACGTCCTCGTCTGACGTACTCTCATCGAGTAATTCTCTCAACCTTCCAACCTCCCTCTCAAAGTGGGTATACGTCCCCTCACACTCATAACTTGTCGCTAAGCGGGATCCTAGAGTGTCGCGACATAAATTTTCCTCAAAATACTCTTCTACTACCTCGTCTATGAGGCTCACCGCGTGAAGATCATCTTCCTCCCCTGCATTTTGGCCTATGTGGAAGATGTTAGCATCCAAGGTCATGTTCCCAAAAGTGAGTTGCATTCGCCCATTTCTTGTGTTGATGATTGCATTAGCTTTAGCTAAGAAAGGGCGCCCAAGGATGATGGGAACATGATTGCTCGAGTTAAATGAGGGCTCCGTGTCCCAAATGACAAAATCTACCGGGAAGTAGAAAGTGTCAACTTGGACGATCACGTCCTCGACTATGCCTCGAGGGATCTTCACTGATCGATCCACTAATTGGAGAGTGACATTTGTGGGCTTGAGGTCACCCAAATCGAGTTTCCTATAGATGGAGTAAGGGAGTATGTTTACACTTGCTCCCAAGTCAAGTAAGGCTTTCTCAATTTTATTATCTCCAATGATGCAGGATATGGTGGGTGCACCGGGATCTTTGAATTTAGGCGGCAGATCATTTAGTAGAATGGAGCTCACGTTCTGAGCTAGAAATACATTCTTTTTTACCTTCATCTTCCTTTTTACCGTCAATAAATCTTTGATAACTTTACCATAAGTTGGAATTTGTTTGATGGAATCGAGAAAGGGTAAATTTAGCTTTACTTGCTTAAGTACTTCTAGCACTTCATCACATGGATTCCCTTTTTGAGCGGGAATCAATCTTCGAGGAAATGGTGCTGCGGAGGGTGGTTTCAATACCACCTCAGGCTCAGTAGTGTCTTCCTTATCACTCTCGTTCAAGGGGACATCTTCGGCCTCTTTCGTGCCGGGCGAAATCTCCTTGTCTTTTGTTGTGTCGTGTGGAGGAGGTGATAAATCAACGACTCTTCCACTACAAAGAGTGGTCACTGCTTGACATTGCTCCTGATGTTCAATGGATGTGGAGCTAATACTAGTTTGACCTTGTGGAGGTCGTTGGCCTTGGGCAGGGGATTTGCCCTTCTCTTGAACACTTAACGAGGATTGTATTTTAGACAGATTCGCATTTATGTCGCCGATTAGACGATCATATTTGGCATTGGTTGCGGTTTGGTTCGCAATGAATTGATTTACGGTATCCTCGAAAGTTCTTCGCTGTGGTGGGATATAATTTCCATGAGGTGGTGGTGCTTGCTTATGTCCCTGCATGTGTGGAGCTTGTTGAAATTGTTGTGGAGGAGGAGGGGCAACATGCGAAGGAGGGTTCATTGCGGCATGTTGTTGCTCGTAGCTAAAACTGGGATGATTCTTCCACGAAGGGTTGTATGAATTCCCGTGCGGGGAACCGAAATTACCCTTATAGCCTCCTATACCACTAACTTCCTCTTGCAACATTACTTTATAGGCGGGTATCATCGGGCATTCCTCAGTTGAATGTCCCGCCTCACAAATCGCACACACCTTCACGACAGGGTTTGAAATGGGTCCAGCTAGTCCTTTTCCATATAACTCGCATAGGTCTGGCAATCCTTTCTCAATGGTGTCCAATCGACAATCCGTCATAGAGTTCTTATCTACGTGGAATAGGCCAGATGCCGATGGGGCCATGGTGGGTTATCGATTTCTATTTTGAGCATTCGGGTCAGAGGTATCCCAAGATTGGGTAGTCTCAGCGACATACCTCATGTGAAGATCAGCATTATGAGCATCTAGATCGACAAACGGACCGCTTCCCATAGTTTCACAAAGTTGTTTGGAGTTAAGATTTAACCCATTATAGATAAAGGAGATGATTCGCGATGGATCAAATCCATGATGGGGGCATGAAGCCATTAACTCGCTGAAACGTTCGTAACATCCATGGAATGGCTCATTTTCATGTTGTCTAAACGCTTGAATTTGAGCCTTGATAGAGATTGTTCGATGTGTTCGGAAGAATTTCTTGAGAAATTTAGACTGTAGCTCATTCCAGGATGGAATCAAGCTTGGAGGTAAAGACCATAGCCAGGCTTTAGATTTATCTTTAAGTGAGAAGGGGAAGAGTTTGAGGCGGATTACCTCTTGTGTGCAGGTTTGATCATTAAGAGTATCGCACACGTCCTCGAATTCACTTATATGGAGGTATGGCTATTCAGAATCCATACCGTGGTAATGTGGTAGCGTCTGGATCATCCCATTTTTGAAACGGAACTGCCCGGCATTATACGGGAGTATAATGCATCCGGGAGTGACAGTGCGCTCATGATATAAGAATTCTCTCAACGGGCAGTATGGAAGCTCGTCCTCACTGGTAGGTGCATTACTATGTTGCGACATCTCTCTCTCACTTGATGATTCGGCGCTCTCAGTGGGTGTGCACGACGTGTGTCCTACGAAGGAGAAGGGAGTGTTACTAGAGATTGACTGCGACGGTGTGGGAGGTGGGATCCAGAACTGTGGGGCGTTCGGAGTGTGGGGACTATCGGGATTATACTCGACAAGTGGGTTTTCATGAATGTTGGTGGGAGTATTATGGGGTGTGGGAGTGGTTTCAGAATTTTGCATTAAAGATTAGAAGAGAGGATAATTGTGAATCTTTTTGTGCTTTTTATTTTATTTATTTATTTTATTTATTTTTTTGGTCAAAGCTTTGGATTAAATCGATCTGTACCTAAGTCTACCTAAATCCCCGACAACGGCGCCAAAAACTTGACACGACTCAGAATGTGTCTCTAAAGTGTGTACTCTCTAGGCTCAAGGGTAAGCCTGTCGTTCAAGTAATAATCCGACAAGTTGGGTATCGATCCTCAGGGAAAAAGGACAACAGAGTTGTGACTATGGGATAAGACGGAGAAATCCTAACGGTGACTCTAAAAAGAAAGGAAAAGATTTGATTTTGGTTTTGGGGATTGATTAAACTAAATGCAATTATGAAATTATGATAAGATATGTAACTAACTAAATTATCTGAATGAGGAATGAAGAATTAAATTGAAATTGCTAAACTTAAATGATGAGAAAATAGGATGGGAATACAATCCCCCAACCCTAGTGTAGTGTAGTGACAACGTCAATCATAAATTTATCCGATTAATTCAAACTCGGAATTTAGTACTCCCAAGCATTATGTATATGAGGTTCAAGCCCGCGTCATACCTAATCTGAGGATGAGTAAATCGGTATCGCGGTAATTGCATTCAAATTGTACTCTAAATCATCACGAGTACCCAGAGGCAAAATGAGATATAAAGATCCACAATTATTATGAAATTACACGATACGATCAAAATTAATCATTAAATTCATAGGATTAACGTTATACACATGCACTAACACATCAGGTTGGGTTCATGCATCCCAACCTTTAAAACCTAGCCGGACATGTTAAATGGACTAACGCATGAAAGAATAACGTTGCATGTGTATGAATTCATGATAAAACTAGCTTTAAACATGTAAATATATATGATGAATGCAACAATAATTTGAATCAACTACAGAAAATACACAAGCAAGAACAATAACAAGAATCTTGAATTAAAACGTGAAAAGCAAACCCGAAACATTGAAATCTTGAAGCAATATAATCTCTTGATATTCGTAGATGTTTCTCCTTCTTATTCTCTATCAAAAACTGAGTTACACTACTCCTAATGGCTGCTCCTAAGTTGTGACCTACGTTCCCTACAATATTGGAGAAGTTAAAACCTAATAGGAGACTTGGGAACAAATCAGCATAAAAGGCAAAATTCGCGTGTCAGGTACCCCGAACCGGTTCGGGGGTACCTGCGAATCGGTTCGCCCCCCAAACCGGTTCGGCCTGGGGTTCGCGAATGTGTGCTGTCCTGGAGTTCAACACTTAGAATTTTTCTGACTTTTCTCTTCTTTTCTTGGATTTTTCTTCAACTTCAACTGAGCCTAACTTTTCAACCGTAGCTCGGATTTGGGTGCCGTTTCTTCCAATGTTCTCGTTCTGAGATCTTCAACTTTCCAGTTGACTTCTCCTTCTGGGTCTGGCTGAAAAATTACCAATTTTCCCTTGAACTTGCCTTCTTAGCTTTTCTAACATTGTCTTGCTTCCTCCTTTGCACTGCTTGCATAATTAACCTGTAAAACCAATAGGAGAAGCACAAAACACGAAATACTCGCCACGAAGGTTAGTAGCATAAATGTGAATCAAATCCATATATGTTACATCACTTGGGTTCACAAAAGTACCGAAATTAGGGGGATAAATATATAATATTGATGCCCAATCAGTCTCTTATCGTCTCCTCAAGACATTGGATAGAGTCATTCCATGGTCTCCTACCATCGGCCTGGCCGAGGTTATCCCCAGCCACCTCCAAGGGATGTACTGAAGGTTCTTTTACCACAGCACAACGTCGGCTATTGACCTCTTCCTGATCTCTACCCCTTCCTTCACGGGGTCAGCCTTGTCCAGGCCGACCTTGTATGTCTCCTCTTTGTAAGCCGACTGCATTTCTTGACCTTGATAACCTCTGTCTTAGGTCATTCACTAGGCCCAACCTCTCAAAGGCTGACCCTCTGCTCAATCGATCAAAAGCTGATCCTCATTGTTGGGCCTCTTCACCTCTTCGGCCGACACAACCTCAGCTCTGCTGAAGAGGACATACCGTATTATTTGAAACCTCATATGGCTCCAAACATTCCTCCGGTACATCTTCTGTTTCTATTTCATCATACTTGTCCTTCGAGAAAGGGTTTCCTTGCCTCCCCAGGCATAAGCGCCTAGGGTCAGCAATGTCCCTCCTTCGCTGGGGTGCATATAGGTCCTTCATCGGTGCCTGGGGTGGTCCCCTAGAGTCCGGATGAGCCTGGATAGCAGCCGGAGTGATCATCTCCGGTGAAACTCTAGGTGGCCTCATCATAGTTTGGTTGAGCTGTTCAAACTGCTCCTGCATAGCTTGTTGCGTTGCAGCCAAAGACCTCAAGGCTACAGCTACCTCCACCATTTCGGACTGAGGTGGTGCATGGCTGGAGCTAGGTCCTCCCCCACCAGGCGGCGGAAGAGGCGGTGGTAATTCTGGTGCCATGTGTTAATCAATAAAGAGCTTAAGTAGCAGGTGAGCTTAATACCTTAAAGGACCTCTTTCAACGGTGAAGCAGCTCCATGAAAGGGGTGGTTCCTGGTCCACCATCAGAGTCTCCGGTGAGGTTAAGCTGAAGAAGAGGAAGAGATAGCTTCTCGTTCCCACAGACGGAGCCAAAATGATGATGCTAGAAACATCACCACCCTTCAAGTTGTTTGTGAGCTCAATTCAATGTTAACAATGGCAGATTATGAGTAAAGGTATTCACATAGTAGAGGGAGATGAGGAGAAGAAGATGAACATAATCATGTAAGTGGTTCAGCCAATCAGGCCTACATCCACTTATATTCCTGTGTAAACCCTCTTCTCCTCACCTCCTTCTACTATCTATGTATATACCCTTATGCTGTCATTGTTAACATTGAATTGATCTCACAAACACCTTGAAGGGTGGTGCTATTTCCAGCATCATCAATATATATATATATATATATATATATATATATATATATAGGCTCGACCCTCTTTCAAGTGATACCATGCAAAGCAATGCATCCTATCTTGAGACAGAGATTATAATAGTCTTACTTTAACAGTCTAGTACCTCTCAAACCCTCGCTAACCTTTCACTACTCAGGATCATAGTATGATCTACTCTCATAACACTCAAAAGTAGCAAAACTAATACACAATATAAACATCCTCTTTGTAACAAAACCTGCTCCCTGCAAGCGGTACCGACAAAACTCGCTACCCAAGGTAAATATATATTCATAAAAATGAGACTGATATTTCCAACACACTCACTAAACCAGAATCACTCATGCATTTTAGCATTATCAATCATATATTATAGTGCTCCCATGTCACTGAAACTTATACCATACTCGTAAGGATGAAATAAAAATATTACCTCCATTTCCCATCTGTCTTGTCTGGTCGACAGGTTCTTGAGCATCATTCTCACGTCAGAATTGGCCCACTATCTGCTGCAATGGTTGTAAGTCTCGAACACCATCGGATATTTTCTCCTACCTCACTTGGGTAATCCTTCTTCTCGTGTCCTGTCTCTTCACAACTAAAACAACTTCCTTAAAAACCTCATTACTCTGGCCCTAGCCCTACTAGTCTCCCCCGCTATTCTCCTAGCCCTGGTGGTTTTAAGGAACAACATGTTGCTGTTGCTCTGTATGAGGACCCATGTGGCCCTGTTTGAGCCCTCAACTCTCGGGTATAAAGCCTCTTAATCTAAATTTCTTAGTTGGATCTCCCTACCAGAAATCTCGCTCCTGCTGTTGTTGTACCCTACTGGCACCATTTTCACTTACCTTCCTAATCTGACTAGACTCACCTACTCGCTTGATCCCCTTCTTGTGGAAGCATTCATCCTAACAATGAAGTAGGGAGACATTAAAAAAAACCGTGTATGCCTCCAATGTCGGGAAACCAAACAACTGCTATTGGATTTTCCAGTTAAGTTCATCAATGAATTTTCACATTTTCCCTTTAGTATTCACCTCACCCTTCATAAAATTAGCTAAACGAGTGAACTCCACTTTGTATTCAGCTATAGTTCGGTCTCCCTAAGAGACATTGAGAAATTTCTGCTTCATTTCTATCCGAATAGCAGACAAAAAATACTTATGATCAAAACATGCCCAAAACTCCCCAATGATCATCATGTCTCTCTCTTCCACAGTGGTCACAGACTCCCACCACTGCAAAGTTGTGCCCACTAACTTGAATGTTAACAAAGTTGTTTCTTATTTTCATTACACTCAACCATACAAAAGTTGTGTTGCATGTCTTTCTCCACTAACTGGCCACGAGTACATCTGAGATACCCTGAAACTCTAGTGGGCGGCCCTTATGAAATGCCTCCTTCACTCTCTGTTAATCGGATGGCCCCGGGTGGGCCTAGATGTCTGGTACCACTGGATGATGTGGTTGAATCGGTGGGAAATGTTGTGTCATCACTGTCATCGCAATGTTAACTGCATGTGCCACGATTTTAGCAACCTTTGTTACCAAAATATTTCCTTGTCGTGTCTATAGATGCGGAACCTGTGACTCTGGTTGTGCCATTTTTCTCATCAGCTCTCGCTGCTGCTCTAGCTGATCTTTAACTCTTGGGTAACATCTGAAACCAGATATAATTGTATGAGTTCACAATCTATAAAAATATAATAGTTAATGCTCTAATAATTGTGTATGATTCAAGTGCAAATCTACTGCAAGAAGTTTTATCCTGATAAGTTCTTAATCGTATTCCACAGGGATTGAACACTCCTGAGAAAAATAGAGTGGGTTAAAAGTTACTCTATAAACATCACAAAGATAAAGTGTAAAAGATGATTTGATGTTTGAAGTGGTTAGATTAAGTAACCAATATACTGAAATGCATTTATTAATAAAGAGTGAGTTAACTACAAAGATAAACTAAAATGAACTACGAGAAGCTTAAGTTCAAATGATAAAAAGGATTGATGATCATTCTCCCAACTCAGATTCTCTAAGAAGATGATAGGATATGGTTCAAATTAGTTCTAATCGAGCATAACTAATAAGTCCAAACATCCAACATGTAGAGACAAACCTCGTCAATGGAGGATTAAGGGTTAATTAGTTATTGCTAAATGGGTTGGTTTGTAGTAAAGCATCAAACACTACCCTTTCATGACATGGGAAGTTAAGAGACTAGTTACTCCAATACCAACACATGAAATTCCATAAGAACAATTATAAACCAAACGCTAAATATGAATTTCAAGCATGCAAGGTGGAATCATGATCCCCAACCATAAGTCTAGCTACTGAACATGAAAACTAAGTTATGCCAGCAAAAGACCAACATACGTAAGCAAGCCAACTACTTAAATACAAATTAATACAAAATATGGTAATAAATGCAAATTAAAGATAAGAGAACAAGTAGGTAAGAAGTAAATAAACCTTTCTTATATTGATTTAGACTCGAAGTGAGATCCGGTATGGGATGACATTGAAATGGAAGGAGTTGGAGATGGTCTCCAGTAGTCCAAATGTTCATTGGAGAATGAGAATATAGGATTTGAAGTACCGTCGCTTGAGTCTTGCATAACCAAATTTGGATTAGTCTTTAGAGACCGTGTTGTCGTGGTGACCACAGGGAATTGAAGAGTGTAAAGAAAATTTCTTAGAACCTGCAATTGTTGCCAATCCTCAGCTATGGTGCCAAAAACATGGTGCTCTAATAATAGTGTTTCGTTTAAGTGAAAATCTATCACGACAAGTAGTATCTAGGTAAGTCTGAAATCCTATTCCATAAGGATTGAACACTCCTAAGAGAACTAGAGTGGGTTAAAATTTATTCTGTAAACATCAAAAAGAGAAAGTGTAAAAGATGATTTTATCTTTGAAGTGGTGAGATTAAGTAACTGCTATACTAAAATGTGTTTAATTAATAAAGAACGAGTTAACTATAGAGATAAACTGAAACGAACTAAGAAAATCTTAAGTTCAAGAGATAAAGGGGATTGAGGATCATTCTCTCGCCTCAGATTCACTAAGAAGATGATATGATATTGTTCAAACTAATTATAATCAAGTATAACTAATTAAGTCTAAACATTAACCATGTAGAGACAAAACTCATGGATGGAGGATTAAGGGCTAATTAGTTATTACTAAATGGGTTGTGTTTGTGGTAAAACATCAAATACTACCCTTGCATGAAAAGGGAAGTTCAGAGACTAGGATACTCCAACACTAACACATGAAGTTCCACTAGGAAAGTTATAAACCAAACCCCAAATATGAAGTTCAAGCTACCAAGGTGGGATCATGATCCCTAACAATAAGTCTAGCTATTCAAAGTCATCTACTTAAACACAAACCAATACAAGAGATGGTAATAAATGCAATTTAAAGTTAAGAGAACAAGTAGAGAAGAAGTAAACAAAGATTTCTTGCATTAACAACAAAAAACTTATAAGTAATTAATGACTTACTAATAGGTAAGAACAATAAATGAACTTGACCTAGGATAGAGAAGAGAGAATTTCTATCTTTAGAAATTTTCTAATAAAAGAAATATGATCTTTACAATGAGGAAACAAAGGGATATATCCCAAAAATCTCGAAAATGGAAAACTAGTAATTACATAGAAACTGGGAAGAATCAATTTGATGAGAAAACGAATCGATTCGCAAAGGGGAAAATGCCATACTGGACCAAAATGAATCGATTTAGTGAAAACCGAAACGATTCGCACCTGTATCAAAAGAGGGGGATGGGCTACTAAGGGGTCTTTAGGCCATCACTCCAAAGAATGATTTGTAACTTCTTTGATACAATTTAGATTCATGCACTGTTGGAAGCCACGCGAAGATGATTTGAAGGTCTTCGACTTCCGTGAAGAGTTTGGGATCAAAACACGAATGCTAAATTTTCTAAAATGCCCCTGACTTTGGGACTACCAATGGAACTTTCTCGAAATTCAGCCAAACATCATATCATGCATTCTCGAGACCTATAAAAGCTCAAATAAGGTGTACATACACACACAATATATATATATATATATATATATATATATTGAAAATAGGGGTTAGTCAATAAATGACCATAAGAACTGGGAATAACATGCACGAGAATGCAAGAATGCACAAATTGGTGGGGTATTAAATTCAATAAATGTGACTAATCAATCGTATAAGAATGCATTCTTTGAATACCTAATAATAGAAACAATAGTCCAAATAATAAGGCTCAATGTCAAAGGATGCTACGCGGAAATTGAAGTAAGTCGTATAGAACCTATGGACACAGAACCTGTTGCTTTGATACCATCTGTGACACCCCACCTATTTTAATCACGGGTGATCAGTCCTTTATCAAAATAACCAAGAATCTCATTTGATTCATTCTTAGCATAACTATCAAAACATTTTTAATTACTCATAGGCTATGTTAAATTACGTTGGTGTCAAATTTCATGTTTCATTATTATAAGAATCATGCAGAGAATAAATACAATAACCAATCCATTCACACAATTAAAATAGTCTGCTATCCACCACAAAATAAATAGATAAATAATGAGTACCTAATAAACCATTGGTTCCAAAACTAAATCCTAACCATAAATCTAAAGAAATAAAACTGATTGCAACTACGTCGTTTGATAAATAAAACTGCAATGATGTATTAATTGAAGGGGCAACATGCCTAAATAAAATACTGAAATGTAAGTCCTAATGTTGTAATGAATAACTGAACCATCTACACAAAGCCTTACAAGCCTCCACAATGTTGTTGCTACGCATCATTAGAATGAGTCATCAAGCTTGGCGTCCATGTGGCCAAACACGAAAAATATTTTAACATGGGTAATATCCAAAAACCATTTGAAAAATATTTAGCAAGTATCTAACTTCCAGTTATAAAAAAAGTTATCAGATACACACGTTAGTCCATTGTACACTCCCTTGAGTTCCTCACCTCTCACATATAGTGCACACTTAATGTCTCATATTTTACCCGCCTAGTCGTGCTACCCAACTTAACTAGGCCTAAGTATCTAACTAACCTTACTAGGTTAATCAGCCCCGTACCGCCCATACGATACGCTATCGTTAACCCAATAATTACGCTAATCACATATTGTTATTGAATTACTTTGTTAAGTTTCTCCACTTAATTTACTTTTAGATACACATAATATATCTTTCTATCATCACCCATAATCACATTTTCTTATAGCATCATTAATTGATCTCCTCAAACTTAAGTTGCTTTTAGATATACAATATATATCTTTTCTACCACCATGCATAAGTAGAATAATCACACTTGTATATATTTATCACACTATAATATATAAAACTACAGCATCCTCCGGAAGGACCACCGCGGTGCATGCATACTCTGCTATCAAGTCCATGTACCTATCGTACCAAATCTAGGACTATTGGTTCGAAATGTCTCCTCGAACCATAAATCAAATAACACATAATGGAGGCGAACATAGTTCTAATCATTTAGGCTACGCACATACGTAAAGTACCCAAATGACATGCCAGTCCCACTAATACACAACACATAGTCAACCGCCCTAAGTTCTATGTTCTGGGGCACACATCTAGATCTCACTAGAATCGACAATGTGGGATCTCCCTCTGTGCGGAACCTATCGTGATAATAGACAACGTAGGTATCTTCACATACATAAAAAAGCACATAATAGTTATTCACACAACCTATATATATATATATATATATATATATATACAAACAACCTAAAATATATTAGTATCTATATCTATCAAATACTCAACGTACTAACGATTCACACATATTAATATACTCGAATTTTCCCAATATCACTCACTACTCGAAGGGTCCCAATTATCTCCTAAGAAATTTCAATAATTAAGACATCACTAACCTAGTGGTATAAATTATAGGTTATCATCTACATTTCCTGTAACCCGTTTTAAATTCCCGATACTTAACGCAATTATGTAAATCTCGTAAGTCCTAGTCTCATTTTTAATAAAAGAAGGAAAAAGGTTTTTGACACTTTTGGTAAAGAAATAAGGAAAAAATGAGAGACGAGTTTCAGTATGATTATTATTATATTTATTATGTTTTCACTTGTATTGAGTTTAACTAAATGCAAAAGGAAATGTCAGAAGTGACCTGAACCTGGGAAAATTTGGTTAGAAAAATATGTAAAAATACAGTTAGACTTGTTACTAGGCCCATGGATAGGGTCCCGTTTTAAAAAAGACAAAATCGCATAAAAAATTGGGCATCATGCCGACCCGTCATTTTGCTAGAGTTTTGGGTAGAAATCGACAAACTAAATATGAGTGCCCTAAGTTTGACGCTTATATGAGGGTATGCAATTGTTGGGTTACTTGCAAGGGTTCCCCCCTTTAGCATAACTTCTAAGATTCACGTCTTGCTTTTGAGTACAATCGGTACATGTGGATAAGCCATTTGATATACCTGAGTGTACGTGAATTGCCTCACTATATACCTCGTGGAGATAGTAAGTGTGAGAGAAAATTTGATATACTCAACGTATGTGAACAAGTTCCCAGTGATATACCTTCCATCATAACTCAAGTCAAGCGGTATGATGCGTGGGGAATCGTTCAATATATGTATAATGTACTTGGCCAATGGAAGATAAGAGTCATAACACTTTGGCTGACTGTGACCTACTGGACTAGTACCCATCATGAAGTGACGCCTATTTATTGGACAAAATTTGGTCAATAGACATCCTCTTTGGTGATGTAGTGTGAAAAAATTCATGATTCTTGATTAGTACATTCTGGGTAGAGTATCTTTATTGTGCATCATGCTAAGTAGTGGATAATGTACAAGTATAAAAAGTAAATATAACATGTATACTAAGTATGGATATGTGAGAGTGGGTGATGTGTGACTATATACAAGTGAGATAAGTGGTGGTGTGTGTTAAGTGACGCTTAAGCATGGATATTCTAGGTGGTGTGGGCAACATGTGGATATAAGTGATCATAGGTGCATGTAGTGTGAAGTGTACATGGAGAATATCTATAAGTATATGATTGAGGAGTGATATAAGCATGAGGTATATATGTGCAAGAAATAATAGAGGAGAAAAAAGAGAACATATAGGTAGGTGCATACACACGCAAGCAGAAAAATAAATCACCTGTGCAAATAGAGTCTAGCCCTGTTATGAAAGTAAGTCCCTAACAGAGTGGCCACTGTGGCCATCACTATCATGATATGTCCCCTTTCCTCTATGTCCTTCCCAAAGGGGTGTCGGGAAAGGAATGGGGATTAAAAGGTCTCATGCCCTTTCTGATTTAGGGGCGCTTAGACCATCGTCAATGTGGGGTGAATGTAAAGAGATGGAGTCGCCAACCCATTTTGCACAAAATCGTCAAAAGAAAATGTTGTCTCCTAAAGAGAGAAGCATCAATGAAAAACTAATGCTTACAAAATCAGCTGTTAGAAGGGTTAGAAGTCTAAACTATAGAATGGGAAGGTGTTAGGCACCCATATTGCCCTTTCGGTGTCTCATGGGCTTATGTTATTATTTTCCTTTATTTATCCGTGAAGTTTATGTGCGTGTATATATAATGGAGATCGGAATTGCCCAACTCATACCAAGGGAAAGATAGAGTGAGGCCATCCATATGAATGTTCCCAAAATAATATATATAAAACACAAGTTAGGCATTTATTGCGATATTGATTGTTATGGTGAAAGGATAATATGTGTTGGATAAAACGGCAATAAGGATCACAAGCATAATATGTATAATAATGCGAGATTATGATAAATACAGAAATGGGGAATTTTAGGAAAATTAGAAGATTGAAAAATTGGAAAATTGGACTCGAGTCTCGAGTTTTAATCTGAAAGGTCTATGTATCCTATAAAGGCATTAAAGTTCGCATGCAACATAGGGGTGGAGTTTATCCCATAGATTCAAACGGGATTTTATTGTAGGGGTGTGTGCAGAAATGTGTTTTAGTTTAGAAAAAAGTGTGATGGATAATCATGTTTGGAATTTATGGGCATAACCCTCTTTTTGTTTGTTTTGGGTTTTTTACAGGAAATAAAGTTCGTGCAATATAACTAATAAAAATGTGACAAGTTAGTGTGTATGAAATAAAGTAAAACTAGATCATGAATCTAATGTAATTTATGCAAAAACAAGAAATTTAAAGAGGTGGGGAAGGAGATGGACCTTTTACGAAGATTGATCTTGATCTCGGACGAATTCCCTTGAATGCGAGTTAAATGTTGGATGTGAGAGAATGATATTTTTCCAAATTGGGTATGAAAAGGATGGGAATGTAAGATTGAATGGAATTTCACATGGGGAAACTTCGTTGATTGTAAGAAAATATTTTCAGATCACTGATGCTGATGGATTTGAGGTGTGCCTTGGGAGTGAGGCCATGCCCTTTATTTATAGTGTTAAGGGTGGTGCCAATCGACATGGCCCCAGACCTGCCAATCGGTAGGTAACCAAAGACACAGTACTGATTTGCAGACAAACAGACATACCAATTGACAGTCTCGTGTAGATTTTTTCGGAAAAAGGATCATAGAATGCCATTCACTGATCCAAATCACACATGGGGCATACCATTATAAAGGTAACTCGGAGACCTTAAAGAGTCCTTTGGACCTCTCCTGAGTTCAGGAGTTGACTTTTGGTCAAATATGGATCGAAAGAGCACGTCGGTACTTTGGACGGAAGATCGTCGGATAGAAAGGAATTGTTCATCCGAACGGTAAGTCAGAATCATGAACGTGGAAAACATTTGGGAAGGTTAGGTGAATTAATTTGACATTTAAAAGATCTTAGCTCGGTTAATAAAGTTGGCCTTAGTCAATCAGGGTTCGAAATCTCCCGATGACTGCTAGGAGTAAAACAAATTATTCTTCCGTACCATAAGTCAGAATCGTGCAGGGGATGGACCGTTGGAAAGATGATTCAGTTAACTTCAAAGATTCATTCAGTGTCGTTCGAGCTGAAGAGTTGACCTTGGCCAAACGGAGCCTGAGAGCACCTGATTTCCTCTGTATCAGTTTTCAAGGGAAAACGAATCGTTCGTCCAAACGGTTATGTCATTTTCTACGCGAGGCAGACCGTTGGAAAGGAGTTTCAGTGAACTTTCAAAGATTAAAAGAGATTTCGCTCTGATGATGAAGTTGATTGGGGTCAAATTGGGGCCCCTGCTCGGTGGACTCCATGTCGATATTTAATGGTAAAATGGTTTGTTTATTTGAATCATTATGTCAATTATCCCACAGGGAAGACCGTTGGAAAAGGGATTCAGATCCCTACATATATTCAAAGAGATTTCGTTATGATGATTGATTTGAGCAGAGTCAAACGGTACCAGGAGAGCCCAATGGCCTTGTGACACCCCGCCTAATAAAACAACAGGTGATCAGTCCACATATCAAATAAAAACAGGAATCTCATATGGTTCATTCTTAGCATCACTGTCGAAAAGCAATGGTTCATTATTAGGTTGACGTCAAAATTTTATTAAAATAATATTTTTAACCAATATATTCAAACAAAATCATCATAACCGTTTATATACAAAAACTGAAATGAAATAAAAATAACTGAACTCTCGGTAACATAATACAACCAAATCGAATAACCGCAAATAAAAATGCGATAGAAGAATAAATTAATACAGTGGGCTATCGTCCCGAGTGTTTCTATAGTACCTCCTTCTAGATCGCAAAGATAGAAGCATCTACAATAAACCAGCTCGCATCCACAGCTGCTGCAGCAAATGTCTGACTCGAAGGAATCATCATCCAGGCATCCCCGTGTATGGACACCAATATATATATATATACACATTTATAGAAAGAGAGGGAAAAATAGAGAAACGGATCAGAGCCCGAGTTTGAAAATATTTTGCAAGTGCATAAATTCCATATTTTAAAATATAAAATCTCTCATATTTAAATTGGTATCGCACTCTCATGAGATACACCTCACCCCTCTTCTAATAGTGCACACCTATCGCATAACTTTTAAACAACTTAGTTAATCTACCCTGCCTAACTAATCTATTTCACCCATCTTCTAATAATCCTCATAAACTCGAGTACTAAGGACTAAACTTCTCCTCATTCCCAACATCGCGCTACATTTCTTGTGTAGGTTGTCTCATGAAGTCAAATCCAAACAAGGAACCCCCCAATACACTACTACATGACAATGTTGATCGTCGAGATCCATTAGGCCAAGAGTACATGACATATATTATAGAAACCCATACATATATAGCTCTTACTAGAACCTATGATTCTCATTCATATAAATCAGGATAAAATCTACCGGAAGGAGAAACAACACCTTATTCATTCTTTTCACTTTACATAAGTCTACATCATATGATATCTCAATTTCATATACAACCCACAAGCTATTCGCAACGAGTATAATTATACCTATAGTATCATAAGTATAATAACCATCCCACCAAGTTATAACTCGAGGATGCACTCTCATAGTGCCTATACTCATCCGAGGTTTCTCAAGTAACCACGGTACCAAGTTAGACCCATTCATGGTCACGGTAAAATACTAAACGATGGAGGGGGTCATAAACGATATGACCTGGGGATACTCTCTCCCTGCTCTGCAAACCAAGGGATTCACCCACATCGCGCAACCTCCATGTATAGCACTAGAGATGTATATAACCTAGTTGTCCATCCCTATGCCCGCGGAACCAACCTCAAAATAAAAATATACCAATCACATACATAAATATTTATTTTCAGATCATATTATATATACTATAACAACATCGTATATATAATAAATATCACTTCTCATTGTATTATGGCTATAATTGCCAAATTCTTATAGCGATAGCCAAAACCCCGAATGTTCCCATTCGATATAGTATAAAAGTATTTGCACACTTAAAATACTAAACCTATAGGTATTATCTTACTTAATATATCACTCGCACCTTAATCACTTTTAAGGATTTATATTTAATCCCGAATACACCAATTCATAATAACTGAATAAGTATGTTAACTACTTATCCTAATTCCACGGGTATCGCATTACCTATAACAATAGTCGTCAATGGAAGTATCAGATAACAAATCACTTCTCTTTAGCTCATAACCTAAATCCCATCCTAATCACATCCTCGAATTTTCTCAATTACGATCGGCCCATAATTATTCTAACCGCATAAATATATCTACATACGCTTGCCAAATAATTCTCTTAAATGTTCCTCGTCTTAAACATTAATTAAAATCGTACCCCGGATCCTACACTAAATTAACCCCAGGTTTACTCATTCAATCCAAGGTTTACTCACCCTTAATTCCATGGCCTAGGAGACCTAATATCAAATCTAGAATCCCCCATAATAACCTCAAAAACCATTTTTTAAATTACCCTAAACTTAAGTAAGAAAATCTCAAAATTCTGCCAGGGCCGAATCGATTCGGCCTGTACGAATCGATTCCCTGGCCACCAAATCGAATTGGCCTATCTGAATTGATTAAAAATGGTTCTACTATCCAACTATCTCTTACCGAATCGATTCGGCCTGTCCGAATCGATTCGGCTAGTCTGAATCCGAATTCTTCTAAGGGTTTGGTTCTTCCCCAAAAATCTAAATATCAATCCCATCTCCATTTTTGTTGTTTCTAATCTTAACCAATAACACTACAATCATCTCATCTATGTTTTACAACTAACACATCAATTAATTTGTGGTATTAAACCATATCTCTTAGTTTTAAACCCTAAAACCATGAAAGCCCTAGTTTATCCATTTCAATTCATTTCTACACTCCATTAACATGGTTTTAACACTAAAAATCATCAAAAGTTAACAAGACACCAATTTGTAAACTCAAAATAAATTTTCCCAAATTTATTTTAAAGGTTCTAACCCAAAATTTTTCTAGTTTACCAACTATAACATGAGATATACACACAAATGAATAAAGAAAGTAAACACTTCCCTCGTGGATGAAATCGGACGACCTCGAGTCAAATTCCGCGGAGTTTGGGCTGAAATCTCCTTTTATCTCTTCCTTCGTCTTTCTCTTTTTTTCTCTCTTTTTCTCTCTTTCTCTAGGCTGAAATGAAAGAGAATGGGGGTTATAAGGGTTTATCCCTTATTAATCTAATTTTAACTTATTTACATAATTGCGAGTCCCTACTAGTACAAAAGTCCCCAAAACCCAAAAGCTACCCCCGGATACTCTTTTCTGACTATCTCAGCCATTCTGAAACCAATCGTGCACTCGAAATTTCTATCCGAGTTACCTAACTAAAATTCACTAATCGGACCTAACACTTATTAATTCAGAATTTCACTATTCACATTAATCCTATAATTACTAAATTACGCCCACTTATGTAAATTAATAATCCTATAAAAGTACGAGGTATTACATACTTCCCCCCTTACAACAGAATTTCATCCCCGAAATTTGGATACGACCTGTACCCAGAAGTCAAATGGTCCTAACATAATGGTACCCTAATATATACTTATTCACGGCATCCACCTATCTCTAGGCTTATATTCTAACGTACTAGCTTAACAAAAAGCTTAACTAAATCTATATATGCTAGAATACTACCTCCTTTGTAAGGTTGACTTTAACGATGTCACATCGCACCTAGTGCTTCTATAATCGCATATAAAGGAAATGAGCCTATAATCGCCGCTCTAACATATTTATCCTATCGGAGAACCATGACTCTAAGCGTCCACTCATATACCACCGAACATCGAATTTCCCTCAAAAAGGAAACTACACTAGCGCTTGACTATTCCCGTCAGTCTTCTTTCTTATCTTAGGTGTGATAACTCTTGTTGCACATATCTTCTTGGATTATTGCGTACCTCCTACGACATTCAATTTAATCCATAAATTCTCCAAAGCATATTATTCAGCTTTATATACTACTCCCCTTCCATTTCGGACGGTATATAAAATCAACTTACCAAGGTGCCCATACACTTTTTAACCCGTGCACGCCTGCACCACTATTGTGAATGTCACACACATAACACTCTCTCTATAATTGTCCTCACTTCCTCGACCTGGTACTAACACCTGAGTGATCCTAACCCGAATATTCAAAATTCAATTCTTCCTTAATCTGGAATTATAATCCTTCCTAAGGTTAACCTATCAATCTTCTCGTGGTTAACTCACTACACTCTTCCTATAACGACGCCACTTGCACCATTGGCCTTAATTCTTAGTTGTCCTAAAATCGGTGTGCTTTCCTACACACGTAAAGTGAGTAATATCTTAACTATATCCCTAGTGCCCAAGAACTCTCTCAACTTCCGATATTTGCTCAGTTTTATGTGTGGGACGTCTTGAAAAGCGAAATCCAAACAAGGAACCCTCCGTTTACACTACTTCCTCGCATCGTCAGTCATCGAAATATAATGGCCTAAGGCACACCATCGGGACGTTCTAAATCCTACCTCGCTAACCTACTAATGTACTTCTACCACTATGTCCTTCCATCTTAACGAAATAGAAAGTCTAACTAATCGGGACGCCTACTCTCTACAAAAGTGTTATGAACACCAAAACACATTTCCTCAAAATTTTCTTTCCATTCAAGTCCTGGCTATAAGCCTCAAATCAATCTCCTTTACCTTGCCTCACCCACATACTTGCGGTGAGAGAAATATTTCCAGTGCTTTTCCACATCACATGTACTTTTTATTAGCCCCTAATCATCACATGACTCTCAATTAATTTCACCAAAACAAACATCCTAGCATACAATAACATCTCTCCACTCCCAACGTCGTCAAGGTTCATGCGTGGAGTGTCTCGCAAGAGAAATCCAAACAAGGAACCACTTCGATACACTACCACTTAACTTTGTCGGTTGTGGAGGTATGTCAGCGTAAAACATGAACAATAATAAATCTTGCATACCTTAGATCATATGTATAAGGTACTCATGCACTAAAGTCATGCTATTGAAATATCTACTCATCGAAGTTCCATTTAAACATATAAAAAAATGTGGCGATCTCAACCTGCATCCGGTGAGATATCGCAAAAATAACCAGTTCCACCCTAGAATCGCGAATACCATAGCCTACCAATCATTATCCTTCTATCGCTCCGATCAATCAAAAATATATTATACTTAGAATAATACTATACTCGTATAACACATACAAAATGAGCAGTGCAAACCAAATATAAGCTCAAAATACAAACACCCATTTTCATAACGAATGAAGAAAATAAAGCCTCGCTATTGCAGAAAAACATATAGATATACCCTCTATAATATTACCGATACTGGCGCAAACTCAAATCACACACACGAATCTAGGGTTAACAAAATACTGTGACTCTATCTAGCCACACAAAATATATCTCCTTCATTCGAGTTAAAACTCATAATAATAACTTCGCCAATCTCCCTCACTACTCCAATTGGTTCCCAGACATAGTACACTTGCCTTATCCGAACCAAAACTACTTTAATCAATGCCCCTTCTCGAAACCCTATTATTGTCCCTTTAAATCCTATTGGGCAAGGACTAACCATGTGGTTCTATGCTCTACACCACCACATTCCTCATCTCCGGACTGCCTGACCATGTTAAGGTTATCAGTATTTTGGACTCTATAGTCTCGATCCTAATAATTACCTTCGTAGTTCCCTCAGCTCCTCCTACTAAAGGAAACTCGCTACCAGCCTTAACTACCCTGTTTCAATGAATCCCAGGGAGGATGTCCACCTGTGGGGTTTCACAAACATAGATTCTCCGTAAGTGTTAGCAACACTTACGAGTAAGCCTATCATTCTACTAAAGGACTCTTTCTTCATTGTACTTACTTTAATTCGGTATAAAGTTCACTTATCCGTGAACTCTTTATTCACTGTCAGCCTCTGACCGTTCCTTATGTGAATAATTCAGAACTGCATTCTCTTTATTCCTTATAAATTAAAGGAACTCGCGGTTAAAACCATCCGTAAGATCCCTCTATGAGCAAAGCACCCTGCTCCCCCAAATATGGTGAAAACAGTTTCCACCATTTCGACGTTGCTCCAACGAGTGAAAAAATTTTCCTCTTTTTTTCACATCTAGGCATTCCTATACCCCGCTCTATGCCAAAGTTTCTGAGGCTTCTACTTCCACTGAATAATGCTACACTTCCTTCGTATGACTTAACTTCAACATATGGTCCTTATCAAAGGCCTTCCCATCCTCTTCCCAATTTATTTCACTAGGTAATTCAAGTTTAGCACCACTCTCTATACTATAGCGATACTTGGATAATTATAACTGCTATATTCTAGTAGTCGCTGCAGCAGTTCATAAAAATGACACAAAGGGAGTGACCTCTACTGCGATCCTCATCCCTGACTTCAACTTACAGTTCCAACTAAGCCCCGCCTCCTACTGCCCTTGTCACGACCTTCCCTAGTCCCCCTTCATCAATCAACACAAGAATCTCGAATGAGCGCGCACAAGTTTTACTATAATCTTACATAATTGTTGGAGAAGGAAATCTCACAGTAGAAATCAACAATCCTAATCGCAAGGCTCTATATCAAATAGAAAGTAACGCTGAAAGCATAGTACGTCTGCACAGATTCCTAAGGACACTAGAACCTGATGCTCTGATACCATTCGTGACACCCCGCCCAATAAAATATCAGGTGATCAATCCACATATCAAATTAAAACAGGAATCTCACATGGTTCATTCTTAGCATCACTGTCAAAAACCAATTTAATTACTAATATCTTATTAGGTTGGCGTCAAAATTTTATTAAACTAATCTTTTTAACCAAACCATTCAAATAAAACCATCATAACAGTTTATATACAACAACTGAAATGAAATAAAAATAACTGAACTCTCAGTAACATAATACAACCAAATCGAATAATTGCAAATCAAAATGCGGTAAAAGAATAAATGAATATAGTGGGCTATCGACCCGAATATTTCTACAGTACCTCCTATCTGGATCACAAGGATAGAAGAGTCTACAATAAACCTTCTCGCATCCACAGCTGCTGCAGCAAACGTCTGGCTCGAAGGAATCATCACCCAGTTGTCCCTGTGTCTGGACACCTATATATATACAATATAGCAAGAGAGGGAAGAATAGAGAAACGGGCAGAACCCGAGTTTGAAAATATTCTTCAAGTGCATAAATTCCATATTTTAAAATATTAAATCTCTCATATTTAAACTCGTATCCCACTCTCATGAGATACACCTCACCCCTCTTCTAATAGTGTACACCTATCACATACCTTTTAAACAACCTAGTTAAGCTACCCTGCATAACTAATTTATTTCACCCATCTTTTAATAATCCTCAAAAACCCGAGTACTAAGGACTAAACTTCTCCTCATTTCCAACATTGTGCGACATTTCGTATGTGGGGTGTCTCACGAAGTGAAATCCAAACAAGGTACCCCTCGATACACTACTACATGACAATGTTGATCATCGAGATCCATTAGGCCCTCAGTACATAACACATATTATAGAAACTCGCATATATATATATATATATATATATATATATATATATATATATATATATATATATATATATATAGTTCTTACTAGAACCTATGATTCTCATTCATATAAATCCTGATATAAATCTACCGAAAGGAGAAATAACACCTTGTTCATTCTTTTCACTTCACACAAGTCTTCTTTATGTGATATCTCAATTTCATATACAAACCATAAGCTATTCGAAACGAGTATAATTTATCACTATAGTATCATAAGTACAATAACTAACACAATGAGTTATAACTCGAGGATGCAGTCTCATAGTGCTTATCCTCATTCAGGGATGCTCAAGTAACCACGGTACCAAGACAGACTTATTCATGGTCATGGTAAAATACTAAACAGTGGAGGCGGTCATGAACGATATGACCTGGGGATATACTCTCCCTGCTCTGCAAGTCAAGGGATTCACCCATATCGCGCAACCTCCCTGGATAGCACTAGAGATATATATAACCTGGTTGTCCATCGATATGCACGCGGAACTAGCCTCTAAATACAAATATACCAATCATACACAGATATATTTATTTTCATATCATATTATATATACTATAACAACATCATATATATAATATATATCACTTCTCAATGTATTATGGATATAATTGCCAAACTCTTATAGTGATAGCCAAAACCCCGAATGTTCCCATTCGATATAGTATATAAGTATTTACACAATTAAAATACTAAACCTATAAGTATTATCTTACTTAATATATCACTCACACATTAATCACTTTTAAAGATTTATATTTAATCCCGAATACACCAATTCGTAATAATTAAATAAGTATGTTAACTACTTATCCTAATTCCACATGTATCGCATTACCTATAATAATAGTCGTCAATAGACGTATCAGATAACAGATCAATTCTCTTCAGCTCATAACCTAAATCCCATCCCAATTATATCCTAGGGTTTTCTCAATTACGATCGGCCCATATTTATTCTAATCTCATAAATATATCTACATAATCTTGTCGAATAATTCTGTCAAATGTTCCTCGTCTTAAACATTAATTAAAATCGTACCCCGGATCCTAGACTAAATTAACCCGAGGTTCCCTCATTCAATCCAAGGTTTAATCACCCTCAATACCATGGCCTAGGATCCCTAATATCATATCTATAATCCCCCATAATAACCTCAAAAACCGTAGTTTAAATTCCCCTAAACTTAAGGAAGAAAATCTCAAAATTCTGTTGGGCCGAATCGATTCGGCCTGTATGAATGGATTCGCTGGCCACCGAATCGATTCGTCCTGTCTGAGTCGATTCGGCTGGTCCAAATCCGAATTCTGCCAAGGATTTAGTTCTTCCCCAAAAATCCAAATATCAATCCCGTCTCCATTTTTGTTGTTTCTAATCTCAACCAACAACACTAGAATCATCCAATATATGTTTTACAACTAACACATCAATTAATTTGTGGTATTAAACCATATCTCTTAGTTTTAAACCCTAAAACCGTCAAATCCCTAGTTTATCCATTTCTCCCATTTCAATTCATGTCTACACTTCATTAACATGGTTTTAACACTAAAAATCATTAAGAGTTAACAAGACACCAATTTGTACACTCAAAATCAATTTTCTCAAACTTCTTTTTAAAGTTCTGAACCAAAATTTATCTATTTTACCAACTATAACATGAGATATACACACAAATGAATAAAGCAAGTAAACATTTGCCTCGTCGATGAAATTCAACGATCTCGAATCAAATCCCACGGAGTTTGGGCCGAAATCCCCTTTTCTCTCTTCCTTCTTCTTTCTATTCTTTTCTCTCTTTTTCTCGACTGAAATGAAAGAGAATGGGGGTTATTAAGGGTTTATCCCTTATTAATCCAATTTTAACTCGTTTACACAATTGTGAGTCCCTACTAGTCCAAAAGTCCCCGAAACCCAAATGCTACCCCTCGAATACTCTTTTCTGACTATCTCGGCCTTTCCGAAACCAACCATGCACTCGAAATCTCCATCCGAGTTACCTAACTGAAATTCACTAATCGGACCTAAAACTTATTAATTCTGAATTGTACTATTCACATTAATCCTATAATTACTAAATTACACCCACTTATGTAATTTAATAATCCTATAAATTTACGGGGTATTACAAGCCTTTATATCGATACTCGGAGTACAACCTAGAGTTTATTGTGAAATAGGGAGGTGTTAGGAACCTAAGGAGATACTTAGGGGGTCCTAGAATGTTGTGTCTACACTAGGGGCATTCTAATGACATACTAATCTCATTCAAACGAGATCCCAATCTCATTCGAAAGATCTCATCGATTTTTGACAGCTTTGTCCCAAACTCATTTTTCTCCATGGTTTACACTTCAAATCTTCATGAAACTCTCCCAAACTCCTATCCAATTTACCCAAACCTCAAACACATGACTAGGGATAATTTCTAGTGTAAATAATACATCAAATATATAAAAAAAATCTGCCCAAGAACAGATTAAGTTCCAAAATCCTCAAAACCCTAGTTCATAATTTTATTCATGCATATTCATCAATATACCCAAATTTCTTTCATTTTACTCATCAAATAGTTTCAGATTTTGTATTATCTACATAAAGGGATTAATTATACATTAATCATATTTCAAATCATGAATTACACCCATAGAAATTCTAAGAATACTTAAAAAAAAATTGCAAGATAAACACTTTCCTTGGTCCAGCAGGTCTAACTTTCATTAATTGGTGATGGAGTTGATCTTCCCTTGACCTGATCTTGATTCAAACAATGTTTGTAGTGAAAAAAAGTGTGGGAAGGCCTAGTTTCCTTGTCTTCTTCCTCTCCTGTGGCCTCCTCTCTCTCTCTCTAAAGTGTTTTAACCCTAGACTCATACTCAAGTGGGATGATATACCTCTTTAATTTTTGGAGTTCCATCTACCCTATACTTTTAAATGATCGAAACGTCCTTATTTGGCACAGAGTTGGTCTAAAATTGTCTCAAGACCCAATTAACACACTCGGGTACACTATTCTGACTATTTTAGCCCATTTCGGAACCAATCATGACCTCAAAATTGCCATCCAAGTCACTCTATAATAATTTTCCATATCAGACTCATATAGTCTACACACGACTCCCGATTCAGATATAATAATGTCACGTCACTATCACTCACTATGACGTAAAAATAGTTGTTCACTATCTTAATCTTTATTTTTCCTAATTAATATTTTAATCAATCCATAATAAATAATTCATCTAAATTATGGCACACGTGAAATTTAAAAATCACTGAATTAGTTAAATTCAAAATACTCATAAATACGGGGTGTTATATCCTTGTTTTAAAATTGTCTTTAAAAAATTGGAAAACTCAAAAAGATTTTTTTTCATATTTTAATTTTACACATTTTATGTGGCATATCCTTGTGTTTGAATCCTGTATAACTTTCCATTTCCATGCGGCTAGATCTTTTGGTTATGACTTTCAATTCTTAAATTATTTTTTATCATGTTTGAATGGAGTAGCTTGATTTTCATTTTCTGAATGGATTCTCTTTATATATGCCTCCACACACATGCACGAGCTCTTTTGAACTTTGACTTTACATGTTTGTTTAAGCTAAGTGAGATGTTCTCCCATCAATTTTGTCATCTACATATTTTGTGACTATGGGGGATTTATGTATGTAAGAACCGTTGCTCGGATTGAGAAAATAGAAAATTTTCCATTGGAGTTATGTTTAGCAATGGAACAAGGGTGTGGAAGATAAGTCGTCTTTGCGTGAAAAGATACCGCTTGGAAAAAGAAAAACAACCTAAAAGAATATATGGCATAAAAAATGTAAATTGCTAAAGCCAATATGTAGTATGCAAAATATTATGTAAAATTCAAAATTATATGCATTTATGAGAGACATAGGTTGAAGATTAACGAGTTTGCACAATGAATCCTAGTTATGCTTATTATGTCGCGACTCTATTGATTTGTAGATACATCAAAATTCTAAGCTTGTGTTCATTCTTCTTATTTGTTCTATGAGCTCACTTTATCCAATCACATGAGTCTAAATCTCAATTGATAAAGTTTTGCAATCAAATAGAACTACATTTTACACATTTAGTTTAGACACATTTATGCCATATGAGTGTGGAAAGCTTATTGTGTTTTAGTGTCTTATGTGGTGTTTATACCTATATATGTGTTCTTATATTTCATTGATATCTTTTGTTTATATATACATATCTATATATATGGTATTATTTGTTTTGAGTCTTTGCTTTTACATAGAGTCCTTGTATGTTATGTGTTCATATCGATATCTATCTTGTTGCATTTTTTCATTGATATCCCATGCATCTTGGTAGATTCTAGTTGGTATTATTTTTCTATCGCATTATAGTTGGTATCTATTGTGCTTCAAGTGGATTATTTATTCATGTGCTTCCATGTAGAGTTGTTGTTTCTTGTATCACTATACACCATTGCATGATATAGTTGATTTTCCTTATGCTTATCCCATGTTTCATTTTTGGGGAGAATTTGTTTAAATTAGAGAGAAATTAATTATTTTATGTAAATAATCTTTGTCTATTCCTGAATAAAAAAGGGGAGAAATGGTATCTAACTCTTTTCATTTGCGGACCTAACTTAGGGGAGGTGTCCTTTCTTAGGTACACATTGTTAGAAGGGGGGATTTAATTATGCATTTATTTTGTTATATTCTCTATGCATTTTATGGTGTGTTTAAGTGTGCAGGTTTTCATCCATGCGACGACAAAGTTTTTAATGCAAAGCTTCTCAGAATATGTGTCGGTCAAACATCTATATTTCATTTCTTTTGGGTTGTGATTGAGTCTTTTGGGTGAGCTTGACGACCCATAGGGTTTTTATTTTTGGCTTTGTCCTAGAATAGCCAAAGGGGGATATCTGTAAGGACAAATTTCTAGTTGAGTCAATTTGTATGTGTTGGCTTAATTTAAGAAAAAACGATTTAAGTCATAGGATAGAAGTTGTGTTTGTGACCTTTCAAGCCTATGACATTTTTGTTGAGGACGTAGCGGCCAAGTCAAAGAAATCACATCATATGCCGTGTTTTGTACCGAATTTTCATCATCAACATCCCAAGGATCTCTTAGGTATGAATGCTTATATTACGTGAGCCTTGGGTATTTTTATTGCGTGTCATAATTTTGGTAAACATATTTTAAAATGATTTTATATTTTGTCCAGAAAAATATTTTATTTTTTAGGATCGTTGGAACGACTTTGGTTGGTCATTTGAATGATATTCCTAGGTCGTTAGAATGATCCATCGAACGATGTCATTTTTGGTTGTGCTCAAATCTCGTTCGAACGACTTTGGATGTCGTTCAAACGACCAGAGCAGTTATTAAAAAAATTAATAATTTTTCAAGTAGTTTTCTCTTAACCTCCCACTACATTTTCATTCACTTTTATAATGCGATGGAATATTTCTTCAAATGACTTTTAAGAGAAAAAACACTCCTCCCAAAAGTCCCTTGTTTCTATTAATCTTTAATGATTTCATTTCCAAAACGAAAACATGTTTACACCCAAATTTTATCATGATCTAAGAATCCATAAATATATGTCTTAAGATCACGGTTTTGGCACCTGTTTTATTCCGTACATTCCTATGGAATGTTTTTTACAAAGGACTCCCTGTTCTTGGTGTACATACGATGGAGTCCCTATGCATGACGATATCATTGCCCCATCGATAGACTCCTAGACATAGGTGGACTCATGCGTTGCCATAAGGCAAAAGTGGCAGGAACGAAGAGTGTCAAGGCTTGCGAGGGCGTCAATTCGTTGAGTAAGTATTATGTGATGTCCTTGTATTAAATTCGTACTTAGAGGACTTGGGGTTGGGTTGTATGAGCTTTTTCATACTGTGGGTTTTCCTTGTACATCGGCGCATGAAAAACGTTGCTAATGTCGTTTAATACAAGATTAAACTGTATAAGCAACTCCGAGATGTTTGTTGGATAAATCCTTTTCTTTTGAAAATAAAAATTATAAACAACAAGTTGTGTTTACAAAAAAACTTATGTACGAGAGTAATCAAGACTTTGTAATCAGTTTTTAAAACAAGACAGTTTTAAAAATAAGCACACTATAGACTGAGATGAGGAGATGAAGAAAATCAACACACGGTTTTTAACGTGGTAAAACCTTTCCCAACAGAGGAAAAATCCACGGTGACTTCTAAGTCACAAAAACAAAAATCCACTAATAACAAATAATAGTTACAAACAATACAACATACATGCACACAAATCAACCTATTCTAAGTTTAGGAATATACCCCACTTGGTGTCCTTCTAACTTCTCATAGATCTGATTGTTGATAATGTTCTTCCAGTTTGATAACTTCCTTTGCTTTAGCTTCCTTATGTCGACTCAATGATCTTTGATCTTATACACAACACTTTCACTGTAGTAGTGTGTTAAGTGTTTGTGAAGTGATTCCTATCAACATGCATGAACTCGCACACACTTAGATTTACAGACAGTCCTACAAAAATTACATATAAAGTCTATATGCTGTGATTTTGTTTTCTTTCTTTCTTACAGAACTAAAAACCTTTTTGACCTTTAATATAACCCAGATTCCACGGATATCTCGCTTCTAAATCGGTCAAGATCTTAATCAATCTCGGTTTTAAAAATATTTTTGAGATTGAAAATCTCCATGTGTGAATCCAACTAGGTCAAGGTTAAATTTCGTAAGAACAGAAATCATAAGACATTTTCAAAACCAAATCAGTAAAGATTTTCTTAAAACAAGTAAGAAATATGCAGATCTAGTGAAAATGTAACATGCAGAATGTAGATCTAAAGTTTCTATGAAAAAGAAACACAGATCTTCACACGAATGTTTAAGTTGTAAATAAGATCATAGACAAAGAGGTTACAGCTTCAATATGAACAAACCACTCTCTCTCAAACACTCAAGGTTGTGTTTGGTGTTAGGTGTATACGAAGGTTTGATTCAGAAAATGAAGTGTTTAGGGTTAGGGTTTGGCTAACAGTTTTCCCTTTCTCTCTCTTGTCTCTTTTCTTTTCTCTATTCTCCCTCACTTCTCTCTTCTCTCTATTTTTTTTTCTCTCAGAAATGACGAATGCCCAAAAGTCTTGAAAGTCTAAGAAGTGGGGGGTTTATATAGGGGTGAGGGAAGGTTCTGGAATGACGAAGGGAATCAATGGCTGAGATCAAGTCTTTCTAACTTTGACTTGATCTAAGGGTTATGAAATAGCGGTGGTTAAGATGATTGTGATTGGTTCATAGATATACCACCAGGATTGATTAAAAACACATGCAGTCCATCGATTAGAAATGATCCAACGTTCAGTAATGCATCAGGCAATCCTCTCACATAACAAACACAAACTGATGCAACAAGCAAGTGACAAGTGTTGGCATGTGATAGGTGTACAAACGCGCATCTAAAATATTTACAAGCAGCCCCCTGAAGTCTCTAGTGCATTTGCATTCTACCCAAACAAACTTTCCATTGAGAAATGAAGTTTTTAAAATAGAATCTTTACCCCACAAATTATATAAACACATTTTATTAATGAAAACATTTATTTAAAAAAAGTTTTAAAAATGTTTAAAAATTCCCAAAAATAATTAAAACCACATTTTAAGGGGAATTAATCACACAATCAATTTTAAGCAATATATACACATGTATGCACTTCTAAATGTGTGTAGTGTGATTCAATTTATACCTTCATGGATCATTGAGGAGGATTAGAGAGATAAGTTCTGAGGCTTTTTGGATTCTAGGATAGACAACCAATTTTGTCACTATTTCCAAATTAGATGAACACTTAAACAGTATAGACTTAAACAAGTCAAAGGTATAAGGTGCTTCAATCTCCCCCTTTGGAAATATGAGACAAAATCTCCTTTGAGTTAGCTTAAAACTCGTAGGGAACCAAAAAAATAAAACCTAGTCCTATACAAAAGATACTATCTACCCATTTCCTAGAAAGTCAAAAATTACATAACTCAACTATTTACAAAATTTTACACTAGAAATGGTAGACAATCAGAGAAGAGATTCCTGCAAATATGCACACTAAGATCAAGCAGTTTAGATGAAATGTGAACAAAACATTGAACCCGTAAGACTCAAATTTCTCCCCCATTTTGTCTCAAATGGACAAAGGGTAAAACTTAAGGTCTTAAGAGTTTAATCAGCATATACCATACCTATAGAGTTACGTAAATACAGAAATTTGCTATAGTCTAAAGGTTTAGTGAACATGTCTGCAAATTGCAGATCAGTAGGCAGGTAATGGATTTCTAATTCCTTAGTTTCAACAAGTTCGCGTATAAAATGATGCTTTATTTTAATATGCTTAGTTCGCGAGTGTTGAACCGGGTTTTTAGATATGTTAATAGCGCTTTGATTGTCACAATACAATTGTAACTGATCTTCTTGAATCCCATAATCGCTTAACATTTGTTTTATCCATAACAATTGAGCACAGCAACTTCCTGCTGCTATATATTCAAACTCAGCCGTAGATAAAGATGTGCAATTCTGTTTTTTGCTACTCCAACCAACTAAATTATTGCCGACATAATAACAGGCACCTGATGTACTTTTACTGTCATTAGTACAACTGGCCCAATCAGCATCAGTATACCCTATGATGGTACTACAGGTATCATTAGTGTACCTAAGTCCAAGATTGAGAGTGCCCTTTATGTACTTTATTATACATTTTACACTCAATAAATGGCTCACTTTAGGGTTATTCTGGTAACGAGCACACAGACATACAGCATACATTATGTCTGGTCGTGAGGCAGTTAGATAGAGTAGGCTTCCAATCATATTACGATAGAGTGTGGAATCAACTGACTTTCAATTTTCATCTTTACATAATTTAACAGTAGTACTCATAGGCGTTTTGGCAACTTTAGCATTATCTAAACCAAATTTCTTTACAAGATCTAAGGCATACTTAGTTTGAGAGACAAATAGTCCATCAGAATTCTGTTTCTCTTGAAATCCTAAGAAAAGTTGTAGCTCGCCCATAAGGGACATGTGAAACTCCTTATGCATAATAGCAGAAAAGGATTTAACTTCAGATGTTGAAGTAAACCCAAAAATGATGTCGTCTACATAGACTTGGGCTATAATAATGTTTTTATCAAAATGTTTGACAAAGAGAGTCTGGTCATTTCCTCCTCTCTTAAAACCCTTATCCAACAAAAAGTTGGAAAGGCGTTCATACCAAGCTCTAGGAGCTTGTTTTAAGCCATACAAAGCCTTTTTTAGACGAAAGACATGGTTAGGGTATTTAGGGTCAATGAACCCTTTGGGTTGTTCTACATATGTTTCTTCGGACAGAATTCCATTGAGGAAGGCAGATTTGACATCCATTTGATAAAGTGTGAATTTTAAGTGACACGCTATGGCGAAAAGAAGTCGAACAGATTCAAGACGAGTGACAGGGGTAAAAGTCTAGCTAAAATCTATTCCTTCTATTTGTGAGTAACCTTGAGCAACTAGTCTAGCTTTGTTTCTAAGGATGACCCCATTTTCATCAGATTTGTTCTTAAAAATCCAACGTGTCCCAATAACATTTTTATTTTGAGGCCGCGGTACAAGATACCAGACATCGTGAATGACAAATTGTAAAAGTTCTTCCTGCATTGCAGAAATCCAGTGTGTGTCATTCAATGCTTCATTAACATTTTTCGGTTCCACAAGGGAGACGAAACATGCATAATTAGCATAATTTCTTAACTGGGATCTAGTACGAACTGGCTCATTTGGATTACCGACCACGTTGTCAATGGGATGATCTTCAGAGACCCAACCAGGTACTTCTGGACTCTCAATAGGTAATGAGTCATCTATTTCTGGTGAATCAGTTTTGAAATCATTTTCAGATTCAACCACAATAGGAGATTCATATATCTTATTTTCGACAATAGTGTCGCTTACAATTACATTTATCGATTCCATAAGGGTCTTAGTACACAGATTGTATATACGATAAGCATGACTATTTGGAGAGTATCCTAAGAAGATGGCTTTATCACCCCGCGTTTCGAATTTAGACAGATGTTCTCTATCTTTACAGACATAACACTGACTTCCAAAAGTTCTTAGATATTTCAGATTAGGCTTCTTACCGTACCACAACTCATAAGTGGTTTGTTTAGAGTTTTTCCTAAAGTAAACCCTATTAATGATATGACATGCAGTTCTAATAGATTCTACCCAGAAGTATTTAGGTAGAGATTTGGCATGCAACATGATAGGAGCCATCTCTTGAAGAGTTCGGTTTTTCCTTTCAGCTATACCATTCTGCCGAGGAGTCTTAGGGGCACTGAATTCATGTTTGTAACGGTTGTAGTCACAATATTCAACTATTCCTATGTCTATGAACTCTCCCCATCTATCACTACGAATGCGATTGACTTGTGTGTCCTTCTCATTTTCAATTCTTAGTAAAATTTTCAAAAAATTCTGAAACGTGTCAGATTTTTGTTTCAAGAAGGCAACCTAAGTGAATCGTGTGAAATCATCAACCATGACAAGGATATAACTGTGTCCACAAAGACTAACAGTTCTAGAGGGACCAATAAGGTCCATATGGATGAGATCTAGTGGTCTAGAGGTGAGAATGTCTTTAACCTTTTATGCGAAATCTTAACTATTTTTCCTTCCTGGCAATGACCACAGACAACACTTGAAACAGGTTTAATTTTAGGAATTCCTCTAACAATCTCTTGACTAGATAATCTACCAAGGATATCATAACTCAAGTGACCCATACGATTATGCCAGATTTCATTGTCATCCATTCTGACAATGTTACAGGTTTCAGAACTAGTCTTGACAGTATAACAATTGTCAGGTGTTCTAAATCCGGTAATAATGCATTTACCTTTATCATTTAGAATTTTACAATTGTTCTTTGAAAAGGTAACAGTATGGTCAGAGTCACAAAATTGTGATATACTTAGGAGGTTGGCTTTAAGGCCTTTAACTAGTAGAACATTTTTTAGAACGGGCATTCCTTCTTCTTTTAGGGTTCCTTTACTTATGATCTGGGATGAAACTCCGTCACCAAAAACTACTTTGCCACCAGCAAATCTGGTTTTGTTTAAAAGTTTGGTTTCATCTCCTGTCATATGTTTAGAACATCCTGAATCTAAATACCAACCAGATGAAGTGTGTTCAGCTTTTAAGGCAGTGATAACAATGTTACACTTCATTTTGGGTAAAAGATCATCTTTTCTAACCCAAATAGCTCTAGTTTTAATTTTGTGCAAGTTTGCCCTCATTTGATAAAATTTTCGAGAAACATCTTTTTGTCGAAAAACATTTGGAGCAGCAAACTGATTATTGTGGAAAATTTGAGCTTTTGGTTTAGGAAAGTTTCTGGGAGCCTTTCTCTTAAATGAACTCTTAGTTTTGGTCTTTCTATTTCTGTAGTTAGAGTTCTTATCAGGTTGTCTTGGAAGGACATAATGGTTACGATTTTGCCTAGAATAGTTAAAGTTCTTGTAGACAGAAGAGTTGTACACAGGGGTGTTCAGACGCCTAGCATAACAACCTTCAAAGGAGTGACCATAAATGTCACAGTAGGAGAAATATTGATTTCTTAAGGGATGAACTTCCTTAGGAAAACTTCTAAAAATGGGTTTGACAACATTCTGTTCAGTAGTGCTATTCCTAGGAGGGGTGGTTTTGAAGGTAGATTCAGCCTTTCTGATCAAAGGACAGACGTATTTAGTCTTAAGTGTAGTGTCAGCCTTAGAAGTACTAGACTCTCCAATGTCTTTCTGTTGTTGCTTTTGATCAAATACCTCTTTAATAAAATGAAAGTCTGGACATGCTTCAATTGGTCTTTTGCCCCCAGACACAAACTTAATAGGTTCAAGATTTGTAGTTTGTGGTTTGTTCTTAGGGCAAAATCCAATACCGGTTCTATCATCAGAATTGGTCTTGGAGTCAACAACAAAGTCAGTAAAACAATTTGAATTGTTTTTAAACTTAGAAATTTTTTTGAAAACAGTAGCTGTCTTTGTTTTTGCTTCCTCCAGTTCTAATAATGTTCCCTTATATTTCATTTCCAGAGTTTCAGTAATTTTAGTCAACTCTTTTAATTTTTGATCAAAAGTTTCAATTTCAGATTAATGAGTCAGACACTGGTTAGTGTACTCTTCAGCATTCAACTTCACAATAAGACTTAGATCATCTAATTTCTTAGTCAGGTTTCTAACAGTCTTCTCCAGTCTAGTGCCTTTTTTAAGAGTTTTAGCATAAAAAGTATGGATATCAGGGAGGTCATCTGTGTGTGAGTCGCTAAGTGAAGTGTGTGTAGTGACCCCTAATGATTCAGTTTTAGTACTCACGCACCCATTTACATCGTCGTTATCGAGATCACTTTGACTCACACACACGGAACTAGAACTAGCAACATTTTCAGATAATAAAGCATCTAGGCCAGTCAAAACAGTATTCACACAAGCAAGAGTAGGAGCATCATTATCACATACAGGCATATCATCATTGTAAATGATCTTAGCATAAAAATACATGCAAGGGTCAAGTACATTTGACGACTCAAGTTCCTCTTCATCAGAGTCACTTGAATCATTTCAAGTTTTACAGACATTGGCTCTATTGTGTGTGTTGGCTTTATTCAGATTAACTCTGCAATCGTGAGCAATGTAACCTAGTTTCCCACATCTAAAACATTGAATCTTTTTAAGGTCTCTAGTGGGTCTGGAGTTGTTGTCCTTAGGATGTTTGTCAAGACCTCTCTCATGAGGTTTGGGATTAGACAGAGTAGGATAATTAGGCTTGCCTTGTTTAGTTGCCTGTTTGTTTCTAAATTTAACAATTTTCTTAAATTTTTAGACATTAAGGCAATATGATTATCTAGTTTGTCTATATCACACTCCTCATCAGAGTCAGAGTTGATCAAATTAGTCTCAAGTTTAGATATCTTAGAGGAAAAACTCAAGTTAGAGTTGGGTTGTTTTCTTTGTGAATGATTTAATTGTTTCTTAAAGTCTAATTCCATTTCCACAGTCCTAAGTTTGCTACTGAGTAACTCAGGGGTAAGGTTTTGATCACTCATTTCCTCAATAGCATACCTCTTGCTGTCAAACTTTTGTGGTAATGATCTTAGAATTTTAGAGACAATTTCATTCCTATCATAAGTTATACCATTAGCATGCAACTTAGTAACTATATCAGTTAAGTTCATGTAAAAGTCATCAAAAGACTCTGAGTCAGACATAATCAAAGAGTTGTACTGCTGGGTAAGCATTTGAGTTTTAACAGCTTTAACTCTTGAGTCTCCTTCATGGGCAGTGATTAATGTGTCCCAAGCTTCCTTAGAAGTGGCACAAGATGAGATTATCTTGAACTCATACTCATTAATAGACATAAAAATGGCATTCTTGCCTTTATTGTTATTTCGAGAAATAGTTTTCTCTTCTTGGGTAAACACACTTAAGATTTTCTTTATCCTCTCATCACTTCCTTCAGTGGCTGGTTTAGTAGGATAAGTGTATCCATTTTCAATAATGTCCCAGACATCATCTCCTAAAGTCCCTTGGATGAAGGAAACCATTCTTACTTTCCAGCAAGCAAAGTTGGTTCCATCAAAGAGTGGAGGTCTGGACAGATTACCAAACCTTTCATTCTTCTCGTCCATAGTTAGCTTTTTCAGAAAACGATTTCAGAAACACAAGATCTTTTTTAAATAAAAGTTAACAGGGCTCTGATACCAATTGAAAAACATTGCTAATGCCGTTTAATACAAGATTAAACTGTATAAGAAACTCCGAGATGTTTGTTGGAGAAATCCTTTTCTTTTGAAAATAAAAATTATAAACAACAAGTTGTGTTTACAAATAAACTTATGTACGAGAGTAATCAAGACTTTGTAATCAGTTTTTAAAACAAGACAGTTTTAAAAATCAACACACTATAGACTGAGATGAGGAGATGAAGACAATCAACACACGGTTTTTAACGTGGTAAAACCTCTCCCAATAGAGGAGACATCCACGGTGACTTCTAAGTCACAAAAACAAAAATCCACTAATAACAAATAATAGTTACAAACAATACAACATACATGCACACAAATCAACCTATTCTAAGTTTAGGAATATACCCCACTTGGTGTCCTTCTAACTTCTCATAGATCTGATTGTTGATGATGTTCTTCCAGTTTGATAACTTCCTTTGCTTTAGCTTGCTTATGTCGACTCAATGGTCTTTGATCTTATACACAACACTTTTAGTGTAGTAGTGTGTTAAGTGTTTGTGAAGTGATTCCTATCAACATGCATGAACTCACACACACTTAGATTTACAGACAGTCCTATAAAAATTACATATAAAGTCTATATGCTGTGATTTTGTTTTCTTTCTTTCTTATAGAACTAAAAACCTTTTTGACCTTTAATATAACCCAGATTCCACGGATATCTCGCTTCTAAATCGGTCAAGATCTTAATCAATCTCGGTTTTAAAAATATTTTTGAGATTGAAAATCTCCAAGTGTGAATTTAACTAGGTCAAGGTTAAGTTTCGTAAGAATAGAAACCATAAAACATTTTCAAAACCAAATCAGTAAAGATTTTCTTAAAACAAGTAAGAAATATGCAGATCTAGTGAAAATGTAACATGCAGGATGTAGATCTAAAGTTTCTATGAAAAAGAAACACAGATCTTCACACGAATGTTTAAGTTGTAAACAAGATCATAGACAAAGAGGTTACAGCTTCAATATGAACAAACCACTCTCTCTCAAACACTTAAGCTTGTGTTTGGGGTTAGGTGTATACGAAGGTTTGATTCAGAAAATGAAGTGTTTAGGGTTAGGGTTTGGCTAACAGTTTTCCCTTTCTCTCTCTTCTCTCTTTTCTTTTCTCTATTCTCTCTCACTTCTCTCTTCTCTCTATTTTTTTTTCTCTCAGAAATGACAAATGCCCAAAAGTCTTGAAAGTCTGAGAAGTGGGGGGTTTATATAGGGGTGAGAGAAGGTTCTGGAATGACGAAGGGAATCAATGGTTGAGATCAAGTCTTTCTAACTTTGACTTGATCCAAGGGTTATGAAATAGCGGTGGTTAAGATGATTGTGATTGGTTCATAGATATATCACCAAGATTGATTAAAAACACATGCAGTCCATCGATTAGAAATGATCCAACGTTCAGTAATGCACCAGGCAATCCTCTCACATAACAAACACAAACTGATGCAACAAGCAAGTGACAAGTGTTGGCATGTGACAGGTGTACAAACGCGCATCTAAAATATTTACAAACAGCCCCCTGAAGTCTCTAGCGCATTTGCATTCTACCCAAAAAAACTTTCCATTGAGAAATGAAGTTTTTTACATAGAAACTTTACACCACAAATTATATAAACACATTTTATTAATGAAAACATTTATTTAAAAAAAGTTCTAAAAATGTTTAAAAATTCCCAAAAATAATTAAAACCACATTTTAAGGGGAATTAATCACACAATCAATTTTAAGCAATATATACACATGTATGCACTTCTAAATGTGTGTAGTGTGATTCAATTTATACCTTCATGGATCATTGAAGAGGATTAGAGAGATAAGTTCTGAGGCTTTTTGGATTCTAGGATAGACAACCAATTTTGTCACTATTTCCAAATTAGATGAACACTTATACAGTATAGACTTAAACAAGTCAAAGGTATAAGGTTCTTCAGCGCATTGTGGTTGTTTATATTTATCTTGGAAATTCTCATATAGATGCATGCTTAGGTATATCAAGATAAAATTAATTTAACCACAAAAAAATGGTGTAATTTTTACTTAATAAAATTGAGCAATTTTAGTTTACTTTAATTCAAGTCGGAATCATTTATTGGAAAAATTCATGTTTGGTTTGAGTTGCCTAATTTAGAACTTGTATTGAAGTATTGATTAAGAAGAATAATTTGATTTTGAAAGAAATTATAAAATTTAATATATTCAGAGAACCATCCATATTGAAATTAAAATTTTGAATTTTTTGAGAACTTTCGTATCCAATAAGTGGTGTCAGAGCATAACATATAGTTGTAGGCCCCTTACAAACATGTGAATTTGGGATTAAGCAGTACGATTTTTCTTTACTTATGGGTAATATTATTGTTTATGCTTTTTAAATTATAATTTTTAGATATTTTTTGTATTTAATCAAATTTAAATTAAATGTGCCTTTTAGGGATTCATATTGGTCATGTAACTATTTACCCATCTATAATTATGAGGAATATAACCTAAAACAAACTATCATCAATTATTTTTCAAGCATACCATATTCTAGTTGGTTTTCTCGATGACTTCCCTTAGTTAAACAATCCATGATCACCTATATGGAGACATGTGCCCACTGCGACCTTGGCACCCCGTAATGAAATTCATGGAAATTCTCTCCCACTTTCATATTGGATTCTCAAAAGGCTGTAGAATACCCGTTAGTCTCTGGTGGTCTACCCTCACCAATTTACAAGCCATACATTTGTACACAAATAAAGAAATGTCCCTCTTCATGTCGCAACATTAATATTGTCGCCTTATATTCTAATATATCTTATCCCCTCCGGGTTGTATTTCAAATTGTGAACCATGCTTCCATATTAATATTGTTCTCAACAACTACTTATCTTCTGGTACTATTAGTTTCTCGTGGAATGGTAAACCCCCCATCATACCCAATCAAATGTGATGGTCCCTCCGAATTAAGTCCTTGACCTTTCTCTTAGCAAAAAAGATCCCATATATAATCCTTCATTTTTAGAACAATGATCTCAAGTGTAATGGTAAGAACTTCAATAAACACGTGTGATAAATCATCAGTTGTCCTAAGAAACATCCCACTAGGATCTCAAAATCGCAAATATATTCATTGTCAATCTATGAATCAGGACGTCTTCTACTACGTTCACCTTTTCTATGTGATACTAGATATCAAACTGGAAATCCTTCACGAATTCTAACCAATTATGTTGCCTTACTTTCACCTCCCTCTGCATAAACAAACATTTCAAGTTATTAAGGTCTAAGAATAGGTGAAATCTCTTCCCAAATAAATAATACCTCCACATTTGGAGGGAAAGTACAACTGTTACTAATTCTAATTCATAGGGGGGTGTTATTACTATTATAAGGCTTAAGCTTCCGGGAAGTGTAAGCTATAGTTATATCCTTCCGCAACAATACACCGATGAAGTCTCTATAGAGAGTCATCGATATAAACCCCATGGTCCACCCCACTATGAGGTAAGCGCCCGAGATAAAGTTAACTTAGACTTAGATCGAAACACTTTTGCAAAAAATGCATCCCATAGAAATGGTACCACCTTCCTTATTATTAGGTTTGTCACAGGCCATGATATCTTCGAGAAGCCTGGATAAACTAACTATAGTACACTAATTAACCCATATCCACCTTAGTAGGTTCTATGTGTTATCGCCATTCTAACACTACTGAAACCTTACTTGGGTCCATAAAAATTCACTATCTGTAACGATGTGAACTAGAAACTACACCCACCTCAACCAAAATCCACACTTCTTAAACTTGTCATAAAGATTGTGGTTTTGTAGCATTTTTAAAACTACACATACATGTTGAGTGTTCTGGTCTATCGTATGAGAATGAATCAAAATGTAATCAATGAACACAGTGAAAAACGGATCCAAGTACTCTCCGATTAGGCAGTTTATCAAGTTAATTACCACTGTTGTCGGATTGGTTAGGCCGAAAGTCCTAATTATAAACTCATATGCTCCATATCATGTAAAAAATGACGTCTTTGGAACATCCTTCTCCCGAATCCTCAACTAATGGTAACCAGACCCTATGTCAATCTTTGAGAAATATAGTGCACCCCTCAAACTAGTCGAACAAGTCATCGATATGTGTTAACGAGTACTTGCTTTATGTGATGAATTTGTTCAATTCCCAATAACCCACACATAGCCTCAACAATTCATCCTTCTTCTTTACGTATAGGAACAAATCTCCCCATGATAAAGTAATCATCCTAATAAATATATGCCCAAGCAACTGTTGAATTTGATCACCAAGATCTCTCATCTGTAACGAAGCCATATAATAAGGTTTTTGGGTTATCGGTTTAATGCCTGGAGCTAAGCTAATCATGATTTATATCTCTCCACTTAGAGGTAACCCTGGAATCTCCTAAAATACACAGTAGATGATTTGGTGTGTAGAGTTCGTCTTACACACAGAAGATCATATCATTGGTCCTTGTAGAATATAATTCAGGTTCACAATCTTATATGGGAATGGACACACCATCAGTAAGATTGTAGCACACTATTTTAGTAGGTCTATCTTGATTACAGGAAACGGTATAGTTTCGACTTATTGTGCTAGTACACTTTGTGTATATTGAACGGGACCAATTAGAGATAATGTCTTTATACTGACTATATAAGATAATGAACATATCATGGTTGTTATGACTGCTTAACACCTTAATCCAAACATAATTGATGGACATGTGCATCAATTGTTCGTTACTTTGACCTATTGGGTGAGATTCATTTATGGACCAATAAACTTGGTAGATTGGGTAATGTCGATTAGTGTATGGTGAAAGTTAATTATGAATGGAATCCACGTCTCAGTAAAGAGATTGATGATACCCTCTTGATGTAGCTTATAAGTTTTGTTTATGTCAAACCCGGCCGGTGGATTTAATTATCAGACATATCGAATAAGTTAAGCGAACGGTCTCAAGGAATTTATAAGAGATCAATTAAATATAATTGTTAGTAATTTAATTTAATCGACGGGTATCTGTAGTCTTAACGTGGGGAGATTATTAAGCATTTAATAACGTGGAGCTCAAAATTATAATTTTGAGATAGTAGACTAGAGTGAATTTATTATTCTTTAGTGCAATGAATAATAATTTATAGAATTATGGAATTAATTATAGAGTTTAATTAGAATTCCTAAATTCTGTAGGAATCTAGTCTACTATTTCTCCCGGGGGTCCCCGCGCTAGCCTATATAAGCAACCCCTTGTCTCCTAATAAGTGAACGATCAATATAGATCATGAAAAACACCTAAAAAGGAGTAGTAGGGTCGTGATCATTGGTACCCATACACCAATGACATGTTTTGTCTTAAGGGAATAACATGTAAGATCTCGAGGTCTCTTTCAAAGCTCTTATATTGTAAAAATAGTTTACGGGCAATTGGAGAGTCCAAAAATTCTGAAATTGGAATCATCGGTTCCTGATATATAGAAGAAGAGGCAAAAGAAATTTCAAGTCATTTGGAGATCCTTTGGTCCGCCTGCATCATACATCTTTTTGAAGTTTCAGCTATCCAGCCAGATGCACGACACGTCATGGTATCTATTTGTTAGAGCCATAACTTCACAACCGTTGATCGGATGGGGTGTAACAACCCTCGATTCTGGAAGGCTCATTTTATACTAATTTTACCGCATAAGGTAATTATATAAAATGTGGGGATTGGAGTAGATATTAATTTAATGAATTTGAAGTTAATATTTACTATTTTGATGCATATTTACTGTAGGTCAAAGTAAATATCATCAGGTTGCATGTTTATAGTGTCATGTATATAAATGACACGGTAGTTCAAATGAAATTGGAACTCACAAAATAATTTATAAAATTTCCGGATGCCAGTTTAGAGGGTGTAGTTAGTCTCGGATGGTGCGAGACAGTCCAAATAAGTGCCATATTGTATTTTTGTGTTTCGGGCACTTTTACCTGGTTTTAGCTTAAACGCGTATTTGGGAGTCATTTTAATGTGGTATTAATCATTTAAGTTGGAATTTTAACCTAAGCCACGATTTAAGTCTTCTAAAATCCCCTAATTTCCTTAATTTATGTCTTACACTTAGAGAGAAAAGGAGAGAAAGAGAGCTTGGGAGAAAAGTGGAGAAAGAAGAGAGAGAATGAAGATTGGAGATGGATTGTTGCTGCTACTCAAGGAAATCTGAATTTGTAACCCTAAGGCAAGTTTTCTACTTGCTAATATGTGATCTAAGATGAATAATTTGTATGATAGTTGTGTATTTGTATTCATGAATCAAAAATGGAGATTTATGGGATTTAAACCCTAATATTAGTTTTGATGATAAAAGGGTGGGTTTTAATGGTTACAAATCATGTAGGATAATCTTGAGGTAGTTAAGTGGTTGGTTGTGTGTAAAATGATAGGGATTTTGAGCTTTGGGTTTAGCTTTTGGAAGAACCCTAGGTCTGCTACGACCGGTCGACCGCTGTCCCAGGACCAGTCGACCGGGCTTTTGCGGGAGGCTTACTGCTTTCCTACAAAGGCATAAATTTTGAGAGCGGTCGACCGCGGTTCCCGGACCGGTCGACCGGACTCTCACACCTGAGCCTTTTGTATCTTCTTCTTAGGCCAAACTTGAGACGTGGTCGACCGGTCCCCTATTTTTCACCTTTAAACCTTATTTTGCTTTCTAGGTTTTTTTTTCTTTAATAGGATCTAGGAACCTTCTTGCATGAAGTAAACTTAGAGTCCTAGAGTTCTTAATGAGTTGGGTTACTACCCTAGTCTAGATATGGTTTAGGCGGGGTTTTCTGGGGTTAGGCCTTTTGATGATAGGACATTCTTTTTTTTAGTTGATTCCTCTAACTAGGGAATGCATTATTATGTTTGGGAGACCTTAGAAGCTCATTGGAGCTATGTTATTCTTGATGGTTTATTATATCTATCAACGAATCTTGGGAGAATAATTAAAAGTCTATTTATTCCTTGAGGTCAAATGTCAATGTAAATGTGTACGGCTCCGGATTTAAAATGGGGAAATATTTACATAATGTAAATGATTATGGTCTCGGATAGTTGGAATATACAGTTGCTAAAATGTGAATCGAATTGAGTATAAAACATGCATTTGCTCAAATGAAATTGGTTACGGAAATGATGGTAAATGATAATTTACTTAATCATTAACGTAAAATGGTAATTTGGTTAAACACACCTCTCTAAATGACATCATAAGGGAAGTTCGCGCGCTTGGTGATGCCCCCTGGCTAGTGAATGCAGGGTGGATATAGTCCTAGGCCATATGCGGGGTTTTATATGTTTTCAGCGCTGGTTAGGGGATTCCGGGTGTGGTCCTGACTTTCCCGCAGGCATATGGCCGCTTCCCGACGTTGCGTTATGAGCCCAGGTTGTCTTGTATAGATAGGCCCTGGAAGATGATGGTCATTTAGGGGGGCGCCCAGTGGGGAAACTCGGAGGGGCGGTCTTAGAATCGTTGTATGCATATGAATATAACCATTCTAAATCAAGTGGGACTTGATGTATGATTCTTGCCATAAAGAGCATTAAATGTTGATTATATTCCTGCTAAGGAATGGTAATGCCAGGACGGGCATGTAATTAATAAAAGCCACAAAGAGCTTAAAATTGAGATAAAAGCCATAAAGAGCTTATAGTTATGGATTTATTTTCCTGTTGAGGAATAAACTATGACATGAATCGGGGAATATGATAGAAGTCTTATTTATGTTCATCTTTCCTTTTTCCTTCTTAGTTAAATTAAACTCATGCTTTTCTTTACTGTCTTAACCTATGTTTTAGAATTGTGTAGATAGACTTTATTCTTCCTAGCATAATGATAGTCATAACTGTCATACTCTTTATTCATCTGGTAATCATATAGAACCGGGCCCTGGCCCGTTTACACTTCTTGTTGCATATGTATCTTGTCTCTGCTCAGGTACTCCTCCGCAGGGATGCCTGATTTGAATTCCTATTTCGATGTCCTCGGCGAGTCGTGATGAATTACGGGTATTACGGGTCACAATTGGTATAGACGTTTTCATTTTTGTATTCTAGTTAAGATCAAGTCTTTTATTCGGGCGAGGTGCCCAAGCTTTTGTAAATGACTAATGAAATGTAATAAGTAACTTATTGAACTTGTGTATTATTGGAGTTTCAGTTGGTGACCGGTATCATATTCGGTCCTTTTTATTGTATTCTTGTTGTATTATTTATATAAGTCTTGGGGTTTCCCTTATCTTTCAGGAATTGGGTTGTTTGTTTTCATTTATTTACTTTCAAATCAAAGTTTTTGGCAACCCGTTTTCTAAAAAATTGGGTGGTTATCCTGGATACTCTATATTTTTATTATGATGCTGAGAATGATTCCATCTATGATTCCGTTATATTGGAGTATTGGGCTGGCCACCCCTTATTTTGGTGAGCGGGTTGTCACATGGGGCTGAAATTTTTTCTACGGGTTCCGAAGGTCGAAAGCATAAAAACACGTAAAAGATCTTTTTTTGAGGCTGTTATGATTTTTGAAAAACAATCATTTCGTTTTTATGGCTGAAACACCGTTAAATTTGTGACACGGGTCGGTGTAACATGAAAGAGATCAAATGTCTGCGGTTCAAGCCAGAAAGATGAACAAAGGTATGATATCTTGAATATTCTATGTAGATACACCATGTGTAATTCTATTTTGATTCGATCTATACGTGTTTTCAATAGACTCTTGGGTTCCCGCTCCAACACCAAACAACATGAATGAAATCTAGTGATACAACAACTCAGAGGTATCAACTCTATGTAGTACAAATGTGTGCTCGAACCTCCCTCATGAAGTGGCATCACAACCAAATGCCTCAACAAATTGGAGACAAATCATAGATAACTAAATATCCATACATATATCTCGACACATTAAATGAATTGGTGTATCCCAATGCAATGATGAATCTATATATCAGAAGGTTTCTGATGATAAATTTAACATCCAAACTGATTGAGCGAAGGCTCTACTAACAAAAAAAATGTGATGCACCCATGTAAAAACACTTGCCCCAAATGTTAATGGGTATGAAACATAACCTATATTTCCTGAACCAATGCATTAAAATCTCTAGGAGCGATGTATTATATGCTCCAATACTACAACTATGTATGACCCTACGGCTGTGCTGGTGGTGGAACTGGTAAGGATGGAGCTACAATAATTGATCGAACTACTAACTGTTGATACTAGATATGTGTTGCCTGATAAACCTATTGACATATTTATCCCTGGCACCCTAATTTCCCTTAGTAATTGTTAAGAAGGTAATGCATGTTTTGAACATATAAGAACTATAACGAACTTTAAAAATGGGATAGGAAAATAACTAATTGTTTGCAACCACAATACTGCCTTGCTTATCTTTTTTCCTCAATTAAATTCTTCTAGTTCTTTTCTATGATTTTACTTTTCTCATAAAATAATCTACATCACACTAAGAAATAATCAACTCATAACTTTTAACAATAATTTCATCAAATAACTTCAAGCCAACTTAACTATCTTCGCATTTTATTATCAATATTTGAGAACTAGTAGTTGAAAAATAAATAGATGAAATAGAGGATAATCATAACATACCTTCAATTAATAGAGTAACATATTTATCTGAATTTTTTGTTGAATTGGTACAACAGCTCTATACGTTCGTCAAATACAAAACTAATAGAAATAGTGTTTCAGGTAGAGGTATATTTCGAAGGGAAATGGGTAAAAATATTACCTCCAAACACGAACTTGTTTATTCACGTCACTTTGGCGAACTGATTTATTTATACAAGAAGAAATGATGATAAAAATTACCATTATGACTTCGTATCCACGTCAGATGCACAACATGAAGAGAATATTCATTGGATATGGGTTTTTCGGTGGTTGCCTTTCTTAGATAGAAACCCTCAATGGAAATGGCGTAACCATTCGATAAGTCTCATTCCCTCTCATCTATCACCAAACTCAACTGCAAATATGGGTGGGTACTCTCTATATCTCTCAGACACACACATACTACTGAGTGTCATGTCGGTGGGGATAAAAGTAATGCATCAATGACATCCGCGATGATTATTGAAGACAATGTCAAACCCACCGCTCTTTGAGTGAGAGAGTGGTAAATAAAATGGTTTAAAAATCGTTTTTAATTTGAAATTTAGGACCGTGGTGTTCAAATTTAAAATATTTTTTTGGGATTTATGGATTTTGTATTTGAAATCATATCAGGGTTTAGGATAAGGATTTTTATGAATTGTTCGGGTTTTTGTTGCCAATGTTAACTGACACAATTTTGTCTTTGAAAATACGATTATTGTGTTTTCAATATATGGTATTTTATCTGAGATAAATCCACACTAGTTGATCCAACGGATAGGGGCGGGCTATCGACGAAAGGTTGAGAATTCGATACCTCCAACGGATACTAGATAGTGAGTGGGGTGTATGTTTGGATGGCTCTGGCTCAACATCCTCTCTATTTTTAGCTCGCATGGGGGAACCCAAAGGGTCATTGGTGTGAAGATTTAGGGTTATAAAAAAATGTTTGATATGATGTATCCAATTATTTTCACAATGGTGTATAGTTGGTTAGCTATCTACAATGGATAAACCTAGCATTTTCATACCTTTCTTTTATATTAATTTACAATTGCAATGGTACTTTTATCCTAACTAAATTGTTATTAGAATTGAGGACTGATATGTTGGGACTCATAATATTTTCCTTTTTCATAATGAATTTCTTTTAGATATTACAAGTATTTATTTTCATTTTTAAAGATTCATTTGTAGTCACTCCCATTTTTTATATTTTTGTTATTAATCTTGTTTTAATAATTATGGAACAAGTGTCATTCTCTGCAGAAAGAAAGACGGCTACAAGGCAATTGTGGGCAGTTTTATGACTTATTCCCAACTCACTCAATAAATCCATTTCCCAATTTAAAAAATACATGGAGGGAAGCCTAACAAAACATTAAAAATGGGATTAATCTCCCCCCCCAAAAAAAAAAAAATTTTCTTTTAATCTTACTAGCATACAACTGCGCAATGCCCGAGAGCATATAGTTTTCTATTGTCTTCCATACCTACATATTTCCAAGAACTAATCGAATGAGCATGTCATTGCGATTGATACTCACATTTTTTTATTTTCGTACAAAAAAATACACAAATTTAAAATTTTTGTCACCTTAAAATAAATTGTCACAACAATTTTTATTTACATGTTCTAATTATGGAATGATAACCTTGTAATATTTTTCGATTCAATTATTATTTTTATTTCAAATATTGTTTATATTTTGATATACTAATACTAAAATTCTTATATAAGTATAATATTTTGACTTATTTTCGAAATCACACGATTCAAACACAATACACATGAATTGACACCCGAAAGTGAAGTAGCATTTTTCAATTGTGTGTGTATATAGTAAACTTTTTTGTACTAAAATTTTTATTTACAAACCTATTCAATTTTTTTCAAATGGTAAAATCAAATCATAAAAAGTGAACAGATATGTGATTACGTACAAACAAAAAAATGTGATATTAGAAAGAAAAAAATAATGTTTCTAGATGTCTGATATACACAATATAAAAACGAAATGCAGAAGCAATTTTTGTTCTGGCTAATTATCTGACATGTTATTAATATTTACAAGAAAACAAAATCTATCTCCATAATCTCACCAAAATCTATAATTAACAATAAGGAACATCCTCCTCCCATCCTATATTTACCTGGTCATCATGAAACATACTGGAATAAATACACAACACCAAATAACATACCAAATTGAAATCTGATAATTTCGACTCCACCATACCTAAAAGAAACGTCTCACACTGCTACTTGCGAACCTGCAAACCTTCTGTTCTACAGACAGACGCATATACATGAAGACATAGATTCATTTGTGCATCCAATTAAAAATGAGTTATGTAAATAGATATATTAAACAAATATTTAGAACAAGAATGACATAATTACATAATACAAAATAAAAATAAAAATCCATTGATGATGATGAAAGATCGATTGTTTGTTGAGGTGTCGATGTCGATGACATGAAGTAATCTTAATGTGAGTGGAGATCAGTGATGGAAGGTGAATGATATGTAGGCATTAGAAATAAGGAGATGGAAGGCTAAAAGGTTACGGATGAAAATAAGATGGAAAGCCAAAGTTGGAGAGAGAATATCCACCAAATTTAATTTCAAGAAAATGAATATTACGAATATTAATAAAGGCAATATATTATTTCAATATATTCTCATTTATGTAATATTTCATCATATAAAAGTGACATATATTGATCTTCCAAACATTAACAATGAAAATTGTATCTCCATAACTTTATTTTATTAAGGAAGCCAAAAACATAATCAAAAAGCATTTTAAAAATTGAAAACGTCGTCATCATTCCAGGCGTCATTGTGGTCACTGAATCCTTTATCTATATTCCCTTGCTTTCGCAAATAAAAGACATTTTTATTTTAAAATGTATATATGGTTTGTATATTAAACTTATATTCAAATGGCAATATATGTACTTAACATCATTTCTTTAAGATTACCTTGTTGATTTGAGTTGCTTTAGCATCCTTATGTTGCTTCCATTATGGACAATCATATTTATCGTTGTATGAGAGCTAGATTCTTGTTCATTATGCATTTGTAGTGATACGCCAGTAAATTTTTTAGAGCAGTGTCGTTATCATAGCTTAAAAAGATGATGCCCAGCAATACGAGATGAACAAAAAATATTTTCGAATTATCACTTTTTAATATGACTATGCAATAGTTTCATACGTCAAAATTATGCTGAACACAACTGTATAGTAAAAAAAATTTGGTTTCTATATTATTTCATCTTCTATCGATTATTGTAGAAGAATTTGACCCGCTAATTTGTTTACAATCAAGTGTAAACTCATACTCGCACTTGGAAGGCATCATCCATGTCTAGTGATGTCAAATCATGATATGATATTGTATTGCATACATTCAACCATGTCTAGTTATCCCAAGTCAAGCTATGACATTGTATGAAATTCTCATTGATTTGTTGCTTTGGGTTTCAGCTTTTCGCCTAGTAAGTATTGACCCGGGCATCAACAATCGTTGATTGGCATTTCCATTTATTGGTATAACTCGGGCCATGGTGTTAAGAGTGGTATGGATTGTTTTTTGTATCGGGAGGATGAATCTCAACGGATATTGAGATTAAAATTTTCGTGGAGTTATTATTCTCAACTTTTTTGTTTAGTATGATTGGTGTTTAAACGAAGTGGCGATCTAAGTCCAAGTGACATTAAAGATTTAGGTTCGTGCATGTCTTTGATTTCCAAGAATTATCAGTCTGACTTTATACAAAAAGAGTAAAGCTAGGGGGATCTCTTTTTGTTACCCCTTGTGTGACATGTCCACCTCGATAAAACACCCCCTTATATGGCATGTCTAACTCAGCAAAAGACCCCCTTATGTGGTAGGTCTAACTCAGCAAAAAAAATCTATTATTAAAAAAAAGTTTTTTAGATAAAAAAAGGTATAAAACATTTTTTTAATTAAAAATAATATTTTTAATAGTAGACATAGATTTTTTTTAATTTACTAAGAAAACCATGTTTAATTTTATGTTTTAGATTCACGATTAATTAGTGCCACTGGCACAGACCAACATTCCCAGACTCACATCATTTGTTGAATGTTCCAATGAAGTCTTGGTATCGAATGCAATGGAAAACAACTAAGGAACATAGATATTCAAAGAAAAGAGCCTGCACCAGGTATACATCCATTGACCTACGCTACTGCCATCCCCTATAAAAGTAACTATGCCTCTCAAATAAATTCCAACCTTCACTCGTGAGCCTTGGCAATGTGAGGGCATCTTATCACTCCTACTCTTTAGTGCTTTACTAGGAGAAGAATCAAACAATTATGATAATTTAGTGGAAAGAGGAATTGTTTGTGATTATGTATCATCCTGGCCCTTTTTAGGGTGGTTTTGGGTGAGAGTAACTACAGATTTTTTTATTTGGAAGATGAGATTGAGGCGAAGGTTAAATTTATAGCTTATTTGAGGGCTTATGAAAAAAGAGAAACAAAAGATTAAATTTGTAGCTATTCTATAGTAAACAAAGATGAAAAATATTATATTACTTGTTAACAGAAACAAAAGACTAACCATCATAAATGGTAGGATTATCAACCTCAGAAATAACGCGGCGGTAAATCTCATTTTCTTCTTGATGGATTCGACTTTATCCTCAACATATGCTTCTCATATGGAAACATCATCCTCATAAGTTTCGACCATGCTACTGCAACCAGTATGTGAACTTTCTTATCTTTGATGATTTGTGTCGTTAGCTTCAGCTTCATCTTTAATTTTAATTTCTTAGGTTGGTCCGTCTTCTGCATGTGTAGAATCAGCAATTATACGTTTAAAGGCTTCATAACTTTTATCCAAAATAATATTTTCGGTTTCCAGAAGTGCACATGGTTATTGATCTCTTTGGTTTCCAAAAATATAGACACTTATTAGTGTAAGTATATTTAGTATATTGATAATGAATAAAGAAAAAGACTAGTGCATTAATTGTTATTAGAACCTCTAATATTATAGTATTATAGGTATAACTAACATGTAACCCGTGCGATGCGCGGGCGTTTGGCAAAATAAATACTTGTAATTAAATTTAAATAATCATACATGATACAAATGAACGCTTGTGTGCAACATTATGCTAAATATTTATGATGAATAATTTGAAAATAATTGACCCAAAATAGGGTCACAAATTTAGGCACGACACAACAAAATGATCCAAAATTGACTTAAAGAAAAAACAATGTCTTGTTCATGTCATGTTCATGTCATAATTATGAATGTTAGTCATAAATAATGTCAACTCATTCATGTTTTTAATTATTTTTTGGTATTATCATGTTTAATTTTGTGTTAGAAATATTATTCGCATTATTCGTCCGAGAGATAATACATTTAGATAGAAACAAAAATTCAAAATAAATTACTACAAATTTTGTACACAAATATTTGCCAAACTCAACATGAACAAACACATTTTCATCTTCGGCCTCATAATGACAGTTCCAAATAACTCAAACCCATCAAAATCAACATAGACTCAACATTCTCTCGCCCATAGTGACACATATGAAGCACAAAAGTTCCATTATTAACTATACACTTTTTTTGTTCAATAAGAAAAATTCATAAACAAAAAATCAATTAAAACTAAATATAACATAAAGACTCTTCAAGTCTCAACCCAACCCCATTACATATGATAAAAAAAATTATAGATTGAGGACCAGTGTGGATAAGTAAATCACCTCTTTTCTTTATCATATAAAATACTGTCTACACACCATCATTTTTTTATTATTGCTTCACTCAATCCAAGAATTAAAAATTGATAATATCAGTAAACATAACTGCAACTGACTAAAAAAATAGCAAATCAGTGAACATCAACAAAAAAATTAAAATAAATTACTAACTAATTGATACATAAATACACAAAAAAACTTGTGTTCTTCAACTGCCTAATAAGAATTGCCACCAACTGAAGACATTTAAAAGAATAGATATAGTGGAGATAAGATATCCCATTAGAATCAATGTAGAGGAGATGAGATACATTTGATAAGACAACAAAAGTTTTGATTTGAAAGATGGAGGACAGTGTAATGTACGGTAGGTAGTGAAACCATTAATAGGATGTAAAATCCAACAGTAGAAAGAAAATATTCATGGACCCTCTCTAATTGTAATTATTTTATAAAGGAAACTAATTTGCTTGAGTGCATAAGTGAATAATTATATAAAGGATATTATTAGGATCTTACTACATATCATAGCTACTCGGTCAGACATAAAGATGTGACAACCCGCATACTAAAATAATAGGTGGCCAGCCCAATACTCTAATAATCACAGGAATCATAGATGGTCCATTCTCATGATCATTGTCGATTAAAATAATAGTACGAGATAACCACCAATCATTTTAGAAAACAGACTATCAAATTTAAAATTTTGGAAATAAAAGAAAAACACTGAGACAATCCCATTTGCAAAAATTGTGGATATCAAAAATCAACGAGTAAAGAATGACAATATGATAAATAATCACCGAATAAGTTGTCAGTGAACAGACCAATACAATTAGTTACATCGAGTATTACAATTCAATTATTACAATATAATAAATGAATGCAAAGTGTGGGGAAAACGCCCGAATAAATAAGCTGAACATAACTAGAGTGAAATGGAAAGAAGCATTTAATACAAATATCCTACAACATCCGCAATATGCTGTAGCTCTGAGACAACCGAAATGGAAATGTAAATTTGGGTGTCCTGGTGGTAAAGCACCTGTATGGCAAGGAGTATATGGAAAAATAGAGAAATGTATACGGGTCAGGGCCCGGTTTGATATGATTACCATGTGACTAAAATACATGACAGTTAAGTGCGTAATTCTCTCGCAATTAGCATAACATTTCTCACCTCTCAATCTAAAAGCACAACCTAGCGCAATAACAATTATGATGCTCTTGATAGCCCAAGTACTAAGGGCTAACTTCTCCCCAATCTCAACACTACGCCCTATTCGTGTGTGGGGTGTCTCCCAAAGTGAAATCCAAACAAGGAACCCCCCCCCCGATACACTACTACTAGGTAAGGTTGATCGTCGAGATCCATTAGACCCTCATCACGTAATCAATATATATATATATATATATATATATGAATGAGAGGTCTCATCTACAACTACTCAGGGAGGCACAAATAAATCCATTCATAAACTAAGGGCACAATTCCTATTTCTTTCTTTAGGAATATACATATAAATGGTAATTCATTTTATCAAATGTTTACCAATTAATCTCATTTCAAAACTTTCTTTACCAATTTTATTTCCTTTCTTCCATCCAGGAAAAATACATATTAAAAGCATGTTTTATTAACATCAAAATGCTTTTCTTTCATTTCATAACTTTCCATTTTCCTTCTTCCATCCGGAAAATATATATAATTTAAAGCAATTTTTATAATCATAAAAATGCATTATCATTTTTATAAGATCCCTTTTCCCTTCTTCCATCCGGGAAGTGTATTCAAAAGCCATTTTTATTATCATAAAAATGCCTTTTCATATCATATCCTTCCATCTCCCTTCTTCCATCCGGAAAATGTATCCGAAGCCAATCCGTTTGTCCCATTTCCCTTCTTCCATTCAAAAAATGTATTTAAAGCCAATTCATCATCATGAATTTCTTTAACATATCTAAGACCTTCCCTCCGAGTTTGCCCACTGGACGCGCCCCTAAATGGCTATCATCTTCCAGGGCCTATCAAACAAGACAACCTGGGAACCTACCGAAACATCGGGAAGCGGCCATATGCCTGCGGGATAGTCATGACCACACCTAGAATCACCTAACCAGCGCAAAAAATATAAAATAAATGCCCATTTGTCCTAAGGATATATCCACCTTGCATTTATTAGCCAGGGGGCTTCACCACAAGCGTGCAACTTCCTTTATGATATAGATTTAGAGAGGTGTATAATCATAAATTAACATTTATGAAAAATCATTTTTCCATTTGGAAATCATTCACTTTTACATTCTCAAAAATCATTTGTACTTATTCATTTAGTACCACATTTTGTATTATTTTTTCCTTATTCTTAGTGTCATATTTTATTAATCACCAGAGAAATCAACGATCTTAATCTTAAGGCTCTATATATAATATAAAGAAATGCAAAAGGCGTAGTACATCTGTACAGATTCCTAAGAACTCCAGAACCTAATGCTTTGATACCATTTGTGACAACCCGCCTACTAAAATAATAGGTGTCCAACCCAATACTCCAATAATCACAGGAATCATAGATGGTCCATTCTCAGCATCACTGTCGATTAAAATAATAGTACGAGATAACCACCAATCATTTTAGAAAACGGACTGTCAAATTTAAAATTTTGGAAATAAAAGAAAAACACTGAGACAATCCCATTTTCAAAAATGGTGGATATAAAAAATCAACGAGTAAAGAATGACAATATGATAAATAATAACCGAATAAGTTGTCGGTGAACAGACCAATACAATTAGCTACACCGAGTATCACAATTCAATTATTACAATATAATAAATGAATGCAAAGTGTGGGCAACACACCTGAATAAATAAGCTGAACATAACTAGAGTGAAATGGAAAGAAGCGTCTAATACATATATCCTACAACATCAGCAATATGTTGTAGCTCCAAGATAACCGAAATGGAAATGTAAATTCGGGTGTCCTTGCGGTAGAGCACCTGTACGACAAAGAGTATATGAAAAAATAGAGAAATATATAAGGGTCAGGGCCCGATTTGATATGATTACCATGTGACTAAAATGCATGAGAGTTAAGTGCGTAATTCTCTCGCAATTAACATAATATTTCTCACCTTTCAATCTAAAAGCACAACCTAGCATAATAACAATGATGATGCTCTAGTTAGTCCAAGTACTAAGGACTAACTTCTCCCCAGTCTCAACACTACGCCCTATTCGTGCGTGGGGTGTCTCGCGAAGCGAAATCCAAATAAGGAACCCCCCGATACACTACTACTAGGTAAGGTTGATCGTCGAGATCCATTTGACCCTCAGCACGTAATCAATATATATATATATATATATATATGAATGAGAGGTATCACCTACAACTACTCAAGGAGGCACAAATAAATCCATTCACAAACTAAGGGCACAATTCCTATTTCTTTCTTTAGGAATATACATATAAATGGTAATTTATTTTATCAAATGTTTACCAATTAATCTCATTTCAAAACTTTATTTACCAATTTTATTTCCTTTCTTCCATCCAGGAAAAATAAATATTTAAAAGCATGTTTTATTAACATAAAAATGCTTTTCTTTCATTTCATAACATTCCATTTTCCTTCTTCCATCCGAAAAATATATATAATTTAAAGAAAGTTTTACTGTCATAAAAATGCTTTATCCTTTTTATAAGATCCCACTTCCCTTATTCCATCCGGGAAGTGTATTCAAAAGCCATTTTTATTATCATAAAAATGCCTTTTCATATCATATGCTTCCATCTCCCTTCTTCCATCCGGGAAATGTATCCGAAGCCAATCCATTTATCTCATTTCCCTTCTTCCATCCGGGAATTGTATTTAAAGCCAATTAATCATTATGAATTGCTTTAACATATCTAAGACCGTCCCTCTGGTTTCCCCACTGGACGCGCCCCTAAATGGCTATCATCTTCCAGGGCCTATCAAACTAGACAACCTGGGAACCTACCGAAACGTCGGGAAGCGACCATATGCCTGCGGGATAGTCATGACCACACCCAGAATCACCTAACTAGTGCAGAAAATATACAATAAATGCCTATAGAGGCTAAGGATATATCCACACTGCATTCATTACCCAGGGGGCTTCACCACACGCGCGCAACTTCCCTTATGATAGCGATTTAGAGAGATGTGTAATCATAAATTAACATTTATGAAAAATCATTTTTCCATTTTTAAATCATTGACTTTTACATTATCAAAAATAATTTGTACTTATTCATTATTACCACATTTTATATTATGCTTTCCTTATTCTTAGTGTCATATTTTATTAATGACCTAGGACCCGAAGTGCCATTACCCTCAAACTAGTCTCCAAAAGTTCATACAATTTCATGAACCATCAAAGTGAGTCCCCCTCAATAATTGACTCCCAAAAGTCTCATCATTCACATTTTATCTCCAATTCATTTTTAGGTCAACTCCCTATATCATTCGGATATTAACCTACACAAACTAGCCCTCGGGGTAAGCCCAATCATCCCATTTTATCCTAGGACATTAGTCTACCCAAAACAACCCTCGAGGAATTTTAATTACTTCCCAAAGGAAGGTCCCTAAACCTTGGACCTAAAAGAAAAAGGGATAAAATCAAACTAGGAAAAATCTCACAAAAACAGGGCAACCGAATCAATTCGCCCTAGGGCCGAATCGATTCGCCCCTGGTTATGAATCGATTCGCTCAAAAAGTGAATCAATTCGGTGAGTAAAACCATCTTTCTGTATTAGTTGAATTGATTCGGCCTCAACCCAAATTGATTCGGTCTCCCAGACCTGTAACCTTCCCCTTATCCGAATCGAATCGCCCCTAGGGACGAATCGATTCGGCTTTGTAAATTGACCCAGTTTGGACTACGTGTTTAAGAACCCTAATTTCACCAAAACCCCAAATCTTTGATTTATACCAACATCAACAACAACCAATTGTACCCAATCATCCCTACACAACAACTAACTAATTTATTTCCTTCAAATCTGTTTAAACAACAAGATTAAGGATTAAACATCAAAAATCCTAAAAACCCATTTATGGTTGAAATCCCCAAAACTATAACTAAACATGCCAATAATCACATTAAATCAGTATCTAGAAAGTAAGAAACTTGCCTCGAGGTTCGTAGTCTCAGAACCACCTTCGGTAGCAACGTATTTCAGCCCAAATCTCCATTTTTCTCTCTTTCTCTCCATTTCTCCCAACTTTCTTCTCTCTCTCTCTCTCTCTCTCTCTCTCTCTTGGCTTCTAACACAAGAATGAGGGAATAAAAGTGTTTGGAAGACTTATACGGTTCTTAAAACATAAATGCCCCTCTTATAATTGCTAATACACCATTAAAGTGACTCGTAACCACATAATTGAGTCATAAGCCACCAAAAGTGCCCGAAACTCAAAAATACAACTTGGCACTTATTTCGACTATCTCGACTATTCTAAAAAAATTAGCACCCCCTATTTTGGCATTCGGAATAAAGTGAACTATTTTTATGTTTCAAATTCCATTTTATTTCATTAATTATACTCTATTTTACATACGAGTCATAACCGTCATTTTACATATAACGACGCAATAAAGCACAATATAGTGCTATTTACCTTATCATAATGGAAAATAGATGAAACATAGTAAATATTATCCCTTAATATCACGGGAAATAATATTTACTTCAACTTCCCATATTTTATAAAATTAGCCCATCAGGTAAAATAATATAAAATAGTCTCTCAAAAGCTTGGGTTGTTACAAAAGAATGCTATAAGTTTGCTATTAAGATTCACGCAGAATCCAAGTCAGATTCACTATGGAGCGGGTAAGATAATACTGAGCTACTTACAAGGCCCGAGAGAATACGGTATAAGGTACAATCCTACTACCTACTACCTACTCAAGACTGATTAGGTAAACGAACAGTGATTGGGTCGGATCAGTGGACGATATGAGAAGCACTTCAAACTATGTATTCACACTTGGCTCTAGATTCTTCTTGTGGGCATCAAAGAAGCAAGAGACAGTTTCTTAATCCTCAGTAGAAGTCGAGCATGTAGCAACGTCAAGCTCAGCGCATCAACTGATTTGGCTAAGATGAATCAGTTATTGCGATGGAAAAGAATGCAGTTTATCATAGCCAAACAAAACATATAGCACTCAAGTACCATTTCCTGCGAGAGGTAACATCTAATAAAGAGATCGAGTTGAACTATTGCAAGACTGAAGAACAAGTTGTAGATATTTTCACAAAATCACTACCAATGGCAAGTTCAAACAACTACAAACCATGCTTGGGATTTCAGGATTAGCATCAAGGAGGAGTGTTGAAATGTGATACTAATTCCAAGAATAGTCTATAATATTCTAGATAATTCCATCTCTTAAATATAAGTTAATCCATATAAGATAACATAGAGGATACTTGTAATGTATATTCTATAATAGCAAGGAAGTATATAATCTTCTAAAATGTTCCCATAAGGAGGTGGAAACCTTCTGGAGAATTAATCTAGACCATTGATGTATTTTAATCTCCTCCATCCACTAAGTAGTGAGATGCCTATAAATAGGTGGAGAGGTCATTTAACCAAACCGTACAATCCGAGCCAAGCATTGTAATCTATAATCAAGTCTAATACAAAAACTTCTCCTATTTTCTATATTCCAAGTTCCCAAATTCTTTCCCTTCAAATCCTTAGTTGCCCATATAAATCTTAATCCTAACAATTCCAATTTCCTTAACTAAACATTTAGCTACATTCCAAACTACTCCTAAAACTAAAAATAACATCTCCTCGATCATGTTATACACGGTTCAAAATGCCAAGGAAAACATTTTTTCTATTATATTTTTTAGAGATAGAAACCCATGCACGATGAAAGAATTCATATTTAATAGATGATCCTTGAAAACCTTTTTTGACAAGAGTCATTTTACCTAGTCCTCCCATACCGACCACGGAGATCACATTTAGCTCATCAGCCGGTGCAAGGCGTTGAGAAACCAACATTTTTGCCTCCACGTCCAAGCCTACTATATTGTCTTCCTTAACATTAATGGGAAGATTTATCCTTGAAGAACCACTCTCTGAGGAAGACTCTTCAATTTTCAAGGATTAAAAGCCATACAACTTGTTATCCATGACCCCCTTCACTTTATTTCTGATGGATTGAATACGCTTAGCCACATCCCAAACCTTTAATGGATGATTAGTGCTGCTAAAAGTTTTCTCAAGTGTGCTTATGACTTTGTGAACAGCTATAAAAATAACATATTTATCAATGATTTCTTCTTCCTCATAAACCACAACTCTAATTCAAATCAATAACATTTTCAGAGTCGTGCACTTGCCCCATTTCTCCGTCATGTACTTGAAGGTCATCGCAAAGTAAAAAAACTTGTTCCTTCGCGTCAGAGATTAAATGCCCAGCTTGTGAAATAAAAAATAAGCTTTGTAGCTCGAACTCTGAGTTTTTAGGTTGTGTTGTCCCAAGACTGAGAAATATCTTGAATACGATAAAAAACCACATACCATTATCAAAGTTACGGATCATGATATGAGGAAAACCCTCTCCATCCAGGGATGGTATCATCTTTGCTTGTCACTAGGAATCAATATGTTGGGATATATATCCCAATAGGGGACCATTTGGTCTTTTAGGCAGTCTCGAAATTGATTCGTACTTTGTTTTTGGGGGATCTTCTAAACGAGGTGTTGATGGAGGGGGATGAGCCGCTTGGGGAGCCACTGGAGGCAGGGGAGGAGCTATTGGGGGAGCCACCGTAGGTGGGGAACGATCCATTCGGGGAGCCGCCAGACGAGGCACCAGAGGCAGGGGATGAGCCATTGGGGGAGATGCCGGACGAGGCGCCGGAGTTGGGGGAGGAGCCGATGGGGGAGCTTCCAGACATGGAAATGGAGTGGGGATGCCTTATCGATGGGCGGTGAAATATCGATGGACGATTTACAGGCGCTGATAGAAGATCCTCACTCACCGATGGATGGCGAAATAATAAATGAGGATTGGGAAGCGTATTTGGATTTAGGTAGAAATTGAGAATAACTGCATTGACATAAATTTGACAGATCTTCCTTATGCCATCACACAATACAAGCTACATGGAAGTTACAAGTGGATAGACTTTGTCATTTCAATTGAATCATTACCATACATTATAATATTAATTTTTTAAATATTAGAGAAATTATTTTGAGGTTCTTTAGTACTTATATTCATTAAAAAAATGAACGTTATAAACTTGTGACTGCTTCAGGTTTTCCAATAAAAATTTCACCCCAACATCAACAATCTCGGTTTGCTTTAAATTGTAGATAAACGTTTTGAATGTAGTAGCATGTGAATCACATTATTGTCATCTTCTTTGCGTACTCTACTTATTCTATGGATTTTCCAAAATAAATACATAAAATATAAGAACTCCAGAGATCTTAATATGCTTAGGAATAAAAGACAGATGGTAGAGAATTAAAATGAAGAGAATAGATTTTCCTCATCAAAATATAAATTGGGTGACTTTAGGTGTAGATGGTGGTTGACACTCTATTTTCTCCCCCGGTTCTCACCTCTAATGAATCAACCTATTCATCCCACCTGAGCATATAGTTGTGCATGAAATAGTTTATATTTTATAATCTCTAGCACAATTCGAATAACTTCATGCCTAAAATATGTAAATTTAAATTTCTTACCTTGTATATGGTGAACACGCAATGAGTGTGCGCACACCTATTAGTAATTAAATATATAAGTAATGAATGCCATAAAAATTGAGTTGAGAATTTTAAAGTAATGACTTTTATAAATTAAAATAAAATGTAACATTGTGATAACAAATACGAACATAAGTTTGTCATGTTTATGATAGTTACGCTAAAGAAAATGAGACACCCTTTTTAATGTTTGTCAGCGATATCTGCCATACACATAGAAAAATATAAGTAAACTCGATATTACTAGTTAGAGTTTAAAAGTAATATTTCAATAGGACAACCATTATCACTAATTGATACACAGACACACACACACACACGCATTCTCAAATTTATTATATATATATAATAAATTTGAGAGGAGGGTGTTTTACTGTTCCAAATATAAACGGTTGAGATCAATTTTTTTTAGACGATCTAGGGGTCTCCGATTGTGCCATGTCACCATTTATGCATTGTGACATGGGAACATGGGAAAAATAAACAAAAGTCTCGGCGAGCATCCTGTTCCCAACCAAACCAAACACATATCTCACTTTCCCCACACAACCAAACCCTTATTTCCATCTTTGTCGCCCCTTCTCCCCCTTATTGACTCTCCCTCTCACCCCTCCGAACGCAGTCCGATCGCCTCCCCCTCTGCCACCACCTACTCCACCGCCTCATACTCTTTTTCTTACACATGCACATGCACACACTTTTGGATTTAGGGTTTTTTGAAATAAGGATTTGTGGTTTGCGAACTTGCAACAGGTATGATTTTTATCCTTAACTTTAATTTTTTCGTTTGTCTTCGTAAATGTCAAAGCACGAATGGGGTGTCATTTTAAATATATATTATTGTTGAGGTTTCATTGCAAATATTTTCTATTGTAATGTCATTTTTTAGTGTCTTTTTTTTTCCAGGTACTAACTTGATGTCTCTCTATTTTGTTATAGGTTTGGATTATTGGTGTTAAGATATTTATGGTGTGACCTCTACAATTTTTATTTCAACTTTTAGGGTTTTTGGGTTAAACTTTTATGTTTTCTTCTTTTTGATGTTTGCTCATCTACTGCAGGTTTAAAGTTTTCAACCATGGTTTTCATGATGAGAAACTTATATAAGTGACTTAAACAGGTATTATACATCATATATCAGATTATATATTTGATTTTATCTACAAAATATTCAATTGTATCTTAGATTATTGGTTTTAAAATGCACTTACTAATCATTTTTTCATTTTTGTTAGCTTTTAAATTCAGATTGGGTATTTTTTTTATTTCAGAATGGGTATATTTATTTATTAGCTTTAAAATTGAGATTGGGTATGAGCCAAATATGTTTGATGTCATATGCCAATAATAAATAAAAAAAATGCTTTTGCGTGTGTACTTTTGCATTATAGAAATGAGTCACCACAATTGTTTGAGCAAGTGACTACATATGAGTTTGTTTTTGTTTTTTCAGGTACGAACTATTTTTCAAGTGACTTATTTTTTCAAGTGGGCTTTAGATTTTTGGTGTTCAACACATCTCTGATATCTATCTCTATAGATAATACATTGCGTATGAATTAATTATAAGCTTCACATCCTTTTCCAGTGTATTTCTAAATTAATAAACACGATCTTTTTCTTCGTGTATGCTTTAATCAAGTTCTCTAGATCTCTCCTATTACGGTGCGATGAAAGTTTCTATAATTTATACATGATGAAATGTAATCTTTTTAATCTCTATTTCATTGGCTATTTTTATGGTTGTTCTTATAGTTGTCAAATTTTGAATATATAAGGGTTACAATTAGTTGGGGACAAACATTGATGAATGTTTTAAAGATGTATACAACCAATATGATTATGTAATTATTTTGGCTCTTTATTCTATGATATTCGAGTACTAATTTCATGGTTCATTTTGGAAATTATTCTCATATGTAGGAATCCATCTGGGTGTTGCAAAGCACGATTCCCCCGAAATTATTCCGACACTTATTAAAGTTATAAGTGCAGATTATTTCGAGGAAAAAGCTAGGGTTGTGGATGAGTTAATGTGGAATTAGGGTTTCACCACCCGCGGACAACCTCAAGGTAAATTTTCTTTCTCACCTTGGAGAATATATGGCTTTGTACTTATCAATGTCATTCTTTTTTGAGAGGGTATATTGTTGTAATTTGTAGATCTTGGTCTAATTTCAACATTTCTATTTTATAATGTTGTAGGTATTTCTTTGAAACCCACTATTCAGTGATGACCCACTCAATTATTCTTATATTAAAATTATATATATGTTATGGTGGAGATTTATAGGTATTTATTCAAATCCAACATTTCTATTTCATATTTATTCATGCTCAGCATTTCTATATCATATTTATTCCTATATGAAAAGCTTGGGTTGTTGTTGAGTTAATGTAGAGTTCGGGTATCAGTTGTTTGGTTGGGGAAACTTATTTTTCTATGGAGTAACATATATAATTTTTCTAATTTGTTTTTCCCATTTGTATGCCACCCAAGTGTTTGAGAATATTCCCCACCGGTTTGAGTAACTCCTTTATTCTTTTTCTTTTCTTCCTAACATTAGTTTCTCTTGCCTTAAAATCCGTTGGATGTTATCCATTAACATTTTCCTGTGATCCAGTTACTTTTGTATTTCCTTATGCTCTGTTTATTAAGATATACCAATTTGTGAGTGAAATTAATAAATTTGTATAGTATATATGAAATGTTAAGTTAATTTTATTATATTTGGAGAGATTTACCTATGGAATTCAATGGTTGGCATGAAAAATAAAAGGAAGTGAAAAACGTGATTTGAAAAGTTATTAATAAGTTTTGTTTGAGAGTTTGGACCTGTGAAACATTCATGGGGGATGACATCCTCAAAAGTAATTGAATTGTTTACAGCACTAATGATTTGGCATCCTCAAAAGTAGGGATGTAATACGAACTATGGAGACAGCATTCATGGGGGATGTTTACATTACTAACATTTATACAGTAGTTGGGTTCATAGTTGGGTTCATTGTGATTTTAAATCTGTAAAATTGTTCTTTGAAACACCTACCATTTCCCATTATAATTCTTAATGTTTCTCATTTAGTGATGCATATTTAATTTGTCCAAAATGAGTAGGCTACCATTTGCCATTCATTATATTGTAATTGTTATTTAATAGTGTTATTTTTGTAAATGTGTAATGGTTTTTTTAGTCAAAGCATTGAATATCATGTATATGGTGGTGAACTAAGGACTGGAAAAACAGGGGTGGTGGTGATGTATGATTGTGTCTTTAATAGCTCAGGGCCCCCACAATTAAGTTTTATGGATGCTACATATATGCATACAACATAAATACATCAGCAGCTGTATGCTTATATGCACAACAGCATATATGCATACAACAACATATATGTTGCAGTAGCTGTATGCATATACGTTGCAGCAGTTGAATGCATATATGATGCATATATATGCACAACAGCATATATGTAACATATAAGCATACAACAACTTATATGTTCCATATATGCCATGTTTCTAACAACATGATGCTACCACCTTATACAACAGCTTATATGTTCCTTGAAATTATCATTGTGCATTCTAATGTTATTACATGTTTTTTATGTTATTTGGGATGTTTCATTATGAACTCAAGTCAAAGCATCAAAGAAGATTCGCAACTCAAGTCTGAGCATCAAAGTAGGTCCGTCCATAAAGATGAGCTCCCCTTATGGACTAGATTGTCATGACTGATAAGAGAGTCTGGGTTTATAAGCAGTATAATAGGGGAGGTTTGTAATCTGTCTCCTTGCTATTCCCAGTCAGCATGACGATCAGACATGGCTGATAGTGCTCCCGTTCATTCATATTTTAACTTAATTCATTGTAAAAATGATTTTTATATAGTCTCTGTTATTTTAAGAAAATTTCATTTAACTTTTGGTAATGATTTGTTTTTATTGAGGCGAAGCTTTTGCTAAATTTTTTAGAGAGGTATATATAACTTTCCTCTTTGTTGTTTATGCTGATTATCAAAACTAAAACTGCCTTTTTTTAATTGTACTCTTGGTTGATGATGTACAAGTATATATTGTACAAACTCTATAATTATAACACGTTTATGTTTTTTATTGCATTTAGAGTATTACGATTTGAATGGTTGGGGAATACTTAACTATTTGAAAATTTAAATTCTAATTTTTATCTTGAGTGCTTGAATACGTACTCCATGGTCAGCATATTAGGTCATGATGGGGAACTTTTATCACGGGTTTTGACATGGTCAACATATGAAACATTGTTTCCATAAGTATGTCTCTCGACCTCTCTAAGTTTACTTTTTTTATGATTTTATTTATTTTTATGTTCCAGTTGAATGATCACTGATGAATAAATGTGAGTTTATAATTAATACATCTGGAGTATTCGGTAAATATGGTGTGTAAAGAATTACATTATAGATCCTTTATCGAAATTGTTCCAAGTAAATGCCTGATGAAAAAAAATAGATTATGATGCGTGATCAATATAATGACTGTATTTTGGTTTCGTGCTCATCTTATGAGCTTTTTAGTTATTTTCTGATGTTACAACTGCATTTTAATTAGTATTTTCTTTTGTTTATGTTTTATTTCTTATTATTCATACTTTTTAGTCTGTCTATGATTTAGTAAGTGAGTAATACAGTTACATGACCTAATATCGTTATGAAGAAATATAGTTGACTATTGTTAGTAATGGAAATGTAATTAAAAGTGAAACCAACTGCATTCTCCCAAATAGGTGATGTTTATCTTATAATAATTTGTTTTTTTTTGTGCAGGGTTTAAAAGGTGAGGAGGTTTCAAGGAGAGGGATGGTGATGAAGATATGAAAATTTTGGTATTGAAACTTTCTACTTGATTATGTGTAACCCTGTTTAGATTTAAAAATTTTGAATACTAAATAAGTTTTGTGGAATATTTTGACATGTTCTTTGTATTATTTGATTTGATAATTTTATGTACTTTTTGAATTACATACAAAATGGTTGTAGAGCCTACATCACATTCAAAACAATAAAAAACTAGACGCAACGCTTGATTTTTTTAATCACAGCAGTGTGCTATAATTTTCACACACTATATATGTTATTAGCACACCAGTGTGTTGTAATTTTTTTGCACTATATTATTAAACTAGCTAATAATAAACAACCAATTATTACCTTTCTTACAAGACTACTTCCAATAGTTTGGGCCTTGAGGAAGGAAGTCAATGTGAGTCTTTCTTGAATGGATAAAAAGTTTGATTCATATTTTTTCATTAATAAATCTGATGGCTCTTAGTTAACTAATAATCATTATTTTCATGATGAATTATTGGTGATTCTCATTTTTTTTTACTGAAGTTGTATTTTGGCATATGTTTTGACATGTTTTTTTTTAATTGTTTTGAGCAGGTACATGATGCAACTTCCATAGCTTTTGAGATGTAAAGCAGTCATGATGAATGAAGATACTAAGTGAGTTTAAATACAATGAAGAGTTAAGAGTTTTAGGATCCAAGAAAGACTTTTAATTATAGTAGTGGTTTACTTCGTTATTAATATAAATTTATTCCTTGCAATATTGTATAGTGTGTTAATGAACTATTTGACTATATGAGATGTTTGATGTAAAATTGATGAGATATTTTATGTAAAGCATATATTTTTATTTAGATGCTTTAAATTTTGGTTTATTCAAAGGTTGTGCTGATTCTATGTAATTGAGTATATTTGGATTATGTTGTTTATACGAGGTCCAAAATGGATTATTTGTTTTGTTGGATTAATTTTTTATTTTTTAAACAGGGTGGATAGTCCTATAAATAAAGGGAATTCTGCCCATTTTTTTTAATTTTTCTCAATATTTGGATTTTGGTACTTTCGAGATTTTCATCGTTTCTTTTCGTCGTTTTTTAATTACGTACTTTCAGAATTTTCGTTGTTTCGCGATTATGTACTTTGGAAACTTTCAGCGTGCCTACAGGCATGGGTATTTCGCTAGTATATATGTATATAGCTTGACTAGTCTGCTATTGTAACCTGTCGTACTGTGCATTGTGGAAACGTTGTTAAAAAAAGTCAAATTTACTATTCAACAAATCATAAATTTCATAACACGTTCATCATAAATAAGATTTGCAAAATAAAGAAATAAAAGAAGAAAAATTAGAGGAAAAATATTTATGTGAATATCTACAGCAAATAGAAGAAAGTCTAGATTTCAACAAATTAAATAAAGTAATGTTATATATATATATATATATATATATTTATTTATATATATAGAAAGAGAGAGAGAGAGAGAGAGAGACCCCATCTTGTAAGGACTCCTTATGGTGTAGACCTTGGAACATACCATTTAGTTAAAATAGTAAAAAAAATGAGCTTCATGGATATGATCTCCATGGTGAGAAGATCATCTCCAATTTTTTTCATCAAAAAATTCAATAAAAAAACCGTTGCGATAAGGTGATATGTTAAAAAAAGGGTATTAATATTCATTTTCGACCATTGAAATGTTGACGATCATCTCTCTTACTTTTTGATTGAATGTTTTGATGAAAATTCTGGAATATGATCTTGGCAACGAGAAGATTATATCCATGAAGTTTTATCACAAAATTCAATCAATAAAGTGGTTGGCACTAACCCAACATTTCAACGGTTGAAAATGAATATTAATACATTTTTTTTACATATCACCTCATCTCAATTTTTTGTTGAATTTTTTTATGAAAAAATTGGAGATGATCTTCTAACTCTGGATATCATATCCATGGAATTTTATCAAAAAATTCATTTTTTACGATTTTAAAAAAAGGGTATGTACCGGGGTTTACACTATAAGGAGTCCTTACAGGACACTTTTTGTATATATATATACACATATGTATGTATATAATCATATGTTGTGCAGCCTTTGTATACTTGCAAAAGAACAATTAACTGAGGTTTTACCAATAAGAAAAAATAAGATCAACATAGTAGTAAATAGTGTACATTTGTCTAAATAGAGTAGACCAACAATAATTCTACTCTCAACACCACACATTTATTATGTTTGGGTATAAGATAAGTTCCATAGGTTTAAACATAACATAGTATTTCTATCGAGTTAATAATAACTTCATAGACTTGTCAAAAAGCAACACTAAAGAACACAAAATTATAAGATAATGGGATTAGCTTATCGGGTTTCGATCAATATCGAGTCAACACGATAGACCCATTGTGATAACGGTTTGAGTTTGGTAATTTTGATACAACTGATTAGACACTTTTGTATCCAATAAAACCTGTTAACACGACCCTAACTCTTGTTATGAATTATGTTTAATACATTTTGTAGTATTTGTAACTTTGGGTAAGGAATATTTTTTTGTTTGGTCTTATTACTATTAACATTTAGAATTTAGCATGTAACAATTAGTTGTATTATGTTTTAATGGAGAATTTTTCTTACTTAATGATTGTCAACGGTTTGGGTCATGTGACCCATTAATACTAACGGTTTGAGTTTGGGTTTGTTCTTTGGAATCGATTTATTAACGAGTTGTGTATGAGTTTAGAGGATTTTGGCACAAACACGGTGTCACACGACACGAATACGACCCCTTGACAGGTTTATAGCTTCATATTAACAAATATTATTTTGGTTGATTTCATTTTATATATAATGTCTAAAAGGTCATATCCAGTGCACAAGGCTCCCACTTAAGTACAGGGTCTGGGAGAAGTAGATGTCGACTGGACTTACGACTATATATGGAGAGGTTCCTCCCATATCTTCAACACGAGACCAATCGTAGCTTAGGAGAGGACACTTTCCATTGCACCAATGTACGGTCCCTTTTATATGCAATGTCTAATTAATATAATATAAGTTTTCACAATAGTCCAATGCATAGACTAACGGAGAGTGATTTGAGGCTTGACCCCCATAATTGTTTTAATGATTTTCCTCCCTAAATTTTCATTACTTAGCCACTTAAGATTAAAAAAAAAATATTGTATTTATAAATAGTTATTTAAGGGTTGATTCGTATTAGCAAATTATTGATTATTTATGTAAGGGGTGGCAAAATGGGTTAATGAGTAGTGTTTTCACATGATTTGTCATGACACGATAAGAATTTAGAAAACTCTAACACGACACGATAGCGTATTTTTGTCCTCAACCCGAACACGACACGGCATGATAAACGATAAGTAAATACGGTACGATTGGACACGATTAGACCCGATATGACATGACACAATTGGACACAATTAGAATAGTTAGTAACGAATTAAAAAAATTAGTGGGTCTAAATAGTTGGTTGATAATTGATCTAAATGGGGTCAATAATGGGACTACGTAGGATATATATCGTGCTTTTAATTGGGTCACTATCGAATCACTATTGTGTCCTTGTTGGGTCAATTTCGTAGTAGAAATTGGACATGAACATGACACGATTCGACAGTGGGTTCGAAAACCCAGACCCGAACATAAAAGACCGTGTCAATTTCGTTTCGTTTCGTTTCGTTTCATGTTGTGTTATCGTTTCGTTCCCAAAATTACCACCCCTAAATTTATGTTCTGCCCACACGCAAAATAGGATCAATATAGTAGTACATTTGGCAAAAATAGTGTAGTACTCAATGGAACCAAAACAAATTGATCACTTAACAATAATGCTAGTCTCAACACCACACACATTTTTATATATTATGATCGGTTATAAGATAAGTTCCACTTTAGTTAACATATTGTTATGAAGTTTTTTTAAGGTAATTATATTGGAAAATATTAGTTGCGTTAGAAACATATATTATCTTACTGTTATGTCTAACTTTTGATTAAGTAGGTATGAATTTTGAGGCAAATGATTGGAGATGAAACTTCAAAATCATGTTTGTACTTCAACATGTTAAACTGATTTTATTAGGTTTTTCGTAAAAAAATGTATTCGTTCTCTAACTACGGTTTCCTTCCATACCCGAAAATAATTCAAAAACCAAATCAGCAAATATTACTCTCATTTACAACCCACTTATGTAGTGGTGGATCTACTAAGGGTCGAGGGGGTGCGGACCCCCCACCCTCCGCCCTCACTTTTTTGAAAAAAAAATTGGGGTATTTTGTGTGAAAATAATAAGTGAAACGTGTTTTTTTATAGAGTTTTAAAATATAAGGGGCCAACCTGTAAATATCTAAACTTTTAACTTAAACCAAGACTATAACATGTTACGGTTGCTTCCTCTCCTCTTCCATATCCCCCCCCCCCTGGCTGTTGCTGCCTTCTTCTCTTCTCTCACCTCCCCCCATGTTGTTGCCACCGTTTTACTGCCCTCCTCTGTCCGTCGACACCTCATGGTGTTTCCGTCGACATCCCTTCTTCAAACTAAAGGTAAGTTTAAGGTTTTTTACTATTGTTCTTTGAGATTTGAATGTGTTCGTTTTCAATGTTTGAATCTGTCCAAACCAAAGGTAACGATTTTAATGTTTGTTGCTGTGCATTTTTTAAGATTTTGATATTTGAATATGCCCATTTTTTAGTATTAAAGTTGTTCATTTTTAACGTTGTTAATTATTTAGACGAGCTATACTATTCAGATAAAATATTTTTAATTGTGTATTTATGCCAAATAAATGTTGGTATAAATTTATTGGGGATAATAAATTATTGGAAAAAAAGTAACTAAAAATTTGTATAAATTTCAATTAAAGTTGAATTAACCCTAAAAAAATTACCTCGATGGCTCCCACCCCCGAACCCCCCCAGCAGTACTCCAAAGTTTGGTTCCCCTATACATAAATCCTAGATTCACCACTTCACTTATGGTTCTACCTTCTCCTTGTGTCACTCGACACCTCTTCATGAGCTCAACCACCGCCCACTAGCCAACTGCCAACACCACTATCACTATCCTTACTTATTTCATAAGTGTATGTTCATCTTATGATAACACTTAAATTTTTCTAACCATTTCTGGACGAATTAAGTTCTTCATCAGAGGTCGGTGAGATTTCGGCTCCGATAAAATCAACAAGGCTGTAATCGTCCCCCAAGAGTGGGGAAATTATACTTACATTGGTATTATGATAGATTTTTGTCTATGTTGGCACTCTTGCTATTCAGTTTTTGTTTCTGACATTTTTCATTTTGTTGATTGATAGAGGAAGAGTCCCCTTGGATAATTCCAGCTGCGAAAAGTACTGTTAACCTGACCCTTTTGTTGTGTCAATTATGTTTCTACTCAGATTATCATGTCTATTTTTGCATAGTTGAATATAACATTTAAGGCATAGTGTTAATCGTATCATGCTCTATACGGGTCATGTTTGTGCAACATAAAAAAATATGAAACCGTGTTGTGTCGTGTTCATGTCCCAAAAATCCTTATTGCATCATGTCGATCCAAAACCCAAGCCAAAAACATGAATTGTCATCCCTACTTTCATCTCTGTTTTCTTAGCATACATGTAAATTAGCATTGTTGTAAATGTTAATATCATTATCAATTATGAAGAATGTTATACTTTTAAATTTATATTATATAAAAAATATACAATATAAAATCTACAGCACAGCTCCACCATATCCTTTGAACGCTGAAATCTATTAGTTTGCATTACTTCTAATGCTTATAAAATGATTTTATATTCGGTAAGATTATACATTAATTATACACCATCACACTAATTCTCTTCTCCCTCTTGCTACCTCGGTTGGTGTATAATACACCCATATACACATGGACAGAGCTCGGTCGGGAAAAATGCGAGTTCAAGGCCCCATAATTTTTCTATACATTCTCTCAGCAAAAGCTTGTCAGGGTTGCTCAATCTAGTAACCATTTCTGGAAGAATTAAGTTCATCATCAGAGGTTTATGGGATTTCGGCTCCAATTAAACTGAGAAGACTATAATCGTCCCCCAAGAGGGGGGCAATCTTTCTTACATTGATATTATGATAGATTTTTTTCTGTGTTGGCACTCTTGCTCTTCAGTTTTTATTTCTAACCATTTTCATTTTGTTGACTGACAGAGGAAAAGGCCCTTCGAATAACTCCAGTTGCAAAAAGTATTGTAAACCTGACCTTCTTGTCGTGTTAATCATATTTCTACTCGGATTATGGTGCCTCCATAATTTTTCTGTGTAGCCTCTCAGCAAAAACTTGTCATGGTTTCTCAATCCATCAACCATTTCTGGAATAATTAAGTTCTTCATCAGAGGTCAATGGGAATTCAATTCCAATCAAACCGACAAGATTGTAATCGTCACCCAAGAGTGGGGCAACCCATCTTACATTAGTTCTATGATAGATTTTCATTTGTGTTGGCACTCTCGCTCCTCAGTTTTTTTCTAACCTTTTTCATTTTGTTGACTGACGGAGGAAGAGGCCCCAAGGATAACTCCAACCGTGAAAAAGTATTGTCGACCTAACCCTCTTGTCGTGTCAATCATGTTTCTACTCGGATTATGGTGTATATTTTTTCCCAATTGAATATAAGATCAATATAGTAGTAGATACTGTAGATTTGCCAAAATTTAAAGTAGACGAACATTAATTTACTCTCAACACCACACACGTTTATTATGTTTGGGTATAAGATAAGTTCCGTAGGTTGAAACATAAAATAGTATTTTTGTCTAGTTAAAGGGTAGTTTCATAGACTGTCCAAAAGCAACACTACATGACACGACACAAAATTATTAGTTAATGGGTTTAAACTTGACGGGTTTCGATCAATATTGGGTCAACACGATAGACCCGGTGTGATAACATTTCGAGTTTAGTAATTTTGATATTATTGATTAGACCCTTTTGTACCCAGTAAAATTGTTTAACACTACCCTAACTCTTTGTACGATTTATGTTTAATAAATTTTATATTATTTATAACTTTGGGTAAGTAATATTTTGTTGTTTGGCCCTATTAGTATTAACATTTGGAATTTAAAATGTAACAACTAATTATATTATGTTTTGATGGAGAATAGTAGTTACTTAACGGGAGTTAACAGTTTGGGTCATGTGGCCCATTAACACCTACAGTTTGAGTTTGAGTTTGAGTTTGTTCTTTAGAACCGATTTATTTGTGGATGGTGTATGAGTTTAGGGGGTTTTGACACGAACCCGGTATCATACGACACAAACACGACTCGTTGACAAGTATATAGCCTCATATTAACAAATACAGTTGCACTAAACACAACAGTTGTTAATCTTATTATATATATTTAATGTCTAATTACGATAATTATAAGTTTTTACACTTGTCTGATGCATAGACTGTCTGAGAGTGATTTGAGGCTTAACCCCCATAATTGTCCAAGACTCAAATGTGTGACATATCGCTTTGGGCACGCAAGCACTTGCGATCGCACCAAGTCTGATTTAAAGGTAGAATTATATTAGAAAATATTAGTTGTGTTAGAAACATATATTGTCTTTATTTTATGTCTAACCTTTTGATTATGTAGTGTAAGGACACAAATTTCTAATTGAGTCCATATGTAGTTTTGGCTTCATTCCATACAAAATCATTTGTGTCATAGTATAGATGTTCATGTTTATCCTCCAAGCCTATGACAAGTTCAAGTTGAAGACGTAGTGGCAAGGAGTTTAAGGTTTCATCATTGCCGATTTAAAGTGCCTCGTTTCTCATCTTCAACATTGTCACATTTTTCAAGGACTCCAAAGGTATGAATGCATAAATATATATAGAAGCTTCGAAAAAAAATTGGGTGTATTTTTATTAAACCTTAAGTTGATAAATTAACTTTATATTTTTTAAAGAAAAATATTTTTATGTGGGTATCAACGACATTTTATATTTTAGAAAATAGTTTTAGAAATTTTTTATAAAAGTTTTTGGGCTTAAAAATGGAATTTCAATTTTCTGAAAAGTCATTCAAACGAACCTGGAATCTCGTTCGAACGAACTTCTAACCACGTTTTCTCTGAATTCTCATTAGAATGTTGTTCAAATGAAGTTGTTCGAACAAATTCATTCAAACGAACTTTAAATGAGAAGTTTTCTGAATTCTCGTTCGAACGACTTTGGTCGCTGAATTCTAGTTCGAACATGGTCGTTCGAACGACATCAAAAATTCGTTCGAATGACATTTCAGCGGGAACAGATTTTTGACAATTTTTTCTAAAAAACTTCCCACCTTCCCTACTTGTCTCCTAACTTTTTACCTGATTAAAAAGTGCGGGAACATCAGATTTTAGACAACTTTTGAGACTTTCTCTTACACTCTTTGAGAGAAAAAATCTTTGAAATAAAAGTTCAAGTTTATGTGTTCTTTATTAATGATTTAAACATTTCCCAAAACACAAATGACACCCATGCTAGTTTAAATCCAAGTTCTCATTTATATATATCTTTCTTGGAGTTTGTTTGGCATCGGGTTCATCACTACCAATTTAAGGAGAAGGGTTGGGTTCATCTCTACCCATTAAAAGGAAGATTGTTTTGTTACGGCTTACTCAAACGGTGAAAGGCATCATCTCGAGGGTTGACGATAGCTTGTGCTCTATTGGAGGATTCGAAGATTACAGTGGACATTGGAGTTATCAACTAGGCGAAGGTCTATATAAGAAGAAGCGTCGGGGCTTGAAGGAGTCAAGTCGAGTGTTATAACTCTTTTGTCTTGTAATTGTAATTACCGTACCTTGTGGTCTTGTAGACAAGGAGGTTTGAGGTTTTTCCCATTGTGGGTTTTCCTCATACATCGCGGTGTAGTGTGATTGTTTATTTTACCTTGAAAAAATCATCTAGATTCATGCTTTCGTTTAATCAAGATAAAATTAGGTTTAAATCACATACTGTTTAATTCGGTGCTAATTAAGTTTGGGTAAATGTTTAGTTAATTTAATTCAAGTGCAAATTAATTTCACTTGATAATATGCATGTTTAACTTGAATTGGATTAATGTTTGCTCAAGTCGAAATTAAAAAATATTTGTCTAGTTTAATTTCACCTTTTTGTTTATTTTAATTTTTAAAGAAAACTAAGTTTAATTGTGTTGAACCATCATCCGTTTAATTTAGATTAAAATTTGAAATTTGTGGGCCTTGTTTCCAGCAAGTGGTATCAGAGTGGGAACGCTAATTTAGTGCATTGAAGATTTTTTGGGGGGCTTTATTATGGAAAATATGGGTTTTAAAAAATTTCTCGTTTTTAGTTGTTCTAATTATCCGTATTCGAAAGCACGAATGGGGTCGTCACTGAAGTCTATAGATAAGAGGGTTTGGCAATCAATAGTTAAAGGGTCCCCACCTATGATTTTACATGAAAATGTGTGTATTTTAAAAACCCTTAGGGAGATGGAGTGAGGATGAACTGAAGTTAGGTAATTTTAATTCTCGAAGTTTAAATGCTCTTTTTAGTGGGTCACAACCGATGAGTTTCGCTGGAATATGACGTGTGTAACATCTAAAGAGGCATGGGAAATTTTACAACTCACCCAAGAAGGAACAAGTGTCGTTAAAGCTTCGAAACTCCAAAACCTCACCACTCAATTTGAAACCATTAAAATGTTAGAAATTGATACTTTTGATGAATTTTATGCTAGACTTTCCGACATTGTTAATTCATCTTTTAATTTGGGAGAAAAGATACCCGACAAGCGAGTAGTAAAGAAAATTTTAAGGTCCCTACCCAATAGGTTTATTCTAAAAGTGACCGTTTTAAATTATTTACCCACTTTAGCCTCTACGAAACTTGAGGAGCTCGTAGGTGACTTACAAACCAATTAACTTGACATATTTTCTTTCAAAATATGAAAAGAAGAAAGATAAGGGCATAGCTTTGAAAGCACAAAAGGAAGAAAAACAAGTTTTGGATGTTGAGAGTGGCATCGACTCCAAGGATATGGCTATGTTTGCTAGGAAGTTTAGAAAATTTCTTAAATTTAACAAAGAAAATCTGAAGATTGATTATAACAAAGCCAAGAAATTTCCTAAAAATAAAAATGAAGAACATAGTAGGGACGAGTCGAATAGATGTTTTGGTTGTAAGGGTTATGGCCATAGGGTATACGAGTGTCGACCTAAACTAAGGAAGGAGGGAAAACAACATATTTCATTTAATGCCACCCTTAGTGATAGTGATAAGGATGAGGGACTCGATTCCCCCATTGAGCGCAACTTTATCACGTTCTTGGCTAGTCATGTAAGGATTGATAGTGAATCTTCCCATAAAAATATTTCTTTGCATGACACTTCCGAGGCAATTGTTTGTGAATCCCAAAAGTTTGATGGTATTGAGAGTGGAGAAGAAAGAGGGAGTGAAAATGAAGAGGAGGTTGAGGAGTGTGAACTTCAAATAGCCTTTGTTGAATTTTATGCGGAGTCAATGAAATTAAAAATGGATAATTTGAAGTTAGAAGCTAGTTTAAGGGAACGTGCCAAGGTTAATAATGAGAGTGCTTTAGTGGAAGATCTTAGGACACGTGAGAGTTCTCTTTGTGAGAATCTTGAGTATGTTGAAAGTGAGAGAGATAGTCTTAGAGTTTTAATGGAGACTATGAAGAAAGAGCTTCTTGAGTTTGAATAGAGAAAGTGTTTACTTGAGTCTAGATTAGTTGAGTTAGAAGATAAAGTGAAAGACTCAAGTCAAGTCAAATTTGATTTGGAGTGTAGGTCCGAAAAATTAGATAAATTTTAAATACCGCCCAAATTAAAAATGACACGTATGGTATTGGCTTCGATACTCAAAATGCTTTCTCTATTAAATACGAATCCAAATTTTTGAAAGAATCAGGTAGAAACACTTCAAAAGATCAATCCTTAGGTAACATTTATCGAAAGGGTCATCTTAGGAAATTTTGTTTTGATCTTAAAAAGGGTCCTAGAAAGACCAAAAGTAAAGTCCCAAAATTCACCAAAACTCGAGAGTGTCACGCTTCGCTTGTTTGGGTTAGGAAATGTGATTTAATGGCTTTACACGATAGGATTTATGATTATCATTTACTTTCACATGAGACCTTCCTTGATAAATCTAAAGGTTGAATGTGTTAGTTTTATTTACATACACTAGATTTTATGCGTCATGATATATCTATGTTAATTGTATGTTTGTTTGTCATTTTCTAGTCATTGCTTCATCATATATCACATGCTATAATTATGACTTGTTTCTCTCTTTTATTTAATTATTTATTCATAGTATCTTAATTAAAAATACAAAAAGATTTTTTTTTTGTCTTTTGAGTTATCTTTGTGTCTTTGCTATAAATTTTAAAAACTCAAAAAGATTTTTGTTTTGTGTGTATTTTAGTTTTACACACTTTAAGTGTCATATCCTTGTGTTTGAATCCTAATTCATTCCACTCCCATGTGGCTAGAACTTTTGGTTAAGATTTTAAATCCTTAAAAATGTTCTTTACTATGTTAACATGGAGTAGTTTAAGTCTGACTTGCTTAATGGATTCACTTTTATATGCCTTCTCACACACATGCAGGAGCTCTTTTGACTAATAACTTCACATGTATATTAATGCTTTGTGAGATGTTCTCCTGTCAAATTTATCATATACATGTTTGTGACTATGGTGGATTTGTGCATGTTATAACCATTTCCCGAATTAAAAAAAATAAAAAAAAATAGTTATCCGGTGTAGTTTGTTTATCAATGGAACCGGGCTGAGAATGGCAAAATTACTTTGTGTGTAAAACCACCATTGAAATATGGCTAAAAAAATATGTGGCATAATAAAAAAAATGAAACATTAAAGCCAAGGACAATATAGTTTAGTTGAAATGATCATCAAAAAGAAAAGAATAGAAATATCATTTATGAAGAAATTTGGATGGATATATATCAACATTTTGCACAATGAAGCCTAGTTACTCTTTCTATTGTCATGAATCTATTGGTTTGTAAAACCATCAATATTCTAGGCTTGTATACGTTGTGTTTGTTTGTTCTATGAGTTCACATTATACTTGTCACATAAGGCTAAATTCTTGTTAATAAAGTTTTGCAATCAAATAAGAACTCCATGAACATGCTTAAGTGATTGGGTCTAAAATTCTTTGGTTACTAGTTCACACCCATTCATTTCCATTTACCACATGATGTTTAGACACATTAATGCCATATGAGTGTGAAAACTTTATGTATTTTGTGTCTTTTGCGGTGTTTAGACCTATGTATATGTGCATGTGCATCATTGAGATATTTAGCGCATATATATATATATATATATATATATATATATATATATATATATATATATATATATACTAGGGTGTACCCGTATCGATGACACGGTTATAAATTAATTCCCGTGATATTTTATACCCGTGTCAATGGCATGGTAATAAATTTGCATCCGTGTCGATGGCACACTCATAATTTTATCTCGGTGTATTTCTATTAATGACCTATCATTAGGGGCATTAAGAATAAATAATCTATGTTCTTAATTGTTTTTATCGTGACTATTTTTGTATAATTTTTATATGTTGTTGTATTAATTACATACCATTTTATAATCTAAGGTCATTTAAACTTAACCTTAATTTTTTCACTTAAATATTCAACGGTCAAAATGTACAAACCCACTAGTTTGTTTCACCTACCTCCTAAAGTTCCCTTATAACTTTAAAATATTTCACTCTTGAAGAAAATAACCGAACTATATTATATCATACTTAGCATTAAATTTTCTTCAATTTTTGTTTAAATTTTTATAGTTCTCTATTACTTTTGAACGCACGCAAATTTGAGAAAGAAAAAGATTTGAATTTTAGAGCCACGTGCCAATGTCTTGTGCAGTGATCTGACAAAACAACATTCAATCCATTCATAGAGATAATCATTGTCTTCTTATTACCTGATGATTTTGACATATACCCCACACATAACTAATCATATTGCAGGACTCCAATATATCACAAATCATATTACATAACTTTGATTTTGGCATATTTCTTTCACAAAACAATTAAATTCTTAACTAAATTTTAAATAATAAAAACTAAATAATATTGCAGCACTCCAAATTAAAACCACATCAAATATTTTAAAATATAAAAGCAATATTATAATTAAAAATGAAATTCAATAATTAATAAATTGTCATTGAATGTGTCTTTGTTTTATGTTGTGTGTTGGGTTATGTTACCGTATTATCAATTAAAAAAAATATTTTTATTTTTATTTTGTTTTGTATGAATGTTAAACATTTAAGTGGAACCTTAAAATAATGAACTCAATGATTTTTTTTGACATTTTATGAATTAATCTTCAAATTTAAAAAATGTCGAATATGGATCTATTTTTTTTTTAATAAACTAAAAATATTTTGAGTTGTATTTGTTAAGATTCTCCTGAAATGTTTAACAGCCCTACAAAAAAATTAAAAATAAAAACTTTTTTTAAATTTCTTATAATCTAACACACAACAAAAAACCAAGGGTCCATTTGGTTCGTAGTAAAATATGTTTAACGACGCAAAAAATAATATGGTGAAATATGTTTTTACCTATTTAGACTTAATTTTCTTCTCATATATATAGAGGGGGCACTTATTCGCAATGTAAATTCAACAAAAAATTAATTTTAAATATATGAAAAATATTTCGCCAATTTACTTTTCGACGCAATTAAAATTATTTCACCCAGACCAAAAGAACCCTAAGAGTGACAATAATAAGCCCATCAAAGAAAAATCCAAATAGTGTCATTGGAATACTTATGCAAAACCCATCTCAGTACACAAATAATCATCTTGAAACAAAAAACAAAGTATAAATGAGATCCTAACTAATTAAACATTCATTTTCCATTATTTGGAGCTCTCGTAATCGTCTTCATGTTTAGGTTTGTTCATATAGGTATTTACAACATTTCAATCCACCAGCCCTTGTTTTCTTTGAATGATATTTATCTAAGAACAGGGGACATGTGTAAACATATTAAGTTCGAGCAACACCATACCTGATAACCATGAGTCCAACCTTTCTCTGGCCGATCGCCATTGATTTTGGGTTGTTGTTTGGGGCAACCGAAACCCGTTCATTGGTGGAGAGGTCGGCGGATCTAGATATCGTTCGTTAAACCCATCAGCGACGAAGGAAAAGTGCTCCATTTTAGTCCTAAAAAACCAATACAAACAAAAAAGGAGAGAAAAACGTGAAGACGGATAAAATAGGGGAGAGAGAGATGGGAACCTTCGTGCGTGAGAGAAGTTGAGAAGTAGCCTGTGAGAGTACTGTCAGTGCAAGTTTCGAGCCTTGTGCTCTTATTTCGAGCCATGTGCTCCGACTCCACCGATAGGATTGACACTTTAATTAGATATCCAAATATTTCATCCCAACGGTAGGATTGACACTTTCAAGATTTAATCATAACCGTCAGTTGATAAACACCAAACTCATCAACTTCTGATCTGAGCGATTAGTTAGAGAGGACAAAAAGTCCCTCCTCCTTTATTAAATATATATATATATATATATATATATGGTGTTTTATTTTTGAGTCTCTGGCATTCTAGCAGTGACAACCCGCCAACTAAAATAATAGGTGGCCAGCCAATACTCTAATAATCACAGGAATCATAAATGGTCCATTCTCATCATCACTGTCGATTAAAATAACAGTACGAGATAACCACCAATCATTTTAGAAAACGGACTATCAAATTTAAAATTTTGTAAATAAAAGAAAAACACTTAGACAATCCAATTTACAAAAACGGTGGGTATAAAAAATCAACGGGTAATGGAAAGACAGTAATATAAATAATAATCGAGTAAGTTGTCGGTTAACAGGTCAATACAATTAGTTACACCGAATATTACAATTCAATATTACAGTATAATAAATGAGTACAAAGCATGGGCAACATGCTCGAATAAATAACTGAGCATAACTAGACTACAATGGAAAGAAGCGTCTAATACAAATATCCTACAACATCCGTAATATGCTATAGCTCCATGATAACTGAAATGGAAAGGTCAATACGGGTGTCCTTATGGTAGAGCACCTGAACGGACGAAGAGTTGTATGCAAAATAAAGAAATATAGACGGGTCAGGGCCCATTTTGATATGATTACCATGTACCTAAAATGCATGACAGTTAAGTGCGTAATTCTCTCGCAATTAATATAATATTCCTCACCTCTCACATCTAAAAGCACAACCTAGCGCAATATCAATGAAATGCTCTAGTTAACCAAAGTACTAAGGGTTAACTTCTCCTCAGTCTCAACACTATGCCCTATTCTTGCGTGGGGTGTCGCGTGAAGCGAAATCCAAACAAGGATCCCCCCCGATACAGTACTACTAGTCCAGGTTGATCATCGAGATCCATTATACCCTCAGCACGAAATCAATATATATATATATATATATATATCCATCTAATTAAGTACACATAACAATTTCATTCACCATCTAAAGGCACAGTTCCTAATTTATTTAAGAAATACATATGTGGCAATTCATTTTATCAAATGTTTACCAATTAATCTCATTTCAAAACATTCTTTACCAATTTTATTTCCTTTCTTCCATCCAGGAAAAATATATAATTTAAAGAAAATTTTATTAACATAAAAATGATTTATCCTTTTCATTTCATATCTTCCATTTTCCTTCTTCCATCCGGAAAATGTATTTAACTTCCCATTTCCCTTCTTCCATCCGGGAAATGTATTTAAAGCCATTTTATTATCATAAAATGCTTTAATCACCAATAATGTCCCACATTATTATCCATAGTTATATATATCATATTATATAACGCAATCTAAGACCTCCCGTCCGGGTTTCTCCACTGTTCGCGCCCCTAAATGGCTATCATCTTCCAGGGCCTATCGTCAGGAAGCGGCCATGTGCCTATGGGAGAGTCATGACCACACCCAGAATAACCTCACCAGTGCAGAAAATCTTACAATAATCGCTCATATGGCCTAGGGATATATCCACCCTGCATTTATTAGCCAAGGGGCTTCACCACACGCGCGAACTTCCCTTTAGATAGCGATTTAGAGAGGTGTGTAAGCATAAATTAACATTTATGAAAATCATTTTCCATTTTTGAAATCATTCACTTTTACATTTTCAAAAGCCCTTCATTTATACCTATTCATTTAGTACCACATTTTAGAATTTGCATTTCTTATTCTTAGTGTCATATTTGATTAATGACCTAAGATTCGAAGTGCCATTATCCTCAAACTAGTCTCCAAGAGTTCAACATAATATCCTAAATCATCAAAGTGAGTCTCCCTCAATAATTGTCTCCCAAAAGTCTCAACATTAACATTTTATCTTCTCACAAAGTTTAGGTTGATTTCCTATATCATTCGGACATTAACATACACAAACTAGCCCTCGGGTAAGCCCAATTATCTCCGTTTTAGCCTAGGACATTTGTCTACCCAAGACAACCCTCTAGGAATCTTAATTACTTCCCAAAGGAAGGTTACTAAACCTTGAACCTAAAAGAAAAGGACTAAAAACTAAGCTGGAAAAACATCCTAAAAATGCAGGCATTCTGAATCGATTCGCCTAGCCAAATCGATTCGGTCTGAAAAGCGAATCGATTCGGATAGGACGAATCGATTCGGTCAATAAGACCTTGACATTCATCATAACCTCGAATCGATTTGCGTGGTTCGAATCGATTCAGTCAACTCAGACCTGACAACTTCCCCATTATCGAATCGATTCTCTAGGGGCAAATCGATTCGGCCCTGTAGAATCCCCAAGTTTCGGCTACGAGTTGTTTGAACCCTAAAACCCCAAAACCCTCACATTCTTGATTTCTTCCAACATCAACAACAATTATACATACTACATCATTTCTATTCTACAACTAACTTATGTTTTCTCCTCAAATCAATTAAAACTAAGATTTAAGGGTTTAATCACCAAAATCAACAAAAACCCATTTATGGTTTAAATCTCCAAAAACCTAACTACGCATGCAATTTATCACATTAAATCAGTATCTAGCAAGTAAGAAAATTTCCTCGAGTTTGTAGTCTCGGATTATCCTCTGGTAGCAACGGATTTTGGCCTGAAATCTCCATTTTCTCTATCTTTTCTCCATTTCTCCCAACTCTCTCTCTTCTCTCTCTCTCTCTCTCCTTTGGCTTCTAACACAAATGAGAAATAAAAAGGGGTGGGGAGACTTAAACGGGTTTTAAAACATAATTCCCCTCTTTTAAGTGTTAATACACCATTAAAATGATCGTATCCACATAATTGAGAAATAACCCACCATAAGTGCCCAAAACTCAAAAATACAACTTGGCACTTATTTTGACTATCTCATCTATTCTAAAATTAACCGCACCCCTTATTTTGGAATTCTAAAAAACTTGAACTATTTTTGTGTTCCAAATTCATTTTATTTTATTAATTAAGTTCCAATTTAATTATGAGTCATAACTGTCACATAACATATAACGACGCAATAAAACACAACATAATGTTATTTACCTTCTCATAACGGTTAATAGACAAAACATAGTAAATATTAACCCTTAATATCACGAGAAATAATATCTTCTCCAACATCCCCTATTTTATAAAATTAGCCCATCAGGCAAAATAATATAAAATAGCCGCTCAAAAGCCTGGGTTGTTACATACTCCCCCCTAAAAGGGAATTTTGCCCTCAAAATGCAGGCATACCCCATAATCAGACAAAGGGTATACTATTCCAAACTTTCGTTCTATCGTTCTTAGCAAACCCCTTGGCAGTACGGTGTCCCCATCAGACTTGGACTAAGGTCATCACGATATGATTTTAGTCTACATTCTCTGTGCTCTAACATAGCACCAAACCGTTGGTCATGAACTATCGATCCTACCTTTCTACTACGGAAGGAGATACCTACACACCTCAGCGCAAATTCCCTTTCTTCTAGAATCACGTTATACCCTTACCAGGGAATAACTATACTAACACTTAATCGCTCACCCCAACACTACTTACTTCTATTCGCATTGGCGTAGCCCTTAAAAGTATGCTGCTCAATGAGCCCAATCATTAAAGAAATATTCTCGAACCACTCCAAGGCCAAGGAATATATTTTCCGCTGGTTCAATTCCAATGAGCAGGTAAATTGCTCAGCCGACTACACTAGACCACACACAAGGCACCATACTTATAGAAAACGATCTGAACTATTGTACAAAAATTCGACCCATAAAAGCTACTACTCCCATCGTTCCTCATTCCACCACTAGTCTCTTCACACTAGTAGGTGAATTGGTCAATCACAGACATGAACGCTCTTACTATAGCGTCCCCTTGGTTAAGCTCGTTCCACTTGGCATTCCATGCCTCAACTAATCTCTCCGACAGTTTTCTACTCAACACATCTACTACTCACATTTGCATTTCCTTAGCGAAAGGGAATATCCAATTAATAGTCCTTTACGAAATTTAAAAACCAACTTTGCCGCCCCGACACATATTACAACACCCCGTTGCTCATTAAATAACCCAATTTCCTACCCAGGAAGTAGTGCCTCTATTTCTTTAAGGCGAATACTACCGTTATGAACTCTAAATCAAGAGCGGGATAATACTTCTCACAAAATATAAGTTTGTGAGACACATAAAAATGGATCCATGCTTCAGTATTAATACTTCTCGTTCCTAGCAGAGTCTCGTTCTCTAAATCCACTCTCGATCTTAACAACACGAGTGCGGGAGTAAAAGTCAACTCATCCTTTTAACTCCCTAAAAGTTAGGTTACCGACGTAACGCTCTATCTAAAATAGGCCTCACCTCCTATGGACTAACATTCTGAATCACTCGAGATCCCACACTTCTCTGTTTTAGGGACCTAATCCTACTTAGAGTTAACCCACAAACCTATTGTGGTCAACTCCTTACCACCTTCCTAAAACAATGTCGCATGCCTTAAGGGCCTTACGTCCTAATAATCCTAAGGTCAATCTATATCCTAATCAAGTCGAATAAATATTATACTAATTATATCCCTAGTGTCCAATACCTTTCCCAACTTCCAACATTCTCTCGGTTTCATGCGTGGGATGTCTCGCCAAGGAGAAATCCAAACAAGGAACCCTCCCGTTACACTAATACCTCGCATCGTCGGTCGTCGAGATGTGATGGTCAAAGACACATGATTGGGATCACTAAAATTGTAACTCATAACTCTACTACTGCACTTCTAGTTATATGTACTACCATCTCAATTAACTGAAAATTCAACTAATCTGGCATTTACTTTCTGTAAGATGCCACTATTTCTTTATCCCAATTTACAAACATATATCTTTAGATATGGCCTTCTCATCAAGGCATAACCGTAATCCTCAATCCGACTTTCATATCTTAGTCTCCCCCGCATCGATCAGAGGGAAGGACTATTACATTGCTCCTATATCGCACATAAACTTAGCCCTTAAATCACTCAATCACGTGATCCTCGGCTAAACCTTCCAACCCAGCATCTTCACAACCAAAAAAAAAAAGAAAGAAAGGATAAGAAAAGAAAAAAAAATGCAACAATCATGCATGCAAAATGAATGAAATAAAATGAAAAGAAAATCCTCGCATAGCTTAAACCACCTCTATAAAGTCTCAACCTGTATCCAGGAGAGATTATAGAACAACTAGCTCTTCTTTGAAACTAGACATAGGATAGCCTCGCGATTTATTCACTTGCTATAGCTCCAACCAAACCAAGAATATTTCCACTCGTATATTACATATAATACGAGTATCACATACCACACATACACTTTTAAAATATCATCACTCGCCTTATAACGAGTGAAGAAAAAAAATATATAGAACTCCCCTACCATGGAATTCATATAAATATACTCATGGTAATAATATCGATAATACCATAAGCTCGATTTACACACTCGAATCTAGGGTTAATACCATACTACTCCATCTTATCATAAGGAATGCTCCACCCTTAACTAAGGTGGAAATTCCCGCCAACATTCATTCCAATCTATTTGGCCACTACTAATGGTTCCTAGACAAATTATTCTAGTTTTAACTGAACCAAACTACTTCCATATTTAGCTACCCTGGCGAATAATCACGTAGTTCCCTTAACTTCCTCAATAAAGGGAACATTCTACTAGCCTCCCCGGCCTTAGATCAATGAGTCTTCCCCGGGTGGATGTCCACCAATGGGGTCTCATGAACACTAATTCTCTAGAAGTGTTAGCAACACTTACTTGTGATATTATCATTCCACTGAAGGGCTCTTTCTTCCTTGTACCTACCTTAATTCGGTGCACGGTTTCCTTAACCGTACCACTCTTTATTCACTATCGACCTCTGACCAATCCTCAAGTGAACATTTAAGAATCTACTTTCTCATCATTCTTTGTTATCCCAGAGAAACTCGCTGTTGAAATTATCTACCGGTTTTCTCTATGGGAAAAACCTCCTGTTCCACCCAAAATATGGAGACTACCATTTTCGCCACTTCAACGTTATTCCAATGGGTGAAAAATTTTCCTCTAATCTTCGCATCTGGGCACTTCTATTCCTCACTTTAGGCCAAAACTCCTGGGCCTTATACTTCCACCAAATGAGATTACACTTCCTCCATCCGACCAAACTTCAACATATGGTCCTCATCAATGACCTCTCAACTTCACATTAATGCCGCTTGTAACCCCAAGCTTAGTACCACCCTCTACTTGCAGCGACACTTGAAAAACTATATCTACTGTACTTAGTAGTCATGATAGCAATATAAGATAATGCTACAAAGGGAGAGACCTCTAAAGCGGCCCTCATTCTCGACTACAGCTTACAGTTCCTAGTAATCCCATCTCATGACGCCTTCACAACGGCCTCCTTTGACGCCCTTCATTTGTCGACTTACGAGTCTCACACGAACGCGCAAAAGATTTTTGGGGTTCTCATATTATAGCAAGAGAACGAAATCACACAAGAGAAATCAATTATCTTAATCTTAAGGCTCTATATCAAATTAAAAGAAACGCAAAAGGCGAAATATGTCCGCACAGATTCCTAACGGCTCTAGAACCTAATGCTCTGATACCATCTGTCACAACCCGCCTACTAAAATAAAAGGTGGCCAACCCAATACTCTAATAATCATAGAAATCATAGATGGTCCATTCTCAGCATCATTGTCGATTAAAATAATAGTACGAGATAACCACCAATCATTTTAGAAAACGGATTGCCAAATTTCAAATTTTGTAAATAAAAGAAAAACATTTAGACAATGCAATTTACAAAAACGGTGGGTATCAAAAATCAGCGGGTAATGGAAAGACAGTAATATAAATAATAATCGAATAAGCTGTCGGTTAACAGGCCAATACAATTAGTTACACCGAATATTACAATTCAATATTATAGTATAATAAATGAGTACAAAGCATTGGCAACACGCCCGAATAAATAACTGAACATAACTAGAGTACAATGGAAATAAGCGTCTAATACAAATATCCTACAACATCCGCAACATGCCATATCTCCATGACAACTAAAATGTAAAGGTCAATACGGGTGTCCTTATGGTATAGCACCTGAATGGATGAAGAGTTACATGCAAAACAAAGAAATATATATGGGTCAGGGCCCGGTTTGATATGATTACCATGAGACTAAAATGCATGACAGTTAAGTGCGTAATTCTCTCGCAATTAATATAATATTCCTCACCTCTCACATCTAAAAGTACAACCTAGCGCAACATCAATGAATGCTCTATTTAACCCAAGTACTAAGGGATAACTTCTCCCCAATCTCAACACTATGCCCTATTCATGCGTGGGGTGTCTCGTGAAGCAAAATCCAAATGAGGAACCTCCCCGATACACTACTACTAGGCTAGGTTAATCGTCGAGATCCATTAAACCCTCATCACGAAATCAATATATATATATATATATATATATATATATATATGTATCCATCTAATTAAGTACACATAACAATTTCATTCACCATCTAAAGGCACAGTTCCTAATTTATTTAGGTAATACATATGTGGCAATTCATTTTATCAAATGTTTACCAATTAATCTCATTTCAAAACTTTCTTTACCAATTTTATTTCCTTTCTTGCATCCAGTAAAAATATATAATTTAAAGAAAGTTTTATTAACATAAAAATGCTTTATCCTTTTCATTTCATATCTTCCATTTTTCTTCTTCCATCTAGAAAATGTATTTAACTTCCCATTTCCCTTCTTCCATCCGGGAAATGTATTTAAAGCCATTTTATTATCATAAAATGCTTTAATCCCCAATAATGTCCCACATTATTATCCATAGTTACATATATCATATTATATAACGCAATCTAAGACCGCCCGTCCGGGTTTCTCCACTGTGCGCCCCCCTAAATGGCTAACATCTTCCAAGGCCTATCATCAAGACAACCTGGGATCCTACTGAAACGTCAGGAAGCGGACATATGCCTGCGGGAGAGTCATGAACACACCCAGAATTACCTCACCAGTGCAAAAAATCTTACAATAATCGCTCATATGGCCTAGGGATATATCCACCCTGCATTTATTAGCCAGGGGGCTTCACCACACGCGCGAACTTCCCTTTAGATAGCGATATATCCACCCTGTAAGCATAAATTAACATTTATGAAAATCATTTTCCATTTTTGAAATCATTCACTTTTACATTTTCAAAAGCCCTTCATTTATACCTATTCTTTTAGTACCACATTTTGGAATTTGCATATCTTATTCTTAGTGTCATATTTTATTAATGACCTAAGACCCGAAGTGCCATTATCCTCAAACTAGTCTTCAGGAGTTCAACATAATATCCTAAATCATCAAAGTGAGTCTCCCTTAATAATTGTCTCCCAAAATTCTCAACATTAACATTTTATCTTCTCATAAAGTTTAGGTTAATTTCCTAAATCATTCGGACATTAACCTACACAAACTAGCCCTCAGGTAAACCCAATTATCCCCGTTTTAGCCTAGGACATTTGTCTACCCAAGACAACCCTCTAGGACTCTTAGTTACTTACTAAAGGAAGGTTCCTAAACCTTGAACCTAAAAATAAAGGACTGAAAACTAAGTTGGAAAAACATCCTAAAAATGCAGGCATTTTGAATCGATTCGCCCTGGCCGAATCGATTCGGTCTAAAAAGCTAATCGATTCGGATAGGCCGAATAGATTCGGTCAAGAAGACCTTGACATTTAGCATAACCCCGAATCGATTCGCATGGTCCAAATTGATTCGGTCAACTCAGAGCTGACAACTTCACCATTACCGAATCGATTCGCTAGGGGCGAATCGATTCGGCCCTACAGAATCCCTAAGTTTCGGCTACGGGTTGTTTGAACCCTAAAACCCCAAAACCCTCAAATTCTTGATTTCTTCCAACATCAACAACAGTTATACATACTACATCATTTCTATACTATAACTAACTTATGTTTTCTCCTCAAATCAATTAAAACAAAGATTTAAGGGTTTAATCACCAAAATCAACAAAAACCCATTTATGGTTTAAATCTCCAAAAACCTAACTACGCATGAAATTTATCATATTAAATCAATATGTAGCAAGTAAGAAACTTGCCTTGAGTTTGTAGTTTCGTATTCTCCTCCGGTAGCAACGGATTCCGACCTCAAATCTCCATTTTCTCTCTCTTTTCTCCATTTCTCCCAACTATCTCTTCTCTCTCTCTCTCCTTTGGCTTCTAACACAAATGAGAAATAAAAAGGGGTGGGGAGACTTAAACGGGTTTTAAAACATAATTCCCCTATTTTAACTGTTAATACACCATTAAAATGACTCGTATCCACATAATTGAGTCATAACCCACCAAAAGTGTCCAAAACTCAAAAATACAACTTGGTACTTATTTTGACTATCCCGACTATTCTAAAAATAGTCGCACCCCCTATTTTGGCATTCGGAAAAATGTGAACTATTTTTGTGTTCCAAATTCATTTTATTTTATTAATTATGAGTCATAACCGTCGCATAACATATAACGACGCAATAAAACACAACATAATTCTATTTACCTTCTCATAACGGTAAATAGACAAAACATAGTAAATATTATCCCTTAATATCACGCAAAATAATATTTACTCCAACATCCCATATGATATAAAATTAGCCCATCAGGCAGAATAATATAAAATAGCCGCGCAAAAGCCTGGGTTGTGACACTAGCTAGTCCATATATGTTTTATTTCAAATAGATATCCATATTGTTGCAATTTTTCGTTGATATCACATGCCATTATTAGAACATTCTTATTGGTATTAGTTTTTTACTATTACACCATAGTTGGTATTTATGTATATTGATATGGATTAGTTGAATTTCATTGTTGCCCATATGCTTAATTTCTTTGATCACTTTATTCACCGCTGCATTATATCTGTTTTCCCATTATTCATATCCCTTTATTCATTTATGGGGAGTGTTTGCTTTAATTAGCGGAGACAGAAGTCATTTTATAATTCTTTGACCTTCGTCTATTCCTGAACAAAAAGGGGGAGAAATGGTATCTAATCCTTTATAATTTGGAGAGATCTAACTTAAGGGGAAGGTGTCTCTTTAAGAATATCATTGTTAGAAAAAATGGGAGAATTAATTAAGGGGGAGAATTTACATAATACATTTAATATCTTGATATTCCCACTGCGTTTAATGATGTGCTTAAGTGTGAAGGAAATAATCTTTAGCTGCACCCTTCAAGCGACAAAGCATTTCATCCTTTAAGTCGAGTCAAGCAATGTATTTTTATTTTTTGGATGGTTTTGTGTCCTTTTAGATGAGCTTGATGGCCCTTATGATTTTTTATTAGATTTTGTACTAGAATAGCCAAATGGGGAGATTCGTAAGGACACAAATTTGCAATTGAGTCCATATGTAGTTTTGGCTTCATTTCTGGAAAAATCATTTCTGTCATAGGATAGATGTTCATGTGTATCCTTCAAGCCTATGACAAGTTCAAGTTGAAGACGTAGCGGGCAAGAGTTTAAAGTTTCACCATTGCCGATTTCAAGTGCCTCATCTCTCGTCATCAACATTGCAACATTTTCCAAGGACTCCAAAGGTATGAATGCATAAATATATACAAGAGCTCGAAAAATTTGTTCGGGTGTATTTTTATTAAACCTTAAGTTGATAAATGAACTTTATATTTTTTAGAGAAAAATATTTTTTATGTGGGTGTCAACGTCTTTTTTTATTTCAGAAAATAATTTTAGAACTTTTTTATTAAAGTCAATTTTTTGAAAAGTTGTTAGAACGAACCTGGAATCTCGTTCGAACAAAATTCCCAAGTCGTTCAAATGAACTTCTAACAAAGTTTTCTCTAAATTCTCATTAGAATGTCGTTTGAACGAAGTCGTTCGAACAAACTTCAAATAAGAAGTGTTCGGAATTCTCGTTCGAACGAATTTAGTCATTTAATTCTCATTCGAACATGGTCGTTCGAACGACATCAAAAACTCGTTCGAACGACATTTCAACGAAAACTGATTTTTGGTAATTTTTTTCTAAAAAACATCCCACCTTCCCCACTTGTCCACTAACTTTTTACCTGATTAAAAAGTGTGGGAATAATAGATTTTAGACAACTTTTGAGGCTTTCTCTTACACACTTTGGGAGAAAACATCTTTGAAATAAAAGTTCATGTTTATGTGTCCTTCATTAATGATTTAAACATTTCCAAAAACACAAATGACACCCATGTCAGTTTAAATCCAAGTTCTCATTTATATATATCTTGCTTGGAGTTTGTTTGGCATCGGGTTCATCACTACCAATTTAAGGAGAAGGGTTGGGTTCATCTCTACCCATTAAAAGGAAGATTGTTTTGTTACGGCTTACTCAAACGGTGAAAGGCATCATCTCGAGGGTTGACGATAGCTTGTGCTCGACTGGAGGATTCTAAGATTTTTGTGGTCATCAGATTTGTCAACTAAGCAGAGGTGTATGCAAGAAGAAGCGTCAAGGCTTGAAGGAGTCAAGTCGAGTTACAAAAATCATCTAGATGCACGCCCAGGTTTAATAAAGATAAAATTCGATTTAAATCACATATTTTTTAATTTGGTGCTAATTATGTTTGGGTAAATATTAAGTTAATGTGGATGCAGTTATTATGCAACACAAATAAATATGAGAGAAAGATAATCAAGGAGAGGACAAGGAATACAAAATGCCAATCACATAACAAAGGATGTACGTGGTTCAGCCAAGATGTGCCTACGTCCACGGTGGTGCAGTCGATATTATTTCTATATACTCCGGAGAGTGATTACAGAGAATACAACTTGTCATTTTCCCCCGGACCTAGGGTTTAATATATACATGTGCATGTAGGTGAGTGGACGGGATGGGTTCCTCCATGTTTTCCATTTCCCCCATAACTTCTCACCATGGGATCGTGGGGGGAGATCGGATCAATTATAAGAAATGAGGGGCCTGGACTTTGGGCTGCTAGAACTGGGCTACTCGTCCAGGACCATAGTTCTAAATTCCGAGTATCCATAATTGCCCCTAAATTTGTTGGGCCACGTTTATGGGTCCAATGGATTTAAATGATTAACCATTATGGCTGATTTGTGATTCTTCAAAAACTGTGAAGTTGCTCTGGCGGCACTCGCTTCGCTATCTGTGCACTATGATTAGAATTGAAGGCTTGTTGGGATAGCCACTTTTTCTTTCGTTGTTTCAGCCTTTCCAGTACTCTTCCTTCTTCTGAGAACTCTAGCGCCTCGTACCTTCTTCTTTGAATCCTTATTCCCATTGCTTCTTAGTCGTCTTGAGCTCGTGCTTCTTCATCACTCAAACCGATCTTCTGTTTTGTAAGTTTCTCGTGCCCTTTCTTTGCACTTTCTCTTTGGTTTGTAGAATTTCTTGAGTTTTTCAATGGCGAAGATTGGAAATAGGTCAATCTCTGAGTTCAGGAAGTTCTATAATATTCCTGAGTGGGTAGATATTAAATGTTGTGCCTCCCCTGCTAGGAAGATATAGAGGATGCCCACTGGATCCATGTTTTGTTTCTCTCCCAGGGGGGACTTACTTTTCCCCCTAATGATCTATTTCTGCATTTTTTTGGTTATTTCAATATTGTTCCCGCACAGTGCTCGCCCAATGTGTGGAAGATAGTAAATGGCGTCCATAGAATAAACCAGTTGTATGGTACTAGGTTAGGACTTGTCGAGATCTGTTTCTGTTATTCCTTCTCTCGAACTAGCTCAGGTGTCTTATACCTCAAAGCTAGGAGTCCTGATAGGGTATTGGTAGTAAACCCACCTGATTCCCATAAGGACTACTGGCAAGAGGGTTTCCTCGTTAGGAATTGGCAGTTCCCTCCCCAGTTTGAAGGGTCGAGGTCTGAGAGGTTCACCGTCCCTTTTTACAGGGAAGAATATATAGGTAGACATTGTACTGTTGTTTCAACCTTTGTTGACTTATGACTTTTCTAACATCTCTTTGCTTTTTCTCCCACAGCGAGGACAAAGAATTTGGAGCCTGCTCTCAGCGAGGTTCGTATCTAGGAGTTGGTGAAAGCTTGGAATATCAGGGAGCCTCTGGGTGACGGCGAGCATCCCAGGTCTGCTGCCTTTTTGCTCAAGTACAAGAACACAGGCTCCAGCTTCATAGCACGGCATGTGGATAGTGTTCCAGAGTTTGATTCTTTCGGAGAGACTACTTCTAAGCCTATCCAGTTGGACGAAGAAGAGAGAAGATCTGAGAGTGAGCCTGCAGGAGCTGCGAGTAATTTGGGTGGAGGGAGCTCTGACAGTAGCAGTTCTTCTGAAGAGGATTATTAAACTCGAGCATCGTCGAGCACTTCCAGCAGTTCAGGCGAAGAGATGCCTCCAAGGAAGAACCTGATTAGGGACGATGATGATGAAGACCATGTGCTTCTTGTACAGAGGTCAAAGAAACAATATTCTTCTTCTAGGGTCGTGGCTACTGGTTCTTGGTCTTCCACTCAGGAGCAAGAGAGGAAGAGGAGAGAGGAAGAGCAGGTGAGAGAGAGGGAGAGAAATAAGGAGGAGGAGAGAAAGAAGGTGGAGGAAAAGAAGAGGGTGGAGGAGAGGAAGAGGATGGAGAGGGAGAGAGAGGAAGAGAGGAGGAATATGGAGTCGAGGACGAAGGCGGGGAAAGCCTTGGTCCCGGTGTCTGCTTTGCCCGAGGGGGCCTCAGTTGCCACTTCTTCTCAGCTGGCTCCTGCGCTGCTCGAGAGGGCAGTTCTTCCTGCAGATCGCCAGAGGGCACTGGGGTCTGATCAATTAGCCCTTCAAGCTAGCCAGAGACTAGCCTTGGTAAGGTTCTCTCCCTTTTTCAATTCCTTAACAAGTTTTAATTGTTTCCCCTTCTCGATTTCTTCTTTATTTTTGGCAGTTTGTGACTGACTTTTCCGTGCTCTACCATTCTCACGACGAATTGGTGAGAATGAATGGCGAGCTGGAGTAGAATAAGTTTGCTCTGGAAGTTAGGGGTTCTCAGCTGGAGGCTGATTTGAAGGCTGCTGATGCTGCCCGAGCTTCCTCTGATCTGGCCCTTATCAATTCTAAACGAGAGAGGAATGCGCTGGTTAAGGAGCTAAGCGAGCTGAGGCAGTCCTATGACCTATTCTTCTCCAGCAAGCTGGGTGTTGTGGAGGAGAACAAGGCTCTGATCGAGAAGATGAAGGAGAAGGAGTCCCAGGTAGCCACCATCAAGTAGAATTCATACTACTCTGGGTGGACTGCTGCTTATGAAGACGCCGAAGTTCAGATAGGTTATATCAGCTATTTGAAATTCAAGAAGGGTTAGAACAAGGCCCTCCTAGCTGCTGGTGTTGATGTTGAGTCTCTTCTGTTCGACGAGAATGACCCGGGTCCAAGGCCAACCGTGGATGAAGAAACCCCTGCCCCAGCCATCGAGGGTGTTGAGCTTTCCTCTCAGATAACTCCTACCGATGCTGGTCCTGCCCAGGCGAATGAGGGAATCCATGTAGAGGGGGATGCCTCTACTGCTGCTGATAAGGGGCAGTAGCCAGCCACATCTGGGCAGCCTGAGGTTGCTAGTTAATCCTCTCTTAGGATTATTTTTGTACTTTTGCTTGTAATTTTTCCATTTTCTGCTCGATGTACTTGACCTTCATTAATGAAATAAAAAGGCTTCTTTTTCCAATGCATTGATTGATTTTTCTTTCCCTTCCCCTTTTATGTATTGTAGTTGACTGATGTAGAAGAGTATATTCCTGCCACATCTCAATTGGGCAGGACTCTTAGTCCCAATGCCAGTTCTCAGGTTCGTCAGTCCTTTGTTAGGCTTTGCAAGTCTCTTAGGTCAAGGAATCAAAAGTATAAGGAGCAGTCCGAGCTAGTGGCTAGGCTGAAGGACAGGCTCCAGGATATGGAAGGCATTGGTGCCTCTGTACAGGAGGAAGTTAATGTACTGAGATCTAGGTTGCTGGAGGCCACCGAGATAAATCAAGTTGGGGAATTCCTGCAGCAGGAGAATGAAAACCTGAGGAGGGAAGTCCTACAACTTAGAAAGCATGCGCTGAGCACTATTTCAGTGGTTCTGCATAGCTCCTCATCTTCGCGAGCTGGACATACTCCTATGCCGCGAGGTTCCACTCGTCCTCCCCTCCCGCGAGCCGGTAGGAGCACCAGGGGTAGGAACAGGGAAGCAGAAGAACAGAGGGACAAGGAGATAGAAGAGCTCCGTGATGATGTCCGCCGAGCATATGTAACTGTTGTTGGGATTTAAAGGGACGTTACTCGATTGCGGAATTTATTCAAGAGGGTTCCTTAACAAGGGTGGGCTGATGGTTATGATCAAGGCTGGCTAGATTCTCCCACAAGACTATCCGAGTTCGAGGAGCTTTCTTTCATCAGAGGGTGGTTGAGTTCCTTGAAAGAGCTTCAGGTACCGAGGAACTCGATGTTATGGTACCGTCACGAGATGTCCTCCTCTACTCTGATGCCCAATCCATTCAGGAGGGATGATAGATGGATCCCCATTGATGTTATTCCTCGGCAACTATTAGAGTTGGACACAGATGAGGTTGTGGAAGAGCTGGTCCATGCTCCTGATGATGGACAAAGAGCTAGAGTTGCAGATTATCTTGTTCGGAGGCTTCCACCTTCTTGAATTTTTGCAAGTTGTTTTTCTTTTGATGATGTAAACGCTTTGGACGAGCTTCAGCGACTAAATGTGTATTATCGTTGTTGTAAATATAACAAGTTGTTATTCTTTTGTCTTTTTTGATAATGTAAATGATTTGGGTGAGCTTCGCCGACTAAACATGTATTATCATTGTTGTAAATATAAGAGTTTAATGAAGAGTTCGTGTTTTGGGCAATTTTGTCGACTAATCGTGTTCATCCAATCTTTTTATATTCCAGCTGCTTCATAATTCTTTTTGTTTTGCCATGCAAGTGTCCCCCCAGTCCAGTATAATACCAAAATACCATTGTGCCCCATTTTACCTTTTAGGTTGTGTCGTCACACTCCCTTAGGCCTAAGTAGGGCAATTACCGAGGACACACCTGGTATTGGATGTCTTCATCCGGTCAGAATTTTGCTCAACCAAAGTAGGTTTGATGGCCAGTATAAAATCTGGTCGCATTGCCTAAGAATCCTATGTAGGGCTTTATATATTTCCAGGGGCAATGCTAAGAGCTCTCTCGTGTTTTATGACGATGACCTGAGGAGGGGTATCCCCCTGCTATATTGACCATCATGCCTGTAATTTGGAAAAAGATGTGTGATAAAATGCAGTTACTGATTTCATTAGTAATAAGGGGAATGAACTGTTCTTCTCACATAACAAATACAAGAAAAAGATTCAACAATAGAATTCCTTGAGAATCTAAAAAAAGAATTTCTTAAGATTAGCTGCATTCCATGCTCGTTGTATCTCTCTGCCCTTCATCGTTTCCAAATGATATGCACCTTGCAGGTCGTCCCTAGTTACTTTAAAGGGACCTTCCCAGTTTGGGCCTAGCTTGCCGTCTGATGACCTTACTGTGTTGCCCAGGACTTTCCTCAGAACATAGTCCCCAACTTGGAATCTTCTCGGGTTAACCCTTTTGTGGTAATGCTTTGCGAGATGTTGCTGATAGCTCGCAAGCTTTACCAGGGCCAGTTCTCTACGCTCGTCGATGAGGTCGAGTTCAGCGAGCAACGCCCCATTATTCTGGCCTTGGTCGACAAGGTCGGATCGCATTGTTGGCAAGCCCGCTTTTAGTGGAATGACTGCTTCTATGCTATATGTTAGCAAAAATGGGGTTTCTCCTGTTGCTCACCGAGGAGTTGTTCGGTATGCCCATAGGACATGGGGTAGCTCGGTTTCCCATGCACCCTTGGCTCGCTCTAGTCGCTTCTTCAATCCATCGATCATGGTTTTATTGGAAGCTTCTGCTTACCCATTTCTCTGAGGGTAGGCCACCGAACTAAAGTTGTGCCTGATCCCGTGTTCGTTACAGAAGTCTTGAAAGGGTCCACTTTCGAATTGTGTCCCATTATCAGTGATGATGGTTCTGGGGATTCCGAATCGAGTGATTATATTCCTCCATATGAATCTTATCATGTCAGCGTCTCGAATGTTTGCCAATGGTTCTGCCTTGATCCATTTGGTGAAGTAGTCAGTTGCAACCAACATGTATTTGCGATTGCCGGTAGCAGTGGGTAGTGGTCCCACGATGTCCATCCACCATTGGGCGAAGGGCCACGGGCTGGTCAAGGATTTTAGGTCGCTGGTTGGTTGGTGGACCATTGGAGAGTGAAGCTGGCATTTCGGGCATTTGTGGACATATACTGTGGAGTCCTTTTGCATACATGGCCACCAATAGCCTTCCTTTATTGCTCAAAAGGCCAGAGACCTTCCTCCGATATGACTTCCACAGATTCCTTCGTGAAGCTCGCGCAGTACTTGCTCGACATCGCCTGGGTGGACGCATCTAAGGTAGGGACCGGAGAAGGACTTCTTATACAAGTCGCCTCTTGTGGATAAGTGAAAGCGAGCAGCTTTGACTCTTATCTGGTGGGAGGTTTTCTTATCCTCGGGGAGCGTGCCCTCCTTTAAATTGTCTCTTAAGGGGTCCATCCAGTTGGGGGTTGATCCCACCTGGAGTATTTGTTCCACATTTGGCAGCTTGCTGTTGTGGTTAATGCTTGGAAAAATGAGGAAATCGATGGGAATGGCCCTTTTAAGGCTAGAATCAACTGTTGAGCTTAGGGCTGCTAAGGCGTCGGCATGACTGTTTTGCCCTCTGGGAAACTGCTGGATGTTGATCTCCTCAAAGTTCGTCATTAGTTTCCTCACCAGGGCGAGGTAGGATACCATTCTTTCATCCTTCGCGTTGTAATCTCCACTTATCTAATTGGAGACTAGTTGAGAATCACCGAACACCTGTAAATGTTTTGCTCCCAGAGTTTGCAACTTTTGGAGATCGGCTATTAGGACTTCGTACTCTGCTTTGTTGTTGGAGTCTACAAATCCAAGCCTGATTCCTTGCTCAAGGATGGTGTTTTCTGGGGTGATGAGAACGATCCCTACGCCTGCCCCCTTTGAGTTGGAGGCTCCATTAACGAATAGTTTCTAGGTTTCCACTGTTGCTGGGTCCTCTTTTTGCTTTGTTGGTTGAGGTTGGTCGGGGAGTTCTTCGCCAGTGAATTCGGCTATGAAATCAGCGAGGATATGACCCTTGATAGCGGTCTTTGGTTGAAATTGGATGTCAAACCGACCGAGCTCGACTGACCATTTAGTCAATCTTCTCGACAAATCTTCTTTCCTTAAAACCGCCTTAAGGGGGTGCGATGTAAGGACGATGATAGTATGATCTTCCAAATAATGCTTCAGTTTCCTCGAGGTTATCACTAGTGCAAAAGTGAGCTTCTCCAATGGCAGGTACCTTTGCTCGACATCTAATAAGGTCTTGCTCGCGTAGTAGATGGGGTGTTGGATTCCTGCGACCTCGCATATTAACGCCGAGATGGCAGTGTGACTGGATACCGAGAGGTACAGGAATAAAGAATCCATTTGTTGTGGTATGATAAGCGGCGGTGGAGAGCTTAAGTAAGACTTGAGCTCGTCCAAAGCTAGCGAGAAGTCTGGGCTCCATTCTATTGGTTTACTCCCTTTTAGAAGCTGGAAAAAAGGCTTGCACTTCTCAGAGGATTTGGAAATGAAGCAATTTAAAGCAGCGATCATTCCAGTGAGCTTTTGCACGTCTCAGACTGTTCGAGGGGGTTGTACCCTATTGATTGCATCGATCTGGTCCGGATTAGCTTCTATGCCTCTCTTACTGACCAAGTATCCAAGAAATTTTCGTGACTGGACATCAAAGGAACACTTGCTCGCATTAAGCTTCATTCGGTACTTCCTGAGGATTTCGAAGGTCTTTGACAGGTCTGAGAGGTGATTTTCCTTCTTCTTGATCTTAATGAGCATGTCATCAATGTAGACCTCCATTATGTCTCCCATTTGATCCTTGAACATTTTTATGACCAGCCGCTGGTAGGTTGCCCCTGCATTCTTTAGCCCAAATGGCATGACCTTATAGCAATACAACCCAACCGTCGTGATAAATGTCGTTTTGTCCTGGTATGGGGCATACAAGGGGATCTGGTGATATCCTGAGTATGCGTCCAGGAAACTCATTCGCTCGTGAGCTGCAGTGGCGTCTACTAGTTGGTCTATCTTTGGGAGGGGGAAACTATCCTTAGGGCATGCTTTGTTGAGGTCAGTGAAGTCGATCCAAACTCTCCACTTCCCATTTTTCTTCAGAACTACTACTGGGTTGGACAACCACTTGGGGAATTGTACTTCCCGTATGGATCCTGCATCCAGTAGTTTTTTGACCTCCTTTTCGACCGCTTTAGCCTTCTCGGGTGCAGTTCTTCGTGCCTTCTGCGTGACTGGCTTGAATGTGGGGTCGACGTGCAGCTGATGACAGACCATATCAGGATTAATACCAGGAAGCTCGTATGGTTCCCATGCAAAAACATCTATGTTGTGTCTCAGCAAGGTCCTCAACTCCTTCTGTTCTTGATCGGTGAGAGATGCTCCAATCAAGAAGACTCTGTTACTGTCACCAACTTCGGCTATAACTTCTACCAGGTCCTCGATGACACGCTCGGAGGGGAGGAGCCTGGTCTCCTCTACTCCAGGTCTTCCATACTTTAGTTGCTATTTGGAAGGTACCACACCCTCTTCAATTTTCTCTCTGGGTTGACCGGCCTTCTTCTCTGGCTTTGGTCGGATGGCTGCTATGAAGCACTTCCTCGCCATCACTTGGTCGTCGTGGATCTCCATTACTCCTCGCTCGGTTACATACTTGAGCTTCTGATGGTAGGTCGAGGAGACCGCCTTCATTGCATGAAGCCATCCTCTGCCGAGGATGGCCTGGTACGGTGATTCGATGTCAACTACCAAAAACTCAATCATTTTGGAGATGTTCCCAGCACGAACTGGCAGCACTATCTTGCCTAGGGGCATGGTCATTTTCCCAGCGAAGCCGACCAAAAGAACAATAGATTCCTTTAGGTTGGCGACGCTTAACTTCAATTTCCTGAACAGGTAAAGGTACATTACTTCGGATGAGCTTCCTTGATCAACGAGCAGCTTGTCGACGTCAAAATTGGCTATCCTGAGTGGAATGACCAGGGCATCATGATGTGGGGTCTTTACCCCCATCAAATCTTCATCCGTGAAAACAATATGCTTGTTATAGTTGACGTCCTCTGCTCGTCGACGCTTTCCTGACTCTGACTTTACTGGATCGATTTGAAAAGCCTGCATTACCGCTGTAAGCTTTTTCATCTCCATTCGAGCTGAGTTCCCTTGTATCTGCTTGACGTCAGATACTCCGTGAATTACGGCGAACTCGTGTCCAACATCATCCTCCAGCACATTGTCGGGTCTCATCTCTCTGTTGGCAGTTAATTTCTCTGCCCTTTTCTCCACAAAGTCATTCAAATGCCCGGACTGGGCCAATTCTTCGAGGTGAGACTTAAGAGCTTTGCAGTGCTCGGTCTTGTGCCCTCCCTCTTTGTGAAAAGCGCATCTTAACGCATTGTCCCTCTTCGAGGGATCTCCCCCCATCTTCCTGGGCCACTTGATGAATGGCTCATCCTTGATCTTCGCTAGAACATTATAAATTGGTTCTTTGAAGATGGTGTTGACCGCCTGGAATGCTTTCGACCCGTCCTGGTTCCCTCCATTCTTGGAACCATTTTTGCCTCCGTTCTTTCCTCCTTTCCTATGGTTCTCATTTTTCTCACCTACCCTGGTAGTGAGCTTAGCTCGACCGTTTTCTCTTGTATTAGAGCGGGTGACATCTTCCACCTTTGCGTATTTCTCGATTCGGGCTATAAGGTCGTCAATAGTCATAGCTTCCTTCTTCGTCAGGGATTGGTAGAGGAGGGAAGAACTAGGGAGCCCAATTTTGAAGGAGTCCATTTCCACCTCCTCCGCGCAGTCCTCGATCTCATTGAATAACTCCCAGTACCTCTTCGCGTACTCTCGGAGGGTCTCTTGAGGCGTTTTCTTCATTGTTAGTAGAACATCCATCTTTTGGGATGGGAGCTACTGGTAATGAATCGGACCGTAAAGAGTTCGGCTAAGGATTTGAAATTCTTGATCGACCGGTAGGGGAGCCTTTCGAACCACTTATGTGCTATATCATGAAGGCTTGAGGGGAAAATACGGCACATCAGGGCATCCCCGTGATTCCAGAGGGTCATGGCTTGTCGGTATTGCCATACGTGATCGATGGGATCAGTCTTTCCGTCGTAAATCTTGAACCTTGGAATGGAAAATTTCTTGGGAGCTTCCTCCTCTTAGATTTCTCTTATAAAAGGTGACTTCATCTGGGTTTTGAGAGCTCGCCTCGCGAGCTCTATAGTTGATCTTGTTCCGTGGTGAGCGGCATGCTGGTCCATCTCCCTGCGGACCATGTTTCGTATGTGCTCGTCACTGCGAGCAGGGCTCTGGTGGCGGCGAGCTGTTCGCGGAGGTCGTCGTCTTATTCGCCTTCTTCGTCCTTTTGAGATTCTCGCCTAGGGATCCTTACTTGGCTACAAGACTTGCTCGCCTGAGGGCTAGGAGTGCGATATGGGCGTCTCCGATTATCAGGGCGAAGCTCCCTTTCTAGTCTTTCCAGTCTTCTTTTCAAGTGAGCATTCTCGGCCTCGTATCTGCAAGAAGACTCCCTCTGCTCGTGGAGCCTTGCCTCATACGCATCAATCAACTTGGATATCTGCGTGTACCTCGCTGGTCCTTGACTTTCTTCTGAGGCTGGTCTTTCCAAGCGATCTCTCTGATCTGAATGTCGGACTTCAAACCTAATCCTGCGAGGATCAGGTGGCTCTTGAATATCTCCTTCTTGGGGGGCATTGTTTCTGTGACCAGACATCTTAAACTCCTTTCTTGATGTGGGCTCTTCTCAGGGAAAGATGAACGCTTCCCACAGACGACACCAATTGTGGATGCAGTTATTATGCAACACAAATAAATATGAGAGAAAGATAATCAAGAAGAGGACAAAGAATACAAAATGCCAATCACACAACAAAGGATGTACGTGGTTCAGCCAAGATGTGCCTACGTCCACGGTGGTGCAGTCGATATTATTTCTATATACTCCAGAGAGTGATTACAGAGAATACAACTTGTCCTTTTACCCCGGACCTAGGGTTTAATATATACATGTGCATGTAGGTGAGTGGAGGTGATGGGTTCCTCCATGTTTTCCATTTCCCCCATAACTTCCCACCATGGGACCGTGGGGGGAGACCGGATCAATTATAAGAAATGAGGGGCCTGGACTTTGGGCCGCCAGGACTGGGCTACTCGTCTAGGCCCATAGTTCTAGATTTCGGGTATCCACAGTTAATTTAATTAAAGTGCAAATTAATTTAACTTGATAATATGCATGTTTAGCGTGAACGGGATTAATGTTCGTTTAAGTTGAAATTAAAAAAATGTTTGTGTAGTTTAATTTCACCTTTTTGTTTCATTGAATTTTTAAAGAAAATCAAATTTAATTTGTTTTTCCATCATCCGTTTAATTTAGATTAAAATTTAAAATTTATGGGCCTTGTGTTCTAACAAGTAGGTATAATTTTGGGGGCATATGATAAGAGATGAAACTTCAAAATCATGTTCGTACTTTAATGTAAAATTCAAAAATCTAATAATATAAACATATTTGATATAAATAAAATAGGTAATAAAATTACCATAAAAAACAAACGAAAAAAAATGATTTAAAAATAATTCGGATATAAAAATAATCAAAGGTAAAAAAATTTATATATAAATTAAATTTGATATTAAAAAGTCATAGGAAAAAGATATGATATTAAAAATGTTATATAAAAGACAACATAAGAAAAATATTCATTCTTAATATTTTAATGCAGTTATAACTTAATATATCATATACATACATAATATATTAATGTGTGCATAATTCTTATAAATAAAAAACATGTACACGAAATTATGTATGGAATAATATAAAGTTAAATAATATTATCAATAGATACATGATACTTATATATACTTTTATACATGTATTATTAATGTATGATATAATATAAAATATACATACAGTATCTATCTATTAAAAATATTGTTAATTCATGTATGCATATAATTTTATAGTGAATTATACATCCAATATATATATATATATATATATATAGGGAGAGGTTCACAAGTGGACCAAAAGAATGGACTTTTTAATGGACTTAACAAAAAAGACTAATAAGTCTCGGTTATTGGGTGCCGCTGGCGCAGACCCATTACACCAAGGAATTAAAATTAGTGGGTTATTAGTCTTTTTTGTTAAGTCCATTAAAAAGTCCATTCTTTTGGTCCACTTGTGATCCTTCTCCTATATATATATATATATATAGTTAAACTTCCCAATATACCGCATTAAATATACCTAAAAATACATGATATTAAATGTACATGTAGATAATTTATGATGTATGTATATATCATGTATGTATGAAAGTTTTATGTATGTTTATACACACACACACACACACACACATATATATGTATGATATAAATATACATGTTTGCCAATTTTGTTAAATTTTCAAAAAATTGTATTTAAAAACAAGTTTACCAAATGCACATTAATAATTATAAACACAAAAAACTGAATTTTAAAACTATATTTAAAAACAGAATTTAAATCGAGTTTTCTGAATAGAGAACCAAACGGGCCCCTAGTGTTTTGGAGACTTAATTAGTTAAAGGGTATGTATGTTTTTTAACTGGATTATATCCTGTTGTAACTTTCAATTTAAATTCTATAATGCTATACTTCAGCCGTAGGTACACACTCACATATTCTAAGTCGCGTGAATAATCTGTCGGCTTAGGAGTAACCAACCCATGACCTTGGAACTTCCTGATTATACAACACGCATACGACTGATAACTTCCCATGCTCACCATCCAAAGGATACCTTTCAATCAAAAAGGACAATCATATTTTTTAGAGTAATGCTAAGGAGATCCACTTCGTGGACACATTTCATGGACCCGTGAATAAGATAAAAATAGGTAAAAAAATTTAATGCATTAGTTGATGCCCTGGCGGGATCCAAAATAATAAGGTATGAGCTTTTAATGTAGTGTATCCACGAAATGTGTCCACGAAATGGGTCTCTCTAGAATTTTTCTATTTTTTAATGTCCATGTTTCTTGTCCTTTTCTTCTCATCAACATCTCCCTTTTTACCATGATTCCTATGTACATCACTTATTTCACAGCCCAATATGATATATGGATTTCTCCTCAGCATGGGTTTTTCTGATTTGAATGTAGTTACGATGATGTAGAGCCTTTTTCCTTATTGTTGCACCCATTCTATCATTTGTTCGCGAGATAGAAAAAACTGGAAATGAAGGCACCCGATAATTAGTTATTGTTATTAAAAAAATACCAAAAATAGGTCATCAAAGTCAAACAAAAATTGTTTGTACCTCGTCGGTGGTACAAACAATTAGCTCAGATCCCCTTTTCCAACAGTCCACAGTGACTTGTGATCGTGATTGGTGAGAAAATACGGTCACAAGTCACCACGTGAAATCAAGTTACCAATTTTCTCTCCTATCCCCATACCCACTATCATTTTATTCAAAACCCACTAAACAAATAAATAAATAAATCTAACCTAACCTAACAAAAAAAAGCATCTGTAGCCAACAAAAATGAAATTGTGGCCAACAAATACCGAAGTTGTAAGCGAAATTGTAGAGGTTGTATATGAGGAAGAGGATATCATCGATTCATTTGTAGCCAACAAAAACGGGAGAAAAAGTGATGTTGTGTTGGATTGTTATCTAAATCTTGGTGTTATCATGGCAAAGATCAAGTATATGAATCACAAATTCCATGGGATCTACAACTAAAACAAAACCATGTCATTTCAAGACCTAACAGTGAATTAAAGGGTGACGTTATTGTGGGATTAGAAGAGAAAATGAAGGAAATAAAAGTAAAACTCGTTAGAGGTAGTGGATGGAAGAAACTACATGTTATCCCCATCGTTGGAATGGCTGAACTCATTTTACATTATGTATTTTCAATACCTTTTTCTCCCCAGGTCCGCTCATTTTGGTGTTTTACTCCTAAACAATTCTCACTACTTCAAGAGAAAACTAGTTTCATTTACCTGGCCTTACAAGATATTCGGGTGTTGGATTTTGTCAAGAGATGATAAAAGTCAATTTGAGATAGTTAGTCAGTTAGATTCAGTTATACACGTGTCTCTGTACTAATGGATTGAGTTGTTAAGTTTGTTATAGTCTTGTGTGTATATATAGTCAGTCCTATAAACACTTTTGAAGATCAATTTAATATTCATTACTCTTCATTTATATTATCTCATATAAATCTTTCATGGTATCAAAGCTCTAATCCTGAACAATGGAGAATTCATCTTCTTCAAATGAATTCGTTCCAATTAGTTTCACACACCCAATCTCAGTAAAACTTGATGGCTCAAATTATCTTCTTTAGCGTCTATAAGTAAATGATACCATTAAAGGATACATGATACAAAAATTTGTTTCTGATTCATATTGTGTTCCTTCAAAATTTCTAACTGTCGCAGATGAGATTTATGGCAAAATTAGTCAAGAATATCATGTTGGAATATAAATAAAATTCATCAACATATTAAACTATTGAGATTACCTAATAAAGGAATTGTAGAAACTGTGTACCTGAATCCTCCATAATGGTGATTACGACTTGGGGTTGAAGGTCTTCCCCTGACTAATCACTCTCTCTATGAGTTCTCTCTCATTTATGGGGATGAGGAGAAGAGTCTTTGAGTGCATTAGCCTTGGGAACCAGAACACTTCATTATATAGACATTTAATTAGAATCCCATAAATTATAATTAGTTAACTTTTGAGTAACCAGTAGGTGACTCTTGAGTAACACGACTCTTGAGTAACCAATAGGTAACTTTTAGGTAACCACACATTTCATATTCCATACTTACTATTGATGTCTTTTGAGCTTACCTAATTAGATCACTTCATTTGTTCATTTAAAAATTGAAGCATAAATATAATTAATATTTTAATATGTGAGCTCACATTAAATTATTTGGAATATATTAAATATTCCAACGGTCTCCCACTTGGGCTACATAATAATTTCGAATTTAATTATATTCCATAACCTTATGTGCGCACCCAATTTCTTTCTATTCTTAAGATATCTCCCGAATCAATCTCGTCCATCTCCTATACTAGTATGAGACCAAAGCGACCTTTGTTACATTTAACCTTATGTTATACCAAAATTAAAAGACAATACATTCAGAGTAAACAAAAAACTGAAATTACCATCAACTTTATTCTGTAGAAAACTGAAACATACATAAAGTATCTGAGCAGTGTCAAATGAAGGAACATTAAACCAAATACAAACTCCCACTAAATTTGAATATCATCAAACTAAACAACACCCATATAAGCAGTGTGCTCATGAAAGACCTTTGGGTGGTAAGCCTTTAGTAAGCGGATCCGTGAGCATGGGGTTTGTTCCTATATGTTCAATAGACACTATCTTAATCTGAACTCTTTCCTTAACAACAAGAAACTTAATGCACTTGTGCTTAGACTTCGACAACCTTCTATTGTTATTCGAATATAGAACTGCTGAATTATTGTCACAATATATCTTTAGTGGTCTTTCAATGTTATCCATAATTTAGCCGCCAAGTGATAAAATTTCACAGCTATATCGCATAATTGGTTGCCTCAAAACAGGCTATGAACTTTGTTTCCATAGTGGAAGGTGCAATGAGTGACTGTTTATCACTCCACCGAAAATAGCACATCCAGACAACATGTATACATAGCCAGAACTAGATCTCTTAGTGTCTTGGCAACCCATAAGATTGGCATCATAATACCTAATGATCTCCAAATTATCTGACTTCTGATGAGTATGTAATCTTTTGTTCATTATAAATACTTATAACCCATTTGGCTGCTTTCTAGTGATCCATTATAGGGTTACTCAAATATCTACCTAACACACCCAATGTACACAAATTTCGGACGTGTACATACTTGAGCATACAAAAGACTCCCTGTAGCTGATGCATAAGGAACCTTTTTTCATTTCTTTACTTTCAGTTTCATTCTTGGGGGCATTGTCAGAGACTAAACTTATCTCCCTTAGCAATAGGATTATTTCCTTGTGCACAATCTTTCATGCCAAATCTAGTGAGTACCTTCTCGATATAGCTCTTTTGTGATAATCCACGGACACCCCGAGAGTGATCTAGGTGTATCTTAATTCCTACTGCAAAATAGGCGTCCCCAAGATCTTTCATTTCAAAATGCTTAGTTAGAAATCTCTTAGGTTCGTGCAATAAGCATATATCGCTCCTAGCCAATGGCATATCATTGACATAGAGCACAAGGAAGATAATTTTACTCCCACTAAACTTATGATATACACAGTCATCAACTTCATTAACCTCAAAATTACATGACATAACGACTTCATGAAACTTGTGATACCATTGACGGGAAGCTTGTTTGAGTTTATATATGGATTTCTTGAGTTTGCAAACCATAGACTTTGGATCACTTAAATCAAAGTTTTCTAGTTGCACCATATACGTGGTTTCCTCAATGTCACCATTGAGAAAAGCCATCTTAACATCCATCTGACGTAGCTCTAAATCAAATGATCTACAACTGCTCATAAGGTTGTTGAGTTTGCTCTTATGGAACAACTCGTAGATTTTGAGTAGGGAAATCCTCATTGTTGTCTTCTTGAACACTTTCAGCAGGCTGAACAATATTTGGGAGAGGAATTGACTCCTCTTCAAAGACAACATTCTTATTCCTAACCTATCTTCCCCCTCAAACTCAACATCCTCATGAAGTCTCGCATTTTTCGTCTTGAAAAAAGGACTTAGTTGAGGGAACATAGAGCTTGAAACCCTTCATCTGTTCAGTGTACCCAATAAAAGAGCAGATAATAGTTCTTGAGTCCAGTTTCTTTACAGTTGGCTTATAAGGCCTTGCCTTAGCTGGACACCCCCAAATGTGTAAATGCTAAGTTCTAGGATTTTGGCCTAACCATAGTTCATAAGGGGTTTCAGATACCACTTTATTAAGTACTCTATTTAAAATATATACCGGAGTCTTAAGTGCCTCTCCCTAGAGTAATTCTAGCAAGAAGCATGGCTAATCATACTTCTTATCATGTCCTTGAACGTTCTATTTCGTCTCTAAGAATTTATCAAAAGATTATGGGCATTGTTAACCCAATCCATCATATATGACATAGTATTCACCACCAAGATGAGATTTGATAGCTTGAATCTTCTTGCCTAATTGATTTCCAACATGTCTTAGAAGGACTTAACACGTCCAGAGCTTACAACTTCTCATGAATTAAATATAAGTACCCATAATGAGAATAGTTGTCTATAAAAGTGATAAATACTACTGGCCATTCCATGAAGCCATAAGGAATGGACCGCAAATGCCAGTATGTATCAATTCAAAGACATCATAACTCCTTTCGACTCTTAATTTATGTTTGTCTATTTTCCCCTTTATATGCCCAATACAAACATCAAAGTTCGTGAAACTAAGGGGTTCAAGTATTCTGTCTGACACAAGCCTTTCAATTCTCCATTGGGAGATTTAAACCAAACGCGTGTGTTACAATGTAACGAAATTCTCATCACTTAATCTCAAATTTTATAAGGTTTCATTAAATTAAGCATTGGTATTTAATAAATATAATTTATCAATTAAAGAACCAGTCGCAACAAAGTAGAATTTACAAAGATAGTAACTTTACTATTTCCAACTGAACAAGAATAACTGTATTTTTCCAAAACAAAAATAGAAACCAAGTTTCGTCTGAAAAATGTTACTATATAAGTCTTTATTAATTCAATAAAATGACCAGTTTTAAAATATAATAAAAAGGTCCCAATTGGTTCAATTCCAACTATTTTGCCATCACCCAGATAGATGAATCTTTCGGCATCACTTGGCGGTCAGAACCATAGGTAACCATGCATAAACATATAGGCAACCATGCATAGACATACGTACATGAGTAGTAGCACCCGAATCTACCCACTATGGCTAGGTACAAAAGCCAAATTAACTCCATAATAAACCAAATGAGAAATGTCCCTTTCTTTACACGGCATGTAGCGTAATTAAAACAATCCTTCTTCACATGCCCACCTTTTTGAAAAATCAACAAGAAAGTTTTTAATCTTCAACTTGTTTCTTTTGTTGAACTTTAGGTTTGTGATGTTACAACTGCAGTACCCTTATCATTAGTCCTTTTCGTTTTTATGTTCCTTGAGGTAGATGCAATATGAGCAATTTCAATTATCTTTTCTCGCTTCATCCTTTCCTCTTCTTGCACACAATGTGAAATGAGCTCATTAAGAGTACATTTATCCTTGTGAGTATTATAACTCACTATAAACTATTCATAGTATGTAGGAAGAGATATCAATAACAGATGCACGAGCAAGTTACCATACAACTCTAACTTTAGTACTTTAAGTTTTGAAGCGATGTTAGACATCTCCACAATGTACTCACGTATGTTTCCTTTGCCTTTATACTTCATTTGGATAAGATTAGCTACAAGCGTACTTATCTTAGCCTTTTCGTTCTTTGCAAAACGTATTTCAATAGCTTGAAGGAAACTTTTGGTAGTTACCTCATCGGACATACAGCCCCTGAAAACGTCTAGAACATTACGCTTTAGCGTCATTAGACTTAAGCAATTAGAACGATCCCACTTCTCAAAGTTCTCTTTATCCGTTAGAGGAGTGGGTTGTTCCATGTTTATCGCATGGTCTAAATTTATGCAACTGAAAACTATGAGAATGTTTTCTTTCAAGTTCTTAAAGTTTGTGTCGTTAAGCACATGAATCGAGGTCATGTTGGCAGTAATATTAGCAGAATAAGTAGTGACTTAATCCAAAAGAACAAATAAATTACAAAAGTTCCAAATTAAAATTTATGTCATGGCATATTATAACAAAATAAACTGATAAATGCAGGACATTATATATATATATATATATATATTTTAAATCTCGGTTTTCTATTTTTCCAATTAAATCAATTAATAGTTCTTCCTGTTCTTCCTGTTTAGTGAGGACATTAATAGTTTTACAGCAATTGTCCTTACATCCTAAATTTATATCTGGAGAGCTAGAATTTGTACCGGATTCATAGTAACTTGATGATTCGTAATCAGTGTTTATTTCACCTTCACTAGAAGAATTTTTTAGTTCAAAAATTTTATATATTTCCTGTGTTACTTCAGATGATAATTGTAACTGGTTAATCTGGAATTTTACTTTACATTCAGATTTGTAGTGACCCGTTTTTCCACATTTATAACATTTTACTTTACTCTTGTCACTTTTCTTATTAGTTTGTGGTTTTTTGTGTTTTTTATAAAATTCCTTATTTTCTTTATTGTAAAATTTGTTGTTTTTGAAATAGTTTTTTCTATGTTTCTCATATCGTTTTGGATATGACTTGTATTTTTTATTTCTTGATGGTGCAACAGGGTTTAAGCCGTATTGTTCACAAAAATTTCCCATTTCGTATTTTGCTTTTAATTTTTCTTTATTAGCCTGTTTACTTATTTTCATATCTATACACATTTTTAATCCTTCTTTCTGGATTGTACTTATTATGTCTCCATATGTAAGATTGTTATAATCAATGTGTCCATTGGTGTTACTTAGGACTTCTCTTATTTTATGAGCAAATAAATTTGGTAAACCATTAATGAATTTTTCTTTCCAAAATGGTTCATTACTATCGTCTCTAAGCATTACTCGTGATGTGAAAACATCTTTGTACCATCTAAAATCACTTAAAGTTGGGCATCTAAGGTTACTTAGTTGATCATGAATCCTTGAGGTGATATTACTTGGTGTTCCTAAAAAATGTTTTATTATTGTGAAAACTAAAGTGTTAACTCCATCTGGAATTCCCATTCCAATGTTTTCATCAAAAATTGGGAGGCCATTATCATCTTGTTGGACAGCAGATTTAATTTGTTCCTTTGATTCTTCGGTAAGATGTTTATCCCACCAAGATTTTAATGTTCCTGTGAATCCCATGGTTAATAGCTCAACTATTTCTGTTTGGGGAATGTTTTGATTGTTTAAGTAATTGTTGGCAACCATAGATATGTGTTGCATCTTATTTAAAATTTCTTGTTCAGATAATCCATCTATGTTCCATTCATAAAGTCTATCTGAAGAAACTGAAAATTGATTGTGAACATTTCTTTCTTCATACTGCATATCTGGGGGTGTTGGTCTAGTATACCAATTTTTTGTTAAGGTGGTAGGAGCTACTTTAGAAGTTTTTATTCTATTTAATTCAACATTAGTAAATTGGTTTTCAATAGTCTGGATATCTTCATCCGTAGTAGTTTCTTGGGATAAGTCTGTATAATTACTTTTGTTAATAGTTGTAATAGTTTTTGATGATTCTGCTTTGACTTCTGCTTTGATATCTTTAAGAATTTTTTCTATTTTATCTAGAGTCTTTTCAGACTTTGTTTGTAAACTTACTCCTTTTCGGACTTCTGGAAGTTGAATTAAAGGTATTTCTTTTTTATATGGTAGGTTTGGTTTATCTAACTTATTTTCAATAGATTCTAATTGTTTTCCTAGAGTATTTAGGTATTGATTATGTAATTATTTTGTTCAATAACCTTTTTGATTTCATCATTAGTAGAAGTAATTTTAAAGGGTGTAGCCACTACTTCTGTTCCCATGTGATTTACTAAAATGGTTTCTAGTGGAGGGTGACTAGATGATACTGTTGTTTTGTCTTGTTTTGTCCATTTTACTTTTGTTAGGACATTTATTGTTTGATAATAGTTATCTAAATAGTCGAAAAATTTTATGTCTGTTCTTAATTCATTCATTAAAGTTTTCCATTTTCTTAGTATTCTAGCCTTTTCACTTTGGGAATATTTTTCTCGATATGCTCGTCGTCTAGTACGGTTTTCTTTTGACTCAAAATCTTCTCCTAGTTTAATCATGTCAGTTTTATAGTCTTTATTGATTGTTAATAATTGGTGATTTACTGAACCTGTTTCAAAATCTGTTTGAGTGGGGGAATGTTGATCTTCATCATCATTAAAATTAGATGTTGCTGTATAGCAGGGTTTACTTACTTGGGAGGTTGTATCAATTTATTTTAACTTAAGATTACGTCTGGGTATTAAATCTTCATCTTTTCTTGTTGAATAACTTGTTTGGGATCTATTATCATCTTTGGATTTACTATCATTTCTAATATGGAGGTTTCTAAATCGTGGTTGATCAAAACTTATCCTAACTGATCCATCAAGGTATTCTTGTATTCGTTCTAGATTAATAGCATTGTTTTGTACTTTTCTGGGATGATTTTCATTCTCTAATAACCAATCGTTTGGTAAATTACTATCTTTCCAATTTATTGACCTAGGGACTTGAATATTAGCATCATTTGTACTGCTTTGTATTAAAAGGGTTTTATCTTTCGGGCTTTTTACTAAAGCGTGGACATTTAGATTTGTCCTTAAACATTTGTAATAAATTCTATAAATTAAAGCAAGTGGTTTACTTCCTTCTAACATTTCATAACCAGATGTTTTAATATTCAGTGTCATAGTTTTTAATATGTGAGGGTCTGTTAAACTTAATGTAAAATCAGGAAAGCAGTTAAAATGTATTGGACCATTAAATAGGCTTGATTCCATCATTCCTAAAATACTTGTATTGTAATTAGTATGTCTAGCATCTCTAAGACACTGAAGAAGCACTATTTAATGAAAGGGAAAGTAATTATCATTATTTGGCTTCTAGACACAATAAACGAGGAAGAACATGTTTATGAAAAGTAAAACAACAAGGAATCAAGCCCTTTGTGTTGTAAATCGATATCTGCAGCTCATAGAAAATTCCTTAATCAAAACTTTATAAAAAACATTAACATTTAGTCTGAAGTATATATAACTGTGATTTTAATACTTGTTTTTGAAATCATAGAAAAATTTTACAATAAAGAAAACAGTTATCATTAACATCAAACATATAAAATTCCTTACATTAACTTATCATTTTTCTATGATTTTAATACAGTTGTCAATGGAGGGATGAGATCGGTTAGTCTAATATTTCACAATTTTGATAGCTTGGTACAATTTTGAGCTTGGTACCTAAAGGTATGAGAGGGTAAATATAATTTCAGCTATAGATCTTCTTTAGCTGCAGAATAAATATTTTTCTACAGTTTTTAAAATAAATGATCATAACTCCCAGTTCCCAGTTTTACTTTTATTCTGCAGCAAATACAAAGTTCCATGGATATTCAAGTGGCAATATGCTATGCAACAGCCAACAATGGTTCGACAATTTTATGTTAAATGGTGGGACTCTTTCAATCATCAAAGGATTATTAATGCTGTCCAAATGGAGTTTCCTAGCCAGCCAATCATTCCAGTTCAGGCAGTTCAAGTAACAAAGAAATCCAGTCAAAGTTCTATGGATACATCATTAGCCAAGTCAAAGAAATCCCAGCAGCTCAAAGATCTAGCGAAACAGCTCCTTCTTCAAGCTGAAGCCGAAGATGAAAATTATTGTTCTCCCACTTCTTCTAATGAATCAACAAACAGTCACCAAGTTAACACATCGGATCCATATTCAAGTTCTTTATTCCAAGATGCTCAGGACCCTTACAGTCTGTAATAAATTAAATCCGTTTACCCCCAGGTGAAAATATTTTCCCCAGTCAAAATTACCCCCAGGTCAAAAGTTACCCCGGTGAAATTATTTACCCCAGTCAAAGTTACCCCCGGTGAAATTATATTTACCCCAGGTGAAAATCATTAGTCAAAATTACCCGCAGTAATATCAGTTTACCCAAGGTGAAATAAGTTACCCCAAGTTAATATCAGTTTACCCGTCCTATTTACCCCAGGTGAAAATCATTTCGTCGATTTACCCCAGGTGAAAGTCAAAGTTACCCCAGGTTAATATCAGTTTACCCATCCTATTTACCCCAGGTGAAAATCATTTCATCGATTTACCCCAGGTGAAAGTCAAAGTTACCCCAGGTTAATATCAGTTTACCCATTTACCCGTCCTATTTACCCCCGGTAAATGGAATTACCCCATTGAAATCTGCAGCTATAAATACCAAGCTCATTCCAGTCATTAATCAGGGTCCAATTCTCTGGAACTGGTTTTGTAAATTTCTTTTGTTGGGACTTTGGGAATATTCCAATCATTTAAATCTAAATTCGCTTCTTCATAAACATGTTCTTCCTCGTTTATTATATCTGGGGGAAAAGCTAAAGAAGATCTAGAGCTAGAACTTGCCAAAGAATTTGATCTAAATAATCTATTCATTTTTAAAGCTTCTAAGGAACCTATTTTCTCCTTACAATTTTCATGTTTGTTTTCTCAAAATGTTTCAATACATACCCTCTCATACCTATCCGCTCAGGCCACTCACTCGGGTCTTACTGTTTGGATACCGGATTTACTGTTCAGGTGATCTAACAAGTTGGGATGTGAAAACACAAAGGGTGTAAGAATCAAAACTGGCTCAAAAATTGGCTCTAAAAGGGAACTGGAAATATAGATCAAACACAATAACTGGGAAACTTGGCTCTGATACCAAAAGGGAAGCAGCGCATATAATAAAAGGGAAATTACTAATACTGAAAACTGAAGAACATGAAGAACATAAATTACAATAACTGAAATAACTGAAAGTAAACTTACAAAATTACTGATTAATACAGTTGGTTGAACCGGATGAACTTGAAAGCATAATGTTTAATACAGAATATAAACTGAGAATGTAAATAGAGAGAGAAAGTTTAGAGAGTGTTTTAGTTCCAGAGAATTGGACTCTGCTTAATGACTGGAATGAGCTTGGTATTTATAGCTGCAGATTTCAATTGGGTAATTCCATTTACCGGGGGTAAATAGGACGGGTAAATGGGTAAACTGGAATTAACCTGGGGTAACTTTGACTTTCACCTGGGGTAAATCGACGAAATGATTTTCACCTGGGGTAAATAGGACGGGTAAATAGGTAAACTGGAATTAACCTGGGGTAACTTTGACTTTCACCTGGGGTAAATCGACGAAATGATTTTCACCTGGGGTAAATAGGACGGGTAAACTGATATTAACTTGGGTAACTTGTTTCACCTTGGGTAAACTGATATTAACCTGGGGTAACTTTGACTAATGATTTTCACCTGGGGTAAATATAATTTCACCTGGGGGTAACTTTGACTGGGGTAAATATAATTTCACCGAGGGTAACTTTGACTGGGGTAAATAATTTCACCGAGGGTAACTTTGACCTGGGGGTAACTTTGACTGGGGTAAATATTTTCACCGAGGGTAACTTTGACCTGGGGGTAACTTCGACTGGGGTAAATATTTTCACCTGGGGGTAAACGGATTTAATTTATTACAGACTGTAAGGGTCTTGAGCATCTTGGAATAAAGAACTTGAATATGGATCCGATGTGTTAACTTGGTGACTGTTTGTTGATTCATTAGAAGAAGTGGGAGAACAATAATTTTCATCTTCGGCTTCAGCTTGAAGAAGGAGCTGTTTCGCTAGATCTTTGAGCTGCTGGGATTTCTTTGACTTGGCTAATGATGTATCCATAGAATTTTGACTGGATTTCTTTGTTACTTGAACTTGAACTTTGACTGGATTTCTTTGTTACTTGAACTGCCTGAGCTGGAATGATTGGCTGGCAAGGAAACTCCATTTGGTAGAGCTGACAGATTTATTGCATCTATTTTTAGGGTTCCGTCATATTATCAATATTGTGCCTGGTTACTGAGTCCATTTAGTCGTTATCTGAGTCGGTGTGTCTATAAGCCAAATAATGATAATTACTTTCCCTTTCATTAAATAGTGCTTCTTCAGTGTCTGTAGAATTTTGAGTTTTGTTAAAATAAGTTACATTTCTATTAAAAGGATGTTTTGCTATAAATATTCTTATGTTATTTTTCTTTAATCATATACCAGGGGTCAGCTGGAATTTCATTCATTATATTATAAACTTTATACATTAATAATAAATCAGCTGTTGCCTCTTTTCCTTGAATTAATGAGTCATCGTTACTTGCTTGAGCATAATAGTTTGAAATTCTTTCTTGCCTGTGTTCAATAAATATATTGTGCCTGCTATGAATTATTTGACCAGTTCCTATCCATTCTGGTGGTATACTTTCGATTATTAATAAAAGATAAGGTGAATTCACCTTTTTAGGCTGTTGTTCGGCTATTGCCTCTTTTAAACATTTTGGAAAGTTGCAATTAATATTATCCCATGGAGGAGGTATTAAAATACTACTAACCATTGCATATTCTAATAATAAACTTATAGTAACTTCTATTGCAATCTCAGGATTAGTCTGGAATATTACGTTGGGTCTAGTTATTATAAAATTTTTAAATTTTTTATAGTCTATTTCTATAAATATCATTGTTTCATATTTATTTATAGCATTTAGATGGACATGTTCATATTTATATGTACATCCCAAAGGAACAAATTATATTTGTGTTTTGACAATTTTTGAAGATTATTGTTCTCCATCTGAACTTTGACTGGATTTCTTTGTTACTTGAACTGCCTGAGCTGGAATGATTGGCTGGCAAGGAAACTCCATTTGGTAGAGCTGACAGATTTACTGCATCTATTTTTAGGGTTCCGTCATATTATCAATATTGTGCCTGGTTACTGAGTCCATTGAGTCGTTATCTGAGTCGGTGTGTCTATAAGCCAAATAATGATAATTACTTTCCCTTTCATTAAATAGTGCTTCTTCAGTGTCTGTAGAATTTTGAGTTTTGTTAAAATAAGTTACATTTCTATTAAAAGGATGTTTTGCTATAAATATTCTTATGTTAAAATTTTCTTTAATCATATACCAGGGGTCAGCTGGAATTTCATTCATTATATTATAAACTTTATACATTAATAATAAATCAGCTGTTTCCTCTTTTCCTTGAATTAATGAGTCATCGTTACTTGCTTGAGCATAATAGTTTGAAATTCTTTCTTGCCTGTGTTCAATAAATATATTGTGCCTGCTATGAATTATTTGACCAGTTCCTATCCATTCTGGTGGTATACTTTCGATTATTAATAAAAGATAAGGTGAATTCACCTTTTTAGGCTGTTGTTCGGCTATTGCCTCTTTTAAACATTTTGGAAAGTTGCAATTAATATTATCCCATGGAGGAGGTATTAAAATACTACTAACCATTGCATATTCTAATAATAAACTTATAGTAACTTCTATTGCAATCTCAGGATTAGTCTGGAATATTACGTTGGGTCTAGTTATTATAAAATTTTTAAATTTTTTATAGTCTATTTCTATAAATATCATTGTTTCATATTTATTTATAGCATTTAGATGGACATGTTCATATTTATATGTACATCCCAAAGGCTCGGGATTAAAATGGAAATAATTTTGAATAAATAGCCAATTTGAGACATCTTTTTCTTGTGCAAATCTAATTATTTTATCGGATATATCATTTGGCAATATGGTTTCTACTTTTGTTTTTAATATATATCTATGATAAGGGTCAAAGGAAGATAAAAAATTATTATTAGAGTAGAGGTCAACAGTTTTCATTTTCTTTTCATTTTCTTGATTTTTAAGATTTAATACTTTATAATATTTAATAACAGTTTCATGGTCCTTAATGAGTTGTGGACTGCTTTTGCTTTTATAATATTTAACTTGTGCTTCTAGAGTTTTCACGTAATTATTCATATTGTGAAAAAAAGTATTTACGTAGTTCATTGTGTGGATAAAAGAACCTTTATTGTATTCTCTATTGAACCAGAGGTTATCTAGCATCCTTTGCTGGTCTTCATTGACTGGTAGCTTTGACCTAAATTTTTGTTTTGCATTAAGAACAGTAAACAATTGATTAGTATGCTCTTGTGTTCCTGAGGAAGATCCTTGATAAGACATCTGCAGAACATTAAGAAGAGTTAGTAATAAAATATCGGCTAATTGATTATCTTTACCTTTAATATGTTCAAATTGTGGTGTAAATCCTTGATAAATGTTACGACCTAAAAATCTGACCTTTGTTTGGAATAAATTGACTTTTGGATATCTTATCCATTCTAAAACTTTCCTTATAATTCCTTTTTGTAACAACCCATTAATTTCATCTTTACATAGTTCCATATCTTCTTGATTCATTTGAATAGGTCTTGCTTTTGTAGGAATAAATTTTTCACTAAAATCCTTGGTGTATGGTAAGGTTACTATATGTTTCTTTCTATGTAAGAAGGCATTTGGTAGATCAGAACAGATTTCATTTGTGATTTTTATCTTGAATTTTTCTATTTCATCTTGGAGAGGTTTATTAGTAAGTTGTTTTTCAATTCTTTTGTATCTTATTTCTTCATTTAGAAAATTTAATTGTTTTCTCTTATATTGAAGACGCTTTATTGATATTGAAAATTTTTTGAGAGTTTTTAAATCCCTGATTTCTGGTTTTGAGAGAAATTCGAATTTCACTTGTTGTCCGAAGGCTATTGAGGTTATTCCAGTGTCACTAGTCGTAAATGGATATAAAAGGCAAAGAAAACGGATTCCTAGGATTACTTTGTCTGTCATATTTTTTACTAAAACGAAAGGTGTTTTGTAACATACATTATTTTGACAAATATGAGCTTTGGGTAATTTGTATTTGATTTGCATTTTACTTCCATTGGCTGAGTTTAATCGTTCAGATGTTTTATGATAATACCGGGTTGGAATTAATCCTTCTTGTAGGTAATTTAAATCTGCGCCTGAATCAATTAATGCTATGACTTTTACATCATATTCTTTGTCAATGATTAAAGTTACTTGTACATGCCACTTTTGCAAATTAATTTGGTTTATGATATTTAATTGTTGATCTGTTTCTTCCTCTGTTACTATTTTGTCATCCTCTGGTTCACTTTCTGAGGAGATAACTTTTTGCTTTTGGAAGGTTTGGTCAACTTTTAAAATAGTGATATCTTGTTTTAACTCTTTACTTTCTATTTTGATGTCTTTGATATCTTGTTTAATTATGTTAACTTCTCGTTGAAGATCTTGCAATGTAATTTCTTTGTGAGTTTTAAATCGTTTTAGAGTATTATCAAGACTTATCTTATGTTGTTTCTTTCCAGCATCTTCTTCTTTAGATAATAATTTTTTAAATTTGGATAGGTATTGTGATTTTAAATCTCGGTTTTCTATTTTTCCAATTAAATCAATTAATAGTTCTTCCTGTTCTTCCTGTTTAGTGAGGACATTAATAGTTTTACAGCAATTGTCCTTACATCCTAAATTTATATCTGGAGAGCTAGAATTTGTACCGGATTCATAGTAACTTGATGATTCGTAATCAGTGTTTATTTCACCTTCACTAGAAGAATTTTTTAGTTCAAAAATTTTATATATTTCCTGTGTTACTTCAGATGATAATTGTAACTGGTTAATCTGGGATTTTACTTTACATTCAGATTTGTAGTGACCCGTTTTTCCACATTTATAACATTTTACTTTACTCTTGTCACTTTTCTTATTAGTTTGTGGTTTTTTGTGTTTTTTATAAAATTCCTTATTTTCTTTATTGTAAAATTTGTTGTTTTTGAAATAGTTTTTTCTATGTTTCTCATATCGTTTTGGATATGACTTGTATTTTTTATTTCTTGATGGTGCAACAGGGTTTAAGCCGTATTGTTCACAAAAATTTCCCATTTCGTATTTTGCTTTTAATTTTTCTTTATTAGCCTGTTTTCTTATTTTCATATCTATACACATTTTTAATCCCTCTTTCTGGATTGTACTTATTATGTCTCCATATGTAAGATTGTTATAATCAATGTGTCCATTGGTGTTACTTAGGACTTCTCTTATTTTATGAGCAAATAAGTAATATTAGGAAACTGATCTATGTTTCTCTTGTGAAATATTAGGAATATTAGGAACACAAAGTTAAGCTAATGTTTCTCAAAATAGGAATATTAGGAATGATGGAATCAAGCCTATTTAATGGTCCAATACATTTTAACTGCTTTCCTGATTTTACATTAAGTTTAACAGACCCTCACATATTAAAAACTATGACACTGAATATTAAAACATCTGGTTATGAAATGTTAGAAGGAAGTAAACCACTTGCTTTAATTTATAGAATTTATTACAAATGTTTAAGGACAAATCTAAATGTCCACGCTTTAGTAAAAAGCCCGAAAGATAAAACCCTTTTAATACAAAGCAGTAAAAATGATGCTAATATTCAAGTCCCTAGGTCAATAAATTGGAAAGATATTAATTTACCAAACGATTGGTTATTAGAGAATTGGACCCTGATTAATGACTGGAATGAGCTTGGTATTTATAGCTGCAGATTTCAATGGGGACTTGAATATTAGACTTTCTCTCCAGATTTCAATGGTAATTAAATCTGCTGTCCAACAAAATGATGCTAATATTCAAGTCCCTAGGTCAATAAATTGGAAAGATATTAATTTACCAAATGATTGGTTATTAGAGAATGAAAATCATCCCAGAAAAGTACAAAACAATGCTATTAATCTAGAACGAATCCAAGAATACCTTGATGGATCAGTTAGGATAAGTTTTGATCAACCACGATTTAGAAACCTCCATATTAGAGATGATAGTAAATCCAAAGATGATAATAAATCCCAAACAAGTTATTCAACAAGAAAAGATGAAGATTTAATACCCAGACGAAATCTTAAGTTAAAAGAAATTGATATAACCTCCCAAGTAAGTAAACCCTGCTATACAGCAACATCTAATTTTAATGATGATGAAGATCAACATTCCCCCACTCAAACAGATTTTGAAACAGGTTCAGTAAATCACCAATTATTAACAATCAATAAAGACTATAAAACTGGCATGATTAAACTAGGAGAAGATTTTGAGTCAAAAGAAAACCGTACTAGACGACGAGCATATCGAGAAAAATATTCCCAAAGTGAAAAGGCTAGAATACTAAGAAAATGGAAAACTTTAATGAATGAATTAAGAACAGACATAAAATTTTTCGACTATTTAGATAACTATTATCAAACAATAAATGTCCTAACAAAAGTAAAATGGACAAAACAAGACAAAACAACAGTATCATACCCAGACGTAATCTTAAGTTAAAAGAAATTGATACAACCTCCCAAGTAAGTAAACCCTGCTATACAGCAACATCTAATTTTAATGATGATGAAGATCAACATTCCCCCACTCAAACAGATTTTGAAACAGGTTCAGTAAATCACCAATTATTAACAATCAATAAAGACTATAAAACTGACATGATTAAACTAGGAGAAGATTTTGAGTCAAAAGAAAACCGTACTAGACGACGAGCATATCGAGAAAAATATTCCCAAAGTGAAAAGGCTAGAATACTAAGAAAATGGAAAACTTTAATGAATGAATTAAGAACAGACATAAAATTTTTCGACTATTTAGATAACTATTATCAAACAATAAATGTCCTAACAAAAGTAAAATGGACAAAACAAGACAAAACAACAGTATCATCTAGTCACCCTCCACTAGAAACCATTTTAGTAAATCACATGGGAACAGAAGTAGTGGCTACACCCTTTAAAATTACTTCTACTAATGATGAAATCAAAAAGGTTATTGAACAAAATAATTACACTAATCAATACCTAAATACTCTAGGAAAACAGTTAGAATCTATTGAAAATAAGTTAGATAAACCAAACCTACCATATAAAAAAGAAATACCTTTAATTCAACTTCCAGAAGTCCGAAAAGGAGTAAGTTTACAAACAAAGTCTGAAAAGACTCTAGATAAAATAGAAAAAATGCTTAAAGATATCAAAGCAGAAGTCAAAGCAGAATCATCAAAAACTATTACAACTATTAACAAAAGTAATTATACAGACTCATCCCAAGAAACTACTACGGATGAAGATATCCAGACTATTGAAAACCAATTTACTAATGTTGAATTAAATAGAATAAAAACTTCTAAAGTAGCTCCTACCACCTTAACAAAAAATTGGTATACTAGACCAACACCCCCAGATATGCAGTATGAAGAAAGAAATGTTCACAATCAATTTTCAGTTTCTTCAGATAGACTTTATGAATGGAACATAGATGGATTATCTGAACAAGAAATTTTAAATAAGATGCAACACATATCTATGGTTGCCAACAATTACTTAAACAATCAAAACATTCCCCAAACAGAAATAGTTGAGCTATTAACCATGGGATTCACAGGAACATTAAAATCTTGGTGGGATAAACATCTTACCGAAGAATCAAAGGAACAAATTAAATCTGCATTCATTTTTAAAGCTTCTAAGGAACCTATTTTCTCCTCACAATTTTCATGTTTGTTTTCTCAAAATGTTTCGATACATACCCTCTCATACCTATCCGCTCAGGCCACTCACTCGGGTCTTACTGTTTGGATACCGGATTTACTGTTCAGGTGATCTAACAAGTTTGGGATGTGAAAACACAAAGGGCGTAAAAAGGGAACTGGTAATATAGATCAAACACAATAACTGGGAAACTTGGCTATAAAAGGGAACTGGTAATATAGATCAAACACAATAACTGGGAAACTTGGCTCTCATACCAAAAGGGAAGCAGCGCATATAATAAAAGGGAAATTACTAATACTGAAAACTGAAGAACATGATGAACATAAATTACAATAACTGAAATAACTGAAAGTAAACTTACAAAATTACTGATTAATACAGTTGGTTGAACCGGATGAACTTGATAGCATAATGTTTAATACAGAATATAAACTGAGAATGTAAATAGAGAGAGAAAGTTTAGAGAGTGTTTTAGTTCCAGAGAATTGGACTCTGCCTAATGACTGGAATGAGCTTGGTAATTATAGCTGCAGATTTCAATGGGGTAATTCCATTTACCGGGGGTAAATAGGACGGGTAAATGGGTAAACTGATATTAACCTGGGGTAACTTTTGACTTTCACCTGGGGTAAATCGACGAAATGATTTTCACCTGGGGTAAATAGGACGGGTAAATGGGTAAACTGATATTAACCTGGGGTAACTTTTGACTTTCACCTGGGGTAAATCGACGAAATGATTTTTACCTGGGGTAACTTTTGACTTTCACCTGGGGTAAATCGACGAAATGATTTTCACCTGGGTAACTTTGACTTCGAGCGGGGTAACTGATTTTACCTTCGGGTAACTTTGACTGGGGTAACTTTGACTGGGGTAAATACTTTTACCGGGGGTAACTTTGACTTCGGAAGACTGATTTAATTTATTACAAACTGTAGGGATCTTGAGCATCTTGAAATAAAGAACTTGAATATGGATCCGATGTGTTAACTTGGTGACTATTTGTTGACACATTAGAAGAGGTTGGAGAACAATAATCTTCATCTTCTGCCTCTGCTTGGAGAAGGAGCTGTTTGGCTAGATCTTTGAGTTGCTGGGATTTCTTCGACTTGGCTAATGTTGTATCCATAGAACTTTGACTGGATTTCTTTGTTACTTGGACTGCCTGAACTGGAATGATTGGTTGGCAAGGAAACTCCATTTGGACAGCATTAATAATCCTTTGATGATTGAAAGAGTCCCACCATTTAACATAAAATTGACGAACCATTGTTGGCTGTTGTACGGCATATTGCCATTTGAATATCCATGGAACTTTGTATTTGCTGCAAAATAAAAGTAAAACTGGGAACTGGGAGTTATGATCATTTATTTTAAAAACTGTGGAAAAATGTTTGACTTGATCTTGGAGGTCGGCGGGCAGGATTTCAGGGATAGAACCATGTTGTGTCCACCAACGGGAAAACCAGGAAGGAATTTGACTTTTAAATTTTTGATCAAAACAAAGAAACCAAGAGTGAGTGAATGATTCATTTTGGTAAAGGAGAACTTTAAACCATGCTTCAATATAATCGTAATAACTGAACTGAATTTGGTGACTTGGAAGTGATTTTAGAATGGAGGGATGAGATCCCCAATCTTGAAGAGAGATTATATTATTAATATGCAAGGAATGGTAAAGAATCCTTGATGAATCGTTGCGATCGGTGATGGCCTTAATACGAACTGATTCTGAGGAGTAGAGGATATCCATGTAAAATTTTAAAGTCTTGGCAGGATGATGGGGAATAAAATGCCAAGAAGGGGGAAAAAAGTTTTTTATTAAATCAATGGGATTTTTAATATGGTTGTGATTTGGCTCAATAGAAAATAGATTTGAAAAATTTGGTTTGAGCACATAATCAGTTCTAGTAGGATGATTATAAAATTTGGTTTTAGTAATCTGTTGAATAGGCTGAGGAGCAAATGGGTCATTGACTAAGTATTGACTGGAAGAAGGTCCAAACTCTGCAGGAGTTGCAAGAGTGGAACTGTAACTAAAATTTGGTCTTGGGATGTTTCCAAGGACTTGGTATCTGTTTGTAACTTGGAGAGGGGATGCAAGTTTAGTAGGAGATTGACTGGTGGGTAGAGCAAGAGCTCTAGGTGTCTTCTGGGGGTTTTTCTTCGTCATTGCTGTTCTGTAGAAATTCACGTGTGAGAAAATCAGGAATTGAATTCTCACTTCCTTTAATGTAGTCAATATCAAAATCAAAAATTCTTAATATAGATTGCCATCTAGGTATGAGAGGGTATGTATCGAAACATTTTGGGATAAGTATCATTTTGAGCTTGGTATTTATACTCTAAAACGATTTACATTAAGTTTGGGACTTTGTTATGAGAAACATAGAAAGGGCTTGATTCCTTGTAGTAGAATTTTTCTACAGACATCAAACTTATTATTTTAGTAAATCACATGGGAACAGAAGTAGTGGCTACACCCTTTAAAATTACTTCTACTAATGATGAAATCAAAAAGGTTATTGAACAAAATAATTACACTAATCAATACCTAAATACTCTAGGAAAACAATTAGAATCTATTGAAAATAAGTTAGATAAACCAAACCTACCATATAAAAAAGAAATACCTTTAATTCAACTTCCAGAAGTCCGAAAAGGAGTAAGTTTACAAACAAAGTCTGAAAAGACTCTAGATAAAATAGAAAAAATGCTTAAAGATATCAAAGAAGAAGTCAAAGCAGAATCATCAAAAACTATTACAACTATTAACAAAAGTAATTATACAGACTCATCCCAAGAAACTACTACGGATGAAGATATCCAGACTATTGAAAACCAATTTACTAATGTTGAATTAAATAGAATAAAAACTTCTAAAGTAGCTCCTACCACCTTAACAAAAAATTGGTATACTAGACCAACACCCCCAGATATGCAGTATGAAGAAAGAAATGTTCACAATCAATTTTCAGTTTCTTCAGATAGACTTTATGAATGGAACATAGATGGATTATCTGAACAAGAAATTTTAAATAAGATGCAACACATATCTATGGTTGCCAACAATTACTTAAACAATCAAAACATTCCCCAAACAGAAATAGTTGAGCTATTAACCATGGGATTCACAGGAACATTAAAATCTTGGTGGGATAAACATCTTACCGAAGAATCAAAGGAACAAATTAAATCTGCTGTCCAACAAGATGATAATGGCCTCCCAATTTTTGATGAAAACATTGGAATGGGAATTCCAGATGGAGTTAACACTTTAGTTTTCACAATAATAAAACATTTTTTAGGAACACCAAGTAATATCACCTCAAGGATTCATGATCAACTAAGTAACCTTAGATGCCCAACTTTAAGTGATTTTAGATGGTACAAAGATGTTTTCACATCACGAGTAATGCTTAGAGACGATAGTAATGAACCATTTTGGAAAGAAAAATTCATTAATGGTTTACCAAATTTATTTGCTCATAAAATAAGAGAAGTCCTACGTAACACCAATGGACACATTGATTATAACAATCTTACATATGGAGACATAATAAGTACAATCCAGAAAGAAGGATTAAAAATGTGTATAGATATGAAAATAAGTAAACAGGCTAATAAGGAAAAATTAAAAGCAAAATACGAAATGGGAAATTTTTGTGAACAATACGGCTTAAACCCTGTTGCACCATCAAGAAATAAAAAATACAAGTCATATCCAAAACGATATGAGAAACATAGAAAAAACTATTTCAAAAACAACAAATTTTACAATAAAGAAAATAAGGAATTTTATAAAAAACACAAAAAACCACAAACTAATAAGAAAAGTGACAAGAGTAAAGTAAAATGTTATAAATGTGGAAAAACGGGTCACTATAAATCTGAATGTAAAGTAAAATCCCAGATTAACCAGTTACAATTATCATCTGAAGTAACACAGGAAATATATAAAATTTTTGAACTAAAAAATTCTTCTAGTGAAGGTGAAATAAACACTGATTACGAATCATCAAGTTACTATGAATCCGGTACAAATTCTAGCTCTCCAGATATAAATTTAGGATGTAAGGACAATTGCTGTAAAACTATTAATGTCCTCACTAAACAGGAAGAACAGGAAGAACTATTAATTGATTTAATTGGAAAAATAGAAAACCGAGATTTAAAATCACAATACCTATCCAAATTTAAAAAATTATTATCTAAAGAAGAAGATGCTGGAAAGAAACAACATAAGATAAGTCTTGATAATACTCTAAAACGATTTAAAACTCACAAAGAAATTACATTGAAAGATCTTCAACGAGAAGTTAACATAATTAAACAAGATATCAAAGACATCAAAATAGAAAGTAAAGAGTTAAAACAAGATATCACTATTTTAAAAGTTGACCAAACCTTCCAAAAGCAAAAAGTTATCTCCTCAGAAAGTGAACCAGAGGATGACAAAATAGTAACAGAGGAAGAAACAGATCAACAATTAAATATCAAAAACCAAATTAATTGTGCAAATAAACGAGGAAGAACATGTTTATGAAGAAGTAAATTTAGATTTAAATGATTGGAATATTCCC